>CM044861.1:22232500-27032500 GCA_024500155.1 Chenopodium formosanum
TAGTTCGCCCAGGTTTCCCGATGGAAACAAAAGGCGGAATCCCCAGACTCACACAGGTTCTCCATCAACGAATATTTGCCGCATTGTACCACAGCTTCGCCGAGTGAATCCCTGAGTTACGATTCCTGAAACAACAAAAAGTCGTTACGAGAAAATATAGTTGAAAACACCCTAAACTAACATAAAGTACAACGTCAATGGTGGGACAATTGGTCGAAGGCAACACGGACGATATCGGCTTCATAGATTCGAGG
Source organism: Chenopodium formosanum (assembly GCA_024500155.1). Lineage (NCBI taxonomy): Eukaryota > Viridiplantae > Streptophyta > Magnoliopsida > Caryophyllales > Amaranthaceae > Chenopodium > Chenopodium formosanum. Next base: position 22,232,755 of record CM044861.1, read on the forward strand.
TTGCGTCTGCATCGTTCCAAGCATATGGCCGGGTCAACATTCCCGGCCTCAAAGCTATGACACCGTCATATTTTCCGCCTCGCCCCCAGTGAGATTTTTGTTTGCTTTCTTCCTAGCGTCTGGCAATGCACACAGCCTACCTCCGGTCCGGAGAAGGAATCAACATTGAATAACTATATTATAGCTATTCAACATTGAGTTGCCACTTTTCCCCTATAGAGCTTTATATAGTACCTCTGTTAAAATCCTAGTGAACACCCAAATGACAGTAACACCATAATGGGTCAAAACTTGTGAAAATGTGATAATAACACCCCGTTTTTTTTGGTGGAATCCAAAGAATGGGTATTAATCTACATTTTGACACTTTTATTTTTCCATAAAATATTTTTTATGGGACCCAAAAAGAGAAAATACGGGAATAAAAGCGGTAATTGGGAAAATATGAAAAATTGCTGAAATAGTCCAGAAGATGGGGAAAAGGTTGGGAATAAGAGGGGGATGGGTTTTAAACACTTTTTACATCCCATATTTGCCATATTGTGTTTTTTTTGAGGTTCGAGACTGTAGGGAATATTTCAAGCATTACGATAACCCCAAACTTAAACCCCACTGTGATCATACACTAAAGCATGGTGGCGTTCCAAAGGGAAAGACAAAGAGCAAAAAGAGTCGCCAACAAGTTTTAAGGAACTTGTACCCAAAAGACAATCCAAAGGACCGTCAAATACTCCATAAGGTCTTGAACCAAACAGGGTCCGGGGATGAGGGTACGAATCCAATCTACAAAAGAAAGGACCCGCCCTATAAAATAGGCCTCTACTTTGTTCTGCTCGTATTCATGTGCGCTTTTCGAATAACATGCAAACATCATATTAATCCTACCCTGTTTATCTATGTTGGTTGAAATTAATGCACAAATAATACTATTATTGGCGATCACTTGAATTAAAATCACATTAGCCTAAACCAAATTTTTTAATTATCTTATCAAGCGTGATTCCAAGTACAAATTCCCTTTAAACCTGCATAAAAGGCGTGATCAAGCAATAACAATAAAAATATAATCAAGCAACATGAGAATAAAGAATAATAATAATCATGATAATAACATGATAAGTCATAATAAAGCTTGATAATAATAGCAAGATCCTAGGCATGATACTAACAAGATTAATAACAAATCCTAGCTTGTCACTAAGCAATAAAGATCAAAGCTTCAAACCTAACATGGTATTAACATGATATTAGAAAGGATAAAGGCACCCTAAACATGATACTAGAAAACATATAACATCCTAACATGATACTAGAAAGCATAAAAAGCATCCTAACATGATACTAGGAATTATAAACAATAATAAGCATGCAATCTACATTGTGAAAGAAATAGGGAGTAAGCTAATCTACTTACTTTGAAGCCTCGTACCTCTTTCTAATAACAAAACACACAAGTTAGTAAACTTCAATGAAAATAATAAAGAATAATTAAATAATTAAATTAGAAATCAAATTAAATAAATTTTAGACTAGTTTTGGACCAAACCCTCAGAAATTATCAAACCTTGCACGTCTAGGGCGAAAGCAACTTCGAACTTGGTTAAGAGATTCAAGATCTTGTGAATGCGGAATTGTGTTTGAAAATCTATTTTAGAAAGAGAGGGAGAAAGAAAGCATATATTGCTCAAGAGAGAAAAGAGAGAAGAATTGATGATGAGAGATGATGAGAGTTGATAGTTGATTGATGAAAGTTGATGAATAAAAACAGAAGTTCGGACCCTATTTATAAGGAAAAAGTCCGGAAAATCATAGAATTTGATAAGGAATAAAACTCCAAGCTGTCGCTAATCAAACCGACCTTGTCGGCAAAGATTTATCTTGTCGCCAGGCGACAGAGTCTGTCGCGAGGCGACAACCCTGTCGTTTCGCGACAAGACAGTTTTTTGCGGATTTTGTTTTAATCATATCTTTTGATCTAGAAGTCCAAATAAGTCATATAATATGTCGTTGGAAATTTCTTGACGTCTTCTTTCAAATGCAATTAGAATCAGATTAAAATCTTTTGTAGATAAAAAGATATGGACGAAATAGTGAAAGGGTGTCAGTTTTGGATAGAGTTTCGTATATCTTTAATATCTTTTTCGTTATAGCTCGGATTTATTATTATAATATATCATTGGAAAGATAATTTCAAGATATATCCAACCATATAAATTTTGGATAAAAAAATATGAACCACGAAAATAATATCTGACTATCTTTGAACATCTTTAAATCCGAATAGAATTAGGAAAGTTTTAAAATAGGAAAGTTTATATTCAAATCAAATTCTATGATCTTATCTTTTCAAAAAAGGATAATTAAGATATTTTAGAAACTTATAGAAGATTCTAATCAATCCTAATTAGTTTAGGAATAGGATTAAACCTTTGGACCATCCTCATGATCATTGGGTCGTAGGTAAAATTCGGTTTGGGCCCAGTTTAGTATTTTGGCCATAAATTCCTCATTATTCATCGGAATTGGGCTTATAATATATCGTTGGAAAGGTCTTTTAAAGCCCCATCCAACGACGCCATTATTGGACCCTTATCATGGACCAAAATAAACTGAAATGGAAGTTTTCATAAAATAGAAATGGTTTTCGAAAACAAAAAGAAGGATTTTAATAAAAACTAAACCGCAACACTTGACTTTTCACACTTTCACCTCATTCGATTATGTTTCGACGCAAAAGGTATTCATCACTGGGTTTGGTTTTGGGGAGACACAAATGGGTGTCTACAGAAGCCCCCACTTTGACTGAGTTTGGAGAAACTTATGTTTCGAAAACGAAAGTCAAAGTATCGATAGGGACGGAGAATGATTCAAAATGTTCTGCAATTCCAAATCATTCTTATAACGCCGATACCTGCAAACTAATCATTAGTTAAAACAGATAAAAAGAGTTAAGAAACGCGTATCTTGCACCGTCGAGCACATGTCTCTGAAAGTAACCGTCTTTGTTGCTGTATCTTATATTGTTGTTTGTGACAACCTCCACTGTGCCTCGTGAACGCCATCCTTGAAGATAACCATATGTCGCCGTCTTCAATATTCTTGATCCTCCGCACTATTTCGGGAACATCATCGAAAATAACTGTATATCGTCATCTCCTGGGTGTGGCCATACATCGCCACAACAGTATGTCGCCGCTATAGACAATCTTTTCTTTACCTTGAGGGAGCGTCGAAAGTGACCTTACTTCGCCATCTCCAAGATTTTTGACAACTCTCCACATCCTAGGGAACGCTGTCTATCATTGCTGCTACATCTCGAGCTTTTCTTTGAATCATGGTGACAACTTTCACAATCTTAGCGAATGTCGTCGAAGACCGCCTCATCACGAACCGCTCTTCTCAAATCTAGGTGACAACCTCCACAATCTTAGCGAATGTTGTCGAAGACCGCCTCATCACGAACCGCTCTTCTCAAATATAGGTGACAACTTCCACAATCTTAGTGAATGCCGTCGAAGATCGCCCATCTCGTGCTATCTTCTCAAATCTTGATGACAACTTCCACAATCTTAGCGAAGGTCGTCGAAGATTGCTCATCTCGTGCTATCTTCTCAAATCAAGTGATAACTTTCACAATCTTAGCGAAAGCTATCAAAGACCGCTTCATCTTGAATCGTTCTTCTCAAATAATAACCTCCCCAATCATAGTGAAAGCTATTGAAGGTCGCTTCATCTCAAACCGTCCTTCTTAAATCCAAGTAATAGAAAAGCGCCCTTGTTGAAGGCTCCGTCATCTCGAATCTTCAAATCTTCTTCCATCCTAGGAATTGAAATCGTTGTGAACCGTTATTTTGGTGCTTGCGATGAGCCAATACTTAGGCGCTTTAAGTTAAGTGAGACGAACTTTTGTCAGGTCGATCACTTATTGTTGTCGCAATCAAGCTGACTAAATCATGTCAATTTTGCTTAAAGGGGCTAACTGGCGTACCAAGGAACCCAAACTTCTGCACCAGGTCTATATGTCCACATCATGAAGCCACGTGACCTGTCGCCGCAACAGCGCAAGGCAAAAGTGCCTGTCGCCGCGATATCGCTCCGAACTTTCAATTTGGTCGTTTCCTTACAACCAAATCTGCTCAAATCTTTTGCAAATTAAGGCTCTTCACCTATCATTTACTGATCCATATAATTTTTGCTCAAACTCTTCTCATCTTGGAAGAACCTCATATATCTATATTCGCGGTTTTTCGAAAAAATCCGGGAATGTCCTTGCTCGCTGGAATGTACCTGCATCTATATTTCAGACTATAGGACTTTGCTCATCTTTTATTATCTTAGAATTGACCTAAGGCTTAGTGTTGCTTGACTCATTGATTTGACATGACTTAACTCAAGTCGTTTGACACATGTGTTAGACTCAACTCGATGTGATATGACACAACATGACTCAATGTACATGACTCGAAAATGCAAAAAAGCAAAATTTTCCGTCATTTTTGTGGAGGGTACCGACTTTCTCCCGAAAAAGAAAGACGCGAAAAAGAATCGAAGTGTTTGATGGTGCATGTTGAATGAGCTTAGTCAAGTATATGCATTTGATACTATCCCTGAAGGTATAAGGATTAATTCATCCTAAACTATCTTAGTTGACTCAATTGTGAAAGTATTTAGGTAACTTAGGCGCGGAGGCTAAGTACTTCATACTTTGATACAATGATGATTATAAGTGATGAGTGATGTGTGATATGACAAAGCTGCTTCAATGTTATGTTAAGAATTCATGACAAAGGGTTCCTAATTGGAAGTCTATTGGTCATGTATCTGTGATGTGTGTGAAAGTGACACTAAAGTTAAGCTGCAAAGGCTAAGCGTATGGACAAGTATTATTTGATAAGAGTCAAATAATGATGACTCTTAGGCTAGGTAGGCTAATGATGTAAGGATCAAGCCCCCAAGTCTAGCTCTAAGTAAATAGGGATGAGCATTGGAGATCCCTTGACATGATCATGGTGTAAGTGTGTGAATGTGAAAATGAATGCATTTTAATTTTGGTCGCACCTCAATGTGAGATTGCCTACGTATCCGTTAGGAATCAGGCCAAACGTAGCTCTAGCCGAACCTCACACAAGTGTGTGTATACCTCAAAAGGTCTTTTTAAGGGTTGTAACGTGGTTAGGCTAAAGGTTGAAGAAGAAGGGGATAAAGGCTCAAGACCCTAAATAAGCCCCCCCCCCCCAAGGTGTGCAACCTTACTTTTGAATATTTAAATTTTTTTTGCTTGAGTTTTCTCATTTTTGAGCTCTCTTTTTTATTTTTTGCTCTTCTTTTTTTTTTGCTTTTGCATTTTTTTATTTTTATAAGTGTGGGCAATCCCGATCATGCGGTCTATCACTCACTTGGCATTCATGTTTCTCAGGCACGGTACCGAGCACTCGATGAGAGACGCAATCTGAGACATGTTCTTATCAAAGATATTTTTATATCCAAGACATTGGAACACTTGCCCTTTTGCACACTTTTATTATTTTTATATTTTTTTTATTATTTTTTTTTTTGAGAACATTCAAGCTTTCATATTTGGAACTTGCATAAGTTACACACCATCCCATCCCAAGGTTAAGTAGATGTGGGTTGAAAAATGAAAGGTCTATCGTTAGACGAGGCTCAAAGTGGTTTATCATGAAAAGGATTATATATTTAAAGGGTGAGAGATGATATGATATGGCTACAAGAGGTGCCTCAAATCATTGGTATACCTTGTGCTTAATTCGACCTTGATTTTTTTTTTTTTATATTTATTATTTTTTTTGTTGAATAATGCAATGGAATGATCATATGCAAGAAATTAAAATGCTCATTATATTAAAGGGGAAAAAAATAAAAAACCTATGTAATAAATCTTAGGTAGACAAAGGGTGCCTATGCTAGACTTATGGGGGAAAGGTTTGAAAAAAGAAGAACAAAGCATGAAATCTTAGTGAGAAGCTTGCCTTGTCTTTTATCTCATCATTACTTTTTTTTTCTTGTCAATCATATGACTCAAACTCGATTTAACATGCATAGATGGGAAAAGATCATGAAAGAATGAAGGGAATGATATGTGTGGAGAAAGTATGTGGAGAGTGGGAAGATGATGTAGATGGAGAAATAAGGAAGAAAGTATGTGGAGAGTGGGAAGATGATGTAGATGGAGAAATATGGAAGAATTAGGAATAGATGGACCCTAACTCAAATGACGGAAGAACGACTCATGCATGAACCTAAGACATGGTCATGGTGACATTATACAAAGTGTGTGCTAAGACTAGTGAGTGTAGGTGACATGTTAAGACTTGTGTCATGACCATGTGGCTAGACAATGTGACTAGACTTAAGCAAAGACTAAATTAAGACTTCACGTATGTGCATTAAACTGGACAGGCTGTGGTATGTTAGTCATAACTTTAAATCTGTGACTCAGATTGGGACGAAACCAACGCCAAATTAAAGATAAAACTCGGGGCTACAGATCCATAGGTTATACGACTCGTGATTCTTCCTAAAACTCTGGCTATGACCAAAACAAGTTGACGCATGTGCAGTATACGGGAATAAAAATCCGGGTTGACTAAAAGGAATTATGACTCGATTTAAGGCCATTTTTTTTAGTTCAAATTAATTAATTAAACAAAGTCCTTTAGTCATTGGTTAGTTTATTTAGTCTTTAACACAAGTCAAACAAACGGTTAGCGCACATATAATATATTCAAGCAAGAGGTACACATAGTTCACATAGTCACAAGATGAGTTTGCAACCTAACCATGGCTCTAGTTCTCTAAAGTTTGATGATATGGGTTAAGTCAAAAGAAGGTCCATGGTTAAGAATCCACATGCATTGCACACAAGCCTGCCAAGAGGGTTGGAGCGAATGGACAAGATTCCGCGAGTGCGGTAGGAGACCGGACTCGACGCCATGGTTGGATAGATTCCAAGACATACACGTCCCCAAATCTGAGCTTTGCACAAAATAGTGGAATACTCTATTGGGCAGGCGAAGCAAGGAACCCCCAGAGGGTTATATCCATATGTAGAACACATATGGGTTTCAGAAAAGTGAGAAAACGATTCAATCAATAAGCAAAATCGAGCCAATAACACTAGAAAAGGTCAAAGCAAGAAGACAGAACCCTGGCTCAGTATTGGAAGAACTTGGCGCCAGACAACAGGGACTGTCGCCGCAAAAAAGCTCCTGTCGCCAGGCGACAGAAACTTTTTACGGGCGACAAGCCCTGCTTTCTAGACGCTAGTTCCTACATGCCTCGGCAAGTTCCTGTGTTCTTCGAATTTTCCAGTTTTCGTATTACCTTTTCGATTCTAGTCATGAAAGATATTTCCCAAATTTCCTACGTGTAAAATTCCTATGGATTGACTCATGGGGTGCTCCCATGAGGACCTTTTAATGCATATGACAATAATGTTAATCAAATCACGCACATGAAATACTTAGAATTTTTCGAGTCTCATCCTCTCATTCTAAATAATTGCCAAAATTAAATAAATTTCAAGAATATAAATAGAAATCCTCCCCAGTGGATTCGCCAAAAACTGTAGGGAATATTTCAAGCATTACGATAACCCCAAACTTGAACCCCACTTTGATCGTACACTAAAGCATGGTGGCGTTCCAAAGGGAAAGACAAAGAGCAAAAAGAGTCGCCAACAAGTTTTAAGGAACTTGTACCCAAAAGACAATCCAAAGGACCGTCAAATACTCCATAAGGTCTTGAACCACACAGGGTCCGGGGATGAGGGTACGAATCCAATCTAAAAAAGAAAGGACCCGCCCTATAAAATAGGCCTCTACTTTGTTCTGCTCGTATTCATGTGCGCTTTTCGAATAACATGCAAACATCATATTAATCCTACCCTGTTTATCTATGTTGGTTGAAATTAATGCACAAATAATACTATTATTGGCGATCACTTGAATTAAAATCACATTAGCCTAAACCAAATTTATTAATTATCTTATTAAGCGTGATTCCAAGTACAAATTCCCTTTAAACCTGCATAAAAGGCGTGATCAAGCAATAACAATAAAAATATAATCAAGCAACATGAGGATAAAGAATAATAATAATCATGATAATAACATGATAAGGCATAATAAAGCTTGATAATAATAGCAAGATCCTAGGCATGATACTAACAAGATTAATAACAAATCCTAGCATGTCACTAAGCAATAAAGATCAAAGCTTTAAACCTAACATGGTATTAACATGATATTAGAAAGGATAAAGGCACCCTAAACATGATACTAGAAAGCATATAACATCCTAACATGATACTAGAAAGCATAAAAAACATCCTAACATGATACTAGGAATTATAAACAATAATAAGCATGCAATCTACATTGTGAAAGAAATAGGGAGTAAGCTAATCTACTTACTTTGAAGCCTCGTACCTCTTTCTAATAACAAAACACACAAGTTAGTAAACTTCAATGAAAATAATAAAGAATAATTAAATAATTAAATTAGAAATAAAATTAAATAAATTTTAGACTAGTTTTGGACCAAACCCTCAGAAATTATCAAACCTTGCACGTCTAGGGCGAAAGCAACTTCGAACTTGGTTAAGAGATTCAAGATCTTGTGAATGCGGAATTGTGTTTGAAAATCTATTTTAGAAAGAGAGGGAGAAAGAAAGCATATATTGCTCAAGAGAGAAAAGAGAGAAAAATTGATGATGAGAGATGATGAGAGTTGATAGTTGATTGATGAAAGTTGATGAATAAAAACAGAGGTTAGGACCCTATTTATAAGGAAAAAGTCTGGAAAATCATAGAATTTGATAAGGAATAAAACTCCAAGCTGTCGCTAATCAAACCGACCTTGTCGCCAAAGATTTATCTTGTCGCCAGGCGACAGAGTCTGTCGCGAGGCGACAATCCTGTCGTTTCGCGACAAGACAGTTTTTTGTGGATTTTGTTTTAATCATATCTTTTGATCTAGAAGTCCAAATAAGTCATATAATATGTCGTTGGAAAGCTCTTGAAGTCTTCTTTCAAATGCAATTGGAATCAGATTAAATTCTTTTGTAGATAAAAAGATATGGACGAAATAGTGAAAGGGTGTCAGTTTTGGATAGAGTTTCGTATATCTTTAATATCTTTTTCGTTATAGCTCGGATTTATTATTATAATATATCATTGGAAAGATAATTTCAAGATCTATCCAACCATATAAATTTTGGATAAAAAAAATATGAAGCACGAAAATAATATCTGACTATCTTTGAACATCTTTAAATCCGAATAGAATTAGGAAAGTTTTAAAATAGGAAAGTTTATATTCAAATCAAATTCTATGATCTTATCTTTTCAAAAAAGGATAATTAAGATATTTTAGAAACTTATAGAAGATTCTAATCAATCATAATTAGTTTAGGAATAGGATTAAACCTTTGGACCATCCTCTTGATCATTGGGTCGTAGGTAAAATCCGGTTTGGGCCCAGTTTAGTATTTTGGCCATAACTTCCTCATTATTCATCGGAATTGGGCTTATAATATATCGTTGGAAAGGTCTTTTAAAGCCCCATCCAACGACACCATTATTGGACCCTTATCATGGACCAAAATAAACTGAAATGGACTTTTTCATAAAATAGAAATGGTTTTCGAAAACAAAAAGAAGGATTTTAATAAAAACTAAACCGCAACACTTGACTTTTCACACTTTCACCTCATTCGATTATGTTTCGACGCAAAAGGTATTCATCACTGGGTTTGGTTTTGGGGAGACACAAATGGGTGTCTACAGAGACCGGGACCGAGAATATGCTGATTGACCCCAATATAGGGTGATTGGGGGGGATAGTTGATATGATACTTACATTAGAAACAAACATGAATAGTTTGTTCAAATATATCTATCAACTCTCCGAGATGTTTTGACCTTCAAAACTGGAATTTTTTGGCCTTTTTTCGCCCGAAAATAAAAATTGCCGAGATGTTTACAATGGTTCCTAATACTCTCCGAGAGTCCATTTGCGTGGGTGGAACCATCCAATATGCCTTTAAACAGTCAATTTACCCGTCCCAAACTTGCACCAATATCGTGACCTCAAGCCTACCACAGACATTTATGGCAACATATAAGGGTCATATATGGTTCCAAACGTCATTATATGACCCTAAGATGTATTCCCTAGGGCCTCAAGAATTTTCGCCACTGGGTCTCGTAACCTCAAAATTCCTCAAAAAGCGTGGATTATAGCCTTTAATTTTGGAATTTTTTGACCTTTTTTCGCCCGGAAATAAAAATTGCCGAGATGTTTAAAATGGTTCCTAATACTCTCCGAGAGTCCATTTGAGTGGGTGGAACCATCCAATATGCCTTTAAATAGTCAATTTACCCGTGCCATACTTGCACCGATATCGTGAGCTCAAGCCTACCACGGACAATTATGGCAACATATAAGGGTCATATATGGTTCCAAACGTCATTATATGACCCTAAGATGTATTCCCTATGGTCTCAAGAATTTTCGTCACCGGGTCCCGTAACCTCAAAATTCCACAAAAAGCGTTGATTATAGGCTTCAATTTTGGAATTTTTTGACCTTTTTTCGCCCCGGAAATAAAAATTGCCAAGATTTTGACCATGGTTCTTAATACCCTCCGGGAGTCCAATTGATTGGGTGGATCCATCCAATATGCTTTTAAACAGTCAATTTACCCGTTCCAAACTTGCATCGATATCGTGACCTCAAGCCTACCACGGACATTTATGGCAACATATAATGGTCATATATGGTTCCAAACGTCATTATATGACCCTATCATGTATCTCCTAGGGTCTCAATACTTTTCGCCAACGGGCCCAGTAACCTCAAAATTTCTCAAAAAGCGTGGATTATAGCCTTCAATTTTAGAATTTTTCGACCTTTTTCACACGGAAATAAAAATTGCCGAGATGTTTACCTTGGTTCCTAATATCCTCCGGGAGTCCAATTGAGAGGGTGGATCCATCCAATATGCTTTTAAACAGTCAATTTACCCGTTCCAAACTTGCACCGATATCGTGGCCTCAAGCCTACCACGGACATTTATGGCAATATATAATGGTCATATATGGTTCCAAACGTCATTATATGACTCTAATATGTATCCCCTAGGGTCTCAAGACTTTTCGCCTGCGGGCCCCGTAACATCAAAATTCCTCAAAAAGCGTGGATATAGCCTTCAATTTTGGAATTTTTTTTACTTATTTTTGCCCGGAAATAAAAATTGCCGAGATGTTTACCATGGTTTCTTATACCCTCTGGGAGTCCAATTGAGTGGGTGGAACCATCCTATATGCCTTTAAACCGTAAATTTACCCATTCCAAACTTTCATTGATGTCGTGACCTCAAGCCTACCACGGACATTTATGGCAACATATAAGGGTTTTATATGGTTCCAAACGTCATTAAATGACCCTAAGATGTCCCCTAGGGTCTCAAGACTTTTCGCCACCGGGCCCCGTAACCTCAAAATTCCTTAAAAAGCGTGGATTACAGACTTCAATTTTGGAATTTTTTTACCTGTTTAGCCCGGAAATAAAAACTGTCGAGTTGTTTTCAATGGTTCGTTCCTAATACCCTCCGAGAGTCCGATTGAGTGGATGGAATCGTCCAATAATATGTCTTTAAACAGTCAATTTACCCGTTCCAAACTTTCACCGATATCGTGACATCAAGCCTACCACAGACATTTATAGCATCATATAATGGTCATATATGGTTCCAAAGGTCATTATATGGCCCTAAGATGTATCCCCTAAGGTCTCAAGACTTTTCGCCACCGGGCCTCGTAACCTCAAAATTCCTTAAAAAGCGTGGATATAGCCTTCAATTATGGAGTTTTTTTTTACCTTTTTTCACCCGGAAATAAAAATTGTTGAGATGTTTATCATGGGTTCTAATACCCTCCGAGAGTCTAATTGAGTTGGTCGAACCATCCAATATGCCTTTAAACAGTCAATTTACCCTTTCCAAATTTGAACCGATAACGTGACCTCAAGCTTACCATGGAAATTTATGGCAACATATAATGTTCATATATGGTTCCAAACATCATTATAAGACCCTAAGATGTATCCCCTAAGGTCTCAAGACTTTTCGCCACCGGGCCTCGTAACATCAAAATTCCTCAAAAAAGCTTGGATTATAGCCTTCAATTTGGAATTTTTTAACCTTTTTTTGCCCGGAAATAAAAATTAACGAAATGTTTACCATGGTTCCTAATACCCTCCGGGAGTCCAATTGAGTGGGTGGAACCAGCTAATATGCCATTAAATAGTCAATTTACCCGTTCCAAACTTGCACCGATATCGTGATTCAAGCCTACCACGGACATTTATAGCAACATATAATGGTCATTCCTGGTTCCAAATGTCATTATATGACCCTAAGATGTATCCCCTAGGGTCTCAAGACTTTTCGCCATTGGGCCCCGTAAACTAAACATTCCTCAAAAAGCGTGGATTATTGCCTTCAATTTCGGAATTTTTTTTATCTTTTTTCGCTAAGAAATAAAAATCGCCGAGATGTTTACCATGGTTCCTAATACCCTCCGGGAATCCAATTGAGTAGGTGGAACCATCCAATATGCCTTAAAACAGTCAATTTACCCGTTTCAAACTTGTACCAATATCGTGGCCTCAAGCCTACCAGGGACATTTATGGCAACATATAAGGGACACATATAGTTCCAAACTTCATTATATGACCCTAAGATGCATCCCTTGGGTCTCAAGACTTTTCGCTACCGGGCCCCTTAACCTCAAAATTCTTCAAAAAGCGTGGATTATAGCCTTCAATTTTGGAATTTTTTTGACCTTTTTTCGCCCAGAAATAGAAATTGCCGAGATATTTACCATGGTTCCTAATACCCTCCGGGAGTCTTGTTGATTTGGTGGAACCATCCAATATGCCTTTAAACAGTCAACTTACCCGTTCCAAACTTGCACCGATATCGTAACCACAAGCCTACCACGGAGATTTATGGCAACATATAAGGGTCATATATGGTTCCAAACGTCATTATATGACCCTAAGATGTATCCCCTAGGGTCTCAAGACTTTTCTCCAGCGGGACCTTTAACATCAAAATTCCTCAAAAAGCGTGGATTATAGCCTTCAATTTTGGAAATTTTTTGACCTTTTTTCGCCCGAAAAAATAAAAATTGCCGAGATGTTTACCTTGGTTCCTAATACCCTCCGGGAGTCCAATTGAGTGGGTGGAACCATCCAATATGCCATTGAACTATCAATTTACCCGTTTCAAACTTTCACCGATATCGTTACCTCAAGCCTACCATGGACATTTATGACAACATATAAGGGTCATATATGGTTACAAACGTCAATATAAGACCCTAAGATGTATTCCCTAGGGTCTCAGGACTTTTCACCACCGGGCCTCGTAACCTCCAAGTACCTCAAAATGCGTGGATTAAAGCCTTCAATTTTGGAATTTTTTTACTTTTTTTCGCCCGAAAATAAAATTTGCTGAGATGTTTACCGTGGTTCCTAATACCCTCCGGCAGTCCAATTGAGTGGGTGGAACCATCCTATATGCCTTTAAACCGTAAATTTACCCATTCCAAACTTTCATTGATGTCGTGACCTCAAGCCTACCACGGACATTTATGGCAACATATAAGGGTCATATATGGTTCCAAACGTCATTATATGACCCTTAGATGTATCCCCTAGGGTCTCAAGATTTTTCTCCGCCGGGACCCATAATCTCAAAATTCCTCAAAAAGCGTGAATTATAGCGATCAATTTTGGAATTTTTTGACCTTTTTTCGCCCGGAAATAAAATTTGCCGAGATGTATACCATGCTTCCAAATACCCTCCGGGATTCCAATTGAGTGGTTGGAACCATCTAATACGCCTTTAAACGGTCAATTTACCCGTTCCGAATTTGCACCGATATCGTGATCTCAAGCCTACCACGGACATTTATGGCAACATACAAGGGTCATAGACAGTTCCAAACATCATTATATGACCCTAAGATGTATCCCTTGGATCTCAAGATTTTTCGCTACCGGGCCCCATAACCTCAAAATTCCTCAAAAAGCATGGATTATGGCCTTCAATTTTGGAATTTTTTAACCTTTTTTCGCCCGGAAATAAAAATTGCCGAGATGTTTACCATGGTTAATAATAACCTCCGGGAGTCCAATTGAGTGGATGGAACCATCCAATATGCCTTTAAACAGTTTATTTACCCGTTCCAAACTTGCACTGATATCGTGACCTCAAGCCTACCACGGACATTTATGGCAAAACATACGGATCATATTCAAACGTCATTATATGACCCTAAGATGTATCCCTAGGGTCTCAAGACTTTTTGCCACCGGGCCCCGTAACCTCAAAATTCCTCAAAAAGCGTGGATTATAGCCTTCAGTTTTGGAATTTTTTGACCTTTTTTCGCCCGGAAAGAAAAATTGCAGCGATGTTTACCATGGTTCTTAATACCCTCCGGGTGTCCAATTGAGTGATTAGAACCATCCAATATGCCTTAAAACGGTCAATTTACCCGTTCCAAATTTACATCGATTTCGTAAAGTGAAGCCCACACGGCTATTTTGTACAACATATAAGGGTCATATATGGTTCCAAACGTCATTATATGACCCTAAGTGTATCCCCTAGGGTCTCAAGACTTTTCGCCACTAAATCTCGTAACCTCAAAATTCTTCAAAAAGCGTGGATTATATCCTTCAATTTTGGAATTTTTTGTCCTTTTTTACCCTGAAATAATTATTGCTTATATATTTACCATGGTTCCTAATACTCTTCGGGATTCCAATTGAGTGGGTGGAACCATCCAATATGTCTTACCATGGTCAATTTACTTGTTCCAAATATGCACCGATTTTGTAAACTCATGCGTAGCACGACTATTTTCTACAACATATAAGGGTCATATATGGTTCCAAACGTCATTATATGGCCCTAAGATGTATCTCATAGGGTCTCTAGACTTTTCGCCATCAGGCCCCGTAACCTCAAAATTCCTCATAAGGCGTGTATTATAGCCTTCAATTTTGGAATTTTTTGACCTTTTTTCGCCCAGAAATAAAAATTGCCGAGATGTTTAGCAAGGTTCCTAATACCCTCCGGGAGTCCAATTGAGTGGGAGGAACCATCCGATATGCCTTTAAACAGTCATTTTACTCGTTCCAAAGTTGCACTAATATAGTGACCTCAAGGCTTCCATGGACATTTATGGCAACATATAAGGGTCATATATGGTTCCAAACGTTATTATATGACCCTAAGATGTATCCCATAAGGTTTCAAGACTTTTCGCTACCGGGCCCCGAAATCTCAAAATTCCTCAAAATGCGTGGATTATAGCCTTTAATTTTGGAATTTTTTAACCTTTTTTCGCCCGAAAATAAAAATTGCCAAGATGTTTACCATGGTTCCTAATACCCTCCTGGAGTCTAATTGAGTTGGTGGAACCATCCAATATGCCTTTAAACAGTAAATTTACCCGTTCCAAACTTGCACCGATATCGTGACCTGGAGCCTACCACGGACATTTATGGCAACATATAAGGGTCATATATGGTTCCAAACGTCATTATATGACCCTAAGATGTATCTCCTAGGTTCTCTTGACTTTTCGCTATCAGGCCCCGTAACCTCAAAATTCCTCAAAAAGCGTGGATTGTAGCCTTCAATTTTGAAATTTTTTGACCTTTTTTTGCCCGGAAATAAAAATTGCCAAGATGTTTACCATGGTTTCGTACACCCTCTTTGGGACTAATTGAGTGGCTCGAACCCTCCAATATGCATATAAACAGTCAATTTACCCGTTCCAAACTTGCACCGATATTGTGACTTCAAGCCTATTACGGACATTTATGGCAACATATAATGCTCAAAAATGGATCCTAACGTCATTATATGACCTATAGATGTATCCCCTAAGTTCTAAACACTTTTCGCCCCCAGGCCCCGTAACCTCAAAATTCCTCTAAAAGCGTGAATATAGCCTTCAATTTTGGAATTTTTCGATCTTTTTTTGCCCGGAGATAAAAATTGCCAAGATTTTTACCATGGTTCATAATACCTTCCGGGAGTCTAATTGAGTAAGGTGGAACCATCTAATATGCCTTAAAACGGTCAAATTACATGTGATGCACTTCTTCCTCTTCTCAAGCTTCTAATCTTCCCTCCCAATTTAAGGGAAGAGGTACTCCTTCTAACTCTCAACCCCCTCCCTCTTCACATAATATGCCTTTAGGTTGCTTGTTTTGTGATGCATGTGGATCGTATGATCATGACTCTAGTGCTTGTCCTAATGAATGTGTTGATGAATTTGACAATGAGTGTGAACATGTTAATTTTGTGTCAAACGACAATGTTCAAAGGTTTGATAATCAAAAAGACCAATGGAATAGGAATTACCAAAACCAAGGCAATTTTGACAACTATAATCATAATGGTGGTTATAGGAACCAAGGGAATCAAGGTTCTCGTGGTAACCATAACCAAAGTTATAGTAGCCAAAATCAAGGCCAAAACTATGGTAATCAAAATCATAATTATGGTAATCAAAACCAAGGTCATGTAAATAATAACCAAGGTAATGGAAACCATAATCATGGTGGTGGTAACCATAATCAAGGTTATGGTTCAAATCAAAATAGGAGTAATTGGAATAATCAAGGAAGGGGAAATTTTCAAAACAATGCTCAAAGAGGTCCCCCACCCGGTTTTGTTCCAAAGACTCAAAATGAAAATTCCTATTCACAACCTTCTTCTCCCAGGACAACTTTGGAAGAGTTTATTGATAATCAAACCAAGATCATTAACACCTATATGGCGGTCAGTGATAAGAAATTCAATGAGATGATGACCCACAATAAGATGCTTGAGACTCAAATTTCTCAATTAGCAAGCACTATTAAGGATTTTGCTAGTCCTTCATCTTTGCCTTCCCAAGGTGTTGAACCAAAGAAACCCGTGTACTCTATTGCCACAAGTGGTGGAAATGATTTTGATGAGGGAGTTTCTTAGTCAAAAGAGGGAAGAGATGAGTGTGGTTCTAAGGAGAATGAAGTGGAAAGAGTTGAGTCTAAGGAATTCTATTGTGAGGTTGACAAAAGAGAAGAGTGTGTTGATGAAAAGATGAGTGAGATAGAGAGATTTCCCGATCTTCCATATCCCCAAAAATATTTGAGATTCAAAATGGATGAGCAATTTGGGAAATTCCTTGATGTTTTTAAGGATGTTCATGATTCTACACCCCCTACCGAACCAATTCCCGACATGCCTAAGTACTCCAAGTTTCTTAAGGAGATCTTAGAGGAGAGAGAGGATTTTGATGAGGGTAGTTCGGTAGAAGGAGGGAAGTGCTTTAGTGCTCTTATCCATGGTGAACTCCGAAGGAAGATGGAAGATTCGGGGAATTTTTCAATCCCTTGTCAAATTAAGAGAATGGTTTTTGAAAATGCTTTGTGTGATCTTGGAGCTAGTGTGAGCATAATGCCCTCTCGGTTTTCAAGAGGCTTGATCTAGGTGAGCTTCAACCATCTAAGATAACACTTCAATTGGCCGACCGTTCTATTAAGCTTCCTAAGGGAAGAATTGATGATGTCCCCTTAAGGATTGGAGAGTTTGTTTTTCCGGTGGATTTTGTTGTTCTAGAGATTGAGGAGGATGAACATATTCCAATCATCTTAGGGAGGCCTTTCTTAGCTACCTCGGGAGCTTTAATAGATGTAAAAGGAGGTCAAATTACTTTGAGGTGTGGGAAATTAGAAGAGAGATTTATGTTGAAACCAATGCATGAGTCTTTATCTTGTGTCCAAGATATCGCATGTGCTAGTCTTTCTCGTTCCATTGATGGTATGTGCATGATTGATTCTTCTACTAACAATGTTTTTGAGATGGTTGATGATGTTTGTTCAAGTATTGATGATGTTAGTGAAGAAGAATTTGTGATTCAAAAGCCAAGGGATGAGAAAGATATTGGTTTTCCAAATTGGTTCAAGCTTAATTCTCATGAGGAAGAGAAAGCTTCCATGACTAAGGATGTTGAAGTCGAGCCGAAGAAAAAGGCCCGTGAATCAAAGAAGGCAAGAAAAAGGAAGAAGTTGAGAAGTGAAAAAGAAGAGTTTGAAAAGAATTTTGTGAGAGTTTCATCAAGCAACAATGAGAAGTTGCCAAAGGTTGAAGAAAAATTTGCTCTATCAACCACCTTGAAGAAGGTGGTGTTCTTTGATCCTCCGTGATTAGGAGGAAGGGTCGAGCTTAGGACCTTAAGCAAGCGCTTCCCGGGAGGCAACCCGGAGTTTCTAACTTTTCTCTTTGATTTTTGAATTTTCTCATTTTTGTTTCTTTTATTACTTTGTCTTTTCTTTTACTTTTCTCCTTATTTGGATTTTTAGGATGTCCGTTTATGGGATTGAAATTCAACAAGTATGCATGATGGATGGAAGGTGTTCATGGCACAAATCATATTTTGTTCGATTCTAGTCAAAATTTGAGGTAAAAGGGTAAGAATTTTAGAGAGGTGAGATAGGAAATTCATATTTTGAAAAATGGAGGAAATTGATACTTAGTGAATTTTTGTGGTGTGCACATGAATTTTCAACTTTGATGACTTTGAAAATGATTTTAGCTACTTCTTATGTTGTTCCTCATAACCATCATGATTCATGTGCGCACCAAAATAGGCAGTAAGTATCAAATTTTTGAGAAAAAGGAAGGAAGGGGCACCCACAGGGATGTGTGGCCGCACACGAGGCATGTGCGGGTGCACACCAGTCCTGTGCGGCCGCACATGGCTGGACGTGCCATAAAACCTTCTTCTTCCTCCTTTTTCCCTTCATTTCTACATTTCTCCATCTCCAACCTCACGCACAACCTCATTCAAACCCTCTTTGTGCGCACCTTATTCTCCTTCATTCATCATCTAAAATCACTCAAATCCTCACTAAAATCACTCCATTTTCACTAAAAATCACTCACAAATCTTTCTTCACTACAAATTCCTCACAAATTGACCCAAATGTCACTCACTCTCTCTCCTACTCTTGGTGGCCGAAAATTGGGGCTTTTGTTTGGGGTTCGAATTGCTTGCTCGAAATTGTCTAATCTTGCTTCTTTTATGGTATAATCACTAATCCTTGCTTTAATTTTGCCAATTATATCATAAATTTGCATGAATTACAAATTTGTATGAGCATGAATAGTGTAGTATTGATTTTGTGAATTTTGATGCTTGATCTTGATTTTGGTTGTGATTTGGTGATGTTTGTTGATTGATTTTGCATAACATTGTGTTGTTTGTTGATTTTGTAGTGATTCTCATCAATTTTGGTTGAATTCTTGTGAGTTGAATTTTCGGAACATTGGTAGTATATGGTGATTTCGGTATTGGTCTTGTGTTTGCTCTTGGATTGATTGAAAAGGAATTTTTCTTGGTACATTGGTATTAATGATTGATTTGGATTTGGTTTGATTGAAAAGAATTGTGAAATTGGAGTTTGGTGATTTTTGTAGTAAGTGGTGAATTTGGGTGTGGTGCTCTTGGTTCTTTGGTTTCCTACTTGTTGGTTGTTGGTGATCTTCTTAACCTCTCACAATGTCTAAATACCTCAAGAAACTCACCAAAAAGCAAAAAAACCGATGTTAGCATCGAGGAACCTCCCCGCCCAAGTACCTCCTCGAGGCCTAGTACATCTTCTAGGCCTAGTACTTCCAACCCATCTTCCACTCAAACTCGACCTCCAAACTCTCTTCCCAAAAAGAAAAATTTCACCGATAAACAAAAGGCCTTTTACCAAAATCTGAAAGATGAAAGAACCCTTAAACAAACCCGCGATTACTTTCAACCTGATATGCTGAAGTTGGGGATTGATAATGATGTGCAGTCATTGCTTTTAAATATGAGATTGGGTACTTTCATCGCCGATGCCTACCGCACCTACAAGGAGCCTACTTTGGAGTTCTTGGCTACCTTGGAGCTTGTACACGTTGGAGGGGTATATAGGGTGCGGTTCCAATTGTTCAACCACATTTTTGACCAATCTTTGGAGGAGTTCAACGCCGCTTTGGATTTTGATCCCCATGGGGATATTGTCAACGTTGAACACTTCATCTTCCCGGATTATGATCAAGATTCTTGGTGGGAAGACATCTCCGGTGGTAGTGAGTTTATCACCAACAGGGCTAAGATCTCACACGTGTACCAACCTTGTCTTAGGGTTGTACACTATCTATTGGGCTATGTCTTGTTCCCCAAGCAAGAGATGGGGAAATTGAGTAAATTGGAGCTCAAGGTCCTTTGGTTATCTACTCGCCCGGAGTTTGTGGGCGGGTTGAACTTGGGCTACATCTTTGCCCAATATTGCTTGGAACTTCGCAAAAGGAGGACGGTGAAGGAATTGTGTCTTCGATAAGTGCAACTACTAGATGTATCAAGGATCACTATTATGGAGATAATAAGTTCATTCTATTGGGGCGTCATCCTCTGTTGCTAGACTATGAGAGATGATCTTTGGGCTAGTCAAATAGCCCAAAGCCCTTTAGAATGGATCCTATGTTGGTAACACACAAGGGTATTGGGTTAAGCAAGTTAGAGGCCCATTTATGGGCCTCATGAGCAATCAATTAGTCATAAGCATGAGTGGGCTAAGTATAGTTTGAGTAGGAATAGGAAGTGGGCTTGGATTTGGACTTGGGCTATTATTTAGAGATGTGATCTATAAATAATAGCCTTGCCTAGGGTTGCATAGATAAGTCACAATTAACAATACAGTGAATTGTGAAACAAGCAACCACCATCCAAAAGACCCTCATCCTCTCTCTCTCACACGCCACCTCTCACCTCACCTCTCACCCACGGCCGGCCACCCCCTAGTGGCCCTCGTGGTGTTGCGCGGTGTTTCTTGCCTAGTTGATCGTTCTTCCATCTCCATACACTAGGCGAAAAAAGGGGTTGGCCACCGGTTCAAAACCCCCCTTTGCCACCGGTTTTGAACCGGTGGCCAGTGGGGGGGTGGCAAAACCTAGGACAAAAGGCCACCGGTTCAAAACCGGTGGCAAATTAACTAATTGCCACCGGTTAACCGGTGGCAATTACCCTTCCAGTTTTTTTTTTTTTTTGTTTAGTATTGTATACAAATGCCACCGGTTAACCGGTGGCAATGTGCATGTAATTTTTTTTTTTTTTTTTTTTTTTTTTTTTTTTTTGTTTTTTCCACTTGAAATATACTCCTAACAAAACAAAAAATAAAACTCAATACTTGAAATAAAACTCAACACTTGGAATATACTCCTAACATCAAAAAAAAAAACATCAAAATGAAATGTAATCCAAAATATAATTATCATTAAATTGTTATTATACAATAACAAAATCAAAAAAAATTACAACATAAAAATAAATTAATAAATAAACATAATTACATTTACAACATCAGAAACAAAAAAAATAAAATTAAGTTCTAAAACAATATTCCAAAATCAATCTTGATCTTTTTTTGACACAAACATCTTGATTCTTCGTGGAGTCATAATCTAATACCTGTAACAATTAAAACACCAAAATTAATAAAACTCAAGAACTAAAAAAAAAAATGCATTATCTACCCAGAAAACTCAAATTAATAATTAAAAAACAGAAATCCCCAAAACTAACCCAGAAATCCCCGAGATTAACCCAGAAATCCCCTAAATTAACCCGAAAGTAAACCAGAAATCCCCTAAATTAACTCGAAATTAACCCAGAATCCCCGAAAAAAAAAAAACAGAAAACTCAAAATAAAACAAAAAACCTTAAAAAACGCATGCAATTTCACTAAAATACTCGTACAATTTCGAAAATCAGAACACCAAGATAAAAATTAATAAATAAAAACTCACATTAAACACGGAAAAAAAATAAAAAATAAAAAAAATAAAAAAAATCCGGAACACTCATGCAATTTCGAATTAAACATAATCAAATTAAACCCATAAACATAGACCCATCAACACTCATCAATTAAACCCAAAAAATTCCAAAATCAATCAAACATAACAATTGCAAAATCAATTAAACCTCGAAAAATCAAACCCAAAAACTGCGAAAAAGAGCGGAAATTGGTGTTGATGATGTAGATCTGTTGGTGTTGCTGGCCGGTGTGGTGGTGTTGCTGGTGTGGTGGTAGTCGAAAGAGGTGAAGAGGTGAAGAGGAGGGCCACGAGGAGGAGGGGAGCCCGAGCTTCCGTGGCGAAATTCTTCAAGAGAAACGAGGAGGAGGGCCACGAGAGAGAAGGAGATCGGCGGTGGTCGTTGGTGGCTGTAGTGGTAGTGGTAGTAGCAACGAGAAAGGAGGAAGAGGAGGAGAGAGAAAGGAGGAAGAGGAGGAGAGAGAAAGGAGGAAGGAGGAGGAGAGAAGAAGGAGGCTGAGTCTAGGGTTTGGGATAAGGGGGGTGGGTTTTATACAGAAAAGGCCAGTTTTTTTTTTTTTTTTTTTTTTTTTTTTTTTTTTTTTTTTTAAATAAAAATAGAAAAACCACCGGTTTGAACCGGTGGGATTAATATTTTTCCCACCGGTTCGAACCGAACCGGTGGCAATACTAATTCCTCAAAATCCCGCCCATTTTCCCCCCTATTTTTGCCACCGGTTTTTGAAAACCGGTGGCCAATGAGCGATGTTTTTTTGCTTTTTTCTACTAGTGATGGAAGGTCGATAGAAGTGTTCTCTCGCGACTAACTAGCATTAGTGGAGGTAATATGTTCTTGCTCGATCATCGCATTTGAGGTTCTTTATCTCCCCATTGTTCTTGCTCGATCATCGTGGAATCACGCTTCAAAGGTATAATTCTTACTTCTTTATGTGTTATGCATGAGATCCTTGGTTTGGTGCTATATGAATATGATTCATGTTAATTCCGCATTTAGTACCTATAATCTCCTACAGTGGTATCAGTTAGCCTCTTGCATCTACATATATTGAGTAATAATTCTTTGATAATCCACAATTTTAATTCAATTAGGAGGGAGAATATTTAATTATGAGTCAATTGTTATATTAAATGTGATTAAACGATATAGAATCATTAAGGTGTTTAATTTGCTCCATATTAACCATAAATTTTGATCCGAATTTGCCCTAATAAAATCGAAAATTCGAACCCCAAAAACCCTAATTTCGAATTTTTCGAAATTTAAACCCTAATTTGTGAAATTTGTGTTTAAATTTTGATTTAATTCGATGGTAATATGTTTAAGGAATTTAATCTATTTGATTACATGTTAAAATTATGAATTTTTCATGGTCAAATTATTTAATTTAAGTGTTAAATTAAATTGGGGATTAATTTCATCAAGAACCCTAATTTCAAAATTGAATATGATTTAATTTTGGAATTAAATGGACCACATAAACTTTTAATTAATTTTTACAAGAGTTGTTTTGATTAATTAAAATAAATTATAAAAAAAAAGGGGGAAACAGCAGCAGCACCGCGGCTGGTGGTCCAGGAGGGAAGGGGCGGGGCTGGGTCAGGCAGCAAGGAGCAGCGCAGCAGTGCCGCAACCCTGCGTGTGCTGCTGCTGCTACTGTTCCTGCGTTACTGCAGGGGCAGCGGCCACCGTGGCTGGCTCCGGCTGGCCACACCACGGTGGCTGACGCGGTTCTTCAAAAAAAAAAAATTTATTTTTTTTATTTTAAATAAAATCAGATTTCAAAATTTTAAAAGATATGTTTAAATTTTGAAAAAGATAATTAACAAAATTAAAGTTGTTATTTTTGTTAAGTTTGGATAATTATGGAGCAAAAGATTCTATAAGGATAATAATTGATTAAATAATGTGATTATCTCATAATTATTTATGGATAATAATTGATTTAAAATATGTGATTGGCAAGTAATTAGGATAGAATTCCTAAATTAGTTAGGATAATCATGGAAAATAAATATGATTTATATTCCATAATTTCAAATAAGATTTGATTCTATCTCATAACTAAATTAAAATATATGATATTTTATAATTGGTCATGATTAATATATGATATTATCTAATTACAGTAATTAATTAAAATATGAGATATTTATAGCCATGTTTCCTTTATTATAGACATTCGATGTTGTAGTTTTGGAAAGCATGATGAGTGATTTATTATATGGCACTTTATAATATATGATATTGTTTATTGCTATATATAGACTAGTATGGCCCATAGATTCTAAAATACGATCTGCGCATCGTGATGTATTTTTGTAATCTAAATACGGTTTGCGTACCGTTGAGTATTTTTGTAATTTATTTATTTTATTTAAGTAGTAGTAGAATAGAATAAAATTACAGGTTGCAGATGATCCAAAAACCAATGAAGTGAAGGCCCAATGGAGCAAGATGGATGAGATCCATGAAGGTTCAAGTGGGAGCATTTTACTTTATTAGTTTTCTTAGGATTAAGGGGCCATACTATGTCATGTTTTATTGCATTAGTAGATTATGCATGTTTAGGTTTATTTATGTTGTTTGATGATGCGCTAGAGTTCACTATAAAATCACAACATAATAAATCTAGATCCCAGAACTATTGATGCAGCTTTTCCGATTAAAAACCCGATGAAAACCTTGATCGTTTGTGATGGGTCAGCTCTCAGCAGAGCATCATAATATATCTTGGGGAAGTGGGGGTAGAACTGCATAACTACACTTTTAATTGGTTATATTCAACAAGGTTACCTAAATCGTTTAGAACCTTGAAGCTAAGAGTAATAATTAAACATGCGATGGTTAATTATTCAACCAAGAATTACAAGAGTTGTAATCAGTAAAGAGTTTACTCACCTTGAAAATGTAATGGTTGATTGCAGGGAATCACTCTGGTTAATTATTGCACAAATAAAGGATCTTGGAATCATTTTATTCAATAGGGATCAATTAATATTGAATAAATGCTTTAAAGTTACCAATAAACAAACTTATGGTACTTTAAATTTATTAAACATAATTATTGAATTTTGCCTCGTTTTGTTTTTGTTTGTAGATGAATAACTTATATGACAACGCAGAATTACCAATGAAACTCAATTTAAGGCTTAATCTCAGAAACTACAGGCAATGGGAGGGCGAATTGAGAAATGTTCTCACAAGCTTTAAGCTTGATGCTCGCCCATATGTTCCCGTTGAGAACAAGTGTGCTTCTGGTCAGGACCCTGCAATGCATGCAAAATTAGTTTTGGATGCAATAAAGGTCAAGAACCTAATACTGGATTCTATCCCAAACTGTTGGTATAATAAATTCAGAAGGTATGAGGTGACCAACTTATATCAATGTCTTCGTGCTATCTGCAGAGGTGGCATGGGGGCATTGGGTAGCGGAGGATCAAACGATCCACATGTAAGAGAGATCGTTAACTCGATCCCTCAGATTTACTAATCCTGGGCTGACAGTTTGAGGTATGAGACATACCGGATTCATAGTAACATAATGGCAAAGAAACTCTTGCCTGGTCAGTCAGTGAGGAAACATGTCACAGAATTGGTTGATATGATCAACCAAATGGATGTCCTCGGGAAACCGATTGATGATGACTATGCACGTGACATTATCTTGTTCTCGCTCCATGCTGGTTTTGACATTGTGAGACTTTCTCATAATGATGAGGGATCATCAGCAAATTTGATCAACATCTTACTTAACCATGCTGAGGAGTACCTGGTCAGGAGAGATTGCCAGTGCTTCTATTGTGGTGGATGGCAAGTCCATACACCAGGGTGTCGCCATCATACACCAGTAAAAACAGAAGGTAAGGAGTTACTTGATGTTTTTGTTGTAGAAATTAATCTTACTTCATCTTCCACTTGGGTATTTGATACCGATTGTGGTGCTCATATCGTTAATGACGTGCAGGGCTTGAAAGGAAGTAGGAAGCTAGATCCAGGGGAAGTAACACTTCGAGTAGGAAATGGAGCAAAAGTTGCTGCACTTGCTATTGGGAGTTATCATTTGAGACTTCCTTCTGGATTAATTTTAATACTTAATAATTGTTATTTCGTTCCCAGCATTACCAAAAACATTATTTCAGTTCCAGTTTTAGATACTGAAGGTTTTTCGTTTGAAATAAGAGACAAGCGTTGTTTTAATTCGAAAGAAAACATGTTATATGCTAATGCTAGATTAATTAATGGTTTGTATGTTTTAGAATATACAACTCATGTCTACAACATAGATCACAAAAAGCAGAAAACAGATGGTTCAAACCCAACTTACCTATGGCATTGTAGGCTTGGACATATTAACCAAAAGCGCGTCCAAAAATTACATAAGGATGGACTCCTTTCTTCTTTTGATTATGAATCATTTGAAAACTGTGAGTCATGCTTGCTTGGGAAAATGACTAAGTCACCCTTTACGGGTATAGGTGAAAGAGCTAGTGACCTTTTGGGGCTCATACATACAGATGTGTGTGGACCAATGAGTTCAAAAGCTAGGGGTGGATTTAGCTACTTCATTACTTTTACTGATGATTTAAGTAGATATGGTTACATTTACTTAATGAAGCACAAGTCGGAAGCCTTTGAAAAGTTCAAAGAATTCCAGAATGAAGTACAAAACCAACTTGGGAAGACAATTAAGGCACTACGATCTGATCGTGGTGGCGAATACTTAACCCAAGAATTTGATGAACATCTGATTAATTGTGGAATACTTTCACAATTAACCCCTCCAGGGACACCTCAATTAAATGGAGTGTCAGAAAGGAGAAATAGGACTCTACTAGATATGGTTAGGTCCATGATGAGATTTACTGATCTTCCCATATCTTTTTGGGGATATGCATTAGGAGCAGCTTCCAGAGTACTAAACAGAAACCCATCCAAAGCAGTTGAGAAGACACCATATGAATTATAAAAAGGAAGAGTTCCAAATTTGTCTTATCTCAAGATTTGGGGTTGTGAAGCCTATGTAAAACGTTTACAAAGCGATAAACTACACCCTAAATCAGACAAGTGTTTCTTTGTGGGATATCCTAAAGAAACACAAGGGTATTACTTCTACAATCGCGAAGATAACAAAGTGTTTGTTGCTCGCAATGGTGTCTTTCTAGAATAGGAATTTCTATCTAGAAAGCCAAGTGGGAGTAAAGTGGTTCTCGAAGAAATTCGAGACGAGCAACAAATGGATGTGTATAACACCACATCAGAGGCGAGGGCGCATGAAACGATTAATCATGCGTCGGAGCAAGCTAATTCCACCAGCGAGACTCCTACCGCCCCACTTGAATCTAATTCATGCGAAAATCTTCAAGGAGTTGGAGAGAAAATTTCTACTGTTGCTCCT
Organism: Chenopodium formosanum; assembly: GCA_024500155.1. NCBI lineage: Eukaryota > Viridiplantae > Streptophyta > Magnoliopsida > Caryophyllales > Amaranthaceae > Chenopodium > Chenopodium formosanum. Next base: position 22,260,120 of record CM044861.1, read on the forward strand.
ACCCCACGTAGGTCTGACAGAATCAGAAACAAACAGTTTGTCGATGTTCTGTTAACTGAGGATTCTGAAATCTTCTTATTGGAGAATGAGGAACCCACCACCTACAAGCAAGCTTTGGTGAGCCCCAACTCAGATAAATGGCTTGAGGCCATGAAATCCGAAATGGAGTCAATGTCTGAAAATAAAGTGTGGACCCTAGTTGATTTGCCTAATGGGGTAAAACCCATTGGTTGCAAATGGGTCTACAAGATTAAAACAGACAAGGATGGAAATGCCTACATCCATAAAGCAAGACTAGTTGCAAAAGGGTTTAGACAGATTCATGGTATTGACTATGATGAAACCTTTTCCCCAGTAGCAATGCTTAAGTCCATTCGGATTCTTCTAGCGATCGCCGCATTCTTCGATTACGAGATATGGCAGATGGATGTCAAAACCGCCTTCTTGAATGGGTTCTTGAAGGAGGAAGTGTATATGACACAACCTGAGGGTTTTGAAGATCCAGAAAATCCTAGTAAGGTATGCAAGCTTGATAAATCCATTTATGGATTGAAGCAGGCATCCAGGAGTTGGAATCTTCGTTTTGATGAAGCGATCAAAAGGTTTGATTTTGTCAAAAGTGAAGAGGAACCTTGTGTATACAAGAAGTTTAGTGGGAGCAGCATAGTTTTCTTAGTCTTGTATGTAGATGACATACTTCTCATGGGAAATGACATACCAATGCTTGAGTCAGTCAAGGAATGGTTGAAGAGTTGTTTCTCCATGAAAGACTTAGGTGAAGCTGAGTACATTTTGGGAATCAAAATCCATAGAGACAGGTCTCGAAGGATGATTGGACTAAGTCAAGAGACTTATATTGATAAGGTTCTTGATAGGTTCGAGATGACAAACTCCAAGAGAGGTTTTCTCCCCATGTCCCATGGCATTACGCTCAGTAAATCTCAATGCCCGGTTATACCAGATGAGATGAGACGTATGGCTATCATTCCTTATGCTTCTGCAATAGGATCGATAATGTATGCCATGATTTGTACAAGGCCGGATGTTGCATATGCTCTAAGCATGTGCAGCAGGTTTCAGGCAAATCCAGGTGAAGCACACTGGACAGCTGCCAAGAACATCCTTAAGTACTTGAGAAGGACGAAAGGAATGTTTCTAGTCTATGGTGGCGAAGATGAGTTGGTTGTCAAAGGTTATACGGATGCGAGTTTCCAAACAGACAAGGATGACTTCAGATCTCAATCTGGATACATTTTCTGTCTGAATGGAGGAGCAGTGAGCTGGAAGAGTTCGAAGCAAAGCACTGTCGCAGACTCTACAACAGAATCAGAGTATTTGGCTGCTGTTGAAGCAGCTAAGGAAGCTGTTTGGATAAAGAAGTTCCTGACTGAGCTGGATATTGTACCAAGTTCTCAAAAGGGTATCGAGATATATTGTGACAATAATGGAGCTATTGCTCAATCCAAGGAAGCTAGGTCACACTTCAAATCCAAACATGTAGAGAGGAAGTTTCACCTCATTCGAGAGATCATTGACAGAGGAGATGTCAAGATGAGCAAAATTCACACGGATGAGAACATCGCTGATCCGCTTACTAAACCCCTTCCAATGCATAAGCATGAGAAGCATACTAGTGCAACTGGATTGAAGCGAATGATGTAATTAGAAGTTGTTTTTGTTTTGAGAAAACAAATTACATATGTAATACATTCATTTGCAGAATTATGTTTAATTGGAAATTATTTTCTTCTCTTATTTAATTGTGGTTTCAAAATTAAATGAAATGTCCAAAATAATTATGAATTGATGGGCTCATCAGGTTATCTATTCGATAGAGACTTGGTGTATGAAACCCCACAGGTGAACAAAATCCACATATTATTTAAGTTCCTAGTTCGAAATCATTAAAGTGGACATAAATGATTTCAATGAATGGACTAGCATGTAAGATTGATTGGATAGCTCGGTTTCATGGGCTATAGGAGCATAGTGATGAGGCTCGGTCAATCACATGGATATGCATGAATGATGCAGGATCGAACTATAGACCAAACTTTGAAGTTCAAGTATATAACTTCCGGATATATTAGTGGATTCCTTTGACATGAGTGGAACATTGATTTCATTCAATGGATGATATAACTGTGGTACATTCAAACGTCTACCCGTAACTGGAGATTATAAAGGGTGTTTCCTGGTTATTTCAGAAGTTGAGTGGGAGCTTTGGTTGCCACAAGATTGGATAGAGTCTACCTATTAAATTAGGAATGTGTCATGTTTTGGCCTCTTGAAGAGGGAGAATTCAGAAAATGCATGGCCGTGCTCAAATGTGTTACATAGTAACATTTGTTTTGTAATTCTAACTCGGATATCAAGAAACGATTTGTAGATTAACATGGATTAGCATAAGATGCAATCATATTATCAAATCGACACAAAATGACTTAAGGAATTTGAATATTGCGCACTTGTCTCAGACAAGTGGGAGATTGAAGGAATTGTGTCTTCGATAAGTGCAATTACTAGATGTATCAAGGATCACTATTATGGAGATAATAAGTTCATTCTATTGGGGAGTCATCCTCTGTTGCTAGACTATGAGAGATGATCTTTGGACTAGTCAAATAGCCCAAAGCCCTTTAGATTGGATCCTATGTTGGTCACACACAAGGGTATTGGGTTAAGCAAGTTAGAGGCCCATTTATGGGCCTCATGAGCAATCAATTAGTCATAAGCATGAGTGGGCTAAGTATAGTTTGAGTAGGAATAGGAAGTGGGCTTGGATTTGGACTTGGGCTATTATTTAGAGATGTGATCTATAAATAATAGCCTTGCCTAGGGTTGCATAGATAAGTCACAATTAACAATACAGTGAATTGTGAAACAAGCAACCACCATCCAAAAGACCCTCATCCTCTCTCTCTCACACGCCACCTCTCACCTCACCTCTCACCCACGGCTGGCCACCCCCTAGTGGCCCTCGTGGTGTTGCGCGGTGTTTCTTGCCTAGTTGATCGTTCTTCCATCTCCATAGAAGGTCGATAGAAGTGTTCTCTCGCGACTAACTAGCATTAGTGGAGGCCTTAATCCGTGCCCGTGGACCGAATAGAGGAATCGCATTTGAGGTTCTTTATCTCCCCATTGTTCTTGCTCGATCATCGTGGAATCACGCTTCAAAGGTATAATTCTTACTTCTTTATGTGTTATGCATGAGATCCTTGGTTTGGTGCTATATGAATATGATTCATGTTAATTCCGCATTTAGTACCTATAATCTCCTACAGACGGGAGAGATCCCATGTGGGGGTATGGTAACTAGGCTTGTGACTCGCCTTCGCCTCAATGATTATCTCCCATTTTGTAAGGAGATCGGGGATGTGGCTTCCATCTATCTTGATATGCAACCATTGGGCCAAATCCAATTTATCTCGAAGGGCTTTAGTGAAGGGAGATATGAGTGGCTAAGGGGCAACGAGCGTTGGTGCTACTTGCCTAACCCTAGCTTGACTTCTTTGGCTAGGATTGCCGACAATGTTTGGCATGTTCCCAAGTCCTTCCGGCATCCCAACTTTGATTCTGAGGAGGATGAAGATGAAGATGATAAAGAAGAACAACAAAATCAAGAACAACAACATCAACAACAACAAGCTCCTCATGAGCAAGAGCAAGAGCAAGGGCAACATGCTTTTGCCAATGATGATTTGAGGGCTCTTAGTGAGCAAATGAGTGGATTGAAAATCCACATAGATGGCATGTACGATCATGACTTTGGGGCTCTCTATGATCAAATAAGAGGTATTCAAGAAGTGCAACAAGGTATGTTTTCACAACAACATCAAATCTATGTTGCGGAAGTTAACCGTGGGAACATTACTCCCCCGGTTAACTATCCGTATTTCCCGCCCCAACAAGGTCCTCTACCTTCGTTTGGGCATCCTTATTGGTCGGGGCCTTCTAACCCCGACACCGAGCGTCACTATTACCCGGACGAGCATGGCAACTATGATTACAAGGCTCCGGGTGGTAGTGACTATAAGGGGGATCCTAACTACCCCCATGTCCATCCCAACCACCCTTTTGAACTCACTTTGCCCGATAACTTCACCCCTCTTGCTCCTTGGCAACAAGATCTTTTCAAGGGGCATTATGGGTGGCCCGATGGGTACACCGGAGGATGGGAGCCTTACCCTCATCCCTTCGATGACCCCGAGCGCAACAGAGACCCCGATGGGGCCGGGCCAAGTGGGAGTGGTGGTGGTGATAGTAGTAGTTATTAGTTTCTTTTTAGCTTTTCGTGCTTTTTGCCTCCATCCCTTATATTTTTGATACTTGCTTTTTTTTATTGGGATGTTGAGATGTATTTTCTATCTAGCTTGGGGGAACTAGTAACTTGCTCGGTGACTATGTTGTTGTTGTGTACATATCTTAGTTGCTTGCATGTTTATTTTCATTCCTCTTTCTGGTTTCCTCATTTTCTTGATCTCTAGGCTACTTTCCTTGTAGCTAGCTTGTTTGCCCTATTCGCTTGGATGTTTGTTGTTTGTGGAGATGTTTTGCTTGGCATGTTGTTGTTGATGATCCCTTATATCCAAATCCCTCAATCCAAATCCCTTAAATCCAAATCTTTTAGTTTAGAGTAGTTCTTTAGTTAGTCAAGATTTTATTTCTTTTATTCTTTCTATTCTTTGGTTAGTTTAGCTTTTCTTTCCTTTAGTTGTCTATACTACTTGCTTTGTTTATTTTCTTTTATTTGTTTTGAAGTTACTAACCATTTTCTTTGTTCATAGTTTCTTTTATTTCTTTTTCTCACTTAGTTCCTTGAAGAGCTTATGGATATGGAATGCTACGAGGTGGTTTCTTATTGCTTCGTTTATTTTTGCTAAGCTTGGAATCCCGGTGAGACCTTTCTTATTTTTCTCTTTATTTTCCTTGGTTGCATATGATAGGATTAGTTTAGGAGAAGTTGAATGGTTCGAGGATGGATGCTTGTTAACACGTAATGTGTTTGGGATCGGTGACTTTGTTGTCTATCGATCACTTGTTTGTCGATTGGGATTTTTATGTGTTTAACATGCTTTCTAGACCTTTGCATGCTTTTCTCCTATGTTTTCCTTTTCTATGTATCCGTTTCTTTTCTTTTACTCTCTTTTATTTTACCTTTTTCTCTTACTTTCTTTTATTTTTCTTTTTATTTTTGATGTGATTTTGAGGCATTGTTTTTCATTTCTTTTCTTTTGAAATGAACCTTGTACATTGGACTTGTCTTTTGCATGACTTTCTTCCTAGGTTGTAAAGGTATGCACGGTTTGGGATTATGTTCGGTTGACTCTAGATAGTGTATGCTAGGGTAGTTGGTTTGAACTAGGACGATCATGAAGCCGGATTCTACTTGTTTGTGGTATGTTGGTAGTTGCTTCCTATAGTTGATTTGACACCATTGGTGAGTTTTTGCCACAACCTTGTGAGGTTAATTGTTTTTCTAGCCTTCAACATTCCTTGTATGAGTGGCGTGGATCCTTGACTATCAAGCCTAATCTAATAAAGCTTGATTTATGATTCTCAAACACGAGACCGAACTATCTAGGAAGGACAAAGGCACATTTTTCGGGGTGGTATTTTTCATTTTTGAAATATTTTGTTATTTTCTTTTATTTTGGGTTTACATTTGCCTTCTTGCAACCATTTGAGCCTTATCCCTTCTTTTCAAGCCACATCTTTAGTTATTTGACCTTTTGTTTCATTTTCTACCTTTCTTGATTTTTGTGAAGCAATATGATCATTTGAGATGAAGTTTGTGGTGGTTAAGTTGGAATTTTGGTTTTTATGAAAGCAAGTTTGTGATTTCATTTTCTTTGTGAATAATGGCAAATATATTTGGAAAAGCCGTCCTACTTCTCAAAAGGCATGGACTAATAATTTGCATTTATGAAAAGCCGTCCGAATTAAGCAAAAGGCAAGGACTTTGCAATTACAATATAAAAACAAAAAAAAAAATGAAAAATCAAAAATATTTTGATGTATTCTTTTCTCCTACTAAGCATTGAGGACAATGCTCCATTTTAGCTTGGGGGAGAAGCGTGTACGCTTTTTGTATATATTTTTGTGAGTATAGCTTCAAGTAAGCTTGGGAGTGTTGTTTTTGTTTGGTAATTTCTTGATTGTGGTGTTAAGGATTGATCACCCTTTTGCTTCACTTTTTAGGAAAATCACCAAATTTTTAAATTTTAGCCTACCTTCACCCTTTATGCCTTACATTACAACCTTGGGGAAAGACCTTTCGACCTAGATAGTTTAGTCACTATTCGGGGGAGGGCATCATGGGTCATTGCCTAAGGAAAGGGGATGCATAGTCAAGATTGTCGAGTAGCCTTAAAAATAATTCTTTTCCGGTTCCTTCGAGGAATCATTGGGAGACTCACTAAGGGGAGATTTGAGACTAGTGGGAAGAACGCGGTAAGATTGTTTGGGATGAAAGTGAATTGTGATAAATAGTTCCTACGCCTAGCATACCCTATGTTTCAATCAACCTTGGATATCTTGAAACGTGCATACCTTAACTACTAGAGAAAGATTGTCATTCACTTGCTTTATAGTCCTTATGTTGATTCATTTTGTAAAGGTTTGTTTTTATTTCATTTTCTTTCTTTAAAATTCTATGGTTTGCCTCATTGATGTTTGGTGGAGAGTTATGGGTCAAACTCTTAGGATACCCTTACGAGACCTCACTCGTCCTCATAGGCGACTTTGGGGTTTAAAGGGCTTGTTGTAGCTAAAAACAACCGTGATTCCTACGACAATGAGTTTAGGTGTATATTCTTATCTTGAGTCTTTCTTTTTCGTTTTCAATAAAATTTTCATCCTCTCTTTTTCTTGCTTTGTTTTGCTCGAGGACGAGCAAAAGTTTAGCTTGGGGGAATTTGATGAGTGACATTTTTGGCACTCATTTGGTTCCTTTTTGGATGATTTTTATTTCTTTTTATCTCTCTGTTCTTTAGTTTTCCTTAGTTTTATTGTTGTTTTCTTCATTTTATGCTTTTTGTAGTTAGTTTCTCTTTTTCATGTCTTTTTATAGTTTACTTGTTATTTTTCTCTTTTACTTGTTTTTTATCTTTTGCTTGTAGGTGGTAATTGATTGTCCAAGAATTCCCGAGCTTCCTCTCTACGAGTTTTCATTGCTTTTATGCCTAAAGAAGGTGCAAGAAGTTCCAAGTCAAAGGTAGATCCAAGGGGCAAGCTTCAAGGCTTTGTTTATGCCTTACTCATGGCTTTTATTCTTCAAGAAATTCAAGAAAGTTTCTGCCCACTTTGTCCTCCATCATCATCATCCTGGATGCGTGCACCACTTGAGCTAGGACGAAGAGAAGAAGGGGGGAAAACCCAGCAATGTGCGGGCGCACTAAGGGAGTGTGCGGCCGCACACCAGGTGCGTGCGGGCGCACCTGACTGGGTGTGTCCCGTGCGCGCCATTCTCCCTCCTCCGAGCGCCCGCATTTACCAGGGTCTATTTTTGGGCGTCATTACCGACCTCCTCCTTGTATATATAGTTATTTCTACCTATTTTTAGAAAGTAAGTTTTTAGTTTTAGATTGAATTTGATAGTTAGTTTTTGGGAGAATTTTAGAGAGAGAAACTCAAGAACTAGAGAGAGAAACTCATTATCTTTGGTGTTTGTTCAAGAATTCATCATTATATTTGATCTTTTGATCAACGTTTTGTAAGGATCTTCTTCTTAATCTCAATACAAGTTTGAGTAGTTGATTTCTTTAGTTTTTCATATTGTTGATGATTGATTTGGTTATTGATTGAATTTTGATTGATTTTGATTGATTGTTGGTTTAATCTTTGATTTCAAGTATGTTGATGATGAAATTGATGATTGTTGTAGTTTTGATCTCCATTCCTATGGATAGTGAGTAGTTTCCTAGCTAGGGAAATGGTGAAGCATGTATGAATGATGGAATAGTGTAATTTGGGGATAATTGATGGAGTTGATGATATGATTAAATTTGGTTGATCTTTCATGTGCATGTGTGTGATTAATTAAGGTTTGGCCATCTTTGATTAATACACTAGATTGCATTGCAAGCTTGCTATGATACGGACCATTGATTACTGAACTTGAAATTTCACGATTGAGGTGCTTTGTGACGTTCCCTAGGTAGTGTTTAGCGTAGTTGACGCTAGTTAGACCTCTAGGTGAACCACCTTAGTATGCTCTTTTGGATACATGATGATATTCCATCATATCGCTTGACTTAGTCGGCTTGACCTCCCAAATTACCGTTTCCATTATGATTGCATGTGGATCCATTGCCCTAGTGTCTTAGATTGATTTTATACAAGTTTTGCATTACCCAGTTTAGCCTTAGTTCTACCTCAAACCCCTTCTAGACTTCGAAATAGCTTGATTTAGGCATCGTGCACTTGATATCCATTCCCTTGGGTTCGACCTTGACTTACCACTAAGCTAAATAGGGGTTAGGTAAGTTACAAATTTTTTTTGATAGGGTAGGGTGGTAGCCCAACGACCTACCATTCTCCTTCCCATCATGTTTTAAGGAATTGATTTTGAAAAGTATTAATATGAGATTTTATTCTCATGTATTTATTTAAAAGGTTTTGATTTTGAAAGCATGAGGAAGGAGTTTGAATTATATTGGAATTATTGGATATTAAAAGGATTTATTGTTGAACCATTGAAATATTATTATTAATGCTTTATAAGCATGTTGGTAATCCCACTATGCGGATTTGGTTTATTGATAAGACTATGGACTTTGTATGACCTAGCCTTTCCTCAAGAATAGCCTTGTAATATAAGGAGACTAGCTTGGGGGGTATGCACGCTTGGGTGAGGAATTCGATTTAAACAAATTGGTTCAAAAAGGAATTGGATCTTTAAAGGAATTGGTTTATCAATTATTTTACATGTTGAATCATTGGAATTGGTTTTGAATCATGAGTTTTGGAATTATTGGATTATTTATTGGAAATTGATTTTAAAGCATGTTTGCGAATAAATTGAGTTTACATTATCTTGCACTTATCGTACTTAGCATAATTTGCTAATCCGTATTTCTTATTTGTTTTGGTTCGCCCTGTTTACCGTAATGGTAAGCAGTGTTGACTGTTTTCAGGTGGAGTCATGAATGAGCATATGGGAGTTCCGGGATTTGCTTCACCTAGTTTTGGAATGTTGGTCTTGTCTTTATTTTGAGTACTCATCATAACAATGTTACTATTATTATAAGTATTAATAAAGAAAGTTGAGTTTCCGCTGCAAAGTATTGGTTTATTTTAGTAAGTTTGAGTAGCCTTGTGTAATCACGCGGCGGTAACACGCCCAAGTCTATCTCTACGGTATAATTATACATATTATACTAGTATTTCCGTAGAGAAAGATTTGGGGGTGTTACACCCCTGTTCCCGCACTCCTCGCAACAACAACAGCTCTGCAACTCCACTGCTTTCCCCTGCTTCAAAACAGCAACATCAAACCCCGCAACACCACGCAACAACAACCTCCCAGCAGCCCCTGCTGTCCCTTGCTCCAGCCACCGCAACCCCCTTATTTCCCCGATTCAAACGCCAGTCAGCCACCGCAATTACACCTCTAATTCGCACCACAATTGCAACCCGCAACCAATTCCACTCACTCCCTCACCTCGCAACCTCCAGTCAGCCATTAATTGCAGTAGCTGCGCCTTCCTACCTTACGCAACACCACCACACACGCAGCCACCAATTGCGCCACCTTCCTCCGCAATCTTCACTTGCGCCCAGCCACCTCACACAACAACAATTAAAGCAACTCTAAGCAGCGGTGCAGCTCCAGCAAGCTTCCGCAGCAATTTGCGCCGCCTTTCACCTCCGGCAGCACCGTTGCTGCTCCTCCTTCATTCACACCTCAACAGGTGCGGCCGCACTCGCAGCTCCCGAGGCCGCACTCAGCTGGGTATGCAGGAGATGCGTGGGAAGGAAGCTAGAATCTTGGCCGTTGATTGGAGTTGATTAACGGCAACGGCTGTGATGCTGTGTGATTTGATGATGATGAATGATGATGTGCTGCGTGCTTGGCCGTGAAAATCATGGGATTAATTCCCATTTGTTGAAGCAGCACGAAGTTGCTGATTTCTTTTGATTTCTTTTATTTATTTTTTTTTTAATTTTAGTTTTCTTTTTTCGTTTCTATTTCTTTAATTATTTTATATTACTTTATTTTCTTTTCTTTTCTTTCCTTTTCTTTTCCTTTTATTTATTTTCTTTTCTTTTTTTATTTCTTTAATCCTTGTATTTATAAATACCCATTTTGGGGTAGAGAGAAAAACAATTAGACAATTAGATTTTTAGATCACATTTCTTAGCTCAGTTGAGAGCTTCTCTCTCTAGTTTTTAAGGTTAATTTTAGGAGTAGATTTTAGAGAGAGAGAGTGAGGAATTTCAATGGTGATTGAGAGATTGAAGATTTAAATGTGACAATTGTATTGGAGATCTACTCAATTATTAAAGAGTATTTCTAAACTCTATCTCATTTATTGCTTTGTTTATTATTCTTTATATGGATTGTTGATTTCGATTGGAATTTTATGATTTAATGATTGATTTTAGATATTCATGTTTGTATTGGTAGAATTGATGATAATGTTTGAGTAGTTGTTTGGTTAGGGATTTGGTGAAGCTTATGATGTAATGAATTGATGTAAATTGGGGATAATTGATGGAGTTGATGATGTGATTAAACTTGGTTGATTGATCATGAGCATGTGTGTAATTAATTAAAGAGTAGCTAACTTTAATTATTGCACTAGATTGCATTGTAAGTTCACATTGATACAGACGATTGATTTGTGGCTTGCAATATACACGATTGAGGTGTCTTGTGATGTTTCCTAGCTAGAGTTTATCGTAGTTGACGCTAGTTAGACCTCTAGGAGAATAGCTTGACATGCTCTTTTGGTTGCATGATTGATTTTCCCTCACATTGCTTGACTTAATCGACTTTCCATTCTAATTTGCTATGTTCATTACTATTATTTGCGGATCCTAATCCCTAGCTCTTTATTTGTTTGGTTTCCTCATTTTAGTAGTTGTTAGAGTCATCTTTTACCCCTTGTCTTCGACCTAGCTTAGGTATATGATTGGAAGCACTTAGACAAAACTGTTCCATTGGGTTCGACCCTTGGCTTACCTCTATACTTGTATTTAGGTTTGTTGAGTGTTTATAAATTTTGTTTGGCTTAGGGAAGATTAGCCCAACGACCTAGTTTTCCCCACGTCAAAATGAGCATGTGTATGATTAATTAAAGAGTAGCTAACTTTGATTATTGCACTAGATTGCATTGTAAGTTCACATTGATACGGACCATTGATTTGTGCCTTGCAATTTACACGATTGAGGTGTCTTGTGATGTTTCCTAGCTAGAGTTTATCGTAGTTGACACTAGTTAGACCTCTAGGAGAATAGCTTGACATGCTCTTTTTGTTGCATGATTGATTTTCCCTCACATTGCTTGACTTAGTCGACTTTCCATTCCAATTTTCTATGTTCATTGCTATTATTTGCGGATCCTAATCCCTAGCTCTTTATTTGTTTGGTTTCCTCGTTTTAGTAGTAGTTAGAGTCATCTTTTACCCCTTGTCTTCGACCTAGCTTAGGTATATGATTGGAAGCACTTGGACATTACCGTTCCATTGGGTTCGACCCTTGACTTACCTCTATACTTGTATTTAGGTTTGTTGAGTTTTTATAAATTTTGTTTGCCTTAGGGAAGATTAGCCCAACGACCTAGTTTTCCCACGTCACGGCCCCGTAACCTCAAAATTCCACAAAAAGCTTGGATTATAGCCTTCAATTTGCAGCAGCCACTGCCGCGCAAAGCAACAGCAGCACCAGCGGTGGCAGCTGCGGCAGCAGCCGTGCAACGCTTGCACGCTGCTGCCCACAGCCAGCCACTGTGGCTAGCCTTGGCTTGCCACCCACGGTGGCTTGCAGCCTAGCAGAAGCAGCTCCACGCTGTTGCCCTTTGAGGCAGTGGCTGCTGTCACGGCAGTCAGCCACCGTGGTTAGCTTCGGCTAGCCAACCACGGTGGCCGGCGTTTGTGGTTGCGGTATTTTTTAAAAAAAAAGGTTTTTTGAAAATTTATTTCAAGATAATTATGAATTATTTTGGGATAGAATCAGTGTTATTTTAGATAAGTTAAAATATTTTGAAAATAAGATCTTTTATTTTAAAAGATAAAATTGGTTTTATTTGGATAATATCTTTTATTTTAGGATAAAATCACATATTCAAAAGTTGTTATAATTGATATTATCCATATTTAAGTTGTTAAATTGGTAATAAAGTTATCCTAAATTAAAGTGGTTAATTATGGATAAGAATGATTGGGATATTCTAAGCATATTCCAAAAGGATAATAATTGATTTAAATAATATGATTATCCCATAATTATTTTTTGGATATTATTGATTTAAAATTTTGTGATTGGCTAGTAATTAGGATAGAATTTCCTAACTTTGTTAGGATAATCTTTAAGGATAAATATGATTTATCTTAAAAGGTTTGATTCTATCTCATGACTAATTTAGAATATATTATATTTTATTGATGATCATGAAAGATATACGATATTATCTAATTGCGGTAATTAAAATATGAGATATTTAGATGCCATGTTTCCTTAATTATGTTCATTCGATGTTATAGTTTAGGAAAGCATGATGAGTGATTTATTATGTGGCAATTTTATAATATATGACTAGTATGGCGCATCGTGATGTATTTTTGTAATCTTAGTACGGTCTACGAACCGATAAAGTATTTTGTAATTTTATTTTATTTTATTAAGTCGTAGATAGAATTTAGTAGAATTACAGGTTGCAGTTAATCCAAGAAGCCCATGAAGTGAAGGCCCAAAGGAGCAAGGTGGATGCGATCCATGATGATTCAAGTGGAAGCATTTACTTTATTAGTTTTCTTAGGATTAGGGGCCATGCTATGTCTTATTTATGCATTCAGTATTTTATGCATGTTAGATTTTATTGATGTTTTGTGATGATGCGCTAGAGTTCACTATTTAATCACAACATAATAAATCTAGATCCCACTAATATTGATGCAGCCTTTCCAATTAAAAACCCGACGAAAACCTTGATCGTTTATGGTGGGTCGGCCCTCAGCAGAGCATCATAATATATCTTGGGGAAGTGGGGGTAGGACCGCATAACTACAGTTTTAATTGGTTATATTCAACAAGGTTACCTAAAGCGTTTAGAACCTTGAACCTAAGAGTAATAATTAAACATGCGATGGTTAATTATTCAACCAAGAATTACAAGAGTTGTAATCAGTAAAGAGTTTACTCACCTTGAAAATGTAATGGTTGATTGCAGAGCCTCACTCTGGTTAATTATTGCACGAATAAAGGATCTTGGAATCACTTAATTCAAGTTGGGATCACTTAAATTGAATAGAGTGTTTTAAAGTTACCAATTTAATTCTCTTCTGGTACTTTAAATTTATTTAACATAATTGAATTTTGCGTTTACTTATAATTAACATGTCATTCTAATTTTATTATCATATGTAATCTCCTCGATTGAAAATAAAGTTGAGAAACGTTGTCAAAAAGTTTAAAAGATAATCCATAAATCTATATTCCAATTTTGCTAAGATTGTTCTAAAAGGCAAGTTTTAGAAATCAATGTCACAGGTCTAAGGCTGGTTTTATTCAAAATGTTTGAGTAAAATGCCAACACATCTTTATTTTGAAAAATGTTTCAAGGGATATAATGAGATGAGAAGTACAAACCCTCCAAAAGACAAGTATAAATATCCAATAAAATCTCTTATTCTCAATATGATTGAATATAAGAAAGTGATTGGAAATATCTATGATCTTCATCTACATTATGTAGAGTTTAATACTTGATTAAACTCAAATATAAATAATGATAGAATAGACTTAGCAAAATCATGAAAAATGCTTAAAGTAGTTGAGCAAGGTATCATTTTGAACCTAAGAGAAATGTTCTAAGTGGCTCAAAAGGAAAGGTTTAGGAATATATGAGGATTGCATTAAGATGTTATAGACCAAGAAATGCAAACAAGTTGCTACTTCTCAAACCTAGAACTACTTACATGCTAAAAGTTGTTATGAACAACAAATTGTTTCAAATTTAATGGACCAATTCCAATTGATTAGATACTACCGCATATAATTGGAAGGTAAAAGAACGGAAATGTTCCAATTTAAGAATTATATTATAGAAATTGATTTAGCATATTGTTACTTCTTGGACATATGATGTCTTGTTTAGATCATTCATTGCACAATTTGGTTGAACTAAAGGAAGAAATTAGCTAAAGGAGGAATAATATACAAGTTTAGAAGCAAATGTTGCTACTTCACAAGTAGAATCTACAAGTTTGGAAGCAAAAGTTGCAACTTTACAAGTAGAACCAGTATTTCACCACTAATAATTGGCTATAATTAAATAAATGTTATTCATTCTTGCCATTATCAAAACACCATTCAATGTTAATAATGACTAAGCATCGAAGATTCAAAAACGTGGAATAAATGTTATTCTATGCTTCTTTGAGTCATTATGTGTTTTTAATTGCTAAATAGATTTAAAGTTCTATATGATAGAAATAGTTAAACCATTTCTATGTATATAAGCAGTCTCTAAAAATGTCAATTAATTTTAATGAAAATGAAAATTCCATGCAAAAGATCCAAAGGGATGGACTTTCAATATCATTAGATTATGAATCTATTGATATATGTAATTATCATTCTAATTTGAAATTTTGACTAAGTCACCATTTAGAGAAATGATGATGAGAACTCAAGGTGGAATACATATCGATGAAGAAAACCAAAGGTTCAAAGGCTAGAAACGGACAACGAAACTTCATTTGTGATACGATCACTACTTATGCTTAGTTGAAGCATGGAAGTGAAGATTTTGAGAAGTTCAAAATGTTCAGTATGAAGTTCAGTATCAACTTGACAAGATAATGATTACACTATAATATGATTGTAATTGTGAAAATTTAAGTCAAGACATGTACTTGACAAAACATTCAAAGTATTGCGATATGATCGTAATAATGAGAATTTAAGCCAAGACATTGATAAACATCCAAGAGTTGTGAAATCGTTTTACAACAAACTCCGAAAGAAAACCTTGTGAAGCGTTTATGAAGGGAGATATCAACCTATATGAGATATATTTTGATAATGGATTACCTATCTTCCAACCATTGTTCAAGGGATATACTTTTAAGATAAGCTACAAAACTAAACAAACTACAAACGTCAAATCAAATATAGCAAGGCTTCATATGTGATATGGATAAGAAAACTTCTTATTAAATCTTTCTACAAAGCAAGGAATAAAACATGTATTAAACCGTTTGATGCACGTTCGATTCTTATATTAAGCGGGGTACTACTACACAACCATACTTAGCACAAAATGTTTGTTGCTCAAGTAGGTGCCCTTATGTAAATTGTTCCAAAAGGTCAAGTGGGAGTAGTGTAAATCTCAAAAGAGCTTGAGAAAAGCAACAAACAAACGTGGTTCAAACCATGATTGGTTCACCCTATGCTAAATATGCCTCCTCAAAAGGCAAGTGGGAGTATAAGAATCTCGAAAAGTTCGAGAGCCTTGATAGAGTTCAAGAAAAGTGATTTCAAAAATCTCGAAGAAATTTGAGTAGTTATCGAATAAAAGCAACAATATGAGCATGATTCACCTCATGTTACAAATGACAACGCGTGGTCTCATTAAGTTTAATGGGATTAATAACCATGTGTCGAAGGTAGTAGATTCCAAGTGCACATCCTCAATTGTCGTGTCCCATTGAAAGCTAAACAAAGTTGTTGTATGAGTTTCAATTTTTGCATAAGAACCCACAATGATGACTAGCATATGTAAAACTTACTCAAAGAAATATGATTTCATATTGACTAAGAGTTCTAAAATATTGATTTTGGAACATTATGTTTATGCAAGTAATAAAGATGATTTGACAAGTTATGACTCCAAGTGGTTTAAAACCATGAAATCTGAAATAGATTCTAAGTCTGTAAGAAAGTGTATGACACTTGAATAATTTGCCTAATTGGGTGAAACCCATTGTAAGCAAAGCAGACAAGAAAGAAAAATGTTTTCTAACTAAAGCAAAGACTTGTTAATGGATTCATCAAATTCTTAGTATGACTATGATTACGATGAAACCTTTACATTAGTCGTGTTGCAAAGATCTATTAAAGATACTTTAGTGATTTCTACCTTATGAAATTTGGTAGATGGATTTCAAAACACCTTCTTGAAATTGTTCATGAAATAAGATTTGTATATGATACAATCAAAAGTTTGGAGATCCAATAATCTTAGGGATGCCTAAAAGATCCATAATGGATTGAAGTTAGCATCAGGGAGTTAATGTTCTTAATTTTGTGAGTTAATCAAATCGTTTGATGTTCTAGTAAAATGAAGAAAAGGTCTTATGTGTACAAGATGTTTAGTGGGAGCTATGAAGTCTTCATGGTCTAATATAAAGAGCAATTATTCATTGCTTGAAGAGTCAAGTGATGGGTCATGCATTTTGTATGAAAATCTTGAAGAAGAAGATGAGTACATTTGGGATTCAAGATCTATATAAATAGGTCTCGAAGGATGTTTGATTTTGATTATGAAGCTGATAATGATAAGATTCTTATAAGTTCAACATTGAATTAAAAAGAGTTTCAATCCCATGTGACATGGAACGTTGCTTAATGATTCAATACCTTGAGAAAGGTTGATGAAATTAAGACTTTGAGTGATGATCTTTATGCAATATGCAAAGGATGCATCATGTATGTCATGGACTATACTCGTCTATTTGATTCACGTGTTCTTAGAAAAAGTGATGGTAGATTTCAATCTAAATCCAATGTAACGTTAAAATACAAATTAGAAATTCCAAAGTTCCTTGCGAAAGAGCGAAGGAAAATTCTTAGTGTATGGAGATGAAAATGATTATAAGATTTAGAAATTGCAAAGTTCATGTTTATGAGAATGTCTCATGAACTCTACTTACTAAACCCCTTCCATGACCAAGGTATGAGAGTCATACTAAGGTTTTTGGATTGAAGCAAGTTATGTAATTTTTGTTGTGTATGTTTTGAGAAATCATATTACAAAAGTAAATACATTAGCTTGCAGAATTACGTTTATCAATTGAAACAAAGTTTCAATCTTATTTAATCGTGGTTTCATGATTAAATAAAATGTCCAAAATAATTATGAATTGATGGGCTTACTAGGTTAATGACCTTTTGAATGAAACCCCACAGGTGAACTAAATTCATATATTATTTAAGTTCCTAGTTCGGAATCATTAAATTGGACATAAATGACTTCCAATAATGGACTAGCATGCATGTTATGATTGATTGGATAGCGCAGTTTCATGGGCTATAGGAGCGTAGTGTTGCTCGGTCAATCACATGGATATGCATGAATGATGCATGATCGAACTATAGACCTACTTTGAAGTTCAAGTACAGAGCTTCCGGATATATTAGTGGATTCCTTTGACATGAGTGGAACACTGATTCCATTGAATGATTGATTTGACTGTGGTACATTCAAACGTCTTACCGTAACTGGAGATTATGAAGGATGTTTCCCGGTTACTTCATGAATTGAGTGGGACCTTTTGTTACCACAAGATTGGATAGAGTCTACCTATTTTAATTAGGAATGTGTCTTGGCCCCTTGAAGAGGGAGAATTCAGAAAATGCATGGTCGTGCTCAAATGTGTTACATAGTAACCATTTGTTTTGTAATTTTAACTCAGATTTAAAGAAAAGATTTGTAAATTAATATGATCACGACATAAGATGCAATCATATTATCAAATCGACACACATTGACTTAAGGAATTTGAATATTGCGTACTTGTCTCAGACAAGTGGGAGATTGAAGAAATTATGTCTTCGATAAGTGCAATTACTAGATATATCAAGGATCACTATTATGGAGATAATAAGTTCATTCTATAGGGTCGTCAACATCTGGTGCTAGATATGATAATTGATCTTTGGGTTAGTTAAATAGCCCAAAGCCTTATAGAATGGATCCTATGACGTCACACAACAAGGGTATTGGGTTAAACAAGTAAGAGACCCATTAATGGGCCTCATGAGATTATGACATACCATGTAGAGTGTTGGGCTAGAGTAGTGTGTTTAGGATAAGGGTTTTGGGCTTTTGACATGGGCTCTTATTTAGAGATGTGATCTATAAATAAGATTCATGCCTAGGGTTTGAAGTAAGCAGTCATAATTCACACACTGTGAATTTTGACATCAAGGCAACCAAGCCCCAAAACCCTCATGGTTCTATAAATAATTCAATCACTCTCCTCACTCACGGCCCTCTTCTCTCCCCTTCACGTCCGTACGTGCGGCGCCCCTCATGGTGGCTCGTGGTGTTCGTCGTGGTGGTTTGTGGTTAGCTCGTGTCTCTCTTCTCCGTTGAAGGTTGATTGAAGCGTTCAATCACGACTAACGTAACTAGCATTAGTGGAGGTTTAACTTGTGCCCGTGGACCAAGTAGAGGAATCACGCTTGGGGTTCGTTATCTCCCATTGTTCTTGCTCGATCGCATGTGGAATCCCGCTTCAAAGGTACAATTATTTGTTCTTTATGTGTTATGCATTAGATCCTTGGATTAAGTACTGTATGAATATGATTCATGTTATTTCCGCTGCGTAGTACCTATAAATCCCTACAGTATTAGAGTTAACGGTCCTAAAAAGATTAAAATTGGTTTAATCATAAAAATGGTGGGTAGACTTAAGAAGGGCATATAGGATAGATAGAGTTTTGCATTTGTGTGAGAGTTAAAAGCTTTATTTTTACTTAAAAACTATTTTCCAATTTGTGGAAAGATGAATGAGAAAAGGATTCTCGAGTTCTCTACGGAGGCCTGTAATGGGTACGTCTCTCTGTCTAGGAAAGGCTCTCCTCAACGTCGTTGGTAACTTTCCTGGGAGACGCGGGTTTGACCGTCCTTTAATCTTGATTCAATTACATATTTATTATTTTCGAAAATAAAAAGAATTGAAATTATTTGAACTAGTTACTTGAGTATGCAATTATGTGTGCATTAAAGTTGGTGTTAGAACGTCTTAGAGTATGGTCTAGAGGTCCGAATTTTTGAGTTATTGCCCATGGTTGGGTGATCTTGAGTATGCTTGGTTTATCATTGCGTTATGAATTGCTTAATGAAAATGGAATTTAGGAGTTGAGTTGCTTATGTGAAATACCATAGAATTGATAATTTATATGTGTAAACTTTGATTTTTTTTTTATTACTGGAAAGGTGAAGGGATTAATACATGTTACTCAACCACCATGGCTATTTCTATTCACTACTACAAAACCCGCATATTTTAGACGCTTTTGCTTCGACGCTTTGGATGCGAGTCAGCGTACAATTTTTGGTTCCGCTTTTTCTCGACGCTTTTTAGTGTCGATGGTTTTTTTCGACACAGAAAAGCGTCGAAAAAATCACGAGTCTTACACGTGACTTTCTCACACCCTAGCTACTGCCCGCAATTTTAAAATTTAGGAAAAAAAAAGCGGGCTTCAAGACTCACCCCTAATTATTTACTAAAAAAAAGAAAAAAAGAAAAAAAAAAGAAATACTCTCAAACCCAATTAAACCACCCGGTAAATACGATTGACTGAGCAATTTTTTGCCAAAAAAAATACTGAGCAATTTCACCAAAGCTACTGCTGTCTCTGCTCATAATCAAAGATAAAAAATTCATCATTTTTTGTGTTAAATTCTTGGTTTTCTTGCTAATTTTCAACGAATTTAAGAGATTTCAGATAATTGATTCACAATTTACTTCACAATTTTTGATACCTAATTGTTCCTAATTCGGTAAATTTTGTTAATTTGGGAATTATTCTTTGCATGTGTTCGATTCACAATTGGAGTAGAACAAGAATCGATCTCTTATTGCAAGGTAATTTTTTTGCCCTTAATTTGATAATGTAAATTCTTTTTTTGTTTTTTTTTTCGTGAATTTTGTTTTCAAATTTCAGATTTGCTTGTTCTTGTTGTCGTACTTTTTTTTTTTAAAAAGTTTTTTTTTGCGTTTTCTAGGGTTTTAGTTTGGGATTTTTCGAATATTTTTTGATATAATCACTTTCTTATTTTGAAGATTGAGTTGAATTGTTTGGAAAAGTTGAAAGTGTGCTGGCTTGAAGAGAGTTCATATGGGGGTGATTTTTTGTAATTTCTCTTTCAATTTTGTATAAGTTGAAGGTGTCACTGATATGTTACATACAACAGTTTATTATAATTGAACCTATTAGTTATGTGATGATCATCTGATAATTGAACCTGTTAGTTGAATTATACTAAACTGTTAGTATAACTAAAGCTGTATATAAGATGATCTATTCAAAATCTAAGTTATGTAACCGGCCCAAATTTATGTTATTATATATTATTTTGTACAAGTTGCTTATGCTTAGGAATACCACTTAGGTTATGTAGTCTATACGTTACATTTTACTTTGCATACTCTTCAAGATTACCTTCAAAATAAATAAATAAATAAAACATAAACAATGCGAGTTAATAAGTGCTTCTTTGGACTATAATGCATTTACACTTGCTTCTTTACATCCTTCAAAATGTAAAAGCTTACCAACACTACCCTTTCTTTTTTTTCCAGCTTTGTTCAACATTTAGATTCGCACGCTCTTATTGTACTTTTGCGGCAAGAGAAGGTACACTCTAACTTAGACATTAGCTCAAAGTAGAATACATTTTTAAATATGTTGGCTTGATTAGTGTATGTCATATACTTATTTCAATTTTGTAGGCTTGATTAGATTTGCCTAATTGGATGTTTCATGTACACTATCTTCTAATTGCTTGAAAAACTTGTACAACTTTTTTTTTGTTGTTGTTGCATGTTTCTTTCTAATTTTCTTCATTCACCCCTCAACAAGTTTGTAGGCTTGAATTACTTACATTATTTATTAGTGGATAAACTTGTTGGTATTATAAGTTTTAATGGATGTTGTAATACCCCGTATTTTTATACGTATTTTATTTAAAGTATGTATTTGATGAAATATTTAATTAGTTATAATCATTTTAATTAAAGCATTTTATTAATAATTTTATAAAAGGAAAGTTTATTTAATTATTTTTATTTTAAAAGATGGGGTTTTAATTTAAGAAAGTTTATTTTTAACAAGTTTTATTTGGGAAGGGATTAGGAGAATTAAAAGAGGAAAGTTAAGGGTAAAAGGGTTGATAGAAAAGGGGTATAAATATCCCACTTATGAGGCAAATCAACTTTGCCCAGAGTGGAGATTACCCAAGGTAAGTTTCTCCCCTTTTCTCCTTACTTTTCTTTCTTTTTTTTTTCTTCCTCTTCCCCTTCCCCTTTCTCACAGCCGGCCACCACCTCAGCCACACACGTGGCCAGACCACCACCACACATAGCCGCCGGCGCACGGCCAGCAGCTGCAGCAGCAGGCGGCAGCAGCCCAGCCTTGCCGCGGTGAATATTTGGTATTTTATTATTTAATTATTTATTACAATATATATTATTTGCACAATTATTTTTAATTTCTTAAAACTAGCAAAATATATTCCTAAATATGAAGGCTGAAAATATGAGCTTAGGAAAGCTCAATAATTTCGGCCATCTCGTAAAGATTTTGGAAAAATATTTTGGTAATTTGTATTTTTAATTATCACCCTAAAATCTCCTATTTTCTATAATTCTAATTCTCCATCTTTTTGATATCCAATTATTATATTTTGTTGTCATTCATTCTTCTTAATTATTCCCCATGAAATTCCTATTTCCTTAATATTTTTTATGACATACATACCTTCCATATTCAATTATACACAATCCCTTCAAATATCAAAACTTTCCTTAAATCTTTGCTTACTTCTTCAAGTAATCTCTTAAACCCTAATTACCATAATTCTTCCTACATTTTCCTACCATAATTCATTCTCATACTAGCCTATAAATACCCCTTCATACCTCTCACATTTTTCACACAAATTCTCTTCTTTTCTTCTCCTAAATTTTACACAAATCATCCCGTTCATCTTTGAAGGCAATTTTCGGGCACTTCTGGTCAGTTTTTTGGGTAGTGGCGTTTCACATAAGATTGTTCCTCTCAAAAAATCCTTGAGGTTAGACTCAAGAATCACCCAATTCGGAGTTATATCGAATGAGTTATAGCCTCTGCAAGTTCTGCCTATTATTTCCTACGCAAATCCAATTCTTCTCTTTTCCTTGGCTTCTCATCTTTTCTTCTTCTCTTCTCTTATTCAAGTATTATTATTATTATTATGGGGGATTTATAAAAATTATTATGAGTAGTTTAAATTATATAAAACCATATTTTTAATGATGTTTATGAGAAAATAAATTAAAAGGTTCATGTACATATAGTGGGGGGCTTTTAATTATTTGTTTACCTTATATTGATTAAGGTTATATTTATTTGTAGGGTGTGTTCGATCAAGATTCTTGAGGTTCTTTTGGTGTGTATAGCTAAGCAAGGATCAAGGTACGTTAGGTGGCTAGATACCTTTAAAAGTGATTGGTTTGAATAACATGTTTTATATGATTTGATTGGTGATTGAATTAAATTGATTTGAATTATGATGTTGAAATAAATTATGTTTGGAGGTATTGATAAAAGTATTTTGAATAATTGATTTTTAAATCATGTTTTGAATGGTTTGATCGAATTACTTATCATGTTTTAAGGAATTGATTTGAAAAGTTTATTGAATTAAATAAAAGGTTTTCAAGGAAGAGTTATTGATTTTGAAAAGTATTAATATGAGATTTTATTCTCAAGTATTTATTTAAAAGGTTTTCATTTTGAAAGCATGTGGAAGGAGTTTGAATTATATTGGAATTATTGGATATTAAAAGGAGTTATTGTTGAACCATTGAAAAATTATTATTAATGCTTTATAAGCATGTTGGTAATCCCACTATGCGGATTTGGTTTATTGATAAGACTATGGACTTTGTATGACCTAGTCTTTCCTCAAGAATAGCCTTGTAATATAAGGAGACTAGCTTGGGGGGTGTGCACACTTGGGTGAGGAATTGGATTTAAAGAAATTGGTTCAAAAAGTTATTGGATTTTTAAAGGAATTGGTTTATCAATTATTTTACATGTTGAATCATTGGAATTGGTTTTGAATCATGAGTTTTGGAATTGTTGGATTATTTATTTGAAATTGGTTTTAAAGCATGTTTGCGAATAAATTGAGTTTACATTATCTTGCATTTATCGTACTTAGCATAATTTGCTAATCCGTATTTCTTATTTGTTTTGGTTGGCCCTATTTACCGTAATGGTAAGCAGTGTTGACTATTTTCAGGTGGAGTCATGAATGAGCATATGGGAGTTCAGGGATTTGCTTCACCTAGTTTAGGAATGTTGGTCTTGTCTTTGTTTTGAGTACTCATCATAACAATGTTACTATTTTTATAAGTATTAATAAAGAAAGTTGAGTTTCCGCTGCAAAGTATTGGTTTATTTTAGTAAGTTTGAGTAGCCTTGCGTAATCACGCGGCGGTAAAACGCCCTAGTCTATCTCTACGGTATAATTATACATATTAAACTAGTATTTCCGTAGAGGAAGATTTGGGGGTGTTACACCCCTGCTCCCGCACTCCTCGCAACAACAACAGATCCGCAACTCCCCTGCTTTCCCCTGCTTCACAACAGCAACATCTAACCCCGCAACACCACACAACACCAACCTCCCAGCAGCCCCTGCTGTCCTTTGCTCCAGCCACCAAAAACCACCACTTCCCCTGTTCTCCAGCCACCGCAACCCTCTTATTTCTCCAATTCAAACGCAAGTCAGCCACCGCAATCACACCTCTAATTCGCACCATAATTGCAACCCGCAACCAATTCCGCTCACTCCCTCACCTCGCAACCTCCAGTCAGCCATCAATTGCAGCAGTTGCGCCTACCTACCTCACGCAACACCACCACACACGCAGCCACCAATTGCGCCACCTTCCTCCGCAATCTCCACTTGCGCCCAGCCACCTCACACAACAACAATTGAAGCAACTCTAAGCAGCGGTGCAGCTCCAGCAAGCTTCCACAGCAATTTGCGCCGCCTTTCACCTCCGGCAGCACCGCCGCTGCTCCTCCTTCATTCACACCTCAACAGGTGCGGCCGCACTCGCAGCTCCCGCGGCCGCACTTAGTTGGGTATGAAGGAGATGCGTGGGAAGGAAGCTAGAATCTTGGGTCGTTGATTGGAGTTGATTAACGACAGTATGATGTGTGTCATAAATGGCACACATTTGATTAGCATTTAGTTCCTTTTTATCCTATTTTCATAGGTTTCTTGCTCAATAAATGTTCGGTTTTATGCTTTCTCTCTGTTTTCTACCTTCCTATAGTTTTCTAGTATTTTCTTCTTTATTTCTTTTATATTCGTTATTTTAGTTGTTTTATCTCTATTTCAGATTTTATAGATTTAGTTTTATTTTATTTGATTTTATTTTTATTTCATTTCCCTTACTTTATTTTATTTTCATTTTATTATTTTTCCTTCCTTTATTATTTTCAATTTCATTTTATTTCTTTTACTTTTATTTGTTAGTTTTAGTTTTACTTTACTTTATTTTATTTCTCGGTTTTTATGTGCGTTTTGTAGGTGTTTTGTTCCAAGTCCAAGTTGAGGTGCTAGCAAGAATAGCTACTGCACACTTGGGTCTTCGTCAACATCATGGTGATGATGATGATGGTGAGCTTAGTAACCAAAAACTCCTCTAGCATTCCCCTATTCCCGCACTTCACAACTGCAGCAACACAAATTAACTAGCTGCTGTCTTTCCCCTGTTCCCGCAGCTACTTCACACAACAACAACCTCTGCGCCTGCTTCAGCTCCACACCACGCAATCTCCAGCAGCAACAAACGCCACCAATCGAACCCCCAAAACACCACAGCTACCCACGCAACCCAGCAGCCACAATAATCCCTGCAAGCACCACCAACAATCGCAATTAACCTCCCCTTTCAGCCACCTATTGCGCTAGCTGCTGCCCCTCACCTGCCACGCATCTCCGCCATCGTTTACACCACCAATGCGCCACCAATTTCCTCAATCAACCAGCAGCTCCTCCTATCGAACCACCGCAATGGAGCCCCTTCGATCCTCAGCAGGTGCGGGCGCACATTTGATGAGTGCGGCCGCACGTAGCTGGGTTTTACTTGAGCCGTTAATTGATGATGATGAGTGGTTGCGATTGTTCGTGATTGAGGCTTGATGCGTGAGAATCATGGGATTAATTCCCATTTGATGAAGCAGCGAGGTTGGTGATGCCTTTTGGATTTCTTTTATTTTATTTTCTTTTTAATTTTAGTTTTCTTTTTCCTTTTTATTTCTTTTATTATTTTTACTTTATTTTCTTTTCTTTCCTTTTCTTTTCCATTTTATTTTCTTTTCTCTTTTATTTCTTTAATCCTTGTATTTTATAAATACCCATTTTTTGGGTAGAGAGAGAAACAAGTAGTTTGAGAATTAGATCAATTTTCTTAGCTTAGTTGAGAGCTTCTCTCTCTAGTTTAGGGTTAATTTTAGGAGTAGATTTTAGAGAGAGAAAGTGAGGAATTTCAATGGTGATTGAGAGATTGAAGATCCAAATGTGACAATTGTATTGGAGATCTACTCTATTATTAAAGAGCATTTCTTACTTTATCTCATTTATTGGTTTGTTTAATATTCATTGTTAGGATTGTTGATTTTGATTGGAATTTTATGATTTGATGATTCATTTTGGATATTAAGTTTGTATTGGTAGAATTGATGATAATGTTTGAGTAGTTGTTTAGTTAGGGATTTGGTGAAGCTTATGATGTAATGAATTGATGTAAATTGGGGATAATTGATGGAGTTGGTGATGTGATTAAACTTGAATTGGTTGATTGATCATGTACATGTGTGTGATAAATTAGAGAGTAGCTATCTTTGATTATTGCACTAGATTGCATTGTAAGTTCACATTGATACGGACCATTGATTTGTGGATTGCATTTACACGATTGAGGTGTCGTGTGATGTTTCCTAGCTAGAGTTAATCGTAGTTGACGCTAGTTAGACCTCTAGGAGAATAGCTTGACATGCTCTTTTGGTTGCATGATTGATTTTCCCTCACATTGCTTGACTTAGTCGACTTTCCATTCCAATTTTTTATGTTCATTGCTATTGTTTGCAGATACTAATCCCTAGCTCTTTATTTGTTTGGTTTCCTCGTTTTAGTAGTTGTTAGAGTCATCTTTTAACCCTTGTCTTCGACCTAGCTTAGGCATATAATTGGAAGCACTTACACATTACCGTTCCTTTGGGTTCGACCCTTGACTTACCTCTATACTTGTATTTAGGTTTGTTGAGTGTTTATAAATTTTGTTTGGCTTAGGGAGAATTAGCCCAACGACCTAGGTTTCCCCACGTCAAAATGGCGCCGTTGCTGGGGAACGGAGTCTATGTTCGAGTGTTTTTGATTGTTTGAGTCTAGGTCTTTGTTTATAGTTTTCTTTTATTTGATTTCTTTTGTTTGTTTTATATAAAATGTCATGTCTCTCATTTCCTCAATTTGACAATGAGCCTTTTTGTGAATATTTTAATAGACTAGAGGGATTTCTCTATTGTAATTGTAGTAGCCTTTTGGAGGCTTGTGAGATTTGTTATTTTGGTTTGAATGAGCAAACTAGGGATGAAGTTGAATGCATGCACAATGGTGAATTTAGAGCATTGTCAATTGATGATGCTTGGGATTTTTATGTTTGGTTTGCTAGGGATGCCTATAATAGGGATAATCATGTTCCTAATATTGATGTGCAATGTCTTGATTCTTCTAATGTTAGCATGATTTCCCATGATTTGTTACATGATCCCATTAGTGAACCTAGAACACATGATTTAAACTCTATTTCCCCTTTTGTTCATGATGATGAAGTACATGCTCAAGTTGATGCTAATGGTGTGTTTCAATATTCTTCATTATTTACCATGCCTTCTTTTGATGTGCTTCGTTCCCTTGATGATGAATCTCATGTTCTTGATTTTGTCCCCACCCCCCAATGTGATGCACATGCTCATGATTTCAATGTTGATTCTTCCAATCTTGGTTGTACTTCTTCTTCTTTTGTTGAGCCTCAATCTCCTACATCCTTTGAATCTCTTATTGCGACCTTGGAAACTCGAATTAGGCATGTTGAGCTTAGTGATGATCTTGGGCCTAAAATGGAGTCTACTCTTAATTATTTGAGAATTCAATTGGAGATGATGAAAAAGAGTGAGGAGTATTTTGAGGAGGGAAGAAGGAGAAATGAAGAGCTAGAAAGCCAATTGTCATCTTTGATGCTTGTGTGTGAAAATAACAAATCCAATGCGTGTGTTGAGGATGATGATGGTGATTTTGAGCAACCAAGAGTGTGTGAGGATACCATTGGTGAGCATATGAGCGATGGTGAAGGAGTTGAGAACGAAGAGAGTGTTGAATTTGAAATTCCCAACCCTCCCACCCATTGTAACGAATCTCAAATATATGAATGTGACTCTTCTATCCATGAGTATTTGGACTCGTTTGAGGTTATGTCAAATGTGTTTATTGAGTGCATAAGGAATAGTCATAGCCTTTTAAGCAAGTTGATTGAGAAAGCTTCATGGGAGAGAGATGATTTTGAGTTATATTTGCCTCCATTCATGCATTGTTTTGAGACTCTAGGCTTTAAGGAAGTTGAGGGAGCTATTGTTCATGAAGGTAGTGGAGGAGATTATGTGCTTCCTCTTCGGAGTTGGATGTTTGAGGGAGATGGTGATCATGAGTGTTCTTCTTTTGAGGATTCTATGATTGATTTTCATGCCCTCATTGGCGATGAGAAACCTTGTGTTGAGGGAGTCGCGAACCCTTTACCTATTTCTCATACCACTTTCTCTCAAAAGTTTGACCACATCCCCTATTGCCCTATTTTTCTCCCTTCCTTTGTTGGTAAGCCTATTGGGGACCCTTTTGTCTATGAGGATTTGCTTGTGGCTAATTTGTCTTTAATTGAGGAAGAGGGTGATGTTGCCACCCAAAAATATTTTATTGAGGAGGATTTGCCTTTTTCTTTTTCTTTTCCCCCTTCTTCTTATTTTCTTGTTTTTCCTTTTGATCCTACTTCTTCTTTCTTTTGGCACCTCCCTTCTCACTTGCGTGCAATGATCTTGTTGCACGTTTTTCTTCCGTCATTTGCCTACATTCTATCTTATGAAATGTGTAGTAGTGCATTTGACAAGCTCTTGCGATCGTTGCAATATTATTTTACTAAAGCGGTCAAGCTTGGACCTTAAGCAAGCCTTTCTCAGGAAGTAACCCGTGTTTTAGATTAGATTTTCCTTTTCTTTTTAGAATAGATTTTCTCTCATGGAAATTTTTGTGTGCCTTTTGCTAGGTACATGACTTGATATACTTTGGTGCTTCGATTTGGATCAAGAATCAAGGAAGGTTGACTCCTATCTTTGCGAGCATATGGAGACAAGGTTTAATTCTTGAGAAATTAGCTTTGAAAGGTTTAAAGTGGGTCATTTGCGGGTATTTACACCCACCTAATATCCGGTAATATCTTTCCTTGCTCTTTCTCTAGTGGATGATGCCATGTTGGACATATGTTGGTTTGTTGGATTAATCTCCTTGTTTTCCCCTCCCATGGATTATATGATTTATGTTTAAGTGTATTGTCTCATTCAAGCTTGGGGGAGGGTATTCTATCATGTTTGGTGGGATGTTGATCCTCATGTGTTATGCACCTTTGTATATGCTTTTCCATGTTTCTTATATTTTGAAAAACTCCAAAAAGATTTTTGTTTTTATCAAGGAAAATTTGCAATGTGTTTTGTTTTGTTCTTGCTTTGGACATAATAACATTTGGACTTGTATAATTGAATGCTTTTCTTCCTAAATGGTAGTGGTGTGCACGGTTTGAGAGTACGCTTGGTTGATTCTGGGATAAAGCATGCTAAGGTAGTTGGTTAGAACTAGTGGGAACATGAAGCCGGATTCTACTTGTTTGTGGCCCGTTTGGTAGTTGCTTCCTATAGTCGATTTGACACCAATAGTGAGTTTTTGCTACAACCATGTGAGTTCTATGTTTTTCAAGCCTTCTACCTTACTTGTATGAGCGGCATGGATCCTTGACTTTTTGCAAACCTAATCTTGAAACTTGACTCATAGATCTTGAATCCGAGACCGAACCATTTAGGGAGGACAAAGGCACATTTTTCGGGGTGGTATTTTTTCATTTTTAAGATAGTGTGTTTCATTCTTTATTTTTGGGTTTACATTTTCCTTCTTGCAACCATTTGAGCCTTATACCTTCTTTTCAAGCCACATCTTTAGATCTTTGGCCTTTTGTTTCATTTTCTTTCTTTTCTTGGTTTTTGTGAAGCAATTGATCATTCTTGATGGAGTTTGTGGTGGAGAAGTTGGAATGTTTGGTTCTTATGATAGCAAGATTGTGTGATTTCTTCCTTGTGAATAATGGCAAATGAGTATGAATAAAAGCCGTCCTATATTATAAAAGGCATGGACAAATAAGTGCAAAGTCGAAAAAGCCGTCCGAAGTAAAAAAGGCGAGGACAAAGCACTATAAAAAAAAAAAGAAAAAAAAAGTGAAAAATGAAAAAAATCCAAAAATATTTTGATGTGATTTATAGCTTTGAATAAGCTTGGGGGTGTGAGTATTTTGGTTTGGATTGGTGTCTACTTGATTGTGATTCTAAGAATTGGCCGTTCTTTGCTTCACTTTTAGGAAAACCACCAAATTTCAAATTTTTAGCCTACCTTCACCCTTATTGCCTTACGTTACAACCTTGGGGAAAGACC
Organism: Chenopodium formosanum; assembly: GCA_024500155.1. Lineage (NCBI taxonomy): Eukaryota > Viridiplantae > Streptophyta > Magnoliopsida > Caryophyllales > Amaranthaceae > Chenopodium > Chenopodium formosanum. The sequence goes on from CM044861.1 coordinate 22,290,101, forward strand.
TTTTGACCTAAATGGTTGAGTCATTCATCGGTGGAGAGGAATGTGAGTTTCAGAAATAGGGAGAGGGAATGCAAAAGTCAAGATGTCGAGTAGCCTAAAAATTCTCTTTTTCCGGTTCCTTCGTGGAATCATTGGGATGCTCGTTAGAGGTCGATTTGAAGCTATTAGGAAGGACGCGGTAAGATCGTTTGGGATGAAAGTGGATTGTGAAAGCTAGTTCCTATGCTTAGCATATTTATGTTTCAATCAACCTTGGGTATCTTGGAACGTGCACTCCCTTACTTGTTTAGAAAGATTTGCATCCACTTGTGCTTGTACATTTGCAAAAGTCCTTTCATGAACATTTGTTTGCTTTTCTTGTATTTTATTTTCTTTTTCATGCTTTGCCTTGTTTGTATTATTATGAGAGTTATGGGTAAACTCTTAGGACACCCTTACGAGAGCATCACTCGTCCTCTAGGGCGATCTAGGGGTTTAAATGGCTTGTCTTTAGTTGCTAAAATTGACCGTGATTCCTACGAAAGTGAGTTAGTGTATATTCCCATATTCTCTAGTTTTCTCGTTTCTTTCTTTGCTTGAATAATTTCATTATTTTTTCCTTAGGTTGGATTTTATTTTTCTCGAGGACGAGCAAAACTCACTAGCCATGGAAATGAAAATCAAAACTACAACATTCATCAAATTCATCATCAACATGCTTGAATTCAAAGATTAAACCAACAATCAATCAAAATCAATCAAAATTCAATCAATAACCAAATCAATCATCAACAACATGAAAAACAAAAAAATATCAACTAAAATCAAACTTGAATTGAGATTAAGAAGAAGATCCTTACAAAACTTTGATCAAAAGATCAAATACAATGATGAATTCTTGAACAAACACCAAAGATCATGAGTTTCTCTCTCTAGTTCTTGAGTTTCTCTCTCTAAAAATTCTCCAAAAACTAACTCTCTAATTCAATCTAAAACTTTTTTTCTAAAAACAGGTAGAAATAACTATATATACATGGAGGAGGTCGGTAATGACGCCCAAAAATAGACCCTTGTAAGTGCGGGCGCTCGGAGGAGGGAGAAAGGCGCGCACGGGACACACCCAGGCATGTGCGCCCGCACGTGCCTGGTGTGCGGCCGCACACGACCAATGTGCGGCCGCACACTGCCTGTGTGCGCCCGCACATACCTGGGTTTCCTCCCCTTCTTCTCTTCGTCCTAGCTCAAGTGATGCACGCACCTAGGATGATGATGATGGAGGACAAGGTGGGCAGAAACTTTCTTGAACTTCTTGAAGAATGAAAGCCATGAATAAGGCATAAACAAAGCCTTGAAGCTTGCCTCTTGGATCCACCTTTGACTTGAAACTTCTTGCACCTTCTCTAGGCATAAATGATGAGCGTCATTTATGGCGCTCAAAAGAATAAGATTTAGGTTCTTTTTCTCTATTTTCTTTCATTAGTTTTTTTTCAATTTTATCTTAGTTTTATTTGGTTTTCCATTTTAATAACTCATTTTGAGTTTTGTTTAGTTTTTATGTGTTTTTCATTATTTTAGTCCTTAATTCGTAGTTTTAGTTTTATTTCCTTTATATTCTATTTTACTTTATTTATTTTTATTTTATTTATTTTTATTTTATTATGTCTCGATCCTTTCCTCTTTTTGTGTGTAGGTGTGAGTTCGACCTTCGGTTTCAAGTCAAGCAAGTTCGACTTTCGGGTTAGAGTCAAGTGCCAACTTTCATAAAGTGTAGCTGCCTCCTAGTCTTCTACACATCACTCTTGCTGCCATTTTACCCTTCACCCCACCATTTCTTATCCTTCACCACACCGAGCCTCCACTGCTGGCCCTTCACCTCTGTTACAGCAGCTTTGCCCAACTAAAGCTCAATCCCCTTTCACGCACACTCCACCACCAGCCAACACCGAATCCGCCACCACAACTCTACCACCAGCTTCCACCTCCACTCCAAACACCTCTAATCAAATACCGCAACTCCCTTACCACCTCCAATTAACCACCACGCAGCCACCGAAACCACCATCAATCTCAACCACCAGCAGCACCGCAATTTCCCTCCAACTCACCACCAAACGCAAGCAGCCCCTGCTATTGCAACCACACCAACAACCGCAACAGCCTCCAATTCCCCTGTTTCCCACCAGCCACCTCACGCAACACCAACACACAATCGCATCAACCACCTGCTGCCTCAAACCACACACAATCGCCACCAATCGAACCCCCAAATCAGCCACCAACTCCAGCCACCAATCAGAACAGCAGCCCCTGCTGCCCCTGCTGCCCCTGCTCAGCCACCACTCCCGCAACCTCCTTTAATTCCCCAATTCAATTGAAATTCCCCGAGGACGCGGGTGTGAGAGTAGCGGACGCGGGATCGATGTCACAAATCAGGCAGTAAGTAGCCGCGGTTGTCCCGAGGTCTTCCCGCGGACGCGGTGGCTATGGAGAAGGCACGGCTTAGACCACCTCGGGCGCGGTTTTCTGGGTTCAATTTAAACCCGTATCACGAGTTTCTCACGTGAGCATTAATAAGATCGAGCGGTCAAGATTATTTGCTAAAAATTGCTAATGGTGCTGATTTGATGATAAAGATTTGCGAGAGATGATGGTGGTGTGATGAATTTCAGAGCAGCCACGAAAGGAGAAGGAGGGGAGTTGAGGGTCTGATGATTTGGTTTTGGGTGGGGGATTTGTTTTCTTTTTCTTTTCCTTTTATTTATTTATTTATTTCCTTTTCTTTTTATTTTATTTCTCCTTTCTTTTTTCATTTCTTAATTTATTTTCCTTTCTTATTTTTTTTTCCTTTTCTTAGTTTGTTTATTTTATTTTCCTTCTTTTATTATTTTTCTTAGCTTAGTTTAATTACCCATTTCTTTGGGATTATTAGAACCAACTTTTATTCTATTTTGTAATTTAGCTTAGTTTTCTCTCTCTTAGGTTGAGAGCTTCTCTCTCTAGATTAGACTATTTTAGGAGTAGTTTTAGAGAGAGAAAGTGAGAGATTTCAATGGTGATTGAGAGATTGAAGATTCAAGTGTGACAATTGTGTTTGAGATTTTCTCTATTATCAATGAGCATTTCTAAACTCTATCTCATTTAATTGCTTTGTTTAATTTGATGTTTGTTTGGTTTGATTTTGATATTTGATGTTTGATTAGAGTATTTGTTCTTGATATTTTTGTTGATTCTTGTTCTCTATAGTTGATAGTAGATTTGATCATGTTTCTTGAGTAGTTTACTTGCTAGGGTTTGGGTAAACATGTGTGATTGATAGATTGAGATTGATTTGGGAATTTGAGTATTTCTTGTGTTGTGATTAAATTGATTCATAGAGGTTTGCATGTTGCATAAGTTTGATTGGAGTAGCTAACCATGATTGCTAGCATTGACTGCATGATTGAATTGATTGACATGATCACTTGATATCAATTTGATCATAATTAGTTGAGTATTTGATTATGTTTCTTCATATTGTTTAGCACTAGAGAAATCTATGCTAGAGAGTGTGAGGATGATTAGTTGAATGCCCCTAATTGCTCCTACTATTTGTCTTTGCATTGCTTGGATTGCTTAACTCCCTAATTAGCTTGGTTATCATGAATGCATGTTGATCCCCATTCCCTAGTATTTCATTTGTCTGATTCTTGATTTAGGAAGTAGAATAGCGTTAACTTTCACCTTGGACTTCGACCTAGCTTAGGCGTTAATTAGAAATACTTCAACATAACCGTTCCTAGTGGTTCGACCCTTGACTTACCTCTATACTTGTATTTAGGTAGTTGAGTGATTATAAATTTGTTTGACCGTAGGGAGGATTAGTTCAACGACCTAGTTTTCCCCACATCAATAAAAGCAATGAAAAATCGTAGAGAGGAGGCTCGGGAATTCTTGGACAATCGATTACCATCTACAAGCAAAAGATAAAAAGCAAGTAAAAGAGAAAAATAACAAATGAACTAGAAAAAGACATGAAAAAGAGAAATAAACTACAAAAAGCATAAAATGAGGAAAACAAGAATAAAACCAAGGAAAACTAAAGAAAAGAGAGATAAAATGAAATAAAAATCATCCAAAAAGAAACCAAATGAGTGTCAAAAATGTCACTCATCAAATTTCCCCAAGCTAAACTTTTGCTCGTCCTCGAGCAAAACCAAGCAAGGAAAAGAGAGGATGAAAATTTTATTAAAAACGAAAAAGAAAGACTCAAGATAAGAATATACACTAATACTCATTGTCGTAGGAATCACGGTTGTTTTTAGCTACAACAAGCCCTTTAAACCCCAAAGTCGCCTATGAGGACGAGTGAGGTCTCGTAAGGGTATCCTAAGAGTTTGACCCATAACTCTCAACCAAACATCAATGAGGCAAACCAAAGAATTAAAAGAATGAAAAATGAAAGAAAAACAAACCTTTACGAAATGAATCAACATAAAGACTATAAAGCAAATGAATGACAATCTTTCTCATGTAGTTAAGGTATGCACGTTTCAAGATATCCAAGGTTGATTGAAACATAGGGTATGCTAGGCATATGAACTAGTTATCACAATTCACTTTCATCCCAAACAATCTTACCTCATTCTTCCCACTAGTCTTAAATCTCCCTTTAGTGAGTGTCCCAATGATTCCTCGAAGGAACCGGAAAAAGAAATATTATTAGGCTACTCGACATCTTGACTATGGATCCCCTTTCCTTAGGCAATGACCCATGATGCCCTCCCCCGAATAGTGACTCAACTATCTAGGTCGAAAGGTCTTTCCCCAAGGTTGTAACATAAGGCAAAGGGTGAAGGTAGGCTAAAGGGTGATCAATCCTTAACACCACAATCAAGAAATTACCAAACAAAAACAACACCCCCAAGCTTACTTGAAGCTATACTCACAAAATTATATACAAAAAGCGTACACGCTTCTCCCCCAAGCTAAAATGGAGCATGGTCCTCAATGCTTAGAAGGAGAAAAGAATACATCAAAATATTTTTGAATTTTTACTTTTCACATTTTTTTGTTTTTTTTCTTTTAACTTGTAATTGCAAAGTCCTTGCCTTTTTTAACTTAGGACGGCTTTTACAACTTTTGCACTTATTTGTCCATGCCTTTTATAACATAGGACAGCTTTTATACAAACTCAAATGCCATTATTTACAAAGAAATCAAAACACAATCATGCTTTCATAAAAACCAAATTTCCAACTTAACCACCACAAACTTCATCTCAAATGATCATATTGCTTCACAAAAATCAAGAAAAGTAGAAAATGAAACAAAAGGTCAAATAACTAAAGATGTGGCTTGAAAAGAAGGGATTAGGCTCAAATGGTTGCAAGAGGGCAAATGTAAACCCAAAAATAAAAGAAAGTAGCAAAACAAAGTAAAAATGAAAATACCACCCAGAAAAATGTGCCTTTGTCCTTCCTAGGTAGTTCGGTCTCGTGTTTGAGAATCATACATCAAGCTTTATTAGATTAGGTTTGCATAGTCAAGGATCCACGCCGCTCATACAAGGAATGTTGAAGGCTAGAAAAACAAGTAACCTCACAAGGTTGTGGCAAAAACTCACCAATGGTGTCAAATCAACTATGGGAAGCAACTACCAACATACCACAAACAAGTAGAATCCGGCTTCATGATCCTTCTAGTTCAAACCAACTACCCTAGCATACACTATCCTAGAGTCAACCAAACATAGTCTCAAACCGTGCATACCTTTACAACCTAGGAAGAAAATCATGCAAAAGACAAGTCCAATGTAAAATGTTCATCTCAAAAGAAAAGAAATGAAAGACATTGCCTCAAAATCACATCAAAAATAAAAAGAAAAATAAAAGAAAATAAGAGAAAAAGGTGAAATAAAAGAAAGTAAAAGAAAAGAAAATGGAGACATAGGAAAGGAAAACATAGGAGAAAATCATGCAAAGGTCTAGAAAGCATGTTAAACACATAAAAATCCCAATCGACAAACAAGTGATCGATAGACAACAAAGTCACCGATCCCAAACACATTACGTGTTAACAAGCATTCATCCTCGAAACATTCAACTTCTCCTAAACTAATCCTATTCTATGCAACCAAGGAAAATAAAGGGAAAAAAATAAGAAAGGTCTCACCGGGATTCCAAGCATAGCAAAATAAACGAAGCAATAAGAAACCACCTCGTAGCCTTCCATATCCATAAGCTCTTCAAGGAACCAAGTGAGAAAAAGAAATAAAAGAAACTATGAACAAAGAAAATGGTTAGTAACTTCAAAACAAAGAAAAGAAAACAACAAATAAAAGGAAATAAACAAAGCAAGAAATATATACAACTAAGGGAAAGAAAAAGCTAAAACTAAACTAACTAAAAAACTACTCTAAATTACATGATTTGGATTAAAGGGATTTGGATTGAGGGATTTGGATTGAGGGATTTGGATTTAAGGGAATATCAACAACAACATGTCAAGCAAAGCATCTCCACAAACAACAAACATCCAAGCGAATAGGGCAAACAAGCTAGCTACAAGGAAAGTAGCCTAGAGATCAAGAAAAGTGGGGAAACCAAAAAGAGGAAGAAAATAAACATGCAAGCAACTAAGATATGTACACAACAACAACAAGGTTACCGAGCAAGTTACTAGTTCCCCCAAGCTAGATATAAAATACATCTCAACATCCCAGATCAAAACAAAGCATGTATCAAAAATATAAGGGATGGAGGTAAAAAGCATGAGAAGCTAAAAGGGAACTAATAACTACTACCACCACCACCACCACTCCCACTAGGCCCGGCCCCATCGGGGTCTCTGTTGCGCTTGGGGTCATCGAAGGGATGAGGGTAAGGCTCCCATCCTCCGGTGTACCCATCGGGCCACCCATAATGCCCCTTGAAAAGATTTTGTTGCCAAGGAGCAAGAGGGGTGTAGCTATCGGGCAAAGTGAGCTCAAAAGGGTGGTTAGGATGGACATGGGGGTAGTTAGGATCCCCCCTATAGTCACTACCACCCGGAGCCTTGTAATCATAGTTTCCATGCTCATCCGGGTAATAGCGACGCTCGGTGTCGGGGTTAGTAGGCCCCGACCAATAAGGATGCCCAAACGAAGGTAGAGGACCTTGTTGGGGCGGGAAATATGGATAGTTAACCGGGGGAGTGATGTTCCCACGGTTAACTTCCATATCATAAAGTTGTTGTTGTTGTGAAAACATACCTTGTTGCACTTCTTGAATACCTCTTACTTGGTCAAAGAGTGCCCCAAAGTCTTAATCGTACATGCCATCAATGTGGATTTTCAATCCACTCATTTGCTCACTAAGAGCTCTCAAGTCATCATTGGCAAAAGCATGTTGCCCTTGTTCTTTTTCTTGCTCATGGGAAGCTTGTTGGTGTGGAGAGAAATGTTGTTGTTCTTGTTGTTGTTGTTGATCTTGTTGTTCTTCTTCATCTTCTTCATCTTCTTCTTCATCCTCCTCGGAATCAAAGTTGGGATGTCGGATAGACCTTGGAACATGCCAAACATTGTTGGCAACCCTAGCCAAAGAAGTCAAGCGAGGGTTAGGCAAGAAGCACCAATGCTCATTGCCCCTTAGCCACTCATATCTCCCTTCACTGAAACCCTTGGAGATAAATTGGATTTGGCCCAATTGTTGCATATCAAGGTAGATGGAAGCCGCATCCCCTATCTCCCTACAAAATGGAAGATAATCATTGAGGCGAAGGCGAGTCACAAGCCTAGTCACCATACCCCCACAAGGGATCTCTCCCGACCTTCTCTTGCGAAGTTCCAAGCAATATTGGGCAAAGATGTAGCCCAAGTTCAACCGGCCCACAAACTCCGGGCGAGTAGAAAGCCAAAGTACCTTGAGCTCCAATTTGCTCAATTTCCCCAACTCTTGCTTGGGGAACAAGACATAGCCCAATAGACGATGCACAACCCTAAGGCAAGGTTGGAACACGTCCGAGATCTTGGCCTTGTTGGCAATGAACTCACTACCACCGGAGATGTCTTCCCACCAAGAATCTTGATCATAATCCGGGAAGATGAAGTGTTCAACGTTAATAATATCTCCATGGGGATCAAAGTCCAAAGCAGCGTTGAACTCCTCCAAAGATTGGTCAAAAACTTGGTTGAATAATTGGAACCGCACTCTATATACCCCTCCAATGGGTACTAGGTCCAAGGTAGCCAAGAATTCCAAGGTAGGCTCCTTGTAAGTGCGATAAGCATCGGCGATGAAAGTCCCCAATCTCAAGTTCAAAAGTAATGACCGCACATCATCATCGATCCCCAACTTCAACATATCGGGTTGAAAGTAATGGCGGGTTTGTATGAGGGTTCTTTCATCTTTGAGATTTTGGTAAAAAGCTTTTTGTTTTTCGGTGAAATTTTTCTTCTTTGGAAGAGAGGTTGGAGGTCGTGTTTGAGTAGAAGATGGGTTGGAAGTACTAGGCCTAGAAGATGTACTAGGCCTAAGGGAGGTGCTTGGGCGGGGAGGCTCTTCGATGCTAACATCGGTTTTTCGCTTTTTGGTGAGTTTCTTGAGGTATTTAGACATTTTGAGAGGTATAAGAAATCACCAACAACCAATCAAGTGATCAACCAAAGAACCAAGAACACCACACCCAAATTCAACGCTTACTACCAAAATCACCAAACTTCCAATTTCACAATTTCTTTCAACCAAACCAATCCAAACCAATCAATAACACCAATGTACCAAGAAAAATTCCTTTCAATCAATCCAAGAGCAAAACACAAAGCCAATTCCAAAATCACCACTTACTACCAAATTTCCAAAATTTCAACTCACAAGAATTCAACCAAAATTGATGAAAATTGCTACAAAATCAACAAACAACACAATGTCATGCAAAATCAATCAACAATCATCACTAATTCACAACCAAAATCAAGAACAATCATCAAAAATCACAAAATCAATACTACATTATTCATGCTCATACAAAATTGTAAATCATGCAAATTTATGATATAATTGACAAAATTAAAGCAAGGATTAGTGATTATACCATCAAAGAAGCAAGATAAACCAAGATTGAGCAAGCAATTCCAACTCCACACAAAACCCCCAAATTTTCGGCCTCAATGTGTAGGAGAGAGAGTGAGTGAAATTTGGGTCAATTTGTGAGGGATTTGTAGTGTAGGAAGGTTTGTAAGTGATTTTGATTGAAAAAGGAGTGATTTTAGTGAGGAAATTAGTGAATTTTGATGGTAAATGGGAGGGTATAAGGTGCGCACAAGGAGGGTTTGGAGAGGAGTGTTCGTGAGTATGAGGTGGAATGGAGGAAATGAAGGGAAAGAAGGAGGAAGAAAGAGAAATAAGGCATGTCCAGCCATGTGCGGCCGCACAAGGCTGGTGTGCGCCGGCACATTCAAACAAGCTTTTGGAATTAAATGGAAGTCAATTGCATTCAACAATGCTGACTGAGTCAAATGACAGTCAAACACATTCAACGAAGCTAATTGAGTCAAATGAAAGTCAAACACATTCAAACAAAGCTTTTTAAATCAAATGAAAGTCAAATGCATTCAACAAAGTCAATTGAGTCAAATGAAAGTCAAACACATTCAAATAAAGCTTCTTGATTCCAATGAAAGTCAAATGCATTCAACAAAGCTAATTGAGTCAAATGAAAGTCAATCACTTTAAACAAAACTTTTAGAATCAAATGAAAGTCAAAAACATTCAAACAAAGCTTTTTGAATTAAATGAAAGTCAAATGCATTCAACAAAGCTAATAAAGTCAAATGAAAGTAAAACACTTTCAACAAAGCGTTTAGAATCAAATCAAAGTCAAACACATTCAAACAAATCTTTTTGAATCAAATGAAAGTCAATTGCATTCCATAATGCTAATTGAGTCAAATGATAGTCAAACACATTCAACAAAGCTAATTGAGTCAAAAGAAAGTCAAACACATTCAAACAAAGCTTTTTAAATCAAATGAATGGCAAATTCATTCAACAAAGTTATTTGAGTCAAATGAAAGTCAAACACTTTCAACAAAGCGTTTAGAATCAAATGAAAGTCAAATACATTCAATCAAAGCTTTTTGAATCAAATGAAAGTCAATTGCATTCCACAATGCTAATTAAGTCAAAAGAAAGTCAAACACTTTCAACAAAGTTATGAGTCAAATGAAAGTCAAACATTTTCAAACAAAGCTTTTTGATTCAAATGAAAGTCAATTGCATTCCACAATGCTAATTGAGTCAAATGAAAGTTAAACACATTCAACAAAGCTAATTGAGTCAAAAGAAAGTCAAACACATTCAAACAAAGCTTTTTGATTCAAATGAAAGTCAAATGCATTCAACAAAGCTAATTGAGTCAAATGAAAGTTAAAACACTTTCATCAAAGCTTTTAGAATCAAATGAAAGTCAAATACATTTAAACAAAGCTTTTTGAATAAAATGGAATTCAATTGCATTCCATAATGCTAATTGAGTCAAATGAAAGTCAAACACATTCAACAAAGCTAATTGAATCTGAAAGTCAAACACATTCAAACAAAGCTTTTTGAATCAAATGAAAGTCAAATGCATTCAACAAAGCTAATTGAGTCAAATGAAAGTCAAACACTTTCAACAAAGCTAGTTGAGTCAAATGAAAGTCAAACACATTCAACAAAGCTAATTGAGTCAAAAGAAAGTCAAACACATTCAAACAAAGCTTTTTAAATCAAATGTATGGCAAATTCATTCAACAAAGTTATTTGAGTCAAATGAAAGTCAAACACTTTCAACAAAGCGTTTAGAATCAAATGAAAGTCAAATACATTCAATCAAAGCTTTTTGAATCAAATGAAAGTCAATTGCATTCCACAATGCTAATTAAGTCAAATGAAAGTCAAAGACATTTAACAAAGCTAATTGAGTCAAAAGAAATTCAAACAAATTCAAACAAAGCTTTTTGAATGAAATGAAAGTCAAATGCATTCAACAAAGCTAATTGAGTCAAATGAAAGTCAAACACTTTCAACAAAGCGTTTAGAATCAAATCAAAGTCAAATACATTCAAACAAAGCTTTTTGAATCAAATGAAAGACAAATGCATTCAACAAAGCTAATTGAGTCAAATGAAAGTCAAACACTTTCAACAAAGTTATGAGTCAAATGAAAGTCAAACATTTTCAAACAAAGCTTTTTGATTCAAATGAAAGTCAATTGCATTCCACAATGCTAATTGAGTCAAATGAAAGTTAAACACATTCAACAAAGCTAATTGAGTCAAAAGAAAGTCAAACACATTCAACAAAGCTAATTGAGTCAAATGAAAGTCAAACACTTTCAACAAAGCGTTTAGAATCAAATGAAAGTCAAATACATTCAAACAAAGCTTTTTGAATCAAATGAAAGACAAATGCATTCAACAAAGCTAATTGAGTCAAATGAAAGTCAAACACTTTCAACAAAGTTATGAGTCAAATGAAAGTCAAACATTTTCAAACAAAGCTTTTTGATTCAAATGAAAGTCAATTGCATTCCACAATGCTAATTGAGTCAAATGAAAGTTAAACACATTCAACAAAGCTAATTGAGTCAAAAGAAAGTCAAACACATTCAACAAAGCTAATTGAGTCAAATGAAAGTCAAACACTTTCAACAAAGCGTTTAGAATCAAATCAAAGTCAAATACATTCAAACAAAGCTTTTTGAATCAAATGAAAGACAAATGCATTCAACAAATCTAATTGAGTCAAATGAAAGTCAAACACTTTCAACAAAGTTATGAGTCAAATGAAAGTCAAACATTTTCAAACAAAGCTTTTTGATTCAAATGAAAGTCAATTGCATTCCACAATGCTAATTGAGTCAAATGAAAGTTAAACACATTCAACAAAGCTAATTGAGTCAAAAGAAAGTCAAACACATTCAAACAAAGCTTTTTGATTCAAATGAAAGTCAAATGCATTCAACAAAGCTAATTGAGTCAAATGAAAGTCAAAACACTTTCATCAAAGCTTTTAGAATCAAATGAAAGTCAAATACATTCAAACAAAGCTTTTTTAATCAAATGAAAGACAAATGCATTCAACAAAGCTAATTGAGTCAAATGAAAGTCAAACACTTTCAACAAAGTTATGAGTCAAATGAAAGTCAAACATTTTCAAACAAAGCTTTTTGATTCAAATGAAAGTCAATTGCATTCCACAATGCTAATTGAGTCAAATGAAAGTTAAACACATTCAACAAAGCTAATTGAGTCAAAAGAAAGTCAAACACATTCAAACAAAGCTTTTTGATTCAAATGAAAGTCAAATGCATTCAACAAAGCTAATTGAGTCAAATGAAAGTCAAAACACTTTCATCAAAGCTTTTAAAATCAAATGAAAGTCAAATACATTCAAAAAAAGCTTTTTGAATCAAATGAAAATCAAATGAATTCAACAAATTAGAGCTGATTGAGTCAAATGAAAGTCAAACACATTCATCAACGCTTTTAGAATCAAATGAAAGTCAAATACATTCAAACAAAGCTTTTTGAATCAAATGAAAGTCAATTGCATTCCACAATGCTAATTGAATCAAATGAAAGTCAAACAGATTCAACGAACCTAATTGAGTCAAATGAAAGTCGAACACATTCAAACAAAGCTTTTTGAATCAAATGAAAGTCAAATGCATTCAACAAAGCCAATTGAGTCAAATGAAAGTCAATCACATTCAAACAAAGCTAATTGAGTCAAATGAAAGTCAAATGCATTCCACAAAGCTAATTGAGTCAAATGAAAGTCAAACACTTTCAACAAAGCTTTTAGAATCAAATGAAAGTCAAACACATTCAAATAAAGCTTTTTGGATCAAATGAATGTCAAATGCATTCAACAAAGCTAATTGAGTCAAATGAAAGTCAAACACTTTCAACAAAGGTAATTGAGTCAAAAGAAAGTCAAACACATTCGACCAAAGCTTTTTGAATCAAATGAAAGACAAATGCATTCAACAAAGCCAATTAAGTCAAATGAAAGTCAAACACATTCAAATAAAGCTTCTTGATTCAAATGAAAGTCAAATACATTCAACAAAGCTAATTGAGTCAAATGAAAATCAAACATTTTAAACAAAGCTAATTGAGTCAAATGAAAGTCAAACACATTCAAACAAAGCTTTTTGAATCAAATGACAGTCAAATGCATTCAACAAAGGTAATTGAGTCAAATGAAAGTCAAACACTTTCAACAAAGCGTTGAGAATCAAATGAAAGTCAAATACATTTAATCAAAGCTATTTTAATCAAATGAATGTCGATTGCATTCCACTATGCTAATTTAAGTCAAATGAAAGTTAAACACATTCAACAAAGCTAATTATGTCAAACGAAAGGCAAACACATTCAAACAAAGCTTTTTGAATCAAATGAGAGTCAAATGCATTAAACAAAGCTTATTGAGTCAAATGAAAGTCAAACACTTTCAAGAAAGCTAATTGAGTCAAATGAAAGTCAAACACATTCAAACAAAGCTTTTTGAATCAAATGAAAGTCAAATGCATTCAACAAATCTTTTTGAATCAAATGAAAATCAAATGAATTCAACAAAGCTAATTGAGTAAAATGAAAGTCAAACACATTCAAACAAAGCTTTTTGATTCAAATGAAAGTCAAATGCATTCAACAATGCTTTTTGAATCTAATGAATATGAAATTAATTCAACAAAGCTAATTGAGTCAAATGAAAGTCAAACACTTTCAACAAAGCTTTTAGAATCAAATGAAAGTCAAACACATTCAAACAAAGCTTTTTGAATCAAATGAAAGTCAGTTGCATTCCACAATGCTAATTGAGTCAAATGAAAGTCAAACACATTCAACGAAGCTAATTGAGTCAAATGAAAGTCAAACACATTCAAACAAAGATTTTTGAATCAAATGAAAGTCAAATACATTAAACAAAGCCAATTGAGTCAAATGAAAGTCAAACACATTCTAATAAAGCTTCTTGATTCAAATGAAAGTCAAATGCATTCAACAAAGCTAATTGAGTCAAATAAAAGTCAAACACTTTCAACAAAGCTATTAGAATCAATTGAAAGTCAAACACATTCAAACATAGCTTTTTGAATCAGATGAAAGTCAAATGCATTCAACAAAGCTAATTGAGTCAAATGAAAGTCAAACACTTTCAACTAAGCTAATTGAGTCAAAAGAAAGTCAAACACATTCAAACAAAGCTTTTTGAATCAAATGAAAGTCAAATGCATTCAACAAAGCCAATTGAGTCAAATGAAAGTCAAACACATTCAAACAAAGCTTTTTGAATCAAATGAAAGTCAAATGCATTCAACAAAGTTAATTGAGTCAAATGAAAGTCAAACACTTTAAACAAAGCTAATTGAGTCAAATGAAAGTCAAACATATTCAAACAAAGTTTTTTGAATCAAATGACCGTCAAATGCATTCAACAAAGCTATTTGAGTCAAATGAAAGTCAAAAACTTTCAACAAAGCGTTGAGAATCAAATGAAAGTCAAATACATTCAATCAAAGCTTTTTTAATCAAATGAAAGTCAATTGCATTCCACTATGCTAATTAATTCAAATGAAAGTCAAACACATTCAACAAAGCTAATTGAGTCAAAAGAAAGTCAAACACATTCAAACAAAGCTTTTTGAATCAAATGAAAGTCAAATGAATTCAACAAAGCTAATTGAGTCAAATGAAAGTCAAACACTTTCAACAAAGCTAATTGAGTCAAATGAAAGTCAAACACATTCAAACAAAGCTTTTTGATTCAAATGAAATTCAAATGTATTCAACAAAGCTTTTTGAATCAAATGAAAATCAAATGCATTCAACAAAGCTAAATGAGTCAAATGAAAGTCAAACACATTCAAACAAATCTTTTTGATTCAAATGAAAGTCAAATGCATTTAACAAAGCTTTTTGAATCAAATGAAAATCAAATGAATTCAACAAAGCTAATTGAGTCAAATGAAAGTCAAACACATTCATACAAAGCTTTTTGATTCAAATGAAAGTCAAATGCATTCAACAAAGCTTTTAGAATCCAATGAAAATCAAATGAATTCAACAAATCTAATTAAGTCAAATGAAAGTCAAACACTTTCAACAAAGCTTTTAGAATCAAATGAAAGTCAAACACATTCAAACAAATCTTTTTGAATCAAATGAAAGTCAGTTGCATTCCATAATTTTAATTGAGTCAAATGAAAGTCAAACACATTCAACGAAGCTAATTGAGTCAAATGAAAGTCAAACACATTCAAACAAAGATTTTTGAATCAAATGAAAGTCAAATACATTCAACAAAGCCAATTGAGTCAACGAAACTCAAACACATTCAAACAAAGCTTCGTGATTCAAATGAAAGTCAAATGCATTCAACAAAGCTAATTGAGTCAAATGAAAGTCAAACACTTTCAACAAAGCTTTTAGAATCAAATGAAAGTCAAACACATTCAAACAAATCTTTTTGAATCAAATGAATCTCAAATGCATTCAACAAAGCTAATTGAGTCAAATGAAAGTCAAACACTTTCAACAAAGCTTTTAGAATCAAATGAAAGTCAAATACATTAAACTTTGCTTTTTGATCAAATGAAAGTCTATTGCATTCCAGAATGGTAATTGAGTCAAATGAAAGTCAAACACATTCAACAAAACTAATTGAGTCAACTGAAAGTCAAACACTTTCAACAAAGCGTTGAGAATCAAATGAAAGTTAAATACATTCAATCAAAGCTTTTTTAATCAAATGAAAGTCAATTGCATTCCACTATGCTAATTAATTCAAATGAAAGTCAAACACATTCAACAAAGCTAATTGAGTCAAAAGAAAGTCAAACACATTCAAACAAAGCTTTTTCAATTAAATGAAAGTCAAATGCATTCAACAAAGCTAATTGAGTCAAATGAAAGTCAAACACTTTCAACAAAGCTAATTGAGTCAAATGAAAGTCAAACACATTCACACAAAGCTTTTTTATTCAAATGAAAGTCAAATGCATTCAACAAAGCTAATTGAGTCAAATGAAAGTCAAACACTTTCAACAACGCTTTTTGAATCAAATGAAAGTCAAACACATTCAAACAAAGCTTTTTGAATCAAACAAAAATGAAATGAATTCAACAAAGCTAATTGAGTCAAATGAAAGTCACACACTTTCATCAAAGCTAATTGAGTCAAACGAAAGTCAAACACTTTCATCAAAGCTTTTTGAATCAAATGAAAATCAATTGCATTCCACAATGCTAATTGAGTCAAATGAAAGTCAAACACATTTAACAAAGCTAATTGAGTTTAAAGAAAGTCAAACACATTCAAACAAAGCTTTTTGAATCAAATGAAAATCAAATTCATTCAAAAAAGCTAATTGAGTGAAATGAAAGTGTTTTATGAAAGTCAAACACATTCAATCAAAGGTTTTTGATTCAAATGAAAGTCTAATGCATTCAACAAAGCTAATTGAGTCAAATGAAAGTCAAACACTTTCAACAAAGATTTTAGAATCAAATTAAAGTCAAACACATGCAAACAAAGCTTTTTGAATCAAATGAAAATCAGATGAATTCAACAAAGCTAATTGAGTCAAATGAAAGTCAAATACATTCAAACAAAGCTTTTTGAATCAAATGGAAGTCAATTGCATTCCAAAATGATAATTGAGTCAAATGAAAGTCAAACACATTCAAACAAAGCTTTTTGAATCAAATGAAAGTCAAATACATTTAACAAAGCCAATTAGGTCAAATGAAAGTCAAACACATTCAAACAAAGCTTCATGATTCAAATGAAAGTCAAATGCATTTAACAAAGCCAATTAGGTCAAATGAAAGTCAAACACATTCAACAAAGCTTTTAGAGTAAAATGAAAGTCAAATGCATTCGACAAAGCTAATTGAGTCAAATGAACGCCAAACACATTCAACAAAGCTAATTGAATAAAATTAAAGTCAAACACTTTCAACAAAGCTTTTAGAATCAAATGAATGTCACACACATTCAAACAAAGCTTTTTAAATCAAATGAAAATCATATAAATTCAACAAAGCTAATTGAGTCAAATGAAAGTCAAACACATTCATCAAAGCTTTTAGAATCAAATGAAAGTCAAATACATTCAAACTAATCTTTTTGAATCAAATGGAAATAGATTGCATTCCTCAATGCTAATTGAGTGAAATGAAAGTAAAACACATTCAACGAAGCTAATTGAGCCAAACGAAATTCAAATACTTTCAAACAAAGCTTTTTGAATCAAATGAAAGTCAAAGGCAATCAACAAAGCCAATTGAGTCAAATGAAAGTCAAACACATTCAAACAAATCTTCTTAATTCAAATGAAAGTCAAATGCATTCAACAAAGCTAATTGAGTCAAATGAAAGTCAAACACTTTCAATAAAGCTTTTAGAATGAAATGAAAATCAAACACATTCAAACAAAGCTTTTTGAATCAAATGAAGGTCAATTGCATTCAACAAAGCTAATTGACTCAAATGAAAATCAAACACTTTCAACAAAGCTTTTTGAATCAAATGAAAGTCAATTGCATTTCACAATGTTAATTGAGTCAAATGAAAGTCAAACACATTCAACAAAGCTAATTGAGTCAAATGAAAGTTAAACACATTCAAACAAAGCTTCTTGAATCAAGTGAAAGTAAAATGCATTCAACAAAACTAATTGAGTCAAATGAAAGTCAAACACTTTCAACAAAGCTTTTAGAATCTAATGAAAGTTAAATACATTAAACTAAGCTTTTTGATCAAATGAAATTCAATTGCATTCCACAATGCTCATTGAGTTAAATGAAATTCAAACACATTCAACAAAGCTAATTGAGTCAAATGAAAGTGAAATACTTTCAACAAAGCTTTTAGAATCAAATGAAAGTCAAATAGAGAGAGAAAGTGTGGGTTTGATGATTGATGATTGAAGATTGCTTCATTTGATTTGATTTCTATCAAGTTTGTAAGGATTCTTTACTCTTTAATGCAATTTAATGTTTGATTTCATTAGTATTGTTGTTTGATTTGGTTAATTGATAGTTTAATTGATTTAATTGAATTTGTTGGTTTCAATTTGATTTCAATTGATGAATTTGAGATTGATGATTAGTTTAGTTTTGATTTTGATGTTCTTTATGGATTGTGAGTAGTTTATTTGCTAGGGTGGTGGTGAAGCATGTATTGATGATGAATTGAGATTAATTTGGGGGAAATTGATTGAGTTGATAATGTGATTAAATTGGTTGATTGATTTTGTGCATGTGTGTGCTTGATTAGGCTTGATCACCCTTGTCATTCACACTAGATTGCATTGTGAGTTCACATTGATACAGACCATTGATTTGTGGCTTACATTTACTCGATTGAGATATCGTGTGATGTTTCCTAGCTAGTGTTTGATGTAGTTGACGCTAAATAGACCTCTAGGAGAATAGCTTGATGTACTCTCTTGGTTGCAATTTCGGTTTTCCCTCGCATTGTTTGACTTAATCGGTAAATTCCCCGAGTTGATTGAACTTCATCATAGATGCATGTGGATCCATTCCCCTAGTGTCTTAGCATTCATTTCACTAGTGGAAAATTTCTCATTCGTAACAGGCTATTTGTAACGGGCAAAGCTTTGCCCGGTACAATTAAGATATTCGTAACGGGTAATATAGTGTCCGTTACGAATACTTACTTATTCGTAACGGGCAAAGTAGTGTCCGTTACGAATAAGTAAGTATTCGTAACGGACACTATATTGCCCGTTACGAATAAGTAAGTATTCGTAACGGACACTATATTGCCCGTTACGAATAATTAACGGACACTATATTGCCCGTTACGAATACTATATTACACATAAATGACCAAACTTAGCCCAACTTATGAGAGGAGAGCCCAATACTTGGCTTTTTAGGGTTTCACTCCCTCACTCCCTCCTCTTCGTCATTCACCTCTATCTCTCATCTCTCTCCTCTCCTTTCTCTCTCTGTCATTCACCTCTCTCTCTCCTCTCCTTTCCTCTTAATTTCTCCTTCATGGTGGTTTACTTGAGCAGCGATTGCGGAGACGAGCAACTTGACCGGCTGCTTCATACAAGAGCCTCCAAGCGGCGTCGTTTTTGGGCGGAGGTGTAACCGGCGGTGACAGACTCTTCCTTTTTAGATCTAAAGTTTCTAGGTAAGATTTTTCTCTTTGTAATCATCAAATATAATGTTGAAAGATGTATCAGTTTGAATGCGGTAAATGATGATTGTCTGAGTTGATTCAACTTTATATTTTGAAATTTATGTTGTTTATAATTGATTTAAGTTTCTTGGTACTGGATTTTTGATATATTTTGTGCTGAATATTTGCAAATTCAGGAATGATTATTTTCTTTTTTTAGATCTAAAGTTTCTGATTATATTCCAATTCTATCTTCATTTTGTATTTTAATCTCCTCAATTATTTTTTGCTCTCTAATTTGAGTGATTTTGATGAATTTTTGTTGAATTTGTGGTAATGGAATTGTGTGCCGGCGGCGAGCTCTTTGATCGGATTATTGCGATGGTGATGTGTTCATTTTATATATATATTTATCCCCGTCCCTTGGTCGTAATTAGTAGTGTTTTTGGCTCTACTAAGCCACTTTTGTTACTAATTTGTGTTTTCCAGTGCTTTGGTAGTTTTGCTTGAGTTTTGCAGGAATTTGCGTACTTGGAGCATTTTCCCGGGCTTTTAGAGGAGCATCTACAAGTATTGGGAGACCGCGACCCAGTTCGATAGCCCAAGACCGATTGGAGGCATCAAATCGGTGATTAAGGGCTCGATTATGAAGATCCAAGGAAGAAACTCGGATTGGGCCGAGGAAAAGAGGCCCAATCGAAGTGTTGGTGGCCCAAGAGAAGCCGCCCAAGGCCATCTCCTTCGCCCGGAGGCGCGCCCGGCCGGGCGGGCCAAAGGAAGCCCCGCCCGGTGCACGCGCCCGGCCGGGCGCGTGAAGCCGACTAGAGCCAAGAAGACGGGCCCGGTCGGGCGAGCCCTTGCCCGACCGGGCGCGTGAGGATTGAGGGGCGTTTTGCGCTCCGATCAACTTTGTTTCAGCGTTTAGTCTTTGCTTAGTATTAATTTGTTTTTAGGAAGAAAGATTATTATCTCCTATTATTATTGTTTACTCTAGTCTTAGTTTTTTCTTCTCCTTCTCTCTCTACTTAACTTTCTCTCTCTAAACTTTATCTCCCTTCCTTGTTCTTCATACTCTTGTAATTCCGCCGTCTTGGTACGATTTCTACTTTAATCTATCTCAGTATTTTATTCTTTCCGATCTCTGTTATGCCTTGCTTTATTATTATGATTTGTTTAGATTTAATTATGTGTGAGTAGTTCTTTTTCTAGGGTTTGTGGGGATCCATAAATAATATGAAGGGGTAGTTTATTATTGTTAATTATCAATGCTATTTTAATTTCCTGTTGGTTGATTTAATGCTCTGTGACTAGATTAGGCCTGATCTTTTATGCATGAGTTTGACAATACCGATTCAAGATTCGAGAGATGAGAATTGATGTTTAGGTCTAGTTTCAATAGGCAGGATAATTGATAAATGGTTAAGTCAAGATTCGAGAGATGAGATTTAATACCGGTAGATTATTTCTGTGATTATAATAAGTAGCGAGAGCCCTTTATAATCTGGTTAATTGATGCATTGATGATTGACTATCGTGTTTTACCCTGGAGTATTATTTATTGGTGAACCTATGCCCTAGGTCTTTAATTCATTGATTCCTCTTATTTCATTCTCCCTACTTTTATCCTTCGTAGTATAGATTTTATTTCACAACAACAATTGGTTACTATAATAATTTAGATTATAATTAATTAATTAGGAATAGAAAGACCAGTTTCCCTGTGGATTCGACCCTACTTCCCTATCTGCATAAGTTAGTGGACTTAGGTAATTCTTTTGATTAGGTGATACGACTCTAGCCTGTCAAAATTTGGCGCCGTTGCCGGGGAAACGGTTATATTTTTATTTCTAATTGTTTTTGTAGTCTAGATTATTTTCTTTCGTCCCGGAGAACATAAGTTCTTTGGGACAGTTCTCATATTTGTTGTCTAGTTCTTTGTTTATGCCCAGGTGTTCTAGATCAGGCTACATACCATTTGATCCTGAGATCGAACGCTCGTTCCATAGGCAAAAGAATTTATACAAGCAAATACTGGCGAGTTCTGGTGGTGAAAATCCTAGAGACCCTCCATCTGATTCTAGTGATCCAGACACTTCTTCAGAATCAGAATTTGAGATGGCGGAAATTCCCTCTAAAAAGCTCAGTGACTATTCCCAGCCATCTTTGGCACACTTCCCCCACCTTTCTCCTACGCCAGATCTCGAGGGAGTTCAATTCGAGATCAAGCCCCAGTTCATCACGATGATAGAAAGGAAGCAATTTAGTGGAGCTAAGGGTGAAGACCCAAATCTACACATTGCTGACTACTGTCAATATTGTAATACTATAAGGCAAGCTGGGGTCACGCAAGACCAAATAAGGGAGATTCTCTTCCCTTTCTCTTTATGTGGAAAAGCTAAACTGTGGTTTAATGGTTTAAATAGAACTGCACTTGGCATTACTAATTGGGAGACTCTTATTTTGAATTTTTATAACAAGTATTATCCTGCAGAGAAAACAGCTCTATTGAGAAGCGCAATTCAAAATTTCGCCCAAGAGCCAGATGAGTCATTATACGAAGCTTGGGAGAGATTCAAAGACCTGCAGAGAGAGTGCCCTCATCATAACTTAGCACAGTGGCAGTTGATACAAGCTTTCTACAATGGGATCGGAAATTCTTCTAGAGCAATTTTGGATTCTGCAGCTAATGGGAGGTTTATGAACCTTAATGTCGATGATGCAGGTCAGGTTATCGAAGACATGGCGATCCATAATTCCCAATATGGGAATCCGAGAGGTTTTGCAAACAAGGGAAAACACCACGTCGATTCTGTATCCTTTTTGCAATCTCAATTAACCTCTATTTGTCAGAAATTGGATAACCTTACTACTGCTAATTCCAAAATAGCTAACGTTTCTGCAATCGATAATAATGCTAATGATGCTTTCTGTGAAAACTGTGGAATTGTAGGTCATTGGGAACACGAGTGCAGGAGTTCTATGGAGCAGGTTAACGCTTTCCAGTCCATCAAGCAAAATAACCCATACTCCAACACCTACAACCCTGGGTATAGGAATCATCCTTACCTTTCCTATAGGAGCACTAATGTGCAAAATCCCACACCTCCACCTCCACAACAACAGGCACCACCACCTCAGCAGAAATATTACCATCCCAATGCTGGCCAGAAAAATCAACCGCAAACTCCTCCACCACCTTCTGACCCAGCTTTATCAGAAATTAGAGCGATGTTAACTAGTATGCAAAAGCATATGGAGAGTAGAGACTCACAAATTGACTCGATTCTAGCCCACAATAAAGTCATAGATACTCAAATTGCACAGTTAGCCGCTGCTCTTCAGGTTCGCCCACAAGGAGCCCTACCATCGCAACCAGTACAACCCACAGATCAGGCGTTTGCAATTACCCTCCGGAGTTGTTCACATTATGATGGGCCTCCTATGCCCAAAAAAGACGAACCTGTTTCAACAGAAATTGCTAATCCTGATTCATTTATATCAAGGGTTATTGATCCTAACCCTGCAGGGCTAAAAGGTAGTATTAATATTTCTGATGTTACATTGCAGGGTAAAACTCCAGGGAAGGTTGTAACTCAAGATAGGAGTAATGATGTGCAACAACCAATTATCAAACTACCATTCCCAAATCGAAATTTGAAAACCAAGGTGGATAAGCAGTTTGGTAAGTTCCTTGACATGGTGAAGGATTTGCAGGTAACAGTTCCCTTTACAGAATTAATCACGCAAATACCGTCATATGCAAAATTCATGAAAGAAATACTGACTAGGAAAAGGTCTATTAGTGAGGTAGAGA
Source organism: Chenopodium formosanum (assembly GCA_024500155.1). Lineage (NCBI taxonomy): Eukaryota > Viridiplantae > Streptophyta > Magnoliopsida > Caryophyllales > Amaranthaceae > Chenopodium > Chenopodium formosanum. The sequence goes on from CM044861.1 coordinate 22,313,060, forward strand.
CTGTCGCTTTTACTGCTGAATGCAGTGCCGTATTACAAAATAAATCTCCACCCAAACTAAAAGATCCCGGTAGCTTTTCTATCCCTTGTCATATTGGCATGTTAATGATTGATAATGCATTGTGTGATTTGGGCGCTAGTGTTAGTGTCATGCCATTATCTGTGTGTTTAAAGCTAAAAATGGGTAAATTAAAATCTACTAATATTACTCTGCAAATGGCTGATCGATCTTCTAAATACCCCATAGGCATTCTAGAGGACGTTCCTGTTAGAGTAGGTAAATTTTATATACCTGTGGACTTTGTTGTTCTTGATATGGCTGAGGATTTGCATACCCCGATTATCCTGGGTAGACCTTTCCTTAATACTGCTGGAGCAATTATAGATGTGAAATGTGGTAAATTGACGCTATCAGTAGGGGATGATAAAATTGTTTTTAATTTAAATAATACCCCTAAAAGCCCCATGCTAGAGGAGAAGTGTTATATAATTGATGTGGTTGGTAATTGTTCTAATAAGCCCCAAGCTTCTGTTAAAGATCCCTTGGAGGCGGTATCGTGTGTTGCATCTTCTACAGGTACAACTAACCAATGGAAAGAGGAAGTGGACGCAATAGAGAAAGCCTTATACTGTGAAGGTCTTGGTTTTGAAGATGAGAAGGTGGAAATGAGTACACAAGTTGCGGAAACTGAGCCTATAGTGAGAGTTCCACCAATAGTCAAAAAGGGTTCTCAATCAAATAGGAGTAAAGACCCACCGGTTCAAGCCAATGAGGATCCACCCAGTAAGGTAAATTGGCGCCTTACAGGGCGTGTTAGGAAGCCAAGTCGTGGTCTAAAAATTGCTCAACCGGGTGGAGAACCACCCGACCAGGCGATAGGCCAAGGGTTCTGACTTCCCGACACGTAATAAGAGGGTCGTGCGGGACCTAGATAAACCAGCGCTTTGCGGGAGGCAACCCGTATTTTACTGCTTTTATTTTTCTTTCCTCTTTGTTTTTCTTATGAGAGGAGAGCAGAGGGAATTTAATGAGTTTTATGAGTTTTGATACAGTCTACAGGAAAAGAGTTAGGCAAATTTTGAGGAGAAAACAAAATTCGTCAAAACTTGCTCTCGGGCCCGGCCGGGCGGAGCCTCGCCCGACCGGGCGCGAGAGTCGACGTATACGGACAAGAAATTGGCCCGACCGGGCGGGAAGGCGCCCGACCGGGCGCGAGAAGAAGCCAAAATTAGAAGGAAATTGGCCCGGCCGGGCGGAGCTTCGCCCGACCGGGCGCGAGCCTCGGAGAAACTAAAGAAGAAGGTCGCCCGATCGGGCGGTTAAGCGCCCGACCGGGCGCGAGTCCATATAAAATTAAACAGCAGATCGCCCGGTCGGGCGAGCCACTGCCCGACCGGGTGCGAACCAAAGCCCCCTCTTCTTCTTTCTTTTCCGTCGTTCTCCCCTCATTTTCTTTCTCATTCTACTTCAATTCATCTCTCTAAAAATCAAATTTCCTCTAACTTCTCTCTAAGATTTCTCCTCCTTCACTTACCCAAATCCAAAACTTTTTACATATCTTTACTCCTCTCTTCATCCTCTACATTCCTACATAAAATTTTACATTTTTCCACAAAATAAAATTTTCGACCACTCCTAATGGCGGCAAAACGGGCAAGAAGTTTACTCGGGGGTAGCTCCAGTTCGTCACAGCAGTACGATCCGGAGTTACAACTTCCCCAATGGCCGACGATCAAGATCGCTACGGCAAAACAACGGGAGAAGCTCGAGGTGTTATACGGTCGCGAGGTAATCCCTTCACGGTGGTTACACCGCCCTACTTTAGAATCTTTAGGCATTTTTGGTTTTGTTAGGAGGTTTTTAAATGATATTGGTATGCGCAAATTTGTTGATATGCATTATGCGACCTACCGTGAATTAACCTGTGAATTTTTATCATCTCTTGTGATTCCAAACCATAAAAGTGGTCCTAAATTAATATTTAGGCTTAACAATAAAAACATCACTCTTACTTTTGCGGAATTTTGTAAATTGTTTGAACTGGAACCGGAATTAAACCGCCAATGGAATGCTGAATTTAAAATGGAGGATGTTTATTTAGCTTTAACTGGTATTCCACATGTGAACGCCCAACATGCTAGTGCTAGGCCCATTCATCACCCCATCCCCAAACTGTGGCAAAGATTTGCCGGTGTATGTTTCCTAGGTAGAAACGAACCCCATAACTGTCAGACCAACGAACTTGCTGTGATTGGTCACTACATTTTTGGGTATGAAAAATTGAACATCGCCCGGTACATTATTCACCACTTAGGGAGGCACGCTACGGCCAGCAACCACCACACTACCCCTATCCGTCTTGGTGGCCTTATCACTAGGATAGCCATCAAGAAGGCCGGTTTTGTAGAGAGTGGACCTCATAGGATGACCAACATGGGGTCAGATACTTACATGACTTCTAGGTACCTAGAGGAGTTGGGGTGGTTGAGAGCTGATCAGAACCAGGTCCCCCATTGGTGCATTAGGACAGGGACTGAACAACCCTTACCTATTTTTCCATTGCCCAACCCCGACCTGACTGCTTTTCCCCCAGGGCAGGAGTCTTATACTTATGCCCTGTTAGTTGCCCATGCGAGGGGTGAGGATCCACAGCAGGCCCAGCCACCTCCTGTACAGCCCATCCCACAGCCACCATCACCTCCCCGACAGTCCTACTCCGTCCCTCACGGTGACTCTGACCCAGTTTGGGATTTACAGAGTATTGGCCAGGCCATAGGTCGTATAGAGCAGACCCAGACTGAGTTTAGGCAGATGATAGGCTCTGTTGACCATAGGTTAGGCTACCTCGAGAGGAACCAGGGTAGGGGGCTATACCCTATTTATGATGATTACGCTCGTCGGGGCAACATTCCCGACGATGCGGTTTACCCAGATTGGTTTCAGCCCCCACCCCAGGGATACGATAGGGATCCCACTGCCCATGGCATTTACACTGACTATTCCTCGTTCCATGGGTACGGACAGGACATTCCTTTTGGGGGACCGCCGGGGGGGACTTTTCATGCTAACTATTTTGGTAGTGGCTCTTTCGGTGCAGATGGTGCCGGTTCTAGTGGTGGAGCAGGTGGGTCCTCTCATATGGACCAGGATGCGGATGAGTAGCCAGCTGGGCTACTTTCGAGCCAATGAGGACATTGTCCGATCTTGGCTTGGGGGAGGATTTTTGGATTTGGTATATACTTTTTTCTTTCTTTTTCTTTATTTTTGTTTATTTTTGGTGTGTTTTGTTAGTTTAGATTTATTGCTTTCTAGTTTAGTTTATTGCTTTCCTTATATGAAAAATACAAAAAAATTGAAAAAATAAAAAAAAAATACAAAAATACGAACCAATGAACTGTAAATCATGCTTCCCTGTGCCCCATACTTGAGAAAAATTGTTTTGATTCTTGGTATTTGATTGTGAGCATTGTGGATTAGCTGATCATGACTTGAAGTTTAATTATTTGGATTCCTAAACATGCGTCAATTTTGTCCAACTACATGTGAATATAGTGCTTGACTAGTTGATTTGGTTAGGAATGTGTGATTAGTTCCTGGTATGTCAATGAATTTGAGTATTGGTTTGCAACTATGAGTAGTGTTTCATGACTCAATATTATGCACTTGTGGAGGACAAAGGCATTTGTTCTTTTAGGTGGCCTTCAGATTTATTTAGATACATTTGTTCCCTTCTTGCTACCCATGTTGTTGCTTGTGCCCTTTTATTGTTTTTAGCCACATTACAAGCCTATTTTGCCCCATTGGTTACTAGTCCCAAGCTTGGCTTGGGGGAGCTATTAGTGAGTGAGGTGAGGGAGTTTGTAGTGTGCACATTATTTGCACAATTGGGTGGGTTTGAGAAGTTGTTTGTTCTTGATCATATTTTTATTTGATGAGTTCTATTGTGTATATATTTGGAAAATAAAAGTGTGATAGAAAAAAAAGAAAAAAAAGAAGTTCAAGAAAAAAAAAACTGAGAAATTTGAAAAAATGAACCTCTAGAAAAAAAATGAAAAAAAGAGCAAAAGAAAAAGATGGTTGATGTTCAAATGTTCTAAGTGAAGGTTTATCGAAAAGAAAGAAAAAAATATTTGAGTTTCATTGTAAAATAGTTGAGTTGAGTTCAAAGTTTGTTATTTCACTCTTGTTCTATATTATCATATTTTTATGAGTGAAATTGTAAGTTTTAGGATTGATTTTTATGATTGGAGTATTATTTGGTGGATTTGTGTTGGAGTTAGTTTTGTGGAGATGTTTATGACCATTATTTTTGGTCATGGGTTTGTTAGGATATGGCTCCCTTTTTGCATAGCTTTTCTCTCACATATTCCCAAATTTATCCTACCCTTTTCCCTAGCCTTACATTACAAGCTTTAAAAGACCTTTTGACCTTGTGCATAGAGTTGTGTAAATATGAAAGTGTTGTTTATCAATGCAAGTTATGATTTGACATATTCCGAGTCGACTATTAGGTTGAGTGTATGTCTTTTTAAACACACGAGTGTGTGAGTTTGGGAGGGCATTGTTCACATTAAAGGGGTTGGGATGGAGAGCGATCGAGTACATCTTTTACTCGTCACATAAATGAGAGTTGAGTGTGTGAGCACTAGTCTTGAATTCTATATGCTCTTGTGGTTTGCTCTGTTTGACAAATGTTGGGGATGAAGGGTGATTAGATGGATAGGATTGGTTGACTTTGAAGCATGTTTACTTGATTTGCCTTGAATCGTTTGTGCTTGACTTTTATATTGGGGTGAGGCATGTTTTATTTGTTCATTGAGGAGCTCCTTGCTTAGGGACAAGCAAGGGTTTGGCTTGGGGGAGTTTGATGTGTTCATTTTATATATATATTTATCCCCGTCCCTTGGTCGTAATTAGTAGTGTTTTTGGCTCTACTGAGCCACTTTTGTTACTAATTTGTGTTTTCCAGTGCTTTGGTAGTTTTGCTTGAGTTTTGCAGGAATTTGCGTACTTGGAGCATTTTCCCGGGCTTTTAGAGGAGCATCTACAAGTATTGGGAGACCGCGACCCAGTTCGATAGCCCAAGACCGATTGGAGGCATCAAATCGGTGATTAAGGGCTCGATTATGAAGATCCAAGGAAGAAACTCGGATTGGGCCGAGGAAAAGAGGCCCAATCGAAGTGTTGGTGGCCCAAGAGAAGCCGCCCAAGGCCATCTCCTTCGCCCGGAGGCGCGCCCGGCCGGGCGGGCCAAAGGAAGCCCCGCCCGGTGCACGCGCCCGGCCGGGCGCGTGAAGCCGACTAGAGCCAAGAAGACGGGCCCGGTCGGGCGAGCCCTTGCCCGACCGGGCGCGTGAGGATTGAGGGGCGTTTTGCGCTCCGATCAACTTTGTTTCAGCGTTTAGTCTTTGCTTAGTATTAATTTGTTTTTAGGAAGGAAGATTATTATCTCCTATTATTATTGTTTACTCTAGTCTTAGTTTTTTCTTCTCCTTCTCTCTCTACTTAACTTTCTCTCTCTAAACTTTATCTCCCTTCCTTGTTCTTCATACTCTTGTAATTCCGCCGTCTTGGTACGATTTCTACTTTAATCTATCTCAGTATTTTATTCTTTCCGATCTCTGTTATGCCTTGCTTTATTATTATGATTTGTTTAGATTTAATTATGTGTGAGTAGTTCTTTTTCTAGGGTTTGTGGGGATCCATAAATAATATGAAGGGGTAGTTTATTATTGTTAATTATCAATGCTATTTTAATTTCCTGTTGGTTGATTTAATGCTCTGTGACTAGATTAGGCCTGATCTTTTATGCATGAGTTTGACAATACCGATTCAAGATTCGAGAGATGAGAATTGATGTTTAGGTCTAGTTTCAATAGGCAGGATAATTGATAAATGGTTAAGTCAAGATTCGAGAGATGAGATTTAATACCGGTAGATTATTTCTGTGATTATAATAAGTAGCGAGAGCCCTTTATAATCTGGTTAATTGATGCATTGATGATTGACTATCGTGTTTTACCCTGGAGTATTATTTATTGGTGAACCTATGCCCTAGGTCTTTAATTCATTGATTCCTCTTATTTCATTCTCCCTACTTTTATCCTTCGTAGTATAGATTTTATTTCACAACAACAATTGGTTACTATAATAATTTAGATTATAATTAATTAATTAGGAATAGAAAGACCAGTTTCCCTGTGGATTCGACCCTACTTCCCTATCTGCATAAGTTAGTGGACTTAGGTAATTCTTTTGATTAGGTGATACGACTCTAGCCTGTCAGATGGTAAACCACTATGGGGATTGTTTCGACAGGTTGTTACTGTTGTGTATAATTGTCATTCTATGGGGGTTATGCATAGAGATCTTAAACCTGAGAATTTCTTGTTTTTAAGCTCTCTTGAAGATTCGCCACTCAAAGCAACTGATTTTGGTCTTTCTGTTTTCTTCAAACCAGGTATCACTTTTCGGTTGTTTTAATTGTTTATTTTTTTTGGTTTGTATAAGAGATGGTAAACCACTAAATGTTGTTATAATTATGTATAGTTGATTGTTAGATTATTGTAAGATTGTAAATGATTATGGTAGTTTGATAGTGTTCGAATTAATTCTTATTATAGACTTTAATCATCGTATTAGATCAATATACCGGTAAACGGTGTATAATGAGTGTGGAAGCGTAATCATTACCGAGTATTCAGTATAATGAGAAGCATACTTGAATATATTGATTGAGTATTTAGAGTTTTTAATTCATGGAGAAAAATATTGAAGCGGATTAGGTAGTTAAATATGCTACATTACGTTGTTAAACAAATGTTTGTGGGAATATAATGGATTTTGGTATTGGGGAATATTGATAAGAAATTGTGTCATAACAAATTAGTTTGGTATTGATAACCCATTTATTTTTCAACTCCAATTTAATGTTAAACCAACTAAAAATATGTTATTGCACATGTAAAGTCTGGTACTTGGTGAGAAAGGTGATAATGATTGGAATCATTATGTTCTTTGGGGTTGATCATTACGTTCTTTGGGGTTTTATGGACTAATTATTTGGATTTAACAACTAGTATATTGTACTATCATTAGTGTTCAAATAATAAGTCCTGTTCATTTTGATTTTTTTTTTTTTTTACCGGCTGATTCAATTATGATTCAATGATCTTGTGGATTTTGATATTATTTTTTTTCAATTAAGTTAATTTTGGTTTGTTGAAATTATTGAATGTAGGTGGAGCATAAAATATCTACACAAGGGAGCTTAAGACTCAACGTCTCATACCACAAATGTCGGGATAAAACTTGTTTTTATTATAATTATGATTTGTTTTTGCTCTTTTATTAGTCTTATTATATGAGCAAGTTGATGTATTTTGCAGTCATAATGAATATATTTTTGCTTATAGTATATTAAATGTGTATTATACTTGTGTAATAAAAAAATTATTTGTGTTTTATACTTGTGTAATAAATAAGTAATCTGTGTATTATACTTGTGTAAAAAAAAAAAAATTATCTCATTATTTGATAAAATGATCCAGCATGTGCTAGCATGTGCTGGATTTTTTTTTAAATTGCATCAAACACTATTCGTAACGGGCAGATATAATGACCGTTACGAATAACCCGTTATTCGTAACGGGCAAAATAAAAGCCCGTTACGAATAACGGGTTAATCGTAACGGGCACCTGAAACGCCCGTTACGAATAACGGGTTATTCGTAACGGGCACTTTAAACGCCCGTTACAAATACGTAGTTATTCGTAACGGACGGTGCCCGTTACGAATAATAATGGCCATCCGTAACGGCCGCCTACGTAACGGACGCTGCCCGTTACGGATGGGCCCTTTTTGCCCGTTACGGATGGCCTTTTTTCCACTAGTGTTTAATACTAGCATTTTTCATTGCCTAGCCTATTCTTAATGTCTACCATATATACCCCTACTAGATTTCGGAATAGCTTAATTTTGGCACCATGCATGTATTCTCCATTCCCTAGGGTTCGACCTTGACTTGCCGCTACACTATTAGGGGTTGGTTAAGCTATAAATATTGTTTGATAGGGCGGGGTGGTAGCCCAACGACCTACCATTCTTCGCCACATCAGTTGTAGCTAAAAACAACCGTGATTCCTACGACAATGAGTATTAGTGTTTATTCTTATCTTGAGTCTTTCTTTTTCGTTTTTAATAAAATTTTCATCCTCTCTTTTCCTTGCTTTGTTTTGCTCGAGGACGAGCAAAAGTTTAGCTTGGGGGAATTTGATGAGTGACATTTTTGGCACTCATTTGGTTTCTTTTTGGATGATTTTTATTTCATTTTATCTCTCTTTTCTTTAGTTTTCCTTGGTTTTATTCTTGTTTTCCTCATTTTATGCCTTTTGTAGTTTATTTCTCTTTTTCATGTCTTTTTCTGGTTTACTTGTTATTTTTCTCTTTTACTTGCTTTTTATCTTTTGCTTGTAGGTGGTAATTGATTGTCCAAGAATTCCCGAGCCTCCTCTCTGCGAGTTTTCATTGCTTTTATGCCTAAAGAAGGTGCAAGAAGTTTCAAGTCAAAGGTGGATCCAAGGGGCAAGCTTCAAGGCTTTGTTTATGCCTTATTCATGGCTTTCATTCTTCAAGAAGTTCAAGAAAGTTTCTGCCCACTTTGTCCTCCATCATCATCATCCTGGATGCGTGTACCACTTGAGGTAGGACGAAGAGAAGAAGGGGAGGAAACCCAGCTATGTGCGGGCGCACAAAGGGAGTGTACGGCCGCACATTGGTCGTGTGCGGCCGCACACCAGGTGCGTGCGGGCGCACATGCCTGGGTGTGTCCCGTCCGCACCTTTCTCCCTCCTCCGAGCGCCCGCACTTACGAGGGTCTATTTTTGGGCGTCTTTACCGACCTCCTCCTTGTATATATAGTTCTTTCTACCTATTTTTAGAAAGGAAGTTTTAGATTGAATTTGATAGTTAGTTTCTGGGAGAATTTTAGAGAGAGAAACTCAAGAACTAGAGAGAGAAACTCATGATCTTTGGTGTTTGTTCAAGAATTCATCATTGTATTTGATCTTTTGATCAAAGTTTTGTAAGGATCTTCTTCTTAATCTCAATTTAAGTTTGATTTTAGTTGATTTCATTAGTTTTTCATGTTGTTGATTATTGATTTGGTTATTGATTGAATTTTGATTGATTTTGATTGATTGTTGGTTTAATCTTTGAATTCAAGCATGTTGATGATAAATTTGATGAATGTTGTAGTTTTGATCTCCATTTCTATGGTTAGTGAGTAGTTCCCTAGCTAGGGAGATGGTGAAGCATGTATGAATGATGGAATAGTGTAATTTGGGGATAATTGATGGAGTTGATAATATGATTAAATTGGTTGATTTTTCATGCGCATGTGCGTGATTAATTGAGGTTTGGCCATCTTTGATTAATACACTAGATTGCATTGTAAGCTTGCTATGATACGGACCATTGATTAGTAGACTTGCAATTTCACGATTGAGGTGCTTTTTGACGTTTCCTAGTTAGTGTTTAGCGTAGTTGACGCTAGTTAGACCTCTAGGTGAACCACCTTAGTATGCTCTTTTGGATACATGATAATTTTCCTTCATATCGATTGACTTAGTGGGTTTTACCTCCCAAATTACCGATTCCATTGTGATTGCATGTGGATCCATTGCCCTAGTGTTTTAGATTGATTTAATACAAGTTTGCATACCTAGTTTAGACCTTGTTCTACCTCAAACCCCTTTTGATTCCGAAATAGCTTAATCTAGACTTCGTGCACTTGACATCATTCCCTTGGGTTCGACCTTGACTTGCCGCTACGCTATTAGGGGTTAGATAAGCTATAAATATTGTTTGATAGGGTGGGGTGGTAGCCCAACGACCTACCATTCTCCGCCACATCAGTTGAATGTGTTTGTCTTTCATTTCACTCAATTAAATTTCTTAATTGCATATCACTTTCATTTAATTCAAAACTTTGTTTGAATGTGTTTGACTTTCATTTGATTCAATTAGCTTTGTTGAATATATTTGACTTTCATTTGTTTCAAAAAGCTTTGTTTCAATGTGTTTGACTTTCATTTGACTCAATCAGCTTTGTTGAATGCATTTTACTTTCATTTGATTCAAAAAGCTTTGGTTGAATGTGTTTAAATTTAATTTGACTCAATTAGCTTTGTTAATTACATTTCACTTTCAATTAATTCAAAACTTTGTTTGAATGTGTTTGACTTTCATTTGACTCTATTAGCTTTGTTGAATGCATTTGACTTTCATTTGTTTCAAAAAGCTTTGTTTGAATGTGTTTGACTTTTATTTGACTCAATTATCTATGTTAAATGCATTTGACTTTCATTTCATTCAAAGCATTGTTTGAATGTGTTTGACTTTCATTAGACTCAATTAGCTTTGTTTAATGCATTTTACTTTCATTTGATTCAAAAAGCTTTGTTTAAATTTGTTCGACTTTAATTTGACTCAATTAGCTTTGTTGAATGCATTTTACTTTCATTTGATTCAAAAAGATTTGGTTGAATGTGTTTAACTTTCGTTTGACTCAATTAACTTTGTTAATTGCATTTCACTTTCATTTATTTCAAAGTTTTGTTTGAATGTGTTTGACTTTCATTTGATTCAATTAGCTTTGTTGAATGCATTTCACTTTCATTTGTTTCAAAAAGCTTTGTTTGAATGTGTTTGACTTTTATTTGAATCAATTAGCTTTGTTGAATGCATTTGACTTTCATTTGACTCAATTATCTTTGTTGAATGCATTTGACTTTCAATTGATTCAAAAAGCTTTGTATGAATGTGTTTGACTTTCATTTGACTCAATTATCTTTGTTGAATGCATTAGACTTTCATTTGATTCAAAAAGCTTTGTTTGAATGTGTTTAACTTTTATTTGACTCAATTAACTTCGTTGAATGCATTTGACTTTCATTTGATTCAAAAAGCTTTGTATGAATGTGTTTACTTCCATTTGACTTAATTATCTTTATTTAATGCATTTGACGTTGTTCGATTTAAAAATCTTTGTTTGAATGTGTTTGACGTTAATTTTACTAAATTATCTTTATTGAACGTATTTGACTTTCATTTGATCAAAAAGCTTTGTTTAAATGTGTTGCACTTTCATTTGACCTAATTAGCTTTGTTGAATGCTTTTGACTTTCATTTGATTCAAAAAGCTTTGTATGAATGTGTTTGAGTTTCATTTGACTCAATTATCTTTAATGAATGCATTTGACTTTCATTTGATTCAAAAAGTTTCCTTTGATATGTTGAATGCATTTGACTTTCATTTGACTCAAAAAGCTTTGTTTGAATGTGTTTGACTTTCATTTGACTCTATTAACTTTGTTGAATGCATTTGACTTTCATTTGATTCAAAAACCATTGTTTGAATGTGTTTGACTTTCATTAGACTCAATTAGCTTTGTTGAATGCATTTTACTTTCATTTTATTCAAAAAGCTTTAATTGAATATGTTTGACTTTCATTTGACTTAATAAGCTTTGTTGAATGCATTCGACTTTCATTTGATTTAAAAAGCTTTGTTTGAATGTGTTTGACTTTCATTTGACTCAATTAGCTTTGCGGAATGCATTTAACTTTTATATGTAATAATAAATTTGTATGAATGTGTTTTACTTTAAGTTGACTCAATTAGCTTTGTTAATTGCATTTCACTTTCATTTAATTCAAAGCTTTCTTTCAATGTCTTTGACTTTCATTTGACTCAATTAGCGTTGTTGAATGCATTTGACTTTAAATTGTTTCAAAAAGCTTTATTTGAATGAGTTTGACTTTTATTTGACTCAATTATCTTTGTTGGATGCATTTGACGTGGGAAAATTAGGTCGTTGGACTAATCCTCCTAAGTCAAACAAAATTTATAAACACTCAACAAACCTAAATACAAGTACAGAGGTAAGTTAAGAGTCGAACCCAAAGGAACGGTAATGTCTAAGTGCTTTCAATTGTATGCCTAAGCTAGGTTGAAAACAAGAGATAAAAGACTATACTAACAACTACTAAGATAAGGAAATCAAACAAATAAAATGCTAGGGATTAGGATTCACTTATATTAGCAATGAACAAACCAAATTGGTTTAGGAAGTTGATTAAGTCAAGCAATGTGAGGGAAGATCAATTATGCAACCAAAAGAGCATATCAAGCTATTCTCCTAGAGGTCTAACTAGCGTCAACTACGATAAACTCTAGCTAGGAAACATCACAAGACACCTCGATCGTGTAAATGCAAACCACAAATCAATGGTCCGTATCAATGTGAACTTACAATGCAATCTAGCGTGAATAACTAGGGTGATCAAGCCTAAATCAAACACACACATGCACATAATCAATTAACCAATTTAATCACATCATCAACACCATCAAAATCCCCAATCTACATCAATCCATTATATAATACAAGCTTCACCAAATCCCTAACCAAACAACTACTCTAACAACATCATCAAATCAACTAATCAACTAAAGAAATCAACAATCAACAATCAAAGAATCTACAATTAAAGAATAACAATTACTCTAATCAAACATCAATCATCAAATCATCAAAATCTAATCAAAATCAAACAATCTAAACATGAATACTAAACAAAACAATAAATGAGATAGAGTTTAGAAATGCTCATTGACAATAGAGTAGATCTCCAATACAATTGTCACCATTGGATCTTCAATCTCTCAATCACCATTGAAATTCTTCACTTTCTCTCTCTAAAATCTACTCCTAAAACTAACCCCTAAATCTAGAGAGAGAAGCTCTCAACTAAGCTAAGAATATGATCTAATTCTATTATGAAAAACTCCTTCTAAAAATTGGGTTCCAATAGGTATAAGAAGAGAGAGAAAATCGTCGAAATCCGATCGGAAAAAAACCCACGTTGGTGCGGCCACACAACAGGGGATGTGCGCCCGCACCAACATGATGTGCGCCCGCACCACCATGGTGTGCGGCCGCACATCCTTCGTGTGCGCCCGCACCTTCTGCGCGTGCGGCCGCACTCAGCTGGGTTTCTTCGAATCCTTAAATCTTCAAGCTCAAGGGGTGCACACATGATTTATGATGGTGATGGATGACAAGGTAGGCTGTAGCTAAGGCTAAATATTGAGGGCACACACTTCCTTTGAAGGGAGCACAAGAGAAGAGTCAAGACTTGGAACTTCCAACATAATGGATCACCAAAATCAAGACCCGAGCCTCTTCCAATACCTACAACCACGAAAATAGAGCAAATAAAGAAGAAAATGTTAGAAAACCAACGAAATGCACAATAGCTACAAAATAAGAGAAGAAAGGTAAAACTAAGCAACAAAGCATAAAACTAAGCACTTATTAAGCATGAAAGCTATGAAAAGAGAATAGAAATGACCTAAATGCTCGTCAAATGTGTGCCATTTATGACACACATCAAATACCCCCAATCTTACCTTTTGCTCGTCCTCGAGCAAAACAAAACCAAGGGAGTGGAAATGACGAGCTTATTCAAACAAACTAAAGAAGAGACGAGATGAGATTATACACTAACTCACTTTCGTAGGAATCACGGTTGTTTTTAGCTAAAACAAGCCCTTTAAACCCCAAAGTCGCCTATGAGGACGAGTGAGGTCTCGTAAGGGTATCCTAAGAGTTTGACCCATATCTCTCATAATAATACAAACAAGGCAAAGCATGAACAAGAAAACAAAATACAAGAAAAGCAAACAAATGTTCATGAAAGGACTTTTGCAAATGTACAAGCACAAGTGGATGCAAATCTTTCTAAACAAGTAATGGAGTGCACGCTCCAAGATACCCAAGGTTGATTGAAACATAAATATGCTAAGCATAGGAACTAGCTTTCACAATCCACTTTCATCCCAAACGATCTTACCGCGTTCTTCCTAATAGCTTCAAATCGACCTCAAGTGAGCATCCCAATGATTCCACGAAGGAACCGGAAAAAGAGAATTTTTAGGCTACTCGACATCTTGACATTTGCATTCCCTCTCCCTATTCCTAAAACTCACATTCCTCTCCACCGATGAATGACTCAACCATCTAGGTCAAAAGGTCTTTCCCCAAGGTTGTAACGTAAGGCAATAAGGGTGAAGGTAGGCTAAAAATTTGAAATTTGGTGGTTTTCCTAAAAGTGAAACAAAGAACGGGCCCTTTCTTAGAATCACAATCAAGTAAACACCAATCCAAACAAAAATACTCACACCCCCAAGCTTATTCAAAGCTATAAACCACAAACATATACACAAAAAGCGTGAGAACGCTTCCCCCCCCCAAGCTTAAATGGAGCATTGTCCTCAATGCTCAAAAAGGGAGAAAACTCACATCAAAATATTTTTGAATTTTTTTTTTATTTTTCACTTTTGTTTATTTTAATAGTGCTTTGTCCTCGCCTCTTTTGACTTTGGACGGCTTTTACAACTTTTGCACTTATTTGTCCATGCATTTTATAATATTGGACGGCTTTTACTCATACTCATTTGCCATTATTCACAAAGAAATCATAACACAATCTTGCTTTTGATAAGAACCAAACATTTCAACTTCTCCACCACAAACTCCATCAAAATGATCAATTGCTTCACAAAAACCAAGAAAAGAAAGAAAATGAAACAAAAGGCCAAAAGATCTAAAGATGTGGCTTGAAAAGAAGGTATAAGGCTCAAATGGTTGCAAGAAGGCAAATGTAAGCCCAAAACATAAAGAAAGAAACGAACTATCCTATAAATGAAAAATACCACCCCGAAAAAGGTGCCTTTATCCTCCCGAAATGGTTCGGTCTCGGATTCAAGATCTATGAGTCAAGTTTCATGATTAGGTTTGCAAGAAGTCAAGGATCCATGCCGCTCATGCAAGTAAGGTAGAAGGCTTGAAAAACAAAGAACTCACACGGATGTAGCAAAAACTCATTATTGGCGTCAAATCGACTATAGGAAGCAACTACCAAACATGCCACAATCAAGTAGAATCCGGCTTCATGTTCCCACTAGTTCTAACAAACTACCTTAGCATGCTTTATCCTAGAATCAACCAAGCGTACTCTCAAACCGTGCACACCGTTACCATTTAGGAAGAAAAGCATTCAATTATACAAGTCCAAATGCTATTATGTCCAAAGCAAGAACAAAACAAAACACATTGCAAATTTGCCTTGATAGAAACAAACAATCTTTTTGGAGTTTTTCAAAATATAAGAAACATGGAAAAGCATATACAAAGGTGCATAGCATATATGGATCAACATCCCACCAAACATGATAAAATACCCTCCCCCAAGCTTGAATGAGACAATATACTCAAACATAAATCATATAATCCATGGGAGGGGAAAACAAGGAGATCAATCCATCAAACCAACATATGTCCAACAAGTCTCCAACCAATAGAGATAGAGCAAGGAAAGATATTACCGGATTTGGGGTGGGTGTAAATACCCGCAAATGACCAAATTAAACCTTTCAAAGCTAATTTCTCAAGAATTGAACCTTGTTTCCATGTGCTAGTAAAAATAGGAGTCAACCTTCCTTGATTCTTGATCCAAATCGAAGCACCAAAGTATATCAAGTGATGTACCTAGCAAAAGGCGCACAAACATTTCCATGAGAGAAAATCTATTCCAAAAATAAAAGGAAAATCTAATCTAAAACATGGGTTACTTCCCAAGAAAGGCTTGCTTAAGGTCCAAGCTTGACCACTCTAGTAAAATAATAGGTCAACGCATGCAAGAGCTTGTCAAATGCACTACTACACATTTCATATGAAAGTAAGTGTGCACATGACAAAAATAAGGCATGCCACAAGTATAGTGCACACCTATGAGGAGAGAGATGCCAAGGGAAGGAAGAAGAATCAAAAGAAAACTCAACAAAATAAGAAGAAGAAGAAAAAGAGGAAGAAAAGGAAAAAGAAGGCAAACTCTCCTCAAAATATTTTTGGGCGGCATCGTCACCCTTTTCCCAAATTGGAGACAAATGAGCCACATTCAAATCTTCATAGACATAAGGATCCCCAATAGGCTTACCAATAAAGGAAGGGAGAAAATAGGGCAATAGGGGATGTGATTGAACTTTTGAGAAAAAGGGGGATGAGAAAAAGGCAAAGGGTTAGCTACTCCCTCAACACAAGGTCTCACATCACCAATGAGGGCATGAAAATCAACCATAGAATCCTCAAAAGAAGAACGCTCATGATCACCATCTCCCTCAAACATCAAACTCCTAAGAGGAACCACATAATCTCCTCCATTACCTTCATGAACAATAGCTCCCTCAACTTCCTTAAAGCCTAGAGTCTCAAAACCATGCATGAATGGAGGCAAATTAATTTCAAAATCATCTCTCTCCCATGAAGTATCATCAATGAACTTGCTTAAAAGGCTATGGCTATTCCCTATGCACTCAACAAACATAATTTTCATAACCTCAAACGAGTCCAAATACTCATGGATAGAAGAGTCACATTCATACACTTGAAACTCATCACAATCAACAAAGGAAGAGATATCTAGACTTAAAATTTCATCAAACTCATCATCACTCTTGATTCTCTCTCCTTCACTCCTATGCTCCACAATAGGATCCTCACACACTCTTGGTTGCTCGAAATTACCATCATCACCCTCAACACACACATTAGATTTGTAACTTTCACACATAAGCATCAAGGATGACAATTGGCTTCCTAGCTCTTCATTTCTCCTTCTTCCCTCCTCAAGACGCTCCTCACTCTTTCTCATCATCTCCAATTGACTTCTTAAACAATTAAGAGTCAACTCTTTTATAGGCCCAAGATCATCACGAAGCTCAACATGCCTAATTTGAGTTTCCAAGGTAGCAACAAGAGATTCAAAAGGGGTAGGAGATTGAGGCTCAACAAGAGAAGAAGAAGTACAACCAAAAGTGGGATCATTATCATTACAAACATGAGAATTTTCATCAAATAGGGGGTTGGGAGCATTTTCAAATGTATGAGATTTGTTAGCTTGAACATGCTACACATTATCATGAACAAAAGAGGAAATAGAATTGGAAGCATTTGTTCTAGGTTCAACTATGGGGTCATGTGACACATCATGGTAAATCATGCTAGCATTGAAAGAATTAACACATTGCACATCAAAAATGGAAGCACGTTTACCCTTATTGTAGACTTCCCAAGCAAACCAAACATAAAATTTCCAAGCATCTTCAATGGAAAATGCTCTAAAATTACTATTATGCATTCCTTCAACTATATCCCTAGTTTTCTCATTCAAACCATGATAACAAATCTCACAAGCTTCCCAAAGACTACAACAATTATAGTCAAGAAATTCCTTAAGTCTATTGAAATATCAACAAAAAGGCTCATCATCATGTTGAGAAAAAGATAGAGATGCCATTTTTACAAAGAAAACAAAAACAAATAAAAGAAAAAGTATATAAAAAGATCTAGACTCAAGCAATCAAAAACACTCAAACATAGACACTGTTCCCCGGCAACGGCGCCATTTTGACGTGGGAAAATTAGGTCGTTGGACTAATCCTCCTAAGTCAAACAAAATTTATAAACACTCAACAAACCTAAATACATGAATAGAGGTAAGTTAAGGGTCGAACCCAAAGGAACGGTAATGTCTAAGTGCTTTCAATTGTATGCCTAAGCTAGGTCGAAAACAAGAGATAAAAGAGTTTACTAACAACTACTAAGACAAGGAAATCAAACAAATAAAATGCTATGGATTAGGATTCAATTATATTAGCAATGAACAAACCAAATTGGTTTAGGAAGTTGATTAAGTCAAGCAATGTGAGGGAAGATCAATTATTCAACCAAAACAGCATATCAAGCTATTCTCCTAAAGGTCTAACTAGCGTCAACTACGACAAACTCTAGCTAGGAAACATCACAAGACACCTCGATCGTGTAAATGCAAGCCACAAATCAATGGTCCGTATCAATGTGAACTTACAATGCAATCTAGTGTGAATAACTAAGGTGATCAAGCCTAAATCAAACACACACATGCACATAATCAATTAACCAATTTAATCACATCATCAACACCATCAAAATCCCCAATCTACATCAATCCATTACATACTACAAGCTTCACCAAATCCCTAACCAAACAACTACTCTAGCAACATCATCAAATCAACAAATCAACTAAAGAAATCAAACAAATAAAATACTAGGGATTAGGATTCACTTATATTAGCAATGAACAAACCCAATTGGTTTAGGAAGTTGATTAAGTCAAGCAATATGAAGGAAGATCAATTATGCAACCAAAAGAGCCTATCAAGCTATTCTCCTAGAGGTCTAACTAGCATCAACTACGATAAACTCTAGCTAGGAAACATCACAAGACACCTCGATCGTGTAAATGCAAGACACAAATCAATGGTCCGTATCAATGTGAACTTACAATGCAATCTAATGTGAATAACTAGGGTGATCAAGCCTAAATCAAACACACACATGCACATAATCAATTAACCAATTTAATCACATCATCAACTCCATCAAAATCCCCAATCTACATCAATCCATTACATAATACAAGCTTCACCAAATCCCTAACCAAACAACTACTCTAGCAACATCATCAAATCAACTAATCAACTAAAGAAATCAACAATCAACAATCAAAGAATCTACAATTAAAGAATAACAATTACTCTAATCAAACATCAATAATGAAATCATCAAAATCTAATCAAAATCAAACAATCTAAACATGATACTAAACAAAACAATAAATGAGATAGAGTTTAGAAATGCTCATTGACAATAGAGTAGATCTCCAATACAATTGTCACCATTGGATCTTCAATCTCTCAATCACCATTGAAATTCTTCACTTTCTCTCTCTAAAATCTACTCCTAAAACTAACCCCTAAATCTAGAGAGAGAAGCTCTCAACTAAGCTAAGAATATGATCTAATTCTATTATGAAAAACTCCTTCTAAAAATTGGCTTCAAATGGGTATAAGAAGAGAGAGAAAATCGTCGAAATCCGATCGGAAAAAAACCCACGTTGGTGCGGCCACACAACAGGGGATGTGCGCCCGCACCACCATGATGTGCGCCCGCACCACCATGGTGTGCGGCCACACATCTTTCGTGTGCGCCCGCACCTTCTGCGCGTGCGGCCGCACTCAGATGGGTTTCTTCGAATCTTCAACTCTTCAAGCTCAAGGGGTGCACACATGATTTATGAAGGTGATGGAGGATAAGGTAGGCAGTAGCTAAGGCTTAATATTGAGGGGACATACTTCCTTTGAAGGGAGCACAAGAGAAGAGCCAAGACTTGGAACTTCCACTTCTTTGCATCTTGAGCTTCCCAAACTCCATGAACTTGATCCTAAAGCTTCTTCCACCATAATGGATCACCAAAATCAAGACCCGAACCTCTTCCAATACCTACAACCACGAAAATAGAGCAAATAAAGAAGAAAAGTCTAGAAAACCAACGAAATGCACAAAAGCTACAAAATAAGAGAAGAAAGGTAAAACTAAGCAACAAAGCATAAAACTAAGAACTTATTAAGCATGAAAGCTATGAAAAGAGAATAGAAATGACCTAAATGCTCGTCAAATGTGTGCCATTTATGACACACATCAGCATTTGACTTACATTTGATTGAAAAAGCTTTGTTTGAATGTGTTTCACTTTCATTTGACTCAATTAGCTTTGTTGAATGCATTTGACTTTCAATTGATTCAAAAAGCTTTGTTCGAATGTGTTTGACTTTCATTTGAGTCAAAATGCTTTGTTTGAATGTGTTTGACTTTCAATTGATTAAAAAAGCTTTGTTTGAATGTGTTTGACTTTCATTTGAGTCAAAAAGCTATGTTGAATGCATTTGATTTTCAATTGATATAAAAAGCTCTGTCTGAATGTGTTTGACTTTCATTTGAGTCAAAAAGCTATGTTGAATGCATTTGACTTTCATTTGATTCAAAAAGCTTTGTTTGAATGTGTTTTACTTTCATTTAACTCAATTATCTTTGTTGAATGCATTTGACTTTCATTTGATTCAAAAAGCTTTGTTTGAATGTGTTTGACTTTCATTTGACTCAGTTGTCTTTTGTTGAATGTATTCGACTTTCATTTGATTTTAAAAGCGTTTTTGAATGTATTTGACTTTCATTTGACTCAATTAGCTTTGTTGAATGCATTTGAGTTTTGTTTGATTTAAAAAGTTTTGTATGAATGTGTTTGACTTTCATTTGACCCAATTACCTTTGTATGAATCTCTTTAATTGTTCCTATTAAAAATTGGCCGTCTCATTATTGTTGCTAGATGACAACAGATTTTTTATTTGTTGTCATTTAGCAATGCCATTTTAGAAAACATTTGGCAACAAAATTTCTAGTTGTTGCTATTGGGGACATTTGTTTTACAATTTGTTGCTAAAATGACATCACATTTTAATTTGTTGCCATTAGAAACAAGTTGTGCTATAAGTTCATTAGAAAGAGCATGTAGAAAATGTGAATGCTTCTTAATATTTTGCCCGAATTTGCTTGATTTTGATTTTACAAGACCTTAAAACCTTATAACTTGATTTATTTTTAATATTTCTTTTGTTAGGTAGTTATAAATACATCTATTTGACATGAATTAAGCCTTTTCAAGTTCATTAGAAAGAGCATGTTGAAAATGGGTACGCTTTTTCCCATTATGCCCGAATTTGCTTGATTTTGGTTCTACAACACCTTAAAACCTTATAACTTGCTTTGTTTTTACGATTCAAGAATTTATAAGTTCATTAAAAAGAGCATGTAGAAAATGGAAATGCTTCTTACTATTTTGCCCGAATTTGCTTGATTTTAGTTCTACAAGACCTTAAAACCTTATAACTTGCTTTGTTTTTGTGATTTCTATGCTTATGCTTTTATAAATACATATATTTCACATAATTCAAACAATTATAACTTCATCAGAAAGAGCATGTAGAATTTGGGAATGCTTCTTACTATTTTGCTTGAATTTGCTTGATTTTGGTTCTACAAGACCTTAACACCTCATAACTTGCTTTCTTTTTGTGATTTATTTTCTTATGGAGTTATAAATACATATATTTGACATAATCGAAGCATTTATAAGTTCATTAGAAAGAGCATGTAGAAAATAGGAATGTTTCTTCCCGTTTTGCCCGAATTTGCTTGATTTTGGTTCTACAAGACATAAAAACCTTACAAATTGCTTTTGCTTTGTTATTTATTTGTTTAGGCAGTTCTAAATATGTATATTTGACATTATTCAAGAATTTATAATTTCATTAGAAAGAGCATGTAGAAAATGGGAATGTTTCTCACTATTTTGCCTGAATTTGCTTGAATTTGGTTCTACAAGACCTTAAAACCTTATGAATTGCTTTATTTTTGTGATTTCTTTTGTGAGAAAATTATGAATACATATATTTGACATGACTCAAGCCTTTTCATGTTCATTAGAAAGAGCATGTAGAAAATGGTAATGCTTCTTCCCATTTTCGTCGAATTTTCGGCCACCAAGAGTAGGAGAGAGAGTGAGTGAAATTTGGGTCAAATTGTGAGGAATTTTTAGTGTAGAAAGATTTGTGAGTGATTTTGAGTGAAAATGGAGTGATTTTAGTGAGGATTTGAGTGAATTTAGGTGGTGAATGAGGAAGTAAGGGTGCGCACAAGAGGAGGGTTTGAAGGGGATAGGTCGTGAGCTTGAAGACGGAAATGAAGGAGTGAAGGGGGAAGAAGGAGAAAGAAGAAGAAATAGAGCACGATCAGCTCTGTGCGGCCGCACAGAACTGATGTGCGCCCGCACATGCCTCGTGTGCGCCCGCACATGCCTCGTGTGCGGCCGCACATCCTGTGCGTTCTCCTTCCTTCTTTTTTTCCTCAAAAATTTGATACTTACTGCCTATTTGGGTGCGCACATGAATCATGATGGTGATGAGGAACAACATAGGCAGTAGCAAAAATTATTTTCAAAGTCCTCAAAGTTGAAAATTCATGTGCACACCTCAAAAATTCACTAAGTATCAATTTCCTCCATTATTCAAAATATGAATTTCCTATCTCACCTTTCTAAAAATTCTTACCCTTTTACCTCAAATTTCGATTAAAATCGAACAAAATATGATTTGTGCCATGAACACCTTCCATCCATCATGCATGCTTGTTGAATTCCAATCCCACAAACGAACATCCTAAAAATCCAAATAAAGAGAAAAGTAAAAGAAAAGACAAAGTAATAAAAGAAACAAAAATGAGAAAATTCAAAAATCAAAGAGAAAGGTTAGAAACTCCGGGTTGCCTCCCGGGAAGCGCTTGCTTAAGGTCCTAAGCTCGACCCTTCCTCCTAATCACGGAGGATCAAAGAACACCACCCTCTTCAAGGTGGTTGATAGAGCAAATTTTTCTTCAACCTTTGGCAACTTCTCATTGTTGCTTGATGAAACTTTCACAAACTTCTTTTCAAATTCTTCTTTTTCACTTCTCAACTTCTTCCTTTTTCTTGCCTTCTTTGAGTCACGAGCCTTTTTCTTTGGCTTGACTTCAACATCCATTGTCATGGAAGCTTTCTCTTCCTCATGAGAATTAAGTTTGAACCAATTTGGAAAACCAATATCTTTCTCATCCTTTGGCTTTTGAATCTCAAATTCTTCTTCACTAACAACATCAATACTTGCACAAACATCATCAAGAAACTCAAAAACATTGTTAGTGGAAGAATCAACCATGCACATATCATCGATGTAATGAGAAAGACTAGCACATGCAATATCTTGGACACAAGACAAAGACTCATGCATAGGTTTCAACTTAAATCTCTCTTCTAAATTCCCACACCTCAAAGTAATTTGACCTCCTTTGACATCTATTAAAGCTCGCGAGGTAGCTATGAAAGGCCTCCCTAAGATGATTGGAATATGTTCATCTTCCTCAATCTCTAGAACAACAAAATCCACCGGAAAAACAAACTCTCCAATCCTTAAAGGGACATCATCAATTCTTCCCTTAGGAAGCTTAATAGAACGGTCGGCCAATTGAAGTGTTATCTTGGATGGTTGAAGCTCACCAAGATCAAGCCGCTTGAAAACCGAGTAAGGCATAATGCTAACACTAGCACCAAGGTCACACAAAGTATTTTCAAAAAGCATTTCCTTAATTTGACAAGGGATTGAAAAGTTCCCCGGATCTTCCATCTTCCTTGGGAGTTCACCATGGATAAGAGCACTAAAGCACTTCCCTCCATCCACCGAACTATCAACATCCTCTCTCTCTCTTCTAAGATCTCCTTAACAAACTTGGAGTACTTAGGCATGTCGGGAATTGGTTCGGTAAGGGGTGTAGAATCATGAACATCCTTAAAAGCTTCAAGGAATTTCCCAAATTGCTCATCCATTTTGAATCTCAAGTATTTTTGGGGATATGGAAGATCGGGAATTCTCTCTATCTCACTCATCCTTTCATCAACACACTCTTCTCTTTTGTCAACTTCACAATAGAATTCCTTAGACTCAATCCTTTCCTCTTCATTCTCCTTAGCACCACACTCATCTCTTTCCTCCTTTGACCAAGAAACTCCCTCATCAAAATCATGTCCACCAATAGTGGCTATAGAGTACACGGGTTTCTTTGGTTCAACACCTTGGGAAGGCAAAGATGAAGGACTAGCAAAACCCTTAATTGTGCTTGCTAATTGAGTAATTTCAGTCTCAAGCATCTTATTGTGAGTCATCATCTCATTGAATTTCTTATCACTAACCGCCATATAGGTGTTAATGATCTTGGTTTGATTATCAATCAACTCTTCCAAGGTTGTCTTAGGAGAAGAAGGTTGTGAATAGAAATTTTCATTTTGAGTCTTTGGAGCAAAACCGGGCGGGGGACCTCTTTGAGCATTGTTTTGAAAATTTCCCCTTCCTTGGTTGTTCCAATTACTCCTATTTTGATTTGAACCATAACCTTGATTATGGTTACCACCACCATGATTATGGTTTCCATTACCTTGGTTATGATTCACATAACCTTGGTTTTGATTACCATAATTATGATTTTGATTACCATAATTTTGGCCTTGATTTTGGCTACTATAACCTTGGTTATTGTTACCACGAGAACCTTGATTCCCTTGGTTCCTATAACCACCATTATGATTATAGTTGTCAAAATTGCCTTGGTTTTGGTAATTCCTATTCCATTGGCCTTTTTGATTATCAAACCTTTGAACATTGTTGTTTGACACAAAATTGACATGTTCACATTCATTGTCAAACTCATCAACACATTCATTAGGACAAGCACTAGAGTCATGATCATACGATCCACATGCATCACAAAACAAGCAACCCAAAGGCATATTATGTGAAGAGGGAGGGGGTTGAGAGTTAGAAGGAGTACCTCTCCCCTTAAATTGGGAGGGAAGATTAGAAGCTTGAGAAGAGGTAGAAGTGCTCTCCAACTTAGCTTTGATTGCGGTGACCTCCTTTCCTAAATTAGTCATTTGAGAGGAAAGGTTGTTGATTGCATTGAGATGGTCCACCGAATACAATGAAGATTGTTTGCTTGAAAAGTCTCTCTCCCCATCTTGCCAATCCCTATAATATGTCACCACATCCTCAATGATGTCCACAACTTCTTCCTCGGTTTTGTTCATGATAGGGCCCCCGGCCCCTCCATCAAGACATGACTTGCCTTGGGGACTTAAACCACCATAGAAGATTTGGATCACTTTGTATGTGGGGATTCCATGATGAGGGCACTCCCTTTGATACTCTTTAAATCTCTCCCATGGTTCATAGAGACTTTTATTTGGCCTTTGCTTGAACCCTTGAATCAAGGCTCTTGCCTCCGCCGTCTTCTTTTGGGGATAGAAACGGGACAAGAAAGCCTTTGTAACATCATCCCAAGTTCTCAAGGAGTTGGGCTTCACCTCCTTGTCTAGCCACTCCAAAGATCTTCCTATTAGAGAGAAGGGGAACAACTTGAGGCGGATGAATTCTTGAGAGACCCCATTGACTTTGATAGTGTTGCAATATTTTTCAAATTCTTTCAAATGGTTCAATGGGCTTTCATTCTTAGCCCCACTATGTTGCCTTCTCTCAATCAAGGTGATCATTGCCGGACGGATTTCGAAGTCATTTGCCGGGGTAGTTGGTGGAGCAATTCCACTCTCAAATCTATATGCCCCGGGCACTCCAAGCTCCTTCAAGGCTATTCTAGGATGTTAACCCATTCCTTGTTCTTCTTGAACTTCTTCTTCACTCGAAGAGCTATAAGCCAAAGATCTAATATCCACTCTTCTTCTTGAAATAGTCCTTTCTATTTCCGGATCAAGGGGAACAAGGGGACGATCACGGGTTCTATGCATGCAAAACTAACACAAAAATGTTAGTAGCACGGCTACCAATGTAGCCTAGAGAAACAAAATCTTTTTGTATTTTATCAAAATGAAATAGACTCAAAAACAACATACACTCAAGCACCATTCCCCGGCAACGGCGCCATTTTGATGTGGCGGAGAATGGTAGGTCGTAGGGCTACCACCCCACCCTATCAAACAATATTTATAGCTTAACTAACCCCTAATAGCGTAGCGGCAAGTCAAGGTAGAACCCAAGGGAATGATGTCAAGTGCACGAAGTCTAGATTAAGCTATTTCGAAATCAAAAGGGGTTTGAGGTAGAACTAGGTCTAAACTAGGTATGCAAACTTGTATTAAATCAATCTAAAACACTAGGGAAATGGATCCACATGCAATCACAATGGAATCGGTAATTCGGGAGGTCAAACCGACTAAGTCAATCGATATGAAGGAAAATTATCATGTATCCAAAAGAGCATACTAAGGTGGTTCACCTAGAGGTCTAACTAGCGTCAACTACGCTAAACACTAACTAGGAAACGTCACAAAGCACCTCAATTGTGAAATTGCAAGTCTACTAATCAATGGTCCGTATCATAGCAAGCTTACAATGCAATCTAGTGTATTAATCAAAGATGGCCAAACCTCAATTAATCACACACATGCACATGAAAAATCAACCAATTTAATCATATTATCAACTCCATCAATTATCCCCAAATTACACTATTCCATCATTCATACATGCTTCACCATCTCCCTAGCTAGGGAACTACTCACTAGCCATAGAAATGAGGATCAAAACTACAACATTCATCAAATTCATCATCAACATGCTTGAATTCAAAGATTAAACCAACAATCAATCAAAATCAATTAAAATTCAATCAATAACCAAATCAATCATCAACAACATGAAAAACTAATGAAATCAACTAAAATCAAACTTGTATTGAAATTAGGAAGAAGATCCTTACAAAACTTTGATCAAAAGATCAAATACAATGATGAATTCTTGAACAAACACCAAAGATCATGAGTTTCTCTCTCTAGTTCTTGAGTTTCTCTCTTTAAAATTCTCCCAAAAACTAACTATCAAATTCAATCTAAAACTTCCTTTCTAAAAATAGGTAGAAATAAGTATATATACAAGGAGGAGGTCGGTAAAGACGCCCAAAAATAGACCCTCGTAAGTGCGGGCGCTCGGAGGAGGGAGAAAGGTGCGCACGGGACACACCCAGACATGTGCGCCCGTACGCACCTGGTGTGCGGCCGCACACGACCAATGTGCGGCCGCACACTCCCTTTGTCCGCCCGCACATAGCTGGGTTTCCTCCCCTTCTTCTCTTCGTCCTACCTCAAGTGGTGCACGCATCCAGGATGATGATGATGGAGGACAAAGTGGGCAGAAACTTTCTTGAACTTCTTGAAGAATGAAAGCCATGAATAAGGCATAAACAAAGCCTTGAAGCTTGCCCCTTGGATCCACCTTTGACTTGAAACTTCTTGCACCTTCTTTAGGCATAAAAGCAATGAAAACTCGCAGAGAGGAGGCTCGGGAATTCTTGGACAATCAATTACCACCTACAAGCAAAAGATAAAAAGCAAGTAAAGAGAAAAATAACAAGTAAACCAGAAAAAGACATGAAAAAGAGAAATAAACTACAAAAGGCATAAAATGAGGAAAATAAGAATAAAACCAAGGAAAACTAAAGAAAAGAGAGATAAAATGAAATAAAAATCATCCAAAAAGAAACCAAATGAGTGCCAAAAATGTCACTCATCATCAACCGAAGCTTTTTGAATCAAATGAAAGTAAAATGCATTCAACAAAGCTGATTGAATCAAATGAAAGTCAAACACATTCAAACAAAGGTTTTTAAATCAAATGAAAGTGAAATGCTATTAACAAAGCTAATTGAGTCAACATAAAGTAAAACACATTCATACAAAGTTAATTGAAACAAATAAAAGTTCAATACATTCTGCAAAGCTAATTGAGTCAAATGAAAGTCAAACACATTCAAACCAAGGTTTTTGAATCAAATGAAAGTCAAAAGCATTCATTAAAGATAATTGAGTCAAATGAAACTCAAACACATTCATACAAAGCTTTTTGAATCAAATGAAAGTCAAAAGCATTCAACAAAGCTAATTAGGTCAAATGAAAGTCCAACACATTTAAACAAAGCTTTTTGAATCAAATGAAAGTCAAATACGTTCAACAAAGATAATTTAGTCAAATGAACGTCAAACATATTCAAACAAAGATTTATGAATAGAACAACGTCAAATGCATTAAATAAAGATAATTGAGTCAAATGTAAGTAAACACATTCATACAAAGCTTTTTGAATCAAATGAAAGTCAAATGCATTCAACAAAGTTAATTGAGTCAAATAAAAGTTAAACACATTCAAACAAAGCTTTTTAAATCAACTGAAAGTCAAATGCATTCAACAAAGATAATTGAGTCAAATGAAAGTCAAACACATTCATACAAAGCTTTTTGATTCAATTGAAAGTCAAATGCATTCTACAAAGATAATAGAGTCAAATGAAAGTCAAATGCATTCAACAAAGCTAATTGAGTGAAATAAAAGTTAAACACATTCAAACAAAGCTTTTTGAAACAAATGAAAGTCAAATGCATTCAACAAAGCTAATTGAATCAAATGAAAGTCAAACACATTCAAACAAAGCTTTGAATTAAATGAAAGTGAAATGCAATTAACAAAGTTAATTTAGTCAAACAAAAGTTAAACACATTCAACCAAAGCTTTTTGAATCAAATGAATGTAAAATGTATTCAACAAATCTAATTGAGTCGAATGAAAGTCAAACACATTCAAACAAAGATTTTTGAATGAAATGAAAGTGAAATGCTATTAACAAAGCTAATTGAGTCAACATAAAGTAAAACACATTCATACAAAGTTAATTGAGACAAATAAAAGTTAAATGCATTCTGCAAAGCTAATTGAGTCAAATGAAAGTCAAACACATGCAAACAAAGCTTTTTGAATCAAATGAAAGTCAAATGCATTCAACAAAGCTAATTGAGTCAAATTAAAGTCGAACAAATTCAAACAAAGCTTTTTGAATCAAATGAAAGTGTATAAAATGCATTTAACAAAGCTAATTGAGTCTAATGAAAGTCAAACACATTCAAACAATGCTTTTTTAATCAAATGAAAGTCAAATGCATTCAACTAAGGTAATTAAGTGAAATGAAAGTCTAATACATTAATATAAAGATTTTTGAATCAAATGAATGTCAAACACATTCAAACAAAGCTTTTTGAACCAAATGAAAGTAAAATTCATACAACAAAGATAATTGACTCAAATGAAAGTCAAACACATTCAAACAAAGCTTTTTGAGTCAAATGCATTTAACAAAGATATTTGAGTCAAATGAAAGTTAAACACATTCAAACAAAGCTTTTTGAATGAAATGAAAGTCAAATGCATTTAACAAAGATAATTGAGTCAAATAAAAGTCAAACACATTCAAACAAAGCTTTTTGAAACAAATGAAAGTCAAATGCATTCAACAAAGCTAATTGAGTCAAATGAAAGTCAAACACATTCAAACAAAGCTTTGAATTAAATGAAAGTGAAATGTAATTAACAAAGCTAGTTGAGTCAAATTAAATTTAAACACATTCAACCCTAGCTTTTTGAATCAAATGAAAGTAAAATGCATTCAACAAAGCTGATTGAGTTAAATAAAAGTCAAACACATTCAAACAAAGCTTTTAGAAACAAATGAAAGTCAAATGCATTCAACAAAGCTAATTGAATCAAATGAAAGTCAAAGACAATCAAACAAAGCTTTGAATTAAATGAAAGTGAGATGCAATTAAGAAAGTTAATTGAGTGAAATTAAAGACAAACACATTCAACCGAAGCTTTTTGAATCAAATGAAAGTAAAATGCATTCAACAAAGCTGATTGAATCAAAGGAAAGTCAAACACATTCAAACAAAGGTTTTTGTATCAAATGAAAGTGAAATGCTATTAACAAAGCTAATTGAGTCTACATAAAGTAAAACACATTCATTCAAAGATAATTGAGACAAATGAAAGTTCAATGCATTCTACAAAGCTAATTGAGTCAAATGAAAGTCAAACACATTCAAACCATGGTTTTTGAATCAAATGAAAGTCAAATGCATTCAACAAAGCTAATTGAGTCAAATGAAAGTCGAACAAATTCAAACAAAGCTTTTTGAATCAAATGAAAGTAAAATGCATTCAACAAAGCTTATTGAGTCTAATGAAAGTCAAACACATTCAAACAATGCTTTTTGAATCAAATGAAGGTCAATTGCATTAAACAAAGATAATTGAGTCAAATGATAGTCAAATACATTCATATAAAGCTTTTAGAATCAAATGAATGTTAAACACATTCAAAGAAAAATTTTGAACCAAATGCAAGTCAAATTCATTCAAAAAAGATAATTGAGTCAAATGAAAGTAAGAAACATTCAAACAAAGCTTTTTGAGTCAAATGAAAGACAAATGCATTTAACAAAGTTTTTTGACTCAAATGAAAGCCAAACACATTCAAACAAAGCTTTTTGAATCAAATGAAAGTCAAATGTATTCAACAAAGCTAATTGAGTCAAATGAAAGTCAAACATTTTCAACAATGCTTTTAGAATCAAATGAAAGTCAAACACATTCAAACAAAAATTTTGAATCAAATGAAAGTCAATTGCATTCCACAATGCTTATTGAGTCAAATGAAAGTCTAACACATTCAACAAAGCTAATTGAGTCAAATGAAAGTGAAACACATTCAAACAAAGCTTTTTGAATCAAATGAAAGTAAAATGCATTTAACAAAGCTAATTGAGTCAAATAAAAGTAAAAACCTTTCAACAAAGCTTTTAGAATCAAATGAAAGTCAAATACATTCAAACAAAGCTTTTTGAATCAAATGAAAGTCAATTGCATTCCGCAATGCAAATTGAGTCAAATGAAAGTCAAACACATT
Source organism: Chenopodium formosanum (assembly GCA_024500155.1). Taxonomy (NCBI): domain Eukaryota; kingdom Viridiplantae; phylum Streptophyta; class Magnoliopsida; order Caryophyllales; family Amaranthaceae; genus Chenopodium; species Chenopodium formosanum. The sequence continues at coordinate 22,343,450 of CM044861.1, forward strand.
CAACAAAGCTAATTGAGTCAAATGAAGGTTAAACACATTCCAACAAAGCTTTTTGAATCAATGAAAGTCAAATGCATTTAACAAAACTAATTGAGTGAAATGAAAGTCAAACACATTCAACAAAGCTAATTGAGTCAAATGAAAGTCAAACACATTCAAACAAAGCTTTGTTGAATCAATTGAAAGTCAAATGCATTCAACATAGCTAATAGAGTTAAATGAAAGTCAAACACTTTCAACAAAGCTTTTAGAATCAAATAAAAGTCAAACACATTCTAACAAAGCTTTTTGAATCAAATGCAAGTCAATTGTATTCCACAATGCTAATTGAGTCAAATGAAAGTCAAACACTTCAACAAAGCAAATTGATTTGAATGAAAATCAAACACATTCAAATAAAGATTTTTGAATCAAATGAAAGTAAAATGAATGTAACAAAGCTAATTGAGTCAAATGAAAGTCAAACACATTCATCAAAGATAATTGAGTCCAATGAAAGTCAAACACATTTAAACAAAGCTTTTTGAAACAAATGAAAATCAAATGCATTCAACAAAGCTAATTGAGTCACATGAAAGTCAAACACTTTCAACAAAGCTTTTAGAATCAAATAAAAGTCAAATACATTCAAACAAAGCTTTTTGAATTAAATGAAAGTCAATTATTTTCCACAATGCTAATAAAGTCAAATGAAAGTCAAACACTTCAACAAAGATAATTGATTCAAATGAAAGTCAAACACATTAAAATAAAGATTTTTGAATCAAATGAAATTCAAATGAATTCAACAAAGCAAATTGAGTCAAATGAAAGTCAAACACTTTCAACAAAGCTATTAGAATCAAATGAAAGTCAAACATATTCAAACAAAGCTTTTTGAATCTAATGAAAGTCAAACGCATTCAACAAAGCTTTTAGAATCAAAAGAAAGTCAAACACATTCAAAGAAAGCATTTTCAATCAAATGAAAGTCAATTGCATTCCACAATGCTAATTGAATTAAATGAAAGTTAAACACATTCAACAAATCTAATTGAGTCAAATGAATGTCAAACACATTCAATTAAAGCTTTTTGAATCAAATGAAAATCAAATGCATTCAACAAAGCTAATTTAGAAAAATGAAAGTCAAACAATTTCAACAAAGCTTTTGGAATCAAATGAAAGTCAAACACATTCAAACAAAGCATTTTCAATGAAATGAATGTCAATTGCATTCCACAATGCTAATTGAGTCAAATGAATGTCAAACACATTAAACAAAGCTAATTGAGTCAAATGAAAGTTAAACACATTCGAACAAAGCTTTTTAGGTCAAATGAAAGTCAAATGCATTCAACAAAGCTAAGTGAATCAATTGAAAGTCAAACACATTCAACAAAGCTTTTAAAATCAAATAAAGGTCAAATACATTCAAACAAAGCTTTTTGAATCAAATGAAAGTCAAATGAATTCAACAAAGCTTATTGAGTCAAGTGAAAGTCTAACACTTTCAACAAAGTTATTAGAATCAAATGAAAGACAAACACATTCAAACAAAGCTTTTTGAATCAAATGAAAGTCAAATGCAATCAACAAAGCTAATTGAATCAAATGAAAGTCAAACACTTTCAACAAAGCTTTTAGAATCAAATGAAAGTCAAATGCATTCAACAAGCTAATTGAGTCAAATGAAAGTCAAACACAATCCACAAAGCTAATTGATTCAAATGAAAGTCAAACACATTTAAACAAAGCTTTGTTGAATTAATTGAAGGTCAAATGCATTCAACAAAGCTAATTGAGTCAAATGAAAGTCAAACACTTTCAACAAAGCATTTAGAATCAAATGAAAGTCAAATACATTCAAACAAAGATTTTCGAACTTCTCACCTGGTATGTCCTGGATGCCCGAATCAAATGAAAGTCAATTGCATTCCACAATGCTAAATTGAGTCGAAATAATGTCGAACTCATCCAAAAAATCTAATTGGGTCAAATGAAAGTCAAACACATTCAAACGAAGCTTTTGAATGAAATGAAAGTCAAATGTATTCAACAAAGCTAATTTAGTGAATTGAAAGTCAAACACGTTCAACAAAGCTTTTAGAATCAAATGAAAGTCAAACACATTAACACAAAGATTTTCAATCAAATGAAAGTCAATTGCATTCCACAATGCAAATTGAGTCAATGGAAAGTCAAACGCATTCAACAAACCTAATTGAGTCAAATGAATGTCAAACAAATTTAAACAAAGCTTTTTGAATAAAATGAAACTCAAATGCATTCAACAGAGGTAATTGAGTCAAATGAAAGTCAAACACTTTCAACAAAGCCTTTAGAATCAAATGAAAGTCAAATCCATTCAAACAAAGCTTTTTGAATCAAATGAAAGTCAAATGCATTCAACAAAGCTTATTGTGTCAAATGAAAGTCAAATACTTTTTACTAAGCTTTTAGAATCAAACGAAAGTCAAATACATTCAAACAAAGATTTTTGAATCAAATGAGAGTCAATTGCATTCCATAATGCTAATTGAGTCAATGAAAGTCAAACACATTCAACAAAGCTAATTGAGTCAAATGAAAGTCAAACTTTTTCAAACAAAGCTTTTTGAATCAATGAAAGTCAAATACATTCAACAAAGCTAATTGAGTCAAATGAAAGTCAAACACATTCAACAAAGCTAATTGAGTCAAATGAAAGTCAAACACATTCAAACAATGCTTTTTGAATCAAATGAAAGTCAAATGAATTCAACAAAGCTAATTGAGTCAAATGAAAGTCAAACACTTTCAACAAAGCTTTTAGAAACAAATGAAAGTCAAATACAATCAAACAAATATTTTTAAATCAAATGAAAGTCAATTGCATTCCACAATGCTAATTAAGTCAAATGAAAGTCAAACACATTCGACAAAGCTAATTGAGTCATATGAAGTCAAACACATTCAAATAAAGCTTTTTGAATGAAATGAAAATCAAATGCATTCAACAAAGCTAATTGAGTCAAATGAAAGTCAAATGATTTCAACAAAGCTTTTAGATTCAAATGAAAGTCAAACACATTCAAACAAAGCTTTTAGAATCAAATGAAAGTCAAATGCATTCAACAAAGCTAATTTAATCAAATGAAAGTCAAATACATTCAAACAAAGCTTCTTGAATCAAATGAAAGTCAATTGCATTCCACAATGCTAATTGAGTCAAATGAAAGTCGAACACATTTAACAAAGCTAATTGAGTCAAATGAAAGTCAAACACATATAAACAAAGCTTTTTGAATCAAATGAAAGTCAAATGCGTTCAACAAAGCTAATTGAGTCAAATGAAAGTCAAATTCAATCAAACAAAGCTTTTTGACTCAAATGAAAGTCAATTGCATTCCATAATGCTAGTTGAGTCAGATGAAATTCAAACACATTCAACAAAGCTAATTGAGTCAAAGGATAGTCAAACACATTCAAACAAAGCTTTTTGAATCAAATGAGAGTCAAATGCATTCAACAAAGCTAATAGAGTCAAATGAAAGTCAAACACTTTCAACAAAGCTTTTAGAAGCAAATGAAAGTCAAATACATTTAAACAAAGCTTTTTGAATCAAATGAAAGTTAATTGCATTCCACAATGCTAATTAAGTCAAATGAAAGCCAAACACATTCAACAAAGCTATGTGAGTCAAATGAAAGTCAAACACATTCAATCCAAACATTTTCAATCAAGTGAAAGTGAATTGCGTTCTACAATGCTAATTGAGTTAAAGGAAAGTTAAACACATTCAACAAAGCTAATTGAGTCAAATGAATGTCAAACAGATTTAAACAAAGCTTTTTGAATCAATGAAACTCAAATGCATTCAACAGAGCTAATTGAGTCAAATGAAAGTCAAACACTTTCAACAAAGCCTTTAGAATAAAATGAAAGTCAAATACATTCAAACAAAGCTTTTTGAATCAAATGAAAGTCAAATGCATTCAACAAAGCTTATTGTGTCAAATGAAAGTTAAATACTTTTTACTAAGCTTTTAGAATCAAACGAAAGTCTAATACATTCAAACAAAGATTTTTGAATCAAATGAGAGTCAATTGCATTCCATAATGCTAATTGAGTCAATGAAAGTCAAACACATTCAACAAAGTTAATTGAGTCAAATGAAAGTCAAACTTTTTCAAACAAAGCTTTTTGAATCAATGAAAGTCAAATACATTCAACAGAGCTAATTGAGTCAAATGAAAGTCAAACACATTCAACAAAGTTAATTGAGTCAAATGAAAGTCAAACACATTTAAACAAAGCTTTTTGAATCAAATGAAAGTCAAATGCATTCAACAAAGCTAATTGAGTCAAATTAAAGTCAAACACTTTCAACAAAGCTTTTAGAAACAAATGAAAGTCAAATACAATCAAACAAAGATTTTTAAATCAAATGAAAGTCAATTGCATTCCACAATGCTAATTGAGTCAAATGAAAGTCAAACACATTCGACAAAGCTAATTGAGTCAATTGAAAGTCAAACACATTCAAACAAAGATTTTTGAATGAAATGAAAATCAAATGCATTCAACAAAGCTAATTGAGTCAAATGAAAGTCAAATGATTTCAACAAAGCTTTTAGATTCAAATGAAAGTCAAACACATTCAAACAAAGCTTTTTGAATCAAATGAATGTCAAATGCATTCAACAAAGCTAATTTAATCAAATGAAAGTCAAATACATTCAAACAAAGCTTCTTGAATCAAATCAAAGTCAATTGCATTCCACAATGCTAACTGAGTCAAATGAAAGTCGAACACATTTAACGAAGCTAATTGAGTCAAATGAAAGTCAAACACATATAAACAAAGCTTTTTGAATCAAACGAAAGTCAAATGCGTTCAACAAAGCTAATTCAGTCAAATGAAAGTCAAATTCAATCAAACAAAGCTTTTTGAATCAAATGAAAGTCAATTGCATTCCATAATGCTAATTGAGTCAGATGAAATTCAAACACATTCAACAAAGCTAATTGAGTCAAATGAAAGTCAAACACATTCAAACAAAGCTTTTTGAATCAAATGAAAGTCAAATGCATTCAACAAAGCTAATTGAGTCAAATGAAAGTCAAACACTTTCAACAAAGCTTTTAGAAGCAAATGAAAGTCAAATACATTCAAACAAAGCTTTTTGAATCAAATGAAAGTCAATTGCATTCCACATACTAATTAAGTCAAATGAATGCCAAACACATTCAACAAAGCTATGTGAGTCAAATGAAAGTCAAACACATTCAAACCAAACATTTTCAATCAAGTGAAAGTCAATTGCGTTCCACAATGCTAATTGAGTTAAAGGAAAGTCAAACACATTCAAACAAAGCTAATTGAGTCAAATGAATGTTAAACAGATTCAAACAAAGCTTTTTGAATCAAGTGAAACTCAAATACATTCAACAAAGCTAATTGAGTTAAATGAAAGTCAAACACTTTCAACAAAGCCTTTAGAATCAAACGAAAGTCAAATACATTTAAACAAAGCTTTTTGAATCAAATGAAAGTCAAATGCATTCAACAAAGCTTATTGTGTCAAATGAAAGTCAAATACTTTTTACTAAGCTTTTAGAATCAAACGAAAGTCAAATACATTCAAACAAAGATTTTTGAATCAAATGAGAGTCAATTGCATTCCATAATGCTAATTGAGTCAATGAAAGTCAAACACATTCAACAAAGCTAATTGAGTCTAATGAAAGTCAAACTTTTTCAAACAAAGCTTTTTGAATCAATGAAAGTAAATTACATTCAACAAAGCTAATTGAGTCAAATGAAAGTCAAACACATTCAACAAAGCTAATTGAGTCAAATGAAAGTCAAACACATTCAAACAAAGCTTTTTGAATCAAATGAAAATCAAATGCATTCAACAAAGCTAATTGAGTCAAATGAAAGTCAAACACTTTCAACAAAGCTTTTAGAAACAAATAAAAGTCAAATACAATCAAACAAAGATTTTTAAATCAAATGAAAGTCAATTGCATTCCACAATGCTAATTAAGTCAAATGAAAGCCAAACACATTCAACAAAGCTATGTGAGTCAAATGAAAGTCAAACACATTCAAACCAAACATTTTCAATCAAGTGAAAGTCAATTGCATTCCACAATGCTAATTGAGTTAAAGGAAAGTCAAACACATTCAACAAAGCTAATTGAGTCAAATGAATGTCAAACAGATTCAAACAAAGCTTTTTGAATCAAGTGAAACTCAAATACATTCAACAAAGCTAATTGAGTCAAATGAAAGTCAAACACTTTCAACAAAGCCTTTAGAATCAAACGAAAGTCAAATACATTCAGACAAAGATTTTTGAATCAAATGAAAGTCAAATGCGTTCAACAAAGCTAATTCAGTCAAATGAAAGTCAAATTCAATCAAACAAAGCTTTTTGAATCAAATGAAAGTCAATTGCATTCCATAATGCTAGTTGAGTCAGATGAAATTCAAACACATTCAACAAAGCTAATTGAGTCAAATGAAAGTCGAACACATTCAAACAAAGCTTTTTGATTCAAATGAAAGTCAAATGCATTCAACAAAGCTAATTGAGTCAAATGAAAATCAAACACTTTCAACAAAGCTGTTAGAAGCAAATGAAAGTCAAATACAATCAAACAAAGCTTTTTGAATCAAATGAAAGTCAATTGCATTCCACAATGCTAATTAAGTCAAATGAAAGCCAAACACATTCAACAAAGCTATGTGAGTCAAATGAAAGTCAAACACATTCAAACCAAACATTTTCAATCAAGTGAAAGTCAATTGCGTTCCACAATGCTAATTGAGTTAAAGGAAAGTCAAACACATTCAACAAAGCTAATTGAGTCAAATGAATGTCAAACAGATTCAAACAAAGCTTTTTGAATCAAGTGAAACTCAAATACATTCAACAAAGCTAATTGAGTCAAATGAAAATCAAACCCTTTCAACAAAGCCTTTAGAATCAAACGAAAGTCAAATACATTCAGACAAAGGTTTTTGAAACAAATGAAAGTCAAATGCGTTCAACAAAGCTTATTGAGTCAAATGAAAGTCAAATACTTTTAACAAAGCTTTTAGAATCAAACGAAAAACAAATACATTCAAACGAAGCTTTTTGAATCAAATGAGAGTCAATTGCATTCCACAATGCTAATTTAGTCAAATAAAAGTCAAACAAATGCAACTAAGCTAATTGAGTCAAATGAAAGACAAACTTTTTCAAACAAAGCTTTTTGAATCAATGAAAGTCAAATGCATTCAACAAAGCTAATTGAGTCAAATAAAAGTCAAACACATTCAACAAAGTTAATTGAGTCAAATGAAAGTCAAACACATTCAAAAAAAGCTTTTTGAATCATATGAAAGCCAAATGCATTCAACAAAGCTAATTGAGTCAAATAAATGTCAAACTCTTTCAACAAAGCTTTTAGAATCAAACGAAAGTCAAATACATTCAAACAAAGCATTTTGAATCAAATGAAAGTCAATTACATTCCACAATGCTAATTGAGTCAAATGAAAGTCAAACACATTCAACAAAGCTAATTAGTCAAATGAAAGTCAAACACATTCAAATAAAGCTTTTTGTGTCAAATGAAAATCAAATGCATTTAACAAAGCTAAGTGAGTCAATTGAAAGTCAAACACTTTCAACAAAGCTTTTAAAATCAAATAAAGGTCAAATACATTCAAACAAAGCTTTTTGAATCAAATGAAAGTCAAATAAATTCAACAAAGCTTATTGAGTCAAATGAAAGTCTAACACTTTCAACAAAGTTATTAGAATCAAATAAATGACAAACACATTCAAACAAAGCTTTTTGAATCAAACGAAAGTCAAATGCAATCAACAAAGCTAATTGAGTCAAATGAAAGTCAAACACTTTCAGCAAAGCTTTTAGAATAAAATGAAAGTCAAATGCATTCAACAAAGCTAATTGAGTCAAATGAAAGTCAAACACAATCAACAAAGCTAATTGATTCAAATGAAAGTCAAACACATTTAAACAAAGGTTTGTTGAATCAATTGAAGGTTAAATGCATTCAACAAAGCTAATTGAGTCAAATGAAAGTCAAACACTTTCAACAAAGCATTTAGAATCAAATGAAAGTCAAATACATTCAAACAAAGATTTTTGAATCAAATGAAAGTCAATTGCATTCCAAAATTCTAAATTGAGTCGAAATAATGTCGAACACATCCAACAAATCTAATTGGGTCAAATGAAAGTCAAACACATTCAAACAAAGCTTTTTAATCAAATGAAAGTCAAATGTATTCAACAAAGCTAATTTAGTTAATTGAAAGTCAAACACTTTCAACAAAGCTTTTAGAATCAAATGAAAGTCAAACACATTAAAACAAAGGATTTTCAATCAAATGAAAGTCAATTGTATTCCACAATGCAAATTGAGTCAATGGAAAGTCAAACACATTCAACAAAGCTAATTGAGTCAAATGAATGTCAAACATATTTAAACAAAGCTTTTTGAATCAAATGAAACTCAAATGCATTCAACAGAGCTAATTGAGTCAAATGAAAGTCAAACACTTTCAACAAAGCCTTTAGAATCAAATGAAAGTCAAATACATTCAAACAAAGCTTTTTGAATCAAATGAAAGTCAAATGCATTCAACAAAGCTTATTGTGTCAAATGAAAGTCAAATACTTTTTACTAAGCTTTTAGAATCAAACGAAAGTCAAATACATTCAAACAAAAATTTTTGAATCAAATGAGAGTCAATTGCATTCCATAATGCTAATTGAGTCAATGAAAGTCAAACACATTCAACAAAGCTAATTGAGTCAAATGAAGGTCAAACTTTTTCAAACAAAGCTTTTTAAATCAATGAAAGTCAAATCAATTCAACAAAGCTAATTGAGTCAAATGAAAGTCTAACACATTCAACAAAGCTAATTAGGTCAAATGAAAGTCAAACACATTTAAACAAAGCTTTTTGAATCAAATGAAAGTCAAATGTATTCAACAAAGCTTATTGAGTCAAATGAAAGTCAAACACTTTCAACAAAGCTTTTAAAAATAAATGAAAGTCAAATACAATCAAACAAAGATTTTTAAATCAAATGAAAGTCAATTATATTCCACAATGCTAATTGTGTCAAATGAAAGTAAAACACATTCGACAAAGCTAATTGAGTCAAATGAAAGTCAAACACATTCAAACAAAGCGTTTTTAATGAAATGAAAATCAAATGCATTCAACAAAGCTAATTGAGTCAAATGAAAGTCAAATGATTTCAACAAAGCTTTTAGATTCAAATGAAAGTCAAACACATTCAAACAAAGCTTTTTGAGTCAAATGAAAGTCAAATGCATTCAACAAGGCTAATTTAATCAAATGAAAGTCAAATACATTCAAACAAAGCTTCTTGAATCAAATGAAAGTCAATTGCATTTCACAATGCTAACTGAGTCAAATGAAAGTCGAACACATTTAACAAAGCTAATTGAGTCAAATGAAAGTCAAACACATATAAACAAAGCTTTTTGAATCAAATGAAAGTCAAATGCGTTTAACAAAGCTAATTGAGTCAAATGAAAGTCAAATTCAATCAAACAAAGCTTTTTGAATCAAATGAAAGTCAATTGCATTCCATAATGCTAATTGAGTCATATGAAATTCAAACACATTCAACAAATCTAATTGAGTCAAATGAAAGTCAAACACATTCAAATAAAGCTTTTTGAATCAAATGAGAGTCAAATGCATTCAACAAAGCTAATTGAGTCAAATGAAAGTCAAACACTTTCAACAAAGCTTTTAGCAGCAAATGAAAGTCAAATACATTCAAACAAAGCTTTTTGAATGAAATGAAAGTTAATTGCATTCCACGATGCTAATTAAGTCAAATGAAAGCCAAACACATTCAACAAAGCTATGTGAGTCTAGTGAAAGTCAAACACATTCAAACAAAGATTTTTAAATCAAATGATAATCAAATCCATTCAACAAAGCTAATTAAGTCAAATGAAAGTCAAATGATTTCAACAAAGCTTTTAGAATCAAATCAAAGTCAAACACATTCAAACAAAGTTTTTTGAATCAAATGAAAGTCAAATGCATTCAACAAAGCTAAATGAGTCAAATGAAAGTCAAACCCTTTCAACAAAGCTTTTAGAATCAAATGAAAGTCAAATACATTCAAAAAAAGCTTTTTGAATCAAATGAAAGTCAATTGCATTCGACAATGCTAATGGAGTCAAATGCAAGTCAAACACATTCAACAAAGCTAATTGAGTCTATTGAAAGTTAAACACATTTAAACAAAGCTTTTTGATTCAAATGAAAGTCAAATGCATTCAAAAAAGCTAATTGAGTCAAATGAAAGTCAAACACTTTAAATGAAACTTTTAGAATCAAATGAAAGTCAAACACATTCAAACAAAGCTGAAATTCAAATGCATTCAACAAAGCTAATTGAGTCAAATGAAAGTCAAACACCTTCAGCAATGCTTTTAGAATTAAATGAAAGTCAAATACATTCAAACAAAGCTTTTTGATCACATGAAAGGCAATTGCATTCCACAACGCTAATTGAGTCAAAAGAGAGTAAAACACATTCAACAAAGCTAATTGAGTCAAACGAAAGTCAAATACATTCAAACAAAGCTTTTTGAATGAAATGAAAATCAAATGCATTCAACAAAGCTACTTGAATCAAATGAAAGTCAAATGATTTCAACAAAGCTTTTAGATTCAAATGAAAGTCAAACACATTCAAACAAAGCTTTTTGAATCAAATGAAATTCAAGTGCATTCAACAAAGCTAATTTAATCAAATGAAAGTCAAATACATTCAAACAAAGTTTTTTGAATCAAATGAAAGTTAATTGCATTCCACAATGCTAACTGAGTGAAATGAAAGTCGAACACATTCAACAAAGCTAATTGAGTCAAATGAAAGTCAAACATATACAAACAAAGCTTTTTGAATCAAATGAAAGTCAAATGCGTTCAACAAAGCTAATTAAGTCAAATGAATGTCAAATTCAATCAAATAAAGCTTTTTGAATCAAATGAAAGTCAATTGCATTCCACAATGCAAATTGAGTGAGATGAAATTCAAACACATTCAACAAAACTAATTGAGTCAAATGAAAGTCAAACACTTTCAACAAAGCTTTTAGAAACAAATGAAAGTCAAATGCATTCAAAAATGCAAATTGAGTCAAATGAAAATCAAACACATTCAACAAAGCTAATTGATTCAAATGAAAGTCAAACACATTTAAACAAACCTTTGTTAAATCAATTGAAGGTCAAATGCATTCAACAAAGCTAATTGAGTCAAATATAAGTCAAACACTTTCAACAAAGCTTTTAGAATCAAATGAAAGTCAGATACATTCAAACAAAGCTTTTTGAATTAAATGAAAGTCAATTGCATTCCACAATGCTAATTGAGTCGAAATAATGTCAAACACATCCGACAAATCTAATTGAGTCAAATGAAAGTCAAACGCATTCAAACAAAGCTTTTGAATCAAATGAAAGTCAAATGCATTCAACAAAGCTAATTTATTTAATTGAAAGTCAAACACTTTCAACAAAGCTTTTAGAATCAAATGAAAGTCAAACACATTCAAACAAAGGATTTTCAATCAAATGAAAGTCAATTGCATTCCACAATGCAAATTGAGTCATTGGAAAGTCAAATACATTCAACAAAGCTAATTGAGTCAAATGAATGTCAAACACATTCAAACAAAGCTTTTTGAATCAAATGAAACTCAAATGCATTCAACAGAGCTAATTGAGTCAAATGAAAGTCAAACACTTTCAACAAAGCCTTTAGAATCAAATGAAAGTCAAATACATTCAAACAAAGCTTTTTGAATAAAATGAAAGTCAAATGCATTCAACAAAGCTTATTGATTCAAATGAAAGTCAAATACTTTTTACAAAGCTTTTAGAATCAAACGAAAGTCCAATGCATTCAAACAAAGAGTTTTGAATCAAATAAGAGTCAATTGCATTCCATAATGCTAATTGAGTCAATAAAAGTCAAATACATTCAACAAAGCTAATTGAGTCAAATGAAAGTCAAACTTTTTTAAACAAAGCTATTTGAATCAATGAAAGTAAAATACATTCAACAAAGCTAAATTAGTCAAATGAAAGTCAAACACATTCAACAAAGCTAATTGAGTCAAATGAAACTCAAACACATTCAAACAAAGCTTTTTGAATCAAATGAAAGTAAAATGCATTCAACAAAGCTAATAGAGTCAAATGAAAGTCAAAGACTTTCCACAAAGCTAATTGAGTCAAATGAAAGTCAAACACATTCAAACAAAGCTTTTTGATTCAAATGAAAGTCAAATGCATTCAACAAAGCTAATTGAGTCAAAAGAAAGTCAAACACTTTCAACAAAGCGATTAGAATCAAATGAAAGTCAAACATATTCAAACAAAGGTTTTTGAATCAAATGAAAATCAAATGAATTCAACGAAGCTAATTGAGTCAAATGAAAGTCAAACACATTCATCAAAGATTTTAGAATCAAATGAAATTCAAATACATTCAAACAAAGCTTTTTGAATCAAATGGATGTCAATTGCATTCCACAATGCTAATTGAGTCAAATGAAAGTCAAACACATTCAACGAAGCTAATTACGTCAAATGAAAGTCAAACACATTCAAACAAAGCTTTTTGAATCAAATGAAAGACAAATGCATTCAACAAAGCCAATTGAGTCAAATGAAAGTCAAACACATTCAAACAAAGCTTCTTGATTCAAATGAAAGTCAAATGCATTCAACAAAGCTAAGTGAGTCAAATGAAAGTCAAACACTTTCAACAAAGCTTTTAGAATCAAATGAAAGTCAAACACATTCAAACAAAGCTTTTTGAATCAAATGAAAGTCAATTGCATTCCACAATGCTAATTAAGTCAAATGAAAGTCAAACACTTTCAACAAAGCTTTTAGAATCAAATGAAAGTCAAATACATGCAAACAAAGCTTTTTGAATCAAATGAAAGTCAATTGCATTCCACAATGCTAATTAAGTCAAATGAAAGTCAAACACATTCAACAAAGCTAATTGAGTCAAATGAAAGTCAAACACATTAAAACAAAGCTTTTTAAATAAAATGAAAATCAAATCCATTCAACAATGCTAACTGAGTCAAATGAAAGTCAAATGATTTTAACAAAGCTTTTAGAATCAAATGAAAGTCAAACACATTCAAACAAAGTTTTTTGAATCAAATGAAAGTCAAATGCGTTCAACAAAGCTAATTAAGTCAAATGAAAGTCAAATTCAATCAAACAAAGCTTTTTGAATCAAATGAAAGTCAATTGCATTCCACAATGCTAATTGAGTCAGATGAAATTCAAACACATTCAACAAAGCTAATTGAGTCAAATGAAAGTCAAACACTTTAAACAAAGCTTTTAGAATCAAATGAAAGTCAAATGCATTCAACAAAGCTAATTGAGTCAAATGAAAGTCAAATACATTCAACAAAGCTAATTGATTCAAATGAAAGTCAAACACATTTAAACAAACCTTTGTTAAATCAATTGAAGGTCAAATGCATTCAACAAAGCTAATTGATTCAAATGAAAGTCAAACACTTTCAACAAAGCTTTTAGAATCAAATAAAAGTCAGATACATTCAAACAAAGCTTTTTGAATTAAATGAAAGTCAATTGCATTCCACAATGCTAATTGAGTCGAAATAATGTCAAACACATCCAACAAATCTAATTGAGTCAAATGAAAGTCAAACGCATTCAAACAAAGCTTTTGAATTAAATGAAAGTCAAATGCATTCAACAAAGCTAATTTAGTTAATTGAAAGTCAAACACTTTCAACAAAGCTTTTAGAATCAAATATAAGTCAAACTCATTCAAATAAAGGATTTTCATTCAAATGAAAGTCAATTGCATTCCACAATGCAAATTGAGTAAATGGAAAGTCAAATACATTCAACAAAGCTAATTGAGTAAAATGAATGTCAAACACATTCAAACAAAGCTTTTTGAATCAAATGAATCTCAAATGCATTCAACAGAGCTAATTAAGTCAAATGATAGTCAAACACTTTCAACAAAGCCTTTAGAATCAAATGAAAGTCAAATACATTCAAATAAAGCTTTTTGAATAAAATGAAATTCAAATGCATTCAACAAAGCTTATTGATTCAAATGAAAGTCAAATACTTTTTACAAAGCTTTTAGAATCAAATGAAAGTCAAATACATTCAAACAAAGATTTTTGAATCAAATGAGAGTCAATTGCATTCCATAATGCTAACTGAGTCAAATGAAAGTCGAACACATTCAACAAAGCTAATTGAGTCAAATGAAAGTCACACACATTCAAACAAAGCTTTTTAAATCAAATGAAAATCAAATCCATTCAACAAAGCTAATTAAGTCAAATGAAAGTCAAATGATTTCAACAAAGCTTTTAGAATCAAATCAAAGTCAAACACATTCAAACAAAGTTTTTTGAATCAAATGAAAGTCAAATGCATTCAACAAAGATAAATGAGTCAAATGAAAGTAAAACCCTTTCAACAAAGCTTTTAGAATCAAATGAAAGTCAAATACATTCAAAAAAAGCTTTTTGAATCAAATGAAAGTCAATTGCATTTGACAATGCTAATGGACTCAATGGAAAGTCAAATACATTCAACAAAGCTAATTGATTCAAATGAATGTCAAAAACATTCAAACAAAGCTTTTTGAATCAAATGAAACTCAAATGCATTCAACAGAGCTAATTGAGTCAAATGAAAGTCAAACACTTTCAATAAAGCCTTAAGGTTCAAATAAAAGTCAAATACATTCAAACAAAGCTTTTTTAATAAAATGAAAGTCAAGTGCATTCAACAAAGCTTATTGATTCAAATGGAAGTCAAATACTTTTTACAAAGCTTTTAGAATCAAACGAAAGTCAAATACAATCAAACATAGATTTTTGAATCAAATGAGAGTCAATTGCATTCCATAATGCTAATTGAGTAAATGAAAGTCAAACACATTCAACAAAGCTGATTGAGTCAAATGAAAGTCAAACTTTTTCAAACAAATCTTTTTTAATCAATGAAAGTAAAATACATTCAACAAAGCTAATTGAGTCAAATGAAAATCAAACACATTCAACAAAGCTAATTGAGTCAAATGAAAGTCAAACACATTCAAACAAAGCTTTTTGAATCAAATAAAAGTCAAATGCATTCAACAAAGCTAATTGAGTCAAATGAATGTCAAACTCTTTCAACAAAGCTTTTAGAATCAAATGAAAGTCAAATACATTCAAACAAAGCTTTTTGAATCAAATGAAAGTCAATTGCATTCCACAATGCTAATTGAGTCAAATGAACGTCAAACACTTAAATAATGTTAATTGATTCAAATGAAAGTCAAACAAATTCAAATAAAGATTTTTGAATCAAATGAAAGTCAAATGAATTCAACAAAGCTAATTGAGTCAAATGAAAGTCTAACACTTTCAACAAAGCTGTTAGAATCAAATGAAAGTCAAACACATTCAAACAAAGCTTTTTGAATCAAGTGAAAGTCAAATGCATTCAACAAAGCTAATTGAGTTAAATGAAAGTCTAACACTTTCAACAATGCTTTTGCAATCAAATGAAAGCCAATTGCATTCCACAATGCTAATTAAGTCAAATAACTGTCAAACACATTCATCAAAGCCAATTGAGTCAAATGAAAGTCTAACACATTCAACAAAGCTAATTAAGTCAAATGAAAGTCAAATACATTTAAAAAAAGCTTTTTAAATCATATGAAAGCCAAATGCATTCAACAAAGCAAATTGAGTCAAATAAATGTCAAACTCTTTCAACAAAGCTTTTAGAATCAAATGAAAGTCAAATACATTCAAACAAAGCATTTTGAATCAAATGAAAGTCAATTACATTCCACAATGCTAATTGAGTCAAATAAAAGTCAAACACATTCAACAAAGCTAATTGAGTCAAATGAAATTTAAGGCATATTGGATGGTTCCACCCACTAAATTGGACTCTCGGAGGGTATTAAGAACCATGGTAAACATCTCGGCAATTTTTATTTTCTCGGCGAAAAAGGTCATAAAATTCCAACATTGAAGGCGATAATCCACGCTTTTTGTGGAATTTTGAGGTTACGGTGCCCAGTGGCGAAAAGTCTTGAGACCCTAGGAGGTACATCTTAGGGTCATATAATACCGTTTCGAACCATATATGACCATTACATGTTGCCAAAAATGTCCGTGGTAGGCTTGAGGTCACCATATGGGTGCAAGATCCACGCTTTTTGAGGAATTTTGAGGTTACGAGGCCTGGTGGCGAAAAGTCTTGAGACTCTAGGGGTTACATCTTAGGGTCATATAATGACGTTTGAAACCATATACGACCATTATATGTTGCCATAAATGTCCGTGGTAGGCTTGAGGTCACGATATCGGTGCAAGTTTGGAACGGGTAAATTTACTATTTAAAGGCATATTGGATGGTTGGACCCACCTAAATAGACTCCTAGGGTGTACTAGGGTCCATGGTAACCATCTCGCCATTTTTTATTTCCAGGTGAAAAAAGGTCAAAAATCTCAAAATTGAAGGCTATATTCCACGCTTTTTGAGGAATTTTGAGGTTATGGGGCTGTAGACACCTAAAAATGTCTCCACAAAACCAAACCCGATGATGAACACCTTTCACCGCCATTATTGGTTGGGCTGAGTATGTAATCTTAAGAGTGCTTAAATCCATGTTTCTACCCAATACATTTCATAAACAAACGCAGTTCCTAGCCCATTTTCCCAAACCATAACTTATTTTCCTCATTTCGTCCCTTTAAACATAAAATCATTCATTTCGTGTCCCTTTTATAAAAAATTTTAGACCAGTTTATTTTGGTGCATAATCTGGGTCCAATTATTTATTATTTGGATGGGGCTTGAAATGATCTTTCCAACGATATATTATAAGCCCAAATCCAAGTTATAACAAATAAGTTATAACGATTGTAAGTTATTATTTTAGTGCTCAATAGTTTTTACTAAATATTATATTGTTGGATAGCTCTTGAAATTATCTTTCGAATGATATATTAAAATATTAATTCCGAGCTATAATGAAAAAGATATAAAAGAAATACGAAACTCTATCCAAAACTGACTCCGACCCAATATTTCTGCCATATCTTATATTCTACATAATATTTTAATCTGATTCTAATTGAATTAGAAAGTAGATTACAAGAGCTTTCCAACGATATCTTATTCATCTTATTCCGATTTCTGGATCAAAAGATATCATAAAAACAAAAACCGCAAAAACTGTTGTCTATGGCAAGAGTTTTATCCGATTCGAATTCTTATCTTTTCTTGATTCGACCCCTCTTTTTTCCCTATAAATAGAGGTCATATCTCCACTTTTTCAATCATCAACAAGATTGTTCACCAAATCATTCTCTCTTCCTCTCTTCTACACCAAAAATATTCTCTCCTCTCTCTCTTGCTCTAGCCACACTATTCTTCCCTTAAGCACTCTAAGGAGTCCATACAATACCCGAAGTTCTATACTTAAACCAAGGCGTGAAAGGTAGAATTAACAGAGGGTTTGGATAAAATCAACTCTACTTTTATTAAATTTAATTTGATTAATATTTTTATTGAAGTTACTAACAATTTATTCATGATGTAGCAATTTCAAGGAAACGCGGAAAGTGAGTAATTAATCACTTAATTACTCTTATTATTATTTCTTGTTGCTATTATCATGATTATTATTATAATTTAATTTGAATAACACTATTATTGTTGAATTGCTCCCAATATTAATGATGATTATATTATTATTATTATTTATGATCACCACATTGCATGTTAATGGGAATATGTAATTGAAAATCACGACTAATAAGATAATTTGGACAACCGGTTTAGGTTCCTTTTTAATCTTGTTATTCAATCAAGTGATCACCAATATTTTGAAATAATGTGTGCCTTAATTTTCAACCAATTTAGCATAATAATAGTTTGGAGCGAATTGAATCTTTGTTTGCATGCCTTTGAGTTCGTAGGAATACTTTTCATAATAAGAATCGAGTAGAAGCTAATACGGGCGAATGTCACTCCATGACTCACTTCGTACCATCATCCCCGATCCTCCTTTTGTGGTTCCAAACCATATGGAGTTATTAATCTCATGGATTATGAATGGGGTGTAAGCTTCATCGGTCAATCGTTGTTGCCTGTCGTTGTCCCTTATTCGTGCTTGCCTTTTATGATCCGTGAACGGTTTACAAGTTTCTTAAAAACATATTGGCGGCTCCCTACTTTCCTTGTCCCTAATCGTGTCCCTAAACGTATATGTCAATTCCCATTTCCTATGAGTGCCAAGCATATTCACAACATGCTTTTACGTAAGCGCACTTCAAACGACGCCTTCAATTTGGCGACTCCACTTGGTAGGATTCTTGGTTAATAATCGATTTGAGTGATCGGTATTTAATTAAGATGTGTGGATGAGACTAGAAAGATTCTTGAATTGTATTCCTGCGATTTAATTGGCATTGTCATATATGCATATGCATATTAGGTTACCTATTTTTCCACAATAGTACGTGTTCTACGTACGTGGCTAGCCCGGGGGATTTAAGCTCTATCAACCCAAAAACGCTCATGGCAATAAGGGTTTATCCGAGTTTTTAAATCCATTCAAACCATGGAGTCGAGTTCGATTTCATCACGAACTCGCGGAGCCACCTGTTGGCATACACCCTCAAGGGATGCTGCCTTGCTATCACGTGCAAACTCTTAACCATGGTACCCGTTGACACCCAAATATGCTAGACCATAGTGGAACATAGATCTTGACTTTAGATTGCGAACTTCATTGCATCATTCGTGACAAAGTGCTTATGTGTGCATATTTTTATTTTTTATTTTTTTTTTCTTCTCTTTTTTTTCTTATCTAGCCCTCCTTTTTTATTAGAGTTGAGTCATAATCTTTTTTATTTTTAGTCAACCCTGATTTTTATTCCCGTATCCTGCATAAGAGTCAACTTGTTTTGTTCATAGCCGGAGTTCTAGAAAGAGTTACGTGTCGTACCACCTATGGTTCTGTAGCCCCGAGTTTTATCTTTTATTTGGCGTTGCTTTCGCCACAATGAGAGTCAACCGATATACTACAGCCTCTCCAATTTAGGTGTCTTTTTATTAGTGTGCAACCTCTTATTTTTATTTTTTCTTTTCGTGTCAAGCTAGGAACTCCGCCAGTGGGTTTCCCGCTGCCAGTCCCAAGCCTGGATAAAGGAGGAGGGTTACGGTAGGCCAGTGACAGCCAGTATAAAACTTCGTCACATCCCATGACATGAGCCAAACAGATATTTTCGTGGGGGCGTTCCCTACTCAGCGACGCGCTGCACTTCCTAGACCCGGGTGTAGTGATAAGTATGCAAGGGTTGCTAGGTCGTCGCCCAGAAGCGACGCGCCACATTGCCCGAGTGTGGTGTCAAATGAGCAAGGGCGTGCCATTGGGGCGTTCCCTACTGAGCGACGCGCTGCACTTCCCAGACCCGGGTGCAGTGATAAGTATGTAAGGGTTGCTAGGTCGTCGCCCAGAAGCGACGCGCCATATTGCCCAATTGTGGTGTCAAATAATCAAGGACTTGGAGTTGGGATCAGGAGGGAGCGTGGGAGAAAAGAATTTAGTTTGCGGATTGGTTCTTGGAATGTGGGGTCTCTTACGGGAAAATCAGCAGAATTGGTAGAAGTAATGAAAAGACGACGCGTGAACATCATGTGCCTCCAAGAGACAAGATGGACAGGAGAAGGAGCTCGAGGCTTGGTTTTGGGGTATAAGGTATGGTATGTTGGGCAAGAAACGAGCCACAGAACAAGGAATGGTGGAGCTAGGAACGGAGTTGGTGTGGTTCTCGATGAGAGGTTGGCAACAGAGGTGATCGAGGTCTATCGGAAGAACGATAGGTTGATAAGGCTGAAGTTGCTATGTGGCAAGGAGATTGTGAATGTTATCAGTGCTTATGCTCCCCAAGTGGGTTTAGATGCAGAAGAGAAACGACAATTTTGGGAGGACCTAGACGAGGTGGTGCAGGGTGTCCACCACTCAGAGAAGTTATATATTGGAGGGGATCTAAATGGGCACGTTGGGGCGAGCCGAGATGGCTATGAGAGTGTCCATGGAGGCTTTGGGTATGGGCAGAGGGACGCCGGTGGTGAAGCTATTATGGATTTTGCCCAATCATATGATTTAATTTTGGCTAATACTTGGTTTAAGAAGAGGGATTCACACTTGATAACTTTTCGGAATGGAGCAAATGCAACTCAAATAGACTTCCTGCTCACAAGGAGCATAGATAGACAAAGTTGCATAAACTGTAAGGTTATCCCAGGGGAGAGTGTGGTCACCCAACACCGGCTATTGGTAATGACTATTCGTCTGAAAGAGAAGGCGAAGAAAAAAGTTAGACAAGAAGAACCAAGGATAAGATGGTGGACCCTAAGGGATGCAAAAGCTAAGGTTTTTACAGAAAAGGTAATTGAAGAAGCGGATTGGGATGGAGAGGTGGATCCGGACATGACCTGGTTACGAATGAAGAACTGTTTCCTAAGAGTGGCCAAAGAGGTCTTAGGGGAAGTAAGGGGAAGAACTTCGGTACAGAGAGATACTTCGTGGTGGAATGAAGAGGTGAAAGCAGTAATTAAGCAAAAAAGGGAATGCTATCAAGCCTTAGGAAAATGTAGGAGTGATGAAACCTTTGCAGCGTATAAGGAGGCTAAGAGTAAGGCAAAGACAGCTGTTCGCCAAGCAAAAGAAAAGGCATATCAGGAGGTTTATGAAAAGCTTGATTCCAAGGAGGGAGAAAGGATCATTTATAAGATGGCAAAGAGAAGACAAGAGGCAAGGAAGGATATTGGCATGGTGAAGTGTGTCAAAGATAAGAACCAAATGGTCCTAGTGCAAGAGGAGGACATCAAGGACAGGTGGAAGGGGTACTTCGATGAATTATTTAATGGAAGTAATGGAGTTGTGATAGGAGATACCTCTATGAGTGATGAAGAAATCAACATGGAGTATGTGCGAAGGATTAGGAGAGTAGAGGTGGAGATTGCACTGAGGAAGATGAAACCTAAGAAGGCGGTTGGCCCTGATGGGGTACCGATAGAGGTGTGGAGGTGTTTGGGTAAGATTGGTATTGATTGGTTAACAAACCTTTTCAACAAGATATGGACGGCTACAAGGATCCCACAAGATTGGAGGAAGAGCACCTTGGTCCCGGTTTATAAAAACAAAGGAGACGCTCAAGATTGTTCTAACTATCGAGGAATTAAGCTTATGAGCCATACTATGAAGTTGTGGGAAAGGGTGATTGAACAAAGGTTGAGGGCATGCACAAGCATTTCAGATAACCAATTTGGTTTTATGCCTGGGAGATCTACTATGGAGGCAATCCATTTGATAAGACAAATGATGGAGTTTTATAGGGTAAAAAAGAAAGATCTTCATATGGTCTTTATTGATTTAGAGAAGGCATATGACAAGGTGCCAAGAGAGATACTTTGGTGGGCAATGTTGAAGAAAGGTATCCCACGAAGGTATGTAGACCTAGTTAAGGATATGTATCGGGATGTGTCAACAAATGTGAGGACATGCGGAGGGTTGACAAAAGATTTCCCTATTACAATCGGATTGCATCAAGGGTCTGCATTAAGCCCTTTTCTTTTTGCAACGGTTCTAGACGAATTGACTAGACCAATTCAAGATGAGGTTCCATGGTGTATGCTGTTCGCAGATGATATCGTTTTGGTGGATGAGACTAAGGATGGGGTTAATGTCAAGTTGGAGCAATGGAGGCAAAGGTTGGAATCTAGAGGGTTTAAGCTAAGTCGGAGTAAGACTGAATATTTGGTATGTCGTTTTGGCACTCAGAGGGGGACAAGCAATGAAGTGGTGAGTTTGGATGGAAAGGATTTGACCATGAGTGAATGTTTTAAGTACCTAGGGTCGATCATCCAGAAGAATGGTGACATTGATCAAGACGTGACCCACAGGATTAAGTCAGGGTGGCTTAAATGGAGAGCGGCCACGGGAGTGCTATGCGACCGCAGCATTCCCTTAAAGTTGAAGGGAAAATTCTACAGGACTGCCATAAGACCAGTGTTGCTCTATGGTACAGAATGTTGGGCTTCTAAGAAAGAGCATATTAAAAAGATGGAGGTTACGGAAATGCGCATGTTAAGGTGGATGTGTGGAAACACTTTAAGAGATAGAATCAGAAATGAGGTTATTCGCAAGAAAGTAGGTGTGGCGGGCATTGTAGATAAATTAAGGGAAAATCGTCTGCGTTGGTTTGGACATGTAAGACGGAGACCCGAGGGTGCACCGGTGCGAAGAGTGGAAGAGTGGGACCATGGAGGGATTAAACGAGGAAGAGGGAGACCAAAGATGACTTGGTTGGAAGGAGTGAGGAAGGATATGAAGTGCATGGATTTACGTGAGGATGAAGTTTTGGATCGTAAGGGATGGAGGAGAAAGATTTATGTTGATGACTACACGGAATAATCAAATTTGGTTCATGTTAGCCGACCCCACTTTTGGGATTAAGGCTTTGATTGATTGATTGATTGATTGTGTCAAGCTAGGCTTAGCCAAGTCCTTTAATCCGTGTCAACTCGTATAACATAGGATTATAGATTTTTATTTTTATTTATTTATTTATACCCATGAGTCCTAACTGTTCTAGAATTCCACTCATCTTTTTAGTTTCTTGTGATTTTTTGTGCTAACCTTAACATGTGTTCTTTGTCTTTGTTGTGGTTGATCTTATTTATGACTAAAGATTGCCAATAGACCATTTTCACCTAGTAAATAGCATAAACATTAAAATTGGACAAAATTAATCAAGTTAGTTTGTATTTTAGTCTTCCGTGCTATTTGGTCTTTTGGTCCTTTGTTTTTTATAACGTCGCCATGTCTAGCCATGCGTTCCTACCACGCGTCATAATAAACTCACCTAATCACACATGTTGAGTCGTTTCACACACTTTGTCTTCATGTAATGCACTATATTGTTTTTGATCGTATACAAGGATCATGCATGCGTCGTTTTTCGTCATAATAGGAATAAGTGGAGTATTTCACATTGGCTTTGAAAATTCTTTGATACACTCTTCCTTTCCAATAATCCGAGTATTTAGTCACTGCATTAAGTGAGCTCATTTTGTTCCATAGTACACGAGTTCAAGAATCACAGTTGGATGAATAAGGGGAACGTCATTCCTTCCTTCTTTTCTTCCAATCAAAGCATCAACAACAACAAATTTGTTATCCCTCTTGGCAGTAACAAGTAATTCATAAGCATCCATGAAAACGAAATATAAGACAAGTTTCCATACAAGATTTCTTTTTTTTTTCTTCTTTCGTTCTAACCCTTTTTCCCTAATAAGTCTAGCATAGGTTCTCCTTATCCTTATGTCTATATGACATGTTCCATCAATAAGCATTTCTTTCCTTTGCATTCGATCATGTCATTTGCAAAAAAAAAATGAATTTCTGATGAATATTCCAACTTCCTAATGCTTACTTCAATCCATTAATGAATTTCTGATGTTTGCAAAACTTTCTAGGAATTTCTAGATTTCAAAACTCTTAGGTTGTATCGTATACATGCCATCCATCAAGAACATGTCATGAAGGTCATTTTGATTTCCATAACTAGAAATAATCCGAATAGGCTTACATAATTAATAGGTTTGACCCTATTTGTAAGACTATCATTGACTAGCACATCTTTACAGACATGGAGTCCATTCTGGATTTCTTGGCTTTAAGCCACTTCCTGAGTTGGCACTTGTCCAAAGCTTGCTTGTAGGTACGGATTCCAACCATTCCAATAGGAAAATTTTAGAATCCACCTTTTACTAGAATTTCAACAAATTGTTTGTTTCGATCCTAAGTAACATACGATAGGTATGATCGACAATAGAATTATTCTCTTCAACTCTTTGAAGCCTTTAGTAGGACGATAGAAGTCTCGCTAGTTGAATTAGCTTGCTTCGAAACATGTTTTATCAAATTAGCTGATTTCATGCGCCTTTGTCTTTGATCTAGTGTTATCCACATCCATTTGTTGCTCGTCTTATCCACATCCATTTGTTGCTCGTCTCGAATCTCATCGAGATCTAACTTTACTCCCACTTGGCTTTGTAGGAAGACATTTCTTTCTATAAAGACACTATTGCGAGCAACAAACATTTTGTTTCTACGCGATTGTAGGAATAATACCTCTGATTTAGGGTTTATTATGTCATCTTTGTAAACATTTTACATAGATTTCATACTACCTCAATCCTGTTTAGAAAAGATAACTTTGGATCATTTCCAGTCCATAACTCTTATGACATCTTTCTACTGCTTTGGTTAAGTTTCTGTTTAGTATGTTTACAATTGTTGTTGTTCTAATGCATATCCTCAAAATGATATTTGTAAATCATTAAATCTTGGACCGAACCATGGCAAGGAAAGTTTGATTCCTTCTTTATACATGCAATTTAATTGTAATGTTCCTGGATTGTGAATTAATTAACCAATTCCTTTAAATGATCATTAGTTTTTGAGTTTAATATTTATCACAACAATCATATTGTAGTGCTAAATTGTTTATCTCAAACTGATTTTACATTTCATTTTCGAATTTTGAACATTTCAATGATCCCAACTTTTACTTCATTAACTAATTATCACCATATTTATTTAAATCTTTAATAAGAGCAATGAAATAGTTAAATCTCTTGCTAATTTTGAATTTAAGGTACACTCACATCATATGTTTGTGTTCCAAAAGGTCATTTTAGCTCTTTCACCCTTTCAACTAAAAGGTGATTGGTCATTTTACCTTATCAAGTATGACTTCTAATTCTCAAGTGATTCATAATCATATTAGAGCAAGAGTCTATCCATAACTTTGGATGTGCAAATGGTTTATGTGACCTAACCTTACTTTATTTATAAGTAAGTTTACTTTGAATCATCTAATTTACTTTTGTGATCTACTTATATCAATGTCATAAAACCAAAATTAACTAATATCTAGGAAAATGAAAACAATTTATTACCTTGGTCATGGATCAACATTTGTCCAAGCCAAGTAAAAAAAAATCAGTATTCAAAACAAGAAAACCGAAATATTGTCTCATCAAAAACTGGAAATTGTTCTAAATGTAGTGATAAATTAATCAGAAAATAAAACTATGAAGCTATCTCTGGCCACTTAAATACTCCTAGTGCACCTTCAAGCTCCATTTCAATGCTAGCTTCACTTGTTTGCAGTTTATACGTAACATCACAAAGTTAAGCACTACAACATGGTACCACATACCTTAGTGAAAGTTAAAATATTTATAACATAATACCTGAGGTTGATGCTCCATTCTTCTTCTTGAGGAAATCAAGGTATTTCTGGCAATTGCGTTTCCAATGCCCCGTTCTTCTTGCAGCAAAAGCATTTACTTTCACTTGCAACCTTGGTTTTGGATTAACCTTAGGCTTTTCAGGAGCCTTGGCAACTTGCTTGCCCTTGCTCTTGGCACTAGCCTTTTGCCCGTTCTTCTTGAACCCCTTTCCCTTTTGAATTACAAGAACTTCCTTCTTAGGTTCCTTAGGGATTTGTTTCTCAGCACTAACAAGCATTGCATGCAATTGATTCATAGTCTTTGCATTGGTAGTCATGTTAAAGTTTATGATAAACTGGTTGAAACTTTCTGGAAGTGAGTGGAGAATGATGTCTGTTGCCAAATCATCACTATAAGGGTACCCCAGTTTCTCCATACATTAAATTAGGCCGATCATTTTGAAAACAAATCATGAACTGTGGCACCCTTCTCTATTCTACAATCCAGAATCTCACGATGAAGCTCATACCTTTCAACTCTAGCTTGTTTCTTAAACAAAGCTTTGAGTTCTTCCATGACTGAATAGGCTTCCTGGTCCTCAAAACGCTTTTGAAGACTAGGTTCCATGGTTGCAATCATTAAGCAAGTGATAGGCATAGCTCTATCATGAGCTTCCTTGTGCTTCTTGAGATCTGCCGCAGTAGGGTTTTCTGGCAGAGTTCCTGGCAATGGGGTATCAATGACATCCTCCTTACCTTTAGATTTCAGAACAAGCCTTAGCATTCTTTCCCAGTTGGAAAAGTTTTCCCTTGTTAACCTATCCTTCTCAAGGAATGGTCGCAAATTGTGAACGTTGTTGTCATTGTTATTACGGCTACCCATCTATGTCAAAATAAGGCAAAGTTTAATAATTATGTATAATAAAATTAAAGTACCATAAAATGCATTCATTTGGTAACTTTAAAACACTTTATTCAATAATTAAATGATCCCAATTGAATTTTAAGTGATTCCTGACCCTTTATTCGTGGAATAATTGACCGGACTTTGGCCCTACCATCAACCATTACATTTTCAAGTTGAGTAAACTCTTTACTGATTACAACTCTTGTAACTCTTGGTTGAATAATTAACCATCACATGTTTAATTATTACCCTTAGCTTCAAGGTTCTAAACTTTATCTTTAGGTAACCTTGTTGAGTATAACCAATTAAAAGTGTAAAATTTGTCTTACCCCCACTCCTCAATGAAAAATATGACGCCCAGCTTTGGCATGACCCATCATAAATGTCAAAGGTTTCATCGGGTTTTTAATTGGAAAAGCTGCCTCAATATTACTGGGATCTAGATTTATTATGTTGTGATTATTTAGTGAACTCTAGCACATCATCAATCAACATAAATAAAATCTAAACATGCATAATCTACTAACGTAATAAAATAAACATGACGTAGTATGGCCCCTTAGTCCTAAGAAAACTAGAAATGAAAAATGCTCCCACTTGAATCATCATGGATCTTCATCCATCTTGCTCCTTTGGGCCTTCACTTCATGGGCTTATTTTGGGCTAACACCATTTAAATAACTATTCTATTTACATTAAATAAAAGCTATAAAAATACTTAACGGTACAAAGACCGTATTAGATTACAAAAATACATCACGATGCGCAGATCATATTTAAGAATCTATGGGTCATACTAGTCTATATATAGCAACATAATATCATATATTAGAAAAGTGTCATATAATAAATCACTCAACATGCTTGTCTAAACTATAACATCGAATGATCATAATAAAGTCAACGCATTTCCTAAAATATCTTATATTTTAATCATAATTAAATAATATCATATATTATTCATGACGGTTCATAAAATATCATATATTTAATTTAGTCATGAGATAGAATCAATTCATATTTTAATCTAGAAAGATAAATCATATTTAATCCTCCATGATTATCGTAACTAATTTAGGAGATTCTATCCTAATTACTAGCCAATCAAATAATTTTAAAATCAATTACATCCTAATCTAATAATGAGATAATCACATTATTTAAATCAATTATTATCCTTTTGGAATATACTCAGAATATCCTAATTAATGTTATCCATAATTAACCACTTTAATTTAGGATAATTACCAATTTAACAACTTAAATATGGATAATATCAAATATAACAACTTTTGAATATTTGATTTTATCCTAAAATAAAATATTTTATCCAAATAAAACCAATTTTATTTTTTAAAATAAAAGATCATATTTTCAAAATATTTTAACTTATCCAAAATAAAACTGATTTTACCCCAAAATAATTCGTAATTATCCTGAAATAATTTTTTAAAAACAGTTTTTTTTTTGGAATTGCCGCAACCACCAACGCCGGCCGCCGTGACAGCAGCCACTGCCGCAAAGGTCGAAAAATTCCAAAATTGAAGGATATAATCGTTTTTTGAGGAATTTTGAGGTTACGGGGCCCGGTGGTGAAAAGTCTTGAGACCCTAGGGGATACATCTTAGGGTCATATAATGACGTTTGGAACCATATATGACCATTATATGTTGCCATAAATGTCCGTCATAGGATTAAGGTCACGATGTCGGTGCAAATTTGGAACGGGTAAATTGACTGTTTAAAGGCATATTGGATGGTTGGACCCACCCAAATAGACTCTTAGGGTGTATTAGGATCCATAGTAAGCATCTCGGCATTTTTTATTTCCGGGCAATAAAAGGTCAAAAAGTTTCAAAGTTAATGGCTATAATCCACGCTTTTTGAGGAATTTTGAGGTTACGGACCCTGTGGCGAAAAATCTTGAGACCTTAGGGGATACATCTAAGGGTTATCTAATGACGTTTGGAACTATATTTGACCCTTATATGTTGTACAAAGTAGCCGTGGTAGGCTTCAGT
The DNA here is from genome assembly GCA_024500155.1 of Chenopodium formosanum. Lineage (NCBI taxonomy): Eukaryota > Viridiplantae > Streptophyta > Magnoliopsida > Caryophyllales > Amaranthaceae > Chenopodium > Chenopodium formosanum. The sequence continues at coordinate 22,371,782 of CM044861.1, forward strand.
TTACGAAATCGGTGCAAATTTGGAACAGGTAAATTGACCGTTTTAAGGCATATAGGATGGTTCCACCCATTCAATTGGGCTCCCGGAGGGAATTAGGAATCATGGTAACTTCTCGGCAATTTTTATTTCCAAGCGAAAAAAGGTAAAAAAATTCCAAAATTTAAGGCTATAATCCACGCTTTTTGAGGAATTTTGAGGTTACGGGGCCTGGTGGCGAAAAGTCTTGAGACCTAGGGTATACATCTTAGGGCCATATAATGACGTTTGGAACCATATATGACCATTATATGTTGCCATAAATGTCCGTGGTAGGTTTGAGGTTACTATATCGGTGCAAGTTTGGAAAGGGTATATTGACTGTTTAAAGGCATATTTGATGGGTGGACCCACCCAAATAGACTCCCTGGGTGTATAAGGGTCCATGGTAAGAATATCGGAAATTTTTATTTCCGGGCGAAAAAAGGTCAAAAATTTCCAAAATTGAAGGCTATAATACGCTTTTTGAGGAATTTTAAGGTTAGGGGGCCTGGTGGCGAAAAGTCTTGAGACCCTATGGGATACATCTCAGGGTCATATAATGACGTTTGGAACCATATATGACCATTATATGTTGCCATAAGTTTCCGTGGTAGGCTTAAGGTCACGATGGCGGTGCAAGTTTGGAACTGGTAAATTGACTGTATAAAGGCATATTGATTGGTTGGACCCGCCCAAATAGACTGCCAGGGTGTATTAGGATCCATAGTAAGCATCTCGGCATTTTTTATTTCCGGGCGAAAAATGGCCAAAAAATTCCATAATTGAAGGCTATAGTCCACGCTTTTTGAGGAATTTTGAGGTTACGGGGCCGGTGGAGAAAGGAGAAAAGTCTTGAGACCTTAGGGGATACATCTTAGGGACATATAATGACGTTTGGAACCATATATGACCCTTATATGTTGTACAAATAGTCGTGGTAGGCTTTAGTTTACGAAATCGGTGCAAATTTAGAACGGGTAAATTGACCGTTTTAAGGCATATTGGATGGTTCCATCCACTCAATTGGACTCCCAGAGGGTATTAGGAACCATAGTAAACATCTCAGTAATTTTAATTTTTAGGCGGAAAAAAGGTCAAAAAAATTCCAAAATTTAAGGCTATAATCCATACTTTTTGAGCAATTTTGAGGTTACAGGGCCTGGTCGCGAAAAGTCTTCAGACCCTCAGGGATACATCTCAAGGTCATATAATGACGTTTGGAACCATATATGACTATTATATGTTGTCATAAATGTCCGTGGTAGGGTTGAGGTCACTATATCGGTGCGAGTTTGGAACGGGTATAATAACTGTTTAAAGGCATATTGGATGGATGGACCCACCCAAGTAGACTCCTAGGGTGTATTAGGGTTCACGGTAAGCATCTCGGAAATTTTTATTTCCTTTTGAAAAAAAGTTCAAAAAATTCAAAAATTGAAGCCTATAATACGCTTTTTGAGGAATTTTTAGGTTACAGGGGCCGGTGGCGAAAAGTCTTGAGACCTTAGGGGATATATCTTAGGGTCTTATAATGACGTTTGGAACCATATATGACTCATATATATTGTACAAAATAGCCGTGGTAGGCTTTAGTTTACGAAATCAGTGCAATTTGGAACGGGTAAACTGACCATTTTAAGGTATATTGGATGGTTCCACCCACTTAATTGGACTCCCAGAGGGAATAAGTAACCATGCTTAACATCTCAACAATTTTTATTTCCGGGCGAAAAATGGTCAAATATTCCAAAATTGTAGGATATAATCCTCGCTTTTTGAGGAATTTTGAGGTTACAGGACCCCGTGGCGAAAAGTCTTGAGACCCTAGGGGATAAATCTTACGGTCATATAATGATGTTTGAAACCATATATGACCATTATATGTTGCCATAAATGTTCGTGGTAGGCTTGAGGTCACGATATTGGTGCAAGTTTGGAACGGGTAAATTGACTGTTTAAAGGCATAGTAGATGGTTGGACCCACCCAAATAGACTCCCAGGGTGTATTAGGATCCATATTAAGCATCTCGGCATTTTTTATTTTCGGGCAATAAAAAGTCAAAAAATTCCAAAATTAAAGGCTAAAATCCACGCTTTTCGAGGAATTTTGAGGTTACGAGGCCTTGTGGCGAAAAGTCTTGACACCATAGGGGATACATCTAAGGGTGATCTAATGACGTTTGGAACCATATATGATCCTTATATTATGTACAAAATAGCCGTGGTAGGCTTCAGTTTACTAAATCGGTGCAAATTTGGAACAGGTAAATTGACCGTTTTTAGGCATATAGGATGGTTCCACCCATTACATTGGGCTCCCGGAGGGAATTGGGAATCATGGTAAATATCTCGGCAATTTTTATTTCCGGGCGAAAAAAGATCAAAATATTCCAAAATTGAACGCTATAATCCACGCTTTTTGAGGAATTTTGAGGTTACGGGGCCCAGTGGCGAAAAGTCTTGAGACATTAGAGGATACATTTTAGGGTCATATATTGACGTTTGGAACCATATATGACGCTTATATGTTGTACAAAATAGCCGTGGTAGGCTTCAGTTTACGAAATCGGTGGAAATTTATAACGGGTAAATTGACCGTTTTAAGACATATTAGATGGTTCCATCCACGCAATTGGACTCCCGGAGGGTATTAGGAACCATGGTAAACATCTCAGTAATTTTTATTTCCGAGCGAAAAAAGGTCAAAAAATTCCAAAATTGAAGGCTATAATCCACGCTTTTTTAGGAATTTTGAGTTTACGGGGTGTAGACGCCCATTTGTGTCTCCCCAAAACCAAACCCAGTGATGAATAACTGTCACGTCGAAACATAATCAAATGAGGTGAAAGTGTGAAAAGTCAAGTGTTGCGGTTAGTTTTTATTAACAATCTTTCTTTCTGTTTTCGAAAACCAATTCTATTTTATGAAAACGTCCGATTCAGTTTTTTTTGGTCCATGATAAGGGTCCAATATTGGTGTAGTTGGATGGGGCTTTAAAAGACCTTTCCAACGATATATTATAAGCCCAATTCCGATGAATAATGAGGAAGTTATGGCCAAAATACTAATTTAAACTAGGCCCAATCCGGATTTTACCTACGACCCAATGATCATGAGGAGGGTCCAAAGGTTTAATCCTATTCCTAAACTAATTAGGATTGATTAGAATCTTTTATAAGTTTATAAAATATCGTAATTATCCTCTTTTGAAAAGATAAGATCATGGAATTTGATTTAAATATAAACTTTCCTTTTTTAAAACTTTCCTAATTCTATTCAGATTTAAAGATGTTCAAAGATAGTCAAAAATTATTTTTGTGCCGCATGTTTTTTATCCAAATTTTATATGGTTGGATAGATCTTGAAATTATCTTTCCAATGATATATTATAATAATAAATCCGAGCTATCACGAAAAAGATATTAAAGATATACGAAACTCAATCCAAAATTGACACCGTCCTACTATTTCGTCCAATCTTTTTATCTACAAAAGATTTTTATCTAATTCCAATTGCATTAGAGAGTAGGCTTAAAGATCTTTCCAATGACATATTATATGACTTATTTGGAATTTTGGATCAAAAGATACGATAAAAACAAAATTCGTAAAAACTGCTGTCTACGAGTTTTATTTCGATTTGAATTCGAATTTCTTTTCTTAATTCTTCGACCCTCTTTTTTCTTATAAATAGAGGTCATATCTCCCCTTTTTTCATTCATCAACTTTCATCAATTTTCTCAATTAACTCACATTAATTCTCTCAATCAACTTTCATCAATTACTATCAACTCTCATCATCAATTCTCCCTATTCTCCCTCTAAGCAATATAGCTTATTCTTTCTCTCCCTATTTCTAAACCAACCTTTTAAGATACAATATTAATGCTGATTAAAATTAGGGTTAAAAATGAATTTAGACGGAAAAAGGACAAAACTGTCCCGTGTCACGGCAAGGAATCCCGCGCCACGGGGAACATTCCCGTCTGACGGCAAAATGTCCCGTGTCACGGGAGACCTGATGTGACACGGGTACAGTATGTGTCCCTTCCGCGTAAACCCTAACGCGTTTTCTTCCTGCGTGTGTTAAAAATTATCCCGTGTCACACAAAAGTGTATCGTGTCACGGGAATTTCTCCCGTCTGACGTTAGTATTTACCGTGTCACGGTAAAGTTTGCCGCGTCACGGGATACAGTTTTAGGGTTTCTGTCATTTTAGGGTTCCGTGTGCTCCCTCAGCACATTTTCCCTATAAATAACCCCTCATTTCTGATGTACGGGGCATCAAATAATTCTCTCATTTTGTACTCCTATGCTCTAGCCTAAACACTAGCCTACCCTTCTCTTTCAAAATACCTTCCTTAAGCACTCCAAGGAGTCCGTACTTTACCCGGGGTTCTGTCCTTAAGCCACGGTGTGAAAGGTAGAACTGTTTGAGGGTTTGGCCCCAAATCAATTTTCATTTACTTTAATTTAATTTCATTTTAATTATTGTTTATTTATTTTCCTTGAAGTTACTAACGCGTTTATTGTTTTTATAGTAGCAAGCAAGCAAAATCAAAGTAAGGAATTATGTTCCTTTTATTTCTATTATTATTCTAACGGTTTTATTGTTGGAATTATTGCTATTTTTCTTCCAATATTAATGATTATTTTATTATTATTTATGATCACCATATTGCATGTTTAAAGGGAATATGTAGTTGAATATAATGCTTAATAAGATAATTTGGACAACCGGCTTAGGTTCCTTTTAATCTTACTATTTAAATCGAAGTGATCACTAATAATTAGAATTACGTGTTGCATTAATATTAAACCAATTTAGCTTAATAATAGTTTGGAGCGAATTTGAATTTTGTTTGTATGCCTTTGAGATCACAGGAATACTTTTTAATATAAGAATCGAGTAGAGGCCAATACGGGCGAATGTGACTCCATGACTCACTTCGTACCATCATCCCCGATCCTCCTTTCGTGGTTCCGAACCATATGGAGTTAGTAATCTCATGGATTATGAATGGGGTGTAACCTTTACGGGTCAATCGTTGTTGCCTATCGTTGTCCCTTAATCGTGGTTGCCTTTTATGATCCGTGAACGGTTTACAAATTCCTTAAAAACTTGTTGGCGGCTCCCTACTTTCCTTGTCCCTAATCGTGTCCCTAATCGTTATGTCAATTCCCACTTCCTGTGAGTGGCAAGCATATTCACAACATGCTTTTACGTAGGCGCGCTTCGAACGACGCCTACAATTTGGCGACTCCACTAGGGAGGATTCTTGGTTATTTATTGATTTGGGTGATCGGTATTTAATCGAGATGAGTGGATGAGACTTGAAAGATTCTTGAAAAATATTCCTGTGATTAATTTGGCATTTTTGCATAAGCATCGACGTTTTAACGTCGAATTTGGATCTGTCCCGTAGGAAAAATTGAATAACTTGATTGCGTATGAAGAAAAATAGGGCACCAGTCAGATTTTCTGACTGCCGTGTCACGGCAGAGTCTGCTGTAACACGGTACAATGTACCGTCTGACGGTGCACTGTACCGTGACACGGGAAATATTGCCGTGCCACGGCAGCTCTAAAATCAGCCCGGTGGCTTATTTTCTCTTCTCACAGTTGACTTCCTTCGATTTTTCTGAAAAACCGTATGTGTTCTACATACGTCTTAGCCCCGGGGGATTTAAGCTCTATCAACCCAAAAAACGCTCATGGCAATAAGGGTTCATCCGAGTTATTAAATCCACCCAAACCATGGAGTCGAGTTCGATTTCATCACGAACTCGCGGAGCCGCCCGTTGGCATACACCCTCAAGGGAGGCTGCCTTGCTGACGCGTCCAAACTCTTAACCATGGTACCCTTTTGACACCCGAAGCTTGACCATAGTCGAACGTAGAACTTGACTTTAGGTTGAGAACTTAACCATAGGCTTGCATCATCGTGACTAAATGCTACGTGGTTTATTTGATACTAATCCACATGTGTTTGTTCATTTTGTTTTGGACTAATCTATGACCGAGGGTTTTTATTTCCACTTAGTAATTAGAACGGACTATAAAATCAATTAAAATCTGGAAAATAGGCCTGGAACTGAGCACCGCGTCATAGCAAGTCTGCCGTGACACGGTGAACAGTGCCGTGGCACGGTACCTTCTGCCGTCTGACGGTGGGTTGTACCGTGTCACGACAGTCAGCACCGTGACACGGTGCCCAGGAAAATGTCCCGTCAGTCTTTTTTTGGTTCTGTGTGCGTACGTATGTGGTCTATGTGTCCAGTTTGGTATCAAGTATAGCTGTACGGTCATAACACGTGTCCGTAACCTCACATAATCACTCACAAGTCGTGTCGAGTTCACACACTTTTTCCTCGAGTCTTTCACTATTTTGTTCGTGACCGTACATTAGGAAAGTCTTGCGTTCTTTTTTCCGTTTTTTTTTAGGAGTAAGTCGGATGGTATCCTCCCATACATACTTTCTTTGTTTCCCTTTTTATTTTCCGGATGGGTCAAGGATAAGTCTAGTCAATAAATATGCATTCATTTCAATGTCACAGCACTTGGTCAAGAAGCAGGGGTAGACTGTTACGATTTGAGTCGCTACCTCAACAACCTAAGAGGCGTGCAAGAAAACCACCACAAGCATCTCCACGAAATCCATCTCCCATTTACTTTCAACCAATGCCCACCAAAGAAGATATGGAAAACCTTAACCATGCCATTGATAGGTTAGCTGCTATGATGGAAGCGCTCACTACCAGGGTTCACACGGTAGAACAGAACAATCAAAGCAATACCGCTGCAGCTGCGATAGACAAAATCAGGGAACAAATGAGTAAGATTTCTGAGGAGTTCACCTATGTTGAACAACCTGCCACTTCTCTGAACATAAGGGACAAGCTTCCTGAGAAGTTTTCCACTGCTGACATTCCTAAGTTCAAGCCTACTGATAACCCTATGTTTCACTTGAAGGCCTTTTCTGCAACTATGGCTCTTAAGGGGTTAGATGTAACACTCTTCCCTACTATGTTCCCTCTTTCCCTGGAGCATGCCTGTCAACAATGGTTCTACTCTTTGGAATCCAAGCATGTTGCAACTTGGGAGGTCGTTACTGAAAGTTTCATGAACCGCTACAGGTGTAACATCCAAACCAAAACTTCTGAATGTGAACTCTCCATTCTCAAACAAAAAGAGAATGAAGGCTTCACTACTTATCTAAGCAGGTGGAGGGAAACAGCTGCACTCTTGGTGGATCCTCCTAAAGAGAAAGAGATGGTTCGCCTGTTTATTGCAAATCTGACTCACAAGTATAAGCAACATTTGAAATTCCTGCCGCTGAACACCTTTGAAGCTATATACGATATTGGAATCAATATCGAAGATGAACTGATGAAGACTGCTGGTAGCAACAACAATAACAACAACAACACTTGGAAAAACAAGAAGAACGACAGTCCTTCTTCTTCGTCTTCCAAGCGCAATAATGCTACCAACAATGTCAACATCAATGATGTGCTGGCCCTTAATGCTGCTCCTCAGAGATTCCAAAGGCCAAGGAGGGTTTACACGCCTTTGGGAATAACTTATGATGCGGCTTTTGATCGCCTGCATAGTCAAGGATTGATTATGCCAATTGGACCTTTTCGAGAACCTCGACCAGAGAACAGAACTGCTAGCTATGACCCCAATGCTCACTGCAAATTCCATTAAGGCAAAGGTCATACTACTGAAAAATGCTGGAAGTTGAAGGATGCGATCTAGGACTTGATTGATGCTAACCAACTTCTTGTCCCTCCAGGGGGCAAGAAGCCTAATATTCAAACAGGTCCTCTTTCTGATGCTTTGGCTATCATGGGAGATGAAGTCTCCTTTGATCCGTCAACACTCATCCAACCTGTGGATGAACCCTTACCCAAAGTTATTTATGTTTCAAGCCGTGAAGAAGTTAACGGAATTTGGGATAGTGATGATGAGGACGTCTATCTCAAAGACATAGTTTGTTCATCTCTTGGCGTTGTCAGTTTGAAAGATAGCGAAGATGTTTGGGGAGATCCTGAAGTCAAGGTTCTCACCAGAACTGGAAGGTTACAGCAACCTACTCCATCCACACCTCCACCGCAAGCACAACCAACAGTTGATCCCATCGACCCTGTAAGCAACGATGTGATCAAACAATTGCAGAAAACCGGGGTGGAAATGAATGTTTGGAATCTGTTGGCTACGTCTCATGAGCATCGGAAGGCTGTGATGAATGCTCTTGTGAAGATAGGAGTTGATAGTGACATGACTCCTCAAGGACTAGTCAGCTTTCTCACTACTGAGTTGCCAAGTCCTAGCAACTTGATTTCCTTTTCTGACAAGGATTTGCCCCCGGAAGGGGATCAACATAACAAAGCCCTACATCTTACTGTGGTATGTAGGCAAATGAATATTCCCATGAGCCTAGTCGATAATGGCTCAGCAATCAATGTATGCCCGTTGCGCACTGCAAAGAAGTTGGGCATAAAAGATGAAGAATTAATTCCCTCCACTCAGGGAATCCGAGCTTATGATAATACTCGTCGTCAAGCCGTGGGTACTATCATGTTGAATATCACTAATGGAGCCATTGAACGTCGTACCAAGTTTCAGGTGGTGGACATCAAGGCTTCTTTCAATCTACTGTTAAGTCGCCCTTGGCTTCATGAGTTAAAGGCGATCCCATCATCATTGCACCAGAAAGTTAAGGCTATAGTTGGAGGAGTTCCAATCACCATTGATGCTTCTCCTATGCATATCCAAGTCATTGATACCCCTTTTGTTCATGTTGAGCATGATGAGGAAGATGAGGACCTCTGGGGATTTTCTTTAGAAGATGTGCTTATGATCGAGGAAGACGAGAGGTGCCACCTCGTGTTTGACCCTTATTCTAAAGATAATATCAATGAAATCATGAAGAAACAAGGGCACTTCCCTGGAATGACCCTTGGCATCAAGAAGAAGATAGCTGAACTATGGGGGCATCAAGGCTCGTTGAAGAAGGACACCTTTGGCCTGGGATTCATACCAACAAAGGAAGATGTAAAGCAAGCTGTGATCAAGATGGTTGCTCGGAACGCAGCTCGAAAAGAGAATAGGGAGATGGCTATAAATCCCTATCCCCTTACGCTCAATGGTCAATTCGTCAAGGAGGGAGAGAACTTCCCGTGCTATGAATTTCCTGAACCTTTCGTCTACAAGGGGAAGCGTGAACCAGGTTTTGAGATGTTCATGGACTGTGACTTCATTGACGAAGGTGACGTCTCCTCAACAGCTGAAGAGCCAACCAGCCCAGGTTCTGATGATATGAGCATTAGTCTTCTTTTCGGGTTGGAAAAGAATGAATCCAGGCCCACCCACAATGATGATTCTGCGCTCATTCAAGCGGTCATGTCAAGCAAGTATTTTGATCCTTCGGAGTTAATTGCCCCAGTTGATGGTGCTTTGAAAGGATGGAGCAGGACGGTGAAGGTCACTATGCCAAATGGAGAAAAACTTGAAGTAACCGCTGGCGAAGGCCCCATGTTTGATGAACCTGAATCGTCTGAGTCCGAGTTCGAGTTTGAGTCTGTTCATGAACCCTTAGGATCTAAGGCCGACCCCCTTTCTGCTATTGAGTCTTTTCCTGTAGTTCCCTCTAGTGCTGAACTTCTTGTTGAGTCTTCTCATTCTGGCGAGGTCGCAGCTGACCTTGCCCTCCTTGATGTAACAACTGATGAGTTCAATAAAATGAGTACCTTTGCTTACGATGTGTGTCATTCCCCTAACCCTGATCAATATTGCTTTGCTAATGATAAAAATGACAAAGAAATAATAAAAGCAATGGAAGAAGATGATAATAAAACGGCAATTATCGAAGATACAGAAACAATTAATATTTCCAATGATACGACTACCAAAGAAGTAAAAATTGGATTAACACTAAGTCAAGAAGAACGCAAAGAGTTAATTAACTTACTTAGTGAATTTTGTTGATGTATTTGCTTGGTCTTACCAAGACATGCCAGGTATTGACAGGGACATTGCACAACATACTATACCACTCATTCCAGGTATGAAGCCCGTCAAGCAAAAGTTGCGTCGTATGAAACCAGATGTAGCTCTTAAGATCAAAGAAGAAATCAGAAAACAACTAGCTGCAGGTTTCATCAAAGTGTCCAAGTATCCGGAATGGATAGATAACGTGGTTCCAGTCCTAAAAAAGGATGGAAGGGTCAGAATGTGTGTTGATTACAGGGATCTCAATAAAGCAAGTCCAAAAGATGGGTTACCTCTACCTCACATTGATATTCTGGTCGACAACACTGCAAACCATGCACTCCTTTCCTTCATGGACGGTTACGCTGGATATAACCAAGTGCTTATGGCCGAGGAAGACATGGAGAAAACCACATTTATCACACAATGGGGAACATACTGCTATACGGTAATGCCATTTGGGTTGAAAAACGCGGGTGCCACCTACCAAAGAGCAGCCACAGCATTATTACATGATATGATGCATAAAGAGGTGGAAGTCTATGTTGATGATATGATCGTCAAATCAAAAGATCGCCCAGGTCACATCATTGCACTTCGCAAGTTCTTTGAAAGACTTCGCAAGTACAATATGAGGTTAAACCCAGCAAAGTGTGCATTCGGAGTTACATCAGGCAAGTTGCTTGGCTATGTGATCAGTTCTCGAGGGATTGAAATAGATCCCATGAAAGTCAAATCAATCATGGCCATGCCACCACCCAAGACTGAGAAGGAGATTCGAGGCTTTATTGGAAGATTGTAATACATAAGTAGGTTCATATCCAAACTCACAGCGATATGCGAACCTATATTCAAAAAGCTCAAGAAGAATGTTACAGTGACATGGGATGGTGATTGCCAAAAAGCTTTCGACAAAATCAAAGAGTACCTGTCAAACCCACCTGTGCTAGCACCAGCAATGCCTGACTTTCCTCTTCGACTCTACCTTACGGTCACAAGAGAAACGATGGTGGCAATGCTAGCGCAAGAGATTGAAAGCAAAGAGAATGCAATCTATTATTTGAGCAAGAAGCTTCAAGGATATGAGACACGATACACATTACTTGAGAAGTTGTGCCTCGCACTTGTGTGGGCTGCACAGAAATTACGACATTATATGCTTACTCATACAGTACATCTTGTGTCCAAGATGGATCCTCTCAAGTATTTGTTCGAAAAAGCAACACTCAATAGTAGGTTGTCAAGATGGATAGTCAACCATGCTCAGTTTGATTTAAAATTTGTACCACAAAAGGCCATCAAAGGTTCTGCGGTTTCTGACTTCCTAGCGGACTTTCCACTGGAAGAAGTTGAGAAAGAAGAAGATGAGTATGATTTCCCTGACGAGGATCTACTTATGACTGAAGACGATAGATGGACGCTCTACTTTGATGGAGCTTCAAACCAAAGAGGGTGTGGTGTAGGGGTTTTGTTGGTATCTCCCAGTGAAGAACACATCCCAATTTCCATGAAACTCGACTTTGATGTCACCAACAATGATGCAGAATATGAAGCATGCGTTTTGGGATTAGAAACAGCGGTGGCCTTAGGAATTAAGAAGCTCAGGATTTACGGTGATTCATCACTAATCATTAACCAGATCTCTAAGAGATGGAAGGTGAGAAGTGAAAGCCTCGCTACGTATCAAGCTCATCTGGAAACTCTCACGGAGCAACTAGATGAAGTGGAATATACGTATTTGCCTAGAGAAGAAAACCAATTTGCTGACGCACTGGCAAAGTTAGCATCAATGGTGCGCATTCCGACGGACACGATTAGGATGCCGCTAACTATAGAGCGAAGATATGAGCCAGCCTATGTTCATGCACTGGATGATGAATAGGAGTCACCAGAAGAAGACGAAGAACCATGGTATATGGATATCCTTAATTACGTAACCAAAGGTGAATACCCTCCTAATACTGATAAAAGGGCACGCCGCGCTTTGAGGCTCCTGGCCTCACAGTATGTGCTCATCAGGGGAGAACTCCACAAAAGGACTGCACTAGGGAGAAATCTCTTGTGCATAGCCGGGAAAGAAATATATATGACCATGGAGAATCTTCATGCTGGAATATGTGGAACACATATAAATGCTAAGATGTTGGTCCAAAAGATTCAACGTCAAGGATACTATTGGACTACTATGGGAAGAGATTGTCACGAATACGTGAGGAAATGTATCAAGTGTCAAGTCTATGCAAACCTACAGCACGTTCCACCTTCGCTTCTTTACACATACACGTCCCCATGGCCTTTCTCTACTTGGGGTATCGACATCATTGGCAAAATAACGCCACCAGGGCAAGGAGGACACGAATTCATCCTCGTAGCAATCGATTATTTCACTAAATGGGTCGAAGCTGCCTCATATGCTAAGTTAACGGTAAAACATTGAGAAACATATTATATGCCGCTATGGGGTACCTCACGAAATGATCAGTGACAATGGGACACACTTCCAAGCCGAGTGTGCAGAATTGCTATAGAAATATCATATCAAACATCACAGATCATCACCCTACAGACCACAAACAAATGGTGCAGTCGAATCGGCTAACAAAAATGTGAAAACTATCATCGAAAAGATGACGAAAAACTATAAGGATTGGCCGAGCAAGCTACATTTCGCCCTTTGGGGTTATCGAACTTCTGTTCGTACATCAACGGGGGCTACCCCATTCTCTTTGGTCTATGGAGTTGAAGCCGTACAACCAATAGAGCTTGAAATCCCTTCTCTACGCATTGCACTGGAAAGCCAATTAGATGAGGTCGACTGGATTAGAGCAAGATATGACGAACTAGTCTTACTTGACGAAAAACGCTTGGCAGCTTTGCATCACGTCCAAACCTACCAACAGCGTATGGCACGACATTTCAATAAAAAAGTCAAGACTAGGAATATCAAGGAAGGGTGATTTGGTGCTTAAAGCGCTTCGCAAAAACGTGCTTGATCCAAGTGGAAAATTTAGACCGAACTGGTCAGGTCCATACATCGTTAAATCTATTTTGTCTGGTGGAGCAGCACAATTAGTAGACATGGATGGTAACGAGTTCCACAACTTAACCAATTTGGATCAACTCAAGAATTATGCCTAATTGCATGGGTTCATGACCCAATAGAGCTACGTTTGGCCTGATTCCTTTTTAAGGATACGTAGGCAACCCCTCAAGGGGGCCCGGCCACTTTAAAAACAAAAATCCCTTCTTCGTCGACTAAATATGGCATATAAGGCAGAAAAACACAATACATTTACAAAGGAAAATCAACCGTGACACGGCAGTGGCCACCGCGCCACGGTACAATCCACCGTGACACGGCAGACCTCACCGTGACACGGCAGATGTCAGTGTGTCACGACAGAAATTGCCGCGTCACGGCAGACCTGTTCTTTGTTCATTAACTCAAACTGATTCCGCGGCGCACCATATTTCATCGTGACACGTCAGATTTCTCCGTGACACGGCAATTTGTATACTGTAATTTTAATTATTTTTTTTTTCGGATATTCGGTAATTATTATTATTCTTCCATTGCGTCCGACTTCTAGACTCGGATTTTAAAAAAAAAAAAAAAAAAAAAGGTCATTGTAATTTTTAATTAAGGCAAGAATAAACACGCTATTATTATTGAAATAAATGCGACTACACTTATTGGCATCATGCGCCTTATTTAAAAATTAAACACAAAACAGCAAAGCAATATTGATCTAATCCTTCTTCACCTTCGAAGCTTCATCTTTCTTGTCCACCAAGTCGGCCTTCACCATTAGTGTATCCCTCGTAGCCCGAACTGTCACACCCCTTGTCGAACTCTCCCCCCTTTCATCCCTCTTATAGTTCTTAGGTTGCTTTTCCCTATAAACCATCTTTTCCTTACCCTTTCCTTTCACATAAGTCTTCTTCTTAGGCATTATAGGAGTTTTAAATTCAATTCCTTGTGTTCTCGGACCAAGACGATCTTTAGGGGGCGCCTTCTTACTTCCAAATCGTTCTTTCATACCAAATTTACGTGATCCAAACCTCTCCCTTCTACTTCGGGGATTCAACCATGCCTTGTATACACTAGATAAGGAGGGAGGAGCTTGATCACTCGCAGAAACGGTCCACATCAGTCTTGCAATCCAATAGAGCTCGTACTTGTGTACATTACTTTCATGCAATGATACTTCACGAGGACTGTCGTTATAGCGTGGAATTACTTGCTCAAGTCCATATTGTCGCATCACTCGAGAAGGACAATAAAAAGTCAGCTTGGATGTACTAGGAATACGACAATATGGTGTATCATATGTCCCAACCATCCTAGTAACTCTCCACCACGGTACCACCCATCGAATGGAAAATTCCCTCTTTGCAAAAAAAACCTTCCAATCATCATACGACATGATTGCAGAGTAATTTTTCTTCCTTCGGACTAGATCATTGGGACCATATTTTTCAACATCGTCGGGGGCTTTAAAGAGTTCTAAACGCTCCATCAACCAAATCTGCAAAAAAAAAAAAAAAAAAAAAAAAAAAACAGATTTTCCACCGTGACACGGCAGGTTTTACCGTGTCACAGGAGAGCTTTACCGTGACACGGTGCCTGCCAGGTGTCATGAGAATTAATCCGAAGTCATCTTTACCTGCAACAGTACTAGAGAGCCCTTCCTGATGGCTTTCCGGTTAGATTTTGCTTCGTCAAGGCCGCGCAAAGTTTCTCCAAGGCAAGTAGGCATAGGGGATCTTCCAGATTCAACATGTTCAAGCACAGACGCTAAACAAGCATGTCCTACCCTACCCTTTGCAAATAAAAGCTTGCTAAACATACAAAAAATATACGCCCTCCTAAGGTATACATGATACGACTCAGAGACAGGGCGATTAAAATATAAATTTGCAAGCTTTTCTAGATTTACTTCATTACCGCACACAATCCTATTCAAATCAGGATCTCTCAAATTCAGATGACGTTCAAAATCCTGGTAATAATATTCGCGCAGAGTAGGCATGGCAACGAGGTTCCTATTAGGGAAGCCAAAGATGGCACCAAATTCCTCCGGCAGAGGACATAATTCATCATAATCAAACTTAAAGCAATGGGTTTCTGGACTCCAGTAATCTAGGGCCGCCCTCAGAAAATCATGCTCAATCGCGACATGTCTCAGGGCTAATAAACCTCTCACATAAAACGACTCCACTTCTCTTTTGTCAGCAGCGGTCAAAGAATACGACCAATCACGCAATACGTTATCAAAATTCTGAGACATTATTATCGAAATATAAAATTCTTTTTATTTTGTATTTTGTAATTATGCATATCATGAATTATTGGTCATATTTATAGGCGAAAAGGAGCGGAACGTGTAAAAATTTATCAAGTTACACGCGTATACAATACGGCTCCAATTTATTGTTCCCGTGCCACGGGGGTCTGCACCGTGACACGG
This sequence comes from Chenopodium formosanum, assembly GCA_024500155.1. NCBI lineage: Eukaryota > Viridiplantae > Streptophyta > Magnoliopsida > Caryophyllales > Amaranthaceae > Chenopodium > Chenopodium formosanum. The sequence goes on from CM044861.1 coordinate 22,387,268, forward strand.
GACCTTCCGCCGTGACACGGGACCTTCCACCGTGTCACGGGACATTTTACCGTGACACAGTACAATATTACGTGTCACGGTGCGCACGCGCTTTCTTTTTTTTATCCCTGACTTATTTTTCCGGATAATTTTATTTACCGTTTATCTTCCGCTCTTATTCCGAGAGTTTTATTCCCAATAAAGTTCCCTTTATTTTATCTCCGTTTTATTTTTTTATTATTTTCTTTGCTATATTTTTATTTGCTCTTTTTTATTTTATTTTATTTTATTTTGAGGAAGTTGCTAAACTTGCTTTATTCTATTTGATTCTGGGAAAGTTGTTTTATTTTTATTTATTTTTTTTTTAGCCTTTGCATTCTTTCGTTTCTTTTGTTTTTTTCTTTTGGGAGAAGGTCGGTACCCTCCACTTACGAAAAATAACGGTATTTTTTGCGTCGTTAATAAACACACAGCACACACAATTAGTCTCAAGCACACACTAACATACACATTGAATAAAATAAAAAGAGTGTGAATAAAATATACAAAGTAAGTCATAGTACATAAATAGTGTCAAGTGTCATCCAACAAAAGTACAAATATAAACCCTCGGTCAAAAGTCTCTAGAACTACTCTCAGTATCATCTACAACCTGTGTATCCTGAGTATACGGGGGCTGAGAACCAAAGAGTCCCTCCATCATCTGAGTACGAGGAGTAGTGTCCCTACTAGTCCCAACAACTCCAAAAGAAGACATGGTCAGAGCAGGGCCGTCCAACTGATAAACGGTGAAGACTGACTCCATGAAGTAGGAAGTGTCGGTGAAGGCATCGTCCCAGACAGTGGAACTGAAAACAAGCTAGACACAAGTGGAGGTATCCCCCCTGGTAACGGAGATGAATATAGGCCCCGATCCACAGGAGTGATGACTGGAGTAAACTGAGGCTGTGAAGGCTGTGAAAATGAACGCTGCTGCCACTGGTCCTGAAAATGCTGAAAAGGCTGGGAAGGCGGAGGCGGCTGCCACTGAGCCTCACGAGACGGCTGGGAAAGCGGCGTCTCTCGCTGAGACTGAGAATGCTAACGAACCTGTGGAGACCGTCTGCCACGACTAGGCTCCCCCTCGTCCGAGCCTCTGTGCCTCGAGCGCAATCGGGACCTCCGTCGCTCCTGAAAAGACATATAATCAAAGATGTCAATGATGCAAGATAAAACAAATGGCAAAAATAAAAAAGGTAAATATACCTCAAGGACGTCACTAGAACCGCCTCGACAACTCGCGCCACGCCGAAGCTTGATGATGCAATACTTCAAGGCGTCAACCAGCTTCATGAATCCCATCATCTCCCGGTGGTTAGGCTGAGAACAAAGCAAAGGAAAATTAGTAACAAGAGGTCGTAAAAAGGACGAACAATATATCGAAAAGCTTACCAGCTGAAACACGTCAGGCAAAGACTCCTGTGCCTGTCTGTAACCCTCTGCAGCGTCAGCAATGTGGTCCTCAGTAATACCAATAGGCCCCGGGTAACGGACAGACTGAGGAGGTATCTCAATCCGCTTCCCACAGGACGAACAGTCGTCTGAAAATACGATCGAATAATCAAGTTATTCGACTATTAAACAGAGACTAGTGATAAAATGCTCAAAAGAAAATCATACCTCCGGAAGACGGGGTTGAGGAGCCAAAAGGGGAAGCACGTCCCGCGAGTAATCACCCCCCATGTGCACGAGACCCTGCCAAAGGAAAGTGAACTGCTCTCCACTGTGTATCAAGTCCCTGAGCAGACGTGAGTCCAACATTGACTCTGGTGGAGGCAAAGGCACCACGAAGCGATCATCGCTGTGCTAGCGAACGACACGCTCTCCAAGATACCAAACGAAGCGACCAGTACCAACAAAAAACAGTACGGCGCGCTGAAAGCTGCAGGGCCACAGGAAGGTCAGTCATCCTAGCCCAAGGCCGATACTGGACGTCAATAGCCACCTGAAAACCATAAAAAGTTGCGATGAGATAATGAAAATGACGTCGAGATGAAGAAAGGTAGGCTGCAAAAATTAACTCTTACACCAACAGAAGTAGTGCCTCGGCGTAACAACCCACGCAACGTGGAGACAGACTCCACTCGTGACTCGTCTCGGTCACGCCAGCTATCTCCAACAGGAAAGTCGTGAACCGCTCCCCGACGTCGACGAGGGGCCAACCCTGGGAAATACTCGTAGAACCAAAGCTGCAATAAGAAGGTAATATCTGAGCACATGAATCAAACAGATTCGAACAAAACAAACGAAGGAAAGATCATTACCTCCACGACTCTCCATAAGCCGTAAACAGTCACCGGGGACTGGTCATTCAGCTGCCTGGAGCCATGACACAACGATAGAAGAAGATCCGCATATCCAATGCCAGCCCAGTTAAGAGATCCTATCTCATTGATCCCAACTAAAGAAGGAAGATAGCAGACGAGCGCGCGTGAACTCCTATCAGGAGAAAGTGTCATAGAAATCAGAATCAGAATGAAGATCCGTACCCGCTGCTTAGGAGACGTCTCCTCCATGTCAAAACCCTGGGCCAGAACGGAAGCCAGCTCCGATCGCCCGCTCCTCGGACCACCTCGAGATACCGGTCGAGTCCTAATATACTGAACGACCGGACCTAATAGATCCGCTACCTCAGCTGCCCCCCAAGTAAGGTCAGGAAGCTGTCGTACGGCCTGATCGGTGAAACGCAGACCGGTGATCATGCTGAAGTCCAAAGGGGTCACTGTCATCTCCCCCCAAGAAAAGTGAAAAGTGTTGGTAGTATCCCAGAAATACTCCAACAATGCACGAACAACTGTCGGGCCGCAACCCCGGGGGCTGCGAAACCCTACGACCGCAGAATAGAAATCCACTAAACCGGCAGAAACCCACAAGGCATTCGTAACAGGATCCCCCGTGATAATGTCATGCAGTCGAGGAATAAGATCTCCAGCTCCGGATCCATGATGGCGAAGCGTGCCATCGACTATGCCGGCCAGTGGACGGTGAGAAACGTGGTTCTCACGACAGAAAACCAACTGATCAGGCATCCAGGGAGGCGGAACCCATCTACCTCTACTCGAAGAAGCGCCCGGCTCGGTATTTAGGGCGTCGTCCTCCGCACCCTCGGGAACCGTGGGAGTATCCTCCCGAAAAGCCTGACGCCGGCCACGTGTGGAAAGATCGCAATCTCGCCGTCTAGGCATGCTATTTCAAAAATAAAAATCTAAAGGCTTAGCATCATTTCCTAAGTTATTTAGTTATTTATTATCAATTATCTCGGTCACATTTTCTATTATACGCTTAATTTTACCTCAAGGCTAAAAATTAGCAAAATAATAGAATTATTCCTAGTATTAAGTTTCTCCATGACAAACTAATACTACAGTTCTCCTAGCCGCATGATACTATGTTTCCATGACGATATAGTACATACACAAAAATATGTTTCGAAATTGCACAAAAACAATAGATCAACACATCATGCCATATTTTACAAGATCTACCATCAATATTTCATCATTTCAAGTGCAAAGAAACAACATAGCAACAAGAACATCATTTCACAAGAAGTAGTACTCAAAAATAATGTTTTGTTCAATTCTCCACCAAATCATGCAATTTTTGTCTCCGATTTCTCATAAAAACACACACATACATATACAAGTAAATTCATGGCAAAAAATGTGAACATAAAAACTCAAAATTAAAAACCTCCTAATTGATTTTTAAGGGTTTTTTCCATGAAATTACTCATTTCAAATTCAAGGCAAAAATCAAGGGTAACTTACATAGATCCTTGCAGAGAATCGAAAATGAGGAAAGTAGCAAAAATTAGAGCAAAATCAATCACATTTGAGCTCCGAAAGCTCGGAAAAACCGTGAAAACTGCACCTCCTCACCCCCCCCTTTCAGCAACAAAACCGCGACACGGTGGTCTCGAACCGTGTCACGGGAGTTCTGGCTGGTGACGGTGAGGAATTGGTTGCGGCGGTGAAGCTCCGGCTGTTGCGGCGTTTGCTCCGAAAAACAGCGGCAGTAGCAGCGGTGGAAACGAACACAACAGCAGCAACAGAATCGCCGCGTCACGGTATCAAAAACCGTGTACCGGTGCCGTTAAACGTGCGCCGGTTTGTCAAACCGAGACACGGGGACCTGTGAGAAAGAAAATGAAAATGGAAGAAAATAAAGAAATGAGGAAAATGGTGAAATGATGAACTAGGAGTTCGATTTTAAAGCAAAAATATAGCCGTTATGCCTCGTTCAACGTGCCACGGAGACAGCTATCTTGTAACGGCATTTTCCGTACGTGGCGCGTTATTGCTGGCAGTCAAAGGTACAGAAATCTGAGTCAATTTGACCAAACAAACATCCCGTGACACGGGAATAAATCCCGTCTAACGGGATGAGTTACCGTGCCGCGACATGCTGCCACGTGGCACGGTGACCCTGCGCCTGCACTTCACACTTTTCCAAGCCATCAGCGAATATTCTTTGCCTTTTGACCAGTTTGAACGCTTTTTCCGAGGTTTTTGGACAGTTATTTTCTCACGGAAAAAGCGCGAAGGTTCTAACTTATATTTAAAGGGGACCAAAATTACTATTTTACCCCTAGCAAGCGTCAAAGTCAATTCTCTGATATTTTTAATACCTAATATGGTCGAAAAGTCGACTTGAAGGTAAATCATCTACGACCCACGGACAATCAAACTGCTATTATTTCAGCACAAGGTTCTCGATACACAGAGACTTGTAATTTCAATAGACAAGTTTTTTTCCTCAAGCATGGAAAATTGTCGGTCGTTGCTACCTCTCAACACGAAGGAGTCAACGATTATTTTATTCATCACATCGACTTTCCTCAAGCATGGAAAGTATTCAATCATCGGCTTTCCTCAAGCGTGGAAAGTATTCATTTATCGACTTTCCTCAAGCGTGGAAAGTATTCATCTGTCGGTTTTCCTCAAGCATGGAAAACATTATCGGTGGATTTCTTCAAGCATAGAAAACCGCCAAAATCATCTGTCGGCTTTCCTCAAGCATGGAAAGTATTATCGGTGGATTTCTTCAAGCATAGAAAACCGCCAAAATCATCATTCATCATGGGAGAGAGATGAATTTGAAGTGAATTTGCCTCCATTCATGCATGGTTTTGAGACTTTAGGCTTTAAGGAAGTTGAGGGAGCTATTGTTCATGAAGGTAGTGGAGGAGATTATGTGGTTCCTCTTGGGAGTTGGATGTTTGAGGGAGATGGTGATCATGAGTGTTCTTCTTTTGAGGATTCTATGATTGATTTTCATGCCCTCATTGGCGATGAGAGACCTTGTGTTGAGGGAGTCGCGAACCCTTTACCTATTTCTCATACCCCTTTCTCTCAAAAGTTCAATCACATCCCCTATTGCCCTATTTTTCTCCCGTCCTTTGTTGGTAAGCCTATTGGGGACCCTTTTGTCTATAATGATTTGAATGTGGCTCATTTTTCTCCAATTTGGGAAAAGGGTGATGTTGCTACCCAAAAATATTTTGAGGAGAGTTTGCCTTCTTTTTCCTTTTCTTCTTCTTTTTCTTTTTCTTTTTTTTCTTATTTTGTTGAGTTTTCTTTTGATTCTTCTTCCTTCCCTTGGCATCTCTCTCCTCATAGGTGTGCACTTTGCTTGTTGCATGCCTTATTTTTTTCATGTGCACACTTACTTTCTTATGAAATGTGTAGTAGTGCATTTGACAAGCTCTTGCGATTGTTGCAATACTATTTTACAAGAGCGGTCACGCTTGGACCTTAAGCAAACCTTTCTTGGGAAGTAATCCATGTCTTAGATTAGATTTTCCTTTTCTTTTTAGAATAGATTTTCTCTCATGGAAATGTTTGTGTGCCTTTTGCTAGGTACATGACTTGATATTCTTTGATGCTTCGATTTGGATCAAGAATCAAGGAAGGTTGACTCCTATTTTTACTAGCACATGGAAACAAGGTTCAATTCTTGTGAAATTAGCTATGAAAGGTTTAATTGGGTCATTTGCGGGTATTTACATCCACCTCAAATCCGGTAATATATTTCTTTGCTCTTTCTCTAGTGGATGATGACTTGTTGGACATATGTTGGTTTGTTGGATTCATCTCCTTGTTTTCCCCTCCCATGGATTATATGATTTATGTTTGAGTGTATTGTCTCATTCAAGCTTGGGGGACGGTATTCTATCATGTTTGGTGGGATTTTGATTCATATATGCTTTGCACCTTTGTATATGCTTTTCCATGTTTCTCTTATTTTGAAAAAACTCCAAAAAGATTTTCCTTTCTATCAAGGAAAATTTGCAATGTGTTTTGTTTTGTTCTTGCTTTGGACATAATAACATTTGGACTTGCATAATTGAATGCTTTTCTTCCTAAATGGTAACGGTGTGCACGGTTTGAGAGTACGCTTGGTTGATTCTAGGATAAAGCATGCTAAGGTAGTTGGTTAGAACTAGTGGGAACATGAAGCCGGATTCTACTTGTTTGTGGCATGTTTGGTAGTTGCTTCCTATAGTCGATTTGACACCAATAGTGAGTTTTTTCTACAACCATGTGAGTTCTATGTTTTTCAAGCCTTCTACCTTACTTGTATGAGCGGCATGGATCCTTGACTTCTTGCAAACCTAATCTTGAAACTTGACTCATAGATCTTGAATCCGAGACCGAACCATTTAGGGAGAACAAAGGCACCTTTTTTCAGGGTGGTATTTTTCATTTTTAGGATAGTTTGTTTCTTTCTTTATTTTTTGGTTTACATTTGCCTTCTTGCAACCATTTGAGCCTTATACCTTCTTTTCAAGCCACATCTTTAGATATTTGGCCTTTTGTTTCATTTTCTTTCTTTTCTTGGTTTTTGTGAAGCAATTGATCATATTTGATGGAGTTTGTGGTGGAGAAGTTGAAATGTTTGGTTCTAATGATACCAAGATTTTGTGATTTCTTCCTTGTGAATAATGGCAAATGAGTATGAGTAAAAGCCGTCCTACATTATAAAAGGCATGGACAAATAAGTGCTAAGTCGAAAAATCCGTCCAAAGTAAAAAGAAGCAAGGACAAAGCATTATTGAAAAATGAAAAAAAAAGTGAAAAAATGAAAAAATTCAAAAATATTTTGATGTGAGTTTTCTCCCTTTTTGAGCATTGAGGACAATGCTCAATTTAAGCTTGGGGGGAAGCGTTCTCACGCTTTTTGTGTATATGTTTGTGATTTATAGCTTTGAATAAGCTTGGGGGTGTTAGTTTATTTTTGTTTGGTGACTACATGATTGTGATTCTAAGAATAGGCCGTTCTTTGCTTCACTTTTAGGAAAACCACCAAATTTCAAATTTTTAGCCTACCTTCACCCTTATTGCCTTACGTTACAACCTTGGGGAAAGACCTATTGACCTAAATGGTTGAGTCACTCATCGGTGGAGAGGAATGTGAGTTTTAGGAATAGGGAGAGGGAATGCAAAAGTCAAGATGTCGAGTAGCCTAAAAATTTTGTTTTTCCGGATCCTTCGTGGAATCATTGGGATGCTCATTTAAGGTCGATTTGAAGCTATCAAGAAGAACGCGGTAAGATCGTTTGGGATAAAAGTGGATTGTGAAAGGTAGTTCCTATGCTTAGCATATTTATGTTTCAATCAACCTTGGGTATCTTGGAACGTGCACTCCCTTACTTGTTTAGAAAGATTTGCAACCACTTGTGCTTGTACATTTACAAAAGTCCTTTCATAAACATTTGTTTGCTTTTTTTGTATGTTGTTTTCTTTTTCATGCTTTGCCTTGATTGTATTATTATGAGAGTTATGGGTCAAACTCTTAGGATACCCTTACGAGACCTCACTCGTTCTCATAGGCAACTTTGGGGTTTAAAGGGCTTGTTGTAGCTAAAAACAACCGTGATTCCTAGAAAGTGAGTTAGTGTATATTCTCATCTCGTCTCTTCTTTCGTGTGTTTTAATAAGATCGTCATTTCCACTCCCTTGGTTTTGTTTTGCTCGAGGACGAGCAAAAGGTAAGCTTGGGGATATTTGATGTGTGTCATAAATGGCACACATTTGACGAGAATTTAGGTCATTTCTATTCTCTTTTCATAGCTTTCATGCTTAATAAGTGCTTAGTTTTATGCTTTGTTACTTAGTTTTACCTTTCTTCTCTTATTTTGTAGCTTTTGTACATTTCGTTGGTTTTCTAGCCTTTTCTTCTTTATTTGCTCTATTTTCGTGGTTGTAGGTATTGGAAGAGGTTCGGGTCTTAATTTGGTGATCCACTATGGCGGAAGAAGCTTTTGGACCAAGTTCATGGAGTTTGGGAAGCTCAAGATGCAAAGAAGTGAAAGTTCCAAGTCTTGGCTCTTCTCTTGTGCTCCCTTCAAAGGAAGTGTGTGCCCTCAATATTACGCCGTAGCTACTGCCTACCTTGTCCTCCATCACCATCATAAATCATGTGTGCACCCCTTGAGCTTGAAAAGTTGAAGATTCGAAGAAACCCAGCTGAGTGCGGCCGCACGCGCAGATTGTGCGGGCGCACACGAGGGATGTGCGGCCGCACACCATGGTGGTGCGGGCGCAAATCATGGTGGTGCGGGCGCACACCCCCTGTTGTGTGGCCGCACCAACGTGGGTCTTTTTCGATCGGTTTTCGACGATTTTCTCTCTCTTCTTATACCTATTTGAACCCTATTTTTGTAAGAAGTTTTCATAAGAGAATTAGATCATATTCTTAGCTTAGTTGAGAGCTTCTCTCTCTAGATTTAGGGGTTAGTTTAAGGAGTAGATTTTAGAGAGAGAAAGTGAAGAATTTCAATGGTGATTGAGAGATTGAAGATCCAATGGTGACAATTGTATTGGAGATCTACTCTATTATCAATGAGCATTTCTAAACTCTATCTCATTTTATTGTTTTGTTTAGTATTCATGTTTGGTTTGTTGGATTTTGATTAAATTTTGATGATTTGATGATTGATGTTTGATTAGAGTAATTGTTTTTCTTTGATTGTTGATTTCTTTAGTTGTTTGTTGAATTGATGATGTTACTAGAGTAGTTGTTTGGTTAGGGATTTGGTGAAGCTTGTATAATGTAATGAATTGATGTAGATTGGGGATTTTGATGGAGTTGATGATGTGATTAAATTGGTTAATTGATTATGTGCATGTGTGTGTTTGATTTAGGCTTGATCACCCTAGTTATTCACACTAGATTGCATTGTATGTTCACATTAATACGGACCATTGATTTGTGGCTTGCATTTACACGATTGAGGTGTCTTGTGATGTTTTCTAGCTAGAGTTTATCGTAGTTGACGCTAGTTAGACCTCTAAGAGAATAGCTTGATATGCTCTTTTGGTTGCATGATTGATTTTCCCTCACATTGTTTGACTTAGTCGACTTTCCATTCCAATTTGCATTGTTCATTGCTATTGTAAGTGAATCCTAATCCCTAGCTCTTATATTTGTTTGGTTTCTTCGTTTTAGTAGTTTTTAGAGTCACTTTTTATCTCTTGTCTTCGATCGAGCTTAGGCATATAATTAGAATCACTTAGGCATTACCGTTCCTTTGGGTTCGACCCTTGACTTACCTCTATACTTGTATTTAGGTTTGTTGAGTGTTTATAAATTTTGTTTGGCTTAGGAGGATTAGTCCAACGACCTAATTTTCCCACGTCACCGCTGGGGAGGATTTCTATTTATATTCCTGAAATTTATTTAATTTTGGCAATTATTTAGAATGAGCGGATGAGACTCGAAAAATTCTAAGTATTTCATGTGCGTGATTTGATTAACATTATTGTCATATGCATTAAAAGGTCCTCATGGGAGCACCCCATGAGTCAATCCATAGGAATTTTACACGTAGGTGATGAATGACATTTTTGGCACTCATTTGGTTCCTTTTTGGATGATTTTTATTCCATTTTATCTCTCCTTTCTTTAGTTTTTCTTAGTTTTATTCTTGTTTTCTTCATTTTATGCATTTTGTAGTTAGTTTCTCTATTTTGTGCTTTTTCTAGTTTATTTGTTATTTTTCCCTTTTATTTGCTTTTTCTCCTTTGTTTGTAGGTTGTGATTGATTGTCCAAGGATTCCCGAGCTTCCTCTCCATGATCTTTCATTGTTTTCATGCCTAAACCTTGTGCAAGAAGTTTCAAATCAAAAGAGGGATCAAAGGGGCATGCTTCAACGCCTTATAAATGCCTTCCTCATGGCTCATTTTCTTCAAGAAATTCAAGGAAGTTGCTGCCTACCTTGTCCTCCATCATCATCATCTAGGATGCGTGCACCTCGTGAGCAAGGGCAAAGAAGAAAGGAGGGCGCTGCAGCTATGTGCGGGCGCACATGAGGAGTGTGCGGCCGCACATCAGTCGTGTGCGGCCGCACATCTGGTGTGTGCGGGCGCACATACCTGGGTGTGCTCCCGTGCGCACCGTTCTCTCTCCTCCGAGCGCCCGCACCTGCGTGGGTCTCTTCTTGGGCGTCAATACCGACCTTCTCCTTTGTATATATAGTTTTTCCCTTCTATTTTTGTAGTAACAGTTCATATTAGAATTAGATCATATTCTTAGCTTAGTTGAGAGCTTCTCTCTCAAGATTTAGGGGTTAGTTTTTGGAGTAGATTTTAGAGAGAGAAAGTGAAGAATTTCAATGGTGATTGAGAGATTGAAGATCCAATGGTGACAATTGTATTGGAGAACTACTCTATTATCAATGAGCATTTCTAAACTCTATCTCATTTATTGTTTTGTTTAGTATTCTTGTTTAGATTGTTGATTTTGATTGAGGTTTGATGATTTGATGATTGATGTTTGATTAGAGTAATTGTTGATTCTTTGATTTTAGATTGTTGATTTCTTTAATTGTTGGTTGAATTGATGATGTTGCTAGAGTAGTTGTTTGGTTAGGGATTTGGTGAAGCTTGTATAATGTAATGAATTGATGTAGATTGGGGATTTTGATGGAGTTGATGATGTGATTAAATTGGTTAATTGATTATGTGCATGTGTGTGTTTGATTTAGGCTTGATTACCCTTGTTATTCACACTAGATTGCATTGTAAGTTCACATTGATACGAACCATTGATTTGTGGCTTGTATTTACACGATTGAGGTATCTTGTGATGTTTCCTAGCTAGAGTTTATCGTAGTTCACGCTAGTTAGACCTCTAGGAGAATAGCTTGATATGCTCTTTTGGTTGCATAATTGATCTTCCCTCGCATTGCTTGACTTAGTCAACTTCCTAAACCAATTTGCTTTGTTCATTGCTAATATAAGTGAATCCTAATCCCTTGCATTTTATTTGTTTGATTTCCTTGTCTTAGTTGTTGTTAGTATACTCTTTTATCTCTTGTTTTCGACCTAGCTTAGGCATACAATTGAAAGCACTTAGACATTACCGTTCCTTTGGGTTCGACCCTTAACTTACCTCTATACTAGTATTTAGGTTTGTTAAGTGTTTATAAATTTTGTTTGACTTAGGAAGATTAGTCCAACGACCTAATTTTCCCACGTCAAAATGGCGCCTTTTTGTGAATATTTCAATAGACTTAAGGAATTTCTTGACTATAATTGTTGTAGTCTTTGGGAAGCTTGTGAGATTTGTTATCATGGTTTGAATGAGCAAACTAGGGATATAGTTGAAGGAATGCATAATGGTGATTTTAGAGCATTTTCTATTGAAGATGCTTGAAAATTTTATGTTTGGTTTGTTTGGGAAGTCTATAACAAGGGTAAACGTGCTTCTATTTTTGATGTGCAATGTGTTAATTCTTTCAATGCTAGCATGATTTACCATGATGTGTCACATAACCCCATAGTTGAACTTATAACAAATGCTTCCAATTCTATTTCCTCTTTTGTTCATGATAATGTGTTGCATGTTCAAGCTAACAAATCTCATACATTTGAAAATGCTCCCAACCCCCTATTTGATGAAAATGCTCATGTTTTTAATGATGATGATCCCACTTTTGGTTGTACTTCTTCTTCTCTTGTTGAGCCTCAATCTCCTACCCCTTTTGAATCTCTTATTGCTACCTTGGAAACTCAAATTAGGCATGTTGAGCTTCGTGATGATCTTGGGCCTAACAAAGAGTCGACTCTTAATTGTTTAAGAAGTCAATTGGAGATGATGAAAAAGAATGAGGAGCGTCTTGAGGAGGGAAGAAGGAGAAATGAAGAGCTAGGAAGCCATTTGTCATCCTTGATGCTTATGTGTGAAAGTTACAAATCTAATGTGTGTGTTGAGGGTGATGATGGTGATTCCGAGCAACCAAGTGTGTGTGAGGATCCTATTGTTGAGCATAGGAGTGAAGGAGAGAGAGCCGAGAGTGATAATGAGTTTGATAAAATTTTAAGTCTAGACATCTCTTCCTTTGTTGATTGTGATGAGTTTCAAGTGTATGAATGTGACTCTTCTATCCATGAGTATTTGGACTCGTTTGAGGTTATGACAATTATGTTTGTTGATTGCATAGGGAATAGCCATAGGCTTTTAAGCAAGTTCATTGATGATGCTTCATGGGAGAGAGATGATTTTGAAATTAATTTGCCTCCATTCATGCATGGTTTTGAGACTCTAGGCTTTAAGGAAGTTGAGGGAGCTATTGTTAATGAAGGTAATGGAGGAGATTATGTGGTTCCTCTTGGGAGTTGGATGTTTGAGGGAGATGGTGATCATGAGCGTTCTTCTTTTGAGGATTCTATGATTGATTTTCATGCCCTCATTGGTGATGTGAGACCTTATGTTGAGGGAGTAGCTAACCCTTTGCCTATTTCTCATACCCCTTTCTCTCAAAAGTTTAACCACATCCCCTATTGCCCTATTTTTCTCCCTTCCTTTGTTGGTAAGCCTATTGGGGATCCTTATGTCTATGATGATTTGAATGTGGCTCATTTGTCTCCAATTTGGGTGATGTTGCCACCCAAAAATATTTTGAGGAGTGTTTGCCTTCTTTTTCCTTTTCTTCTTATCTTTCTTTTTCTTCTTATTTTGTTGAGTTTTCTTTTGATTCTTCTTCCTTCCCTTGGTACCTCTCTCCTCATAGGTGTGCACTTTTCTTGTTGCATGCCTTATTTTTGTCATGTGCACACTTACTTTCTTATGAAATGTGTAGTAGTGCATTTGACAAGCTCTTGCGTGCGCTGAATTATTATGTTACTAGAGCGGTCAAGCTTGGACGTTAAGCAAACCTTTCTTGGGAAGTAACCCATGTTTTAGATTAGATTTTCCTTTTCTTTTTAGAATAGATTTTCTCTCATGGAAATGTTTGTGTGCCTTTTGCTAGGTACATGACTTGATATACTTTGGTGCTTCAATTTGGATCAAGAATTAAGGAAGGTTGACTCCTATCTTTGCGAGCATATGGAAACAAGGTTCAATTCTTGAGAAATTAGCTATGAAAGGTTTAATTGGGTCATTTGCGGGTATTTACACCCACCTCAAATCCGGTAATATCTTTCCTTGCTCTTTCTCTATTGGTTGGAGACTTGTTGGACATATGTTGGATTGTTGGATTGATCTCCTTGTTTTCCCCTCCCATGGATTATATGATTTTTGTTTGAGTGCATTGTCTCATTCAAGCTTGGGGGAGGGTATTATATCATGTTTGGTGGGATTTTGATTCATATATGCTTTGCACCTTTGTATATGCTTTTCCATGTTTCTCTTATTTTGAAAAACTCCAAAAAGATTTTCCTTTCTATCAAGGCAAATTTGCAATGTGTTTTGTTTTGTTCTTGCTTTGGACATAATAACATTTGGACTTGTATAATTGAATGCTTTTCTTCCTAAATGGTAATGGTGTGCACGGTTTGAGAGTACGCTTGGTTGATTCTAGGATAAAGAATGCTAAGGTAGTTGGTTAGAACTAGTGGGAACATGAAGCCGGATTCTACTTGTTTGTGGCCCGTTTGGTAGTTGCTTCCTATAGTCTATTTGACACCAATAGTTAGTTTTTGCTACATTCGAGTGAGTTCTTTGTTTTTCAAGCCTTCTACCTATACTTATATGAGCGGCATGGATCCTTGACTTTCTGCAAACCTAATCTTGAAACTTGACTCATAGATCTTGAATCCGAAACCGAACCACTTAGGGAGGACAAAGACACCTTTTTCGGGGTGGTATTTTTCATTTTTAGGATAGTTTTATTCATTTTTTTTTTTGTTATTTTTGGGTTTACATTTGCCTTCTTGCAACCATTTGAGCCTTATCCCTTCTTTTCAAGCCACATCTTTAGCTCTTTTGGCCTTTTGTTTCATTTATCTTTCTTTCTTTGTTTTTGTGAAGCAATTGATCATTCTTGATGGAGTTTGTGGTGGAGAAGTTGAAATGTTTGGTTCTTATGAAAGCAAGATTGTGTTATGATTTCTTTGTGAATAATGGCAAATGAGTTTGAGTAAAAGCCGTCCTACATTACAAAAGGCATGGACAAATAAGTGCAACATTGAAAAAGCCGTCCAAAGTTAAAAGAGGCGAGGACAAAGCACTATTAAAAAAAAAAAAAGAAAAAAAAAGTGAAAAATGAAAAATCCAAAAATATTTTGTTGTGAGTTTTCTCCCTTTTTGAGCATTGAGGACAATGCTCCATTTAAGCTTGGGGGGAAGCGTTCTCACGCTTTTTGTGTATATGTTTATGGTTTATAGCTTTGAATAAGCTTGGGGGTGTGAGTATTTTTGTTTGGATAGGTGTCTACTTGATTGTGATTCTAAGAAAGGGCCCGTTCTTTGCTTCACTTTTAGGAAAACCACCAAATTTCAAATTTTTAGCCTACCTTCACCCTTATTGCCTTACGTTACAACCTTGGGGAAAGACCTTTTGACCTAAATGGTTGAGTCACTCATCGGTGGAGAGGAATGTGAGTCTTAGGAATAGGGAGAGGGAATGCAAAAGTCAAGATGTCGAGTAGCCTAAAAAATTCTCTTTTTCCGGTTCCTTCGTGGAATCATTGGGATGCTCACTTGAGGTCGATTTGAAGCTATTAGGAAGAACGTGGTAAGATCGTTTGGGATGAAAGTGGTTTGTGAAACCTAGTTCCTATGCTTAGCATATTTATGTTTCAATCAACCTTGGGTATCTTGGAACGTGCACTCCCTTACTTGTTTAGAAAGATTTGCATCCACTTGTGCTTGTACATTTGCAAAAGTCATTTCAAGAACATTTGTTTGCTTTTCTTGTATTTTGTTTTCTTGTTCATGCTTTGCCTTGTTTGTATTATTATGAGATGTTGGGTCAAACTCTTAGGATACCCTTACGAGACCTCACTCGTCATCATAGGCGACTTTGGGGTTTAAAGGGCTTGTTGTAGCTAAAAACAACCGTGATTCCTATGACAATGAGTTTTAGTGTATATTCTTATCTTGAGTCTTTCTTTTTCAATAAAATTTTCATCCTCTCTCTTTCTTGCTTTGTTTTGCTCGAGGACAAGCAAAAGTTTAGCTTGGGGGAATTTGATGAGTAACATTTTTGGCACTCATTTGGTTCATTTTTGGATGATTTCTATTCCATTTTATCTCTCCTTTCTTTAGTTTTCCTTAGTTTTATTCTTGTTTTCTTCATTTTATGCATTTTGTATTTAGTTTCTCTATTTTGTGCTTTTCTAGTTTATTTGTTATTTTTCCCTTTTATTTGCTTTTTCTTCTTTGTTTGTAGGTTGTGATTAATTGCCCAAGGATTCCCGAGCTTCCCCTCCATGATCTTTCATTGTTTTCATGCCTAAAGCTTGTGCAAGAAGTTTCAAATCAAAAGAGGGATCAAAGGGGCATGCTTCAAGGCCTTATAAATGCCTTCCTCATGGCTCATTTTCTTCAAGAAATTCAAGGAAGTTGCTGCCTACCTTGTCCTCCATCATCATCATCTAGGATGCGTGCACCTCGTGAGCAAGGGCAAAGAAGAAAGGAGGGCGCTGCAGCTATGTGCGGGCGCACATGAGGAGTGTGCGGCCGCACATCTGGTGTGTGCGGGCGCACATACCTGGGTGTGCTCCCGTGCGCACCGTTCTCTCTCCTCCGAGCGCTCGCACCTGCGTGGGTCTCTTCTTGGGCGTCAATACCGACCTTCTCCTTTGCATATATAGTGTTTCCGTTCTATTTTTGTAGTAACAATTCATATTAGAATTAGATCACATTCTTAGCTTAGTTGAGAGCTTCTCTCTCTAGATTTAGGGGTTAGTTTTAGGAGTAGATTTTAGAGAGAGAAAGTGAAGAATTTCAATGGTGATTAAGAGATTGAAGATCCAATGGTGACAATTGTATTGGAGATCTACTCTATTATCAATGAGCATTTCTAAACTCTATCTCATTTATTGTTTTGTTTAGTATTCTTGTTTAGATTGTTGATTTTGATTATGTTTTGATGATTTGATGATTGATGTTTGATTAGAGTAATTGTTGATTCTTTGATTGTAGATTGTTGATTTCTTTAATTGTTGGTTGAATTGATGATGTTGCTAGAGTAGTTGTTTGGTTAGGGATTTGGTGAAGCTTGTATAATGTAATGAATTGATGTAGATTTGGGATTTTGATGGAGTTGATGATGTGATTAAATTGGTTAATTGATTATGTGCATGTGTGTGTTTGATTTAGGATTGATCACCCTTGTTATTCACACTAGATTGCATTGTAAGTTCACATTGATACGGACCATTGATTTGTGGCTTGCATTTACACGATTGAGGTGTCTTGTGATGTTTCCTAGCTAGAGTTTATCGTAGTTCACGCTAGTTAGACCTCTAGGAGAATAGCTTGATATGCTCTTTTGGTTGCATAATTGATCTTCCCTCGCATTGCTTGACTTAGTCTACTTCCTAAACCAATTTGCTTTGTTCATTGCTAATATAAGTGAATCCTAATCCCTAGCATTTTATTTATTTTATGACACTATAGACACTAATGATGAGTGACATTTTTTGCACTCATTTGGTTTCTTTTTGGATGATTTTTATTTCATTTTATCTCTCTTTTCTTTAGTTTTCCTTGGTTTTATTCTTGTTTTCCTCATTTTATGCTTTTTGTAGTTTATTTCTCTTTTTCATGTCTTTTTCAAGTTTATTTGTTATTTTTCTCTTTTACTTGTTTTTTTTATCTTTTGCTTGTAGGTGGTAATCGATTGTCCAAGAATTCCCGAGCCTCCTCTCTACTATTTTTCATTGCTTTTATGCCTAGAGAAGGTGCAAGAAATGTCAAGTCAAAGGTGGATCCAAGGGGCAAGCTTCAAGGCTTTGTTTGTGCCTTATTCATGGCTTTCATTCTTCAAGAAGTTCAAGAAAGTTTCTGCCCACCTTGTCCTCCATCATCATCATCATAGGTGCGTGCATCACTTGAGCTAGGACGAAGAGAAGAAGGGGAGGAAACCCAGGAACGTGCGGGCGCACGCAGGGGGTGTGCGGCCGCACAGTGGTCGTGTGCGGCCGCACACCAGGCACGTGCGGGCGCACATGCCTGGGTGTGTCCCGTGCGTGCCTTTCTCCCTCCTCCGAGCGCCCGCACCTACGAGAGTCTATTTTTGGGCGTCTTTACCGACCTCCTCCTTGTATATATAGTTATTTCTACCTATTTTTAGAAAGGAAGTTTTTAGATTGAATTAGATAGTTAGTTTTTGGAGAATTTTTAGAGAGAGAAACTCAAGAACTAGAGAGAGAAACTCATGATCTTTGGTGTTTGTTCAAGAATTCATCATTGTATTTGATCTTTTGATCAAAGTTTTGTAAGGATCTTCTTCTTAATCTCAATTCAAGTTTGATTTTAGTTGATTTCATTAGTTTTTTATATTGTTGATGATTGATTTGGTTATTGATTGAATTTTGATTGATTTTGATTGATTGTTGGTTTAATCTTTGAATTCAAGCATGTTGATGATTAATTTGATGAATGTTGTAGTTTTGATCTCCATTTCCATGGCTAGTGAGTAGTTCTCTAGCTAGGGAGATGGTGAAGCATGCATGAATGATGGAATAGTGTAATTTGGGGATAATTGATGGAGTTGATGATATGATTAAATTGGTTGATTTTTCATGTGCATGTATGTGATTAATTGAGGTTTGGCCATCTTTGATTAACACACTAGATTGCATTGTAAGTATGCTATGACACGGACAATTGATTAGTAGACTTGCAATTTCACGATTGAGGTGCTTTGTTATGTTCCCTAGTTAGAGTTAGCATAGTTGACACTAGTTAGACCTCTAGGTGAACCACCTTAGCATGCTCTTTTGGATACATGATAGTTTTCCCTCATATCGATTGACTTAGTCGGTTTAACCTCCCAAATTACCAATTCCATTGTAAATGTATGTGGATCCATTGCCCTAGTGTTTTAGATCGATTAAATACAAGTTTGCATACATAGTTTAGACCTAGTCCTACTTCAAACCCCTTTTGTTTCCGAAATAGCTTAATCTAGACTTCGTGCATTTAACATCATTCCCTTGGGATTCGACCTTGACTTTCCACTAGACTAATAGGGGTTGGTTAAGCATATAAATATAGTTTGACAGGGCAAGGGGGTAGCCCAACGACCTACCATTCCGAGCCACGTCAAAATGGCGCCGTTGCGGGGGAATGGTGCTTGAGTGTATGAAGTTTTTGAGTCTATTTCATTTTTGACAAAATGCAAAAAGATTTTGTTTCTCTAGGCTACATTTGTAGCCGTGCTACTAACATTTTTGTGTGAGTTTTGCATGCATAGAACCCGTGATCGTCCCCTTGTTCCCCTTGATCCGGAAATAAAAAGGACTATTTCAAGAAGAAGAGTGGATATTAGATCTTTGGCTTATAGCTCTTCGAGTGAAGAAATTCAAGAAGAACAAGGAATGGGTGAACATCCTAGAATAGCCTTGAAGGAGCTTGGAGTGCCCGGGGCATATAGATTTGAAAGTGGAATTGCTCCCCCAACTACCCCGGCAAATGACTTCGAAATCCGTCCAGCAATGATCACCTTGATCGAGAGAAGGCAATATAGTGGGGCTAAAAATGAAAGCCCATTGAACCATTTGAATGAATTTGAAAAATATTGCAACACTATCAAAGTCAATGGGGTCTCTCAAGAATTCATCCGCCTCAAGTTGTTCCCCTTCTCTCTAATAGGTAGATCTTTGGAGTGGCTAGACAAGGAGGTGAAGACCAACTCCTTGAGAACTTGGGATGATGTTACAAAGGCTTTCTTGTCCCGTTTCTATCCCCAAAAGAAGACGGCGGAGGCAAGAGCCTTGATTCAAGGGTTCAAGCAAAGGCCAAATGAAAGTCTCTATGAAGCATGGGAGAGATTTAAAGATTATCAAAGGGAGTGTCCTCATCATGGAATCCCCACATACCAAGTGATCCAAATCTTCTATGGCGGTTTAAGTCCCCAAGGCAAGTCATGCCTTGATGGAGGGTGACAAGGGAATAATCGCGTCGTCAAACGACTACACCTAGATCAAATACAATTTATACAACCTAAACAAACCTAATACGAGTATAAGGCAAGCATAGGGGTCGAACCACAGAGAACGGTTAAACACCACCAAATGTTATCGACAATTAAGCTAGTCCGGAATAGGAGATAAATAAACTAAAGTCTAAAAATGCTAAAATAAGAAATAAAACATTAAGGGAAATGGTTTAGGTATAGCATTCACTTGAAGACAAACAAATGCATAGAAGTTGAATTAATTATGAACTAAACATGCTCAAATATCGAAATAAAGAGTCCAATCTAGCCGCCTTCCGGGGTCAATTGGCTTCTCCTAACATAGCCTCTATGTTTCCACATTAGAACCATATACTAGGAGGTACTATTAAATAACAATCGATACTAATGAACCTTAACTAAGTCAACTTCCGTTCCTTGTTAGCAAAGATTCACCTTTAATCAACTAACAACAAGCATTTTGCAAGTAGATTAAAGAATATCAAGCATATAAAGACTTTAATCACAAATAAATCAACTCTAAACCTAGAACATGCTCAAGATCCAACTACACCACAACCTTCCCCTCAATGGGGAAAATTACTCACTAATCATGATAATAACAAGATTAATCAACAAATAATCAAGAATCAACATGATCAACAAGCAATGAAGGAAAATCAAAATAAGCAAATAAAACTAAATACAAAAACAAAGAAAGAGAGTAAGAGATTGCTCATTAATTAAAGATGAAGATTTGCAAAGATTCAATCAAGCTCCTTCTTCAATATCCAAGTTCATCAATGGAAAAACCCTTACTTTCTCTCTCTAAACTACTCTAATTCTAATCTAAACCTAGAGAGAGAAGCTCTCCTAAATCTAATTAGAGAGTAGAATAATGGATAATAATTGTTCTCCTCCTAATTACCCCAAAAATGGGTATTTATACTAACTTAATAAAACTAGGAAAAATAGAAAATAAAAGAAGAAAAATAAATAAAGAAAGAAAAGGAAATAAAAAGAAAATAAAAGAGAAAAGAAATAAAAGAGAAAAGAAAATAAGAAAAAGAAAAGGAAAAGAAATAAAAAGAAAAATAATAAAACCCACAAATTCCACCCAAAATCGACAGACCCCCAAACTCCCTCCTCTTCGAAATTTGGCTGCTCTGAACATACATCACCACCATCTCTCCATCATCTCGTGGCTACTCTTCACCATCCAGCTTCACGTAACCATCATCAACGGCTCAAATCAGCATCATCATCATCTAGCATCAAATCTTGGCCCTCCGATTCTCATTAAAAATCACGTGAAAAGCTCGTGATTGACCCACAATTGCGCGCCCGCACAGAAGACGCGCACAGGTCGCGCAAACCTTCTGCCTCGACTCTAATTTTGGACTCCAATTTGTGCGCCTTCTGACAAAGCTGCGCGGCCGCGGAGGTCTGGGTAGTTGCAATTGGAGTTGCGCGGCTATGAGGTAAGTAATTTGGTGGTGATTTGGGTGGTTGTTGTTGATTGGAGGTGGTGCGATGGCTGTATGGGGTGATTGCGGTGGTGGTGCTGGGCGTTGTGGGATTTGGGTTTGATTGAGAAGCAGGGGAAGGTTGCTGTAATTGGGGTTGCTGGTGTGTGTTTGGAGATGCGGTGGTTGGCTGGAGGTTTGATTGGTGGTTTAATTAGTGCTGTTGGTTGTCGTTGTTGCAGTTGCTGTTGTTGAGTGAGTGAGGGCTACTGTTGGTGTTGTTGTTGCAGTTGCTGTGAGTGTGTGTGATGTTGCGGGGTGAAGCAAGGGTGTTGCGGGGCTGATGGGCTGGTGTTGACTGTTGTTGGTTTGTGAGTTTGGTGGGCTGTTGTGATGCGTGAGTAAAGGAGAGGGAGCAGGGGAGTGAGATGCCGACCATGCTGTAGCTTGAGGTGGTGTAGGATAAAGAAGGGTGTGGTGATGGATAAGGGGCAGCAGGTTTGTTTGGCGTTTGGCTCAACTTGGAACCCGAACTCACTTGACATAAAACCCAAACCCCTACACACAAAACCAAGAAAGGATTAGGACAAAGAAAAAGAATATAATAAAATAAAAATAAATAAAGGACGAAATAAAATAAAACCAAGACAAATAAAATAAAATAAATAAAATAGAAATAAAATTTAAAAAAATAGGAAAATAGACTAAAACTAATAAAATAAAGAAAATAAACTAAAACACACCAAAATTACCAAAATAAACTAGAGACTTTATTAAAGAGAAAACAATAGAATAAAAGGAAAAATAAGGGAAAAAAAACACGAAAATAACCTAAATACTACCTCTACGAGTGACATAAATATCACTTATCAGAGGGGCCGGGGGTCCTATCATGAACAAAACCGAGGAAGAAGTTGTGGACATCATTGAGGATGTGGTGACATATTATAGGGATTGGCAAGATGGGGAGAGAGACTCTTCAAGCAAACAATCTTCATTGTATTCGGTGGACCATCTCAATGCAATCAACAACCTTTCCTCTCAAATGACAAATCTAGGAAAGGAGGTCACCGCAATCAAGGCTAAGTTGGAGAGCACTTCTACCTCTTCTCAAGCTTCCAATCTTCCCTACCAATTTAAGGGGAGAGGTACTCCTTCTAACTCTCAACCCCCTCCCTCTTCACATAATATGCCTTTGGGTTGCTTGTTTTGTGATGCATGTGGATCGTATGATCATGATTCTAGTGCTTGTCCTAATGAATGTGTTGATGAGTTTGACAATGAATGTGAACACCAGCTCGAGTACTTCAAAGTTAATCGAGTCAAGCGGGGCAACAAAACTGAACGGGTCCCTAGCCATTGGGTTCCTCTTGCCAATTGGCTTAGGGACCCTATCTTCATGTCTGCGTACGGCCTGTACCAGAACATGCCCTAAGGTGGACACTTAGAAATATAAAACCGCTTTTGTACGCATGTAGAGTTTTTTTAGAAAAATATTCTAACACTTTTGCTTTTTTTTTTTTTGCAGCGGAGGCCTACGCTATGCTTGACTCGGCCTAGGATGGTGAAGTAGAGATGTCCGAGGTGGACTTGGCTAGATACAAGGCTCGTTTCAAGATGTACGAGCAAATCAAAGATGTAAACACTTAGGTTATTTTTTAAATTTCTCATTCCTTGTTGTGTCTGTTCTGCTATATTGGGAGAAACCCACTTCTTGAGTTTGCACGGACACTTTATGTCCGTTCACGCATGCTGGAAGGAAGCTCCTTTCCCAAATCACACGGACGCCATCTTGTGCTTTGACTTTAAAATTTTTTCTAACTTTGTATTTTTGCAAACCTCCTCTTCCTCTCCGAAGGCCAGGCGGAAGCAGCCGGCCACGTCTACTCCGGATGCGAACGCACCCAAAAGAAGAAAGACGATTGCTTCCAAGCCGTCTTCCAAAGCCGCGGCAACGGCAAAGCCGCAGACTGTTACTACACAGTCTAAAGGAGAATAATCCCGTCAGACACAAAGCGGGGCCTCCAAGCCCATGGAACCTGTTGCTAATCAGGTCCATGAAGAGTCCGTCCCTTCGGACGGTGGGGATAGGTTAACCCAGAAAAAATTATCGGTCGCTAGATCGGGACGATGCTGGTCAACCAGCCGTCCAGCGACGCTGAAGGGAGTCGTCCGGATGAGGGGGAGGCTCCTTTGCCGCCTCCTCCCACCAATCTTTCTCCTCCAAGCTTCTCCACTAGTTAGCCATCTTCTTTCTTACTTTTTATAAGTCTTTATTTACTTGTGAATTTTAGCTAACTCTTTTTACACGGTCATTCGCAGATATATTAGAGGAGAAGCAGTTGAGGGTACCCGGCCAATCACTGACTGGCGCGGACAAAAAGGCCATGCGCGAGGCCGCGCGCGGTCCCTTCAGCGCAGCGTGACAAGCTGCGGGGGATCAACGAAGGCTTCCTCAGCCCCATACTGAATTGTAGCGCCTAGGTATATCTCTATCTCCTTATGCTTTTTCTTTCCAACACTTAGCAAATTTTTCTTTATTCGACTAAGTTTCATTTTTCTGTCCGCAGCTCTTCCTCTGTCTGAACGCCTTCCTAGATTGGAAAGACAAGGAGAACGAACGGTTGAAGAATACTTGGCTCGAAATTAGAAAAGCCGAGGATGCTGTAACTAGGACGACCGCTGTCCAAAGGGTACACTTTGAGACCCAAATAACCGCGCTGTCCGACAAAGCGGCGCGGTAAACAGAGGACCTGGTCAAACTGCGCAAGGCACTCGATCAGGAGTCCTTGGCCAGGGAGGCCATGAGGGTTGAAAGGGACGAGGCCATCCTGGAAAAGGAGAAGTGGAGGTTGGGCTTCGAGGCGTCCGAAGCCTTGAAAAGAGAGCTGAAGTTGGCCCATGCCAACCTTAAGTCTGCTCTAGATGAAGCGGACGCGCTGAAGGTCGAGGTTGACACCTTTAAGAAGTCCCTTGTGGACTTTGAGGAGCAACTTTAAACTCCTCGGCCGATCAGCGTGGAAGAAGTCATCCGCATTGAGAAAAATGCTGATGACAGGCTTAAGGCATACTTCTTTGATGCCTTCGACTTGATGGTGGACGAAGGTGAAGCCGCCTATTACGAGGAACGCTTCAAGAAGCAGCTCCAGTACGTCTGCCTTCGAGAAGACGCAAAGAATGCCGGCATGCCTCCTCCAGAGCTGGTCGTTACTTCCCCCGAGTCCGGAGAGGACGGGGATGAGGAGGAGGGGGACGACAAGGATGCCCCGGCAAAGGACGTCAAGATTGAGGAGGAGCCTGCCAAAGATAATACGGCTAAGTAGAGCTCAGGTCCTCCAACAACCGTCTGCCCAACTTCCCAGTTTTCTCTCTATGCAGCTTTTTACTTAGCTTATTTCTGTACTTTTTATTTTATTTTGAGGCCGCCTGTTCGAGCGGTTTTGTAAACATTTCGGCCGCCTTTGTGCGGTCTAATTAATGAAAATTTCGTCCGCCTTTTGAGCGGTTTTTACTTCTGTTTCATACTTAGCAATTTTTTGCAAATTTTCTGCTTTTTGCAAATTTTTCGTACGCCTCAATATTATACCTTGTCGTATGTTCCTAGGGGTATGCCCCTTTTTCAGTGTTCGCCTAGTCCATTTTCTAAGTGGTTTGATTAACTTGGTAGTTTTTATACTTTAAAAGGGTTTGACGACTAGCAAGTTAATCAAATCATAGTAATGATTGCCCTTGGACTAGGTGAAGCACCGAATCAATTTAATTGGCCGTTCGGCTATCATTGTACGAGTAGTCCGTTGAATCTATCGCTCGAACGCACCCTAGAAATCCTAAGTATTTTTTTTAACTTAGAGATTCCTTGATCGGCCGGGCCAAACGCCTAGGTATGCCCTTGCCCTTTTTGTAAAGGACACTTGCTTTCTACACAAGTTTGGAATACCTTGCCTCAATCGTCCGCCTAAAATTGGGGCGGACGCAATGTTCTCTGAATTTAATCAGTTTTTTTTTTTTTTTTTGCATGGCCGAATTGCTATATTGGGAGCAACCTTGCTTCCTTTTTACCTTGGCCATTCAAAAAGAATGATAAGCCGTGTTACTATATTGGAAGCAACTCAGTAAATCATTTCATTCGGTCGTTAATCATAAATAATAACAAGCAAATAAATACAAGTAAAACAACAAATAATTCAACAATGCCTGACTTTTCATTAATTTTGTCAAAAATACATTGTTGTGGCCGTATGGCTTTAATTACAAGGCTCGGTCAGTAGACCTTGCTGTATAAACAGCTTTTTGGCTATGTACTTAAAGAAACAAAACTCAAACATAATACTTCTTCAAGTTATAAGTGTTCCATGTCCGTGGGATCTGACGGCCATCAATTGCCTCAAGGCGATATGTGCCGTCACGGACTTCCTTCCCGATCCTGTACGGCCCCTCCCAGTTTGGAGTCAACTTGCCATCCTCATTGGCACGGCCAACAGCTTCCATTTTTCTCAATACTAGATCCCCCATTTTGAGCGGCCGCTTAGACACTCGACGGTTATATGCCCTTGTCATCCTTAAGCGATAAATATCATGCCTAAGCGCCGCATTTCCCCTAGCTCCTGGAAGGAAATCTAAGGCGGTCTTCGTAGCCTCCCAATTGGCCGATTCATCATAAAGCATTACCCGCAAACTGGGCTCATACATTTCAATTGGGAGTACAGCCTCAGCTCCATAGACCAAAAAGAATGGAGTCTCCCCCGTAGAACTCTTTGCTGTTGTCCGTATAGACCATAACACATTGACCAACTCGTCTGCCCATAGGCCGCCTGCTTTTTCAAGTTTGCGTTTGATCCCATTTCAAATCAACTTGTTATAGGCCTTAACTTGACCATTGGCTTGTGGTCGGTCGACTGAGGCAAAACAATGAGTAATGCCGTGGTCTCCCAACCACTCTTTGAGTTGACGCGTCTCAAATTAGGGTCCATTGTCGAACACCATTAATTGAGGTACCCCATACCGAGTGATTATGCTTTTCCAAATGAAGGCTGACACATCCGTCCATTTAATGCCCCGGAAGGCCTGAGCTTCAACCCATGTAGTAAAGTAGTCTACTGCCACTAGTACATATCGTCTCTGGCCGGATGCAGGAGTATACGGCCCCAAAATGTCCATGCCCCATTTGGCATAGGGAAGCGGACTACTGATGGCTGATAGACTATTTGCTGAACGATGAATAAGGGTTGAAAATCTCTGGCACTTATCACATGTTTTCACCATTTTCATGGTGTCAGACTTCAGGCTCGGCTAGTAATATCCCAAATGTGTCGCCTTTTCAGCTAAGGCTCGTGCTCCAATATTTGAACCACAATGGCCCTGATGAAGGTCTTCCAACACATCATGCCCTCTTTTGGGGGTTATACATTTAAGGTAAGGCTTTACAAAAGCTCTTTTGAATATCTCCCCATCCTTCATCTCAAACCAGGCCGCCTTCCTATTCAATAGCCAACTCTCTTTCGGATCGTCCGGAAGTATTCCATCCCTTAAGTAGGAAATAATTCCATCCATCTAGGTTGAACTTCTATCTATTATCTGAACGGGCTCGGCATCAATGCTCCTTTTTTCCTTTACTTCCCAAAACACTGATCTTGGAGTATCACATGATGCTGAGGAAGCCAATTTGGAGAGGGCGTCCGCTTGATGATTCTCTGAACGGGGAACTTGCTTGAGAGAAAAAAGTTCTAGGCCTTCGGCCTCATTCTTAACTAGCTGCATGTACTTCATCATGGCCGGCTCCCTGGCCTTGAAGCCACCATTGACTTGGTGGACTATCAGTCGGGAGTCCGAGCATACTTCAATTTTGGTTGCCCCGGCCGCTTTACACATCCTTAGGCCGGCCAACAATGCTTCGTACTCAGCTTCATTGTTTGACGCTTGGAACTGAAACCTCAACGCGTACTCATACTTGTCTCCCTCAGCAGATTCACATATAATACCAACGCCACACCCGGTCACTGTTGCACTACCATCCACAAACACTTTCCAGAATTGGTCCCCGGCCGGCTGAAGATCAGGCCGTGTCATTTCAGCCAAAAAATCCGCAAAGGTTTGCCCCTTGATTGCCTTCCTTGGTTCAAACACAAGATCAAAACCTCTGAGCTCTAAGGCCCACTTGAGCATGCGGCCACTTGCCTCTAATGTTGAGAACGTCTTCTTCAAGGGTTGGTCTATATAGACCATAATTGAATGTGCTAAAAAGTATGGCCGCAGCTTCTTTGATGTCATATACAAGGCCAGGCCAAATTTTTCAACTGGGGGGTACTTCAGCTCAGCATTATGAAGTACATGACTGATGAAGTATATCGGGGCCTGATGGCCGTCCCTTTCAACAAGAAGGACGGCACTTAGAGAGTGTTCGGAGATGGCAAGATAGATATATAGCTTCTCATTCTTGAGCGGACTGACGAGACAAGGCAATGTATGCAAGTGATTTTTCAACTGTACGAATGCTTTCTCGGCCTCCTCTATCCACTCGAACATGGCTTTCTTCTTAATGGTTTGAAAAAAGTAACGGCACTTATCCCCTGATCTTGACAAAAATCTTCCAAGGGCTGCTAGACAGCCGGTCAGTCTTTGCACTTCCTTGATTGTTCTTGGAGAATTCATGTCAAGGACGGCTTGAATTTTTTCAGGGTTGGCCTCAACTCCACGTTGATCAATCAAAAATCCGAGAAAATTGTCGGACTCAACACCAAATACACACTTCTTTAGATTTAACATCATCTTATGCCGCCTGAGTTCGGTGAACGTTTCTCGTAGATCCTTGAGATGGTCGGCCGACTTTTTTGACTTGGCAATCATGTCATCAATATATGCCACCATGTTCCGGCCGAGCAGATCTCTAAAGACCGTATTAACAAGCCTCTGAAATGTAGCAGGGGCATTCTTGAGGCCGAATGGCATAACCTTGTAACAGTACAACCCCTGCTCGGTCACAAACGCTGTTTTCTCTTGATCTTCTTCCCACAAAGGAATTTGGTGGAATTCGGAGTATGCGTCCATGAAGCTCATAAGGGCGTGTCCGGCCGTAGAGTCAACCAAACGGTCAATCTTAGGCAAGGGGAAGCTATCCTTAGGACACGCCTTGTTCAAGTCCGTGTAATCCACGCACATCCTCCAAGTCCCATTCGGCTTTTTCACAAGAACTACATTTGCCACCCAATCTGGGTAAAAGCATTGCCGAATGAAACCGGCGTCCAACAACTTTTTTACCTCTGTTGCGGCCGCCTGATTCCTCTCTTCTCTGTGATTTCTCTTCTTTTGGCGGACAGGCTTTATCAAAGGATTAACGGCTAACTTGTGCACGGCCAGGTCAAGACTTATTCCTGGCATTTCACCAACTTCAAATGCAAACACATCTTTGAATTCCCTTAACAGCTGAACCAACTCATCCCCAAGCAATTCCAAGGCTATAGTGCCGACACTAACTGTCCGTTCTGGGTGGTTGGAGTCAATCACTATATCCTGGTGGCTGCCAGTCGGCTGGGGCCTCAACTCATCTGGCCGGCCGACAGTCATTAGTTGCTAGGCTTCTTCTGCCCTTGTCGCCTTACGCTTCTGGCCGACCTGGTATGCTGGGAGTGAAGGTTCCTTCTTCTTTAATCTCGGACAGTTTTGGGCCTCGTGCTGTTGGCTTCACGGCCAGCTGATTACATTCCTTAGCCATTTTCTGGCTTCCTTAAATTGTTCCAATTTTTCCGTCCGACATTTCAAACTTCAGCAACATCAAATGGGGCACTATGACCTCCTTGGCTGCATTGAGAGTAGGGCGGCCAAGGATTACATTGTACCTAGTCAACTCTTTTACAACAAGGAAACGGACGACCATGCCTCCTCCTTCACCCTTCTGCCCAAAACGGATGGGAAGGTCAATCCGTCCAACTGGATAAATGATATTCCCCCCAAATCCTACTAAGGGATGAGTTATATCTTGGAGAGCATCTTCTGGGAAGCTTAAATTCCTCAAGGCAGAGAGACTTATGATATCGGCCAAACTGCCCGTATCAATCAATATCCGTCCCACCTTCAAATTTGCTATTTTCATTACAAAGACTAAGGGATCAATGTGCAAAGCTCTGACCTCTCCACGGTCAGCCTCACTTATGATCACTTCAGGAAATGGCTCGGCCTTAACAACGTCTGTCTGCAACACATTTGACAAATTTCGAGCGTCCTGCTTGATTCTTTTCATGGTAGTGCCGCCTGAAGCAAAGCCTCCTGATATGACGGCTAAAAAACCTGATTCAGTGCTATTCCCATCATCTTCCTTGTCATTCTTCTTTTCATTTTGTTGCTTTTTCTCGGACATGTTGTCTGTCCGCTTGAAGGTGAATTTGGACTTGGTCACATAGGGTTTCAGCAGACCCTTGTCGGCCAACTTATCCAACAGTCTCTTCAAGTTGATACACTTATTCGTGTCATGACCCACATCCTTGTGGTAATGACAATACTTGTTCTTGTTTCTGTACTGGGCCGAGCCTCTCAAAGGCTGAGGCTTCTCAAACTCAAACTTGTCTTTTATTTCCATCAAAATGGAGTAGCCATCCTTGTTGAACTCATACTGAGGCTCGTACGTCTTGCTTTTCTTTGACTTGGTTTGCTTGTCATCAGCTACCCTGATTTCTTTTCTTTTGTTTCCTTCTTTCTTTCGACCGGCTGAGTCTTGCTGAGAAGATTGCTTCTTCTCAGCCCCCTTGGCCGGCTGCTCTGATTTGGTGAGCGAACAAAAGTCCGCGGCCTCAATATAGGCTTCGGCTTCCCGCAATACACCTGCGTATGACCGAATCTTTTTTCTTACCAAATCAAACTTAAAACCATTATGCCTGAATCCCCGGAGAAATTCTGAGTAAGCCATTTCGTCCGGAAGATTATGAATTTGGGCTTTTTCTTGGTTAAACCTTTGGACGTACGAGCGTAGTCCTTCATTCTTTCCTTGGACAATTGTAGCCAAGTTGAGACTTGTCTTTCTTGGTGGGATGTTGTATGAGAAGTTTCCCGCAAACAACAAACCAGTAGTAGAAAATAACAAATGGGCGGGACTTAGTTTAATAAAAAGGCCACCGGTTCAAACCAAACCGGTGTCAAATATCTTAAAGGACACTGGTTCAAACCGGTGGCATTAAAAAAACCGGCCTTTTATTTCCCTCTTCGGCTTTTCACCTTATTCATTCTCTTTCCCTTTCTTTTTTCATTTTCTTTCTCTCTCCTCATCCGTCTCCCTGTCTCCTCAACCAAACCCTAAGGCTCTTTCTTCTCCGTCGCCATTCCCTTCTTCTCCCTCGAACTCCCTTCTCTCTCCATTGAAGCCTAGATCCGTTCTCTCCCCATTGAAGCCAGGGCTCGTTAATCAAGCTCGTTTGTAATCGGAAATCTGAGGTTAGTGTTTCTGGGTTCTTTAGCTTTGCGTTTTGGTTCAATTTTTCATATTGAATTACCTTTGTTTGGTTGATAATTATAATTTCAGATCTCAAATTTTTTGGGGGGTTTTTTATAGCATTTTTCTCGGGGTTTTTTGGGGTATTTTGAGCTGATAAATTGAGTTTTTTCTGGGTATTTTTGGGTTTATTTTACTTCTCGAGTCCTCTGCTTCAGATCTTGATTATTGGTATGTATGTACTTTCCTTTTTTTGATTGTTAATTTGATTTATTTTTTAATTGCTACGGTTTTTGTTGTCTGCAAATGCTTGTTTAATTTGCTTGATGGAAATTTGATTGCGTGAAAGTAAGGATCTGCGTGATTGTATTGTATAAATGTTGGAGGTGATTAATACGCAAAATTAGATTGATGTTAGTTTGAGTGCTACTGTTTATAATAAGAACAATATTAATCAATGCAAGATTAAGGTATTGTTTGATTGTGGTTGTTTTGGTTGTAATAATGATGATGATTTTGCTACTTGATTGTCACTTAGAAGTTAGAACAAATTTTTTCCTGTAAATTTAGAAATAGTAGTATAAATTAAATATTTATAAGGGTAATTTTTAATACCCATCAGTTTCTCTGGTCATGTATGTGCTTCAATTGGTAGAATTGTTCTAATTCCTTCCTTGTACTACTTTTAATGCTGAAACCTTTATGTAATTAGTTCATTTTTTTTCCGGTGTTTTATGCAAGCATGACACAACTGATTGCAATAAACTCATAGTTTTTTCAATGTATAATTGGCATTCTTATAAGCTAAGGAATTGTATAATGTATGTAAACTAAAGAATTTTGTGATAAGGACTGTAATGATAAGAAAACTGATGCATGTGTACTTCTTATTCTTTATATCTTGGATCTTTCTTTCCTTGGCTTCTACGGAGTAATTATGGAGTACTGGAACCATCATTTACTCGTAGGAATTTAAGCTACAATGATTAGTTATTAGTTACCCTCTACCTTAAATAATTATTCCTAATTTTTTTACGACTGGTTCATTGTTACTCGTATGTAATTCTTACATACCCTAATGGCACATGACCGAAAGACCCCATTCTTTATACTTTGGTTGTCATCAAACTCCCTTGAGGAGGTTAAAAGAGAGGAATTACTTAAATTAACATTAAACGAGTGGCACCTAAAACACCCTTAAAAAAATTCTAAGTTGTATCAGATATTGGGACACTGACCCTTATTTTATGGGGTACATTGAGTAATATTGATCTCATTGACTAGTCCCTCTTGTTCCCAGTAGCACGTGCATATACCAGTATCTGCTAGTGCAAGCTGAAGCACAAGCTTGCATTGCTTACACCTGATGTTGCCTTCCATGTATCTGGTTGCGTATTCTGGTTAGTTGCTAGAAACTTCTTCAAATTTATTATTTTCCTTACTGCCACCAAGCTTTGGCATGGTTTAGTGGTGCCAACTCCTTGCTTCATTCAATCTTAATGTCTTAAGTTTGAACTCTCGGGTGGGTTAGCGTATGAGAGGAGTTTACCTTAGTTCACAAAATTGATTGGTTTAATTTTAAGATTTTTACACTATTTAACTCAAATTCATGTTGATAATGTTACGAGTCCATCCTGTTAAATTGAGGTCGTGCTTGTTTATATGTATATATATATATGTATGTATATATATATATGTATGTATATATATATATATATATATATATATATATATACATATATATATGTATACATATATGTATGTATATATATACATATATGTATGTATACATACATATATATATGTATACATATATATATATATGTATATATATACATACATATATGTATATATACATATATATACATATATACATATATACATATATACATATATGTATATGTATATTATGTATATGTATATGTATATATACATATACATATATATATGTATATATGTATATATATATATGTATATATACATATATACATATATGTATATATATGTATATGTATATTATGTATATGTATATGTATATATACATATATATATGTATATGTATTTATATATATGTATATGTATATATATATATGTATATATATATATACATATGTATATATACATATACATATGTATATATATATATATGTATATATACATATGTATATGTATATACAGTAAATATAATAGCATGAAGTAATGCTTCTGTTGGCTAATAATTTTCCATCTCGATTTTTTTTAGTTGACAGACAGATGGAAGTAGATGCAAGCTTGGTGGTTTATGTCGGAGTAATTATTCATGCTACTTGTCTTAATTTCGTAATATTGCTAGCATTTTGGTAGTTTTATGAGATACAATGGATATACTTAACACATTTGCTTGTATTTGAAGTGATTGTCACAAATATTTGAAGTGATTGTCACCAGACCTTCAGACGTCACGGTCTCATAACCATTGAACACTTTCCTCTAAAAATCATTAATAACATTCTCTGTTGTTCCCATTTGTCTAAGATTTGATTTTGTACTAATTTTGTTGCACAAAAATTCAAATGCCTCATGTTGTAAGAGTTATTTATCAAATGGATACATCATCCAAATATGCAGAAATAGTTAACTGGGAACAAAATCTCTTCCATTGCATTAAAAATAGCTTCATAAAGCTTGTACCCTAAATAAGAACTAGTAACAGCACCTTAGCAGCGCTTGCATTCTGTATTCAGGCTGTAAACCCATTCCTTTTTCTACTGCAGTTGAAGGCACTGATCCTGATAGAAGAGAGAAATTAGTTGAGTTGCTTGATATTGACTTACAATGGAGAATGCATAAAGTGTCTGTTGGTCAGCGAAGATGAGTCCAAATCTGCATTGGTCTTCTGGCCTTCAAGGTATCCTGACTCTTACAATTATGTTTATTTCCGCCTTCTTTCTCGCACTCCAGCTTCCCTTTTATATTCTTTTTCTTCTATACTAATCATTAATTTCTTCTATACTAATCATTATTTCCGCTTTTATAGCCTCTTGTATGACCATTATTTTCCTCCTATATTCTTTTTCTTCTATACTAATCATTCAATTTTTTATAATCTTATGGCTTCATGTTAAATTGGAACTTTTGGTATGCTGCAGGTTCTCTTGTTTGATGAGGTTACTGTCGATCTTGATGTAGTTGCCAGGATGGATTTGCTTGATTTTTTAAAGGAAGAGTGTGATCATGTATGAGATACTGTCTTTTGCTACCCATGATATTCTACTAGTGCTGCGCAAGTTGCATTTTTTATTTTTTATTTTTTTAAATTTGATCCTTCTCTGGAAACTTGCAGAGGGGAGCTACAATCACATCTAGGGGAACTTTCAAGGACAGTGTGGCTTGATACAGAGAGCTTTGCATAAGTGCCTCACAAAGCGGTAGAAGCTGCTGCTGCTGCTGCCTCGCATCACAAGGCTGCTGCTACATGCTTCTACGCTACTGCTTTTATGCTCCTGATGCTGCTGCTATGCTCTACGCCACTGCTATTCAACTCTCGCTGCTGCTAATCTGCTTCTGTGTTGCTATGCTGCTACTATGCAGCCACTTTTTTTGTAACCTTGTATTTTATTTTATTTTTTTGGACAAAAATTGTAGTATTACATAATTTTTTTATAAAAATATGTAAGTTTATGTATATGTTAGTGTTTATATATCAATTTAAATGAAAAAAATGCACAAAAAAAAAACATTTTTTTTTATTTTTTTTGGCCATTATTGGCACCCGGTTTTGAACAAGAACGGGTGCCAATAAACCTGACCAAAAAAAAGCGCCAAGGTTTATTGCCACCGGTTAACCGGTGGTAATACTAGTTTTTGCCACCGGTTTTGAACCGGTGGCCTTGCTTCAGTTTATGTCCACCCCCCAAATGACCACCGGTTCAAAACCGGTGGCATAGGGGGGTTTTGAACCGGTGGACAAATGATATTTTCGCCTAGTGAACTGAGGGTGGTAAACCAATTGATGCATCCGGCTGGAAGGCTGTTAAACCAATCCTGGGCCACCCCTTTGAGAGTGGCCGGGAAGCATCTACACAATTTAGCATCATCTACACTTTGCAAGTACATCAAATTCCTGTACGAGGTAACATGCTCTTCTGGGTTGCCCGTACCATCATAGGCACCCACTAGTACACTCTTCACTTTTGCTGGTTGAGGGGACGCTAGTATGTCTTGCGAAAACGGAGGCGGCTTATCTCCCAAATTCAACAAACGCATCTGCCAATCAATAGGCTGAGGCTGAGCGGACGTTCCAGCCAGATAGGGAGCCTGGCCGAACATCTGACCATACGGCCCATACTGCCCAAAGACTTGGGGAGTTGGTTGTACCAACCCATTGGGTACTAGAGGGGGCTGATATTGCAATGGCTGGATTAGACGGGGTGTAATAGTATGGCTCTTGCTGGAAACAGCCGTGTTGGTGTTTTGGGAGAAAGATTGGTTGGAGGCCTCATCCGGCATGGTTGGGGTAGAGGCCGTGTCAGAGTATACGGCCCTCTCCCTTTGCTTGTGCCGAATGTAATCCCTTGCGTCCTTAAAACGCTGTGACGGCTCAGTCTCAACTCTTTTTAGCTGTCTGCCCCTCCCCCCAGGTGACTGTGTTTTCGCCAGCAGGCTAGAGAAGTTGGTCCGTGGGACTCGGGGAGACCTTCCATGCGGACGACAGAATGGGGTGTTACCAGAATCAGTTGCATTGGTCTTGTTGTTGGCTTTCTTAGAGGTGCCTCTTCCCCCCTTTTGCTGGGTATCCGCCAACTCCTTGTGGAGCTTAGTCAGCTCGGCCATTAAGGCAGCTGGGGTAACAGGAGGTTGTTCGGCCTCTTCAAATGAGGCAGTCAAAGGATTGCTTGAGTGTATGGTAGTACATATGTCCTCTACATATCCATCCTCGCCTGGATGAGGTCCAAGATTAGGTGTCTGACCATCTATTGCCATAACGGACGAGTATCCCCACAGACAGCGCCAAATGTTTCGGGGTTTTTTGTGATTCCCTCGGATACTGGTCACGCTCTGCTGACAAAGACTCGGACACCTGCAAAACCACGAATATTTCGGTGATCGGAATATTCGCCTCCGACGCTCAAGTTAGTGAACGGAAATGGAAAAGGCTAGAGAGAGAAAGTAGAGAGAAGTTGGAGCGTTTTAGAGCCCTTGTATTAATGTCACCTCAAAATCCACCCCTCCCATCATAAATGATTGGGGTATATATAAGGGTGGGAGTATGTGCCCCCTAGGGTTTATGCCCTAAAATCTCGTGACATGATTGGCTGTGCAATCAGAGGTCACCACGTGTCGTGGGGGGCGCCGTTTTACGGCTTTCAAGGCTTTCTCGGGATTTGGGCCTGAGGTCATCAGAGCCCTTTTCTCTTTCTGATTGTAGCTTTAATTAGGGTATTTAGATATGGCTGACAGGTGTCACCATAACAGGTGGGTACGTGTCTCACTCTCATAGGGCCACGTGTCACCTATTTATTGGGCCACGTGTCACTATGAGATTCGGTCACGTACCTGGGGTATTTTTACCCTAAACAGGACAGATGGACCCACCCAAATAGACTCCTAGGGTGTATTAGGGTCCACGGTAAGCGTCTCGGAAATTTAAATTTCCTTTTAAAAAAAATTCAAAAATTTCCAAAATTGAAGCCTATAATACGCTTTTTGAGGAATTTTTAGGTTACGGGGGCCGGTGGCAAAAAGTCTTTAGACCTTAGGGGATACATCTTAGGGTCATATAATGACGTTTGCAACCATATATGACCCTTATATGGTTTACAAAATAGCCGTGGTAGGCTTTAGTTTACGAAATCGGTGCAAATTTGGAATGGGTAAATTGACCGTTTTAAGGTATATTGGATGGTTCCACCTACTCAATTGGACTCCCGGATGGAATAAGGAACCATGCTTTACATCTCGGCAATTTTTATTTTCGGGCGAAAAAAGATCAAAAATTCCAAAATTGTAGGCTATAATCCACGGTTTTTGAGGAATTTTGAGGTTACAGGACCCGGTGGCGAAAAGTCTTGACGCCCTAGGGGATAAATCTTAGGTACATATAATGACGTTTGGAACCATATATGACCATTGTATGTTGCCAAAAATGTCCGTGGTAAGCTTGTGGTAACGATATCGGTGCAAATTTGGAACGGGTAAATTGACTGTTTAAAGGCATATTGGATGGTTGGACAAACCCAAATAGACTCCTAGGGTGTATTACGGTCCATGGTAAGCATCTCGGCATTTTTTATTTCCGGGCGAAAAAAGGTTAAAAAATTCCAAAATTGAAGACAATAATCCACGTTTTTTGAGGTTACGGGGCCCGGTGGCGAAAAATCTTGAGACCTTAGGGGATACATCTTAGGGTCATATAATGACGTTTGGAACCATATATAACCCTTATATGTTTTACAAAATAGCCGTGGTAGGCAGTTTACGAAATTGGTGCAAATTTGGAACGGGTAAATTTACCGTTTTAAGGCATATTGGATGGTTCCACCCACTCAATTGGACTCCCTGAGGGTATTATGAACCATGGTAAACATCTCGGCAATTTTTATTTTCGGGCGAAAAAAGGGCAAAAAAATCAAAAATTGAAGGCTATAATCCACGTTTTTTTGAGGAATTTTGAGGTTACAGGCCTGGTGTCGAAAATTCTGGAGACTCTAGGGGACACATCTTTGGGTCATATAATGACGTTTGAAATCATATATGACCATTATATGTTGCCATAAATGTCCGTGGTAGGCTAGCGGTCACTATATCGGTGCAAGTTTGGAACGGGTATATTGGCTGTTTAAAGGCATATTGGATGGTTGGACCCACACAAATAGACTCCTAGGATGTATTGGGGTCCATGGTAAGCACCTCAGAAATTTTTATTTCCGGGCGATAAAAAGGTTAAAAAATTCGAAAATTGAAGGCTATGATCCACGCTTTTTGAGGAATTTTGAGGTTACGGGGCCCGGTGGCGAAAAGTCTTAAGACCTTAGGGGATACATCTTAGGTTCATATACTGACGTTTGGAACCATATATGACCCTTACATGTTGTACAAAATAGCCGTGGTAGGCTTTAGTTTACGAAATCGGTGTAAATTTAGAACGAGTAAATTGACCGTTTTAAGGCATATTGGATGGTTTCATCCACTCAATTGGACTCCCGAAGGATATTAGGAACCATAGTAAACATCTCAGCAATTTTTATTACCGGGCCAAAAAAGGTCAAAAAATTCGAAAATTTAAGGCTATAATCCACGCTTTTTAAGGAATTTAAAGGTTACGGGGGCTGGGGGCGAAAAGTCTTGAGAAGCTCGGGGATACATCTCAGGGTCATATAATGACGTTTGGATCCTTATATGACCATTATATGTTGCCAAAAATGTCCGTGGTAGGCTTCAGGTCACTATATCGGTGCAAGTTTGGAACGAATATATTAGCTTTTTAAAGGCATATAGAATGGATGGACCCACCCAAATAGACTCCTAGGGTGTACTAGGGTCCATGGTAAGCATCTTGAAAATTTTTATTTCTTAGCGAATAACGGTAAAAAAATTCCAAAATTGAAGGCTATAGCACGTTTTTTGAGGTTACGGGGCCCGGTGGCGAAAAGTCTTGAGACCTTAGGGGATACATCTTAGGTTCATATAATGATGTTTGGAACCATATATGACCCTCATATGTTGTACAAAATAGCCGTGGTAGGCTTTAGTTTACGAAATCGGTGCAAATTTGGAACAGGTAAATTGACCGTTTTAAGGCATATTGGATGGTTCCACCCACTCAATTGGACACCCGGAGGGTATTAGGAACCGTGGTAAATATCTCAACAAATTTTTAATAACCATGCGAAAAAAGGTCAAAAAATTCCAAAATTGAAGGATATAATCCACGCTTTTTGAGAAATTTTGAGGTTATGGGGCCCGATGGCGAAAATCTTGAGACCTTAGGGGATATATCTTAAGGTCATATAATGACATTTGGAATCATATATGACCCTTATAAGTTGTACTAAATAGCCGTGGTAGGCTCTAGGTTACGAAATCGGTGCAAATTTGGAACAGGTAAATTGACCGTTTTCAGGCATATTGGATGGTTCCACCCACTCAATTGGACTCCCGGAGGGTTTTAGGAACCATGGTAAACATCTCGGCAATTTTTATATCCGGGCGAAAAAAGGTCAAAAAATTCCAAAATTGATGGCTATAATCCACGTTTTTTGAGGAATTTTGAAGTTATGGGCCCGGTGGTGAAAATTCTTGAGACCATAGGGATACATCTTAGGGTCATATATTGACGTTTGGAACCATATATAACCATTATATGTTGCTGTAAATGTTCATGGTAATATTTAGGTCACGATATCGGTGCAAGTTTGGCACGGGTAAATTTACCGTTTAAAAGCATATTGAATGGTTGGACCGACCCAAATAGACTCTTAGGGTGTATTAGGGTCAGGGTAAGCATCTCGGAATTTTTTTTTCCGGGCGAAAAATGGTCAAAAAATTCCAAAATTGAAGGCTATAATCCACGCTTTTTAAGGAATTTTGCGATTACGGGGCCTATTGGCGAAGAGTCTTGAGACCTTAGGGGATACATCTTAGGGTCATATAATGATGTTTTGAACCATATATGACCCTTATATGTTGTACAAAACAGTCGTGCTAGGCTTCAGTTTACGAAATCGGTGCAAATTTGGAACGGGTAAATTGACCGTTTTAAGGCATATTGGATGGTTCCACCCACTCAATTGGACTCCCGGAGGGTATTAGGAACCATGGTAAACATCTCGGTAATTTTTATTTCCGGGCGAAAAAATGTCAAAAAATTCAAAAATTAAAGGCTATAATCCACGATTTTAGAGGAATTTTGTGGTTACGAGGCCCGACAGCGAAAACTCTTGAGACCCTAGGGGATACATGTTAGGGTCATATAATGACATTTGGAACCATATATGACCATTATATGTTGTCATAAATGTACGTGGTAGGATTTAGGTCACGATATCGGTGCAAGTTTGGAACGGGTAAATTGACTGTTTAAAGACA
Source organism: Chenopodium formosanum (assembly GCA_024500155.1). NCBI lineage: Eukaryota > Viridiplantae > Streptophyta > Magnoliopsida > Caryophyllales > Amaranthaceae > Chenopodium > Chenopodium formosanum. The sequence goes on from CM044861.1 coordinate 22,426,591, forward strand.
TATTGGATGGTAGGACCCACCCAAATAGACTCCCAGGGTGTATTAGGGTCCATGGTAAGCTTCTCGACATTTTTTATTTCCTAGCGAAAAAAGGTCAAAAAATTTCAATATTGAAGGCTATAATCCACGCTTTTTTAGGAATTTTGTCGATACGGGGCCCGGTCGCGAAAAGTCATGAGACCTTAGGGGATACATCTTAGGGTCATATAATGACGTTAGGAACAATAAGTGACCCTTATATTTTGTACAAAATAGCCGTGGCAGGCTTAAGTTTAAGAAATCGGTGCAAATTTGAAATGGGTAAATTGACCGTTTTAAGGCATATTGGATGGTTCCACCCACTCAATTGGACTCCCGGAGGGTATTAGGAACCATGGTAAACATCTAGACAATTTTTATTTCCGGGCGAAAAAAGGTAAAAAAGTTCCAAAAATGAAATCTATAATCCACGCTTTTTGAGGAATTTTGAGGTTACGGGCCTGGTGGCGAAAAGTCATGAGACCCTAGGGGATACATCTTAGGGTCATAATGACATTTGGAACCATATATGACCCTTATATATTGTACAAAATAGGCGTGGCAGGCTTCAGTTTATGAAATCGGTGCAAATTTGGAAAGGGTAAATTGATCGTTTTAAGGCATATTGGGTGGTTCCACCCACTGAATTGGACTCTCGGAGGGCATTAGGAACCATGGTAAAAATCTCTGCAATTTTTATTTTCGGGTGAAAAAGGTCAAAAAATTCAAAATTGAAGGTTATATTATCCACGCTTTTTGAGGAATTTTGAGTTTACGGGCCCCGGTGGCGAAAAGTCTTTAGACCTTAGGAAATACATCTTAGGGTCATATAATGACGTTTGGAACCGTTTATGACCATTATATGTTGCCATAAATGTCCGTGGTAGGCTTGAGGTCGCAATATCGGTGCAAGTATGAACGGGTAAATTGACTTTTTCAAGGCATATTGGATGGTTGGACCCACCCAAATAGACTCCTATGGTGTATTAGGGTCCATGGTAAGCATCTCGGCATTTTTTATTTCCGGGCGAAAAAAGGTCAAACAATTCCAAAATTGAAGGCTATAATCCACGCTTTTTGAGGAATTTTGATGTTACGGGGCCTGGTGGCGAAAAGTTTTGAGACCTTAGGGGATACATCTTAGGGTCATATAATAACGTTTAGAACCATATATGACCCTTATATGTTGTACAAAATAGTCGTGGTAAGCTTCAGTTTACGAAATCGGTGCAAATTTAGATTGGGTAAATTGACCCATTTAAGGCATATTGGATGGTTCCACCCAGTCAATTGGACTCCCGGAGGGTTCTAGGAACCATGGTAAACATCTCTGCAATTTTTATTTTTGGGCGAAAAAAGTAAAAAAATTCCAAAATTGAAGGCTATAATCCACGCTTCTTGAGGAATTTTGAGGTTACGGAGCTCGGTGGAGAAAAGTCTTGAGACCCTAAGGGATTCATCATAAGGTCATATAATGACGTTTTGAACCATATATAACCATTTTATATGGCCATAAATGTCCGTGGTAGGCTTGAGGTCACGATATCGGTACAAGTTTGGAACGGGTAAATTGACTGTTTAAAGGCATATTGGATGGTTAGACCCACCCAAATAGACTCCCTGGGTGTATTAGAGTCCATGGTAAGCATCTCGGCATTCTTTATTTCCGGGTGAAAAAAGGTCTAAAAATTCCAAAATTGTAGGCTATAATCCACCCTTTTTGAGGAATTTTGAGGTTATGGGGCCAGTGGCGAAAAGTCTAGAGACCTTAGGGGATACAACTTAGGGTCATATAATGACGTTTGGAACCATATATGACCTTTATACGTTGTACAAAATAGTCGTGGTAGGCTTCAATTTACGAAATCGGTGCTAATTTGGAATGGGTAAATTGACCGTTTTAAGGCATATTGGATGGTTTCACTCACTCAAATGGACTCCCGAAGGTTATTAGGAACCATGGTAAACATTTGGAAAATTTATATTTCCGGGCAAAAATAGGTCAAAAAATTCCAAAATTGAAGTCTATAATCCACGCTTTTTGTGGAATTTTGAGGTTTCGGGGCCCGGTGGCGAAAAGTCTTGAGACCCTAGGGGATAAATCTTAGGGTCATATAATGACGTTTGGAACCATATATGACCATTATATGTTGCCATAAATGTTCGTGGTAGGCTTGAGGTTTGGACATCGGTGAAAGTTAGGAACGGGTAAATTGACTGTTTAAAGGCATATTGGATGGCTAAACCCATCCAAATACACTCCCAGGGTGTATTAGGGTCCATGGTACGTATCTCGGCATTTTTTATTTCCGGGCGAAAAAAGATAAAAAAGTCCAAAATTGAAGGTTTAATCTACAAAACAAAGGACCCGCCCTATAAAATAGGCCTCTACTTTGTTCTGCTCTTATTCATGCGCGCTTTCGAATAACATACAAACATTATATTAAACCAAACCTGTTTATCTATGTTGGTTGAATATTAATGCACTAATAAACTATTACTGGCGATCACTTGAGTTAAAATCATATTAGCCTAAACAAGATTATTAATAATCTTATTAAGCGTGATTTCAAGTACAAATTCCCTTTAACAAGCATAAAAGGTGTGATCAAGCAATAACAATAAAATATATCAAGCAACATAAATAATAAACAATAATCATGTTAAGGCGTGATAAAGCTTAATAATAATGGCAAGATCCTAGGCATGATACTAACAAAATTAATAACAAACCCTAGCATGTCACTAAGCAATAAAGATCAAAGCTTTAAACCTAACATGGTACTAACATGCTAACATGATATTAGAGAAGTGTAAAGGCACCCTAAACATGACACTAGAAAGCATAAAATAACATCCTAACATGATACTAGAAAGCATTAAAAGCATCCTAACATGATACTAGAAAGCATTAAACAATAAGAAGCATGCTTTCTACATTGTTAATAAAATAGGGAGTAAGCTAATCTACTTACTTTGAAGCCTCGTACCTCTTTTTAATAACAAAATACACAAGTTAGTAAACTTCAATGAAAATAATAAAGAATAACTAAATAATTAAATTAAACAATGTTTTGACTAGTTTTGGACCAAACCCTCAGAAATTATCAAACCTTGCATGTCTAGGGCGAAGGCAACTTCGAACTTGGCTAAGAGATTCTAAGTCTAATGAATGCGGAATTGTGTTTTGTAAAAAGGGTGGTTTAGAAAAGAGAGAGAGAAAAAGAATTAAGCTATATTGCTTAGAGAGAGAATAGAGAGAATTGATGGTAATTGATGAATAAAAACGGAGGTTTGAGACCCTATCTATAAGGAAATAGTCCGGAAAATCATAGAATTTGATAAGGAATAAAACTACACGCTGGCACCAGGAATTCACTTTGTCGCGACGCGGCAGGGTCTGTCGCGAGGCGACAAGGTCTGTTGCGAGGCGACAGCCTTGTCGTTTGGCGACAACCTGGTTTAAGCGCGTTTTTCCACGCGGAATCCGATCTTTAATCAACTTGATCTACGGAATCCGTACAGAAGATGAAAAACGTATTTTAACGATAATAATAATAATATTTTATTCCAAATAAAAGTCCATTTTAAAATAAATAATTATTAAATCTAATAATATTAGAATTAAAAAGAACCTTCTAGAAACTTCTAAAAATTATAATTAATCCTAAAAATTTTAGGAATAATAATTAACATTGGGCCCTCCTCTAGATCATTGGGCCGTATGTAAATAGTTAACCGGGCCCAGTTTAGTATTTTGGCCATAACTTCCTCAATGTTCATCGGAATTGGGCTTATAATATATATCGTTGGAAAGGTCTCTTCGAGCCCCATCCAACTACACTATTATTGGACCTTAATTACGGATCAAACTAAACGGGTTTGGCTATTTTTAAATAAACAAATTTATTTTCAAAAACAGAGAGAAGAGAATTTTTAATAAAACTAAACCGCAACACTTGACCTTCAAATACTTTCTCCTCATTCGATTATGGTTCGACGCGAAAGGCATTCATCACTGGGTTTGGTTTTGGGGAGCTACAAATGGGTGTCTACAAGGCCCAATGGCGAAAAGTCTTGAGACCCTAGGGGATACATCTTAGGGTAATATAATGACGTTTAGATGACCATTATATGTTGCCATAAATGTCCGTGGTAGTCTTGAGGTCGCGATATCGGTGCATGTTTGGAACGGGTAAATTGACTGTTTAAAGGCATATTGGATGGTTGAACCCACCCAAATAGACTCCCAGGGTGTATTAGGGTCCATGGTAAGCATCTCGGCATTTTTTATTTTCGGGCGAAAAAAGGTCAAAAATTCCAAAATTGAAGGCTATAATCCACGCTTTTTGAGGAATTTTGAAGTTACGGGGCCCGGTGGCGAAAAGTTTTGAGCCCCTAGGGGATACATAGGCTTGAGGTCACGATATCGGTGCATGTTTAGAATGGGTAAATTGACTGTTGAAAGGCATATTTGATGGTTGGACCCACCCAAAGAAACTCCCAGGGTGTATTAAGGTCCATGGTAAGGATCTCGGCATTTTTTATTTCCGGGCAAAAAGAGGTCAAAGAATTCCAAAATTGAAGGCTATAATCCATGCTTTTTGAGGAATTTTGAGCATACAGGGCCCGGTGGCGAAAAGTCTTGAGACCCTAGGGGATACATCTTATGGTCATATATTGACGTTTGGAACCATATATGACCATTTTATGTTGCCATAAATGTCCGTGGTAGGCTTGAGGTCACGATATCAAGGCAAGTTTAGAACGGGTAAATTGACTATTTAAAGGCATATTGGATGTTTGGACCCACCCAAATAGACTCCCAGGGTGTATTAAGGTCCATGGTAAGCATCTCGGCATTTTTTATTTCCGGGCGAAAAAGGTCAAAAAGTTCCAAAAATTAAGGCTTAATCCACGCTTTTTGAGAAATTTTGACGTTACGGGGCCCGGTAACGAAATGTCTTGAGACACTAGGGGATACATCTTAGGGTCATATAATGACGTTTCGAACCATATATGACCATTATATGTTGCCATAAAATGTCCATGGTAGGCTTGAGGTCACGATATCAAGGCAAGTTTAGAACGGGTAAATTGACTGTTTAAAGGCATATTGGATGGTTGAACCCACCCAAATAGACTCCCAGGGTGTATTAGGGTCCATGTTAAGCATCTCGGCATTTTTTATTTTCGGGCGAAAAAAGGTCAAAAATTCCAAAATTGAAGGCTATAATCCACGCTTTTTGAGGAATTTTGAAGTTACGGGGCCCGGTGGCGAAAAGTTTTGAGCCCCTAGGGGATACATAGGCTTGAGGTCACGATATCGGTGCATGTTTAGAACGGGTAAATTGACTGTTGAAAGGCATATTTGATGGTTGGACCCACCCAAAGAAACTCCCAGGGTGTATTAAGGTCCATGGTAAGGATCTCGGCATTTTTTATTTCCGGGCAAAAAGAGGTCAAAGAATTCCAAAATTGATGGCTATAATCCATGCTTTTTGAGGAATTTTGAGCATACAGGGCCCGGTGGCGAAAAGTCTTGAGACCCTAGGGGATACATCTTATGGTCATATATTGACGTTTGGAACCATATATGACCATTTTATGTTGCCTTAAATGTCCGTGGTAGGCTTGAGGTCACGATATCAAGGCAAGTTTAGAACGGGTAAATTGACTATTTAAAGGCATATTGGATGTTTGGACCCACCCAAATAGACTCCCAGGGTGTATTAAGGTCCATGGTAAGCATCTCGGCATTTTTTATTTCCGGGCGAAAAAGGTCAAAAAGTTCCAAAAATTAAGGCTTAATCCACGCTTTTTGAGAAATTTTGACGTTACGGGGCCCGGTAACGAAATGTCTTGAGACACTAGGGGATACATCTTAGGGTCATATAATGACGTTTCGAACCATATATGACCATTATATGTTGCCATAAAATGTCCGTGGTAGGCTTGAGGTCACGATATCAAGGCAAGTTTAGAACGGGTAAATTGACTATTTAAAGGCATATTGGATGGTTGGACCCACCCAAATAGACTCTCCGGGTGTATTAGTGTCCATAGTAAGCATCTTGGCATTTTTTAATTCCGGGCGAAAAAAGGTCAAAAAATTCAAAAATTTAAGGCTAATAATCCACGCTTTTTGAGGAATTTTGAGGTTACGGGGCCCGGTGGCGAAAATTCTTGAGACCTTAGGGGATACATCTTAGGGTCATATAATGACGTTTGGAACCATATATGACCATTATATCTTGTACAAACCAGCCGTAGTAGGCTTTATTTTACGAAATCGGTGCAAATTTTGAACGGGTAAATTGACCATTTTAAGGCGTATTGGATGGTTCCACCCACTCAATTGGACTCCCGGAGGGTATTAGGAACCGTGGTCAACATCTCGGCAATTTTATTTCCGGGCGAAAAAACGTCAAACAATTCTAAACTTGAAGGCTATAATCCACGCTTTTTGTGGAATTTTGAGGTTATGGGGCCCGGTGGCGAAAAGTCTTGAGACCTTAGGGGATGACGTTTGGAACCATATATGACCCTTATATGTTGTACAGAATAGCCGTGGTAGGCTTAATTTCCCGACTGAGCCTCAGCTTAGCCGCAACAACACCTGAACATCCGATGAAAAGACCGTGATGTCGTTGTCGAACGGCAAAGGAGTAGACTGGAACTCTAGCCCCGAAATGAGGTTGAAATCGGTTGGAGTGACGGTCATCTTACCCCAAGGAAAGTGGAAAGTGTTGGTGGTGTCCCAAAAGAACTCCACCAAAGATCGAACGACGAGGTTACCCCCATCGTATGAAAGCATGGCCCGGGTGGCCAGTAGAAGAGGAGTCAATCCACACGACTCCCAAAGTCGATGTAAACCCTCATCTCGGCTGATGAAGGTGTCGTAGAGAGAACCAATGGTGGAATTACCTGAGCCATGGCTACGGGTCCTCCCACCTGCAAGACCGCGTCGAACTCGCTCTGACAGATGATGAACTGGCCCGTGAAACAGAGTGCGCTCATCCCAATCTGGCATGAGACCTAGCCTTGAAGTAGACGGAACGTCCTCGCCATCGCTGGTAGGCTCGTCCTCTTGGCGCGAGTCTCTCGATCGAGAGCCAGAACCACGTCATCTAGCCATGCTTAATTATGCAAAAGTAATTAATTTTAAGGCTCTACTGTATCTAAGGTTCGCCTAAGCCGCATGATACTATGTTCGCAAAACAGAGAGTACGTAGTACTAAAACAGAGCAAAAATTCAACTAAGCATGATATGCATTTTCAAGCAAACAAACAATTTCTTGCAAATATATGATGAATTTTGTGACAAATTGTAGAAGGAAAAGCTGCAAAAATGCGAAGAACGAGTCACATTGTTCTTCACGACCTTAAGAGGTCCAACAATGGTGAATTGTTCGTTTCTTCACCAAATTGAGTCAAACAAGTCTCAAAATACTCCCAAAGCAATATATAAGCATAATTGAACGAATTCAAGGCATAAAATTCAGCAAACAAAGCAAATTAAGCAAAAACATTTTCGGATTTTTCGAAAATTTGTGAACAAGAATGCACAATTCATTAAAAACTGAGTAGAGTTTGAGCAAAACGTACATAGATCGGGAAAATAGATGAGAAAAGCTTCTATTTGCAACAAGTTTGAGCGAATTTGGTTAAGAAATGAGTGAGAATGAGCAAATTGAATTTTTTGTGAAAACGCAAGAAGTTGAGCAGCAGCGAAATGAAGAAGAAAGAACGGGTATTTAAAACCCCGATGCTGTCGCCATACGACAGGATTGTCGCGAGGCGACAGACCTTGTCGCGTCGCGACAAACGCGAAAGCTGGCGACAGCTGTTTCTGGCTAGCGCTGGAGCGGCGACAGAATAATGGGCCCTACATTATGACTTTGTGGATCTATTGCAACGGTTTGGGTTCCTTGGTACGCCAGTTAGCCCTTCTAAGTAAAATTGACATGATTTAGTAATCAGCTTGATTGCGATTGCATTAAGTGATCGACCTGATGAAAGATTTTCTTACTTAGCTTAAAGCGCCTACATATTGGCGCATAATTAATAAGGCACTGAAATAGCACCGATGTAATGGTTCACAAAAAAGAAGTAGAGGCACCGAAGTATTGGAACAAAAAATAATGGTATATTAAAGATCGATACATCGACATAGAGAGGAGTTGTCTAGTGGCGAAATACTGCCGTGACGAGGTAATGTCACAAATTTTGAAGATGACGAAATATGGTCACCTTCGGCGGTCCCTCAAGGTGTAGAAGAGATTGTCTATAGCGGCGACGTACTGCCGTGGCGACATACTGCTTCAACCTTGAAGATGACAACATACAATTATTTTCGACGATGTTCCCGAAATACTGTGGAAGATTGTTGTTGAGTAATTAGGTTTTGATGATTGTAAACTAATGATGATTATCTATCTAATTTGTTTGCTAAGTTCTGCATAGAAAGAACAAGTTATACTTGGAACAAGATACAAGAAACCTAAGCAATGACAAGTATATAGGGAACTTAAGCAATATATGATAAGCAATAGAAGAACTAGAACAATGATAAGTGTCATGGTTGATAAGCATGATGATGGCTAAGGAACCATGAAGGTAACTATGTAAATAGGTGTTTGCGTATGTTAGCTTCATGAGGTAAGTACACTATGCATACATAAATCGTATATGTGTAGGAGTATTTACATAAGCTTTAAGTTTAGTTAGTTCTCTCACTTGAAGTTTATTTATGACAAACAAACTTCAATCTAATGTTTCTCTTAAGTGTTTATGCGAAGACAGGAACTGACTTAGGTGAAGTCAATGGGTTGGAACATAGAAGACTTCAAGAGGAACAAGAGAGAATGAATAAACCTAAAGCAGGTTCTCCCACGAGAACTAAACTACGAAGGAAACGAAAGGTATTCTCTAACAAGATCCAAAAGGAACTTTCGGCAGGCTTTCCCACGAGAGCCGGAGCATGTTCCCTAACAGGTACATGAAGAGTTCCCTAACAGGTGCTTAGTTCTCTAACAAGAACTATCTATGTTCCCTAACAGGAACATGAAGACAGCAAGTTCCAATAGGAACTTGGCTTGAGGTTCTAGAAGTGGAACGTTGCCCCGAGAACTAGAATACATCAATACTAAAAGATTCCTGAACAAGAGTTTCAAAGAAACAACATGAAGACGGAGAAATCGAAGTATATCGCTCTAGGATTCATGTAAGTATGTTGGACATAAAAGTTAGTCTGGAACAAGTCTAAAGAACCTAGGTGAACTCATGATAGTCAATGAAATTAGAGTTACTGACTTGTCAGAATGACTTGTCAGGAAATCAGAGACTGTTAAATTAGAGTTCCAAAACCTAATTGGAACTTACGTCTGCACGTCGTTAAAGGTCGCAAGTCGAATTTAATGATTATATGTTTATCTACCACGTTCATATCTTTTAAGGATTTGGTTTTACAGAATAAAGATATTTATTTTCTAATAAATCCTTGTGTTAAAAAATAAGTTATTTTTGGAAAATATTTTCAGCAAAATAAGTTTTAAATAAAATCTTATTTTATGGCAAGTATATCTTTTGTAAAAAGATATGTTAATTATATCTTTTTTAAAAAAAATATGGTAAGATATATTAGTATATTTGGCAAACATATAATCTAGATAAAATCTGATTTTATGGTAATTATATCTTATTATTATTGGCAAAATATATTCTTGACAAAAGATATAATTATGGAAAACTTATCTTTGGAAAATATCTTTTATTTCTATCTTTTAATAAAACTTATCTTTTACGAAAAGAATGATTCGACTGTACTATAAATATGCTCATATGTATTCATTCAAAGTCGAGGTTGGCGAAGCTGAGTGGTCGTGCTTAATGGTTTCATCCTTCACCACGAAGCGAAGTAAGACTTCCAGGTCGAAGTTCCAGTCAGGTTTGGTTTCAGTTCGTCCAGACAGTTCCAGATCAGATCTTGAGTGTCCAGCATATTAGTTTTATCTCTTTATTCATTGGTATGTATTTAGAGTTATTCATTGAGATCTTGTAATTGGGAAAAAGGGTTTTGAGTGTTTTATACTTATATTGTAAGAGTGCAATGTGTGAGCTTCTAATGTGAAGCCGATTGAGCTTCTAGTGAGAGGCCGAGTGGGTAGTACTTTGGTAGTACGAGTGAATCTAAGTTTGGGACTTAGATTGAGTAAGATAGGGTCTTATATTCCGCGAAAAGTAGGCACTAGGAACATACTACAATTCACCCCCCCTCTTGTAGTATATCATCCGAAATAACAATTGTCACCAAGAAGTATTGAAGATGACGACGTAATAATACCTTCAAAGATGGCGTTCTCTAGCTTGAAGAAGGTCGTTAGATAATGCAACAACAAATGGTTACCTATAGAGATGTGTGCTCAACGGTGCAAGATATGCATTTCTTAACTCTTTTATCTGTTTAACTAACATTGTTTTACAGGTATCGGCGTTATAAGAATAATTTGGGATCACATAACGTTCTGAATCATTCTCCGTCCCTATCGCTACTTTGACTTTTGTTTTCGAAACATTCGTTTCTCCAAACTCAGTCAAAGTGGAGGCTTCTATAGACACCCATTTGTGTCTCTCCAAAACCTAACCCCGTGATGAATGCCCTTCACGTCAAACCATAATTGAATGAGGTGAAAGTGTTGAAAAGTGAAGTGTTGCGGTTTAGTTTTATTTAAAATTCTCTTCGTTCGGTTTTCGAAAATAACTCTATTTATTTAAAAATAGCCAAACCAGTTTAGTTTGGTCCATAAGTAAGGTCCAATAATAGTTTAGTTGTATGGGGTTCGAAAAGACCTTTCCAACGATATATTATAAGCCCAATTCCGATGAATAATGAGGAAGTTATGGCCAAAATACTAAACTGGGCCCGGTTAATTATTTACATGCGGCCCAATGATCTACAGGAGGGCCCAATGTTAATAATTATTCCTAAAATTATTAGGATTAATTATAACTTTCTATAAGTTTCCAGAAGGTTCCTTTTAATTCTAATATTATTAGATTTAATAATTATTTATTTTAAGATGGACTTTTATTTGGAATAAAATATTATTATTTTTATTATCATCATTATTATTGTTATTATACTTAAAAACAAGTTTTTATTTTCTGTACGGATTCCGTAGATAAAGTTGATTAAAGATCGGATTCCGCGTGGAAAAGCGCGTCTAAGTCAGACTGTCGCCAAACGACAGGTCTGTCGCGAGACACTTTCGCATCGCGACAGAGTGAATTTTTGGCGATAGCGTGTAGTTTTATTCCTTATCAAATTCCATACTTTTTCGGACTGTTTTCTTATAATTAGGGTCTCAAACCTTCGTATTATTCATCAACTCTCATCAAGATTTACTTGATTTTTCTTTATCTCTTTCTAAACTAGCTTTTATAAACACAATATTCCGCATTCACAAGACTTAGAATCATCCAGCCAAGTTCGAGGTTGCCTTCGCCCTAGACGTGCAAGGTTGATATTTTCTGAGGGTTTGATCCAAATCTAGTCAAAACTTTATTTTATTTATTTCTTTAATTCTTTATTATTTTCATTGAAGTTTACTAACTTGTGTATTTTGTTATTAGAAAGAGGTACGAGGCTTCAAAGTAATTATATTAGCTAATTCCCTATTATTTTTACAATGTAGAAAGCATGTTTATTATTGTTTAATGCTTCTTAGTATGATGTTAGGATGTTTTTAATTCCTAGTATCATGTTAGGATGTTTTTAATTCCTAGTATCATGTTAGGATGTTTTTAATGCTTTCTAGTATCATGTTTAGGTTGCCTTAAGTTCTTTCTAATATCATATTGATAGTATGTTAGTATCATGTTAGGTTTAAAGCTTTGATATTTATTGTTTAGTGACATGCTAGGATTTGTTATTAATCTTGTTAGTATCATGCCTAGAATCTTGCTATTATTAAGCTTTATTATTAACATGATTTTGATTATTATTATGTTGCTTATTATTATGCTGCTTATTATTATGTTGCTTGATATTATTTATATTTTATAGTTATTGCTTGATCACGCCTTTTATGCTTGTTAAAGCGAAGTTGTACATGAAATCATGCTTAATAAGATAATTAATAATTTGGTTTAGGCTAATATGATTTAATTCAAGTGATCGCCAATAATAGTTTTAATTGTGCATTAATATTCAACCAACATAGATTAAACAGGTTAAGGGTTAACCTAATGATTGCATGTTAGTCGAAAAGCGCACATGAATACGAGTAGAATAAAGTAGAGGCCTATTTTATAGGGCGGGTCCTTTCTTTTGTAGATTGGATTCATACCCTCATCCCCGAGCCCTATTTGGTTCAAGACCATATGGAGTTGACGATCTCTTAGATCGTTTTCGGGTTTACAAGTTCCTAAAACTTGTTGCCGACTCTTTTGCTCTAGCTTTCTTCTCTTTGGAACGCCACCATACTTAAATGTATGATCACAGTGGGGTTCAAGCTTGGGATCATAGTGCTTGAAATATTCCCTACAGTTTTTAGGCGACTCTACTGGGGAGTACTTCATGTGCATAAATTTTGATTAACATTATTGTCATATGCATAAAAAATTGGATAGGCCAATGAGTCAAAAACATAGGATTTTACACGTAGGAAATTTGAGAAATTTCTTTCACAACTAGAATCGAAATAATACTGCGAAATCTAAAAAATTCTAATAACACAGATACCTAATTCTAATAACACAGATACCTGCTGAGGCATGTAGGAACTAGATTCTAGAAAACAGAGACCGTTGCCTGTAAAGAGCTTCTGTCGCTTGGTGACAGGGGTTCTTTTGCGGCGACAGTCCCTGTAGTCTGGCGCCAAGTTCTTCTAATACCGAGCCAGAACTCTGCCTTCTTGTTTTTGCCGTTTCTAGTACTGTTGGCTCGATTCTACTTCCTGATTGAGTTCTTTTCTCACTTTTCTGAAACCCATATGTGTTCTACATATGGGCATAACCCTCTGGGGGATCACGCTTCACCTACCCAATTGAACGCTCTTGGCAACAACGGGTACATGCAAGTTGTGAATCCACCAAACCATGGAAGCAAGTTTTTAACTTGCGGGGTCCCATCCATACGCGCCAACCCTTCACGGTTAGGCTTCCGCGCGATGCATCCGGACTCATAACCATGGACCCTCTTTGACTTAACCCATATCCTTGAACTTTAGAGAACTAGAGCCATGGTTAGGTTGCAAACTCATTGCATCATATTGTGACTATGTGAACTACTTGTGCATCCTTGTTTGTGCATACTATATATGTGTTAACCTTTTGTTTGACTTGTGTTTAAGTCTAAATAAATTGACTAATGACTAAAAGGACTTTGTCTAATTAATCAATTAATTAATTTCAAATTAATTAAAGGCTAATAAATTAATCAACTTGACTTAGTACGACTTTAGGCATGTCCATTTCGAATAAAATTACTAGAAACAGTCCAGATTAATGTTCAAGTAATGGCGCAGAAATCTGGGCTGTGGCGCCTCGATTTAGTGTCTGTCGCCTTGCAACAGTTCTATCGTCCGGCGACAGGCTTTAAACAGTGGCGACAGTTCTGCCGTTTTAACGACAGTCTAGTTTCTTGCTTGAGTCATCACGACAAGTCTAATTAAACAGTCTATATTAATCAGTTCATCAGTTTATTAATGGTTCAAACCATGTCCAAGTCTTTAATTAACTCTAGGCACTTAAAGTCCCATGGTCATACACTAGGGTCAAAGCATATCACACACACACATTTATAAAGCACACACATAACATGTTTGTCACACCATGACCATGTCTAGAGAGTCTTGCATGCGTGTTTTCCGTCATTTTTTTAGAGGGGTAAGTCGGATATTAATCCTCCAATTAAAAAACTCATAAAACCAATTCCTAAAACATGCACCCTATTTTTGCCTTTTTCTCTTTATTTTTAATTTTTAAACCATAAAGTCAAAGTCAATTAGAGTCAGGTTATTAAAACAAATATGGTTTAACTTACAGCGCGTGGACAAGAAAGGAAGGGAGTTTAATCAAGGACAACACTTTCGTTCAAGTTTTACTTTTTGACAAAGCAATCGGTAAGAAAAGGAAAGCTAAGAAGATAATGGCTAGTCAAGAAGAGCTTAATGAAGTCAAGGGAGTGGTAGCCAACTTGGCTGAGATATTGAAAACTTAACCCTGCAAATGAATGACCCTGGGAAACAACAGCAAATGGACCTAATCCAGGAAAGCTTGGGCAAACTATCCAACGACTTTAGATTCTAAGGGATTAGCTCACAAGGGGTCTCGGTGGATAAGGACCTTCTCCCGCAGAAGTTCAATGCCAACGACATCCCTAAATTTAAGCCTATAGATAACCCTTACTTTCATTTAAGAGCATTTGAAACTGTAATGAATGTTAAGGGGATAGACAAGAAAGCCTTTCATTATGTATTTTGTTTGTCTTTAGGAGCTGTATGTCAACAGTGGTACTATTCACTTGATAAAGAAAAGACCTCTAGTTGGGAATCTATTGCAAGTGATTTTATTGAAAGATATAAATACAATATTCAAGTTAAAACTGATCATAGAGAACTTGAAATTCTAAAGCTAAAAGAAAATGAAGGCTTCACTTCCTTCTTTAATAAATGGAGGGAAACAACTACAAAAATTATTGAAGTACCTAGTGAAAAAGAGTCTGTCAGGATGTTCATTAAGAACCTCCAAGAGAAATACTCCAAACATCTTAGGTACCAAAGTAATTTGCACACCTTTAAGGCCGTCTATGATATTGGTATCAATATTGAAGACGACCTAGCTAAACAGAAAGCTGCTAACAATAACTCCAACAGTGGCTGGAAGGGTAAGAAGAACGACAATCCTTCTTCTTCTAAATCCACCCACTCAAATAACGTTAGCACCTTTAATCTGAATGTAGTCCTAGCTATGAACAATAACCAAGGACAAAAGAAACCATTTAGGAAAAACTATACTCCTATTGGTGTGAGTTATGACACTGCGTTTGATCGTTTACACGCAAAAGGTCTTATAAGTCCTTTTGGACCATTTGGGGACCCACATGTTGAAAGGAGAACGGCTAGCTGGAACCCAAATGCACACAGTAAATATCATCAAGGCAGGGGCCATCCTACGGAAAATTGTTGGAGGCTAAAGGAGGCAATCCAAGATTTGATTTATAGTAACAAACTTCCATTGCCCCCTGCAAGCAAGAAGCTAAGCATCAACAACGCACCACTATCGGATTCCTTGGACATTTCTGACGAAGAAAATCAAGTGGACCCATCTAATCTCATAGAACCTATTGAAACCATTGAAGAAGAAATCTTCGAAGATGCCATTGACTCTTATGACCAAGAACCTGCGACTAGGTAGGACGTATACGTACTAACACTACTTTTGGCTAAGGTGCACAAATTATTGTTCCAAACCAAAGAGATTCTATGAGAGCAAAACGAGATGCTCAAGAGTAGACCGCCACCCAAGGAGAAGAAACCTTTCTCTCTCCAAGTAATTGACACTCCCAAGAAGAGTAATAAACTTTATACTTCAATTTGGACATCATATGCTAAAATGTTCAAAATGCTCTTCGAGAATGGTAAGATCCAACCTTTCGAACCGAGACCATTTGAGTCACTAAAGAGGACAGACAGGTATTACTGTTCATACCATCAATCAGGAGGACATACAATAGAGAATTGTTTAAAATTCAATGAGTTGGTTCAACGACTAATCGATGACAAGAAACTGGTCCAACTCCCACATGATGCCACGATCAATGGAGTTTGGGACAGTGATGATGAGGATGTCTACCTCAAAGATATCGAAGAGACTCCTCTATCAACAATATACCTAGTAAGTGACATTTGGGACGAAGAAGATTCATCCATAGATGTGCTCACCATGTTCGGGAGAATGCAACCTCCCATTTCAACACAACCAATGCCCACCATTCAACAAGTTCCCATACCAATCATAGAAGACAACGATGTTGTTAAACAACTAAAAAAGACTAGGGTCGAAATGAATGTATGGAAACTCTTAGCCACATCCCGATAGCATAGAGTTGCACTCATGGATGCCTTGGCTAAAGTAGGCATATATTCGAACACCACTCCTGAGGTACTAGCTAACTTCCTCACGAGTGATCTTCCAAGTCCAATCAACTTGGTCACTTTTTCGGATAATGATTTACCACCGGAATGTGACAATCACAACAAGGCTGTAAACCTCACAGTTATATGTAAGAGAATGAATGTTCGTATGACCCTTGTGGATAATGGATCAGCAATCAATGTTTTCCCACTTAGGACCGCAAGAATGCTAGGCATAAGAGATGAGGATTTGTCCCCATCAACTCAAGGAATAAGAGCCTATGATAACTCACGCCGTCAAGCATTAGGAACAATTACTATGAACATAACGGCGGGAGCAATTGAACATGCCACTACGTTCCAAGTAGTGGACATTAAAGCATCCTTTAACTTGTTATTGGGACGCCCTTGGCTTCATGATCTAAAGGACGTCCCTTCATCTATTCACTAACAGGTAAAAGCCATAGTTGGAGGAATACCAATCACCATCGATGCTTCATCTATGATGACCAAAATAGTGGAGAACCCACTAATCAACGTAGAACATGATGAAAATGATGAAAATTTATGGGGCTTTAACGAAGAGGACTCCTTAATAGAGGAAGATGAGAGGACCCCTCTTCATTACGACCTCCACTGAAACATGATAACTAATGCTATTCTAAGAAAAAAAGGACACTTTCTTGGAATGACTCTAGGAAAGAAGAAAGGAATAGCTAAGCATATGGGATTACCTGGCCTCCCTAAGTTAGATACTTTCGGACTAGGTTTTGAACCAACTTGCGAAGATCTTAAGCGAGCCCATGAAAAGTCGAGAGCACGGAGGAATGCTTGTGCACAAAAGAAGGAACCCATGGATCAATATCCTTTCACTCTAAATGGAAAATTTATAAGAGAAGGAGATGATTACTCCTGTCATGAATTTCCTGAACCTTTCGTTGAAAATGGCATAACACAGCTAGGGTTCGAGATTTTTTTGGATTTTATTTCCTAGATTCCCAACTCCAATTAATAGGGAGAAAGCACCCCCTTGCTTTGACTTTAATGTCATGGGACTCCTCTTTGGAAGAGAAAAGAATGAGCCAAGAATAGTGGAAGATAATTCTTCACTCATTCAAACAGTCCTTCAAAGTGAAAACTTTGATCCATCCAAAATCATCACTCCAATAGAAGATCAAGAGCGAGGATGGCGCAAAACAGTGAAGGTGACCAGTACAAATGGAAGGAAGATGTTAGTTGAGACGCAATCTACAAGAGGGGGGGTGAATTGTAGGTGAGTTTCTAATGATTATTTATCAAAATATAAAAACAGAATAAAACAGGAACTTGTAAAGCACACAGTATTTTACGAGGAAACCTTCTAGTGCCCAACTAGAAGTAAAACCTCGACCCTACCTTAGGGATTTCAAACACAAACACTTTCACTATAATAGGGCAAACACCAAGTTACAACCTATTTTAATTAAGTCTACACTCTCAAGTTCCTAAACGGACTCTCTACAGAACAGCACCCTGTTCTACCCTGTCTAAGTCCCACACTTAGACTCTCTCGTACTCCCCAAGTACAAATCTTCCCCTTCTCACCTGAAGCTAACTTTTAAACAAGATTAATACAATACTCTCTCCCAATTAACCCAAACCAAATACAAGAAATAAACACCTAGTTTATGATAGCTAGGCAAGCTATGCCTGAAACCCGAAACTAATATGACAAGTTTATAAGCATGGCAAACTTACACAATTTAAGCTCTGTAATTCTTCACGCATAAAAATCACAAAACCTTAACTCATTTCATTCTCTACTATTTATACAAGCAAGGCTCGTATAGAAAGTAGGTTTTCAAAAAGAAAAATAAGTTAAACTTAATTTATCTTAAAACACGGTTTTAAACAAATCTTTGTGAAGAAAATCTTTTCAGAAAATAAGATAGAAATATTTAGTTAAAAAGCATAATATCATTTTAACAAACTGATTTTAGGAAATAGGCATTTAAATCAAAATCTTTTTCGATTTCTATCTTTTTATCTTTTCCGACTTTAATTAATTTGCCAAGCTTATCTTGTCACGACTCTAATAAATTCCATGCATATCCTACTTAACATATTTAACAATAAATCTAGAAGATAAAATCTTAACTAAACTATTGCTGCGCTGTACTCTTGATCTGGTAGGTTTACTTGGGCTCCACGCTTTACTAAGTTCCTCCAAAGAACTTAGGCATCCATCTTCAGGTTCCTGTTAGGGAACTTAGCTCCTGTGAAGGAACTCTTCTTCTTATTGCATAACTTTCTGGATAAAGAGCTTCCTCAATGCTTCCTAGCATCAGCTACTTCTTCCATCTCCAGGATCAATTTCACCTAAGCTAAACAAACACTTGAGAAACCTTTATTAGACGAGTTTCCTTCAGTTTAAGTTCCTCATCATCAAAACCTTTATACATCAACAATTTCCCCCTTTTTGATGATGACAAACTTAAGCAAACTCTTTGAGAAAGTTAAAACAAATAGAAGGTCGTATTTTTGGATTTTTGAATAAAAGACAGAAAATAAACACACAACTTAATAAAAATAAAAGCTAAAAACAAAATTAACTAAGACAGAAAGTAAACTAAACTATAAGTATCATATCAGAAGAAAGTTTCTGATACTTTCTCAACTGGAACCCTGATCAACTTCAGCCTCCATGTTTGCTTCTTCTTTTCCCCCTTTTGGCATTATCAAAAGGTCCTGCTTTTTCAAGTTTATTAAGCATCTACCCAGAGCCCCACAAGAAATTTATCGAGTGTGGGAAACTGAAGGCAGCGTTGCTAACTTTCCTTAGTCAAATTCCACTCTCCTGTTTAAGCATTCATAATATACAGTTGTATATATGTATAGGCAGTTCCAAAAGCATTCATTAAAACCAAAAGATTAACGTCCTGCTAAAGTTATTACATTCCAAAATATTTAAACTTTTAAAAACAAACAAAAAATGTTCATGACTGCTAAGAAGTTAGGATAGGCTATTTTAGGAAAGCTAAAAGGAAGAGGCTAGGTCGGTAGAAGGTCCAGAATCTGCTTGCTGTCTGACTTTTGTTGTGCAATGAGAGCTTTCAACCGTTGCTCAAGACTCTCCAGGTTTTGTTGGAACTTCTTCTCTTGTTCCTTCAGAACCTTGTCTTCTGCCTGCACTGATTTCTTCAATTCTTTTAGTGCCTTCCCCTGCTCCTGCACTTGTTTCTCCAACTTCTGGAACTGAGACTTGTCAGCAGACTCTTTGGCTTGAATTTCAACTCTCTCCATTCTGTCCCCTAGCTCAGCCACTTGCCCTTCAAGCACCTTATCATCATTATCCTACACTAAGGGCTTCTCCATGCTGGTTTGAGGCAGAGAGCTTGTAGATAGCCTGCTGCTCTTCCTAACAGGTTTATCACTCACTTCCTTTTTCTTTCTCTTCCCCGTTGATTTTCCAGCCTTCTCTTCTTCCTTCTCTAACTTCTGAATCTTTCCCTGAACCACCTCCAAACTTAATCCTGCCAGAGTATCCCCATCAATCACATTCTCTGGCTTCTCCTCCAAGCCAACATACTTTCCTTTAAGCTTTACACCCAAACTTTCAAAAACTGTTGACAGAATAGCAGCATAACCAACTTTTGTTCCACTCGGAACACAATGAGCTAAATGCTGATACATAAGTGACGGAAAATTAATTTTAATTCTCCTTAACAGACAAAAAATAACAGCCTTGTCCATCAAGCAAGCTTCACCCTTCTTAGCAATTCTTGGTAAGATGGTTTTCTTAACAAGATTGAATAGTAGTTTGTTTAAGGGACTAAGATCATTATGACTCATAATATTCTTCCCCCTTTTTCCTCCTAGGGCTTCCACTATGTTACCACTTAAATAGTTTCCAACTTTAACACTGGACTTACCCTTAATGTAAGTCTCATACCCTTTCATGGGTGTCCTCAAAATTTTACTTAGGGTTTCCACATTTAACTCGATGTTAATTTTTCCTACTTTACTTGTTATAATTCCCAATTTTACTTCGAAATTTTCACAAAATTCAGTCATGGCACTCAGATACATCAAATTGTTAGAAACTTTAACCAACAGATACTCCCAGCCTTCGAACTTAATTAAATCAATGAATTCAAGAAATCTAGTACTCCTACACCAATCTAAATCAATACAATGACCAACAACGTACCTATCAGATTACACTTCAAGCTCAGCTTGATCAATTTCTTCCTCCTCCTCTAATTTCTCCTTTTCTGATCCCTCCTCTTCCAAATTGCGAGCAAACTCCTCAATTTCCTCAATGTGATCCTCCAAAGACTTTTCTTGACCTTTCTTTTCCTTCCATTCTCTTAATTTGTCAAGAACTGACTTAGTGATGTTCTCCAATTGTTCGAGGTTAGGGTTTTGCATGGTTCAAGATGTTGGGTTTATGATTTGTGTTTCGGAATTTGAGACAATCAGAAGTGATGAAACTTCTTCTTGTTCAGAGGTGTGGTTGTGGTGGGAATTTTCAAATGAGCTTAGTAAGGTAATTATGGCCATGGTTTTCTTTTTCAGTGATGTAGAATAATGTAGAAGGATTTTCACAGTGGAGTAAATGTTTTTGACAGCGTAATGATGTGAATTGGTTGTGGGTGCCTTTTATAATTAATGAAGCGGTGCAAGGAATTTAAGAGGTTTACTGAGCAGTCATTAATTGAACAAATTAAATTAATTTTCAAAAATTAAAACACGCAGGATCTATTGACCAAAACATTTTCTATGTAAATACATTTAACTTTCAAAGCAATATCACTCTTCACAAATACGCAATTGGAACACGCTTTCTACACATATGCAATGTACATTACTACTAGCGAAATTAATTGAGTGTTTTATTGAGCTTACCTCCAGTAATTAACAACGGTGACACTTCAGCTATGTTTAGCACACCAAAGTTGTGTTAAATTCTCTTTTTGCTTTATTTACAATATTTTTAACTCTGCCATGTCTTGGAACTTCAGAGGCTAGTACTTCAGCTTGATAATCCCAAGTTCCAGTCTCAATTTCTCAAACCTTTATCTGTTAAAGGGCTTGGTTAGAATATCTGCAATTTGATTTTAAGTTTGGCAAAATTTGAACTTAATATTCCTTTGCTCCACATTATCTTTTAGAAAGTCATGCCTAATGTGGATATGTTTTACCTTTCAGTGTTGAACAGGATCCTTAGAGATACAAATTGCACTTGCGTTATCACAGTAAATAAGTACACATTTAAAAATAATACCAAAATCTCTAACCTGTTGTTTTATCCATAGAACTTGTGAACAACATGCTGCTGCTGCCACATATTCACCTTCAGCTGTAGATAAAGCAACTGTATTTTGCTTCTTGGAACCCCAAGAAACTAAGTAAGGTCCTAAAAATTGTACCATACCTGAAGTGCTTTTCCTATTTACCAAATCACCTGCATAGTCAGCATCAGTAAAACTATTTAAACCAAAAGAATCACTTCTAGGATAGAAGAGACTCACATCATCAGTTCCTTTCAAGTATCTAAGGATTCTTTTTACTGCTGTAAGGTGAGACTCCTTTGGATTTGCTTGGAACCTGGCACACAAACCTACACTAAAAGATATGTCAGGTCTACTAGCTGTTAAGTAAAGTAGTGACCCTATTATACCTCGATACATTTAATTGATCTATGCAAGTTCCAGATGGATCTTCATCCAATCTGGTAGCAGTTCCCATTGGAGTATTATTGGTTTTGGCATTTTCCAACTTGTATTTCTTGATCAGTTCCTTAATATATTTTTGCTGATGAATCATAATTCCCTCTTCAGTTTGCTTAATTTGCAAACCAAGAAAGAAATTTAATTCTCCTGTCATGCTCATCTCAAATTCTCCACTTATAAGGCCAGCAAAGTACTTGCACAAAGATTCATTAGTTGCACCAAATAAAATATCATCAATATAAATTTTTACATCTAGGATATCAGTTCCATTTGACTTTAAAAACATATCGGCAATTTTTACTTTTGGGCGAAAAAAGGTCAAAAAATTCCAAAATTGAAGGCTTATAATCCACGCTTTTTGAGGAATTTTAGAGGTTTCGGGGCCCGGTGGCGAAAACTCTTGAGACCTTAGGGGATACATCTTAGGGTCATATAATGACGTTTGGAACCATATATGGCCCTTATATGTTGTACAAAATAGTCGAGGTAGGCTTTAGTTTACGAAATCGGTGCAAATTTGGAACGGGTAAATTGACTGTTTTAAGGCATGTTAGATAGTGCCACCCACTCAATTCGACTCCCGAAGTGCATAAGGAACCATGGTAAACATCTCGGCAGTTTTTATTTCCAGGCGAATAAAGGTCAAAAAATTCCAAAATTGAAAGCTATAATCCACGATTTTTGAGGAATTTTGAGGTTACGGAGCCCGGTGGCGAAAAGACTTGAGACCATAAGGGATAAATCTTAGGGTCATATAATGACGTTTGGAACCATATATGACCATTATATGTTGCCATAAATGTCCGTGGTAGGGTTGAGGTCACGATATCGATGCAAGTTTGGAACGGGTAAATTGACTGTTTAATGGCATATTGGATAGTTGGACGTATCCAAATATACTCCTAGGGTGTATCAGGGTCCATGGTAAGCATCTCGGCATTTTTTATTTCCGAGCGAAAAAAAGGTTAAAAAATTCCAAAATTGAAGGCTATAATCCATGCTTTTTAAGGAATTTTGTGGTTACGGGGCCCGGTGGCGAAAAGTCTCAAGACCTTAGGGGATACATCTTAGGGTCATATAATGACGATTGGAACCATATATGACCCTTACATGTTGTACAAAATAGCCGTGGTAGGCTTCAGTTAACGAAATCGGTACAAATTTAGAACGGGTAAATTGACCGTTTTAAGGCATATTGGACGGTTCCACCCACTCAATTAGACATTCGGAGGGTATTAAGAACCATGGTAAATTTCTCGCCAAGTTTTATTTCCAAGGGAAAAAAGGGCAAAAAATTCAAAAATTAAAGGCTATAATCCACGCTTTTTGAGGAATATTGAGGTTACGAGGCCTGGTGGCGAAGAGTGTTGAGACCCTAGGGGATACATCTTAAGGTCATATAATGACGTTTTGAACAATATATGACCATTATATGTTGCCTTAAATGTCCGTGGTAGGCTTGAGGTCACGATATCGGTGCAAGTTTGGGACGGGTAAATTGACTGTTTAAAGGCATATTGGATGGTAAGACCCACCAAATAGACTCCCAGGGTGTATTAGGGTCCATGGTAAGCACCTAGGCATTTTTCATTTCCGAGCGAAAAAGGTAAAAAAATTCCAAAATTGAAGACTATAATCCACGCTTTTTGAGGAATTTTGAGCTTACGGGGCTTGGTGGCGAAAAGTCTTGAGCCCCTAGGGGATACATCTTAGGGTTATAAAATAACGTTTGGAACCTTATACGACCAGTATATGTTGCCATAAATGTCAGTGGTAGACTTGAGGTCACGATATTGGTGCAAGTTTGGAACGGGTAAATTGACTTTTGAAAGGCATAATAGATGGTTAGACCCACCCAAATAGACTCCCAGGGTGTATGGTCCATTGTAAGAATCTCGGCATTTTTTATTTCCGAGCGAAAAAAGGTCAAAAAACTCCAAAATTGAAGGCTATAATCCACGCTTTTTGAGAAATTTTGAGGTCACGGGGCCCGGTGGCGAAAAGGCTTGAGACCGTAGAGGATACATCTTATGGTCATATAATGACGTTTGGAACCATATATGACCATTATATGTTGCCATAAATGTCCGTGGTAGGCTTGAGGTCACGATATAGGTGCAAGTTTGGAACGGGTAAATTGACTGTTTAAAGGCATAGTAGATGGTTGGACCCAGCCAAATAGACTCACAGGGTGTATTAAGGTCCGTGTTAAGCATCTCGGCATTTTTTATTTCCGGGCGAAAAAATGTCAAAAAATTCCAAAATTGAAGGCTATAATCCACGCTTTTTGAGGAATTTTGAGGTTTCGGGGGCCGGTGGCGAAAAGTCTTGAGACCTTAGGGGATACATCTTAGGGTCATATAATGACGTTTGGAACCATATATGACCCTGTAGGTGTCGTTTGAAGTGCGCCTACGTTAAGCATGTAGTGAATATGCTTAGCACTCAAAGGAAGTGGGAATTGACATATACAATTATGGACAAGGAAAGTAGGGAGCCGCCAACAAGTTTTTCAGGAACTTGTAAACCGTTCCATATCATGTAAGGCAACCACTATTAAGGGACAACGATAGGCAACAACAATTGACCCGTGAAGGTTACTAACTCCATATAGTTCGGAACCACGAAAGGAGGATCGAGAATGATGGTACGAAGTGAGTCATGGAGTCACATTTGCCCGTATTGGCCTCTACTCAATTCTTATTGTGAAAAGTATTCCTGTGATCTCAAAGGCATACAAACAAAATATTCAATTCGCTCCAAACTATTATTATGCTAAATTGGTTGAATATTAATGCAACATGTTATTCTAAAACATTGGGGACCACTTTGATTTAATAATAAGTTTAAAAAGACCCTAAACCGGTCGTCCAAATTATCTTATTAAGCGTGATTTTCAATTACATATTCCGTTTAAACATGTAATATGGTGATCATAATAATAAATAAAGTAGACATTAATATTGGAAGCAATTCAACAATATTAGCGTTAGTCAAATCATATAATAATCATTATAATCATGATACTAGCAATATAAAATAATAATAAGTAATTAAAATAATTAATTACTCACAGTCCGCGCGCTCTATTAAATTGCTACATCATGAATATATTATTAGTAACTTCAATAAATATAAATCAAATGGAAATTAAATTAAATAAAAGGTAGAGTTGATTTGGTCCAAACCCTCAGTTAATTCTACCTTTCATGCCTTGGTTTAAGTATAGAAATTTGGGTATCGTATGGACTCCTTAGAGTGCTTAAAGGATATAAAATGAGAGAATAGGGTGGCTAGAATTTAGGCTAGAGCAAGAGAATGATTTTTGGTGTAGGGAGAAAGAATGATTTTTGGTGTAGAAAAGAGAAAGAGAGAATGATTTGGTGATCAAGCTTGTTGATGATTGAAAAAGGAGAGACATGACCTCTATTTATAAGGAAAAAAGAGGGGTCGAATCAATAAAAGATAAGAATTCGAATCGGATAAAACTCTTGCGATAGACAACAATTTTTGCAGTTTTTGTTTTTATCATATCTTTTGATCCAGAAATCGGAATTAGATGAATAAGATATCTTTGGAAAGCTTTTGAATTCTAATTTCTAACCCAATTAGAGTCAGATTAAATTATTTTCTAGAATAAGAGATATGGCCGAAATAGTGGGACGGTGTCAGTTTTGGATAGAGTTTCGTATTTCGCTCATACCTTTTTTGTTATAGCTCGGAATTAATATTATAATATATCATTGGAAAGATAATTTCAAGGGCTATCCAACCATTTAAGAGTCAGATAAAAACTATAAAGTACGAAAATAACATCTGACTATCTTTGAACGTCTTTCAATTCAAGTAGAATTAGGACTTCCAAAAAGAAAAAATTTATTCAATTTCAATTGCTTTAATCTTATCTTTTCAAAAAGGATAATTAGGGTATTTTAATTTAGAAACTTATAGAAGCTTCTAATTAATCCTAATTGGATTAGGAATGAGATTAAATCATTTGGACCCTCCACATGATCATTAGGTCGTAGGTAAGGTGAACTTTGGTTCGATTTAGATCCAGTTTAGTGTACTGGCCATAACTTATTCGTTACAACTCGGATTTAGGCTTATGATATACCGTTGGAAAGCTGTTTTAAATCCCCATCCAAATATTTAATAATTGGACCCAGATTATGGACCAAAGTAAACTAATCTAAACGTTTTTATAAACTGAATTAAAGGACACGAAATCTATTATTTGGACTAAAAGGCACGAAAAGAGGAAAATAAGTTATGATTTGGGAAAATAGGCTATGAATTGGGTTGGTTTATGAAATTTATTTAATGGAACATGGATTTAAGCACTCTAAATATTACATGATCAACCCAACCAATAATGGCGGTGAAAGGTTGTTCATCATTGGTTTTGGATTTGGGGAGACATTTTTAGGTGTCTACAGACCCTTATATGTTGTATAAAATACCCGTGGTAGGCTTCAGTTTACGAAATCGGTGCAAATTTGGAACGTAAATTGACCGTTTTAAGACATATTGGATGGTTCCACCGACTCAATTGGACTCCCGGAGGGTAGTAGGAACCATGGTAAACATCTCCGCAATTTTTATTTCCGGGCTTAAAAAGGACAAAAAATTCCAAAATTGAAATCTATAATCCACGCTTTTAGAGGAATTTTGAGGTTACGGGGCCCGGTGGCGAAAAGTCTTGAGACCCTAGGGGATACATATTAGGATCATATAATGACGTTTGAAACCATATATGACCATTATATGTTGCCATAAATGTCCGTGGTAGGCTTGAGGTCACGATATCGGTGCAAGATTGGAACGGGTAAATTGATTGTTCAAAGGCATATTGGATGGTTGGAACCACCCAAATAGACTCCCAGGGTGTATTAGGGTCCAATGTAAGCATCTCGGCACATTTTATTTCCGGGCGAAAAAAGGTCAAAAAATTCCAAAATTCAATGTTATCACTTTTTGACGAATTTTGAGGTTGCGGGGCCCGGTGGCGAAAAGCCTTGAGACCTTAGGAGAAACATCTTAGGGTCATATATTGACATTTGGAACCAAATATGACCCTTATATGTTGTACAAAATAGCCGTGGCAGGCCTCAGTTTACGAAATCGGTGCAAATTTAGAATGAGTAAATTGACTGTTTTAAGGCATATTAGATGGTTCCACCCACTCAATTGGACTCCCGAAGGGTATTAGGAACCATGGTAAACATATCGACAATTTTTATTAACAGGTAAAAAAAGGTGGAAAAAATCAAAAATTGAAGGCTATAATCCTGCTTTTTGAGGAATTTTGAGGTTACGAGGTCCGGTGGCGAAAAGTCTTGAGACCTTAGGGGATACATCTTAGGGTCATATAATGACGTTTCGAACCATTTATGGCCCTTATATGTTGTACAAAATAGTCGTGGTAGGCTTCACTTTACGAAATCGGTGTAAATTTGGAACGGGTAAATTGACCGTTTTAAGGCATATTGGATACTTCCACCCACTCAATTGGACTCCCGGAGGGTATTAGAAACCATGGTAAACATATCGTAAATTTTTATTTCCGGGCGAAAAGAGGTCAAAAAAATCCAAAATTGAAGGCTATAATCCATGCTTTTTGAGGAATTTTGAGCTTACGGGGCCCTATGGCGAAAAGTCTTGAGACCTTAGGGGATACATCTTAAGGTCATATAATGGCGTTTGGAACCATATATGACCCTTATAGGTTTTACTAAATAGCCGTGGTAGGCTTCACTTACGAAATCGGTGCAAATTTGGAACGGGTAAATTGACTGTTTAAAGGCATATTGGATGGTTCCACCCACTGAATTGGACTCTCGGAGTGTATTAGGAACCATGGTAAACATCTCGGCAATTTGATTTTTGGGCGAAAAAAGGTAAAAATATTTTAAAATTGAAGGCTCTAATCCACGCTTTCTGAGGAATTTTGAGGTTACGGGGCTGTTTAGGCAAATCTCAACAAGGACATTTGAGAATCTGCTAGGTTTGAGGGGTAATAACAATCATACTACCAAAGGCATATAAAATAGCATTAGAACAATGATTAAGTAACAAATAAGCAATGAAATAACAATAAGTAAACGGAATGAATTCAATAAAGAGAAGAGTAAGTTTAGAGATACAGTACTGAATAAGGATTAGCCTCCTTCCTCAGTAGGGATGAAGCTCCGTAGTTAAATGATGAATAATTATCTTGTATTTAGAGTATTAAAGCGTACATGAATGCTGAAAATGTCTAATTACACATATTTATACCTAGGGATCTCTAGGGTTTAAAAATATCTTCAGAATATATTCAAAACGAAGAAGATCTTCTTGATTTATCTTCTTCCCTGTTCTGTAGGTGTATCTTTGGCAAGTATCCTCTTGATTGATACGTTTGATGGTGCTTTCCTTGTTTACTTCAATCAAGCCGTTTTGCCTATTTTTGCTGAACCATTGATCTTGAACTGATGCCCTAAATGTTATGGGTCGTATTGCAATACGGGCCCAACAATTACCCTTAATTTTTATTTCCAAGTATTTGGAAGTGAAAATTACTTAAAGAAAATTCTGGAACCTATTTTGAATTTCAGAAATTGCTTCAACGGTTAACAAAATAGAAAGTGGTGGCGGTTTTAAGGCAACTTCCTCGATAACTGTGAAGGACGGTTTTATTTCCGTCTTTGGTATTTATTGGGTGTGCAGGCTGTTGTCTAATCACTTCAATTGTTTGCCCCTAATTTCAATTTCGTCAGGTATTTTCTCTCTCCTCCCTGTTTGCTCTGTTTTGCTTTATATTTTCTTTTTCTTGTTTTTGTAATGGATGATCGTGTGAGAGTGGTGTTTGCTGGGGTGGATGAGGGTGTGAAAAAGCCGAACTTGGTGGCGCAGAACGTCTTTCCTGTCAAGGATACTTATCCTTCCACTGTCATGAAGGAGGAGGTCCAGAACATTGCTACACTTGCGCGTTATCGTGATGGGGTTGTGGTGAAAATTCCGTCAGCCAGGGAGAGGGCTGACTGGATTGCTCCTGGTTGGGTGTGTTTCTTCGAGTATCCCTTTGTAATTGGGCATACGTTTCCTTTTTCTGCTCTTGTTCGTCAATTTCTTTCTAGACTTAGGGTTTCGCCCTGTCAGTTATTGCCCCAAACTTGGAGGGTATTGAGAATTTTGGATTTGCTGAGTGCGAAATTGGGGATAGAACTTGATGTGAGGGATTTGTGTTACCCTTACACTATCCGGACCAGTGGTAAAGGTCGGGTTGGTCTTCGCCTGAAGGATGGCGTTGGTCCTTTGGTGACTGATTTGGAGAAGGCGTTTGACAAAAAGTGGTATCACAAATTCTTTTTTGTGAGGATTGATTCGTTGGGTTATGATTGTGATTTTTTGATTGACACTGTTGAGGCTGAAGGTATTTTGTTTCCTATTCTTTTACATTTTTCTTTCCTTCTTTGTTGATTTGGGCTTATTTGCCTGTTGATTGCAGTGAGTAAATTGATGCAGCGCTCTAGTCTCCATCCTTGATAGACAAGTTATACGAGTTGAGTGCAGACGAGAGGTCTTTTATCAAGTTGACACAGCCTGAGGTAGTTGTTCAAATTAAGTCTCTGGACGAATCCGATTCTGAGCAAAAAGGTGCTCCAGCCATGTCTCAAGGTTTGTTTTCTTTCTCCCTTGTGAATTTTGATGTTGTATCGTGCTTATGCTTTTGTGAACACGTGGTTGGTTTGCTTTGGTGTTTTTAGTTTTGAATTTGGCCGTTTCTTTGTTGAACACATCTGCGCGTATTTGTTATTCTTAGTTGTTTGTTATTGACATCCTTGCTGTATATGTCTAATGTGATTCTTGTTGTGTACATTTGTTGTATTCCTAGTTGTATGTTTATTGACCCGACTGTATTCCCCGTAGATACAACAAGGTCACTGAGGTCTCATGATCTCCTTAGCTCATCTTCCATCCTGGGTCGTCTTAAATCTCGCTCGTCCCCCCAGACTTCTGAGGCTGTTCCCATCAAGATGGTTGCTCCTAGCTAGGGGTGCTGCACCTCCGCCTCCGCCTCGTGCTGGTCTCAAGAGGAAATTGGAGATGCCCATTGATGTTGACGCTGCTGAATTTTCCTTTGACTCTCTTGCTCCACATGTGGATACCTTGTTGTTTCCCTCCTTCAAGGATCGACAGTCTTCGATGACTTTTGCTGATCTTTCCCAAGAAGCTGCTGTTCAGTCCTTCCAAGTATGGTGTACTCCAAAAAATTTTTTGCATAAAAATCGACCTTATTGAAATATGCTTCTTAACCCTTCGTCTTTGCTGTGCAGAGTCTCCAGTCCTGCCTTGGTGTTTTAGGCAATGTGTCAGAATTTTCTCGGGTGTATGAAGCTATGAAGAAGGAACGTGATGCTTTGTCTGATAAGTACAAGGCTGCTACTGAAGCTTTGAAGTCTGAACGAGCTAAGCATCGGGACTGCATTTCTGAACGGGATGGGTTGAAAAGTACCCTGAAGGAAGCTGCTAATGAAGCCATTGATGCTGCTACGTACTACTATGGGAAAGCACGTCTTGAGATGATGGAGGAGTTTCAGCAAGGAAAGCATGAGGCTTGGGATTATGATGGTGATAAGGCTTCTTTTGAGAGGACGTTTCCTGAAGGGACTGCTGCTCCTGGTACCCTATTGTTGAGCTTTGCTGATGAGGAGGTGAATTCTCCTCATCACGAAGAAGTCAAGGATGCCCCAGAGGTTATGAGGCCTGTAGCTGAAGAGGTGGTCCCTGCTGACAATATGGGAGAGAATTAGTTTAGCTGGTGCCGCGTCACCTTCTTTTTTTTTTAAAAAAAATGTACAACTTTGGATGCTGTTTTTGTTTACTGCCTTAGTGCAGTTTGGATAATTTGTTCTTCTTTTGTGCTACGTATTTGTAGCTGGATGCTTTTTTTAACTTTGTTGAAATGCAATTTAAGTATTTCTGTCTTTCTTGTTGTGCGATTCTTGTTTCTGCGTAGTGTGGCATGTTTACAATTGTATCACGAATGCATTACTGTTGTATTACAGTTGTATTACAGTTGTATTACACTTACATGTGTTTGTAAGTTCTATGAGGGTGATATGTCTGTTCCTTGCAGGAATGCCTTGTCTTTGTATTGAAGGGACTTGTTGTATCCTTGCAAAATAGAAGAAGGTGAGGGGTGGCCGTGGGTTTCCCCAACGGCCCTCCGATGCCAAAGTCAGTACTCGTAATGATCATAAAGTAAATTGACAAAAGATAGGGATAGATGAATACCTTTCGTGCTGAATCTGGCTGTTGGAGATTTTTGTGTTTTTCTGTTTTCTGATTTTTTTTGTGTTTTCTCTTTTTTTTTGTAATTTAAAAGACAAAATAGGGATAGTGATTGTGTACCTTCTTCAGAAATGATATAGTTTTAAATGTGTTGCATTCCAGCTTCGTTGTACTTCTTTCCCTTCTGCATTCCTGAGTCTGTATGCTCCATTTCCTACTACCTTAGTGATTTCGTAAGGTCCTTCCCAGTTGGGTGCTAGCTTTCCTGCGTTGACTTCCTTGGTGTTTTCGTATACCTTTCTGAGGACCCAATCTCCTAGCTTGAAGGTTTTGACTCTAACGTTCTTGTTGAAGGATCTTGCTACTTCCTGTTGGTATGCTGCCATTCTCATTTGTGCATCTCCCCTTAGCTCCTCTACTGTGTCTAAATTGTGAATCAGTTCTGCTTGATTTCTTTCTTCTGTCATCAGCCCGTACCTTGCTGTTGGTACTTCTACCTCTGTCGGGATCACTGCTTCACATCCGTATACCAGTGAGAAAGGGGTATGACCTGTAGCGCCTTTAGGGGTTGTTCTGTCTGCCCACAGTATGTTGGGTAATTCGTCTGCCCACTTCCCTTTGGCTCCTTCCAGCCTTTTCTTTATGTTGGCTATGAGGACTTTGTTGCTTGACTCTGCTTGCCCATTCGCTTGTGGGTATCTTGGTGTAGATGTGATAAGAGAGATGTTCCATTCCTTACAGAACTTGGTGGTTTTGTTGTTGATGAATTGAGACCCGTTCTCTGTAATGATCTCTGCTGGCACTCCGAATCTGCTTAGAATGTTCCTCTTTATAAACGAAATGACGTCTTTATCTTTGATCTCTTTGTAAGCTTCTGCTTCAATCCATTTGGAAAAGTAGTCTGTCATTGCTAAGAAGTACACTCTCTGTCCTGATGATGGTGGTAATTTTACTATATCCATTCCCCACTTCATAAATGGCCATGGTGTCAATGTTGGATGTAACTCTTCTGATGGCTTGTGTGTCAAAGGCGCATGTTTTTGGCATGCTAAGCATTTCCTGGAGAACTCAACTGCGTACTTTCTCATACTGGGCCAGTAATATCCCATTCTGAGTGCCTTGTTGGCCAAATTTCTCCCTCCGGAGTGGTTTCCACATTCTCCGCTGTGTAAAGATTGTAAGACTTGTTGAGCTTCTTTTCTCTCTAGACATCTTAAAAAAGGTCCTGCTGCAGATTTCTTGAAAAGTACATTGCTGATTAGACAGTACTTGGAAGCTTTCTGGGCGAATGCTTGAGCTGCGACCTTCCCTGTTGGTTTTGTGTTGCCTAGGAGATATTCTTTCAGGGGTGTTATCCAATTATTGTCTTCTTCTTCTGTAGGGCTTATTTGAGTTTCGCAGACACTCATAGTTGATCCTTTCTCTATGGCTGGTGAGAGGACATGTACTAATGGGATTGTTCCAAATTCTGGCTTCTAGGTAAGCAATCATTCTGGCTTCTTTTGCTGCATACTGTCCGTTGATTTGGTTAACCATGAGTAAGGAATCGGAAATTACTTCCAAGTGTTGTACCTTCATGTCTCTTGCGACGGTTAATCCTGTAATGAGTGCTTCATATTCGGCTTCATTATTGGTAGCCTTGAAGTTACACCTTATCGCCTGTGCTATCTTGTCTCCTTGGGGTGATGTCAGTACTACTCCTAAGCCCACTCCTCGTATGTTTGCTGCACCATCTGTGTGGAGTATCCATTTTTGTGTAGCTTTTGGTTCCTGTAAGGCTAGTACTTCTTTTTGTGCTTCTTCTTCAAGTGTAGGACTGAGGTCTGCTACAAAATCTGCTAAAGCTTGAGACTTGACCGCCGTCCTGGGCTCGTACTGTATGTCATACCTGCTCAGATGTAGGGCCCATTTTTCCATTCTTCTTGACATTTCTGGTTTTCTCATGATGGCTCTGGTAGGATAGTTGGTCCGTACTCGTATGGTATGGCTTTCGAAGTATGGACGTAGCTTTACTGAAGCAATGAACAAAGCTAGAATGATTTTCTCCAGTGAAGCGTATCTTGTTTCCTCACTGAGTAGGGTCTTACTGATGTAGTAGATTGGAAATTGTTCCTTTTCTTCCTCTCTTGTAAGGACTGCGCTGATCGTCCCTTCAGATACTTCAAGGTACAGTTGGAGCGGTTCTCTTTCTTTGGGTTTGGAGAGAATCAGCGGGTTGGCTAAGTATTCTTTGAGTTTCTGGAATGCTTCATCGTGCTCTTGTTCCCATTTGAACTCCTTGTTCTTTTTCAATACCTCGTAGAAGGCTCTGTTCTTTTCTGAAGACTTTGAGATGAACCTATTTAGTGCCGCGATTTTTCCTGTTAGGCTCTGTACATCCTTTTTGGACTTTGGTCGTTCTAAGTCTAGAATAGCTTTGACTTGTTCTGGACTGGCTTCTATTCCTCTTTGCGTAACCATGTATCCTAAAAATTTTCCTGACTGTACTCCGAATGTGCACTTTGTGGGGTTTAGCTTCATACCGTATTGCTTTAGGATGGTGAATGCTTCTCTGAGGTCTCTAACGTGATCTTCTGCCTTCTTGGATTTCACTACCATGTCGTCTATGTAGACTTCCATCGTGCTCCCAATTTGCTTTTCAAACATCTTATTTACCAACCTTTGGTACGTCTCTCCTGCGTTCTTCAATCCGAAAGGCATTACCTTGTAGCAATATATTCCTTAACTTGTGATGAAGGCTGTCTTTTCTTGGTCGTCCCTATGCATGAGGATCTGGTTGTAACCACTGTAGGCGTCCATAAAGGATAACAACTCGTGTCCTGCTGTAGCATCCACCATGGCATCAATATGAGGTAACGGGAATGGGTCCTTTGGGCAAGCCTTGTTTATGTCTGTGAAGTCTATGCAGATTCGCCATTTCCCATTCTTTTTCCTTACTACTACCACGTTGGCAAGCCACTCTGGATACTTTACTTCTCTGATTTTTCCTGTCTTCAATAAGTTTTGAATTTCTTCGTTGATAATCTCGTTCCTTTTCTGGCGCGAATTTTCTCCTTTTTTGTTTCACTGGTGTGTGCATTGGGTCTACGTTTAGCTTGTGAGTGATGACCTCTGGGGGAATGCCTTTCATGTCTTCGTGTGTCCAAGCAAACATGTCCTTCTCTTCTTCTAGGAAGTCGTAAATTTGTTGTTTGAGTTCCGTTCTGAGCTCTGATCCTATTCTGACTTTCTGATCTGGATGTAAGGGATTCAGCTGGACTTCAGTAGCTTCTTGTTCTTCTGATATGCTCAACTTTTCTTGGCCCAGCTGATTTTCTGATTGCTATGCTGAACTCTTTTCTGCAGATGTTGTTTTTAGTGCTATCTTGTAGCATTCTTTAGCTTCCCTGGGGTCTCCTCTGATTTCTTGAATTCCCCACCTAGTAGGAAACTTGATGACCTGATGGTACGTAGAAGGGATGGCTTTCATCTCGTGTATCCAAGGTCTCCCCAAAATCATATTGTATGAGGACAAGGTGTCGATCACTAAAAATTTGACTTGTAGGTTGATCCCTTTTGCGTATGTTGCCAATGTAATCTCTCCACTTGTCTTCTTGGTTTCCCCACTGAATCCCACTAACATTGTTGACTTGTTAACGATGTTCTTCTCATCTAT
Organism: Chenopodium formosanum; assembly: GCA_024500155.1. Taxonomy (NCBI): domain Eukaryota; kingdom Viridiplantae; phylum Streptophyta; class Magnoliopsida; order Caryophyllales; family Amaranthaceae; genus Chenopodium; species Chenopodium formosanum. The sequence goes on from CM044861.1 coordinate 22,461,396, forward strand.
GTTCATGTGTTTCAAGGTATCCAGCATGATGATGTTTGCAGAACTTCCATTATCAACTAGGATTCGCTTGATCATGCAGTTTCCAACCGGGAAGCCGTCATGATGACCTTCCACTACGTCACTTTCTTCAAACATGATAGGGATGTCTATCTTCGATTTTTCCCTCTTGTCTGGTTGCTCTTTGTTACTTTCTTTTGCGTGCCGTTTCGCTGCTGAATATGTTAGGCCGCATACTTCTGACCCTCCTGATATCAAACAGATGGTTTTGACAATTGGAGGTGGGGGTGGAGGTCATCCTTGCTTGGATTCTCTATCCTTCCCTGCAGCTTTAGATCTATCTGACAGGAGTTCTTTGAGGTAGCCTTTCTTTAATAGGTATGCAACTTCCTTTCTGAGCGCGACACATTCGTCAGTAGTGTGACCTATATCTGAGTGAAAATCACACCATCTTGATGGATCCTTTTTCTCTCCAGGCCTATCACTCCTTCTTGGCCACTGAACAGTATCTCCCATCTTGTTCAAGGTTCTTATTACTCCTGCAGGGTTGACGTTGAAGCAATACTCGTGCAACTTTGGTGGGAGCTCTGGATCTTCTCTCCAATCAGAGAATTCTCCTTCAACATCATTGATTGATCATTCATCAAAACGGGGACGTTGATACGGCTTGAATCGATGATCTCTCCTGGGGAAGTTGTTATTCCTTCTTGAGGGACGATCCTCATCCTTTCTGAGCTCTGGAATCTTTCTTGCATATGCATCTTCTTCGAATCTGACTTGAGCCATTGCGTTAGCTTGTACATATTCAAAGGTTGTGCATGGGTATTTGGTCAGTTTCTTGTAGAGCTCACTCTGATCTAGCAATCCTCTTCTGAATGCTTCAATAGTTGTGGGAGCATCGCACTTGTGTATGCCAATCTTTTCCCTGTTGAACCTGTTAAGGTAATCTCTCAAGGATTCACCGCGTCTTTGCACAATACGGTACAGATCTGACGATTGTTTTTCTATCTTCCTGCTGCTAGCGAACTGGATCTTGAATAAGTTCACCATTCCTGCAAAAGATCGAATTGTCCCATTATCTAAATTAATGAACCAAGTTAAAGCTGGACCTGATAATGTGGCTCCAAAGCCTTTGCACATGATGGCCTCTCTGATGTCTCTAGGGATTGAACTGGTTATCATCTTCTGTTTGTACAAGGACATGTGCTCATCAGGGTCTGTTGTTCCATCATACATAGCCATATTGGGTGTGCTGAACCTCTTTGGCACTTCCACCATGGCGATTTCTTCTGAGAAAGGGGATTCTATATAGCCGTCTGATGCTTCTTCCTCCATGGGTTTTGGCATTCCAGGGATCTTGGCGATCTTGGCTTCAATTGCTTTGAGATACTCTTTGACCACCTTTTCTATCTTTCCTTCCTCAGATCCTTCTTGACTACCCTGCTTTTGGGTTCCAACATTCATACAGTCCAGATCTAGGATTGTTTCCCTAGAGTTAGATCCTTTTTCCCCGTTAGGGGTATGAAAGACACCTGACATGTCAAGCTGCATGGCTACATTTTCTGTGTTCTTCCTGGTATTAATGGTTTTGGAAGCGACTGATTGTATTTGGTTGCGGAGGGCTTCATTTTGCTTGGTGAGGCTGGTAAGCTTGGCTTCAGTTTGGACTTTTTGGGCTAACAGTGTTTCAATTTGGCTTTTTTGTTGGTCAAGGGTTTGACGGAATGCGTTCATTCCCTCATTGATTTCAGCTATTGTAAAGGGTACTTGGTGCCCAGACATGGTGTCTGTATGGGTTTTGGTTTCTTTTTGATGAATTGGTAGGTTAATTGATTATCAGCCCCACGGTGGGCGCCAAATTGTTTAGGCAAATCTCAACAAGGACATATGAGAATCTGCTAGGTTTGAGGGGTAATAACAATCATACTACCAAAGGCATATAAAATAGCAATAGAACAATGATAAAGTAACAAATAAGCAATGAAATAACAATAAGTAAACGGAATGAATTCAATAACGAGAAGAGTAAGTTTAGAGATACAGTACTGAATAAGGATTAGCCTCCTTCCTCAGTAGGGATGAAGCTCCGTAGATAAATGATGAATAATTCTCTTGTATTTAGAGTATTAAAGCGTACACGAATGCTGAAAATGTCTAATTACACTTATTTATACCTAGGGATCTCTAGGGTTTACAAATATCTTCAGGATATATTCAAAACGAAGAAGATCTTCTTGATTTATCTTCTTCCCTGTTCTGTAGGTGTATCTTTGGCAAATATCCTCTTGATTGATACGTATGATGGTGCTTTCCTTGTTTACTTCAATCAAGCCGTTTTGCCTATTTTTGCTGAACCATTGATCTTGGACTAATGCCCTAAATGTTATGGGTCGTATTGCAATACGGGCCCAACAGGGCCCTGGTGGCGAAAAGTCTAAAGACCTTTGAAGATACATCTTTGGGTCAGATAATGACGTTTAGAACCATATATGACCCTTTAGGTTGTAAAAAAAAGCCGTGGTAGGCTTCACTTTTTTAAATCGGTGCAAATTTGGAACGTGTAAATTGACCATTTTAAGGCATAGTGGATGGTTCCACCCACTCAATTCGACTCCCGGAGGGTATTAGAAACCGTGGTAAACATCTCGGCAATTTTTATTTCCGGCGAAAAAAGGTCAATAAAATCCTAAATTGAAGGCTATAATCCACGCTTTTTGAGCAATTTTGAGGTTACAGGGCCAGGTGGCGAAAAGTCTTGAAACCTTAGGGAATACATCTTAGGGTGATATAATGACGTTTGGAACCATATATGACCCTTATATATTGTACAAAATAACCTTGGTAGGCTTCAGTTTACGAAATCGGTGCAAATTTGGAACAGATAAATTGACCGTTTTAAGGCCTATTGGATGGTTCCACCCACTCAATTGGACTCCTTGAGGGTATTAGGAACCATGGTAAACATCTCGACAATTTTTATTTCCAGGTGAAAAAAGGTGAAAAAAATCCAAAATTGAAGGCTATAATCCTGCTTTTTGAGGAATTTTGAGGTTACGAGGTCCGGTGGCGAAAAGTCTTGAGACCTTAGGGGATACATCTTAGGGTCATATAATGACGTTTGTAACCATATATGACCCTTATATGTTGTACAAAATAGCCCTGGTAGGCTTCACTTTACGAAATCAGTGTAAATTTAAAACGGGTAAAGTGACCGTTTTAAGGCATATGGTAGGGTTCCACCCACTCAATTGGACTCCCTCAGGGTATTAGGAACCATGGTAAACATCTCGGCAATTTTTTTTTCCGGTCGAAAAAAGGTCAAAAAATTCCAAAATAGAAAACTATAATCCATGTTTTTTTGAAGAATTTTGAGGTTACGGGGCCCGGTGGAGAAAAGTCTTGAGACCTTAGGGAATAAATCTTAGGGTCGTATAATGACGTTTGGAACTATTTATGACCCTTATATGTTGTACAAAATAGCCGTGGTAGGCTTCAATTTACGAAATCGGATTAAATTTGGAACGGGTAAATTGACCGTTTTAATGCATATTGGATGGTTCCACCCACTCAATTGGACTCCCCGAGGGTATTGGGAACCATGGTAAACATCTCGGCAATTTTTATTTTCGAGCGTAAAAAGGTCAAAAATTCCAAAATTGAAGGTTAATCCACGCTTTTTAAGGAATTTTGAGGTTACAGGACCCGGTGGCGAAAATTCTTGAGACCTTAGGGGATACATCTTAGGGTTATTAATTGTCATTTGGAACCATATATGACTCTTATATGTTGTACAAAGTAGCCGTGGTATGCTGTAGTTTACGAAATCGCTGCAAATTTGGAACGAGTAAATTGACCGTTTTAAAGTATATTGGATGGTTCCACCCACTCAATTGGACTCCTAGAGGGTATTAGGAACCATGGTAAACATCTCAACAATTTTAATTTCCGGGCGAAAAAAGGTCAAAAAATTCAAAAATTGAAGTAATCCATGCTTTTTGAGGAATTTAGAGGTTATAGGTCCCGGTGGCGAAAAGTCTTGAGACCTTAAAGGATACATCTTAGGGTCATATAATGACGTTTAGAACAAAATATGACCCTTATATGTTGTACAAAATAGCCGTGATAGACTTCAGTTTACGACATCGGTGCAAATTTGGAACGAGTAAATTGACCATTTTAAGGCATATTGGACTCTCGGAGTGTATTTGGAACCATAGTAAACATCTCGGCAATTTTTATTTTCGTGCGAAAAAATATCAAAAAAATTCCAAAATCAAAGACTATATAATCCACGCTTTTTGAGGAATTTTGAGGTTACGGGGCCCGGTGGCGAAAAGTCTTGAGACCTTAGGAGATACATCTTAGGTTCATCTAATGACATTTGGAACCATATATGACCATTATATGTTGCCATAAATGTCCGTGGTAGGCTTGAAGTTACGATATCGGTGTAAGTTTGGAATGGGTAGATTGATTGTTTAAAGGCATATTTGATTGTTGGACCCACCCAAATAGATTCCCAGGGTGTATTATGGTCCATTGTAAGCATCTCGGCATTTTATATTTCCGGGCGAAAAAAGGTCAAAAAATTCCAAAATTGAAGGCTATAATCCACGCTTTTTGAGGAATTTTGAGGTTACGGGACCCGGTGGCCAAAAGTCTTGAGACCTATATGGGATACATCTTAGAGTCTTATAATGACGTTCGGAACCATATATGACCCTTATATGTTGTTCAAAATAGCCGTGGTAGCCTTCAGTTTACGAAATCGGTGCAAATTTGAAACGGGTAAATAGATAGTTTTGAGGCATATTGGATTGTTCCACCCACCCAAATTGAATCCCAGGGTGTATTAGGGTCCATGGTAAGCATCTCGGCAATTATTATTTCCTGGCGAAAAAAGGTCAAAAAATTCCGAAATTGAAGGCTATAATCAACGCTTTTTGAGGAATTTTGAGGTTACAAGGCCCGGTGGTGAAAAGTCTTGAGACATTAGGGGAAACATCTTAGGGTCATATAATGATGTTTGGAACCATATATGACCCTTAAATGTTGTACATTATAGCCGTGGTTGGCTTCAGTTTACGAAATCGGTGCAAATTTGGAACGGGTAAATTAACCACTTTAAGGCATATTGGATGGTTCCACCCACTCAATTGGACCTTCGGAGGGTATTAGGAACCTTGGTAAACATCTCGGCAATTTTTATTTTCGGGCGAAAAAAGGTTAAAAAATTCTAAAATTGAAGGCTATAATCCACGCTTATTGAGGAATTTTGAGTTTACTGGGCCCGGTGGCGAAAAGTCTTGTGACCTTAGGGGATACATCTTAGGGTTATATAATGAAGTTTGGAACCATATATGACCCTTATATGTTGGACAAAATAGCCGTGGTAGGCTTCAGTTTACGAAATCGGTGCCAATTTGGAACGAGTAAATTGACTGTTTTAAGGCATATTGAATGGTTCCACCCACTCAATTGGACTCCCGGAGGGTATTAGGAACCATGGTAAACATCTCGGCCATTTTTATTTTCGGGCGAAAAAAGGTCAAAAAATTCCAAATTTGAAGGCTATATCCACGCTTTTTATGGAATTTTGAGGTTACGGGGTCCGGTGACGAAAAGTGTTGAGACCCTAGGGTTATACATCTTAGGGTTATATAATGAAGTTTGGAACCATATATGACCATTATATGTTGCCATTATTTATAGGCTCCTTAAAAAGTGTGCACTCCCTAGGGTTTCGTGCCATAGTGAATATTCACGCAGCTTTTTGCAGACCTCGGGATTTGGGCCTAAAAGCCGCCAATCCCAGGTCCTTTTATCTGTCTGCCACGTGTCGTTCTCTGGGAAGTCCAAGGTGTCGTCCTATCCAGTGACACGTGGCGGACTATGATTGGGCCAACTAGCCAAGGGTATTTTTACCCAAATCATTTGCCCCTCACAGGTGATACGCGCTTGCCACGTGTTACCTGTTACAGGTACCATCATCCGATTGGTCAGATTTCAAAAAAGTTACTGTGTAGGGAAAATTAGGGTTTTTAACCCTTCTATAAATAGAAAGTTTCACCCCCTGAGATTTTACACCTTTGCGAATCTTTGGAGAATGTTGGACTTTTTGAGTTTAAGAATCTCAAAATTCCCTAAGTGTTTTTCATTTTTCAAGCACCCAACACTCGGCCAGCTGTCCGACCGTTCTTCAGCCAACCAAGCGTGTCACACCCTTCTTTTAAAGGTAACGCCTGTTTTCTTCTTTTGCTTTTCATTTTTTCTTTGTTTTCGAAAAAATTGTGTCCCAATCGCATGCGGCACAGCATAGGATAGTGATCAGCCGGTCACCGGAGACGGCTGAATTTAGAACTAGCAGTGCCAACTGCTTGGCCAACGACTGTGCTATGCGAACTTCTCCGAATTCTACCGTTTCTTTGTCTGTGCAGGACACTATGGCCAGAACAAAAAGAACAGCAAGGAAATCTAACTCCGATAGACCTTTCTACCATTCGGATGGGTCGACCTTTTATTCACACGGCTCAATGAGTGTGCCTCGAAGTGAGGTGTCTGAACACCCTGATAGCCCTTCTTATCTTCCTCCTAACCCCACCTACTACCATTCGCCCACTTCAAGTGGAACTCCCAGTGATGGAATACAGGAGGAGCCGGATGAAACTTATGCACCTGGGCGTTCTGGACAGGCGCCGGAAGAGAGTCTAAGGGAGGACCCTGCTGGCACCAGTCGGCGGTCCCCTAGCTCTGATGACGAGTCGGCCTCGTCATCTTCTTCAAATAATGCCTCTATTTCTTCCGGGGAGGCAAGACGGCCTTTCAAGTTTTAAACGCAAGGTCGTCCTAGGCCATGGTTATACTCTGTGCCTCCCTAACAAGGACGACACCATCACTTGGCCGAGTATGGCCAGCTATGAAGACCGAGCATTCGGTTGCTATGAGGCGGCCTTCCAGGCTGGCCTACGCTTCCCTCTCCATCCGGCCATGGAGAGGATCTTGGATGGATACAAACTTGGTATCTGGCAACTTGTACCCAACTCCTGGATCAACATTTTGGGGTACGTTGCCGCCTGCGAGATGTTGTAGGTGGAGGCGAGCTTTGAAGCGTTAGCCCACATGCATTATCTTAAAAGGGCGCCTGCTAAGGGCGGTGAGGGCTGGTACACCTTGACTACTTGCAAGGGATACATGATGGTTGTTGGCAAGGAAAACAAGTGGAAGGACTGGAGAACTAAGTTCTACATAGTCAAAACCGCCGATAGCCGCTTGAACCAAAGTTTAACAGGTGGAACAAGGATCCACCTCTCCTAGCTGGCAGGAGTGCACTGCCAGCTCATCCTAGACGAGCAAAGGAGGAGATCATGGACGCGGGTTTGTTCATCGTGTCCGTGAAGACAAATGCTGAGGGGGACAAGGAAGTTACCCCTCAATGTTATCTCCCCTTGTACAAATGGTTTGAGGAGGGGACGTTCTTGGCCGCTTGTGGGCTAAGTATTGAGATGTCGAGAGATAGTCGGCCGTCTGTTTAATATGAAATTTCATTTTGCTTTTCTTCACTTGTTAAATGATTCTAACACTTGTTCTTTTTTGCAGACAACACAATGGAGAAACTCTTGGCCTCCAGGAAGCCGGCTGTGTTTGCTTCCAGATACAGACCAAACGTCCTTAACCGGACGGAGGCCACCACCAGCACTAAGGTGGATGCGCAGCGACCAGTCGGTACCCCAAGGGTGAGGATTCCATACTTAGCATTTCTCTGATTGATGCTGAATTTGTCCGAATGTTTTCTAACTTGTTTTTGTCATGTGTTGATGTAGGGTACCTCCACCAAGTCCCCATCAAAACCATCTGACCCTAAGCTCCAAAAGACTAGGGCGGGTGATGTGAGCGCATCCGGCAAGGGCGGCCGGAAGCACGTGGCTCATAAGCCCAAGATAGGCCCAGACGCCTCTGCTTACGAAGCTGATAGGGAGTTAGCTGGCCGGATGTCCAAAGGACATCGAAGGGTGGCTTCAAGAAACCTTCTACTACTGTCGGCACAGTAGGTGAGAAGAGGTTTCTGGGTGAGAAACCTCCCTCTTCTTCCTGTAAGGAGAGGTTTCTAGGGGAAAAGCCCTCCTCTTCTGCTGGTGAGAAGAGGTTTCTGGGGGAAGAAGAAGAAGAAGAAGAGGACGACGGTAAAGACCATTCGTCTTTCTTAAACTCCAAATTAGCCATACTTGAATATTTATCTAACTTTTTTCTCTCTTCAGTCCCTGTGCAGAGGCCGACTGTAGTTCAAATGGCCAAATCCATGCTGAGGGCGATTGATGTTGACGACAAAGCATCTGTCAGAGGAGTCGGCACCTGTGGGGAATATTTCAAGCATTATGATAACCCCAAACTTGAACCCCACTGTGATCATACACTAAAGTACGGTGGCGTTCCAAAGTGAAAGACAAACAGCAAAAAGAGTCGCCAACAAGTTTTAGGAACTTGTAGACCCAAAAGACAATCCAAAGGACTATCAACTACTCCATAAGGTCTTGAACCAAACAGGGTCCGGGGATGAGGGTACGAATCCAATCTACAAAAGAAAGGACCCTCTCTATAAAATAGGCCTCTACTTTGTTCAGCTCGTATTCATGCGCGCTTTTCGAATAACATACAAACATTATATTAAACCTATCCTGTTTAATCTATGTTGGTTGAATATTAATGCACAAATAAGACTGTTATTGGCGATCACTTGAGTTAAAATCACATTAGCCCAAACCAAATTAATAATTATCTTATTAAGTGTGATTTCAAGTACAAATTCCCTTTAACAATCATAAAAGGTGTGATCAAGCAATAACAATAAAATAATATCCAACAACATAATAATAAAGAATAAATAATAATCACAATATTCATAATAATAATACTAACGATAATAGCATGATAAGGCATAATAAAGCTTGATAATGATAGCAAGATCCTAGGCATGATACTAACAATATTAATAACAAATCCTAGCATGTCACTAAACAATAAAGATCAAAGATTCAAACCTAACATGGTACTAACATGATAACATGACATTAGAAAAGAGTAAAGGCACCCCAAACATGATACTAGAAAGCATAAAATAACATCTAACATGATACTAGGAATATTAAACAATAATAAGCATGCTTTCTACATTGTGAAAGAAATAGGGAGTAAGCTAATCTACTTACTTTGAATCCTCGTACCTTTTTCTAATAACAAAATACACGAGTTAGTAAACTTCAATGAAAATAATAAAGAATAATTAAAGAATCAAATTGAAATCAAATTAAATAAAGTTTAGACTAGTTTTGGACCAAACCCTCAGAAATTATCAACCTTTCACGTCTAGGGCGAAGGCAACTTCGAACTTGGATAAGAGATTCTAATTTAAGTCTTGTGATTGCGGAATTATATTTAAAAAGCTAGTTTAGAAAAAGAGAGAGAGAAAATAAGAATTAAGTAATTATTAATGAGAGTTGATAGAGAGAATTGAGTAAGAATTGATGAGAGATGATGGTAATTGATTGAGAGAATTGATGATTGATAAAGGGGAGATAAGACGTCTATTTATAAGAAAAAAGAGAAGGTCGAAGAATAAGAAAAAAAATCCGAATTCAAATCGAAATAAAACTCGTAGACAACAGTTTTTATGAATTTTGTTTTTATCTTATCTTTTGATCCAGAAGTCCAAATAAGTCATATAATATGTCGTTGCAAAGATCTTGAAGTCTACTTTCTAATGCAATTAGAATGAGATTAAAAGCTTTTGTATATAAAAAGATATGGACGAAATAGTAGGACGGTGTCAGTTTTGGATAGAATTTCGTATATCTTTCATATCTTTTTCGTTATAGCTCGGATTTAATATTATAATATATCATTGGAAAGATAATTTCAAGATCTATCCAATGATATAGAATTTGGATAAAAAACATGAGGTACGAAAATAAAATTTGACTATCTTTGAACATGTTTGAATCCGAATAGAATTTGGAAAGTTTTAAAAAAGGAAATTAAAGTTTATATTTAAATCAAATTCTATGATCTTATCTTTTCAAAAAAGGATAATTAAGATATTTTAGAAACTTATAGAAGATTCTAATCAATCCTAATTAGTTTAGGAACAGGATTAAACCTTTGGACGCTCCTCATGATCATTGGGTCGTAGGTAAAATCCGGTTTGGGCCCAGTTTAGTATTTTGGCCTCAACTTCCTCATTATTCATCGGAATTGGGCTTATAATATATCGTTGGAAAGGTATTTTCAAGCCCCATCCAACTAAACCATTATTGGACCCTTATCATGGACCAAAATAAACTGAATTGGACGTTTTTATAAAATAGAAATGGTTTTCGAAAACAGAAAGAAGGATTTTAATAATAACTAATCGCAACACTTGACTTTTCACACTTTTACCTCATTCGATTATGTTTTGACGTGAAAGGTATTCATCACTGGGTTTGGTTTTGGGGAGACACAAATGGGTGTTTACAGAAGCCCCCACTTTGACTGAGTTTGGAGAAACTTATGATTCGAAAACGAAAGTCAAAGTATCGATAGCACTAGGCAAAAAATAGACTTGGCCACCGGTTCAAAACCCCCATTTGCCACCGGTTTTGAACCGTTGGCCAGTGGGGGGGGGGGGTGGCAAAAGCTAGCACAAATGGCCACCGGTTCAAAACCGGTGGCAATTTAATTAATTGCCACCGGTTCAAAACCGGTGGCAATTTAATTAATTGCCACCGGTTAACCGGTGGTATTAATTAATTTGGCCACCGGTTAACCGGTGGCAATTTTACTTTGCCGCCATTTTTTTTTGGAGGGATGGCAGGTTATTGCCACCGGTTTCATGGCTGAACCGGTGGCCATTACTTTTTTTTTTTTCCCTGCAATAATTCCTAAATATGTGCTTCTTGTAATTCCTGTATTGCTGCTATTATTTCTGCTGTAATATAATAATATATTAATAATATATAACAAGATTTATAAATATATATGTAGACATTAATTATTAAAAACCAAATGCAATATAATAAATAAAGTGTCATATACTACATAAGTACAAATTTGCACACTACTAACTTATTAACAATAAATATAAAGTAGTCTAAAGTTTACTCAACAAAGTTTAAATTCAAAATGATGTAACATTTACAAATTGAAAGTGATGAAAGATGCCAACATGTCTCGTACTTCATTAAGGTCCTTGCTTGTTAACGGATCACCCTTTAGCACCTTGCAAAACTTGGAATATATAAACATTATGTTAGAATAAACATGTGTAAATAAATATGCAAAAAATTAACTTACATAAAAAGAGCAACTTAAATTACTAAGTTTTAGGACGCATTTTTAAAAACATGTTTTCTACCTTGCCCATTTTCAACATTTTTTAACTAATGAGCTAGTTCTTTCTCATTACATGTCAATCATACTTAGTTTTAGGTGGCTAAGCCTTTTAATCAACACAAAAAAGCAACTTACTAAGTTAAAGGACGTATTTTATTCCTAAATGGCCTATATAAGGCCTAAATGACTTCTACCTTGCCCATTTTCTACATTTTTTAACTAATGAGCAAGTTGTTTCTCATAACATGTCAATTATACTTAGTTTTAGGTGCCTCAGCTTTAAAATCACAAAAAAAAGCAACTTCCAAAGTTAGAGGACGCATTTTCATCCTAAATGCCCTAAATAAGGCCTAAATGACTTCTACCTTGCCCATGTTGTACATTTTGTAACTAATGAGCTAGATATTTCTCATAACATGTCAATTACCCTTAGTTTTAGGTGAATAATCTTTGAAATCACATAAAAAAGCAACTTACAAAGATTTAGGACGCATTTTGGTACTACATGGCTTAAATAAGGCCTAAATGACTTCTATCTTGCCCATTTTCTACAATTTTAAAATAATAAGCTAGTTAATTCTCATAACATGTCAATTATACTTAGTTTTAGGTGTCTTAGCTTTGAAATCACAAAAAAAAAGCAACTTATTAAATTTTAGGACGCATTTTCATCCTAAATGGCCCAAAGAAGGCCTAAATGACTTCAACTTTGCCCATTGTCGTCATTTTTTAACTAATGAGGTAATTCTTTCTCATGACATGTCAATTATACTTAGTTTTAGGTGCCTAAGCTTTGAAATCACATAAAAAGAGCAACTTACTAAGTTTTAGGACGCATTTTGGTACTACATGGCCTAAATAAGGCCTAAATGAATTCTATCTTGCCCATTCTCTACATTTTTTAACTAATGAGCTAGTTCTTTCTCATAACATGTCAATTACACTTAGTTTTAGGTGGCTAAGATTTGAAATCACATAAAAAAGCAACTTACAAAGATTTAGGCGGCACTTTGGTACTAAATGGCCTAAATAAGGCCTAAATGACTTCTACCTTGCCCATTTTGTACATTTTGTAACTAATGAGCTAGTTATTTATCATAACATGTCAATTACACTTAGTTTTAGGTGGCTAAGCTTTGAAATCACATAAAAAAGCAACTTACAAAGATTTAAGACGCATTTTGGTACTACATGGCTTAAATAAGGCCTAAATGACGTCTATCTTGCCCATTTTCTACATTTTCTAACTACTTAGGTAGTTATTTCTCATAACATGTCAATTATACTTAGTTTTAGGTGGCTAAGCTTTGAAATCACATAAAAAAGCAACTTACTAAATTTTAGGACGCATTTTCATCCTAAATGGCCCAAAGAAGGCTTAAATGACTTCCACTTTGCCCATTGTCGACATTTTTTAACTAATGAGGTAATTCTTTCTCATGACATTTCAATTATACTTAGTTTTAGGTGGCTAAGCTTTGAAATCACATAAAAAGAGCAACTTACTAAGTTTTAGAACGCATTTTGGTACTACATGGCCTAAATAAGGCCTAAATAACTTCTATCTTGCCCATTTTCTACATTTTTTAACTAATGAGCTAGTTATTTATCATAACATATCAACTATACTTAGTTTTAGGTGGCTAAGCTTTCAAATCACATAAAAAGAGCAACTTACTAAGTTTTAGAACGCATATTGGTACTACATGGTTTAAATAAGGCCTAAATGAATTCTATCTTGCCCATTTTCTACATTTTTTAATTAATGAGCTAGTTATTTCTCATAAAATGTCAATTATACTTAGTTTTAGGTGGCTAAGCTTTGAAATCACATAAAAAGAGCAACTTACTAAGTTTTAGAACGCATTTTGGTACTACATGGCCTAAATAAGGCCTAAATGACTTCTATCTTGCCCATTTTTTACATTTTTTAACTAATGAGCTAGTTATTTCTCATAACATGTCAATTACTTGTAGTTTTATGTGGCTAAGCTTTGAAATCACATAAAAAAGCAACTTACAAAGATTTAGAACGCATTTTGGTACTACATGGCTTAAATAAGGCCTAAATGACTTCTATCTTGCCCATTTTCTACATTTTCTAACTAATGAGCTAGTTAATTCTCATAACATGTCAAATATACTTAGTTTTAGGTGCCTAAGCTTTGAAATCACATAAAAAAGCAACTTACTAGATTTTAGGACGCATTTTCATCCTAAATGGCCCAAAGAAGGCCTAAATGACTTCAACTTTGACCATTGTCGTCATTTTTTAACTAATGAGGTAATTCTTTCTCATGACATGTCAATTATACTTAGTTTTAGGTGCCTAAGCTTTGAAATCACATAAAAAGAGCAACTTACTAAGTTTTAGGACGCATTTTGGTACTACATGGCCTAAATACGGCCTAAATGACTTCTATCTTGCCCATTCTCTACATTTTTTAACTAATGAGCTAGTTCTTTCTCATAACATGTCAACTACACTTAGTTTTAGGTGGCTAAGCTTTGAAATCACATAAAAAAGCAACTTACAAAGATTTAGGCGGCACTTTGGTACTAAATGGTCTAAATAAGGCCTAAATGACTTCTACCTTGCCCATTTTGTACATTTTGTAACTAATGAGGTAATTCTTTCTCATGACATGTCAATTATACTTATTTTTAGGTGGCTAAGCTTTGAAATCACATAAAAAGAGCAACTTACTAAGTTTTAGAACGCATTTTGGTACTACATGGCCTAAAAAAGGCCTAAATGACTTCTATCTTGCCCATTTTCTACATTTTCTAACTAATGAGCTAGTTATTTCTCATAACATGTCAATCATACTTAGTTTTATGTGGCTAAGCTTTGAAATCACATAAAAAAGCAACTTAATAAATTTTGGGACGCATTTTGTTACTAAATGGCCTAAATAAGACCTAAATGACTTCTACCTTGCCCATTTTCTACATTTTTTAAATAATGAGCTAGTTGTTTCTCATAACATGTCAATTATACTTATTTTTAGGTGGCAAAGCTTTGAAATCACCAAAAAAAGCAACTTACAAAGATTTAGGACGCATTTTACTAGTTTTAAGGTCGTACCTCATCAAGATGTATGGTGTTGGTACAATGAGTCGCTATTTCAAGCATGAATCTCATCACGTACAATCCACAATCAACTCCATTATCTTGTTGTGGGCACTAGCATAGGAACAAATCAAATGAATCAAAAATCACATAAAATCCACAATTGTTCGAGCAATGTATATTAAAATAATCACAATATGGTGTGGTATTACCGTAGGTGATTTCCATGTAGGACCATCTGGAGCACGAACATGTATTTTCTTCATAATACTGAAGGAAAGTAAATTCAAATTTGATTAGTTTGACTACTAAATGAGTTAGCTTAAGATAATCACCACTAGGTAGCTATATTTACTTTTGAAGTACAGAGGCCACAAGGTACTTCTTTGTTGATCGAGCTGAATCAAGGTGATAGCCCGGGGGTCAAGCTATACGAATGCAATAAACAAGGATTTACTAGTTAGGATGCACCGGCGGCCGAGGCAGCAGCTGCCAAGACAGCAGCTGCCAAGGCTACAGCGGCCGAGGCAGCAGCACCTGCCCAGGCTGCAGCGGCCGAGGCAGGAGGCCACCCAGGCAGCAGCTGTCGAGGCTGCAGCGGCCCAGGCAGCAGCTGCCGAGGCTGCAGCGGCCCAGGCAGCAGCTGCCGAGGCTGCTGCGGCCCAGGCAGCACCTGCCGAGGCTGCTGCGGCCCAGGCAGGCACCTGCCGAGGCTGCTGCGGCCCAGGCAGGCACCTGCCGAGGCTGCTGCGGCCCAGGCAGGCACCTGCCGAGGCTGCTGCGGCCCAGGCGGCACTTGCCGAGGCTGCTGCAGCCCAGGCAGCGCAATTTTTTTTTTTAAAAAAAAAAAACCGAAAAACTTACTAATGGCATGCAGATTTGGTATTTAGAACATGTTCAAAAAATATTACCTCGTTGATCAACCTTGCCCAAGCACGAGGCCATTGCACATAGCTACCTTTTGCTTGCCAAAGAAGAGTAATCCCATCATCCACTATAGGCACCGGGAGTGGGATGTTTTCGAACCCAGCTACGACAGAATTGATCCCGACCGCGTAATGCTGTGGCCAAAGCCCTTGGAAATGGACCGTTCCTCTCGTCGCTTGTGCACTACCATGCGCCACCAACTGCAACTCTTCACTATTTGATAGCCCCGGGGCTAGAAGTGTACACTCGGTGTCTACCTACATCATTTAACGAAATTCACTTGTAAAAGCAGAAATTATTAAAAAAAAAAAATGTTCTACTCCTACACAATTGATCATCTAACGAAATTCACCATGTTAAAGGAAATAGATTATCCTAAATTCACCTCTAAATCTGGAAATTCATGGCTTGTTGGATCATCAAGCTCCCTCGAGTCCGCATGTGTGGGAGTAACAACCTGCAATAGTTATTCAAAAATGTCATATTTGATCTCACGTAACTCACTATGCCAAAACTAATAGATTGAAAACTACCTCATGTATCTCATCTTCTCCATCTCTATCATCTTCTCCTTGTCCTTTTGGGTGGCTACTTGAGTCGACCGGTGTAGTCGAGGGGAACGGCAAGGGTAAGTTCATTTGCTTCGCCCAAGCATTGAACTCACCTACTAACTCATTGCGTACTTGTTCCTTGATGGATGCCACCTTGGCATCCAAGTCCTCCGGTGAGTTAACACTTGCCCGAGATCTTCCCAATTTGGTGTATTCCGAACCCATGACTTTTTCCCATCCTAGCAACGTCCCTCCCATACCTACTACCCGGCCTGGATGGTAGGGCTTTCCCAAAGCCAAGGTGAATGGGTCTTTCTCTATAGTCGGGACCAGCTTGCCTTCAACAACTTCTGTAGTGTACTCAAGCTGTAGCATAAGAAAAAATGTCAACATGAATACATATAATTTTTTTAGATGGTAAAGTTATGCAAAAGTTTCAAATAGCTTATAAGTTTATCAGCCACTTTTTTTTCCGGTTCTTTGATGACCCATTTTCCGGTTTCCTTATCTTTGGAATGAAGAGAACAAATGAAATCGCCAGCACGACTAACCAACGTAGTGATCGTGGAGTCGGAGGGTTCTTTGGATGACCCAGGCGGCAAAGTAGGGTATATACCCTCCTTCAATCAAGTAGGCCTCCATTCACCAAATGTCTTGGCCCCCGTCTTATGAAGGTACTCCTTTTGCATTGCATTTTCCTTGTTTTGCTCTCGAAGTTCCTACATAAATACAAATGTTAGAATCATTAGTGCAAAAAAAGTCAATATATTATACAATTCTCATTAGATTTACTAGTTCTTACAATTGCTTTGGGTCTTGTTTTTTGAATAACAAATTCTTTCCACTCGTCCTCTGTCACGCTTGGCCATATTTTCCACGGTGGTTCTTGTTCCTCAACAACATCCTCATTTCCACCTTCACCACCCTTCCCCTTGGAAGCTTTCTTCTTGTGTTTCTTCTTCTTATAGATCCATCCATTGGTCAAATGGGTCTTGAAGCCTCTGAATCTCTCCGCTATTAAAGAATCAAACACTCTTCTCTTCTCAGGATCATTTGCAATATTAAACAGCTTCTACATTCACAAATACAAGTAATTATTATGTTAAATTCACTAACAAATATTAAGTGAAAGTATTTGCAATTGTGTAAATGTGCATTGAAAAAAACACTTGCCCTGGTATCATCCAAAAATGTTTGAATCAAGCCTGGAGGTACTTGCCGCCAACCAAGTGTAATCGGGATTTTGCGCGCACACATGCCAACTTGGTTGGCATAATTCCGAAGCCATTTGCCAGTAGGTCGTCCTCTTTTGTCATACTCCAGGACCATGGGACCGTTTCGCTTCCTAAAACTTGTTGGCGGACCCCTACCCTTTCTCTTAGCAGGAGCCTTTACCCCCCCTCCACCACCTGTGTTCAATTGCTCATGTCTTTGGCTATCAGTTTGAGGAGTAGCGTTCTCACCAACGACCTCAACAATTGTAGAATCAATAGGAGGCGCACGTTCAGCTGACAATTCAAATTCTACAATCCTCCGCTCAAAAGCATCTTGTTCCTGATCTTCTGGCTCACCCAAATCAGTCTCCTTGTTGACATCATATGGCTCGTCCTTGTCCTCATACTCACCATCATAGCCATCGTCATCATCCTCCAAATCCTCTAGTACTGGGTCATCATGATCGTCCGCCATGAGTAATAAAAACCTGTCATTACAAACACAAAACGATATTAGTTCCATAAAAGAGAAAAATGTTGACATCATAGGTCATACTACATGTTAGCATATAAAATAGGCAAGTAAGTTCACATATAGATCATTTTTTTTCTATTTTCATCAAATTGACTTGTAAAAATAGGCAAGTAAGTTCAGTACATGTTAGCATATAAAATAGGCAATAACTTGTAAAAGTTTAGCAACTAAGTTAACACTTTCATTCATTTTTCCCAAATCCTACTAAGAAAATAACTTAAATTATGATTAAATAATACTTTTAAATGCTTACAATCTCAAATTAAATGTTGTAGTACCTCATTCTAACATTCCTTCGTTGTGGTCTGATCGCATATAACTTGTTTGGTCGTCTATATCATTTGCCGCAATAGGTCTAGGAACAGGGAAAGGTGCTGAATCATCAAACGCATCGTATTCTTCCTCATCCTCAACATCTCCAATGCCTAGGATTCTTCTTTTCCCAGCTAGCACAATGGACCATTTTGCATCGACTGGGTCAGTGACAAAGAACACTTGCTTAGCTTGAGATGCTAGGATGAACGGTTCCGCACTATCATTCAAGTGGCCAAGATCTACAAGAGTAAAGTCATCATACTTGACATTACGCCTGATATTATCAACCCACTTACACTTGAAAAGTGCAACCGTGAAGTTACAATAATCAAGCTCCCATATTTCTTGAATTCGACCGTAGTATGACAATTTTGCATCGACAGGTGATTTATCCTTTGCACTTGCAAACTCCCTTGACGATGCCACAAGCATTACTCCACTGTTTTGGGTCGACGAAGATTTCAAATCCCGACCCTCTGTCCAAAAAGTGTACCCATTGATGTCATATCCGTCAAATGAGCGAACATCATCCCTAGGACCATAAGCAAGCCACCTTACTGTATCGGTGACACTATCATCCAAACGACTCATCACTCGTTCACTAAAGGCTTTTTGGAAGCCTCCGAAAATAATTCAAACACATCACCTTCGACATTATGCAACATCTTATCCACATCCTCATCCTCGACCTCATCTACTGGATCATCCTCAGCTCCATCCTCACCATCCTCAAAAACATATTCATCATTCTCACATTCTAACCCCACATGAATCTTATTATTGCTTCTGTCATGCACATCATTCCCATCAAGATCCCCACTATACTCTCCACTCTCACCATGCCAAATCCACACATCGTATTTAAGTCTAAACCCACGACAAAGTACATGATCTCTAATGATCTCAACACTATTGACCACCTTCACATTTTTACAATCAACACAAGGACAGTATAGGTATTCCGCACCCATTTTGCGCTGATAAGATAAAGCCGTCTTGCAAAACTCTTGAACCCCATTCCAAAATTCCAATGTATCACGTCTACCATACATCCAACCACGAGCCTTCTCCATTTAGTAAAGTGTCTCTAAACATATATAGCAACATATTATGATGCTACATATTTTACGTAAATCAACTTCAAGTACACACCGTGAATAAACCATTCATATAGTGAAAAAATGCATGTTTCCAAAGTGTCCTTATCACTCCAACCTAACCCATCCTTGAATGTCTACTCTCACTAGTGAATGTATGTCAACTTTCCAATTTTAAGGAAAATCCGGCAACACTTCCCCCCAGTTCTCCAAGTACACGATGTAGATAATTACTTACCCACATATGTACCCAGAGAACATGGTGAAGAAATGAAAAGCCAAGATGTTCCTTAAAATCGAAAAAAAGACATACATTCACCACCTAAGTGAGAGTAAACATTCAAGAACAGTCCCAACCGGGGACTATTCAAGACTTTCTCCTAATGAGAAAGCCTTGAACGGGTATCTAGGCATATGATGATGCAAACATTCAACATATTATGGCAGTTATTTATAATTAAAATAGACACAATTTGTAATATCATGAACAAACTTTTATCAAATGGATAAATAAATAGAAAGAAATATAGCTCCATAAAGTTTCTAGTTCATACCAATATAGCAAGCACAATAGATGTAATGTCACGAACTTCCCACTTGAGTAGCTAATTTAATAAACTTGTGCTTCACTACATATCAATCTACAAAAATAAAAAATATATAAAACAACAACATAAAAGTTAGTGATTATTAAATAACTACAACCATTGCTAAAGTATATTGTAATTACTAAAATTCGAGTCACTAGGTTACTAAGCTAATCTCTAATTCATTCCTACGTACATTGCTCAAGTAACTAACAAACTAATTCAACCACAATATATTTAAATTTTCCCATTAAAACCACCTAAAATTCACTAAAACAAACATATACAAAAACAAACATATAAATTAAAATACACAATGTAACTACAAATAATCAAAATTGGGGTTAAATTATATTCAAACCCTAGCTAATTTTAGTTTAATCAATATGCCCAATAATTCAAATTGCAAATTGAAAGATAGGTATAACTATAAATTAATGTTCAAAATGACTAAAAAATTAAACACTAACCCTAAGTAAAAGTGGAAAGGGGAAGAGCATTGGGCGGCTGCACTGGTGGCGCAGAGGAGGACGCGGCTGTGCAGGTGGTAGAGTGGTGGAGGCGGCTGTACTCGCGCGCAGTGGTGGAGGTGGAGGAGGCTGCTTGTGCTCGTGCACGCTGCTTGCTTGCTGCTTGTGTTGGAGGAGAGCAGAGGAGGCCGAGTTCAGAGGTGGAGGTCAGGGGTGCGCCGCGGTGGTGGAGGGTGGTGCGGTGGCGTAAGTAGTGGCGTAAGTGGTGGTAGGTTTTCGTGGTGGTAGTGGCAGAGTGAATTGAGAGTGGTGGTAATAGGTTTGCGATTTGGTGAATGAAACAGGAAAAAGAAAGAGGAAAGAGAAGAAAGAAGAAGCAGGAGGCGTGTTTTTTTTTAATTTAATATAATTTAAAAAGGCCACCGGTTCAAACCGGTGGCATTTCTTATAATTGCCACCGGTTTGGTTTGAACCGGTGGCTTTTTTGGTCTGCCCCAAACCGCCCATTTATTAAGCCACCGGTTTTCAAAAACCGGTGGCCATTGACCGGTGTTTCTTTCAATTTTTCTACTAGTGTAGGGACGGAAAATGATTCAAAATGTTCTGCGATTCTAAATCATTCTTATAACGCTGATACCTGCAAACTAATCATTAGTTAAAATAGATAATAGAGTTAAGAAACGCGTATCTTGCACCGTCGAGCACACGTCTCTGAACGTAACCGTTTTGCTGTTGCTTTTGTTGTTGTGACAACCTCCACAGTGCCTCGTGAACGCCATCTTTGAAGATAACAGTATGTCGTCGCCTTCAATATTCTTGGTGACAATCCTCCACAGTATTTCGGGAACATCATCGAAAATAACTGTATGTCGTCATCTTCTAGGTTGTGGCCGTACATCGCCACGACAGTGCATCGCCGCTATAGACAATCTCTTCTTTACCTTGAGGGACCGTCGAAGGTGACCTTACTTCGCCATCTCCAAGATTTTTGATAACTCTCCACATCCTAGGGAACGCTGTCTATCATTGCTGCTACATCTCGAGCTTTTCCTTGAATCATGGTGACAACTTTCACAATCTTAGCGAATGTCGTCGAAGACCGCCTCATCACGAACCGCTCTTCTCAAATCTAGGTGACAACCTCCACAATCTTAGCGAATGTTGTCGAAGACCGCCTCATCACGAACCGCTCTTCTCAAATATAGGTGACAACTTCCACAATCTTAGTGAATGTCGTCGAAGATCGCCCATCTCGTGCTATCTTCTCAAATCATGATGACAACTTCCACAATCTTAGCGAAAGTCGTCGATGATCGCCCATCTCGTGCTATCTTCTCAAATCTTGATGACAACTTCCACAATCTTAGCGAAGGTCATCGAAGATCGCTCATCTCGTGCTATCTTCCCAAATCTTGGTGACAACTTCCACAATCTTAGCGGACGTTGTCGAAGATTGCTCATCTCGTGATATCTTCTCAAATTAAGTGATAACTTCACAATCTTAGTGAAAGCTATCAAAGATCGCTTCATCTTGAATCGTTCTTCTTAATAATGACCTCCCCAATCATAGTGAAAGCTATTGAAGGTCGCTTCATCTCAAACCGTCGTTCTTAAATCCAAGTAATAAACTCTTTTCAATTTTAAAGCCCCCTGTTGAAGGCTCCGTCATCTCGAATCTTCAAATCTTCTTCCATCCTAGGAATCGAAATCGTTGTGAACCGTTATTTTGGTGCTTGCGATGAGCCAATACTTAGGCGCTTTAAGTTAAGTGAGACGATCTTTTGTCAGGTCGATCACTCATTGTGATTGTAATTGACCCGACTACTAAATCATGTCAAATTGCTTAGAGGGGCTAACTGGCGTACCAAGGAACCCAAACTGCTAAAATAGGTCCATAAAGTCATTATGTGGGGCCCAGCATCTTGTCGTCGCTCTGGCGCTAGCCAGAGACAACTGTCACCGCGATATCGTTCCGAACTTTCAATTTGGTCGTTTCCTTACAACCAAATCTGCTCAAATCTTTTGCAAATTAAGGCTCTTCACCTATGATTTACTGATCCATTTAATTTTTGCTCAAACTCCTCTCATCTTGGAAGAATCTCATATATCTATATTCGCGGTTTTTCGAAAAAATCCAGGAATACTCTTGCTCGCTGGAATGTACCTGCATCTATATTTCAGACTATAGGACTTTGCTCATCTTTTATTATCTTAGGGTTATCTAAGGCTTAGTGTTGCTTGACTCATTGATTTGACATGATTTAACTCAAATCGTTTGACACATGTGTTAGACTCAACTCGATGTGATATGACACAACATGACTCAATGTACATGACTTGAAAATGCAAAAAAGCAAAAATTTTCCGTCATTTTTGTGGAGAGTACCGACTTTCTCCCGAAAAAGAAAGACGCGAAAAAGAATCGAAGCGTTTGATGGTGCATGTTGAATGAGCTTAATCAAGTATATGCATTTGATACTATCCCTAAAGGTATAAGGATTAATTCATCCTAAACTATCTTAGTTGACTCAATTATCAAAGTATTTAGATAACTTAGGCGCGGAGGTTAAGTACTTCATACTTTGATACAATGATGATTATAAGTGATGAGTGATGTGGATATGACAAAGCATGCTTCAACATTATGTTAAGATTTCATGACAAAGGGTTCCTAATCGGAAGTCTATTTGGTCATGTATCCGTGATGTGTGTGAAAGTGACACTAAAGTTAAGCTGCAAAGGCTAAGTGTTGGAAAAGTATTATTTGATAAGAGTCAAATAATGATGACTCTTACGCTAGGTAGGCTAATGATGTAAGGATCAAGCCCCTAAGTCTAGCTCTAAGTAAATAGGGATGAGCATTGGAAATCCCTTGATATGATCATGGTGTAAGTGTGTGAATGTGAAAATGAATGTATTTTTTTATGGCCGCACCTCAATATGAGGTTGCCTACGTATCCGATGGAAATCACGCCAAACGTAGCTCTGGCCGAACCTCGCACAAGTGTGTGTATACCACAAAAAGGTCTTTTTTTAAGGGTTGTAACGTGGTTAGGCTAAAAGTTGAAGAAGAAGGGGATAAAGGCTCAAGACCCTAGATAAGCTCCCAAGGTGTGTAACCTTGCTTTTGAATCTTTGTATTTTTATGCTTGAGGTTTCTCATTTTTTAGCTCTCTTTTTTTAATTTTTTGCTCTTCTTTTTTTTGCTTTTGCATTTTTATTTTATTTTCATAAGTGTGGGCAATCCCGATCATGCGGTCTATCACTCACTTGGCATTCATGTTTCTCAAGCACGGTACCGAGCACTCGATAAGAGACGCAATCAGAGACATGTTCTTATCAAAGATATTTGCATATCATAGACATTGGAACACTTGCCCTTTTGTACACTTTTATTCATTTACTTATTTTTGTTTTATACTTTTGAGATCACTCAAGCTTTCATATTTGTAAATTGCATAAGTTACACACCATCCCATCCCAAGGTTAGTAGATGTGGGTTGAAAAAATAAAAGGTATATCGTTAGACGAGGCTCAAAGTGGTTTATCAAAAAAAAGGATTATATATTTAAAGGGTGAGAGATATGACATGGCTACAAGGGGTGCCTCAAATCATTGGTATACCTTGTGCTTAATTCGACCTTGATTTTTTTTTTTTTTTTTTGTTTTTTTTTGTTTTGTTTTGTTTTGTTTTTTTTTTTTTTTTGTTTTTTTTTTTTTTTTTTGCAATGCAATGTAATGATCATATGCAGGAAAATAAAATGCTCATTTTATTAAAAGGAAAAAGTAAATGAAAAGTCCTACAAAGTAAAAAGTAGGGTAAAATGAAAGGTGCCTATGCTAGACTTATTGGGGAAGGGTTTGAAAAAACAGAAGAAAGCATGAAATCTTGGTGAGAAGCTTGTCTTGTATTTTGTCTCATCATTACTCTTATTTTTATTATTATTATTGTCAGTCACATGACTCAAACTCGATTCAACATGCATAGATGGGAAAAGATCATGAAAGAATGAAGGGAATGATATGTATGGAGAAAGTATGTGGAGTGTAGGAAAAAGATGTAGATAAAGAAATATGGAAGAATTAGGAAAAGAATGGACCCCCAACTCAAATGACGGAAAAACGACTCATGCATGAACCTAAGACATGGTCATGGTGACATGTACAAAGTGTGTGCTAAGACTAATGAGTGTAGGTGACATGTTAAGACTTGTGTCATGACCATGTGGCTAGACAATGTGACTAGACTTAAGCAAAGACTAAATTAAGACTTCACGTACGTGCATTAAACTGGACAAGCTGTAGTATTTTAGTCATAACTTTTAATCTGTGACTCTGATTGGGACAAAACCAACGCCAAATTAAAGATAAAACTCGGGGCTATAGATCCATAGGTTATATGACTCGTGGTTCTTCTTAGAACTCCGGCTATGACTAAAAACAAGTTGACGCATGTGCAGTATACGGGAATAAAAATCTGGGTTGACTTAAAGGAACTACGACTCGACTTAAGGGAATTTTATTAGTTCAAATTAATTAATTAATTAATTAAACAAAGTCCTTTAGTCATTGGTTATTTTATTTAGTCTTAACCACAAGTCAAACAAACGGTTAACACGTATATAATATATACAAGCAAGGGTGCACAAGTAGTTCACGTAGTCACAATATGATGCAATGAGTTTGCAACCTAACCATGGCTCTAGTTCTCTAAAGTTCAAGGATATGGGTTAAGTCAACAGGTCCATGGTTGTGAATCCATATGCATTGCACACAAGCTTACCGTGAGGGTTGGAGCGAATGGACAGGATTCCGCGAGTTCGTGATGAAATCGAACTCCACTCCATGGTTTGGTGGATTCACAAACATTACACGTACCCAAATCGGAACTTTGCACATGATAGTGGGATATTCCATTGGGCAGGTGAAGCAGGAACCCCCAGAGGGTTATTTCCATATGTAGAACACATATGGATTCAGAATAGTGAGAAAAGGACTCAATCAATAAGCAAAATCAAGCTAACAATGCTAGAAATGGTTAAAGCAAGAAGGCAGACCCCTGGCTCGGTATTGGAAGAACTTGGCGCCAGACTACAGGGACTGTCGCCGCAAAAAAAGCTCCTGTCACCAAGCGATAGAACTTTCGCCAGGAGACAGAAACTTTTTACGGGCGACAAGCCCTGTTTTCTAGACGCTAGTTCCTACATGCCTTGGCAAGTTTCTGTGTTCTTCGAATTTTCCAGATTTCGCATCATCTTTTTGATTCTAGTCATGAAAGATATTTCTCAAATTATATGATTCCAAACGTCATTATATGACCCTAAGATGTATCCCCTAAGGTCTCAAGACTTTTCGCCACTGGGCCCCGTAACCTCAAAATTCCTCAAAAAAGCGTGGTTTATAGCCTTCAATTTTGGAATTTTTTGACCTTTTTTCGCCCGGAAATAAAAAATGCCGAGATGCTTACCATGGACCCTAATACACCCTGGGAGTCTATTTGGGTGGGTCCAACCATCCAATATGCCTTTAAACAGTCAATTTACGCGTTTAAAACTCGCATCGATATCGTCACCTCAAGCCTACCACGGACAATTATGGCAATATATAATGGTCATACATGGTTACAAACGTCATTATATGAACCTAAGATGTATCCCCTAGGGTCTAAGGACTTTTCGCCACCGGGCCCCTTAACCTATAAACTCCTCAAAAAGCGTGGATTATAGCCTTCAATTTTGGAATTCATTCAACAAAGCTAATTGATTCAAATGAAAGGCAAACACAGTCAAACAAAGCTTTTTGAATCAAATGAAAGTCAAATGCACTCAACAAAGCTAATTGAGTCAAATGAAAGTCAAACACAATCAACAGTGCTTTTTGAATCAAATGAAAGTCAAATACATTCAACAAAGACAATTGAGTCAAATGAAAGTCAAACACATTAAAACAAAGCTTTTAGAATCAAATGAAAGTCAAATGCATTTTACAAAGATAATTGAGTCAAATGAAAGTAAAACACATTCAAACAAAGCTTTTTAAATCAAATGAATGTCAAATGCATTCAACATAGCTTTTTGACTCAAATTATAGTCAAACACATTCAAACAAAGCTTTTTGAATTAAATGAAAGTCAAATGCATTCAACAAAGCTTTTTGACTCAAATGAAAGTCAAACACATTCAAACAAAGATTTTTGAATCAAATGAAAGTCAAATGCATTCAACAAAGCTAATTGAGTCAAATGAAAGTCAAACACATTCAAACAAAGCTTTTTGAATCAAATGAATGTAAAATGCAACAACTAGTGAGATGACTAATTTCTAATAGGAACAATTTAAAAATTTCTTGCCTCAATTTGTTTCTAACACGCTACAAATAAAAAATTAGTTGTTAGAATTTGTTGATATATAGAAAGAAGACAAAATTTGATGAAATCTAGCAACAACCAATAAGACAACTTGTTTTTAATAGAAACCAAAAAAAGATATATTGAATCAAATGAAAGTCAAATGCATTCAACAAAGGTAATTGGGTCAAATGAAAGTCAAACCCATTCATACAAAGCTTTTTCAATCAAATAAAACTCAAATGCATTCAACAAAGCTAATTGAGTCAAATGAAAGTCAAACACATTCAACAACGCTTTTTGAACCAAATGAAAGTTAAATGCATTCAACAAATTCTATTGAGTCAAATGAAAGTCAAACTGATTCAAACAAAGCTATTTGAAAGAAATTAAATCAAATGCTTTAAACAAAGATATTTGAGTCAAATAAAAGACAAACACATTAAAACAAAGCTTTTTAAATCAAATGAAAGTCAAATGCATTCAACATAGATAATTAAGTCAAATGAATGTCAAACACATTTATACAAAGCTTTTTGAATCAAATGAAAGTCAAATGCATTCAATGAAGACAATTGAGTTAAATAAAAGTCAAACACATTATAACAATGTTTTTTGAATCAAATGAATGTCAAATTCTTTCAACAAAGATAATTGAGTCAAATAAAAGTCAAACACATTCAAACAAAGCTTTTTCAATCAAATGAAAGTCAAATGCATGCAACATAGCTTTTTGACTCAAAGGAAAGTCAAACAAATTCAAACAAAGCTTTTTGAATCAAATGAAAGTCAAATGCATTCAACAAGGATAATTGAGTCAAATGAAAGTCAAACACATTCATACAAAGCTTTTTGTATCAAATGAAAGTTAAATTCATTTAACAAAGCTAATTGAGTCAAATGAAAGTCAAACTCATTCAACAATGATTTTTTAATAAAATGAAAGTCAAACACATTAAAACAAAGCTTTTTGAACCAAATGAAAGTTAAATTCATTCAACAAAGCTAATTGAGTCAAATGAAAGGCAAACACATTCAAAAAAAGCTGTTTGAATCAAATGAAAGTCAAATGCATTCAAAAAGCTAATTGAGTCAAATGAAAGTCAAACACATTCAACAGTGCGTTTTGAATCAAATGAAAGTCAAATATATTCAACAAAGACAATTGAGTCAAATGAAAGTAAAACACATTAAAACAAAGCTTTTTGAATCAAAGGAAAGTCAAATGCATTCAACACAGATAATTGAGTCAAATGAAAGTCAAACACATTCAAACATAGCTTTTTGAATCAAAAGAAAGTCAAACACATTCAAACAAAACTTTTTGAATCAAATGAAAGTCAAATGAATTCAACAAAGCTTTTTGACTCAATTGAAAGTCAAACATATTCAAACAAAAGTTTTCGAATCAAATGAAAGTCAAATGCATTTAACAAAGCTAATTGAGTTAAATGAAAGTCAAACACATTTAAACAAAGATTTTTGAATCAAATGAATGTAAAATGCAACAACTAGTGAGACGGCTAATTTCTGATTGGAACAATTCAAAAATTTGTTGCCTCAATTTGTTTCTAACACGCTACAAATAAAAAATTAGTTGTCAGAATTTGTTGATATATGGAAACAAGACAAAATTTGTTGAAATCTAGCATCAACTAGTAAGACAACTTGTTTTCAATAGCAAAAAAAAAAGATATATTGAATCAAATGAAAATCAAATGCATTCAACAAAGGCAATTGGATCAAATGAAAGTCAAACACATTCATACAAAGCTTTTTGAATCAAATAAAACTTAAATGCATTCAACAAAGCTAATTGATTCAAATGAAAGTCAAACACATTCAAACAAAGCTTTTTGAATCAAATCAAAGTCAAATGCATTCATCATAGTTAATTGAGTCAAAAAAAGTCAAACACATTCAAACAATGCTTTCTTAATCAAATGAAAGTCAAATGCATTCAACAAACCTAATTGAGTAAAATGAAAGTCAAACTCATTCAACAAAGCTTTTTGAACCAAATGAAAGTCAAACACATTCAAACAAAGCTTTTAAAATCAAGTGAAAGTCAAATGCATTCAACGAAGATAATTGAGTCAAATGAAAGTCAAACACATTCATACAAAGCTTTTTGAATCAATTGAAAGTAAAATGCATTCAACAAAGCTAATTGAGTCCAATGAAAGTAAAACTGATGAGTGACATTTATGGCACTCATTTGGTCCCTTTTCGGATGAATTCTATTTCTTTTTATCTCTCTTTTCTTTAATTTTCCTTAGATTTATTCTTGCTTTATTCATTTTATGCTTTTTGTAGTTAATTTCTTTATTTCATGCATTTTCTAGTTTACTTGTTATTTTTCTCTTTTACTTGTTTTTTATCATTTGTTGTAGATGGTAATTCATTGTCCAAGAATTCCCGAGCTTCCTCTCTATGATCTTTCATTGTTTTGATGCCTAAAGATGGTGCAAGAAGCTTCAAGTCAAAGGTGGATACATGGGGCAAGCGTCAAGGCTTTGTATATGCCTTCCTCATGGCTTATACTCTTCAAGAAATTCAAGAAAGTTTCTGCCTACTTTGTCCTCCATCATCATCATCTAGGATGTGTGCACCGCTTGAGCTAGGACGAAGAGAAGAAGGGGGAAGACCCAGCCAGGTGCGGGCGCACCAAGGTAGTGTGCGGCCGCACACCTGGTGCGTGCGGGCGCACCAATCTGGGTGTGTCCCGTGCGCACCACTCTCTCTCCTTCGAGCGCCCGCACCTACGTGGGTCTATTTTTGGGCGCCAATACCTACCTCCTCTTTGTATATATAGTTATTTCTTCGTATTTTTAGTAAGAAGCTTTAGATTGGATTAGATAGTTAGTTTTTAAGAGAATTTTAGAGAGAGAAACTCAAGGATTGAAGAGAGTGAAACTCATGATTTTTGGTGATTGCTCAAGAATTCCTCATTGTAATTGATCTTTAGATCAAAGTTTTGTACGATCTTCTTCTTGATTTCAATACAAGTTTGATTCTAGTTGATTTCATTTGTTTTCCATGTTATTGTTGATTGATTGGAGTTAAATTGATGATTGATTGTAGTTTTATTGATTTTTGATTGATTGTTGATTGATCTCTGATTTCAATTATGTTGATGATGAAATTGATGATTGTTGCAGTTTTAATCTTGATTCCTATGGCTAGTGAGTAGTTTTCTAGCTAGGGAAATGGTGAAGCATGTTTGAGTGATGGATTAGAGTAATTTGGGGATAATTGATGGAGTTGATGATATGATTAAATTTGGTTGATAATTCATGTGCATGTGTGTGATTGATTGAAGTTTGGCCATCTTTGATTATTGCACTAGATTGCATTGTGAGCTTGCTATGATACAGACCATTGATTAGTAACTTGCAATTTCACGATTGAGGTGCTTTGTGACGTTCACTAGGTAGTGTTTAGCGTAGTTGAAGCTAGTTAGACCTCTAGGTGAACTATCTTATTTGTATGCTCTTTTGGATACATGATGATCTTCCTTCATATCACTTGACTTAGTCGGTTTGACCTCCCAAATTACCATTTTCCATTACAATTACATGTGGATCCATTGCCCTAGTGTCTTTAGATTTATTTCATACAAGTTCATGCATCATTTAGCTCTAGCTCTAGTTTCCTTCATAAACCCCCTGTACTTGACTTCGAAATAGCTTGACTTACGCATTGTGCATTCGACCTCCATTCCCTTGGGTTCTACCTTGACTTACCACTACACTAAATAGGGGTTTGTTAAGTTACAAATTTTGTTTGATTGGGTGGGGTGGTAGCCCAACGACCTACCATTCTTCATCCCATTAAAAACACATTCAAACAAAGCTTTTTGAATTAAAGGAAAGTGAAATGCAATTAAAGAAGCTAATTGAGTCAAATGAAAATCAAACACATTCATACAAAGCTAATTGAGTCAAATGAAAGTCAAATGCATTCTACAAAGCTAATTGACTTAAATGAAAGTCAAACACATTCAAAAAAGCTTTTTAAATCAAATGAAAGTCAAATGCATTCAAGAAAGCTAATTGAGTCAAATGAAAGTCAAAAACTTTCAAACAATGCTTTTTGAACCAAATGAAAGTCAAATGCATTCAACAAAGATAATTGACTCAAATGAAAATCAAACACATTCGTACAAAGATTTTTGAATCAAATGAATGTCAAACACATTCAAACAAAGCTTTTTGAATCAAATGAAAGTTCAATACATTCAACAAAGCTAATTATGTCAAATGAAAGTCAAACACATTCAACAATGCCTTTTGAATCAAATGAAAGTCAAATGCTTTCAACAAAGCTAAGTGAGTTAATTAAAAGTCAAAAACATTCAAACAAAGCTTTTTGAATCAAATGAAAGTCAAATGCATTCAACAAAGCTAATTGAGTTAAATGAAAGCAAACACACTCAAACAAAGCTTTTTGAATCAAATGAAACTAAAATGCATTCAACAAAGGTAATTGAGTCAAATAAAAGTGAAACACATTCAAACAAAAGTTTTTGAATTAAATGAAAGTGAAATGCAATGAACAAAGCTAATTGAGTCAAATGCAAGTCAAACACATTAAAACAAATTTTTTTGAGTCAAATGAAAGTCAAATGCATTCAACAAAGCTTTTTGACTCAAATAAAAGTCAAACACATTTAAACAAAGAATTTTAAATCAAATAAAATTCAAATGCATTTAATAAAGATGATTGGGTCAAATGAAAGTCAAACACATTCATAAAAAGATTTTTGAATAACATGAAAGTCAAACGCATTCAACAAAGATAAATGAGTCAAATGAAAGTCAAACAAATTCAAACAAAGCGTTTTGAATCAAATGAAAGTCAAATGTATTCAATAAAGCTAATTGTATTAAATGAAAGTCAAACACAATCAAACAAAGCTTTTAGAATCAAATGAAAGTCAAATGCATTCAATAAAGATAATTGAGTCAAATGAAAGTCTAACACACTCAAAAAAGCTTTTTGAGTCAAATGAAAGTAAAATGCATTAATCAAAGCTTTTTCACTCATATGAAAGTCAAACAAATTCAAACAAAGCGTTTTGAATCAAATAAAAGTCAAATGCATTCTACAAAGGTAATTGGGTTGAATGAAAGTCAAACACATTCATACAAGGCTTTTTAAATCAAACAAAATTCAAATGGATTCAACAAAGCTAATTGAGTGAAATGAAAGTCAAACACATTCAACAACGCTTTTTGAATCAAATGAAAGTCAAATACATTCAACAAAGACAAATGAGTCAAATGAAAGTCAAACACATTAAAACAAAGCTTCTTGAATAAAATGAAAGGCAAATGCATTGAACAACGATAATTGAATCAATTGAAAGTTAAACACATTCAAATAATGCTTTTTAAATCAAATGAAAGGCAAATGCATTTAACAAAGCTAATTGAGTTAAATAAAAGTCAAACACATTCAAACAAAGCTTTTTGAATCAAATGAAAGTAAAATGCATTCAACATAGCTAATTGAATCAAATGAAAGTCAAACACATTCAAACAAAACTTTTTGAATTAAATGAAAGTGAAATGCAATAAACAAAGCTAATTGAGTCATATTCAAGTCAAACACATTAAAACAAAGTTTTTTGTGTCAAATGAAAGTCAAATGCATTCAACAAAGCTTCTTGACTCAAATGAAATTCAAACACATTCAAACAAATTTTTTTGAATCAAATGAGAGTAAATGCATTCAATAAAGATAATTGAGTAAAATGAAAGTCAAACACATTCAAAAAACGCTTTTTCAATCAATTGAAAGTCACATGCATTCAACAAAGATAATTGAGTCAAATGAAAGTCAAACACATTCAAACAAACCTTTTTGAATCAAATTAAAGTCTAATGCATTAAACAAAGTCAAACCTTTTTGAATCAAATGCAAGTCAAATGAAAGTCAAACCTTTTATTGTCAAATGCAAGTCAAATGAATGTTTTAATGCGTTTGACTCCCATTTGACTCAATTAGCTTTGTTTAATGCATTTAACTTTCATTTAATTCAGAAAGCTTTGTTTGAATGTGTTTGACTTTCATTTGAGTCAAAAAGCTTTGTTTAATGCATTTGAATTTCATTTGATTTAAAAAGCTTTGTTTGAATGTGTTTGACTTTCAGTTGACTCAATTATCATTGTTGAATGCATTTGAATTTCATTTGATTCAAAAAGTTTTGTATGAATGTGTTTGATGGGAGGAGGAACAGTAGGTCGTTGGGCTACCACCCCACCCAATCAAATAATATTAATAACTCAATAAACCCTTATGGAAGTGTAGTGGTAAGTCGAGATCAAACCCAAAGGAATGGAAGTTGAATGTATATTGCCTATAGTCAAGCTACTCCTAAGTCAAAGGCGGGGTTTATGGTAGAAACTAGAGCTAGGGCTAATCGATGCATTTGAACTTGTATAAAATCAATATAAAAGACACTAGGGGAATGGATTCACATGTCATTGCAATGGAGAATGGTAATTTGGGAGGTCAAACCAACTAAGTCAAATGATATGAAGGAAGATCAAACATATATCCAAAAGAGCATACCAAGATAATTTTCCTAGAGGTCTAACTAGCGCCAACTACGCTAAACACTACCTAGGAAAACGTCACAAGATACCTCAATCGAGAAATTGCTAGTTACTAATCCCCCTTTGACTTGAAACTCTTTGCACAAGCATTAGGCATGAACAGCAATGAAAAACCATAGAGAGGAAGCTCAGGAATTCTTGGACAATCAATCACAACCTACAAACAAAGGAGAAAAAGCAAATAAAAAGGAAAAACAACAAGTAAACTAGAAAATACACAAAATAGAGAACCTAGCTAAGAAAAGCATAAAATGAAGAAAATAAGAATAAAACTAAGGAAAACTAAAGAAAAGAGTACTAAAATGAAATGAAATTCATCCAAAAAGAGATCAAATGAGTGCCAGAAATGTCACTCATCTAATTACCCCAAGCTAAACTTTTGCTCGTCCTCGAGCAAAACAAAGCAAGAAAGATCAAGGATGAAAAATTTATTGAAAATGAAAAAGAAACACTCAAGATAAGAATATACACTAAGACTCACTGTCGAAGGAATCACGGTTGCTTTTAGCTACAACAAGCCCTTTAAACCCCAAAGTCGCCTATAAGGACGAGTGAGGTCTCGTAAGGGTATCCTAAGAGTTTGACCCATAACTCTCCACCAAACATCAATGAGGCAAACCATGAAAATAAAAGAAAAGAAAATGAAAACAAACCTTTGTGAAATGAACTCATAGAAAGACTATAATGCAAATGAATGAAAATCTTTCTCAAGTAGTTAACGTATGCACTTTTCAAGATATCTATGGTTGATTGAAACATAGGGTATGCTAGGCATAGGAACTAGACATCACAATCCACGTTCATCCCAAACAATCTTACCGCGTTCTCCCCACTAGTCTCAAATCTCCCCGTAGTGAGTATCCCAATGATTCCTCGAAGGAACCGGAAAAAGAATTTAATTTAGGCTACTCGATAATCTCGACTATGCATCCCCTTTACTTAGGCAATGACCCATGATGCCCTCCCCCGAATAGTGACTTAACTACCTAGGTCGAAAGGTCTTTCCCCCCGTTGTAACGTAAGGCATAAAGGGTGAAGGTAGGCAAAAATTTAAAATTTGGTGATTTTCCTAAAAAGTAAAGCAAAAGGGCGATCAATCCTTAACACCACAATCAAAAAATTACCAAACAAAAACAACACCCCAAAGCTTACTTGAAACTATACTCACAAAGAAATTTATACAAAAAGCGTACACGCTTCTCCCCCAAGCTAAAATGAAGCATTGTCCTCAATGCTTAGAAGGAGAAAAGAATACATCAAAATATTTTTGAATTTTTCACTTTTTCATTTTTTTGTTTTTTTTTTAAATTTTGTATTTGCAATGTGCTTGCCTTTTACTTAATTCGGACGGCTTTTTCTATATGCAACTTATTAGTCCATGCCTTTTATGAAGTGGGACGACTTTTTTCTCAAATATTTGCCATTATTCTCAAGGAAAAAGATATCACAATCTTGCATTCATAAAAACCAAAACTCCAACTCGTCTACCACAAACTCCATCACAAATGATCATTTTGCTTCACAAAAATCAAGAATAGAAAGAAAATGAAACAAAAGGTCAAAGAACTAAAGATGTGGCTTGAAAAGAAAGGATAAGGCTCAAATGGTTGCAAGAAGGCAAATGTAAACCCAAAAATAAAGAAAATTACAAAATATAACAAAAATGAAAAATACCACATCGAAAAATGTGCCTTTGTCCTCCCTAGATAGTTCGGTCTCGGGTTTAAGAATCATACATCAAGCTTTATTAGATTAGGTGTAATTTGCATAGTCAAGGATCCACGCCGCTTATACAAAGAATGTTGAAGGCTAGAAAAACAAGTAACCTCACAAGGATGTAGCAAAAACTCACTAATGGTGTCAAATTGACTATAGGGTGCAACTACCAAATATGCCACAAACAAGTAGAATCCGGCTTCATGATCCTCCTAGTTCAAACCAACTACCCTAGCATACACCTATCCTAGAGTCAACCGAACATAATCTCAAACCGTGCATACCTTTACAACCTAGGAAGAAAATCATGCAAAAGACAAGTCCAATGTACAAAGTTCATTTCAAAAGAAAAGTGAAAAATAAAGCCTCAAAATCATACCACAAATAAAAACAAAAAGAAAAATAAAAGAATATAAAAGAAAAGGAAAATAAAAGAAAATAAAAGAAAAGAAATGGAGACATAGGAAAGGAAAATAGGAGAAATAATATGAAATGGACTAGAAAGCAAGTTAAACACATAAAAATCCCAATCGACAAACAAGTGATCGATCGACATCATCATCATCGATCCCAAACACATTACGTGTTAACAAGCATCCATCCTCGAACAATTCAACTTCCCCTAAACTAATCATATTCTATACAACCAAGAAAAATAAAGAGAAAAATAAGAAAGATCTCACCGGGCTCCAAGCTTAGAAAAAATTATCAAAGCAAGTAGAAACCACCTCGTTGCATTCCATATCCAAAAGCTTCTTCAAGAAACCAAGTGAGAAAAGGAAAATAAAAGAAACTATAAACAAAGAAAATGGTTAGTAACTGCCAAACAAAGAAAAGAAAACAACAAATAAAAGGAAACTAAACTTAGCAATAAGTATATACAACTAAGGGAAATAAAAGCTAAACTAATCAAAAAATAAGAAGAATAAAAGAAAAGAAACTAAGAAAGCAAGAAAGACTAAACTAACTAAAGAACTAAACTAAACTACATGATTTGGATTCAAGGGATTTGGATCAAAGGGTTTTGGATTAAAGGGATTTGGATATTAGGGATCAACAACCACAACAACAACATCTCATGCAAAGCATCAACACAAACAACAAGAATCCAAAAAAATCAGGCAAGCAAACTAGCTACAACGAAAGTAGCCTAGAGATCAAGAAAAAGAGGAAATCAAACAAGAGGAACAAAATTAAGCATGCAAACAACTAAGGTATGTACACAACAACAAATATTGGTCACCGAGCAAAGCATCAGTTCCCCCAAGCTAGATAAAAATACATCTTTACATCCCAAACAATACAAAACAAGCATAAAAAATATGAGGGATGGAGGCAAATATGGACGCTCGGTATCGGGGTCGGAAGGACCCGACCAATATGGATGCCCATACGAAGGTAGATGACCTTGTTGGGGCGGGAAGTATGACAAGGGAAAAATGCATGTCGTTCCTACCCTATCCCCTAGCCAAACTAAATTTGTAAACACCTAACCAACCTTATATGAATATAGGGTAAGTTAAGGATCGATCCCAAGGGAATGCAATGATGAAAACTTAAGTCTAAATCAAGCTACCTCGGAGATGAGAATGAGATATCGGTTGGTACTAAATGAACTAAATCAAAAGTCTAAACACTAGGGAGATGGGTTCCACATGCAAAACCAATGATAATGCTAGATTAAAACTCATTC
This sequence comes from Chenopodium formosanum, assembly GCA_024500155.1. NCBI lineage: Eukaryota > Viridiplantae > Streptophyta > Magnoliopsida > Caryophyllales > Amaranthaceae > Chenopodium > Chenopodium formosanum. Next base: position 22,497,904 of record CM044861.1, read on the forward strand.
AATTAGTTCAAATGATTGCAATGGACAAACGATAGTAGCAATCAGGAGAGTTCAAATACTATCTCCTATAGGCCAATCTAGTGGTCACTATGAAAGGCAAACCAAGAAGAATCATAAACAAACTCAATCAATTAAAGCAACTTTTAATTCAATTGGTCATGTCATTAAGAGTTGCAATGCAATCTAGATTAATCTTATAGGGTGATCAATCCTAGTCTAATCAATCTCATGCAAAACTATGTCAACCAAATTAATTGCAACCAATCAACCAATCAAGAGCTTCAACTAGCATTTCCATCAATCAAACATGCTTCCCCCCTTCCCTAGCAACTAAATTACTCACTAATCATGATGAAATTCATGAACAAATAACTAAAAATTGCATTGATCAACATTCTAAATCAAAATCCAATAGAAATCAAAGCATTCAATATTATCATCACAACTAAATTCCAAGAAAATCAAACATCAAGCAAAAGAAACAATTAACAAGTAAGCAAAGATTAAGGAAAGAAGAAGATCTCACTAAAATTGATGAAGAAATCCAAACTTGATTGATCAAATGTTGAGTTACAAATCCAAAGCTAACAAGTTCTCTCTATCTTCTCTCTAACTTCTCTCTCTAAAATTAAGATAATGAATATTATCTAAAAGTTGGTTTTTAAAAAGGAAATACAACTCTATTTATAAACAAAGAAGAAATCGGCAGTTCCCGCGGTCTCTCCCGCTAAACCCGCGCCCGCGGAAAAATGGGTACGGAACCCTCCGCGGCCATCTGGGCAGAACCCGCGCCCGCGGCATCAGGGGCCCGCGCCCGCGGGTAGAAGATCCGCGCCCGCGGCCAAGTCCCCTGCTCCCAAAGGCAGATCAGGGGGCCGCGGTCTCTCTGAGTGGAGAGACCTCTCCACTTTGCCCGCGCCCGCGGGAAGCCCTCGGGGCAACCGCGGGGAGTTCCTGCCAGTTTTTAGGCAATTCTTCTCCAAAGGACCCGCGCCCGCGACTTGATGACCTGCGCCCGCGGCCTGCAGCAAAGCCTTAGAGACCTCTCCGAGGTCTCTCCAAGGCCTCTCTAAGCCCTCTCTTGCCCAATGCTTCTTCCTTGCTTGATCATTGAGGTCCCGAATTGTATCCTTTGCCAAGGTAAAACTCTCAATACCTACACAAGCAAACAAAAGAAGGAAATAAAAGGGAAAAAGTGCAAAATAAAGGAAAACACGATAAAAATACGAGAAACAAAGAGAAAAGAGGAAAAGGGAGAAACTAAAAGAAAAAGAACCAAAACTAAGAGAATAAAGTAACAAAGAGGGAAAGAAATAACCTAAAAGACTACCCTATGAGTGCCATAAATGACACTCATCAAATTCCCCCAAGCTAGACTTTTGCTCGTCCCGAGCAAAACAAAGGCCAAGAAGGAATAAGAGGGGACAAGTAAAAAGAAAAAGAGGGGTAAGAATTTACACTAGGACTCACTGTCGTAGGAATCACGGTTGTTTTTAGCTACAACAAGCCATTTTGAACCCCTAGATCGCTCAAGAGGACGAGTGATGCTCTCGTAAGGGTTTCCAAAGAGTTTACCCATAACTCTCCACCAAACCCCAAGAGGCAAACCAAGGAAAAAGCACAAAGAAGAAAAAGGAAATAAAAACTTTACTTTATGAAATGGACTTTACAAAGAGACTATAGTACAAATGAATAACATCCTTTCTAAAGCGAATTATGGTATGCACGTTAAAAGATACCCAAGGTTGATTGAAACATAAATATGCTAAGCATAGGAACTAGTTATCACACTCCACCTTCATCCTATACAATCTTACCGCGTTCCCCCTACTAATCTCATATCTCCCCTTAGTGAGCTTCTCATAGATTCCGCGAAGGAACCGGGAGAAGATCAAAGTTTTAGGCTACTCGACATCTTGATTTCGCATCCCCTTTCCTTAGTCCACAACTTATGATTCCCTCCACCGATGAAAGACTCAACTCCTAGGTCAAAAGGTCTTTCCCCAAGGTTGTAACGTAGGGCAAGAAGGGTTAAGGTAGGCTAAAATTTTTAAAATTTGGTGGTTATCCTAAAATGTGAAGCAAAGACCGGCCAAATCTCAACACTAAACTTTTAAGTAATCACCAAACAAAAATGAATTAACACCCCCAAGCTTATTCAACACTATACTCTACAAGAGAAAGACCAAAAGGCGTGAAGGAATAACGCTTTCCCCCCCAAGCTAAAGGAAGCATTGTCCTCAATGCTTAGAAGGAAAGAATTCAACAAAATATTTTTTTAAAATTTTACTTTTTTCAACTTTTTTTTTTTTTTTTTTTCCAAACTTGCAATGTCCTTGCCTTTTGCTAAAATCGGACGGCTTTTTTGTATAATGCAATTTATTAGTCCATGCCTTTTATGAATTAGGACGGCTTTTACAATAACATTTGCCATTATTCACAAAGATGTAAACTTGCACTTATGGAAACCCAATATCCAACTTTCCACCACAAACTCCAACAAAAATGATCAATTTGCTTCACAAAAACAAGGAAGAACGAAAAATGAAACAAAAGGCCAAATATCTAAAGATGTGGCTTGAAAAGAAGGGAAAAGGCTCAAATGGTTGCAAGAAGGCAAATGTAAACCCAAAAACAAAATTGAATCAAACTATCCTAAAAAAATGAAAATACCACCCCGAAAAAGGTGCCTTTGTCCTTCCTAGGAAGTTCGGTCGCGGTCTCGGGAATCATATGCCTAGATTCTAGATTAGGTTTGCGAAAATCAAGGATCCATGCCGCTCATGCAAGAATGTGATGAAAGCTTGAACAAATAAACACCTCACATGGTTGTAGCAAAAACTCACTAAGGTTGTCAAATCGAAGATAGGGAGCAACTACCAAACATGCCACAAACAAGTAGAATCCGGCTTCGTGATCCCTCTAGTTCTAGACATCTACCTTAGCATGCTTTATCCTAGAATCAACCAAACGTAATCTCAAACCGTGCATACCATAATTACCTAGGAAGACTATTATTCAAGAGCAAAAGTCCATTGCATACAAGTCCGACTTTCAAAAAGAGAAAAAGTAAGAAAGAAAGCCTCAAAAAGATATTCACACCAACAAGAAATAAAAGAAAAGAAAAGAAAAGAAAAGACGGAAAACCTAGACAAGGATAGAAAAAAGAAAGAAGAAAAGGCAAAGATGCAATCAAAACAAATTTATCCCAATCGACATACAAGTGGTCTAATGGCCACATCGCCAAAGACCCCAAACACACTAGGTGTTAAATTCATACATCCTCGAACCGTTCAACTTCCCCTAAGTCTAATCTTAATCTAAGCAACCAAGAAAAATAAAAAGGAGCGAAAGACAAAAAGAAGTAAAATAAGAAAGGTCTCACCAAGCGTCCGTGCTAGATTAAAGTACCCAAAGAGTTCGCAGAGGCTTCTCCAAAGGGCTCCGCAATCCAAAGCATGAGCTACCAACAAGGTGAGTAAAAGAAAAGAAAGCTATATATATACAAAGTGAAATAGTTAGTAACTTCCACACAAAAGCAAACAATAATAAAAAACGAAAACACTAACTATATACAAAAACCTAGAAGAACCCATCATCATCAAAAATTGTATAGAAGAAACCCAAAACACCATCCAAAGAAATGATCAACAACAAACAACAAGACCAAATAGCAAGATCCACCAAAAACCTTATCAAAAACTTCCCACCGAGCCAAAGGTGCCGTCCCCATGCTAACACATCCTTTTGACCCTCCCCCCTCACAAAATGAAAGCATCGACCCCGATGCCATCAACCATGCAAAAATAGGGAAAAGGGAGAGCAAAAGGGAAAGAAAAATGCAAATAAAAGGACTAATGGCCACTCGGGCCGGCACCATCATCACTCCCAAAACCATCGCCCTCATCCGAACCTCCGGTGAAACCGGGCGGAAAACCGTAATAACCCTTAAATAGGTCCTGTTGGGATGGGGTCAATTGGTCAAAGGGTGGTTGTTGCACGAGGGGCTCGGGGTGACGGGGGTCAACATAATAATAGGCGGGGTCACCCCTATAATCACTCCCCCCCGGGGCCCTATAGTCATAAGGCGGGAAGTCGCGCCTTGGCACATCGGGGTTCTCAACCCCTTGCCAATAAGGGTACGTAGGGAGGCCATCACCACCCCGGGAAGGTACCGACCCTTGTTGGGGCGGCACATAAGGATAGTTGACCGGGGGTGCGACCTCCCCCCTACGTACACTAGCATCATATAAAGCGCTAGTTTGATAAGAAAGAGTTTGGTGGTCAGAATACATACCATGCATGGAGAGTCTCATGTGGTCCATTTGCGCCCACATAGCCGCCATATCTTGCTCAATGTCATATGACGGTTGTTGTTGTTGTTCATGTTGTTGTTGTTGTCGTTGTTGCCTTCTCCTCCTTCCATGTTGGTGTTGTTGTTGAAATGGTTGTTGTTGTTGTTGTTCCTCATCATCATCTCCTCTACCTTCCTCCTCCTCCTCGTTCACATCTTCTAACCCGACCCCCTCAACAAAAGGAGCATCCTCCTCCATCTCATCCTCATCAACCCTACCGTTGTCCCTAGGGACCATCCACACATTCCTAGCCTCGCGAAAAATGGAGGTAGCGGCCGGGTTAGGGAGAAGGCAATGGTGGGTATTCCTAACAAGCCAAGAGTAGGTACCGGCCCTCTTAGTACTAGTGATGAAACGGAGGGTGTTAACTTGTCTCAAGTTTATCCAAATGTCTTCACTCCCTCCAATCGGAGTGCAAGACTCCAAGAACCGTTCTAGGGTGAAGTACCTCACCAACCGGGTCACCATGCCCCCACAATGAACCTCTCCCGTTTTCACCCCGTGCATGATCTCCTTGCACCCTTCCATAAAGATGTACCCAAAGTTAATCCTGGAACCCAATTCTGGCTTAGTAGCCATCCACAAAACCATGATCTCCTCTCGAGACAACTTACCCAAGTCTTGCTTGCTATAAACCGAGTACCCAAGAATTCGATGGAGGATCCTAAGGGCCGGATGAATGATCTCACTAGCAAGGGAAGTTTTAGAGTCGAACTGTCTTTTGTGGGCTATGGTTCTCCACCAAGAAACCTCATTGTACTCACTTTGGGCAAGGGTGATAAGAGGTTCGAAAATATCACCATCCGGGTTGAAACCTAGGGCAATATTGAACTCGGCTAGGTTCATTGTGTGTTTAATGTTGAAAAGTTGGAAGGAGATGATGTAGTCGGTGTCCCCAACCCTATTTAACTCGAAAGTAGAGAAAAATTCGATCGATGGTTCCAAGTAAGTTCGAGGGTTGTACTTCAAAAATTCACCTAAGCTAAGGTTGTTTAGAAGAACCTCAAGATCATTATCAATCCCTAGCTTGGCCATATCATCACGGAAGTAGTGGCGGGTGGGTCTAAACCTACGATCTTTCATTTTATTGTAAATGTGAAGTTGCTTAGACCGATTCCACAATTTTAGAGGAGGTAGAGGAGGAGGGGCGTCATCTTGGTTAGAGGGGTGTGTTTGTGGGTTAGGATTAGAGGATTGGCCTTGAGAAGATTGGCCGGGGGATTGGGTGGAGCGGTTTTTGCTACTCTTGGAACGTCTCAACAAATTGATGTTGTTTCTTTGGTTTTGTTTTTGACACAAACTGACACAAAAATTCTCAAGAAATAGTCCAACTCCCTCAATCAAACAACAAATACTCCAAACACACACAATCCTCCTTCAAATCCAACCAAAACCCCCAAAAACTACAAGGTACCTGTTTCAATCAACACCACAACCAAAATTCCAACAACAAATACCAATATTAACAATCATCCATCAAATATATGCAAGATTTTTCAAGAAAAACAAGCATCATTCAAAAATACCAAATTTCACAAACAATAGTCATGAAATACAAAATCATGCTCAAAATCAAGATAATACCAACCAATGTTAAGAAATGAAGCAAAATTGACAAGAATTAAACAAAGGTTAGAAGTATACCAAGATTGGAGACTCAAATCAATCAAAGAGCACCACACACTACCGAAATTGCCGAAAAACCACGAGAAATATGAGTAGAAGTGATGAAAATGGAGAAATGAGGTTGATTTTGTGAAGAATTTGATGGAAATTTGAAGAAAGGAGTAAGGATTTGATGAATTGGGGTTAGGGTTTGAGAGTATGTAGAGAGAGAAAGGGGAAAATTAGAGAGTAAAGATGAAAATAAGAGAGGAGAGAGAGAGAGGGAGGGGCGTTCGGGTTCATGTAACCCAGATCGCCGCGCCCGCTCCCGATACACCCGCGGTCTCGGGAACTCTCCCGCGCCCGCGGAGAGACCGCGGGACAACCGCGGGGAGTTCCTGCCAAATTTTTGAACAAATTTACCTGATGTTGGCCGCGCCCTCTCCAGATGTGCCGCGCCCTCTCCAAAACATCCCGCGCCCGCGGAGAGACCGCGGGACAACCGCGGGAAGTTCCTGATCCGATTTTGCAATTTGGCTGAAGTAGAGGGCCGCGCCCTCTCCAAACTCCCGAGGCCTCTCTATACTCCCCCGCGCCCGCGGAGAGACCGCGGGGCAACCGCGGGGAGTTCTTGACGTTTTTTGCTCTTGAAACCTGGAGAGGCCCCCGAGGTCTCTCCTAGCCCTCGGGGAGCCCTCTCCCCTGCACTTAAACTCTTCATGAAACCCCTTTTTTCTATCAAATGATGACAATAGGCAACCTACAAAACAAACATAAAACCAACACAACATAAAATCAAAAACGAAACAAGGAAAATGAAAAGAAAAGAAAGGAAAAATGAGAAGAGAATCCGGGTTGCCTCCCGTAAGCGCTTTTGGTTAACGTCGTTAGCTCGACGTGCTTCACTTCACTCAAGGTGGTTGGAAAAGAATCATATGGTGGACAAGACCAGCAAAAACTTTGTCAAAGTACTTCTTGAGCCGATGACCATTAACCTTAAACGATGAGGAGGAATCCAAAGGAGAAATTTCCACGGCACCATTATCAAAAACATCCTTTACCAAGAACGGACCACTCCATCTTGACATGAGTTTCCCGGGGAACAACTTCATTCTAGAATTATAGAGGAGGACTTTGTCACCTACACAAAACTCCTTTTTCTCAATCAACTTGTCGTGAACCTCTTTGGATCGAGCTTTGTAAGTGCTAGCACAATCATAGGCATCAAGTCTAAGTTCCTCTAATTCATGAAGGTCCAACCACCTCTTCTCTCCCGCACTTGCTAAGTCAAAGTTTATCATCTTGATAGCCCACATGGCACGATGTTCAAGCTCAACCGGGAGATGGCATGATTTGCCATAGACAAGGCGATATGGGGTGGTACCAATTGGTGTCTTGAAGGCCGTCCTATAAGCCCATAGAGCATCATCCAATTTGTCCGCCCAATCCTTTCTATTACGAGCAACCGTCTTCTCAAGAATAAGCTTGAGTTGACGATTTGAAACCTCAACTTGGCCACTCGTTTGAGGGTGATAGGGTAGCCCAAATCGTTGATGCACACCATGTTTCCTCAACATCTTTTGAAAGGCATTATGGACAAAATGGGATCCATTATCACTTATTACCGCCTTTGGAACACCAAACCTTGGAAAAATGATCTTTTTGAATAACTTCAATACAACCTTGTGATCATTTGTTGGAGAGGCGATGGCCTCAACCCACTTAGAAACATAGTCCACCACCACAAGAATATATTGATTCCCATATGAGGAGGGAAATGGTCCCATGAAGTCAATTCCCCACACATCAAACACCTCCAACTCAAGGATAGGTTGTTGTGGCATCTCATTTCGTTTGGAAATGTTGCCAACTCGTTGACATTGGTCACATGATTTAACAAAGCCCCATGAATCCTTGAAGAGATTAGGCCACCAAAAACCACATTGAAGGACTTTAGTAGCGGTCTTGGAAACACCCATGTGTCCACCACTAGGGTCCGAGTGGCACATTTTTAAAACACTAGGCACCTCTTCATTTGGAACACAACGCCTAAGTAAACCATCAACCCCACGTTTGTATAAGATAGGCTCATCCCACAAATAGTGCCTTGCTTCTCTTTTGATATTCCTCTTTTGATTCTTGGAGAAAGAGGGTGGAAACTCCCCACATGCTAGGAAATTGACCAAATCGGCGTACCATGGGAGTTCCTTCACCTCTATGGCATACAAGAAATCATCAAGCATCTTATATTCTATCGGCAAACCATCATCATGAATATGATCCCCTTCAAGGCGAGAAAGATGATCCGCCATTACATTCTCCGCACCCTTCTTATCCCTAATCTCAATCTCAAAAGCTTGTAATTCAAGAACCCATCGAATCAACCTTGGCTTGGACTCTTTTTTGGCAAAGAGATACTTGAGGGCCGCATGATCCGTGAAGACTATGGTTTTGGAACCCAAAAAGTAACACCGGAATTTCTCAAAAGAGTGCACAATAGCCAAAAACTCCTTCTCCGTTGTTGTGTAGTTCTTTTGAGCCCCATTGAGAGTCTTGGACATATAGTAAATGACATGAAGTTTCTTGTCTACTCGTTGTCCCAAAACACCTCCAATTGCCCAATCACTTGCATCAGACATCAACTCAAAAGGTAGGTCCCACCTTGGGCCTTGAACAATAGGAGTAGAGATTAGGGCCTTCTTCAATGTATCAAATGCCTTCAAGCATTTGTCATCAAAATTGAACTCAACATCTTTTTGAAGAAGGTCATTTAGGGGCTTAGCGATGAGGGAGAAATCCTTGATAAATCGCCTATAAAAACCCGCATGACCAAGGAAAGATCTTACTCCCTTGACATTTATTGGAGGTGGAAGCTTTTCTATCACATCAATTTTTGCCTTATCCACCTCAATGCCCTTATGTGAAATCTTGTGCCCAAGCACAATCCCTTCCTCCACCATGAAGTGGCACTTCTCCCAATTAAGCACCAAATTGACTTTTTCACATCTCTCTAGGCACCTCTCAAGATTCTTGAGGCAATCCTTAAAAGAAACACCTCCCACAGAAAAATCATCCATGAAAACCTCCATTTCCTCTTCAAGCATGTCCCCAAAAATGCTCATCATACACCTTTGAAAGGTTGCCGGAGCATTACACAATCCAAAGGGCATTCTTCGATATGCAAAAGTACCATAGGGGCATGTGAAGGTTGTCTTTTCTTGATCTTCGGGATGAATGGGAATTTGAAAGAATCCCGAATATCCATCAAGGAAGCAATAGAACTTGTGCCTAGTCAACCTTTCAAGCATTTGGTCAATAAAAGGGAGAGGGAAGTGATCCTTTTTGGTTGATGTGTTTAGACGTCTATAGTCTATACACATCCTCCAACCGGTGACCGTTCTAGTTGGAATGAGCTCACCTTTCTCATTCTCAACTACGGTCATACCCCCCTTCTTAGGAACGACATGCACGGGGGAGACCCACCTTGAGCTTGAGATGGGGAATATGATTCCCGCATTCAAGAGCTTGGTGATCTCTTTCTTAACTACTTCTCCCATTTGGGGATGTAGTTTCCGTTGTCGTTCAATGGAAGGAAGGGCGCCTTCCTCAAGTGTTATGTAGTGTTGGCACAAAGCGGGGCTTATACCTTTAAGGTCATCAATTGTGTACCCCAAAGCACTTTGGTGTTTTCTCAAAACACCACATAACGCTTGAGCTTGGCTTTCGCTCAAGGATGCACTTACAATCACGGGGTAAGTAGAATGAGGGCCCAAGAATTCATACCTAAGGTGTGATGGTAGAGGTTTGAGCTCTACCATAGGCACACCATTACCTTCATGTGATATGGTTGCTTGCAAAGTTTCATTGCTTGAGATTCCAAAACATGATTGCTCATCCACATCCTCCACACTTCCATCAAGCAATTCCTCATAGAAATTCATCTCCTTGCATGAAGCACCTACCTTGTCTTTGTTCAACAATACATTCTCAAGAGCATCGTTAGAAGTGAGCAAGTGCTCATGCATGGAAGACACAACAATATCAAGTGAATCAATCATCATACAATTTTCCAAAGAAGAACATGGATATTTCATGCTTTCATTCAAATCAAATTCAATAATCTCTTCTCCCACCTTAAGGGAGATCTTTGCATTTCTCACATCAATCATAGCTCCCGAGGTAGCAAGAAAGGGTCTACCTAAAATGATTGGAATGGTGGCATCCTCATCCATTTCAAGAACAACAAAATCTACCGGAAACACAAACTTCACTACCCTCAAAGGAACATCTTCTACTTTACCTATTGGAAATTTGATAGACCTATCCGCTAATTGCAAGGTAATGTTAGAAGGTAGAAGTTCGCCCAACTCAAGTCTTTGATAAACCGAATATGGCATTAGGCTCACACTAGCTCCCAAGTCACATAAGGCATTATCAATTTGCATTTTGTTGATTGCACAAGGGATGGAGAAGTTTCCGGGATCTTTCAACTTGGGTGGCATTTTGTTCATGATGATAGCACTACAATTTTCGGTCAAGTTGATGGTTTCCACAACCTCACAAGTTCTTCTCCCACTCAAAATGTCCTTGAGGAATTTGGCATAGTTTGGCATTTGGTTGATCACATCGGTAAAAGGTAGAGAAAGGTGAAGTTGTTTTAACATGTCAATAAGTCTCTCAAATTGTTCATCCAATTTGTGTCTCATGAATTTTTGTGGATAGGGGAGTTTGGGTCTTACAATCTCTTTCTCTACTCTCACCTCTCTAGGTGTCTCAACAACTACCTCATCCAAAGATGCCTTTCTTGCCTCATCCTCAACCAAAATCTCCCTAGGAACCTCCTTGTCTACACCATTTCTAGGCAATACCTCCTCAAGAACCTTTCCACTCCTAGTAACAATAGCATTCACGGATTTCTTTGGGTCAAGGCCTTGGAAAGGTAAAGAAGAAGGGCTAGCATGATCTTTCAAGGCATTAGCAAGTTGAGAGATTTGGTTTTCAAGCATTTTGTTATGAGTCATCATTTCATTGAATTTTTTATCGCTCACGGCCATGTATGTGTTCAACAACTTGGTTTGATTCTCAATTATCTCTTCCAAATTAGTCCTAGGTGAAGAGGGTTGAGAATAGGAACCTTCCCCTTGAGTTTTTGGAACAAACCCGGGTGGGGGGCCTCTTTGAGAATTAGTTTGAAAATTGCCCCGACCTTGGTTGTTCCAACTACTCCTATTTTGGTTTTGGCCATAATTTTGATTATGGTTTCCACCACCTTGATTATGGTTCCCACTACCTTGGTTATGATTTCCATAACCTTGGTTTTGAGAACCATAACTTTGGCCTTGGTTACCATAATATTGGCCTTGATTTTGGCCACTATAACCTTGGCCATTATAGCTACCACGGGAACCTTGGTTCCCTTGGTTTCTATAACCACCCCCTTGGTTATAGTTGTCAAAATTGCTTTGGCCTTGGAAGTTCCTATTCCATTGACCCCTTTGGTTTTCAAACCGTTGACCATTATTATTTGACACATAATTCACATGTTCACTTTCTTGGTTATCAAACTCATCAACACATTCATTAGGACAAACACTAGAATCATGATCATACGAACCACATGCATCACAAAACAAACAACCCAAAGGCATGTTATGCGAAGAGGGAGGGGGTTGAGAGTTAGAAGGAGTACCTCTCCCCTTAAATTGGGAGGGAAGATTAGAAGCTTGAGAAGAGGAAGAAGTGCTCTCCAACTTTGCCTTGATTGCGGTGACCTCTTTCCCTAAGTTTGTCATTTGAGAGGAAAGGTTGTTGATTGCATTGAGATGGTCCACCGAATACAATGAAGATTGTTTGCTTGAAGAGTCCCTCTCTCCATCTTGCCAATCCCTATAATAAGTCACCACATCCTCAATGATGTCCACAACTTCTTCTTCGGTTTTGTTCATGATAGGGCCCCCGGCCCCTCCATCAAGGCATGACTTGCCTTGGGGACTTAAACCGCCATAGAAGATTTGGATCACTTGGTATGTGGGGATTCCATGATGAGGGCACTCCCTTTGATACTCTTTGAATCTCTCCCATGCTTCATAAAGGCTTTCACTCGGCCTTTGCTTGAACCCTTGAATCAAGGCTCTTGCCTCCGCCGTCTTCTTTTGGGGGTAGAAGCGGGACAAGAAAGCCTTTGTGACATCGTCCCAAGTTCTCAAGGAGTTGGGCTTCACTTCCTTGTCTAGCCATTCCAAGGATCTTCCAATTAGAGTGAAAGGGAACAACTTGAGGCGGATAAATTCTTGAGAAACCCCATTGACTTTAATGGTATTGCAATATTTTTCAAATTCTTTCAAATGGTTCAATGGGCTCTCATTCTTAGCCCCACTATATTGCCTTCTCTCGATCAAGGTGATCATTGCCGGACGGATTTCGAAGTCATTTGCCGGGGTAGTGGGAGGAGCTATTCCACTTTTAAATCTATAAGCCCCGGGGACTCCAAGCTCCTTCAAGGCTAGTCTAGGATGTTCACCCATTCCTTGTCCTTCTTAAATTTCTTCCTCACTTGAAGAGCTATAAGCCAAGGATCTAATATCCACTCTTCTTCTTGAAATAGTCCTTTCTATTTCCGGATCAAGGGGAAGAAGGGGACGATCACGGGTTCTGTGCATGCAAAAACTCAAACAACAATATTAGTAGCACGGCTACAAGTGTAGCCTAAAGAAACAAAATCTTTTTGTTTTGTTTTTTTTTTTTTTTTTTTTTTTTTTTTTTTTTTGAAGTAGACTCAACAACAAAAGCTAAGCACCAAAAGCAATCCCCGGCAACGGCGCCATTTTGACAAGGGAAAAATGCATGTCGTTCCTACCCTTTCCCCTAGCCAAACTAAATTTGTAAACACCTAACCAACCTTATATGAATATAGGGTAAGTTAAGGATCGATCCCAAGGGAATGCAATGATGAAAACTTAAGTCTAAATCAAGCTACCTCGGAGATGAGAATGAGATATCGGTTGGTACTAAATGAACTAAATCAAAAGTGTAAACACTAGGGAGATGGGTTCCACATGCAAAACCAATGATAATGCTAGATTAAAACTCATTCAATTAGTTCAAATGATTGCAATGGACAAACGATAGTAGCAATCTGGAGAGTTCAAATACTATCTCCTATAGGCCAATCTAGTGGTCACTATGAAAGGCAAACCAAGAAGAAGAATCATAAACAAACTCAATCAATTAAAGCAACTTTTAATTCAATTGGTCATGTCATTAAGAGTTGCAATGCAATCTAGATTAATCTTATAGGGTGATCAATCCTAGTCTAATCAATCTCATGCAAAACTATGTCAACCAAATTAATTGCAACCAATCAACCAATCAAGAGCTTCAACTAGCATTTCCATCAATCAAACATGCTTCCCCCCTTCCCTAGCAACTAAATTACTCACTAATCATGATGAAATTCATGAACAAATAACTAAAAATTGCATTGATCAACATTCTAAATCAAAATCCAATAGAAATCAAAGCATTCAATATTATCATCACAACTAAATTCCAAGAAAATCAAACATCAAGCAAAAGAAACAATTAACAAGTAAGCAAAGATTAAGGAAAGAAGAAGATCTCACTAAAATTGATGAAGAAATCCAAACTTGATTGATCAAATGTTGAGTTACAAATCCAAAGCTAACAAGTTCTCTCTATCTTCTCTCTAACTTCTCTCTCTAAAATTAAGCTAATGAATATTATCTAAAAGTTGGTTTTTAAAAAGGAAATACAACTCTATTTATAAACAAAGAAGAAATCGGCAGTTCCCGCGGTCTCTCCCGCTAAACCCGCGCCCGCGGAAAAATGGGTACGGAACCCTCCGCGGCCATCTGGGCAGAACCCGCGCCCGCGGCATCAGGGGCCCGCGCCCGCGGGTAGAAGATCCGCGCCCGCGGCCAAGTCCCCTGCTCCCAAAGGCAGATCAGGGGGCCGCGGTCTCTCTGAGTGGAGAGACCTCTCCACTTTGCCCGCGCCCGCGGGAAGCCCTCGGGGCAACCGCGGGGAGTTCCTGCCAGTTTTTAGGCAATTCTTCTCCAAAGGACCCGCGCCCGCGGCTTGATGACCCGCGCCCGCGGCCTGCAGCAAAGCCTTAGAGACCTCTCCGAGGTCTCTCCAAGGCCTCTCTAAGCCCTCTCTTGCCCAATGCTTCTTCCTTGCTTGATCATTGAGGTCCCGAATTGTATCCTTTGCCAAGGTAAAACTCTCAATACCTACACAAGCAAACAAAAGAAGGAAATAAAAGGGAAAAAGTGCAAAATAAAGGAAAACACGATAAAAATACGAGAAACAAAGAGAAAAGAGGAAAAGGGAGAAACTAAAAGAAAAAGAACCAAAACTAAGAGAAGAAAGTAACAAAGAGGGAAAGAAATAACCTAAAAGACTACCCTATGAGTGCCATAAATTACACTCATCAAAGTACGGATAGTTAACCGGGGGAACAATGTTCCCGCGATCAACTTCCGCATCATATATTTGTTGTTGTTGAGCAAACATACCTTGTTGCATTTCTTGAATACCTCTCAATTGTTCATAGATAGCCCCAAAAATCTTGATCATACATGCCGTCCAAATGGATTTTCAATCCAGTCATTTGCTCACTAAGAGCCCTCAAATCGGCATTTTCATAAGCATGTTGCCCTTCTTGTTGTTGTTCTTGAGGAACTTGTTGTTGTGGAATTTGTTGTTGTTGTTCTTCATCATCATCTTCATTATCCTCATCGGAGTCGAATTTGGGACGCCGAAAAGACCTAGGGACATGCCACACATTGTTGGCGATCCGGGCCAACGAAGTCAAACCAGGGTTAGGCAAATAGCACCAATGCTCATTGTTCCTTAACCACTCATATCTCCCATCCCTATAGTTCTTTGAGATGAATTGAATTTGACCCAATTGCTTCAAGTCAAGGTATAGGGAGGTGTTATCTCCAATCTCCTTGCAAAAGGGAAGATATGCATCAAGGCGAAGGCGAGTCAAGAGCCTAGTCAACATGCCCCCGGATGGGATCTCTCCCGCACTCCGGCCACGAAGATCAACACAATATTGGGCAAAAATATACCCCAAGTTCAACCGGCCCACATACTCCAGGCGAGTAGAAAACCACAAGACTTTGAGCTCAAGCTTGCTCATCTTCCCCAACTCTTGCTTAAGGAACACCACATAGCCCAAAAGGCGGTGCACAACCCTAAGGCAAGATTGGTACACCGAGGAGATCTTGGCCTTGTTGGTGATGAATTCATTACCACCCGAGATGTCTTCCCACCAAGAGTTATGGTCGTACTCCGGAAAGATATAGTGTTCAACGTTCAAGATATCCCCATGGGGATCAAAGTCCAAAGCCCCGTTGAACTCTTCCAAGAAATAATCGAAGTAATGGTTGAATATTTGGAAGCGCACCCGATATTGCCCTCCCAAGGGCACAAGCTCCAAGGTAGCCAAAAACTCCAACGTTGGCTCCTTGTAGTTGCGATAGGCATTGTTGATGAAAGAACCCATTCGAAGGTTCAAGAGCAAAGACCGCACATCATCATCTATCCCCAATTTTACCATGTCACGCTGGAGAAAATGGCGGGTTTGTTTGAGGGTTCTTTCTTCCTTCAATTGTTGGTAGAAGGTTTTTTGTTCGTTTGTGAAATTTTTCTTTTTGGGAAGAGAGGTGGGTGGTCGTGTTTGAGAAGGAGAAGGGTTTGATGTACTTGGCCTAGAGGAAGTGCTAGGCCTTGAAGAAGTACTTGGGCGAGGTTCATCGATGATAACATCGGTTTTTCTCTTTTTGGTGAGTTTCTTTAGGTATTTAGACATGGTTGAGGTTTTGAGAAAGGTCACCAACAATAATCACAAAGCAATACCAAAGAACTAAGAATACCACACCCAAAATCACCACTTACTACCAAATTTTCCAATTCTCAATTTCACACTTCCTTCCACCAAAATCAATTCCAAACCAATCAAAAACACCAATTATCCAAGAAAAACCCCTTTCAAACAATCCAAGATCAACAAAAAGACCAATACCAACAATCACAACATACTACCCAATTTCCAAAAATCCAACTCACAAATTATCAGCCAAAGATGATGAAAATCGCTACAAAACCAACAAACAACACAATGTTATGCAAAATCAATCAACAAACATCACAAAATCACATCCAATATCAAGATCAATCAAGCATCAAAAATCACAAAACTCATACTACACTATTCATGCTCATACAAAATTTCAAGCTTAGCAAAATTATGATATAATTGACAAAATTAAAGCAAGGATGAGTGATTATACCATAGAAGATGCAAGATTAGCCAAATTTGAGCCACTAATTTCAATCCCAAACAAAAGCCCCAATTTTCGGTCACCAAATGTAGGAGAGAGAGTGAGTGAAATTTGGGTCAAATTGTGAGGAATTTTGAGTGTAGGAAGATTTGTGAGTGAAATTTGATGAAAATGGAGTGATTTTTTTGAGGAATTGAAGGATTTTTTAGGGTGAATGGGGAGTGAATAGGTGCGCACAAGTGAGGGTTTTAAGAGGGGATGAGCGTGAAGAACAATGAGGGAAATGAGGAAATGAAGAAGGAGGAGAAAGAAGATAAAGAGCATGGCGCAGGACGTGCGGCCGCACCTGCTGCTAGTGCGCCCGCACAGTGTGCGTGTGCGGCCGCACCTTGATGTGCTTTCTCATTCTTTCTATTTTTTTTATTCATTGATACTTATTGCCTATTTGGGTGCGCACATGAATCATGATGGTGATGAGGAACACCATAGGCAGTAGCTAAAATCATTTTTAAAGATCTCAAAGTTGAAAATCCATGTGCTCACCACAAAAATTCACTAAGTATCAATTTCCTCCAACTTTCAAAACACGAAATTTCTTATCTTACCTCTCTAAAATTATTACCCCTTATACCTCAAATTTCGATTAGAATCGAACAAAATATGATATGTGCCACGAACACCTTCCATTCACCATGCATTCTTGAAGAAATCAAATCCCGCAAAATTCATCCTAAAAATCCAAACAAGCAGAAAAGTGAAAGAAAAGACAAAGTAATAAAAGAAACAAGAACAAGAAAACTCAAAAATCAAAAGGAAAAGTTAGAATCTCCGAGTTGCCTCCCGGGAAGCGCTTGCTTAAGGTCCCAAGCTCGACCCTTCCTCCAAATAATGGAGGGTCAAAGAACACCACCTTCTTCAAGGTAGTTGAAAGAGAAAAATCTTTTTCAATCTTGAGCAACTTCTCATTGTTGCTTGATGAAACCTCCACAAAATTCTTCTCAAATTCATTTTTCTCTTTTCTCAACTTCTTTCTTTTTTCTCAATTTCTTTGAATCACGAGCCTTTTTCTTCAGCTTATTGTTCATTGTTGATGGAACTTCAACATCCTTAACCATAGAAGTTTTCTCTTCATCTTGAGAATTAAGCTCAAACTAATTTGGAATCTCAACTTCCTTCTCATCCTTTAGCTTGGGAATCACAATTTCTTCTTTACTAACCTTCATGCTATCAAAAAAAACATCATCAAAATTCTCAAGAGCATTGTTAGTAGAAGAATCAACCATGCATACATCATCAATAGAACGAGAAAGACTAGCACATGCTATTTCTTGCACACAAGATAGAGACTCATGTGTTGGTTTCAACTTAAAACTCTCTTCTAGCTTACCACATCTCAAAGTAATGCGGCCTCCTTTCACATCAATCAAAGCTCCCGAGGTAGCTAACTAGAATGATTGGAATATGTTCATCCTCCTCAATCTCCAAAACCACAAAATCTACGGGAAAAACAAACTCTCCAATCTTAAGAGGGACATCATCAACTTTCCCCTTAGGAAGCTTAATAGAGCGATCGGCCAATTGAAGGGTTATATTAGATGGTTGAAGCTCACTTAGATCAAGTCTTTTGAAAAATGAGTAGGGCATGATACTCACACTAGCCCCTAAATCACATAGAGCATTCTCAAGCATCATTTCCTTAATCTTGCAAGGAGTTGAAAAGTTTCCCAGATCCTCCATTTTCACCATAAGCTCACCATGGACAAGAGCACTAAAACATTTCCCTCCTTCCACCGAATTGCCCTCATTAAAATCTTCCTTTTCCTCTAGTATCTCCCTAAGAAACTTGGAGTACTTAGGTATTTCGGGAATTGGCTCGGTAGAGGGTGTGGAAACATGAACTTCCTTAAGAACTTCAAGGAACTTCCCAAATTGCTCATCCATTTTGAACCTTAAGAATTTTTGGGGGTATGGTATATTGGGAAATCCCTCTTCCTCACACATCTTTTCAACAACACTTTCTTCTTTTTCCTCATCCTCACAATAGACTTCCTTGGACTCAACCCTCTCAACTTCATTCTCCAAAGCACTACTCTCATCTTCTCCTTCCATTAAACAAGAAACTCCCTCACTAAGGTCACTCCCACAACTAGTGGTGATAGAATACACGGGTTTCATTGGTTCAACACCTTGGGAAGGTAAAGAAGAAGGACTAGCATAATCCTTAAGAGTGTTTGCTAGTTGGATTATTTGAGTCTCAAGCATCTTATTGTGAGTCATCATTTCATTGAACTTCTTATCACTAACCACCATGTAGGTGTTAATGATCTTGGTTTGATTATCAATCAATTCTTCCAAATTAGTCCTAGGAGAAGAAGGTTGTGAATAGGAATTTTCACCTTGAGTCTTTGGAACGAATCCGGGTGGGGGACCTCTTTGAGCATTGTTTTGAATATTTCCCCTTCCTTGATTGTTCCAAGTACCCCTATTTTGATTTTGACCATAACCTTGATTATGGTTACCATTACCTTGGTTATGATTTCTATAACCTTGGTTTTGATTACCATAGCCTTGGTTTTGATTACCATAATTTTGGCTTTGATTTTGGCCACTATAACCTTGATTATTATGGTTACCACGAGAACCTTGATTCCCTTGGTTCCTATAACCACAACCATGATTATAGTTGTCAAAATTGCCTTGGTTTTGGTAATTCCTATTCCATTGACCTCTTTGATTATCAAACCTTTGAGCATTGTTATTTGACACAAAATTCACATGCTCACACTCATTTTTATCAAACTCAATAACACATTCATTATTGCAATTGCTAGAGTCATGATCATATGATCCACATGCATCACAAAACAAACATCCCATAGGCATATTATGTGAAGTGGGAGGAGTTTAAGAGTTAGAAGAAGTACCTCTCCGCTTAAATTGGGAGGGAAGATTTGAAGCTTGAGAAGAGGAAGAAACACTCTCTAACTTGGCTTTGATTGCGGTAACCTCCTTTCCCAAGTTTGTCATTTGACAGGAAAGATTATTGATGGCATTGAGATGGTCCACCGAATACAACGAAGATTGCTTGCTTGAAGAATCTCTTTCCCCATCCTGCCAATCTCTATAGTAAGTCACCACATCCTCTATAAAGTCCACAACTTCTTCTTTGGTCTTGTTCATGATAGGACCACCGGCCCCTCCATCAAGGCATGACTTGCCTTGAGGACTCAAACCACCATAGAAGATCTGGATCACTTGGTATGCTGGAATTCCGTGGTGAGGACATTCTCTTTGATACTCCTTGAATCTTTCCCATGCTTCATAGAGACTCTCATTTGGCTTTTGCTTGAACCCTTGAATTAAAGCCCTTGCCTCCGCCGTTTTCTTTTGAGGATAGAAACGGGACAAGAAAGCTTTAGTGACATCATCCCACGTTCTCAATGAATTGGGCTTCACCTCTTTGTCTAGCCATTCCAAATATCTTCCTATGAGGGAGAAAGGGAACAACTTAAGGCGGATAAACTCTTGAGAAACTCCGTTGACCTTAATTGTGTTGCAATATTTTTCAAACTCCTTAAGATGGTTCAACGGGATCTCATTCTTAGCCCCACTATATTGTCTCCTCTCAATTAGGGTGATCATTGCCGGCCGAATTTCAAAATCGTTTGCCGGTGTTGTAGGTGGAGCTATGCCGCTCTCGAACCTATATGCACCGGGCACTCCCAATTCCTTCAAGGCAGTTCTCGGATTCTCTCCCATGACTTGCTCTTGTTCAATTTCTTCTTCGCTTGAAGAACTATAAACCAATGACTTGTTTGCTACTCTCCTTCTTGAAAGATTTCTTTTAATCTCCGGATCAAAGGGAACAATTGAACGATCTCGGGACCTATGCATACAAAACTCAAAGAAAATATTAGTAGCATGGCTACAAGTGTAGCCTAAAGTGTAAAATCTTTTTGTATTTTGCAAATAAATTGGAATAGACTCAACAACAATATGCACTCAAAGCACCATTCCCTGGCAACGGCGCCATTTTTATGGGAGGAGGAACGGTAGGTCGTTGGGCTACCACCCCACCCAATCAAACAATATTTATAACTCAACAAACTCCTATGGAAGTGTAGTGGTAAGTTGAGGTCGAACCCAAAGAATGGAAGTTGAATGTATATTGCCTATAATCAAGCTACTCCGAAGTCAAAGGCGGGGTTTATGGTAGAAACTAGAGCTAGAGCTAATCGATGCAATTGAACTTGTATAAAATCAATATAAAAGACAATAGGGGAATGGATCCACATGTCATTGCAATGGAAAATGGTAATTTGGGAGGTCAAACCAACTAAGTCAAATGATATGAAGGAAGATCACACATATATCTAAAAGAGAATACCAAGATAATTCTCCTAAAGGTCTAACTAGCGCCAACTACGCTAAGCACTACCTAGGAAAACGTCACAACATACCTCAATCAAGAAATTGCAAGTTACTAATCAATGGTCCGTATCATAGCAAGCTTACAATGCAATCTAGTGCAACAATTAAAGATGGCTAAGCTTGAATCAATTACACACATGCACATGAATTATCAACCAAATTTAATCATATCATCAACTCCATTAATTATCCCAAAATTACTCTAATCCATCAGTCATACATGCTTCACCATTTCCCTAGCTAGAAAACTACTCACTAGCCATGGAAACTAAGATCAAAACTACGCTAATAATGAACATATTTGAAATCAAAGATCAAATCAACAATCAATCAAACTTCAATCAAACATCAAACAAACTTCAATCAATCAACAATAATATGGAAAACAAATGAAATCAACTAAGAACAAACTTATATTGAAATCAAAGATGAAGATCCTTACAAACTTTGATCAAAAGATCAATTACAATGAAGAATTCTTGAACAATCAACCAAAAACCATGAGTTTCTCTCTCTTCATCCATGAGTTTCTCTCTCTAAAATTCTAATAAAAAAAACACAGATTTAATTTGCGCAATTAATTCTTAATGAAAAACTTATCCAAAAATAGAAGGAAATAACTATATATACAGAGAGGAGGTCGGTATTGACGCCCAAAAAAAAGACCCACGCCAGTGCGGTCGCACATAGGAGAGAGAGTGGTGCGCACGGGAAACACACCTAAAAAGGTGCACCCGCACGCACAAGCTGTGCGGCTGCACTCGACATATTTGCGGCCGCATACTCCCCGAGTGCGCCCGCACCAAACTAGGTATAGCTCCTCTCTTCTCTTCAACCTAGCTCATGTGGTGCACACATCCTAGAATATGGTGATGGAGGACAAGGTAGGCAGCAACTTCCTTGAAATTCTTGAAGAATATAAGCCATGCTCCTTGGATCCCCCTTTGACTTGAAACTCTTTGCACAAGCATTAGGCATGAAAAGCAATGAAAAACCATGGTGAGGAAGCTCCGGAAGTCTTGGACAATCAATCACAACCTACAAACAATTGAGAAAATGCAAATAAAAGGGAAAAACATCAAGTCAACTAGAAAATACACAAAATAGAGAAACTAACTAAGAAAAGCATAAAATGAAGAAAATAAGAATAAAACTAAGGAAAACTAAAGAAAATAGTAATAAAATGAAATGAAATTCATCCAAAAAAAGATCAAATGAGTGCCATAAATGTCACTCATCAGTGTTTGACTTTCATTTGACTCAATAATCTTTATTAAATGCATTTGACTTTCATTTGATTAAAAAAGCTTTGTTTAAATGTGTTTCACTAACATTTGAGTCAATAAGCTTTGTTGAATGCATTTGACTTTAATTCGACACAAAAAGCTTTGTTTGATTATGTTCGACTTTCATTTGACTCAATTATCTTTGTTGAATGAATTTGACTTTTATTTAATTCAAAAAGCTTTGTTTGAATTTGACTTAAGTTTAACTCAATTATCTTTATTGAATGCATTTGACTTTCATTTGATTTATAAAGATTTATTTGAATGTGTTTGACTTTCATTTGAGTCAAAAAGCCTTGTTTAATGCATTTGCCTTTCATTTGATTCAAAAAGCTTTGTTGAATGTGTTTGACTTTCATTTGATAAAAAAGCTTTGTTTGAATGTGATTGAGTTTCATTTGAGTCAAAAATCTTTGTTGAACACATTTGACTTTCATTTGATTTAAAAAGCTTTGTTTGAATGTGATTGAGTTTCATTTGACTCAACTATCTTTTTTGAATGCATTTGACTTTCATTTGATTTAAAAAGCTTTGTTAGAAGGTGTTTATCTTTCATTTGACTCAATTATCTTTGTTGAATAATGCATTTAATTTTCGTTTCATTCAAAAAGCTTTATTTTAGTGTGTTTGATTTTCATTTGACTCAATTACCTTTGTTTAATGCATTTGACTTTCATTTGATTCACTAAGCTTTATTTGAATGTGTTTGACTTTCATTTGAGCCAAAAAGCTTTGTTAAATGCATTTGACTTTCATTTGATTCAAAAAGCTTTGTTTGAATGTATTTGCTTTTCATTTGACTACATTATCTTCATTGAATGCATTTGACTTTCATTCGATTCAAAAAGCTTTGTTTGAATGTGTTGATTTTCATTTAACTCAATTAGCTTTGTTGAATGCATTTGACTTTCATTTAATTCAAAAAACTTTGTTTGTATGTGTTTGACTTTCATTTGACTCAATTAGCTTTGTTGAATGTATTTGACTTTAATTTAATTCAAAAAGCTTTGTATGAATGTGTTTGACTTTCATTTGACTCAATTATCTTCATTGAATGCATTTCACTTTTATTTAATTTAAAAAGCTTTATTTAAATGTGTTTGACTTTCATTTGAGTCAAAAAGCTTTGTTGAATGCATTTGACTTTCATTTGATTCAAAAAGCTTTGTTAGAATGTGTTTGACTTTCATTTAAC
The DNA here is from genome assembly GCA_024500155.1 of Chenopodium formosanum. Taxonomy (NCBI): domain Eukaryota; kingdom Viridiplantae; phylum Streptophyta; class Magnoliopsida; order Caryophyllales; family Amaranthaceae; genus Chenopodium; species Chenopodium formosanum. Next base: position 22,521,089 of record CM044861.1, read on the forward strand.
TCAATTATCTTTGTTGAATGGATTTGACTTTCATTTGATTTAAAAAGCTTTGTATGAATGTGTTTGTCTTTCATTTGACTTGATTATCTTTATTGCATCCGTTTGACTTTCATTTGATTTAAAAAGCTTTGTTGGAATGTGATTGACTTTCATTTGTGTCAAAAAGCTTTGTTGAATACATTTGACTTTCATTTTATTCAAAAAGCTATGTTTTAATGAGTTTGACTTTTATTTGACTCAATTATCTTTGTTGAATGCATTTGACTTTCATTTGATTCAAAAAGCTTTGTTTGAATGTCTTTGACATACATTTGACTCAATTATCTTTATTGAATGCGTTTGACTTTCATTTGATTTAAAAAGCTTTGTATGAATGTAATTAACTTTCGTTTGACTCAGTTATCTTTATTGATAGCATTTGACTTTCGTTTGATTCAAAAAGCTTTGTTTGAATGTGTTCAACTTTAATTTGAGTCAAAAATCTTTGTTGAAACATTTGACTTTCATTTGGTTCAAAAAGCTTTATTTGAATGTGTTTGACTTTTATTTGAGCCAAAAAGCTCTGTTGAATGCATTTGACTTTCGTTTGATATAAAAAGCTTTGTTTGAATGTGTTTGCTTTTCATTTGACTATATTATCTTTGTTGATTGCATTTGACTTTAATTTGATTCAAAAAGCTTTGTTTTAATGTGTTTGACTTTCATTTGACTCGAAAAGTTTTGTTTGAATGCATTTGACTTTCATTTGATTGATAAAGCTTTGTTTGAATGTGTTTGACTTTCATTTGACTCAATTAGCTTTGTTGAATGCCTTTGACTTTTATTTGATTCAAAAAGCTTTGTATGAATGTGTTTTTGACTTTTATTTGACTCAATTAGCTTTGTTGAATGCATTTGACTTTCATTTGATTAAAAAATCTTTGTTTGATTGTGTTTAACTTTCATCTGACTCAATTATATTTGTTGAATGCATTTGGCTTACATTTGATTCAAAAAGCTTTATTTGTAGGAAAAATGGCTCCCATTAATCTGACTTTGCCTCTTCTACCGAAAATAATCCCAACTTTCGTTTATTATCTATTGTACACAAGTTTGGGGGGTATTAATTTTCTTTGCACCCAACAGGTCATCTAACCTGATGTAGCAGGTTACCTAGACACGTGCCTACACGTGATAGGTCCAAAAAAAAAATACCCAGCCCCCCACCCTATCTCAGAAAACACCACACCCCTACCCCGCCGGAAAAACAGATCCTTCCCCGAAAACCCCTCCCCCGCTACCGTAAACCGCCGCCCAACCACCCCTTCCCTTCCTGATCTCGCAATTTAACTCTAAATTGGCCGATCTCAGCCGCGAGTAGAAGAAATATGGTGGTGTATGCGGTTTTGAGTGGGGTAAGGAGGGGAGTAGTTCGGTGGCTGGGGTGTGTCGAAGGAGGTTTTCGGTGCCTCGGGTGGTGTTAGAAGGAGGTTTTTGGTGGCTGGGGGTGTGTTAGAGGAGGTTTTCGGTGGCTGGGGGTGTGGGAAATCGAGGACTGCAGTGGCAATGGTGGTTGCGGGGGTTGCTCGGTGCGAATCTGATGTTGTTGGAGCTATAGGGCGAAGTTGGGGTGGTTTTCGGGGAGAGGCAAGGAAGGGTTTCGCCGGTTTTGGTGGGCGGCGGTACCGGCGACCTGGGTAGGGTTGTTAGAGATGGGGGCACAGGTGGTGGCGGTGGTGGAATTGGGCTGAGTTTTTTTTTTTTTTTTTTTCTGTTTAGGGTTTAATTATTTTTTTTAATTTTCTGTACTTTAATTTTTATTTTTATAGTTCATTTTTTTTCTCAACCAATTACATATTAACACGTGTGCAAAAAAAAAAATACAAAGGTTTACATGCTTTACCGGTTGCAAGTCATTTGGGTGCAACAAAAATTAATACCCCCCAAATTTGGGTGCAATAGATAATAAACGAAAGTTGGGATTATTTTCGGCGGAGAAGGCAAAGTTCAGATTAATGGGAGCAATTTTTCCTTGTTTGAATGTGTTTGACTTTTATTTTAGTCAAAAAGCTTTGTTGAATGCATTTGACTTTCATTTGACACAAAAAGCTTTGTTTGAATGTGTTTGACTTTCATGTGAATCAATTATCTTTATTGAATGCATTTGACTTTCATTTGGTTCAAAAAGCTTTGTTTGAATGTGTTTGACATTAATTTAATTCAAAAAGCTTTGTATGAATATGTTTGACTTTCTTTTGACTCAGTTATCTTCATTGAATGCATTTGCCTTTCATTAGATTCAAAAAGCTTTGTTTCAATGCCTTTGACTTTCATTTGACTCAATTAGCTTTGTTGAATGCATTTAACTTTCATTTGATTCAAAAAGCTTTGTTTGAATGTGTTCATCTTTTATCTGACTTAATTATCTTTATAGAATGCATTTGACTTTCATTTGGTTCAAAAAGCTTTGTTTGAATGTGTTTGACATTAATTTGATTCAAAAAGATTTGTTTGAATGTGTTTGTCTTCCATTTGACTCAATTATCTTTGTTGAATGCATTTCACTTTCATTTGATTCAAAAAGCTTTGTATGAATGTGTTTCACATTCATTTGACTCAATTATCTTTATTTAATGCATTTGACTTTTATTTTATTTAAAAAGCTTTGTTTGACTATGTTTGACTTTCATTTGAGTTAAAAAGCTTTGTTGAATGCATTTCACTTTCATTAAATTGAAAAAGCTTTGTTAGAATGTGTTTGACTTTCATTTGAATCAATTAACTTTATTGAATGCATTTGACTTTCATTTTATTCAAAAAGCTTTGTTTGAATGTGGTTGAATTTCATATGTGTGAAAAAGCTTTTTTAATACATTTGACTTTCATTTGATTCAAAAAGCTTTGTTTTAATGAGTTTGACTTTTATTTGACTCAATTATCTTTGATGAGTGCATTTGACTTTCATTTGATTCATAAAGCTTTGTTTGAATGTGTTTGACTTACATTTCACTCAATTATCGTTGTTGAATGCGTTTGACGTTTATTTGATTTAAAAAGCTTTGTATGAATGTAATTGACTTTCATTTGACTCAGCTATCTTTATTGAATGCATTTGACTTTCGTTTGATTCAAAAACCTTTGTTTAAATGTGTTTAACTTTCATTTGAGTCAAAAAGCTTTGTTGAATAAATTTGTTTTTCATTTCATTCAAAAAACTTTGTTTGAATATGTTTAACTTTCATTTGAGTAAATTAGCTTTGTTGAATGCCTTTTACTTTTATTTGATTCAAAAAAACTTAGTTTGAATTTGTTCGCCTTTCATTTAACTCAATTTGCTTTGTTGAATGCATTTGACTTTCATTTGACTCAATTAGATTTGTTGAATGCATTTGACTTTCATTTGATTCAAAAATCTTTGTTTGAATGTGTTTAACCTTCATTTAACTTAATTATCTTTATTAAATGCATTTAACTTTCATTTGGTTCAAAAAGCTTTGTTTTAATGTGTTTGACATTAATTTGATTCAAAAAGCTTTGTTTGAATGTGTTTGTCTTCCATTTGACTCAATTATCTTTGTTGAATGCATTTCACTTTCATTTGATTCAAAAAGCTTTGTATGAATGTGTTTCACTTTCATTTGACTCAATTATCTTTATTGAATGCATTTCACTTTTATTTAATTTAAAAAGCTTTGTTTGACTATGGTTGACTTTCATTTAAGTTAAAAAGGTTTGTTGAATGCATTTGACTTCCATTAAATTCAAAAAGCTTTGTTAGAATGTGTTTGACTTTCATTTGACTCAATTAACTTTGTTGAATGTATTTGACTTTAATTTGATTCAAAAAGCTTTGTATGAATGTGTTTGACTTTCATTTGACTCAATTATCTTTATTGAATGCATTTGACTTTCATTTTATTCAAAAAGCTTTGTTTGAATGTGATTGACTTTCATTTGTGTCAAAAAGCTTTTTTTAATACATTTGACTTACATTTGATTCAAAAAGCTTTGTTTTAATGAGTTTGACTTTTATTTGACTCAATTATCTTTGTTGAATGCATTTGACTTTAATTTGATTCATAAAGGTTTGTTTGAATGTGTTTGACTTACATTTGACTCAATTATCTTTGTTGAATGCGTTAGACTTTCATTTGATTTAAAAAGCTTTGTATGAATGTAATTGACTTTCATTTGACTCAGTTATCTTTATTGAATGCATTTCTCTTTCGTTTGATTCAAAAAGCTTTGTTTGAATGTGTTTAACTTTCATTTGAGTCAAAAAGGTTCGTTGAATAAATTTGATTTTCTTTTGATTAAAAAAGCTTTGTTTGAATGTGTTTTACTTTCATTTGACTCAATTATCTTTGTTGAATGCCTTTGACTTTTATTTGATTCAAAAAGCTTAGTTTGAATTTGTTTGACTTTCATTTGACTCAATTAGCTTTGTTGAATGCATTTGACTTTCATTTGACTCAATTAGCTTTGTATGAATGTGTTTGACTTTCATTTAATTCTAAAAGTTTTGTTGAATGTGTTTAACTTTCATTTGACTCAATTAGCTTTTTTAATTGCATTTCACTTTCATTTAATTCAAAAAGCTTTGTTTAAATGTGTTTGACTTTCATTTGACTCAAGTACATTTGTTGAATGCATTTTACCCTCATTTGATTCAAAAAGCTTTGTCTGAATGTGCTTGACTTTCATTTGACTCAATTAGCTTTGTTGAATGCATTTGACTTTCATTTGATTCAAAAAGCTTTGTTTGAATATGTTTGACTTTCATTTGATTCAATTAGCTTTGTTGAATGCATTTGACTTTCTTTTGATTCAAAAAGCTTTGTTTGAATGTGTTTGACTTTCATTTGACTAAAGTATCGTTGTTGAATACATTTGACTTTCATTTGATTCAAAAAGCTTTTTTTAATTTGAATATGTTTATTGACTTTCATTTGACTCAATTAGCTTTGTTGAATGCATTTAACTTTCATTTGATTCAAAAAGCTTTGTTGGAATATGTTTGACTTTCATTTTACTCAATCAGCTTTGTTGAATGCCATTATAAAAATATAGCATTTTAGCAACAATTAAAATTTGTTTCGCACAATAATTTGTTGCTAACTTGACTTGGCAACAAAGTGGAAACAAATATTACTAGTTGCTAAAAGGCTTGTTGCCAAATGATTTTGGCTACCAATTTTTTTTAAAAAATGTTGCTATGTTGCATCAACTTATATGTGGTTGCCACAATTGTTGCTATGTCTTGCGCATTCGTTGCTTACTCTAGCAACAATTTTCTCAGTATTGTTGCTACTGTTGGTAACTGTAGGCGTCGTTTGAAGCACGCCTACGTAAAAGCATGGTGTGAATATGCTTGGCACTCATAGGAAGTGGGAATTGACATAACGATTAGGGACACGATTAGGGACAAGGAAAGTAGGGAGCCGCCAACAAGTTTTTAAGGAACTTGTAAACCGTTCACGGATCATAAAAGGCAACCACGATTAAGGGACAACGATAGGCAACAACGATTGACCCGTGAAGGTTACACCCCATTCATAATCCATGAGATTACTAACTCCATATGGTTCGGAACCACAAAAGGAGGATCGGGGATGATGGTACGAAGTGAGTCATGGAGTCACATTCGCCCGTATTGGCCTCTACTCGATTCTTATAGTGAAAAGTATTCCCGTGATCTCAAAGGCATACAAACAAATATTCAATTCGCTCCAAACTATTAATTATGCTAAATAGGTTGAATATTAATGCACACATTATTCTAAAATATTGGTGACCACTTAATTAAACAGCAAGATTAAAAAGGAACCTAAACCGGTTGTCCAAATTATCTTATTAGGCGTGATTTTCAATTACATATTCCCTTTAACATGCAATATGGTGATCAATAACAATAGAATAAACATTAATATTGGAAGCAATTCAACAATAATAGCGTTAGTCAAATAAAATAAAAATAATCCTAATCATGATATTAGCAATAAGAAATAATAATAAGAGTAATTAAGTGATTAATTACTGACTTTTCGCGTTTCCTTGAATTTGCTACATCATGAATAAATTGTTAGTAACTTCAATAAAAATATAAATCAAATGGAAATTAAATTAAATAAAAAGTAGAGTTGATTTGGTCCAAACCCTCAGTTAATTATACCTTTCACGCCTTGGTTTAAGTATAGAACTTCGGGTATTGTATGGACTCCTTAGAGTGCTTAAGGGATATAAAATTAGAGAATAGGGTGGCTAGAATTTAGGCTAGAGCAAGAGAGAGAGGAGAGAATATTTTTGGTGTAGGGAGAAAGAATGATTTTTGGTGTAGAAGAGAGAAAGAGAGAATTATTTGATGATCAAGCTTGTTGATGATTGAAAAAAGGGGAGATGAATAACATATCGAATCGGATAAAACTCTTGCGATAGACAGCAGTTTTTGCGGTTTTTGTTTTTATCATATCTTTTGATCCAGAAATTAGAATAAGATGAATAAGATATCGTTGGAAAGCTCTTGAAGTCTACTTTCTAACCCAATAAGAATCCGATTAAAATATTATGTAGAATAAAAGATATGACCGAAATAGTGGGACGGTGTCAGTTTTGGATAGAGTTTCGTATTTCTTTCATATCTATTTCGTTATAGCTCGGAATTAATATTATAATATATCATTGGAAAGATAATTTCAAGAGCTATCCAAGCATATAAAAATCAGATAAAAAAAGTGAAGCACGAAAATAATATCTGTCAATCTTTGAACGTCTTTCAATTCAAATAGAATTAGGACTTTCAAAAAGAAAAGTTTTATTCAATTTCAAATGCTTTAATCTTATCTTTTCAAAAAGGATAATTAAGATCTTTTAGAAGCTTATAGAAGCTTCCAATTAATCCTAATTGGATTAGGAGTAGGATTAAATCCTTTGGACCCTCCACATGATCATTGGGTCCTAGGTAAGGTGGGCTTAGGTTCGATTTAGACTCAGTTTAGTATTTTAGCCATAACTTGTTCGTTATAACTCGGATTTGGGCTTATAATATATCGTTGGAAAGCTCTTTTCAAGCCCCATCCAACCATTTAACAATTGGACCCAGATTATGGACCAAAATAAATTGGTCTAAACGTTTTTATAAAAAGGACACGAAATGAATGATTTTAATGGACACGAAATGAATTATTTTGGGTTTAAAGGCACGAAATGGGGAAAATAAGTAATTATTTGGGAAAATGGGCTATGAATTAAATTGGTTTATGAAATTTATTAAATGGAACATGGATTTAAGCACTCTAAAGATTAAATACTCAACCCGACCAATAATGGCGGTAAAAGGTTGTTCATCATTGGGTTTGGTTTTGGGGAGACATTTTTAGGTGTCTACAGTAACAGATTTGTATAGTGGTTGCTAACATTGGCAACAAATTTCTAATTATTGTTGCTTATATTGGTAACAGATTTATAATGTTAGTTGCAAACAATGACGACGTAATATAAATAATGGTTGCTAGTAATGGCAACAAATTGTTGATATTGGTTCCTGAAAATGGCAACAAAAATATCCCAATAGTTCCTTTAGTTGCTAACTATTACAACGATATTGGCAACCAAACATTTGATTGGTTGCCAAATCTAGCAACAAAATAATAATAATAATAATAATAATAATAATAATAATAATAATAATAATAATAATAATAATAAATGATGCTACTCTTTCGGATTAGGGTTCTTTCGTCTTCTGGTCTTGCCCCTTACAATGATGCTACTCTTGCAGATTTGCAAGCTAAGCACCCTTCCTTTCCGGCTCCTATCTTATCGGATGTTCCCGTTGATCAGCACCTTATTGCTACTCCTGCTGTTGTTTTGGATCAGATTAGGGGTTTTCCGCGAGGCACGTCTTGCGGTAGAGACGGCTTGCGTGCTCAACACCTTATGGATTGTTTGAGTGGTGCTGCAGTTGCTATTTCAGATGAGTTGGTGGCCTCAACACCTTTGACCGTTCGACTTTGTTGCGTGAGGTTCGTCTTCGTTGTCCAGCTCTCTTGCGATGGGTTGAATTCTGTTACTCTACTCCAGCCAGGCTGTTTTACGTGGAGCATACCTTATGGTCATGTCAGGGGGTGCAGCAAGGTGATCCTCTAGGCCCTTTGCTTTTTGCTTTGGTTCTTCATCCGTTGGTGTGCCAAATCTAGGATTCTTTTGATTTATGTTTGCAGGCTTGGTATTTAGATGACGGCACTATTATTGGTGACACCTTAGTGGTAGGAAAGGTTTTTTGTTAATTTTGGCGGAGGGACCTCGTCTTGGACTCCATGTTAACGTTGAGAAAACGGAATATTTTTGGCCCTCGGAGGACCCTCGTAGCCGTCTCGTGGATGTTTTTCCTCCAGATATTGGTTGTCCTGTCCACGACGTTAAGTTGCTTGGTGGTCCTGTCAGTGCTGATTCCTCTTTCTGTGGTGAGCATGTTACACAGAGAATGTCGAAGACCATCGTGCTAATGGATGCGGTTGCTAGCTCGATGATCCCCAATGCGAGTTGTTGCTTCTTCGTGCATGTACTGGGGTTTCGAAACTGTACTTTGCTATGCGCACTTGTCCTCGTTGTCATTTCTAAACGACACAGTTTTCTTTTGATGTGGCCCTTCGGGCTTCTTTGGAGCGCATTGTAACTGCTTCGGGGCCTGGTTTTGGTGATAAGCAATGGCGACTTGCCACCTTACCTTTTGCTTATGGTGGTTTAGGTGTATATTCGGTAGGTGATGTTCAGCACTATGCTTTTCTTGCGTCACGTCTACAGTCTTCTGGTCTTCAAGCTATGCTTCTTAGCAATTCTGGTATTGTTGCTCCGGGACCAGCCTTCGATGGTGCTCTTAGTCTTTTTAATAGGACTGTGGAAGTCCCAACAAGGGGATCACTCTTCGGCCAGGTTGCGGTCGGTTCCGATATCGGGTTTGGGTCAAACTATGAATGGTAAGACTTACCGCAGTGTTCTTTGCTACAGGTTAGGTGTTCCTTTGTTCTCCATTTCAACACTGTGTTATGCTTGCTCAAAGGTTTTTGATGGGGATATTTATGGGGATCATGTAGTGTCTTGTGTTGGGATGGTGGGTGTTAAGCATCGGCACAACGTTGTTCGTGACACTCTTGTTGATATTTATTTTCGGTCTGGGATTTCTACTCGAAAGGAGGTTAATGTTGGGTTAACTGGAGGGAATGTCGGGGCTCTTCGACCAGCACATGTGTTGCTTTATTCTTGGGATAGAGGCCTTGATGTATGTGTTGACTTGACGGGATCTTCACCTTTGACACTACCGGGGTTGTCTAACTTTGTTCCTGGTCGTGTTGTGTCTACGGCAGCTCAGAGGAAGCGGGACAAGTATGGGGCGCGTTGCAGGGCTATTGGCTACAGTTTTCTTCCGTTCTCCTTTTCTTCGTTGGGGGAATTAGAGAAGGATGCTATTGCGTTGCTGAAGGGGGTTCAGCCGTTCGCTAAGACTTGGGATATTGGTGCTCGTGCAGCTGCTCACATCTTCAGCAGGATCGGGTTTGCTATAGCTGGAGGGGTGGGGGACCAGATTGTATCTCGGCTTCCCACTAATTTCTTGTAAATTGATTGACTTTGTAGGTGTTTGTTTTATATTTTTATAATAATAATAATAATAATAATAATAATGATAAATAAATAAATAAATAAATATTATGGTAAAACAATTGAAGTAAATAACAAATATTATATCAAAATTAAAATCCAAAGCCAATAAAACAAATATCATATCTTTAAAATACTTGTATATCAAAGGCTAAACTAAAAGATAATATAGATCAAATAGGAAACGCTAAAAATAAACAATCAAATATATGTTTGTTTAACTACTTAGAAAATTTATATACTTTGTAGATAATGAAAATCTATAGTTTAGCGAAGAACTGCATTTTGGGTTAGGAATTGAACTTGTTCTTGAATAGCCTTCATAGCGCCGCTGTTTCATTAAGCTTTTCTATTGTTTCATTTAGCTTTGTAGTAGCTTCAACAAGACTTGCCTTTGTCTCTTCAAGTTCTTTGGCTTGTGCAACAGTTTTCGCATTGAGTTCTTAAACATGGTTTTGCAAATTAGTCACCAACTCATTTCGGGCCTTCGAACTAGGTTCATTCCTTGGTTTCACATAATAATTGTTAATAGCACTTTTGAGACCATATATTCTTCCATTTTTCCATCCACCTAAGGCTTCCAAAAGTAGCTCGTCCTCTGTTTTTAGGATCTTCACCCTCCAAATTAGAGGCTTTCTTATTCTGAAAATCATCCTATAAAATAATTAAATAAATAAAGTTAGTATGAGTATTGTCTTATGTTCTACACAAGCATAATTACATTCTATTACAGACTTAAATACTTACCCAAACTTTTTGTGTCGTCTCATCCACAATACCTTTATTCTCTTTAACATGACATTTGTAATACAACTCAATTGCAGTAGGCACACGTTGTAGTTGTTTCTCCTACTTGTGTCAAGAAAAAAAAAAAAACTCATTCAGAAACAGCCTACTAAATGAATTAGTTAACTATTGCCGCAGCACTGTAGCAACGACAGCGACAACAATATTGTAGCAGCAGCACAGCCGCAGCATTGCAGCACTGCCACACCACTGCAGCAGGAGCTCACTGCAGTAGAACTGCAGCAGCACTGCCGCAACAGAGCAGCTGCACTGCCGCAGCACTTCCACAACACAGCAGCAGCACTCCGCCGCAGCACAGTTGTAGCAGCACTGCCGCCGCACCACAACAGCAGCAGCACTACCGAAGTAGAGCAGCAGCACTGCCACCACAGCACAGCAGCAGCAGCACTGCCGAAGCAGGGCAACAGCACTACTGCCACAGCAACAGCCCTTTGTGATAAAGAAAAAAAACGGATCCATTATTTTCCACTAATTAGGATCATTCATACCAACAATTGATAGATTACACTACTACTAATTTGGGGATCACAATCCTTTTGTGAATAACTAATAAAATATCAAATATCAAGTTATAAATCATTGATGAGTGACATTTTTGGCACTCATTTGGTTCCTTTTTGGATGATTTTTATTTCATTTTATCTCTCTTTTCTTTAGTTTTCCTTAGTTTTATTCTTGTTTTCTTCATTTTATGCTTTTTGTAGTTAGTTTCTCTTTTTCATGTCTTTTTCTAGTTTACTTGTTATTTTTCTCTTTTACTTGCTTTTTATCTTTTGCTTGTAGGTGGTAATTGATTGTCCAAGGATTCCCGAGCTTCCTCTCTACGAGTTTTCATTGCTTTTATGCCTAAAGAAGGTGCAAGAAGTTTCAAGTCAAAGGTGGATCCAAGGGGCAAGCTTCAAGGCTTTGTTTATGCCTTACTCATGGCTTTTATTCTTCAAGAAATTCAAGAAAGTTTCTGCCCACTTTGTCCTCCATCATCATCATCCTAAATACGTGCACCACTTGAGCTAGGACGAAGAGAAGAAGGGGGGAAAACCCAACAATGTGCGGGCGCACTAAGGGAGTGCGCGACCGCACATTGGTCGTGTGCGGCCGCACACCAGGTGCGTGCGGGCGCACCTGCCTGGGTGTGTCCGTGCGCGCCATTCTCCCTCCTCCGAGCGCTCGCACTTACGAGGGTCTACTTTTGGGCGTCATTACCGACCTCCTCCTTGTATATATAGTTATTTCTACCTATTATTAGAAAGTTAGTTTTTAGTTTTAGATTGAATTTGATAGTTAGTTTTGGGAGAATTTTAGAGAGAGAAACTCAAGAACTAGAGAGAGAAACTCCTGATCTTTGGTGTTTGCTCACGAATTCATCATTGTATTTGATCTTTTGATCAAAGTTTTGTAGGGATCTTCTTCCTAATTTCAATACAAGTTTGATTTTAGTTGATTTCTTTAGTTTTTCATGTTATTGATGGTTGATTTGGTTATTGATTAAATTTTGATTGATTTTGATTGATTGTTGGTTTAATCTTTGATTTTAAGCATGTTGATGATGAAATTGATGATTGTTATAGTTTTGATCTCCATTCCCATGGCTAGTGAGTAGTTTCCTAGCTAGGGAGATGGTGAAGCATGTAATTTGGGGATAATTGATGGAGTTGATGATATGATTAAATTTGGTTGATCTTTCATGTGCATGTGTGTGATTAATTGAGGTTTGGCCATCTTTGATTAATACACTAGATTGCATTGTAAGCATGCTATGATACGGACAATTGATTAGTGAACTTGCAATTTCACGATTGAGGTGCTTTGTGACGTTCCCTAGGTAGTGTTTAGCGTAGTTGACGCTAGTTAGACCTCTAGGTGAACCATCTTAGTATGCTATTTTGGATACACGATGATTTTCCTTCATATCGCTTGACTTAGTCGGTTTGACCTCCCAAATTACCGTTTCCATTATGATTGCGTGTGGATCCATTGCCCTAGTGTCTTAGATTGATTTTATACAAGTTTTGCATTACCTAGTTTAGCCTTAGTTCTACCTCAAACCCCTTCTAGACTTCGAAATAGCTTGATTTAGGCATCGTGCACTTGATATCCATTCCCTTGGGTTCGACCTTGACTTACCACTACGCTAAATAGGGGTTAGTTAAGTCACAAATATTGTTTGATAGGGTGGGGTGGTAGCCCAACGACCTACCATTCTCCTTCCCATCAAAATGGCTCCGTTGCCGGGGAGTGGTGCTTGAGTGTATGTTGTTTTTGAGTCTATTTCATTTTGATAAAATACAAAAAGATTTTGTTTCTCTAGGCTACATTTGTAGCCGTGCTACTAACATTTTTGTTTGAGTTTTGCATGCATAGAACCCGTGATCGTCCCCTTGTTCCCCTTGATCCGGAAATTGAGAGGACTCTTTCAAGAAGAAGAGTGGACAATAGATCCTTGTCTTATAGCTCTTCGAGTGAAGAAGAAATTCAAGAAGAACAAGGAATGGGTGAACATCCTAGAATAGCCTTGAAGGAGCTTGGAGTGCCCGAGGCATATAGATTTGAGAGTGGAATAGATCTACCCACTACCCCGACAAATGACTTCAAAATCCGTCCGACAATGATCACCTTGATTGAGAGAAGGAAATATAGTGGGGCTAAGAATGAGAGCCCATTGAACCATTTGAAAGAATTTGAAAAATATTGCAACACCATCAAAGTCAATGGGGTCTCTCAAGAATTCATCCGCCTCAAGTTGTTCCCTTTCTCTCTAATAGGAAGATATTTGGAGTGGCTAGACAAAGAGGTGAAGCCCAACTCCTTGAGAACTTGGGACGATGTTACAAAGGCTTTCTTGTCCCGTTTCTATCCCCAAAAGAAGATGGCGGAGGCAAGAGCCTTGATTCAAGGGTTCAAGCAAAGGCCGAGTGAAAGCCTTTATGAAGCATGGGAGAGATTTAAAGAGTATCAAAGGGAGTGCCCTCATCACGGAATCCCCACATACCAAGTGATCCAAATCTTCTATGGCGGTTTAAGTCCCCAAGGCAAGTCATGCCTTGATGGAGGGGCCGGGGGCCCTATCATGAACAAAACCGAAGAAGAAGTTGTGGACATCATTGAGGATGTGGTGACATATTATAGGGATTGGCAAGATGGGGAGAGAGACTCTTCAAGCAAACAATCTTAATTGTATTCGGTGGACCATCTCAATGCAATCAACAACTTTTCCTATCAAATGACAAATTTAGGAAAGGAGGTCACCGCAATCAAAGCTAAGTTGGAGAGCACTTCTTCCTCTTCTCAAGCTTCTAATCTTCCCTCCCAATTTAAGGGGAGAGGTACTACTTCTAACACTCAACCCCCTCCCTCTTCACATAATATGCCTTTAGGTTGCTTGTTTTGTGATGCATGTGGATCGTATGATCATGACTCTAGTGCTTGTCCTAATGAATGTGTTGATGAGTTTGACAATGAATGTGAACATGTCAATTTTGTGTCAAACAACAATGTTCAAAGGTTTGATAATCAAAAAGGCCAATGGAATAGGAATTACCAAAACCAAGGTAATTTTGACAACTATAATCATAATGGTGGTTATAGGAACCAAAGGAATCAAGGTTCTCGTGGTAACCATAACCAAGGTTATAGTAGCCAAAATCAAGGCCAAAACTATGGTAATCAAAATCATAATTATGGTAATCAAAACCAAGGTTATGTAAATCATAACCAAGGTAATGGAAACCATAATCATGGTGGTGGTAACCATAATCAAGGTTATGGTTCAAATCAAAATAGGAGTAATTGGAACAATCAAGGAAGGGGAAATTTTCAAAACAATGCTCAAAGAGGTCCCCCACCCGGTTTTGTTCCAAAGACTCAAAATGAAAATTCCTATGCACAACCTTCTTCTCCTAGGACAACTTTGGAGGAGTTGATTGATAATCAAACCAAGATCATTAACACCTATATGGCGGTTAGTGATAAGAAATTGAATGAGATGATGACCCACAATAAGATGCTTGAGACTCAAATTACTCAATTAGCAAGCACTATTAAGGATTTTGCTAGTCCTTCATCTTTGCCTTCCCAAGGTGTTGAACCAAAGAAACCCGTGTACTCTATTGCCACAAGTGGTGGAAATGATTTTGATGAGAGAGTTTCTTAGTCAAAAGAGGGAAGAGATAAGTGTGGTGCTAAGGAGAAAGAAGTGGTAAGAGTTGAGTCTAAGGAATTCTATTGTGAGGTTGACAAAAGAGAAGAGTGTGTTGGTGAAAAGATGAGTGAGATAGACAGATTTCCTGATCTTCCATATCCCCAAAAATATTTGAGATTCAAAATGGATGAGCAATTTGGGAAATTCCTTGAAGTTCTTAAGGATGTTCATGATTCTACAACCCCTACCGATCCAATTCTCGACATGCCTAAGTACTCCAAGTTTCTTAAGGAGATCTCAGAAGAGAGAGAGGATTTTGATGAGGGTAGTTCGGTGGAAGGAGGGAAGTGCTTTAGTGCTCTTATCCATGGTGAACTCCCAAGGAAGATGGAAGATCCGGGGAATTTTTCAATCCCTTGTCAAATTAAGAAAATGGTTTTTCAAAATGCTTTGTGTGATCTTGGTGCTAGTGTTAGCATAATGCCCTTCTCGGTTTTCAAGCGGCTTGATCTAGGTGAGCTTCAACCATCTAAGATAACACTTCAATTGGCCGACCATTCTATTAAGCTTCCTAAGGGAAGAATTGATGATGTCCCCTTAAGGATTGGAGAGTTTGTTTTTCCGGTGGACTTTTGATAAGGGAATAATCGCGTCGTCAAACGACTACACCTAGATCAAATACAATTTATACAACCTAAACAAACCTAATACGAGTATCAGGCAAGCATAGGGGTCGAACCACAGAGAACGATTAAACACTACCAAATGCTATCAACAATTAAGCTAGTCCGGAATAAGGGAAGGTAAACTAAAAGTCTAAACAAACTAAAACTAGAGATAAAACATTAAGGGAAATGGTTTAGGTATAGCATTCACTTGAACACAAACAAAAGCATAGAAGTTGAATTAATTATGAACTAAACATGCTCAAATATCGAAATAAAGAGTCCAATCTAGCCGCCTTCCGGGGTCAATTGGCTTCTCCTAACATAGCCTCTATGCTTCCACATTAGAACCATATACTAGGAGGTACTATTAAATAACAATCGATACTAATGAACCTTAACTAAGTCAACTTCCGTTCCTTGTTAGCAAAGAATCACCTTTAATCAACTAACAACATGCATTTTGCAAGTAGATTAAAGAATATCAAGCATATAAAGACTTTAATCACAAATAAATCAACTCTAAACCTAGAACATGCTCAAGATCCAACTACACCACAACCATCCCTTCAATGGGGAAAATTACTCACTAATCATGATAATAACAAGATTAATCAACAAATAATCAAGAATCAACATGATCAACAAGCAATGAAGGAAAATCAAAATAAGCAAATAAAACTAAATACAAAAATAAAGAAAGAGAGTAAGAGATTGCTCATTAATTAAAGATGAAGATTTGCAAAGATTCAATCAAGCTCCTTCTTCAATATCCAAGTTCATTAATGGAAAAACCCTTACTTTCTCTCTCTAAACTACTCTAATTCTAATCTAAACCTAGAGAGAGAAGCTCTCCTAAAACTAATTAGAGAGTAGAATAATGGATAATAATTGTTCTTCCTACTTACCCCAAAAATGGGTATTTATACTAACTTCATAAAACTAGGAAAAATAGAAAAATAAATAAAGAAAATAAATAAAGAAAGAAAAGGAAATAAGAAGAAAATAAAAGAGAAAAGAAATAAAGAGAAAAGAAAATAAGAAAAGGAAAAGGAAAAGGAAAAGAAAATAAAAATAAAAGAAAAAGAAATAAAAAAAATAAACCCACAAATCCCCCCAAAACATCAGAAACCCCGAATTCCCCTTCCTCTTTAATCTTGGCTGCTATGAACCTTCATCCTCACCATTCACGCACATCACTACCATCAATACTCCATCATCAACGGCCTATGTTGCTCAATGACCACCGTTCATCAACTTCAATCATCTAGCATCAAATCGTGGCCCTTCGATTTTCATTAAAAACACGTGAGAAGCTCGTGATTGAACCCACATTTGCGCGCCCGCGAAGACATCGCGCAGAGGTCGCGCAAATGCTACTGCCTCCAATCTGTTTTGGACTCCAATTTGTGCGCCTTCTGACAGAGCTACGCGGCCGCGGAGGTCTGGGTAGTTGCAATTGGAGTTGCGCGGCTATGAGGTAAGTAATTTGGTGGTGATTTGGGTGGTTGTTTTTGATTGGAGGTGGTTATTGTTGGCGGTTTGGTTGGAGGTGGTGCGTGGGATTGCGTGACTGCTGTTGTTGTAGTTGCAGTTGCTGTTGTTGAGTGAGTGAGGGCTGCTGTTGGTGTTGTTGGTTGCGGTGGTGTTGCAAGGTGAAGCAAGGGAGGTGCGAATTGGTGGTGGTAAGGGAGTTGCGTGAGGTAGCAGGGGATTAGTGTTGCTGTGAGTTGCGTGGTTGATTGGAATTGCGGGGTGTTGGTGTGCGTGACTGAGATTGGGAGGCTGGTGGTTGTTGCGTGGCTGAGATTGGGAGGCTGGTGGGATGCTGTTTTGTGTGGTGGTTTGAGGAGCAGGGGAGAAGCAGGGGTATTGAGTGGTGTGTGTGTGCGTGGCTTGTGGTGGAGGATAAGGTAGGGTGTGGTGATGGATAAGGGGCAGCAGGTTTGCTTGGCGTATTGGAGCAGCTTATGCATTTGCCTCGAACCTCGGACCTCGAACCTCCGACCTCCGAGCACGATCCTACACAACCAAATAAACATAAGGGAGAATCCGGACATAAAATAAGATAAATAAAATAAAAATAAATAAAGGACGAAATAAAATAAAACCAAGACAAATAGAATAAAATTAATAAAATAGAAATAAATAAAATAAAATAGGAAAAAAGACTAAAACTAATAAAATAAAGAAAATAAACTAAAACACACCAAAATTACCAAAATAAACTAGAGACTTTATTAAAGAGAAAACAAGAGAATAAAAGGTAAAATAAGGGAAAATAAACACGAAAATAACCTAAATACTACCCCTACGAGTGACATAAATATCACTTATCAAATTCCCCCAAGCTAAACCTTTGCTCGTCCTCGAGCAAAGCTAAGGCAAAAGAGAACAAGATGGAATTATTGAAACCAAAAGAAATAAAAATAGAAACAAAGAGAAAGAATGTACACTAACTCACTGTCATAGGAATCACGGTTGTTTTTAGCTACAACAAGCCCTTAAAACCCCAAAGTCGCCTATGAGGACGAGTGAGGTCTCGTGAGGGTTTCCCAAGAGCTTAACCCACAACTCATGACAAAAACCAAGGCAAGGCAACAAAAACCAAAGGTAAAGAAAAAGAAACACGAAAAGAAAAAGCAAAACACAAGCTCATATACGGACAAGAGATAAGGACAAGTACTAATGAATGCAAACCTTTCTAAATGGACAAATGTAAGCACGTTCCAAGATGTCAATGGTTGATTGAAACATAACACATGCTAAGCATAGAGAACTACTTAGGACTCAATCCACCCTAGCCCCAACCAATCGGGCTACGTTCTCTCTACTAGCTTCAAATCAACCCTTAAGCTAGCTTCTCAAGATTCCACGAAGGAACCGGAAAAAGATAAAGAAATGAAAAACTTTGAGAAGGTAATCCCGACGTCTCAACTATGCATACTCTTTCCATAGGTTTGAGGTCTATCTCCCTCCACCGTTCTTTTGACCTAACCCACTAGAGTCTAAGGGTCTTTTTATTGGTTGTAACGTAAGGCTAAGGGTTAAGGTGGGGTAAAAATTTAAAATTTGGTGATATTTCCTAAGTGAAGCAAAAAGTGCGGCCGACACTCAAAAATAACTCAAGAATTCACTAAATATCAAGTAAAAATACCACTAATGCCATTCCCCCAAGCTTATTCAACACAAACACACAATATTCCCCCCAAGCTTGAACAAAGCATTGTCCTCAATGCTTAAACTAAGGAAGAAAATGAAACCATCTAAAATATATTTGTTGTTTTTGTTTTTTTTCTTTTTTTTTTCTTTTTTTTAACTTTATTCATTGTCCTTGCCTTTTTTTTAATTTTGGACGGCTTTTTCTTGAAACTTCATTTGATTTTCATAAATTTGCATATTTCTTTACAAGCTCAACTCTAACCAAATCTCAAAGTGCTTCTTGTTTATGATCAATATTCTCAAAACTCAAACCTCACATGCCAATGCTTCACTAACTATAAGGGTTGGTTAACATAGGCCACTAGGTTTGTAATGCGGTTTAAACAAGAGCGGAAAACATAAGGCTCAAATTGGTTAGCAAGTAGGTTTATGCAAAATAGAAAATCAAATTTGTAATAAAATAAAAAGAAAATAAAGAAAGATGAGAAAGAAGTGCCCTTTTCCTCCCCTAGAGTGCTTCGGTCACGATCTTGGGAGCTATAAGTCAAAACAAGGATCAAGACATCCATTGCTAAGGATCCAAATGCGCCACACAACAAAGTAATGAAGGCTAGAACAACGTTACCTCACACGGGATTTTAACTAAGCAAATACCAACCAAGGGTGCCAAATCCGCTATAGAGAGCAACACCATCTTACCACATACCCGTGAACTAAGGCTTCATGGCGCCCTAAAAGTTCTTAACCCGGCTATCTTAGCATGTAATATCCTAGAGCCAACCAATGACACTCTCAAACCGTGCACACATTAACCACTTAGGAAGAAAGGCATTCAAGAGTAAACAAATCCAAAAGATATAATGTCCAAAATAAGAACAAACAAAACACATTTTGATATACTTGCCTTGAAGTAAACAAAAATATTTTTGGATTTTCCAAAAGCATGAAAAACATGGAAATGCATATACTCAAGTGCATGACATATATGAATCAACATCCCACCAAACATGATAGAATACCCTCCCCCAAGCTTGAATGAAACCAAGCTCTCAAATCATAAACGATGAAACCAAGGAGGGGAAAACAAGGAAAAATTAATCCAACATTACCAACACATGATCTTCAAGTCACAATAAATAAGAGAGAGAGAGGGAGAAGAAGGATATTACCGGATATGGGATAAATGCAAAATCACACAAAAAACCCGAAATAACCTCATATGAGCCACAATCTCTACAAATAAGGCTTGAATTCCACATGATAGGTAAGTTGAGGCACATTTCCTTGATTCTTAATCATCACCAATGCGCAAGAGTATATCAAGTTGTGTACCTAGCAAGGAACACAAACACGTCCATGAGAGAAAATCTAATCTAAAAACAAAAGAAAATGAAAGCAATAAACCACGGGTTACTTCCCGCAAAGGCTTGTTTAACGTCCAAGCGAGACCGCTCTAGGAAATAATAATTCAACGCACGCAAGAGCTTGTCAAATGCACTACTACACATTTCATGGGGGTGTAAATAGGCAAATGACGGAATAAGGACGTGCAACAAAATCATTGCACGTAAGTGAAGAGGGAGATGCCAAAAGAAAGAAGAAGAAGGATTGAAAGGAAACTCAAGAAAGTAGGAAGTAGAAGAAGGAAAAGAAGAATGGAAAGAAAAGGAAAAAGGCAAATCCTCATCACAAAACTTTTGGTTGGAAAAATTCCTCTTATCCTCAACAATGATGGAAGGAGGGACATGAAAATCATCCATAGAGGGTGGCTCCCCAATAGGCTCTTTGAGATAGGAAGGGAGAGAAATAGGGTAAGAAAGGATGTGGTCAAACCTTAGAGAAAAAGGGGTATGAGAAACGGGAAAAGGGGTAGCTACTCCCTCACCACAAGGCCTCACATCGCCAATGAGGGCATGAAAATCAATGATAGAGTCCTCAAACGAAGGGCACTCACGATCTACACCTCCCTCAAGCTCAAAAACTCCAAGGGAATCAACCTTATCCTCCTTTTCACCACAATAGACAACTTTTCCTTTAACTATCTCAAAACCCAAGGTCCCAAAATCATGCATGAATGGAGGTAGATTCATCTCAAACTCATCTAAGTCCCAAGAGGCGTTCTCGATGAAATCATCCAATAATCTATAAGTCCTCATATGACTCTAGAAAAATATGTGGGACATTACCTCAAAAGAGTCTATATACTCGTAGATTGAAGGGTCACAAACATACACTTGAGACTCATCAACATGGGAAAGAGAATTAGGATTTTCAAAATCAACACTCTCTTCATTCTCTACTCCTTCACCATCACTCGAATGCTCTCTAATGGGATCCTCACTCATATGGGGAAGAGAAGAAAAAGGAAGGGCATTTTCTTGAGAGTTGGCTAATTGGAGAATTTGGCTCTCAAGCATCTTCATTCTAGCTTCCACCTCCCTATTCTCAACTTCCCTCTCCCTATTCTCAACTTCCCTCATCTCGTTATACCTCTCCATCATCTCCATTATCTTCATTATCTTCTCTTCCTTCAAATTTTCCATAGAATTACCCTCGTAAAAGGATTCATTAGGAGCATAAGGGAAATCATTTGGAGCCATGTAAGAACAAGAAGATGAGGAGGGAGGATCATTCACATTATATACATGAGCATCATCATATTGGGGAAAGGGGGCATAATCAAGCAAATGAGATTCATCATCAACAATAGGAGAAAAAGAGTTGAAATCACTTGTACTAGGTTCACATAAAGGATCACAAGACAAACCATGGGGATTCATGCCAACAATAAAACTATAATCACATTGAGAATCAAAATTAGCAACGTTACATTCCCTATTGCGTACATCCTTAGAGAACTGTACGAAAACGCTCCAAGCATTATGAACCGTTAATGCTTGAAATTCACCATTAAACCTACTTTCAACTTCATATCTCGTTTGTTCATTCATGCCACAATAACAAATCTCACAAGCTTCACAAGGATTACAACCATTATAGTTCAAAAACTCTACAAGTCTATGGAAATAGACATAAAAAGGCTCACCATCATATTGAGGAAAAGAAAAACGTGCCATCTTTCAACAACAAAAACAAAACAAAGAGAACAAAAATAAATTAAAGGAAAAATATATACAATGGACTAGTCTCAATAAGATAACACAACGGTAATGGAAGCCGTTCCCCGGCAACGGCGCCAATTTGATAAGGGAATAATCGCGTCGTCAAACGACTACACCTAGATCAAATACAATTTATACAACCTAAACAAACCTAATACGAGTATAAGGCAAGCATAGGGGTCGAACCACAGAGAACGATTAAACACTACCAAATGCTATCAACAATTAAGCTAGTCCGAAATAAGGGAAGGTAAACTAAAAGTCTAAACAAACTAAAACTAGATGGTAAAACATTAAGGGAAATGGTTTAGATATAGCATTCACTTGAACACAAACAAAAGCATAGAAGTTGAATTAATTATGAACTAAACATGCTCAAATATCGAAATAAAGAGTCCAATCTAGCCGCCTTCCGGGGTCAATTGGCTTCTCCTAACATAGCCTCTATGTTTCCACATTAGAACCATATACTAGGAGGTACTATTAAATAACAATCGATACTAATGAACCTTAACTAAGTCAACTTCCGTTCCTTGTTAACAAAGATTCACCTTTAATCAACTAACAACATGCATTTTGCAAGTAGATTAAAGAATATAAAGCATATAAAGACTTCAATCACAAATAAATCAACTCTAAACCTAGAACATGCTCAAGATCCAACTACACCACAACCATCCCTTCAATGGGGAAAATAACTCACTAATCATGATAATAACAAGATTAATCAACAAATAATCAAGAATCAACATGATCAACAAGCAATGAAGGAAAATCAAAATAAGCAAATAAAACTAAATACAAAAACAAATAAAGAGAGTAAGAGATTGCTCATTAATTAAAGATGAAGATTTGCAAAGATTCAATCAAGCTCCTTCTTCAATATCCAAGTTCATCAATGGAAAAACCCTTACTTTCTCTCTCTAAACTACTCTAATTCTAATCTAAACCTAGAGAGAGAAGCTCTCCTGAAACTAATTAGAGAGTAGAATAATGGATAATAATTGTTCTTCCTAATTACCCCAAAAATGGGTATTTATACTAACTTCATAAAACTAGGAAAAATAGAAAAATAAATAAAGAAAATAAATAAAGAAAGAAAAGGAAATAAGAAGAAAATAAAAGAAAAAAGAAATAAAGAGAAAAGAAAATAAGAAAAGGAAAAGGAAAAGAAAATAAAAATAAAAGCAAAAGAAATAAAAAAAATAAACCCACAAATCCCCCCAAAACATCAGAAACCCCGAATTCCCCTTCCTCTTTAATCTTGGCTGCTATGAACCTTCATCCTCACCATTCACGCACATCACTACCATCAATACTCCATCATCAACGGCCTATGTTGCTCAATGACCACCGTTCATCAACTTCAATCATCTAGCATCAAATCGTGGCCCTTCGATTTTCATTAAAAACACGTGAGAAGCTCGTGATTAAACCCACATTTGCGCGCCCGCGAAGACATCGCGCAGAGGTCGCGCAAATGCTACTGCCTCCAATCTGTTTTGGACTCCAATTTGTGCGCCTTCTGACAGAGCTGCGCGGTCGCGGAGGTCTGGGTAGTTGCAATTGGAGTTGCGCGGCTATGAGGTAAGTAATTTGGTGGTGATTTGGGTGGTTGTTGTTGATTGGAGGTGGTTATTGTTGGCGGTTTGGTTGGAGGTGGTGCGTGGGATTGCGTGACTGCTGTTGTTATTGTTGCAGTTGCTGTTGTTGAGTGAGTGAGGGCTGCTGTTGGTGTTGTTGGTTGCGGTAGTGTTGCGGGGTGAAGCAAGGGAGGTGCGAATTGGTGGTGGTAAGGGAGTTGCGTGAGGTAGCAGGGGATTAGTGTTGCTGTGAGTTGCGTGGTTGATTGGAATTGCGGGGTGTTGGTGTGCGTGACTGAGATTGGGAGGACGGTGGTTGTTGCGTGGCTGAGATTGGGAGGCTGGTGGGATGCTGTTTTGTGTGGTGGTTTGAGGAGCAGGGGAGAAGCAGGGGTATTGAGTGGTGTGTGTGTGCGTGGCTTTTGGTGGAGGATAAGGTAGGGTGTGGTGATGGATAAGGGGCAGCAGGTTTGCTTGGCGTATTGGAGCAGCTTATGCATTTGCCTCGAACCTCGGACCTCGAACCTCCGACCTCCGAGCCCGATCCTACACAACCAAATACACATAAGGGAGAATCGGGACATAAAATAAGATAAATAAAATAAAAATAAATAAATAAAATAAATAAAAATAAATAAAGGACGAAATAAAATAAAACCAAGACAAATAAAATAAAATAAATAAAATAGAAATAAATAAAATAAAATAGGAAAAAAGACTAAAACTAATAAAATAAAGAAAATAAACTAAAACACACCAAAATTGCCAAAATAAACTAGAGACTTTATTAAAGAGAAAACAAGAGAATAAAAGGTAAAATAAGGGAAAATAAACACGAAAATAACCTAAATACTACCCCTACGAGTGACATAAATATCACTTATCAATTTTGTTGTTCTAGAGATTGAGGAGGATGAACATATTCCAATCATTTTAGGGAGGCCTTTCTTAGCTACCTCGGGAGCTTTAATAGATGTCAAAGGAGGTCAAATTACTTTGAGGTGTGGGAAATTAGAAGAGAGTTTTAAGTTGAAACCAATGCATGAGTCTTTATCTTGTGTCCAAGATATCGCATGTGCTAGTCTTTCTCATTCCATTGATGGTATGTGCATGATTGATTCTTCTACTAACAATGATTTTGAGATTGTTGATGATGTTTGTTCAAGTATTGATGATGTTAGTGATGAAGAATTTGTGATTCAAAAGCTAAGGGATGAGAAAGATATTGGTTTTCCAAATTGGTTCAAGCTTAATTCTCATGAGGAAGAGAAAGCTTCCATGACTAAGGATGTTGAAGTCAAGCCGAAGAAAAAGGCCCGTGACTCAAAGAAGGCAAGGAAAAGGAAGAAGTTGAGAAGTGAAAAAGAAGAGTTTGAAAAGAATTTTGTTAGAGTTTCATCAAGCAACAATGAGAAGTTGCCAAAGGTTAAAGAAAAATTTGCTCTATCAACCACCTTGAAGAAGGTGGTGTTCTTTAATCCTCCGTGATTAGGAGGAAGGGTCGAGCTTAGGACCTTAAGCATTATTTTACGCGCTTCCCGGGAGGCAACCCGGAGTTTCTAACCTTTCTCTTTGATTTTTGAATTTTCTCATTTTTGTTTCTTTTATTACTTTGTCTTTTCTTTTACTTTTCTCCTTATTTGGATTTTTAGGATGTCCGTTTGTGGGATTGGAATTCAACAAATATGCATGATGGATGGAAGGTGTTCATGGCACAAATCATATTTTGTTCGATTCTAGTCGAAATTTGAGGTATAAGGGTAAGAATTTTAGAGAGGTAAGATAGGAAATTCATATTTTGAAAAATGGAGGAAATTGATACTTAGTGAATTTTTGAGGTGTGCACATGAATTTTCAACTTTGAGGACTTTGAAAATGATTGTAGCTACTGCCTATGTTGTTCCTCATCACCATCATGATTCATGTGCGCACCAAAATAGGCAGTAAGTATTAAATTTTTGAGAAAAAGGAAGGAAGGAGCACGCACAGGGATGTGAGGCCGCACACGAGGCATGTGCGGGCGCACAGCCTGCGTGTGCGGGCGCACATCAGCTCTGTGCGGCCACACAAGTGCTGGACATGCCATATACCTCCTTCTTCATCCTTTCTCCCTTCATTTCTACATTTCTCCATCTCCAACCTCACGCACACCCTCATTCAAACCCTCCTTTGTGCGCACCTCCTCCTCCTTCATTCATCATCTAAAATCACTCAAATCCTCACTAAAATCACTCCATTTTCACTCAAAATCACTCACAAATCTTTCTACACTACAAATTTCTCACAAATTGACCCAAATTTCACTCACTCTCTCTCCTACTCTTGGTGGCCGAAAATTGGGGCTTTTGTTTGGAGTTCAAATTGCTTGCTCGAAATTGGTTAATCTTGCTTTTTTTATGGTATAATCACTAATCCTTGCTTTAATTTTGCCAATTATATCATAAATTTGCATGAATTACAAATTTGTATGAGCATGAATAGTGTAGTATTGATTTTGTGTATTTTGATGCTTGTTCTTGATTTTGGTTGTGATTTGGTGATGTTTGTTGATTGATTTTGCATGACATTGTGTTGTTTGTTGATTTTGTAGTGATTCTCATCAATTTTGGTTGAATTCTTGTGAGTTGAATTTTTGGAACATTGGTAGTATATGGTGATTTCGGTATTGGTCTTGTGTTTGCTCTTGGATTGATTGAAAAGGAATTTTTCGTGGATCATTGGTATTGTTGATTGGTTTGGAATTGGTTTGATTGAAAAGAATTGTGAAATTGGAGTTTGGTGATTTTGGTAGTAAGTGGTGAATTTGGGTGTGGTGCTCTTGGTTCTTTGATTTGCTACTTGTTGGTTGTTGGTGATCTTCTTAAACTCTCACAATGTCTAGATACCTTAAGAAACTCACCAAAAAGCGAAAAACCGATGTTAGCATCGAGGAACCTCCTCGCCCAAGCACTTCCTCTAGGCCTAGTACATCTTCTAGGCCTAGTACTTCCAACCCATCTTCCACTTAAACACGACCTCCAACCTCTCTTCCAAAAAAGAAAAATTTCACCGATAAACAAAAGGCCTTTTACCAAAATCTGAAAGATGAAAGAACCCTTAAACAAACCCGCCATTACTTTCAACCCGATATGCTGAAGTTGGGGATTGATAATGATGTGCGGTCATTGCTTTTAAATTTGAGATTGGGGACTTTCATCGCCGATGCCTACCGCACCTATAGGGAGCCGACTTTGGAGTTCTTGGCTACCCTAGAGCTTGTACCCGTTGGAGGGGTATATAGGGTGCGGTTCCAATTGTTCAACCACATTTTTGACCAATCTTTGGAGGAGTTCAACGCCGCTTTGGATTTTGATCCCCATGGGGATATTGTCAACGTTGAACACTTCATCTTCCCGGATTATGATCAAGATTCTTGGTGGGAAGACATCTCCGGTGGTGGTGAGTTCATCACCAACAAGACTAAGATCTCAGACGTGTACCAACCTTGCCTTAGGGTTGTACACCGTCTATTGGGCTATTTCTTGTTCCCCAAGCAAGAAATGGGGAAATTGAGTAAATTGGAGCTCAAGGTCCTTTGGTTATCTACTCGCCCGAAGTTTGTGGGCCGGTTGAACTTGGGCTACATCTTTGCCCAATATTGCTTGGAACTTCGCAAAAGGAGGACGGGAGAGATCCCATGTGGGGGTATGGTAACTAGGCATGTGACTCGCCTCCGCCTCAATGATTATCTCCCATTTTATAAGGAGATCGAGGATGCGGCTTCCATCTACCTTGATATGCAACAATTGGGCCAAATCCAATTTATCTCCAAGGGCTTTAGTGAAGGGAGATATGAGTGGCTACTTGCCTAACCCTAGCTTGACTTCTTTGGCTAAGATTGCCGACAATGTTTGGCATGTTCCCAAGTCCTTCCGCCATCCCAACTTTGATTCCGAGGAGGATGAAGAAGAAAATTATGAAGAAGAACAACAAAATCAAGAACAACAACATCAACAACAACAACATTTTTCTCCACAACAACAAGCTCCTCATGAGCAAGAGCAAGGGCAACATGCTTTTGCCAATGATGATTTGAGGGCTCTTAGTGAGCAAATGAGTGGATTGAAAATCCACATAGATGGCATGTACGATCAAGATTTTAGGGCCCTCTATGACCAAATAAGAGGTATTCAAGAAGTGCAACAAGGTATGTTTTCACAACAACAACAAATCTATGATGCGGAAGTTAAATGTGGGAACATTAATCCCCCGGTTAACTATCCGTATTTCCCGCCCCAACAAGGTCCTTTACCTTCGTTTTGGCATCCTTATTGGTTGGGGCCTTCTAACCCCGACACCGAGCGTCACTATTACCCGGACGAGCATGGTAACTATGATTACAAGGCTCCGGGTGGTAGTGACTATAGGGGGGATCCTAACTACCCCCATGTCCATCCCAACCACCCTTTTGAACTCACTTTGCCCGATAACTTCACCCTTTTGCTCCTTGGCAACAAGATCTTTTCAAGGGGCATTATGGGTGGCCCGATGGGTACACCGGTGGATGGGAGCCTTACCCTCATCCCTTCGATGACCCCAAGCGCAACAGAGACCCCGATGGGGCCGGGCCTAGTGGGAGTGGTGGTGGTGGTGGTAGTAGTTATTAGTTCCCTTTTAGCTTCTCATGCTTTTTACCTCCATCCCTTATATTTTTGATACTTGCTTTGTTTTGATTGGGATGTTGAGATGTATTTTCTATCTAGCTTGGGGGAACTAGTAACTTGCTCGGTGACCATGTTGTTGTTGTGTACATATCTTAGTTGCTTGCATGTTTATTTTCATTCCTCTTTTTGGTTTCCTCATTTTCTTGGTCTCTAGGCTACTTTCCTTGTAGCTAGCTTGTTTGCCCTATTTGCTTGGATGTTTGTTGTTTGTGGAGATGTTTTGCTTGGCATGTTGTTGTTGATGATCCCTTATATCCAAATCCCTCAATCCAAATCCCTTAAATCCAAATCTTGTAGTTTAGAGTAGTTCTTTAGTTAGTCTAGACTTTATTTCTTTTATTCTTTCTTTTCTTTGGTTAGTTTAGCTTTTTTTTCCTTTAGTTGTATATACTACTTGCTTTGTTTATTTTCTTTTCTTTGTTGTTTTATTTTATTTGTTTTGAAGTTACTAACCATTTTCTTTGTTCATAGTTTCTTTTATTTCTTTTTGCTCACTTGGTTCCTTGAAGAGCTTATGGATATGGCATGCTACGAGGTGGTTTCTTATTGCTTCGTTTATTTTTGCTAAGCTTGGAATCCCGGTGAGACCTTTCTTATTTTCTCTTTATTTTCCTTGGTTGCATAGGATAGGATTAGTTTAGGAGAAGTTGAATGGTTCGAGGATGGATGCTTGTTAACTCGTAATGTGTGTGGGATCAGTGACTTTGTTGTCTATCGATCACTTGTTTGTCGATTGGGATTTTTATGTGTTTAACATGCTTTCTAGTCCTTTGCATGCTTTTCTCTTATGTTTTCCTTTTCTATGTCTCCGTTTCTTTTCTTTTACTCTCTTTTATTTTACCTTTTTTCTCTTACTTTCTTTTATTTTTTTTTTATTTTTGATGTGATTTTGAGGCATTGTTTTTCATTTCTTTTCTTTTGAGATGAACATTGTACATTGGACTTGTCTTTTGCATGACTTTCTTCCTAGGTTGTAAAGGTATGAACGGTTTGAAATTATGTTCGGTTGACTCTAGGATAGTGTATGCTAGGGTAGTTGGTTTGAACTAGGAGGATCATGAAGCCGGATTCTACTTGTTTGTGGTATGTTGGTAGTTGCTTCCTATAGTTGATTTGACACCATTGGTGAGTTTTTGCCACAACCTTGTGAGGTTACTTGTTTTTCTAGCCTTCAACATTCCTTGTATGAGCGGCGTGGATCCTTGACTATGCAAACCTAATCTAATAAAGCTTGATGTATGATTCTCAAACACGAGACCGAACTATCTAGGAAGGACAAAGGCACATTTTTCGGGATGGTATTTTTCATTTTTGTTATATTTTGTTATTTTCTTTTCTTTTGGGTTTACATTTGCGTTCTTGCAACCATTTGAGCCTTATCCCTTCTTTTCAAGCCACATCTTTAGTTATTTGACCTTTTGTTTCATTTTCTACCTTTCTTGATTTTTGTGAAGCAATATGATCATTTGAGATGAAGTTTGTGGTGGTTAAGTTTGAATTTTGGTTTTTATGAAAGCAAGTTTGTGATTTCATTTTCTTTGTGAATAATGGCAAATATATTTGGAAAAGCCGTCATACTTCTCAAAAGGCATGGACTAATAATATGCATTTATGAAAAGCCGTTCGAATTAAGAAGAAGGCAAGGACTTTGCAATTGCAATATAAAAAACAAAACAAAAATGTAAAGTGAAAAAAAAATCAAAATATTTTGATGTATTCTTTTCTCCTACTAAGCATTGAGGACAATGCTCCATTTTAGCTTGGGGGAGAAGCGTGTACGATTTTTGTATATATTTTTGTGAGTATAGCTTCAAGTAAGCTTGGGGGTGTTGTTTTTGTTTGGTAATTTCTTGATTGTGGTGTTAAGGATTGATCACCCTTTTGCTTCACTTTTTAGGAATATCACCAAATTTTTAAATTTTAGCCTACCTTCACCCTTTATGCCTTACGTTACAACCTTGGGGAAAGACCTTTCGACCTAGATAGTTGAGACACTATTCGGGGGAGGGCATCATGGGTCATTGCCTAAGGAAAGGGGATGCATAGTCAAGATTGTCGAGTAGCCTTAAAATAATTCTTTTCCGGTTCCTTCGAGTAATCATTGGGACACTCACTAAGGGGAGATTTGAGACTAGTGGGAAGAACGGGGTAAGATTGTTTGGGATGAAAGTGAATTGTGATAACTAGTTCCTATGCCTAGCATACCCTATGTTTCAATCAACCTTGGATATCTTGAAACGTGCATACCTTAACTACTTGAGAAAGATTGTCATTCATTTGCATTGTAGTCTTTATGTTGGTTCATTTCGCAAAGATTTGTTTTTATTTCATTTTTTTTCTTTTATTTTTATGGTTTGCCTCATTGATGTTTGGTGGAGAGTTATGGGTCAAACTCTTAGGATACCCTTATGATATTTGGTGGAGAGAGAGAAACTCATGATATTTGGTGTTTGCTCAAGAATTCATCATTGTATTTGATCTTTTGATCAAAGTTTTGTAAGGATCTTCTTCCTAATTTCAATACAAGTTTGATTTTAGTTGATTTCTTTAGTTTTTCATGTTGTTGATGATTGATTTGGTTATTGATTGAATTTTGATTGATTTTGATTGATTGTTGGTTTAATCTTTGATTTCAAGCATGTATGCTGATGATGAAATTGATGATTGTTATAGTTTTGATCTCCATTCCTATGGCTAGTGAGTAGTTTCCTAGCTAGGGAGATGGTGAAGCATGTATGAATGATGGAATAGTGTAATTTGGGGATAATTGATGGAGTTGATGATATGATTAAATTTGGTTGATCTTTCATGTGCATGTGTGTGATTAATTGAGGTTTGGCCATCTTTGATTAATACACTAGATTGCATTGTAAGCTTGCTATGATACAGACCATTGATTAGTGAACTTGCAATTTCACGATTGAGGTGCTTTGTGACGTTCCCTAGGTAGTGTTTAGCGTAGTTGACGCTAGTTAGACCTCTAGGTGAACCATCTTAGTATGATCTTTTGGATACATGATGATTTTCCTTCATATCGCTTGACTTAGTCGGTTTGACCTCCCAAATTACCGTTTCCATTATGATTGCATGTGGATCCATTGCCCTAGTGTCTTAGATTGATTTTATACAAGTTTTGCATTACCTAGTTTAGCCTTAGTTCTACCTCAAACCCCTTCTAGACTTCGAAATAGCTTGATTTAGGCATCGTGCACTTGATATCCATTCCCTTGGGTTCGACCTTGACTTACCACTACGCTAAATAGAGGTTAGTTAAGTTACAAATATTGTTTGATAGGGTGGGGTGGTAGCCCAACGACCTACCATTCTCCTTCCCATCAATCATTCTGTAAATGACATACCAATTCAATATAATTTGTTCAGTTGATTTAGATCCTTGGCAATGGATTGGCATTTCATTCCCAAGCCTCTTTCTATTTAACGAATATTGGGCAGAGTTCACTTTGAAGGTATAAGTTGCTCTAATAGCTGCAAGTCGTTTCTTAATGCTTGGGTGACACCATTTAGCACGATAACCTTTTGTTGTGAACATCTTACTCACCACATTAGAAAGGCGTCTAAATCATTTTTGCTGCCATCCTTTCCTTAACATTTTTGCCATTGAAGGATCCCAAGAGAACTTAGCCTTTTGAGCAATGATGCACCACTTGTTAGTGATATATAATTCATTAAAGGAAAAATTGATTTTGAATTGTTAAAAATTATCATGTTTCATAATGAAAAATACCTTAAAGGCTTTCCACCAAATTGCTTTTGCTTCTTTACATATATATTATATATATAAATATACCAATTCAATTGTATTAACTAAGGTTACTGACCATAGTCCCTCAGTTTTGTGCAATACTTGAGAAGCATCTGGATTACCCGTGTCATCAGGAAACTCTACTTCCTCTTCATTTTCCTTATAGCCATCACCATATGCATCATCAATTTCCATCTCCTCTTGATCCCTATATAGTTCTTCCATATGAGAATTATAATTCATTTCACCATGTGATGGTGTTTGTTGAGAAGAAAGTTGTGATGAAACATTAGGTTGACGCCTAATGATTGGACCCCACCCATTAAAGCCACCTCTAGTTAGAACCATTTTTGTGTATCTGCACACTAGAAAATGAGAAAAGACAAGGTAATATAGGCACTATAAGAGTTAAATATACTAAAGAAGTAATATTAACTATATGATATAAATTTCATGTAATATAAAATTTAATTAACAAAATTACAATACCAAGAACTTAAAGGCGTTGAAAATATTTGAAAATTAAGATAATCCAAAGTAAAAAGTAAAATGTCTAATCTGAAATGAACTATTTTCTTCATCTTCCTCTTCATCATCATCTTCCTCTCAATTCCTCCTCCTCCTCCTCCTCCTCCTCCTCCTCCTCCTCATCCTCTCCCTCTTCCACTTCCTCATATTCATTACAAGAAAGCTCTTGGGCTTCTTCCTCACCTACTTCAAATTCAGATAACAAAGGAGGATTTTTAATTGAAGCAACTTGGAATGCATTAGGCTCAACAGGCACATCAATAACTCCTCTTGCCTTAATGTTGAACACAAACCACCACTGATTTCTTTCATTACTACTACTACTACTAGGACAAGGAGCATAATATACTTGTTCGGCTTGATATGCCAGTACGAACGGATCATACTTTGGATATTGTTTTGAATGGTTCACCTCAACAAGATTATACTTATCACGTATCCTAATGCTAGGTCCAACATCAAACCACTCACACTTAAACAACACTGTTGTATAACGCTTTCTTGCTCCAACATAAGTTAACTCTATTATTTCTTGTAAAATTCCATAATAATCACTTCCTTGGACACTGTTCACACATATACCATAGTTCATAGTTGACTTGTTTTTTCCGTGAGAAAGAGTATGAAAATGATAGCCATTGATGTGAAAGTTATTAAATTTTCGAACTCTTGTTAGTGGTCCAAATGCTAATGAGCGTGCAATGTCATTTTTGATGCCCTTTTCCAATACCTATATTAATCAAAGGTTCAAAATGTCATTACGGTCATATAATAACATGCTAAAAACACTAGTTTATCATTTATTTAATTAGTATTTTATATTAGTTAAGTGACTTACATAATCTTTGAGCCAATCAGGATATATGTCTTCATATTTGATCAAAACTTCATCTGAACTTTGGCATCTATGTTCTCTGTTCATTTTTTTCTTCAAACAAACTACTAATTATATTAGTATGTAAACATATAGATATGTTACGAGCAACATGTTATGGTACTTTTATAGAAATTTACCTTTCATATTGCTGTAGAGTTTCACAATTACTTAGAACATATCGATGAGCAACTTTGTAATCTTTTTCAACAAGGTAACAAAGTTGACCTTCTGACGAACTATGTCCAAAAGTTGAAGAGAACATCTCAGGTAAGTCAGGATTATTGTTCAATTCACTTTCAGCATGTGCACCCAATCCTAAATCCTTCACCTTAGAGTCAACTTCTTCTACAAAATAAAGGGAGCAAAAATTTGTTACCTCCTCGAGTAGGTAGGCATTACAAATTGAGGCTTCCACTCACGCTTTATTACCCACTCTCCTCTTTAAATGGTATAAATACTTATAATAAAAAATGCCAAGTATCTTCAAAATAATTTAAAAAAAAAAGAAAGTGAAAGATGAATTTTATGTAATTACCTCTCAAAAGGGTACATCCACCTATATTGAATCGGCCCACCAATTTTTGCCTCATATGGAGAATGAATAGGAAGATGCTCCACGCTATTAAAAAAACCAGGCGGAAATATTCTCTTTATTTTGCAAATAATTTCAGGAATATTTTCTTCCAATCGCACCATGTCAGTAATTTTTAAGGTGGTGGAGCAAAGATCTCTAAAAAATTGGCTCAACTCGGTAATAACATTCCACACATTTGATGGTAACAAGTCTTTAAATACCGCTGGTAGCAATTGTTGCATAAAAACGTGGCAATCATGACTTTTCATACCGAATAGCTTACACTCCTTTAAATCAACGCATCTACCTTAATTAGAAGCATGCCCATTAGGAAACTTTAATTTCTTAACCCATTCACAAATAAGTTTCCTTTTCTCTTTAAGCAACACAAAAGGAGCATTCGGTTTTAAATTTCGTTTTTCCCCTTTACTATTTACAACATCTTGCGTCTCCAATTTTCGTCGTTTACAATACTCCCCCAAGTCTCTTCTTGCTTTCACATTGTTTTTAGTTTTACCCTTAACATCCATTACAATGTGAAACACATTATCAAATACATTTTTTTCAATGTGCATGACATCAAGATTGTGGCGTATCAAAAGCTTGCTCCAATATGGATGCTCCAAAAACACGCTTTGCTTTGTCCAATGGTGGAACTTTTCATATCCTTCTGCCTCGTTATCATCACCTATTATTTGCTCAACAGTTTTTGGAAATAAAGATACTCGATTCCAAATGTCCTCGCCACTCATTCGTGGTGGTGGGGAATCATTCTCAACTCTGTCTTTAACAAAAGCACTCTTATTTTTTCAAAAATTATGATCATGGGGTAAAAACTGACGGTGACAATCAAACCAACTTTGGTTTCCACCATTTTTCAGAGTGAAAGACTTAGTGTTTTCCATACAATATGGGCAAGCTAATCTACACGACGTGGTCCATCCTGAAAGCATGCCATAAGCCGGAAAATCACTAATAGTCCAAAGCAATGCAGCCTTCAATTGAAAATTTTGTTTTTGCGAGATGTCGTAAGTTGGTAACCCAACCTCCCATGATTGCTATACCTCTTCAATAAGAAGTTGCAAGAACACATCAAGATTCCCTTTAGGATTCTTCAGACCTAGAATTATCAAACTTATAAACATAACAGGCTTCTTCAAGCACAATTCAGGTGGAAGATTATAAGGAGTTAAAATGA
The DNA here is from genome assembly GCA_024500155.1 of Chenopodium formosanum. Classification (NCBI taxonomy): domain Eukaryota; kingdom Viridiplantae; phylum Streptophyta; class Magnoliopsida; order Caryophyllales; family Amaranthaceae; genus Chenopodium; species Chenopodium formosanum. Next base: position 22,555,842 of record CM044861.1, read on the forward strand.
CGGGCCAACAAGAATATTGCCTTCCTGCCTTTCCAAATGGTGAAAATCCGTCGGTACAAAAACCGAGTCGGACATTTCTAGGCTCCGCAACAAAAGAAGGGTACTCTTCATCTAGGTGTTTCCACGCCTCTCAATCACTTGGATGAGACATAAGGCCATGAACTCGAGGATTATCTTTATGCCACCTCATCTGCTCCGCAGTAGATCTTATTGCATATAATCTTTTTAATCTCGGGCCCATAGGAAAGTAAATAGGAGCACTATGAGGAGAATTGTTGCCACTTTATCTAAGTGTCTTACAACGACTTCCTTTGCAATATAGACATTCTTTGAGATCTTTGTGTTCCTTCCAAAATAACATACATCCATTTGGACATACATGAATCTTTTGGTGCGGAAGTTCTAGCCCTTCAAGCAATTTCTTAGTCTTGTAAAAACTATCTGTCATCTTGTTTTCATCTGGGCACATGTCTTTCATTAAGGAAGCAACACCATCTATAGCTTTATGTGGAATATTATACTCGCACTTGATGTTTGCCATCCTTGTAGCAGCAGACAATACAGACAACTTGCAGCCATCATATAATGTGTCTTCCGCTGCCTTCAACATGTCAAATAACTTCTTGTAACTAGCATGTGGCTCTTCTTCAATATTTTCTAAACGACCTTCTAGTCCAATGGCATCTAATACCATGTTTCTATATGGGTTCAATGCATCCTCTGTGGATATGGAGCTTCTACTTTGGGATTCTCTTTGGAAGTGCAGTTCACCATGAAAAAACCCATTGGAAATAGTTAGGCAAAAAACCATGCATATAGAGATGCTCCTTAATGGTATCAAGAACTTGATAAGGAATATTTCGACACTGTGCACATGGAAATTTCATCACACCATTTATCACAACATTGTCTTGTGTGGTAGCAAATGTAATAAATTCATTGACCTTTTCAGCAAAGGTTGGACTAAGGAATTTTCCTTCCAACCGTTTATACATCCATGCTCGATCCTCCCTCATTATATAGCAGTTTCACTAAAATATAAATGATACAAAAAACATAGACAAAGTAAGTAAAGCACTTAGAAGAATGACATTCTTTTAAATTAGGTCATTTAACTATTTAAGGTCATCAAAATGAAAATTATTGTTACCTATTAACATCATATGAGAAGAAGCGTTCCCATTTTCTACACGCTCTTTCTAATGAACTTGAAAAGACTTGATTCATTTCTAATATATGTATTTATAAATTCCTAAGAAAAGAAATCACAAAAAAAAAGCATGTTATAAGGTTTTAAGGTCTTGTAGAACCAAAATCAAGCAAATTCGGCCAAAATGGGAAGAAGCGTTCCCATTTTCTACATGCTCCTTCTAATGAACTTATAAAGGCTTGAATCATGACAAATATATGTATTTGTAAGTTCCTAAGTAAATAAATAACAAAGAGAAAGCAATTTATAAGGTTTTAAGGTCTGGTAGAACCGAAATCAAGCAAATTCAGGAAAAATGAGAAGAAGCGTTCCCATTTTCTACACGCTCTATCTAATGAACTTGAAAAGGATTTATTCATGTTAAATATACGTATTTATAACTGCCTAAGAAAATAAATCACAAAAACAAAGCATTTATTAAGGCTTTAAGGTCTTGTAGAACCAATATCAAGCAATTTCGGGCAAAATAGCAAGAAGCATTCCCATTTTCTACATGCTCTTTCAAATGATATTATAAATTCTTGAATCATGTCAAATATACATATTTATAACTTCCTAAGCAAATAAATAACAAAGCAAAAGCAAGTAATAAGGTTTTAAGGTTTGGTAGAACCGAAATCAAGCAAATTCGGGCAAAATGAGAAAACCTTTCCCATTCTCTACATGCTCTTTCTAATGAACTTGAAAAGGCTAGATTCATGTCAAATATATGTATTTATAACTTCCTAACAAAAGAAATCACAAATAAAGGATGTTATAAGGTTTTAAGGTCTTGTAGAACCAAAATCAAGCATATTCGGGCAAAATAGTAAGAATCATTCCCATTTTCTACATGCTCTTTCTAATGAACTTATAAATGCCTAAGTCATGTCAAATATATTATTTGTAACTTCCTAAGCATAGAATCACAAAAACAAAGCAAGTTACATGGTTTTAAAGTCTGGTAGAACCGAAATCATGCAAATTCGGGAAAAACGAGAAGAAGCGTTCCCATTTTCTACATGCTCTTTCCAATGAACTTGAAAAGGCTTGATTTATGTCAAATATATATGTATTTATAACTTTCTAAGAAAATAAATAACAAAAATAAAGCATGTTATAAGGTTTTAAGGTCTTGTAGAGCCAAAATCAAGCAAATTCAGCCAAAATGGGAAGAAGCATTTCCATTTTCTACATGCTCTTTCTAATGAACTTGAAAAGGCTTGAGTCATGTCAAATATTTTTATTCATTAATGCCTCACAAGAGAAATCACAAAAACAAAGCAATTCATAAGGTTTTAAGGTCTTGTAGAACGAAAATCAAGCAAATTCAGGCAAAATAGTAAGAAGCATTCCCATTTTCTACATGCTCTTTCTAATGAACTAAAAAAAACTTGAATAATGTTAAATATATGTATTTATAATTCCTAATCATAGAAATCACAAAAACAAAACAAGTAATGAGGTTTTAAGGACTAGTAGAACCGTAATCAAGCAAATTCGAGCAAAATAGAAAGAAGCACCCATTTTTTACATGCTCTTTCTAATGAACTTGAAAAGGCTTGAAAAGTCAAATTAAAGTCAAAAGATTTTTGAATCAAATGAAAGTCAAATGCATTCAACAAAGCTAATTTAGTCAAATTAAAGTCAAACACATTCAAACAAAGCTTTTTAAGTCAAATGAAAATCAAATGCATTTATCAAAGCTAATTGAATCAAATGAAAGTCAAACATTCAAACAAACCTTTTTTAATCAAATGAAAGTCAAATGCATTCAACAAAGTTAATTGAGTCAAATGAAGTTCAAACACATTCAAACAATGTTATTTTAATCAAATGAAAGTCAAGTGCATTCAACAAAGCTAATTGAGTAAAACGAAAGTCAAACTCATTCAACAAAGCTTTGTGTACCAAATGAAAGGCAAACACATTCAAACAAAGATTTTGAAATCAAATGAAAGTCAAATGCATTTAATGAAGCTAATTGAGTCAAATTAAAGTCAAACACATTCATACAAACCTTTTTGAATCTGTTGAATGTCCAATGCATTCAACAAAGCTAATTGAGTCAAATTAAATTCAAACTCATTCAACAAAGCTTTTTTGATCAAATGAAAGTTAAATTCATTCAACAAATTTAATTGAGTCAAATGAAAGTCAAACACATTTAAATAAAACTTTTTGAATCAAATGAAAGTCAAATGCATTCAACAAAACTAATTGAGTCAAATGAAAGTCAAACACATTTAAACAATGCTTTTTTAATAAATTAAAAGTAAAATGCTTTCAACAAAGCTAATTGAGTCAAATGAAAGTCAAACTCTTTCAAAGAAAGCCTTTTCAATAAAATGAAAGTGAAATGCAATTAACAAAACTATTTGAGTCAAATGAAAGTCAAACACATTCAACAAAGATAATTGAGTAAAATGAAAGTTAAACACATTCATACAAATCTTTTTGAATCAAACGAATGTCAATCACATTAAAACAAAGCTGTTAGAACCAAATGAAATTCAAATGCATTCAACAAGGATAATTGAGTCAAATGAAAGTTAAACAGATTAAAACAAAGATTTTTGAGTCAAATGAAAGTCAAATGCATTCAACAAAGCTTTTTAACTCCAATGAAAGTCAAACATATTCAAACAAAGCTTTGTGAATCAAATGAAAGTCAAATGCATTCAATAAATATATTTGAGTCAAATGAAAGATAAACACATTTATACAAAGCTTTCTGAATCAAATGAAAGTCAAATTAATTCAACAAAGCTAAAAGAGTCAAATAAATGTCAAACACATAAAACAAAGCTTTTTCAATCAAACGAAAGTGATATGGATTCACCAAAGATAATTATTTGAAAGTCAAACACATTCAAACAAAGCTGTTTGAATAAAATGAAAATCTAATGCATTCAAAAAAGATAATTGAGTCAAATGAAAATTAAACACATTCAAATAAAGCTTTTTGAATCAATGAAAGTAAATACATGTCACAAAGCTTTTTGACTCAAATGAAAGTTAAACATTTTCAAACAAAGCTTTTTGAATCAAATGAAAGTCTAATGCATTCAACAAAGATAATTGAGTCAAATGAAAGTCATTCACATTCAAACAAAGCTTTTTAAATCAAATGAAAGTAAAATGCATTCAACAAAGCTAATAGAGTCAAATAAAAGTCAAACACATTCAAACAAAGCTTTTTGAATTAAATGAAAGTGAAATGCATTCAATAAATATATTTGAGTCAAATGAAAGATAAACACATTTATACAAAGCTTTCTGAATCAAATGAAAGTCAAATTAATTCAACAAAGCTAATAGAGTCAAATAAATGTCAAACACATAAAACAAAGCTTTTTCAATCAAACGAAAGTGATACCACCAAAGATAATTATTTGAAAGTCAAACACATTCAAACAAAGCTGTTTGAATAAAATGAAAATCTAATGCATTCAAAAAAGATAATTGAGTCAAATGAAAATCAAACACATTCAAATAAAGCTTTTTGAACCAATGAAAGTAAATACATGTCACAAAGCTTTTTGACTCAAATGAAAGTTTAACATTTTCAAACAAAGCTTTTTGAATCAAATGAAAGTCTAATGCATTCAACAAAGATAATTGAATTAAATGAAAGTCATTCACATTCAAACAAAGCTTTTTAAATCAAATGAAAGTAAAATGCATTCAACAAAGCTAATTGAGTCAAATGAAAGTCAAACACATTCAAACAAAGCTTTTTGAATTAAATGAAAGTGAAATGCAATTAGCAAAGTTAATTGTGTCGAATAAATGTCAAATGCATTATGAAAAGCTACTTGAGTCAGATAAAAGTCAAACACATTCATACAAAGCTTTTTGAATCAAATGAAAGTCAAATGCATTCAACAAAGCTAATTGAGTCAAATGAATGTCAAACACATTCAAACAATGCTTTTTGAATCAAACGAAAGTCAAAAGCATTCAACAAAGATAATTGACTCAAATGAAAGTCAAAGACATTCATCTAAAGCTTTTTGTATCAAATGAATGTCAAACACATTCAAACAAAGCTTTTTGAATCAACTGAAAGTGAGACGCATTCAAAAAAGATAATTGCGTCAAATGAAAGTCAAACACATTCAAATAAAGCTTTTTCAATCAAATTAAAGTCAAATGCATTTAATAAAGCTTTTTGACTCAAATGAAAGTCAAACACATTCAAATAAAGTTTGTTAAATCAAATGAAAGTCAAATGCATTCAACAAAGTTTATTGAGTCAAATAAAGTCAAATACATTCAAACAATAGTTTTTTAATCAAATGAAAGTCAAATATATTCAACAAATCTAATTTAGTAAAAATGAAAGTTTAACTCATTCAACAAAGCTTTTTGAACCAAATGAAAGCCAAACACAATTAAGCAAAGGTTTTAAAATCAAATGAAAGTCAAATGCATTCAACAAAGCTAATTGAGTAAAATGAAAATCGAACTCATTCAACAAAGCTTTTTGAACCAAATGAAAGTCAAACACATTCAAACAACGCTTTTAAAATAAAATGAAAGTAAAATGCATTCAACGAAGCTAATTGAGTCAAATGAAAGTCAAACACATTCATACAAAGCTTTTTGAATCAATTGAACGTCAATTGCATTCAAAATATATAATTGAGTCAAATGAAAGCTTACACATTCAAATAAAGCTTTTTTATTCAAATGAAAGTCTAATGCATTAAACAAACCTAATTGAGTCAAAGGAAAGTCAAACACATTCAAACAAAGATTTTTGAATCAAATGAAAGTCAAATGCATTCATTAAAGCTAATTAGGTCAAATGAAAATCAAACACATTCAAACAAAGCTTTTTGAATTAAATGAAATTAAAATTCAATTAACAAAGTTAATTGAGTCAAATGAAAGTCAAACACATTCATTTAAAGCTAATTGACTCAAGTGAAAGTCTAATACATTCTACAAAGTTAATTGAGTCTAATGATAGTCAAACAAATTCAAACAAAGCTTTTTGAATCAAATGACAATCAAATGCATTCAACAAAGCTAATTGAGTCGAATGAAATTCAAATACATTCAAACAAAGGTTTTTGAATCAAATGAATGTAAATTACATTCATCAAAGCTAATTGAGTCAAATGAAAGTCAAACACATTCAAACAATGCTTTTTGATTCAAATGAAAGTGAAATGCATTCAACAAAGATAATTGTGTCAAATTAAAGTGAAACACATTCAACAAAGTTTTTTGAATCAAACGAATGTCAAACACATTCAAACAAAGCTTTTTGAACCAAATGAAAGTCAAATGCATTCAACAAAGCTAATTAAGTCAAATGAAAGTCAAACACATTCAAACAATGCTTTTTGAATCAAATTAATGTAAAATGCATTCAACAAAACTAATTGAGTCAATTTAAAGCCAAACACATTCAAAGAAAGCTTTTTGAATTAAATGAAAGTGAAATGCAATTAACAAAGCTAATTAAGTCAAATGAATGTCATGTAGGAGATTATAGGTACTACATAGCGGAAATAACATAAATCATATTCATAAAGCACCTAAACCAAGGATCATTGCATAACACATAAAGAACACATAATTGTACCTTTAAAGCGTGATTTCACGTGCGATCATCAAGAACAAAGGGAGATAAAGAAACCCAAGCGTGATTCCTCTACTTGGTCCACAAGCACAAGTTAACCTCCACTAATGCTAGTTAGTCGTGATTGAACTCTTCAATCAACCTTCAACGGAGAAGAGAGACACGAGCTAACCACGAACCACCACGACGAACACCACGAGCCACCATGAGGGGCGTCGCACGTACGGACGTGAAGGGGAGAGAAGAGGGCCGTGAGTGAGGAGAGTGTTAAGGGTTTTGGGGCTTGGTTACTTCTTTGACAATATACTGTATGTTGATTGTTACTGCTTACTTGCAACCCTAGGCATGGATCTTATTTATAGATCACATCTGTAAATAAGAGCCCATGTCAAAAGCCCAAAACCCTTATCCTAAACACACTACTCTAGCCCAACACTCTACATGGTATGTCATAATCTCATGAGGCCCATTAATGGGCCTCTTACTTGTTTAACCCAATACCCTTGTTTTGTGACCTCATAGGATCCATTCTATAAGGCTTTAGGTTATTTAACTAACCCAAAGATCAATTATCATGTCTAGCATTGACGACCCTATAGAATGAACTTATTATCTTTATAATAGTGATCCTTGATATATCTAGTAATTGCACTTATCGAAAACATAATTCCTTCAATCTCCCACTTGTTTGAGACAAGTGCGCAATATTCAAATTCCTTAAGTCAATGTGTGTCAATTTGATAATATGATGACATCTTATGTCGTGATTAAATTAATGTACAAATCTTTTCTTGAAATCTGAGTTAGAATTACAAAACAAATGATTACTTTGTAATCCATTTTAGCACGGCCATGCATTTTCTTAATTCTCCCTCCTCAAGGGGCAAAGACACATTCTTAATTTAAATAGATAGACTCTATCCAATCTTGTAGCAACCAAAGCTCCCACTCAAGTCATGAAGTAACCGGGAAACATCCTTTATAATCTTTAGTTACGACTAGACGTTTGAATGTACCACAGTTAAATCAATCATTGAATGGAATTAGTGTTCCACTCATGTCAAATGAATCCAGTAATATGTCCGGAAGCTCTATACTTGAACTTCAAAGTAGGTCTATAGTTTGATCATGCATCATTCATTGATGGGAAGGAGAACGGTAGGTCGTTGGGCTACCACCCCACCCAATCCAACAAAATTTGTAACTTTACAAACCCCTATTTAGTGTAGTGGTAAGTCAAGGTCGAACCCAAAGGAATGGAGGTCGAATGCACAATGCCTAAGTCAAGCTATTTCGAAGTCAAGTAAAGGGGGTTTATGAAGGAAACTAGAGCTAGAGCTAAATGATGCAAGAACTTGTATGAAATCAATCTAAAGACACTAGGGCAATGGATCCACATGTAATTGTAATGGAAAATGGTAATTTGGGAGGTCAAACCGACTAAGTCAAGTGATATGAAGGAGGATCATCACATATCCAAAAGAGCATACCAAGATAGTTCACCTAGAGGTCTAACTAGCGTCAACTACGCTAAACCCTACCTAGGGAACGTCACAAAACACCTCAATCGTGAAATTGCAAGTTACTAATCAATGGTCCGTATCAAAGCAAGCTCACAATGCAATCTAGTGCAATAATCAAAGATGGCCAAACATCAATTGATCACACACATGCACATGAATTATCAACCAAATTTAATCATATCATCAACTCCATCAATTATCCCCAAATTACTCTAATCTATCACTCAAACATGCTTCACCATTTCCCTAGCTATAAAACTACTCACTAGCCTTAGGAATCATGATCAAAACTACAACAATCATCAATTTCATCATCAACATAATTGAAAACAAAGATTAAACCAACAATCAATCAAAAATCAATTAAACTACAATCAATCATCAAACTAACTTCAATCAATCAACAATAACATGGAAAACAAATGAAATCAACTAGAATCAAACTTGTATTGAAATCAAGAAGAAGATCCTTACAAAACTTTGATCTAAAGATCAATAACAACGAGGAATTCTTGAGCAATCACAAAAAATCATGAGTTTCTCTCTCTAAAGTTCTTGAGTTTCTCTCTCTAAAATTCTCCCAAAAATAACTATCCAATTCAATCTAAAAAACTTCTTCCTAAAAATAGCGAGAAATAACTATATATACAAAGAGGAGGTCAATATTGACGCCAAAAAATAGACCCTCGTAGGTGCGGGCGCTCGGAGGAGAGAGAATGGTGCGCACGGGACACATCCAGATTGGTGCGCCCGCACGCACCAGGTCTGCGGCCGCACCTGACCAATGTGCGGCCGCACACCACCTTGGTGCGCCCGCACATTTCTGGGTCTGTCCCCCTTCTTCTCTTCGTCCTAGCTCAAGCGGTGCACACATCCTAGATGATGATGATGGAGGACAAAGTAGGAAGAAACTTTCTTGAATTTCTTGAAAAGTATAAGCCATGAAGAAGGCATATACAAAGCCTTAAAGCTTGCCTCTTGGATCCACTTTTGACTTGAAGCTTCTTGCACCATCTTTAGGCATGAAAACAATGAAAGCTCATAGAGAGGAAGCTCGGGAATTCTTGGACGATCAATTACCACCTACAAAAAAATGATAAAAAGCAAGTAAAAGAGAAAAAAATAACAAGTAAATTAGAAAAAGCATGAAATAGAGAAACTAACTACAAAAAGCATAAAATGAAGAAAACAAGAATAAAACTAAGGAAAACTAAAGAAAAGAGAGATAAAATGAAATAGAAATCATCCAAAAAGGGACCAAATGTGTACCATAAATGTCACTCATCAAATTCCCCCAAGCTAAACTTTTGCTCGTCCTCGAGCAAAACAAAGCAAGAAAGATTAAGGATGAAAATTTTATTGAAAACGAAAAAGAAAGACTCAAGATAAGAATATACACTAAAACTCACTATCGTAGGAATCACGGTTGTTTTTAGCTACAACAAGTCCTTTAAACCCCAAAGTCGCCTATGAGGACGAGTGAGGTCTCGTAAGGGTATCCTAAGAGTTTGACCCATAACTCTCCACCAAACATCAATGAGGCAAACCATAAAATGAAAGCAAACCTTTGCGAAATGAACTAATATAAAGACTATAATGCAAATGAATGACAATCTTTCTCATGTAGTTAAGGTATGCACGTTTCAAGATATCCAAGGTTGATTGAAACATAGGGTATGCTAGGCATAGGAACTAGTTGTCACAATTCACTTTCATCCTAAAAAATCTTACCGCGTTCTTCCTACTAGTCTCAAATCTCCCCTTAGTGAGTGTCCCAATGATTCCTCGAAGGAACCGGAAAAGAATTATTTTAAGGCTACTCGACAATCTTGACTATGCATCCCCTTTCCTTAGGCAATGACCCATGATGCCCTCCCCCGAATAGTGACTCAACTATCTAGGTCGAAAGGTCTTTCCCCAAGGTTGTAACGTAAGGCATAAAGGGTGAAGGTAGGCTAAAATTTAAAAATTTGGTGATTTTCCTAAAAAGTGAAGCAAAAGGGTGATCAATCCTTAACACCACAATCAAGAAATTACCAAACAAAAACAACACCCCCAAGCTTACTTGAAGCTATACTCAAAAAAATATATACAAAAAGCGTACACGCTTCTCCCCCAAGCTAAAATGAAGCATTGTCCTCAATTCTTAGAAGGAGAAAAGAATACATCAAAATATTTTTGAATTATTCACTTTTTCAACTTTTTTTCTTTTTCTTTTTTATATTGAATTTGCAATGTCCTTGCCTTTTACTTAATTTTGTCGGCTTTTCCTATATGCAACTTATTAGTCCATGCCTTTTGTGAAGTAGGAAGGCTTTTTCACAATATTTGCCATTATTCACAAAGAAAATGAAATCACAAACTTGCATTCATAGAAACCAAAAGTCCAACTTATCCACCACAAACTTTATCTCAAATGATCATATTGCTTCACAAAAACCAAGAAAATATAGAGAATGAAACAAAAGGTCAAACAACTAAAGATGTGGCTTGAAAAGAAGGGATAAGGCTCAAATGGTTGCAAGAAGGCAAATGTAAACCCAAAAATGAAGAAAATAACAAAATATAACAAAAATGAAAAATATCACCCCGAAAAATGTGCATTTATCCTTCCTAGATAGTTCGGTCTCGTGTTTGAGAATCATACATCAAGCTTGGGCCGTATCTGGCCTGGGGCAGCCGGGGCACCCGCCCAGGGCCCCCAAATCTGAAATCCAGATAAGTTAAAAAACAAAAAAAATATTAAAATTAATGGTGAGTGTTACGAAGTACTTGAGCAGCATTTCTTTTTTGTCAGTTAATCAAATTATTCCCTTAATAATCTCCTCACATTAATTTCTCCTAGAAAATAGCTATTTTATTTTGGGGAATTGCCAAATTATTTCCCATAATCAAAACAAATTTATCCGTATAATATTCAATTTTCATCCATGAAATAAATTATTTTTATCAGTATCTTTATTTTTCTGATCTTTCATCTTCCCAAATTAAATCTAAAAATATGATTTCCCCATAAACGTTCTTCTTTGCAATCAATTTTCAATGAGATACAAATCTAAGTCTAAAATTATACTCTTTCAATTGTTCTTCACATATCAATTTCCTTAATCACTTTTTTCTATTTTTTATTATTATTTTTTCACCATGATTATGGAGTTTGGCTTCAACGTTCGAAGATGAAATCAGAAACAATACGAATTTTCTATTATGTCATTGGTAAGTTCTTTAATTTAATTTTTCCAGAAATTAAAAGTTATGTAGTATTAATTAATTTTACTTTATGATTTATTCTGAAATATTAATTTTATACGATGTTATACGATGTCTTACCTCATACGGATTATACTTTTCTAGTTAATTCTCATTTTGTTTGAATTACGATATTTGATTAATGATTATGAATTGTCAAATTGTCAAATGATAAAGATAAATTTTTAATTATGATTTATGAATTATCAGTATCATAGTATATGGAATTGTCCATTGATAAATTTTTAATTATGAATTATCAATATTTATGTTATTGACTATTGTAGGTGTTGCTCATTCTACCATATATGACAACTTTTGGACTTTCCAGCTTTACTACTAGCATTTTGCGAGATTCAGTGATATCATTCTTTAACTTTTGTTGTACTAATGTTTTGTATAAGCGTTAATGTACTACTAAAATTTCTTACATTATATAAATAAAGTATTTTTTTTGTTGCATACCCAATTTTTTCTCTTAGTAAATTCAATCATCACCCAACTAGGGCCTCATTTTTTTATCCGCCCCTAGGCCTCCAAAATCTCAGAAACGGGCCGCTCATACAAGGAATGTTGAAGGCTAGAAAAACAAGTAACCTCACAAGGTTGTGGCAAAAACTCACTAATGGTGTCAAATCAACTATAGGAAGTTGATGTGTGTCATAAATGGCACACATTTGATGAGCATTTAGGTCCTTTTTGTCCTCTTTTCATTACTTTCTTGCTCAATAAATGCTCTGTTTTATGTTTTCTCTCTCTTTTCTACCTTCCTATGGTTTTCTAGTATTTTCTTCTTTATTTCTTTTTTTTTTTCGTTATTTTAGTTGTTTTCTCTTTATTTTAGATTTTATAGAATTAGTTTTATTTTATTTTAGTTTATTTGATTTTATTTTCATTTCATTTTCCTTACTTTATTTTATTTTCATTTTATTATTTTTTCCTTCCTTTATTATTTTCATTTTCATTTTATTTCTTTTACTTTTATTTGTCGGTTTTAGTTTTATTTCACTTTGTTTTATTTCTCGGTTTTTTGTGTGTTTTGTAGGTATTCGTTCCAAGTGTGATTTGGTGTTAGAAACTTCTTAGTTTGGTTTTCATCACCATCATGGTGATGATGGCGATGGTGTTGGCAACAACCAGAAACTCTACAACAACTCTCCCCTGCCTTCCCCTGTTCAACTCCCTTATTTCCCCTGCTTCAAACCAGCAACATCAACTCCAACAACAACTTCAATCTCCCCTGTTCCCCGAAGCAACCCCCAGCAGCCACTACCTCACTCCCTGACCTCGCAACACCAACCTTCCAGCAGCTCCACCGCACCTCCATGACACCACCACTTCACGCAGCCACCGCAGCCCCTGCTGCCCCCAAACATCACCAGCACCCACCATAATTACACCTCAAATCCAGCGACCTCACCACGCAACAGCAGCTCCGACTCCACTCCAATTCCCGCAAACCACCTCACGCAACAACGACAATTCCAGCAACATCAACTCAGCCTGCACCGTCGCACCATATCTCCAGCCACAACCACCTATTGCGCCGCCCTTGAAACAATTCCCAGCCGCAGCTAACGTCTTCTTCTCCTCCGCAACCACCGCAATTGTGCTCCTTCGAACCTCAGCAGGTGCGGGCGCACATTCAGCGAGTGCGGCCGCACCCAGCTGGGTATGGCTGAGCCGTTGATTGATGTTGACGGACAGCTGTGATGTGAGAAGCAGGGGATAATTCCCTTTGATTGGAGCAGCACCGATTTCCATTTATTTCTTTGTTTACTTTTTCTAATTTTCTTTTTATTTTTAGTTTTATTTTTCTTTCCTTTTAATTTATTATTTATTTTATTTTCTTTTCTTTTCTTTTCTTTTCCTTTTCTTTTCTTTTATTTTCTTTTCTCTTTTATTTTCTTTTACTCTTGTATTTATAAATATCCATTTTTGGGTAGAGAGGGAAACAATTAGACAATTAGATTTTTAGATCATTTTTCCTAGCTTAGTTGAGAGCTTCTCTCTCTAGTTTAGGGTTAATTTTAGGAGTAGATTTTAGAGAGAGAAAGTGAGGAATTTCAATGGTGATTGAGAGATTGAAGATTCAAATGTGACAATTGTATTGGAGATCTACTCAATTATCAAAGAGCATTTCTAAACTCTTATCTAATTTATTGCTTTGTTTAATATTCATTGTTTTGATTGATTGATTTGATTGGAATTTTATGATTTGATGATTGATTTTGGATATTCATGTTTGTTTTGGTAGAATTGATGATAATGTTTGAGTAGTTGTTTAGTTAGGGATTTGGTGAAGCTTATGATGTAATGAATTGATGTAAATTGGGGATAATTGATGGAGTTGATGATGTGATAAAACTTGGTTGATTGATCATGTGCATGTGTGTGATTAATTAGAGAGTAGCTAACTTTGATTATTGCACTAGATTGCATTGTAAGTTCACATTGATACGGACCATTGATTTGTGGCTTGCATTTACACGATTGAGGTGTCTTGTGATGTTTCCTAGCTAGAGTTTATCGTAGTTGACGCTAGTTAGACCTCTAGGAGAATAGCTTGACATGCTCTTTTGGTTGCATGATTGATTTTCCCTCACATTGCTTGACTTAGTCGACTTTTCATTCCAATTTGCATCGTTCATTGCCATTATTTGCGGATCCTAATCCCTAGCTCTTATATTTGGTAGGTTTCCTTGTTTTAGTAGTTGTTAGAGCCGCCTTTTATCTCTTGTCTTCACCCTAGCTTAGGCATAAAATTGGAAGCACTTAGACATTACCGTTCCTTTGGGTTCGACCCTTGACTTACCTCTATACTTGTATTTAGGTTTTGTTGAGCGTTTATAAATTTTGTTTGGCTTAGGGAGAATTAGCCCAACGACCTAGTTTTCCCCGCGTCAAAATGGCGCCGTTGCCGGGGAACGGTGTCTATGTTTGAGTGTTTTTGATTGCTTGAGTCTAGGTCTTTGTTTATAGTTCTCTTTTATTTGATTTCTTTTGTTTGCTTTATATAAAATGGCATGTCTCTCATTTCCTCAATTTGACAATGAGCCTTTTTGTGACTATTTTAATAGACTAGAGGGATTTCTTAATTGTAATTGTAGTAGCCTTTGGGAGGCTTGTGAGATTTGTTATTTTGGTTTGAATGAGAAAACTAGGAATGAAGTTGAATGCATGCACAATGGTGAATTTAGAGCATTATCAATTGATGATGCTTGGGATTTTTATGTTTGGTTTGCTAGGGAAGCCTATAATAGGGATAACCATGTTCCTAATATTGATTTGCAATGTCTTGATTCTTCTAATGTTAGCATGATTTCCCATGATTTGTCACATGATCCCATTAGTGAACCTAGAACACATGATTTCAACTCTATTTCCCCTTTTGTTCATGATAATGGAGTACATGCTCAAGTTGATGCTAATGGTGTGTTTCAATATTCTTCATTATTTACCATGCCTTCTTGTGATGTGCTTCGTTCCCTTGATAATGAATCTCATGTTCTTGATTTTGCCCCCAACCCCAATGTGATGTACATGCTCATGATTTCAATGTTGATTCTTCCAATATTGGTTGTACTTCTTCTTCTTTTGTTGAACCTCAATCTCCTACATCCTTTGAATCTCTTATTGTTACCTTGGAAACTCGAATTAGGCATGTTGAGCATACTGATGATCTTGGTCCTAAAATGGAGTCTACTCTTAATTGTTTAAGAAGTCAATTGGAGATGATGAAAAAGAGTGAGGAGCATTTTGAGGAGGGAAGAAGGAGAAATGAAGAGCTAAAAAGCCAATTGTCATCTTTGATGCTTGTATGTGAAAATAACAAACCCAATGTGTGTGTTGAGGATGATGATAGTGATTTTGAGCAACCAAGAGTGTGTGAGGATACCATTGGTGAGCATATGAGTGATGGTGAAGGAGTTGAGAGAGAAGAGAGTGTTGAATTTGAAATTCCCAACCCTCCCACCCTTTGTGATGAGTCTCAAGTGTGTGAATGTGACTCTTCTATCCATGAGTATTTGGACTGGTTTGAGGTTATGTCAAATGTGTTTATTGAGTGCATAAGGAATAGCCATAGCCTTTTAAACAAGTTGATTAAGAAAGCTTCATGGGAGAGAGATGAATTTGAAGTGAATTTGCCTCCATTCATGCATGGTTTTGAGACTCTAGGCTTCAAGGAAGTTGAGGGAGCTATTGTTCATGAAGGTAGTGGAGGAGATTATGTGGTTCCTCTTGGGAGTTGGATGTTTGAGGGAGATGGTGATCATGAGTGTTCTTCTTTTGAGGATTCTATGATTGATTTTCATGCCCTCATTGGCGATGAGAGACCTTGTGTTGAGGGAGTCGCGAACCCTTTACCTATTTCTCATACCCCTTTCTCTCCAAAGTTTGACCACATCCCCTATTGCCCTATTTTTCTCCCTTCCTTTGTTGGTAAGCCCATTGGGGACCCTTTTGTCTATGAGGATTTGCATGTGGGTCATTTGTCTCCAATTGAGGAAGAGGGTGATGTTGCCACCCAAAAATATCCTGGTGAGAAGGATTTGCCTTTTTCTTTTTCTTTTCCCCCTTCTTCTTCTTATTTTCTTGTTTTTCTTTTTGATCCTTCTTCTTCTTTCTTTTGGCACCTCCCTTCTCACTTGCGTGCAATGATCTTGTTGCACGTTTTTCTTCCGTCATTTGCCTACCTTCTATCATATGAAATGTGTAGTAGTGCATTTGACAAGCTCTTGCGTGCGTTGAATTATTATTTCACTAGAGCGGTCAAGCTTGGACCTTAAGCAAGCCTTTCTCGGGAAGTAACCCGTGTTTTAGATTAGATTTTCTTTTTCTTTTAAGAATAGATTTTTCTCTCATGGAAATTTTTGTGTGCCTTTTACTAGGTATATGACTTGATATACTTTGGTGCTTCGATTTGGATCAAGAATCAAGGAAGGTTGACTCCTATCTTTGCGAGCATATGGAGACAAGGTTCAATTCTTGAGAAATTAGCTTTGAAAGGTTTAAATTGGGTCATTTGCGGGTATTTACACCCACCTCAACTCCGGTAAAATCTTTCCTTGCCCTTTCTCTAGTGGATGATGCCATGTTGGACATATGTTGGTTTGTTGGATAAATCTCCTTGTTTTCCCCTCCCATGGATTATATGATTTTTGTTTGAGTGTATTGTCTCATTCAAGCTTGGGGGAGGGTATTTTATCATGTTTGGTAGAATGTTGATTCTTATATGCTATGCACATTTGTATATGCTTTTCCATGTTTCTTTTATTTTGATAAACTCCATAAAGATTTTTGTTTCTATCAAGGCAAATTTGCAATGTGTTTTGTTTTGTTTTTGCTTTGGACATCATAACATTTGGACTTGTATGATTGAATGCTTTTCTTCCTAAATGGTAGTGGTGTGCACGTTTGAGAGTACGCTTGGTTGATTATAGGATAAAGCATGCTAAGGTAGTTGGTTAGAATTAGTGGGAACTTGAAGCCGGATTCTACCTGTTTGTGGCATGTTTGGTAGTTGCTTCCTATAGTCGATTTGACACCAATAGTGAGTTTTTGCTACAACCATGTGAGTTCTTTGTTTTTCAAGCCTTCTACCTTACTTGTATGAGCGGCATGGATCCTTGACTTCTTGCAAACCTAATCTTGAAACTTGACTCATAGATCTTGAATCCGAGACCGAACCATTTTAGGGAGGACAAAGGCACCTTTTTCGGGGTGGTACTTTTCATATTTAGCATAGTTTTATTCATTTTCTTTATTTTTGGGTTTACATTTGCCTTCTTGCAACCATTTGAGCCTATACCTTTCTTTTCTAGCCACGAACTTAGATTCTTGAGCCTTTTGTTTCTTTTTGTTCCATTTTTGGTTTTTGTGAAGCAAATGGTCATCTTTTGGAGTTGTGGTGTGTAAGTTTTAAGTTCTTATGAAAGCAAGATTGTGTCATGATTTCTTTGTGAATAATGGCAAATGAGTATGAGTAAAAGCCGTCCTACATTATAAAAGGCATGGACAAATAAGTGCAAAATCGAAAAAGCCGTCCAAAGTTAAAAGAGGCGAGGACAAAGCACTACTAAATAAAACGAAAAAAAAAGTGAAAAATGAAAAATTCAAAATATTTTGATGTGAGTTTTCTCCCTTTTTGAGCATTGAGGACAATGCTCCATTTAAGTTTGGGGGGAAGCGTTCTCACGCTTTTTGTGTATATGTTTGTGGTTTATAGCTTTGAATAAGCTTGGGGGTGTGAGTGTTTTTGTTTGGATTGGTGTTTACTTGATTGTGATTCTAAGAAAGGGCCCGTTCTTTGCTTCACTATTAGGAAAACCACCAAATTTCAAATTTTTAGCCTACCTTCACCATTACTGCCTTAACGTTACAACCTTGGGGAATGACCTTTTGACCTAAATGGTTGAGTCACTCATCGGTGGAGAGGAATGTGAGTTTTAGGAATAGGGAGAGGGAATGCAAAAGTCAAGATGTCGAGTAGCCTAAAAATTCTCTTTTTCCGGTTCCTTCGTGGAATCATTGGGATGCTCATTTGAGGTCGATTTGAAGCTATTAGGAAGAACGCGGTAAGATCGTTTGGGATGAAAGTGGATTGTGAAAGCTAGTTCCTATGCTTAGCATATTTATGTTTCAATCAACCTTGGGTATCTTGGAACGTGCACTCCCTTACTTGTTTAGAAAGATTTGCATCCACTTGTGCTTGTACATTTGCAATAGTCCTTTCATGAACATTTGTTTGCTTTTCTTGTATTTTGTTTTCTTTTTCATGCTTTGCCTTGTTTGTATTATTATGAGAGTTATGGGTCAAACTCTTAGGATACCCTTACGAGACCTCACTCGTCCTCATAGGCGACTTTGGGGTTTAAAGGGCTTGTTGTAGCTAAAACCAACCGTGATTCCTACGACAGTGAGTTAGTGTATATTCTCGTCTCGTCTCTTGTTTAGTTTGTTTTAATAAGCTCGTCATTTTCACTCCCTTGATTTTGTTTTGCTCGAGGACGAGCAAAAGGTAAGCTTGGGGGTATTTGATGTGTGTCATAAATGGCACACATTTGATGAGCATTTAGGTCCTTTTTGTCCTCTTTTCATTGCTTTCTTGCTCAGTAAATGCTCCGTTTTATGTTTTCTCTTTCTTTTCTACCCTCCTATGGTTTTCTAGTATTTTCTCCTTTATTTATTTTATTTTCGTTATTTTAGTTGTTTTCTCTTTATTTTAGATTTTATAGAATTAGTTTTATTTTATTTTAGTTTATTTGATTTTATTTTCATTTCATTTTCCTTACTTTATTTTTGTAGACACCCATTTGTGTCTCCCCAAAACCAAACCCGGTGATGAATGCCTTGTGCGTTGAAACATAATCGAATTAGGTGACAGTGATTCGAAAGTCAAATGTCGCGGTTTAGTTTTAATTAATTTCTTTTCTCTCTGTTTTTGAAAATGGCTCTATTTACTTGAAAACGTCCATTTCAGTTTATTTTGGTCCATGATTAAGGTCCGATAATAGTGTAGTTGGATGGGGCTTGAAAAGACCTTTCCAACGATATATTATAAGCCCAATTCCGATGAATATTGAGGAAGTTATGGCTTAAATACTAAACTGGGCCCGGAGTTCTATTTTAATACGGCCCAATGATCTAGAGGAGGGCCCAATGTTAATTATTATTCCTAAAGCTATTAGGATTAATTGTGGTTTTCTAGAAGTTTCTAGAAAGTTCTTTTTAGTTCTAATATTGATAGGATTAATAATTAATTATCTTAAAGGTTTTTTATTTGGAATAAAATATTATTTTATTATCCTAAAAATGTATTTCATCTTTTGTACGGATTCCGTAGATCAAGTTGATTAAAGATCGGATTCTGTAAAAAGATAAAAACGCGCTTATACAGGCTGTCGCTAGACGACAAGTCTGTCGCCACGCGACAGACTCTGTCGCCACGCGACAAACCCTGTCGCCTCGCGACAGACACTGTCGCGTCGCAACAGAGTCCAGTCCTGGCGACAGCGTGGAGTTTTATTCCTTATCAAATTCCGTGTTTTTCCGAATTATTTTCATTATAAATAGCGTCCGTATTCCTGTTTTCAGAATTATCAAATATCATTAACTCTTCCTTAATTCTTATTTTCTTTTTTCTCCTTTGAGCCCTTCATGCTTTCTTTCTCTCTTTTCTAGTTTTACAATATTCCGCATACATTAGACTTAGAGTCTTCTAGCCAAGTTCGAAGTTGCCTTCGCCCTAGACGTGCAAGGTTTGATAATTTCTGAGGGTTTGGTCCAAAACTAGTCTAAACTTTATTTAATTTGATTTCAGTTTAATTCTTTAATTGTTCTTTATTATTTTTATTGAAGTTTACTAACTTGTGTATTTTGTTATTAGAAAGAGACACGAGGCTTCAAAGTAAGTAAATTAGCTTACTCCCTATTTCTTTCACAATGTAGATTGCATGCTTATTATTGTTTATGATTCCTAGTATCATGTTAGGATTATTTTTATGCTTTCTAGTATCATGTTTAGGGTGCCTTTAATCCTTTCTAATATCATGTTAGTACCATGTTAGGTTTAAAGCTTCGATCTTTATCGTTTAGTGACATGCTAGGGTTTGTTATTAATCTTGTTAGTATCATGCCTAGGATCTTGCTATTATTATTGAGCTTTGTTATGCCTTATCATGCTATTATCATGATTATTATTTATTCTTTATTATTATGTTGCTTGATTTTATATTGTTATTGCTTGATCACGCCTTTTATGCAGGTTAAAGGGAATTTGTACTTGAAATCACGCTTAATAAGATAATTAATAATTTGGTTTAGGCTAATGTGATTTTAATTCAAGTGATCACCAATAATAGTATTATTTGTGCATTAATATTCAACCAACATAGATAAACAGGGTAGGTTCAATATGATGTTTGTATGTTATTTGAAAAGCGCACATGAATACGAGCAGAACAAAGTAGAGGCCTATTTTATAGGGCGGGTCCTTTCTTTTGTAGATTGGATTCGTACCCTCATCCCCTGACCCTGTTTGGTTCAAGACCTTATGGAGTATTTGACGGTCCTTTGGATTGTCTTTTGGGTACAAGTTCCTTAAAACTTGTTGGCGACTCTTTTTGCTCTTTGTCTTTCCCTTTGGAACGCCACCGTACTTTAGTGTATGATCACAGTGGGGTTCAAGTTTGGGGTTATCGTAATGCTTGAAATATTCCCTACAGTTTTTGGCGACTCCACTGGGGAGGATTTCTATTTATATTCCTGAAATTTATTAAATTTTGGCAATTATTTAGAATGAGCGGATGAGACTCGAAAAATTCTAAGTATTTCATGTGCGTGATTTGATTAACATTATTGTCATATGCATTAAAAGGTCCTCATGGGAGCACCCCATGAGTCAATCCATAGGAATTTTACACGTAGGAAATTTGGGAAATATCTTTCATGACTAGAATCGAAAAGGTAATACGAAAACTGGAAAATTCGAAGAACATAGGAACTTGCCGAGGCATGTAGGAACTAGCGTCTAGAAAGCAGGGCTTGTCGCCCGTAAAAAGTTTCTGTCGCCTGGCGACAGAGACTTTTTTGCGGCGACAGTCCCTGTTGTCTAGCGCCAAGTTCTTCCAATACTGAGCCAGGGTTCTGTCTTCTTGTTTTGACCTTTTCTAGTGTTATTGGCTCGATTTTGCTTATTGATTGAATCGTTTTCTCACTTTTCTGAAACCCATATGTGTTCTACATATGGATATAACCCTCTGGGGGTTCCTTGCTTCGCCTGCCCAATGGAGTATCCCACTATTTTGTGCAAAGCTCAGATTTGGGGACGTGTATGTCTTGGAATCTATCCAACCATGGCGTCGAGTCCGGTCTCCTACCGCACTCGCGGAATCTTGTCCATTCGCTCCAACCATCTTGGCAGGCTTGTGTGCAATGCATATGGATTCTTAACCATGGACCTTCTTATGACTTAACCCATATCCTCGAACTTTAGAGAACTAGAGCCATGGTTAGGTTGCAAACTCATCTTGTGACTATGTGAACTATGTGTACCTCTTGCTTGAATGTATTATATGTGCGCTAACCGTTTGTTTGACTTGTGTTCAAGACTAATAAATTGATTAATGACTAAAAGGACTTTGTCTAACTAATTAATTAATTAATCTTGAACTAATTAAAGACTTATAATTTAATCAATTCGACTTAGTACGACTTTAGGCATGTCCACTTAGAGTAAAATTACTGGAAACAGTCCAGATTAATGTTCCAGCAATGGCGCAGAAGTTTGGACTGTGGCGCTGCAGTCTAGTGTCTGTCGCCTGGCGACAATTTTGTCGTCTGGGGACAGGCTCTAGACAGTGGCGACAGTTCTGTTGCTTTGGCGACAGTCCAGTTTTCTTACCCGAGTCATCACATTGAGTCTAATTAATGGATCTGCTAATCGAATTAATCAATTTGTTGGTTATTTAAACCATGTTCAAGTCTTTAATTGAATTTAGGTATGTAAAAGTCTCATGGTTGCACACTAGTAGTCAATGCATGTCACTCACATTTACATAAAGCACACACATAACATGTTTGTCACGTTATAACCATGATTAGAGAGTCTTGAATGCGTGTTTTCCGTCATTTTTTTTTGGGGGGGTAAGTCGGATATTAATCCTCCAATACAATTTCCCTTAATATATACATAATATATACCCCATCATTTTTTTTTTTAAAAAAAAAACATAAAGTCAAGTCAATTAGAATCAAATATTAAAACAAATATGGTTTAAATTACTGCGCGTGGTCAAGAAAGGAAGGGCGTCTAATCAAGGACAACACTTTCGTTCAAGTCTTACTTTTCGACAAACCAATCGGTAGGAAAAGAAAGGCTAAGAAGGAAATGGCTAGTCAAGAAGAACTTAATGAAGTTAGGGGACAGGTAGCCAGCTTGGCTGAGATGCTGCAAAACCTATCACTGCAAATCAACAACCCTGAGAAACAAAAACAAATGGACCTAATCCAGGAAAGTTTGGGCAAGCTATCCAATGATTTCAGATTTCAAGAGATTAGCTCTCAAGGGGTCTCGGTGGATAAGGATCTCCTTCCACAAAAGTTCAATCCTAACGACATCCCTAAGTTTAAGGGTATGGACAATCCTTACTTTCATTTAAGGGCTTTTGAAACTGTAATGGGTATTAAAGGAATAGATAGGAAAGCTTTCCATTCTGTATTCTCATTATCTTTAGAAGCTGTATGCCAACAGTGGTACTTTTCGCTTGATAAAGAAAAGACCTCTAGTTGGGAATCTATTGTGACCGCTTTCATTGAAAGATATTAATGCAACATACAAGTTGAAACCGATCACAGAGAATTAGAAATGCTGAAACAGAAAGAAAATGAGGGTTTTAACTCCTTTTTCAATAAATGGAGGGAAACCACTGCAAAAATGGTTGAAGTGCCTAGTGAAAAGGAATCTGTTAGGATGTTCATTAAGAATCTCCAAGAGAAGTATTCCAAACACTTAAAATACCAAAACAACTTAAACACGTTCAAAGCAGTATATGACATTGGGATTAACATTGAGGATGACCTCACTAAACAAAAGCTTGCTAGTAATAGCTCATGTAGTGGCTGGAAAAATAAGAAGAACGACAATCCTTCTTCATCCAAATCTACCCACTCAAATAATGTTAACACTTTTCCTCTCAATGAAGTACTAGCAATGAACAACAATCAAGGGCAAAAGAAACCATTTAGGAAGAATTATACTCCTATTGGTATGAGTTATGACACCGCGTTTGATCGCCTACATGCAAAAGGTCTCATAACTCCCATTGGACCATTTGGAGATCCACCCGTCGAAAGGAGAACCGCTAACAGGAATCCAAATGCACATTGCAAATATCACCAAGGTAGAGGTCATCCTACAGAAAATTGTTGGAGGTTAAAGGAAGCCATTCAAGACTTGATTGATAGCAACAAGCTCCCATTACCCCCTGCAAGTAAAAAGCCAAGCATCAATACTGCATCACTATCGGATTCCTTAGCTATTTCTGACGAAGAAAACGAAGAGGATCCTTCTAATCTCATAGAACCTATTGAGACTATTGAAGAAGAAATCTTCGAAGATGCTCTCGAATTTCCCGTTCAAGAATACGCATCTAAACAGGAAGTAGTGGCACTAACATTAATACTCGAGGAATTGAAGGGGTTTATATCACAAACTTTCGAAGCCATAAAAGAGCAAAATGAATTGCTCAAGAAAAAGAAACCCTTTTCTTTCCAAGTGATTGACACCCCTAAAAAGAGTACTAGGAAATACACTCCAATTGGGATGTCATACACCAACATGTTCAAAATGCTCTTTGAAAACGGAAAAGTCAAACCCCTCGAGCCAAAACCTTTTGAATCATTAAAGAGGACAGACAAGTATTACTGCGCATATCATCAATCCGGGGGACATACAATCGAACAATGCTTTAGATTTAAAGATTTGGTTCAACGTTTGATAGATGAGGAAAAGTTAGTTCAATTACCACAGGATACCACAATAAATGGAGTATGGGACAGTGATGATGAGGATGTTTACCTTAAAGACATTGAAGAAACTCCTCTATCAACAATTTATCCAGTAAGTGACATTTGGGACGAGGAAGATTCACCCATAGATGTTCTCACTAGATCCGGGAGGGTACAACCACCCATTTCAACACAACCCATACCTTCTATCCAGCAAATTCCCATACCTATCATAGAAGACAACGATGTTGTCAAACAGCTAAAAAAGACTAAGGTAGAAATGAACGTATGGAAGCTCTTAGCCACATCTCGAGAACATAGAATAGCAGTTATGGATGCTTTAGCTAAAGTAGGCATAGATTCGGACACCACTCCTGAGGGACTCGCAAACTTCCTCACGAGTGATCTCCCAAGTCCAATTAATTTAGTCACCTTTTCAGATAAGGATCTACCCCCGGAAGGTGACAAACACAACAAGGCTCTAAATCTCACGGTTATATGCAAAAGAATGAACATCCCTATGACCCTTGTTGATAACGGTTCAGCAATTAACGTATGCCCTCTTAGAACTGCCAGGATGCTGGGTATAAGAGATGAGGATTTATCCCCATCAACCCAGGGGATAAGAGCCTATGACAATTGACGACGACAGGAATTAGGGACAATCACCATGAATATAACAGCAGGCGCAACTGAACATGCCACTACATTTCAAGTACTCGATATCAAAGCTTCCTTCAACTTGCTACTAGGACGCCCTTGGCTCCATGATCTAAAGGCCGTCCCTTCATCCCTTCATCAACAAGTAAAGGCTATAGTGGGAGGTATTCCAATCACCATTGATGCTTCGTCTATGAGGATTAAAACAATAGAAAATCCATTAATTAATGTGGAACATGATGAAAACGACGAAGATCTGTGGGGCTTTAGTGAAGAGGTCTCCTTAATAGAGGAAGACGAAAGGACCCTTCTTCATTATGACCTCCACTCAAACATGGTGACGAATGCTATCTTAAGAAAACAAGGACACTTTCCTGGAATGACTCTAGGAAAGAAAAAGGGAATAGCCGAGTACATGTCTTTTCCTGGCCTTCCCAAATTGGATACATTCGGACTTGGTTTCGAACCAACTCGTGAAGACTTCAAATGGGCTCAGAAAAAGCTAAAGGCACGAAGAGACGCCCGTATACAAAAAAGGGAAATACCCATGGACCAATATCATCTCACTCTAAATGGACAATTTATAAGAGAAGGAGAGGATTATCCTTGTTATGAATTTCCCGAACCCTTTGTCGTAAATGGTATAAGGCAGCCGGGATTCGAAATCTTCCTGGATTGTTGTTTCTTAGACGAGATCCCAGCTCCAGCATATAAAGAAAAAGCACCTCCTTGTTTCGACTTTAATGTCATGGGACTCCTCTTTGGAAGGGAAAAGAACGAACCAAAATACATAGAAGATAATTCATCGCTTATCCAAGCAGTGCTCCAAAGCGAGAATTTCGATCCTTCCAAGCTTATCACTCCGGTAGAAGATCAAGAGCGTGGATGGCGCAAGACGGTGAGAATCATCACTACAGATGGAAAAGAAATTTCAGTGACCACGGGACAAGGACCGATTTTCGAAGAGTCGTCTGAGTCAGAGTTTGAATTAGAGTCTCCCCCTATCGAGTCTTCAAATTCCTTAGTTGTAGCATCTTCCTCTTCTTCTCCTACTCCTAAGATAGTTAGTAGTCAAGTTCCGACGGATATTTCTTTATTTGATGTAATGATTTCCGAGTTCAATAATATGTCTTCTTCCCCTTATCTCTCTTGTTTATCTTTATCTAAAGATGACGAACATTGCTTGGCTAATGATGAAAATGACAAAGAAATTATTAAAGCAATGGAAACACTTGAAAACAAAACGCCAATAATTGAGGATACAGAAACGGTTGACATCTCGAAAGATCCAACCATTAAAAGAGAAGTTAAAATCGGATTAACATTAAAAAAAGAAGAAAGAACCGATTTAATTAATCTATTAAAAGAATTTATCGATGTATTTGCTTGGTCATACGAAGATATGCCAGGCATTAATAGAGAAATAGCTCAACACACTATACCATTAATTCCAGGAATGAAACCTGTAAAACAAAAGTTACGTCGAATGAAACCCGACGTAGCTCTTAAAATAAAAGAAGAAGTACAAAAGCAAATAACTGCAGGTTTTATCCGGGTATCCAAATACCCCGAATGGGTCGCTAATGTGGTCCCAGTTCCAAAAAAAGATGGTAGAGTTCGATTGTGTGTCGACTATCCAGATTTAAACAAGGCAAGTCCAAAAGACGACTTCCCTTTGCCACACATAGATATTTTGGTAGATAATACGGCAAATCATGCACTTCTCTCGTTTATGGATGGGTACGCAGGGTACAATCAAATCCTCATGGCCGAAAAAGACATGGAGAAGACGACGTTCATAACACCGTGGGGTACTTATTGCTATACGGTAATGCCATTCGGACTTAAAAACGCGGGTGCCACTTACCAACGAGCAGCAACTGCCCTACTCCACGACATGATGCATAAAGAGGTGGAAGTTTATGTAGATGATATGATTGTAAAATCAAAAGATCGTCAAGGACATCCAATAGCCCTAAGGAAATTCTTCGAAAGACTGAGAAAATACAACATGAGGCTAAACCCTTCTAAATGTGCTTTTGGGGTTACGTCAGGAAAATTTCTAGGCTATGTCATAAGTTCTCGAGGGATAGAAATAGATCCCACCAAGATAAAAGCAATCATGTCCATGCCACCGCCCAAAACCGAAAAACAAATTCGAGGATTTATTGGCCGGTTGCAATATATAAGTAGGTTCATATCTAAGTTGACTACGATATGCGAACCAACATTTAAGAAGCTCAAGAAGAACGTACCAGTCATATGGGACGATGAGTGCCAAAAAGCCTTTGAAAAGATCAAAGCCTACCTTGCAAATCCTCCCGTATTAGCTCCAGCGCTCCCCGGAATACCCTTAAGGCTATACTTAACGGTTACAAAGGAAACAATGGGGGCTATGCTCGCACAAGAGGTAGAAAGCAAAGAAAATGCCATTTACTATTTAAGTAAGAAGATGCTCGAGTACGAAACACGATACACGCCATTGGAAAAGTTGTGCCTCGCATTGGTGTGGGCCACAACTAAACTAAGACATTACATGCTCGTGCACACGGTCTATGTAGTCTCACGAATGGATCCCTTAAAATATCTATTCGAAAGATCTACACTTAATGGACGAATTTCAAGGTGGATAGTAAATTTAGCCCAATTTGACATAAGATTTATGCCTCAAAAAGCAATCAAGGGGTCAGTGGTTTCGGACTTTCTAGCAGATTTCCCGATAGAAGATTCAACACCCTTAGAAGACAACGAATTTGCAGACGAAGATCTAATGATGACAGAAGATTACACGTGGACTCTATATTTTGATGGAGCCTCGAACCAAAAGGGGTGCGGTGTAGGAGTCTTGTTAGTATCACCTAAGGAAGATCATGTTCCTATATCCATCAAGTTAGATTTCGACGTCACTAATAACGCAGCTGAATATGAAGCATGCGTCGTAGGCCTCGAGACCGCTTTAGCCTTAGGTGTGAAAAAGCTCCGGACATTTGGAGATTCATCCTTAATCATCAACCAAATTTCCAAAAGATGGAAAGTTAGGAGTGAGAGTTTAGCTCCTTACCAGACATATTTGGAAACCTTCACCGATCAACTGGAAAAGGTAGAATACACTTATCTACCTAGAGAAGAAAACCAATTCGCCGACGCCCTGGCAAGGTTAGCCTCAATGGTTAGAATACCTAAGGAAATTGAACAAATGCCTTTAACCATAGAAAAAAAGGCATAAACCCGCCTACATTCAAGCTATAGAGGATGATGAAATAATTCAAGAAGAAGAACCAGAGGAGGAACCTTGGTTCGTAGATATATTGAATTATGTCACTAAGGGAGAATACCCTCCTCATGCCGATAAAAGAGCAAAAAGAGCATTAAGACTTTTAGCTTCCCAATTTGTACTCATAGGAAATGAACTACACAAAAGGGTACCTAATGGACGAGCTCTATTATGTGTAGGTAAAAAGGATGCCCAAAGGGCTATGAGGGTTATCCATGAAGGCATATGTGGAACACATATTAATGGTAAAATGCTAGTCCAAAAGATAATGCGAGAAGGATATTACTGGACTACCATGAATAAAGATTGCCATCAATATGTAAAAAGATGCCCCAAGTGTCAGATTTATGCGAACCTGCAACACATTCCACCATCTCTTCTCTACACCTACACTTCTCCATGGCCTTTCTCTACATGGGGGATAGACATAATTGGAAAAATTACACCTCCAGGAACAGGAGGTCATGAATACATCCTTGTTGCTATAGATTACTTCACAAAGTGGGTGGAAGCACAATCATATGCTAAACTCACCGCCAAACATGTAGCACTCTTTATCGAAAGAAACATAATTTGCCGATATGGAGTCCCACATGAGATGATAAGTGACAATGGTACTCACTTTCAAGGAGAATGTGAAGAATTATTACAAAAATATGGCGTTCAACATCACCATTCATCTCCATATAGACCTCAAGCAAACGGGGCAGTTGAGGCTGCTAATAAGAATTTAAAAACAATCATCGCGAAAATGACTGAAAATTATAAAGATTGGCCTGACAAACTCCACTTTGCACTGTGGGGATATCGCACGTCAATCCGAACATCGACAGGAAATACACCATTCAATTTGGTATACGGGATGGATGCTGTACAACCTGTAGAATTAGAAATACCTTCTTTACGAATTGCGTTAGAAAGTAAACTCGATGAGGTTGAGTGGACCAGAGCACGATATGAAGAGCTAATCCTACTCGATGAAAAACGACTAGAAGCTCTACATCATACACAATGTTATCAAACCCGCATGGCTAGGCATTTCAATAAAAAAGTCAAGACAAGAAATATCAAGGTAGGGGACTTGGTATTAAAAGCCTTAAGAAAAAATGTTCTAGACCCAAGGGGAAAATTCCGCACTAATTGGTCCGGACCATACATTGTCAAAACAATTCTGTCAGGAGGCGCGGCTAAGTTAACTGACATGGATGGCAATGAATTTTCAAATATGACAAATCTTGACCAACTTAAGAAATACTACCCATAAATATTTGAGTAAACACTCAAAAGAGCTACGTTTAGCCTGATTCCTTAAATAAAGGATACGTAGGCAACCCGAATCGGGTGCGGCCCTTTAATTTATTCACATTCTGTATCCCCGAAGCAAAAGAATAACGTCTGCCAAGTTTCAAGACTGGCGCCAGAAGATGGCTTCTGTCGCCAGACGACAATGACTGTCGCCAGGCGACAGAGTCCAATCGCCGGCGACGGTACCCCAGACAGCGGCGCCACTCTTCTGCAAACATCTGGACAAGTTCCATGTATTCTGAAAATTTTTCGACTCTCGTACTCGAACTTATTTTCCGAAAAGTATGTATTATAATTGTTTTCATTGCTTTACATAAAAAATAATTAAAATAAAAGCTGGAATTTTATTAATTAATAAAGGAAGGTACATTATTAATAAAATAAAAGCTGAAAACAAATTAATTAAGGCATAATTTAAATTTGTCTAAATAAATCAAAGACAAGCAATGTTCTAATCTTCCTTCTCTTTCTTCATCCTTTTCCAGTTTTTGTCTTCTTTCTCTTCTTCTTGATCCATCACTTTTTCTAGGAGACAACCATTAGAAGATCTACATTCTATTTTAGTGTCAATAGTCTCTCCCTCTGCTAGGACCCCGTGTTTCTTTTCTACCCAAACTTCCTTTTCGGTAGAATCCACCTTTCTTTTTCCTTTATTCTTCTTAGAACTCTTTTTCCTAGGCATAATAGGAGTTTTGAATTCAATTCTTGCCCCAAGACGTTCTTTGGCAGGAATTTTCTTGTCACCCAGTCGGTCCTTCACATTGGTCTCTTGAGAATTCTGAAACTTTCCGTCAAGCCACTGTTTTACTTTGTTTGACAGGCAAGGCGGTTCCTTATAGGCAATCACCTCCCATAAGGGCCTACCACTCCAGTACCTATCAAAGCGCTCAATCTCTTGTGACACAGGAAATTCATAAGGGCGGCGAAGATCTCCGGTAGGGATGGTTTGTGCAGGACCGTACTGCCTCAAGACTCTACAAGGGAAATAAAAAGTTAGTCTTGATAGGCTAGGGAGACGACAATATGCTTGGTTGCTACAACCGATCATCGTGTCGATCCTCCACCAAGGAACAACCCACTTTATGGTAAAATCACCAGCGGCAAACACCTTGCTCCATTCACGGCGGCCGATCTTTAAGAATCGCTTCTTCCGACGGGTGATGTAGTTCAGAGCATAAGTTTGAATATCATCAGGAGGATTGATAAGCTTCAACCTCTCCATGAGCCATATCTGTAAAATATTTGTATACATTAATGTTACAAGTATAAAATAATAATATGCTTTAATGATTAAATAATAGTAGTATTATGTTATACCTGTAATAAGATTGGAGAACCTCTAAAAGGTGCTTTTGGGTTCTTTCTCAATGCATCTAACCATAGCATAGTTTCTCCAACAATTAATGGCATGGGATTTCTCCCCGCTTCAACTTGTTCTATGACAGATACGATTATTGATTGCCCTTCGTTATCTTTTCCACTAACTAAGAACAATTGATTAAATAAACAATAAAGAAAGGCTCTTCTTTTATATGTGCGAAAATCGGGATTAGGATTATCATAATAATAATGCGCAAAATCTGTCAAATTAACTACATTCCCGTGCACTATATACTTTAAAGCCGTTCCTCTTAAATCAAAAAAGAGCTCAAAATCTTTATAATAATACTCATTAACTCTAGGCATTACCGCAAGGTCAGTGGAATAATAACCTATAATAGCTCCAAATTCTTCCGGTAAAGGACAAATTTCATCATAGAAAAATCTAAAACAATGAGTATCAATATCCCAATAGTCTATAGCAGAATATATAAAATCAGTATCAAGAATCACTCCCCTAACCCCAAATATACCCCCCATATGAGAAAGTTCTAATGCTTTCTTATCTTTAGCAGACAAACGACGACACCAATCATCCATGTAACCACAAAAAGTTTTCTTAGCTAAAGACATGATCACTAATTAATTTAATTGTTTGATGAGCTGATCGAATTATGCAGTAAACGGATTATTTGGGGGCTATTTATAGCTTTTCCTGTACGACGGACTTCCATTCCTTAAGGGAACAGGAAACCATGTCTGTCGCCAGGCGACAAAATTGTCGCGTGGCGACAGAGGCTGTCGCCTGGCGACAGAGTCTGTCGCGTGGCAACAGCTTAGATGACGTGGCGCCAGTGTTTCCCTTCAACGGCATTACCTTTTGCGCGTAGGAAACTGTGTTTTTACGTATATGACTTCGACTTTGACTTGACTTACTGTTTTATTAAATATTCTCATCATTATCATTATTATTATTATCCCTTGTTATCCTTATTTTTATTATTATTATTATTAATAATATTATTATTATTATTATTAATATTATTAATAATAATATTATTATTATTATTATTATTATTATTATTATTATTATTATTATTATTATGATGACCATCATTACCAATATTATAATAATAAAGCTTATTCCTTTAAGCTTGCTCTCATTTTTTCCTTTTTTCTTTTTGGGGGAGAGAGTCGGTATACCCTCCACTAATATTAAAAATGACGGAAAAATTTCGCGCAAATATACACAATGCATGCATCATAAACAAACTAAGCAAAATGAGTAATAAAATAAAATAAATACATATATATACAAGTGTCTAGTACATGAGTCACATAATACACAAGACAAAGTCCTATAAAAGTCAAATAAAATGAATACAGGTACAACTACGGTGCCGGAGGTCGCATATCGCGAGGGATACCAAATGTATCGAAAAATGCCCTACTCCGCGGAGTATGCCCATCATCATCCCCTGGACCACCGGATGACGCAAACTGCAGCTCAGGGCCAGGCCACCTAACCTCACCCTGAAACCCGACAGAAAGAGGCTGGGGCTGCTGCGATGACGAGCCAAACTCGTACGTCCCACCACCCATCCCACCTCGAACGGTCGGCTCAGTCGGAACTTCCTCCGGCGACGACGCCGAGTCCTCTACAGCCGCGGCCTCAGAACGACCACCCCGTCCACTAGAGGTAGTCCGGCGACGCCTCGAGTCGGACCTAGTAGTCTCTCTCCTAGGCTCGGGTCTCGACCGAGTGCGTGGAGAAGGAATAGGCTGCCCCTGCAAAAAATAAATCCAAAGTTAGCCAACATAACAAAAATAAAACCAAAAACACACTGAAAGTAAAATAATACCTCCTCAGCGTCGTTGCTACGACAGGTAGCACGGTTCCGCAACCTCACAAGCTGGCTGCGAAAGGCGTCAATGCACCTAGCCATAGCCGTCACCACCTCGCGAGAAAACTGTCAAAAAACCGACCAAGTCAGAATAACAAACATAAAGCCAGAGCAATGACCACATAAAATGTTCTAAGTACTTACTCGAGTCTGGTGACGAGGGATAGACCGCTCCACAAACTGCTCCCCCTCTGGAGCAGGCGGAATGAGCTCCTCGATCGGCCCATACGTACCCTGGTAACGTATGGACATCCTAGGAGGAATGAACTCCCTAGGACCAGCCTGCTAAAAAACAGAAGGTTAAAAAGATACTTGGGGGCTACCTAAGACAAATAAAACTAAACAAACAATGACATACCGCTGCCTCCTCTGAAGGGACAGGAGTCGGCGCCAGCAGCGGCAGCAGATCCTCCTCATAGCTCTGCTCGAGGAGAATGTAGGTCCTCCAATGAGTACCTCGCGAGGGACCACCAGCACGATCCCGCTGCAAGGCATCATGGAACATATGCCTGGGTGGAGGAGCTGGGACTACGAAGAAGTGTGAGGAGTGCTGGATGGCTACCCGCTCCCCTAGGTAGACCACCGCATCGTACGTCCCCAGAAAATAGCGACGCTCAGCTGTGTATTGCGCCGCTAGTGGAGAGACGGGGAAACCAGCCCAAGGTCGATATACCGGGCTAGGCTCCTGAAATATCACTAAGTAAGATACTAATGCTAAAAATAATGAAGTCAAAGTAAAAGTTAAAGTAAAAATCTCACCGAAAGGATCATCTCTCGAAGGCGTAACGCCTCCGGCGGACCCCTGCGGCCTCCCCAACTGGCAGCAACGGGGAGCACGCGAGGAGAAGGCCTCGCTGGCGCGAGAGAGGGAAAGTACTCGTAGAACCAAATCTACACAAAAGCAAAAATTAGTGAAAACATGTTCCTAAACATCTAAAGCAAACCTAAGTGGTAAAAACGGAGACATACCTCTACGACCCTCCAGAAGCTGGACAGGGCGACCTCTCCAGACAGGGCCTTATGGCGACAAGAACGCCGTAAGCCCAGTAAGAAATCAGCGTAGGCCATACTGGCCCAATCATATGACCCCACCAATCCTAGGTCCCGGACGGCAGGCAGGTAGTACAGTAGTACTCTACTACCTCGATCAGGGGAAAATGTCCCTGATAGCAGAATCAGCACAAAGATGCGTACCCGCTGCTCTCGGGTAGTCGCATCGTCCTCAAAAGCTGCAGCCAATGTGCCGCGACGAATGCATCGGGAACTCAGCTGTCCCGACTGAACCTCAGCCCGGGCCCGAATGACGAT
Organism: Chenopodium formosanum; assembly: GCA_024500155.1. NCBI lineage: Eukaryota > Viridiplantae > Streptophyta > Magnoliopsida > Caryophyllales > Amaranthaceae > Chenopodium > Chenopodium formosanum. Next base: position 22,589,680 of record CM044861.1, read on the forward strand.
CGGCCCTAACAACTCTAAAACCTCTCACGAGTAAACAGTGACGCCAGCATCGAAGGGAAGAGGAGTGGACTGGAAATCTAGCCCCGTGATGAGGCTAAAGTCAGCTGGAGTGATTGTCATCTCACCCCAGGGGAAGTGGAAGGTGTTGGTGGTGTCCCAAAAGAACTCCACCAAGGCTCGAACGACGAGGTTGCCCCCATCGTATGAAAACATGGCCCGGGTGGCCTGCAACAAGGGAGTCAACCCACATGACTCCCAAAGATGACGAAGCTCCTCGTCACGACTGATGAAGCTGTCGTACAAGGAACCGATGGTGGAGTTACCCGAACCATGGCTACGGGTCCTCCCACTCGCTAAGCCTCGTCGGATCCTCTCCGACAGATGATTTACTGGCGCATGAAACAAAGTGTGCTCGACCCAGTCAGGCATGTTGCCCAACCCAGAAGTAGAAGGAACGTCCTCGCCCTCGCTGGTGGGCTCGTCCTCTCGACGCGTGTTCCTCGACCGGGAACTTGAACCACGTCGTCTAGCCATGCTAAAGTTTGTAAAAGTAATTAAACTTAAGTTTCTATAGTTTTTACAGTTCACCTAAGCCGCATGATACTATGTTCAATCAAAAAGTACGTAGTACTAAAACAGAGTAAGATTTCAAACAAGCATGGAATCATCTTTTGAGCAAACAAACAATTTCTTGCAAACATATAACGAATATTTGTGACAAATTGCACAAGAAAAAGCAGTTAAAATACCAAGAACGACTCACATTGTTCTTCACGACCTTAAGAGGTCCAACAATGGTGAATTGTTCGTTTCTTCACCAAATTGAGTCAAACAAGTCTCAAAATACTCCCAAGGAAATATACAAACATAATTAAACAAATTCAAGGCATAAAATTTAACGAACAAAGCAAATTAAGCAACATAAGTTTCGAATTTTCGGAAAAAACGCAAACAAGAACAGCCAATTCATCAAAAACCGAGTAGAGTTTGAGCAAAACTTACATAGATCGGGAAAATAGATGTGAAAAGCTTCGATTTGCAACAAATTTGAGCGAATTTGGTTGAGAAATGAGCAAGAACGAATTGTTTGAAGTTTTTTTTGCGGAAATGAAGAAGCAGAGCAGCGAAATGAAATGAGGAAGAAGACGGGTTTTAAAACCCCGATTCTGTCGCCAAACGACAGAATTGTCGTGAGGCGACAAACTCTGTCGCGTGGCGACAGATCCAAACTCTGGCGACAGGTGTTTCTGGCCGGCGCTGGTGTGGCGACAGAGTGCTGGGCATCTCCTTATGGTTTTTTGGGTTCAGTTTAGTAATTTGGGTTCCTTGGTACGCCAGTTAGCCCCTTTGAATAATTGACATGATTTAGTCAGCTTGATCAAATGCACTAAGTGATCGACTTGATGAAAGATCGTCTCACTTTAGCTTAAAGCGCCTAAGTATTGGCTCATAATAAGGCACCGAGATAATGGTTCAACAAATAAGGCACCGAGATAATGGTTTAACAAATAAGGCACCGAGATAATGGTTCAACAAATAGGGCACCGAGGTAATGGTTCAGGGCACCGAAGTATTAGTTCAATAAGCGCACCAAAGTAACGGGTTATAAAGGCAAAAGCACCGAAGTACCGGCATTGATATAAAAGTAATACTGATATTAAGGGTCAATAGGTAAAGTGATTCTTTGGCAGTGTCTCAACATAGAGGGAGATTGTTTAGCAGCGAAGCACGGTCGAGACGAGGTAATGTCACAAAAGTGGAGATGGCGAAGTAAGGTCACCTTCGGCGATCCCTCAAGGTAAAGAAGAGATTGTCTATAGCGGCGACATACTGCTGTGGCGACGTATGGCCACACCTAGGAGATGACGACATACAGTTATTTTCGATGATGTTCCCGAAATACTGTGGAGGATCAAGGATATTGAAGACGGCGACATATGGTTATCTTCAAGGATGGCGTTCATGAGGCACAGTGGAGGTTGTCACAAACATACAAATGCAACGACAAAACGGTTACTTTCAGAGACGTGTGCTCGACGGTGCAAGATACGCGTTTCTTAACTCTTTTATCTGTTTAACTAATGATTGTTTTGCAGGTATCGGCGTTATAAGAATGATTTGGAATTGCAGAACATTTTGAATCATTCTCCGTCCCTATCAATACTTTGACTATCGTTTTTTCGAAACATAAGTTTCTTCAAACTCAGTCAAAGTGGGGGCTTCTGTAGACACCCATTTGTGTCTCCCCAAAACCAAACCCGGTGATGAATGCCTTGTGCGTCGAAACATAATCGAATTAGGTGAAAGTGATTCGAAAGTCAAATATCGCGGTTTAGTTTTAATTAATTTCTTTTCTCTCTGTTTTTGAAAATGGCTCTATTTACTTGAAAACATCCATTTCAGTTTATTTTGGTCCATGATTAAGGTCCGATAATAGTGTAGTTGGATGAGGCTTGAAAAGACCTTTCCAACGATATATTATAAGCCCAATTCCGATAAATATTGAGGAAGTTATGGCCAAAATACTAAACTGGGCCCGGAGTTCTATTTTAATACGGCCCAATGATCTAGAGGAGGGCCCAATGTTAATTATTATTCCTAAAGCTATTAGGATTAATTGTGGTTTTCTAGAAGTTTCTAGAAAGTTCTTTTTAGTTCTAATATTGATAGGATTAATAATTAATTATCTTAAAGATTTTTTATTTGGAATAAAATATTATTTTATTATCCTAAAAATGTATTTCATCTTTTGTACGGATTCCGTAGATCAAGTTGATTAAAGATCGGATTCTGTAAAAAGATAAAAACGCGCTTATTGATAAGTGATATTTATGTCACTCGTACGGGTAGTATTTAGGTTATTTTCGTGTTTATTTTTCCCTTATTTTCATTTTATTCTCTTGTTTTCTCTTTAATAAAGTCTCTAGTTTATTTTGGTAATTTTTGTGTGTTTTAGTTTATTTTCTTTATTTTATTAGTTTTAGTCTATTTTCCTATTTTATTTTATTTTATTTCCATTTTATTTATTTTATTTTATTTGTCTTAGTTTTATTTTATTTCGTCCTTTTTCTATTTTTCGTTTTTATTTATTTCTATTTTATTTTATCTTATTTTATTCTTTGTCCCGATTATCCCTTATGTTTATTTGGTTGTGTAGGATCGTGCTCAAAGGTCGGAGGTCCGAGTTCAAGGTCCGAGTCCAAGGTTCGAGACCCGAGTCAATCAAGTCAAGCTGCCCCTAACCAACCCCTGCTGCCAGCTTAACCATCACCACACCTTTCCTTATCCTACACCACACCAAAACACCAAACCTCCCCTGCTCCCTCATTTCCCCTGCTGCCCAGCCACGCATCTCCCCTCACAATCCCTCACACTCCCCTGCTTCACCCCATCAACAACACCAACAACAGCAACTAAAACCACCACGCAACTCCACCACACCAGCCACCACAACCACCAATTCTCACCTCCCCTGCTTCACCACGCAACAACCACCAACACCCCGCAATTCCAATCAACCACGCAACTCCCTTACAACCACCAATTCGCACCTCCACTCACTCACCTGCACAGCCACCTCGCAGCCACGCACACACACACCAACAGCAACTGCAACAACGACAACCAACAGCACCCCTCACCACCACATACCACCAGCCACAACACAAACAACACCAACAACAACTGCAGCAACAACAACCACCTCACGCAGCCCCTGTTGCCCGCATTTACCACCTCACGCAGCCACCGAAACCACCATCAATCTCCACCACCATACCACCACCAATTCGCATCTCCAATCACACCCGAATCCGCAACAATTGCATTCCCCAAGCTACCCAGACCTCCGCGGCCGCGCAGCTCTGTCAGAAGGCGCGCAAATTGGAGTCCAATACAGATTGGAGGCAGTAGCATTTGCGCGACCTCTGCGCGATGTCTTCACGGGCGCGCAAATGTGGGTTAATCACGAGCTTCTCACGCGAGTTTTAATGAAAATTTAACGGCCTTGATTAATTGAAGCTGATCGACGGTGATGATTGATGATGGTGAATGGAGGTTGATGATGCGTGAAGGTGATGATGGGAAATCAGAGAGCAGCCACGAAGAAGAAGAAGGGAATTGGGGATTTTGGGGATTTTTATTTTTTCTTTTATTTTTATTTTATTTTCTTTTCCTTTTCCTTTTCCTTTTCTTTATTTTCTTTTCTCTTTATTTTCTTTTCCTTTTTATTTTCTTTTTATTTTCCTTTTCTTTCTTTATTTATTTTTCTTCTTTTATTTCCTAGTTTTTTTGAAGTTAGTATAAATACCCATTTTTGGGGTAATTAGAACAACAATTATTATCCATTATTCTACTCTCTAATTAGTTTTAGGAGAGCTTCTCTCTCTAGGTTTAGATTAGAATTAGAGTAGTTTAGAGAGAGAAAGTAAGGGTTTTCCATTGATGAAATTGGATATTGAAGAAGGAGCTTGATTGAATCTTTGTAAATCTTCATCTTTAATTAATGAGCAATCTCTTACTCTCTTTCTTTGTTTTTGTATTTAGTTTTATTTGCTTATTTTGATTTTCCTTCATTGCTTGTTGATCATGTTGATTCTTGATTATTTGTTGATTAATCTTGTTATTATCATGATTAGTGAGTAATTTTCCTCATTGAGGGGATGTTTGTGGTGTAGTTGGATCTTGAGCATGTTCTAGGTTTAGAGTTGATTTATTTGAGATTAAAGTCTTTATATGCTTGATATTCTTTAATCTACTTGCAAAATGCATGTTGTTAGTTGATTAAAGGTGAATCTTTGCTAACAAGGAACGGAAGTTGACTTAGTTAAGGTTCATTAGTATCGATTGTTAGTTAATAGTACCTCATAGTATATGGTTCTAATCTGGAAACATAGAGGCTATGTTAGGAGAAGCCAATTGACCCCGGAAGGCGGCTAGATTGGACCCTTTATTTCGATATTTGAGCATGTTTAGTTCATAATTAATTCAACTTCTATGCTTTTGTTTGTGTTCAAGTGAATGCTATACCTAAACCATTTCCCTTAATGTTTTATCTCTAGTTTTAGTTTGTTTAGACCTTAGGTTTACCTTCCCTTATTCCGGACTAGCTTAATTGTTGATAGCATTTGGTAGTGTTTAATCGTTCTCTGTGGTTCGATCCCTATGCTTGCCTTATACTCGTATTAGGTTTGTTTAGGTGTATAAATTGTATTTGATCGAGGGATAGTCGTTTGACGACGCGATTATTCCCTTATCAAATTGGCGCCGTTGCCGGGGAACGGCTTCCATTACCGTTGTGTTATCCTATTGAGACTAGTCCATTGTATATATTTTTCCTTTGGTTTATTTTTGTTCTCTTTGTTTTGTTTTTGTTGATGATAAATGGCACGTTTTTTCTTTTCCTCGATATGATGGTGAGCCTTTTTATGTCTATTTCCATAGACTTGTAGAATTTTTGAACTATAATGGTGTTGGGGTTTGGTGAGTCCGACTCACCGCGGAAATAAACCCAAAACCAAGAACGCACTCGCAATAAATAAAACCATGAACATAATTAAATTAATCACAAGATTAAGTTAAGCTAATTACCTTTGACGCGTGCTTCGCTCCAAATGAGCTCTTACTTGAAAGCTTCAAGTCCCGCTCGCACGGAGACCTCCAACGAAGTCCACCCGCACCAACAAAACCGACTAGGTCCAATGTCTTGGGGTTAGCAAGACCCGACCAATAAAACCCAAGTAATAATATTGAGTTCAAAGGTTTTCACTAATTGTGATGCCTTTTTCAACTCTTACTCAAGCCTCATTCCCAATGCCCATACATGGGTATTTATAGGAAATGATGGGAGTATCATTTGCTCTCCCATCAATGTGGGATACTTTGATTTTTCCATTTTATTTTAAAGCTAAAATAAAATTAATAATCAAGCTAGTAATAAATCAACAAGTGGCAAGCTCATGTGAGTGGTTAGGTGAGGACCATTTGGAGAAGGGGGGGACCAAACTTGCTCCCCACTCCCTCTCCCATAGCCCGCCAACACACTCAACACACACACATGCACCTCAAGCCACATGGCACCCACCCTTGGGCACCAAGGCAGCCAAGGTGGGCTGCCATGTGGTGCTTGTCCACGGCAGCCACGCACAGCAGGCCCAGCAAGCATGCGGGCTGCTGCTGCTGCCGGCCAGCATGCCCCGCATGCTTGTGCGGGCTTGCTGCTGGCCTTGTGCCTCGGCTAGCAACGCTAGGCAGCCAGCCGTGCTGCTGCTAGCAGTTGCGGGCTGGCGCGCCTAGCATGCTAGCATGGGTGCGCTAGCACGCACCAGCCAGCCTAGCCTCGGCTTGGTGCGCATGCTAGCCACCATGCTAGGCCATATGCCCTTAGCACTCGGTTTGCTAGGGCATTCCGGTGCTAGGGGCATTTTGGTCTTTTTGTTGATTTATTACTATTTCTCGTCTCGTCTTTCACTATTTTTCGACTCGACTTCCGACGTTCGGTTTCGACGCTCTAAGCTCGAATTTCCGACGTCTAAATAAATATTACTCGGTTGACTCATTAATTCCTTCCGAATTAATTCGTCGATTCGGTTTGTTGAATGCTTGGGTGTGACCCGAAGGGTTCAGTCAAGATTAAGCTGTAACATTAATTATCCATTAATATTACTGATCGGAAGCGGCCTCCACCCAGGCATTCCGATCACTTGACCTTACTGAATATATTAGCTTTCTAATAATTCTGAACCCGCTAACGGAATAGCACACTTGTTCGAAGGACACCATTCCTTTCAATCTCCCACTTGTCCTTCCGGACAAGTGCTCATTTTGTGTACAGCCCTTTCCTATGTCGCTTAATGTCTCTTCATGAACTATAAGGTAAGATTTATCTTGTCATCCTTATTACGTCCAGAAGTGTTTCCCGATTCCGAGTCCGACTGTCAATAAACAGATGATTTCTAAAATCCATCCGAGCACGGCCATGCATTTTACAGTCTCGCTCTACGAGAGGCCTTGTATACAACAAAGACATCTTCCCTATTTTACTAGGGGGACATTCCCAGTCTTGTAATGTAGCTCCTCTTACTGAGAGGACCTAGCCGCCCGAGTGTTGCCGTTATAATCCCCTATTACGGCAGACGTTTGACAACATCAAAGCGAACTAGTACTCAAACAAGAGAACTCCCACTACTCATGGTTGAGGAAATAGGTTCCGATAGCCATAATGAGAAGTATACTTATGACAAAAATTTTAAATTTCTTAAAGTATTCTCATAGGTCGATCCAGTATGGTTCTAAACCAATACCTGTGCAAATGATTTATGACAATCATGTCCTCGTAGCACATGAAACGGTGCTATAAATCAGACTACACACTAATCTCAAATGGTCATTAATCGTCCATCGTTTAAATGACCTTGATTAGGGATAATTTTCGATTATAATATTCAATGTTCACTTAATAGGTGTTTCCTTACCAAGACTGGTCTTGATACCCTATTTTGAATATTCTCAGAATCGAATGGACTCATTATTTAATCCTAAACCACAATTAAATAGCATAATGGAGTAATAAAATGTTGCATGAAATTTTATATCACTCCCAAAACATGAATGGTTTTCTTTAGTGTCTTACATTAACTTTTCTCAAAATTAACTGAAACACTAAACAAGGAAATCAAAGCCAGTCCCCAACATGCTTGATTCCCATTGCCTCAACGTGCTTGTTGTGCTTCACTTGAGGCAAAGGTTTAGTAAGTGGATTGGCTACATTGTCATCCGTTCCAACTTTGCAAATTCTGATTTCACCCTCTGATTTCCATTCTCGAATCATGTGAAATCGCCGCTTGACATGTTTGACCTTCTGATGTTCTCTAGGTTCTCTGGCCTGAGCAATAGCTCCATTGTTGTCACAATAGAGGGCTATTGGACCCTTTATAGAGGGTACAACATCAAGTTCGTCAACGAACTTACGAATCCAAACAGCTTCCTTAGCTGCTTCAGTAGCTGCCAAGTATTCGGCTTCAGTTGTAGAATCTGCAGTTGTACTCTGCTTTGCGCTCTTCCAACTAAACGCCCCTCCATTTAGACAGAACACATATCCAGATTGCGATTTGAAATCGTCTCTGTCTGTCTGGAAGCTTGCGTCGGTATAACCTTCCACAACCAAATCCTTTGTGCCACCATACACCAGGAATTTATCCTTGTTCCTTTTCAGGTACTTTAGGATATTTTTGGCCGCAGTCCAATGCGCCTCTCCTGGGTCTGATTGGTAACGGCTCGTAGCACTCAAGGCATACGACACATCTGGCCTAGTACATATCATGGCATACATGATAGATCCAATAAGCGAAGCATATGGGATCTGATTCATTCTTTCCCGCTCATCAGGTGTCTGTGGACACTGCTTCTTGCTTAGGGTTATGCCATGTGACATTGGCAGGTGACCTCTCTTGGCCTCCTCCATGCCAAATCGAGCAAGTACCTTATCAATATAAGTACTTTGACTCAATCCAATCATCCTTTTCGATCTATCCCTATAGATCTTGATGCCTAGTATGTACTGAGCCTCTCCCAAGTCTTTCATTGAGAAGCACTTTCCAAGCCAGGCCTTTACATACTCTAACAACGGAATGCTGTTTCCAATGAGCAATATGTCATCGACATATAAGACTAGGAAGGCGATGTTACTCCCACTGACCTTCTTGTAAACACAAGATTCATCTGGATTCTTGATAAAACCAAACTTACTGATGGCTTCATCGAAACGCAGATTCCAACTTCTGCTTGCTTGCTTTAATCCATAAATGGACTTCTTAAGCTTACACACTTTCCCAGCATTGTTTTGGTCGACAAAACCTTCAGGCTGTGTCATATACACAGTTTCTTCCAAATAACCATTAAGGAAGGCGGTTTTGACGTCCATCTGCCATATTTCATAGTCGTAATATGCAGCAATTGCTAGGAGGATCCGAACGGATTTAAGCATTGCAACTGGTGAAAAGGTTTCATCGTAATCAATACCATGAACTTGTCTGTAACCTTTTGCCACCAATCTAGCTTTGTAAATGAATACATTTCCATCTTTGTCGGTTTTCAACTTGAAAATCCACTTACATCCGATCGGTATATAACCTTCGGGTAAGTCAACCAAGTCCCAGACTTGATTTTCAAACATGGAATCCATTTCAGATCTCATGGCCTCTTGCCATTTAGCAGAGTCGGTGCTTGCCATCGCTTGCTTGTAGGTTGCCGGTTCATCTCCATCCATAATCAGGATGTCCTGATTCTCGGTTAATACTAAACCAAGATATCTATCAGGTTGAGATCTCGGCCTCAGAGACCTACGTAGGGTAATGGATTGAGCATTTGCATTGTCGGTTCGACTTTGCACATTTTGACCTTCGTCAACAGATGCTGTTTGAGCACTTTGACTGTCATTATGATTTTGTTGCTCATCCTCACGAACTTCGTCGAGTTCGATTTTCCTCCCACTTGTCATTTTGGAAAGGTGCTCCTTCTCCAAAAAGACACCATCGCGAGCAACAAACACTTTGTTCTCCGATTTGTTGTAGAAGTAATATCCTTTGGTTTCTTTTGGGTAGCCCACAAAGTAAACCTTGTCAGATTTGGGATGAAGTTTGTCAGAGATCAATTTCTTGACATATGCTTCGCATCCCCATATCTTTAGAAAAGATAACCTAGGAGGTTTCTTCGTCCATAATTCATATGGAGTCTTTTCTACAGCTTTTGATGGAGCACGGTTCAGTGTTAGTGCCGCAGTTAGGAGTGCGTGTCCCCAGAAAGAGATAGGAAGATCACTAAGACCCATTGTTGATCGTACCATGTCTAACAAGGTCCGATTTCTCCTTTCGGATACTCCGTTCCATTGTGGAGTTCCTGGAGGTGTCAATTCTGAAAGTATACCTTTTTCTTTCAGATGGTCATCGAATTCTTGGCTCAAGTATTCACCACCTCGATCCGATCGAAGGGCTTTGATTTTCTTGCCAAGTTGATTTTCAACTTCACTCTGAAATTCTTTGAACTTTTCAAATGATTCAGATTTGTGCGACATGAGGTAGACATAGCCATATCTACTATAGTCGTCTGTGAAAGTGATGAAATATCGATGTCCATTTCTTGTGGTTGAGCTCATTGGTCCACATACATCGGTATGTATAAGACCCAATAAGTCACTTGCCCTTTCTCCCAACTTGGAGAATGGCTGTTTAATCATCTTGCCTAATAAACATCCTTCGCAATTCTCAAACGATTCTAAATCGAAAGAGTCAAGAACACCTTCTTGTAGAAGTTTCTTGATGCGTTTGATGTTAATGTGGCCAAGACGACAATGCCACAAGTAAGTCTGATTTGACTCCATGGTCTTAGCTCTTTTGGTATCATTATTCACATTATAAACTTGTTTGTCTAATGAAAGCACATAAAGACCATTTTCAGAATGTGCAATACCATATAAAACATTATCGAGATAAAATGAACATTCTTTGTCCTTTACTCGAAATTCAAAACCTTTGGCGTCCAACGCCGAAATTGAAATAATGTTTTTGGTAATGTTGGGAACATAATAAACATTATCGAGTTCCAAAACTAGCCCGGTGGGCAAAGACAAACTGAGAGTTCCTACGGATACGGCACCAATTCTGGCTCCATTGCCGACCCGGAGTTCAATCTCTCCCTTCTATAGCCTTCTAGCGTTCCTTAGTCCCTGAGAATTGGAACAAAGGTGTGAGCCACATCCGGTATCTAATACCCATGATGTTAAGCTAGTGAAGTTAAAGTCTATAACGAATATACCTGATTCAGAAGCAATGCTTGAGGCAATCTCTCTTCCAATGTTCCTTCTTCTTACAGTAGAAACATTCGGAATCAGATTTAGAAGACGCTACCTTCTTATCCTTGGTAGCTTTAGACTTAGGCGGAAAAGTTTTCTTCTTACCTTTCCCCTTAAAGCCTTTCTTCTTCTTGCCCGAAAATTTGAACGGCTTGCCCTTTTTAATCATGAGCATATCATGCTTTCCCTCATCCTTGAGCGTTTGCTCTGCTTGCTTCAACATACCATGAAGCTCGGTGAGGGTTTTCTCCATGCTGTGCATATTATAGTTCATCTTGAACTGATCATAGCCTTTGTGCAGCGAGTGGAGAATGATGTCAATTGCCATCTCGGTTGAATACCCCGCATCAAGCCTTCCCATGTTTTCAAACAATCCAATCATTTTGAGTACATGTGGGCTGACTGGCTCTCCTTTCTTGAGCTTGCTCTCAAGGATCTGCCTGTGGGTTTCAAACCTTTCAGTTCGGGCCTGCTCTTGGAACATATTCTGCAATTCAGAAATGATCTCAAAAGCCGTCTCCTTTTCAAAAAATGTCTTTTGAAGCTCAGGAGACATTGTGGCCAGCATAATACATTTGACATCTCGATTGGCACTTTGCCATCGATTTAGGGCAGCTTGAGTCACCTCCTCATTGGGAGTCTCGGGCATTTCCTCATCAAGGACATATTCCTTTTGCTCTTGCATGAGAACAATTCGCAAATTCCTTTGCCAATCAAGAAAATTTGGCCCACTCAATTTCTCCTTGTCGAGAATTGAGCGTAAGTTGTTCGAGTTATTTGAAGACATGATTCTACAATTGAAAGAATTTAGAATGAAAAACCATTCATTATACTTAAATAAGATTGAAATCATGCATTTTAATCAAACTTATTTAAAACGTCTTATTCACACATTAAAGATTGTCCCCAATTTTGGTGAGAATAAGTCGATTCCAAGATCCAAAGAAACAAAGAGTGGTTAAGCATGCTTTGGCTTGTCTTAACACTCAATCTCCTAAGGTAAGCAACGCTTTGCTAATGGCTCCAAGCCACTCTTGGTTGAATAAATCGTCGCATCCCATGCTCTCTAAACAATTTATTCACTTTTCCACGACATGTTAGGACTCCATCACTCATATCGTTGAGTATAACCAAAACCACTTGCATACCTAGTATGCCTTACGTTCCTTGGAGAAGTAGTGATGCCTCGCTTTGGCGTAGCCCACCACTACCCTCGTCTTTCACTATTTTTCGACTCGACTTCCAACGTTCGGTTTCGACGCTCTAAGCTCGAATTTCCGACGTCTAAATAAATATTACTCGGTTGACTCATTAATTCCTTCCGAATTAATTCGTCGATTCGGTTTGTTGAATGCTTGGGTGTGACCCGAAGGGTTCAGTCAAGATTAAGCTGTAACATTAATTATCCATTAATATTACTGATCGGAAGCGGCCTCCACCCAGGCATTCCGATCACTTGACCTTACTGAATATATTAGCTTTCTAATAATTCTGAACCCGCTAACGGAATAGCACACTTGTTCGAAGGACACCATTCCTTTCAAATGGTTGTAATCCTTGTGAAGCTTGTGAGATTTGTTATTGTGGCATGAATGAACAAACGAGATATGAAGTTGAAAGTAGGTTTAATGGTGAATTTCAAGCATTAACGGTTCATAATGCTTGAAGCTTTTTTGTACGGTTCGCTAAGGATGTACGCAATAGGGCATGTAATGTTACTAATTTTGATTCTCAATGTGATAATAGTTTAATTGGTGGCATGAATCCCCATGATTTGTCTTGTGATCCTTTATGTGACCCTAGTACAAGTGATTTCAACTCTTTTTCTCCTATTGTTGATGATGAATCTCATTTGCTTGATTATGCCCCCTTTCCCCAATATGATGATGCTCATGTATATAATGTGAATGATCCTCCCTCCTCATCTTCTTGTTCTTACATGGCTCCAAATGATTTCCCTTATGCTCCTAATGAATCCTTTTATGAGGGTAATTCTATGGAAAATTTGAAGGAAGAGAAGATAATGAAGATAATGGAGATGATGGAGAGGTATAACGAGATGAGGGAAGTTGAGAATAGGGAGGTGGAAGCTAGAATGAAGATGCTTGAGAGCCAAATTCTCCAATTAGCCAACCCTCAAGAAAATGCCCTTCCTTCCTCTTCTCTTCCCCATATGAGTGAGGATCCCATTAAAGAGCATTCAAGTGATGGTGAAGGAGTAGAGAATGAAGAGAGTGTTGATTTTGAAAATCCTAATTCTCTTTCCCATCTTGATGAGTCTCAAGTGTATGTTTGTGACCCTTCAATCTATGAGTATATAGACTCTTTTGAGTTAATGTCCCACATATTTTTCGAGAGTCATATGAGGACTTATAGATTATTGGATGATTTCATCGAGAACGCTTCTTGGGACTTAAATGAGTTTGAGATGAATCTACCTCCATTCATGTACGATTTAAGGACCTTGGGTTTTGAGATAGTTGAAGGAAAAGTTGTCTATTGTGGTGAAAAGGAGGATAAGGTTGATTCCCTTGGAGTTTTTGAGCTTGAGGGAGGTGTAGATCGTGAGTGCCCTTCGTTTGAGGACTCTATGATTGATTTTCATGCCCTCATTGGCGATGTGAGGCCTTGTGGTGAGGGAGTAGCTACCCCTTTTCCCGTTTCTCATACCCCTTTTTCTCTAAGGTTTGACCACATCCTTCATTACCCTATTTCTCTCCCTTCGTATCTCAAAGAGCCTATTGGGGAGCCACCCTCTATGGATGATTTTCATGTCCCTCCTTCCATCATTGTTGAGGATAAGAAGAATTTTGCCAACCAAAAATTTTGTGATGAGGATTTGCCTTTTACCTTTTCTTTCCATTCTTTTTTTCCTTCTTCTACTTCTTACTTTCTTGAGTTTCCTTTCGACCCTTCTTCTTCTTTCTTTTGGCATCTCCCTCTTCACTTACGTGCAATAATTTTGTTGCACGTTCTTATCCCGTCATTTGCCTATTTACACCCTCATGAAATGTGTAGTAGTGCATTTGACAAGCTCTTGCGTGCGTTGAATTATAATTTCCTAGAGCATGTGTTATGTTTCAATCAACCATTGACATGTTGGAACGTGCATACATTTGTCCATTTAGAAAGGTTTGCATTCATTAGTACTTGTCCTTATCTCTTGTCCATATATGAGCTTGTGTTTTGCTTTTTCTTTTCGTGTTTCTTTTTCTTTACCTTTGGTTTTTGTTGCCTTGCCTTGGTTTTTGTCAAGAGTTGTGGGTGAAGCTCTTGGGAAACCCTCACGAGACCTCACTCGTCCTCATAGGCGACTTTGGGGTTTTAAGGGCTTGTTATAGCTAAAAACAACCGTGATTCCTACGACAGTGAGTTAGTGTACATTCTTTTTCCTTGTTCCTATTTGGTTTCTTTTGGTTTCAATAATTCCATCTTGTTCTCTTTTGCCTTAGCTTTGCTCGAGGACGAGCAAAGGTTTAGCTTGGGGGAATTTGATAAGTGATATTTATGTCACTCGTAGGGGTAGTATTTAGGTTATTTTCGTGTTTATTTTTCCCTTATTTTCATTTTATTCTCTTGTTTTCTCTTTAATAAAGTCTCTAGTTTATTTTGGTAATTTTTGTGTGTTTTAGTTTATTTTCTTTATTTTATTAGTTTTAGTCTATTTTCCTATTTTATTTTATTTTATTTCTTTTTTATTTATTTTATTTTATTTGTCTTAGTTTTATTTTATTTCGTCCTTTTTCTATTTTTCGTTTTTATTTATTTCTATTTTATTTTATCTTATTTTATTCTTTGTCCCGATTATCCCTTATGTTTATTTGGTTGTGTAGGATCGTGCTCAAAGGTCGGAGGTCCGAGTTCAAGGTCCGAGTTCAAGGTCCGAGTCCAAGGTTCGAGACCCGAGTCAATCAAGTCAAGCTGCCCCTAACCAACCCCTGCTGCCAGCTTAACCATCACCACACCTTTCCTTATCCTACACCACACCAAAACACCAAACCTCCCCTGCTCCCACATTTCCCCTGCTTCCCAGCCACGCATCTCCCCTCACAATCCCTCACACTCCCCTGCTTCACCCCATCAACAACACTAACAACAGCAACTAAAACCACCACGCAACTCCACCACACCAGCCACCACAACCACCAATTCTCACCTCCCCTGCTTCACCACGCAACAACCACCAACACCCCGCAATTCCAATCAACCACGCAACTCCCTTACAACCACCAATTCGCACCTCCATTCACTCACCTGCACAGCCACCTCGCAGCCACGCACACACACACCAACAGCAACTGCAACAACGACAACCAACAGCACCCCTCACCACCACATACCACCAGCCACAACACAAACAACACCAACAGCAACTGCAGCAACAACAACCACCTCACGCAGCCCCTGTTGCCCGCATTTATCACCTCACGCAGCCACCGTAACCACCATCAATCTCCACCACCAGACCACCACCAATTCGCATCTCCAATCACACCCGAATCCGCAACAATTGCATTCCCCAAGCTACCCAGACCTCCGCGGCCGCGCAGCTCTGTCAGAAGGCGCGCAAATTGGAGTCTAATACAGATTGGAGGCAGTAGCATTTGCGCGACCTCTGCGCGATGTCTTCGCGGGCGCGCAAATGTGGGTTAATCACGAGCTTCTCACGCGAGTTTTAATGAAAATTTAACGGCCTTGATTAATTGAAGCTGATCGACGGTGATGATTGATGATGGTGAATGGAGGTTGATGATGCGTGAAGGGGATGATGGGAAATCAGAGAGCAGCCACGAAGAAGAAGAAGGGAATTGGGGATTTTTATTTTTTCTTTTATTTTTATTTTATTTTCTTTTCCTTTTCCTTTTCTTTATTTTCTTTTATCTTTATTTTCTTTTCCTTTTTATTTTCTTTTTATTTTCCTTTTCTTTCTTTATTTATTTTTCTTCTTTTATTTTCTTTTTTTCCTAGTTTTTTTGAAGTTAGTATAAATACCCATTTTTGGGGTAATTAGAACAACAATTATTATCCATTATTCTACTCTCTAATTAGTTTTAGGAGAGCTTCTCTCTCTAGGTTTAGATTAGAATTAGAGTAGTTTAGAGAGAGAAAGTAAGGGTTTTCCATTGATGAACTTGGATATTGAAGAAGGAGCTTGATTGAATCTTTGCAAATCTTCATCTTTAATTAATGAGCAATCTCTTACTCTCTTTCTTTGTTTTTGTATTTAGTTTTATTTGCTTATTTTGATTTTCCTTCATTGCTTGTTGATCATGTTGATTCTTGATTATTTGTTGATTAATCTTGTTATTATCATGATTAGTGAGTAATTTTCCCCATTGAGGGGATGGTTGTGGTGTAGTTGGATCTTGAGCATGTTCTAGGTTTAGAGTTGATTTATTTGAGATTAAAGTCTTTATATGCTTAATATTCTTTAATCTACTTGCAAAATGCATGTTGTTAGTTGATTAAAGGTGAATCTTTGCTAACAAGGAACGGAAGTTGACTTAGTTAAGGTTCATTAGTATCGATTGTTAGTTAATAGTACCTCCTAGTATATGGTTCTAATGTGGAAACATAGAGGCTATGTTAGGAGAAGCCAATTGACCCCGGAAGGCGGCTAGATTGGACCCTTTATTTCGATATTTGAGCATGTTTAGTTCATAATTAATTCAACTTCTATGCTTTTGTTTGTGTTCAAGTGAATGCTATACCTAAACCATTTCCCTTAATGTTTTATCTCTAGTTTTAGTTTGTTTAGACCTTAGGTTTACCTTCCCTTATTCCGGACTAGCTTAATTGTTGATAGCATTTGGTAGTGTTTAATCGTTCTCTGTGGTTCGACCCCTATGCTTGCCTTATACTCGTATTAGGTTTGTTTAGGTGTATAAATTGTATTTGATCGAGGGATAGTCATTTGACGACGCGATTATTCCCTTATCACTTATACAGCCTGTCGCCAGACGACAAGTTTGTCGCCACGCGACAGACTCTGTCGCCACGCGACAAACCCTGTCGCGTCGCGACAGAGTCCAGTCCTGGCGACAGCGTGGAGTTTTATTCCTTATCAAATTCCGTGTTTTTCCGGATTATTTTCATTATAAATAGCGTCCGTATTCCTGTTTTCAGAATTATCAAATATCATTAACTCTTCCTTAATTCTTATTTTCTTTTTTCTCCCTTGAGCCCTTCATGCTTTCTTTCTCTCTTTTCTAGTTTTATAATATTCCGCATACATTAGACTTAGAGTCTTCTAGCCAAGTTCGAAGTTGCCTTTGCCCTAGACGTGCAAGGTTTGATAATTTCTGAGGGTTTGGTCCAAAACTAGTCTAAACTTTATTTAATTTGATTTCAGTTTAATTCTTTAATTGTTCTTTATTATTTTTATTGAAGTTTACTAACTTGTGTATTTTGTTATTAGAAAGAGATACGAGGCTTCAAAGAAAGTAAATTAGCTTACTCCCTATTTCTTTCACAATGTAGATTGCATGCTTATTATTGTTTATGATTCCTAGTATCATGTTAGGATTATTTTTATGCTTTCTAGTATCATGTTTAGGGTGCCTTTAATCCTTTCTCATATCATGTTAGTACCATGTTAGGTTTAAAGCTTCGATCTTTATCGTTTAGTGACATGCTAGGGTTTGTTATTAATCTTGTTAGTATCATGCCTAGGATCTTGCTATTATTATTGAGCTTTGTTATGCCTTATCATGCTATTATCATGATTATTATTTATTCTTTATTATTATGTTGCTTGATTTTATATTGTTATTGCTTGATCACGCCTTTTATGCAGGTTAAAGGGAATTTGTACTTGAAATCACGCTTAATAAGATAATTAATAATTTGGTTTAGGCTAATGTGATATTAATTCAAGTGATCACCAATAATAGTATTATTTGTGCATTAATATTCAACCAACATAGATAAACAGGGTAGGTTCAATATGATGTTTGTATGTTTTTTGAAAAGCGCACATGAATACGAGCAGAACAAAGTAGAGGCCTATTTTATAGGGCGGGTCCTTTCTTTTGTAGATTGGATTCGTACCCTCATCCCCAGACCCTGTTTGGTTCAAGACCTTATGGAGGATTTGACGGTCCTTTGGATTGTCTTTTGGGTACAAGTTCCTTAAAACTTGTTGGCGACTCTTTTTGCTCTTTGTCTTTCCCTTTGGAACGCCACCGTACTTTAGTGTATGATCACAGTGGGGTTCAAGTTTGGGGTTATCGTAATGCTTGAAATATTCCCTACAATTTTATTTTCATTTTATTATTTTTTCCTTCCTTTGTTATTTTCATTTTCATTTTCATTTTATTTTTTTTACTTTTATTTGTCGGTTTTAGTTTTATTTCACTTTGTTTTATTTCTCGGTTTTTTGTGTGTTTTGTAGGTATTTGTTCCAAGTGTGATTTGGTGTTAGAAACTACTTAGTTTGGTCTTCATCACCATCATGGTAATGATGGTGATGGTGTTGGCAACAACCAGAAACTCTACAGCAAATCTCCCCTGCCTTCCCCTGTTCAACTCCCTTATTTCCCCTGCTTCAAACCAGCAACATCAACTCCAACAACAACTTCAATCTCCCCTGTTCCCCGAAGCAACCCCCAGCAGCCACTACCTCACTCCCTCACCTTGCAACACCAACCTCCCAGCAGTTCCGCCGCACCTCGAACACACCACCACTTCACGCAGCCACCGTAGCCCCTGCTGCCCCCAAACACCACCAACACCCACCACAATTACACCTCAAATCCAGCGACCTCACCACGCAAGAGCAGCTCCGACTCCACTCCAATTCCCGCAAACCACCTCACGCAACAACGACAATTGCAGCAACATCAACTCAGCCTGCACCGTCGCACCATATCTCCAGCCACAACCACCTATTGCGCCGCCCTTGAAACAATTCCCAGCCGCAGCTAACGCCTTCTTCTCCTCCGCAACCACCGCAATTGTGCTCCTTCGAACCTCAGCAGGTGCGGGCGCACATTCAACGATTGCGGCCGCACCCAGCTGGGTATGGCTAAGCCGTTGATTGATGTTAATGGACGGCTGTGATGTGAGAAGTAGGGGATAATTCCCTTTGATTGGAGCAGCACCGATTTCCATTTATTTCTTTGTCTTCTTTTTCTAATTTTCTTTTTATTTTTAGTTTTATTTTTCTTCCCTTTTAATTTATTATTTATTTTATTTTCTTTTCTTTTCCTTTTCTTTTATTTTATTTTCTTTTCTCTTTTATTTTCTTTTACTCTTGTATTTATAAATACCCATTTTTGGGTAGAGAGGGAAACAATTAGACAATTAGATTTTTAGATCATTTTTCCTAGCTTAGTTGAGAGCTTCTCTCTCTAGTTTAGGGTTAATTTTAGGGGTAGATTTTAGAGAGAGAAAGTGAGGAATTTCAATGGTGATTGAGAGATTGAAGATTCAAATGTGACAATTGTATTGGAGATTTACTCTATCATCAATGAGCATTTCTAAACTCTATCTCATTTATTGCTTTGTTTAATTTTCATTGTTTTGATTGTTGTTTTGATTGGAATTTTGATGAATTGATGATTGATTTTGGATATTCATGTTAGTATTGGTAGAATTGATGATAATGTTTGAGTAGTTGTTTGGTTAGGGATTCGGTGAAGCTTTGATGTAATGAATTGATGTAAATTGGGGATAATTGATGGAATTGATGATGTGATTAAACTTGGTTGATTGATCATGTGCATGTGTGTGATTAATTAGAGAGTAGCTAACTTTGATTATTGCACTAGATTGCATTGTAAGTTCACATTGATACGGACCATTGATTTGTGGCTTGCATTTACACGATTGAGGTGTGTTGTGATGTTTCCTAGCTAGAGTTTATCGTAGTTGACGCTAGTTAGACCTCTAGGAGAATAGCTTGACATGCTCTTTTGGTTGCATGATTGATTTTCCCTCACATTGCTTGACTTAGTCGACTTTCCATTCCAATTTGCATCGTTCATTGCCATTATTTGCGGATCCTAATCCCTAGCTCTTATATTTGGTTGGTTTCCTCGCTTTAGTAGTTGTTAGAGCCGCCTTTTATCTCTTGTCTTCGCCCTAGCTTAGGCATAAAATTGGAAGCACTTAGACATTACCGTTCCTTTGGGTTCGACCCTTGACTTACCTCTATACTTGTATTTAGGTTTGTTGAGTGTTTATAAATTTTGTTTGGCTTAGGGAGAATTAACCCAACGACCTAGTTTTCCCCACGTCAGAAGCAACTACCAACATGCCACAAACAAGTACAATCCGGCTTCATGATCCTCCTAGTTCAATCCAACTACCCTAGCATACACTATCCTAGAGTCAACCGAACATAGTCTCAAACCGTGCATACCTTTACAACCTAGGAAGAAAATCATGCAAAAGACAAGTCCAATGTACAAGGTTCATTCCATAAGAAAAGAAATGAAAAACGCCTCAAAATCACATCAAAAATGAATGACAGTAAGAGAAAAAGTAAAATAAAAGAAAGTAATAGAAAAGATACGGAGACTTAGAAAAGGAAATATAGGAGAAATAGGATGCAAAGGACTAGAAAGCAAGTTAAACACATAAAATTCCCAATTGACAAACAAGTAATCGATCGACATCAAAGTCATCGATCCCAAACACATTACGTGTTAACAAGAATCCATCCTCGAACCATTCAACTTCTACTAAACTAATCATATTCTATGCAACCAAGGAAAATAAAGAGAAAATAAGAAAGGTCTCACCGGGCTTCCAAGCTTAGCAAAAATAAACGAAGCGATTAGAAACCACCTCGTAGCATTCCATATCCATAAGCGCTTCAAGGAACCAAGTGAGAAAAAGAAATAAAAGAAACTATGAACAAAGAAAATGGTTAGTAACTTCAAAACAAATAAAAGAAAACAACAAAGAAAAAGAAACTGATCCAATCAAAAAGTATATACAACCAAAGAAATAAAGGCTAAACTAACCAAAGAATAGAAAGAATAAAAGAAATAAAACTAAGTAAACAATAAAGTCTAAACTAAATAAAGAACTACTCTAAACTACAAGATTTGGATTTAAGGGATTTGGATCAAAGGATTTTGGATTAAGGGATCATCAACAACAACATGCCAAGCGAAACATCACCACAAACAACAAGCATCCAAGCAAATTGGGCAAACAAGCTAGCTACAAGGAAGGTAGCCTAGAGATCATGAAAATGAGGAAATCAAACAAGAGGAATAAAAATAAACATGCAAACAACTAAGGTATGTACACAACAACAAAATTGGTCACCGAGCAAATTATTAGTTCCCCCAAAGCTAAATAAAAATACATCTCAACATCCCAATAAACATGCATCTAAAATATAAGGGATGGAGGCAAAAAGCATGAAGAGCGAAAGGGAACTAATAACTACTACCATCACCACCACCACTCCCACTCGGCCCGGCCCCATCGGGGTCCTTGTTGCGCTCTGGGTCATCGAAGGGATGAGGGTAAGGCTCCCAACTTCCGGTGTACCCCTCGGGCCACCCATAATGCCCCATGAAAAGATCTTGTTGCCAAGGAGCAAGAGGGGTGAAGTTATCGGGCAAAGTGAGTTCGAAGGGGTGGTTGGGATGGACATGGGGGTAGTTAGGATCACCCTTATAGTCACTACCACCCGGAGCCTTGTAATCATAGTTATTGTGCTCGTCCGGATAGTAGCGACGCTTAGTGTCGGGGTTAGAAGGCCCCGATCAATAAGGATGCCCAGACGAAGGTAGAGTACCTTGTTGGGGCGGGAAGTACGGATAGTTAACCAGGGGAGTAATGTTCCAACGGTTAACTTCCGCCTCATAAATTTGTTGTTGTTGTGCAAACATACCTTGCTTGTTGCATCTCTTGAATACCTCTTAGTTGCTCATAGATGGCCCCAAAGTCTTGATCATACATGCCATCCACGTGGATTTTCAATCCACTCATTTGCTCACTAAGAGCCCTCAAATCCGCATTGGCATAAGCATGTTTCCCTTGCTCGTGCTCTTGCTCTTGAGGAGCTTGTTGTTGTCGAGAATATTGTTGTTGTTGTTGTTGTTGTTGATGTTGTTGTTGTTGTTGATGTTGTTGTTCCTCTTATCATCTTCTTCCTCATTCTCATCGGAGTCGAAGTTAGGATGCCGAAAGGACATGGGGACATGCCACACATTGTTGGCGATACAACCCAAAGAAGTCAAGCCGGGGTTAGGTAAGTAGCACCAATGCTCGTTACCCTAAGCCACTCATATCTCCCTTCGCTATAGCACTTGGAGATGAATTGGATTTGACCCAATTGTTGCATATCGAGGTAGATGGAAGTACTTTCCCCGATCTCCTTACAAAATGGGAGATAAGCATCGAGGCGAAGGTGAGTCAAGAGCCTAGTTACCATGCCCCCGCATGGGATCTCTCCCGTATTCCTCTTGCGAAGGTCCAAACAATATTGGGCAAAGATATAACCCAAGTTCAACCGGCCCACGTACTCCGGGCGGGTAGACAACCAAAGGACCTTGAGCTCCAACTTGCTCAACTTCCCCAATTCTTGTTTGGGGAACAAAACATAGCCCAAAAGACGGTGTACAACCCTAAGACAAGGTTGGTACACCGATGAGATCTTAGCCTTGTTGGTGATAAACTCGGTACCACCTGAGATGTCTTCCCACCATGAGTTTTGATCATACTCCGGGAAGATGTAATGTTCAACGTTTACAATATATATCCCCGTGGGGATCAAAATCCAAAGCGGCGTTGAACTCTTCCAATGAGTGGTCGAAGATGTGGTTGAACAATTGGAAGCGCACCCTATATATGTAACACCCTAGAAATTCCTTTCCTTTAAAATACACTTTACTCTTTTTAAAATACGATTTAGGAATATCTAAGACGTTACCGCCACCGTGAAAACGGCTAAGGCAATTATCAAAGACACACAGCGGAAGACTTAACTCAAAACCATTCAAAAACGAGTCAACTTAAAAGTCAACCAAACGAAAGTAAAGATTAAAACCAAAGTCAAACGAAGTCAAATAAAATCAACCTACAACTTGGAACCATTGAAGGCCCTTATCAAAACCAATTAGATTACGAAAACCTTTGCGTTAGTGTCATAAGCATAACATAATATAATATAATATAATATTTGAATGCAATAAACCACATCTCAACTAATAGAAAATAGCATGATTCGCTCTTCACTCATGCCCCGTCATGAATATGTTTCAACACCTGAAAAGATTATCTCCACTTGCCCCCACTACTCTCCATTAAATTGGATCATCGTAGGGCCAAGATAAAGACATAGCCAAACACAAACAACACACACAATCAGCAAAGCTAAGTACATAAGCGTATTTAAACACCCTAACATGCAACTCCAAGCATCACACATACTTACCTCATTGCACCTGTTTACAAGCACACACAACAAACAACAAGACTCTTTAACTGGACACTAAATAATTTATTTAGCGTTGATTACGCATCGAACGGGTTTCTAACTTGATTAAACCTTTCTCAATGAAATGAGAACCACTGACACGGGAGCTAACCGTGCCAGCATCACCTGTGCCACACATTGGTGGCGGAATTCCAGCGCATAATAATAATAAAAGGGAATATACAGCGTCCTGTACTCCATTAGAAGTTATGATCAAATATAAAGTCACATAACTCCTCCCATATGTTCATACTCAAGGTATATACGTTCCAAGAGTTTTGGTGCGTAATCTCTTTCACTTTACGTTATTTACATATTATTAGACTTGGTGATGACTCTCAAACATAACAATTCAATCATCAATAATAATTCAACCATTCAAACATATCAATTTAATTCTTGAATATTTAGTGACCATATAATATTTAATGTTGAACCCCTTTTTATTACTTTCTCAGTGTCTTGGACACTGTAAACGCATAAAGCGCCAACAATCCTCTCCTTTGGTGTTTAAAGCACCAACATACAATTTATTTCTTATGTACATAGACATTTACTTAGCTCCTTCTTCATGCTTAAAGCATCAATAAAAATAATATGAACCATAATAAAATTCCTTTTCAATATTCCAAACATAATTAAACAATTAGCTTAATTAAACATGCTCTCTAACATGCCATAAATAAATATGTAGTCCATATAATCATGCCAAAATATGATTTTCCAATCCATAGATCATCACAAATAATTCATGCTTCACAATTCAATCACCAACACCAATAATTCACAAATCAATACGTGAACCTTAACATGATGCTACTTATAATTGATTGAATTTAAGCCTAGCATGATTCTACATCATCAAAATATGCTAAGTACGCGAACGTACCTCAATTAAGCCCTTTGAATGGCCGAGAACACTACAACAATTCCCGAATCAAGTATCCTACAATAAGGGACAATAATACTAAATTAATTACTTTTGTATACACAATTTCCAGCAACTTAAACTCACTTTAAACTATTTAGAATAATCTGAAAATTATTTAAAAACCCTTAATTAAACTCCTTTTTAATAGGTTATCACACCCTTTTATTAAAATCACAATTATACTACTTTAAATAAAATTCCAGCATTTTAAACTAATCTAAAACCCCTTTAAAACTTCATCAAAATATATTTTCATACTTAAATTATCCATAGAAAAATTAAATTATATCTTACCCTTTAAACTCAAGGATAAAATTTAAAAAAAACTTCGTTAAAAATCAAAAACTGCCCGAAAATCATACTTAGAAGCTGAATTTGGCCACGAGAGGGTGGTGCTCACTACCAAAGGTAGTGAGTCTTTCTTAAAACGTTGTTTCCACATGGAAAACACTACTTTTTTGTCAAAATCGGATGAGTTTAGAACCTGATCGGGATTAAAACGGGATTAATATTAACGAACGGAAAATCTATAATTAAAGCACGAATTTAAGAGTTCAAAATAATCTGGAATTAAGTTAAACTAATTAGTAGTTATAATCACCAAAATTTCCAAAATATCATTACTATAAAAGCCCTAAATCAATTGTTCATAAAAACCCTAAAAATCAAGTCTTTAATAATAAAAACCCTAGCTTTTAATACTTTATAAAATCTGAAATTAAAACACTCTATACCCTAAAATTTACAATCTTTAATCATCAAAACATAATTATGATACTAATCAAACATACTTTAAATAATTAAAATCAAAATCCATAAATAAAATCATCAAAATAGTTAGAATGAAAAGAGGAGAGAAAAAGGGAAGAAAATAAGACTGACCTTTTTGTGTGGGAAATTTTTGGGGATAAATGGAGTATTTATAGAGTGGAGTAGGGTAGGGTAGATCTCGGGCTTCATAAAAATTATGGAGTTGGATAATAAAATAGTTGGCCCAAATTATAAAAATAGGATGGTTGGGTTTATAATGAAGATGGGCTACATTTGGATTAAATACTTGTTGGCCCAAATAGAAATACTTGATTAGTCTATAATCCAATAATTAAAATAGTTTTACCCAAAATATATTTTATAAATAAATAAATAAAATATAAAATACGTTAAAAATACGGGGTATTACAATATACCCCTCTTACGGGTACAAGCTCCAAGGTAGCCAAGAACTCCAAAGTAGGCTCCTTTTAGGTGCGGTAGGCATCGGTGATGAAAGAACCCAATCGGAGATTTAGGAGCAACGACCGCACATCATTATCAATACCCAATTTCACCATATCGGGTTGGAAGTAGTGGCGGGTTTGTTTTAGGGTTCTTTCTTCCTTCAAATTTTGGTACAAGGTCTTTTGTTTGTCGGTTAAGTTTTTCTTTTTGGGTAGAGAGGTTGGGGGTCGTGTTTGAGTGGAGGAGGGGTTGGAAGTACTAGGCCTAGAAGATGTACTAGGCCTAGAGGAGGTACTTGGGCGAGGAGGTTCATCGATGCTAACATCGGTTTTCCGTTTCTTGGTGAGTTTCTTGAGGTATTTAGACATTTTGAGAGGCTTAGAAAGATCACCAAAATCCAACAAGGAGCAAACCAATGAACCACGAATACCACACCCAAATTCACCACTTACTACCAAAATTGCCAAACTCCAAATTCACACTTCTTTTCAATCAAAACCAATTCCAAACCAATCAACAACACCAATAATCCAAGAAAAACTTCCTTTCAACAATCCAAGAACAACCACAAGACCATTACCAAAATCACCACATACTACCAATACTCCAAAAATTCAACTCACAATATATCAACCAAAAATGATGAGAATTACTACAAAATCAACAAACAATACAATGTCATGCAAAATCAATCAGTAAACATCACCAAATCACAACCAATATCAAGATCAAGCATAAAAAATCACAAAATCAATACTACACTATTCATGCTCATAAAAATTATCAATCTATGCAAAATTATGATATAAATGGCAAAATTAAAGCAAGGATTAGTGATTATACCATAAAAGAAGGAAGATTAACCAATTTAGAGCAACCAATTTGGACCCACAAAGAAAGCCCCAAATTCGGCCACCAAGAGTAGGAGAGAGAGCGAGTGAAATTTGGATCAATATGTGAGGAATTTGTAGTGTAGAAAGGATTGTGAGTGATTTTGAGTTAAAATGGAGTGATTTTAGTGAGGATTTGAAGGATTTAAGATGGTGAATGGTGAGTGAGGAGTGCGCACAAGGGAGGGTTTTGGAAGGGGAAGCCGTGAAGTAGATAGAGGAAAAGAAGAAATGAAGGGAGGAAAGAGGAGGAAGAAGGATATATTGCACGTCCAGCAACGTGCGGCCGCACAGAGCTGATGTGCGCCCACACACACAGGCTGTGCGCTTGCACATGCCTCGTGTGCGGCCGCACATCCCTGTGCGTGCCCCTTCCTTCTTTTTTCTCAAAAATTCGATACTTACTGCCTATTTTGGTGCGCACATGAATCATGATGGTGATGAGGAACAACATAGGCAGTAGCTAAAATCATTTTCAAAGCCCTCAAAGTTGAAAATTCATGTGCTCACCACAAAAATTCACTAAGTATCAATTTCCTCCAACTTTCAAAACATGAATTTCCTATCTTACCTCTCTAAAATTCTTACCTTTTTTACCTCAAATTTCGATTAAAATCGAACAAAATGTGATTTGTGCCATGAATACCTTCCATCCATCATGCATGCTTGTAGAATTCCAATCTCGCAAAAGGTCATCCTAAAAATCCAATCAAGTAGAAAAGTGAAAGAAAGACAAAGTAATAAAAGAAACAAAAATAAGAAAATTCAAAAATCAAAAGGAAAAGTTAGAAACTCCGGGTTGCCTCCCGGGAAGCGCTTGGTTAAGGTCCTAAGCTCGACCCTTCCTCCAAATCATGGAGGGTCAAAGAACACCACCTTCTTCAAGGTAGTTGATAGAGCAAAATCTTGTTCAATTTTGAGCAACTTCTCATCGTTGCTTAATGAAACCTTCACAAAATTCTTTTCAAATTCTTCATTCTCCTTTCTCAACTTCTTTCTTTTTCTTGCTTTTTTCGAGTCACGGGCCTTTTTCTTCGGCTTGACTTCAACATCTTTAATCATGGAAGCTTTCTCTTCATCTTGAGAATTAAGGTTGAACCAATTTGGAATCTCAATTTCTTTTTGATGAGCGTCATTTATGGCGCTCAAAAGAATAAGATTTAGGTTCTTTTTCTCTATTTTCTTTCTTTATTCTCCTATATTTTTCTTAGTTTTATTTGGTTTTCCTTTCTAATAACTCATTTTGTGTTTTGTTTAGTTTTTATGTGTTTTTCATTATTTTGGTCCTTAAGTCGTAGTTTTAATTTTATTTCCTTTATATTCTATTTAACTTTATTTATTTTTATTTTATTTATTTTTATTTTATTTTATGTCCCAATCCTCTCCTCGGTTTTCTTGGTTTGTGTAGGATTGTGTTCGAGTTCAAAGTCCAATATTTGAGTCACATGATTCGAGCCAAACATGGAGGCACAAGTTGCTCTACCCCTGCTACACTCTTAAACATCACCACCCCACACCTTAACCTCCACCACACCTCACGCACCCATCTTCCCTGCTCCCAGCCACGCAAAACTCACGCAGCAACAAACAATTGCAGCAACATCAAACCAGCCACCATCACACACTCAACCACCACGCAACAAAACCAGCCACCTTCACCACTTTCAATCCCGCCAACATCAACACCAAAGCAGCTGCTGCCACCGCACACTCCATCACCAGCAAACACCAAATCCGCCACCAATCATCCCGCAATAACCATCCTCGCGCAGCTCCCCTGCTCCCGCAACAACCACCAATTGCCCCTGCTCCAGCCGCACCCAATCACCTCCAATTACACGCCACCAGCTCCCCCGCAACCCGCAACCAATTCGACTCACAACCATCCCACATCGCCACACCAACTACCACCTACACCACAATTTGCAGCCCACATTCCCGCAGCAACCACCAGCCGTAAAACACCCGCAAACAACCACCAAAATCCCGCAGCAACCACAGCCCAAAGACCACCCAAAACCGCAAGAGCATGCAAGAGCTAGAAAAATCATAAGAATTAGCATTATTCTCTTGCTCATAACTATCCTTGGCAAACCACATATAGAAATCCCAAGCCTCATCCAAAGATTTGGCTCGAAATTGACAATTACACATGTTTTCAATCACCCCTCTAGTATACTCATTCAAACCCCAATAAATGACTTCACAAGCCTCCCATAAGGAACAACCATGGAAATTAGAGCAGTCTTCAAACCTATTAAAGTAGACCCAAAAGGGTTCATATTCAAATTGAGGCAAAGAGGAACAAGACATCTCATTTTGGACAAATTGATCCATGACTCAATGAAAACAAACAACAAGCAACCAAACAAGAAAGCTCAAGAATATACACAAACAAAAACGAAAACAAGAAGAAAAACAAACCAGAAGGAAATTATCCACAATGGACTAGTCTCAATAAGATAACACAATGGTAATGGAAGCCGTTCCCCGGCAACGGCGCCAATTTGACAAGGGAATAATCGCGTCGTCAAACGACTACACCTAGATCAAATACAATTGATACAACCTAAAAAAACCTAATACGAGTATAAGGCAAGCATAGGGGTCGAACCACAGAGAACGGTTAAACACCACCAAATGTTATCGACAATTAAGCTAGTCCGGAATAGGAGATAAATAAACTAAAGTCTAAAAATGCTAAAACAAGAAATAAAACATTAAGGGAAATGGTTTAGGTACAGCATTCACTTGAACAATAACAAAAGCATAGAAGTTGAATTAATTATGAACTAAACATGCTCAAATATCAAAATAAAGGATCCAATCTAGCCGCCTTCCGGGGTCAATTGGCTTCTCCTAACATAGCCTCTATGTTTCCACATTAGAACCATATACTAGGAGGTACTATTAAATAACAATCGATACTAATGAACCTTAACTAAGTCAACTTCCGTTCCTTGTTAGCAAAGATTCACCTTTAATCAACCAACAATGTGCACTTGCAAGAAGATTAAACAATATCAAGCATATAAAGACTTTAATCACAAATAAATCAACTCTAAACCTAGAACATGCTCAAGATCCAACTACACCACAACAATCCCCTCAATGGGGAAATTACTCACTAATCGTGATAATAATAAGATTAATCAACAAATAATCAAGAATCAACATGATCAACAAGCAATACCAACAACTAAAACAATAATAAAAATCAAAGCAATAAAAATAGAGGAGAGAGAGTTAGAGATTCTCATTGATTGAAGATGTAAATCAATAGAAAAGATGATCAATTTCTTCTTCAAAATCCAAGCTCAACAATGGTGAAACTCTCACTTTCTCTCTCTAAACTACCCTAACCCTAAGCTAAACCTAGAGAGAGAAGCTCTCCTAAAACTAATTAGAGAGTAGAATAAAAATGATGGATCATTGAAAAGTTCTTTCTAATTACCCCAAAAATGGGTATAAATACTAAGCTAAGAAAATAAGAAAAACAAATAAAGAAAATAAAAAGAAATAAGAAAGGAGAAAGGAGAAAGGAAAAAGGAAAGGAAAAGGAAAAGGAAAAGTAAAAATAAATAAATAAATAAATAAATAAAAATAAAAGGAAAAGAAAAAGAAAACAAATCCCACCCAAAACCATCATCATCCTTCTCCTTTCGTGGCTGCTCTAAATTTCAATCACCAACCATCAAGCATCATCTACCATCATCTTCATCGTTCATCATCAAATTCATCAGGAATCATCAACGGCTGTAAAGCTTCACCCTCAATCATCATCAAATCGTGGCCCTTGGATAAAATCGAATTAATCCCAACCGTTGAAGCTCATTAATTCCATACAAATAACCCCGTAAAATTGGAGCGGCCGCGGCTGGGCATCTCTCGGGCATCTACTGAAAGTTGGACAAGGCTGGAGAACAGAGGGCCGCGCCCGCGGTGGTCTGGGTTGCTGTTTTGGGTTGCGAAGTGGTGCTGATATGCGTGTGAGTGGAAGTGGATGCGGCGATGTTGGAGTTGCGTGGGTGATGATGGTGTTGGGTGGTGTTGCGGGTTGTTGTTATTGTTGTTGTTATGGCTGGTGGTGGTAAGGTGAGATGCGTGAGTGGTGTTTTGGGAGGCGCAGCAGGTGGTTACGGGCTGGTGGTTGTTGAGGGGTTGTGCGATGGCTGTTGTTGCGTGGGCTGGTGTTGTTTGCTGTGATTGGGGTTGCTGGTGGTGTGTGGGGTGTGTGTGTGTGGTTGGAGACGTGGTGGTGTTAGTTGCTGCTGTTGGTGTTATTGATGAGGTGAAGTAGGGGAGTGTGAGAGTTGGAGCAGGGGAAGAGAGTTGGAGCAAATTGGTTTGTGGTGTTGGGCTGGTGTGGTGGAGGTTAAGGTGTGGGGTGGTGACGGATAACGCAGCAGCAGGGGAAGAGCAGGGACAATGTGTTTTTGCCTCAAACCTCGGACCCGAACTCGAACCTACACACCCAAAGAAGACCAAGGAGTGGATCGGGACATAAAATAAAATAAATAAAATAGAAAATAAGAGACATAAAACTAAACTAAAAATAATTAAAGCAACGCAAGCAAATAGAATAAAATAAAATACGAAAATAGACTAAAACTAATAAAAACTACGAAAATAACTTAAAACACGACAAAATTACCAAATAAACAAGAAAAGTTATTAAAGAGAAAACAAGAGAAAGAAAGGGAAAATAAGATAAAATAAACACGAAAATAACCTAAACATTACCCCTAGGAGTGACATAAATATTACTTATCAGTAACATGAGGTGAATCATGCTCATATTGTTGCTGTTATTCGATAACTTCTCAAATTTCTTCGAGATTTTCGAAATCACTTTTCTTGAACTCTTTCAAGGCTCTCGAACTTTTCGAGATTCTTATACTCCCACTTGCCTTTTGAGGAGGCATATTTAGCATAGGGTGATCCAATTATGGTTTGAGCCACGTTTGTTTGTTGCTTTTCTCAAACTCTTTTGAGATTTACACTACTCCCACTTGACCTTTTGGAATAATTTCTATAAGGGCACCTACTTGAGCAACAAACATTTTGTGCTAAGTATGGTCGTGTAGTAGTACCCCGTGCTCTATATAAGAATCAAACGTGCATCAAACGGTTTAATACATGTTTTATTCCTTGCTTTGTAGTATAACTCTTGGATGTTTATCAATGTGTTGGCTTAAATTCTCATTATTACGATCATATCGCAATATTTCGAATGTGTTACCAAGTGCATGTCTTGACTTAAATTTTCACAATTACAATCATATTGTAATGTAATCATTTTCTTGTCAAGTTGAAACTGAACTTCATACTGAACATTTTGAACTTTTCAAAATCTTCACTCTTATGCTTCAACGAAGCACAAGTAGTGATCGAATCACAAATGAAGTTTCATTGTCCATCTCTAGTCTTTGAACCTTTGGTTTTCTTACATCGATATGTATTCGATCTTGAGTTCTCATCATCATTTCTCTAAATGGTGACTTAGTCAAAATTTCAAATTAGAATGATAATTACATATATCAATGGATTCATAATCCAATGATATTGAAAGTCCATCCCTTTGGATCTTCCGCATGCAATTTTCATTTTCATTCGAATTAATTGACATATTAGAGATAACTTTTATATGTATTAGAAATGGTATAATTATTTCTATCATATAGAATTTTTAAACCTATTTAGCAATTCAAAACACATTATGACTCAATGAAGCATAGAATAACATTTATTCCACATTTTTGAATCTTCAATGCTTAGTCATTACTAACATTGAATGGTGTTTTGATAATGGAAAGAATGAATAACATTTATTTAATTCTAGCCAATTTATTAGTGGTGAAATTCTGGTTCTACTTGTAAAGTTGCAACTTTTGCTTCCAGACTTGTAGATTCTACTTGTGAAGTAGCAACATTTGCTTCTAAACTTGTAGATTATTCCTCCTTTAGCTAATTTCTTCCTTTAGTTCAACCAAATTGTGCAATGAATGATCTAAACAAAACATCATATGTCCAAGAAGTAACAATATGCTAAAATAATTTCTATAATATAATTCTTAAATTGGAACATTTCCATTCTTTTACCTTCCATCTATATGAGGTAGTATCTAATCAATTGGAATTGGTCCATTTAATTTGAAACATTTGTTGTTCATAACAACTTTTAGCATGTAAGTAGTTCTAGGTTTGAGAAGTAGCACCTTGTTTGCATTTCTTGGCCTATAACATCTTAATGCAATCCTCATATATTCCTAAACCTTTCCCTTTGAGCCACTTAGAACATTTCTCTTAGGTTCAAAATGATACCTTGCTCAACTACTTTAAGCAATTTTCATGATTTTCCTAAGTCTATTCTATCATTATTTATATTTGAGTTTAATCAAGTATTAAACTGTATATAAAGTAGATGAAGAATACTGTCATTTGATCAACTTTTGATCATAGATATTTCTAATCACTTTCTTATATTCAATCATATTGAGGATAAGAGATTTTATTGGATTTTTATACTTATCTTTTGGAGGGTTTGTACCTCTCATCTCATTATATCCCTTGAAACATTTTTCAAAATGAAGATGTGTTGGCATTTTACTCAAACATTTTGAATAAAACCAACCTTAGACCTGTGACATGAATTTCTAAAACTTGCCTTTTAGAACAATCTTAGCAAAATTGGAATATAGGTTTATGGATTATCTTTTAAACTTTTTGAGAACGTTTCTCAACTTTATTTTCAATCGAGGAGATTATATATAATAATAAAATTAGAACGACATGTTACTTATAAGTAAACGCAAAATTCAATTATGTTTAATTAAATTTAAAGTACCAAAAGCGAATTAAATTGGTAACTTTAAAACACTCTGTTCAATTGAAGTGATCCCAACTTAAATTAAGTGATTCCAAGATCCTTTATTTGTGCAATAATTGACCGGACTGAGGCCCTGCCATCAATCATTACATTTTCAAGGCGAGTAAACTCTTTACTGATTACAACTCTTGTAACTCTTGGTTCAATAATTAACCATCACATGTTTAATTATTACCCTTAGCTTCAAGGTTCTAAACTGATCTTTAGGTAACCTTGTTGAGTATAACCAATTAAAAGTGTAGAACGTTATCTACCCCCACTTCCCCAAGATATATTATGACGCTCTGCTGAGGCCAACCCATCATAACGATCGAAGGTTTTGTCGGGTTTTTAATTGGAAAAGCTGCCTCAATATTACAGGGATCTAGATTTATTATGTTGAGATTAAATAGTGAACTATAGCGCATCATCACAAAACATCAATAAAATCTAACATGCATAAAATACTGAATGCATAAATAAGACATAGCATGGCCCCTAATCTTAAGAAAACTAATAAAGTAAAAAGCTCCCACTTGAAACATCATGGATCTCATCCACCTTGCTCCTTTAGGTCTTCACTTCATGGGCTTCCTGGATTAACTACAACCTGTAATTATACTCTATTCTATCTAATACTTAAATAAAATAAAATAAAATTACAAAATACTTTATTGGTACGTAGACCATACTAAGATTACAAAAATACATCACGATGCGCAGATCATATTTAGCAATCTACTGGGCCATACTAGTCATTATATAGCAATAAACAACATCATATATTATAAAATTGCCACATAATAAATCACTCATCATGCTTTCCTAAACTACAACATCGAATGTTCACAATTAAGGAAACATGGCATCTAAATATCTCATATTTTAATTAATGTAATTAGATAATATCATATATTATTCATGATCATCAATAAAATATCATATATTCTAATTTAGTCATGAGATAGAATCAAATCTTATTTTAGTCTTAAAATCATATTTATCCTCAAATATTATCCTAACAAAGTTAGGAAATTCTATCCTAATTACTAGCCAATCACAATATTTTAAATCAATTATATCCAAAAATAATTACGGGATAATCACACTATTTAAATCAATTATTATCCTTTTGGAATATGCTCAGAATATCCTAATCATTCTTATCCATAATTAACCACTTTAATTTAGGATAATCACCAATTTAACAACTTAAATATGGATGGTATCAAATATAACAACTTTTGAATATTTGATTTTATCCTAAAATAAAAGATCTTATCTAAATAAAACCAATTTTAACTTTTAAAATAAAATATCATATTTTCAAAATATTTTAACTTATCCAAAATAAAACTGATTTTATCCCAAAATAATTTTGCAATTATTTTGAAATATTTTCAAAATAGATTTTTTTTTTTTTTGAAAAACCGTGCACCAGCCACCGTGGTGTGGCCAACCTAAGCCGGCCACAGTGGCCGTACACCTTGCGGTGTATGCTGCTGAAGCAGCGGTGCAGCAGCAGCAATAGCAGTGCCGCGCAGCCTTTGCACGGTGCTGCTGTCGCCGCCCTTGCTGTTCCGATGTCCTGCCCCACCCTACCCCTCCTTCCGCACCACCTGCAGCGGCAGCCGTCGCGGTTGCCGCTGCTAAAATCCTTTCTTTTTTTTTTATCAAATTTTAAACAACTTTTGTTAAACAAAATTCATGTGGTCCATGATAAATTAAAACATAACTTTTATGCTAATTCATCCAATTAAAATTAAATTCACAATCTAATTTTAAATCTAGGGTTCTTCATGAAAATAATCCCCAATTTAATTTAACTTTTAAATCAAATCATTGATCATGCAAAATGCACAATTTATACATTAAATCCACTAGATTAAAAACATGAAGTACGAAACAATCGAAATTATTCAAAACCAAAACACAAAATTAAAATTGTAGGGTTTAGGGTTTCGAAAAATTCGAATCTAGGGTTAGGGTTTTCAAAATTTTCAAGCATAATAGGGCAACAATCAGATCTCTTCATGGCTATTTTGAGCATTAATTGGATTATCAAAGAATTATTGGCAATATGCGTAAATGCAATAGGCTAATTGATACCACTGTAGGAGATTATAGGTACTACGCAGCGGAAATAACATCAATCATATTCATAAAGTACCTAAACCAAGGATCATTGCATAACACATAAAGAACACATAATTGTACCTTTAAAGTGTGATTCCACGTGCGATCGAGCAAGAACAAAGGGAGATAAAGAACCCCAAGCGTGATTCCTCTACTTGGTCCACGGGCACAAGTTAAACCTCCACTAATGCTAGTTAGTCATGATTGAACGCTTCAATCAACCTTCAACGGAGAAGAGAGACACAAGCTAACCACGAACCACCATGACAAACACAACGAGCCACCATGAGGGGCGCTGCACGTACGGACGTGAAGGGGAGAGAAGAGGGCCGTGAGTGAGGAGAGTGCTTAGGGTTTGGGGGCTTGGTTGCTTCTTTCACAATCTACTGTATGTTGATTGTTACTGCTTACTTGCAACCCTAGGCATGGATCTTATGTATAGATCACATCTCTAAATTAGAGCCCATGTCAAAAGCCCAAAACCCTTATCCTAAACACACTACTCTAGCCCAACACTTTACCCTTGTTAACGGGCCTCCTACTTGAATGTGGTCCCCAATAGGCTCATTAACAAAGGAAGGAAGGGATATAGGAGTGTAGGGGATATGGTTAAAATTCCTTGAAAAAGGGACATGAGAGAAGGGGATAGGAGCAATGGTCTTACAAATGGTCTCTTCTTCACCACCATTCCTCAAATCACCAATTTGAGCATGAAAATCAATCATAGAATCCTCAAAAGAAGAACACTCATGATCATGATCTTCCTCAAACATCCAACTTCCAAGAGGAACTACATAATCCCCTTCAAAACAATCATAAACAACAACTCCCTCAACTTCCTTAAAGCCTAAAATCTCAAAGCCATGCATGAATGGATGCAAATTCATTTCAAAATCATCTCTCTCCCATGAAGCATTCTTAATGAACTTACTCAAAAGGCTATAGGTTTTCATTTGACACTCAATAAACACATTAGACATAACCTCAAATGAATCCAAATACTCCTGGATAAAAGGATCACAATCATGCACTTGAGACTCATCAAGATGGGAAAGAGGGTTAAGATTCTCAAAATCAACACTCTCTTCATTCTCAACTCCTTCACCATCACTCATATGCTCACCAATGGGATCCTCACACTCTCTTGGTTGCTCAAAATCATCATCATCATCCTCAACACACACATTAAATTGGGATTTTTCACGAACAAGCATCAAGGGTGACAATTGGCTTTCTAACTCTTCTTTTCTTTTCCTTCCCTCCTCAAGACGCTCCTCATTCTTTTTCATTATCTCTAATTGACCTCTCATAGAATTAAGAATCATTTCCTTACTAGGCCCAAGCTCATTATCAAGCTCAATGCACCTAATTTGAGATTCAAAAGTAGCAATACGGGATTCAAAAGGTGTAGAAGATTGAGGCTCAACAAGAGAAGAAGAAGTACAACCAAGATTGGAAAAATTAACATTAAGATCATGAGCATATACATCACAATGGGGAGTGGGGGCACAATCAAACTCATGAGATTCATCATTAAGGGAACGAAGCACATCACAAGAAGGCATGGTAAATAATGAAGAATATTGAAACACACCATTAGCATCAACTTGAGCATGTACCTCATCATCATGAACAAAAGAGGAAATAGAGTTGAAATCATGTGTTATAGGTTCACTTAAGGGATCATGTAACAAATCATGAGAATTCATGCTAATATTGGAAGTATCAACACATTGCATATCAATAATAGAATCATAATTACCCTTATTACTGACATCCCAAGAAAACCAAACATAAAAATCCCAAGCATTAGCAATTGATAATGCTCTAAATTCACCATTATGCACGCATTCAATTTCATCCCTAGTTTGCTCATTCAAACCAAAATAACAAATCTCACAAGCCTCCCAAAGACTACAACAATTAAAGTCCAAATATCCCTCAAGTCTATTAAAATATTCACAAAAAGGCTCATTGTCATATTGAGGAAACGAGTTACTTGCCATTTTTTTTTACAAAAACAAGCAAAAATAAATAAATAATAAAATAAAAACAAAAGTATACACA
Source organism: Chenopodium formosanum (assembly GCA_024500155.1). Classification (NCBI taxonomy): domain Eukaryota; kingdom Viridiplantae; phylum Streptophyta; class Magnoliopsida; order Caryophyllales; family Amaranthaceae; genus Chenopodium; species Chenopodium formosanum. The sequence goes on from CM044861.1 coordinate 22,627,078, forward strand.
AAGACTTAGACTCAAGCAATCAAAAACAATCGAGCATTGACACCGTTCCCCGGCAACGGCTCCATTTTGAGCGCGGGGAAATTAGGTCGTTGACTAACCTCCTCACGGCCAAACAAAATTTATTATAATCCTAAACTAACCCCTAAACAAGTCTAGTGGTAAGTTCGGAGTCGAACCACAAGGAACGATAATGTTGGATTGTTCTCGATCTAATGCTTAAGCTACGCCAAAGTCGGTTTATGGATACTGGACACTACAACTACACTAACACACATATAAAGATCAAGATATTATAAAGTCTACTAGGGGTAAAGTTCCACTTTGAATAATTAACAAGTTGATGGGAATCGATTTGATAATCAATCATGCAAAGAAAGAATTAAAATGATAATTAATTACACTCAAGAGTAATCTCTCAAATTCCTAGCCTAGATCTCTCATTGACTAGGTGCATAGAAGAAATTTACCCAAAATGCAATCAAATATATAAATTCTAATTCACAATCCCTTGTCAAACTATAACTAACATGCAATTAAGGTTGCTATCTTGGGAGATCAATCCAATCTAAAACAAACAACATGCCATCATCAATTCAATCAATTTAATCACACAATTATCATCAAATTTATCTCAAGTAACTCAATTAACCATACCAAAGCTTCACTCAACACCTAGTAGAATGAAATCTACTTAAACATGATTAACAAAGTAATTGATAAAGCATAAAGAGAGAACAGAGTAAGAAATGCTCATTGATATAAAATGGAGATATTCAAATCATCAATTTCCTCCTTTGATTATCCAAAATCCATAAAAACCATTGTTTCTCTCACTTTCTCTCTCAAAAATTTGAGAGTTTCTCTCTCTAAAAACATAAAACTAACCTAAAACTACTAAAAATATGCATTCCCCCCTCTAAAATGAGCAAAAAATCTATTTATAGCCCTTACTAAATTGTCTAGGAAGCTCCGCAAAAAGTCAAGCAGCGCATAGAGGAGCGGGCGTGCACCCCCTCAGGAGCGGGCGCTCCAAACTTTCTGCCAAACTTCAAAATTGCACACCCTGTGAGGAGCGGGCGTGCGGCCTTGAGGAGCGGGCGCTCCTGGCTGCGGAATGGGCAAACTGCTCAGCTTCAAATGAGCATATCTCCCACGTTTTACATCGGAATTGAGCATGTGACCTGTCGTTGGAAAGCTCTCAAGATAAGATTTCATCTCTGTAGACACCCATTTGTGTCTCCCCAAAACCAAACCCAGTGATGAATACCTTTCACGTCAAAACATAATCGAATGAGGTGAAAGTGTGAAAAGTCAAGTGTTGCGGTTAGTTTTTATTAAAATCCTTCTTTCTGTTTTCGAAAACCATTTCTATTTTATGAAAACGTCCAATTTAGTTTATTTTGGTCCATGATAAGGGTCCAATAATGGTGTAGTTGGATGGGTCTTGAAAATACATTTCCAACGATATATTATAAGCCCAATTCCGATGAATAATGAGGAAGTTATGGCCGAAATACTAAACTGGGCCTAAACCGGATTTTACCTACGACCCAATGATCATGTGGAGGGTCCAAAGGTTTAATCCTATTCCTAAACTAATTAGGATTGATTAGAATCTTCTATAAGTTTCTAAAATATCTTAATTATCCTTTTTTGAAAAGATAAGATCATGGAATTTGATTTAAATATAAACTTTCCTTTTTTTAAAACTTTCCTAATTCTATTCGGATTTAAAGATGTTCAAAGATAGTCAGATATTATTTTCGTGCCTCATAATTTTTATCCAAATTTTATATGGTTGGATAGATCTTGAAATTATCTTTCCAATGATATATTATAATAATAAATCCGAGCTATAACAAAAAAGACATGAAAGATATACGAAACTCTATCCAAAACAGACACCGTCCTACTATTTCGTCCATATATTTTTATCTACATAAGATTTTAATCTGATTCTAATTGCATTAGAAAGTAGACTTCAAGAGCTTTCCAACGACATATTATATGACTTATTTGGACTTATAGATCAAAAGATATGATTAAAACAAAATCCGCAAAAAACTGTCTTGTCGCGAAACGACAGGCTTGTCGCCTGGCGACAGACTCTGTTGCCTGGCGACAAGATAAATCTTTGGCGACAAGGTTCGTTTGATTAGCGACAGCATGGAGTTTTATTCCTTATCAAATTCTATGATTTTCCTGACTTTTTCCTTATAAATAGGGTCCGAACCTCTGTTTTTATTCATCAACTTTCATCATCAATTCTCATTCATTCTTAATTCTTAATTCTTAATTCTTTCTCCCTCTCTTTCTAAACTAGCTTTACACACAATATTCCGCATTCACAAGATCTTGAGTCATCTAGCCAAGTTCGAAGTTGCCTTCGCCCTAGACGTGAAAGGTTGATAATTTCTGAGGGTTTGGTCCAAAACTAGTCTAAACTTTGTTTAATTTGATTTCAATTTAATTCTTTAATTATTCTTTATTTATTTTCATTGAAGTTTACTAACTTGTGTATTTTGTTATTAGAAAGAGGTACGAGGCTTCAAAGTAAGTAGATTAGCTTACTCCCTATTTCTTTCACAATGTAGATTGCATGCTTATTATTGTTTAATTCCTAGTATCATGTTAGGATGTTATTTTATGCTTTCTAGTATCATGTTTAGGGTGCCTTCTATTGCTTTACTCTTTCTAATATCATGTTAGTGCCATGTTAGGTTTAAAGCTTTGATCTTTATTGCTTGTGACATGCTAGGACTTGTTATTAATCTTGTTAGTATCATGCCTAGGATCTTGCTATTATTATCAAGCTTTATTATGCCTTATCATGCTATCATCGTTATTGTTATTTATTGTTTATTGTCATGTTGCTTGATATATATTATTGTTATTTGCTTGATCACGCCTTTTATGCAGGTTTAAAGGGAATTTGTACTTGAAATCACGCTTAATAAGATAATTATTAATTTGGTTTAGGCTAATGTGATTTTAATTCAAGTGATCGCAAATAATAGTATTATTTGTGCATTAATTTCAACCAACATAGATAAACAGGGTAGTTTTAATATAATGTTTGTATGTTATTCGAAAAGCGCACATGAATACGAGCAAAACAAAGTAGAGGCCTATTTTATAGGGCGGGTCCTTTCTTTTGTAGATTGGATTCGTACCCTCATCCCCGGACCCTGCTTGGTTCAAGACCTTATGGAGTAGTTGATGGTCCTTTTGGATTGTCTTTTGGGTACAAGTTCCTTAAAACTTGTTGGCGACTCTTTTTGCTCTTTGTCTTTCCCTTTGGAACGCCACCGTACGTTAGTGTATGATCACAGTGGGGTTCAAGTTTGGGGTTATCATAATGCTTGAAATATTCCCTACAATCTCCAATTAGAATCGCCCCAAAATGTTTTGTAGATCAAAAGATATAGGCGTTTGAAGTATGATCTTTGCAAATCAAGTGCACATTTCTTCATTACTTGTTCTTTTATGTTTTATCTTTCTTCAATCTTGAGCAATGAACTTATCCAAATGTTCCTAAACATAAGAGTAAACCAATAAAGTTTAATCTAATGTCATAAGCCACCAAAATATGCAAGAAAAGCCAAAATTTAGCAATAACGACATTTCACACATAAACATGACAAATGTAATAAAACGTTATTAAAGCCAAGTAAAAAGATAGAAAAACTATGAAAAACTAACTAGAAAACTCCTAAAAATAGCGACAGAAATGACACTTATCAATTTAACAAAGATAATTGTTTCAAATGAAAGTCAAACACATTCAAACAATGCTTTTTGAATCAAATGAAAGTCAAATGAATTCAACAAAGCTTTTTGACTCAAATGAAAGTCAAACACATTCAAACAAAGCTTTTTGAATTAAGTGAAAGTGAAATGCAATTGACAAAGCTTATTTAGTCAAATGAAAGTCAAACACATTCATACAAAGCTATTTGAATCATATAAAAGTCAAATGCATTCAACAAAGATTATTGAGTCAAATGAAAGTCAAACACATTTAAACAAAGCTTTTTGAATTAAATGAAAGTGAAATGCAATTAATAAAGCTAATTGAGTCAAATGAAAGTCAAACACATTCAAACAAAGCTTTTTGAATCAAATGAAAGTCAAATGCATTCAACAAAGCTAATTGACTAAAATGAAAGTCAAATACATTCAAGCAAAGCTTTTTGAATCAAATGAAAGTCAAACACATTCAAACAAAACTAATTGATTCAAATGAAAGTCAAACTCATTCATACAAAACTAATTGAGTCAAATAAAAGTCAAATGCATTATGAAAAGCCAATTGAGTCAAACAAAATCAAACACATTCAGACAAAGCTTTTCAAATCAAATGAAAGTCAAATGCATTCAACAAAGCTAATTGTGTCAAATGAAATTCAAACACATTCAAAAAAAGCTTTTTGAATCAAATGAAAGTAAAATGCATTCAACAAAGCTAATTGAGTCAAATGAAAATGAAACACATTCAAACAATGCTTTTTGAATCAAGTGAAAGTTAAATGCATTCAACAAAGATAATTGAGTCAATTGAAAGTCAAACACATGCATACAAAGCATTTTGAATCAAATGAATGTCAACTACATTTAAACAATGCTTTTGAACCAAATAAAAGTTAAAAGCATTTAACAATGACATTTGAGTCAAATGAAAGTAAATCACTTTCAAACAAAGCTTTTTGAGTTAAATGAAAGTCAAATGCATTGAACGGAGCTTTTTGACTCAAATGAAAGTCAAACACATTCAAACAAAGGTTTTTGAATCAAATGAAAGTAAAATGCATTCAACAAAGATAATTGTGAGAAATGAAAGTCAAACACATTCAAACAAAGCTTTATGAGTCAAATGAAAGTCAAATTCATTCTACGATGATAATTGAGTCAACTAAAAGTCAATCACATTCATACAAAAGCTTTTTTAGTCAAACGCATTCAACAAAGCTTTTTGACTCTAATAAAAGTCAAATAAATTCAAACAAAGCTTTTTGAATCAAATAAAAGTCAAATCCATTCAATAAAGATAATTTAGTCAAATGAAAGTCAAACACATTCATACAAAGCTTTTTGAACCAAATGAAAGTGAAATGCATTCAACAAAGATAATTGAGTCAAATACAATTCAAAACATTCAACAACACTTTTTGAATCAAATGAAAGTCAAAATGCATTTAACAAAGATAATAGAGTCAAATGAAAGTCAAACACATTCAAACAAAGCTTTTTGAATCAAATGAAAATCAAATGCGTTCAAAAAAGCTAATTAAGTCAAATTAAAGTCAAACACATTCAAACAATGCTTTTTAAATCAAATGAAAATGAAATGCATTCATCAAAGCAAATTGAATCAAATGAAAGTGAAACAAAGCTATTTGAATAAAATGAAAGTCAAATGCGTTCAACAAAGTTAATTGAGTCAAATAAAAGTCGAACACATTAAAACAAAGATTTTTTAATCAAATGAAAGTCAAATGCATTCAATAAAGCTAATTTAGTCAAACGAAAGTCAAACTCATTCAACAAAGCTTTTAGAACCAAATGAAAGTCAAACACATTCAAACAAAGCTTTTAAAATCAAGTGAAGGTCAAATGCATTCAACGAAGTTAATTGAGTCAAATGAAAGTAAAACACATTCATACAAAGCTTTTTAAATCAAATGAAAGTCAAATGCATTCAATAAAGCTTTTAGACTCAAATGAAAATCAAACAAATTCAAACAAACCTTTTTGAATAAAATGAGAGTCATATGCATTCAATAAAGATAATTGAGTCAAATGAAAGTCAAACACATTCATACAAAGCTTTTGGAATCTAATGAGAGTCAAATGCATTCAACGAAGATATTTGAGCGAAATGAAAGTTAAACACATTCAAACAAAGCTTTTTGAATCAAATGAAAGTCAAATGCATTCAACAAAGATAATTGAATCAAATGAAAATCAAACACTGTGCGGGTGCACATCCCTGTGCGTGCCCCTTCGTTCCTTTTTCTCAAAAATTTGATACTTACTGCCTATTTTGGTGCACACATGAATCATGATGGTGATGAGGAACAACATAAGCAGTAGCTTAAATCATTTTCAAAGTCCTCAAAGTTGAAAATTCATGTGCACACCACAAAAATTCACTAAGTATCAATTTCCTCCAACTTTCAAAACATGAATTTCCTATCTTACCTCTCTAAAATTCTCACCCTTTTACCTCAAATTTCGACTAGAATCGAACAAAATATGATTTGTGCCATGAACACCTTCCATCCATCATGCATACTTGTTGAATTCCAATCCCACAAACGGACATCCTAAAAATCCAAATAAGTAGAAAAAAATAAAAGAAAAGACAAAGTAATAAAAGAAACAAAAATGAGAAAATTCAAAAAATCAAAGAGAAAGGTTAGAAACTCCGGGTTGCCTCCCGGGAAGCGCTTTCTTAAGGTCCTAAGCTCGAACCTTCCTCCTAATCATGGAGGATCAAAGAACACCACCTTCTTCAAGGTGGTTGATAGAGAAAATTTTTCTTCAACCTTGGGCAACTTCTCATTGTTGCTTGATGAAACTCTCACAAAATTCTTTTCAAACTCTTCTTTTTCACTTTTCAACTTCTTCCTTTTCCTTACCTTCTTCAAGTCACGGGCCTTTTTCTTCGGCTTGACTTCAACATCCTTAGTCATGGAAGCTTTCTCTTCCTCATGAGAATTAAGCTTGAACCAATTTGGAAAACCAATATCTTTCTCATCCCTTGGCTTTTGAATCACAAATTTTTCTTCACTAACATCATCAATGCTTGAACAAACATCATCAACAATCTCAAAAACATTGTTAGTAGAAGAATCAATCATGCACATATCATTAATGGAACGAGAAAGACTAGCACATGCGATATCTTGGACACAAGATAAAGACTCATGCATTGGTTTCAACTTAAAACTCTCTTCTAATATCCCACACCTCAAAGTAATTTGACCTCCTTTGACATCTATTAAAGCTCCCGAGGTAGCTAAGAAAGGCCTCCCTAAGATGATTGGAATATGTTGATCCTCCTCAATCTCTAAAACAACAAAATCCACCGGAAAAACAAACTCTCCAATCCTTAAAGGGACATCATCAATTCTTCTCCTTAGGAAGCTTAATAGAACGATCGGCCAATTGAATTGTTATCTTAGATGGTTGAAGCTCACCTAGATCAAGCCGCTTGAAAATCGAGAAGGGCATTATGCTAACACTAGCCCCAAGATCACACAAAGCATTTTCAAAAACCATTTTCTAAATTTGACAAGGGATTGAAAAATTCCCCGGATCTTCCATCTTCTTTGGAAGTTCACCATGGATAAGAGCACTAAAGCACTTCCCTCCTTCCACCGAACTACCCTCATCAAAATCCTCTCTCTCTTCTAAGATCTCCTTAAGAAACTTGGAGTACTTAGGCATGTGGGAAATTGGTTCGGTAGGGGGTGTAGAATCATGAACATCCTTAAGAACTTCAAGGAACTTCCCAAATTGCTCATCCATTTTGAATCTCAAATATTTTCGGGGATATGGTAGATCGAGAAATCTCTCTATCTCACTAATCTTTTCATCAACACACTCTTCTCTTTTGTCATCCTCACAATAGAATTCCTTAGACTCAACCCTTTCCTCTTCATTCTCCTTAGCACCACTCTCATCTCTTCCCTCTTTTGAACAAGAAACTCCCTCATCAAAGTCATTTCCACCACTTGTGGTAATAGAGTACACGGGTTTCTTTGGTTCAACACCTTGGGAAGGCAAAGATGAAGGACTAGCAAAATCCTTAATAGTGCTTGCTAATTAGGTAATTTGAGTCTCAAGCATCTTATTGTGGGTCATCATCTCATTGAATTTCTTATCACTAACCGCCATATAGGTGTTAATGATCTTGGTTTGATTATCAATCAACTCTTCCAAAGTTGTCCTAGGAGAAGACGGTTGTGAATAGGAATTTTCACCTTGAGTCTTTGGAACAAAACCGGGTGGGGGACCTCTTTGAGCATTGTTTTGAAAATTTCCCCTTCCTTGATTGTTCCAATTACTCCTATTTTGATTTGAACCATAACCTTGATTATGGTTACCACCACCATGATTATGGTTTCCATTACCTTGGTTATGATTTACATAACCTTAGTTTTGATTACCATAATTATGATTTTGATTACCATAGTTTTGGCCTTGATTTTGGCTACTATAACCTTGGTTATGGTTACCACGAGAACCTTGATTCCCTTGGTTCCTATAACCACCATTATGATTATAGTTGTCAAAATTGCCTTGGTTTTGGTAATTCCTATTCCATTGGCCTTTTTTATTATCAAACCTTTGAACATTGTTGTTTGACACAAAATTAACATGTTCACATTCATTGTCAAATTCATCAACATATTCATTAGGACAAGCACTAGAATCATGATCATACGATCCACATGCATCACAAAACAAGCAACCCAAACGCATATTATGTGAAGAGGGAGGGGGTTGAGAGTTAGAAGGAGTACCTCTCCCCTTAAATTGGGAGGAAATATTAGGAGCTTGAGAAGAGGAAGAAGTGCTCTCCAACTTAGCTTTGATTGCAGTGACCTCCTTTCCTAAGTTTGTCATTTGGGAGGAAAGGTTGTTGATTGCATTGAGATGGTCTACCAAATACAATGAAGATTGTTTGCTTGAAGAGTCTCTCTCCCCATCTTGCCAATCCCTATAATATGTCACCATATCCTCAATGATGTCCACAACTTCTTCTTCGGTTTTGTTCATGATAGGGCCCCCGGCCCCTCCATCAAGGCATGACTTGCCCTGGGGACTTAAACCGCCATAGAAGATTTGGCTCACTTCGTATGTGGGGATTCCGTGATGAGGGCTGATGAGTGACATTTATGGCACTCATTTGGTCCCTTTTTGGATGAATTTCATTCCATTTTATTACTCCTTTCTTTAGTTTTCCTTAGTTTTATTCTTGTTTTCTTCATTTTATGCTTCTTGTAGTTAGTTTCTCTATTTTGTGCATTTTCTGGTTTTCTTGTCTTTTTTCCCTTTTATTTGCTTTTTCTCCTTTGTTTGTAGGTTGTGATTGATTGTCCAAGGATTCCCGAGCTTCGACTCCATGATATTTCATTGTTTTCATGCCTAAAGCTTGTGCAAGAAGTTTCAAGTCAAAAGAGGGATCAAAGGGGCATGCATCAAGGCCTTGTGTATGCCTTTCTCATGGCTCATTTTCTTCAAGATTTCCAAGGAAGTTTCTGCCTACTTTGTCCCCCATCATCATCATTTAGGATGCTTGCACCTCCTGAGCAAGGGCAAAGAAGAAAGGAAGAAGCTGCAGCTATGTGCGGGCGCACTTGAGGAGTGTGCGGCCGCACATCTGTCGTGTGCGGCTGCACATCAGGTGTGTGCGGGCGCACATACTTGGGTGTGCTCCCGTGCGCCCGCACCTGCGTGGGTCTATTCTTGGGCGTCAATACCGACTTTCTCCTTTGTATATATAGTTATTTCCTTCTATTTTTGGGGTAACAAATGAAAATAGAATTAGATCATATTCTTAGCTTAGTTGAGAGCTTCTCTCTCTAGATTTAGGGGTTAGTTTTAGGAGTAGATTTTAGAGAGAGAAAGTGAAGAATTTCAATGGTGATTGAGAGATTGAAGATCCAATGGTGACAATTGTATTGGAGATCTACTCTATTATCAATGAGCATTTCTAAACTCTATCTAATTTATTGTTTTGTTTAGTATTCATGTTTAGATTGTTGATTTTGATTGTGTTTTGATGATTTGATGATTAATGTTCGATTAGAGTAATTGTTCTTCTTTGATTGTTGATTTCTTTAGTTGTTGATTGAATTGATGATGTTTCTAGAGTAGTTGTTTGGTTAGGGATTCGGTGAAGCTTGTATAATGTAATAAATTGATGTAGATTGGGGATTTTAATGGAGTTGATGAGGTGATTAAATTGGTTAATTGATTATGTGCATATGTGTGTTTGATTTAGGCTTGATCTCCCTTGTTATTCACAATAGATTGAATTGTAAGTTCACATTGATACGGACCATTGACTTGTGGCTTGCATTTACACGATTGAGGTGTCTTGTGATGTTTCCTAGCTAGAGTTTATCGTAGTTGACGCTAGTTAGACCTCTAGGAGAATAGCTTGATATGCTCTTTTGGTTGCATAATTAATCTTCCCTCGCATTGCTTGACTTAGTCAACTTTGTAAACCAATTTGCATTGTTCATTGCTAATATAAGTGAATCCTAATCCCTAGCATTTTATTTGTTTGATTTCTTGTCTTAGTAGTTGTTAGTGTTCTCTTTTACCCTTCGTCTTCGACTTAGCTTAGGCACTTAATTGAAAGCACTTAGACATTACCGTTCCTTTGGGTTCGACCCTTAACTTACCTCTATACTTGTATTTAGGTTTGTTGAGTGTTTATAAATTTTGTTTGGCATAGGAGGATTAGTCCAACGACCTAATTTTCCCACGTCAAGGGCACTCCCTTTGATACTCTTTAAATCTCTCCCATGCTTCATAAAGGCTTTCACTCGGCCTTTGCTTGAACCCTTGAATCAAGGCTCTTGCCTCCGCTGTCTTCTTTTGGGGATAGAAACGGGACAAGAAAGCCTTTGTAACATCGTCCCAAGTTCTCAAGGAGTTGGGCTTCACCTCTTTGTCTAGCCACTCCAAAGATCTTCCTATTAGAGAGAAAGGGAACAACTTGAGGCAGATGAATTCTTGAGAGACTCCATTGACTTTGATGGTGTTGCAATATTTTTCAAATTCTTTCAAATGGTTCAATGGGCTCTCATTCTTAGCCCCACTATATTGCCTTCTCTCAATCAAGGTGATCATTGCCGGACGGATTTCGAAGTCATTTGCCGGGGTAGTAGGTGGAGCTATTCCACTCTCAAATCTATATGCCCCGAGCACTCCAAGCTCCTTCAAGGCTATTCTAGGATGTTCACCCATTCCTTGTTCTTCTTGAATTTCTTCTTCACTTGAAGAGCTATAAGCCAAGGATCTATTATCCACTCTTCTTCTTGAAAGAGTCCTCTCTATCTCCAGATCAAGGGGAACAAGGGGACGATCACGGGTTCTATGCATGCAAAACTCAAACAAAAATATTAGTAGCACGGCTACAAATGTAGCCTAGAGAAACAAATTCTTTTTGTATTTTATCAAAATGAAATAGACTCAAAAACAACATACACTCAAGCACCATTCCCCGGCAACGGCGCCATTTTGATGGGAAGGAGAACGGTAGGTCGTTCGGCTACCACCCCACCCTATCAATTAAAATTTGTAACTTAACTAACCCCTATTTAGCGTAGTGGTATGTCAAGGTCGAACCCAAGGGAATGGATATCAAGTGCACAATGCCTAAATCAAGCTATTTCGAAGTCAAGAAGGGGTTTGAGGTAGAACTAAGGCTAAACTAGGTAATGCAAAACTTGTATAAAATCAATCTAAGACACTAGGGCAATGGTTCCACATGCAATCATAATGGAAACGGTAATTTGGGAGGTCAAACCGACTAAGTCAAGCGATACGAAGGAAAATCATCATGTATCCAAAAGAGCATACTAAGATGGTTCACCTAGAGGTCTAACTAGCTTCAACTACGCTAAACACTACCTAGGGAACGTCACAAAGCACCTCAATCGTGAAATTGCAAGTTTACTAATCAATGGTCCGTATCATAGCAAGCTTACAATGCAATCTAGTGTATTAATCAAAGATGGCCAAACATCAATTAATCACACACATGCACATGAAAAATCAACCAAATTTAATCATATCATCAACTCCATCAATTATCCCCAAATTACACTATTCCATCATTCATACATGCTTCACCATTTCCCTAGCTAGGAAACTACTCACTAGCCATAGGAATTGAGATCAAAACTACAACAATCATCAATTTCATCATCAACATACTTGAAATCAAAGATTAAACCAACAATCAATCAAAATCAATCAAAATTCAATCAATAACCAAATCAATCATCAACAACATGAAAAAGTAATGAAATCAACTAAAATCAAACTTATATTGAAAACAAGAAGAAGATCCTTACAAAACTTTGATCAAAAGATCAAATACAATGATGAATTCTTGAGCAAACACCAAAAATCATGAGTTTCTCTCTCTAGTTCTTGAGTTTCTCTCTCTAAAATTCTCCCAAAAACTAACTATCAAATTCAATCTAAAACTAAAAACTAACTTCCTAAAAATAGGTAGAAATAACTATATATACAAGGAGGAGGTCGGTAATGACGCCCAAAAATAGACCCTCGTAAGTGCGGGCGCTCGGAGGAGGGAGAATAGCGCGCACGGGACACACCCAGACAGGTGCGCCCGCACGCACCTGGTGTGCGGGCGTACACGACCAATGTGCGGCCGCACACTCCCTTAGTGCGCCCGCACATTCCTGGGTCTTTCCCCCTTCTTCTCTTCATCCTAGCTCAAGTGGTGCATGCATCCAGGATGATGATGATGGAGGACAAAGTGGGCAGAAACATTCTTGAATTTCTTGAAGAGTGTAAGCCATGAGGAAGGCATAAACAAAGCCTTGAAGCTTGCCCCTTGGATCCACCTTTGACTTGGAACTTCTTGCTCCTTCTGTAGGCATAAAAGCAATGAAAACTCGTAGAGAGGAAACTCGGGAATTCTTGGACAATCAATTACCACCTACAAGCAAAAGATAAAAAGGAAGTAAAAGAGAAAAATAACAAGTAAACTATAAAAAGACATGAAAAAGAGAAACTAACTACAAAAAGTATAAAATGAAGAAAACAAGAATAAAACTAAGGAAAACTAAAGAAAAGAGAGATAAAATGAAATAAAAATCATCCAAAAAGGAACCAAATGAGTGCCAAAAATGTCACTCATCAAACACATTCATACAAAGCTTTTTGAATCCAATGAAAGTCAAATGCATTCACCAAAGATAATTGAGCGAAACGAAAGTCAAACACATTCAAACAAAGCTTTTAGAATCAAATGAAAATCCAATGCATTCAATAAAGATGATTTTGTCAGATGAATGTCAAACACGTTCATACAAAGCTTTTTGAATCAAATGAAAGTCAAACGCATTCAACAAAGATAATTGAGTCAAATGAAAGTCAAACACATTCAAACAAAGATTTTTGAATCAAATGAAAGTAAAATGCATTCAACAAAGCTGATTATATCAAATGAAAGTCAAACACATTCAAATAAAGCTTTTATAATCAAATGAAAGTCAAATACATTTAACAAAGATAATTGAGTCAAATGAAAGTCAAACACATTAAAACAAAGCTTTTTGAATCAAATTAAAGTCAAATGCATTCAACAAAGCTTTTTGACTCAAATGAAAGTCAAACATATTCAAACAAAGCTTTTTGAATCAAATGAAAGTGAAATACATTCAATAAAGATAATTGAATCAAATGATAATCAAACACATTCATAAAAAGCTTTTTAAATCAAATGAAAGTCAAACACATTCAACAAAGATAATTGAGTCAAATTAAAGTGAAACACATTCAAACAAAGCTCTAAGAATCAAACGAAAGTCAAATGCATTCAACAAAGATAACTGAGTCAAATGAATGTCTAACACATTTAAACAAAGATTTTTTAATAAAATGAAAGTGAATTGCATTCAAAAAAGATAGTTGAGTCAAATGAAAGTCAAACACATTAAAACAAAGCTTTTTGAGTCAAATAAAAGTCAAATGCATTAAACGAAGATAATTAAATCAAATGCAAGTCAAACACATTCGAACAAAGGTTTTTAATCTAATGAAAGTCAAATGCATTCAACAAAGACAATTGAGCGAAATGAAAGTCAAACACATTCAAATGAAAGTCAAATGCATTTAATAAAGATGATTGGGTCAAATGAAAGTCAAACACATTTATACAAAGCTTTTTGAATCAAATGAAAGTCAAACGCATTCAACAAAGATAATTGAGTCAAATGAAAGTCAATCACATTCAAACAATGTTTTTTGAGTCAAATGAAAGTCAAATGCATTCAACAAAGCTTTTTGACTCAACTGAAAGTCCAACATATTCAGACAAAGCTTTTTGAATCAAATGAAAGTCAAATGCATTCAATAAAGATAATGTTGGGGTTTGGTGAGTCCGACTCACCGCGAAAACAACCCCACCCGAGGAACCACTCGCAATAATTAAAGTCATAAAGCATAAATAAATAACCACAAAGAAAACATAATGAATGTTACCCTTGAAGCGAGCTTCGCTCAAAACCTGGGGCTCTTACTTGAAAGCTACAAGCACATCAAGCGCCGCGCCACCGACGGTATCCACCCACAAATGGGCGATCACAACTTTAAGGTCTACTACCTTGGGGTTAGCAAGGTCCAACCAAAACCCTAGTGTTATATGAGTTTAAGAGTTTTCCCAAAAATTAGGGAATGCTCTGTTTAACTCCGACTCAAGCATCATTTCCAATGCCTATACTTGGGTATTTATAAGAAATGATGGGAGTATCATTTACTCTCCCATCAATGTGAGATAGTATGATTTTTCCATTTTATTTTAAAGCTAAAATAAAATAAATAATCAAGCTAGTAATAAATCAGAAAGTGGCAAGCTCATGTGAGTGGTTAGGTGAGGACCACTTGGAGGAGGGGGGTGACGTGGGAAAATTAGGTCGTTGGACTAATCCTCCTAAGCCAAACAAAATTTATAAACACTCAACAAACCTAAATACAAGTATAGAGGTAAGTCAAGAGTCGAACCCAAAGGAACGGTAATGTCTAGTGCTTTCTATTATGTGCCTAAGCTAGATCGAAGACGAAGGGTAAAAGAGGACACTAACAACTACTAAGACAAAGAAAACAAACAAATAAAATGCTAGGGATTAGGATTCACTTATAATAGCATTGAACAATGCTAATAGGTATAGGAAGTTGACTAAGTCAAGCAATGCGAGGGAAGATCAATTATGCAACCAAAAGAGCATATCAAGCTATTCTCCTAGAGGTCTAACTAGCGTCAACTACGATAAACTCTAGCTAGGAAACATCACAAGACACCTCAATCGTGTAAATGCAAGCCACAAATCAATGATCCGTATCAATGTGAACATACAATGCAATCTAGTGTGAATAACAAGGGTGATCAAGCCTAAATCAAACACACACATGCACATAATCAATTAACCAATTCAATCACATCATCAACTCCATCAAAATCCCCAATCTACATCAATCCATTACATAATACAAGCTTCACCAAATCCCTAACCAAACAACTACTCTAGCAACATCATCAATTCAACTAACAAGTAAAGAAATCAACAATTAATAATCTAAGAAGAACAATCAAAGAAGAACAATTACTCTAATTACACATCAATCATCAAATCATCAAAATCCAATCAAAATTAAACAATCAAAACATGAATATTAAACAAAACAATAAATGAGATAGAGTTTAGAAATGCTCATTGATAATAGAGTAGATCTCCAATACAATTGTCACCATTGGATCTTCAATCTCTCAATCACCATTGAAATTCTTCACTTTCTCTCTGTAAAATCTACTCCTAAAATTAACCCCTAAATATAGAGAGAGAAGCTCTCAACTAAGCTAAGAATATGATCTAATTCTATTCTGAAACTTCTTACAAAAATTGGGTTCAAATAGGTATAAGAAGAGAGAGAAAATCGTCGAAATCCGATCGGAAAAGACCCACATTGGTGCGGCCACACAACAGAGGATGTGCGCCCGCACCACCATGGTGTGCGGCCGCACATCCTTCGTGTGCGCCCGCACCTTCTACGCGTACGGCCGCACTCAGCTGGGTTTCTTCGAATCTTCAACTCTTCAAGCTCAAGGGGTTCACACATGATTTATGATGGTAATGGAGGACAAGGTAGGCAGTAGCTAAGGCTTAATAATGAGGGCACACACTTCCTTTGAAGCTAAGGGAGCGGAAGAGAATAGCCAAGACTTGGAACTTCCACTTCTTTGCATCTTGAGCTTCCCAAACTCCATGAACTTGATCTTAAAGCTTCTTCCACCATAGTGGATCACCAAAATCAAGACCCGAACCTCGTCCAATACCTACAACCACAAAAATAGAGGAAATAAAGAAGAAAAGGCTAGAAAACCAACGAAAAGCATAAAGCTACAAAATAAGAGAAGAAAGGTAAAACTAAGCAACAAAGTATAAAACTAAGCACTTATTAAGCATGAAAGCGATGAAAAGAGAATAGAAAGGACCTAAATGCTCGTCAAATGTGTGCCATTTATGACACACATCAGGGGGACCAAACTTGCTCCCCACTCCCTCTCCCTTAGCCGGCCACCTCACACCACACACACTCAAGGATCATAAGCCACATGGAACCCACCCTTGGGCACCAAGGCAACCAAGGTGGGCAGCCATGTGCTTCTGTCTGTGGCAGCAGGAGCACGCAATCCCAGCACTCGCATGCGGGGTGCTAGGCCTTACTGCCAGCAGGCCCAGCATGCTCGTGCGGGCTTTTGTGCCTTTGTGCCTTGGCCTCGCTGCTAGCAAGCATTTGGCGTGGGAAAATTAGGTCGTTGAACTAATCCTCCTAAGCCAAACAAAATTTATAAACACTCAACGAACCTAAATACAAGTATAGAGGTAAGTCAAGGGTCGAACCCAAAGGAACGGTAATGTCTAAGTGCTTTCAATTATGTGCATAAGCTAGGTCGAAAACGAAGGGTAAAAGAGGATACTAACAACTACTAAGACAAAGAAATCAAGCAAATAAAATGCTAGGGATTAGGATTCACTTATAATAGCAATGAACAATGCAAATTGGTATAGGAAGTTGACTAAGTCAAGCAATGCGAGGGAAGATCAATTATGCAACCAAAAGAGCATATCAAGCTATTCTCCTAGAGGTCTAACTAGCGTCAACTACGATAAACTCTAGCTAGGAAACATCACAAGACACCTCAATCATGTAAATACAAGCCACAAATCAATGGTCCGTATCAATGTGAACTTACAATGCAATCTAGTGTGAATAACAATGGTGATCAAGCCTAAATCAAACACACACATGCACATAATCAATTAACCAATTTAATCACATCATCAACTCCATCAAAATCCCCAATCTACATCAATCCATTACATAATATAAGCTTCACCAAATCCCTAACCAAACAACTTCTCTAGCAACATTATCAATTCAATCAATAACTAAAGTAATCAACAATCAACAATCAAAGAATCTACAATTAAAGAAGAACAATAACTCTAATCAAACATTAATCATCAAATCATCAAAACTCAATCAAAATCAACAATCTAAACATGAATACTAAACAAAACAATAAATGAGGTAGAGTTTAGAAATGCTCATTGATAATAGAGTAGATCTCCAATACAATTGTCACCATTGGATCTTCAATCTCTCAATCACCATTGAAATTCTTCACTTTCTCTCTCTAAAATCTACTCCTAAAACTAACCCCTAAATCTAGAGAGAGAAGCTCTCAACTAAGCTAAGAATATGATCTAATTCTATTATGAAAACTTCTTCCAAAAATTGGGTTCAAATATGTATCAGAAGAGAGAAAAAAACGTCGATATCCGATCGAAGAAGACCCACGTTGGTGCGGCCACACAACAGGGGATGTGCGCCCGCACCACCATGATCTGCGCCCGCACAACCATGGTGTGCGGCTGCACATCCTTCGTGTGCGCCCGCACCTTTTGCACGTGCGGTCGCACTCAGCTGGATTTCTTCGAATCTTCAACTCTTCAAGCTCTAGGGGTGCACACATGATTTATGATGGTGATGGAGGACAAGGTAGGCAGTAGCTAAGGCTTAATATTAAGGGCACACACTTCCTTTGAAAGGAGCACAAGAGAAAAGCCAAGACTTGGAACTTCCACTTCTTTGGATCTTGAGCTTCCCAAACTCCATAAACATGATCCTAAAGCTTCTTCCACCATAATGGATCACCAAAATCACGACCCGAACCTCGTCCAATACCTACAACCACGAAAATAGAGCCAATAAAGAAGAAAAGGCTAGAAAACTAACGAAAAGGATAAAAGCTACAAAATAAGAGAAGGTAAAACTAAGCAACAAAGCATAAAACAAAGCACTTATTAAGCATGAAAGCTATGAAAAGAGAATAGAAAGGACCTAAATGCTCGTCAAATGTGTGCCATTTATGACACACATCAAATACCCCCAAGCTTACCTTTTGCTCGTCCTCGAGCAAAACAAAACCAAGGGAGTGGAAATGACGAGCTTATTAAAACAAACTAAAGAAGAGACGAGATGAGAATATACACTAACTCACTTTCGTAGGAATCACGGTTGTTTTTAGCTACAACAAGCCCTTTAAACCCCAAAGTCGCCTATGATGAGGACGAGTGAGGTCTCGTAAGGGTATCCTAAGAGTTGGACTCATAACTCTCATAAAAATACAAACAAGGCAAAGCATGAAAAAGAAAACAAAATACAAGAAATGCAAACAAATGTTCATGAAAGGACTTTTGCAAATGTACAAGCATAAGTGGATGCAAATCTTTCTAAACAAGTAAAGGAGTGCACGTTCCAAGATACCCAAGGTTGATTGAAACATAAATATGCTAAGCATAGGAACTAGCTTTCACAATCCACTTTCATCCCAAACGATCTTACCGTGTTCTTCCTAATAGCTTCAAATCGACCTCAAGTGAGCATCCCAATGATTCCACGAAGGAACCGGAAAAAGAGAATTTTTAGGCTACTCGTCATCTTGACTTTTGCATCCCTTCTCCCTATTCCTAAAACTCACATTCCTCTCCACCGATGAGTGACTCAACCATTTAGGTCAAAAGGTCTTTCTCCAAGGTTGTACGTAAGGCAATAAGGGTGAAGGTAGGCTAAAAATTTGAAATTTGGTGGTTTTCCTAAAAGTAAGGCAAAGAGCGGCCAATTCTTAGAATCACAATTAAGTAGACACCAATCCAAACAAAAATACTCACACCCCCAAGCTTATTCAAAGCTATAAACCACAAACATATACACAAAAAGCGTGAGAACGCTTCCCCCCAAGCTTAAATGGAGCATTGTCCTCAATGCTCAAAAAGGGAGAATACTCACATCAAAATATTTTTGAATTTTTGAATTTTTCACTTTTTTTTTCTTTTTATTTTAATAGTGCTTTGTCCTCGCCTCTTATAACTTTGGACGGCTTTTTCGAATTTGCACTTATTTGTCCATGCGTTTTATAATTTAGGACGGCTTTTACTCAAACTCATTTTCCATTATTCACAAAGAAATCATAACACAATCTTGCTTTCATAAGAACCAAAACAAACTTACACACCACAACTCCAAAAGATGACCATTTGCTTCACAAAAACCAAAAATGGAACAAAAAGAAACAAAAGGCTCAAGAATCTAAGTTCGTGGCTAGAAAAGAAAGGTATAGGCTCAAATGGTTGCAAGAAGGCAAATGTAAACCCAAAAATAAAGAAAATGAATAAAACTATCCTAAAAGTAGAAAAATACCACCCCGAAAAAGGTGCCTATGTCCTCCCTAAATGGTTCGGTCTCGGATTCAAGATCTATGAGTCAAGTTTCAAGATTAGGTTTGCAAAAAGTCAAGGATCCATGCCGCTCATGCAAATATAGGTAGAAGGCTTGAAAAACAAAGAACTCACATGGATGTAGCAAAAACTCACTATTGGCGTCAAATCGACTATAGGAAGCAACTACCAAACATGCCACAAACAAGTAGTTACCGGCTTCATGTTCCCACTAGTTCTAACCAACTACCTTAGCATGCTTTATCCTAGAATCAACCAAGCGTACTCTCAAACCGTGCACACCGTTACCATTTAGGAAGAAAAGCATTCAATTATACAAGTCCAAATGTTATTATGTCCAAAACAAGAACAAAACAAAACACATTGCAAATTTGCCTTGATAGAAACAAAAATCTTTTTGGAGTTTTTTCAAAATATAGGAAACATGGAAAAGCATATACAAAGGTGCATAGCATATAAGAATCAACATTCTACCAAACATGATAAAATACCCTCCCCCAAGCTTGAATGAGACAATACACTCAAACATAAATCATTAAATCCATAGGAGGGGAAAACAAGGAGATCAATCAAACAAACCAACATATGTCCAACAAGTCATCATCCAGTAAAGAAAGAGTAAGGAAAGATATTACCGGATTTGAGGTGGGTGTAAATACCCGCAAATGACCCAATTTAAACTTTTCAAAGCTAGTTTCTCAAGAATTAAACCTTGTCTCCATATGCTCGCAAAGATAGGAGTCAACCTTCCTTGATTCTTGATCCAAATCGGAGCACCAAAGTATATCAAGTCATGTACCTAGCAAAAGGCACACAAAAATTTCCATGAGAGAAAAATCTATTCTAAAAAGAATAGGAAAATTTAATCTAAAACACGGGTTACTTCCCGAGAAAGGCTTGCTTAAGGTCCAAGCTTGACCGCTCTAGTAAAATAATATTGCCACGATCGCAAGAGTTTGTTAAATGCACTACTACACATTTCATATGAGAGCAAGTATGCACATGACAAAAATAAGGCATGCAACAAGCATAGTGCACACCTATGAAGTTGAGAAGAAGTATGCCAAGAAGAAGAAGGAGAGAAAGGAAAGACAAGAATATAAGAAAATGGAAGAGAAATTAGAGAAAAAGGAGAAGGCATACTTTCCCAACAAAATATTTTTGGTTGAAAATTCCACCATCATCCTCAAAAGTCATCAAATGAGGCACTAAAGGCTTTTCAAGAGGAGGGGATATGAGAAAAGAATGTAATGACATGGGATAGGAGGGAACAAGATCAAGCCTTCTTGAAAATGAGGTGTAAGGTGAAGGAATAGGAATTGGTTGCTCACTTACACCACTATCCATTGAAACACAAGCTCTCTCATCCAATGAACTCACATCCAAAGGGTTCTCCTCCAATTCATCATCATTCAAATCAAGCTCATTCTCAATCACATCCTCCTCGCAAACTTCACATCCTAAGAGAGCTCTCAAAAGCTTCAAATCACGATCAAGGTTCAAAGGAAGCTCATCAAAGGGTTGAGGGTCAAACTTGGGAGGTAGCTCAAAATAATCATGAGAAGTACAATCTCCCTCTAATAAGGCCTCATCCATCTCAATGGTGGAAAATGTAGAAGAGAAAGGGTCATCAAAGGTGAAAAAGGAGGGCAATGGTTGAAAATTTGAGATAGGAGTTGGAGATTCAACCTCACCAAACACTTCACTCTCATCTTCACAATCATCTAAAGTAGGTTCTACCTCCTCAACCTTATCACATGGAACCTCTTCTTCATCAAAATCATCTAAGCTCAAGGCCTCACCCTCAAAGAAACCATGGTCATCATGCAAAGGAGATGGGGTGGAAGAAGGTTGGTCTTCAAAATTGAGGAATGGGGGGATGAAATTGCAATCCAAGGAGGTGGGTGGGGAAATGGACTCTTCAATTGGTTTTTCAACACTCAAAACCTCTTGGTTCTCATCACCCACAAACATCCAATCTCCCATGAAGACTACTTCATCCTTCTCATCCTCACTCTCTCTCCTCACAACTTCTTCACGCTTCAAAAATTGCAATGTCCCATCCTTCTTAACTTGAATTAATGTTTCCTCAAAATTAAAAGAAGTCAACCATTTTAGTTTTTCTTCCACTCCATGTAAAGGGTCAATGGAACAAAATTCAAGTTGGGAAGGAGGTTCAAAATGCAAACTCTCTTTTGGAACATCCATCTCTACACCCTTTTCCTCACTCATAGGCTCTCTAATGTCCTCCTCACACACCTTAGGCCTCTCAAAACAATCATCATCATCTTCTTCCACATCTACCAAAGTAGTAGAAACTTCATTTACATTCAATATTGATGACAATTGATTCTCCATCTCCTCATTCCTTCTAAAAACAACCTCATTGCTCTCTTCCAACTTTTTCAACAATTCCATTTGGCTTCTTAAAATCTCCAAATGTCTCATCTCATTTGGTTCCAAATTAGAATTCATCTCCAATTTTCTCAAAGAACCACCAATTTGATTATAAGAAGACTCAATGTTAGGCTCCAAGGTTTTCAAAGGTGAAGAGAGTTGAGGAGCATAATGAGGAAAAGAATTATGAGCAAGCATGTGATGAGGATCAACACTAGAGTTATGAGTGGCATCATTAACATGGGGGATGGGGGCACAAGAAGGCATGCAAGATTCATTATTCATGGAACATGGACCATAAAAATCATCAATAGAAGCATTAGAACAACCATGACCACGATTATAATTATCTCTAGCAAACCATACATAAAAATCCCAAGCATCATCAATTGACAATGCCCGAAATCTACCATTAAACATGCTTTCAACAATGTCTCTAGTTTGCTTAGTCAAATTATGATAACAAATCTCACAAGCCTCCCAAAGATCATAACCATGGTAACAAATGAAGTCCTCTAGTCTATTAAAGTACACCCAAAATGACTCATTCTCAAATTGAGGAAACGAGGTATTTTCCATTTTTATACAAAACAAGCAAAAATCAAATAAAAGAAAAGTATACACCAAGACCTAGACTCAAGCAATCAATAACACTCAAACATAGACACCGTTCCCTAGCAACAACGCCATTTTGGCGTGGGAAAATTAGGTCGTTGAACTAATCCTCCTAAGCCAAACAAAATTTATAAACACTCAACAAACCTAAATACAAGTATATAGGTAAGTCAAGGGTCGAACCCAAAGGAACGGTAATGTCTAAGTGCTTTCAATTATGTGCCTAAGCTACGTCAAAAACGAAGGGTAAAAGAGGATACTAACAACTACAAAGACAAAGAAATCAAGCAAATAAAATGCTAGGGATTAGGATTCACTTATAATAGCAATGAACAATGTAAATTGGTATAGGAAGTTGACTAAGTCAAGCAATGCGAGGGAAGATCAATTATGCAACCAAAAGAGCATATCAAGCTATTCTCCTAGAGGTCTAACTAGCGTCAACTACGATAAACTCTAGCTAGGAAACATCACAAGACACCTCAATCGTGTAAATGCAAGCCACAAATCAATGGTCCGTATCAATGTGAACATACAATGCAATCTAGTGTGAATAACAAGGGTGATCAAGCCTAAATCAAACACACACGTGCACATAATCAATTAACCAATTTAATCACATCATCAACTCCATCGAAATCCCCAATCTACATCAATCCATAACATAATAGAAGCTTCACCAAATCCCTAACCAAACAACTACTCTAGCAACATTATCAATTCAATCAACAACTAAAGTAATCAACAATCAACAATCAAAGAATCTACAATTAAAGAAGAACAATAACTCTAATCAAACATTAATCATCAAAACTCAATCAAAATCAACAATCTAAACTTGAATACTAAACAAAACAATAAATGAGATAGAGTTTAGAAATGCTCATTGATAATAGAATAGATCTCCAATACAATTGTCACCATTGGATCTTCAATCTCTCAATCACCATTGAAATTCTTCACTTTCTCTCTCTACAATCTACTCCTAAAACTAACCCCTAAATCTAGAGAGAGAAGCTCTCAACTAAGCTGAGAATATGATCTAATTCTATTATGAAAACTTCTTCCAAAAATTGGGTTCAAATAGGTATAAGAAGAGAGAGAAAATCGTCGAAATCTGATCGAAGAAGACCCACGTTGGTGCGGCCACACAACAGGGGATGTGCGCCCGCACCACCATGATCTGCGCCCGCACAACCATGGTGTGCGGCCGCACATCATTCATGTGCGCCCGCACCTTTTGCGCGTGCGGCCGCACTTAACTGGATTTCTTCGAATCTTCAACTCTTCAAGCTCTAGGGGTGGATTTATGATGGTGATGGAGGAAAAGGTAGGTAGTAGCTAAGGCTTAATGTTGAGGGCACACACTTCCTTTGAAAGGAGCACAAGAGAAAAGCCAAGACTTGGAACTTCCACTTCTTTGCATCTTGAGCTTCCCAAACTCCATGAACTTGATCCTAAAGCTTCTTCCACCATAATGGATCACCAAAATCACGACCCGAACCTTGTCCAATACCTACAACCACGAAAATAGAGCCAATAAAGAAGAAAAGGCTAGAAAACCAACGAAAAGGATAAAAGCTACAAAATAAGAGAAGAAAGGTAAAACTAAGCAACAAAGCATAAAACTAAGCACTTATTAAGCATGAAAGCTATGAAAAAGAGAATAGAAAGGACCTAAATGCTCGTCAAATATGTGTCATTTATGACACACATCAGCATTGGCTCTCGCCATGCTGCTGCTAGCTGTGGCTAACTGGCACACCTAGCGTGCTAGCTACTGCAGCTTGTTGCGGCATGGCTTGCTAGCTAATGCGCGCACAAGGTCGTGCCTAGCATGCTAGCACGCACTAGGCTGCGCCTAGCCGTGCAATGCTAGCATGGGTGCGCTAGCACACACCAGCCAGCCTAGGCTCGGCTTGGTGCGCATGCTAGCAACCATGCTAGGCCATACGCCCTTAGCACTCGGTTTGCTAGGGCATTCCGATGCTAGGGGTATTTTGGTCTTTTTTTTTATTACTATTTCTCGTCTCGTCTTTCACTAATTTTCGACTCGACTTCCGACGCTCAGTTTCGACGCTCTAAGCTCGAATTACCGACGTCTAAATATTTAACACTCGGGCGACGAATTAATTTCTTCCAAATTAATTCGTCGAGTTGGTTCGCGTATATTTGCTTGGGTGTGACCCGAAGGGTTCAGTTAAGATTAAGCTGTAATATAAATTATATTAATATTACTAATCGGAAGCGGCCTCCACCCAGGCATTCCGATCACTTGACCTTACTGAATATATTAGCTTTTTAATAATTCTGAACCCGCTATCAGAATAATACACTTGTTCGAAGAACACCATTCCTTTCAATCTCCCACTTGTCCTTCCGGACAAGTGTACATTTAGTGTATAGTCCTTATCCTATGTCTCTTCAGGTCTCTTCATGAACTACAAAGTAAGATTACTAGTCATGTTTGTTACGTCCAGAAGCGTTTCTTGAAATTCGAGTTTGACTGTCAATAAGCAGATGATTTCTAAAATCCATCTAAGCACGGCCATGCATTTTTCACAGTCTCGCTCTTCGAGAGGCCTTGTAAACAACAAGACATGTTCCCTATTGTTAGTAGGGGGACATTTCCAGTCTTGTAATGTAGCTTCTCTTACTAAGAGGACTCACTCGGCTGATATCTGTCTTTATAATCCCCAATTACGGCAGACGTTTGGCGGATACCATAGCGGAATAGTACTCAAAGAAGAGATCTCCCACTACTCATGGTCAAAGGAAAAAAGTTCCGATAGTAATAATGAGAAAGTACTTATGACGATTTTTCAATCTCTTAAAGTATCCTCATAGGTCTTATCCATTATGGTTCTAAACCAATACCTGTGTAAATGATTTGTATCCTCATAGCAAAAGAAACGGTGCTACAAATCATACTACACACTAATCTATGATGGTCATTATTCGTCCACAAAATATGACCCTGATTAGGGATAATTTTTTATTAAAATATTCAATGTTCACTTAATAGGTGTTTCTTTATCCAAGCCATTCACTTGATACCCTATTTTGAATATTTATTAAAATCGAATGGACCCATTATTTAATTCTAAACGACAATTAAATAGAGACGGAGTGATTTAAATTGCATGAAAAGTTTAATTACTCCAAAAAACTGAATGGTTCATCATAGTGCTTTACATCAACATTGTTCAAAATTTGAAACACTATAAAATGGGATTCAAAGCCAGTTCGCAACATGCTTGATTCCCATTGCCTCAATGTGTTTGTTTTGCTTCACTTGAGATATAGGTTTAGTTAGTGGATCGGCTACATTGTCATCCGTTCCAACTTTGCAAATTCTGATTTCACCTTCTGACTTCCATTCTCGAATCATATGAAATCGCCTCTGTACATGTTTGATCTTCTGATGTTCTCATGGCTATCTAGCCTTAGTAATAGCTCCATTGTTGTCACAATAGAGGTTTATTGGACCCTTGATCGAGGGTACAACACCAAGTTCATCAATGAACTTGCGAATCCAAACTGCCTCCTTGGCTGCCTCAGATGCTGCCAAGTACTCGGCTTCAGTTGTAGAATCAGCGGTTGTGCTTTGCTTTGCACTCTTCCAACTAATCGCTCCTCGATTGAGACAGAATATGTATCCTGATTGTGACTTGAAGTCGTCTCTGTCTGTCTAGAAGTTTGCGTCAGTATATCCCTCAACAACCAATTCATCTTTACCACCATGGACCAGGAATTTATCCTTATTCCTTTTCAGATACTTCATAATATTCTTGGCCGCAGTCCAATGTGCCTCTCCTAGGTCTGATTGGTATTGGCTCGTAGCACTCAAGGCATACGATACATCCAGCCTAGTACATATCATGGCATACATGATCGATCCAATAAGCGAAGCATAAGGAATTCGACTCATCCTTTCTCGTTCATCAGGTGTCTTTGGACACTACTTCTTGCTTAAGGTTATGCCATGTGACATGGGTAGGTGCCCTCTCTTGGCTCCTTCCATTTAGAATTGAGCTAGTACATTATCAATGTAAGTACTCTGACTCATTCCAATCATCCTTTTTGATCTATCCCTATAGATCTTAATGCCTAATATGTATTGAGCCTCTCCCAAGTCTTTCATTGAAAAACATTTCCCGGGCCAAGTCTCTACAGACTCCAGCAATGGAATTCTATTTCCAATGAGCAAAATGTCATCGACATATAAGACTAGGAAGGCGATGTCACTCCCACTGACCTTCTTGTAGACACAAGACTCATCTGGATTCTTGATAAAACCAAACTTACTGATGGCTTCATCAAATCGCAGATTCCAACTTCTGCTTGCTTGCTTTAATCCATAAATGGACTTCTTAAGCTTGCATACCTTCTTAGGATTATTCTGGTCGACAAAGCCTTCAGGCTGTGTCATATACACAGTTTCTTCCAAAATCCCATTGAAGAAAGCGGTTTTGACGTTCATCTGCCATATTTCATAATTGTAATATGCAACAATCGCTAGAAGAATTCGAACAGACTTAAGCATAGCAGGTGGATAAAAGTTTTCATCATAATCAATGCCGTGAATTTGCCTGTAACCTTTTGCTACCATCCTTGCTTTGTAAATAAATACATTTCCATCTTTGTCGGTTTTCATCTTGAAAATCCTTTTACATCCGATAGGTGTGTAACCTGCGGGTAAATTAACCAAGTCCCATACTTGATTTTCAAACATGGATCCATTTCGGATTTCATGGCCTCTTGCCATTTTGCAGAGTCGGGGCTCATCATAGCTTGCTTGTAGGTTGCCGGCTCATCTCCATCCACTACTAGGATGTCCTGATCTTCAGTCAATACAACACCGAGATATCTGTCAGGTTGAGATCCTGGCCGAGTCGACCTACGTAGGGTAATGGACTGAGCATTTGCATTGTCAGTTTGACTTTGCATATTTTGAGTTTGACCAACGTCAACAGCTGCTTGGTAAGCACTTTGATTGTCAACTTGTCCTTGTTGCTCGTCCTCTCGAACTTCGTCAAGTTCGATTTTCCTCCCACATGTCATTTTGGAGAGATGCTCCTTCTCCAAAAAGACACCATCACGAGTAACAAATACTTTGTTCTTGAATTTGTTGTAGAAGTAATACCCTTTGGTTTCTTTTGGATAACCCACAAAGTAAACCTTATCAGATTTTGGATGAAGTTTGTTAGAAATAAGTTTCTTGACATATGCTTTGCATCCCCAAATCTTGAGAGAAGACAACCTTGGCGGTTTATTAGTCCATAATTCATATGGAGTCCTTTCCACTGCTTTTGACGGAGCACGATTCCGTGTGAGTGCCGCAGTTAAAAGTGCATGTCCTTAGAAAGAGATTGGAAGTTCACTAAGACCCATAGTCGATTGGACCATGTCTAACAGGGTTCGATTCTTCCTTTCAGATACTCCATTCCACTAAGGAGTTCCCGAAGCTGTCAACTCTAAAAGTATTCCATGTTCATTTAGATGGTCATCAAACTCTTGGCTCAAATATTCGCCACCTTGATCCGATCGAAGTGCTTTGATTTTCTTGCCGAGTTAGTTTTCAACTTCTTTCTGAAATTCTTTGAATTTATCAAACGATTCAGATTTGTGTGACATTAAATAGACATAACCATATCTATTAAAGTCGTCCGTGAAGGTTATGAAATACCGATAACCACTTCTTGCGGGTGTACTCATTGGTCCACATACATCGGTGTGTATAAGCTAAGTCCCAACAAGTCACCGACCCTTTCACCTAACTTGGAGAACGGTTGCTTTATCATCTTGCCTAATAAACATCCTTCGCAATTCTCAAAGTATTCTAAATCAAGTGAGTCAAGAATACCTTCTTGTAGAAGTTTCTTGATGCGTTTAATGTTAATGTGGCCAAGGCGACAATGCCACAAGTAAGTTTGACTAGACTGTGTAGTCTTAGCTTTCTTTATATTGGTATCAAACATTTGTCTAAAAACACATGAAAGTGTCATTCCATAAATATGTTCAAGACATCAAAACAAAAGGTCTCGATTTGATGAAAATGACGTCCAACGTTGGAAATACATCAAAAGTATGGTAGATAAAACTAAATAAGTTCTACCTCTTTAGACAAAACATGAGATTACAAGTTTCTTTTGGATAGATCACTTCCATCCTACTTGTGAACTCGATTCCTCTTGAAAAACCACCGCTCACTTGGTTCCTGAAAAAGGAATGTGTTGTGAGTCAATTTTCCGGTGTCTAATACCTTTTAAAATTTGCTTATATTCAAGTATATAAGATGATACCTGAGGTTGAGGTTACTTTTACTTTCGCCTGTTCATCCAGATACATGCCGCATTCTCTTTTGTAGTGTCCGGGATTACAACAATAGAAGCAGCGTAGCATCCTCTTGTCTTTGAACTCCTTCTTCCTTGGTCTAAGGGCAAAGATAGCCTTCTTGCAAGAATAGGTCTTTTGGAGCTCTTGGATGACTTCCCTTAAGGACAGTGTATCCCTATTGGCGGTGAGACGCATCTTAAGTCCCACATACCCCGAGTGAAGAGAGCTAAGAAGCATGTGAGCCGCTTGCTCGTCTTCCACTAGTTTGCCAATTAGCTCCAGATGGTTGAATAACCTTGTCATGTTAATCACATGAGCTTGAAGTGGCATTTCAGGCCTAAGTCTCGCATTGTAGACTTTTCGCCATACATCTTGTCTTTCTTTCGAGAGACAACCTTCTTACGGTGGCTTAATCCACATTTTTGAGAGTGACCTTGTCACATCCTCCATATGACCATCATAATTGCCCCTACCACTCTTGGTGACTCTAATATTGACTACATCCTCAAGAGCTTTGAACATCGTGTCCGAAAAATAGCTGGAGAAAACCCCTCTCCATTGATCCGGGATGGAGTTTACCATGAGTTTGGAAACTCTCTTGCAATCTATACTCCATTCTTCATGAGCTTCATCACTCATGATCCCTTTTGAGTAGAAACTCGGGATCGGAGTGTCCAAGATATGCTCTAGGTAGCAATTTCTGAGTGTCTTTCGGAGTTCATCTTCCCATTCCTTGAAGTTCACCAAATAGAGCAAAAATGGTAACTTCTCGGGAAGTTTTGGGTACATAAGGTCGTTATCATTAGTTGAAGACATGATTCTACAATTGAAAGAATTTTAATGAAAAACCATTCAAAAAATATTTAAATAAGATTGAATTTTATTCATGCAAATTTTCAATACTTATTTAACGTCTTATTTACACGTAAAAATTGTCCCTATTTTGTGAAAATAAGGCGATTCCAAGATCCGAAGAAACAAAGAGTGGTTAAGCATGCTTTGGCTTGTCTTAAACACTCAATCTTCTAGGGTAAGCATTGCCTTGCTAATGGCTCTATGCCAGTCTTGGTTAGACAATCGTCGCATCTAATGCATCTTTGACGATGTATCTCTTTGGCCACGGTATGTGAGGACTCCTCACTCATACCGATGAGTTAAACAAAACCAATGTGCACACCCGGTGTGTCTTATGCCCCTTAGAGAAGTGATGGCACCTCGCTTTGGCGTAACCTATCATCACCATCGTCCGGTTAGGAAGTGTTGTTTTGGAAAGGCAAGTTTTACTCAATATTATTAGGGACCTAGGATTTCTATGTTGGTTGATTTAAGTGAACTTAACTAATCATCGCAACATCAAGAAAACCTAAACATGCATCTAACGAATAATTCACACATATATATATATAAGCATAAAATATAAAGCGAAATTATAGATGCATATTGGCAACTAGCATGACCCCTTGAAATCTTCATATCTTCAAATGGTCTTCATTTGCAATTCAAGGCTTTGTCTTCCAAGATACTGTTGGGGTTTGGTGAGTCTGACTCACCGCGGAAATAAACCCAAAACCAAGAACGCACTCGCAATAAATAAAACCATGAACATAATTAAATTAATCACAAGATTAAGTTAAGCTAATTACCTTTGACGCGTGCTTCGCTCCAAGTGAGCTCTTACTTGAAAGCTTCAAGTCCCGCTCGCACGGAGACCTCCAACGAAGTCCACCCGCACCAACAAAACCGACTAGGTCCAATGTCTTGGGGTTAGCAAGACCCGACCAATAAAACCCGAGTAATAATATTGAGTTCAAAGGTTTTCACTAATTGTGATGCCTTTTTCAACTCTTACTCAAGCATCATTCCCAATGCCCATACATGGGTATTTATAGGAAATGATGGGAGTATCATTTGCTCTCCCATCAATGTGGGATACTTTGATTTTTCCATTTTATTTAAAAGCTAAAATAAAATTAATAATCAAGCTAGTAATAAATCAACAAGTGGCAAGCTCATGTGAGTGGTTAGGTGAGGACCATTTGGAGAAGGGGGGGACCAAACTTGCTCCCCACTCCCTCTCCCATATCCGGCCAACACACTCAACACACACACATGCACCTCAAGCCACATGGCACCCACCCTTGGGCACCAAGGCAGCCAAGGTGGGCTGCCATGTGGTGCTGTCCGTGGCAGCCTACGCACAGCAGGCCCAGCAAGCCCCGCACTTGCATGCGGGCTGCTGCTGCTGCTAGCCAGCATGCCCCGCATGCTTGTGCGGGCTTGCTGCTGGCCTTGTGCCTTGGCTAGCAACGCTAGGCAGCCAGCCGTGCTGCTGCTAGCAGTTGCGGGCTGGCGCGCCTAGCATGCTAGCATGGGTGCGCTAGCACGCACCAGCCAGCCTAGCCTCGGCTTGGTGCGCATGCTAGCCACCATGCTAGGCCATATGCCCTTAGCACTCGGTTTGCTAGGGCATTCCGATGCTAGGGGCATTTTGGTCTTTTGTTGATTTATTACTATTTCTCGTCTCGTCTTTCACTATTTTTCGACTCGACTTCCGACGTTCGGTTTCGACGCTCTAAGCTCGAATTTCCGACGTCTAAATAAATATTACTCGGTTGACTCATTAATTCCTTCCGAATTAATTCGTCGATTCGGTTTGTTGAATGCTTGGGTGTGATCCGAAGGGTTCAGTCAAGATTAAGCTGTAACATTAATTATCCATTAATATTACTGATCGGAAGCGGCCTCCACCCAGGCATTCCGATCACTTGACCTTACTGAATATATTAGCTTTCTAATAATTCTGAACCCGCTAACGGAATAGTACACTTGTTCGAAGGACACCATTCCTTTCAATCTCCCACTTGTCCTTCCGGACAAGTGCTCATTTTGTGTATAGCCCTTTCCTATGTCGCTTAATGTCTCTTCATGAACTATAAGGTAAGATTTATCTTGTCATCCTTATTACGTCCAGAAGTGTTTCCCGATTCCGAGTCCGACTGTCAATAAACAGATGATTTCTAAAATCCATCCGAGCACGGCCATGCATTTTACAGTCTTGCTCTATGAGAGGCCTTGTATACAACAAAGACATCTTCCCTATTTTACTAGGGGGACATTCCCAGTCTTGTAATGTAGCTCCTCTTACTGAGAGGACCTAGCCGCCCGAGTGTTGCCGTTATAATCCCCTATTACGGCAGACGTTTGACAACATCAAAGCGAACTAGTACTCAAACAAGAGAACTCCCACTACTCATGGTCGAGGAAATAGGTTCCGATAGCCATAATGAGAAGTATACTTATGACAAAAATTTTAAATTTCTTAAAGTATTCTCATAGGTCGATCCAGTATGGTTCTAAACCAATGCCTATGCAAATGATTTATGACAATCATGTCCTCGTAGCACATGAAACGGTGCTATAAATCAGACTACACACTAATCTCAAATGGTCATTAATCGTCCATCGTTTAAATGACCTTGATTAGGGATAATTTTCGATTATAATATTCAATGTTCACTTAATAGGTGTTTCCTTACCAAGACTGGTCTTGATACCCTATTTTGAATATTCTCAGAATCGAATGGACTCATTATTTAATCCTAAACCACAATTAAATAGCATAATGGAGTAATAAAATGTTGCATGAAATTTTATATCACTCCCAAAACATGAATGGTTTTCTTTAGTGTCTTACATTAACTTTTCTCAAAATTAACTGAAACACTAAACAAGGAAATCAAAGCCAGTCTCCAACATGCTTGATTCCCATTGCCTCAACGTGCTTGTTGTGCTTCACTTGAGGCAAAGGTTTAGTAAGTGGATCGGCTACATTGTCATCCGTTCCAACTTTGCAAATTCTGATTTCACCCTCTGATTTCCATTCTCGAATCATGTGAAATCGCCGCTTGACATGTTTGACCTTCTGATGTTCTCTAGGTTCTCTGGCCTGAGCAATAGCTCCATTGTTGTCACAATAGAGGGCTATTGGACCCTTTATAGAGGGTACAACATCAAGTTCGCCAACGAACTTACGAATCCAAACAGCCTCCTTAGCTGCTTCAGCAGCTGCCAAGTATTCGGCTTCAGTTGTAGAATCTGCAGTTGTACTCTGCTTTGCGCTCTTCCAACTAAACGCCCCTCCATTTAGACAGAACACATATCCAGATTGCGATTTGAAATCGTCTCTGTCTGTCTGGAAGCTTGCGTCGGTATAACCTTCCACAACCAAATCCTTAGAGCCACCATACACCAGGAATTTATCCTTGTTCCTTTTTAGGTACTTTAGGATATTTTTGGCCGCAGTCCAATGCGCCTCTCCTGGGTCTGATTGGTAACGGCTCGTAGCACTCAAGGCATACGACACATCTGGCCTAGTACATATCATGGCATACTTGATAGATCCAATAAGCGAAGCATATGGAATCTGATTCATTCTTTCCCGCTCATCAAGTGTCTGTGGACACTGCTTCTTGCTTAGGGTTATGCCATGTGACATTGGCAGGTGACCTCTCTTGGCCTCCTCCATGCCAAATCGAGCAAGTACCTTATCGATATAAGTACTTTGACTCAATCCAATCATCCTTTTCGATCTATCCCTATAGATCTTGATGCCTAGTATGTACTGAGCCTCTCCCAAGTCTTTCATTGAGAAGCACTTTCCAAGCCAGGCCTTTACAGACTCTAACAACGGAATGCTGTTTCCAATGAGCAATATGTCATCGACATATAAGACTAGGAAGGCGATGTTACTCCCACTGACCTTCTTGTAAACACAAGATTCATCTGGATTCTTGATAAAACCAAACTTACTGATGGCTTCATCGAAACGCAGATTCCAACTTCTGCTTGCTTGCTTTAATCCATAAATGGATTTATTAAGCTTACATACTTTCCCAGCATTGTTTTGGTCGACAAAACCTTCAGGCTGTGTCATATACACAGTTTCTTCCAAATAACCATTAAGGAAGGCGGTTTTGACGTCCATCTGCCATATTTCATAGTCGTAATATGCAGCAATCGCTAGGAGGATGCGAACGGATTTAAGCATTGCAACTGGTGAAAAGGTTTCATCGTAATCAATACCATGAACTTGTCTGTAACCTTTTGCCACCAATCTAGCTTTGTAAATGAATACATTTCCATCTTTGTCGGTTTTCAACTTGAAAATCCACTTACATCCGATCGGTATATAACCTTCGGGTAAGTCAACCAAGTCCCAGACTTGATTTTCAAACATGGAATCCATTTCAGATCTCATGGCCTCTTGCCATTTAGCATAGTCGGTGCTTGCCATCGCTTGCTTGTAGGTTGCCGGTTCATCTCCATCCATAATCAGGATGTCCTGATTCTCGGTTAATACTAAACCAAGATATCTATCAGATTGAGATCTCGGCCTCAGAGACCTACGTAGGGTAATGGATTGAGCATTTGCATTGTCGGTTCGACTTTGCATATTTTGACCTTCGTCAACAGATGTTGTTTGAGCACTTTGACTGTCATTATGATTTTGTTGCTCATCCTCACGAACTTCGTCGAGTTCGATTTTCCTCCCACTTGTCATTTTGGAAAGGTGCTCCTTCTCCAAAAAGACACCATCGCGAGCAACAAACACTTTGTTCTCCGATTTGTTGTAGAAGTAATACCCTTTGGTTTCTTTTGGGTAGCCCACAAAGTAAACCTTGTCAGATTTGGGATGAAGTTTGTCAGAGATCAATTTCTTGACATATGCTTCGCATCCCCATATCTTTAGAAAAGATAACCTAGGAGGTTTCTTCGTCCATAATTCATATGGAGTCTTTTCTACAGCTTTTGATGGAGCACGGTTCAGTGTTAGTGCCGCAGTTAGAAGTGCGTGTCCCCAGAAAGAGATAGGAAGATCACTAAGACCCATTGTTGATCGTACCATGTCTAACAAGGTCCGATTTCTCCTTTCGGATACTCCGTTCCATTGTGGAGTTCCTGGAGGTGTCAATTCTGAAAGTATACCTTTTTCTTTCTGATGGTCATCGAATTCTTGGCTCAAGTATTCACCACCTCGATCCGATCGAAGGGCTTTGATTTTCTTGCTAAGTTGATTTTCAACTTCACTCTGAAATTCTTTGAACTTTTCAAATGATTCAGATTTGTGCGACATGAGGTAGACATAGCCATATCTACTATAGTCGTCTGTGAAAGTGATGAAATATCGATGTCCATTTCTTGTGGTTGAGCTCATTGGTCCACATACATTGGTATGTATAAGACCCAATAAGTCACTTGCCCTTTCTCCCATCTTGGAGAATGGCTGTTTAATCATCTTGCCTAATAAACATCCTTCGCAATTCTCAAACGATTCTAAATCGAAAGAGTCAAGAACACCTTCTTGTAGAAGTTTCTTGATGCGTTTGATGTTAATGTGGCCAAGACGACAATGCCACAAGTAAGTCTGATTTGACTCCATGGTCTTAGCTCTTTTGGTATCATTATTCACATTATAAACTTGTTTGTCTAATGAAAGCACATAAAACCATTTTCAGAATGTGCAATACCATATAAAACATTATCGAGATAAAATGAACATTCTTTGTCCTTTACTCGAAATTCAAAACCTTTGGCGTCCAACGCCGAAATTGAAATAATGTTTTTGGTAATGTTGGGAACATAATAAACATTATCGAGTTCCAAAACTAGCCCGGTGGGCAAAGACAAACTGAGAGTTCCTACGGATACGGCACCAATTCTGGCTCCATTGCCGACCCGGAGTTCAATCTCTCCCTTCTCTAGCCTTCTAGCGTTCCTTAGTCCCTGAGAATTGGAACAAAGGTGTGAGCCACATCCGGTATCTAATACCCATGATGTTAAGCTAGTGAAGTTAAAGTCTATAACGAATATACCTGATTCAGAAGCAACGGTTCCGTTCTTCTTATCCTCCTTGAACTTGAGGCAATCTCTCTTCCAATGTCCCTTCTTCTTACAGTAGAAACATTCGGAATCAGATTTAGAAGACGCTACCTTCTTATCCTTGGTAGCTTTAGACTTAGGCGGAAAAGTTTTCTTCTTACCTTTCCCCTTAAAGCCTTTCTTCTTCTTGCCCGAAAATTTGAACGGCTTGCCCTTTTTAATCATGAGCATGTCATGCTTTCCCTCATCCTTGAGCGTTTGCTCAGCTTGCTTCAACATACCATGAAGCTCGGTGAGGGTTTTCTCCATGCTGTGCATATTATAGTTCATCTTGAACTGATCATAGCCTTTGTGCAGCGAGTGGAGAATGATGTCAATTGCCATCTCGGTTGAATACCCCGCATCAAGCCTTCCCATGTTTTCAAACAATCCAATCATTTTGAGTACATGTGGGCTGACTGGCTCTCCTTTCTTGAGCTTGCTCTCAAGGATCTGCCTGTGGGTTTCAAACCTTTCAGTTCGGGCCTGCTCTTGGAACATATTCTGCAATTCAGAAATGATCTCAAAAGCTGTCTCCTTTTCAAAAAATGTCTTTTGAAGCTCAGGAGACATTGTGGCCAGCATAATACATTTAACATCTCGATTGGCACTTTGCCATCGATTTAGGGCAGCTTGAGTCACCTCCTCATTGGGAGTCTCGGGCATTTCCTCATCAAGGACATATTCCTTTTGCTCTTGCATGAGAACAATTCGCAAATTCCTTTGCCAATCAAGAAAATTTGGCCCACTCAATTTCTCCTTGTCGAGAATTGAGCGTAAGTTGTTCGAGTTATTTGAAGACATGATTCTACAATTGAAAGAATTTAAAATAAAAAACCATTCATTATACTTAAATAAGATTGAAATCATGCATTTTAATCAAACTTATTTAAAACGTCTTATTCACACATTAAAGATTGTCCCCAATATTGATGAGAATAAGTCGATTCCAAGATCCAAAGAAACAAAGAGTGGTTAAGCATGCTTTGGCTTGTCTTAACACTCAATCTCCTAAGGTAAGCAACGCTTTGCTAATGGCTCCAAGCCACTCTTGGTTGAATAAATCGTCGCATCCCATGCTCTCTAAACAATTTATTCACTTTGCCACGACATGTTAGGACTCCATCACTCATATCGTTGAGTATAACCAAAACCACTTGCATACCTAGTATGCCTTACATTCCTTGGAGAAGTAGTGATACCTCGCTTTGGCGTAGCCCACCACTACCCTCGTTCGGTTGGTAAGTGTGTTTTGGAATGGCAAGTTTTACTCAATTTTAAGGGACCTAGGGTTTCTATGTTGGTTGATTTAAGTGAACTTAATTAATCATCTCAACATTTGAAATCCTAACCATGCATCTAACATATAATTCATATATATAAACATAAATATATATCGAAAACATAAATAGAGATGCATTTGGCAACTAGCATGACCCCTTGAGATCTTCAAGTCTTCTAAAGGTCTTCTTTTGCAATATAAAGGCTTCGTCTTCTAAGAACCCCGTCTTCAAGACTTGACCAAATAATATAATTGCTAGTGTCTACGATTAGGACTAATCTAAATATTAAGGTACAAAAATACTCAACGGTTCGCAGACCGTATTTAGATTTACAAAAATACATCACGGATCACAGTCCGTATTTTCTATCCTAATCGGGCCCCACTAGTTGCCATTTCATAAAACCTGTGAGAGAATTTTACATTCCATTCATCCATTCACTATCTGTGAATGGCCCATGCATTTTACAACGATCAAACAAGTAACAATGCATAAAATCGCGCGCGAACTAGTAATTAATCTAGGTGGTTAATTCAATTAACACGCCTAATTAAACTAGTCAAAGTTGTTTTATCCGGTTAAGGTAAAGACTAAGATACGCTCCCACTAAATTCCGCATCCAAACTTAACTAATCCAATTAATTAAGTCGGTGAACCCAAATATTTGTCAAAATTAATTTTGCAAATGTCGCTCATAAACCCGAGGCCTAGCCTCCAAAATTTTAATTAAATAAACAAAATAATTAAAATAATTAAAACGACAAGTTAAGCGAAATTACGTATTCCATAATGTCTAAGTGCCTAGCACTAAGACTTGGAACCCAAAATTACCCTTATTTACTTTTTAAGCAATGCTAAAATTAACCTTAAAAATAGCATCGACTTAATAACCCGGGGTTATTATGCTAATTATTGAATCGTACATACCGTACAACAAGCTCGTAGCATAACCATCGGCACCCCGCAACACCAAGCATGCCCATGGGCTGCTTGTGCTCGCACACGCCACGCCCAGCCAAGCCAAGCGTGGCAGCAAGCACAGCGCGCACAGCACAAGGCTGCTGCTGCGCCATGCTGCTGCTCGTAGCTGGCTGGTGCGGGGTGTGGCTGGCAGCGAGCAGCAGCCCACGCCAATCCTCGCACACACAGCACCACGCACCAAAGGCACGAGGCACCCAGCAGCCTCGGCAGCCACATGTGGGTTGCGTGAGCAGCCCAGCTGGCCGAGAGCTAGCTCGGGGCTCTTAGGCCTCGTGTTGCGTGCTAATACTTCGAAAATTATCGAATTTTGCGTGTGACATTATAAATTAATTCTAAATTAATTTTAGAATCAATTATTTTGAGGAAAAATGAAAAATAACAAGTCCAACTTAAATAATTCATCCAAAGCAATTAACCAAATTTATTACCAAGAATCATTCTTTAATAAAATTGGTCTAACTTGGTGTAACAAAAAATAATTAGGGCATTTCTCACTATTAATTTAATCACTTTAAATTAATCTTGAGATTTTGACAAAATAAAAGGGAGTTGGAAAAATGAGCATAAGTTCAATAAAGACTCCAACTTTAATACTTGTGAGTTCATGAAAAATTATATCTTCCAATATGAAGATAAACTAATTTTTTATCACAAGTTTTAAACTTTATGATTCCAATCAACTAAAAATGATTAAATCAACAAAGTTTAACCAAAATTCATGGAATTTAGTAACTCAAAGTTTCAATCACTTATCATAAGTAAAGATTGAATCTTTAATACTTGGAAGCATCAAATAACAACTATTTCACACTCAATGCAATTAATTTGCAATTATGTGAAAAATAAAACCAAACTTTCAAGCACCAATTACTACCAAGTAATCATGCTTAAAGTGGTCTAAGATTGCATATAAAATAAGGAAAGAACCATATACATAACCACCATAAATATGCAATCAATTTTCAAGGTTAGAAAGACTTAAAATTTTTCGTCAAAACGAAAAATCCCTCGAAAAATGCATTTCTGGTCGTTTTTTGGCTAAAAACCGAGCCCTACAAGGGTAACACCATTTCCAGAACACCTTTTCCACCCAAAATTCACTATTTTTGGGTCGAAATCTGAGTTCGGGGCTGAAGATAGCTCAAATACGAGGTTAAAAAAATACAAAAACGAGTTACTAATATAATTAGCAACTTAAACCAGAAAAAATAAGCCATAATAACACCTTGAAAATATCATGATTTTAAAAATAAACGAGCGAGGCTCTGATACCACTGTTGGGGTTTGGTGAGTCCGACTCACCGCGGAAATAAACCCAAAACCAAGAACGCACTCGCAATAAATAAAACCATGAACATAATTAAATTAATCACAAGATTAAGTTAAGCTAATTACCTTTGACGCGTGCTTCGCTCCAAGTGAGCTCTTACTTGAAAGCTTCAAGTCCCGCTCGCACGGAGACCTCCAACGAAGTCCACCCGCACCAACAAAACCGACTAGGTCCAATGTCTTGGGGTTAGCAAGACCCGACCAATAAAACCCGAGTAATAATATTGAGTTCAAAGGTTTTCACTAATTGTGATGCCTTTTTCAACTCTTACTCAAGCATCATTCCCAATGCCCATACATGGGTATTTATAGGAAATGATGGGAGTATCATTTGCTCTCCCATCAATGTGGGATACTTTGATTTTTCCATTTTATTTAAAAGCTAAAATAAAATTAATAATCAAGCTAGTAATAAATCAACAAGTGGCAAGCTCATGTGAGTGGTTAGGTGAGGACCATTTGGAGAAGGGGGGGACCAAACTTGCTCCCCACTCCCTCTCCCATATCCGGCCAACACACTCAACACACACACATGCACCTCAAGCCACATGGCACCCACCCTTGGGCACCAAGGCAGCCAAGGTGGGCTGCCATGTGGTGCTGTCCGTGGCAGCCTACGCACAGCAGGCCCAGCAAGCCCCGCACTTGCATGCGGGCTGCTGCTGCTGCTGGCCAGCATGCCCCGCATGCTTGTGCGGGCTTGCTGCTGGCCTTGTGCCTTGGCTAGCAACGCTAGGCAGCCAGCCGTGCTGCTGCTAGCAGTTGCGGGCTGGCGCGCCTAGCATGCTAGCATGGGTGCGCTAGCACGCACCAGCCAGCCTAGCCTCGGCTTGGTGCGCATGCTAGCCACCATGCTAGGCCATATGCCCTTAGCACTCGGTTTGCTAGGGCATTCCGATGCTAGGGGCATTTTGGTCTTTTGTTGATTTATTACTATTTCTCGTCTCGTCTTTCACTATTTTTCGACTCGACTTCCGACGTTCGGTTTCGACGCTCTAAGCTCGAATTTCCGACGTCTAAATAAATATTACTCGGTTGACTCATTAATTCCTTCCGAATTAATTCGTCGATTCGGTTTGTTGAATGCTTGGGTGTGACCCGAAGGGTTCAGTCAAGATTAAGCTGTAACATTAATTATCCATTAATATTACTGATCGGAAGCGGCCTCCACCCAGGCATTCCGATCACTTGACCTTACTGAATATATTAGCTTTCTAATAATTCTGAACCCGCTAACGGAATAGTACACTTGTTCGAAGGACACCATTCCTTTCAGATACGCCGTCTTCAAGACTTAACCAAACTACGCAAAAACTAGTGTCTACAACTAGGAAAAATCTAAATATTAAAGTACAAAAATATTTAACGGTGTGTAGACCGTATTTAGATTTACAAAAATACATAACGGCACGTAGTCTGTATTTTCTATCCTAGTCGGTTCCCACTAGTTGCCATTTCATAAAACCTTTGAGAGAGAGAATATATATATTCCATTCATCCATTCACTATTTGTGAATGGCCCATGCAATTTTCAAAAATTAAAAGCAAGTAAAATACATTCAAACAACGCGCGCACTAGTAACTAATCTAGGTGGTTAATCCGATTAACACGCCTAATTAAAACTAGTCAAAGTTGTTTAACCGATTATATAATTTTCGTCATTAATAGTTGAAGCTCCAACTAAATTCCGCATTTCCTCAATTAATCTAATTAATTAAGTCGGTAGCACCCAAACTTGTCAAAATGAAATTTTGCCAATGCCGCTCAAGACCGAGGCCTAACCTCCCAAAATTTAATTAAAATAAACTAAATTAATTAAAATAAATAAAACGGCAAAACAATTAACATCAAGCCTACTACGGCTAGTCACCTCACCGCACCAAGCATACACACAAGCCAAAACCATGAACACACGGCCCACGGAACATGGTCGAGAGCCGCTGCCACAGCACAGCCGCGCGTGGCTGCTGCTACCACGCGTGTGGCTCACAAGCGAGGCGGCGCAATCACCTTGGCAGCCACATGTGGGCCGCTGTGTAGCCCGGCTCGCCATGGTGGTGCATTGCCTCGTTTTGCATGCCATAACCTTGGGATTTGATCCCTTTTCGCGAGACAAAAATAATTGATTCTAAATTAATTTTAGAACTAATTTAGTGAGCAAAATAAAATTTTAAACAAGTGTAACTTAGTAAAATTTTCAAAGTGCAATAACCAAAATAATTCCAAGAACCATCTTTAATTAAAATTGGTTTAGCTTGGTGCAAAATAAAATTGAGGCAATTTCTCACTTTCAATTTAATCAATTTAAATTAAACTTAAGAATTTGACAAAGCAAAGGGAAGTTGGAAAAATATGAACTTTAATGTTCAAATGAAAATTCCAATATCTAAAATTTATGAATCCTTGAAAATTATATCTTCCAACATGAAGATAACCAAATTTCTATCACAAAAAAACAAAACTTTATGTTTCTAATCAACTCAAAATGATTAAAACAACAAAGTTCAACTCAAAATAACATGGAATTTAGTGGTTTTCAAAGTTTCAATCACTTATCACAAATAAAGATTGAATCTTTAACACTTAGGAAGCCTCAAAAATAAAATCACCACACTAAAAAGCAATTAGTTTGCAATTATGTGAAAATAAATCAACCTTTAAGCATCAAATAGTACCAAGTAAGTGTGCTTTAAGGGGATATAAAAATGCAGAAAATAATGCAAATAATCAACCATTTATTCCATTAATTTCAAGGTTAGAAAAGACTTAAAATTTTTCGTCAAAAACGACAAACCCCTCGAATTAGGCATTTCTGGTCAGAATTTGGCTAAAATCACAGTCCCAAAGGGGAAAAAAACCTTTCCAGAACACGTTTTCCACCCAAAATTCACTAGCGTTGGGCGAAAATCTGGGTTCTGGGCCAAATTCGACATTAAAAACGGGATTAAATAAATAAAATCGAGCTACTAATCTAATTAGCAACATAAACCAGAAAATTAA
This sequence comes from Chenopodium formosanum, assembly GCA_024500155.1. Classification (NCBI taxonomy): domain Eukaryota; kingdom Viridiplantae; phylum Streptophyta; class Magnoliopsida; order Caryophyllales; family Amaranthaceae; genus Chenopodium; species Chenopodium formosanum. The sequence continues at coordinate 22,669,521 of CM044861.1, forward strand.
GCCAAAAATAAACCTTGAAAAAACATGCATATAAAAATAAACGAGCAAGGCTCCTATAACGATGTTGGGGTTTGGTGAGTCCGACTCACCGCGGAAACAACCCCACCCGAGGAACCACTCGCAATAATAATTAAAATCATAAAGCATAAATAAATAATCACAAAGAAAAGATAACGAATCTTACCCTTGAAGCGAGCTTCGCCTAAAACCCGGGGCTCTTACTTGAAAGCTACAAGCACGTCAAGCGCCGCGCCTCCGACGGTATCCACCCAAAAATGGGCGACCACAACTTTAAGGTCTACTACCTTGGGGTTAGCCAGGTCCGACCAAAACCCGAGTGTTATATGAGTCTACGACTTTTCCCAAAAATTATAGAATGCTCTTTTTAACTCCCACTCAAGCATCATTCCCAATGCCCATACTTGGGTATTTATAGGAAATGATGGGAGTATCATTTACTCTCCCATCAATGTGGGATAGTATGATTTTTCCATTTTATTTTAAAGCAAAATTAAAATAAATAATCAAGCTAGTAATAAATCAACAAGTGGCAAGCTCATGTGAGTGGTTAGGTGAGGACCACTTGGAGAAGGGGGGGACCAAACTTGCTCCCCACTCCCTCTCCCTTAGCCGTCCACCTCACACCACACACACCCAAGGATCACAAGCCTTATGGCACCCACCCTTGGGCACCAAGGCAACCAAGGTGGGCTACCATGTTCTGCTGTCCGTGGCACCACGAGCACGCAAGCCCAGCAGGCCCAGCACTCGCATGCGAGCTGCTAGGCGCTGCTGCCAGCACGCCCAGCATGCTCGTGCGGGCTGCTGTAAATTTGTGCTATGGCCGCGCTGCTAGCAAGCATTGGCTCTCAGCATGTTGCTGCTAGATGTGGCTAACTGGCGCGCCTAGCGTGCTAGCTACTGCAGCTTGTTGCGGCATGGCTTGCTAGCCAATGCGTGCACAAGGTCGTACCTAGCATGCTAGCACGCACTAGGCAGCGCCTAGCCTTGCGATGCTAGCATGGGTGCGCTAGCACACCCCAGCCAGCCTAGGCTCGGCTTGGTGCGCATGCTAGCCACCATGCTAGGCCATACACCCGTAGCACTCGGATTGCTAGGGCATTCCGATGCTAGGGGTATTTTGGTTTTTTGTTGATTTATTACTATTTCTCGTCTCGTCTTTCACTATTTTTCGACTCGACATCCGACGCTCTAAGCTCGAATTACCGACGTCTAAATATTTAACACTCGGGCGACGAATTAATTTCTTCCGAATTAATTCGTCGAGTTGGTTCGCATATATTTGCTTGGGTGTGACCCGAAGGGTTCAGTCAAGATTAAGCTATAATATAAATTATATTAATATTTGGTTTGGGAAAAAATATCCTAGGCCAGTTGGCCCAATCAGAGTCCGCCACGTGTCATTGGAAGGGGCACCACCTTGGACCTCCCAGGGAACGACACGTGGCAGATGGATAAAAGGACCTGGGATTGGCGGCTTAAGGGCCAAATCCTGAGGTCTGAAAAAGCTGCGTGAATATTCCCTAGGGCACGAAACCCTAGGGAGTGCACGTTTTTCGAGAAGCCTATAAATAGGAGATGACCTCCTCATTTATGGCTACGTATAAAAAACACGCACATACGTACACTAAAACCTTTACCCGCCTTACGAGGAATATTCAGTGATTACTAATCATTGTCAGAACTGTCACTCTTAAGAGAACAGTACACACGAGCTCGGAATTCGAGCAGATAACCTTTTCATTCCGCACCTTATTCTTCGGACCTTTACTAACTTAAGCTTCGGAGGCGGACCACCGACCATTCGGTGCTCCGTTGTTTTGCAGGTATAGGCATCCAAGTGAGCATCCAGTCTTAGTGTTGTAACTCTCCTAAGGAACTCAAAAAACCCCGAAACATTTGGCGCCTTTTTAAGTATACTTTCATTTCACTTTTTTTTTTATGAGGGAATACTTTCATTTCACTTTTGCTGTCTCATTACTTAATGTTCTTGCTTGTTTATTTTCCCACCCATTATTAATGAGGTGGCACTACAGGAATATGTATACCTTTGAGTAGAATTCAGTTAATGACGTTGAGGTTGCTAGGGGGTTCGTGAAAGTAATAGTATGCTGGAAGGGTTGCTAGCAGACCTAGCCAAATCTTCCCACTAGTTAGTTCATGGAGCTGCCCAAGTCAGGGAAGGGTCAAGGTAAATTGTGATGCCCATTTGGGTGTTAAAATCGGGTTGGGGGCTGTGATCAGAAATGATGAATGGACTGTTGTTGCTACTGCAGTAAGGCAGGAAGGTGCTGGGTGGGATGTAAGGTGTGCGGAAGCTGCTGCCTGTCAATATGGTCTGCTATGTTCAGCTTGAAAGTGATGCCTTGAATGTGGTGAATGTTGTCCGAAACAATTCCAAAGGATTTTCTCGTGTTTCCCTTATATGATGATATTTGTAGGCTTTCTTCCAGTATTAGTTCGTTTTTAATTTCTCATGTAAATCGGTAGGGTAATACTCTAGCTCATAATGTCGCTAGATAGGAGACTAGAGGTTGTGACGAATTTGTATCTTTGGGTCCTTTTCCTCAAAGTTTATTGACTTTGGCGGAAATTGATCTTCTTTAATATATTTTTCCCGCTGCTTATATATATATATATATATATATATATATATATATATATACATATATATATGCAACGTTTTATCTTTATTAAATGTGTTGATATTTTCTTTTATAAATTATTAACTACGTTCTCTTATTATTGTTGATTATTGTTTTTTTTTTTTTTTTAATTTAGTTATATAGAATATTAGTTTATTTTAATTTAATGTTATTAATTGAATTTATGATAAATTTAAATAACTATAATATTTGTATGATGGTAATAATATAATAAAAAGAAAAAAAAAACTTAAAAAACATTTTAGACGCTTTTTGCTGACACGAATAAACGCAAGACAACAAAAAGCGTCGCTAAATTTGAGTATGTGGACATGTAAAAGCGTCACTAAAAAAGAACACAAATTTGGGATAATGCGCGAAATAAGTATTTTCCGACACTTCGTATATAAGGTAGGACACATAAAAGCGTCGACATTCTCGACGCTTTTTTGTGTCCCTAAAAATTCTCGACTCATGTATTCTCGACGCTTTTTAGCAGCGTCGAGAATTGTTTTTTCGACGCTTTTTAGCGTCGAGAAAAGGTCTAAAAAGTGTCCAAAAAACACGGTTTTTGTAGTAGTGACGGATGCTTTATCATCTGGAACAGTCGCCCTTAGCATGGACTTGGCCATTTGAACTACAGTCGGCCTCTGTACAGGAACTACAAAGAGAAAAAAGTTAGAAAAAATATTCAAGTATGGATAACTTGGAGTAAAAGAAAGACGAATGGTCTTTACCATCGTCCTCTTCTTCCTCCTCTTCCCCTAGAACCCTCTTCTCACCGGCAGAAGAGGCGGGCTTTTTCCCCATAAACCTCTCCTTACAGGAAGAAGAGGGGGGCTTCTCCCCCAAAAGCCTCTTCTTGCCGGTAGAGGCATCCGGGGCTCTCCTGGGCTTGTGAGCAATGTGCTTCCGGCCGCCCTTGCCGGATGTGCTCACATCACCCGCCCTAGTCTTTTGGAGCTTAGGGTTGGATGCTGTCGATGGGGACTTGGAGGAGGTACCCTGCATCAATAAAGACAAAACACAAAGTCTGAAAACATCCGGACAAATTTAGCATTAATCAGAAAAATGCTAAGTATAAAGGCCTCACCCCTGGGGTACCGACTGGTCGCTGCTCTTCCACCCTAGTAGTGATGGCCTCCGCCCTTTTAAGGACGTTCGATCTGTATCTGGCAGCAGACACAACCGGCTTCCTAGAGGCCGAGAGTTTCTCCATTGCTTTGTCTGCAAAAAAGAACAAGTGTTAGAATCATTTAACAAGTGCAGACAAACAAAATAAAATTGCATATTAAATAGACGATCGACTACCTCTCGGCATCTCAGTACTTAGCCCACAAGCGGCCAAGAACGTCCCTTCCTCAAACCATTTATACAAAGGGAGATAGCATTTAGGGGTGACTTCCTTGTCCCCCTCAGCATTCGTCCTTACGGACACTGTGAACAAACCCGCGTCCATGATCTCCTCCTTTGCTCGTCTAGGAAAAGCTGGCAATGCACTCTTGCCTGCTAGGAGAGGTGGATCCTTGTTCCACCTGTTATACTTTTGGTTCAGGCGGGTGTCGGCGGTTTTGACTATGTAGAACTTATTTCTCCATTCTTTCCACTTGTTTTCTTTGCCAACAGTCATCATGTAGCCCTTGCAAGTAGTCAAGGTGTACCAGCTGTCGCCACCCCTAGCAGGCGCCCTGCTAAGATAATGCATGTGGGCGAATGCTTCAAAACTCGCCTCCACCTGCAGCAACTCACAGGCGGCAACTTACCCCTGAATATTTATCCAGGAGTTGGGTACAAGTTGCCAGATACCAAATTGGTGTCCATCCAAAATCCTCTCCACGGCCGGATGGAGAAGGAAGCGCAAGCCAGCCTGGAATGCCGCCTCATAGCAGTCGAATGCTCGGTCTTCATAGCTGGCCATACTCGGCCAAGTAATAGTGTCGTCCTTATTAGGGACGCATAGAGTATAGCCATGTCCCAAGACAACCTTGCGCTTAAAACTTGCAAGGCCGTTTGCCATGGTGTTCCGCCTGCTTTGCGGAACATGATGATAGTAGGGGGATTTCTTCAAGCGCCTCGAAGCACTCGGCTCGGTCCAGGACTCCCCCCTCTCAACTGCCAAGGACTCCCTGGCAGTATCTATTCTGGCCCTTGCCTCCCCAGAAGAAATGGAGGCATTATCTGAAGAAGATGACGAGGCCGACTCATCATCAGAGCTCTCATCAGAGCTAGGGGACCGCCGAGTGATGCCAGCGGGGTCCTCCCCTAGACTCTCTTCCGGCGCCAGTCCAGAAGGCCCAGGTTCATAAGTTTCATCCGCCTCCTCCAGTATCCTATAACTAGGAGTACCACTTGAAGTGGGCGAATGGTAGTAGGTGGGGGTAGGAGGAAGGTAAGAAGGGCTATCAGGGTGTTCCGACATCTCACTTCGAAGCACCCTCATTAAGCCGTCTAAATAAAGAGTTGAACCATCCGACGGGAAGAAAGATCCGTCGGAGTTAGGTTTTCTTGCTATTCTTTTGGTTCTGGCCATAGTGTCCTGCACAGACACAAAACCAGTCAGATTCAGAGAAGTTCGCAAAGCACAGTCGCAAAGCACAGTCGCTGGAAGCTTGCGTCGGTATAACCTTCCACAACCAAATCCTTAGAGCCACCATACACCAGGAATTTATCCTTGTTCCTTTTTAGGTACTTTAGGATATTTTTGGCCGCAGTCCAATGCGCCTCTCCTGGGTCTGATTGGTAACGGCTCGTAGCACTCAAGGCATACGACACATCTGGCCTAGTACATATCATGGCATACTTGATAGATCCAATAAGCGAAGCATATGGAATCTGATTCATTCTTTCCCGCTCATCAGGTGTCTGTGGACACTGCTTCTTGCTTAGGGTTATGCCATGTGACATTGGCAGGTGACCTCTCTTGGCCTCCTCCATGCCAAATCGAGCAAGTACCTTATCGATATAAGTACTTTGACTCAATCCAATCATCCTTTTCGATCTATCCCTATAGATCTTGATGCCTAGTATGTACTGAGCCTCTCCCAAGTCTTTCATTGAGAAGCACTTTCCAAGCCAGGCCTTTACAGACTCTAACAACGGAATGCTGTTTCCAATGAGCAATATGTCATCGACATATAAGACTAGGAAGGCGATGTTACTCCCACTGACCTTCTTGTAAACACAAGATTCATCTGGATTCTTGATAAAACCAAACTTACTGATGGCTTCATCGAAACGCAGATTCCAACTTCTGCTTGCTTGCTTTAATCCATAAATGGATTTATTAAGCTTACATACTTTCCCAGCATTGTTTTGGTCGACAAAACCTTCAGGCTGTGTCATATACACAGTTTCTTCCAAATAACCATTAAGGAAGGCGGTTTTGACGTCCATCTGCCATATTTCATAGTCGTAATATGCAGCAATCGCTAGGAGGATCCGAACGGATTTAAGCATTGCAACTGGTGAAAAGGTTTCATCGTAATCAATACCATGAACTTGTCTGTAACCTTTTGCCACCAATCTAGCTTTGTAAATGAATACATTTCCATCTTTGTCGGTTTTCAACTTGAAAATCCACTTACATCCGATCGGTATATAACCTTCGGGTAAGTCAACCAAGTCCCAGACTTGATTTTCAAACATGGAATCCATTTCAGATCTCATGGCCTCTTGCCATTTAGCAGAGTCGGTGCTTGCCATCGCTTGCTTGTAGGTTGCCGGTTCATCTTCATCCATAATCAGGATGTCCTGATTCTCGGTTAATACTAAACCAAGATATCTATCAGGTTGAGATCTCGGCCTCAAAGACCTACGTAGGGTAATGGATTGAGCATTTGCATTGTCGGTTCGACTTTGCATATTTTGACCTTCGTCAACAGATGCTGTTTGAGCACTTTGACTGTCATTATGATTTTGTTGCTCATCCTCACGAACTTCGTCGAGTTCGATTTTCCTCCCACTTGTCATTTTGGAAAGGTGCTCCTTCTCCAAAAAGACACCATCGCGAGCGACAAACACTTTGTTCTCCGATTTGTTGTAGAAGTAATACCCTTTGGTTTCTTTTGGGTAGCCCACAAAGTAAACCTTGTCAGATTTGGGATGAAGTTTGTCAGAGATCAATTTCTTGACATATGCTTCGCATCCCCATATCTTTAGAAAAGATAACCTAGGAGGTTTCTTCGTCCATAATTCATATGGAGTCTTTTCTACAGCTTTTGATGGAGCACGGTTCAGTGTTAGTGCCGCAGTTAGAAGTGCGTGTCCCCAGAAAGAGATAGGAAGATCACTAAGACCCATTGTTGATCGTACCATGTCTAACAAGGTCCGATTTCTCCTTTCGGATACTCCGTTCCATTGTGGAGTTCCTGGAGGTGTCAATTCTGAAAGTATACCTTTTTCTTTCAGATGGTCATCGAATTCTTGGCTCAAGTATTCACCACCTCGATCCGATCGAAGGGCTTTGATTTTCTTGCTAAGTTGATTTTCAACTTCACTCTGAAATTCTTTGAACTTTTCAAATGATTCAGATTTGTGCGACATGAGGTAGACATAGCCATATCTACTATAGTCGTCTGTGAAAGTGATGAAATATCGATGTCCATTTCTTGTGGTTGAGCTCATTGGTCCACATACATCGGTATGTATAAGACCCAATAAGTCACTTGCCCTTTCTCCCATCTTGGAGAATGGCTGTTTAATCATCTTGCCTAATAAACATCCTTCGCAATTCTCAAACGATTCTAAATCGAAAGAGTCAAGAACACCTTCTTGTAGAAGTTTCTTGATGCGTTTGATGTTAATGTGGCCAAGACGACAATGCCACAAGTAAGTCTGATTTGACTCCATGGTCTTAGCTCTTTTGGTATCATTATTCACATTATAAACTTGTTTGTCTAATGAAAGCACATAAAGACCATTTTCAGAATGTGCAATACCATATAAAACATTATCGAGATAAAATGAACATTCTTTGTCCTTTACTCGAAATTCAAAACCTTTGGCGTCCAACGCCGAAATTGAAATAATGTTTTTGGTAATGTTGGGAACATAATAAACATTATCGAGTTCCAAAACTAGCCCGGTGGGCAAAGACAAACTGAGAGTTCCTACGGATACGGCACCAATTCTGGCTCCATTGCCGACCCGGAGTTCAATCTCTCCCTTCTCTAGCCTTCTAGCGTTCCTTAGTCCCTGAGAATTGGAACAAAGGTGTGAGCCACATCCGGTATCTAATACCCATGATGTTAAGCTAGTGAAGTTAAAGTCTATAACGAATATACCTGATTCAGAAGCAACGGTTCCGTTCTTCTTATCCTCCTTGAACTTGAGGCAATCTCTCTTCCAATGTCCCTTCTTCTTACAGTAGAAACATTCGGAATCAGATTTAGAAGACGCTACCTTCTTATCCTTGGTAGCTTTAGACTTAGGCGGAAAAGTTTTCTTCTTACCTTTCCCCTTAAAGCCTTTCTTCTTCTTGCCCGAAAATTTGAACGGCTTGCCCTTTTTAATCATGAGCATGTCATGCTTTCCCTCATCCTTGAGCGTTTGCTCAGCTTGCTTCAACATACCATGAAGCTCGGTGAGGGTTTTCTCCATGCTGTGCATATTATAGTTCATCTTGAACTGATCATAGACTTTGTGCAGCGAGTGGAGAATGATGTCAATTGCCATCTCGGTTGAATACCCCGCATCAAGCCTTCCCATGTTTTCAAACAATCCAATCATTTTGAGTACATGTGGGCTGACTGGCTCTCCTTTATTGAGCTTGCTCTCAAGGATCTGCCTGTGGGTTTCAAACCTTTCAGTTCGGGCCTGCTCTTGGAACATATTCTGCAATTCAGAAATGATCTCAAAAGCTGTCTCCTTTTCAAAAAATGTCTTTTGAAGCTCAGGAGACATTGTGGCCAGCATAATACATTTGACATCTCGATTGGCACTTTGCCATCGATTTAGGGCAGCTTGAGTCACCTCCTCATTGGGAGTCTCGGGCATTTCCTCATCAAGGACATATTCCTTTTGCTCTTGCATGAGAACAATTCGCAAATTCCTTTGCCAATCAAGAAAATTTGGCCCACTCAATTTCTCCTTGTCGAGAATTGAGCGTAAGTTGTTCGAGTTATTTGAAGACATGATTCTACAATTGAAAGAATTTAAAATAAAAAACCATTCATTATACTTAAATAAGATTGAAATCATGCATTTTAATCAAACTTATTTAAAACGTCTTATTCACACATTAAAGATTGTCCCCAATATTGATGAGAATAAGTCGATTCCAAGATCCAAAGAAACAAAGAGTGGTTAAGCATGCTTTGGCTTGTCTTAACACTCAATCTCCTAAGGTAAGCAACGCTTTGCTAATGGCTCCAAGCCACTCTTGGTTGAATAAATCGTCGCATCCCATGCTCTCTAAACAATTTATTCACTTTGCCACGACATGTTAGGACTCCATCACTCATATCGTTGAGTATAACCAAAACCACTTGCATACCTAGTATGCCTTACATTCCTTGGAGAAGTAGTGATACCTCGCTTTGGCGTAGCCCACCACTACCCTCGTTCGGTTGGTAAGTGTGTTTTGGAATGGCAAGTTTTACTCAATTTTAAGGGACCTAGGGTTTCTATGTTGGTTGATTTAAGTGAACTTAATTAATCATCTCAACATTTGAAATCCTAACCATGCATCTAACATATAATTCATATATATAAACATAAATATATATCGAAAACATAAATAGAGATGCATTTGGCAACTAGCATGACCCCTTGAGATCTTCAAGTCTTCAAAAGGTCTTCTTTTGCAATATAAAGGCTTCGTCTTCTAAGAACCCCGTCTTCAAGACTTGACCAAATAATATAATTGCTAGTGTCTACGATTAGGACTAATCTAAATATTAAGGTACAAAAATACTCAACGGTTCGCAGACCGTATTTAGATTTACAAAAATACATCACGGATCACAGTCCGTATTTTCTATCCTAATCGGGCCCCACTAGTTGCCATTTCATAAAACCTGTGAGAGAATTTTACATTCCATTCATCCATTCACTATCTGTGAATGGCCCATGCATTTTACAACGATCAAACAAGTAACAATGCATAAAATCGCGCGCGAACTAGTAATTAATCTAGGTGGTTAATTCAATTAACACGCCTAATTAAACTAGTCAAAGTTGTTTTATCCGGTTAAGGTAAAGACTAAGATACGCTCCCACTAAATTCCGCATCCAAACTTAACTAATCCAATTAATTAAGTCGGTGAACCCAAATATTTGTCAAAATTAATTTTGCAAATGTCGCTCATAAACCCGAGGCCTAGCCTCCAAAATTTTAATTAAATAAACAAAATAATTAAAATAATTAAAACGACAAGTTAAGCAAAATTACGTATTCCATAATGTCTAAGTGCCTAGCACTAAGACTTGGAACCCAAAATTACCCTTATTTACTTTTTAAGCAATGCTAAAATTAACCTTAAAAATAGCATCGACTAAATAACCCGGGGTTATTATGCTAATTATTGAATCGTACATACCGTACAACAAGCTCGTAGCATAACCATCGGCACCCCGCAACACCAAGCATGCCCATGGGCTGCTTGTGCTCGCACACGCCACGCCCAGCCAAGCCAAGCGTGGCAGCAAGCACAGCGCGCACAGCACAAGGCTGCTGCTGCGCCATGCTGCTGCTCGTAGCTGGCTGGTGCGGGGTGTGGCTGGCAGCGAGCAGCAGCCCACGCCAATCCTCGCACACACAGCACCACGCACCAAAGGCACGAGGCACCCAGCAGCCTCGGCAGCCACATGTGGGTTGCGTGAGCAGCCCAGCTGGCCGAGAGCTAGCTCGGGGCTCTTAGGCCTCGTGTTGCGTGCTAATACTTCGAAAATTATCGAATTTTGCGTGTGACATTATAAATTAATTCTAAATTAATTTTAGAATCAATTATTTTGAGGAAAAATGAAAAATAACAAGTCCAACTTAAATAATTCATCCAAAGCAATTAACCAAATTTATTACCAAGAATCATTCTTTAATAAAATTGGTCTAACTTGGTGTAACAAAAAATAATTAGGGCATTTCTCACTATTAATTTAATCACTTTAAATTAATCTTGAGATTTTGACAAAATAAAAGGGAGTTGGAAAAATGAACATAAGTTCAATAAAGACTCCAACTTTAATACTTGTGAGTTCATGAAAAATTATATCTTCCAATATGAAGATAAACTAATTTTTTATCACAAGTTTTAAACTTTATGATTCCAATCAACTAAAAATGATTAAATCAACAAAGTTTAACCAAAATTCATGGAATTTAGTAACTCAAAGTTTCAATCACTTATCATAAGTAAAGATTGAATCTTTAATACTTGGAAGCATCAAATAACAACTATTTCACACTCAATGCAATTAATTTGCAATTATGTGAAAAATAAAACCAAACTTTCAAGCACCAATTACTACCAAGTAATCATGCTTAAAGTGGTCTAAGATTGCATATAAAATAAGGAAAGAACCATATACATAACCACCATAAATATGCAATCAATTTTCAAGGTTAGAAAGACTTAAAATTTTTCGTCAAAACGAAAAATCCCTCGAAAAATGCATTTCTGGTCGTTTTTTGGCTAAAAACCGAGCCCTACAAGGGTAAAACCATTTCCAGAACACCTTTTCCACCCAAAATTCACTATTTTTGGGTCGAAATCTGAGTTCGGGGCTGAAGATAGCTCAAATACGAGGTTAAAAAAATACAAAAACGAGTTACTAATATAATTAGCAACTTAAACCAGAAAAAATAAGCCATAATAACACCTTGAAAATATCATGATTTTAAAAATAAACGAGCGAGGCTCTGCTACCACTGTTGGGGTTTGGTGAGTCCGACTCACCGCGGAAATAAACCCAAAACCAAGAACGCACTCGCAATAAATAAAACCATGAACATAATTAAATTAATCACAAGATTAAGTTAAGCTAATTACCTTTGACGCGTGCTTCGCTCCAAGTGAGCTCTTACTTGAAAGCTTCAAGTCCCGCTCGCACGGAGACCTCCAACGAAGTCCACCCGCACCAACAAAACCGACTAGGTCCAATGTCTTGGGGTTAGCAAGACCCGACCAATAAAACCCGAGTAATAATATTGAGTTCAAAGGTTTTCACTAATTGTGATGCCTTTTTCAACTCTTACTCAAGCATCATTCCCAATGCCCATACATGGGTATTTATAGGAAATGATGGGAGTATCATTTGCTCTCCCATCAATGTGGGATACTTTGATTTTTCCATTTTATTTAAAAGCTAAAATAAAATTAATAATCAAGCTAGTAATAAATCAACAAGTGGCAAGCTCATGTGAGTGGTTAGGTGAGGACCATTTGGAGAAGGGGGGGACCAAACTTGCTCCCCACTCCCTCTCCCATATCCGGCCAACACACTCAACACACACACATGCACCTCAAGCCACATGGCACCCACCCTTGGGCACCAAGGCAGCCAAGGTGGGCTGCCATGTGGTGCTGTCCGTGGCAGCCTACGCACAGCAGGCCCAGCAAGCCCCGCACTTGCATGCGGGCTGCTGCTGCTGCTGGCCAGCATGCCCCGCATGCTTGTGCGGGCTTGCTGCTGGCCTTGTGCCTTGGCTAGCAACGCTAGGCAGCCAGCCGTGCTGCTGCTAGCAGTTGCGGGCTGGCGCGCCTAGCATGCTAGCATGGGTGCGCTAGCACGCACCAGCCAGCCTAGCCTCGGCTTGGTGCGCATGCTAGCCACCATGCTAGGCCATATGCCCTTAGCACTCGGTTTGCTAGGGCATTCCGATGCTAGGGGCATTTTGGTCTTTTGTTGATTTATTACTATTTCTCGTCTCGTCTTTCACTATTTTTCGACTCGACTTCCGACGTTCGGTTTCGACGCTCTAAGCTCGAATTTCCGACGTCTAAATAAATATTACTCGGTTGACTCATTAATTCCTTCCGAATTAATTCGTCGATTCGGTTTGTTGAATGCTTGGGTGTGACCCGAAGGGTTCAGTCAAGATTAAGCTGTAACATTAATTATCCATTAATATTACTGATCGGAAGCGGCCTCCACCCAGGCATTCCGATCACTTGACCTTACTGAATATATTAGCTTTCTAATAATTCTGAACCCGCTAACGGAATAGTACACTTGTTCGAAGGACACCATTCCTTTCAGATACGCCGTCTTCAAGACTTAACCAAACTACGCAAAAACTAGTGTCTACAACTAGGAAAAATCTAAATATTAAAGTACAAAAATATTTAACGGTGTGTAGACCGTATTTAGATTTACAAAAATACATAACGGCACGTAGTCTGTATTTTCTATCCTAGTCGGTTCCCACTAGTTGCCATTTCATAAAACCTTTGAGAGAGAGAATATATATATTCCATTCATCCATTCACTATTTGTGAATGGCCCATGCAATTTTCAAAAATTAAAAGCAAGTAAAATACATTCAAACAACGCGCGCACTAGTAACTAATCTAGGTGGTTAATCCGATTAACACGCCTAATTAAAACTAGTCAAAGTTGTTTAACCGATTATATAATTTTCGTCATTAATAGTTGAAGCTCCAACTAAATTCCGCATTTCCTCAATTAATCTAATTAATTAAGTCGGTAGCACCCAAACTTGTCAAAATGAAATTTTGCCAATGCCGCTCAAGACCGAGGCCTAACCTCCCAAAATTTAATTAAAATAAACTAAATTAATTAAAATAAATAAAACGGCAAAACAATTAACATCAAGCCTACTACGGCTAGTCACCTCACCGCACCAAGCATACACACAAGCCAAAACCATGAACACACGGCCCACGGAACATGGTCGAGAGTCGCTGCCACAGCACAGCCGCGCGTGGCTGCTGCTACCACGCGTGTGGCTCACAAGCGAGGCGGCGCAATCACCTTGGCAGCCACATGTGGGCCGCTGTGTAGCCCGGCTCGCCATGGTGGTGCATTGCCTCGTTTTGCATGCCATAACCTTGGGATTTGATCCCTTTTCGCGAGACAAAAATAATTGATTCTAAATTAATTTTAGAACTAATTTAGTGAGCAAAATAAAATTTTAAACAAGTCTAACTTAGTAAAATTTTCAAAGTGCAATAACCAAAATAATTCCAAGAACCATCTTTAATTAAAATTGGTTTAGCTTGGTGCAAAATAAAATTGAGGCAATTTCTCACTTTCAATTTAATCAATTTAAATTAAACTTAAGAATTTGACAAAGCAAAGGGAAGTTGGAAAAATATGAACTTTAATGTTCAAATGAAAATTCCAATATCTAAAATTTATGAATCCTTGAAAATTATATCTTCCAACATGAAGATAACCAAATTTCTATCACAAAAAAACAAAACTTTATGTTTCTAATCAACTCAAAATGATTAAAACAACAAAGTTCAACTCAAAATAACATGGAATTTAGTGGTTTTCAAAGTTTCAATCACTTATCACAAATAAAGATTGAATCTTTAACACTTAGGAAGCCTCAAAAATAAAATCACCACACTAAAAAGCAATTAGTTTGCAATTATGTGAAAATAAATCAACCTTTAAGCATCAAATAGTACCAAGTAAGTGTGCTTTAAGGGGATATAAAAATGCAGAAAATAATGCAAATAATCAACCATTTATTCCATTAATTTCAAGGTTAGAAAAGACTTAAAATTTTTCGTCAAAAACGACAAACCCCTCGAATTAGGCATTTCTGGTCAGAATTTGGCTAAAATCACAGTCCCAAAGGGGAAAAAAACCTTTCCAGAACACGTTTTCCACCCAAAATTCACTAGCGTTGGGCGAAAATCTGGGTTCTGGGCCAAATTCGACATTAAAAACGGGATTAAATAAATAAAATCGAGCTACTAATCTAATTAGCAACATAAACCAGAAAATTAAGCCAAAAATAAACCTTGAAAAAACATGCATATAAAAATAAACGAGCAAGGCTCCTATAACGATGTTGGGGTTTGGTGAGTCCGACTCACCGCGGAAACAACCCCACCCGAGGAACCACTCGCAATAATAATTAAAATCATAAAGCATAAATAAATAATCACAAAGAAAAGATAACGAATCTTACCCTTGAAGCGAGCTTCGCCTAAAACCCGGGGCTCTTACTTGAAAGCTACAAGCACGTCAAGCGCCGCGCCTCCGACGGTATCCACCCAAAAATGGGCGACCACAACTTTAAGGTCTACTACCTTGGGGTTAGCCAGGTCCGACCAAAACCCGAGTGTTATATGAGTCTACGACTTTTCCCAAAAATTATAGAATGCTCTTTTTAACTCCCACTCAAGCATCATTCCCAATGCCCATACTTGGGTATTTATAGGAAATGATGGGAGTATCATTTACTCTCCCATCAATGTGGGATAGTATGATTTTTCCATTTTATTTTAAAGCAAAATTAAAATAAATAATCAAGCTAGTAATAAATCAACAAGTGGCAAGCTCATGTGAGTGGTTAGGTGAGGACCACTTGGAGAAGGGGGTGACCAAACTTGCTCCCCACTCCCTCTCCCTTAGCCGTCCACCTCACACCACACACACCCAAGGATCACAAGCCTTATGGCACCCACCCTTGGGCACCAAGGCAACCAAGGTGGGCTACCATGTTCTGCTGTCCGTGGCACCACGAGCACGCAAGCCCAGCAGGCCCAGCACTCGCATGAGAGCTGCTAGGCGCTGCTGCCAGCACGCCCAGCATGCTCGTGCGAGCTGCTGTAAATTTGTGCTATGGCCGCGCTGCTAGCAAGCATTGGCTCTCAGCATGTTGCTGCTAGATGTGGCTAACTGGCGCGCCTAGCGTGCTAGCTACTGCAGCTTGTTGCGGCATGGCTTGCTAGCCAATGCGTGCACAAGGTCGTACCTAGCATGCTAGCACGCACTAGGCAGCGCCTAGCCTTGCGATGCTAGCATGGGTGCGCTAGCACACCCCAGCCAGCCTAGGCTCGGCTTGGTGCGCATGCTAGCCACCATGCTAGGCCATACACCCTTAGCACTCGGATTGCTAGGGCATTCCGATGCTAGGGGTATTTTGGTTTTTTGTTGATTTATTACTATTTCTCGTCTCGTCTTTCACTATTTTTCGACTCGACATCCGACGCTCTAAGCTCGAATTACCGACGTCTAAATATTTAACACTCGGGCGACGAATTAATTTCTTCCGAATTAATTCGTCGAGTTGGTTCGCATATATTTGCTTGGGTGTGACCCGAAGGGTTCAGTCAAGATTAAGCTATAATATAAATTATATTAATATTTGGTTTGGGAAAAAATATCCTAGGCCAGTTGGCCCAATCAGAGTCCGCCACGTGTCATTGGAAGGGGCACCACCTTGGACCTCCCAGGGAACGACACGTGGCAGATGGATAAAAGGACCTGGGATTGGCGGCTTAAGGGCCAAATCCTGAGGTCTGAAAAAGCTGCGTGAATATTCCCTAGGGCACGAAACCCTAGGGAGTGCACGTTTTTCGAGAAGCCTATAAATAGGAGATGACCTCCTCATTTATGGCTACGTATAAAAAACACGCACATACGTACACTAAAACCTTTACCCGCCTTACGAGGAATATTCAGTGATTACTAATCATTGTCAGAACTGTCACTCTTAAGAGAACAGTACACACGAGCTCGGAATTCGAGCAGATAACCTTTTCATTCCGCACCTTATTCTTCGGACCTTTACTAACTTAAGCTTCGGAGGCGGACCACCGACCATTCGGTGCTCCGTTGTTTTGCAGGTATAGGCATCCAAGTGAGCATCCAGTCTTAGTGTTGTAACTCTCCTAAGGAACTCAAAAAACCCCGAAACATTTGGCGCCTTTTTAAGTATACTTTCATTTCACTTTTTTTTTTATGAGGGAATACTTTCATTTCACTTTTGCTGTCTCATTACTTAATGTTCTTGCTTGTTTATTTTCCCACCCATTATTAATGAGGTGGCACTACAGGAATATGTATACCTTTGAGTAGAATTCAGTTAATGACGTTGAGGTTGCTAGGGGGTTCGTGAAAGTAATAGTATGCTGGAAGGGTTGCTAGCAGACCTAGCCAAATCTTCCCACTAGTTAGTTCATGGAGCTGCCCAAGTCAGGGAAGGGTCAAGGTAAATTGTGATGCCCATTTGGGTGTTAAAATCGGGTTGGGGGCTGTGATCAGAAATGATGAATGGACTGTTGTTGCTACTGCAGTAAGGCAGGAAGGTGCTGGGTGGGATGTAAGGTGTGCGGAAGCTGCTGCCTGTCAATATGGTCTGCTATGTTCAGCTTGAAAGTGATGCCTTGAATGTGGTGAATGTTGTCCGAAACAATTCCAAAGGATTTTCTCGTGTTTCCCTTATATGATGATATTTGTAGGCTTTCTTCCAGTATTAGTTCGTTTTTAATTTCTCATGTAAATCGGTAGGGTAATACTCTAGCTCATAATGTCGCTAGATAGGAGACTAGAGGTTGTGACGAATTTGTATCTTTGGGTCCTTTTCCTCAAAGTTTATTGACTTTGGCGGAAATTGATCTTCTTTAATATATTTTTCCCGCTGCTTATATATATATATATATATATATATATATATATATATATATATATATATATATATATATATATATATATATATATATATGCAACGTTTTATCTTTATTAATTGTGTTGATATTTTCTTTTATAAATTATTAACTACGTTCTCTTATTATTGTTGATTATTGTTTTTTTTTTTTTTTAATTTAGTTATATAGAATATTAGTTTATTTTAATTTAATGTTATTAATTGAATTTATGATAAATTTAAATAACTATAATATTTGTATGATGGTAATAATATAATAAAAAGAAAAAAAAAACTTAAAAAACATTTTAGACGCTTTTTGCTGACACGAATAAACGCAAGACAACAAAAAGCGTCGCTAAATTTGAGTATGTGGACATGTAAAAGCGTCACTAAAAAAGAACACAAATTTGGGATAATGCGCGAAATAAGTATTTTCCGACACTTCGTATATAAGGTAGGACACATAAAAGCGTCGACATTCTCGACGCTTTTTTGTGTCCCTAAAAATTCTCGACTCATGTATTCTCGACGCTTTTTAGCAGCGTCGAGAATTGTTTTTTCGACGCTTTTTAGCGTCGAGAAAAGGTCTAAAAAGTGTCCAAAAAACACGGTTTTTGTAGTAGTGACGGATGCTTTATCATCTGGAACAGTCGCCCTTAGCATGGACTTGGCCATTTGAACTACAGTCGGCCTCTGTACAGGAACTACAAAGAGAAAAAAGTTAGAAAAAATATTCAAGTATGGATAACTTGGAGTAAAAGAAAGACGAATGGTCTTTACCATCGTCCTCTTCTTCCTCCTCTTCCCCTAGAACCCTCTTCTCACCGGCAGAAGAGGCGGGCTTTTTCCCCATAAACCTTTCCTTACAGGAAGAAGAGGGGGGCTTCTCCCCCAAAAGCCTCTTCTTGCCGGTAGAGGCATCCGGGGCTCTCCTGGGCTTGTGAGCAATGTGCTTCCGGCCGCCCTTGCCGGATGTGCTCACATCACCCGCCCTAGTCTTTTGGAGCTTAGGGTTGGATGCTTTCGATGGGGACTTGGAGGAGGTACCCTGCATCAATAAAGACAAAACACAAAGTCTGAAAACATCCGGACAAATTTAGCATTAATCAGAAAAATGCTAAGTATAAAGGCCTCACCCCTGGGGTACCGACTGGTCGCTGCTCTTCCACCCTAGTAGTGATGGCCTCCGCCCTTTTAAGGACGTTCGATCTGTATCTGGCAGCAGACACAACCGGCTTCCTAGAGGCCGAGAGTTTCTCCATTGCTTTGTCTGCAAAAAAGAACAAGTGTTAGAATCATTTAACAAGTGCAGACAAACAAAATAAAATTGCATATTAAATAGACGATCGACTACCTCTCGGCATCTCAGTACTTAGCCCACAAGCGGCCAAGAACGTCCCTTCCTCAAACCATTTATACAAAGGGAGATAGCATTTAGGGGTGACTTCCTTGTCCCCCTCAGCATTCGTCCTTACGGACACTGTGAACAAACCCGCGTCCATGATCTCCTCCTTTGCTCGTCTAGGAAGAGCTGGCAATGCACTCTTGCCTGCTAGGAGAGGTGGATCCTTGTTCCACCTGTTATACTTTTGGTTCAGGCGGGTGTCGGCGGTTTTGACTATGTAGAACTTATTTCTCCATTCTTTCCACTTGTTTTCTTTGCCAACAGTCATCATGTAGCCCTTGCAAGTAGTCAAGGTGTACCAGCTGTCGCCACCCCTAGCAGGCGCCCTGCTAAGATAATGCATGTGGGCGAATGCTTCAAAACTCGCCTCCACCTGCAGCAACTCACAGGCGGCAACTTACCCCTGAATATTTATCCAGGAGTTGGGTACAAGTTGCCAGATACCAAATTGGTGTCCATCCAAAATCCTCTCCACGGCCGGATGGAGAAGGAAGTGCAAGCCAGCCTGGAAGGCCGCCTCATAGCAGTCGAATGCTCGGTCTTCATAGCTGGCCATACTCGGCCAAGTAATAGTGTCGTCCTTATTAGGGACGCATAGAGTATAGCCATGTCCCAAGACAACCTTGCGCTTAAAACTTGCAAGGCCGTTTGCCATGGTGTTCCGCCTGCTTTGCGGAACATGATGATAGTAGGGGGATTTCTTCAAGCGCCTCGAAGCACTCGGCTCGGTCCAGGACTCCCCCCTCTCAACTGCCAAGGACTCCCTGGCAGTATCTATTCTGGCCCTTGCCTCCCCAGAAGAAATGGAGGCATTATCTGAAGAAGATGACGAGGCCGACTCATCATCAGAGCTCTCATCAGAGCTAGGGGACCGCCGAGTGGTGCCAGCGGGGTCCTCCCCTAGACTCTCTTCCGGCGCCAGTCCAGAAGGCCCAGGTTCATAAGTTTCATCCGCCTCCTCCAGTATCCTATAACTAGGAGTACCACTTGAAGTGGGCGAATGGTAGTAGGTGGGGGTAGGAGGAAGGTAAGAAGGGCTATCAGGGTGTTCCGACATCTCACTTCGAAGCACCCTCATTAAGCCGTCTAAATAAAGAGTTGAACCATCCGACGGGAAGAAAGATCCGTCGGAGTTAGGTTTTCTTGCTATTCTTTTGGTTCTGGCCATAGTGTCCTGCACAGACACAAAACCAGTCAGATTCAGAGAAGTTCGCAAAGCACAGTCGCTGGCCAAGCAGTCGGCACTGCAAGTTGTAGATTCAGCCGTCCCCGGTGACCTGCTGATCACTATCCTATGTTATGCCGCATGCGATTGGGATACCATTTTTTCGAAACCAAAGAAAAAATGAAAAGTAAAAGAAGAAACAGGCGTTACCTTTAGAAGAAGGGTGAGAGACGCTTGGTTGGCTGAAGAATAGTCGGACAGCTGGCCGAGTATCGGATGCTTGAAAGATGAGACACGCTTAGGGAATTTTGAGATTCTTAAGGTCAAAAAGTCCAAGATTCTCCAAAGATTCGCAACGGTGTAAAAAATTCAGGGGGCGAAAACTTTCTATTTATAGATGGGTTAAAAACCCTAAACTTTCCCTCCACAATAACTTTTTGAAATCCGACCAATCGGATGATGACACCTGTCGCAAGCAACACGTGGCAAGCGCGTGTCACCTGTAACGGGCAAATGATTTGGGTAAAAATAGCCTAGGCCAGTTGGCCCAATCAGAGTCCGCCATGTGTCACTGCAATTGGCGCCACCTTAGACATTTCAGGGAACGACACGTGGCAGATAGATAAAAGGACCTGGGATTGGCGGCTTAAGGGCCCAAATCCCGAGGTCTGCAAAAGCTGTGTGAATATTCCCTAGGGCACGAAACCCTCAGGAGTGCACGTTTTTCGAGAAGCCTATAAATAGGTGATGACCTCCTCATTTATGGCTAAGTACAAAAAATACGCACATACGTACACTAAAACCTTTACTCGCCTTACGAGGAATATTCATTGATTACTAATCATTGTCAGAACTGTCACTCTCAAGAGAACAGTACATTTCGAGCACGAAATTCGAGCAAATAACCTTTTCATTCAGCACCTTATTCTTCGGACCTTTACTAACTTAAGCTTCGGAGGCGGATCACCGACCATTTGGTGCTCCGTTGTTTTGCAGGTACAGGCATCCAAGTGAGCATCCAGTGTTAGTGTTGTAACTCTCCCTAGAGACTCAAAAAACCTCGAAACAATATTACTGATCGGAAGCGGCCTCCACCCAGGCATTCCAATCACTTGACCTTACGGAATATATTAGCTTTCTCATAATTCTGAACCCACTATCAGAATAATACACTTGTTCGAAGGACACCATTTTTTTCAATAATTGAGTCAAATGAAAGTCAAACACATTCATACAAAGCTTTTTGAATCTAATGAAAGTCAAATGCATTCAACAAAGATAATTGAACGAAATGAAAGTCAAACAAAGCTTTTTGAATCAAATGACAGTCAAAGGCATTCAACAAAGATATTTGAGTCAAAGGAAAGTCAAACACATTCATACAAATTTTTTAGAATCTAATGAAAGTCAAATGCATATAACAAAGATAATTGAGCGAAATGAAAGTCAAACACATTAAAACCAAGCTTTTTGAATCAAATTAAAATCAAATGCATTCAACAAAGATAATTGAGTCAAATGAAAGTCAAACACATTCAAACAAAGCTTTTAATCAAATGAAAGTCAAATGCATTCAACAAAGATAATTGAGTCAAATGAAAGTCAAACACTTTCAAACAAAGCTTTTAGAATCAAATGAAAGTCAAATGCGTTCAACAAAGATAATTGAGTCAAATGAATGTCTAACACATTCAAACAAAGCTTTTTGAATCAAATTAAAGTCAAATGCATTCAACAAAGCTTTTTGACGCAAATGAACGTCAAACATATTTAAACAAAACTTTTTGAATCAAATGAAAGTCAAATGCATTCAATAAAGATAATTGACTTAAATAAAAGTCAAACACATTCATAAAAAGCTTTTTGAATTAAATGAAAGTCAAACGCATTTAACAAAGATAATTGAGTACAATGAAAGTCAAACACATTCTAGCAAAGCTTTTTGAATCAAATGAAAGTAAAATGCATTCTAGGTAAAGGGTACTTATTCTTCACAGTCACATTATTCAGCTCTCTGTAATCAATACATAGCCTCAAGCTTCCATCCTTCTTTTTCACAAATAACACAGGTGCTCCCCAAGGTGATGCACTAGGCCTAATGAACCCCTTGTCTAATAACTCCTGTAATTGAGCCTTTAGCTCACTCATCTCAGCTGGTGTCATCCTATAAGGTGCTTTTGAGATAGGTGCAGCTCCTGGGACTAAATCGATGGTAAACTCAAGTTCCCTCTTAGGTGGCATTCCTGAAATCTCTTCTGGAAAAACATCTAAAAACTCATTCACAATGGGTACATCCTCCATCCGCCTACTCTCACTCATACTTAAATCTTGGACACAGCAAAAGTACAATGGACATCCCTTACTCACTAGCTTCTTGACCTTCAAAGCAGAAATAATCCCAAAACCCTTAGGCTTCCCTAAACGTCTATATGACACCGTCTTACCCAAAGAATCTCTCAACTGCACCCTCTACATCTCACAGTCTAACTTGGCCTTGTATGAACTCAGCCAATCCATCCCCAGAATTACATCCAAATCCCCTAGATTAAACTCAATAAGATTCGAAGGAAAGATAGCTTATCCTATTTTCAAAGGCAAGACTTTGAATATTCTATTACAATGGACAAGTTTGCCAGTTGGCAGACTAACCGACATATCAACATGACTGGACTCAGTTAAGTTTAATTTGCGCACAACAGAAGTAGAAATGAAAGAGTAAGCTGCTCCAAAGTCAAACAAAGTGTTGACAGAGGCAGAATGAATAGAAAAAGTACCAGTAACTACATCTGAGGACCTCTCAGCTTCTCCCTTGCTCATCACAGTCAAGCGTCCGGGAGTGTTGTTTCTTGTTTGGTAACCATTGTTGTTGTTGCCTGGGTTGTTGCTGCTGTTGCTTGATCTGTTATTGTTGCTACCATTGCCAAACTTCCCATTCTGACCATTTCCAAACTTCCCATTCTGACCATTTCCCCTGTTCCCCTGGTTGTTGAAATTGTTAGGCCTCTGTTGGGTGTTCCCACCATTCCCACCATTTCCCTGTTGAATCTGTTTGGTGTAACACTCATATTCCCTGTGGCCCTTCTTGTTACAGAACCGACAAGTCACTAAATTCCCATCACAATCTCTCCCAGGGTGGTTTCTCCTACACCTCTTACAATGGTAGGTTCTCTCTCCATTGTTAACAGTAGAAGAGTTACCAGCAGTTTCGTCACCTCTATCAAATGAGTTCCCATTCCTAGGCCTCTTATAGCTACTTTGGTGCTCTGGTCTCCCAAAGTCCTTTCTCTTCTCCCCGGCCTTGGCAGTCTCTCCCACACTCTTAAAATTTAGGTGGTACATGTGGGTAGCTCTTTCATATACCTTGTCTAGAGTTTTAAATACCTTCCCCGCTAGGTCTTTCTGCAGTTGGTTAGTTAACCCTTGCTCAAACCTCTGAGCCTTCAGCTCCTCAGTGGGTACTACTTCAGGGGCAAACCTAGCAAGTGCCATAAACTTATTATAATACTCAGAGATTGTCATCTGCCCCATTTCCAGGTTTATGAACTCCTGGGCTTTTTGTTTCTTTAGGAAAGGAGGGTAGAATTTGTCTCTTAAAGCGGTTTTGAATACCTCCCACCCAAAGTTAGGCTTGGCTTTCACTAGCTCACAGTTATCTCTCCACCAAATGTCAGCTTCGTCCTTAAGATACATGGCTGCCTGATCCACCTTCAAATTATCAGGGCAGTTCAGTGCCACAAACAATTTGTCAAACTCACGTATCCAGTTCTCTAAGAAGGTGGGGTCATCACCTCCCTTGAACACTGGGGGTCTCACTTGTGCTAGCTTCTTGAACATTTCTGCCTGGGGGTCAAGCTGATCCCCTTGGTTTTTGTTCAGATTCTCTGCCAACATTCGGATGGCTTCAGCAAGGGCGGCGTTATTGGCCATGGTAGTTTCACGCCTGAAAATATAGGGACATCATACTCTAGTTCAAATACCATACGCATATACTCACAGAATCATCATAATAAATATCACATATATTGGTTCAAAAGGGCACCTTGCTTTGCACCCCTTTGTCCCAAGTAGAATCATACAAATATAAACACAATTCACACCCAAATCCAAGTAATGTTAAGAAAAATAATCCCCATACCACGTCACTCTTACTAGCTTAATCATAACCAAAGGAAATATCTTAAAATCTTTATTTCACCAACTTTAACTTTCTTTGGCTCACAAATATCAGTAAAATGAAACTTCTAATATAAAATAATGACTTTATTATAACTTAAATAAAAGTATGAATCCCAAAGAACAATAACTCTATAGCTTTAGCTACTTATTTAAATTAATCATCTAAAGCATACTATAATAAAGTTCTAATAACTATTATTAATGGCAAGTTGCCTTATTCATGCTAACTCTACCCTAAAAAAAAATATCTCAAGGTATCACATTGCTGTTCCTATCTTTCTTTTCATCATAGTTATTGACATCATAATAATCGGGATCCTTTTCATCATCTGAATCTTCAATAGTTATATACTTGTGAAGCGGATTAGGATTCCTAGTAGCTCTTTTTCCCGCATTTGGATCTTCCAGTGGTGGTTGTAGCCATTCAAGGTCATCCTCATCCAGAAAGTCATCGTCAATAACGGTATAGTCATGGAACATTCTTGTATAAGTTTTAATCTTATGCTTCTTATTCTTCGTAGTTTTAAACTCATGTATATATTGGTAGTCTTCTTCATCACGATTATCTGGCGTCATAATCCTTTTGTACCTCTCTAAGGTATCTTCACTTCGCGCATCATTCTCATCCTCAGACACAACAACAGGGTTGTTCCTAATAGCATTATTCGTACTTCCAGACGTGCTTATTGAGTCACTCATCTCCTTTCTACGTCATCCCAACGCAACGAACAGACAAAAGCATAACACAAGCACATCACAAAACACATCAATTACAACATTAATTACTACATGTTAGATAAATAAGAAAAATGACACTCCAAATGACAATAAAATGTAAAGATATGTATGGAACATGCATGCATTCCCTTCTTAAGTCTACCCAAAGCTCACCAAGTAGACGAAATAAACTTCAAAATCATTTTAGATAAAACGTTTCAAACATACTAAGTTTCAAAAAAAAAATCACTTTAGCCTTTGAACTTAAATCCTCAATGTTAATTAGTTAGGCGCCTAAGACATATTAAGCTAATTGGCTTTAGTGGTAATTAAATCTAAACCTAGCTCTGATACCACTTTGTAACACCCCAATAATTCTCTCTTAAAAACCTGTGAGAAACCTGTAAATAACCTGAAAAAATCCAAGAGAATTACTAGTGTGCTACCGCCACGTGTTCAAACGTTAAGTCTATCTCAGAAGTTACCAGCGGAAAACCAAAACAGTTTTAAATAAACCTCAAAGCAAAGTATTTAAATCAAAATAAGTATTACAAGTTGGAACCTTTAAGGCCCTTATTCAAAACCCAAAAGTAAAAGTAAGTAATTAAAATTCAGTGTTAAGACAAACTTAAACCAAGAGAAATAATGTCATATAAAATCGAGTTAAATAAATTCAAACTTGCAAGGAACGCGAAAAATAAGCAACCAACTCTCTACTCAAGATCCCACAACCCTGATGAATGCTGCATGTGAGAGAACCTGTGGTTATTCTGCTCCCCAATATTACAAGTGTAAAAATAGGATCGTCACAGGGTCATTTGAAGGCGAAGGCCATGACCAAAGAAGGACACACACAAAAGCACGAAATCAGCAAAGCTGAGTACATACAAGCTGCAAAGTAAAATAAGGAAGTACTTAACATGATACTAATAATCAATCATACGCATCATTAAATCACAAACTCAACACACGACTCGATTATTTAATTTATTAAGACTCCACTAGCTAATAGTAGCTAACTCATTTCAATTTATTCATTGGATTTAGCAATAGACAAGGTTGTCCAACCCATGTCCCATTTGGAATATCAATCAAGAAAACCCCATGCCTCCTTTCGGAAACATCAATAAACATCCAACGACCACGGGCGCGACTCCGTGAGCGTAGTTAGTATGAGATCTCACCTAACTCCTAGTTTTGAAAAAGTATTTGAAATAAGAGACTCGTAGATCAGACGGCCTCGAGAAAAGTACACGGCTAATACCCCATGTACCCCAACCCCTGATTGTCATTACTCCAGAAGTGCACCAATCCAGAGTTTTATTACTCATCCATCTTTCACTTTACGTGATTTACATGTTTAGACTTGTTGATGACTCACATGCATAACAATTCAATCAATCCAATATCAATTAAATCAAGTAAAACGACTTTTCACTTTCAATTCTTGATTTATTAGTGGCAAGCAACATTTATTATTTATTCCTTTACTACCTCGGTGTATAAACACCTTGAGTGCATAAGGCACCCCAAACTCTTAACCTTGTCTTATAAGACATGAACCATTCCTATACTCATCCTATTTCATTAAATCATGAATGAGTAATAATTAAATCATTTCACCAATCACATACCGACCTTTGCCTCTAAGCACACCTTGCATAATTAGTACATAACCAATAATTGCAATAAGAAATAGTGCACATCAAATGAAATTTACAATGTATAACCAAACAATTTCACCTAGTCATCCCTAGACATGATACTAAGTTCTCGATCCATCCTTAAACATGCACCTAAAAGCAAGGTTTTGTAACTTGTACGTACCTTGAGTAAACAATTCGATTGGCCACTTTAAAGACTAGAAATCACCTTCTACAAAGTCCTCTCCTAAACCAAATAATAAAGAATAAATCAATACCAAAGCAATTAAAATTACAGCAATACTAAAGTATTTAAAAACCTCTGAAACCATTAAAATAAAGTTCTTAAATTAATCCAATTAGCCAAAACTAATGGTACAACATCCCAACTACAAGTTTAGGTGTTAAAATCATGAAAATATAGTGTTTAATAATAATTACAGCAACTTTAAAGTGGTAAAATAAATCTGAAAATTTGGTTTAAGCATATAAAATTATCCCATAAGCATAATTATTTGAAAAAGCCATCATATAGCAATTTAGAGTGTTAAAAACCCAAAAATACATCAATTCAACGCAATTAGAGGCTTCAAAATAGAAGATAAAAAATCTGAAAATTCAATAATAATCAAAATAATTGAACTTAAACATAATTTACATATAATATAATTAGATAATTTAATTAGTACGTTTTAAACCCTAAAACCATGAAAAATCAACATTTAAACCCTAAATTTATAATTAAACCAAATCTGAAAATTCATTAAATAAATTAAACATGATGAAACTCATAAATTTATAAACTTTAATAACCCAAGTATAATATCAAACCATAATAATAAGAATTCATAAACAAAATTTCTATAAAGATTAAAACTTTAATTAAAAATAACAAGAATAAGAGAATGAAGGAGAAATAAGGGAAGGAGAAAGGGAGGAGCCGAACTGCTGCTGCTGGTGGCTCGGCTGGAGGCGCGGCGGTGGCTGATGGCAGCACGGGTGGCAGGTCAGTGGTGCTACTGGCGGCAGCACTGTAGCAGCAGGTTTTGTGGTGTTTTTTTTTTCTCTTCGTGAAAGCAGTAGAAGGAAAAGGAGAGTGAAAGTTTGTTTTTTTTCTTTTTTACGTGAGAAGTGAGGGAGGAGGGGTATAAGGGTTTTTATTTTGGGCTTTTTAATTTCCTAATTAAATTAGGAGTGGTATTCCTAAATAGACTAGGATTATTTGTAAATCAATAATAAAAAATAACACTACTTTATTTTAAAAACTTCCATAAAATAATTTATTTAATAAAATTACCATAAATATAATTACAAGAATAACATATAATTAAATTGTAATTAAATTAAAATGTGGGGGATTACAATCTACCCCTCTTAAAAGAAGTTTCGCCCTCGAAACTTAACCCAAAAACCATAATTTTTCAAAATCGTTCAAACTTTTTGTGTTTTGTATTGCTGTAAATTGCTTGCTTCTTAACAAACATATTTAACAAATCGGACTTTGTACTCAATGAACTCATATTTGGCTTAAGTGTACATACTTTTATTGTATGTAAACGCAATAATAATGCATAATGATAACCAAAAACATGCAAAAACGTGCAAAATCAAGCAATAAATGGTATAATTAAGGTAAAAGCGCGAAATTACATCGCATTCTTCCCCCCTCAAAAGAAAAGAGTTACGCCCTCGTAACTCACCTCGTCAAATAACTCGGGATACTTGTTCCTCATTTCTTCCTCGGCCTCCCAAGTGGCTTCTTCATATTCCTGATTAGACCAAAGGACCTTCACTATCTTCACATCTTTGTTTCTAGTACTGCGCACTATGTGATCTAGTATCTTTACTGGTCATTCTTCATAAGTTAGAGACTCATCTAATTGAATAGTCTCCGGTTGCAAAACATGGGTTTCACTAGGCATATACTTCTTTAGCTGGGAAATGTGGAACACATCATGCATTTTCTCAAACTCCATTGGCAAAGCCAATCTGTAAGCCACCTTTCCCACACGTTGGAGGATTTCATATGGCCCTACATACTTAGCACTAAGTTTCCCTTTCTTGCCAAATTGCATCACACCTTTTGTTGGAGAAACTTTCAGAAAGACCTTGTCCCCAACATTAAACTGATCATCTCTTCTCTTTAAGTCGGCATAACTTTTCTGTCTATCTTGTGCTGCCTTGATACGCGACTGGATTAGTCTCACCTTGCCCACCATATGCTCAATGAAATCTGTACCCAAAGTAACCCGTTCACTGTAGTCATTCCAACAAAATGGACTTCTGCACTTCCTTCCATATAGTGCTTCAAAAGGTGCCATCTTGATGCTTGCATGGTAACTATTATTGTAGGAGAATTCTATCAAAGCTAGGTGATCCTCCCAATTTCCTTGGAAATCTAAAGCACAAGCTCGTAACATATCCTCCATAGTTCGGTTTGTTCTCTCAGTCTGACCATCTGTTGCGGGTGAAAAGCAGTACTCATCTTCAATGTTGTCCCAAGGTTCTCCTGCACTTTTTGCCAAAACTTTGATAGATTCCTCGAATCTCTATCTGACACTATGTCCTTAGGAACTCCATGCAACCGAACTACATTCTTCACATAGACACTTGCTAGCTGCTTCTTTTTCCAAGTCTCTTTGATAGGAATGAACATCGCTGACTTAGTAAGTCTGTCCACAATCACCCAAATCGTGTCATTCCGAGAACGAGTCTTGGGTAGGCCTGTCACAAAGTCCATGGATATAGAATACCACTTCCATTCCGGTATCTCCAAGGGTTGTACTTTTCCCATGGGTCTCTTGTGATCTATCTTCACCTTCTGGCACGTCAAACACTTGGATACAAACTCAGCTACCTCTCTCTTCATATTCGGCCACCAATAGAACTCTTTCAAGTCCTTATACAACTTATCTCCCCCAGGGTGAACTGAATAAGGTGTATTATGGCATTCCTCCGTGATTTTTCTTTTAATATCCTCACACTTCTGTGGTATACACCATCTCTCTTCATATCTCAAACTCCCATCCTCATGAATCTTAAATTCAGTCTCCGCACC
Organism: Chenopodium formosanum; assembly: GCA_024500155.1. Classification (NCBI taxonomy): domain Eukaryota; kingdom Viridiplantae; phylum Streptophyta; class Magnoliopsida; order Caryophyllales; family Amaranthaceae; genus Chenopodium; species Chenopodium formosanum. The sequence goes on from CM044861.1 coordinate 22,698,923, forward strand.
ACTAGTCACCCGATCCCTAATCTTTTGAAACGACTCATCCTCCAGTTGCCTTTCTCTAATCTCCTCAAATATGAAAGTCAAATGCATTCAACAAAGTTTATTGAGTTAAATAAAGTCTAACACATTCAAACAATGCTTTTTTAATCAAATGAAAGTCAAATGCATTCAACAAATCTAATTGAGTAAAATGAAAGTCAAACTCATTCAACAAAGCTTGTTGAACCAAATGAAAGTCAAACACATTTAAATAAAGGTTTTAAAAGCAAATGAAAGTCAAATGCATTCAACAAAGCTAATTGAGTAAAATGAAAATCAAACACATTCAACAAAGCTTTTTGAACCAAATGAAAGTCAAACACAATCAAACAAAGCTTTTAAAATCAAATGAAAGTCAAACGCATTCAACGAAGCTATTTAACTCAAATGAAAGTCAAACACATTCATACAAAGCTTTTTGAATCAATTGAAAGTCAATTGCATTCAAAAAAGATAATTGAGTCAAATGAAAGTCAAACACATTCAAACAAAGCTTTTTGAATCAAATGAAAGTCAAATGCATTCAACAAAGCTAATTGACTAAAATGAAAGTCAAACACATACAAACAAAGCTTTTTATATTAAACGAAAGTCAAGTGCATTCAACAATGCTTTATAACTCAAATGAAAGTCAACACATTCAAACAAAGCTTTTTGAATCAAATGAAAGTCAAATGCATTCAACAAACATAATTAAGTAATATGAAAGTCAAACACATTCTAACAAAGCTAATTGAGTCAAATGAAAGTCCAACACATTCAATCAAAGCTTTTTGAATCAAATAAAAGTCAAATGCATTCAACAAAGATTTTTGACTCAAATGAAAGTCAAGCACCTTCAAACAAAGCGCTTTGAATCAGATGAAAGTCGAATGCATTTAATAAAGATAATTGTGTCAAATTAAAGTCAAACACACACATACAAAGCTTTTTGAATCAAATTAAAGTCAAATGCATTCAACAAAAATAATTGAGTCAAATGAAATTAAAACACATTCAAACAACAATCCCTTTTGCATGCACCCGGTGTACAGTATTTTTACTGTACATTGAATATTTTGCGAAAAGTGACCCTTTTTTTGTACAAAAGTGACCCTTTTTCTTCTACAAAAGTGTTCCATATTTTCACAAAAGTGACCCTTTTTTTCACAAAAGTGGCCCTTTTTCTTCACAAAAGTGACCCTTTTTTACATAAAAATAACCCTTTTTCACAAAAATGATTTTGTTTTTTCACAAAAATGACCCTTTTTCACAAAAGTAACCCTTTTTCTTCATAAAAGTGACCTTTTTTCACAAAAGTAATTAAACTATATTTGCAGAACAGGAATTTACAAAACAAACACAAAAATTAACAATAGTCATGAAAAAACTATATAATCACTCAAACAAATCAAAAGTCACCGCCGGAACCACCGTTAGCGACGCCGATCACGTTGAAACCATTGTTGATTCTACCATTTCCGACCATCTCACCGAGCAAAGCGACGAAAAATTTACAAAAAAGTACAAACACTAACCTAGAGCAGAAACATCAACATCATTAATTATCATCAGAAACTATATAAGGTTTAAAGGTCTTGTAGAACCAAAATCAACCAAATTCGGCCCAAATGGGAAGAAGCGTTCCCATTATCTACATGCTCTTTCTAATGAACTTATAATGGCTTGAATCATGTTACATATATGTATTAGTAACTCCCTAAGCATAGAAATCACTATGACAAAGCAAGTTATAAGGTTTTAAGGTCCGGTAGAACCGAAATCAAGCGAATTCGGGCAAAATGAGAAGAAGCGTTCTCATTTTCTACATGCACTTACTAATGAACTTGAAAAGGCTAGAGTCATGTCAAATATATGTATTTATAACTTCCTAACAAAAGAAATCTCAAAAACAATGGATTTTATAAGGTTTAAAGGTCTTGTAGAACCAAAATTAACCAAATTTGGCCCAAATGGGAAGAAGCGTTCCTATTTTCTACATGCTCTTTCTAATGAACTTATAAAGGCTTGAATCATGTTACATATATGTATTAGTAACTCCCTAAGCATAGAAATTACTAATACAAAGCAAGTTATAAGGTTTTAAGGTCCGGTTGAACCGAAATCAACCGAATTCGAGCAAAATGAGAAGAAGCGTTCCCATTTTCTACACGCTCTTTCTAATGAACATGAAAAGGCTTGATTTATGTCAAATATATGTATTCATAACTTCCTAAAAAAAGAAATCACAAAAAAAGGATGTTATAAGGTTTTAAGGTCTTGTAGTACCAAAATCAAGCATATTTGGGCAAAATAGTAAGAAGCATTCCTATTTTTTACATACTATTTCTAATGAACTTATAAATGCTTGAATCATGTCAAATATATGGATTTATAACTGCCTAAGAATAGAAATAAAAAAAAAAGCAAGTTATGAGGTTTTATGGTCTTGTAGAAACGAATCAAGCAAATTCGAGCAACATGGGAAGAAGCATTCCCATTTTCGACATGCTCTTTCTAATGAACATGAAAAGGCCTGAGTCATGTCAAATATATGTATTAATAGCTTCATAACAAAATGAATCACAAAAAAAGGGATGTTATAAGGTTTTAAGGTCTTGTAGAACAAAAATCAAGCATTTTCGGGAAAAATGGTAAGAAGCGTACCCATTTTCTACAAGCTCTTTCTAATAAACTTATAAATGCTTGAGTGATGGGAAGGAGAACGGTAGGTCGTTGGGCTACCACCCCACCCTATCAAACTAAATTTGTAACTTAACAAACCCCTATTTAGCGTAGTGGTAAGTCAAGGTCGAACCCAAGGGAATGGAGATCAAATGCACGATGCCTAAATCAAGCTATTTCGAAGTCAAGAAGGGGTTTGAGGTCGAACTAAGGCTAAACTAGGTGATGCAAAAGCTTATATGAAATCAATCTAAAACACTAGGGCAATGGATCCACATGCAATCGTAATGGAAACGGTAATTTGGGAGGTTAAACCGACTAAGTCAAGTGATATGAACGAAGATCATCATGTATCCAAAAGAGCATACTAAGATGGTTCACCTAGAGGTCTAACTAGCGTCAACTACGCTAAACACTACCTAGGGAACGTCACAAAGCACCTCAATCATGAAATTGCAAGTTTACTAATCAATGGTCCGTATCATAGCAAGGTTACAATGCAATCTAGTGTATTAATCAAAGATGGCCAAACCTCAATTAATCACACACATGCACATGAAATATCAACCAAATTTAATCATATCATTAACTCTATCAATTATCCCCGAATTACACTAATCCATCATTCATACATGCTTCACCATTTCCCTAGCTAGGAAACTACTCACTAGCCATAGGAATTAAGATCAAAACTACAACAATCATCAATTTCATCATCAACATAATTGAAATCAAAGATTAAACCAACAATCAATCAAAATCTATCAAAATTCAATCAATAACCAAATCAATCATCAATAACATGGAAAAACTAATGAAAATAACTAAAATCAAACTTGTATTGAAATCAAGAAGAAGATCCTTACAAAACTTTGATCTAAAGATCAAATACAATAAGGAATCCTTGAGCAATCACCAAAAATCATGAGTTTCTCTCTCTAAAGTTCTTGAGTTTCTCTCTCTAAAATTCTCCCAAAAACTAACTATCAAATTCAATCTAAAACTAACTTCCTAAAAATAGGTAGAAATAACTATATATACAAAGAGGAGGTCGGTAATGACGCCCAAAAATAGACCCTCGTAAGTGTGGGCGCTCGGAGGAGAGAGAATGGCGCGCACGGGACACACCCAGACTGGTGCGCCCGCACGCACCTGGTGTGCGGCCGCACACGACCAATGTGCGGCCACGCACTCCCTTGGTGCGCCCGCACCTAGCTGGGTCTTTCCCCCTTCATCTCTTCGTCCTAGCTCAAGTGGTGCACACATCCAGGATGATGATGATGGAGGACAAAGTAGGCAGGAACTTTCTTGAATTTCTTGAAGAGTATAAGCCATGAGGGAGGCATAAACAAAGCCTTGAAGCTTGCCCCTTGGATCCACCTTTGACTTGGAGCTTCTTGTACCTTCTTTAGGCATAAAAACAATGAAAACTCGTAGAGAGGAAGCTCGGGAATTCTTGGACAATCAATTACCACCTACAAACAAAAGATAAAAAGCGAGTAAAAGAGAAAAATAACAAGTAAACTAGATAAAAGCATGAAATAGAGAAACTAACTACAAAAAACATAAAATGAAGAAAACAAGAATAAAACTAAGGAAAACTAAAGAAAAGTGAGATAAACAGAAATAAAAATCATCCTAAAAGGAACCAAATGAGTGCCAAAAATGTCACTCATCATTGAGTCATGTCAAATATATTTTTTTGTAAATTCCTAAGCATAGAAATCACAAAAACAAAGCAAGTTATAAGGTTTTAAGGTCCGGTAGAACCGAAATCAAGCGAATTCGGGCAAAATGAGAAGAAGCGTTCTCATTTTCTACATGCACTTACTAATGAACTTGAAAAGGCTAGAGTCATGTCAAATATATGTATTTATAACTTCCTAACAAAAGAAATCTCAAAAACAATGGATTTTATAAGGTTTAAAGGTCTTGTAGAACCAAAATTAACCAAATTTGGCCCAAATGGGAAGAAGCGTTCCTATTTTCTACATGCTCTTTCTAATGAACTTATAAAGGCTTGAATCATGTTACATATATGTATTAGTAACTCCCTAAGCATAGAAATTACTAATACAAAGCAAGTTATAAGGTTTTAAGGTCCGGTAGAACCGAAATCAACCGAATTCGAGCAAAATGAGAAGAAGCGTTCCCATTTTCTACACGCTCTTTCTAATGAACTTGAAAAGGCTTGATTTATGTCAAATATATGTATTCATAACTTCCTAAAAAAAGAAATCACAAAAAAAAGGATGTTATAAGGTTTTAAGGTCTTGTAGTACCAAAATCAAGCATATTCGGGCAAAATAGTAAGAAGCATTCCCATTTTCTACATACACTTTCTAATGAACATATAAATGCTTGAATCATGTTAAATATATGGATTTATAACTGCCTAAGAATAGAAATAAAAAAAAAAGCAAGTTATAAGGTTTTATGGTCTTGTAGAACCGAATCAAGCAAACTCGAGCAATATGGGAAGAAGTATTCCCATTTTCGACATGCTCTTTCTAATGAACATGAAAAAGCTTGAATCATGTCAAATATATGTATATATAACTTCATAACAAAATGAAAGTCAAATGCATTCAACAAACCTAATTGAGTCAAATGAAAGTCAAACACATTCAAACTAAGCTTTTTGAATCAAATGAAAGTAAAATGTCTTTATTAAAGTTAATTTAGTCAAATGAAAGTCAAACATTTTCAAACAAAGCTTTTCGAATTAAATGAAAGTAAAATGCAATTAACAAAGCTAATTGAGTCAAATGAAAGTCAAACACATTCATTTAAAGCTAATTGACTCAAGTGAAAGTCAAATGCATTCTACAAAGTTAATTTGAGTCTAATGATAGTCAAACAAATTCAAACAAAGCTTTTTGAATCAAATGACAATCAAAATCATTCAACAAAGCAAATTAAGTCAAATGAAAATCAAACACATTCAAACAAAGCTTTTTGAATCAAATGAATGTAAATTGCATTCATCAAAGCTAATTGAGTAAAATGAAAGTCAAACACATTCAAACAATGCTTTTTAATTCAAATGAAAGTGAAATGCATTCAACAAAGATAATTGTGTCAAATTAAAGTTAAACACATTCAAACAAAATTTTTTGATTCAAACGAATGTCAAACACATTCAAACAAAGTTTTTTGAACCAAATGAAAGTCAAATGCATTCAACGAAGTTAATTGAGTCAAGTGAAAGTCAAACACATTCAAACAAAGCTTTTTGAATCAAATGAAAGTCAAATGCATTCAACGAAGATAATTGAGTCAAATGAAAGTCAAACACATTCAAACAAAGTTCGATAATTCTTGGAAAATCAATTACCACCTACAAACAAAAGATAAAAAGTAAGTAAAAGAGAAAAATAACAAGTAAACTGGAAAAAAGCATGAAATAGAGAAACTAACTACAAAAAGCATAAAATGAAGAAAACAAGAATAAAACTAAGGAAAACTAAAGAAAAGAGAGATAAAAAGAAATAAAAATCATCCAAAAAGGAACTAAATGAGTGCCAAAAATGTCACTCATCAAATTCCCCTAAGCTAAACTTTTGCTCGTCCTCGAGCAAAACAAAGCAAGAAAAAGAGAAGATGAAAATTTTATTGAAAACGAAAAAGAAAGACTCAAGATAAGAATATATACTAAAACTCATTGTCGTAGGAATCACGGTTGTTTTTAGCTACAACAAGCCCTTTAAACCCCAAAGTCGCCTACGAGGACGAGTGAGGTCTCGTAAGGGTATCCTAAGAGTTTGACCCATAACTCTCCACCAAACATCAATGAGGCAAAGCATAAAATTAAAAGAAAGAAAATGAAAATAAAAACAAACCTTTGCGAAATGAATCAACATAAAGACTATAATGCAAGTGAATGACAATCTTTCTCAAGTAGTTAAGGTATGCACGTTTCAAGATATCCAAGGTTGATTGAAACATAGGGTATGCTAGGCATAGGAACTAGTTGTCACAATTCACTTTCATCCCAAACAATCTTACCGCGTTCTTCCCACTAGTCTCAAATCTCCCCTTAGTGAGTGTCCCAATGATACCTCGAAGGAACCGGAAAAGAATTATTTTAAGGCTACTCGACAATCTTGACTATGCATCCCCTTTCCTTAGGCAATGACCCATGATGCCCTCCCCCGAATAGTGACTCAACTATCTAGGTCGAAAGGTCTTTCCCCAAGGTTGTAACGTAAAGCATAAAGGGTGAAGGTAGGCTAAAATTTAAAAATTTGGTAATTTTCCTAAAAAGTGAAGCAAAAGGGTGATCAATCCTTAACACCACAATCAAGAAATTACCAAACAAAAACAACACCCCCAAGCTTACTTGAAGCTATACTCACAAAAATATATACAAAAAGCGTACACGCTTCTCCCCCAAGCTAAAATGGAGCATTGTCCTCAATACTTAGTAGGAGAAAAGAATAAATCAAAATATTTTTGAATATTTCACTTTTCATTTTTTTTTTGTGTTTTTATATTGTAATTGCAAAGTCCTTGCCTTTTGCTAAATTCGGACGGCTTTTCCTAAATGCAAATTATTAGTCCATGCCTTTTGAGAAGTAGGACGACTCTTCCAAATATATTTGCCATTATTCACAAAAAGGATGAAATCACAAACTTGCTTTCATAAAAACCAAAATTTCAACTTAACCACCACAAACTTCATCTCAAATGATCATATTGCTACACAAAAATCAAGAAAAGTAGAAAATGAAACAAAAGGTCAAATAACTAAAGATGTGGCTTGAAAAGAAGGGATAAGGCTCAAATGGTTGCAAGAAGGCAAATGTAAACCCAAAAATAAAGAAAATAACAAAATATAGAAAAAATGAAAAATACCACCCCGAAAAATGTGCCTTTGTCCTTCCTAGATAGTTCGGTCTCGTGTTTGAGAATCATACATCAAGCTTTATTAGATTAGGTTTGCATAGTCAAGGATGTGGCAATAACTCACTAGTGGTGCCAAATCAACTATAGGAAGAAACTACCAACATACCACAAACAAGTAGAATCCGGCTTCATGATCCTCCTATTTCAAACCAACTACCCTAACATACACTATCCTAGAGTCAACCGAACATAATCTCAAACCGTGCATACCTTTACAACCTAGGAAGAAAGTCACGCAAAAGACAAGTCCAATGTACAAGGTTCATCCCATAAGAAAAGAAATGAAAAACAATGCCTCAAAATCTCATCAAAAATAAGAAGAAAATTAAAGGAAAGTAAGAGAAAAAGGTAAAATAAAAGAGAGTAAAAGAAAAGGAACGGAGACATAGAAAAGGAAAACATAGGAGAAAAGCATGCAAAGGACTAGAAAGCATGTTAAACACATCAAATTCCCAATCGACAAACAAGTGATCGATAGACAACAAAGTCACCGATCCCAAACACATTACGTGTTAACAAGCATCCATCCTCGAACCATTCAACTTCTCCTAAACTAATCCTATCCTATGCAACCAAGGAAAATAAAGAGAAAATAAGAAAGGTCTCACCGGGATTCCAAGCTTAGCAAAAATAAGTGAAGCGATTATAAACCACCTCGTAGCATGCCATATCCATAAGCTCTTGAAGGAACCAAGTGAGAGAAAGAAAAAAAAGAAACTGTGAACAAAGAAAATGGTTAGTAACTTCAAAACAAATAAAAGAAAACAACAAATAAAAGGAAAATAAACTAAGCAAGAAGTATATACAACTAAAGGAAAGAAAAGCTAAACTAACCAAAGAATAGAAAGAATAAAAGAAATAAAGTCTAGACTAACTAAAGAACTACTCTAAACTACAAGATCTAGATTTAAGGGATTTGGATTAAGGGATTTGGATATAAGGGATCATCAACAACAACATGCCAAGCAAAACATCGCCACAAACAACAAACATCCAAGCAAATTGGGCAAACAAGCTAGCTACAAGGAAAGTAGCCTAGAGATCAAGAAACTGAGGAAACCAAAAAGAGGAATGAAAATAAACATGCAAGCAACTAAGATATGTATACAACAACAAAATGGTCACTGAGCAAGTTATTAGTTCCCCCAAGCTAGATAGAAAATACATCTCAACATCCCGATCAAAACAAAGCAAGCATCAAAAATATAAGGGATGGAGGTAAAAAGCATGAGAAGCTAAAGGGAACTAATAACTACTACCATCACCACCACCACTCCCACTTGGCCCGGCCCCATCGGGGTCTCTGTTGCGCTCGGGGTCATCGAAGGGATGAGGGTAAGGCTCCCATCCTCCGGTGTACCCCTCGGGCCACCCATAATGCCCTTTGAAAAGGTCTTGTTGCCAAGGAGCAAGAGGGGTGTAGTTATCGGGCAAAGTGAGTTCAAAGGGGTGGTTGGGATGGACATGGGGGTAGTTAGGGTCCCCCCTATAGTCACTACCACCCGGAGCCTTGTAATCATAGTTACCATGCTCGTCCGGGTAATAATGATGCTCGGTGTCGGGGTTAGAAGGCCCCGACCAATAAGGATGCCCAAGCGAAGGTAGAGGACCTTGTTGGGGCGGGAAGTACGGATAGTTAACCGGGGAAGTAATGTTCCCACGGTTAACTTCTGCCTCATAAATTTGTTGTTGTTGTATAAACATACCTTGTTGCATCTCTTGAATACCTCTTATTTGGTCATAGATGGCCCCAAAGTCTTGATCGTACATGCCATCCACGTGGATTTTCAATCCTCACATTTGCTCACTAAGAGCCCTCAAATCTGCATTGGCGAAAGCATGTTGCCCTTGCTCTTGCTTTTGCTCTTGAGGAGCTTGTTGTTGTGGAGAATAATGTTGTTGTTGTTGATGTTGTTGCTCTTGATGTTGTTGTTCTTCTTCATCAACTTCTTCCTCATCCTCGGAGTCAAAGTTGGGATGCCGGAAGGACTTGGGAACATGCCACACATTATTGGCAATCCTAGCCAAAGAAGTCAAGCTAGGGTTAGGCAAGTAGCACCAATGCTCGTTGCCCCGAAGCCACTCATATCTCCCTTCACTAAAGCCCTTGGAGATAAATTGGGTTTGACCCAATTGTTGCATATCGAGGTAGATAGAAGCAGCATCCCCGATCTCCTTACAAAATGGGAGATAATCATTAAGGCGAAGGCGAGTCAATAGCCTAATTACCATACCCCCACATGGGATCTCTCCCGTCCTCCTTTTGCGTAGTTCCAAGCAATATTGGGCAAAGATATATCCCAAGTTCAACCGGCCCACATACTCCGGGCGAGTAGAAAACCAAAGGACCTTGAGCTCCAATTTACTCAACTTCCCCATTTCTTGCTTGGGGAACAAAACATAGCCCAAAAGTCGATGTACAACCATAAGGTAAGGTTGGTACACCTCTGAGATCCTAGCCCTGTTGGTGATAAACTCATTACCACCGGAGATGTCTTCCCACCATGAGTTTTGATCATACTCCGGGAAGATGAAGTGTTCAACGTTGACAATATCCCCATGGGGATCAAAATCCAAAGCGGCGTTGAACTCTTCCAAAGATTGGTCAAAGATGTGGTTGAACAATTAGAAACGCACCCTATATACCCCTCCTACGAGTACAAGCTCTAAGGTAGCCAAGAACTTCAAAGTAGGCTCCTTATAGGTGCGGTAGGCATCGGTGATAAAAGAACCCAATCTGAGATTTAAAAGCAACAACCGCACATCATTATCAATACCTAACTTCAGCATATCGGGTTGGAAGTTGTGGCGGGTTTGTTTTTAGGATTCTTTCATCTTTCAGGTTTTGGTAGAAGGTCTTTTGTTTATCGGTGAAGTTTTTCTTTTTGGGAAGAGAGGTTGGGGGTGGTGTTTGAGTGGAGGAAGGGTTGGAAGTACTAGGCCTAGAAGATGTACTAGGCCTAGAGGAAGTACTTGGGCGAGGAGGTTCATCGATGCTAACATCGGTTTTCCGCTTCTTGGTGAGTTTCTTGAGGTATTTAGACATTTTGAGAGGCTAAGAAGATCACCAACAACCAACAAGTAGCAAAACCAATGAACCAAGAACACCACACCCAAATTCACCACTTACTACCAAAATCACCAAACTCCAAACTTACAATTCTTTTCAATCAAACCAATTCCAAACCAATCAACAATACCAATGATCCAAGAAAAACTCCTTTTCAACAATCCAAGAGCAACGACAAGACCAATACCAAAATCACCATATACTACCAATGTTCCAAAAATTCAACTCACAAGATTTCAACCAAAAATGATGAGAATCACTACAAAATCAACAAACAACACAATGTTATGCAAAATCAATCAACAAACATCACCAAATCACAACCAAAATCAAGATCAAGCATCAAAAATCACAAAATCAATACTACACTATTCATGCTCATACAAATTTGTAATCCATGCAAATTTATGATATAAATGGCAAAATTAAAGCAAGGATTAGTGATTATACCATAAAAGAAGCAAGATTAACCAATTTGAGCAAGCAATTTGAACTCCTAACAAAAGCCCCAATTTCCGGCCACCAAGAATAGGAGAGAGAGTGAGTGAAATTTGGGTCAACTTGTAAGGAATTTGTAGTGTAATAAGGTTTGTAAGTGATTTTGAGTGAAAATGGAGTGATTTTAGTAAGGATTTGAGTGATTTTTGATGGTGAATAAGGGAGGAAGAGGTGCGCACAAGAGGGTTTTGAAAGGGGAAGCCGTGAGGTTGAAGATGAAGGAAATGTTTAAATGAAGGGAGGAAAAAGGAGGAAGAAGGATATAGTGCACGTCCAGCAGCGTGCGGCCGCACAGAACTGGTGTGCGCCCGCACACGCGAGCTGTGCGCCCGCACCAGCCTCGTGTGCGGCCGCACACCCCTGTGCGTCTAACTTCCTTCTTTTTTCTCGAAAAATTGATACTTACTGCCTATTTTGGTGCGCACATGAATCATGATGGTGATGAGGAACAACATAGGCAGTAGCTAAAATCATTTTCAAACCCCTCAAAGTTGAAAATTCATGTGCACACCACAAAAATTCACTAAGTATCAATTTCCTCCAACATTTAAAACATGAATTTCCTATCTTACCTCTCTAAAATTCTTACCCTTTTACCTCAAATTTCGACTAGAATCGAACAAAATATGATTTGTTGCATGAACACCTTCTATTCATCATGCATACTTGTTGAATTCCAATCCCGCAAAAAGACATCCTAATAATCCAAATAAGTAGAAAAGTAAAAGAAAAGACAAAGTAATAAAAGAAACAAAAATGAGAAAATTCAAAAATCAAAGAGAAAGGTTAGAAACTCCAGGTTGCCTCCCAGGAAGCGCTTGCTTAAGGTCCTAAGCTCGACCCTTCCTCCTAATCATGGAGGATCAAAGAACACCACCTTCTTCAAGGTGGTCGATAGAGAAAAATCTTCTTCAACTTTGAGCAACTTCTCATCGTTGCTTAATGAAACTTTCACAAAATTCTTTTCAAATTCTTATTTTTCATTTCTCAACTTCTTCCTTTTCCTTGCTTTCTTCGAGTCACGGGCCTTTTTCTTCGGCTTGACTTCAACATCTTTAGTCATGGAAGCTTTCTCTTCATCTTGAGGATTAAGCTTGAACCAATTTGGAAACTCAATTTCTTTCTCATCCCTTGGCTTTTGAATCACAAATTCCTCTTCACTAACATCATTAAGACATCCACAAACATCATCAACAATCTCAAAAACATTGTTAGTAGAAGAATCAATCATGCACATACCATCAATGGAACGAGAAAGACTAGCACATGCGATATCTTGCACACAAGATAGGGATTCATGCATTGGTTTCAACTTAAAACTCTCTTCTAATTTTCCACACCTCAAAGTGATTTGACCTCCTTTGACATCTATTAAAGCTCCCGAGGTAGCTAAGAAAGCCTCCCTAAAATGATTGGAATATGTTCATCCTCCTCAATCTCTAAAACAACAAAATCCACGGGAAAGACAAACTCTCCAATCCTTAAAGGAACATCATCAATTCTTCCCTTAGGAAGCTTAATAGATCGGTCGGCCAATTGAAGTGTTATATTAGATGGTTGAAGCTCACCTAGATCAAGCCTTTTGAAGATCGAAAAGGGCATAATACTCACACTAGCCCCTAGATCACACAAAGCATTTTCAAAAACCATTTTCTTAATTTGACAAGGGATTGAAAAATTCCCCGGATCTTCCATCTTCTTCGGGAATTCACCATGGATAAGAGCACTAAAGCACTTCCCTCCTTCCACCGAACTACCCTCATCAAAATCTTCCTTCTCCTCTAAGATCTCCTTAAGGAACTTAGAGTACTTAGGCATGTCGGGAATTGGCTCGGTAGAGGGTGTAGAATCATGAACATCCTTAAGAACTTCAAGGAACTTCCCAAATTGCTCATCCATTTTGAATCTCAAATATTATTGGGGATATGGTAGATCGGGAAATCTCTCTACCTCACTCATCTTTTCAACAACACACTCTTCTCTTTTGTCAACCTCACAATAGATTTCCTATGACTCAACCCTCTCCACTTCATTCTCCTTAGCACCACTCTCATCTCTTAGCACCACTCTCAAATTAAAGTCTAATGCATTCAACAAAGCTTTTTGACTCAAATGAAAGTCAAACATATTCTAACAAAGCTTTTTGAATCAAATGAAAGTGAAATACATTCAATAAACATAATTGACTCAAATGATAATCAAACACATTCAAACAAAGCTTTTTGAATCAAATTAATGTCAAACACATTCAACAAAGATAATTGAGTCAAATGAAAGTCAAACACAATAAAAAATCCTTTTTGAATCAAATGAAAGTAAAATGCATTCAACAAAGATAATTTAGTCAAATGAAAGTTAAACACATTCATACGAAGTTTTTTGAATCAAATGAATGTCAAACACATTTAAATAAAGCTTCTGAACCAAATAAAATTTTAATGCATTTAACAATGACATTTAAGTCAAATGAAAGTAAAACACATTCAAACAAAGCTTTTTGAGTTAAATGAAAGTCAAATGCATTCAACAAAGCTTTTTGACTAAACTGAAAGTCAAACACATTCAAACAAAGCTTTTTAAATCAAATTAAAGTAAAATGCATTTGACAAAGATAATTGTGTCAAATGAAAGTCAAACACATTCAAACAAAACTTTATAAATTAAATGAAAGTCAAATGCATTCAATAAAGATATTTGAGTTAAATGAAAGTCAAACTCATTCATACCAAGCTTTTTAGTCAAATGCATTCAACAAAGCTCTTTGACTCTAATGAAAGTCCAGTAAATTCAAACAAAGCTTTATGAATCTAATGAAAGTCAAATGCATTCAATAAAGATAATTAAGTCAAATGAAAGTCAAACACATTAATACAAAGCTTTTTGAATCAATTAAAAGTCGAATGGATACAACAAAGTTAACTGAGTGATATAAAAGCCAAACTCATTCAAACAAAGCTTTTTGAATCAAATGAAAGTCAAATGCATTCAACAAAGCTAATTGAGTCAAATGAAAGTCAAACATTCAACAACGCTTTTTAAATTAAATGAAAGTCAAATGCATTCAACAAAGCTAGTTGAGTCAAATGAAAGTCAAACACACTCAAACAAAACTTTTTGAATAAAATGAAAGTGAAATGCAATTAACAAAGCTAATTGAATTAAGTGAAAGTCAAACACATTCAAACAAAGCTTTTCGAATTAAATGAAAGTGAAATGCAACTAACAAAGCTAATTGAGTCAAATGAAAATCAAACACATTCATACAAAGCTAATTGAGTTAAATGAAAGTCAAATGTATTCTACAAAGCTAATTGAGTAAAATGAAAGACAAACCCATTCAAATAAACCTTTTTGAATCAAAGGAAAGTCAAGTGCATTTAACAAAGATATTTGAGTCAAATGAAAGTCAAACACATTCATACAAAGCTTTTTAATCAAATGAATATCGAACACATTCAACAAACCTTTTTAAATTTAATGAAAGTGAAATGCAATTCACAAATCTAATTGAGTAAAATGAAAGACTAACACATTTATAAAAAGCTAATTGAGTCGAAAGAAAGTCAAATGCATTCAACAAAGATAATTGAGCCAAATGAAAGTCAAACACATTCATACAAAGCTTTTTAAATCAAAAGAAAGTCAAACGCATTCAACAAAGATAATTGCTTCAAATGAGAGTCAAACACATTCAAACAAAGCTTTTTGTATCAAATCAAAGTAAAATGCATTCATCAATACCATTTATATGAAATGAAAGTCAAACACATTCAAACAAAGCTTTTATAATCAAATGAAAGTTAAATGCATTCAACAAAGATAATTGAGTCAAATGAAAGTCAAATACATTAAAACAAAGCTTTTTGAGTCAAATTAAATTCAAATGCATTTAACAAAGCTTTTTGACTCTAATGAAAGTTAAACATATTCAAACAAAGCTTTTTGAATCAAATGAAAGTCAAATGCATTCAATAAAGATAATTGACTCAAATAAAAGTCAAACACATTCATTCAAAGCTTTTTTAATTAAATGAAAGTCAAAAGCATTCAGCAAAGATAATTGAGTCAAATGAAAGTCAAACACATTCAAAAAAAGATTTTTGAATCAAATGAAAGTCAATTGCATTCAAAAAAGATAGTTGAGTGAAATGAAAGTCAAACTCATTAAAACAAAGCTTTTTGAGTCAAATGAAAGTTAAATGCATTCAACAAAGCTTTTTGACTCAAATGAAAGTTAAACATATTCAAACAAAACTTTTGGAATCAAATGAAAGTCAAATGCATTCAATAAAGATAATTGACTCAAATGAAAATCAAACACATTAAAAAAAAGCTTTTTGAATCAAATTAAAGTGAAATGCATTCAACAAAGCTTTTCAACTCAAATGAAAGTTAAACATATTCAAACAAAGCTTTTTGAATCTAATGAAACTCAAATGCATTCAACAAAGATAATTTAACGAAATGAAAGTCAAACACATTCAAACAAAGCTTTTTGAATCAAATGAAAGTCAAATGCATTCAACAAAGATATTTAAGTCAAAGGAATGTCAAACACATTCATACAAAGTTTGTAGGATCTAATGAAAGTCAAATGCATACAACAAAGATAATTGAGCGAAATGAAAGTCAAACACCTTTAAACAAAGCTTTTTGAAAATCAAATGCATTCAACAAAGATAATTGAGTCAAATTAAAGTCAAACACATTCAAACAAAGCTTTTTGAATCAAAAGAAAGTCAAATGCATTTAACAAAGATAATTGAGTCAAATGGAAGACAAACACATTCAAACAAAGCTTTTTGAATCAAATTAATGTCAAACACATTCAACAAAGATAATTGAGTCAAATGAAAGTCAAACACAATCAAAAATCCTTTTTGAATCAAATGAAAGTAAAATGCATTCAACAAAGATAATTTAGTCAAATGAAAGTTAAACACATTCATACGAAGTTTTTTGAATCAAATGAATGTCAAACACATTTAAATAAAGCTTCTGAACCAAATAAAATTTTAATGCATTTAACAATGACATTTAAGTCAAATGAAAGTAAAACACATTCAAACAAAGCTTTTTGAGTTAAATGAAAGTCAAATGCATTCAACAAAGCTTTTTGACTAAACTGAAAGTCAAACACATTCAAACAAAGCTTTTTAAATCAAATTAAAGTAAAATGCATTTGACAAAGATAATTGTGTCAAATGAAAGTCAAACACATTCAAACAAAACTTTATAAATTAAATGAAAGTCAAATGCATTCAATAAAGATATTTGAGTTAAATGAAAGTCAAACTCATTCATACCAAGCTTTTTTGTCAAATGCATTCAACAAAGCTCTTTGACTCTAATGAAAGTCCAGTAAATTCAAACAAAGCTTTATGAATCTAATGAAAGTCAAATGCATTCAATAAAGATAATTAAGTCAAATGAAAGTCAAACACATTAATACAAAGCTTTTTGAATCAATTAAAAGTCGAATGGATACAACAAAGTTAACTGAGTGATATAAAAGCCAAACACATTCAAACAAAGCTTTTTGAATCAAATGAAAGTCAAATGCATTCAACAAAGCTAATTGAGTCAAATGAAAGTCAAACATTCAACAACGCTTTTTAAATTAAATGAAAGTCAAATGCATTCAACAAAGCTAGTTGAGTCAAATGAAAGTCAAACACACTCAAACAAAACTTTTTGAATAAAATGAAAGTGAAATGCAATTAACAAAGCTAATTGAATTAAGTGAAAGTCAAACACATTCAAACAAAGCTTTTCGAATTAAATGAAAGTGAAATGCAACTAACAAAGCTAATTGAGTCAAATGAAAATCAAACACATTCATACAAAGCTATTTGAGTTAAATGAAAGTCAAATGTATTCTACAAAGCTAATTGAGTAAAATGAAAGACAAACCCATTCAAATAAACCTTTTTGAATCAAAGGAAAGTCAAGTGCATTTAACAAAGATATTTGAGTCAAATGAAAGTCAAACACATTCATACAAAGCTTTTTAATCAAATGAATATCGAACACATTCAACAAACCTTTTTAAATTTAATGAAAGTGAAATGCAATTCACAAATCTAATTGAGTAAAATGAAAGACTAACACATTTATAAAAAGCTAATTGAGTCGAAAGAAAGTCAAATGCATTCAACAAAGATAATTGAGCCAAATGAAAGTCAAACACATTCATACAAAGCTTTTTAAATCAAAAGAAAGTCAAACGCATTCAACAAAGATAATTGCTTCAAATGAGAGTCAAACACATTCAAACAAAGCTTTTTGTATCAAATCAAAGTAAAATGCATTCATCAATACCATTTATATGAAATGAAAGTCAAACACATTCAAACAAAGCTTTTATAATCAAATGAAAGTTAAATGCATTCAACAAAGATAATTGAGTCAAATGAAAGTCAAATACATTAAAACAAAGCTTTTTGAGTCAAATTAAATTCAAATGCATTTAACAAAGCTTTTTGACTCTAATGAAAGTTAAACATATTCAAACAAAGCTTTTTGAATCAAATGAAAGTCAAATGCATTCAATAAAGATAATTGACTCAAATAAAAGTCAAACACATTCATTCAAAGCTTTTTTAATTAAATGAAAGTCAAAAGCATTCAGCAAAGATAATTGAGTCAAATGAAAGTCAAACACATTCAAAAAAAGATTTTGGAATCAAATGAAAGTCAATTGCATTCAAAAAAGATAGTTGAGTGAAATGAAAGTCAAACTCATTAAAACAAAGCTTTTTGAGTCAAATGAAAGTTAAATGCATTCAACAAAGCTTTTTGACTCAAATGAAAGTTAAACATATTCAAACAAAACTTTTGGAATCAAATGAAAGTCAAATGCATTCAATAAAGATAATTGACTCAAATGAAAATCAAACACATTAAAAAAAAGCTTTTTGAATCAAATTAAAGTGAAATGCATTCAACAAAGCTTTTCAACTCAAATGAAAGTTAAACATATTCAAACAAAGCTTTTTGAATCTAATGAAACTCAAATGCATTCAACAAAGATAATTTAACGAAATGAAAGTCAAACACATTCAAACAAAGCTTTTTGAATCAAATGAAAGTCAAATGCATTCAACAAAGATATTTAAGTCAAAGGAATGTCAAACACATTCATACAAAGTTTGTAGGATCTAATGAAAGTCAAATGCATACAACAAAGATAATTGAGCGAAATGAAAGTCAAACACCTTTAAACAAAGCTTTTTGAAAATCAAATGCATTCAACAAAGATAATTGAGTCAAATTAAAGTCAAACACATTCAAACAAAGCTTTTTGAATCAAAAGAAAGTCAAATGCATTTAACAAAGATAATTGAGTCAAATGGAAGACAAACACATTCAAACAAAGCTTTTTGAATCAAATTAATGTCAAACACATTCAACAAAGATAATTGAGTCAAATGAAAGTCAAACACAATCAAAAATCCTTTTTGAATCAAATGAAAGTAAAATGCATTCAACAAAGATAATTTAGTCAAATGAAAGTTAAACACATTCATACGAAGTTTTTTGAATCAAATGAATGTCAAACACATTTAAATAAAGCTTCTGAACCAAATAAAATTTTAATGCATTTAACAATGACATTTAAGTCAAATGAAAGTAAAACACATTCAAACAAAGCTTTTTGAGTTAAATGAAAGTCAAATGCATTCAACAAAGCTTTTTGACTAAACTGAAAGTCAAACACATTCAAACAAAGCTTTTTAAATCAAATTAAAGTAAAATGCATTTGACAAAGATAATTGTGTCAAATGAAAGTCAAACACATTCAAACAAAACTTTATAAATTAAATGAAAGTCAAATGCATTCAATAAAGATATTTGAGTTAAATGAAAGTCAAACTCATTCATACCAAGCTTTTTTGTCAAATGCATTCAACAAAGCTCTTTGACTCTAATGAAAGTCCAGTAAATTCAAACAAAGCTTTATGAATCTAATGAAAGTCAAATGCATTCAATAAAGATAATTAAGTCAAATGAAAGTCAAACACATTAATACAAAGCTTTTTGAATCAATTAAAAGTCGAATGGATACAACAAAGTTAACTGAGTGATATAAAAGCCAAACACATTCAAACAAAGCTTTTTGAATCAAATGAAAGTCAAATGCATTCAACAAAGCTAATTGAGTCAAATGAAAGTCAAACATTCAACAACGCTTTTTAAATTAAATGAAAGTCAAATGCATTCAACAAAGCTAGTTGAGTCAAATGAAAGTCAAACACACTCAAACAAAACTTTTTGAATAAAATGAAAGTGAAATGCAATTAACAAAGCTAATTGAATTAAGTGAAAGTCAAACACATTCAAACAAAGCTTTTCGAATTAAATGAAAGTGAAATGCAACTAACAAAGCTAATTGAGTCAAATGAAAATCAAACACATTCATACAAAGCTATTTGAGTTAAATGAAAGTCAAATGTATTCTACAAAGCTAATTGAGTAAAATGAAAGACAAACCCATTCAAATAAACCTTTTTGAATCAAAGGAAAGTCAAGTGCATTTAACAAAGATATTTGAGTCAAATGAAAGTCAAACACATTCATACAAAGCTTTTTAATCAAATGAATATCGAACACATTCAACAAACCTTTTTAAATTTAATGAAAGTGAAATGCAATTCACAAATCTAATTGAGTAAAATGAAAGACTAACACATTTATAAAAAGCTAATTGAGTCGAAAGAAAGTCAAATGCATTCAACAAAGATAATTGAGCCAAATGAAAGTCAAACACATTCATACAAAGCTTTTTAAATCAAAAGAAAGTCAAACGCATTCAACAAAGATAATTGCTTCAAATGAGAGTCAAACACATTCAAACAAAGCTTTTTGTATCAAATCAAAGTAAAATGCATTCATCAATACCATTTATATGAAATGAAAGTCAAACACATTCAAACAAAGCTTTTATAATCAAATGAAAGTTAAATGCATTCAACAAAGATAATTGAGTCAAATGAAAGTCAAATACATTAAAACAAAGCTTTTTGAGTCAAATTAAATTCAAATGCATTTAACAAAGCTTTTTGACTCTAATGAAAGTTAAACATATTCAAACAAAGCTTTTTGAATCAAATGAAAGTCAAATGCATTCAATAAAGATAATTGACTCAAATAAAAGTCAAACACATTCATTCAAAGCTTTTTTAATTAAATGAAAGTCAAAAGCATTCAGCAAAGATAATTGAGTCAAATGAAAGTCAAACACATTCAAAAAAAGATTTTGGAATCAAATGAAAGTCAATTGCATTCAAAAAAGATAGTTGAGTGAAATGAAAGTCAAACTCATTAAAACAAAGCTTTTTGAGTCAAATGAAAGTTAAATGCATTCAACAAAGCTTTTTGACTCAAATGAAAGTTAAACATATTCAAACAAAACTTTTGGAATCAAATGAAAGTCAAATGCATTCAATAAAGATAATTGACTCAAATGAAAATCAAACACATTAAAAAAAAGCTTTTTGAATCAAATTAAAGTGAAATGCATTCAACAAAGCTTTTCAACTCAAATGAAAGTTAAACATATTCAAACAAAGCTTTTTGAATCTAATGAAACTCAAATGCATTCAACAAAGATAATTGAACGAAATGAAAGTCAAACACATTCAAACAAAGCTTTTTGAATCAAATGAAAGTCAAATGCATTCAACAAAGATATTTAAGTCAAAGGAAAGTCAAACACATTCATACAAAGTTTGTAGGATCTAATGAAAGTCAAATGCATACAACAAAGATAATTGAGCGAAATGAAAGTCAAACACCTTTAAACAAAGCTTTTTGAAAATCAAATGCATTCAACAAAGATAATTGAGTCAAATTAAAGTCAAACACATTCAAACAAAGCTTTTTGAATCAAAAGAAAGTCAAATGCATTTAACAAAGATAATTGAGTCAAATGGAAGACAAACACATTCAAACAAAGCTTTTTGAATCAAATTAATGTCAAACACATTCAACAAAGATAATTGAGTCAAATGAAAGTCAAACACAATCAAAAATCCTTTTTGAATCAAATGAAAGTAAAATGCATTCAACAAAGATAATTTAGTCAAATGAAAGTTAAACACATTCATACGAAGTTTTTTGAATCAAATGAATGTCAAACACATTTAAATAAAGCTTCTGAACCAAATAAAATTTAAATGCATTTAACAATGACATTTAAGTCAAATGAAAGTAAAACACATTCAAACAAAGCTTTTTGAGTTAAATGAAAGTCAAATGCATTCAACAAAGCTTTTTGACTATACTGAAAGTCAAACACATTCAAACAAAGCTTTTTAAATCAAATTAAAGTAAAATGCATTTGACAAAGATAATTGTGTCAAATGAAAGTCAAACACATTCAAACAAAACTTTATAAATTAAATGAAAGTCAAATGCATTCAATAAAGATATTTGAGTTAAATGAAAGTCAAACTCATTCATACCAAGCTTTTTAGTCAAATGCATTCAACAAAGCTCTTTGACTCTAATGAAAGTCCAGTAAATTCAAACAAAGCTTTATGAATCTAATGAAAGTCAAATGCATTCAATAAAGATAATTAAGTCAAATGAAAGTCAAACACATTAATACAAAGCTTTTTGAATCAATTAAAAGTCGAATGGATACAACAAAGTTAACTGAGTGATATAAAAGCCAAACACATTCAAACAAAGCTTTTTGAATCAAATGAAAGTCAAATGCATTCAACAAAGCTAATTGAGTCAAATGAAAGTCAAACATTCAACAACGCTTTTTAAATTAAATGAAAGTCAAATGCATTCAACAAAGCTAGTTGAGTCAAATGAAAGTCAAACACACTCAAACAAAACTTTTTGAATAAAATGAAAGTGAAATGCAATTAACAAAGCTAATTGAATTAAGTGAAAGTCAAACACATTCAAACAAAGCTTTTCGAATTAAATGAAAGTGAAATGCAACTAACAAAGCTAATTGAGTCAAATGAAAATCAAACACATTCATACAAAGCTAATTGAGTTAAATGAAAGTCAAATGTATTCTACAAAGCTAATTGAGTAAAATGAAAGACAAACCCATTCAAATAAACCTTTTTGAATCAAAGGAAAGTCAAGTGCATTTAACAAAGATATTTGAGTCAAATGAAAGTCAAACACATTCATACAAAGCTTTTTAATCAAATGAATATCGAACACATTCAACAAACCTTTTTAAATTTAGTGAAAGTGAAATGCAATTCACAAATCTAATTGAGTAAAATGAAAGACTAACACATTTATAAAAAGCTAATTGAGTCGAAAGAAAGTCAAATGCATTCAACAAAGATAATTGAGCCAAATGAAAGTCAAACACATTCATACAAAGCTTTTTAAATCAAAAGAAAGTCAAACGCATTCAACAAAGATAATTGCTTCAAATGAGAGTCAAACACATTCAAACAAAGCTTTTTGTATCAAATCAAAGTAAAATGCATTCATCAATACCATTTATATGAAATGAAAGTCAAACACATTCAAACAAAGCTTTTATAATCAAATGAAAGTTAAATGCATTCAACAAAGATAATTGAGTCAAATGAAAGTCAAATACATTAAAACAAAGCTTTTTGAGTCAAATTAAATTCAAATGCATTTAACAAAGCTTTTTGACTCTAATGAAAGTTAAACATATTCAAACAAAGCTTTTTGAATCAAATGAAAGTCAAATGCATTCAATAAAGATAATTGACTCAAATAAAAGTCAAACACATTCATTCAAAGCTTTTTTAATTAAATGAAAGTCAAAAGCATTCAGCAAAGATAATTGAGTCAAATGAAAGTCAAACACATTCAAAAAAAGATTTTTGAATCAAATGAAAGTCAATTGCATTCAAAAAAGATAGTTGAGTGAAATGAAAGTCAAACTCATTAAAACAAAGCTTTTTGAGTCAAATGAAAGTTAAATGCATTCAACAAAGCTTTTTGACTCAAATGAAAGTTAAACATATTCAAACAAAACTTTTGGAATCAAATGAAAGTCAAATGCATTCAATAAAGATAATTGACTCAAATGAAAATCAAACACATTAAAAAAAAGCTTTTTGAATCAAATTAAAGTGAAATGCATTCAACAAAGCTTTTCAACTCAAATGAAAGTTAAACATATTCAAACAAAGCTTTTTGAATCTAATGAAACTCAAATGCATTCAACAAAGATAATTTAACGAAATGAAAGTCAAACACATTCAAACAAAGCTTTTTGAATCAAATGAAAGTCAAATGCATTCAACAAAGATATTTAAGTCAAAGGAAAGTCAAACACATTCATACAAAGTTTGTAGGATCTAATGAAAGTCAAATGCATACAACAAAGATAATTGAGCGAAATGAAAGTCAAACACCTTTAAACAAAGCTTTTTGAAAATCAAATGCATTCAACAAAGATAATTGAGTCAAATTAAAGTCAAACACATTCAAACAAAGCTTTTTGAATCAAAAGAAAGTCAAATGCATTTAACAAAGATAATTGAGTCAAATGGAAGACAAACACATTCAAACAAAGCTTTTTGAATCAAATTAATGTCAAACACATTCAACAAAGATAATTGAGTCAAATGAAAGTCAAACACAATCAAAAATCCTTTTTGAATCAAATGAAAGTAAAATGCATTCAACAAAGATAATTTAGTCAAATGAAAGTTAAACACATTCATACGAAGTTTTTTGAATCAAATGAATGTCAAACACATTTAAATAAAGCTTCTGAACCAAATAAAATTTTAATGCATTTAACAATGACATTTAAGTCAAATGAAAGTAAAACACATTCAAACAAAGCTTTTTGAGTTAAATGAAAGTCAAATGCATTCAACAAAGCTTTTTGACTAAACTGAAAGTCAAACACATTCAAACAAAGCTTTTTAAATCAAATTAAAGTAAAATGCATTTGACAAAGATAATTGTGTCAAATGAAAGTCAAACACATTCAAACAAAACTTTATAAATTAAATGAAAGTCAAATGCATTCAATAAAGATATTTGAGTTAAATGAAAGTCAAACTCATTCATACCAAGCTTTTTTGTCAAATGCATTCAACAAAGCTCTTTGACTCTAATGAAAGTCCAGTAAATTCAAACAAAGCTTTATGAATCTAATGAAAGTCAAATGCATTCAATAAAGATAATTAAGTCAAATGAAAGTCAAACACATTAATACAAAGCTTTTTGAATCAATTAAAAGTCGAATGGATACAACAAAGTTAACTGAGTGATATAAAAGCCAAACACATTCAAACAAAGCTTTTTGAATCAAATGAAAGTCAAATGCATTCAACAAAGCTAATTGAATCAAATGAAAGTCAAACATTCAACAACGCTTTTTAAATTAAATGAAAGTCAAATGCATTCAACAAAGCTAGTTGAGTCAAATGAAAGTCAAACACACTCAAACAAAACTTTTTGAATAAAATGAAAGTGAAATGCAATTAACAAAGCTAATTGAATTAAGTGAAAGTCAAACACATTCAAACAAAGCTTTTCGAATTAAATGAAAGTGAAATGCAACTAACAAAGCTAATTGAGTCAAATGAAAATCAAACACATTCATACAAAGCTATTTGAGTTAAATGAAAGTCAAATGTATTCTACAAAGCTAATTGAGTAAAATGAAAGACAAACCCATTCAAATAAACCTTTTTGAATCAAAGGAAAGTCAAGTGCATTTAACAAAGATATTTGAGTCAAATGAAAGTCAAACACATTCATACAAAGCTTTTTAATCAAATGAATATCGAACACATTCAACAAACCTTTTTAAATTTAATGAAAGTGAAATGCAATTCACAAATCTAATTAAGTAAAATGAAAGACTAACACATTTATAAAAAGCTAATTGAGTCAAAAGAAAGTCAAATGCATTCAACAAAGATAATTGAGCCAAATGAAAGTCAAACACATTCATACAAAGCTTTTTAAATCAAAAGAAAGTCAAACGCATTCAACAAAGATAATTGCTTCAAATGAGAGTCAAACACATTCAAACAAAGCTTTTTGTATCAAATCAAAGTAAAATGCATTCATCAATACCATTTATATGAAATGAAAGTCAAACACATTCAAACAAAGCTTTTATAATCAAATGAAAGTTAAATGCATTCAACAAAGATAATTGAGTCAAATGAAAGTCAAATACATTAAAACAAAGCTTTTTGAGTCAAATTAAATTCAAATGCATTTAACAAAGCTTTTTGACTCTAATGAAAGTTAAACATATTCAAACAAAGCTTTTTGAATCAAATGAAAGTCAAATGCATTCAATAAAGATAATTGACTCAAATAAAAGTCAAACACATTCATTCAAAGCTTTTTTAATTAAATGAAAGTCAAAAGCATTCAGCAAAGATAATTGAGTCAAATGAAAGTCAAACACATTCAAAAAAAGATTTTTGAATCAAATGAAAGTCAATTGCATTCAAAAAAGATAGTTGAGTGAAATGAAAGTCAAACTCATTAAAACAAAGCTTTTTGAGTCAAATGAAAGTTAAATGCATTCAACAAAGCTTTTTGACTCAAATGAAAGTTAAACATATTCAAACAAAACTTTTGGAATCAAATGAAAGTCAAATGCATTCAATAAAGATAATTGACTCAAATGAAAATCAAACACATTAAAAAAAAGCTTTTTGAATCAAATTAAAGTGAAATGCATTCAACAAAGCTTTTCAACTCAAATGAAAGTTAAACATATTCAAACAAAGCTTTTTGAATCTAATGAAACTCAAATGCATTCAACAAAGATAATTGAACGAAATGAAAGTCAAACACATTCAAACAAAGCTTTTTGAATCAAATGAAAGTCAAATGCATTCAACAAAGATATTTAAGTCAAAGGAAAGTCAAACACATTCATACAAAGTTTGTAGGATCTAATGAAAGTCAAATGCATACAACAAAGATAATTGAGCGAAATGAAAGTCAAACACCTTTAAACAAAGCTTTTTGAAAATCAAATGCATTCAACAAAGATAATTGAGTCAAATTAAAGTCAAACACATTCAAACAAAGCTTTTTGAATCAAAAGAAAGTCAAATGCATTTAACAAAGATAATTGAGTCAAATGGAAGACAAACACATTCAAACAAAGCTTTTTGAATCAAATTAATGTCAAACACATTCAACAAAGATAATTGAGTCAAATGAAAGTCAAACACAATCAAAAATCCTTTTTGAATCAAATGAAAGTAAAATGCATTCAACAAAGATAATTTAGTCAAATGAAAGTTAAACACATTCATACGAAGTTTTTTGAATCAAATGAATGTCAAACACATTTAAATAAAGCTTCTGAACCAAATAAAATTTAAATGCATTTAACAATGACATTTAAGTCAAATGAAAGTAAAACACATTCAAACAAAGCTTTTTGAGTTAAATGAAAGTCAAATGCATTCAACAAAGCTTTTTGACTATACTGAAAGTCAAACACATTCAAACAAAGCTTTTTAAATCAAATTAAAGTAAAATGCATTTGACAAAGATAATTGTGTCAAATGAAAGTCAAACACATTCAAACAAAACTTTATAAATTAAATGAAAGTCAAATGCATTCAATAAAGATATTTGAGTTAAATGAAAGTCAAACTCATTCATACCAAGCTTTTTAGTCAAATGCATTCAACAAAGCTCTTTGACTCTAATGAAAGTCCAGTAAATTCAAACAAAGCTTTATGAATCTAATGAATGTCAAATGCATTCAATAAAGATAATTAAGTCAAATGAAAGTCAAACACATTAATACAAAGCTTTTTGAATCAATTAAAAGTCGAATGGATACAACAAAGTTAACTGAGTGATATAAAAGCCAAACACATTCAAACAAAGCTTTTTGAATCAAATGAAAGTCAAATGCATTCAACAAAGCTAATTGAGTCAAATGAAAGTCAAACATTCAACAACGCTTTTTAAATTAAATGAAAGTCAAATGCATTCAACAAAGCTAGTTGAGTCAAATGAAAGTCAAACACACTCAAACAAAACTTTTTGAATAAAATGAAAGTGAAATGCAATTAACAAAGCTAATTGAATTAAGTGAAAGTCAAACACATTCAAACAAAGCTTTTCGAATTAAATGAAAGTGAAATGCAACTAACAAAGCTAATTGAGTCAAATGAAAATCAAACACATTCATACAAAGCTAATTGAGTTAAATGAAAGTCAAATGTATTCTACAAAGCTAATTGAGTAAAATGAAAGACAAACCCATTCAAATAAACCTTTTTGAATCAAAGGAAAGTCAAGTGCATTTAACAAAGATATTTGAGTCAAATGAAAGTCAAACACATTCATACAAAGCTTTTTAATCAAATGAATATCGAACACATTCAACAAACCTTTTTAAATTTAATGAAAGTGAAATGCAATTCACAAATCTAATTGAGTAAAATGAAAGACTAACACATTTATAAAAAGCTAATTGAGTCGAAAGAAAGTCAAATGCATTCAACAAAGATAATTGAGCCAAATGAAAGTCAAACACATTCATACAAAGCTTTTTAAATCAAAAGAAAGTCAAACGCATTCAACAAAGATAATTGCTTCAAATGAGAGTCAAACACATTCAAACAAAGCTTTTTGTATCAAATCAAAGTAAAATGCATTCATCAATACCATTTATATGAAATGAAAGTCAAACACATTCAAACAAAGCTTTTATAATCAAATGAAAGTTAAATGCATTCAACAAAGATAATTGAGTCAAATGAAAGTCAAATACATTAAAACAAAGCTTTTTGAGTCAAATTAAATTCAAATGCATTTAACAAAGCTTTTTGACTCTAATGAAAGTTAAACATATTCAAACAAAGCTTTTTGAATCAAATGAAAGTCAAATGCATTCAATAAAGATAATTGACTCAAATAAAAGTCAAACACATTCATTCAAAGCTTTTTTAATTAAATGAAAGTCAAAAGCATTCAGCAAAGATAATTGAGTCAAATGAAAGTCAAACACATTCAAAAAAAGATTTTTGAATCAAATGAAAGTCAATTGCATTCAAAAAAGATAGTTGAGTGAAATGAAAGTCAAACTCATTAAAACAAAGCTTTTTGAGTCAAATGAAAGTTAAATGCATTCAACAAAGCTTTTTGACTCAAATGAAAGTTAAACATATTCAAACAAAACTTTTGGAATCAAATGAAAGTCAAATGCATTCAATAAAGATAATTGACTCAAATGAAAATCAAACACATTAAAAAAAAGCTTTTTGAATCAAATTAAAGTGAAATGCATTCAACAAAGCTTTTCAACTCAAATGAAAGTTAAACATATTCAAACAAAGCTTTTTGAATCTAATGAAACTCAAATGCATTCAACAAAGATAATTGAACGAAATGAAAGTCAAACACATTCAAACAAAGCTTTTTGAATCAAATGAAAGTCAAATGCATTCAACAAAGATATTCAAGTCAAAGGAAAGTCAAACACATTCATACAAAGTTTGTAGGATCTAATGAAAGTCAAATGCATACAACAAAGATAATTGAGCGAAATGAAAGTCAAACACCTTTAAACAAAGCTTTTTGAAAATCAAATGCATTCAACAAAGATAATTGAGTCAAATTAAAGTCAAACACATTCAAACAAAGCTTTTTGAATCAAAAGAAAGTCAAATGCATTTAACAAAGATAATTGAGTCAAATAGAAGACAAACACATTCAAACAAAGCTTTTTGAATCAAATTAATGTCAAACACATTCAACAAAGATAATTGAGTCAAATGAAAGTCAAACACAATCAAAAATCCTTTTTGAATCAAATGAAAGTAAAATGCATTCAACAAAGATAATTTAGTCAAATGAAAGTTAAACACATTCATACGAAGTTTTTTGAATCAAATGAATGTCAAACACATTTAAATAAAGCTTCTGAACCAAATAAAATTTAAATGCATTTAACAATGACATTTAAGTCAAATGAAAGTAAAACACATTCAAACAAAGCTTTTTGAGTTAAATGAAAGTCAAATGCATTCAACAAAGCTTTTTGACTAAACTGAAAGTCAAACACATTCAAACAAAGCTTTTTAAATCAAATTAAAGTAAAATGCATTTGACAAAGATAATTGTGTCAAATGAAAGTCAAACACATTCAAACAAAACTTTATAAATTAAATGAAAGTCAAATGCATTCAATAAAGATATTTGAGTTAAATGAAAGTCAAACTCATTCATACCAAGCTTTTTTGTCAAATGCATTCAACAAAGCTCTTTGACTCTAATGAAAGTCCAGTAAATTCAAACAAAGCTTTATGAATCTAATGAAAGTCAAATGCATTCAATAAAGATAATTAAGTCAAATGAAAGTCAAACACATTAATACAAAGCTTTTTGAATCAATTAAAAGTCGAATGGATACAACAAAGTTAACTGAGTGATATAAAAGCCAAACACATTCAAACAAAGCTTTTTGAATCAAATGAAAGTCAAATGCATTCAACAAAGCTAATTGAGTCAAATGAAAGTCAAACATTCAACAACGCTTTTTAAATTAAATGAAAGTCAAATGCATTCAACAAAGCTAGTTGAGTCAAATGAAAGTCAAACACACTCAAACAAAACTTTTTGAATAAAATGAAAGTGAAATGCAATTAACAAAGCTAATTGAATTAAGTGAAAGTCAAACACATTCAAACAAAGCTTTTCGAATTAAATGAAAGTGAAATGCAACTAACAAAGCTAATTGAGTCAAATGAAAATCAAACACATTCATACAAAGCTAATTGAGTTAAATGAAAGTCAAATGTATTCTACAAAGCTAATTGAGTAAAATGAAAGACAAACCCATTCAAATAAACCTTTTTGAATCAAAGGAAAGTCAAGTGCATTTAACAAAGATATTTGAGTCAAATGAAAGTCAAACACATTCATACAAAGCTTTTTAATCAAATGAAAATCGAACACATTCAACAAACCTTTTTAAATTTAATGAAAGTGAAATGCAATTCACAAATCTAATTGAGTAAAATGAAAGACTAACACATTTATAAAAAGCTAATTGAGTCAAAAGAAAGTCAAATGCATTCAACAAAGATAATTGAGCCAAATGAAAGTCAAACACATTCATACAAAGCTTTTTAAATCAAAAGAAAGTCAAACACATTCAACAAAGATAATTGCTTCAAATGAAAGTCAAACACATTCAAACAAAGCTTTTTGTATCAAATCAAAGTAAAATGCATTCATCAATACCATTTATATGAAATGAAAGTCAAACACATTCAAACAAAGCTTTTATAATCAAATGAAAGTTAAATGCATTCAACAAAGATAATTGAGTCAAATGAAAGTCAAATACATTAAAACAAAGCTTTTTGAGTCAAATTAAATTCAAATGCATTTAACAAAGCTTTTTGACTCTAATGAAAGTTAAACATATTCAAACAAAGCTTTTTGAATCAAATGAAAGTCAAATGCATTCAATAAAGATAATTGACTCAAATAAAAGTCAAACACATTCATTCAAAGCTTTTTTAATTAAATGAAAGTCAAAAGCATTCAGCAAAGATAATTGAGTCAAATGAAAGTCAAACACATTCAAAAAAAGATTTTTTAATCAAATGAAAGTCAATTGCATTCAAAAAAGATAGTTGAGTGAAATGAAAGTCAAACTCATTAAAACAAAGCTTTTTGAGTCAAATGAAAGTTAAATGCATTCAACAAAGCTTTTTGACTCAAATGAAAGTTAAACATATTCAAACAAAACTTTTGGAATCAAATGAAAGTCAAATGCATTCAATAAAGATAATTGACTCAAATGAAAATCAAACACATTAAAAAAAAGCTTTTTGAATCAAATTAAAGTGAAATGCATTCAACAAAGCTTTTCAAATCAAATGAAAGTTAAACATATTCAAACAAAGCTTTTTGAATCTAATGAAAGTCAAATGCATTCAACAAAGATAATTGAACAAAATGAAAGTCAAACACATTCAAACAAAGCTTTTTGAATCAAATGAAAGTCAAATGCATTCAACAAAGATATTTAAGTCGTAGGAAAGTCAAACACATTCATACAAAGTTTGTAGGATCTAATGAAAGTCAAATGCATACAACAAAGATAATTGAGCGAAATGAAAGTCAAACACCTTTAAACAAAGCTTTTTGAAAATCAAATGCATTCAACAAAGATAATTGAGTCAAATTAAAGTCAAACACATTCAAACAAAGCTTTTTGAATCAAAAGAAAGTCAAATGCATTTAACAAAGACAATTGAGTCAAATGAAAGTCAAACGTATTCAAACAAAGCTTTTGAATCAAATGAAAGTCAACTACATTCTATAATGATAATTGACTTTAATGAAAGTCAAACACAGTCATACAAAGCTTTTTGAATTAAATGAAAGTCAAACGCATTCAAAAAAGATAATTAGTCAAATGAAAGTTAAACACACTCTAACAAAGCTTTTTGAATCAAATGAAAGTCAAATGCATTCAACAAAGCTAATTAAGTCAAATGAAAGTCAAACACATTCTAAAAAAGCTTTTTGAATCAAATGAAAGTAAAATGCATTCAATAAAGTTAATTAAGTCAAAAAAACGTCAAATACATTCAAACAAATCGTTTTGAATTAAATGAAAATGAAATGCAATTAACAAAGCTAATTGAGTCAAACGAAATTTTATCATATTTTTACAAAGCTTTTTGAATCAAGAGAAAGTTAAATACATTCAACAAAGATAATTGAGTTAAATGAAAGTTAAACACATTCAAACAAAGCTTTTTGAATCAAATGAAAGTCAAATGCATTCAACAAACCTTTTTGAGTCAAATAAAAGTCAAACACATTTAAACAAAGCTTTTTGAATCAAATGAGAGTCAAATGCATTCAATAAAAATAATTGAGTCAAATGAAATTAAAACACATTTAAACAAAGCGTTATATATCAAATGAAAGTCTAATGCATTCAACAAAGCTAATTGAGTCAATTGAAAATCAAACACATTCAAACAATACTTTTTGAATCAAATGAAAGTCAAATGCATTCAACAAAGGTAATTGAGTCAAATGAAAGTAAAACACATTTAAACAAAGCTTTTTCAATCAAATGAAAGTGAAACACATTATACAAAGCTAATTGAGTCAAATGAAAATTTTGTTTTTGCGAGATGTTGTAAGTTGGTAACCCAGCCTCCCATAATTGCTTTAACTCTTCAATAAGAGGTCGCAAGTACACATCGAGATTCCCTTTAGGATTCTTCGGACATGGAATTATCAAACTTAGAAACATAAAAGGTTTCTTCATGCACAATTCAGGTGGAAGATTATAAGGAGTTAAAATGACGGGACAACAAGAATATTGCCTTCCTGTCTTTCCAAATGGTGAAAATCCGTCGGTACAAAGACCTAGTCGGACATTTCTAGGCTCCGCAGCAAAAGAAGGGTACTCTTCATCTAGGTGTTTCCACGCCTCTTCATCACTTGGATGAGACATAAGGCCATGAACTCGAGGATTATCTTTATGCCACCTCATCTGCTCCGCAGTAGATCTTGTTGCATATAATCTTTGTAATCTCGGGCCTACAGGAAAGTAAATAAGAGCACTATGAGGAGAATTGTTGCCACTTTCTCTAAGTGTCTTATAACGACTTCCTTTGCAATATAGACATTCTTTGAGATCTTTGTGTTCCTTCCAAAATAGCATAAATCCATTTGGACATACATGAATCTTTTGGTGCGGAAGTTCTGGCCCTTTAAGCAATGTCTTAATCCTGTAAAAACTATCTTTCATTATGGAAGCAACACCATCTATAGCTTTATGCGGAATATTATACTCGGACTAAATGTTTCCCATCCTTGCAGCTGCAGACAATACAGACAACTTGCAGCCATCATACAATGGCTCTTCCGCTGCCTTCAACATGTCAAAGAACTTCTAGTAACTAGCATGTGGCTCTTCTTCAATATTTTCTAAACCACCTTTTTAGTCCAAAGGCATCTAATACCATGTTTCTATATGGGTTCAATGCATCCTCGGTGGATATGGAACTGCTACTTTGGGATTCTCTTTGGAAGTGCAGTTCACCATGAAAAACCCATTGGAAATAGTTAGGCAAAAAACCATGCCTATAGAGATGCTCCATAATGGTATCAAGATCTTGATAAGGAATATTTTGACACTGTGCACATGGACATTTCATCACACCATCTATCACGACATTATCTTGTGTGGTAGCAAATGTAATAAATTCAATGACCTTTTCAGCAAAGGTTGGACTAAGGAATTTTCCTTCTAACCGTTTATACATCCATGCTCGATCCTCCCTCATTATATAGCAGTTTCACTAAAAAATAAATGATACAAAAAGCATAGACAAACTAAGTAAAGCACTTAGAAGAATGACATTCTTTTAGGTCATTTAACTATTTAAGGTCATCAAAATGAAAATTATTGTTACCAATTAACATCATATGAGAAGAAGCGTTCCCATTTTTTACACGCTATTTCTAATGAACTTGAAAAGGCTTGATTCATGTCTAATATATGCATCTATAAATTCCTAAGAAAAGAAATCACAAAAAATGCATGTTATAAAGTTTTAAGGTCTTGTAGAACCAAAATCAAGCAAATTTGGCCAAAATGGGAAAAAGCGTTCCTATTTTCTACATGCTCCTTCTAATGAACTTATAAAGGCTTGAATCATGTCAAATATATGTATTTGTAACTTCCTAAGAAAATAAATAACAAAGAGAAAGCAATTACTAAAGTTTTAAGGTCTGATAAAACCGAAATCAAGCAAATTCAGGCAAAATGAGAAGAAGCGTTCTCATTTTCAACATGTACGTTCTAATGAACTTGAAAAGGCTTGAGTCATGTCAAATATACGTATTTATAACTTCCTAAAAAAAGAAATCACAAAAACAATGGATTTTATAAGGTTTAAAGGTCTTGTAGAACCAAAATCAACCAAATTCGGCCCAAATGGGAAGAAGCGTTCCCATTTTTTACATGCTCTTTCGAATGAACTTATAAAGGCTTGAATCATGTTACATATATGTATTAGTAACTTCCTTAGCATAGAAATCACTAAGACAAAGCAAGTTATAAGGTTTTAAGTTCCGGTAGAACCGAAATCAAGCGAATTCGGGCAAAATGAGAAGAAGCGTTCCCATTTTCTACATGCTCTTTCTAATGAACTTGAAAAGGCTTGATTTATGTCAAATATATGTATTCATAACTTCCTAAAAAAATAAATCAAAAAAAAGGATGTTTTAAGGTTTTAAGGTCTTGTAGTACCAAAATCAAGCATATTCGGGCAAAATAGTAAGAAGCATTCCCATTTTCTACATACTATTTCTAATGAACTTATAAATGGTTGAATCATGTCAAATATATGGATTTATAACTGCCTAAGAATAGAAATAAAAAAACAGCAAGTTGCAAGGTTTTATGGTCTTGTTGTACCGAATCAAGCAAATTCTAGCAACATGGGAAGAAGCATTCCCATTTTCGATATGCTCTTTTTAATGAACATTAAAAGGCCTGAGTCATGTCAAATATATGTATTAATAGCTTCATAACAAAATGAATCACAAAAAAAAGGATGTTATAAGGTTTTAAGTTCTTGTAGAACCAAAATCAAGAATTTTCGGGAAAAATGGTAAGAAGCGTACCCATTTTCTACAAGCTCTTTCTAATAAACTTATACATGCTTGAGTGATCATACAATGGATTTTATAAGGTTTAAAGGTCTTGTAGAACCAAAATCAACCAAATTCGGCCCAAATGGGAAGAAGCGTTCCCATTTTCTACATGCTCTTTCGAATGAACTTATAAAGGCTTGAATCATGTTACATATATGTATTAGTAGCACCCTTAGCATAGAAATCACTAAGACAAAGCAATTTATAAGGTTTTAAGGTCCGGTAGAACCGAAATCAAGCGAATTCGGGCAAAATGAGAAGAAGCGTTCCCATTTTCTATATGCTCTTTCTAAAGAACTTGAAAAGGCTTGATTTATGTCAAATATATGTATTCATAACTTCCTAAAAAAAGAAATCACAAAAAAGGATAATAAAAGGTTTTAAGGTCTTGTAGTACCAAAATCAAGCATTTTCGGGCAAAATGCTAAGAAGCGTA
The DNA here is from genome assembly GCA_024500155.1 of Chenopodium formosanum. Classification (NCBI taxonomy): domain Eukaryota; kingdom Viridiplantae; phylum Streptophyta; class Magnoliopsida; order Caryophyllales; family Amaranthaceae; genus Chenopodium; species Chenopodium formosanum. The sequence goes on from CM044861.1 coordinate 22,734,211, forward strand.
CCCATTTTCTACATGCTCTTTCTAAAAAACTTATAAATGCTTGAGTCATGTCAAATATATTTTTTTGTAAATTGCTAAGCATAGAAATCACAAAAACAAAGCAAGTTATAAGTTTTTAAGGTCTGGTAGAACCGAAATCAAGCAAATTAAGGCAAAATGAGAAGAAGCGTTCTCATTTTCTACATGCTCTTACCAATGAACTTGAAAAGGCTTGATTCATGTCAAATATATGTATTTATAACTTCCTAACAAATGAAATCTCAAAAACAATGGATTTTATAAGGTTTAAAGGTCTTATAGAACCAAAATTAACCAAATTTGGCCCAAATGGGAAGAAGCGTTCCTATTTTCTACATGCTCTTTCTAATGAACTTATAAAGGCTTGAATCATGTTACATATATGTATTAGTAACTCCCTAAGCATAGAAATCACTAAGACAAAGCAATTTATAAGGTTTTAAGGTCTGGTAGAACCGAAATCAACCGAATTCGAGCAAAATGAGAAGAAGCGTTCCCATTTTCTACATGCTCTTCCTAATGAACTTGAAAAGGCTTGATTTATGTCAAATATATGTATTCATAACTTCCTAAAAAAATAAATCACAAAAAAAAGGATGTTATAAGGTTTTAAGGTCTTGTAGTACCAAAATCAAGCATATTCGGGCAAAATAGTAAGAAGCATTCCCATTTTCTACATACACTTTCTAATGAACATATAAATGCTTGAATCATGTTAAATATATGGATTTATAACTTCCTAAGAATAGAAATAAAAAAAAAGCAAGTTATAAGGTTTTATGGTCTTGTAGAACCGAATCAAGCAAACTCGAGCAACATGGGAAAAAGCATTCCCATTTTCGACATGTTCTTTCTAATGAACATGAAAAGGCTTGAATCATGTCAAATATATGTATTTATAACTTCATAACAAAATGAATCACAAAAAAAAAGGATGTTATAAGGTATTAAGGTCTTGTAGAACCAAAATCAAGCATTTTCGAAAAAAATGGTAAGAACCGTACCCATTTTCTACATGCTCTTTTTAAAAAACTTATAAATTCTTGAGTCATGTCAAATATATATTTTTTTTAAATTCCTAAGCATAGAAATCACAAAAAAAAGGCGAGTTATGAGGTTTTAAGGTCTGGTAGAACCGAAATCAAGCAAATTAAGGCAAAATGAGAAGCGTTCCTATTTTCAACACACTCTTTCTAATGAACTTGAAAAGGTTTGATTCATGTCTAATATATGTATTTATAACTTCCTAAGAAAAGAATCACAAAAAAAGTATGTTATAGGGTTTAAAGGTGTTGTAGAACCAAAATCAAGCAAATTCGGCCAAAATGGGAAGAAGCGTTCCCGTTTTCTACATGCTCCTTCTAATGAAATTATAAAGGCTTGAATGATGTCAAATATATGTATTAGTAACTGCCTAAGAATAGAAATCACTAAGACAAATCAAGGTATAAGGTTTTAAGGTCTAGTAGAACCGAAATCAAGCAAATTCGGGCATATTGGGAAGAAGTGTTCCCAATTTCTATATGCTCTTTCTAATGAACTTGAAAAGGCTTGATTCATGTAAAATATATGTATTTATAAATTCCTAAGAAAATAAATAACAAAAACAAAGCAATTTTTAAGGTTTTAAGGTCTTGTAGAACCAAAATCAAGCAAATTCGGCCTAAATGGGAAGACACGTTCCCTTTTTCTACGTGCTCTTTCTAATGAACTGATAAAGGCTTGAATCATGTCAAATATGTGTATCTGTAACAGACTAAGCATAGCAATTACTAAGACCAAGCAAGTTAAAATGTTTTAAGGTCTGGTAGAACCGTAATCAAGCAAATTCGGGCAAAATGAGAAGAAGCGTTCCCATTTTCTACATACTCTTTCTAATGAACTTGAAAAGGCTTGATTCATGTAAAATATATTTATTTACAACTTTCTAAGAAAATAAATCACAAAAATAAAGCATGTCATAAGGCTTTAAGGTCTTGTAGAGCCAAAATTAAGCAAATTCGGCCAAAATGGGAAGAAGCATTCCCATTTTTTACATGCTCTTTCTAATGAACTATAAAAGGCTTCAGTCGTGTCAAATATATGTATTCATAACTTCATCACAAAATAAATTACAAAAACAAAGCAATTCATAAGGTTTTAAGGTCTTGTAGAACCAAAATCAAGCAAATTCGGGCAAAATAGTAAGAAGCATTCCCATTTTCTACATGCTCTTTCTAATGAAATTATAAATTCCTGAATCATGTCAAATATACATATTTATAACGGATATTTCACCATATGCCATTGAGTTTTTTGTTTATTCATCATATACCCATGAACATTTTTAAATTCATCATATACCCATGAGTTTTCACAAAAATACACCATATACCTTTGATAACATATTATTGTTAAATTCGTCAATCATTTGGGATAATTATGAACCGAAACCACTGTAAATACATTCCTCTACCCCGAAACCACCCACATTCCTTTTTTGCACCCCAAACTTACCCTAAATTTCATTTTCTAATCCTCAAAATTATTTATATGGTTATGGTTATTGAGATTTGGAGTGGTTTCTAGGGCTAGAGAAATGAGAAGAGTTGTTTTGGGGATGAAGGGAGATATCTAAGGTGATTTCGATGTATAATTAACCAAATTCTTTTCATCTTATTTTCATTAAGGATATACGGTGAATTTTTATTACAACTTAGGGGTATATGGTGAATTTGAAAATTTTCATGGGTATATGGTGAATAAACAAAAAACTCAAGGGTATGTGGTGAAAAAGCCGTATTTATAAATTCCTAAGCAAATAAATAACAAAGCAAAAGCAAGTTATATGGTTTTAAGGTCTTGTAGAACCAAAATCAATCAAATTCGGGCAAAATGGGAAGAAACGTTCCCATTTTCTACATGCTTTTTCTAATGAACTTATAAATGCTTGGATCATGTCAAATATATGTATTTATAACTCCATTAAAAGATAAATAACAAAAAAAAATCAAGTTATGAGGTTTTAAGGTCTTGTAGAACCAAAATCAAGCAAAATTTGGGTAAAATAGTAAGAAGCATTCCCAAATTCTACATGCTCTTTCTTATTAACTTATAATTGTTTGAATCATGTGAAATATATGTATTTATAAATGCATAAGCATAGAAATCACAAAAACAAAGCAATTTATAAGGTTTTAAGGTCTTGTAGAACTAAAATCAATCAAATTCGGGCAAAATAGTAAGAAGCATTCCTTTTTTCTACATGCTCTTTTTAATAAACTTGATAACTTCCTAACAATATAAATCACAAAAACAAAGCAAGATATAAGGTTTTAAGGTCTAGTAGAACAAAAATCAAGCAAATTCGGGCAAAATAGTAAGAAGCCTTTCCATTTTCTACATGCTCTTTCTAATGAATTTATAAATTCTTAAATCATATAAAATATATGTATTTATAATTTTCTAAGCAAATAAATCACAAAAAAAAAAGCAAGTTATAAGGTTTTAAGGTGTTGTGGAGCCTAAATCAAGCAAATTTGGGCAAAATGGGAAAAAACGTACCCATTTTCCACATGCTCTTTCTAATGAACTTTAAAAGGCTTGATTCATGTCAGATATATGTATTCATAACTGCCTAACCAAAGAAATCACAAAAACCAAAGCAAGTTATAAGGTTTTAAGGTTTTGTAGAACCAAAATCAAGAAAATTCCGGCAAAATAGAAAGAAGCATTCTCATTTTCTACATGCTCTTTCTAATGAACTACAAAAAACTTGAATAATGTTAAATGTACGTATTTATGATTCCTAAGCACATATATAACAAAAATAAAGCAAGTTATAAGGTTTTAAGGACTGGTAGAACCGAAACCAAGCAAATTCGAGCAAAATAGGAAAAAGCACCCATTTTTTACATGCTCTTTCTACTGAACTTGAAAAGGCTTTATTCATGTCAAATATATGTATTTATAATTTCCTAACAAAAGAAATCACATAAACAAAAATGTTATAAGGTTTTAAAGTCTTGTAGAACCAAAATCAACCAAATTCGGCCCAAATGGTAAAAAGCGTTCCCATTTTCTACATGCTCTTTCTAATGAACTTATAAAGGCTTGAATTATGTCAAATATATGTATTAGTAACTGCCTAAGCATAGAAATCACTAAGACAAAACAAGGTATAAGGTTTTAAGGTCTAGTAGAACCGAAATCAAGCAAATTCGGGCATAATGGGAAGAAGCGTTCCCAAGTTCCACATGCTCTTTCTAATGAACTTGAAAAGGCTTGATTCATGTCAAATATATGTATTTATAACTTCTTAAGAAAATAAATCACAAAAACAAAGCATTTTATATGGTTTTAAGGTCTTGTAGAACCAAAATCAAGCAAATTCGACGTAAATGGGAAGACGCGTTCCCTTTCTCTATATGCTCTTTCATATTAACTGATAAAGGCTTGAATCATGTCAAATATATGTATCTGTAACAGACTAAGCATAGCAATTACTAAGACCAAGCAAGTTATAACGTTTTAAGGTCTGGTAGAACCGTAATCAAGCAAATTCGGGCAAAATGAGAAGAAGCGTTCCCATTTTCTACATGCTCTTTCTAATGAACTTGAAAAGGCTTGATTCATGGAAAATATATGTATTTACAACTTCCTAAGAAAATAAATCACAAAAATAAAGCATGTCATAAGGTTTTAAGGTCTTGTAGAGCCAAAATTAAGCAAATTCGGCCAAAATGGGAAGAAGCATTCCCATTTTTTACATGCTCTTTCTAATTAACTTGAAAAGGCTTGAGTCATGTCAAATATATGTATTCATAACTGCCTCACAAAATAAATTACAAAAACAAAGCAATTCATAAGGTTTTAAGGTCTTGTAGAACCAAAATCAAGCAAATTCGGGCAAAATAGTAAGAAGCATTCCCATTTTCTACATGCTCTTTCTAATGAAATTATAAATTCCTAAATCATGTCAAATATACATAACTATAAATTCCTAAGAAAATAAATAACAAAGCAAAAGCAATTTATATGGTTTTAAGGTCTTGTAGAACCAAAATCAAGCAAATTCGGGCAAAATGGGAAGAAACGTTCCCATTTTCAACATGCTTTTTCTAATGAACTTATAAATTCTTGGATCGTGTCAAATATATGTATTTATAACTCCATTAAAAAATAAATAACAAAAAAAAATCAAGTTATGAGGTTTTAAGGTCTTGTAGAACCAAAATCAAGCAAAATTTGGGTAAAATAGTAAGAAGCATTCCCAAATTCTACATGCTCTTTCTTATTAACTTATAATTGTTTGAATCATGTGAAATATATGTATTTATAAATGCATAAGCGTAGAAATCACAAAAACAAAGCAATTTATAAGGTTTTAAGGTCTTGTAGAACTAAAATCACTCAAATTCGGGCAAAATAGTAAGAAGCATTCCCTTTTTCTACATGCTCTTTTTAATAAACTTGATAACTTCCTAACAATATAAATCACAAAAACAAAGCAAGATATAAGGTTTTAAGGTCTAGTAGAACAAAAATCAAGCAAATTCGGGCAAAATAGTAAGAAGCCTTTCCATTTTCTACATGCACTTTCTAATGAATTTATAAATTCTTGAATCATATAAAATATATGTATTTATAATTTTCTAAGCAAATAAATCACAAAAAAAGCAAGTTATAAGGTTTTAAGGTGTTGTGGAGCCCAAATCAAGCAAATTTGGGCAAAATGAGAAAAAACGTACCATTTTCCACATGCTCTTTCTAATGAACTTTAAAAGGTTTGATTCATGTCAGATATATGTGTTCATAACTGCCTAACCAAAGAAATCACAAAATCAAAAGCAAGTTATAAGGTTTTAAGGTTTTGTAGAACCAAAATCAAGCAAATTCAGGCAAAATAGAAAGATGCATTCTCATTTTCTACATGCTCTTTCTAATGAACTACAAAAAACTTGAATAATGTTAAATATATGTATTTATAATTCCTAATCACAGATATAACAAAAATAAAACAAGTTATAAGGTTTTAAGGACTGGTAGAACCGAAACCAAACAAATTAGAGCAAAATAGGAAAAAGCACCCATTTTTTACATGCCCTTTCTAATGAACTTGAAAAGGCTTTATTCATGTCAAAAATATGTATTTATAATTTCCTAACAAAAGAAATCACAAAAACAAAAGATGTTATAAGGTTTTAAGGTCTTATAGAACCAAAATCAACCAAATTCGGCCCAAATGGTAAAAAGCGTTCCCATTTTCTACATGCTCTTTCTAATGAACTTATAAAGGCTTGAATTATGTCAAATATATGTATTAGTAACTGCCTAAGCATAGAAATCACTAAGACAAAGCAATGTATAAGGTTTTAAGGTCTAGTAGAACCGAAATCAAGCAAATTCGGGCATAATACGAAGAAGCGTTCCCAATTTCTACATGCTCTTTCTAATGAACTTGAAAAGGCTTGATTCATGTCAAATCTATGTATTTATAACTTCCTAAGAAAAGAAATCACAAAAACAAAGCATTTTATAAGGTTTTAAGGTCTTGTAGAACCAAAATCAAGCAAATTCGGTCCAAATGGGAAGAAGCGTTCCCATTTTCTACATGCTCTTTCTAATGAACTGATAAAGGCTTGAATAATGTCAAATATATGTATTTGTAACTGACTAAGCATAGAAATCACTAAGACCAAGCAAGTTATAAGGTTTTAAGGTCTGGTAGAACCGAAATCAATTAAATTCGGGCAAAATGAGAAGAAGCGTTCCCATTTTCTACATGCTCATTCTAATGAACTTGAAAAGTCTTGATTCATGTAAAATATATGTATTTACAACTTCCTAATAAAATAAATCACAAAAATAATGAATGTCATAATGTTTTAAGGTCTTGTAGAGCCAAAATTAAGCAAATACGGCCAAAATGGGAAGAAGCATTCCCATTTTTTACATGCTCTTTCTAATGAATTTGAAAAGGCTTGAGTAATGTTAAATATATGTATTTATAACTGCCTCACAAAAAAATCACAAAAAGAAATCAATTCATAAGGTTATAAGGTCTTGTAGAACCAAAATCAAGCAAATTCGTGCAAAATAGTAAGAAGCATTCCCATTTTCTACATGCTCTTTCTAATGAAATTATAAATTCTTGAATCATGTCAAATACACATATTTATAACTGCCTAAGCAAATAAAAAACAAAGAAAAAGCAAGTTATATGGTTTTAAGGTCTTGTAGAACCAAAATCAAGCAAATTCGAGCTAAAAGGAAAGAAACGTTCCCATTTTCTGCATGCTCTTTCTAATGAGCTTATAGATGCTTGGATCACGTCAAATATATGTATTTATAACTCCATTAAAAAATAAATAACAAATACAAATCAAGTTATGAGGTTTTAACGTCTTGTAAAACCAAAATCAATCAAATTTGGGTAAAATTGTAAGAAGCATTCCCAAATTCTACATGCTCTTTCTTATGAACTAATAATTTTTTGAATCATTTGAAATATATGTATTTATAAATGCATAAGCATAGAAATCGCAAAAACTAAGCAATTTATAAGGTTTTAAGATCTTGTAGAACTGAAATCAATCAAATTCGGGCAAAATAGTAAGAAGCATTCCCTTTTTCTACATGCTCTTTTTAATAATCTTGAAAAAGCTTGATTCATGTCAAATATACGTATTTATAAGTTCCTAAAAATATAAATCACAAAAGCAAAGCAAGATATAAGGTTATAAGGTCTAGTAGAACAAAAATCATGCAAATTCGGGCAAAATAGTAAGAAGCCTTTCCATTTTCTACATGCTCTTTCTAATGAATTTATAAATTCTTGAATCATATAAAATATATGTATTTATAATTTTCTAAGCAAATAAATCACAAAAAAAAAGCAAGTTATAAGGTTTTAAGGTGTTGTAGAGCCTAAATCAAGCAAATTTGGGCAAAATGGGAAAAAGCGTACCCATTTTCCACATGCTCTTTCTAATGAACTTGAAAAGGCTTGATTCATGTCAAATATATGTATTTATAACTAACTAACCAAAGAAATGACAATAACCAAAGCAAATTATAAGGTTTTAAGGTTTTGTGAACCAAAATCAAGCAAATTCAGGCAAAATGGAAAGAAACATTCTCATTTTCTACATGCTCTTTCTAATGAACTACAAAAAACTTGAATAATGTTAAATATATGTATTTATAATTCCTAATCATAGAAATAACAAAAACAAAGCAAGTTATAAGATTTTAAGGACTGGTGGAACCGAAATCAAACAAATTCGAGCAAAATAGGAAGAAGTACCGTTATTTTATATGCTTTTTCTAATGAACTTGAAAAGGCTTGATTCATGTCCAATATATATATTTATAACTTCCTAAAAAAAGAAATCACAAAAACAAAGGTTGTTATAAGGTTTTAAGGTCTTGTAGAACCAAAATCAACCAAATTCGGCCTAAATGATAAAAAGCGTTCCCATTTCCTGCTTTCATCTTTCTAATGAAATTATAAAGGCTTGAATGATGTCAAATATATGTATTAGTCACTGGCTAAGCATAGAAATCACTAAGACAATACAAGGTATAAGGTTTTAAGGTCTATTAGAACAGAAATCAAGCGAATTCGGCCATAATGGGAAGAAGCGTTCCCATTTTCTACATGCTCTTTCTAATGAACTTAAAAAGTCTTGATTCATGTCAAACATATGTATTTATAACTTCCTAAGAAAAGAAATCACAAAAACATAGCATGTTATAAGGTTTTAAGGTCTTGTAGAACCAAAATCAAGCAAATTCGGCCATAATAGTAAGAAGCGTTCCCATTTTATACATGCTCTTTCTAATGAACTTATAAAATAATATATATTATTTTATCGCCTTCGTTTTATTGGTAAAAGTGATTGAACGATTATTAATTCCTTCTAATATTTCTTTTGTATAAAACAAGATGACTTGTTTTCGTTTTTTGTTATTAAAACATATTATGTAAATTACTACAATGACTCTTAATAAATTAGCAACAATTTATAACACAACTTTCTTCTAATGGTAACAAATTAAAATGTGATGTCATTTTAGCAAGAAATAGTAAAACAAGTGTCCCTAATAGCAACAACTAGAAATTTTGTTGCCAAACGTTTTGTAAAATGGCATTGCTAAATGACAACAAATAAAAAATCTGTTGTCATCTAGCAACAACAACGAGACGGCTAATTTCTAATAGGAACAACTCAAAAATTTAGTGCCTCAATTTGATTCTAAATCACTACAAATAAAAAATTAGTTGTCAGAATTTGTTGATATATGGAAACGAGACAAAATTGATGAAATTTAGCAACAACTAGTAAGACAACTTGTTTTCAATAGCAACAAAAAAGAGATATATTGAATGAAATGAAAGTCAAATGCATTCAACAAAGGTAATTGGGTCAAATGAAAGTCAAACACATTGAGACAAAGCTTTTTGAATCAAATAAAACTTAAATACATTCAACAAAGCTAATTGAGTTAAATGAAAGTGAAACACATTCAACAACGCTTTTTAAATCAAATGAAAGTCAAATGCATTCAACAAAGACAATTGAGTTAAATGAAAATCAAACACATTCAAACAAAGCTTTTTGAATCAAATGAAAGTCAAATGCATTCAACAAAGGTAATTGGGTCAAATGAAAGTCAAACACATTGATAAAAAGCTTTTTGAATCAAATAAAACTTAAATGCATTCAACAAAGCTAATTGAGTCAAATGATAGTCAAACACATTCAACAACGCTTTCTAAATCAAATGAAAGTCAAATGCATTCAACAAAGACAATTGAGTCAAATGAAAGTCAAACACATTCAAACAAAGCTTTTTGAATCAAATGAAAGTCAAATGCATTAAATGAAAGTCAAATGCATTCAACAAAGATAATTGAGTCAAATGAAAGTCAAACACATTTAAATCAAGCTTTTTGAATCAAATGGAAGTCTAATGCATTCAACATATCTTTTTAACTCAAATGAAAGTCAAACACATTCAAATGAAGCTTTTTGAATCTAATGAAACTCAAATGCATTCAACAAAGCTTTTTGACTCAAATGAAAGTCAAACACATTCAAACAAAGCTCTTTGAATCAAATGAAAGTCAAATGCATTCAACAAAGCTTATTGAGTCAAATGAAATTTAAATACTTTCAACAAAGCTTTTTGAATCAAATGAATGTAAAACGCAACAACTAGTAAGATGGCTAATTTCTAATAGGAACAATCCAAAAATTTGTTGCCTCAATTTGTTTCTAAATCGATACAAATAAAAAATTAGTTGATAAAATTTGTTGACATATGAAAACAAGACAAAATTTGAGGAAATCTAGCAACAACTAGTAAAACAACTAGTATTCAAAAGCAATAAAATAGAGATATATTGAATCAAATGAAATAAAAATGCATTCAACAAAGGTAATTGGGTCAAATAAAAGTCAAACACATTCATACAAAGCTTTTTGAATCAAATAAAACTCAAATGCATTCAACCAAGCTAATTGAGTCAAATGAAAGTCAAACACATTAAACAACGCTTTTTGAACCAAATGAAAGTCAAATGCATTCAACAAAGATAATTAAGTCAAATGAAAGTCAAACTCATTCAAACAAAGGTTCTTGAATCAAATAAAGTCAAACACGTTCAAACAAAGCTTTTTAAATCAAATGAAAGTCAAATGTATTCAACAAGGATAATTGAGTCAAATGAAAGTCAAACACATTCAAACAAAGCTTTTGGAATCAAATGAAAGTCAAATGCATTCAATAAAGGTAATTGAGTCAAATGAAAGTCAAACACTTTCAAACAATGTTTTTTGAATCAAATGAAAGATAAATGCATTCATCATAGTTAATTAAGTCAAATGAAAGTCAAACACATTCAAACAATGCTTTTTTAATCAAATGAAAGTCAAATGCTTTCAACAAAGCTAAATTGAGTAAAATGAAAGACAAACTCATTCAACAAAGCTTTTTGAACCAAATGAAAGTCAAACACATTCAAACAGAGCTTTTAAAATCAAGTGAAAGTCAAATGCATTCAACGAAGATAATTGAGTCCAATGAAAGTCAAACACATTCATACAAAGCTTTTTTAATCAAATGAAAGTAAAATGCATTCAACAAAGCTAATTGAGTCAAATAAAAGTAAAACACATTCAAACAAAGCTTTTTGAATTAAATGAAAGTGAAATGCAATTAACAAAGCTAATTAAGTCAAATGAAAGTCAAAACACATTCAAACAAAGCTTTTAAAATCAAGTGAAAGTCAAATGCATTCAACGAGGTTAATTGAGTCAAATTAAAGTCAAAAACATTCAAAAAAAGCTTTTTGAATCAAATGAAAGTCAAATGCATTCAACAAAGCTAATTAAGTCAAATGAAAGTCAAACACATTCAAACAATGCTTTTTGAATCAAACGAAAGTCTAATGCATTCAACAAAGATAATTGACTCAAATGAAAGTCAAACACATTCATACAAAGCTTTTTGAATCAAATGAATGTGAAATACATTCAAACAAAGCATTTTGAATCAAATGAAAGTCAAACGCATTCAACAAAGATAATTGAGTCAAATTAAAGTCAAACACATTCAAAGAAAGCTTTTTGAATCAAATTAAATTCAAATGCATTTAATAAAGCTTTTTGACTCAAATGAAAGTCAAACACATTCAAATAAAGCTTTTTAAATCAAATGAAAGTCAAATGCGTTCAACAAAGTTTATTGAGTTAAATAAAGTCTAACACATTCAAACAATGCTTTTTTAATCAAATGAAAGTCAAATGCATTCAACAAATCTAATTGAGTAAAATGAAAGTCAAACTCATTCAACAAAGCTTGTTGAACCAAATGAAAGTCAAACACATTTAAATAAAGATTTTAAAATCAAATGAAAGTCAAATGCATTCAACAAAGCTAATTGAGTAAAATGAAAATCAAACACATTCAACAAAGCTTTTTGAACAACATGAAAGTCAAACACAATCAAACAAAGCTTTTTAAATCAAATGAAACTCAAATGCATTCAACGAAGCTAATTGAGTCAAATGAAAGTCAAACACATTCATACAAAGCTTTTTGAATCAATTGAAAGTCAATTGCATTCAAAAAGGATAATTGAGTCAATTGAAAGTCAAACACATTCAAACAAAGCTTTTTGAATCAAATGAAAGTCAAATGCATTAAACAAAGCTAATTGACTCAAATGAAAGTCAAACACATACAAACAAAGCTTTTTATATTAAACGAAAGTCAAGTGCATTCAACAATGCTTTATAACTCAAATGAAAGTCAACACCTTCAAACAAAGCTTTTTAAATCAAATGAAAGTCAAATTCATTCAACAAACATAATTAAGTAATATGAAAGTCATACACATTCTAACAAAGCTAATTGAGTCAAATGAAAGTCCAACACATTCAATCAAAGCTTTTTGAATCAAATAAAAGTCAAATGCATTCAACAATGATTTTTGACTCAAATTAAAGTCAAGCACCTTCAAACAAAGCGTTTTGAATCAAATATAAGTCAAATGCATTCAATAAAGATAATTGTGTCAAATTAAAGTCAAACACACACATACAAAGCTTTTTGAAACAAATGAAAGTCAAATGCGTTCAACAAAAATAATTGAGTCAAATGAAATTAAAACACATTCAAACAAAGCGTTTTATATCAAATGAAAGTCTAATGCATTCAACAAAGCTAATTGAGTCAATTGAAAGTCAAACACATTCAAACAATACTTTTTGAATCAAATGAAAGTCAAATGCATTCAACAAAGGTAATTGAGTCAAATGAAAGTCAAACACATTCAAACAAAGCTTTTTCAATCAAATGAAAGTGAAACACATTCAAACAAAGCTTTTTGAATTAAATGAAAGTGAAATGCAATTAACAAAGCTAATTGAGTCAAATGAATGATGTGTGTCATAAATGGCACACATTTGACGAGCATTTAGGTCCTTTCTATTCTCTATTCATAGCTTTCATGCTTAATAAGTGCTTATTTTTATGCTTTGTTGCTTAGTTTTACCTTCTCTTATTTTGTAACTTTTGTGCATTTCGTTGGCTTTCTAGCCTTTTCTTCTTTATTTGCTCTATTTTCGTGGTTGTAGGTATTGGACGAGGTTCGGGTCGTGATTTTGGTGATCCGTTATGGTGGAAGGTGCTTTAGGATCAAGTTCATGGAGTTTGGGAAGCTCAAGATGCAAAGAAGTGGAAGTTCCAAGTCTTGGCTCTTCTCTTGTGCTCCCTTCAAAGGAAGTGTGTGCCCTCAATATTAAGCCTTAGCTACTGCCTACCTTGTCCTTCATCACCATCATAAATCATGTGTGCACCCCTTGAGCTTGAAGAGTTGAAGATTCGAAGAAACCCAGCTGAGTGCGGCCGCACGCGCAGAATGTGCGGGCGCACACGAGGGATGTGCGGCCGCACACCATGGTGGTGCGGGCGCACATCATGGTGGTGCGGGCGCACATCTCCTGTTGTGTGGCCGCACTAACGTGGGTCTTTTCCGATCGGATTTCGACGATTTTCTCTCTCTTCTTATACCTATTTGAACCCAATTTTTGTAAGAAGTTTTCATAAAAGAATTAGATCATTTTCTTAGCTTAGTTGAGAGCTTCTCTCTCTAGATTTAGAGGTTAGTTTTAGGAGTAGATTTTAGAGAGAGAAAGTGAAGAATTTTAATGGTGATTGAGAGATTGAAGATCCAATGGTGACAATTGTATTGGAGATCTACTCTATTATCAATGAGCATTTCTAAACTCTATCTCATTTATTGTTTTGTTTAGTATTCATGTTTTGATTGTTTGGTTTTGATTGGATTTTGATGATTCGATGATTGATGTTTGATTAGAGTAATTGTTCTTCTTAGATTGTTAATTGTTGATTTCTTTAATTGTTTGTTGAATTGATGATAATGTTTGAGTAGTTGTTTGGTTAGGGATTTGGTGAAGCTTATGATGTAATGAATTGATGTAAATATGGGATAATTGATAGAGTTGATGATGTGATTAAACTTGGTTGATTGATCTTGTGCATGTGTGTGATTAATTAGAGAGTAGCTAACTTTGATTATTGCACTAGATTGCATTTTAAGTTCACATTGATACGGACCATTGATTTGTGGCTTGCATTTACACGATTGAGGTGTCTTGTGATGTTTCCTAGCTAGAGTTTATCGTAGTTGACGCTAGTTAGACCTCTAGGAGAATAGCTTGACATGCTATTTTGGTTGCATGATTGATTTTCCCTCACATTGCTTGACTTAGTCGACTTTCCATTCCAATTTGCATCGTTCATTGCCATTATTTGCGGATCCTAATCCCTAGCTCTTATATTTGTTGGGTTTCTTCGTTTAGGTAGTTGTTAGAGTCACCTTTTACCCCTTGTCTTCGACCTAGCTTAGGCACATAATTGAAAGCATTTAGACATTACCGTTCCTTTGGGTTCGACCCTTGACATACCTCTATACTTGTATTTAGGTTTGTTGAGTGTTTATAAATTTTGTTTGGCTTAGGGAGAATTAGCCCAACAACCTAGTTTTCCCCACGTCAATGAATGTCAAACACATTCATACAAAGCAAATTGAGTCAAATGAAAGTCAAATGTAGTCTACAAAGCTAATTGAGTCAAATGAAAGTCAAACACATTCAAACAATGCTTTTTGAATCAAACTAAAGTCAAATGCATTCAACAAAGCTAATTGAGTAAAATGAAAGTCAAACACAGTGAAAGAAATCTTTTTGTATCAAATGAAAGTAAAATGCATTCAACAAAGCTAATTGAGTCAAATGAAAGTCAAACACATTCAAACAATGGTTTTTGAATCAAATGAAAGACAAATGCATTCAAGAAAGATAATTGAGTCTAATGAAAGTAAAAGATATTCATACAAAGCTTTTTGAATCAAATGAAAGTCAAATGCATTCAACTAAGCTAATTGAGTCAAATGAAATTCAAACGCATTCAAACGAAGCTTTTTGAATCAAATGAAAGTAAAATGCATTCAACAAAGGTAATTGACTCAAATAAAAGTCAAACACATTCAACAAAGCTTGGTTAATTAAATGAAAGTTAAATGTAATTAACAAACCTAATTGAGTCAAATGAAAGTCAAACACATTGTACTAAGCTAATTGACTCAAATGAAAATTTTGTTTTTCAAACTTAGAAACCTAAAAGGTTTCTTCACGCACAATTCAGGTGGAAGATTATAAGGAGTTAAAATGACGGGCCAACAAGAATATTGCCTTCCTGTCTTTCCAAATGGTGAAAATCCGTCGGTACAAAGACCTAGTCGGACATTTCTAGGCTCCGCAGCAAAAGAAGGGTACTCTTCATCTAGGTGTTTCCACGCCTCTTCATCACTTGGATGAGACATAAGGCCATGAACTCGAGGATTATCTTTATGCCACCTCATCTGCTCCGCAGTAGATCTTGTTGCATATAATCTTTGTAATCTCAGGCCTATAGGAAAGTAAATAAGAGCACTATGAGGAGAATTGTTGCCACTTTCTCTAAGTGTCTTATAACGACTTCCTTTGCAATATAGACATTGTTTGAGATCTTTGTGTTCCTTCCAAAATAGCATACATCCATTTGGACATACATGAATCTTTTGGTGTGGAAGTTCTGGCCCTTCAAGCAATTTCTTAGTCTTGTAAAAACTATCTTTCATTAAGGAAGCAACACCATCTATAGCTTTATGTGGAATATTATACTCGGACTTGATGTTTGCCATCCTTGCAGCTGCAGACAATACAGACAACTTGCAGCCATCATACAATGGCTCTTCCGCTGCCTTGAACATGTCAAAGAACTTCTTGTAACTAGCATGTGGCTCTTCTTCAATATTTTCTAAACCACCTTCTAGTCTAAAGGCATCTAATACCATGTTTCTATATGGGTTCAATGCATCCTCGGTGGATATGGAACTGCTACTTTGGGATTCTCTTTGGAAGTGCAGTTCACCATGAAAAACTCATTGGAAATAGTTAGGCAAAAAACTATGCCTATAGAGATGCTCCTTAATGGTATCAAGATCTTGATAAGGAATATTTCGACACTGTGCACATGGACATTTCATCACACCATCTATCACGACATTCTCTTGTGTGGTAGCAAATGTAATAAATTCATTGACCTTTTCAGCAAAGGTTGGACTAAGGAATTTTCCTTCTAACCGTTTATACATCCATGCTCGATCCTCCCTCATTATATAGTAGTTTCACTAAAAAATAAATGATACAAAAAGCATAGACAAACTAAGTAAAGCACTTAAAAGAATGACATTCTTTTAGGTCATTTAACTATTTAAGGTCATCAAAATGAAAATTATTGTTACCAATTAACATCATATGAGAAGAAGCGTTCTCATTTTCTACACGCTATTTCTAATGAACTTGAAAAGGCTTGATTCATGTCTAATATATGTATTTATAAATTCCTAAGAAAAGAAATCACAAAAAATAAATGTTATAAGGTTTTAAGGTCTTGTAGAACCAAAATCAAGCAAATTCGGCCAAAATGGGAAGAAGCGTTCCTATTTTCTACATGCTCCTTCTAATGAACTTATAAAGGCTAGAATCATGTCAAATATATGTATTTTTAACTTCCTAAGAAAACAAATAACAAAAACAAAGCAAGTTATAAGGTTTTAAGGTCTGATAGAACCGAAATCAAGCAAATTCAGGCAAAATGAAAAGAAGCGTTCTCATTTTC
Source organism: Chenopodium formosanum (assembly GCA_024500155.1). Lineage (NCBI taxonomy): Eukaryota > Viridiplantae > Streptophyta > Magnoliopsida > Caryophyllales > Amaranthaceae > Chenopodium > Chenopodium formosanum. Next base: position 22,750,966 of record CM044861.1, read on the forward strand.
TACATGCACTTTCTAACGAACTTGAAAAGGCCTGATTCATGTCAAATATATGTATTTATAACTTCCTAACAAAAGAAATCACAAAAAAATGGATTTTATAAGGTTTAAAGGTCTTGTAGAACCAAAATCAACCAAATTCGGTCCAAATGGGAAGAAGCGTTCCCATTTTCTACATGCTCTTTCTAATGAACTTATAAAGGCTTGAATCATGTTACATATATGTATTAGTAACTCCCTAAGCATAGAAATCACTAAGACAAAGCAAGTTATAAGGTTTTATGGTCCGGTAGAACCGAAATCAAGCGAATTCGGGCAAAATGAGAAGAAGCGTTCCCAATTTCTACATGCTCTTTCTAATGAACTTGAAAATTCTTGATTTATGTCAAATATATGTATTCATAACTTCCTTAAAAAAGAAATCACAAAAAAAGGATGTTATAAGGTTTTAAGGTCTTGTAGTACCAAAATCAAGCATATTCGGGCAAAATAGTAAGAAACATTCCCATTTTCTACATACTATTTCTAATGAACTTATAAATGCTTGAATCATGTCAAATATATGGATTTATAACTGCCTAAGAATAGAAATAAAAAAAAGAGCAAGTTATAAGGTTTTATGGTCTTGTAGAACCGAATCAATGAAATTCGAGCAACATGGGAAGAAGCATTCCCATTTTCGACATGCTCTTTCTAATGAACATGAAAAGGCCTCAGTCATGTCAAATATACGTATTTATAACTTCATAACAAAATGAATCACAAAAAAAAAGGATGTTATAAGGTTTTAAGGTCTTGTAGAACCAAAATCAAGCATTTTCGGGCAAAATACTAAGAAGCGTACCCATTTTCTACATGCTCTTTCTAATAAACTTATAAATGCCTGAGTCATGTCAAATATATTTTTTTTGCAAATTACTAAGAATAGAAATCACAAAAAACAGAGCAAGTTATAAGTTTTTAAGGTCTGGTAGAACCGAAATCAAGCAAATTAAGGCAAAATGAGAAGAAGCGTTCTCATTTTCTACATGCACTTACTAATGAACTAGAATAGGCTTGAGTCATGTCAAATATATGTATTTATAACTTCCTAACAAAAGAAATCTCAAAAACAATGGATTTTATAAGGTTTAAAGGTCTTGTAGAACCAAAATTAACCAAATTCGGCCCAAATGGGAAGAAGCGTTCCTATTTTCTACATGCTCTTTCTAATGAACTTATAAAGGCTTGAATCATGTTAAATATATGTATTAGTAACTCCATAAGCATAGAAAGCACTAAGACAAAGTAAGTTATAACGTTTAAGGTCCGGTAGAACCGAAATCAATCGAATTCGAGCAAAATGAGAAGAAGCGTTCCCATTTTCTACATGCTCTTTCTAATGAACTTGAAAAGGTTTTATTTATGTCAAATATATGTATTCATAACTTCCTAAAAAAAGAAATCACAAAAAAAGGATGTTACAAGATTTTAAGGTCTTGTAATACCAAAATCAAGCATATTCGGGCAAAATAGTAAGAAGCATTCCCATTTTCTACATACACTTTCTAATGAACATATAAATGCTTGAATCATGTTAAATATATGAATTTATAACTGCCTAAGAATAGAAATAAAAAAAGCAAGTTATAAGGTTTTATGGTCTTGTAGAACCGAATCAAGCAAATTCGAGCGACATGGGAAGAAGCATTCCCATTTTCGACATGCTCTTTCTAATGAACATGAAAAGGCTTGAATCATGTCAAATATATGTATTTATAACTTCATAGAAAATGAATCACAAAAAAAAAGGATGTTATAAGGTATTAAGGTCTTGTAGAACCAAAATCAAGCATTTTCGGGAAAAATGGTAAGAAGCGTACCCATTTTCTACATGCTCTTTCTAAAAAACTTATAAATGCTTGAGTCATGTCAAATATATTTTTTTATAAATTACCTAAGCATAGAAATCACAAAAAAATAGCAAGTTATAAGGTTTTAAGGTCTGGTAGAACCGAAATCAAGCAAATTAAGGCAAAGTGAGAAGCGTTCCTATTTTCAACACACTCTTTCTAATGAACTTCAAAAGGTTTGATTCATGTCTAATATATGTATTTATAACTTCCTAAGAAAAGAGTCACAAAAAAAGTACGTTATAGGGTTTTAAGGTGTTGTAGAACCAAAATCAAGCAAATTCGACCAAAATGGGAAGAAGCGTTCCCGTTTTCTACATGCTTCTTCTAATGAAATTATAAAGGCTTGAATCATATAAGATATATGTATTTGTTACTGCCTAAGCAAATAAATAACAAACATAAAACAATTTATAAGGTTTTAAGGTCTGGTAGAATCTAAATCAAGCAAATTTAGGAAAAATGAGAAGAAGAGTTCCCATTTTCTATACGTTCATCCTAATGAACTTGAAAAGGATTGATTCACTTAAAATATATGTATTCATAACTGTGTAAGAAAATAAATCACAAAAACAAAGCATGTATTGAGGTTTTAAGGTCTTGTAGAACAAAAATCAAGCAAATTCGGGCAAAATAGTAAGAAGCATTCCCAAATTCAACATGCTCTTTCTAATGAACTTATAATTGTTCGAATCATGTGAAATATATGTATTTATAAATTCATAAGCATAAAAATCACAAAAAGAAAGCAAGTTATAAGGTTTTAAGGTCTTGTAGAACTGAAATCAAGCAAATTCGGACAAACTAGTAAGAAGCATTCCCTTTTTCTACATGCTCTTTTTAATAAACTTGAAAAGGCTTGATTCATGTCAAATATATGAATTTATAATTCCTAACAAAACAAATCACAAAAAAAAACCAAGTTATAAGGTTTTAAGGTCTTGTAGAACCAAAATCAAGCAAATTCGGGCAAAATAATAAAGAAGCCTTTCCATTTTCTACATGCTCTTTCTAATGAAATTATAAATTCTTGAATCATATAAAATATATGTATTTATAATTTTCTAAGCAAGTAAATCACAAAAAAAAAGCATGTTATAAGGTTTTAAGGTGTTGTGGAGCCTAAATCAAGCAAATTTGGGCAAAATGGGAAAAAACGTACCCATTTTCCACATGCTCTTTCTAATGACCTTTAAAAGGCTTGATTCATGTCAAATACATGTATTTATAACAGCCTAACCAATGAAATGACAATAACCAAAGCAAGTTATAAGGTTTTAAGGTTTTGTAGAACCAAAATCAAGCAAATTCAGGCAAAATAGAAAGAAGCATTCTCATTTTCTACATGCTCTTTCTAATGAACTACAAAAAACTTGAATAATGTTAAATATATGTATTTATAATTCCTAATCACAGATATAACAAAAATAAAGCAAGTTATAAGGTTTTAAGGACTGGTGGAACCGAAACCAAGCAAATTCAAGCAAAATAGGAAAAAACACCCATTTTTTACATGCTCTTTCTAATGAACTTGAAAAGGCTATATTCATGTCAAATATATGTATTTATAATTTCCTAACAAAAGAAATCACAAAAACAAAAGATGTTATAAGGTTTTAAGGTCTTGTAGAACCAAAATCAACCAAATTCGGCCCAAATGGTAAAAAGCGTTCCCATTTTCTACATGCTCTTTCTAATGAACTTATAAAGGCTTTAATTATGTCAAATATATGTATTAGTAATTGCCTAAGCATAGAAATCACTAAGACAAAGCAAGGTATAAGGTTTTAAGGTCTAGTAGAACCAAAATCAAGCAAATTCGGGCATAATGGGAAGAAGCGTTCCCAATTTCTACATGCTCTTTCTAATGAACTTGAAAAGGCTTGATTCATGTCAAATATATGTATTTATAACTTCCTAAGAAAAGAAATCACAAAAACAAAGCATTTTATAAGGTTTTAAGGTCTTGTAGAACCAAAATCAAGCAAATTCGGTCCAAATGGGAAGAAGCGTTCCCATTTTTTACATGCTCTTTCTAATGAACTGATAAAGGCTTGAATAATGTGAAATATATGTATTTGTAACTGACTAAGCATAGAAATCACTAAGACCAAGCAAGTTATAAGGTTTTAAGGTCTGGTAGAACCGAAATCAAGCAAATTCGGGCAAAATGAGAAGAAGCGTTCCCATTTTCTACATGCTCTTTCTAATGAACTTGAAAAGGCTTGATTAATGTAAAATATATGTATTTACAACTTCCTAAGAAAATAAATCACAAAAATAACGCATGTCATAAGGTTTTAAGGTCTTGTAGAGCCAAAATTAAGCAAATACGACCAAAATGGGAAGAAGCATTCCCATTTTTTACATGCTCTTTCTAATGAATTTGAAAAGGCTTGAGTAATGTCAAATATATGTAGTTATAACTGCCTCACAAAAAAAATCACAAAAAGAAATCAATTCATAAGGTTATAAGGTCTTGTAGAACCAAAATCAAGCAAATTCGTGCAAAATAGTAAGAAGCATTCCCATTTTCTACATGCTCATTCTAATGAAATTATAAATTCTTGAATCATGTCAAATATACATATTTATAACTGCCTAAGCAAATAAATAACAAAGAAAAAGCAAGTTATATGGTTTTAAGGTCTTGTAGAACCAAAATCAAGCAAATTCGGGCAAAATGGAAAGAAACGTTCCCATTTTCTGCATGCTCTTTCTAATGAGCTTATAAATGCTTGGATCATGTCAAATATATGTATTTATAACTCCATTAAAAAATAAATAACAAATACAAATCATGTTATGAGGTTTTAAGGTCTTGTAGAACCAAAATCAATCAAATTTGGGTAAAATTGTAAGAAGCATTCCCAAATTCTACATGCTCTTTCCTATGAACTTATAATTGTTTGAATCATATGAAATATATGTATTTATAAATGCATAAGCATAGAAATCGCAAAAACTAAGCAATTTATAAGGTTTTAAGGTCTTGTAGAACTGAAATCAATCAAATTCGGGCAAAATAGTAAGAAGCATTCCCTTTTTCTACATGCTCATTTTAATAAACTTGAAAAAGCTTTATTCATGTCAAATATATGTATATATGACTTCCAAACAATATAAATCATAAAAACAAAGCAAGATATAAGGTTTTAAGGTCTAGTAGAACAAAAATCATGCAAATTCGGGCAAAATAGTAAGAAGCCATTCCATTTTCTACATGCTCTTTCTAATGAATTTATAAATTCTTGAATCATATAAAATATATGTATTTATAATTTTCTAAGCAAATAAATCACAAAAAAAAAGCAAGTTATAAGGTTTTAAGGTGTTGTGGAGCCCAAATCAAGCAAATTTGGGCAAAATGAGAAAAAACGTACCATTTTCCACATGCTCTTTCTAATGAACTTTAAAAGGCTTGATTCATGTCAGATATATGTATTCATAACTGCCTAACCAAAGAAATCACAAAAACCAAAGCAAGTTATATGTTTTTAAGGTTTTTTAGAACCAAAATCAAGCAAATTCAGGCAAAATAGAAAGATGCATTCTCATTTTCTACATGCTCTTTCTAATGAACTACAGAAAACTTGAATAATGTTAAATATATGTATTTATAATTCCTAATCATAGAAATAACAAAAACAAAGCAAGTTATAAGATTTTAAGGACTAGTAGAACCGAAATCAAACAAATTCGAGCAAAATAGGAAGAAGCACCCATATTTTACATGCTTTTTCTAATGAACTTGAAAAGGCTTGATTCATGTCAAATATATATATTTATAGCTTCCTAAAAAAAGAAATCACAAAAACAAAGGATGTTATAAGGTTTTAAGGTCTTGTAGAACCAAAATCAACCAATTTCGGCCCAAATGATAAAAAGCATTCCCATTTCCTGCTTTCATCTTTCTAATGAAATTATAAAGGCTTGAATGATGTCAAATATATGTATTAGTAACTGGCTAAGCATAGAAATCACTAAGAAAAAGCAAGGTATAAGGTTTTAAGGTCTATTAGAACAGAAATCAAGCGAATTCGGCCATAATGGGAAGAAGTGTTCCCATTTTCTACATGCTCTTTCTAATGAACTTAAAAAGGCTTGATTCATGTCAAACATATGTATTTATAACTTCCTAAGAAAAGAAATCACAAAAACATAGCATGTTATAAGGTTTTAAGGTCTTGTAGAACCAAAATCAAGCAAATTCGGCCATAATAGTAAGAAGCATTCCCATTTTATACATGCTCTTTCTAATGAACTTATAAAATACTATATATTATTTTATCGCCTTCGTTTTATTGCTAAAAGTGATTGAACGATTATTAATTCCTTCTAATATTTCTTTTGTATAGAACAAGATGACTTGTTTTCGTTTTTATTTATTAAAACATATTATGTAAATTACTTCAATGACTCTTAATAAATTAGCAACAATTTATAACACAACTTTCTTCTAATTGCAACAAATTAAAATGTGATGTCATTTTAGCAAGAAATAGTAAAACAAGTGTCCCTAATAGCAACAACTAGAAATTTTGTTGCCAAACGTTTTGTAAAATGGCATTGCTAAATGACAACAAATAAAAAATCTGTTGTCATCTAGCAACAACAACGAGACGGCTAATTTCTAATAGGAACAACTCAAAAATTTAGTGCCTCAATTTGATTCTAAATCGCTACAAATAAAAAATTAGTTGTCAGAATTTGTTGATATATGGAAACGAGACAAAATTGATGAAATTTAGCAACAACTAGTAAGACAATTTGTTTTCAATAGCAACAAAAAAGAGATATATTGAATGAAATGAAAATCAAATGCATTCAACAAAGGTAATGGGTCAAATGAAAGTCAAACACATTGAGACAAAGCTTTTTGAATCAAATAAAACTTAAATACATTCAACAAAGCTAATTGAGTCAAATGAAAGTCAAACACATTCAACAACGCTTTTTAAATCAAATGAAAGTCAAATGCATTCAACAAAGACAATTGAGTCAAATGAAAGTCAAACACATTCAAAGAAAGCTTTTTGAATCAAATGAAAGTCAAATGCATTCAACAAAGGTAATTGGGTCAAATGAAAGTCAAACACATTGATACAAAGCTTTTTGAATCAAATAAAACTTAAATGCATTCAACAAAGCTAATTGAGTCAAATGATAGTCAAACACATTCAACAACGCTTTCTAAATCAAATGAAAGTCAAATTCATTCAACAAACACAATTGAGTCAAATGAAAGTCAAACACATTCAAACAAAGCTTTTTGAATCAAATGAAAGTCAAATGCATTCAACAAAGGTAATTGGGTCAAATGAAAGTCAAACACATTGATACAAAGCTTTTTGAATCAAATAAAACTTAAATGCATTCAACAAAGATAATTGAGTCAAATGATAGTCAGACACATTCAACAACGCTTTCTAAATCAAATGAAAGTCAAATGCATTCAACAAAGACAATTGAGTCAAATGAAAGTCAAACACATTCAAACAAAGCTTTTTGAATCAAATGAAAGTCAAATGCATTCAATAAAGATAATTGAGTCAAATGAAAGTCAAACACATTTAAACCAAGATTTTTGAATCAAATGGAAGTCTAATGCATTCAACATATCTTTTTAACTCAAATGAAAGTCAAACACATTCAAACAAAGCTTTTTGAATCTAATGAAAGTCAAATGCATTCAACGAAGCTTTTTGACTCAAATGAAAGTCAAACACATTCAAACAAAGTGCTTTGAATCAAATGAAAGTTAAAGGCATTCAACAAAGCTTATTCAGTCAAATGAAAGTCAAATACTTTCAACAAAGCTTTTTGAATCAAATGAATGTAAAATGTAACAACTCGTAAGACGGCTAATTTCTAATAGGAACAATTCAAAAATTTGTTGCCTTAATTTATTTCTAAATCGATACAAATAAAAAATTAGTTGATAGAATTTGTTGACATTTGAAAACAAGACAAAATTTGAGGAAATCTAGCAACAACTAGTAAAACAACTTGTATTTAAAAGCAACAAAATAGAGATATACTGAATCAAATGAAAGCCAAATGCATTCCACAAAGGTAATTGAGTCAAATAAAAGTCAAACACATTCATACAAAGCTTTTTGAATCAAATAAAACTCAAATGCATTCAACCAAGCTATTTGAACCAAATGAAAGTCAAACACATTAAACAACGCTTTTTGAACCAAATGAAAGTCAAATGCATTCAACAAAGATAATTAAGTCAAATGAAAGTCAAACTCATTCAAACAAAGGTTCTTGAATCAAATAAAGTCAAATGCATTCAACAAAGATTTTTAACTCAAATAAAAGTCAAACACATTAAAACAAAGCTTTTTAAATCAAATGAAAGTCAAATGTATTCAACAAGGATAATTGAGTCAAATGAAAGTCAAACACATTCATACAAAGCTTTTGGAATCAAATGAAAGTCAAATGCATTCAATAAAGGTAATTGAGTCAAATGAAAGTCAAACACTTTCAAACAAAGCTTTTTGAATCAAATCAAAGATAAATGCATTCCTTATAGTTAATTAAGTCAAATGAAAGTTAAACACATTCAAACAATGCTTTTTTAATCAAATGAAAGTCAAATGCATTCAACAAAGCTAAATTCAGTAAAATGAAAGACAAACTCGTTCAACAAAGCTTTTTGAACCAAATGAAAGTCAAACACATTCAAACAGAGCTTTTAAAATCAAATGAAAGTAAAATGCATTCAACGAAGATAATTGAGTCAAATGAAAGTCAAACACATTCATACAAAGCTTTTTTAATCAAATGAAAGTAAAATGCATTCAACAAAGCTAATTGAGTCAAATAAGAGTAAAACACATTCAAACAAAGCTTTTTGAATTAAATGAAAGTGAAATGCAATTAACAAAGCTAATTGAGTCAAATGAAAGTCAAAACACATTCAAACAAAGCTTTTAAAATCAAATGAAAGTCAAATGCATTCAACAAAGTTTATTCAGTTAAATAAAGTCTAACACATTCAAACAATGCTTTTTTAATCAAATGAAAGTCAAATGCATTCAACAAATCTAATTGAGTAAAAAGAAAGTCAAACTCATTCAACAAAGCTTGTTGAACCAAATGAAAGTCAAACACATTTAAACAAAGGTTTTAAAATCAAATGAAAGTCAAATGCATTCAACAAAGCTAATTGAGTAAAATGAAAATAAAACACATTCAACAAAGCTTTTTGAACCAAATGAAATTCAAACACAATCAAACAAAGCTTTTTAAATCAAATGAAAGTAAAATGCATTCAACGAAGCTAATTGAGTCAAATGAAAGTCAAACACATTCATACAAAGCTTTTTGAATCAATTGAAAGTCAATTGCATTCAAAAAGGATAATTGAGTCAAATGAAAGTCAAACACATTCAAACAAAGGTTTTTGAATCAAATGAAAGTCAAATGCATTGAACAAAGCTAATTGACTCAAATGAAAGTCAACCACATACAAACAAAGCTTTTTATATTAAACGAAAGTCAAGTGCATTCAACAATGCTTTATAACTCAAATGAAAGTCAACACCTTTAAATAAAGCTTTTTGAATCAAATGAAAGTCAAATGCATTCAACAAACATAATTAAGTAATATGAAAGTCATAAACATTCTAGCAAAGCTAACTGAGTCAAATGAAAGTCCAACACATTCAATCAAAGCTTTTTGAATCAAATAAAAGTCAAATGCATTCAACCTTGATTTTTGACTCAAGTGAAAGTCAAGCACCTTGAAACAAAGCGTTTTGAATCAAATGAAAGTCAAATGCATTCAATAAAGATAATTGTGTCAAATTAAAGTCAAACACACACATACAAAGCCTTTTGAATCAAATGAAAGTCAAATGCGAAAAATAATTGAGTCAAATGAAATTAAAACACATTCAGACAAAGCGTTTTATATCAAATGAAAGTCTAATGCATTCAAGAAAGCTAATTGAGTCAATTGAAAGTCAAACACATTCAAACAATACTTTTTGAATCAAATGAAAGTCAAATGCATTCAACAAAGGTAATTGAGTCAAATGAAAGTCAAACACATTCAAACAAAGCTTTTTCAATAAAATGAAAGTGAAACACATTCAAACAAAGCTTTTTAAATTAAATGAAAGTGAAATGCAATTAACAAAGCTAATTGAGTCAAATGAATGTCAAACACATTCATACAAAGCTAATTGAGTTAAATGAAAGTCAAATGCAGTCTACAAAGCTAATTGAGTCAAATGAAAGTCAAACACATTCAAACAATGCTTTTTAAATCAAACTAAAGTCAAATGCATTCAACAAAGCTAATTGAGTAAAATGAAAGTTAAACACATTGAAAGAAAGCTTTTTGTATCAAATGAAAGTAAAATGCATTCAACAAAGCTAATTGAGTCAAATGAAAGTCAAACACATTCAAACATTGGTTTTTGAATCAAATGAAAGACGAATGCATTCAAGAAAGATAATTGAGTCTAATGAATGTAAAATATATTCATACAAAGCTTTTTGAATCAAATGAAAGTCAAATGCATTCAACTAAGCTAATTGAGTCAAATGAAATTCAAACGCATTCAAACGAAGCTTTTTGAATCAAATGAAAGTAAAATGCATTCAACAAAGGTAATTGACTCAAATAAAAGTCAAACACATTCAACAAAGCTTGTTGAATTAAACGAAAGTTAAATGTTATTAACAAAGCTAATTTAGTCAAATGAAAGTCAAACACATTATACAAAGCTAATTGAGTCAAATGAAAATTTTGTTTTTGCGAGATGTTGTAAGTCGGTAACCCAGCCTCCCATAATTGCTTTAACTCTTCAATAAGAAGGCGCAAGTACACTTCGGGCCTGGAATTATCAAACTTATAAACATAAAAGGTTTCTTCATGCACAATTCAAGTGGAAGATTATAAGGAGTTAAAATGACGGGCCAACAAGAATATTGCCTTCCTGTCTTTCCAAATGGTGAAAATCCGTCGGTACAAAGACCTAGTCGTACATTTCTAGGCTCCGCAGCAAAAGAAGGGTACTCTTCATCTAGGTGTTTCCACGCCTCTTCATCACTTGGATGAGACAAAAGGCCATGAACTCGAGGATTATCTTTATGCCACCTCATTTGCTCCGCAGTAGATCTTGTTGCATATAATCTTTGTAATCTCGGGCCTACAGGAAAGTAAATAAGAGCACTATGAGGAGAATTGTTGCCACTTTCTCTAAGTGTCTTATAACGACTTCCTTTTCAATATAGACATTCTTTGAGATCTTTGTGTTCCTTCCAAAATAGCATAAATCCATTTGGACATACATGAATCTTTTGGTGCGGAAGTTCTGGCCCTTTAAGCAATGTCTTAGTCTTGTATAAACTATCTTTCATTATGGAAGCAACACCATCTATAGCTTTATGTGGAATATTATACTCGGACTTGATGTTTGCCATCCTTGCAGCTGCAGACAATACAGACAACTTGCAGCCATCATACAATGGCTCTTCCGCTGCCTTGAACATGTCAAAGAACTTCTTGTAACTAGCATGTGACTCTTCTTCAATATTTTCTAAACCACCTTCTAGTCCAAAGGAATCTAATGCTATGTTTCTATATGGGTTCAATGCATCCTCGGTGGATATGGAAGTGCTACTTTGGGATTCTTTTTGGAAGTGCAGTTCACCATGAATAACCCATTGGAAATAGTTAGGCAAAAAACCATGCCTATAGAGATGCTCCGTAATGGTATCAAGATCTTGATAAGGAATATTTCGACACTGTGCACATGGACATTTCATCACACCATTTATCACGACATTCTCTTGTGTGGTAGCAAATGTAATAAATTCATTGACCTTTTCAGCAAAGGTTGGACTAAGAAATTTTCCTTCTAACCGTTTATACATCCATGCTCGATCCTCCCTCATTATATTGCAGTTTCACTAAAAAATAAATGATACAAAAAGCATAGACAAACTAAGTAAATCACTTAGAAGAATGACATTCTTTTAGGTCAATTAACTATTTAAGGTCATCAAAATGAAAATTATTGTTACCAATTAACATCATATGAGAAGAAGCGTTCCCATTTTCTACACGCTATTTCTAATGAACTTGAAAAGGCTTGATTCATGTCTAATATATGTATTTATAAATTCCTAAGAAAAGAAATCACAAAAAATGCATGTTATAAAGTTTTAAGGTCTTGTAGAACCAAAATCAAGCAAATTCGGCCAAAATGGGAAGAAGCGTTCCTATTTTCTACATGCTCCTTCTAATGAACTTATAAAGGCTTGAATCATGTCAAATATATGTATTTGTAACTTCCTAAGAAAATAAATAACAAAGAGAAAGCAATTAATAAGGTTTTAAGGTCTGATAGAACCGAAATCAAGCAAATTCAGGCAAAATGAGAAGAAGCGTTCTCATTTTCAACATGTACGTTCTAATGAACTTGAAAAGGCTTGAGTCATGTCAAATATATGTATTTATAACTTCCTAAAAAAAGAAATCACAAAAACAATGGATTTTATAAGGTGTAAAGGTCTTGTAGAACCAAAATCAACCAAATTCGGTCCAAATGGGAAGAAGCGTTCCTATTTTCTACATGCTCTTTCTAATGAACTTATAAAGGCTTGAATCATGTTACATATATGTATTAGTAACTCCCTTAGCATAGAAATCACTAAGACAAAGCAAGTTATAAGGTTTTATGGTCCGGTAGAACCGAAATCAAGCGAATTCGGGCAAAATGAGAAGAAGCGTTCCTATTTTCTACATGCTCTTTCTAATGAACTTGAAAATGCTTGATTTATGTCCAACATATGTATTCATAACTTCCTAAAAAAATAAATCACAAAAAAGGATGTTTTAAGGTTTTAAGGTCTTGTAGTACCAAAATCAAGCATATTCGGGCAAAATAGTAAGAAGCATTCCCATTTTCTACATACTATTTCTAATGAACTTATAAATGTTTGATCATGTCAAATGTATGGATTTATAACTGCCTAAGAATAGAAAAAAAAAATAGCAAGTTATAAGGTTTTATGGTCTTGTAGTACCGAATCAAGCAAATTCGAGCAACATGGCAAGAAGCATTCCCATTTTCGACATGCTCTTTCTAATGAACATGAAAAGGCCTGAGTCATGTCAAATATATGTATTAATAGCTTCATAAAAAAATGAATCACAAAAAAAAAGGATGTTATAAGGTTTTAAGGTCTTGTAGAACCAAAATCAAGCATTTTCGGGAAAAATGGTATGAAGCGTACCCATTTTCTACAAGCTCTTTCTAATAAACTTATAAATGCTTGAGTGATGGGAAGGAGAACGGTAGGTCATTGGGCTACCATCCCACCCTATCAAACAAAATTTGTAACTTAACAAACCCCTATTTAGCGTAGTGGTAAGTCAAGGTCGAACCCAAGGGAATGGAGATCAAATGCACGATGCCTAAATCAAGCTATTTCGAAGTCAAGAAGGGGTTTGAGGTAGAACTAAGGCTAAACTAAGTGATGCAAAAGCTTATATGAAATCAATCTAAAACACTAGGGCAATGGATCCACATGCAATCGTAATGGAAACGGTAATTTGGGAGGTTAAACCGACTAAGTCAAGTTATATGAAGGAAGATCATCATGTATCCAAAAGAGCATACTAAGATGGTTCACCTAGAGGTCTAACTAGCGTCAACTACGCTAAACACTACCTAGGGAACGTCACAAAGCACCTCAATCGTGAAATTGCAAGTTTACTAATCAATGGTTCGTATCATAGCAAGGTTACAATGCAATCTACTGTATTAATCAAAGATGGCCAAACCTCAATTAATCACACACATGCACATGAAATATCAACCAAATTTAATCATATCATCAACTCTATCAATTATCCCCAAATTACACTACTCCATCATTCATACATGCTTCACCATTTCCCTAGCTAGGAAACTACTCACTAGCCATAGGAATTAAGATCAAAACTACAACAATCATCAATTTCATCATCAACACAATTGAAATCAAAGATTAAACCAACAATCAATCAAAATCAATCAAAATTCAATCAATAACCAAATCAATCATCAATAACATGGAAAAACTAATGAAATCAACTAAAATCAAACTTGTATTGAAATCAAGAAGAAGATCCTGACAAAACTTTGATCTAAAGATCAAATACAATGAGGAATCCTTGAGCAATCACCAAAAATCATGAGTTTCTCTCTCTAAAGTTCTTGAGTTTCTCTCTCTAAAATTCTCCCAAAAACTAACTATCAAATTCAATCTAAAACTAACTTCCTAAAAATAGGTAGAAATAACTATATATACAAAGAGGAGGTCGGTAATGACGCCCAAAAATAGACCCTCGTAAGTGCGGGCGCTCGGAGGAGAGAGAATGGCGCGCACGGGACACACCCAGACTGGTGCGCCCGCACGCACCTGGTGTGCGGCCGCACACGACCAATGTGCGGCCGCACACTCCCTTGGTGCGCCCGCACCTGGCTGGGTCTTTCCCCCTTCATCTCTTCGTCCTAGCTCAAGTGGTGCACACATCCAGGATGATGATGATGGAGGACAAAGTAGGCAGGAACTTTCTTGAATTTCTTGAAGAGTATAAGCCCTGAGGGAGGCATAAACAAAGCCTTGAAGCTTGCCCCTTGGATCCACCTTTGACTTGGAGCTTCTTGTACCTTCTTTAGGAATAAAAAAAATGGAAACTCGTAGAGAGGAAGCTCGGGAATTCTTGGACAATCAATTACCACCTACAAACAAAAGATAAAAAGTAAGTAAAAGAGAAAAATAACAAGTAAACTGGAAAAAAGTATGAAATAGAGAAACTAACTACAAAAAGCATAAAATGAAGAAAACAAGAATAAAACTAAGGAAAACTAAAGAAAAGAGAGATAAAAAGAAATAAAAATCATCCAAAAAGGAACTAAATGAGTGCCAAAAATGTCACTCATCAAATTCCCCTAAGCTAAACTTTTGCTCGTCCTCGAGCAAAACAAAGCAAGAAAAAGAGAAGATGAAAATTTTATTGAAAACGAAAAAGAAAGACTCAAGATAAGAATATACACTAAAACTCATTTCCGTAGGAATCACGGTTGTTTTTAGCTACAACAAGCCCTTTAAACCCCAAAGTCGCCTATTAGGACGAGTGAGGTCTCGTAAGGGTATCCTAAGAGTTTGACCCATAACTCTCCACCAAACATCAATGAGGCAAACCATAAAATTAAAAGAAAGAAAATGAAAATAAAAACAAACCTTTGCGAAATGAATGAACATAAAGACTATAATGCAAGTGAATGACAATCTTTCTCAAGTAGTTAAGGTATGCACGTTTCAAGATATCCAAGGTTGATTGAAACATAGGGTATGCTAGGCATAGGAACTAGTTGTCACAATTCACTTTCATCCTAAACAATCTTACCGCGTTCTTCCCACTAGTCTCAAATCTCCCCTTAGTGAGTGTCCCAATGATTCCTCGAAGGAACCGGAAAAGAATTATTTTAAGGCTACTCGACAATCTTGACTATGCATCCCCTTTCCTTAGGCAATGACCCATGATGCCCTCCCCCGAATAGTGACTCAACTATCTAGGTCGAAAGGTCTTTCCCCAAGGTTGTAACGTAAGGCATAAAGGGTGAAGGTAGGCTAAAATTTAAAAATTTGGTGATTTTCTTAAAAAGTGAAGCAAAAGGGTGATCAATCCTTAACACCACAATCAAGAAATTGCCAAACAAAAACAACACCCCCAAGCTTACTTGAAGCTATACTCACAAAAATATATACAAAAAGCGTACACGCTTCTCCCCCAAGCTAAAATGGAGCATTGTCCTCAATGCTTAGTAGGAGAAAAGAATAAATCAAAATATTTTTGAATATTTCACTTTTCATTTTTTTTGTGTTTTTATATTGTAATTGCAAAGTCCTTGCCTTTTGCTAAATTCGGACGGCTTTTCCTAAATGCAAATTATTAGTCCATGCCTTTTGAGAAGTAGGACGGCTCTTCCAAATATATTTGCCATTATTCACAAAAAGGATGAAATCACAAACTTGCTTTCATAAAAACCAAAATTCCAACTTAACCACCACAAACTTCATCTCAAATGATCATATTGCTACACAAAAATCAAGAAAAGTAGAAAATGAAACAAAAGGTCACATAACTAAAGATGTGGCTTGAAAAGAAGGGATAAGGCTCAAATGGTTGCAAGAAGGCAAATGTAAACCCAAAAATAAAGAAAATAACAAAATATAGAAAAAATGAAAAATACCACCCCGAAAAATGTGCCTTTATCCTTCCTAGATAGTTCGGTCTCGTGTTTGAGAATCATACATCAAGCTTTATTAGATTAGGTTTGCATAGTCAAGGATCCACGCCGCTCATACAAGGAATGTTGAAGGCTAGAAAAACAAGTAACCTCACAAGGTTGTGGCAAAAACTCACTAGTGGTGCCAAATCAACTACAGGAAGCAACTACCAATATACCACAAACAAGTAGAATCCGGCTTCATGATCCTCCTAGTTCAAACCAACTACCCTAGCATATACTATCCTAGAGTCAACCGAACATAATCTCAAACCGTGCATACCTTTACAACCTAGGAAGAAAGTCACGCAAAAGACAAGTTCAATGTACAAGGTTCATCCCATAAGAAAATAAATGAAAAACAATGCCTCAAAATCTCATCAAAAATAAGAAGAAAAATAAAGGAAAGTAAGAGAAAAAGGTAAAATAAAAAAGAGTAAAGAAGAGGAACGGAGACATAGAAAAGGAAAACATAGGAGAAAAGCATGCAAAGGACTAGAAAGCATGTTAAACACATAAAATTCCCAATCGACAAACAAGTGATCGATAGACAACAAAGTCACCGATCCCAAACACATTACGTGTTAACAAGCATCCATCCTCGAACCATTCAACTTCTCCTAAACTAATCCTATCCTATGCAACCAAGGAAAATAAAGAGAAAATAAGAAAGGTCTCACCGGGATTCCAAGCTTAGCAAAAATAACTGAAGTGATTATAAACCACCTCTTAGCATGCCATATCCATAAGCTCTTGAAGGAACCAAGTGAGAGAAAGAAATAAAAGAAACTATGAACAAAGAAAATGGTTAGTAACTTCAAAACAAATAAAAGAAAACAACAAATAAAAGGAAAATAAACTAAGCAAGAAGTATATACATTTAAAGGAAAGAAAAGCTAAACTAACCAAAGAATTGAAAGAATAAAAGAAATAAAGTCTAGACTAACTAAAGAACTACTCTAAACTACAAGATTTGGATTTAAGGGATTTGGATTAAGGGATTTGGATATAAGGGATCATCAACAACAACATGCCAAGCAAAACATCGCCACAAACAACGAACATCCAAGCAAATTGGGCAAACAAGCTAGCTACAAGGAAAGTAGCCTAGAGATCAAGAAAATGAGGAAACCAAAAAGAGGAATGAAAATAAACATGCAAGCAACTAAGATATGTATACAACAACAAAATGGTCACCGAGCAAGTTATTAGTTCCCCCAAGCTAGATAGAAAATACATCTCAACATCCCGATCAAAACAAAGCAAGCATAAAAAATATAAGGGATGGAGGTAAAAAGCATGAGAAGCTAAAGGGAACTAATAACTACTACCATCACCACCACCACTCCCACTTGGCCCGGCCCCATCGGGATCTCTGTTGCGCTCGGGGTCATCGAAGGGATGAGGGTAAGGCTCCCATCCTCCGGTGTACCCCTCGGGCCACCCATAATGCCCCTTGAAAAGGTCTTGTTGCCAAGGAGCAAGAGGGGTGAAGTTATCGGGCAAAGTGAGTTTAAAGGGGTGGTTGGGATGGACATGGGGGTAGTTAGGGTCCCCCCTATAGTCACTACCACCCGGAGCCTTGTAATCATAGTTACCATGCTCGTCCAGGTAATAGTGACGCTCGGTGTCGGGGTTAGAAGGCCCCGACCAATAAGGATGCCCAAACGAAGGTAGAGGACCTTGTTGGGGCGGGAAGTCGTGATAGTTAACCGGGGGAGTAATGTTCCCACGGTTAACTTCCGCCTCATAAATTTGTTGTTGTTGTATAAACATACCTTGTTGCATCTCCTGAATACCTCTTATTTGGTCATAGATGGCCCCAAAGTCTTGATCGTACATGCCATCCACGTGGATTTTCAATCCACACATTTGCTCACTAAGAGCAATCAAATCTGCATTGGCGAAAGCATGTCGCCCTTGCTCTTGCTCTTGCTCTTGAGGAGCTTGTTGTTGTGGAGAATAATGTTGTTGTTGTTCTTGATCTTGTTGTTCTTCTTCATCATCTTCTTCCTCATCCTCCTCGGAGTCAAAGTTGGGATGCCGGAAGGACTTGGTAACATGCCACACATTGTTGGCAATCCTAGCCAAAGAAGTCAAGCTAGGGTTAGGCAAGTAGCACCAATGCTCGTTGCCCCGAAGCCACTCATATCTCCCTTCACTAAAGCCCTTGGAAATAAATTGGATTTGACCCAATTGTTGCATATCGAGGTAGATAGAAGCTGCATCCCCGATCTCCTTACAAAATGGGAGATAATCATTGAGGCGAAGGCGAGTCAATAGCCTAGTTACCATACCCCCACATGGGATCTCTCCCGTCCTCCTTTTGCGAAGTTCCAAGCAATATTGGGCAAAGATATAGCCCAAGTTCAACCGGCCCACATACTCCGGGCGAGTAGACAACCAAAGGACCTTGAGCTCCAATTTACTCAACTTCCCCATTTCTTGCTTGGGGAACAAAACATAGCCCAAAAGTCGGTGTACAACCCTAAGGCAAGGTTGGTACACCTCTGAGATCTTAGCCCTGTTGGTGATAAACTCATTACCACCGGAGATGTCTTCCCACCATGAGTTTTGATCATACTCCGAGAAGATGAAGTGTTCAACGTTGACAATATCCCCATGGGGATCAAAATCCAAAGCGGCATTGAACTCTTCCAAAGATTGGTCAAAGATGTGGTTGAACAATTGGAAACGCACCCTATATACCCCTCCTACGGGTACAAGCTCTAAGGTAGCCAAGAACTCCAAAGTAGGCTCCTTATAGGTGCGGTAGGCATCGGTGATGAAAGAACCAAATCTGAGATTTAAAAGCAACGACCGCACATCATTATCAATACCCAACTTCAGCATATCGGGTTGGAAGTAGTGGCAGGTTTGTTTTAGGATTCTTTCATCTTTCAGGTTTTGGTAGAAGGTCTTTTGTTTATCGGTGAAGTTTTTCTTTTTGGGAAGAGAGGTTGGGGGTTGTGTTTGAGTGGAGGAAGGGTTGGAAGTACTAGGCCTAGAAGATGTACTAGGCCTAGAGGAAGTACTTGGGCGAGGAAGTTCATCGATGCTGCTAACATCGGTTTTCCGCTTCTTGGTGAGTTTCTTGAGGTATTTAGACATTTTGAGAGGCTAAGAAGATCACCAACAACCAACAAGTAGCAAAACCAATGAACCAAGAACACCACACCCAAATTCACCACTTACTACCAAAATCACCAAACTCCAAATTCACAATTCTTTTCAATCAAACCAATTCCAAACCAATCAACAATACCAATGATCCAAGAAAAACTCCTTTTCAACAATCCAAGAGCAACCACAAGACCAATACCAAAATCACCATATACTACCAATGTTCCAAAAATTCAACTCACAAGATTTCAACCAAAAATGATGAGAATCACTACAAAATCAACAAACAACACAATGTTATGCAAAATCAATCAACAAACATCACCAAATCACAACCAAAATCAAGATCAAGCATCAAAAATCACAAAATCAATACTACACTATCCATGCTCATACAAATTTGTAATCCATGCAAATATATGATATAAATGGCAAAATTAAAGCAAGGATTAGTGATTATACCATACAAGAAGCAAGATTAACCAATTTGAGCAAGCAATTTGAACTCCTAACAAAACCCCCAATTTCCGGCCACCAAGAGTAGGAGAGAGAGTGAGTGAAATTTGGGTCAACTTGTAAGGAATTTGTAGTGTAATAAGGTTTTTAAGTGATTTTGAGTGAAAATGGAGTGATTTTAGTGAGGATTTGAGTGATTTGTGATGGTGAATAAGGGAGGAAGAGGTGCGCACAAGAGGGTTTTGAAAGGGGAAGCCGTGAGGTTGATGATGAAGGAAATGTTGAAATGAAGGGAGGAAAAAGGAGGAAGAAGGATATAGTGCACGTCTAGCAGCGTGCGGCTGCACAGAACTGGTGTGCGCCCGCACACGCGAGCTGTGCGCCCGCACCAGCCTCGTGTGCGGCCGCACACCCCTGTGCGTCTCCCTTCCTTCTTTTTTCTCGAAAAATTGATACTTACTGCCTATTTTGGTGCGCACATGAATCATGATGGTGATGAGGAACAACATAGGCAGTAGCTAAAATCATTTTCAAACCCCTCAAAGTTGAAAATTCATGTGCACACCACAAAAATTCACTAAGTATCAATTTCCTCCAACATTTAAAACATGAATTTCCTATCTTACCTCTCTAAAATTCTTACCCTTTTACCTCAAATTTCGACTAGAATCGAACAAAATATGATTTGTGCGATGAACACTTTCTATTCATCATGCATACTTGTTGAATTCCAATCCCGCAAAAGGACATCCTAAAAATCCAAATAAGTAGAAAAGTAAAAGAAAAGACAAAGTAATAAAAGAAACAAAAATGAGAAAATTCAAAAATCAAAGAGAAAGGTTAGAAACTCCGGGTTGCCTCCCAGGAAGCGCTTGCTTAAGGTCCTAAGCTCGACCCTTCCTCCTAATCATGGAGGATCAAAGAACACCACCTTCTTCAAGGTGGTCGATAGAGCAAAATCTTCTTCAACTTTGAACAACTTCTCATCGTTGCTTAATGAAACTTTCACAAAATTCTTTTCAAATTCTTCTTTTTCATTTCTCAACTTCTTCCTTTTCCTTGCTTTCTTCGAGTCACGGGCCTTTTTCTTCGGCTTGACTTGAACATCTTTATTCATGGAAGCTTTCTCTTCATCTTGAGGATTAAGCTTGAACCAATTTGGAAACTCAATTTCTTTCTCATCCCTTGGCTTTTGAATCACAAATTCCTCTTCACTAACATCATTAAGACTTCCACAAACATCATCAACAATCTCAAAAACATTGTTAGTAGAAGAATCAATCATGCACATACCATCAATGGAACGAGAAAGACTAGCACATGCGATATCTTGCACACAAGATAAGGATTCATGCATTGGTTTCAACTTAAAACTCTCTTCTAATTTTCCACACCTCAAAGTGATTTGACCTCCTTTGACATCTATTAAAGCTCCCGAGGTAGCTAAGAAAGGCCTCCCTAAAATGATTGGAATATGTTCATCCTCCTCAATCTCTAAAACAACAAAATCCACGGGAAAGACAAACTCTCCAATCCTTAAAGGAACATCATCAATTCTTCCCTTAGGAAGCTTAATAGATCGATCGGCCAATTGAAGTGTTATATTAGATGGTTGAAGCTCACCTAGATCAAGCCTTCTGAAGACCGAAAAGGGCATAATACTCACACTAGCCCCTAGATCACACAAAGCATTTTCAAAAACCATTTTCTTAATTTGACAAGGGATTGAAAAATTCGCCGGATCTTCCATCTTCTTCGGGAATTCACCATGGATAAGAGCACTAAAGCACTTCCCTCCTTCCACCGAACTACCCTCATCAAAATCTACCTTCTCCTCTAAGATCTCCTTAAGGAACTTAGAGTACTTAGGCATGTCGGGAATTGGCTCGGTAGAGGGTGTAGAATTATGAACATCCTTAAGAACTTCAAGGAACTTCCCAAATTGCTCATCCATTTTGAATCTCAAATATTTTTGGGAATATGGTAGATCGGGAAATCTCTCTACCTCACTCATCTTTTCAACAACACACTCTTCTCTTTTGTCAACCTCACAATAGATTTCCTTAGACTCAACCCTCTCCTCTTCATTCTCCTTAGCACCACTCTCATCTCTTCCCTCTTTTGAACAAGAAACTCCCTCATCAAAATCATTTCCACCACTTGTGGCAATAGAGTACACGGGTTTCTTTGGTTCAACACCTTGGGAAGGCAAAGATGAAGGACTAGTAAAATCCTTAATAGTGCTTGCTAATTGGGTAATTTGAGTCTCAAGCATCTTATTGTGGGTCATCATCTCATTGAATTTCTTATCACTAACCACCATATAGGTGTTAATGATCTTGGTTTGATTATCAATCAACTCTTCCAAAGTAGTCCTAGGAGAAGAAGGTTGTGAATAGGAATTTTCACCTTGAGTCTTTGGAACAAAACCGGGTGGGGGACCTCTTTGAGCGTTGTTTTGAAAATTTCCCCTTCCTTGATTGTTCCAATTACTCCTATTTTGATTTGAACCATAACCTTGATTATGGTTACCACCACCATGATTATGGTTTCCATTACCTTGGTTATGATTTACATAACCTTGGTTTTGATTACCATAATTATGATTTTGATTACCATAATTTTGGCTTTGATTTTGGCTACTATAACCTTGGTTATGGTTACCACGAGAACCTTGATTCCCTTGGTTCCTATAACCACCATTATGATTATAGTTGTCAAATTTGCCTTGGTTTTGGTAATTCCTATTCCATTGGCCTCTTTGATTATCAAACCTTTGAACATTGTTGTTTGACACAAAATTAACATGTTCACACTCATTGTTGTCAAATTCATGAACACATTCATTAGGACAAGCACTAGAGTCATGATCATACGATCCACATGCATCACAAAACAAGCAACCCAAAGGCATATTATGTGAAGAGGGAGGGGGTTGAGAGTTAGAAGGAGTACCTCTCCCCTTAAATTGGGAGGGAAGATTCGAAACTTGAGAAGGGGAAGAAGTGCTCTCCAACTTAGCTTTGATTGCGGTGACCTCTTTTCCTAAGTTTGTCATTTGGGAGGAAAGGTTGTTGATTGCATTTAGATGGTCCACCGAGTACAATGAAGATTGCTTGCTTGAAGAGTCCCTCTCCCGATCTTGCCAATCCCTATAATATGTCACCACGTCCTCAATGATGTCCACAACTTCTTCTTCGGTTTTGTCATGATAGGGCCCCCGGCCACTCCATCAAGGCATGACTTGCCTTGGGGACTTAAACCGCCATAGAAGATTTGGATCACTTGGTATGTGGGGATTCCGTGGTGAGGGCACTCCCTTTGATACTCTTTGAATCTCTCCCATGCTACGTAAAGGCTTTCACTCGGCCTTTGCTTGAACCCTTGGATCAAGGCTCTTGCCTCCGCTGTCTTCTTTTGGGGGTAGAAGCAGGACAAGAAAGCCTTTGTAACATCGTCCCAAGTTCTCAAGGAGTTGGGTTTCACCTCTTTGTCTAGCCACTCCAAAGATCTTCCTATTAGAGAGAAAGGGAACAACTAGAGGCGGATGAATTCTTGAGAAACCCCATTGACTTTGATGGTGTTGCAATATTTTTCAAATTCTTGTAGATGGTTCAATGGGCTCTCATTCTTAGCCCCACTATATTGCCTTCTCTCAATCAAGGTGATCATTGCCGGCCGGATTTCGAAGTCATTTGCCGTAGTAGTAGGTGGAGCTATTCCGCTCTCAAACCTATATGCCCCGGGCACTCCAAGCTCCTTCAAGGCTATTCTAGGATTTTCACCCATTCCTTGCTCTTCTTGAATTTCTTCTTCACTTGAAGAGCTATAAGCCAAGGATCTATTATCCACTCCTCTTCTTGAAAGAGTCCTCTCAATTTCCGGATCAAGGGGAACAAGGGAACGATCACGGGTTCTATGCATGCAAAACTCAAACAAAAATATTAGTAGCACGGCTACAAGTGTAGCCTAAAGAAACAAAATCTTTTTGTATTTTGCAAATGAAATGAAATAGACTCAACAACAACATGCACTTAAAGCACCATTCCCCGGCAACGACGCCATTTTGATGGGAAGGAGAACGGTAGGTCGTTGGGCTACCACCCCACCCTATCAAACAAAATTTGTAACTTAACAAACCCCTATTTAGCGTAGTGGTAAGTCAAGGTCGAACCTAAGGGAATGGAGATCAAATGCACGATGCCTAAATCAAGCTATTTCGAAGTCAAGAAGGGGTTTGAGGTAGAACTAAGGCTAAACTAGGTGATGCAAAAGCTTATATGAAATTGATAAGCGATATTTATGTCACTCGTAGGGGTAGTATTTAGGTTATTTTCGTGTTTATTTTCCCTTATTTTTCCTTTTATTCTCTTGTTTTCTCTTTAATAAGTTTCTAGTTTATTTTGGTAATTTTGAAGTGTTTTAGTTTATTTTCTTTATTTTATTAGCTTTAGTTTATTTATTTTACTTTATTTGTTTGTTAAGTTTTTGTTTGATTTTTATTAGTTTAGTTTTATGCCTCTTATTTTCCTATTTTATTTTATTTTATTTATTCCTATTTTATTTATTTTATTTTATTTGTCGTGGTTTTGTTTTATTTCGTCCTTTATTTATTTTCATTTTATTTATTTCCATTTTATTTATTTTTCTTTATTTATACTAATTCCTTCCTTCGGTTTTGTGTGTAGGGGTTCGGGATTCATGTCAAGTGAGTTCGGGTTCCAATTTGAGTCAAACGCCAAATGCCCATTTCACAAGCATGCTACCCACCTTATCCATCACCCCACCTTTCCCTTATCCTCCACCACACACACAACCTGCCAAACCCCACAACCCCAACAGCAACTGCAACCACAACAAACACAACAACACCACGCAACACCGCAGCCACCACCAATCCCAACAACACCACGCACCCACCAACAGCAGCTTCCCCTGTTCCAATTCGAGTAGTAACCAACATCTCTGCGCACTCCCTCTTCCCTTCAATTCCCAGCCACCGTAACTCTCCTCACCTCCCCTGGTGCTCCAGCAGCACCGCAACACACACCACAACAACAATAAACACAACACCACCGTAACCAAAACACACCTCCCCTGCTGCTCCCCGCTTCCCTCACCACACAATACCACACTTGCGAACAGCCACAACCATCACCAATCACCCCCGCAACAACCACCAATTACCACCGTCCCCTCGCATCACCACCAAGCAAAGCCGCGGCACACAGCAGCAGCCCCAAATCAGAGCAGCCCGCAACCCGTAGCCCCAATTTCATCTCAATTCTCGATACCCTTAAGAGCGGACGCTCACTCCTCTGAAGCGGCCGCTCCATTCTTGGTTCAATTTCACCAATTTGTGGCAGAATATCAGAGCGGACGCTCCGATGAGTATGAGCGGCCGCTCCGAGTTTCGCGTGTAAGATTGTACGGATTAATGAATTTGAGCGGCTGCGATTCCGTCCATTAATCGAACGGTGGCGATTAAGTGATGATTGCTGATGATGATGTTGATGAACGGTGGTGATGATGGCTGAAGATGCGTGATGTGCTTCAAAGGAATTCAGAGCAGCTAAAGAACGAAGAAGAAGAGGGTCTGATGTTTTGTTTTGGGGGATTTGGGGTTTTTATTAATTTCTTTTCTTTTTTATTTTTATTTCCTTTTTCCTTTCTCTTTTATTTTTCTTTTTATTTTCTTTTTATTTTCTTTATTTATTTTTCTTATTTTCTTACCTTAGTATTTATACCCATTTTCTAGGGTAATTAGGGAAGCTTTTTTAATCACCAATAATTTTCATTCTACTCTCTAATTTAGTTTTAGGAGAGCTTCTCTCTTTAGGTTTAGATTAGATTAGAGTAGTTTAGAGAGAGAAAGTAAGGGTTTTTCCATTGATGAACTTGGATATTGAAGAAGGAGCTTGATTGAATCTTTGCTAATCTTCATCTTTAATTAATGAGCAATCTCTTACTCTCTTTCTTTATTTTTGTATTTTGTTTTATTTGCTTATTTTGATTTTTCTTCATTGCTTGTTGATCATGTTGATTCTTGATTATTTGTTTATTAATCTTGTTATTATCATGATTAGTGAGTAATTTCCCCATTGAGGGGATGGTTGTGGTGTAGTTGGATCTTGAGCATGTTCTAGGTTTAGAGTTGATTTATTTGTGATTAAAGTCTTTATATGCTTGATATTCTTTAATCTACTTGCAAAATGCATGTTGTTAGTTGATTAAAGGTGAAGCTTTGCTAACAAGGAACGGAAGTTGACTTAGTTAAGGTTCATTAGTATCGATTGTTATTTAATAGTACCTCCTAGTATATGGTTCTAATGTGGAAACATAGAGGCTATGTTAGGAGAAGCCAATTGACCCCGGAAGGCGGCTAGATTGGATCTTTTATTTCGATATTTGAGCATGTTTAGTTCATAATTAATTCAACTTCTATGCTTTTGTTTATGTTCAAGTGAATGCTATACCTAAACCATTTCCCTTAATGTTTTATCTCTAGTTTTAGTTTGTTTAGACCTTTAGTTTACCTTCCCTTATTCCGGACTACCTTAATTGTTGATAGCATTTGGTAGTGTTTAATTGTTCTCTGTGGTTCGACCCCTATGCTTGCCTTATACTCGTACTAGGTTTGTTTAGGTTGTATAAATTGTATTTGATCTAGGTGTAGTCGTTTGACGACGCGATTATTCCCTTGTCAGAAATCAATCTAAAACACTAGGGCAATGGATCCACATGCAATCGTAATGGAAACGGTAATTTGGGAGGTTAAACTGATAAGTGATATTTATGTCACTCGTAGGGGTAGTATTTAGGTTATTTTCGTGTTTATTTTTCCCTTATTTTCCTTTTATTCTCTTGTTTTCTCTTTAATAAAGTCTCTAGTTTATTTTGGTAATTTTTGGAGTGTTTTAGTTTATTTTCTTTATTTTATTAGTTTTAGTCTATTTTCCTATTTTATTTTATTTTATTTCTATTTTATTTATTTTATTTTATTTGTCTTAGTTTTATTTTATTTCGTCCTTTTTCTATTTTCATTTTTATTTATTTCTATTTTATTTATCTTATTTTATGTCCCGATTTTCCCTTATGTTTATTTGGTTGTGTAGGATCGTGCTCAAAGGTCGGAGGTTCGGGTTCAAGGTCCGAGTTCAAGGTCCAAGTCCAAGGTTCGAGACCCGAGTCAATCAAGTCAAGCTGCCCCTAACCAATACCCCTGCTACCCCTTATCCATCACCACACCCTACCTTATCCTCCACCACAAGCCACACACACACCACTCAATACCCCTGCTTCTCCCTTGCTCCTCAAACCACCGCACAAAACAGCATCCCACCAGCCTCCCAATCTCAGCCACGCAACAACCACCAACACCCCGCAATTCCAATCAACCACGCAACTCACAGCAACACTAATCCCCTGCTACCTCACGCAACTCCCTTACCACCACCAATTCGCACCTCCCTTGCTTCACCCCGCAACACCACCGCAACCAACAACACCAACAGCAGCCCTCACTCACTCAACAACAGCAACTGCAACAACAACAACAATCAGCAGCAACACTGCTCCCTTACTCCGCAACACCATAGCAGCAACCAAACAAGAACCCCGCACCTGCTGCCACCCTCACCGCTGCCGCACTCGCAACAATCACCAGCAGCAGCCACGATTTCTCCCAACTCCTCCCCGCATCACCAAACCGCAATCAATTGGCTCGAATTCGAAATTGCAGCAACCCAGACCTCCGCGGTCGCGCAGCTCTGTCAGAAGGCGCACAAATTGGAGTTCAAAACAGATTGGAGGCAGTAGCATTTGCGCGACCTCTGCGCGATGTCTTCGCGGGCGCGCAAATGTGGGTTCAATCACGAGCTTCTCACGTGATTTTAATGAAAATCGAAGGGCCACGATTTGATGCTAGATGATTGTAGTTGATAAACGGTGGTGATTGAGCAACAATGGCCGTTGATGATGGAGTATTGACGGTGGTGATTTGTTGGATGATGCGTGGTGATGAAGAGCAGCCACGAAGAAGATGGAGAAGGGGGTCTGATGTTTTGGGGATTTTGGTTTTATTTATTTTTCTTTTTCTTTTTCTTTTATTTTTATTTTCTTTTCCTTTTCCTTTTCTTTATTTTCTTTTCTCTTTATTTCTTTTCCTTTTTATTTTCTTTTTATTTTCCTTTTCTTTCTTTATTTATTTTTCTTCTTTTATTTTTCTATTTTTCCTAGTTTTATGAAGTTAGTATAAATACCCATTTTTAGGGTAATTAATAACAATTATTATCCATTATTCTACTCTCTAATTAGTTTTAGGAGAGCTTCTCTCTCTAGGTTTAGATTAGAATTAGAGTAGTTTAGAGAGAGAAAGTAAGGGTTTTTCCATTGATGAACTTGGATATTGAAGAAAGAGCTTGATTGAATCATTGCAAATCTTCATCTTTAATTAATGAGCAATCTCTTACTCTCTTTCTTTGTTTTTGTATTTAGTTTTATTTGCTTATTTTGATTTTCCTTCATTGCTTGTTGATCATGTTGATTCTTGATTATTTGTTGATTAATCTTGTTATTATCATGATTAGTGAGTAATTTTCCCCATTGAGGGGATGGTTGTGGTGTAGTTGGATCTTGAGCATGTTCTAGGTTTAGAGTTGATTTATTTGTGATTAAAGTCTTTATATGCTTGATATTCTTTAATCTACTTGCAAAATGCATGTTGTTAGTTGATTAAAGGTGAATCTTTGCTAACAAGGAACGGAAGTTGACTTAGTTAAGGTTCATTAGTATCGATTGTTATTTAATAGTACCTCCTAGTATATGGTTCTAATGTGAAAACATAGAGGCTATGTTAGGAGAAACCAATTGACCCCGGAAGGCGGCTAGATTGGATATTTTATTTCGATATTTGAGCTTGTTTAGTTCATAATTAATTCAACTTCTATGCTTTTGTGTATGTTCAAGTGAATGCTATACCTAAACCATTTCCCTTAATGTTTTATCTCTAGTTTTAGTTTGTTTAGACCTTTAGTTTACCTTCCCTTATTCCGGACTAGCTTTATTGTTGATAGCATTTGGTAGTGTTTAATCGTTCTCTGTGGTTCGACCCCTATGCTTGCCTTATACTCGTATTAGGTTTGTTTAGGTTGTATAAATTGTATTTGATCGAGGAATAGTCGTTTGACGACGCGATTATTCCCTTGTCATAAACCGACTAAGTCAAGTGATATGAAGGAAGATCATCATGTATCCAAAAGAGCATACTAAGATGGTTCACCTAGAGGTCTAACTAGCGTCAACTACGCTAAACACTACCTAGGGAACGTCACAAAGCACCTCAATAATGAAATTGCAAGTTTACTAATCAATGGTCCGTATCATAGCAAGCTTACAATGCAATCTAGTGTATTAATCAAAGATGACCAAACCTCAATTAATCACACACATGCACATGAAATATCAACCAAATTTAATCATATCATCAACTCTATCAAATATCCCCAAATTACACTAATCCATCATTCATACATGCTTCACCATTTCCCTAGCTAGGAAACTACTCACTAGCCATAGGAATTAAGATCAAAACTACAACAATCATCAATTTCATCATCAACATAATTGAAATCAAAGATTAAACCAACAATCAATCAAAATCAATCAAAATTCAATCAATAACCAAATCAATCATCAATAACATGGAAAAACTAATGAAATCAACTAAAATCAAACTTGTATTGAAATCAAGAAGAAGATCCTTACAAAACTTTGATCTAAAGATCAAATACAATGAGGAATCCTTGAGCAATCACCAAAAATCATGAGTTTCTCTCTCTAAAGTTCTAAAAACTAACTATCAAATTCAATCTAAAACTAACTTCCTAAAAATAGGTAGAAATAACTATATATACAAAGAGAAGGTCGGTAATGACGCCCAAAAATAGACCCTCGTTATTGCGGGCGCTCGGAGGAGAGAGAATGGCGCGCACGGGACACACCCAGACTGGTGCGCCCACACGCACCTGGTGTGCGGCCGCACACGACCAATGTGCGGCCGCACACTCCCTTGGTGCGCCCGCACCTGGCTGGGTCTTTCCCCCTTCATCTCTTCGTCCTAGCTCAAGTGGTGCACACATCCAGGATGATGATGATGGAGGACAAAGTAGGCAGGAACTTTCTTGAATTTCTTGAAGAGTATAAGCCATGAGGGAGGCATAAACAAAGCCTTGAAGCTTGCCCCTTGGATCCACCTTTGACTTGGAGCTTCTTGTACCTTCTTTAGGCATAAAAACAATGAAAACTCGTAGAGAGGAAGCTCGGGAATTCTTGAACAATCAATTACCACCTACAAACAAAAGAGAAAAGGCAAGTAAAAGAGAAAAATAACAAGTAAACTAGAAAAAATCATGAAATAGAGAAACTAACTACAAAAAGCATAAAATGAAGAAAACAAGATTAAAACTAAGGAAAACTAAAGAAAAGAGAGATAAAAAGAAATAAAAATCATCCAAAAAGGAACCAAATGAGTGCCAAAAATGTCACTCATCATTGAGTCATGTCAAATATATTTTTTTGTAAATTCCTAAGCATAGAAATCACAAAAACAAAGCAAGTTATAAGGTTTTAAGGTCTGGTAGGACCGAAATCAAGCAAATTAAGGCAAAATGAGAAGAAAGCGTTCTCATTTTCTACATGCACTTACTAATGAACTTGAAAAGGCTTGATCATGTCAAATATATGTATTTATAACTTCCTAACAAAAGAAATCTCAAAAACAATGGATTTTATAAGGTTTAAAGGTCTTGTAGAACCAAAATTAACCAAATTTGGCCCAAATGGGAAGAAGCGTTCCTATTTTCTACATGCTCTTTCTAATGAACTTATAAAGGCTTGAATCATGTTACATATATGTACTAGTAACTCCCTAAGCATAGAAATCACTAATACAAAGCAAGTTATAAGGTTTTAAGGTCCGGTAGAACCGAAATCAACCGAATTCGAGCAAAATGAGAAGAAGCGTTCCCATTTTCTACATGCTCTTTCTAATGAACTTGAAAAGGCTTGATTTATGTCAAATATATGTATTCATAACTTCCTAAAAAAAGAAATCACAAAAAAAAGGATGTTATAAGGTTTTAAGGTCTTGTAGTACCAAAATCAAGCATATTCGGGCAAAATAGTAAGAAGCATTCCCATTTTCTACATACACTTTCTAATGAACATATAAATGCTTGAAACATGTTAAATATATGGATTTATAACTGCTAAAGAATAGAAATAAAAAAAAAGCAAGTTATAAGGTTTTATGGTCTTGTAGAACCGAATCAAGCAAACTCGAGCAACACGGGAAGAAGCATTCCCATTTTCGACATGCTCTTTCTAATGAACATGTAAAAGCTTGAATCATGTCAAATATATGAATTTATAACTTCATAACAAAATGAAAGTCAAATGCATTCAACAAACCTAATTGAGTCAAATGAAAGTCAAACACATTCAAACTAAGCTATTTAAATCAAATGAAAGTAAAATGCCTTTATTAAAGCTAATTTAGTCAAATGAAAGTCAAACATTTTCAAACAAAGCTTTTCGAATTAAATGAAAGTAAAATGCAATTAACAAAGCTAATTGAGTCAAATGAAAGTTAAACACATTCATTTAAAGCTAATTGACTCAAGTGAAAGTCAAATGCATTCTACAAAGTTAATTTGAGTCTAATGATAGTCAAATAAATTCAAACAAAGCTTTTTGAATCAAATGACAATCAAAATCATTCAACAAAGCAAATTAAGTCAAATGAAAATCAAACACATTCAAACAAAGCTTTTTGAATCAAATGAATGTAAATTGCATTCATCAAAGCTAATTGAGTCAAATGAAAGTCAAACACATTCAAACAATGCTTTTTGATTCAAATGAAAGTGAAATGCATTCAACAAAGATAATTGTGTCAAATTAAAGTTAAAAACATTCAAACATTGTTTTTTGATTCAAACGAATGTCAAACACATTCAAACAAAGTTTTTTGAACCAAATGAAAGTCAAATGCATTCAACAAAGCTACTTGAGTCAAGTGAAAGTCAAACACATTCAAACAAAGCTTTTTGAATCAAATGAAAGTCAAATGCATTCAACAAAGATAATTGAGTCAAATGAAAGTCAAACACATTCAAACAAAGCTTTTTGAATCAAATGAAAGTCAAAAGCATTCAACAAAGCTAATTTAGTAAAATGAAAGTCAAACACATTCAAACAACGCTTTTTGAATCAAAGGAAAGAAAAATGCATTCAACAAAACTAATTGAGCCAATTTAAAGTCAAACACATTCAAACAAAGCTTTTTGAATCAAATGAAAGTGAAATGCAATCAACAAAGCTAATTGAGTCAAATGAATGTTAACCACATTCAAACAAAGTTTTTGAACCAAATGAAAGTCAAATGCATTCCACAAAACTAATTGAGTTAAATGAAAGTCAAACACATTCAAACAAAGCGTTTAGAATCACATGAAAGTCAAATGCATTCAACAAAGCTAATTGAGTCAAATGAAAGTTAAACACATTCAAACAAAGCTTTTTGAATTAAATGAAAGTGAAATGTAATTATTAAAGCTAATTGAGTCAAATGAAAGTCAAACACATTCATACAAAGCTAATTGAGTCAAATGAAAGTCAAATGTATTCTACAAAGCTAATTGAGTCAAACGAAAGTAAAACACTTTCAAAAAAAGCTCTTTGAATCAAATGAAAGTCAAATGCATTCAACAAAGCTAATTGAGTCAAATGAAAGTCAAACACATTTAAACAATGCTTTTTAAATTAAATGAAAATCAAATGCATTCAACAAAGATAATTGAGTCAAATTAAAGTAAAACACATTTATACAAAGCTTTTTGAATCAAATGAATGTCAAACACATTCAAACAAAGCATTTTGAATCAAATAAAAGTCAAACGCATTCAACAAAGATAATTGAGTCAAATGAAAGTCAAACACATTCAAACAAAGCTTTTTGAATCAAATCAAAGTAAAATGCATTCATCAAAGATAATTGAGTCAAATGAAAGTCAAAAACATTCAAACAAAGCTTTTGGAAATAAATGAAAGTGAAATCCAATTAACAACGCTAATTGAGTCAAATGAATGTCAACCATTTTCAAACAAAGCTTTATGAATCAAATGAAAGTCAAATGCATTCAACAAAGATAATTGAGTCAAATGAAAGTAAAAAACATTCAAACAAAGCTTTTGGAAATAAATGAAAGTGAAATCCAATTAACAACGCTAATTGAGTCAAATGAATGTCAACCATTTTCAAACAAAGATTTTTGAACCTAATGAAAGTCAAATGCATTCTACAAAGGTAATTGAGTTAAATGAAAGTAAAACACATTCAAACAAAGCTTTTAGAATCAAATGAAAGTCAAATGCATTCAATAAAGATAATTGAGTCAAATGAAAGTCAAGCACATTTATACAAAGCTTTTTAAATCAAATTAATGTCAAACACATTCAAACAAAGCTTTTTGAAACAAATGAAAGTCAAATTCATTCAACAAAGATAATAGAGTCAAATAAAAGTCAAACACATTCAAACAAAGCTTTTAAAATCATATGAAAGTCAAATGCATTCAACGAAACTAATTGATTCAAATGAAAGTCAACCACATTCAAGCATAGCTTTTGATTGAGTCAAATGAAAATGAAATGTGTTCATTAAAGCTAATTAAGTCAAATTAAAGTCAAAACACATTCAAATAATGCTTTTTAAATCAAATGAAAATCAAATGCATTCATCAAAGCTACTTGAATCAAATGAAAGTCAAACAAAGCTTTTTGAATCAAATGAAAGTCAAATGCATTCAACAAAGCGAATTGAGTCAAATGAAATTCAAACACATTTAAACAATGCTTTTTAAATTAAATGAAAGTCAAATGCATTGAATAAAGATAATTGAGTCAAATGAAAATCAAACACATTCATACAAAGCCTTTTGAATCAAATGAATGTGAAACACATTCAAACAAAGCTATTTAAAACAAATGAAAGTCAAATTCATTCAACAAAGATAATTGAGTCTAATAAAAGTCAAACACATTCAAACAAAGCTTTTTGAATCAAATAAAAGTCAAATGCATTCAACAACAATAATTGAGTCAAATGAAAGTCAAACACATTCAAACAAAGCTAGTTGAATTAAATGAAAGTGAAATGCAATTAACAAAGTTAATTGAGTCAATTGAATGTAAATCATATTCAAACAAAGCTTTTTGAACCTAATGAAAGTCAAATCCATTCTACAAAGCTAATTGAGTCAAATGAAAGTCAAACACAGTTTTTTGAGTCAAATGAAAGTCAAATGCATTCAACAAAGTTAATTAAGCCAAATGAAAGTCAAACACATTCAAACAATGCTTTTTTAATCAAATGAAAGTCGAATGCATTCAACAAAGCGAATTGAGTCAAATGAAAGTCAAACACATTTAAACAATGCTTTTTAAATTAAATGAAAGTCAAATGCATTGAATAAAGATAATTGAGTCAAATGAAAATCAAACACATTCATACAAAGCCTTTTGAATCAAATGAATGTCAAACACATTCAAACAAAGCTATTTAAAACAAATGAAAGTCAAATTCATTCAACAAAGATAATTGAGTCTAATAAAAGTCAAACACATTCAAATAAAGCTTTTGAATCAAATGAAAGTCAAATGCATTCAACAAAGATAATTGAGTTAAATGAAAGTCAAACACATTCAAACAAAGCTTTTTGAATTAAATGAACGTGAAATACAATTAACAAAATTAATTGAGTCAAATGAATGTAAACCATATTCAAATAAAGCTTTTTGAACCTAATGAAAGTCAAATGCATTCTACAAAGCTAATTGAGTCAAGTGAAAGTCAAACAAAGTTTTTTGAGTCAAATGAAAGTCAAATGCATTCAACAAAGTTAATTGAGCCAAATGAAAGTCAAACACATTCAAACAATGCTTTTTGAGTCAAATGAAAGTGAAATGCATTCAACAAAGCTAATTGAGTCAAATGAAAGTCAAACAAATTTAAACAATGACTTTTAAATTAAATGAAAGTCAAATGCATTCAACAAAGATAATTGAGTCAAATGAAAGTGAAACACATTCATACAAAGCTTTTTGAATCAAATGAATGTCAAACACATTCAAACAAAGCTATTTAAAACAAATGAAAGTCAAATTCATTCTACAAAGTTAATTGAGTCTAATAAAAGTCAAACACATTCAAACAAAGCTTTTTGAATCAAATGAAAGTCAAATGCATTCAACAACGATAATTGTGTCAAATGAAAGTCAAAAACATTCAAACAAAGCTTGTTGAATTAAATGAAAGTGAAATGCAATTAACAAAGTTAATTGAGTCAAATGAATGTAAATCATATTCAAACAAAGCTTTTTGAACCTAATGAAAGTCAAATGCATTCTACAAAGCTAATTGAGTCAAATGAAAGTTAAACACAGTTTTTTGAGTCAAATGAAAGTCAAATGCATTCAACAAAGTTAATTGAGCCAAATGAAAGTCAAACACATTCAAACTATGCTTTTTTAATCAAATGAAAGTCAAATGTATTCAACAAAGCTAATTGAGTCAAGTGAAAGTTAAACACATTTAAACAATGCTTTTTAAATTAAATGAAAGTCAAATGCATTCAACAAAGATAATTGAGTCAAATGAAAGTCAAACACATTCATACAAAGCTTTTTGAATCAAATGAATGTCAAACACATTCAAACAAAGCTATTTAAAACAAACGAATGTCAAATTCATTCAACAAAGATAATTGAGTCTAATAAAAGTCAAACACATCCAAACAAAGCTTTTTGAATCAAATAAAAGTCAAATGCATTCAACAACGATAATTGAGTCAAATGAAAGTCAAACACATTCAAACAAAGCTAGTTGAATTAAATGAAAGTGAAATGCAATTAACAAAGTTAATTGAGTCAAATGAATGTAAATCATATTCAAACAAAGCTTTTTGAACCTAATGAAAGTCAAATGCATTCTACAAAGCTAATTGAGTCAAATGAAAGTCAAACAAAGTTTTTTGAGTCAAATGAAAGTCAAATGCATTCAACAAAGTTAATTGAGCCAAATGAAAGTCAAACACATTTAAACAATGCTTTTTTAATCAAATGAAAGTCGAATGCATTCAACAAATCTAATTGAGTCAAATGAATGTCAAACACATTTAAACAATGCTTTTTAAATTAAATGAAAGTCAAATGCATTGAACAAAGATAATTGAGTCAAATGAAAGTCAAACACATTCATACAAAGCCTTTTGAATCAAATGAATGTCAAACACATTCAAACAAAGCTATGTAAAACAAATGAAAGTCAAATTCATTCAACAAAGATAATTGAGTCTAATAAAAGTCAAACACATTCAAATAAAGCTTTTGAATCAAATGAAAGTCAAATGCATTCAACAAAGATAATTGAGTCAAATGAAAGTGAAACACATTCAAACAAAGCTTTTTGAATTAAATGAACGTGAAATGCAATTAACAAAGTTAATTGAGTCAAATGAATGTAAACCATGTTCAAACAAAGCTTTTTGAACCTAATTGATGAGTGACATTTTTGGACTCATTTGGTTCCTTTTTGGATGATTTTTATTCCATTATTATCTCTCCTTTCTTTAGTTTTCCTTAATTTTATTCTTGTTTTCTTCATTTTATGCATTTTGTAGTTAGTTTCTCTATTTTGTGCTTTTTCTAGTTTATTTGTTATTTTTCCCTTTTATTTGCTTTTTCTCCTTTGTTTGTAGGTTGTGATTGATTGTCCAAGGATTCCCGAGCTTCCTCTCCATGATCTTTCATTGTTTTCATGCCTAAAGCTTGTGTAAGAAGTTTCAAGTCAAAAGAGGGATCAAAGGGGCATGCTTCAAGGCCTTATAAATGCCTTCCTCATGGCTCATTTTCTTCAAGAAATTCAAGGAAGTTGCTGCCTACCTTGTCCTCCATCATCATCACCTAGGATGCGTGCACCTCGTGAGCAAGGGCAAAGAAGAAAGGAGGGCGCTGCAGCTATGTGCGGGCGCACATGAGGAGTGTGCGGCCGCACATCAGTCGTGTGCGGCCGCACATATGGTGTGTGCGGGCGCACATCCCTGGGTGTGCTCCCGTGCGCACCGTTCTCTCTCCTCCGAGCGCCCGCACCTGCGTGGGTCTCTTCTTGGGCGTCAATACCGACCTTCTCCTTTGTATATATAGTTTTTCCCTTCTATTTTTGTGGTAAGAATTCATAATAGAATTAGATCATATTCTTAGCTTAGTGGAGAGCTTCTCTCTCTAGATTTAGGGGTTAGTTTTAGGAGTAGATTTTAGAGAGAGAAAGTGAAGAATTTCAATGGTGATTGAGAGATTGAAGATCCAATGGTGACAATTGTATTGGAGATCTACTCTATTATCAATGAGCATTTCTAAACTCTATCTCATTTATTGTTTTGTTTAGTATTATTGTTTAGATTGTTGATTTTGATTGAGTTTTGATGATTTGATGATTGATGTTTGATTAGAGTAATTGTTCTTCTTTAATTGTTGATTCTTTGATTGTTGATTGTTGATTGTTAATTTCTTTAGTTGTTGATTGAATTGATGATGTTGCTAGAGTAGTTGTTTGGTTAGGGATTTGGTGAAGCTTTTAAAATGTAATGAATTGATGTAGATTGGGGATTTTGATGGAGTTGATGATGTGATTAAATTGGTTAATTGATTATGTGCATGTGTGTGTTTGATTTAGGCTTGATCACCCTTGTTATTCACACTAGATTGCATTGTAAGTTCACATTGATACGGACCATTGATTTGTGGCTTGCATTTACACGATTGAGGTGTCTTGTGATGTTTCCTAGCTAGAGTTTATCGTAGTTGACGCTAGTTAGACCTCTAGGAGAATAGCTTGATATGCTCTTTTGGTTGCATAATTGATCTTCCCTCACATTGCTTGACTTAGTCAACTTCCTAAACCAATTTGCTTTGTTCATTGCTAATATAAGTGAATCCTAATCCCTAGCATTATATTTGTTTGGTTTCTTTGTCTTAGTAGTTGTTAGTGTCCTCTTTTACCCTTCGTCTTCGACCTAGCTTAGGCACATAATTGAAAGCACTTAGACATTACTGTTCCTTTGGGTTCGACCCTTAACTTACCTCTATACTTGTATTTAGGTTTGTTGAGTGTTTATAAATTTTGTTTGACTTAGGAGGATTAGTCCAACGACCTAATTTTCCCACGTCACTAATGAAAGTCAAATGCATTCTGCAAAGCTAATTGAGTCAAATGAAAGTCAAACAAAGTTTTTTGAGTCAAATGAAAGTCAAATGCATTCAACAAAGTTAATTGAGCCAAATGAAAGTCAAACACATTTAAACAATGCTTTTTTAATCAAATGAAAGTCGAATGCATTCAACAAATCTAATTGAGTCAAATGAATGTCAAACACATTTAAACAATGCTTTTTAAATTAAATGAAAGTCAAATGCATTGAACAAAGATAATTGAGTCAAATGAAAGTCAAACACATTCATACAAAGCCTTTTGAATCAAATGAATGTCAAACACATTCAAACAAAGCTATGTAAAACAAATGAAAGTCAAATTCATTCAACAAAGATAATTGAGTCTAATAAAAGTCAAACACATTCAAATAAAGCTTTTGAATCAAATGAAAGTCAAATGCATTCAACAAAGATAATTGAGTCAAATGAAAGTGAAACACATTCAAACAAAGCTTTTTGAATTAAATGAACGTGAAATGCAATTAACAAAGTTAATTGAGTCAAATGAATGTAAACCATGTTCAAACAAAGCTTTTTGAACCTAATTGATGAGTGACATTTTTGGACTCATTTGGTTCCTTTTTGGATGATTTTTATTCCATTATTATCTCTCCTTTCTTTAGTTTTCCTTAATTTTATTCTTGTTTTCTTCATTTTATGCATTTTGTAGTTAGTTTCTCTATTTTGTGCTTTTTCTAGTTTATTTGTTATTTTTCCCTTTTATTTGCTTTTTCTCCTTTGTTTGTAGGTTGTGATTGATTGTCCAAGGATTCCCGAGCTTCCTCTCCATGATCTTTCATTGTTTTCATGCCTAAAGCTTGTGTAAGAAGTTTCAAGTCAAAAGAGGGATCAAAGGGGCATGCTTCAAGGCCTTATAAATGCCTTCCTCATGGCTCATTTTCTTCAAGAAATTCAAGGAAGTTGCTGCCTACCTTGTCCTCCATCATCATCACCTAGGATGCGTGCACCTCGTGAGCAAGGGCAAAGAAGAAAGGAGGGCGCTGCAGCTATGTGCGGGCGCACATGAGGAGTGTGCGGCCGCACATCAGTCGTGTGCGGCCGCACATATGGTGTGTGCGGGCGCACATCCCTGGGTGTGCTCCCGTGCGCACCGTTCTCTCTCCTCCGAGCGCCCGCACCTGCGTGGGTCTCTTCTTGGGCGTCAATACCGACCTTCTCCTTTGTATATATAGTTTTTCCCTTCTATTTTTGTGGTAAGAATTCATAATAGAATTAGATCATATTCTTAGCTTAGTGGAGAGCTTCTCTCTCTAGATTTAGGGGTTAGTTTTAGGAGTAGATTTTAGAGAGAGAAAGTGAAGAATTTCAATGGTGATTGAGAGATTGAAGATCCAATGGTGACAATTGTATTGGAGATCTACTCTATTATCAATGAGCATTTCTAAACTCTATCTCATTTATTGTTTTGTTTAGTATTATTGTTTAGATTGTTGATTTTGATTGAGTTTTGATGATTTGATGATTGATGTTTGATTAGAGTAATTGTTCTTCTTTAATTGTTGATTCTTTGATTGTTGATTGTTGATTGTTAATT
Source organism: Chenopodium formosanum (assembly GCA_024500155.1). NCBI lineage: Eukaryota > Viridiplantae > Streptophyta > Magnoliopsida > Caryophyllales > Amaranthaceae > Chenopodium > Chenopodium formosanum. The sequence continues at coordinate 22,790,628 of CM044861.1, forward strand.
TCTTTAGTTGTTGATTGAATTGATGATGTTGCTAGAGTAGTTGTTTGGTTAGGGATTTGGTGAAGCTTTTAAAATGTAATGAATTGATGTAGATTGGGGATTTTGATGGAGTTGATGATGTGATTAAATTGGTTAATTGATTATGTGCATGTGTGTGCTTGATTTAGGATTGATCACCCTTGTTATTCACACTAGATTGCATTGTAAGTTCACATTGATACGGACCATTGATTTGTGGCTTGCATTTACACGATTGAGGTGTCTTGTGATGTTTCCTAGCTAGAGTTTATCGTAGTTGACGCTAGTTAGACCTCTAGGAGAATAGCTTGATATGCTCTTTTGGTTGCATAATTGATCTTCCCTCACATTGCTTGACTTAGTCAACTTCCTAAACCAATTTGCTTTGTTCATTGCTAATATAAGTGAATCCTAATCCCTAGCATTATATTTGTTTGGTTTCTTTGTCTTAGTAGTTGTTAGTGTCCTCTTTTACCCTTCGTCTTCGACCTAGCTTAGGCACATAATTGAAAGCACTTAGACATTACCTTTCCTTTGGGTTCGACCCTTAACTTACCTCTATACTTGTATTTAGGTTTGTTGAGTGTTTATAAATTTTGTTTGACTTAGGAGGATTAGTCCAACGACCTAATTTTCCCACGTCAAAATGGCGCCGTTGCCGGGGAACGGTGTCTATGTTTGAGTGTTTTTGATTGCTTGAGTCTAGGTCTTTGTTTTTAGTTTTCTTTTATTTGATTTCTTTTGTTTGCTTTATATAAAATGGCATGTCTATCTTTTTCTCAACATGATGAGCCTTTTTGTGAATATTTCAATAGACTTAAGGAATTTCTTGACTATAATTCTTGTAGTCTTTGGGAAGCTTGTGAGATTTGTTATCATGGTTTGAATGAGCAAACTAGGGATATAGTTGAAGGAATGCATAATGGTGAATTTAGAGCATTGTCAATTGATGATGCTTGGCTTTTTTATGTTTGGTTTGCTAGGGATGTTTATAATAGGAGTAATCATGTTCCTAATTTTGATGTGCAATGTCTTGATTCTTCTAATGTTAGCATGATTTCCCATGATTTGTCACATAATCCCATTAGTGAACCTAGAACACATGATTTCAACTCTATTTCCCCTTTTGTTCATGATAATGGAATACATGCTCAAGTTAATGCTAATGGTGTGTTTCAATATTCTTCATTATTTACCATGCCTTCTTGTGATGTCCTTCGTTCCCTTGATAATGAATCTCATGTTCTTGATTTTGCCCCCATCCCCCAATGTGATGTACATGCTCATGATTTCAATGTTGATTCTTCCAATCTTGGTTGTACTTCTTCTTCTATTGTTGAACCTCAATCTCCTACATCTTTTGAATCTCTTATTGCTACCTTGGAAACTCGAACTAGGCATGTTGAGCTTAGTGATGATCTTGGGCCTAAAATGGAGTCTACTCTTAATTGTTTGAGAAGTCAATTGGAGATGATGAAAAAGAGTGAGGAGCGTTTTGAGGAGCAAAAAAGGAGAAACGAAGAGCTAAAAAGCCAATTGTCATCTTTGATGCTTGTGTGTGAAAGTAACAAATCCAATGTGTGTGTTGAGGATGATGATGGTGATTTTGAGCAACCAAGAGTGTGTGAAGATACCTTTGGTGAGCATATGAGTGATGGTGAAGGAGTTGAGAGAGAAGAGAGTGTTGAATTTGAAATTCCCAACCCTCCCACCCTTTGTGATGAGTCTCAAGTGTGTGAATGTGACTCTTCTATCCATGAGTATTTGGACTCGTTTGAGGTTATGTCAAATGTGTTTATTGAGTGCATAAGGAATAGCCATAACCTTTTAAACAAGTTGATTAAGAAAGCTTCATGGGAGAGAGATGATTTTGAGTTATATTTGCCTCCATTCATGCATGGTTTTGAGACTCTAGGCTTTAAGGAAGTTGAGGGAGCTTTTATTCATGAAGGTAGTGGAGGAGATTATGTGGTTCCTCTTGGGAGTTGGATGTTTGAGGGAGATGGTGATCATGAGCGTTCTTCTTTTGAGGATTCTATGATTGATTTTCATGCCCTCATTGGTGATGTGAGACCTTATGTTGAGGGAGTAGCTAACCCTTTGCCTATTTCTCATACCCCTTTCTCTCAAAAGTTTAACCACATCCCCTATTGCCCTATTTTTCTCCCTTCCTTTGTTGGTAAGCCTATTGGGGATCCTTATGTCTATGATGATTTGAATGTGGCTCATTTGTCTCCAATTTGGGAAAAGGGTGATGTTGCCACCCAAAAATATTTTGAGGAGAGTTTGCTTTCTTTTTCCTTTTCTTCTTCTTTTTCTTTTTCCTTTTCTTCTTATTTTGTTGAGTTTTCTTTTGATTCTTCTTCCTTCCCTTGGCATCTCTCTCCTCATAGGTGTGCACTATGCTTGTTGCATGCCTTATTTTTGTCATGTGCACACTTACTTTCTTATGAAATGTGTAGCAGTGCATTTGACAAGCTCTTGCGTGCGTTGAATTATTATTTTACTAGAGCGGTCAAGCTTGGACCTTAAGCAAGCCTTTCTTGGGAAGTAACCCATGTCTTAGATTATATTTTCCTTTTCTTTTTAGAATAGATTTTTCTCTCATGGAAATGTTTGTGTGCCTTTTGCTAGGTACATGACTTGATATACTTTGGTGCTTCGGTTTGGATCAAGAATCAAGGAAGGTTGACTCCTATTTTTACTAGCACATGGAAACAAGGTTCAATTCTTGAAAAATTAGCTATGAAAGGTTTAATTGGGTCATTTGCGGGTATTTACACCCACCTCAAATCCGGTAATATCTTTCTTTGCTCTTTCTCTAGTGGATGATGACTTGTTGGACATATGTTGGTTTGTTGGATTGATCTCCTTGTTTTCCCCTCCCATGGATTATATGATTTATGTTTGAGTGTATTGTCTCATTCAAGCTTGGGGGAGGGTATTCTATCATGTTTGGTGGGATGTTGATTATTATGTGTTATGCACCTTTGTATATGCTTTTCCATGTTTCTATTATTTTGAAAAACTCCAAAAAGATTTTCCTTTCTATCAAGGAAAATTTGCAATGTGTTTTGTTTTGTTCTTGCTTTGGACATAATAACATTTGGACTTGTATAATTGAATGCATTTCTTCCTAAATGGTAATGGTGTGCACGGTTTGAGAGTACGCTAGGTTGATTCTAGGATGAAGCATGCTAAGGTAGTTGGTTAGAACTAGTGGGAACATGAAACCGGATTCTACTTGTTTGTGGCCTGTTTGGTAGTTGCTTCCTATAGTCGATTTGACACCAATAGTGAGTTTTTGCTACAACCATGTGAGCTCTATGTTTTTCAAGCCTTCTACCTTATTTGTATGAGCGGCATGGACCCTTGACTTTTTGCAAACCTAATCTTGAAACTTGACTCATATATCTTGAATCCAAGACAGAACCATTTAGGGAGGACAAAGTCACCTTTTTCGGGGTGGTATTTTTCTTTTTTTTAGGATAGTTTATTCATTTTCTTTATTTTTGGGTTTACATTTGCCTTCTTGCAACCATTTGAGCCTTATACCTTCTTTTCAAGCCACATCTTTAGATCTTTGGCCTTTTGTTTCATTTTCTTTCTTCTCTTGGTTTTTGTGAAGCAATTGATCACGTTGATGGAGTTTGTGGAGGAGAAGTTGGAATGTTTGGTTCTTATGATAGCAAGATTGTGTTATGATTTCTTTGTGAATAATGTCAAATGAGTATGAGTAAAAGCCGTCCAATATTATAAAAGGCATGGACAAATAAGTGCAAAAGTTGTAAAAGCCGTCCAAAGTTAAAAGAGGCGAGGACAAAGCACTATTATAATAAAAAAGAAGAAAAAAAGTGAAAAATCAAAAATCAAAAATATTTTGATGTGAGTTTTCTCCCTTTTTGAGCATTGAGGACAATGCTCCATTTAAGCTTGGGGGGAAGCGTTCTCACGCTTTTTGTGTATATGTTTGTGGTTTATAGCTTTGAATAAGCTTGGGGGTGTGAGTATTTTTGTTTGGATTGGTGATTACTTGATTGTGTTTCTAAAGAAATGCACAATCTTTGTTTCACTTTTAGGAAAACCACAAAATTTCAAATTTTTAGCCTACCTTCACCCTTATTGCCTTACGTTACAACCTTGGGGAAAGACCTTTTGACCTAAATGGTTGAGTCACTCATCGGTGGAGAGGAATGTGAGTCTTAGGAATAGGGAGAGGGAATGCAAAAGTCAAGATGTCGAGTAGCCTAAAAAATTCTCTTTTTCCGGTTCCTTCGTGGAATCATTGGGATGCTCACTTGAGGTCGATTTGAAGCTATTAGGAAGAACGCGGTAAGATCGTTTGGGATGAAAGTGGATTGTGAAAACTAGTTCCTATGCTTAGCATATTTATGTTTCAATCAACCTTGGGTATCTTGGAACGTGCACTCCCTTACTTGTTTAGAAAGATTTGCATCCACTTGTGCTTGTACATTTGCAAAAGTCCTTTCATGAACATTTGTTTGCTTTTCTTGTATTTTGTTTTCTTGTTCATGCTTTGCCTTGTTTGTATTATTATGAGAGTTATGGGTCAAACTCTTAGGATACCATTACGAGACCTCACTCGTCCTCATAGGCGACTTTGGGGTTTAAAGGGCTTGTTGTAGCTAAAAACAACCGTGATTCCTACGACAATGAGTTTTAGTGTATATTCTTATCTTGAGTCTTTCTTTTTCAATAAAATTTTCATCCTCTCTCTTTCTTGCTTTGTTTTGCTCGAGGACGAGAAAAAGTTTAGCTTGGGGGAATTTGATGAGTGACATTTTTGGCACTCATTTGGTTCCTTTTTGGATGATTTTTATTCCATTATTATATCTCCTTTCTTTAGTTTTCCTTAGTTTTATTCTTGTTTTCTTCATTTTATGCATTTTGTAGTTAGTTTCTCTATTTTGTGCTTTTTCTAGTTTATTTGTTATATTTCCCTTTTATTTGCTTTTTCTCCTTTGTTTGTAGGTTGTGATTGATTGTCCAAGGATTCCCGAGCTTCCTCTCCATGATCTTTTATTGTTTTCATGCCTAAAGCTTGTGTAAGAAGTTTCAAGTCAAAAGAGGGATCAAAGGGGCATGCTTCAAGGCCTTATAAATGCCTTCCTCATGGCTCATTTTCTTCAAAAAATTCAAGGAAGTTGCTGCCTACCTTGTCCTCCATCATCATCACCTAGGATGCGTGCACCTCGTGAGCAAGGGCAAAGAAGAAAGGAGGGCGCTGCAGCTATGTGCGGGCGCACATGAGGAGTGTGCGGCCGCACATATGGTGTGTGCGGCCGCACATATGGTGTGTGCGGGCGCACATCCCTGGGTGTGCTCCCGTGCGCACCGTTCTCTCTCCTCCGAGCGCCCGCACCTGCGTGGGTCTCTTCTTGGGCGTCAATACCGACCTTCTCCTTTGTATATATAGTTTTTCCCTTCTATTTTTGTGGTAAAAATTCATAATAGAATTAGATCATATTCTTAGCTTAGTGGAGAGCTTCTCTCTCTAGATTTAGGGGTTAGTTTTAGGAGTAGATTTTAGAGAGAGAAAGTGAAGAATTTCAATGGTGATTGAGAGATTGAAGATCCAATGGTGACAATTGTATTGGAGATCTACTCTATAATCAATGAGCATTTCTAAACTCTATCTCATTTATTGTTTTGTTTAGTATTCTTGTTTAGATTGTTGATTTTGATTGAGTTTTGATGATTTGATGATTGATGTTTGATTAGAGTAATTGTTCTTCTTTAATTGTTGATTCTTTGATTGTTGATTGTTAATTTCTTTAGTTGTTGATTGAATTGATGATGTTGCTAGAGTAGAAGTTTGGTTAGGGATTTGGTGAAGCTTGTATAATGTAATGAATTGATGTAGATTGGGGATTTTGATGGAGTTGATGATGTGATTAAATTGGTTAATTGATTATGTGCATGTGTGTGTTTGATTTAGGCTTGATCACCCTTGTTATTCACACTAGATTGCATTGTAAGTTCACATTGATACGGACCATTGATTTGTGGCTTGCATTTACACGATTGAGGTGTCTTGTGATGTTTCCTAGCTAGAGTTTATCGTAGTTGACGCTAGTTAGACCTCTAGGAGAATAGCTTGATATGCTCTTTTGGTTGCATAATTGATCTTCCCTCACATTGCTTGACTTAGTCAACTTCCTAAACCAATTTGCTTTGTTCATTGCTAATATAAGTGAATCCTAATCCCTAGCATTATATTTGTTTGGTTTCTTTGTCTTAGTAGTTGTTAGTGTCCTCTTTTACCCTTCGTCTTCGACCTAGCTTAGGCACATAATTGAAAGCACTTAGACATTACTGTTCCTTTGGGTTCGACCCTTAACTTACCTCTATACTTGTATTTAGGTTTGTTGAGTGTTTATAAATTTTGTTTGACTTAGGAGGATTAGTCCAACGACCTAATTTTCCCACGTCACTAATGAAAGTCAAATGCATTCTGCAAAGCTAATTGAGTCAAATGAAAGTCAAACAAAGTTTTTTGAGTCAAATGAAAGTCAAATGCATTCAACAAAGTTAATTGAGCCAAATGAAAGTCAAACACATTCAAACAATGCTTTTTGAATCAAATGAAAGTGAAATGCATTCAACAAAGCTAATTGAGTCAAATGAAAGTCAAACACATTTAAACAATGACTTTTAAATTAAATGGAAGTCAAATGCATTCAACAAAGATAATTGAGTCAAATGAAAGTCAAACACATTCATACAAAGCTTTTTGAATCAAATGAATGTCAAACACATTCAAACAAAGCTATTTAAAACAAACGAAAGTCAAATTCATTCAACAAAGATAATTGAGTCTAATAAAAGTCAAACACATTCAAACAAAGCTTTTTGAATCAAATGAAAGACAAATGCATTCAACAACGATAATTGTGTCAAATGAAAGTCAAACACATTCAAACAAAGCTTGTTGAATTAAATGAAAGTGAAATGCAATTAACAAAGTTAATTGAGTCAAATGAATGTAAACCATATTCAAACAAAGCTTTTTGAATCAAATGAAAGTTAAAAGCATTCAACAAAGCTAATTTAGTCAAATGAAAGTCAAACACATTCATACAAAGCTTTTTGAATTAAACGAAAGTCAAAAACATTCAACAAAGATAATTGAGTCAAATAAAAGTCAAATGCGTTCAACAAAGCTTTTTGACTCAAATGAGAGTCAAACATATTCTAACAAAGCTTTTTGAATCAAATGAAAGTGAAATACATTCAATAAACATAATTGACTCAAATGATAATCAAACAGATTCATATAAAGCTTTTTGAATCAAATGAAAGTCAAACGCATTCAACAAAGATAATTGAGTCAAATGAAAGTCAAACACAATCAAAAATCCTTTTTAAATCAAATGAAAGTAAAATGCATTCAACAAAGATAATCTAGTCAAATGAAAGTTAAACACATTTATACGAAACTTTTTGAATCAAATGAATGTCAAACACATTTAAACAAAGCTTCTGAACCAAATAAAATTTAAATGCATTTAACAATGACATTTAAGTCAAATGAAAGTAAAACACATTCAAACAAAGCTTTTTGAGTTAAATGAAAGTCAAATGCATTCAACATAGATTTTTGACTAAACTGAAAGTCAAATACATTCAAACAAAGCTTTTTAAATCAAATTAAAGTAAAATGCATTTAACAAAGATAACTGTGTCAAATGAAAGTCAAACACATTCAAACAAAGCTTTATAAATTAAATGAAAGTCAAATGCATTCAATAAAGACATTTGAGTTAAATGAAAGTCAAACTCATTCATACCAAGCTTTTTAATCAAATGCATTCAACAAAGCTGTTTGACTCTAATGAAAGTCCAATAAATTCAAACAAAGCTTTATGAATCAAATGAAAGTCAAATGCATTCAATAAAGATAATTAAGTCAAATGAAAGTCAAACACATTAATACAAAGCTTTTTGAATCAATTAAAAGTCGAATGGATTCAACAAAGATAACTGAGTGATATAAAAGTCAAACACATTCAAACAAAGCTTTTTGAATCAAATGAAAGTCAAATGCATTCAACAAAGCTAATTAAGTTAAATGAAAGTCAAACACATTCAAACAAAGTTTTTTGAATCAAATGAAAGTCAAATGCATTCAACAAAGCTAATTCAATCAAATGAAAGTCAAACATTCAACAACGCTTTTTAAATTAAATGAAAGTCAAATGCATTCAACAAAGCTAATTAAGTCAAATAAAAGTCAAACACACTCAAACAAAACTTTTTGAATAAAATGAAAGTGAAATGTAATTAACAAAGCTAATTGAATTAAGTGAAAGTCAAACACATTCAAACAAAGCTTTTCGAATTAAATGAAAGTGAAATGCAACTAACAAAGCTAATTGAGTCAAATGAAAATCAAACACATTCATACAAAACTAATTGAGTTAAATGAAAGTCAAATGTATTCTACAAAGCTAATTGAGTAAAATGAAAGACAAACCCATTCAAATAAACCTTTTTGAATCAAAGGAAAGTCAAGTGCATTTAACAAAGATTTTTGAGTCAAATGAAAGTCAAACACATTCATACAAAGCTTTTTTTAATCAAATGAATATCAAACACATTCAACAAACCTTTTTAAATTTAATGAAAGTGAAATGCAATTCACAAATCTAATTGAGTAAAATGAAAGACAAACACATTTATAAAAAGCTAATTGAGTCAAAAGAAAGTCAAATGCATTCAACAAAGATAATTGAGCCAAATGAAAGTCAAACACATTCATACAAAGCTTTTTGAATTAAAAGAAAGTCAAACGCATTCAACAAGGATAATTGCTTCAAATGAAAGTCAAACACATTCAAACAAAGCTTTTTGAATCAAATCAAAGTAAAATGCATTCATCAATACCATTTATATGAAATGAGAGTCAAACACATTCAAACAAAGCTTTTATAATCAAATGAAAGTTAAATGCATTCAACAAAGATAATTGAGTCAAATGAAAGTCAAATACATTAAAACAAAGCTTTTTGAGTCAAATTAAATTCAAATGCATTTAACAAAGCTTTTTGACTCAAATGAAAGTTAAACATATTCAAACAAAGTTTTTTGAATCAAAAGAAAGTCAAATGCATTCAATAAAGATAATTGACTCATATAAAAGTCAAACACATTCATTCAAAGCTTTTTGAATTAAATGAAAGTCAAAAGCATTCAACAAAGATAATTGAGTCAAATGAAAGTCAAACACATTCAAACAAAGATTTTTGAATCAAATGAAAGTCAATTGCATTCAAAAAAGATAGTTGAGTGAAATGAAAGTCAAACACATTAAAACAAAGCTTTTTGAGTCAAATGAAAGTTAAATGCATTCAACAAAGCTTTTTGACTCAAATGAAAGTTAAACATATTCAAAGAAAGCTTTTTGAATCAAATGAAAGTCAAATGCATTCAATAAAGATAATTGACTCAAATGAAAATCAAACACATTAAAAAAAAGCTTTTTGAATCAAATTAAAGTCAAATGCATTCAACAAAGCTTTTTAACTCAAATGAAAGTCAAACATATTTAAACAAAGCTTTTTGAATCTAATGAATGTCAAATGCATTCAACAAAGATAATTGAACGAAATGAAAGTCAAACACATTCAAACAAAGCTTTTTGAATCAAATGAAAGTCAAATGCATTCAACAAAGATATTTAAGTCAAAGGAAAGTCAAACACATTCATACAAAGTTTGTAGGATCTAATGAAAGTCAAATGCATACAACAAAGATAATTGAGCGAAATGAAAGTCAAACACCTTTAAACAAAGCTTTTTGAAAATCAAATGCATTCAACAAAGATAATTGAGTCAAATTAAAGTCAAACACATTCAAACAAAGGTTTTTGAATCAAAAGAAAGTCAAATGCATTTAACAAAGATAATTAAGTCAAATGAAAGTCAAACGTATTCAAACAAAGCTTTTGAATCAAATGAAAGTCAACTGCATTCAATAAAGATCATTGACTTTAATGAAAGTCAAACACATTCATACAAAGCTTTTTGAATTAAATGAAAGTCAAACGCATTCAACAAAGATAATTGAGTCAAATGAAAGTCAAACACACTCTAACAAAGCTTTTTGAATCAAATGAAAGTCAAATGCATTCAACAAAGCTAATTAAGTCAAATGAAAGTCAAACACATTCTAAAAAAGCTTTTTGAATCAAATGAAAGTAAAATGCATTCAACAAAGTTAATTGAGTCAAATAAACGTCAAATACATTCAAACAAATCTTTTTGAATTAAATGAAAATGAAATGCAATTAAAAAAGCTAATTGAGTCAAACGAAATTTTATCATATTTTTACAAAGCTTTTTGAATCAAGAGAAAGTCAAATACATTCAACAAAGATAATTGAGTTAAATGAAAGTTATAAACATTCAAACAAAGCTTTTTGAATCTAATGAAACTCAAATGCATTCAACAAAGCTTTTTGAATCAAATGAGAGTCAAATGCATTCAATATAGATAATTGAGTAAAATGAAAGTCAAACACATTCAAAAAAAGCTTTTTGAATCAAATGAAAGTCAAATTCATTCAACAAAGATTATTGAGTGAAATGAAAGTCAAACACATTCATACAAAGCTTTTCGAATCAAATAAATGTCAAATACATTCAACAAAGATAATTGAGTCAAATGAAAGTCAAACACATTCAAACAAAGCTTTTTGAGTCAAATGAAAGTTAAACGCATTCAACAAAAATTATTGAATTAAATGAAAGTCAAACACATTCAAACAAAGCTCTTTGAATTAAATCAAAGAGAAATACAATTAAGAAAGCTAACTGAGTCAAATGAAAGTCAAATAAAAGTCAAACACATTCAAACAAATCTTTTTGTATCAAATGAAAGTCAAATGCATTCAACATGGATAATTGAGGCAAAAGAAAGTCACACACATTCATACAAAGCTTTTTGAATCAAATAAAACTCAAATGCATTCAACAAAGCTAATTGTATCAAATGAAAGTCAAACACATTCAAACAAAGCTTTTTGAGATAAGTGAAACTGAAATGCATTCAACAAAGATAATTGAGTCACAAGAAAGTAAAAAACATTCAAACAATGCTTTTTGTATCAAAAGAAAGTCAAACACATTAAAACAAAGCTTTTTGAGTCAAATGAAAGTCAAACACATTAAAAAAAAGCTTTTTGACTCAAATGAAAGTCAAACATATTCAAAGAAAGCTTTTTGAATCAAATGAAAGTCAAATGCATTCAATAAAGATAATTGACTTAAATGAAAATCAAACACATTAAAAAAAAGCTTTTTGAATCAAATTAAAGTCAAATGCATTAAACAAAGCTTTTTGAATAAAATGAGACTCAAATGCATTCAATAAAGATAATTGAGTCAAATGAAAGTCAAACACATTCATACAAAGCTTTTTGAATCTAATGAAAGTCAAATGCATTCAACAATGATAATTAAACGAAATAAAAGTCAAACACATTCAAACAAAGCTTTTTTAATCAAATGAAAGTCAAATGCATTCAACAAAGATAATTAAGTCAGAGGAAAGTCAAACACATTCATACAAAGTTTGTAGAATCTAGTGCAAGTCAAATGCATACGACAAAGATAATTGAGCGAAATGAAAGTCAAACACCTTCAAATAAAGCTTTTTGAATAAAATTAAAATCAAATGCATTCAACAAAGATAATTGAGTCAAATAAAAGTCAAACACATTCAAACAAAGCTTTTAGAATCAAATGAAAGTCAAATGCATTCAATAAAGATAATTGAGTCAAATGAAAGTCAAACACATTCAAACAAAGTTTTTTGAATCAAATGAAAATCAAATGCGTTCAATACAGCTAATTAAATCAAATTCAAATCAAACACCTTCAAACAAAGCTTTTGGAATCCAACGAGAGTCAAATGCATTCAACGAAGATAATTGAACGAAATGAAAGTCAAATGAAAGTCAAACACATTCAAACAATGCTTTTTGAATCAAATGAAAGTCAAACGCATTCAACAAACATAATTGAATCAAATGAAAGTCAAACCTATTCATACAAAGCTTTTTGAATGTAATGAAAGCCAAATGCATTCACCAAAGATAATTGAGCGAAATGAAAGTTGAACACATTCAAACAAAGCTTTTAGAATCAAATGAAAGTCAAATGCATTTAATAAAGATGTTTTGGTCAAATGAAAGTCAAACACATCCATACAAAGCTTTTTGAATAACATGAAAGTCAAACACATTCAACAAAGATAATTGAGTCAAATGAAAGTCAAACATAATAAAAAAACCTTTTTGAATCAAATGAAAGTAAAATGCATTCAACAAAGATAATTTAGTCAAATGAAAGTTAAACACATTCATACGAAGCTTTTTGAATCAAATGAATGTCAAACACATTTAAACAAAGCTTTTTGAGTTAAATGAAAGTCAAATGCATTCAATAAAGGTTTTTGACTAAAATGAAAGTCAAACACATTCAAACAAAGCTTTTTAAATCAAATTAATGTATAATGCATTCAACAAAGATAATTGTGTCAAATGAAAGTCAAACATATTTAAACAAAGCTTTATAAATTAAATGAAAGTCAAATGCATTCAATAAAGATATTTGAGTTAAATGAAAGTCAAACACATTCATACCAAGATATTTAGTCAAATGCATTCAACAAAGATCTTTGACTCTAATGAAAGTCCAATAAATTCAAACAAAGCTTTATGAATCAAATGAAAGTCAAATGCATTCAATAAAGATAATTAAGTCAAATGAGAGTCAAACACATTAATACAAAGCTTTTTGAATCAATTAAAAGTCGAATGGATTCGACAAAGATAACTGAGTGATATAAAAGTCAAACACATTCAAACAAAGCTTTTTGAATCAAATGAAAGTCAAATGCATTCAACAAAGCTAATTAAGTTAAATGAAAGTTGTAGGCGTCGTTCGAAGCGCGCCTACATTAAAGCATGGTGTGAATATGCTTGGCACTCATAGGAAGTGGGAATAGACATAACGATTAGGGACAACGAAAGTAGGGAGCCGCCAACAAGTTTTTAAGGAACTTGTAAACTGTTCACGGATCATTTAAGGCAACCACGATTAAGGGACAACGATAGGCAACAACGATTGACCCGTGAAGGTTACACCCCATTCATAATCCATGAGATTACTAACTCCATATGGTTCGGAACCACGAAAGGAGGATCGGGGATGATGCTACGAAGTGAGTCATGGAGTCACATTCGCCCGTATTGGCCTCTACTCGATTCTTATAGTGAAAAGTATTCTTGCGATCTCAAAGGCATACAAAAAAAATATTTAATTTGCTCCAAACTATTATTTTGCTAAATTGGTTGAATATTAATGCACACATAATTCTATAATATTGGTGATCACTTCGATTTAATAACAAGATTAAAAAGGAACCTAAACCGATTGTCCAAATTATCTTATTAGGCGTTATATTCAATTACACATTCCCTTTAACATGCACTATGGTGATCAATAAATATAGAATAAACATTAATATTGGAAGCAATATAGCAATAATTCCAACAATATAAAACCGTTAGAATAATAATAGAAATAAAAGGAACATGATTCTTACTTTGATTTTGCTTACTTGCTACTATAAAAACAATAAACGCGTTAGTAACTTCAAGGAAAATGAACAAACAATAATTAAAATGAAATTAAATTAAAGTAAATGAGAATTGATTTGGGGCCAAACCCTCAAATAGTTCGACCTTTCACACCGTGGCTTAAGGACAGAACCTCGGGTAAAGTATGGACTCCTTGGAGTGCTTAAGGAAGGTATTTTGAAAGTGGAGGGTAGGCTAATGTTTAGGCTAGAGCATAGAAGGGAAAAATGAGAGATTATTTTGATGCCCCGGACATCAAAAACAGTATCCCGTGACACGACAAAGTGTACCGTGACACGGTAAATTTCCCCGTCAGACGGGAGAAAATCCCGTGACACGGTACTCTTTTGAGTGACACGGGAGATTTTTAAACAAAAGGGAAAGAAAACGCGTTAGGGTTTACGCGGAAGGGACACATACTGTATCCGTGTCACATCAGGTCTCCCGTGACACGGGACACTTTGCCGTCAGACGGGAAAGTTTCCCGTGGTGCGGGAATTCTTGCCGTGACACGGGACAGTTTTGTCCTTTTTTCCGTCTAAATTCATTTTAAACCCTAATTTTAATCAGCATTTTAGGTGCCGATTGATAATTTTGGGCCATTTTTCTGATTTATTAAAATCGGGATAAAATAAGAAATAATTAAAGAGAGATAAATAAAAGGTTTGGGCCAAAATAAAAACTATGCTTTTACCAAACATCAAGACTGATCCACGGGCTATTAAGAAATACGAATTTAATTAAATATGATTTTTAAGCACTCTCGGGATTAAATACTAAACCCGACCAATAGTGGGGTGAAAGGTTGTTCATCATCGGGTTTGGCTTTGGGGAGACATTTTTAGGTGTCTACAAAAGTCAAACACATTCAAACAAAGTTTTTTGAATCAAATGAAAGTCAAATGCATTCAGCAAAGCTAATTGAGTCAAATGAAAGTCAAACACATTCAACAACGCTTTTAAAATTAAATGAAAGTCAAATGCATTCAACAAAGCTAATTGAGTCAAATGAAAGTCAAACACACTCAAACAAAACTTTTTGAATAAAATGAAAGTGAAATGCAATTAACAAAGCTAATTGAATTAAGTGAAAGTCAAACACATTCAAACAAAGCTTTTCGAATTAAATGAAAGTGAAATGCAACTAACAAAGCTAATTGAGTCAAATGAAAATCAAACACATTCATACAAAGCTAATTGAGTTAAATGAAAGTCAAATGTATTCTACAAAGCTAATTGAGTAAAATGAAAGACAAACCCATTCAAATAAACCTTTTTGAATCAAAGGAAAGTCAAGTGCATTTAACAAAGATATTTGAGTCAAATGAAAGTCAAACACATTCATACAAAGCTTTTTTAATCAAATGAATATCAAACAGATTGAACAAACCTTTTTAAATTTAATGAAAGTGAAATACAATTCACAAATCTAATTGAGTAAAATGAAAGACAAACACATTTATAAAAAGCTAATTGAGTCAAAAGAAAGTCAAATGCATTCAACAAAGATAATTGAGCCAAATGAAAGTCAAACACATCCAAACAAAGCTTTTTGAATCAAATGAAAGTCAAATACATTCAACAAAGCTAATTGAGTCAAATGAAAGTCAAACAGATTCAAACAAAGCTTTTTGAATCAAATGAAAGTCAAAAGCATTTAACAAAGCTAATTGAGTCAAATGAATGTCAAACACACTAAAACAAAGCTTTTTAAATGAAACGAAAGTCAAGTGCATTCAACAATGCTTTTAACTCAAATGAAAGTCAAACACATTCAAACAAAGCTTTTAGAATCTAATGAAAGTAAAACACATTCAAATGAAAGTCAAATGCATTCAACAAAGCTAATTGAGTCAAATGAAAGTCAAACACTTTCATCAAAGCTTTTAGAATCTAATGAAAGTCAAACACATTCAAACAAAGCTTTTTGAAACAAATGAAAGTCAAATGCATTCAACAAAGCTAATTAAGTCAAACACATTCATACAATAGTTTATGAATCAAATGAAAGTCAAATGCATTCTACAAGGCTAATTGAGTCAAATGAAAGTCAAACCCATTCAAACATAGCTTTTTAAATCAAACACATTCAAACAAAGCGTTTTGAATTAGATGAAAGTGAAATGCAATTAACAAAGCTAATTGGGTCAAATGAAAGTCAAACACATTCATGCAAAGCTAGTTGGGTCAAATAAAAGTCAAATGCATTCTACAAAGCTAATTGAGTCAAATGAAAGTCAAACACATTCAAACAATGCTTTTTGAATCAAATTAAAGTCAAATGCATTCAACAAAGTTAATTGAGTCAAATCAAAGTCAAACACATTCAAACAAAGCTTTTTGAATCAAATGAAAGTAAAATGCATGCTACAAAGCTAATTGAGTCAAATGAAATTCAAACACATTCAAACAATGCTTTTTGAATCAAATGAAAGTCAAATACATTCAACTAAGCTAATTGACACAAATAAAAGTCAAACACACACAAACAAAGCATTTTGAATCAAATGAAAGTAAAATGCATTCTACAAAATTATTAAATTAAATGAAAGTCAAACACCTTCAAACAAAGCTTTTTGAATTAAATCAAAGTGAAATGCAATTAACAAAGCTAACTCCTTTAAAAAAAAAAAGAAAAAAACAAAGCTAACTGAGTCAAATGAAAGTCAAACACATTCATAAAAAGCTAATTGAGTCAAATGAAAGTCAAATGCATTTTACAATGCTTATTGAGTTAAATGAAAGTCAAACACATTCAAACAAAGTTTTTTGAAACAAATGAAAGTCAAATGCATTCAAAAAAGCTAATTGAGTCAAATGAAAGTCCAACACATTGAATCAAATCTTTTTTAATCCAATAAAAGTCAAATGCATTCAACAAAGATTTTTGACTCAAATGAATGTCAAGCACATTCAAACAAAGCTTTTTGAATCAAATGAAAGTCAAATGCATTCAATAAAGATAATTGTGTCAAATAAAAGTCAAATACACACATACATAGCATTTTGAAACAAATGAAAGTTAAGTGCATTCAACAAATATAATTAAGTCAAATGAAATTAAAACACATTCAAACAAAGGTTTTTATATCAAATGAAAGTCAAATGCATTTAACAAGGCTAATTGAGTTAAATGAAAGTCAAACACATTCAAACAAAGCTTTTTAAACTAAATAAAGTCAAGTGCATTCAGCAATCTTTATGACTCAAATGAAAATTAAACACATTCAAACAAAGCTTTTTGAATTATATGAAAGCCAAATGCATTATACAAAGATAATTGAGTCAAATGAAAGTCAAACACATTCAAACAATACGTTTTGAATCCAATGAAAGTCAAATGCATTCAACAAAGGTAATTGAGTCAAATGAAAGTCAAACACATTCAAACAAAGCTTTTTCAATCAAATGAAAGTCAAACGCATTCAAACAAAGCTTTTGAAGTAAATGAAAGTGAAATGCAATTAACAAAGCAAATTGAGTCAAATGAATGTCAAACACATTCATACAAAGGTAATTGAGTCAAATGAAAGTCAAATGCATTCTACAAAGCTAATTCAGTCAAATGAAAGTTAAACACATTCAAACAATGCTTTTTGAATCAATCTAAAGTCAAATGCATTCAACAAAGCTAATTGAGTCAAATGAAAGTCAAACATATTCAAACAAAACTTTTTGTATCAAATGAAAGTAAAATGCATTCAACAAAGGTAATTGAGTCAAATGAAAGTCAAACACTTTCACACAATGCTTTTTGAATCAAATGAAAGACAAATGCATTCAATAAAGATAATTGAGTCAAATGAAAGTAAAACACATTCATACAAATCTTTTTGAATCAAATGAAAGTCAAATGCATTCAACTAAATTAATTGAGTCAAATGAAATTCAAACACATTCAAACGAAGCTTTTTGATTCAAATGAAAGTAAAATGCATTCAACAATGGTAATTGAGTCAAATAAAAGTCAAACACATTCAAACAAAGCTTGTTGAATTCAATGAAAGTTAAATACAATTAACAAAGCTAATTGAGTCAAATGAAAGTCAAACACATTATACAAAGCTAATTGATTCAATTGAAATTGTTATTTTTGCGAGATGTCAAAAGTCGGTAACCCAACCTCCTATAATTGCTTTAACTCTTCAATAAGAGGTTGCAAGTACACATCGAGATTCCCTTTAGGATTCTTCGGACCTGGAATTATCAAACTTAGAAACATAAAAGGTTTCATCATGCATAATTCAGGTGGAAGATTATAAGGAGTTGAAATGACGGGCTAACAAGAATATTGCCTTCCTGTCTTTCCAAATGGTGAAAATCCGTCGGTACAAAGACTCAGTCGGACATTTCTAGGCTCCGCAGCAAAAGAAGGGTACTCTTCATCTAGGTGTTTCCACGCCTCTCCATCACTTGGATGAGACATAAGGCCATGAACTCGAGGATTATCTTTATGCCACCGCATCTGCTCCGCAGTAGATCTTGTTGCATATAATCTTTGTAATCTCGGGCCTACAGGAAAGTAAATAAGAGCACTATGAGGAGAATTGTTGCCACTTTCTCTAAGTGTCTTATAACGACTTCCTTTGCAATATAGACATTCTTTGAGATCTTTGTGTTCCTTCCAAAATAATATACATCCATTTGGACATACATGAATCTTTTGGTGTGGAAGTTCTGGCCCTTCGAGCAATTTCTTAGTCTTGTAAAAACTATGTGTCATCTTGTTTTCATCAGGGCACATGTCTTTCATTAAGGAAGCAACACCATCTATAGCTTTATGTGGAATATTATACTCGGACTTGATGTTTGCCATCCTTGCAGCTCCAGACAATACAGACAACTTGCAGCCATCATACAATGGCTCTTTGATAAGTGATATTTATGTCACTCGTAGGGGTAGTATTTAGGTTATTTTCGTGTTTATTTTCCCTTATTTTTCCTTTTATTCTCTTGTTTTCTCTTTAATAAAGTCTCTAGTTTATTTTGGTAATTTTGGTGTGTTTTAGTTCATTTTCTTTATTTTATTAGTTTTAGTCTATTTTCCTATTTTATTTTATTTATTTCTATTTTATTTATTTCTATTTTATTTGTCTTGGTTTTATTTTATTTCGTCCTTTATTTATTTTCATTTTATTTATTTCTATTTTATTTATTTTATCTTATTTTATTCTTTGTCCCGATTCTCCCTTATGTTTGTTTGGTTGTGTAGGATCATGCTCGGAGGTCGGAGGTTCGAGTTCAAGGTCCGAGGCACAAAAATGAACTAAGCAAGCTGCTGCTCCAGGCCAACCCCTGCTGCCACTCTTAACCATCACCCCACCTCTTTCTTAACCTCCACCACACTCCTCCACCACTCACTGTCCCCTGCTTCTCCCCTGCTCCTCAAACCACCACACAAAACAGCAGCCCACTCACTCACCTGCACAGCCACCTCGCAACAACCACACACACTCACAGCAACTGCAACAACAACAACCAACAGCACCAATTAAACCACCAATCAAACCTCCATCCAGCCACCGCATCTCCAAACACACACCAGCACCAACCACCGCCAAAACCACCACAATCAGCCACACCCAGCAGCCACGCACCACCAACTCCACCAATCACAGCCACCACTACCCCCTGTTCTCACGCACAACACAAATCAACTCCCCTGTTTCCACCGCACTTCACCCTATTAACCACTCACACGCCCATCAGCACCCATCACTTCCAATCATCTCCACAACTAACACCACGAACATCGCAACAACCTCCAACCTCCAGCAACTGCAGCAACAACATGCACCACCTCCAATCAACAACAACCACCCAAATCACCACCAAATTACTTACCTCATAGCCGCGCAACTCCAATTGCAACTACCCAAACCTCCGCGGCCGCGCAGCTCTGTCAGAAGGCGCACAAATTGGAGTCGAAATTCAGAGTTGAGGCAGTAAGTTTGCGTGACCTCTGCGCGGTGTCTTCGCGGGCGCGTAAATCGGGGTTCAGTTTGAACCACATCACGAGCTTTGCACGTGATTATTAATGAAGATCAACAACCTTGATTGATGCTCGATGATATGCAATGATGTTGAATGGTTGTGATTCAATGATGAACGACTATGATCGAACGGTGATGGCTAGTGATGCAATTGAGCAGCCAAGTCGAAGAGAGAGAAAGAAAATGCCTGATGGTTTTGGGGGATTTGTGGATTTTTATTTTCTTTTAATTTTATTTCATTTTTATTCCCTTTTTCTATTTTCCTTTTCTTATTTTCTTTTCTCTTTTATTTTCTTTTTATTTCCTTTTCTTTCTTTATTTATTTTCTTCTTTTATTTTTCTATTTTTCCTCGTTTTATGAAGTTAGTATAAATACCCATTTTTGGGGTAATTAGAAGGGGAACATTTTTAGCTATTATTCTACTCTCTAATTTAGTTTTAGGGGAGCTTCACTCTCTAGGTTTAGATTAGAATTAGAGTAGTTTAGAGAGAGAAAGTGAGGGTTTTTTTCCATTGATGAACTTGGATATTGAAGAAGGAGCTTGATTGAATCTTTGCAAATCTTCATCTTCAATTAATGAGCAATCTCTTACTCTCTTTCTTTGTTTTTGTATTTAGTTTTATTTGCTTATTTTGATTTTCCTTCATTGCTTGTTGATCATGTTGATTCTTGATTATTTGTTGATTAATCTTGTTATTGTCATGATTAGTGAGGAATTTCCCCATTGAGGGGATGGTTGTGGTGTAGTTGGATCTTGAGCATGCTCTAGGTTTAGAGTTGATTTATTTGTGATTAAAGTCTTTATATGCTTGATATTCTTTAATCTACTTGCAAAATGCATGTTGTTAGTTGATTAAAGGTGAATATTTGCTAACAAGGAACAGAAGTTGACTTAGTTAAGGTTCATTGTTATCGATTGTTATTTAATAGTACCTCCTAGTATATGGTTCTAATGTGGAAACATAGAGGCTATGTTAGGAGATGCCAATTGACCCCGGAAGGCGGCTAGATTGGACCCTTTATTTCGATATTTGAGCATGTTTAGTTCATAATTAATTCAACTTCTATGCTTTTGTTTATGTTCAAGTGAATGCTATATAACTAAACCATTTCCCTTAATGTTTTATTTCTTGTTTTAGCATCTTTAGACTTTAGTTTACTTATCTCCTCTTCCGGACTAGCTTAATTGTCAATAACATTTGGTAGTGTTTAACCGTTCTCTGTGGTTCGACCCCTATGCTTGCCTTATACTCGTATTAGGTTTGTTTAGGTGTATAAATTGTATTTGATCTAGGTGTAGTCGTTTGACGACGCGATTATTCCCTTGTCAAATTGGCGCCGTTGCCGGGGAACGGCTTCCATTACCGTTGTGTTATCTTATTGAGACTAGTCCATTGTATATATTTTTCCTTTGATTTATTTTTGTTCTCTTTGTTTTATTTTTGTTGATGAATGATGGCACGTTTTTCTTTTCCTCAATATGATTGTGAGCCTTTTTATGTCTACTTCCATAGACTTGTAGAGTTTTTGAACTATAATGGTTGTAATCCTTGTGAAGCTTGTGAGATTTGTTATTGTGGCATGAATGAACAAACGAGATATGAAGTTGAAAGTAGGTTTAATGGTGAATTTCAAGCATTAACGGTTCATAATGCTTGGTGCTTTTTTGTACGGTTTGCTAAGGATGAAGATGCTTGAGAGCAAAATTCTCCAATTAGCCAACTCTCAAGAAAATGCCCTTCCTTCTTCTTCTCTTCCCCATATGAGTGAGGATCCCATTAGAGAGCATTCAAGTGATGGTGAAGGAGTAGAGAATGAAGAGAGTGTTGATTTTGAAAATCCTAATTCTCTTTCCCATCTTGATGAGTCTCAAGTGTATGTTTGTGACCCTTCCATCTACGAGTATATAGACTCTTTTGAGCTAATGTCCCACATATTTTTCGAGAGTCATATGAGGACTTATAGATTATTGGATGATTTCATCGAGAAGTCTTCTTGGCACTTAGATGAGTTTGAGATGAATCTACCTCCATTCATGCACGATTTTGGGACCTTGGGTTTTGAGATAGTTGAAGGAAAAGTTGTCTATTGTGGTGAAAAGGAGGATAAGGTTGATTCCCTTGGAGTTTTTGAGCTTGAGGGAGGTGTAGATCGTGAGTGCCCTTCGTTTGAGGACTCTATGATTGATTTTCATGCCCTCATTGGCGATGTGAGGCCTTGTGGTGAGGGAGTAGCTACCCCTTTTCCCGTTTCTCATACCCCTTTTTCTCTAAGGTTTGACCACATCCTTCCTTACCCTATTTCTCTCCCTTCCTATCTCAAAGAGCCTATTGGGGAGCCGCCCTCTATGGATGATTTTCATGTCCCTCCTTCCATCATTGTAGAGGATAAGAGGAATTTTGCCAACCAAAAATTTTGTGATGAGGATTTGCCTTTTACCTTTTCTTTCCATTGTTCTTTTCCTTCTTCTACTTCTTACTTTCTTGAGTTTCCTTTCGACCCTTCTTCTTCTTTCTTTTGGCATCTCCCTCTTCACTTACGTACAATAATTTTATTGCACGTCCTTATTCCGTCATTTCCCTATTTACACCCCCATGAAATGTGTAGTAGTGCATTTGACAAGCTCTTGCGTGCGTTGAATTATTATTTCCTAGAGCGGTCTTGCTTGGACGTTAAACAAGCCTTTGCGGGAAGTAACCCGTGTTTTATTGCTTTCATTTTCCTTTGTTTTTAGATTAGATTTTCTCTCATGGACGTGTTTGTGTTCCTTGCTAGGTACACAACTTGATATACTCTTGTGCATTGGTGATGATCAAGAATCAAGGAAATGTGCCCCAACTTACCTATCATGTGGAATTCAAGCTTTGTTTGTAGAGATTGTGGCTCACATGAGGTTATTTCGGGTTTTTTGTGTGATTTTGCATTTATCCCATATCCGGTAATATCCTTCTTTTCCCTCTCTCTCTTACTTATTGTGACTTGAAGATCATGTGTTGGTAATGTTGGATTAATTTTTCCTTGTTTTCCCCTCCTTGATTTCATCGTTTATGATTTGAGAGCTTGGTTTCATTCAAGCTTGGGGGAGGGTATTCTATCATGTTTGGTGGGATGTTGATTCATACATGTCATGCACTTGAGTATATGCATTTCCGTGTTTTTCATGCTTTTGGAAAATCCAAAAATATTTTTGTTTACTTCAAGGCAAGTTTAGCAAAAATGTGCTTTGTTTGTACTTATTTTGGACATTATATCTTTTGGATTTGTTTACTCTTGAATGCCTTTCTTCCTAAGTGGTTAATGTGTGCACGGTTTGAGAGTGTCATTGGTTTACTCTAGGATATTACATGCTAAGGTAGCCGGGTTAAGAACTTTTAGGGCGCCATGAAGCCTTAGTTCACGGGTATGTGGTAAGATGGTGTTGCTCCCTATAGCGGATTTGGCACCCCTTAGTTGGTATTTGCTTAGTTATAATCCCGTGTGAGGTAACATTATTCTAGCCTTCATCACCTTGTTGTGTGGCACATTTGGATCCTTAGCTATGCATATCTTGATCCTTGTTTTGACTTATAGCTTCCAAGATCGTGACCGAAGCACTCTAGGGGAGGAAAAGGGCACTTCTTTCTCATTTTTCTTTATCTTCTTTTTATTTTGTTACAAATTTTATTTTCTATTTTGCATAAACCTACTTGCTAACCAATTTGAGCCTTATGTTTCCCGCTCTTGTTTAAACCACATTACAAACCTAATGGCCTATGTTTACCAACCTTTTAGTTAGTGAAGCATTGGCATGTGAGGTTTGAGTTTTGAGTTGTTGATCATAAACAAGAAGCACTTTGAGATTTGGTTAGAGTTGAGATTGTAAAGAAATATGCAAATTTATGAAAATCAAGTGAAGTTTCAAGAAAAAGCCGTCCAAATTTTTGAAAAAGGCAAGGACAATGAATAAAGTTCAAAAAAAAAACAAAAAAAAAAACAAAAACAACAAAAATATTTTAGATGGATTCATTTTCTTCCTTAGTTTAAGCATTGAGGACAATGCTTTGTTCAAGCTTGGGGGGAATATTGTGTGTTTGTGTTGAATAAGCTTTGGGGAATGGCATTAGTGGTATTTTTGCTTGATATTTAGTGAATTCTTGAGTTATTTTTGAGTGTCGGCCGTACTTTTTGCTTCACTTAGGAAATTTCACCAAATTTTAAATTTTTACCTCGCCTTAACCCTTAGCCTTACGTTACAACCAATAAAAAGACCCTTAGACTCTAGTGGGTTAGGTCAAAAGAACGGTGGAGGGAGATAGACTTCAAACCCATGGAAAGAGTATGCATAGTTGAGATGTCGGGATTACCTTCTCAAATTTGTCATTTCTTTATTTTTTTTCCCGGTTCCTTCGTGGAATCTTGAGAAGCTAGCTTAAGGGTTGATTTGAAGCTAGTGGAGAGAACTTGGCCCGATTGGTTGGGGCTAGGGTGGATTGAGTCCTAAGTAGTTCTCTATGCTTAGCATGTGTTATGTTTCAATCAACCATTGACATCTTAGAACGTGCATACATTTGTCCATTTAGAAAGGTTTGCATTCATTAGTACTTGTCCTTATCTCTTGTCCATATATGAGCTTGTGTTTTGCTTTTTCTTTTCGTGTTTCTTTTTCTTTACCTTTGGTTTTTGTTGCCTTGCCTTGGTTTTTGTCAAGAGTTGTGGGTTAAGCTCTTGGGAAACCCTCACGAGACCTCACTCGTCCTCATAGGCGAATTTGGGGTTTTAAGGGCTTGTTGTAGCTAAAAACAACCGTGATTCCTACGACAGTGAGTTAGTGTACATTCTTTCTCTTTGTTTCTATTTTTGTTTCTTTTGGTTTCAATAATTCCATCTTGTTCTCTTTTGCCTTAGCTTTGCTCGAGGACGAGCAAAGGTTTAGCTTGGGATTTGATAAGCGATATTTATGTCACTCGTAGGGGTAGTATTTAGGTTATTTTCGTGTTTATTTTCCCTTATTTTTCCTTTTATTCTCTTGTTTTCTCTTTAATAAAGTCTCTAGTTTATTTTGGTAATTTTGGTTTGTTTTAGTTTATTTTCTTTATTTTATTAGTTTTAGTCTATTTTCCTATTTTATTTTATTTATTTCTATTTTATTTATTTTATTTTATTTGTCTTGGTTTTATTTTATTTCGTCCTTTTTTTTATTATCATTTTATTTATTTCTATTTTATCTATTTTATCTTATTTTATTCTTTGTCCCGATTCTCCCTTATGTTTGTTTGGTTGTGTAGGATCGTGCTCGGAGGTCGGAGGTTCGAGTTCAAGGTCCGAGGCACAAAAATGAACTAAGCAAGCTGCTGCTCCAGGCCAACCCCTGCTGCCACTCTTAACCATCACCCCACCTCTTTCTTAACCTCCACCACACTCCTCCACCACTCACTGTCCCCTGCTTCTCCCCTGCTCTTCAAACCACCACACAAAACAGCAGCCCACTCACTCACCTGCACAGCCACCTCGCAACAACCACACACACTCACAGCAACAGCAACTGCAACAACAACAACCAACAGCACCAATTAAACCACCAATCAAACCTCTATCCAGCCACCGCATCTCCAAACACACACCAGCACCAACCACCGCCAAAACCACCACAATCAGCCACACCCAGCAGCCACGCACCACCAACTCCACCAATCACAGCCACCACTACCCCCTGTTCTCACGTACACCACAAATCAACTCCCCTGTTTCCACCGCACTTCACCCAATTAACCACTCACACGCCCATCAGCACCCATCACTTCCAATCATCTCCACGCAACTAACACCACGAACATCGCAACAACCTCCAACCTCCAGCAACTGCAGCGACAACATGCACCACCTCCAATCACCACCAAATTACTTACCTCATAGCCGCGCAACTCCAATTGCAACTACCCAGACCTCCGCGGCCGCGCAGCTCTGTCAGAAGGCGCACAAATTGGAGTCGAAATTCAGAGTTGAGGCAGTAAGTTTGCGCGACCTCTGCGCGGTGTCTTCGCGGGCGCGTAAATCGGGGTTCAATTTGAACCACATCACGAGCTTTGCACGTGATTATTAATGAAGATCAACAACCTTGATTGATGCTCGATGATATGCAATGATGTTGAATGGTTGTGATTCGGTGATGAATGGCTATGATCGAACGGTGATGGCTAGTGATGCAATTGAGCAGCCAAGTCGAAGAGAGAGAAAGAAAATGCCTGATGGTTTTGGGGGATTTGTGGATTTTTATTTTCTTTTAATTTTATTTCATTTTTATTCCCTTTTTCTGTTTTCCTTTTCTTATTTTCTTTTCTCTTTTATTTCTTTTCTCTTTTATTTTCTTTTTATTTCCTTTTCTTTCTTTATTTATTTTCTTCTTTTATTTTTCTATTTTTCCTAGTTTTATGAAGTTAGTATAAATACCCATTTTTGGGGTAATTAGAAGGGGAACATTTTTAGCTATTATTCTACTCTCTAATTTAGTTTTAGGGGAGCTTCTCTCTCTAGGTTTAGATTAGAATTAGAGTAGTTTAGAGAGAAAAAGTGAGGGTTTTTTTCCATTGATGAACTTGGATATTGAAGAAGGAGCTTGATTGAATCTTTGCAAATCTTCATCTTCAATTAATGAGCAATCTCTTACTCTCTTTCTTTGTTTTTGTATTTAGTTTTATTTGGTTATTTTGATTTTCCTTCATTGCTTGTTGATCATGTTGATTCTTGATTATTTGTTGATTATCCTTGTTATTGTCATGATTAGTGAGTAATTTCCCCATTGAGGGGATGGTTGTGGTGTAGTTGGATCTTGAGCATATTCTAGGTTTAGAGTTGATTTATTTGTGATTAAAGTCTTTATATGCTTGATATTCTTTAATCTACTTGCAAAATGCATGTTGTTAGTTGATATCGATTGTTATTTAATAGTACCTCCTAGTATATGGTTCTAATGTGGAAACATAGAGGCTATGTTAGGAGAAGCCAATTGACCCCGGAAGGCGACTAGATTGGACCCTTTATTTCGATATTTGAGCATGTTTAGTTCATAATTAATTCAACTTCTATGCTTTTGTTTATGTTCAAGTGAATGCTATACCTAAACCATTTCCCTTAATGTTTTATTTCTTGTTTTAGCATCTTTAGACTTTAGTTTATTTATCTCCTATTCCGGACTAGCTTAATTGTCGATAACATTTGGTGGTGTTTAACCGTTCTCTGTGGTTCGACCCCTATGCTTGCCTTATACTCGTAGTAGGTTTGTTTAGGTGTATAAATTGTATTTGATCTAGGTGTAGTCGTTTGACGACGCGATTATTCCCTTGTCACTCTTCCGCTGCCTTCAACATGTCAAAGAACTTCTTGTAACTAGCATGTGGCTCTTCTTCAATATTTTCTAAACCATCTTCTAGTTCAAAGGCATCTAATACCATGTTTCTATATGGGTTCAATGCATCCTCGGTGGATATGGAACTTCTACTTTGGGATTCTCTTTGGAAGTGCAGTTCACCATGAAAAACCCATTGGAAAAAGTTAGTTTAAAAACCATGCCTATAGAGATGCTCCTTAATGGTATCAAGATCTTAATAAGGAATATTTCGACACTGTGCACATGGACATTTCATCACACCATCTATCACGACATTGTCTTGTGTGGTAGCAAATGTAATAAATTCATTGACCTTTTCAGCAAAGGTTGGACTAAGGAATTTTCTTTCTAACCGTTTATACATCCATGCTCGATCCTCCCTCATTATATAGCAGTTTCACTAAAAAATAAATGATACAAAAAGCATAGACAAAGTAAGTAAAGCACTTAGAAAAATGACATTCTTTTAGGTCATTTAACTATTTAAGGTCATCAGAATGAAAATTATTACCAATTAACATCATAAGAGAAGAAGCGTTCCCATTTTCTACACGCTATTTCTAATGAACTTGAAAAGACTTGATTAATGTCTAATATATGTATTTATAAATTCCTAAGAAAATAAATCACAAAAAAATCATGTTACAAGGTTTTAAGGTCTTGTAGAACCAAAATCAAGCAAATTCGGCCAAAATGGGAAGAAACGTTCCAATTTTCTACATGCTCCTTCTAATGAACTTACAAAGTCTTGAATCATGTCAAATATATGTATTTGTAAATTCCTAAGAAAATAAATAACAAAGAGAAAGCAATTTATAAGGTTTTAAGGTCTGATAGAACCGAAATCAAACAAATTCAAGCAAAATGAGAAGAAGCGTTCACATTTTCTACATGCACTTTCTAATGAACTTGAAAAGGCTTGAGTCTTGTCAAATATATGTATTTATAACTTCCTAACAAAATAAATCACAAAAAAAAAGGATTTCATAAGGTTTAAAGGTCTTGTAGAACAAAAATCAACCAAATTCGGCCCAAATGGGAAGAAGCATTCCCATTTTCTACATGCTCTTTCTAATGAACTTTTAAAGGCTTGAATCATGTCACATATATGTATTAATAACTCCCTAAGCATAGAAATCACTTAGACAAAGCAAGTTATAAGGTTTTAAGGTCTGGTAGAACTGAAATCAAGCAAATTCGGGCAAAATGAGAAGAAGCGTTCCCATTTTCTACATGCTCTTTCTAATGAACTTGAAAAGGCTTGATTTATGTCAAATATATGTATTTATAACTTCATAAAAAAAGAAATCACAAAAAAGGATGTTATAAGGTTTTAAGGTCTTGTAGTACCAAAATCAGGCATATTCGGGCAAAATAGTAAGAAACGTTCCCATTTTCTACATACTCTTTCTAATGAAATTATAAATGCTTGAATCATTTCAAATATCTGTATTTATAACTGCCTAACCATAGAAATTAAAAAAAAAAAGCAAGTTATAAGGTTTTAAGGTTTTGTAGAACCGAAATTAAGAAAATTCGAGCAACATAGGAAGAAGAATTCCCATTTTCGACATGCTCATTCTAATGAACATGAAAAGGCTTGAGTCATGTCAAATATATGTATTTATAACTTCATAACAAAATAAATCACAAAAAAAAGGATGTTATAAGGTTTTAAGGTCTTGTAGAACCAAAATCAAGCATTTTCGGGTAAAATGGTAAAAAGCGTTCCCATTTTCTACATGCTCTTTCTAATGAACTTATAAATGCTTGAGTCATGTCGAATATATTTATTTGTAACTGCCTAAGAATAGAAATCACAAAAATAAAGCAAGTTATAAGGTTTTAAGGTCTGGTAGAACCGAAATCAAGCAAATTCAGGCAAAATGAGAAGAAGCGTTCCTATTTTCTACACGCTCTATCTAACGAACTTGAAAAGGCTTGATTCATGTCTAATATATGTATTTATAACTTCCCAAGAAAAGAAATCATAAAAAAGCATGTTATAAGGTTTTTAGGTGTTGTAGAACCAAAATCAAGCAAATTCGGCCAAAATGGGAAGAAGCGTTCCCATTTTCTACATGCTCCTTCTAATGAAACTATAAAAGCTTGAATCATATTATATATATGTATTTGTAACTGCCTAAGCAAATAAATAACAAAGAGAAAGCAATTTAGAAGGTTTTAAGGTCTGGTAGAATCGAAATCACGCAAATTAAGGCAAAATGAGAAAAAGCGTTCCCATTTTTTATACACTCTTTCTAATGAAATTGAAAAGGATTGATTCATGTCAAATATATGTATTCATAACTGCGTAAGAAAATAAAACACAAAAACAAAGCATGTATTAAGGTTTTAAGGTCCTGTAGAACCAATATCAACCAAATTCGGGCAATATAGTAAGAAGCATTCCCATTTTCTACATGTTCTTTCCAATGAAATCCTAAATTCTTGAATCATGTCAAATATACCTATTTTTAACTGCCTAAGAAAATAAATAACAAAGAAAAATCAAGTTATAAGGTTTTAAGGTCTTGAAGAACCAAAATCAAGCAAATTCGGGCAAAATGGGAATAAACGTTCCCATTTTCTACATGCACTTTCTAATGAACTTATAAATTCTTTTATCATGTCAAATATATGTATTTAAAACACCATAAGAAAAAAAAATTCAAAAACAAAGCAAGTTATGAGATTTTAAGGTCTTGTAGAACCAAAATCAAACAAATTCGGGCAAAATAGTAAGAAACATTCCCAAATTCTACATGCTCTTTCTAATGAACTTATAATTGTTTGAATCATGTAAAATATATGTATTTATAAATGCACAAGAATAGAAATCACAAAAACAAAGCAAGTTATAAGGTTTTAAGGTCTTGTAGAACTGAAATCAAGCAAATTCGGGCAAACTAGTAAGAATCATTCCCTATTTCTACATGCTATTTTTAATAAACTTGAAAAGGCTTGATTCATGTGAAATATATGAATTTATAATTCCTAACTAAATAAATCACAAAAACAAAAAAAGTTATAAGGTTTTAAGGTCTTGTAGAACCAAAATCAAGCATATTCGGGCAAAATAGTTAGAAGCCTTTCCATTTTCTACATGCTCTTTCTAATGAACTTATAAATTCTTGAATCATATCAACTATATGTATTTATAATTTTCTAAGCTCATAAATCACAAAAAAGAAGCAAGTTATAAGGTTTTAAGGTGTAGTAGAACCAAAATCAATCAAATTCGGGCCTAATAGGAAAAAGCGTTCCCATTTTCTACATGCTCTTTCTAATGAACTTAAAAAGGCTTGATTCATGTCAAATATATGTATTTACAACTTCCTAAGAAAATAAATCACAAAAATAAAGCATGTCATAAGGTTTTAAGGTCTTGTAGAGCCAAAATCAAGCAAATAAGGCCAAAATGGGAAGAAGCATTCCCATTTTTTACATGCTCTTTCTAATGAACTTGAAAAGGCTTAAGTAATGTCAAATATATTTAGTTATAACTGCCTCAAAAAAAAATCACAAAAACAAATCAATTCATAAGGTTATAAGGTCTTGTAGAACCAAAATCAAGCAAATTCGGGCAAAATAGTAAGAAGCATTCCCATTTTATACATGCTCTTTCTAATGAAATTATAAATTCTTGAATCAAGTCAAATATACATATTTATAACTGCCTAAGCAAATAAATAACAAAGAAAAAGCAAGTTATATGGTTTTAAGGTCTTGTAGAACCAAAATCAAGCAAATTCGGGCAAAATGGAAAGAAACGTTCCCAGTTTCTGCATGCTCTTTCTATTGAGCTTATAAATGCTTGGATCATGTCAGATATATGTATTTATATCTCCATTAAAAAATAAATAACAAATACTAATCAAGTTATGAGGTTTTAAGGTCTTGTAGAACAAAAATTAAGCAAATTTGGGTAAAATAGTAAGAAGCATTCCCAAATTCTACATGCTCTTTCTTATGAACTTATAATTGTTTGAATCATGGGAAATATATGTATTTATAAATGCATAAGCATAGAAATCGCAAAAACTAAGCAATTTATAAGGTTTTAAGGTCTTGTAGAACTGAAATCAATCAAATTCGGGCAAAATAGTAAGAAGCATTCCCTTTTTCTACATGCTCTTTTTAATAAACTTGAAAAGGCTTGATTCATGTCAAATATATGTATTTATAACTTCCTAACAATATAAATCACAAAAACATAGCAAGATATAAGGTTTTAAGGTCTAGTAGATCAAAAATCAAGCAAATTCGGGCAAAATAGTAAGAAGCCTTTCCATTTTCTACATGCTCTTTCTAATGAATTTATAAATTCTTGAATCATATAAAAAATATGTATTTATAATTTTTTAAGCATATAAATCACAAAAAAAAGCAAGTTATAAGGTTTTAAGGTGTTGTAGAGCCAAAATCAAGCAAATTTGGGCAAAATGGGAAAAAGCGTACCCATTTTCAACATGCTCTTTCTAATGAACTTGAAAAGGCTTGATTCATGTCAAACATATGTAATTATAACTGTCTAACCAAAGAAATCACAAAAACCAGAGCATGTTATAAGGTTTTACGGTTTTGTAGAACAAAAATCAAGCAAATTCATGCAAATTAGAAAGAAGCATTCTCATTTTCTACATGCTCTTTCTAATGAACTAAAAAAATACTTGAATTATGTTAAATATATGTATTTATAATTCCTAATCATAGAAATAACAAAAACAAATCAAGTTATATGATTTTAAGGACCGGTAGAACCGAAATCAAACAAATTCGAGCAAAATAGGAAAAAGCACCCATATTTTACATGCTCTTTCTAATGAACTTGAAAAGGCTTGATTCATGTCCAATATATATATTTATAACTTTCTAAGAAAAGAAATCACAAAAACAAAGGATGTTATAAGGTTTTAAGGTCTTGTAGAACCAAAATCAACCAAATTCGGCCCAAATGATAAAAACGTTCCCATTTTCTACTTTCATCTTTCTAATGAACTTATAAAGGCTTGAATGATGTCAAATATATGTATTAGTAACTGCCTAAGCATAGAAATCACTAATACAATGCAAGGTATAAGGTATTAAGGTCTAGTAAAACAGAAATCAAGCAAATTCGGGCATAATAGGAAGAAGCGTTCCCATTTACTACATGCTCTTTCTAATGAACTTGAAAAGGCTTGATTCATGTCAAACATATGTATTTATAACTTCCTAAGAAAATAAATCACAAAAACATAGCATGTTATAAGGTTTTAAGGTCTTGTAGAACCAAAATCAAGTAAATTCGGCCCAAATGGGAAGAAGCGTTCCCATTTTCTACATTCTCTTTCTAATGAACTTATAAACGCTTGAATCATGTCAAATATATGTATTTGTAACTGCTTAAGCATTGAAATCACTAAGACAAAGCAAGGTATAAGGATTAAGGTCGTTCCCATTTTCTACATGTATTAGTAAACCCGAAATGAAGCAAATTCGGGAAAAATGAGAACAATATTTCTTTTGTATAGAACAAGATGACTTGTTTTCTTTTTATTTATTACAACATATTATGTAAATTACTTCAATGACTCTTAATAAATTAGCAACAATTTATAACACAACTTGCTTCTAATGGCAACAAATTAAAATGTGATGTTATTTTAGCAACAAATAGTAAAACAAGTGTCCCATTTTCTACATGCTCTTTCTAATGAACTTGAAAAGCCTTGATTCCTTTCAAATATATATATTTATAACTTCCTAAGAAAATAAATCACAAAAATAAAGCAGGTCATAAATTTTTAAGGTCTTGTAAAGCCATAATCAAGCAAATTCGGCGAAAAAGGGAAGAAGCATTCCCATTTTCTACATGCTCTTTATAATGAACATGAAAAGGCTTGAGTCATGTCAAATATATGTATTCATAACTGCCTCAAAAAATAAATCACAAAAACAAAGCAAGTTATAAGGTTTTAAGGTCTTGTAGAACCAAAATCTAGCAAATTATGGCAAAATAGTAAGAAACATTCCCATATTCGACATGCTCTTTCTAATGAACTAAAAAAAACTTGAATAATGTTAAATATATGTATTTATAATTCCTAATCATAGAAATAACAAAATAAAAGCAAGTTATAAGGGTTTAAGGACTGGTAGAACCGAAATCAAGCAAATTCGAGCAGAATAGGAAGAAGCACGCATTTTTTACATGCTCTTTCTAATGAACTTGAAAAGGCTTGATTCATGTCAAATATATGTATTTATAAATTCCTAACAAAAGAAAGCACAAAAACAAAGGATGTGATAAGGTTTTAAGGTCTTGTAGAACCAAAATCAAGCAAATTCGGCCAAATGGCAAAAAGCATTCCCATTTTCTACATGCTCTTTCTAATGAACTTATAAAGGCTTGAATCATTTCAAATATATGTATTAGTAACTGCCTAAGTATTGAAATCACTAAGACAAAGCAAGTTATAAGGTTTTAAGGTCTAGAAGAACCGAAATCAAGCAAATTCGGGCGAAATGGGAAGAAGCATTCCCATTTTCTACATGCTCTTTATAATGAACATGAAAAGGCTTGAGTCATGTCAAATATATGTATTCATAACTGCCTCACAAAAGAAATCACAAAAATAAAGCAATTTATAAGGTTTTAAGGTCTTGTAGAACCAAAATCAAGCAAATTCGAGCAAAATAGTAAGAAGCATTCCCATTTTCTACATGCTCTTTCTAATGAACTTATAAAATAATATATATTATTTTATCGCCTTCGTTATATTGCTAAAAGTGATTGAACGATTATTAATTCCTTCTAATATTTCTTTTGTATAGAACAAGATGACTTGTTTTTGTTTTATTTATTACAACATATTATGTAAATTACTTCAATGACTCTTAATAAATTAGCAACAATTTATAAAACAACTTGCTTCTAATGACAACAAATTAAAATGTGATGTCATTTTAGCAACAAATAGTAAAACAAGTGTCCCTAATAGCAACAACTAGAAATTTTGTTGCCAAACGTTTTGTAAAATGGCATTGCTAAATGACATCAAATAAAAAATCTGTTGTCATCTAGCAACAATAATGAGACGGCTAATTTCTAATAGGAACAACTCAAAAATTTATTGCCTCAATTTATTCCTAAATCGCTACAAATAAAAAACTATTGTCAGAATTTGTTAATATATGGAAATGAGATAAAATTTGATGAAATTTAGTAACAACTAGTAAGACAACTTGTTTTCAATAGCAACAAAAAAGAGATATATTGAATCAAATGAAAGTCAAATGCATTCAACAAAGGTAATTGGGTCAAATGAAAGTCAAAAAAATTGATACAAAGCTTTTTGAATCAAATAAAACTTAAATGCATTCAACAAAGCTAATTGAGTCAAATGAAAGTCAATCACATTCAACAACGCTTTTTAAATCAAATGAAAGTCAAATGAATTCAAGACAATTGAGTCAAATGAAAGTCAAAAACATTCAAACAAAGCTTTTTGAATCAAATAAAAGTCAAATGCATTCAACAAAGATAATTTAGTCAAATGAAAGTCAAACACATTCAAACAAATCTTTCTTAATCAAATGGAAGTCTAATGCATTCAACATAGCTTTTTTTGACTCAAATGAAAGTCAAACACATTCAAACAAAGCTTTTTGAATCAAATGAAAGTCAAATGAATTCAACAAAGCTTTTTGACTCAAATGAAAGTCAAACACATTCAAACAAAGCTTTTTAAATCAAAAGAAAGTCAAATGCATTGAACAAAGCTTATTAAGTCAAATGAAAGTCAAATACTTGCAACAAAGCTTTTTGAATCAAATGAATGTAAAATGCAACAACTAGTAAGACGGCTAATTTCTAATAGGAACAATTCAAAAATTTGTTGCCTCAATTTGATTCTAAATCGCTACAAATAAAAAATTAGTTGTCAGAATTTGTTGATATATGGAAACAAGATAAAATTTGAGGAAATCTAGCAACAACTAGTAAGACAACTTGTATTCAATAGCAACGAAAAAGAGATATATTGAATCAAATGAAAGACAAATGCATTCAACAAAGGTAATTGGGTCAAATGAAAGTCAAACACATTCATACAAAGCTTTTTGAATCAAATAAAACTCAAATGCATTCAACAAAGCTTTTTGAATCAAACAAAACTCAAATGCATTCAACAAAGCTAATTGAGTCAAATGAAAGTCAAACACATTCAACAACGTCTTTTGAACCAAATGAAAGTCAAATGCATTCAACAAAGATTTTTAACTCAAATAAAAAGTCAAACACATTCAAACAAAGTTTTTTAAATCTAATGAAAGTCAAATGCATTCAACAAGGATAATAGAGTCAAATGAAAGTCAAACACATTCATACAAAGCTTTTGGAACCAAATGAAAGTCAAATGCATTCAATAAAGGTAATTGAGTCAAATGAAAGTCAAACACATTCAAATAAAGCTTTTTGAATCAAATCAAAGTTAATTGCATTCATCATAGTTAATTGAGTCAAATGATAGTCAAACACATTCAAACAATGCTTTTTTAATCAAATAAAAGTCAAATGCATTCAACAAAGCTAATTGAGTAAAATGAAAGTCAAATTCATTCAACAAAGCTTTTTGAACCAAATGAAAGTCAAACACATTCATACAAAGCTTTTAAAATCAAGTGAAAGTTAAATGCATTCAACGAAGATAATTAAGTCAATAGAAAGTCAAACACATTCATACAAAGCTATTTGAATCAAATGAAAGTAAAATGTATTCAACAAAGCTAATTGAGTCAAATGAAAGTAAAACATAGTCAAACAAAGCTTTTTGAATCAAATGAAAGTGAAATGCAATTAACAAAGCTTATTGAGTTTAATGAAAGTCAAACACATTCAAATAAAGCTTTTAAAATCAATTGAAACTCAAATGCATTCAACGAAGATAATTGAGACAAATGAAAGTTAAACACATTCAAAAAAAGCTTTTTGAATCAAATGAAAGTAAAATGCATTCAACAAAGCTAATTGAGTCAAATGAAAGTCAAACACATTCAAACAATGCTTTTTGAATCAAACGAAATTCAAATGCATTAAACAAAGATAATTGACTCAAATGAAATTCAAACACATTCATACAAAGGTTTTTGAATCAAATGAATATCAAACACATTCAAACAAATATTTTTTAATCAAATGAAAGTCAAACACATTCAACAAAGATAATTGAGTTAAATGAAAGTCAAACACATTCAAACAAAGCTTTTTGAATCAAATTAAAGTCAAATGCATTTAATAAAGCTTTTTGACTCAAATGAAAGTTAAACACATTCAAATCAAGCTTTTTAAATCAAATGAAAGTCAAATGCATTCAACAAAGTTTATTTAGTCAAATAAAGTCAAACACATTCAAACAATGCTTTTTTAATCAAATGAAAGTCAAATGCATTCAACAAATCTAAATGAGTAAAATGAAAGTCAAACTCATTCAACAAAGCTTTTTGAACTAAATGAAAGTTAAACACATTTAAACTAAGGTTTTAAAATCAAATGAAAAAGTCAAATGCATTCAACAAAGCTAATTGAGTAAAATGAAAATCAAACTCATTCAACAAAGCTTTTTGAACCAAATGAAAGTCAAACACATTCAAACAAAGCTTTTAAAATGAAATGAAAGTCAAATGCATTCAACGAATCTTATTGAGTCACATGATAGTCAAACACATTCATACAAAGCTTTTTGAATCAAATGAAAGTAAAATGCATTCACTAAAGCTAATTTAGTCAAATGAATTTCAAACACATTCAAAGAAATCTTTTAGAATCAAATGAAAGTAAAATACAATTAACAAAGCAAATTGAGTGAAATGAAAGTTAAACACATTCATTTAAAGCTAAATGACTCAAGTGAAAGTAAAATGCATTCTACAAAGTTAATTGAGTCTAATAGTCAAACAAATTCAAACAAAGCTTTTTGAATCAAATGATAATCAAATGCATTCAACAAAGCTAATTGAGTCAAATGAAAGTCAAACACATTCAAACGAAGCTTTTTAAATCAAATGAATGTAAATTGCATTCATCAAAGCTAATTGAGTCAAATGAAAGTCAAACACATTCAAACAATGCTTTTTGATTCAAATGAAAGTGAAATGCATTCAACAAAGATAATTATTTCAAATTAAAGTTAAACACATTTAAACAATGTTTTTTGAATAAAACGAATGTCAAACACATTTAAACAATGCTTTTTGAACCAAATGAAAGTTAAATGCATTCAACGAGCTAATTGAGTCAAATGAAAGTCAAACACATTCAAACAAAGGTTTTTGAATCAAATGAAAGTCAAATGCATTCAACAAAGATAATTGAGTCTAATGAAAGTCAAACACATTCAAACAAAGCTTTTTGAATCAAATGAAAGTCAAAAGCAATCAACAAAGCTAATTTAGTCAAAGGAAAGTCAAACACATTCAAACAACAAGTTTTGAATCAAATGAAAGTAAAATGCATTCAACGAAACTAATTGTGTCAGTTTAAAGTCAAACTCATTCAAACAAAGCTTTTTAAATTAAATGAAAGTGAAATGCAATTAATAAAGCTAATTGAGTTAAATGAATGTCAAACACATTCAAACAAAGCTTTTTAAACCAAATGAAAGTCAAATGCATTCTACAAAACTAATTGATTTAAATGAAAGTCAAACACATTCAAACAAAACTTTTAGAATCAAATGAAAGTCAAATGCATTCAACAAATCTAATTGAGTCAAATGAAAGTCAAACACATTCAAGCAAATCTTTTTGAATTAAATGAAAGTGAAATGTAATTATTAAAGCTAATTGAGTCAAATGAAAGTCAAACGCATTCTACAAAGCTAATTGAGTCAAACGAAAGTGAACACATTCAAAAAATGCTTTTTGAATCAAATGAAAGTCAAATGCATTCAACAAAGCTAATTGAGTCAAATGAAAGTCAAACACATGTAAACAATGCTTTTTAAATTTAATGAAAGTTAAATGCATTCAACAAAGATAATTGAATCTAATGAAAGTCAAGCACATTCATACAAAGCTTTTTGAATCAAATGAATGTCAAACAATTCAAACAAAGCTTTTTAAAACAAATGAAAGTCAAATTCATTCAACAAAGATAATTGAGTCTAATAAAAGTCAACACATTCGAACAAAGCTTTTTGAATCAAATGAAAGTCAAATGCATTCAATAAAGGTAATTGAGTTAAATGAAAGTCAAACACATTCAAACAAAGCTTTTTGAATTAAATGAAAGTGAAATGCAATTAACAAAGGTAATTGAGTCAAATGAATGTCAACCATATTCAAACAAAGCTTTTTGAACCTAATGAAAGTCAAATGCATTCTACAAAGCTAATTGAGTTAAATGAAAGTCAAACACATTCAAACAAAGCTTTTAGAATAAAATGAAAGTCAAATGCATTCAACAAAGATAATTGAGTCAAATGAAAGTCAAACACATTTATACAAAGCGTTTTGAATCAAATGAATGTCAAACACATTCAAACAATGCTTTTTGAAATAAATGAAAGTCAAATTCATTCAACAAAGATAATTGAGTCAAATAAAAGTCAAACACATTCAAACAAAGCTTTTTGAATCAAATGAAAGTCAAATGTATTCAACGAAACTAATTGAGTCAAATGAAAGTCAAACACATTAAAACAAAGCTTTTTGAATCAAATGAAAATCAAATGCGTTCAATAAAGCTAATTAAGTCAAAATAAAGGCAAACACATTCAAACAATGCATTTTAAATCAAATGAAAATGAAATGTGTTTAGGGTAATTTTACATCGCCATGTGGGCCTATCCCTGCTTGACACGTGTCATCCCAGATTTTTGTGAAAATGACGGCCTTCAGGCTTAAATCCCGAGAAAGCCGCAATGCGGCGCAGCCAACCACTGATTAGGGTTCCGTGATCTAATCAGGGGCACAATTCCCGAGGACCCCATAAATAGGGAGATTCCCCTCTTTTGGAAGGCACGTTTTTCCTTTTATTACAAACTGTCCCTTTGATAGAGAAAATTGAGCTTGGAATCCGAGCAGATACCCACCTAAATTTCCGCACCTTTTTCTCTCCTTTCAAGTTACTAACTTGATCGTCGGAGGCGGAGCACCTACCAACTAGTGTCTCCGTTTGTCTTGTAGGTACAAGCCGCACCGGACCAGTCTTTGAGCTGTAACTCTCCCGAGGGACAAAAACACCCAAAACATTTGGCGCCGTCTGTGGGGAGAGTACCTCAAATATGGTTGGAGAGTCTCTACCCATTCCTGATCTTACCAACTTACAACCGGTTATACAACCGGAGAACCACGAAAACCCTCAACCGGCACCTCTGCCGTACCCTCGGCCTCCGCCTGAGGTCGTCACTGAGGATGAAGCTGATGATGAAGATGATGACGACCTGGAGACCTATAAATTGGAGGACAATCTTGACCAGGCGGGCCCAAGCAGGCGCCCCTCTGAGAGGCCAGAAGGGGAATTCCCGAAGGCCATAGGTCAAGCCCTAGTCACCCGGGATGAGTTCATGAAATTCATGAACTCTTTCAAGGGTGAAATCAAGGCCATGATCAACAAAAACAAGGCAGGCTCTAGCAAGAGTCCGCCGGCTAAGAAGTCTCCCACTCTGTAATACCCCGTATTTTTAACGTATTTTATATTTTATTTATTTAATTATAAAATATATTTTGGGTCAAACTATTTTAATTATTTAATTATTAATAAAGCAAGTGTTTATATTTTGGGTCAACAAGTATTTAATCCAAATATAACCCATACCCAATCACCCTATTTTTACTTTTGGACCACCTATTTCAACATTTAAAGTCCATTACTATATGAAGCCCAAACCTACACTAATTACCCTACACTATATATATCTACTAGATCCCCAAAATTTCCCATACAAAAAGGTTAGTCTTATTTTCTTTCCTTTTTCTCTCCTCTTTTCATTCTAGCTATTTTGATGATTTTATTTATGGATTTTGGTTTTAATTATTCAGAGTATGTTTAATTAGTATCATAATTATGTTTTGATGATAAAAGATTGTAAATTTTAAATAATAAAGTGTTTTATTTTCAGATTTCATAAAATTATAAGTTAGGGTTTTTAAATTATTAAAGACTTGATTTTTAGGGTTTTATGAACAATTGATTTAGGGCTTTTATAGTAATGATATTTTGGAAATTTGGGTGATTATAAATACTAATTAGTTTAACTTAATTCTAGATTATTTTGAACACATAAATTCGTGTTTTAATTTATAGATTTTCGTTCGTTAATATTAATCCCGTTTTAATCCCGATCAAGTTCTAAACTCATTCGATTTTGACAAAAAAGTAGTGTTTTCCATGTGGAAACAACGTTTTAAGAAAGAGTCACTACCCTTGGTAGTATGCACCACCCTCTCGTGGCCAAATTCAGCCTCTAAGTATGATTTTCGGGCAGTTTTTGATTTTTAACGAAGTTTTTTTTAAATTTTATCCTTGAGTTTAAAGGGTAAGATATAATTTAATTTTTCTATGGATAATTTAAGTATGAAAATATATTTTGATGAAGTTTTAAAGGGGTTTTAGATTAGTTTAAAATGCTGGAATTTTATTTAAAGTAGTATAATTGTGATTTTAATAAAAGGGTGTGATAACCTATTAAAAAGGAGTTTAATTAGGGGTTTCTAAATAATTTTCAGATTATTCTAAATAGTTTAAAGTGAGTTTAAGTTGCTGGAAATTGTGTATACAAGAGTAATTAATTTAGCATTATTGTCCCTTATTGTAGGAGACTTGATTCGGGAATTGTTGTAGTATTTTCGGCCACTTTATGAGCTTAATTGAGGTACGTTCGCGTACTTAGCATATTTGATGATATAGAATCATGTTAGGTTTGGTTTCAATCAATTACAAGTAGTATCATGCTAAGGTTCATGTGTTGATTTTGTGAATTATTGGTGTTGGTGATTGAATTGTGAAGCATGAATTATTTGTGATGATCTATAAATGGAAAATTATATTTTGGCATGAGTATATGGACTACATATTTATTTATGGCATGTTAGAGAGCATGTTTAATTAAACTAATTGTTTAATTATGTTTAGAATATTGAAAAGGAGTTTCATTATAGTCCATATAATTTTTATTGATGCATTAAGCATGAGGAAGGAGCTATATAAGTGTCTATGTACACAAGGAATAAATGGTATGTGGTGCCTTTGTGCACTTAAGGTGTTTTTAACACCGAGGGATAGGATTGTTGGCGCTTTATGCGTTTAAGGTGTCTTTGACGCTGAGGTAGATTTAAAAAGGGTTCAACATTAAATTATATGTGGTCACTAATCATTCAAGAAATAAATTGGTATGTTTGTTTGTTTGAATTATTATTGATGATTGAATTGTTATGCTTTGTGAGTCATCGCCAAGTCTAATAATATGTAAACAACGTAAAGTGAAAGAGATTACGCACCAAAACTCTTGGAACGTATATACCTTGAGTATGAACATATGGGGGGAGTTATGGGGTTTTATATTTAACCATAACTTCTAATGGAGTACAGGACGCTGTATATTCCCTTTTTATTATTATGCGCTGGAATTCCGCCACCAATGTGTGGCACAGGTGATACTGGCACGGTTAGCTCCCGTGTCAGTGGTCCTCAATTTATTGAGGCAGGTTTGGTTGGAAACCCGTTCGATGCATAATCAACGCTAAATAAATTATTTAGTGTCCAGTTAAAGATTCTTGTTGTTTGTTGTGTGTGCTTGTAAACAGGTGCAAAGAGGTAAGTATGTGTGATGGTAGGAGTTGCATGTTAGTGTGTTTAAATACGCTTATGTACTCAGCTTTGTTGATTGTGCGTGTTGTTTGTGTCTGGCTGTGTCTTTATCTTGGCCCTACGATGATCCATTTTAATGGAGAGTAGTGGGGACAAGTGGAGATAATCTTTTCAGGCGTTGAAGCATATTCATGACGGGGCATGAGTGAAGAGCGAATCATGCTAGTTTCTATTAGTTTGAAATAGGCGATAAGGTGTTACTAAAGGTGTCACCAATGAAGGGAGTTATGAGATTTGGCAAGAAAGGAAAGCTCAGTCCAAAATACATCGGTCCATATGAAATACTGCAAAGAATAGGCAAAGTAGCAGATAGGTTAGCTCTACCTATGGAACTTAGCAAAGTACACGATGTATTCCACGTATCACAGTTGAGAAGGTACATCCCTGACAAGTCCCATGTGCTTCAACCAGAAACCATTGAGATAGATCAAAGTTTAACCTATGAAGAGAGACCTGTTAAGATTATTGACAGCAAGGTGCGTAGTACACGCAATAAGAATGTTAAGATCGTAAAAGTTCTGTGGTCTAACCAAGAATATGAGGATGCCACTTGGGAAGCCGAGGATGAAATGAAAAAGAAATACCCAGAGTTGTTTCAGGTATGTAGACTTACGGGGGCGTAACTCGTTTTCTTTAAGGGGGGTAGAATGCGGTGTAAATTTCGCGCTTTTTACCCAAATTTCAGTCATTTTGGTGCTGTTGGCACAAATTTCAACTAGTAATTCTAGTATTTATACCCTCAAGAGACATAAAGCAGTAAATGAATAACAAAAAGTACAGCAATACTATACATAATTGGGAAAAAAAGGTCCAATTTCGTTCCCCAAGTTTCGGGACGAAACTTTTTTTTAAGGGGGGTAGACTATAATACCCCGTATTTTATACGTATTTTTATTTAAAGTATGTATTTAATGAAGTATTTAAGTAGATATAATAATTTTAATTAAAGCATTTTATTAATATATTTTTATAATAGGAAAGTTTATTTAATTATCTTTATTTTAAAAAGATGGGGTTTTAATTTAAGAAAGTTTATTTTTTAACAAGTTTTAATTGGAAAGGGATTAGGAGATTTAAAAGAGGAAAGTTTAGGGTAAAAAGGGGGTATAAATATCCCACTTATGAGGCAAATCAACTTTGCCCAGAGTGGAGAAAACCCAAGGTAAGTTTCTCCCCTTTTCTCCGTTACTTTTCTTTCTTTTTTTTCTTCCTCTTCCCTTCCCCTTTCTCACGGCCGGCCACCACGCACACCACCACACGCGTGGCCGGACCACCACCGCGCACCACCACAGCGCCGGCGCACGGCCAGCAGCTGCAGCGGCAGGCGGCAGCAGCCCAGCCTTGCCGCGGTGGCTGCTGCTGCCGTGGTAGCCTCTCGAAAAAAAAAAACTTATTTTTTTTTATTTCCTATTTAATCTATGCTTAGATCTAATTATAAACTTTGAGTTTGGGATTAAAACTTGATGTTTGAATATCGTAATTATGTTAATTAATTTTCAGATTTGATTATAATTAAAAAGCCCCAATTTTTGAAACCCTAGGTTCTTGATTTATGAAATTATGAAAGTATATGATGTAATTATGTTTAGACCTTTAATTTAAGTACTTTAAGATTGATTTTCAGCAAGTTTTAATTATAAATATAGTGTAGGAATTTTAAGTAGAAACCTAAATTTTATGTTTTTAAAGGGAATTTAAATTACCCATTAAAGAGGACTTAATTATGGTGTTCTAAATATAATTTCAGCTTATTCTAATTAATTTATGAAGGGTTTTAAAATAG
This sequence comes from Chenopodium formosanum, assembly GCA_024500155.1. Classification (NCBI taxonomy): domain Eukaryota; kingdom Viridiplantae; phylum Streptophyta; class Magnoliopsida; order Caryophyllales; family Amaranthaceae; genus Chenopodium; species Chenopodium formosanum. The sequence goes on from CM044861.1 coordinate 22,834,306, forward strand.
TATATATTGCTGGAAATTTGGTTAGAGTGGACTTTGATACACTATCATAATTTTAATGTGTAGGAGACTTTGAAGTAAGCGATTTTTACTAGTCGTGGCGAATTTAAGATCATATTCAAGGTACGTTCACGTACTTAGCATATTTTGATGATGTAGAATCATGCTAGGCTTAATTTCAATCAATTACAAGTAGTATCATGCTAAGGTTCATGTATTGAATTGTGAATTATTGGTGTTGGTGATTGATTTGTGAAGCATGAATTATTTGTGATGATCTATGGATTGGAAAATTATATTTTGGCATGATTATATGGACTACATAATTATTTATGACATGTTAGAGAGCATGTTTATTTAAACTAATTGTTTAATTATGTTTGGAATATTGAAAAGGAATTTTATTATGGTTCATATAATTTTTATTAATGCTTTAAGCATGAAGAAGGAGCTATATAAGTGTCTGTGTACAAAAGGAATAAATTGTATGTTGGTGCCTTTGTGCACTTAAGGTGTTTTTGACACCGAGGGATAGGATTGTTGGCGCTTTATGCGCTTAAGGTGTCTTTGACAATGAGGTAGATTTAAAAAGGGTTCAACATTAAATTATATGTGGTCACTAATCATTCAAGAATTAAATTGGTATGTGTGTTTGTTTAAATTAATATGGATGATTGAATTGTTATGCTTTGTGAGTCATCACCAAGTCTAATAATATGTAAACAACGTAAAGTGAAAGAGATTACGCACCAAAACTCTTGGAACGTATATACCTTGAGTATGAACATATGGGGGGAGTTATGGGGTTTTATATTTAACCATTACTTCTAATGGAGTACAGGACGCTGTATATTCCCTTTTTATTTTTATGCGCTGAAATTCCGCCACCAATGTGTGGCACAGGTGATACTGGCACAGTTAGCTCCCGTGTCAGTGGTCCTCAATTTATTGAGGCAGGTTTGGTTGGAAACCCGTTCGATGTGTAATCAACACTAATTAAATTAATATGTGTCCAGTTATAGAGTCATGTTTGTTTGTTGTGTGTGTGCTTGTAAACAGGTGCAATGAGGTAAGTATGTGTGATGATAGGAGTATGCATGTTAGTGTGTTTAATTACACTTATGTACTCAGCTTTGCTGATTGTGTGTTTTGGTGTGTGTCTGGCTATGTCTTTATCTTGGCCCTACGATGATCCATTCTAATGGAGAGTAGTGGGGGCAAGTAGAGATTCTCTTTTCAGGTAATGAGGCATGTTCATGATGGGGCATGAGTGAAGAGAGAACTATGCTAGTTTTCATTAGGATGTGACATGTTTAAGTTTTTAATAATATGATTTATTATATGTCGGACTAACATCATTATTGGATTTGACGGTTTTGAATAAGGGCCTTAAAGGTTCCAAGTTGTAGTAGTTAATCTTTAACTTGGTTTTGTAGATTTCCAACTTTACTTTCGTTTGGTTCGGTTTTTAAATTGTTTTATTTCTTAGTTTGACTTCCAAGTCTTCCGCTGTGATTCTTTGATATTTGCCTTAGCCGTTTTCACAGTGGCGGTAATGTCTTAGATATTCCTAAATCATGTTTTAAAGAGGGTAAAGCGTATTTTTAAAGGAAAGGAATTTCTAGGGTGTTACAAAGTGGTATCAGAGCTTTGGTTGAGATTTTAAATTACCACTAACACGAAAACGTTCTTTTATGATTTAAACTTGGCCAAGTGCTTATTTATTTATTTTTTTTTTATGTCCACTTCTTCCCGATTTTATTTTATTTTATTTTATTTTATTTTATAATTTTTTTTTTTAAAAGGAGGTCCGAATTTTTTTTTATTCTATTTATTGGTCCGAAATTTTTTTTTAGGGCCGAAATTTTTTTTTTTAGCAGGAAAAATATTTTTGTTTGTTAATTTTGCAGGGAGCAAGGATTGAGGTAAGAATTATGTGTTAAAAGCTTTTATTAACATGTTGGTGAGCTTGGGTAGGAAAGGAAAGGGCATATAGGCTAGAATTTAATTTCTTCCCTGCGTGCATTAATTCTATTTCAGGGTGTTCATGCATGTTGTATGATTAATTGTTTATTGATTGAAGCATGAATATATGTATTGTTTTGTGGGAATTATTCAAATTGTAAGATTGAACACCAAACTTAAATTCTTGCATGAATTGTATTATTTATTTTATTTCTTTGGGGAAGGAAATTCTTTCTAAGCCTTTTTCCTCTACAGGATGCCTAACTTTCCTAGTAAGTATACACAAATGGGGTCATTAATAAAGAAAAATGATGAGCACCCCTATGACTTCGTAGAGAAAATCAGATACTATTGTTCTTATAGGAGTAATGTCTTGCGGGACAAAATATTTGAGACCCCTGATCGTATCTCAGCAATGATTGTCCACTGTCTGCCAGAGGAGCCTCCTTATATTGCTATCAAGGAAAAATTTGCCGACTTTTACCTTCCAGGAGATATTCCAAACTACTACAAGTACAAAAATTATTATGGCCAGTGGTACCCCGACTATGTTTATTTAACTAACTACATTGTAAGGGTGGAAAGAGCTCACTATCAGCGTTTAAATCTTCCATACCCTAACTACTACTATGACAACCCAGTAGGGAACAACCCCCATGTAAATCAACAACCAGAAAGTTCCTCTTCTGCATCATCAGGGGGTAACCAAGCGGAAAATGGGGAGCAACAAGAGGGGAACCGTTCAATGATGGAGATATCCGATCCTAACCCACCTCCAACTCCAATCATAATTGACATATCATCAGACGAGGAAGAGGAGGGAGAATTCGTCCAAGTAGAACCTGAACCTGAGTCACCTGAACCAATGGAGGATTCTAATGATGATGATTTCGATCCTTCGAGTTATAGGCAATCCACAGACAAAAGGGACAACGTTCGAAAGGACTAATTATTATAATCTCTTTTATTAGGACTTTCAGTTATTTCGGTATCTTTAATTCTTGCAACTAGGTAGTAAGTGGTATTTCCACAAACATTTAGTGATCCTATGAACACTTGCTAGTGACTATACTCATTTATATTGCAGTATTTATTTATTATTCCTATCAATAAAATTCCACTTTTCTTTCCTTACTACTTTCCAATAATTCAATTATTTCAATTACAGCAATCACTCCATTTCCCAATGATTTTACTTATATTGCCATTCCAATTCTACAAACCAAATTCCAGCAAATCTAATTCTAGTCTCAAATATCGAGGGTTAACGGGGACTATTTTTATTTATTATTGTGATGCTTTATTAAATGCTTGGTTGGTTAGCAATCAATAATTAATTGATAAAGCTATGAACTTTGAATTTGGTAAATTCAATTCAAAATTTATTAGCTTCAAAGAATTGTGCAAGCTTTAATAGTTCTAAACCTAGCGTATGAATGCCTTGGAAGTTGACCTAAACCACATTTAATTTAGAACCTGATTCTTTTAATTCAGGAGAAGAAAAATGGCAGGAGGAAGCAGTACCAACACCGGTGGAAATGAACTTAGTGAGGTAGTAAGATAATTAGCAGCTGTTGCCCAGCAGCTGGCTAGAAACACGTCTGGTAACGGGGATACTCAGGGGGAGCTTTTTAGGAAAGTGGCCCAGAGTAAGCCACTCGTTTATCAAGGGGAGCCCGACCCTACTATTTTAGAAAACTGGTTGAGAGAGTTCGAAAAACTTGTTTGAGGTGGTGGGATGCCCTGAAGATTCGAAAGTGGGCTGTGCTACCTACTACCTAAGGGGTGAAGCTGACCTCTGGTGGCAGCAAAATGAAGCTACTATTAGGACCCTACCTGGATTCAACTGGAACAAATTCCAGGAGAGAATGAGGGATAAGTTTTACCCTAGCTTTTTCCAGAATCAGAAAGCGGAGGAGTTTTCAAACCTCAGAATGGAAAAGATGTCAGTCACGGAATACTATACTAGGTTTATATAGTTGTCCCGTTTTACTGAGGAGACTGTTGCTACTGAAAAAGCCAAGGCTAGGAAGTTTGAGAGTTGTTTAACTACGGATCTGCAATTAAAACTCTGCGGGCAAGTATTTGAAACTCTGGATGAAGTGTATGGGAGAGCCGCACACCTGTATGCGTTAGAGGAAAAGAAGAAGAAAGAGCTGACTGATATGGAAGGGAAGGAGAAAAGAAAGGAGGTGGTGCAAGTTTCTGGTAACCAGCATGGAAACCAGAATGGTTTTAAGAAGCAGAAGTACCACCACAACAATAACTTTTCCAATAATAATCATAATTTCCAGAATAATAACCGTCAGGGTGGACGTGGCAACAAGGGAGGGGTTGGAAACAATAACCGGGGGAATAACAGAGATGGAAGGGTTTATCGTTGCAGGAGGTGCAATAACAACCACCCTAGAAAGGACTGCGAGGGAAATCTGGTCACTTGTCGTGCTTGTAACAAACTGGGGTATAGGGAGTACGAGTATTACTCTAAGAATGCTAATGGGAATAGGCAGAACAACTTTAACTCAAAAGGGAACCAGAGGAATTTCCAAGGGAACAACAACAACAACAACAACTTTAATGGGAACAAGGGAGCTCAACAGAATGGAGTGAAGAACGGTAACCCCAATAATAACAATAACCAAAATAAGGGTGCAGCTGCTGGAAAACTGAATGTGCTGAGTAGACATGAGGCTGAGGCCACGAACGATGTTATTACTGGTACTTTTTCTATTAACTCTATTCCTGTTAAAGTATTGTTTGATTCTGGTGCAACTTTTTCTTTTGTTTCTAAGGGTACTGTGACAAAACTTAGGGACTGCTTAACAGAAGTCAAACTAGTAGATTTACCCATAACAATTCCCACAGGTGGGGTAGTGAATTGTACTAAGGCGTTTAGAAATGTGCCTTTAGAGATAGAAGGAAAGATATTTCCTTCTGACCTTATTGACTTTGGGTTGAGTGACTTCGATATTATCCTAGGAATGGACTGGATGAGTAAGTATAATGCTGAAATTAGTTGTAGGTCACGAAAAGTCAAAATGGTTGCAAGCAGCAATGGATCAGTGACATACTGGATGAAAGGTGGTACTAAGTGCCCGAGATTAATTTCTGTCCTAAAGTTGGCAAAATACATGAAGAAAGGGCATCCAGTATACTTTTGCAGTGTCAGGGATATGGACCATGAGCAAGTGACCAACCCAGAGGATATAACAGTAGTGAATGAGTACCTGGATGTATTTCCAGAGGAAATTTCGGGGATGCCACCTAGGAGAGCAATCGACTTTACCATAGATTTAGTTCCCGGAACAGCCCCTATATCCAAGGCACCATATCGAATGGCACCTGCGGAAATGAGTGAGTTGAAGGAGCAGTTGCAAGACTTACTGGAGAAAGGATACATTAGACCAAGTGCTTCACCTTGGGGAGCTCCAGTTCTATTTGTAAAGAAAAAGGATGGAAGCATGCGGTTATGTATCGATTATAGAGAATTAAATAAGGTGACGATAAAGAATAAGTATCCTTTGCCACGAATAGATGATTTGTTTGATCAATTGAAAGGAGCCACAGTGTTCTCTAAGATCGACTTGAGGTCCGGATATCATCAATTGAGGATTGCCGATGAGGACATTCCTAAAACGGCATTTAGGACAAGGTATGGACATTATGAGTTCACAGTTATGCCTTTTGGGTTGACTAATGCTCCAGCAATCTTTATGGATTTGATTAATAGGGTGTTTCGTCAATTTATGGATAAGTTTGTAGTAGTCTTCATAGACGACATTTTGGTATACTCCAAGAACAAGGAAGAACATGCAGAACATCTAAGGGCAGTTCTGCAAACACTGAGAGAAAACCACCTTTATGCAAAATTCTCTAAGTGTGAATTTTGGTTGGAAAAGGTAGCATTCCTAGGACACTTTGTGTCTAAGGATGGAGTAGAAGTAGACCCAGCCAAAATAGAAGCTGTGAAAAGTTGGCCTACACCCAAAACTGTATCTGATGTGAGGAGTTTCTTAGGTTTAGCAGGGTATTATAGGCGCTTCGTTAAAGATTTCTCCAAAATTGCTAAACCTATGACTACTTTAATGAAGAAGGACAAGAAGTTTGAGTGGGATGAGAAGTGTGAAGAGGCATTTCAACTCTTAAAGCACAAATTAGTTACAGCACCAGTGCTTACACTTCCCGATGATAGTGGATTGTATGATGTGTATAGTGATGCGTCAAAGAATGGGTTGGGATGCATGCTTATGCAAAATGGGAAAGTTATAGCATACGCATCAAGGCAGCTTCAAACACACGAGGTGAACTATCCAACCCATGACCTAGAATTAGCTGCCATCATTTTTGCCCTAAAAATTTGGCGTCATTACTTGTATGGAGTGAAATGTAGAATTTATACCGATCATAAGAGCCTAAAGTATATTTTCACTCAAAAAGACTTGAACTCTCGGCAAAGGAGGTGGCTGGAGTATACAACGGATTACGACTTGGACATACAATACCACTAAGGGAAGGCGAATGTGGTTGCGGATGCTTTAAGTCGTAAATCTAGTCATGGAATAAACTCGTTAGTAGTAGCTAATGAGTTATGTAGAGAAATGGAAAAATTGAACTTAGAAGTCGTGGAATGGGGAGTACTAGCAGGTATTCTAGCAAATCTGAGTGTCCAACCAACAATATTCGATGAGATTCGAGAAAACCAAGAAGGAGATGTGAAGTTGGACAGGATCCGTGAAAAGATTAAACAAGGGAAAGCTACAGACTTCAAAGTTCATGAGGATGGAAGTTTAAGGTATAAGGGTCGATGGTGTGTACCACAAAAATGTGAAGAAGTGAAGAGAAAGTTGATGGAAGAAGGTCACAACACACCTTACTCAGTACACCCGGGAGGAGACAAGTTATACAAGGATTTAAACAAAATGTTTTGGTGGCCTAGAATGAAAAACGAGGTGGCTGAATTTGTGGCAAGGTGCTTAACTTGTCAAAAAGTGAAAATAGAACACAAGGGACCTCAAGGGACTGTACAGTCATTGGAAATCCCAAGCTGGAAGTGGGACTGCATTTCAATGGACTTTGTGACCTGTCTTCCTAAATCCAAAAGCGGCAATGACACCATTTGGGTAGTGGTGGATAGACTAACAAAATCAGCAGTATTTATACCAATGAAAGAAACATGGAAAATGGAACAACTTGCAAAAGCTTACATCAAGCATGTTGTGAGGTTACATGGGGTTCCAAAAGATATCATATCTGGTAGGGATTCCAGGTTTCTATCAAAATTTTGGAAAAGTGTGCAAGAAAACTTTGGTACAATCCTTAAAATGAGTACAGCCTTCCACCCTGCCACAGATGGGCAAACCGAAAGAACCATTCAAACCTTGGAAGATGTGTTGAGAGCCTGCATTATAGATTTCCAGGGAGGATGGGAGGATAGCTTGGATTTAATTGAATTCTCTTATAACAATAGTTATCATACGACCATTGGTATGGCTCCATTCGAGGCCTTGTATGGGAGAAAGTGTCGTAGCCCAATCTGTTGGAACGACATTAGTGAAACTGTAGTTCTTGGGCCTCAACTGATTGAAGATACAATCAAACAAGTAAGGGAGATCCAAGCTAAAATCCAAGCAGCTCAGGATCGCCAAAAAAGTTATGCAGACTCAAAGCGAAGAGAAGAAGAGTTTGAAATAGGCGATAAGGTGTTACTAAAGGTGTCACCAATGAAGGGAGTTATGAGATTTGGCAAGAAAGGAAAGCTCAGTCCAAAATACATCGGTCCATATGAAATACTACAAAGAATAGGCAAAGTAGCATATAGGTTAGCTCTACCTATGGAACTTAGCAAAGTACACGATGTATTCCACGTATCACAGTTGAGAAGGTACATCCCTGACAAGTCCCATGTGCTTCAACCAGAAACCATTGAGATAGATCATAGTTTAACCTATGAAGAGAGACCTGTTAAGATTCTTGACAGCAAGGTGCGTAGTACACGCAATAAGAATGTTAAGATCGTAAAAGTTCTGTGGTCTAACCAAGAATATGAGGAAGCCACTTGGGAAGCCAAGGATGAAATGAAAAAGAAATACCCAGAGTTGTTTCAGGTATGTAGAGTTACGGGGGCGTAACTCGTTTTCTTTAAGGGGGGTAGAATGCGGTGTAAATTTCGCGCTTTTTACCCAAATTTCAGTCATTTTGGTGCTCTTGGCACAAATTTCAACTAGTAATTCTAGTATTTATGCCCTCAAGGGACATAAAGCAGTAAAAGAGTAACAAAAAGTACAGCAATACTATACATAATTGAGAAAAAAAGGTCCAATTTCGTTCCCCAAGTTTCGGGACGAAACTTTTTTTTAAGGGGGGTAGACTGTAATACCCCGTATTTTATACGTATTTTTATATAAAGTATGTATTTAATATATAATAATTTTAATTAAAGCATTTTATTAATATATTTTTATAATAGGAAAGTTTATTTAATTATCTTTATTTTAAAAAGATGGGGTTTTAATTTAAGAAAGTTTATTTTTTAACAAGTTTTAATTGGAAAGGGATTAGGAGATTTAAAAGAGGAAAGTTTAGGGTAAAAAGGGGGTATAAATATCCCACTTATGAGGCAAATCAACTTTGCCCAGAGTGGAGAAAACCCAAGGTAAGTTTCTCCCCTTTTCTCCCTTACTTTTCTTTCTTTTTTTCTTCCTCTTCCCTTCCCCTTTCTCACGGCCGGCCACCACGCACACCACCACACGCGTGGCCGGACCACCACCGCGCACCACCACAGCGCCGTCGCACAGCCAGCAGCTGCAGCGGCAGGCGGCAGCAGCCCAGCCTTGCCGCGGTGGCTGCTGCTGCCGTGGTAGCCTCTCGAAAAAAAAAAAAAACTTAATTTTTTTTATTTCCTATTTAATCTATGCTTAGATCTAATTATAAACTTTGAGTTTGGGATTAAAACTTGATGTTTGAATATTGTAATTATGTTAATTAATTTTCAGATTTGATTTTAATTAAAAAGCCCCAATTTTTAAAACCCTAGGTTCTTGATTTAGGAAATTATGAAAGTATATGATGTAATTATGTTTAGACCTTTAATTTAAGTACTTTAAGACTGATTTTCAGCAAGTTTTAATTATAAATATAGTGTAGGAATTTTAAGTAGAAACCTAAATTTTATGTTTTTAAAGGGAATTTAAATTACCCATTAAAGAGGACTTAATTATGGTGTTCTAAATATAATTTCAGCTTATTCTAATTAATTTATGAAGGGTTTTAAAATAGTATATATTGCTGGAAATTTGGTTAGAGTGGACTTTGATACACTATCATAATTTTAATGTGTAGGAGACTTTGAAGTAAGCGATTTTTACTAGTCGTTGCGAATTTAAGATCATATTCAAGGTACGTTCACGTACTTAGCATATTTTGATGATGTAGAATCATGCTAGGCTTAATTTCAATCAATTACAAGTAGTATCATGCTAAGTTCATGTATTGAATTGTGAATTATTGGTGTTGGTGATTGATTTGTGAAGCATGAATTATTTGTGATGATCTATGGATTGGAAAATTATATTTTGGCATGATTATATGGACTACATAATTATTTATGACATGTTAGAGAGCATGTTTAATTAAACTAATTGTTTAATTATGTTTGGAATATTGAAAAGGAATTTTATTATGGTTCATATAATTTTTATTAATGCTTTAAGCATGAAGAAGGAGATATATAAGTGTCTGTGTACACAAGGAATAAATTGTATGTTGGTGCCTTTGTGCACTTAAGGTGTTTTTGACACCGAGGGATAGAATTGTTGGCGCTTTATGCGCTTAAGGTGTCTTTGACAATGAGGTAGATTTAAAAAGGGTTCAACATTAAATTATATGTGGTCACTAATCATTCAAGAATTAAATTGGTATGTGTGTTTGTTTAAATTAATATGGATGATTGAATTGTTATGCTTTGTGAGTCATCACCAAGTCTAATAATATGTAAACAACGTAAAGTGAAAGAGATTACGCACCAAAACTCTTGGAACGTATATACCTTGAGTATGAACATATGGGGGGAGTTATGGGGTTTTATATTTAACCATAACTTCTAATGGAGTACAGGACGCTGTATATTCCCTTTTTATTTTTATGCGCTGGAATTCCGCCAGCAATGTGTGGCACAGGTGATACTGGCACAGTTAGCTCCCGTGTCAGTGGTCCTCAATTTATTGAGGCAGGTTTGGTTGGAAACCCGTTCGATGTGTAATCAACACTAATTAAATTAATATGTGTCCAGTTATAGAGTCATGTTTGTTTGTTGTGTGTGCTTGTAAACAGGTGCAATGAGGTAAGTATGTGTGATGATAGGAGTATGCATGTTAGTGTGTTTAATTACACTTATGTACTCAGCTTTGCTGATTGTGTGTTTTGGTGTGTGTCTGGATATGTCTTTATCTTGGCCCTACGATGATCCATTCTAATGGAGAGTAGTGGGGGCAAGTAGAGATTCTCTTTTCAGGTAATGAGGCATGTTCATGATGGGGCATGAGTGAAGAGAGAACTATGCTAGTTTTCATTAGGATGTGACATGTTTAAGATTTTAATAATATGATTTATTATATGTCGGACTAACATCATTATTGGATTTGACGGTTTTGAATAAGGGCCTTAAAGGTTCCAAGTTGTAGTAGTTAATCTTTAACTTGGTTTTGTAGATTTCCAACTTTACTTTCGTTTGGTTCGGTTTTTAAATTGTTTTATTTCTTAGTTTGACTTCCAAGTCTTCCGCTGTGATTCTTTGATATTTGCCTTAGCCGTTTTCACAGTGGCGGTAATGTCTTAGATATTCCTAAATCGTGTTTTAAAGAGGGTAAAGCGTATTTTTAAAGGAAAGGAATTTCTAGGGTGTTACACTTATTCACCTACTCTTTTAGAGTTGTTCAACGACCTTATGATTTCTATTGTTTTCCAAGAGCTACTAATTTCCTTCTCTCCTTTTTGGGTAGTAGTCATGGGGATATTTATATTTTTGATTGCTTGTTTAATTATATGAACTATGGTTGTTTATCAATCATAATTTTATGCATTTGAATTATTGGAAATGAGGACAAACATATGTTACCTCAAACCTTAATTCGAATTAAATAATAACTGTCCCTTGATTGAGTTTATTGGTTGATGTTTTGATTGGAACAAGAGAAAGCTAGGTATTTCAACTCAACCTATATAGCATCCGGTTTTATCATCAGAAAGTATGGTGACAAGAAACAATTCCAGTAATGGAAATGATTTGAACAAGGTAGTAAGGCAAACTTGAAAGATTGCCAAGGATGATATAACCACCAATAATCCTGTAGTGGATGAAGGTGTAACTAAATAGTGTTAAAGAGTGAAAACCATCTAAACACCAAAGGGAGATCAATTCCCAAAGTTTTGAGGGTTGAGTTAAAGAGCTATGCAAGCTGTTTAAACGCAAAATATGTCTTGAGAATCTAAGAGGGAATGAAAGTTTGTATGATAAGTACTGGAAAGAGTTGATTTTACCATGTCAACGGGAACGAACAAGTTGTGAATACACCCAATCTTATCCGAGGGACATTTGAGATAGCAAACTCGAAATAAAGATGGAAGGAACATGTAGTGAAGTTTGGGTGGAAATGAAAAGATTGTTTGCTTTGGAGTAGCACTCCAAGTAGTTAAAATCTCGAAGTTTTCAAGGGAGTAGTACTGTTTAGAAGCCTAAGTAACAAGTTAAAGGATGATGATCTTTATATGAGTTCCAATGATAATTGTCAACATATAATGTTTTTAGGAGTTTGACTGAATTGTATAAAAAGGGGTGAGACTAAGCATGAGGATAAGGGATCAAAACCATAAAGAAGGTGGGTGAAAGATCAACAAGATGGCTAAAGGAGTTTTAAAAAGATATTTTAGGAATAAGAAGAAGCAGGAAGGTGGCTTAAGTAATTCTTGGAGGTTAAGAAAGTTAAAGCCATGAAGAAATAATATACTCAAAAAGGTATTGAATTTATTGAACTATGAATATGAAAATGTCATAAAGGAGAAGAGTTTATGACAAGATTTATGAATTTGATTGGAATGTGTTAATATGATTTAAGTAAGAACATTCGAAAGAGGACATTTAGAAATTGGCATTTGACCTTGTGATAATGTATAGAGGAAATTGTTGGTGTAACAGGGATAGAAGTGGTGAATTATGGACAATACATTAGTTGTCATTTAAGGTCTTTAAGTTGGATAATAGGGGTGAAAAAGGTCTATGATGGATTTTCAAGGCTAATAGACAAGTGAATGTATTAATGGAGAGTAATAGAAAGTTTATGGGGAATATAAATGTGAAATAAATTTTGTATGGAAACATGATTATTTGAATGAAGTTTAAAGTTTGAGATAGACTCTCACACACAAGGATTTAATTATGTAGCAAAGGAATGATTGGAGTTGATAAAGGAATACGGGTGAGACATTCAATGTTATTGAAAGGGAAGGTAATGTGGTGGATTGATACAAAGTAGGAAATAAGGAAATTAACCCCCTCAAAAGTGTTGGAAAAGAAAGTAAAGAAAATGTTGGGATAACTAGAGTTTGATACCAACGATATTCGAGGAAATGCAGGAAAATCAAGAAGAGAATGTGAATTTGGGTTGAATTCGTAGGAGGATGTGCTATTTTATTGGTCATGGAAATAAGCTTAAATATACATTTAAGAGTACGAAGTTGAAGTGAAATATAATGGAAGGAAGGTGAAATACACCCAGGAAAGGACAAGTTGTAAAAGGATTCGGTAAAGGTGTATTAATGATTAAGAGCGATTGTTTCATTTGAATTGTGGTGGATAGATTGTCTAAATTCACAATGTGTAAAACTGATGAAGAAGACTTGGAGAAAGGAGCTGCTTGCAAAGGCTTACATCAAATTTGTTGTGAGATTACATGGAGTTCCTAAGGATATCATTTTAGTTTGAGATTCCTAGTTTCTTTCAAGATCCTAGGAGGTATACAGGAGAACTGCGGTGATACACTGAGGACGATTGCTACAACCATCAAATAATAATGGACAAACAAAAGGAATATTTGACGTTGGAAGTCATTAGAGAGCATGAAGCATTGGAGAGAAAACAATGAAAGATAACTATGCAAGCCTCCATTAGCATAACAACATTTCGAGATTGGTATAGAAAGAACCATGAAAGTTCACTATGTCGGGGAACATTAGTGAGAAGATCGTCTTAGGACTTCATACGAGTAAAGTTATGGAGAAGCAAGCAAAGTATCTATGAACGGACTTAAGTAATGCAAAGTTTAACAGGGGAAGAAAGACAAGTGTTATTGAAAGTGTAACCCATAAAACAAAGTTAAAAGTATGGAAAGAATAAAGAGAATGAGCCAAGGGATATAGAAATATATGAATTTGCATAGAATTGGTAAATTGGCAAATAACTTGGCATATTATTGGACCTTGATAAGGTATAAGACATTTTTCATGTGTCATTGTGAAAGAACATTGACTAAAGGTAGAAATTACAAAGGAAACTATTGAGGGTAACCAACTTAATCAAGAGAAAGCTTGACAAAATCAAGGTTTTTAATAGCAAAGTGCCTCATACTTTTACTAGAGGATTGGTAAAAGAGAGTAAATATAGATGGTATTGATTATTTTTGGTATAATGAGTACGGAATCGACGAGACTTTTGGTACTTGCAACAAGGAATGAATATAGAGAAGTATTATGATTTTACCAAGGTTGGAAAGAGAAAGAGAACAACATAACTCTAAAGTTGAATTAAGTGGAGTTACGGGGGCGTAACTCGTTTTCTTTAAGGGGGGTAGAGTGCGATGCGCACTTTTCCCTCAATTTTGGCATTTTAAGTGCTTTTTCGGTCAGTTTTACACTGATTTTGTTATTTAGTTTGTTTGTCTTACACACATGGATGTGTAAGTTTATTACCAAGGTTGAATCTTACACTAATAGTAGTGTGAGTTTGTTAGATAGTCTAATAGTCTACACATTATTTTGTGTAAGTTTGGTAGTAAAGTTGTTATCTTATACACTAGTTTGTGTAAGTTGGTTAGTAAGTTGGTTACTTTACACACTAGTTTGTGTGTGATTGAATAGATGAGTCATGTCAAATATATGTATTCATAACTTCCTCACAAAATAAATTACAAAAACAAAGGAATTCATAAGGTTTTAAGGTCTTGTAGAACCAAAATCAAGCAAATTCGGGCAAAATAGTAAGAAGCATTCGCATTTTCTACATGCTCTTTCTAATGAAATTATAAATTCCTGAATCATGTCAAATATACATATTTATAACGGATATTTCACCATATGCCATTGAGTTTTTTGTTTATTCATCATATACCCTTGAACTTTTTTAAATTCATCATATACCCATGAGTTTTCACAAAAATACACCATATACCTTTGATAACATATTATTGTTAAATTCGTCAATCATTTTGGATAATTATGAACCGAAACCACTCTAAATACATTCCTCTACCCCGAAACCACCCACATTCCTTTTTTGCACCCCAAACTTACCCTAAATTTCATTTTCTAATCCTCAAAATTATTTATATGGTTATGGTTATGGAGATTTGGAGTGGTTTCTAGGGCTAGAGAAATGAGAAAAGTTGTTTTGGGGATGAAGGGAGATATCTAAGGTGATTTCGATGTATAATTAACCAAATTCTTTTCATCTTATTTTCATTAAGGATATACGGTGAATTTTTATTACAACTTAGGGGTATATGGTGAATTTGAAAATTTTCATGGGTATATGGTGAATAAACAAAAAACTCAAGGGTATGTGGTGAAAAAGCCGTATTTATAAATTCCTAAGCAAATAAATAACAAAGCAAACGCAAGTTATATGGTTTTAAGGTCTTGTAGAACCAAAATCAAGCAAATTCGGGCAAAATGGGAAGAAACGTTCCCATTTTCTACATGCTTTTTCTAATGAACTTATAAATGCTTGGATCATGTCAAATATATGTATTTATAACTCCATTAAAAAATAAATAACAAAAACAAATCAAGTTATGAGGTTTTAAGGTCTTGTAGAACCAAAATCAAGCAAAATTTGGGTAAAATAGTAAAAAGCATTCCCAAATTCTACATGCTTTTTCTTATTAACTTATAATTGTTTGAATCATGTGAAATATATGTATTTATAACTGCATAAGCGTAGAAATCACACAAACAAAGCAATTTATAAGGTTTTAAGGTCTTGTAGAACTAAAATCAATCAAATTCGGGCAAAATAGTAAGAAGCATTCCCTTTTTCTACATGCTCTTTTTAATAAACTTGATAACTTCCTAACAATATAAATCACAAAAACAAAGCAAGATATAAGTTTTTAAGGTCTAGTAGAACAAAAATCAAGCAAATTCGGGCAAAATAGTAAGAAGCCTTTCCATTTTCTACATGCTCTTTCTAATGAATTTATAAATTCTTGAATCATATAAAATATATGTATTTATAATTTTCTAAGCAAATAAAACACAAAAAAAAAGAGCAAGTTATAAGGTTTTAAGGTGTTGTGGAGCCTAAATCAAGCAAATTTGGGCAAAATGGGAAAAAACATACCCATTTTCCACATGCTCTTTCTAATGAACTTTAAAAGGCTTGATTCGTGTCAGATATATGTATTCATAACTGCCTAACCAAAGAAATCACAAAAACCAAAGCAAGTTAAAAGGTTTTAAGGTTTTGTAGAACCAAAATCAAGCAAATTCAGGCAAAATAGAAAGAAGCATTCTCATTTTCTACATGCTGTTTCTAATGAACTACAAAAAACTTGAATAATGTTAAATATATGTATTTATAATTCCTAATCACAGATATAACAAATATAAAGCAAGTTATAAGGTTTTAAGGACTGGTAGAACCGAAACCAAGCAAATTCGAGCAAAATAGGAAAAAGCACCCATTTTTTACATGCTCTTTCTAATGAACTTGAAAAAGCTTTATTCATGTCAAATATATGTATTTATAATTTCCTAACAAAAGAAATCACAAAAACAAAAAGATGTTATAAGGTTTTAAGGTCTTGTAGAACAAAAATCAACCAAATTCGGCCCAAATGGTAAAAAGCGTTCCCATTTTCTACATGCTCTTTCTAATGAACTTATAAAAGCTTGAATTATGTCAAATATATGTATTAGTAACTGCCTAAGCATAGAAATCACTAAGACAAAGCAAGGTATAAGGTTTTAAGGTCTAGTAGAAC
This sequence comes from Chenopodium formosanum, assembly GCA_024500155.1. Lineage (NCBI taxonomy): Eukaryota > Viridiplantae > Streptophyta > Magnoliopsida > Caryophyllales > Amaranthaceae > Chenopodium > Chenopodium formosanum. The sequence continues at coordinate 22,850,517 of CM044861.1, forward strand.
CGAAATCAAGCAAATTCGGGCATAATGGAAAGAAGCGTTCCCAACTTGTACATGCTCTTTCTAATGAACTTGAAAAGGCTTGATTCATGTCAAATATATGTATTTATAACTTCATAAGAAAAGAAATCACAAAAACAAAGCATTTTATAAGGTTTTAAGGTCTTGTAGAACCAAAATCAGGCAAATTCGGTCCAAATGGGAAGAAGCGTTCCAATTTTCTACATGCTCTTTCTAATGAACTGATAAAGGCTTGAATAATGTCAAATATATGTATTTGTAACTGACTAAGCATAGAAATCACTAAGACCAAGCAAGTTATAAGGTTTTAAGGTCTGGTAGAACCGAAATCAAGCAAATTCGGGCAAAATGAGAAGAAGCGTTCCCATTTTCTACATGCTCTTTCTAATGAACTTGAAAAGGCTTGATTCATGTCAAATATATGTATTTACAACTTCCTAAGAAAATAAATCAAAAAATTACGCATTTCATAAGTTTTTAAGGTCTTGTAGAGCCAAAATTAAGCAAATACGGCCAAAATGGGAGCAAAATGGGAAGAAGCATTCCCATTTTTTACATGCTCTTTCTAATGAATTTGAAAAGGCTTGAGTAATGTCAAATATATGTAGTTATAACTGCCTCACAAAAAAAATCACAAAAAGAAATCAATTCATAAGGTTATAAGGTCTTGTAGAACCAAAATCAAGCAAGTTCGTGCAAATTAGTAAGAAGCATTCCCATTTTCTACATGCTCTTTCTAATGAAATTATAAATTCTTGAATCATGTCAAATTTACATATTTATAACTGCCTAAGAAAATAAATAACAAAGAAAAAGCAAGTTATATGGTATTAAGGTCTTGTAGAACCAAAATCAAGCAAATTCGGGCAAAATGGAAAGAAACATTCCCATTTTCTGCATGCTCTTTCTAATGAGCTTATTAATGCTTGGATCATGTAAAATATATGTATTTATAACTCCATTCAAAAATAAATAACAAATACAAATCAAGTTATGAGGTTTTCAGGTCTTGTAGAACCAAAATCTATCAAATTTGGGTAAAATTGTAAGAAGCATTCCCAAATTCTACATGCTCTTTCTTATTAACTTATAATTGTTTGAATCATGTGAAATATATGTATTTATAAATGCATAAGCATAGAAATCGCAAAAACTAAGCAATTTATAAGGTTTTACGATCTTGTAGAACTGAAATCAATCAAATTCGGGCCAAATAGTAAGAAGCATTCCCTTTTTCTACATGCTCTTTTTAATAAACTTGAAAAAGCTTGATTCATGTCAAATATATGTATTTATAACTTCCTAACAATATAAATCGCAAAAACAAAGCAAGATATAAGGTTTTAAGGTCTAGTAGAACAAAAATCATGCAAATTCGGGCAAAATAGTAACAAGCCTTTCCATTTTCTACATGGTCTTTCTAATGAATTTATAAATTCTTGAATCATATAAAATATATGTATTTATAATTTTCTAACAAATAAATCACAAAAAAAAAAAAAACAAGTTATAAGATTTTAAGGTATTGTAGAGACTAAATCAAGCAAATTTGGGCAAAATGGGAAAAAGCGTACCCATTTTCCACATGCTCTTTCTAATGAACTTGAAAAGGCTTGATTCATGTCAAATATATGTATTTATAACTTCCTAACCAAATAAATGACAATAACCAAAGCAAATTATAAGGTTTTAAGGTTTTGTAGAACCAAAATCAAGCAAATTCAGGCAAAATAGAAAGAAGCATTCTCATTTTCTACATGCTCTTTCTAATGAACTACAAAAAACTTGAATAACGTTAAATATATGTATTTATAATTCCTAATCATAGAAATAACAAAAACAAAGCAAGTTATAAGATTTTAAGGACTGGTAGAACCGAAATCAAACAAATTCGAGCAAAATAGGAAGAAGCACCCATATTTTACATGCTTTTTCTAATGAACTTGAAAAGGCTTGATTCATGTCAAATATATATATTTATTACTTCCTAAAAAAAGAAATCACAAAAACAAAGGATGTTATAAGGTTTTAAGGTCTTGTAGAACCAAAATCAACCAAATTCGGCCTAAATGATAAAAAGCGTTTCCATTTCCTGCTTTCATCTTTATAATGAAATTATAAAGGCTTGAATGATGTCAAATATATGTATTAGTAACTGGCTAAGAATAGAAATCACTAAGACAAAGCAAGGTATAAGGTTTTAAGGTCTATTAGAACAGAAATCAAGCGAATTCGGCCATAATGGGAAGAAGCGTTCCCATTTTCTACATGCTCTTTCTAATGAACTTAAAAAGGCTTGATTCATGTCAAACATATGTATTTATAACTTCCTAAGAAAAGAAATCACAAAAACATAGCATGTTATAAGGTTTTAAGGTCTTGTAGAACCAAAATCAAGCAAATTCGGCCATAATAGTAAGAAGCATTCCCATTTTATACATGCTCTTTCTAATGATCTTATAAAATAATATATATTATTTTATCACCTTCGTTTTATTGCTAAAAGTGATTGAACGATTATTAATTCCTTCTAATATTTCTTTTGTATAGAACAAGATGACTTGTTTTCGTTTTTATTTATTAAAACATATTATGTAAATTACTTCAATGACTCTTAATAAATTAGCAACAATTTATAACACAACTTTCTTCTAATGGTAACAAATTAAAATGTGATGTCATTTTAGCAAGAAATAGTAAAACAAGTGTCCCTAATAGCAACAACTAGAAATTTTGTTGCCAAACGTTTTGTAAAATGGCATTGCTAAATGACAACAAATAAAAAATCTGTTGTCATCTAGCAACAACAACGAGACGGCTAATTTCTAATAGGAACAACTCAAAAATTTAGTGCCTCAATTTGAATCTAAATCGCTACAAATAAAAAATTAGTTGTCAGAATTTGTTAATATATGGAAACGAGACAAAATTGATGAAATTTAGCAACAACTAGTAAGACAACTTGTTTTCAATAGCAACAAAAAAGAGATATATTGAATCAAATGAAAGTCAAATGCATTCAACAAAGGTAATTGGGTCAAATGAAAGTCAAACACATTGATACAAAGCTTTTTGAATCAAATAAAACTTAAATACATTCAACAATGCTAATTGAGTCAAATGAAAGTCAAACACATTCAACAACGCTTTTTAAATCAAATGAAAGTCAAATGCATTCAACAAAGACAATCGAGTCAAATGAAAGTCAAACACATTCAAACAAAGCTTTTTGAATCAAATGAAAGTTTAATGCATTCAACAAAGGTAATTGGGTCAAATGAAAGTCAAACACATTGATACAAAGCTTATTGAATCAAATAAAACTTAAATGCATTCAACAAAGCTAATTGAGTCATATGATAGTCAAACACATTCAACAACGCTTTCTAAATCAAATGAAAGTCAAATGCATTCAACAAAGACAACTGAGTCAATTAAAAGTGAAACACATTCAAACAAAGCTTTTTGAATCAAATGAATGTCAAATGCATTCAACAAAGATAATTGAGTCGAATGAAAGTCAAACACATTTAAACCAAGCTTTTTGAATCAAATGGAAGTCTAATGCATTCAACATATCTTTTTAACTCAAATGAAAGTCAAACACATTCAAACAAAGCTTTTTGAATCTAATTAAAGTCAAATGCATTCAATAAAGCTTTTTGACTCAAATGAAAGTCAAACACATTCAAACAAAACTCTTTGAATCAAATGAAAGTCAAATGCATTCAACAAAGCTTATTGAGTCAAATGAAAGTCAAATACTTTCAACAAAGCTTTTTGAATCAAATGAATGTAAAATGCAACAACTAGTAAGACAGCTAATTTCTAATAGGAACAATTCAAAAAAATTTTGCCTCAATTTGTTTCTAAATCGATACAAATAAAAAATTAGTTGATAGAATTTGTTGACATATGAAAACAAGACAAAATTTGAGGAAATCTAGCAACAACTAGTAAAACAACTTGTATTCAAAAGCAACAAAATAGAGATATATTGAATCAAATGAAAGACAAATGCATTCAACAAAGGTAATTGGGTCAAATAAAAGTCAAACACATTCATACAAAGCTTTTTGAATCAAATAAAACTCAAATGCATTCAACCATGCTAATTGAGTCAAATGAAAGTCAAACACATTAAACAACGCTTTTTGAACCAAATGAAAGTCAAATGCATTCAACAAAGATAATTAAGTCAAATGAAAGTCAAACTCATTCAAACAAAGGTTCTTGAATCAAATAAAGTCAAATGCATTCAACAAAGATTTTTAACTCAAATAAAAGTCAAACACGTTCAAACAAAGCTTTTTAAATCAAATGAAAGTCAAATGTATTCAACAAGGATAATTGAGTCAAATGAAAGTCAAACACATTCATACAAAGCTTTTGGAATCAAATGAAAGTCAAATGCATTCAATAAAGGTAATTGAGTCAAATGAAAGTTAAGCACTTTCAAACAAAGTTTTTTGAATCAAATCAAAGATAAATGCATTCATCATAGTTAATTAAATCAAATGAAAGTCAAACACATTCAAACAATGCTTTTTTAATCAAATGAAAGTCAAATGCATTCAACAAAGCTAAATTGAGTAAAATGAAAGACAAACTCATTCAACAAAGCTTTTTGAAGCAAATGAAAGTCAAACACATTCAAACAGAGCTTTTAAAATCAAGTGAAAGTCAAATGCATTCAACGAAGATAATTGAGTCAAATGAAAGTCAAACACATTCATACAAAGCTTTTTTAATCAAATGAAAGTAAAATGCATTCAACAAAGCTAATTGAGTCAAATAAAAGTAAAACACATTCAAACAAAGCTTTTTGAATTAAATGAAAGTGAAATGCAATTAACAAAGCTAATTAAGTCAAATGAAAGTCAAAACATATTCAAACAAAGCTTTTAAAATCAAGTGAAAGCCAAATGCATTCAACGAAGATAATTGAGTCAAATTAAAGTAAAAAACATTCAAAAAAAGCTTTTTTGAATCAAATGAAAGTCAAATGCATTCAACAAAGCTAATTAAGTCAAATGAAAGTCAAACACATTCAAACAATGCTTTTTGAATCAAATGAAAGTCAAATGCATTCAACAAAGATAATTGACTCAAATGAAAGTCAAACACATTCATACAAAGCTTTTTGAATCAAATGAATGTCAAACACATTCAAACAAAGCATTTTGTATCAAATGAAAGTCAAACGCATTTAACAAAGATAATTGAGTCAAATGAAAGTCAAACACATTCAAACAAAGCTTTTTGAATCAAATTAAATTCAAATGCATTTAATAAAGCTTTTTGACTCTAATGAAAGTCAAACACATTCAAATAAAGCTTTTTAAATCAAATGAAAGTCAAATGCATTCAACAAAGTTTATTGAGTTAAATAAAGTCTAACACATTCAAACTATGCTTTTTTAATCAAATGAAAGTCAATTGCATTCAACAAATCTAATTGAGTAAAATGAAAGTCAAACTCATTCAACAAAGCTTGTTGAACCAAATGAAAGTCAAACACATTTAAACAAAGGTTTTAAAATCAAATGAAAGTCAAATGCATTCAACAAAGCTAATTGAGTAAAATGAAAATTAAACACATTCAACAAAGCTTTTTGAACCAAATGAAATTCAAACACAATCAATCAAAGCTTTTTAAATCAAATGAAAGTCAAATGCATTCAACGAAGCTAATTGAGTCAAATGAAAGTCAAACACATTCATACAAAGCTTTTTGAATCAATTGAAAGTCAATTGCATTCAAAAAGGATAATTGAGTCAAATGAAAGTCAAACACATTCAAACAAAGCTTTTTGAATCAAATGAAAGTCAAATGCATTGAACAAAGCTAATTGACTCAAATGAAAGTCAAACACATACAAACAAAGCTTTTTATATTAAACGAAAGTCAAGTGCATTCAACAATGCTTTATAACTCAAATGAAAGTCAACACCTTCAAACAAAGCTTTTTGAATCAAATGAAAGTCAAATGCATTCAACAAACATAATTTACTAATATGAAAGTCATACACATTCTAACAAAGCTAATTGAGTCAAATGAAAGTCCAACACATTCAATCTAAGCTTTTTGAATCAAATAAAAGTCAAATGCATTCAACAATGATTTTTGACTCAAATGAAAGTCAAGCACCTTCAAACAAAGCGTTTTGAATCAAATAAAAGTCAAATCCATTCAATAAAGATAATTATGTCAAATTAAAGTCAAACACACACATACAAAGCTTTTTGAAACAAATGAAAGTCAAATGCGTTCAACAAAAATAATTGAGTTAAATGAAATTAAAACACATTCAAACAAAGCGTTTTATATCAAATGAAAGTCTAATGCATTCAACAAAGCAAATTGAGTCAATTGAAAGTCAAACACATTCAAACAATACTTTTTGAATCAAATGAAAGTCAAATGCATTCAACAAAGGTAATTGAGTCAAATGAAAGTCAAACACATTCAAACAAAGCTTTTTCAATCAAATGAAAGTGAAACACATTCAAATAAAGCTTTTTGAATTAAATGAAAGTGAAATGCAATTAACAAAGCTAATTGAGTCAAATGAATGTCAAACACATTCATACAAAGCTAATTGAGTTAAATGAAAGTCAAATGCAGTCTACAAAGCTAATTGAGTCAAATGAAAGTCAAACACATTCAAACAATGCTTTTTGAATCAAACTAAAGTCAAATGCATTCAACAAAGCTAATTGAGTAAAATGAAAGTCAAACACATTGTAAGAAAGCTTTTTGTATCAAATGAAAGTAAAATGCATACAACAAAGCTAATTGAGTCAAATGAAAGTCAAACACATTCAAACAATGGTTTTTGAATCAAATGAAAGACAAATGAATTCAAGAAAGATAATTGAGTCTAATGAAAGTAAAACATATTCATACAAAGCTTTTTGAATCAAATGAAAGTCAAATGCATTCAACTAAGCTATTGAGTCAAATGAAATTCAAACGCATTCAAACGAAGCTTTTTGAATCAAATGAAAGTAAAATGCATTTAACAAAGGTAATTGAGTCAAATAAAAGTCAAACACATTCAACAAAGCTTGTTGAATTAAATGAAAGTTAAATGTAATTAACAAAGCTAATTGAGTCAAATGAAAGTCAAACACATTATACAAAGCTAATTGAGTCAAATGAAAATTTTGTTTTTGCGAGATGTTGTAAGTCGGTAACCCAGCCTCCCATAATTGCTTTAACTCTTCAATAAGAGGTTGCAAGTACACATCGAGATTCCCTTTAGGATTCTTCGGACCTGGAATTATCAAACTTAGAGACATAAAAGGTTTCTTAATGCACAATTCAGGTGGAAGATTATAAGGAATTAAAATGACGGGCCAACAAGAATATTGCCTTCCTGTCTTTCCAAATGGTGAAAATTCGTCGGTACAAAGACCTAGTCGGACATTTCTAGGTGTAACACCCCCGATTTACTAATTAATAATAAATAAGAAATAAAGGAAAAATAGACAACCTTTAAATAAAATTGCGGAAGCATACACCTAAATCGGAGGTATTACCGCCACACTCGACAACTTGTCAAGTGCTAAGGCTTACAAAATCCCAATAATTACAACCCAATAATCTAGGTGAGCTACTTGTACAACTTTATAAACTCGTTATAACAAACTAATCGATACACTTGAGCTCCTGTAGCTACGATCATCACTAGATCAACCTGTTACAATCTTGACTGCTCACCATTAAGGACAAATTCCAAAATAGATCTTCGCAGGGCCACCATAAGAAAAAGACATGGCCGCAAACACAAGTAGCACAACAAAAATACACACACGTCAGCAAAAAGCTGAGTAATCACCACATATCAGAATACATAGTATATCAAAATAATCAACATTACTAGCTCAATTAAACAATGTAGTTCAAACTAAATTACACATTGTACTCTAAGAAAAGTAACCATTGGTCAACTCAACCTCGAATAATAATACGAACCTTTACTCAATCATCAACTCATATAACCCATAAGTGTGCCATGCTCATTGTTCTATACCTAGCCTTGGACATGGGTAATTCGAATAACAAACCAACAAGTATAAAAACTTGAATACTCCCAATTACTAGAAAAACACCTTGAACCAGACCACATACGGGCCAATTCCCACTGTAGGGGACCATTGAAAAATAAATAATATAAAGATTGTACCTCATTCTTAACTCATGATCATTATCTCATTTCCAACATGCCAAGGACTAGGTCTATAACGCCGAGCCTCAAACCAAGAACAAAATAATAATTTCTCAACCTTTTGATCTCATACTTGATAAAATAATCTTTCACATGATAATAAATAATATCTCAATATTGGCACAAGTTCCCAATTCATAAAATATCTCAACTCTTATATGGCTAATACTAGTACCCAAAATTAATTAATTTAACCCAATATAATATTAGTAGCCCTAAAACCTCAAGAACAATACTCCTTAAAACGACAACATTAAAACCCTAGAAATAACACAATCAATCAGTGCGATATTTAAATCATCCAATACCACACACTAACCATATACATATAAATCATGATTATATATAATTCACAAATAATAAAATTTATATACGTAGTATAACAATACGAAGTACAATCAATACTAACAATTTATAATCAAACAAAATCAAGAAATAAGATTCGCGTGATTACGAGACAAAAGTATATAAATTAAGCATACGACTCCAAAGAATTGATATAGTGAGTACCTAGGGAGACGATAAACCAAATTTCATGATAGAAAAATAGCAATAAGCGACATGCTGCTCATCAAACCAAATAGAAAGCAAGATGACGGTATTACATTCATAGCATATGCGTGAAAGGCTTTAATGAGATTGGTCTCTTGAAATTTGGTTCACAATTGCATACGTATAATATAGTCAATGGGTGGAAATAAGATCAAAGCTATAAATTGGTTGATGATGTAAGTATCAAGGGTAGGTGAAAATTGATCAAAAGCAAACAAAGAGCCACAAACAGGCGCACGAACGGCCATTATAAAATATATAATTAGGGTTTTAAGATAGTTTATATAAATTAAATAAGAGTCCTAATATCATTAAAATAGGGTTTTAAACCTTTCCGAACTCTAAAATAAAAATATGAGATTAGGAAAGTTATTTAATAAATAAAAATAAAAATAAATTATATATAAAATCATAAAATATTCGGGTATTACACTAGGCTCCGCAGCAAAAGAAGGGTACTCTTCATCTAGGTGTTTCCACGCCTCTTCATCACTTGGATGAGACATAAGGCCATGAACTCGAGGATTATCTTTATGCCACCTCATCTGCTCCGCAGTAGATCTTGTTGCATATAATCTTTGTAATCTCGGGCCTACAGGAAAGTAAATAAGAGCACTATGAGGAGAATTGTTGCCACTTTCTCTAAGTGTGTTATAACGACTTCCTTTGCAATATAGACATTCTTTGAGATCTTTGTGTTCCTTCCAAAATAGCATACATCCATTTGGACATACATGAATCTTTTGATGCGGAAGTTCTGGCCCTTCAAGCAATTTCTTAGTCTTGTAAAAACTATCTTTCATTAAGGAAGCAACACCATGTATAGCTTTATGTAGAATATTATACTCGGACTTGATGTTTGCCATCCTTGCAGCTGCAGACAATACAAACAACCTGCAGCCATCATACAATGGCTCTTCCGCTGCCTTCAACATGTCAAAGAACTTCTTGTAACTAGCATGTGGCTCTTCTTCAATATTTTCTAAACCACCTTCTAGTCCAAAGGCATCTAATACCATGTTTCTATATGGGTTCAATGCATCCTCGGTGGATATGGAACTGCTACTTTGGGATTCTCTTTGGAAGTGCAGTTCACCATGAAAAACCCATTGGAAATAGTTAGGCAAAAAACCATGCCTATAGAGATGCTCCATAATGGTATCAAGATCTTGATAAGGAATATTTCGACACTGTGCACATGGAAATTTCATCACACCATCTATCACGACATTCTCTTGTGTGGTAGCAAATGTAATAAATTCATTGACCTTTTCAGCAAAGGTTCGACTAAGGAATTTTCCTTCTAACCGTTTATACATCCATGCTCGATCCTCCCTCATTATATAGCAGTTTCACTAAAAAAATAAATGATACAAAAAGCATAGACAAACTAAGTAAAGCACTTAGAAGAACGAGATTCTTTTAGGTCATTTAACTATTTAAGGTCATCAAAATGAAAATTATTGTTACCAATTAACATCATATGAGAAGAAGCGTTCCCATTTTCTACACGCTATTTCTAATGAACTTGAAAAGGCTTGATTCATGTCTAATATATGTATTTATAAATTCCTAAGAAAAGAAATCACAAAAAATGCATGTTATAAAGTTTTAAGGTCTTGTAGAACCAAAATCAAGCAAATTCGGCCAAAATGGGAAGAATCGTTCCTATTTTCTACATGCTCCTTCTAATGAACTTATAAAGGCTTGAATCATCTCAAATATATGTATTTGTAACATCCTAAGAAAATAAATAACAAAGAGAAAGCAATTAATAAGGTTTTAAGGTCTGATAGAACCGAAATCAAGCAAATTCAGGCAAAATGAGAAGAAACGTTCTCATTTTCTACATGCACTTTCTAATGAACTTGAAAAGGCTTGAGTCATGTCAAATATATGTATTTATAACTTCCTAACAAAAGAAATCACAAAAAAATGGATTTTATAAGGTTTAAAGGTCTTGTAGAACCAAAATCAACCAAATTCGGCCCAAATGGGAAGAAGAGTTCCCATTTTCTACATGCTCTTTCTAATGAACTTATAAAGGCTTGAATCATGTTACATATATGTATTAGTAACTCCCTAAGCATAGAAATCACTAAGACAAAGCAAGTTATAAGGTTTTAAGGTTCGGTAGAACCGAAATCAAGCGAATTCGGGCAAAATGAGAAGAAGCGTTCCCATTTTCTACATGCTCTTTCTAATGAACTTGAAAAGGCTTGATTTATGTCAAATATATTTTCATAACTTCCTAAAAAAAGAAATCACAAAAAAAAGGATGTTATAAGGTTTTAAGGTCTTGTAGTACCAAAATCAAGCATATTCGGGCAAAATAGTAAGAAGCATTTCCATTTTCTACATACTATTTCTAATGAACTTATAAATGCTTGAATCATGTCAAATATATGGATTTATAACTGCCTAAGAATAGAAACAAAAAAAAGGCAAGTTATAAGGTTTTATGGTCTTGTAGAACCGAATCAAGCAAATTCGAGCAACATGGGAAGAAGCATTCCCATTTTCGACATGCTCTTTCTAATGAACATGAAAAGGCCTGAGTCATGTCAAATATATGTATTTATAACTTCATAACAAAATGAATCACAAAAAAAAGGATGTTATAAGGTATTAAGGTCTTGTAGAACCAAAATCAAGCATTTTCGGGCAAAATAATGCTAAGAAGCGTACCCATTTTCTACATGCTCTTTCTAATAAACTTATAAATGCTTGATTCATGTCAAATAAATTTTTTTGTAAATTCCTAAGCATAGAAATCACAAAAACAAAGCAAGTTATAAGTTTTTAAGGTCTGGTAGAACCGAAATCAAGCGAATTAAGGCAAAATGAGAAGAAGCGTTCTCATTTTCTACATGCACTTACTAATGAATTTGAATAGGCTTGAGTCATGTCAAATATATGTATTTATAACTTCCTAACAAAAGAAATCTCAAAAACAATGGATTTTATAAGGTTTAAAGGTCTTGTAGAACCAAAATTAACCATACATGCTCTTTCTAATGAACTTATAAAGGCTTAAATCAAGTTAAATATATGTATTAGTAACTCCCTAAGCATACAAAGCTCTAAGACAAAGCAAGTTATAACGTTTTAAGGTCTGGTAGAACCGAAATCAACCGAATTCGAGCAAAATGAGAAGAAGCGTTCCCATTTTCTACATGCTCTTTCTAATGAACTTGAAAAGGCTTGATTTATGTCAAATATATGTATTCATAACTTCCTAAAAAAAGAAATCACAAAAAAAGGATGTTATAAGAATTTAAGGTCTTGTAGTACCAAAATCAAGCATATTCGGACAAAATAGTAAGAAGCATTCCCATTTTTTACACACACTTTCTAATGAACATATAAATGCTTGAATCATGTTAAATATATGGATTTATAACTGCCTAAGAATGAAAATAAAAAAAGCAAGTTATAAGGTTTTATGGTCTTGTAGAACCGAATCAAGCAAATTCGAGCAACATGGGAAGAAGCATTCCTATTTTCGACAAGCTCTTTATAATGAACATGAAAAGGCTTGAATCATGTCAAATATATGTATTTATAACTTCATAACAAAATGAATCACAAAAAAAAGGATGTTATAAGGTATTAAGGTCTTGTAGAACCAAAATCAAGCATTTTCGGGAAAAATGGTAAGAAGCGTACCCATTTTCTACATGCTCATTCTAAAAAACTTATAAATGCTTGAGTCATGTCAAATATATTTTTTTGTAAATTCCTAAGCATAGAAATCACAAAAAAAAAGCAAGTTATAAGGTTTTAAGGTCTGGTTGAACCGAAATCAAGCAAATTAAGGCAAAATGAGAAGCGTTCCTAGTTTCAACACACTCTTTCTAATGAACTTGAAAAGGTTTGATTCATGTCTAATATATGTATTTATAAATTCCTAACAAAAGAATCACAAAAAAAGTATGTTATAGGGTTTAAAGGTGTTGTAGAACCAAAATCAAGAAAATTCGGCCAAAATGGGAAGAAGCGTTCCCGTTTTCTACATGCTCCTTCTAATGAAATGATAAAGGCTTGAATCATATAAGATATATGTATTTGTAACTGCCTAAGCAAATAAATAACAAAGAGAAAGCAATTTATAAGGTTTTAAGGTCTGGTAGAATCCGAATCAAGCAAATTCAGGGAAAATGAGAAAAAGCGTTCCCATTTTCTATACGTTCATCCTAATGAACTTGAAAAGGATTGATTCACTTAAAATATATGTATTCATAACTGTGTAAGAAAATAAATCACAAAAACAAAGCATGTATTAAGGTTTTAAGGTCTTGTAGAACCAAAATCAAGCAAATTCGGGCAAAATAGTAAGAAGCATTCCCAAATTCTACATGGTCTTTCTAATGAACTTATAATTGTTTGAATCATGTGAAATATATGTATTTATAAATGCATAAGCATAGAAATCACAAAAAGAAAGCAAGTTATAAGGTTTTAAGGTCTTGTAGAACTTAAATCAAGCAAATTCGGACAAACTAGTAAGAAGCATTCCCTTTTTCTACATGCTCTTTTTAATAAACTTGAAAAGGCTTGATTCACGTCAAATATATGAATTTATAATTCCTAACAAAATAAATCACAAAAAAAAGCAAGTTATAAGGTTTTAAGGTCTTGTAGAACCAAAATCAAGCAAATTCGGGCAAAATAGTAAGAAGCCTTTCCATTTTCTACATGCTCTTTCTAATGAATTTATAAATTCTTGAATCATGTAAAATATATGTATTTATAATTTTTTAAGAAAATAAATCACCAAAAAAAAAGACAAGTTATAAGGTTGTAAGGTGTTGTGGAGCTAAAATCAAGCAAATTAGGGCAATATGGGAAAAAACGTACCCATTTTCAACATGCTCTTTCTAATGAACTTGAAAAGGCTTGATTCATGTCAAATATATGTATTTATAACTTCCTAACAGAATAAATCACAAAAACAAAGCAAGTTATACGGTTTTAAGGTTTTGTAGAACCAAAATCAAGCAAATTCGGGTAAAATAGTAAGAAGCATTCCCATTTTATACATGCTCTTTCTAATGACCGAAAAAAAATTGAATAATGTTAAATATTTGTATTTATAATTCCTAATCATAGATATAACAAAAATAAAGCAAGTTATAAGGTTTTAAGGACTGGTCGAACCGAAATCAAGCAAATTCGAGCAAAATGGGAAAAAGCACCCATTTTTTACATGCTAATTCTAAAGAACTTGAAAAGGATTTGTTTATGTCAAATATATGTATTTATAATTTCCTAAAAAAAGAAATCACATAAACAAAAGATGTTAAAGGTTTTAAGGTCTTGTAGAACCAAAATCAACCAAATTCGGCCCAAATGGTAAAAAGTGTTCCCATTTTCTACATGCTCTTTATAATGAACATATAAAGGCTTGAATGATGTCAAATATATGTATTAGTAACTGCCTAAGAATAGAAATCACTAAGAAAAATCAAGGTATAAGGTTTTAAGGTCTAGTAGAACCGAAATCAAGCAAATTCGGGCATAATGGGAAGAAGCGTTCCCAATTTCTACATGCTCTTTCTAATGAACTTGAAAAGGCTTGATTCATGTAAAATATATGTATTTATAAATTCCTAAGAAAAGAAATAACAAAAACAAAGCAATTTTTAAGGTTCTAAGGTCTCGTATAACCAAAATCAAGCAAATTCGGCCTAATTGGGAAGACGCGTTCCCTTTTTCTACACGCTCTTTCTAATGAACTGATAAAGGCTTGAATCATGTCAAATATATGTATCTGTAATAGACTAAGCATAGCAATTACTAAGACCAAGCAAGTTATAACGTTTTAAGGTCTGGTAGAACCGTAATCAAGCAAATTCGGTCAAAATGAGAAGAAGCGTTCCCATTTTCTACATGCTCTTTCTAATGAACTTGAAAAGGCTTGATTCATGTAAAATATATGTATTTACAACTTTCTAAGAAAATAAATCACAAAAATAAAGCATGTCATAAGGCTTTAAGGTCTTGTAGAGCCAAAATTAAGCAAATTCGGCCAAAATGGGAAGAAGCATTCCCATTTTTTACATGCTCTTTCTAATGAACTATAAAAGGCTTGAGTCATGTCAAATATATGTATTCATAACTTCCTCACAAAATAAATTACAAAAACAAAGGAATTCATAAGGTTTTAAGGTCTTGTAGAACCAAAATCAAGCAAATTCGGGCAAAATAGTAAGAAGCATTCCCATTTTCTACATGCTCTTTCTAATGAAATTATAAATTCCTGAATCATGTCAAATATACATATTTATAACGGATATTTCACCATATGCCATTGAGTTTTTTGTTTATTCATCATATACCCATGAACTTTTTTAAATTCATCATATACCCATGAGTTTTCACAAAAATACACCATATACCTTTGATAACATATTATTGTTAAATTCGTCAATCATTTGGGATAATTATGAACCGAAACCACTCTAAATACATTCCTCTACCCCAAAACCACCCACATTCCTTTTTTGCACCCCAAACTTACCCTAAATTTAATTTTCTAATCCTCAAAATTATTTATATGGTTATGGTTATGGAGATTTGGAGTGGTTTCTAGGGCTTTAAAGTGTTGTAGAACCAAAATTAACCAAATTCGGCCTACATGGGAAGAAGCGTTCCTATTTTCTACATGCTCTTTCTAATGAACGTATAAAGGCTTGAATCATGTTAAATATATGTATTAGTAACTCCCTAAGCATAGAAAGCACTAAGATAAAGTAATTTATATCGTTTTAAGGTCCGGTAGAACCGAAATCAACCGAATTCGAGCAAAATGAGAAGAAGCGTTCCCATTTTCTACATGCTCTTTCTAATGAACTTGAAAAGGCTTTATTTATTTCAAATATATGTATTCATAACTTCCTAAAAAAAGAAATCACAAAAAAAGGATGTTATAAGAATTTATGGTCTTGTAGTACCAAAATCAAGCATATTCGGGCAAAATAGTAAGAAGCATTCCCATTTTCTACATACACTTTCTAATGAACATATAAATGCTTGAATCATGTTAAATATATGAATTTATAACTGCCTAAGAATAGAAATAAAAAAAAGCAAGTTATAAGGTTTTATGGTCTTGTAGAACCGAATCAAACAAATTCGAGCAACATGGGAAGAAGCATTCCCATTTTCGACATGCTCTTTCTAATGAACATGAAAAGGCTTGAATCATGTCAAATATATGTATTCATAACTTCATAACAAAATGAATCACAAAAAAAAAGGATGTTATAAGGTATTAAGTTCTTGTAGAACCAAAATCAAGCATATTCGGGAAAAATGGTAAGAAGCGTACCCATTTTCTACATGCTCTTTCTAAAAAACTTATAAATGCTTGAGTCATGTCAAATATATTTTTTTTATAAATTCCTAAGCATAGAAATCACAAAAAAAAAAAGCAATTTATAAGGTTTCAAGGTCTGGTAGAACCGAAACCAAGCAAAGTAAGGCAAAATGAGAAGCATTCCTATTTTCAACACACTCTTTCTAATGAACTTGAAAAAGTTTGATTCATGTCTAATATATGTATTTATAACTTCCTAAGAAAAGAATCACAAAAAAAGTATGTTATAGGGTTTTAAGGTGTTGTAGAACCAAAATCAAGCAAATTCGGCCAAAATGGGAAGAAGCGTTCCCGTTTTCTACATGCTCCTTCTAATGAAATGATAAAGGCTTGAATCATATAAGATATATGTATTTGTAACTGCCTAAGAAAATAAATAACAAAGAGAAAGCAATTTATAAGGTTTTAAGATCTGGTAGAATCCGAATCAAGCAAATTCAGGGAAAATGAGAAGAAGCGTTCCCATTTTTTATACGTTCATCCTAATGAACTTGAAAAGGATTGATTCACTTAAAATATATGTATTGATAACTGTGTAAGAAAATAAATCACAAAAACAAAGCATGTATTAAGGTTTTAAGGTCTTGTAGAACCAAAATCAAGCAAATTCAGGCAAAATAGTAAGAAGCATTCCCAAATTCTACATGCTCTTTCTAATGAACTTATAATTGTTTGAATCATGTGAAATATATGTATTTATAAATGCATAAGCATAGAAATCACAAAAAGAAAGCAAGTTATAAGGTTTTAAGGTCTTGTAGAATTGAAATCAAGCAAATTCGGACAAACTAGTAAGAAGCATTCCCTTTTTCTACATGCTCTTTTTAATAAACTTGAAAAGACTTGATTCATGTCAAATATTTGAATTTATAATTCCTAACAAAATAAATCACAAAAAAAAAGCAAGTTATAAGGTTTTAAGGTCTTGTAGAACCAAAATCAAGCAAATTCGGGCAAAATAATAAAGAAGCCTTTCCATTTTCTACATGCTCTTTCTAATGAACTTATAAATTCTTGAATCATATAAAATATATGCATTTATTATTTTCTAAGCAAGTAAATCACAAAAAAAAAAAGCATGTTATAAGGTTTTAAGGTGTTGTGGAGCCTAAATCAAGCAAATTTAGGCAAAATGGGAAAAAATGTACCCATTTTCCACATGCTCTTTCTAATGACCTTTAAAAGGCTTGATTCATGTCAAATACATGTATTTATAACTGCCTAACCAAAGAAATGACAATAACCAAAGCAAGTTATAAGGTTTTAAGGTTTTGTAAAACCAAAATCAAGCAAATTCAGGCAAAATAGAAAGAAGCATTCTCATTTTCTACATGCTCTTTCTAATGAACTACAAAAAACTTGAATAATGTTAAATATATGTATTTATAATTCCTAATCACAGATATAACAAAAATAAAGCAAGTTATAAGGTTTTAAGGACTGGTAGAACCGAAATCAAGCAAATTCGAGCAAAATAAGTAAAAGCACCCATTTTTTACAT
Source organism: Chenopodium formosanum (assembly GCA_024500155.1). Lineage (NCBI taxonomy): Eukaryota > Viridiplantae > Streptophyta > Magnoliopsida > Caryophyllales > Amaranthaceae > Chenopodium > Chenopodium formosanum. Next base: position 22,868,204 of record CM044861.1, read on the forward strand.
GCTCTTTCTAATGAACTTGAAAAAGCTTTATTCATGTCAAATATATGTATCTATAATTTCCTAACAAAATAAATCACAAAAACAAAAGATGTCATAAGGTTTTAAGGTCTTGTAGAACCAAAATCAACCAAATTCGGCCCAAATGGTAAAAAGCGTTCCCATTTTCTACATGCTCTTTCTAATGAACTTATAAAGGCTTGAATTATGACAAATATATGTATTAGTAACTGCCTAAGCATAGAAATGACTAAGACAAAGCAAGGTATAAGGTTTTAAGGTCTAGTAGAACCGAAATCAAGCAAATTCGGGCATAATGGGAAGAAGCGTTCCCAATTTCTACATGCTCTTTCTAATGAACTTGAAAAGGCTTGATTCATGTCAAATATATGTATTTATAACTTCCTAAGAAAAGAAATCACAAAAACAAAGCATTTTATAAGGTTTTAAGGTCTTGTAGAACCAAAATCAAGCAAATTCGGTCCAAATGGGAAGAAGCGTTCACAATTTCTACATGCTCTTTCTAATGAACTGATAAAGACTTGAATCATGTCAAATATATGTATTTGTAACTGACAAGCATAGAAATCACTAACACCAAGCAAGTTATAAGGTTTTAAGGTCTGGTAGAACCGAAATCAAGCAAATTCGGGCAAAATGAGAAGAAGCGTTCCCATTTTCTACATGCTCTTTCTAATGAACTTGAAAAGGCTTGATTCATGTCAAATATATGTATTTACAACTTCCTAAGAAAATAAATCACAAAAATAAAGCATGTCATAAGGTTTTAAGGTCTTGTAGAGCCAAAATTAAGCAAATACGGCCAAAATGGGAAGAAGCATTCCCATTTTTATACATGCTCTTTCTAATAAATTTGAAAAGGCTTGAGTAATGTCAAATATATGTAGTTATAACTGCCTCACAAAAAAAATCACAAAAATAAATCAATTCATAAGGTTATAAGGTCTTGTAGAACCAAAATCAAGCAAATTCGTGTAAAATAGTAAGAAGCATTCCCATTTTCTACATGCTCTTTCTAATGAAATTATAAATTCTTGAATTATGTCAAATATACATATTTATAACTGCCTAAGAAAATAAGTAACAAAGAAAAAGCAAGTTATATGGTTTTAAGGTCTTGTAGAACCAAAATCAAGCAAATTCGGGCAAAATTGAAAAAAACGTTCCCATTTTCTGCATGCTCTTTCTAATGAGCTTATAAAAGCTTTGATCATGTCAAATATATGTATTTATAACTCCATTAAAAAATAAATAACAAATACAAATCAAGTTATGAGGTTTTAAGGTCTTGTAGAACCAAAATCAATCAAATTTGGGTAAAATTGTAAGAAGCATTTCCAAATTCTACATGCTCTTTCTTATGAACTTATAATTGTTTGAATCATGTGAAATATATGTATTTATAAATGCATAAGCATAGAAATCGATAAAACTAAGCAATTTATAAGGGTTTAAGGTCTTGTAGAACTGAAATCAATCAAATTCGGGCAAAATAGTAAGAAGCATTCCCTTTTTCTACATGCTCTTTTTAATAAACTTGAAAAAACTTGATTCATGTCAAATATATGTATTTATAACTTCCTAACAATATAAATCACAAAAACAAAGCAAGATATAAGGTTTTAAGGTCTAGTAGAACAAAAATCATGCAAATTCGGGCAAAATAGTAAGAAGCCTTTCCATTTTCTACATGCTCTTTCTAATGAATTTATAAATTCTTGAATCATATAAAATATATGTATTTATAATTTTCTAAGCAAATAAATCACAAAAAAATAGCAAGTTATGTTGTAGAGCCTTAATCAAGCAAATTTGGGCAAAATGGGAAAAAGCGTACCCATTTTCCACATGCTCTTTCTAATGAACTTGAAAAGGCTTGATTCATGTCAAATATATGTATTTATAACTTCCAAACCAAAGAAATGACAATAACCAAAGCAAATTATAAGGTTTTAAGGTTTTGTAGAACCAAAATCAAGCAAAGTTAGGCAAAATTGAAAGAAGCATTCTCATTTTCTACATGCTCTTTCTAATGAACTACAAAAAACTTGAATAATGTTAAATATATGTATTTATAATTCCTAATCATAGAAATAACAAAAACAAAGCAAGTTATAAGATTTTAAGGACTGGTAGAACCAAAATCAAACAAATTCGAGCAAAATAGGAAGAAGCACCCATATTTTACATGCTTTTTCTATTGAACTTGAAAAGGCTTGATTCATGTCAAATATATATATTTATAACTTCCTAAAAAAAGAAATCACAAAAACAAGGATGTTATAAGGTTTTAAGGTCTTTTAGAACCAAAATTAACCAAATTCGGCCTAAATGATAAAAAGCGTTCCCATTTCCTGCTTTCATCTTTCTAATCAAATTATAAAGGCTTGAATGATGTCAAATATATGTATTAGTAACTGGCTAAGCATAGAAATCACTAAGACAAAGCAAGGTATAAGGTTTTAAGGTCTATTAGAACAGAAATCAAGCGAATTCGGCCATAATGGGAAGAAACGTTCCCATTTTCTACATGCTCTTTCTAATGAACTTAAAAAGGCTTGATTCATGTCAAACATATGTATTTATAACTTCCTAAGAAAAGAAATCACAAAAACATAGCATGTTATAAGGTTTTAAGGTCTTGTAGAACCAAAATCAAGCAAATTCGGCCATAATAGTAATATATATTATTTTATCGCCTTCGTTTTATTGCTAAAAGTGATTGAACGATTATTAATTCCTTCTAATATTTCTTTTGTATAGAACAAGATGACTTGTTTTCGTTTTTATTTATTAAAACATATTATGTAAATTACTTCAATGACTCTTAATAAATTAGCAACAATTTATAACACAACTTTCTTCTAATGGTAACAAATTAAAATGTGATGTCATTTTAGCAAGAAATAGTAAAACAAGTGTCCCTAATAGCAACAACTAGAAATTTTGTTGCCAAACGTTTTGTAAAATGGCATTGCTAAATGACAACAAATAAAAAATCTGTTGTCATCTAGCAACAACAACGAGACGGCTAATTTCTAATAGGAACAACTCAAAAATTTAGTGCCTCAATTTGAATCTAAATCGCTACAAATAAAAAATTAGTTGTCAGAATTTGTTAATATATGGAAACGAGACAAAATTGATGAAATTTAGCAACAACTAGTAAGACAACTTGTTTTCAATAGCAACAAAAAAGAGATATATTGAATCAAATGAAAGTCAAATGCATTCAACAAAGGTAATTGGGTCAAATGAAAGTCAAACACATTGATACAAAGCTTTTTGAATCAAATAAAACTTAAATACATTCAACAATGCTAATTGAGTCAAATGAAAGTCAAACACATTCAACAACGCTTTTTAAATCAAATGAAAGTCAAATGCATTCAACAAAGACAATTGAGTCAAATGAAAGTCAAACGCATTCAAACAAAGCTTTTTGAATCAAATGAAAGTCAAATGCATTCAACAAAGGTAATTGGGTCAAATGAAAGTCAAACACATTGATACAAAGCTTTTTGAATCAAATAAAACTTAAATGCATTTAACAAAGCTAATTGTAGGCGTCGCTCGAAGTGCGCCTACGTTAAAGCATGGTGTGAATATGCTTGGCACTCATAGGAAGTGGGAATTGACATAACGATTAGGGACACAATTAGGGACAAGGAAAGTAGGGAGCCGCCAACAAGTTTTTATGGAACTTGTAAACCGTTCACGGATCATAAAAGGCAACCACGATTAAGGGACAACGATAGGCAACAACGATTGACCCGTGAAGGTTACACCCCATTCATAATCCATGAGATTACTAACTCCATATGGTTCGGAACCACGAAAGGAGGATCGGGGATGATGGTACGAAGTGAGTCATGGAGTCACATTCGCCCGTATTCGCCTCTACTCGATTCTTATTATGAAAAGTATTCCTGTGATCTCAAAGGCATGCAAACAAAGATTCAATTTGCTCCAAACTATTATTATGCTAAATTGGTTGAATATTAATGCACACATTATTCTAAAATATTGGTGACCACTTAATTAAACAACAAGATTAAAAAGGAACCTAAACCGGTTGTCCAAATTATCTTATTAGGCGTGATTTTCAATTACATATTACCTTTAACATGCAATATGGTGATCAATAACAATAGAATAAACATTAATATTGGAAGCAATTCAACAATAATAGCGTTAGTCAAATCAAATAATAATCCTCATCATGATATTAGCAATAAGAAATAATAATAAGGGTAATTAAGTGATTAATTACTCACTTTCCGCGTTTCCTTGAAATTGCTACATCATGAATAAATTGTTAGTAACTTCAATAAATAATAAATCAAATTGAAATTAAATTAATTAAAAAGTAGAGTTGATTTGGCCCAAACCCTCAGTTAATTCTACCTTTCACGCCTTGGTTTAAGTATAGAACTTCGGGTATTGTATGGACTCCTTAGAGTGCTTCAGGGATATAAAATTAGAGAATAGGGTGGCTAGAATTTAGGCTAGAGCAAGAGAATGATTTTTGGTGTAGGGAGATAGGACGATTTTTCGTGTAGAAGAGAGAAAGAGAGAAGGATTAGGTGATCAAGCTTGTTGATGATTGAAAAAGGGGAGATATGACCTCTATTTATAGGGAAAAAAGAGGGGTCGAATCAAGAAAAGATAAGAATTCGAATCGGATAAAACTTTGCGATAGACAGCAGTTTTTACGGTTTTTGTTTTTATCATATCTTTTGATCCAGAAATCGGAATAAGATGAATAAGATATCGTTGGAAAGCACTTGAAGTCTACTTTCTAACCCAATTAGAATCAGATTAAAATAATTTGTAGAATCAAAGATATGGCCGAAATAGTGGAACGGTGTCAGTTTTGGATAGAGTTTCGTATTTCTTTTATATCTTTTTCGTTATAGCTCGGAATTAATATTATAATATATAATTGGAAAGATAATTTCAAGAGCTATCCAACCATCTAAGAATCAGATATAACCAGTGAGGGACGAAAATAATATCTGTCAATCTTTGAACGTGTATCAATTCGAATTAAATTAGGACTTTAAAAAAGAAAAGTTTTATTCAATTTCAAATGCTTTAATCTTATCTTTTCAAAAAGGATAATTAAGATCTTTTAGAAGCTTATAGAAGCTTCCAATTAACCTTAATTGGTTTAGGAATGAGATTAAATCCTTTGGACCCTCCACATGATCATTGGGTCGTAGGTAAGGTGGGCTTAAGTTCGATTTAGACTTAGTTTAGTATTTTGGCCATAACTTATTCGTTATAACTCGGATTTGGGCTTATAATATATCGTTGGAAAGCTCTTTTAAAGACCCATCCAAATATTTAACAATTGGACCCAGATTATGGACCAAAATAAACTGATATAAACGTTTTTATAAAAAGGACTCGAAATGAATGATTTTAATGGACACGAAATGAATTATTTTGGGCTTAAAGGCACGAAATGAGGAAAATAATTTATGGTTTGGTAAAATGGGCTAGGAATGTATTGGGAATGAACATGGATTTAAGCACTCCAAAGATTAAATACTCAACCCGACCAATAACAACGGTGAAAGGTGTTCATCATCGGGTTTGGTTTTGGGGAGACATTTTTAGGTGTCTACAGAAGCCCCCACTTTGACTGAGTTTGTAGAAACGACAGTTTCGAAAACGATAGTCAAAGTAGTCGATAGGGACGGAGAATGATTTAAGACGTTCTGCGATCCTAAATCACTCTGTATACGCCGATACCTGCAGAAAAACGTTAGTTCCACAGAATGAACAGTAAAGGGATAGAATGCATATCTGACACCAGTGTATCGGTGACAAATGAGTTTGGTAGCTTCCTATGCTTGAAAGAATCCACCGAATGATACTTTCCATGCTTGAGGAAAGTCGACAGATGATGTTGGTAGTTTTCTATGCTTGAAGAAACCCACCGGTTGAGATACTTTCCATGCTTGAGGAAAGTCGACTGATGAATTTGGCAGTTTTCTATGCTTGAAGAAATCTACTGGATGATATTTTCCATGCTTGAGGAAAGTCGACATATGACAATTTTCCATGCTTGAGGAAAAACTTGTCTGATGATGAAATTGCAAGTCTCTGTGTATCGAGAACCTTGCGCCGTGAATGATGGTGGTTCGATTGTCCCCGAACGTGGGCTGTAGTTGGTTCGCTTGTCCCCGAACGTGGGATGTAATTGGTTCGCTTGTCCCTGAACGTGGGCTGTAGATGGTCCGCTTGTCCCCGGACGTGGGCTGTGGATGGTCCGCTTGTCCCCGGACGTGGGCTGTGGATGGTCCGCTTGTCCCCGGACGTGGGCTGTGGATGGTCCGCTTGTCCCCGGACGTGGGCTGTGGATGTAAAATGCAAAATGCAACAACTAGTAAGACGGCTAATTTCTAATAGGAACAATTCAAAAATTTGTTGCCTCAATTTGTTTCTATATCGATACAAATAAAAAATTAGTTGATAGAATTTGTTGACATATGAAAACAAGACAAAATTTGAGGAAATCTAGCAACAACTAGTAAAACAACTTGTATTCAAAAGAAACACATTCATACAAAGCTTTTTGAATCAAATGAAAGACAAATGCATTCAACAAAGGTAATTGGGTCAAATAAAAGTCAAACACATTCATACAAAGCTTTTTGAATCAAATGAAACTCAAATGCATTCAACCAAGATAATTAAGTCAAATGAAAGTCAAACACATTCAAACAATGCTTTTTTAATTAAACGAAATTCAAATGCATTCAACAAAGATAATTGACTCAAATGAAAGTCAAGCACATTCATACAAAGCATTTTGAATCAAATGAATGTCAAACACATTCAAACAAAGCATTTTGAATCAAATAAAAGTCAAACGCATTCAACAAAGATAATTGAGTCAAATAAAAGTCAAACACATTCAAACAAAGCTTTTTGAATCAAATTAAAATCAAATGCATTTAATAAAGCTTTTTGACTCAAATGAAAGTCAAACACTTTCAAATAAAACATTTTAAATCAAATGAAAGTCAAATGCATTCAATAAAGATAATTGTGTCAAATTAAAGTCAAACACACACATACAAAGCTTTTTGAAACAGATGAAAGTCAAATGCGTTCAACAAAAATAATTGAGTCAAATGAAATTAAAACACATTCAAACAAAGCGTTTTATATCAAATGAAAGTCTAATGCATTCAACAAAGGTAATTGAGTCAAATGAAAGTCAAACACATTCAAACAAAGCTTTTTCAATCAAATGAAAGTGAAACACATTCAAACAAAGCTTTTTGAATTAAATGAAAGTGAAATGCAATTAACAAAGCTAATTGAGTCAAATGAATGTCAAACACATTCATACAAAGCTAATTGAGTCAAATGAATGTCAAATGCAGTCTACAAAGCTAATTGAGTCAAATGAAAGTCAAAAACATTCAAACAATGCTTTTTGAATCAAACTAAAGTCAAATGCATTCAACAAAGCTAATTGAGTAAAATGAAGTCAAACACATTGAAAGAAAGCTTTTTGTATCGAATGAAAGTAAAATGCATTCAACAAAGCTAATTGAGTCAAATGAAAGGCAAACACATTCAAACATTAGTTTTTGAATCAAATGAATGACAAATGCATTCAAGAAAGATAATTGAGTCTAATGAAAGTAAAACATATTCATACAAAGCTTTTTGAATCAAATGAAAGTCAAATGCATTCAACTAAGCTAATTGAGTCAAATGAAATTCAAACGCATTCAAACGAAGCTTTTTGAATCAAATGAAAGTAAAATGCATTCAACAAAGGTACTTGAGTCAAATAAAAGTCAAACACATGCAACAAAGCTTGTTGAATTAAATGAAAGTTAAATGTAATTAACAAAGCTAATTGAGTCAATTGAAAGTCAAACACATTATATAAAGCTAATTGAGTCAAATGAAAATTTTGTTTTTGCGAGATGTTGTAAGTCGGTAACCCAGCCTCCCATAATTGCTTTAACTCTTCAATAAGAGGTTGCAAGTACACATCGAGATTCCCTTTAGGATTCTTCGGACCTGTAATTATCAAACTTATAAACATAAAAGGTTTCTTCATGCACAATTCATGTGGAAGATTATGGGCCAACAAGAATATTGCCTTCGTGTCTTTCCAAATGGTGAAAATCCGTCGGTACAAAGACCTAGTCGGACATTTCTAGGCTCCGCAGCAAAAGAAGGGTACTCTTCATCTAGGTGTTTCCACGCCTCTTCATCACTTGGATGAGACATAAGGCCATGAACTCGAGAATTATCTTTATGCCACCTCATCTGCTCCGCAGTAGATCTTGTTGCATATAATCTTTGTAATCTCGGGCCTACAGGAAAGTAAATAAGAGCACTATGAGGAGAATTGTTGCCACTTTCTCTAAGTGTCTTATAACGACTTCCTTTGTAATATAGACATTCTTTGAGATCTTTGTGTTCCTTCCGAAATAGAATAAATCCATTTGGACATACGTGAATCTTTTGGTGCGGAAGTTCTGGCCCTTTAAGCAATGTCTTAGTCTTGTAAAAACTATCTTTCATTATGGAAGCAACACCATCTATAGCTTTACGCGGAATATTATACTCGGACTTGATGTTTGCCATCCTTGCAGCTGCAGACAATACAGACAACTTGCAGCCATCATACAATGGCTCTTCCGCTGCCTTCAACATGTCAAAGAACTTCTTGTAACTAGCATGTGGCTCTTCTTCAATATTTTCTAAACCACCTTCTAGTCCAAAGGCATCTAATACCATGTTTCTATATGGGTTCAATGCATCCTCGGTGGATATGGAACTGCTACTTTGGGATTCTCTTTGGAAGTGCAGTTCACCATGAAAAACCCATTGGAAATAGTTAGGAAAAAAACCATGCCTAAAAAGATGCTCCATAATGGTATCAAGATCTTGATAAGGAATATTTCAACACTGTGCACATGGACATTTCATCACACCATAATGGTAGCAAATGTAATAAATTCATTGACCTTTTTAGCAAAGGTTCGACTAAGGAATTTTCCTTCTAACCGTTTATACATCCATGCTCGATCCTCCCTCATTATATAGCAGTTTCACTAAAAAATAAATGATAGAAAAAGCATAGACAAACTAAGTAAAGCACTTAGAAGAATGACATTCTTTTAGGTCATTTAACTATTTAAGGTCATCAAAATGAAAATTATTGTTACCAATTAACATCATATGAGAAGAAGCGTTCCCATTTTCTACACGCTATTTCCAATGAACTTGAAATGGCTTGATTCATGTCTAATATATGTATTTATAAATTCCTAAGAAAATAAATCACAAAAAATGCATGTTATAAAGTTTTAAGGTCTTGAAGAACTAAAATCAAGCAAATTCGGCCAAAATGGGAAGAAGCGTTCCTATTTTCTACATGCTCCTTATAATAAACTTATAAAGGCTTGAATCATGTCAAATATATGTATTTGTAACTTCCTAAGAAAATAAATAACAAAGAGAAAGCAATTAATAAGGTTTTAAGGTCTGATAGAACCGAAATCAAGCAAATTCAGGCAAAATGAGAAGAAGCGTTCTCATTTTCAACATGTACGTTCTAATGAACTTGAAAAGGCTTGAGTCATGTCAAATATATGTATTTATGACTTCCTAAAAAAAGAAATCACAAAAACAATGGATTTTATAAGGCTTAAAGGTCTTGTAGAACCAAAATCAACCAAATTCGGCCCAAATGGGAAGAAGTGTTCCCATTTTCTACATGCTCTTTCTAATGAACTTATAAAGGCTTGAATCATGTTACATATATGTATTAGTAACTCCCTTAGCATAGAAATCACTAAGACAAAGCAAGTTATAAGGTTTTAAGGTCCGATAGAACCGAAATCAAGCGAATTCGGGCAAAATGAAAAGAAGCGTTCCCATTTTCTACATGCTCTTTCTAATGAACTTGAAAAGGATTGATTTATGTCAAATATATGTATTCATAACTTCCTAAAAAAATAAATCACAAAAAAGGATGTTATAAGGTTTTAAGGTCTTGTAGTACCAAAATCAAGCATATTCGGGCAAAATAGTAAGAAGCATTCCCATTTTCTACATACTATTTCTAATGAACTTATAAATTCATGAATCATGTCAAATATATGGATTTATAACTGCCTAAGAATAGAAATAAAAAAAAGCAAGTTATAAGGTTTTATGGTCTTGTAGTACCGAATCAAGCAAATTCGAGCAACATGGGAAGAAGCATTCCCATTTTCGACATGCTCTTTCTAATGAACATGAAAAGGCCTGAGTCATGTCAAATATGTGTATTAATAGCTTCATAACAAAATGAATCACAAAAAAAGGATGTTATAAGGTTTTAAGGTCTTGTAGAACCAAAATCAAACATTTTCGGGAAAAATGGTAAGAAGCGTACCCATTTTCTACAAGCTCTTTCTAATAAACTTATAAATGCTTGAGTGATGGGAAGGAGAACGGTAGGTCGTTGGGCTACCACCCCACCCTATCAAACAAAATTTGTAACTTAACAAACCCCTATTTAGCGTTGTGGTAAGTCAAGGTCGAACCCAAGGGAATGGAGATCAAATGCACGATGCCTAAATCAAGCTATTTCGAAGTCAAGAAGGGGTTTGAGGTAGAACTAAGGCTAAACTAGGTGATGCAAAAGCTTATATGAAATCAATCTAAAACACTAGGGCAATGGATCCACATGCAATCGTAATGGAAACGGTAATTTGGGAGGTTAAACCGACTAAGTCAAGTGATATGAAGGAAGATCATCATGTATCCAAAAGAACATACTAAGATGGTTCACCTAGAGGTCTAACTAGCGTCAACTACGCTAAACACTACCTAGGGAACGTCACAAAGCACCTCAATCGTGAAATTGCAAGTTTACTAATCAATGGTCCGTATCATAGCAAGCTTACAATGCAATCTAGTGTATTAATCAAAGATGGCATTAATCACACACATGCACATGAAATATCAACCAAATTTAATTATATCATCAAATCTATCAATTATCCCCAAATTACACTAATCCATCATTCATACATGCTTCACCATTTTTGTAACACCCCAATAATTCTCTCTTAAAAACCTGTGAGAAACCTGTAAATAACCTGAACAAATCCAAGAGAATTACTGGTGTGCTACCGCCACGTGTTCAAACGTTAAGGCTATCTCAGAAGTTAGCAGCGGAAAACCAAAACAGTTTTAAATAAACCTCAAAGGAAAGTATTTAAATCAAAATAAGTATTACAAGTTGGAACCTTTAAGGCCCTTATTCAAAACCCAAAAGTAAAAGTAAGTAATTAAAATTCAGTGTTAAAACAAACTTAAACCAAGAGAAATAGTGTCAAATAAAATCGAGTTAAATAAAATCAAACTTGCAAGAAACGCGAAAATAAGTAACCAACTCTCTACTCAAGATCCCACAACCCTGATGAATGCTGCATGTGAGAGAACTTGTGGTTATTCTGCTCCCCAATATTACAAGTGTAAAAATTGGATCGTCACAGGGTCATTTAAAGGCGAAGGCCATGACCAAAGAAGGACACACACACAAAAGCACGCAATCAGCAAAGCTGAGTACATACAAGCTGCAAAGTAAAATAAGGAAGTACTTAACATGCTACTAATAATCAATCATACGCATAATTAAATCACAAACTCGACACACGACTCGATTATTTAATTTATTAAGACTCCACTAGCTAATAGTAGCTAACTCATTTCAATTTATTCATTGGATTTAGCAATAGACAAGGTTGTCCAACCCATGTCCCATTTGGAACATCAATAAAGAAAAACCCCATGCCTCCTTTCGGAAACATCAATAAACATCCAACGACCACGAGCGCGACTCCGTGACCGTAGTTAGTATGAGATCTTACCTAACTCCTAGTTTTATAAAAAAGTATTTGAAATAAGAGACTCGTAGATCAGACGGCCTCGAGAAAAGTACACGGCTAATACCCCATGTACCCCAACCCCTGATTGTCATTACTCCAGAAGTGCACCAATCCAGAGTTTTATTGCTCATCCATCTTGCACTTTACGTGATTTACAGGTTTAGACTTGGTGATGACTCACATGCATAACAATTCAATCAATCCAATATCAATTCAATCAAGTAAAACAACTTTTCAATTTCAATTCTTGATTTATTAGTGGCAAGCAACATTTATTATTTATTCCTTTACTACCTCGGTGTATAAACACCTTGAGTGCATAAGGCACCCCAAACTCTTAACCTTGTCTTATAAGACATGAACCATTCCTTTACTCATCCTATTTCATTAAATAATGAATGAGTAATGATTGAATCATTTCACCAATCACATACCTTTGCCTCTAAGCACACCTTGCATAATTAGTACATAACCAATAATTGCAATAATAAATAATGCACATCAAATGAAATTCACAATGTATAACCAAACAATTTAACCCAGTCATCCCTAGACTTGGTACTAAGTTCTTGATCTATCCTTAAGCATGCACCTAAAAGCAAGGTTTTGTAACTTGTACGTGCCTTGAGTAAACAATTCGATTGGCCACTTTAAAGACTAGAAATCACCTTCTACAAAGTCCTCTCCTAAACCAAATAATAAAGAATAAATCAATACCAAAGCAATTAAAATTACAGCAATACTAAAGTATTTAAAAACCTCTCAAACCATTAAAATAAAGTCCTTAAATTAATCCAATTAGCCAAAACTAATAGTACAACATCCCAACTACAAGTTTAGGTGTTAAAATCATGAAAATATAGTGTTTAATAATAAATTACAGCAACTTTAAAGTGGTAAAATAAATCTGAAAATTTGGTTTAAGCATATAAAATAATCCCATAAGCATAATTATTTGAAAAAGCCATCAAATAGCAATTTAGAGTGTTAAAAACCCAAAAATACATCAATTCAACGCAATTAGAGGCTTCAAAATAGAAGATACAAAATCTGAAAATTTATTGATAATCAAAATAATTGAACTTAAACATAATTTACATATAATATAGTTAGATAACTTAATTAGTACGTTTTAAACCCTAAAACCATGAAAAATCAACATTTAAACCCTAAATTTATAATTAAACCAAATTTGAAAATTTATAAAATAAATTAAACATGACGAAACTCATAAATTTATAAACTTTAATAACCCAAGTATAAAATCAAACCATAATAATAAGAATTCATAAACAAAATTTAATAAAGATCAAAACTTTAATTAAAAATAACAAGAATAAGAGAAGGAGAAATAAGGGAAGGAGAAAGGGAGGAAGGGCAAACTGTTGCTGCTGGTGGCTCGGCTGGAGGCGCGGCAGTGGCTGCTGGCGACAGGGGTGGCAGCTCGGTGGTGCTGCTGGCGGCAGCAGTGTAGCAGGTAAGTTTTTTTTTTTTTTTTCTTCTTCTTCTCTTCGTGAAAGCAGTAGGAAGTAGGAGAGTGTTTTTTTTTTACGTGAGATAGAATGAGGGAGGAGGGGTATAAGGGTTTTTATTTTGGGCTTATTAATTTCCTAATTAAATTAGGAATGGTGTTCCTAAATAGACTAGGATTATCAATAATAAAAAAAAAAACTACTTTATTTTAAAAACTTCCATAAAATAATTTATTTAATAAAATTACCATAAATATAATTACAAGAATAACATATAATTAAATTGTAATTAAATTAAAATGTGGGGGATTACAATTTCCCTAGCTAGGAAACTACTCATTAGCCATAGGAATTAAGATGAAAACTACAACAATCATCAATTTCATCATCAACATAATTGAAATCAAAGATTAAACCAACAATCAATCAAAATCAATCAAAATTCAATCAATAACCAAAGCAATCATCAATAACATGGAAAAACTAATGAAATCAACTAAAATCAAACTTGTATTGAAATCAAGAAGAAGATCCTTACAAAACTTTGATCTAAAGATCAAATACAATGAGGAATCCTTGAGCAATCACCAAAAATCATGAGTTTCTCTCTCTAAAGTTCTTGAGTTTCTCTCTCTAAAATTCTCCCAAAAACTAACTATCAAATTCTATCTAAAACTAACTTCCTAAAAATAGGTAGAAATAACTATATATACAAAGAGGAGGTCGGTAATGACGCCCAAAAATAGACCCTCGTAAGTGCGGGCGCTCGGAGGAGAGAGAATGGCGCGCACGGGACACACCCAGACTGGTGCGCCCGCACGCACCTGGTGTGCGGCCGCACACGACCAATGTGCGGCCGCACACTCCCTTGGTGCGCCCGCACCTGGCTGGGTCTTTCCCCCTTCATCTCTTCGTCCTAGCTCAAGTGGTGCACACATCCAGGATGATGATGATGGAGGACAAAGTAGGCAGGAACTTTCTTGAATTTCTTGAAGAGTATAAGCCATGAGGGAGGCATAAACAAAGCCTCGAAGCTTGCCCCTTGGATCCACCTTCGACTTGGAGCTTCTTGTACCTTCTTTAGGCATAAAAACAATGAAAACTCGTAGAGAGGAAGCTCGGGAATTCTTGGACAATCAATTACCACCTACAAACAAAAGATAAAAAGCAAGTAAAAGAGAAAAATAGCAAGTAAACTAGAAAAAAGCATGAAATAGGGAAACTAACTACAAAAAGCATAAAATGAAGAAAACAAGAATAAAACTAAGGAAAACTAAAGAAAAGAGAGATAAAAAGAAATAAAAATCATCCAAAAAGGAACTAAATGTGTAACACCACAATAATTCTCCCTTTTCCAAAACACTTCATTTAAATAAAATAGTGGAGAACCATTGACGTGCTACCGCCACGTGTTAAAACGTTAAGGCTTTATCAAAGTATCGCAGCGAAAAAACAAACTTAAGTCTTTAAAATAACATAGTTTAGAAAACGAATAAGTCAAAGCTTACAAATTGGAACCATAAGGCCCTTATTTAAAACTAAATCAACATTCAAAATCCCAAAACATAAATGAAATAGCAAAGCATAAATAAGTTCGACACAAAGAACGAATACGCTCAATCACACCATCCCTTGACAATGCGATTGTCAAATCCCTGAACTTCAAATCATCAAGCTAACCTGTGCAATACTGCTCCCCAATAATACAAGTGTAATAATTGGATCATCACAGGGTCATTGAAAGGCGAAGGCCATGACCAAAGAAAACACACACAAAAGCACGCAATCAGCAAAGTTGAGTACATACAAGCTACAACGTACAAAACCTAGCATGCTCAATTAATTATAATAAATAAACATACAACACGAATTCATTAATCAAGACTCCACATTTAGACAATTCAACTATCTCAACATACTTACTAACTAATTCCAAACACTTGACTCTTTATATTTAGTTTAATTAATTTAGTTTGGAGTAAGCAATAGACCAGATTGTCCAATCTACCAAATCATTTTGGTCCCAAATGACCATTTGAAATAAAAGTTTAGCGCGATGCAAGAATGGGCGCGACTCCATTCTCACAAAGTTAGTCTAGGATCCCATCTAACTTTCGTTATAAAATAAAATGTAAATACCAAAAGAGAAGAGGACATGTTGATCAAACAAGCCTCGAAAAGCCACGGGCTACCACCGTGTACCCCAACCCATAATTGTCAATACTCTAGAAGTGCACGCTTTCCAGAGTTTTATTGCTCATCCATGTTTCACTTTACGTGATTACAATTTTAATTAATAGCCGACTCAGATCAATCAAGAAGACCATACATAAAAATCATACATCAATTCATTTTTAATCTTATTTAGGACAATGGTGATCACATCACAAATTGACCTTTAATTCTATTAAACTTCCAAATTATCAAAAATTGTTGAACATAGTCAACTCACCTAGCCATTTCGGCTTAATCCACCTTTACTCAACATACTAACAAGTTATGATTGAGTAATAAATAAATAATAATAAACTTGTGGAATAATTTATAAATTCATTCCACTTAAGCCATTCAATTCTAATCCTTTAATAATCCAAATGTGGTTAACAAACCAATCCAATAAAATTATGCTTGTATCAACATTCCATACAAACATTTTATCCAATATAATTCAACATGTTTGCATCCATAATTCCATACAAACATAATCAATTCACCAAAACATGTTTCATAAACATAAGCACATGAATTAAATCAATGTGTAACCAAACAATTTCCATCCAAGTGTTCCCTAATCATGAAACTAAGTTATTTCCTTTCGGTACCTAACATGATACTACTTATAACGAAGTAGACATGTACGTACCTCGTGTAAACAATTCTTTGCGCTACTTTTAATTAATTAAAAGTCTCCTAGAGAATAATTACCTCCTAGAAAACAACCAATAATCACAAATTAATACTTACAAAAATTTCCAGCAATATAATTTACATTAAAAGTCCTTAAAACTTTATCAAAAACATGTTTTTATCCTTAATTAATCAATAGAAATTGACTAGGAACAAAAGCCCCAAATTAATTAGTCATTAGAACCGTAAAATCCCAATTTAAATAAATTAAAACCCTAGGTTTATAATTCATAAAATCTAAAAATTATAACATAAACAAAATTTGAAATTTATAAGTTTAAGCTATTAAAAATATGATTTTGGTACTAAAAATATAAACTTTATACCATAAACTCAAAACCCAAAACTAATTACATAAACATTAATAAAAAAAAAATGAAACAAAGGAGGAAGAAGGAAGGAGGAGAGGAAGGGGGCAGCCACGGTGGGCCATGGCTGGTGGTCAGCGGTGGGTCGCCGGCGGCGGGCAGCGGGCGGCGGTGTGGCAGCAGCAGGTGGCAGTTGGGGATGGCAGCAATGGTGGTGAGTAGTGAGGGGTTTCTCACGTGAAGGAGGAGGAAAGAAAAGAAGGAAAAAGAAAAGAAAAGAAAAAAAAAAAGAGAAAAGGAAAAAAAAAATTAAAAAAAAATAAAGGAAAAAGAAAAATAAAGGAAAAAGAAATAAAGGAATAAAATAAAGAGAAGAAAGTTTACTAACCTTTTGTGTGGGGGAAATTTTAGGATGTATGGGGTATTTATAGGAGAGAGATTGGTAGGGTAAATAGGAGTATTGGGCCTCATAAAAAAAAAAAATGGGCCAATTAGATAAATGAAATGGGCTAGGTTTGTTTAATATGCATGGCATAAATTGTTGAATGAGCAATTAAAATCATTTTAGAACAAAATCAATTATCAACCCAAAAATAATTTGAAACTTTAAAACTTAAATCCCGGAAAAACACACATAAATATTATAAATAAAATAAAAATTCATTTATAATATATTTATAAATACGGGGGATTACAAAATGAGTGCCAAAAATGTCACTCATCAAATTCCCCCAAGCTAAGCTTTTGCTCGTCCTCGAGCAAAACAAAGCAAGAAAAAGAGAAGATGAAAATTTTATTGAAAACGAAAAAGAAAGACTCAAGATAAGAATATACACTAAAACTCATTGTCATAGGAATCACGGTTGTTTTTAGCTACAACAAGCCCTTTAAACCCCAAAGTCGCCTATGAGGACGAGTGAGGTCTCGTAAGGGTATCCTAAGAGTTTGACCCATAACTCTCCACCAAACATCAATGAGGCAAACCATAAAATTAAAAGAAAGAAAATGAAAATAAAAACAAACCTTTGCGAAATGAATCAACATAAAAACTATAATGCAAGTGAATGACAATCTTTCTCAAGTAGTTAAGGTATGCACGTTTCAAGATATCCAAGGTTGATTGAAACATAGGGTATGTTAGGCATAGGAACTAGTTGTCACAATTCACTTTCATCCCAAACAATCTTACCGCGTTCTTCCCACTAGTCTCAAATCTCCCCTTAGTGAGTGTCCCAATGATTCCTCGAAGGAACCGGAAAATAATTATTTTAAGGCTACTCGACAATCTTGACTATGCATCCCCTTTCCTTAGGCAATGACCCATGATTCCCTCCCCCGAATAGTGACTCAACTATCTAGGTCGAAAGGTCTTTCCCCAAGGTTGTAACGTAAGGCATAAAGGGTGAAGGTATGCTAAAATTTAAAAATTTGGTGATTTTCCTAAAAAGTGAAGCAAAAGGGTGATCAATCCTTAACACCACAATCAAGAAATTACCAAACAAAAACAACACCCCCAAGCTTACTTGAAGCTATACTCACAAAAATATATACAAAAAGCGTACACGCTTCTCCCCCAAGCTAAAATGGAGCATTGTCCTCAATGCTTAGTAGGAGAAAAGAATAAATCAAAATATTTTTGAATATTTCACTTTTCATTTTTTTTTGTGTTTTTATATTGTAATTGCAAAGTCCTTGCCTTTTGCTAAATTCGGACGGCTTTTCCTAAATGCAAATTATTAGTCCATGCCTTTTGAGAAGTAGGACGGCTCTTCCAAATATATTTGACATTATTCACAAAAAGGATGAAATCACAAACTTGCTTTCATAAAAATCAAAATTCCAACTTAACCACCACAAACTTCATCTCAAATGATCATATTGCTACACAAAAATCAAGAAAAGTAGAAAATGAAACAAAAGGTCAAATAACTAAAGATGTGGCTTGAAAAGAAGGGATAAGGCTCAAATGGTTGCAAGAAGGCAAATGTAAACCCAAAAATAAAGAAAATAACAAAATATAGAAAAAATGAAAAATACCACCCCGAAAAATGTGCCTTTGTCCTTCCTAGATAGTTCGGTCTCGTGTTTGAGAATCATACATCAAGCTTTATTAGATTAGGTTCGCATAGTCAAGGATGTGGCAAAAACTCACTAGTGGTGCCAAATAAAATATAGGAAGCAACTACCAACATACCACAAACAAGTAGAATCCGGCTTCATGATCCTCCTAGTTCAAACCAACTACCCTAGCATACACTATCC
This sequence comes from Chenopodium formosanum, assembly GCA_024500155.1. NCBI lineage: Eukaryota > Viridiplantae > Streptophyta > Magnoliopsida > Caryophyllales > Amaranthaceae > Chenopodium > Chenopodium formosanum. The sequence continues at coordinate 22,887,098 of CM044861.1, forward strand.
TAGAGTCAACCGAACATAATCTCAAACCGTGCATACCTTTACAACCTAGGAAGAAAGTCACGCAAAAGACAAGTCCAATGTACAAGGTTCATCCCATAAGAAAAGAAATGAAAAACAATGCCTCAAAATCTCATCAAAAATAAGAAGAAAATTAAAGGATTGTAAGAGAAAAAGGTAAAATAAAAGAGAGTAAAAGAAAAGGAACGGAGACATAGAAAAGGAAAACATAGGAGAAAAGCATGCAAAGGACTAGAAAGCATGTTAAACACATAAAATTCCCAATCGACAAACAAGTGATTGATAGACAACAAAGTCACCGATCCCAAACACATTACGTGTTAACAAGCATCCATCCTCGAACCATTCAACTTCTCCTAAACTAATCCTATCCTATGCAACCAAGGAAAATAACACTAGTGGAAAAAAGGCCATCTGTAACGGGCAAAAAGGGCCCATCCGTAACGGGCAGCGTCCGTTACGTATGCGGCCGTTACGGATGGCCATTATTATTCGTAACGGGCACTGTCCGTTACGAATAACTAATTATTCGTAACGGGCGTTTTAAGTGCCCGTTACGAATAATGGGTTATTCGTAACGGGCGTTTCAGGTGCCCGTTACGAATAACCCGTTATTCGTAACGGGCATTATATCTGCCCGTTACGAATAGTGTTTGATGCAATTTAAAAAAAATCCAGCACGTGCTAGCACATGCTGGATCATTTTATCATATAATGAGATAATTTCTTTTTTTTTTTTTTTACACAAGTATAATACACAGATTATTTATTTATTACACAAGTATAAAACACAAATAATTTTTTTATTACACAAGTATAATACACATTTAATATACTATAAGCAAAATTATATTCATTATCACTACAAAATACATCAACTTGCTCATATAATAAGACTAAGACTAATAAAAGAGCAAAAACAAATCATAATTATAATAAAAATAAGTTTTATCCCGACATTTGTGGTCTGAGACGTTGAGTCTTAAGCTCCTTTGTGTAGATATTATATGCTCCACCTACATTCAATAATTTCAACAAACCAAAATTAACATAATTGAAAAAAAAAATAATTTCAAAATCCACAAGATCATTGAATCACAATTGAATCAGCCCGTCAAAAAAAAATCAAAATGAACTGGACTTATTATTTGAACACTAATGATAGTCAGAGAGACTTTATTTAAGCAATAAATAATAAAGAATATTATTATTATTCATGTGCACAATGAATACGGAAGGTTCTCCAAAGTAACAGTCCAGTTCAAACAAGAGGATCTATTATTTTATTATTTCAAGTATTAATAAACCATCATAAAAATAATTGAATAATAAATAACTGATTTCATAAAAATAAGTTATTTACAAGAGGATCTATCCCGTCAAAAAAAAAATCAAAATTTAAAAAATAATTGAATTACATGAATAAGCTAATTTTAAAAAAAAATCAAAATTTAAAAAAAAAAGCTGATTTCACCATAAAATTACATAATTCAAGCATAATTAAGCTTCGGAACTACGAAACTTTGCGCATTACTTAAAGATCTCAGAAATCAGAAAATTCTAAAATACAAACTCCTCGGATTTAAGTATACGAAGCCATACATCATCAAAAACTAACCTAGCAACACAGTTTTCATAATTCGAAACACAATCACAACACAATTTCTGCTCAAACTACTTAGATCGAATTAAATCATACACTACTAATCAACAGATCTATGCTACAACTTAAACAACAGTCATTATTCACCATTTTAAGCAAAATGAACTCAAATCAGACAACTACACCCTAAATTTCGAACAAAATTAGAAATTAAAACTTCAAATCACAAATCATCACAAAATGTAACGAAATCATAATCAAATTCAAAAATCAAACCACAATCACACAAAATTTAAATCAAAACCAAACATTCAAAATTATTTGAACCAGATTAATAAACAAAATCAATAAAATGCTACTTCAAAATTCATCAACAAATCCATTAATCAAAACCGCAACAACAAAACCAAAAAATTAAAAAAAAAAAACGAAGAGTTAGATCTAAAGAGAAGAGTTCCGTCACCGACAAATCCATTAATCAAAAACGCTATCTTACCTAGCATCGATTCGTTCAACGACTTAGATCTAAAGAGAAGAGTTCCATCACCGCCGGTTACACTTCCGCCCAAAAACGACGCCGCCCAGAAAGAGGAAAGGAGAGGAGAGAGGAGAAAGAGAGGTGAATGACGGAGAGAGAGAGGAGTTGATAGAAAGAGGAGATGAGAGATAGAGGCGAATCATGGAGAGGACGGAGAGAGAGAGGAGAGGAGAGAGAGAGGAGATGAAAGAAAGAAGAGGTGAATGACGGAGAGGAGGAAGTGAGGGAGTGAAACCCTAAAAAGCATGTATTGGGCTCTTCTCTCATAAGTTGGGCTAAGTTTGGTCATTTACACGTAATATAGTATTCGTAACGGGCAATATAGTGTCCGTTACGAATACTTACTTATTCGTAACGGGCAATATAGTGTCCGTTACGAATACTTACTTCTTCGTAACGGACACTACTTTGCCCGTTACGAATAAGTAAGTATTCGTAACGGACACTACTTTGCCCGTTACGAATAAGTAAGTATTCGTAACGGACACTATATTGCCCGTTACGAATATCTTAATTGTAACGGGCAAAGCTTTGCCCGTTACAAATAGCCTGTTACGAAAGAGAAAATAAGAAAGGTCTCACCGGGATTCCAAGCTTAGCAAAAATAAGTGAAGCAATTATAAACCACCTCGTAGCATGCCATATCCATAAGCTCTTGAAGGAACCAAGTGAGAGAAAGAAATAAAAGAAACTATGAACAAAGAAAATGGTTAGTAACTTCAAAACAAATAAAAGAAAACAACAAATAAAAAAAAAATAAACTAAGCAAGAAGTATATACAACTAAAGGAAAGAAAAGCTAAACTAACCAAAGAATAGAAAGAATAAAAGAAATAAAGTCTAGACTAACTAAAGAACTACTCTAAAATACAAGATTTGGATTTAAGGGATTTGGATTAAGGGATTTGGATATAAGGGATCATCAACAACAACATGCCAAGCAAAACATCGCCACAAACAACAAACATCCAAGCAAATTGGGCAAACAAGCTAGCTACAAGGAAAGTAGCCTAGAGATCAAGAAAATGAGGAAACCAAAAAGAGGAATGAAAATAAACATGCAAGCAACTAAGATATGTATACAACAACAAAATGGTCACCGAGCAAGTTATTAGTTCCCCCAAGCTAGATAGAAAATACATCTCAACATCCCGATCAAAACAAAGCAAGCATCAAAAATATAAGGGATGGAGGTAAAAAGCATGAGAAGCTAAAGGGAACTAATAACTACTACCATCATCACCACCACTCCCACTTGGCCCGGCCCCATCGGGGTCTCTGTTGCGCTCGGGGTCATCGAAGGGATGAGGGTAAGGCTCCCATCCTCCGGTGTACCCCTCGGGCCACCCATAATGCCCCTTGAAAAGGTCTTGTTGCCAAGGAGCAAGAGGGGTGAAGTTATCGGGCAAAGTGAGTTCAAAGGGGTGGTTGGGATGGACATGGGGGTAGTTAGGGTCCCCCCTATAGTCACTACCACCCGGAGCCTTGTAATCATAGTTACCATGCTCGTCCGGGTAATAGTGACGCTCGGTGTCGGGGTTAGAAGGCCCCGACCAATAAGGATGCCCAAACGAAGGTAGAGGACCTTGTTGGGGCGGGAAGTACGAATAGTTAACCGGGGGAGTAATGTTCCTACGGTTAACTTCCGCCTCATAAATTTGTTGTTGTTGTATAAACATACCTTGTTGCATCTCTTGAATACCTCTTATTTGGTCATAGATGGCCCCAAAGTCTTGATCGTACATGCCATCCATGTGGATTTTCAATCCACACATTTGCTCACTAAGAGCCCTCAAATCTGCATTGGCGAAAGCATGTCGCCCTTGCTCTTGCTCTTGCTCTTGCTCTTGAGGAGCTTGTTGTTGTGGAGAATAATGTTGTTGTTGTTCTTGATCTTGTTGTTCTTCTTCATCATCTTCTTCCTCATCCTCCTCGGAGTCAAAGTTGGGATGCTGGAAGGACTTGGGAACATGCCACACATTGTTGGCAATCCTAGCCAAAGAAGTCAAGCTAGGGTTAGGCAAGTAGCACCAATGCTCATTGCCACGAAGCCACTCATATCTCCCTTCACTAAAGCCCTTGGAGATAAATTGGATTTGACCCAATTGTTGCATATCGAGGTAGATAGAAGCTGCATCCCCGATCTCCTTACAAAATGAGAGATAATCATTGAGGCGAAGGCGATTCAATAGCCTAGTTACCATACCCCTACATGGGATCTCTCCCGTCCTCCTTTTGCGAAGTTCCAAGCAATATTGGGCAAAGATATAGCCCAAGTTCAACCGGCCCACATACTCCGGGCGAGTAGACAACCAAAGGACCTTGAGCTCCAATTTACTCAACTTCCCCATTTCTTGCTTGGGGAACAAAACATAGCCCAAAAGTCGGTGTACAACCCTAAGGCAAGGTTGGTACACCTCTGAGATCTTAGCCCTGTTGGTGATAAACTCATTACCACCGGAGATGTCTTCCCACCATGAGTTTTGATCATACTCCGGGAAGATGAAGTGTTCAACGTTGACAATATCTCCATGGGGATCAAAATCCAAAGCGGCATTGAACTCTTCCAAAGATTGGTCAAAGATGTGGTTGAACAATTGGAAACGCACCCTATATACCCCTCCTACGGGTACAAGCTCTAAGGTAGCCAAGAACTCCAAAGTAGGCTCCTTATAGGTGCGGTAGGCATCGGTGATGAAAGAACTGATGAGTGACATTTTTGGCACTCATTTGGTTTCTTTTTGGATGATTTTTATTTCATTTTATCTCTCTTTTCTTTAGTTTTCCTTGGTTTTATTCTTGTTTTCCTCATTTTATGCTTTTTGTAGTTTATTTCTCTTTTTTCATGTCTTTTTCTAGTTTATTTGTTATTTTTCTCTTTTACTTGCTTTTTATCTTTTGCTTGTAGGTGGTAATCGATTGTCCAAGAATTCCCTAGCCTCCTCTCTACTATTTTTGATTGCTTTTATGCCTAGAGAAGGTGCAAGAAGTTTCAAGTGAAAGGTGGATTCAAGGGGCAAGCTTCAAGGCTTTGTTTGTGCCTTATTCATGGCTTTCATCCTTCAAGAAGTTCAAGAAAGTTTCTGCCCACCTTGTCCTCCATCATCATTATCATAGGTGCGTGCATCACTTGAGCTAGGACGAAGAGAAGAAGGGGAGGAAACCCAGCTATGTGCGGGCGCACACAGGGAGTGTGCGGGCGCACACCAGGCACGTGCGGGCGCACATGCCTGGGTGTGTCCCGTGCGTGCCTTTCTCCCTCCTCCGAGCGCCCGCACTTACGAGGGTCTATTTTTGGGAGTCTTTACCGACCTCCTCCTTGTATATATAGTTATTTCTACCTATTTTTAGAAGGAAGTTTTAGATTGAATTAGAGAGTTAGTTTTTGGAGAATTTTTAGAGAGAGAAACTCAAGAACTAGAGAGAGAAACTCATGATCTTTGGTGTTTGTTCAAGAATTCATCATTGTATTTGATCTTTTGATCAAAGTTTTGAAAGGATCTTCTTCTTAATCTCAATTCAAGTTTGATTTTAGTTGATTTCATTAGTTTTTCATGTTGTTGATGATTGATTTGGTTATTGATTGAATTTTGATTGATTTTGATTGATTGTTGGTTTAATCTTTGAATTCAAGCATGTTTTATGATGAATTTGATGAATGTTGTAGTTTTGATCTCCATTTCTATGGCTAGTGAGTAGTTCTCTAGCTATGGAGATGGTTAAGCATGCATGAATGATGGAATAGTGTAATTTGGGGATAATTGATGGAGTTGATGATATGATTAAATTGGTTGATTTTTCATGTGCATGTGTGTGATTAATTGAGGTTTGGCCATCTTTGATTAATACCCTAGATTGCATTGTAAGTTTGCTATGACACGGACAATTGATTAGTAGACTTGCAATTTCACGATTGAGGTGCTTTGTTATGTTCCCTAGTTAGTGTTTAGCATAGTTGACGCTAGTTAGACCTCTAGGTGAACCACCTTAGCATGCTCTTTTGGATACATGATAGTTTTCCCTCATATCGATTGACTTAGTCGGTTTGACTTCCCCAAATTACCAATTCCATTGTGAATGCCCTAGTGTTTTAGATCGATTAAATACAAGTTTGCATACCTAGTTTAGACCTAGTCCTACTTCAAACCCCTTTTGTTTCCGAAATAGCTTAATCTAGACTTCGTGCACTTAACATCATTCCCTTGGGATTCGACCTTGACTTGCCGCTACACTATTATCGATTGACTTAGTGATTATACCATAAAAGAAGCAAGATTAACCAATTTGAGCAAGCAATTTGAACTCCTAACAAAAGCCCCAATTTTCGGCCACCAAGAGTAGGAGAGAGAGTGAGTGAAATTTGGGTCAACTTGTAAGGAATTTGTAGTGTAATAAGGTTTGTAAGTGATTTTGAGTGAAAATGGAGTGATTTTAGTGAGGATTTGAGTGATTTTTGATAGTGAATAAGGGAGGAAGAGGTGCGCACAAGAGGGTTTTGAAAGGGGAAGCCGTGAGGTTGAAGATGAAGGAAATGTTGAAATGAAGGGAGGAAAAAGGAGGAAGAAGGATATAGTGCACGTCCAGCAGCGTGCGGCCGCACAGAACTGGTGTGCGCCCGCACACGCGAGCTGTGCGCCCGCACCAGCCTCGTGTGCGCCCGCACACGCGAGCTGTGCGCCCGCACCAGCCTCGTGTGCGCCCGCACACGCGAGCTGTGCGCCCGCACCAGCCTCGTGTGCGGCCGCACACCCCTGTGCGTCTCCCTTCCTTCTTTTTTCTCGAAAAATTGATACTTACTGCCTATTTTGGTGCGCACATGAATCATGATGGTGATGAGGAACAACATAGGCAGTAGCTAAAATCATTTTCAAACCCCTCAAAGTTGAAAATTCATGTGCACACCACAAAAATTCACTTAGTATCAATTTCCTGTAACATTTAAAACATGAATTTCCTATCTTACCTCTCTAAAATTCTTACCCTTTTACCTCAAATTTCGACTAGAATCGAACAAAATATGATTTGTGCCATGAACACCTTCTATTCATCATGCATACTTGTTGAATTCCAATCCCGCAAAAGGACATCCTAAAAATCCAAATAAGTAGAAAAGTAAAAGAAAAGACAAAGTCATAAAAGAAACAAAATTGAGAAAATTCAAAAATCAAAGAGAAAGGTTAGAAACTCCGGGTTGCCTCCCAGGAAGCGCTTGCTTAAGGTCCTAAGCTCGACCCTTCCTCCTAATCATGGAGGATCAAAGAACACCACCTTCTTCAAGGTGGTCGATAGAGCAAAATCTTCTTCAACTTTGAGCAACTTCTCATCGTTGCTCAATGAAACTTTCACAAAATTCTTTTCAAATTCTTCTTTTTCATTTCTCAACTTCTTCCTTTTCCTTGCTTTCTTCGAGTCACGGGCCTTTTTCTTCGGCTTGACTTCAACATCTTTAGTCATGGAAGCTTTCTCTTCATCTTGAGGATTAAGCTTGAACCAATTTGGAAACTCAATTTCTTTCTCATCCCTTGGCTTTTGAATCACAAATTCCTCTTCACTAACATCATTAAGACTTCCACAAACATCATCAACAATCTCAAAAACATTGTTAGTGGAAGAATCAATCATGCACATAACATCAATGGAACGAGAAAGACTAGCACATGCGATATCTTGCACACAACATAGGGATTCATGCATTGGTTTCAACTTAAAACTCTCCTAATTTTCCACACCTCAAAGTGATTTGACCTCCTTTGACATCTATTAAAGCTCCCGAGGTAGCTAAGAAAGGCCTCCCTAAAATGATTGGAATATGTTCATCCTCCTCAATCTCTAAAACAACAAAATCCACGGGAAAGACAAACTCTCCAATCCTTAAAGGAACATCATCAATTCTTCCCTTAGGAAGCTTAATAGATCGATCGGCCAATTGAAGTGTTATATTAGATGGTTGAAGCTCACCTAGATCAAGCCTTTTGAAGACCGAAAAGGGCATAATACTCACACTAGCCCCTAGATCACACAAAGCATTTTCAAAAACAATTTTCTTAATTTGACAAGGAATTGAAAAATTCCCCGGATCTTCCATCTTCTTCGGGAATTTACCATGGATAAGAGCACTAAAGCACTTCCCTCCTTCCACCGAACTACCCTCATCAAAATCTTCCTTCTCCTCTAAGATCTCCTTAAGGAACTTAGAGTACATAGGAATGTCGGGAATTGGCTCGGTAGAGGGTGTAGAATCATGAACATCCTTAAGAACTTCAAGGAACTTCCCAAATTGCTCATCCATTTTGAATCTCAAATATTATTGGGGATATGGTAGATCGGGAAATCTCTCTACCTCACTCATCTTTTCAAACAACATACTCTTCTCTTTTGTCAACCTCACAATAGATTTCCTTAGACTCAACCCTCTCCACTTGATTCTCCTTAGCACCACTCTCATCTCTTAGCACCACTCTCAAATGCATTCAACAAAGCTTTTTGACTCAAATGAAAGTCAAACATATTCTAACAAAGCTTTTTGAATCAAATGAAAGTGAAATACATTCAATAAACATAATTGACTCAAATGATAATCAAACACATTCATATAAAGCTTTTTGAATCAAATGAAAGTCAAACGCATTCAAAAAAGATAATTGAGTCAAATGAAAGTCAAACACAATCAAAAATCCTTTTTGAATCAAATGAAAGTAAAATGCATTCAACAAAGATAATTTAGTCAAATGAAAGTTAAACACATTCATACGAAGCTTTTTGAATCAAATGAATGTCAAATACAGTTAAACAAAGCTTCTGAACCAAATAAAATTTAAATGCATTTAACAATGACATTTAAGTCAAATGAAAGTAAAACACATTCAAACAAAGATTTTTAAGTTAAATGAAAGTCAAATGCATTCAACAAAGCTTTTTGACTAAACTGAAAGTCAAACACATTCAAACAAAGCTTTTTAAATCAAATTAAAGTAAAATGCATTTAACAAAGATAATTGTGTCAAATGAAATTCAAACACATTTAAACAAAGCTTTATAAATTAAATGAAAGTCAAATGCATTCAATAAAGATATTTGAGTTAAATGAAAGTCAAACTCATTCATACCAAGCTTTTTAGTCAAATGCATTCAACAAAACTCTTTGACTCTAATGAAAGTCCAATAAATTCAAACAAAGCTTTATGAATCAAATGAAAGTCAAATGCATTCAATAAAGATATTTAAGTCAAATGAAAGTCAAACACATTAATACAAAGCTTTTTGAATCAATTAAAAGTCGAATGGATTCAACAAAGATAACTGAGTGATATAAAAGTCAAACACATTCAAACAAAGCTTTTTGAATCAAATGAAAGTCAAATGCATTCAACAAAGCTAATTAAGTTAAATGAAAGTTAAACACATTCAAACAAAGTTTTTTGAATCAAATGAAAGTCAAATGCATTCAACGAAGCTAATTGAGTCAAATGAAAGTCAAACGTTCAACAACGCTTTTTAAATTAAATGAAAGTCAAATGCATTCAACAAAGCTAATTGAGTCAAATGAAAGTTAAACACACTCAAACAAAACTTTTTGAATAAAATGAAAGTGAAATGCAATTAACAAAGCTAATTGAATTAAGTGAAAGTCAAACACATTCAAACAAAGCTTTTCGAATTAAATGAAAGTGAAATGCAACTAACAAAGCTAATTGAGTCAAATGAAAATCAAACACATTCATACAAAGCTAATTGAGTTAAATGAAAGTCAAATGTATTCTACAAAGTTAATTGAGTAAAATGAAAGACAACCCATTCAAATAAACCTTTTTGACAAGTCAAGTTCATTTAAAAAAGATATTTGAGTCAAATCAAAGTCAAACACATTCATACAAAGCTTTTTAATCAAATGAATATCAAACACATTAAACAAACCTTTTTAAATTTAATGAAAGTGAAATGAAATTCACAAATCTAATTGAGTAAAATGAAAGACAAACTCATTTATAAAAAGCTAATTGAGTCAAAAGAAAGTCAAATGCATTCAACAAAGATAATTGAGCCAAATGAAAGTCAAACACATTCATACAAAGCTTATTGAATCAAAAGAAAGTCAAACGCATTCAACAAAGATAATTGCTTCAAATGAAAGTCAAACACATTCAAACAAAGCTTTTTGAATCAAATCATAGTAAAATACATTCATCAATACCATTTATATGAAATGAAAGTCAAACACATTCAAACAAAGCTTTTATAATCACATGAAAGTTAAATGCATTCAACAAAGATAATTGAGTCAAATGAAAGTCAAATACATTAAAACAAAGCTTTTTGAGTCAAATTAAATTCAAATGCATTTAACAAAGCTTTTTGACTCTAATGAAAGTTAAACATATTCAAACAAAGCTTTTTGAATCAAATGAAAGTCAAATGCATTCAATAAAGATAATTGACTCAAATAAAAGTCAAACACATTCATTCAAAGCTTTTTTAATTAAATGAAAGTCAAAAGCATTCAACAAAGATAATTGGGTCAAATGAAAGTCAAACAAATTCAAACAAAGATTTTTGAATCAAATAAAAGTCAATTGCATTCAAAAAAGATAGTTGAGTGAAATGAAAGTCAAACTCATTAAAACAAAGATTTTTGAGTCAAATGAAAGTCAAAAGCATTCAACAAAGATAATTGGGTCAAATGAAAGTGAAACACATTCAAAAAAAGATTTTTGAATCAAATGAAAGTCAATTGCATTCAAAAAAGATAGTTGAGTGAAATGAAAGTCAAACTCATTAAAACAAAGCTTTTTGAGTCAAATGAAAGTTAAATGCATTCAACAAAGCTTTTTGACTCAAATGAAAGTTAAACATATTCAAACAAAACTTTTGGAATCAAATGAAAGTCAAATGCATTCAATAAAGATAATTGACTCAAATGAAAATCAAACACATTAAAAAAAAGCTTTTTGAATCAAATTAAAGTGAAATGCATTCAACAAAGCTTTTCAACTCAAATGAAAGTTAAACATATTCAAACAAAGCTTTTTGAATCTAATGAAAGTCAAATGCATTCAACAAAGATAATTGAACGAAATGAAAGTCAAACACATTCAAACAAAGCTTTTTGAATCAAATGAAAGTCAAATGCATTCAGCAAAGATATTTAAGTCAAAGGAAAGTCAAACACATTCATACAAAGTTTGTAGGATCTAATGAAAGACAAATGCATACAACAAAGATAATTGAGCGAAATGAAAGTCAAACACCTTTAAACAAAGCTTTTTGAAAATCAAATGCATTCAACAAAGATAATTGAGTCAAATTAAAGTCAAACACATTCAAACAAAGCTTTTTGAATCAAAAGAAAGTCTAATGCATTTAACAAAGATAATTGAGTCAAATGAAAGTCAAACGTATTCAAACAAAGCTTTTGAATCAAATGAAAGTCAACTGCATTCAATAAAGATAATTGACTTTAATGAAAGTCAAACACTTTCATACAAAGCTTTTTGAATTAAATGAAAGTCAAACGCATTCAACAAAGATAATTGAGTCAAATGAAAGTCAAACACACTCTAACAAAGCTTTTTGAATCAAATGAAAGTCAAATGCATTCAACAAAGCTAATTAAGTCAAATGAAAGTCAAACACATTCTAAAAAAGCTTTTTGAATCAAATGAAAGTAAAATGCATTCAACAAAGTTAATTGAGTCAAATAAACGTCAAATACATTCAAACAAATCGTTTTGAATTAAATGAAAATGAAATGCAATTAACAAAGCTAATTGAGTCAAACGAAATTTTATCATATTTTTACAAAGCTTTTTGAATCAAGAGAAAGTCAAATACATTCAACAAAGATAGTTGAGTTAAATGAAAGTTAAACACATTCAAACAAAGCTTTTTGAATCAAATGAAAGTCAAATGCATTCAACAAACCTTTTTGACTCAAATAAAAGTCAAACACATTTAAACAAAGTTTTTTGAATCAAATGAGAGTCAAATGCATTCAATAAAAATAATTGAGTCAAATGAAATTAAAACACATTCAAACAAAGCGTTTTATATCAAATGAAAGTCTAATGCATTCAACAAAGCTAATTGACTCAATTGAAAGTCAAACACATTCAAACAATACGTTTTGAATCAAATGAAAGTCAAATGCATTCAACAAAGGTAATTGAGTCAACTGAAAGTCAAACACATTCAAACAAAGCTTTTTCAATCAAATGAAAGTGAAACACATTCAAACAAAGCTTTTTGAATTAAATGAAAGTGAAATGCAATTAACAAAGCTAATTGAGTCAAATGAATGTCAAACACATTCATACAAAGCTAATTGAGTTAAATGAAAGTCAAATGCAGTCTACAAAGCTAATTGAGTCAAATGAAAGTCAAACACATTCAAACAATGCTTTTTGAATCAAACTAAAGTCAAATGCATTCAACAAAGCTAATTGAGTAAAATGAAAGTCAAACACATTGAAAGAAAGCATTTTGTATCAAATGAAAGTAAAATGCATTCAACAAAGCTAATTGAGTCAAATGAAAGTCAAACACATTCAAACATTGGTTTTTGAATAAAATGAAAGACAAATGCATTCAAGAAAGATAATTGAGTCTAATGAAAGTAAAACATATTCATACAAAGCTATTTGAATCAAATGAAAGTCAAATGCATTCAACTAAGCTAATTGAGTCAAATGAAATTCAAACGCATTCAAACGAAGCTTTTTGAATCAAATGAAAGTAAAATGCATTCAACAAAGGTAATTGAGTCAAATAAAAGTCAAACACATTCAATAAAGCTTGTTGAATTAAATGAAAGTTAAATGTAATTAACAAAGCTAATTGAGTCAAATGAAAGTCAAACACATTATACAAAGCTAATTGAGTCAAATGAAAATTTTGTTTTTGCGAGATGTTGTAAGTCGGTAACCCAGCCTCCCATAATTGCTTTAACTCTTCAATAAGAGGTCGCAGGTACACATCGAGATTCCCTTTAGGATTCTTCGGACCTGGAATTATCAAACTTAGAAACATAAAAGGTTTCTTCATGCACAATTCAGGTGAAAGATTATAAGGAGTTAAAATGACAGGCCGACAAGAATATTGCCTTCCTGTCTTTCCAAATGGTGAAAATCCGTCGGTACCAAGACCTAGTCGGACATTTCTAGGCTCCGCAGCAAAAGAAGGGTACTCTTCATTTAGGTGTTTCCACGCCTCTTCATCACTTGGATGAGACATAAGTCCATGAACTCGAGGATTATCTTTATGCCACCTCATCTGCTCCGCAGTAGATCTTGTTGCATATAATCTTTGTAATCTCGGGCCTACAGGAAAGTAAATAAGAACACTATGAGGAGAATTGTTGCCACTTTCTCTAAGTGTCTTATAACGACTTCCTTTGCAATATAGACATTCTTTGAGATCTTTGTGTTCCTTCCAAAATAGCATAAATCCATTTGGACATAGATGAATCTTTTGGTGCGGAAGTTCTGGCCCTTTAAGCAATGTCTTAGTCTTGTAAAAACTATCTTTCATTATGGAAGCAACACCATCTATAGCTTTATGCGGAATATTATACTCGGACTTGATGTTTGCCATCCTTGCAGCCGCAGACAATACAGACAACTTACAGCCATCTTACAATGGCTCTTCCGCTGCCTTCAACATGTCAAAGAACTTCTTGTAACTAGCATGTGGCTCTTCTTCAATATTTTCTAAACCACCTTCTAGTCCAAAGGCATCTAATACCATGTTTCTATATGGGTTCAATGCATCCTCGGTGGATATGGAACTGCTACTTTGGGATTCTCTTTGGAAGTGCAGTTCACCATGAAAAACCCATTGGAAATAGTTAGGCAAAAAACCATGCCTATAGAGATGCTCCATAATGGTATCAAGATCTTGATAAGGAATATTTCGACACTGTGCACATGGACATTTTATCACACCATCTATCACGACATTCTCTTGTGCGGTAGCAAATGTAATAAATTCATTAACCTTTTCAGCAAAGGTTCGACTAAGGAATTTTCCTTCTAACCGTTTATACATCCATGCTCGATCCTCCCTCATTATATAGCAGTTTCACTAAAAAATAAATGATACAAAAAGCATAGACAAACTAAGTAAAGCTCTTTGAAGAATGACATTCTTTTAGGTCATTTAACTATTTAAGGTCATCAAAATGAAAATTATTGTTACCAATTAACATCATATGAGAAGAAGCGTTCCCATTTTCTACACGCTATTTCTAATGAACTTGAAAGGCTTGTTTCATGTCTAATATATGTATTTATAAATTCCTAAGAAACGAAATCACAAAAACTGCATGTTATAAAGTTTTAAGGTCTTGTAGAACCAAAATCAAGCAAATTCGGCCAAAATGGGAAGAAGCGTTCCTATTTTCTACATGCTCCTTCTAATGAACTTATAAAGGCTTGAATCATGTCAAATATATGTATTTGTAACTTCCTAAGAAAATAAATAACAAAGAGAAAGCAATTAATAAGGTTTTAAGGTCTAATAGAACCGAAACCAAGCAAATTCAGGCAAAATGAGAAGAAGCGTTCTCATTTTCAACATGTACGTTCTAATGAACTTGAAAAGGCTTGAGTCATGTCAAATATATGTATTTATAACTCCCTAAAAAAAGAAATCACAAAAACAATGGATTTTATAAGGTCTAAAGGTCTTGTAGAACCAAAATCAACCAAATTCGGCCCAAATGGGAAGAAGCGTTCCCATTTTCTACATGCTCTTTCTAATGAACTTATAAAGGCTTGAATCATGTTACATATATGTATTAGTAACTCCCTTAGCATAGAAATCACTAAGACAAAGCAAGTTATAAGGGTTTAAGGTCCGGTAGAACCGAAATCAAGCGAATTCGGGCAAAATGAGAAGAAGCGTTCCCATTTTCTACATGCTCTTTCTAATGAACTTGAAAAGGCTTGATTTATGTCAAATATATGTATTCATAACTTCCTAAAAAAATAAATCACAAAAAAGGATGTTATAAGGTTTTAAGGTCTTGTAGTACCAAAATCAAGCATATTCGGGCAAAATAGTAAGAAGCATTCCCATTTTCTACATACTATTTCTAATGAACTTATAAATGCTTGAATCATGTCAAATATATGGATTTATAACTGCCGAAGAATAGAAATAAAAAAACAGCAATTTATAAGATTTTATGGTCTTGTAGTACCGAATCAAGCAAATTCGAGCAACATGGGAAGAAGCATTCCCATTTTCGACATGCTCTTTCTAATGAACATGAAAAGGCCTGAGTCATGTCAAATATATGTATTTATAACTTCATAACAAAATGAATCACAAAAAAAAGGATGTTATAAGGTTTTAAGGTCTTGTAGAACCAAAATCAAGCATTTTCGGGCAAAATGCTAAGAAGCGTACCAATTTCCTACAAGCTCTTTCTAATAAACTTATAAATGCTTGAGTGATCTTACAATGGATTTTATGAGGTTTAAAGGTCTTGTAGAACCAAAATCAACCAAATTCAGCCCATATGGGAAGAAGCGTTCCCATTTTCCACATGCTCTTTCTAATGAACTTATAAAGGCTTGAATCATGTTACATATATGTATTAGTAACTCCCTTAGCATAGAAATCACTAAGACAAAGCAAGTTATAAGGTTTTAAGGTCCGGTAGAACCGAAATCAAGTGAATTCGGGCAAAATGAGAAGAAGCGTTCCCATTTTCTACATGCTCTTTCTAATGAACTTGAAAAGGCTTGATTTATGTCAAATATATGTATTCATAACTTCCTAAAAAAATAAATCACAAAAAAGGATGTTATAAGGTTTTAAGGTCTTGTAGTACCAAAATCAAGCATATTCGGGCAAAATAGTAAGAAGCATTCCCATTTTCTAAATACTATTTCTAATGAACTTATAAATTGTTGAATCATGTCAAATATATGGATTTATAACTGCCTAAGAATAGAAATAAAAAACAGCAATTTATAAGATTTTATGGTCTTGTAGTACCGAATCAAGCAAATTCGAGCAACATGGGAAGAAGCATTCCCATTTTCGACATGCTCTTTCTAATGAACATGAAAAGGCCTGAGTCATGTCAAATATATGTATTTATAACTTCATAACAAAATGAATCACAAAAAAAAGGATGTTATAAGGTTTTAAGGTCTTGTAGAACCAAAATCAAGCATTTTCGGGCAAAATGCTAAGAAGCGTACCAATTTCCTACAAGCTCTTTCTAATAAACTTATAAATGCTTGAGTGATCTTACAATGGATTTTATGAGGTTTAAAGGTCTTGTAGAACCAAAATCAACCAAATTCAGCCCATATGGGAAGAAGCGTTCCCATTTTCCACATGCTCTTTCTAATGAACTTATAAAGGCTTGAATCATGTTACATATATGTATTAGTAACTCCCTTAGCATAGAAATCACTAAGACAAAGCAAGTTATAAGGTTTTAAGGTCCGGTAGAACCGAAATCAAGTGAATTCGGGCAAAATGAGAAGAAGCGTTCCCATTTTCTACATGCTCTTTCTAATGAACTTGAAAAGGCTTGATTTATGTCAAATATATGTATTCATAACTTCCTAAAAAAATAAATCACAAAAAAGGATGTTATAAGGTTTTAAGGTCTTGTAGTACCAAAATCAAGCATATTCGGGCAAAATAGTAAGAAGCATTCCCATTTTCTACATACTATTTCTAATGAACTTATAAATGCTTGAATCATGTCAAATATATGGATTTATAACTGCCGAAGAATAGAAATAAAAAAACAGCAATTTATAAGATTTTATGGTCTTGTAGTACCGAATCAAGCAAATTCGAGCAACATGGGAAGAAGCATTCCCATTTTCGACATGCTCTTTCTAATGAACATGAAAAGGCCTGAGTCATGTCAAATATATGTATTTATAACTTCATAACAAAATGAATCACAAAAAAAAGGATGTTATAAGGTTTTAAGGTCTTGTAGAACCAAAATCAAGCATTTTCGGGCAAAATGCTAAGAAGCGTACCAATTTCCTACAAGCTCTTTCTAATAAACTTATAAATGCTTGAGTGATCTTACAATGGATTTTATGAGGTTTAAAGGTCTTGTAGAACCAAAATCAACCAAATTCAGCCCATATGGGAAGAAGCGTTCCCATTTTCCACATGCTCTTTCTAATGAACTTATAAAGGCTTGAATCATGTTACATATATGTATTAGTAACTCCCTTAGCATAGAAATCACTAAGACAAAGCAAGTTATAAGGTTTTAAGGTCCGGTAGAACCGAAATCAAGTGAATTCGGGCAAAATGAGAAGAAGCGTTCCCATTTTCTACATGCTCTTTCTAATGAACTTGAAAAGGCTTGATTTATGTCAAATATATGTATTCATAACTTCCTAAAAAAATAAATCACAAAAAAGGATGTTATAAGGTTTTAAGGTCTTGTAGTACCAAAATCAAGCATATTCGGGCAAAATAGTAAGAAGCATTCCCATTTTCTAAATACTATTTCTAATGAACTTATAAATGTTTGAATCATGTCAAATATATGGATTTATAACTGCCTAAGAATAGAAATAAAAAACAGCAATTTATAAGATTTTATGGTCTTGTAGTACCGAATCAAGCAAATTCGAGCAACATGGGAAGAAGCATTCCCATTTTCGACATGCTCTTTCTAATGAACATGAAAAGGCCTGAGTCATGTCAAATATATGTATTTATAACTTCATAACAAAATGAATCACAAAAAAAAGGATGTTATAAGGTTTTAAGGTCTTGTAGAACCAAAATCAAGCATTTTCGGGCAAAATGCTAAGAAGCGTACCAATTTCCTACAAGCTCTTTCTAATAAACTTATAAATGCTTGAGTGATCTTACAATGGATTTTATGAGGTTTAAAGGTCTTGTAGAACCAAAATCAACCAAATTCAGCCCATATGGGAAGAAGCGTTCCCATTTTCCACATGCTCTTTCTAATGAACTTATAAAGGCTTGAATCATGTTACATATATGTATTAGTAACTCCCTTAGCATAGAAATCACTAAGACAAAGCAAGTTATAAGGTTTTAAGGTCCGGTAGAACCGAAATCAAGTGAATTCGGGCAAAATGAGAAGAAGCGTTCCCATTTTCTACATGCTCTTTCTAATGAACTTGAAAAGGCTTGATTTATGTCAAATATATGTATTCATAACTTCCTAAAAAAATAAATCACAAAAAAGGATGTTATAAGGTTTTAAGGTCTTGTAGTACCAAAATCAAGCATATTCGGGCAAAATAGTAAGAAGCATTCCCATTTTCTAAATACTATTTCTAATGAACTGATAAATGTTTGAATCATGTCAAATATATGGATTTATAACTGCCTAAGAATAGAAATAAAAAACAGCAATTTATAAGATTTTATGGTCTTGTAGTACCGAATCAAGCAAATTCGAGCAACATGGGAAGAAGCATTCCCATTTTCGACATGCTCTTTCTAATGAACATGAAAAGGCCTGAGTCATGTCAATTATATGAATTAATAGCTTCATAACAAAATGAATCACAAAAAAAAGGATGTTATAAGGTTTTAAGGTCTTGTAGAACCAAAATCAAGCATTTTCGGGCAAAATGCTAAGAAGCGTACCCATTTTCTACATGCTCTTTCTTAAAAACTTATAAATGCTTGAGTCATGTCAAATATATTTTTTTGTAAATTCCTAAGCATAGAAATTACAAAAACAAAGCAAGTTATAAGTTTTTAAGGTCTGGTAGAACCGAAATCAAGCAAATTAAGGCAAAATGAGAAGAAACGTTCTCATTTTCTACATGCACTTACTAATGAACTTGAAAAGGCTTGAGTCATGTCAAATATATGTATTTATAACTTCCTAACAAAAGAAATCTCAAAAAAAATGGATTTTATAAGGTTTAAAGGTCTTGTAGAACCAAAATTAACCAAATTTGGCCCAAATGGGAAGAAGCGTTCCTATTTTCTACATGCTCTTTCTAATAAACTTATAAAGGCTTGAATCATGTTACATATATGTATTAGTAACTCCCTAAGCATAGAAATCACTAAGGCAAAGCAAGTTATAAGGTTTTAAGGTCCGGTAGAACCGAAATCAACCGAATTCGAGCAAAATGAGAAGAAGCATTCCCATTTTCTACATACACTTTCTAATGAACTTGAAAAGGCTTGATTTATGTCAAATATATGTATTCATAACTTCCTAAAAAAAGAAATCACAAAAAAAGGATGTTATAAGGTTTTAAGGTCTTGTAGTACCAAAATCAAGCATATTTGGGCAAAATAGGAAGAAGCATTCCCATTTTCTACATACACTTTCTAATGAACATATAAATGCTTGAATCATGTTATATATATGGATTTATAACTGCCTAAGAATAGAAATAAAAAAAAAAAGCAAGATATAAGGTTTTATGGTCTTGTAGAACCGAATCAAGCAAACTCGAGCAACATGGGAAGAAGCATTCCCATTTTCGACATGCTCTTTCTAATGAACATGAAAAGGCTTGAATCATTTTAAATATATGTATTTATAACTTCATAACAAAATGAATCACAAAAAAAAATGGATGTTATAAGGTATTAAGGTCTTGTAGTACCAAAATCAAGCATTTTCGGGAAAAATGGTAAGAAGCGTACCCATTTTCTACATGCTCTTTCTAAAAAACTTATAAATGCTTGAGTCATGTCAAACATATTTTTTTGTAAATTCCTAAGCATAGAAATCACAAAAAAAAAAAGCAAGTTATAAGGTTTTAAGGTCTGGTAGAACCGAAATCAAGCAAATTAAGGCAAAATGAGAAGCGTCCTATTTTCAACACACTCTTTCTGATGAACTTGAAAATGTTTGATTCATGTCTAATATATGTATTTATAACTTCCTAAGAAAAGAATCACAAAAAAAGTATGTTATAGGGTTTAAAGGTGTTGTAGAACCAAAATCAAGCAAATTCGGCCAAAATGGGAAGAAGCGTTCCCGTTTTCTACATGCTCCTTCTAATGAATTGATAAAGGCTTGAATGATGTCAAATATATGTATTAGTAACTGCCTAAGAATAGAAATCACTAAGACAAAGCAAGGTATAAGGTTTTAAGGTCTAGTAGAACCGAAATCAAGCAAATTCGGGCATAATGGGAAGAAGCGTTCCCAATTTCTACATGCTCTTTCTAATGAACTTTAAAAGGCTTGATTCATGTAAAATATATGTATTTATAAATTCCTAAGAAAAGAAGTAACAAAAACAAAGCAATTTTTAAGGTTTTAAGGTCTTGTAGAACTAAAATCAAGCAAATTCGGCCTAAATGGGAAGACGTGTTCCCTTTTTCTACATGCTCTTTCTAATGAACTGATAAAGGCTTGAATCATGTCAAATATATGTATCTATAACAGACTAAGCATAGCAATTACTAAGACCAAGCAAGTTATAACGTTTTAAGGTCTGGTAGAACCGTAATCAAGCAAATTCGGGCAAAATGAGAAGAAGCGTTCCCATTTTCTACATGCTCTTTCTAATGAACTTGAAAAGGCTTGATTCATGTAAAATATACGTATTTACAACTTTCTAAGAAAATAAATCACAAAAATAACATGTCATAAGGCTTTAAGGTCTTGTAGAGCCAAAATTAAGCAAATTCGGCCAATATGGGAAGAAGCATTCCCATTTTTTACATGCTCTTTCTAATGAACTATAAAAGGCTTGAGTCATGTCAAATATATGTATTCATAACTTCCTCACAAAATAAATTACAAAAACAAAGCAATTCATAAGGTTTTAAGGTCTTGTAGAACCAAAATCAAGCAAATTCGGGCAAAATAGTAAGAAGCATTCGCATTTTCTACATGCTCTTTCTAATGAAATTATAAATTCCTGAATCATGTCAAATATACATATTTATAACGGATATTTCACCATATGCCATTGAGTTTTTTGTTTATTCATCATATACCCATGAACTCTTTTAAATTCATCATATACCCATGAGTTTTCACAAAAATACACCATATACCTTTGATAACATATTATTGTTAAATTCGTCAATCATTTGGGATAATTATGAACCGAAACCACTCTAAATACATTCCTCTACCCCGAAACCACCCACATTCCTTTTTTGAACCCCAAACTTACCCTAAATTTCATTTTCTAATCCTCAAAATTATTTATATGGTTATGGTTATGGAGATTTGGAGTTGTTTCTAGGGCTAGAGAAATGAGAAGAGTTGTTTTGGGGATGAAGGGAGATATCTAAGGTGATTTCAATGTATAATTAACCAAATTCTTTTCATCTTATTTTCATTAAGGATATACGGTGAATTTTTATTACAACTTAGGGGTATAAGGTGAATTTGAAAATGTTCATGGGTATATGGTGAATAAACAAAAAACTCAAGGGTATGTGGTGAAAAAGCCGGATTTATAAATTCCTAAGCAAATAAATAATAAAGCAAACGCAAGTTATATGGTTTTAAGGTCTTGTAGAACCAAAATCAAGCAAATTCGGGCAAAATGGGAAGAAACGTTCCCATTTTCTACATGCTTTTTCTAATGAACTTATAAATGCTTGGATCATGTCAAATATAAGTATTTATAACTCCATTAAAAGATAAATAACAAAAACAAATCAAGTTATGAGGTTTTAAGATCTTGTAGAACCAAAATCAAGCAAAATTTGGGTAAAATAGTAAGAAGCATTCCCAAATTCTACATGCTCTTTCGTATTAACTTATAATTGTTTGAATCATGTGAAATATATGTATTTATAAATTCATAAGCATAGAAATCACAAAACAAAGCAATTTATAAGGTTTTAAGGTCTTGTAGAACTAAAATCAGTCAAATTCGGGCAAAATAGTAAGAAGCATTCCTTTTTTCTACATGCTCTTTTTAATAAACTTAATAACTTCCTAACAATATAAATCACAAAAACAAAGCAAAATATAAGGTTTTAAGGTCTAGTAGAACAAAAATCAAGCAAATTCGGACAAAATAGTAAGAAGACTTTCCATTTTCTACATGCTCTTTCTAATGAATTTATAAATTCTTGAATCATATAAAATATATGTTTATATAATTTTCTAAGCAAATAAATCACAAAAAAAAAAGCAAGTTATAAGGTTTTAAGGTGTTGTGGAGCCTAAATCAAGCAAATTTGGGCAAAATGGGAAAAAACGTACCCATTTTCCACATGCTCTTTCTAATGAACTTTAAAAGGCTTGATTCATGTCAGATATATGTATTCATAACTGCCTAACCAAAGAAATCACAAAAACCAAAGCAAGTTATAAGGTTTTAAGGTTTTGTAGAACCAAAATCAAGAAAATTCCGGCTAAATAGAAAGAAGCATTCTCATTTTCTACATGCTCTTTCTAATGAACTACAAAAAACTTGAATAATGTTAAATATATGTATTTATAATTCCTAATCACAGATATAACAAAAATAAAGCAAGTATAAGGTTTTAAGGACTGGTAGAACCGAAACCAAGCAAATTCGAGCAAAATAGGAAAAAGCACTCATTTTTTACATGCTCTTTCTAATGAACTTGAAAAGGCTTTATTCATGTCAAATATATGTATTTATAATTTCCTAACAAAAGAAATCACAAAAACAAAAGATGTTATAAGGTTTTAAAGTCTTGTAGAACCAAAATCAACCAAATTCGGCCCAAATGGTAAAAAGCGTTCCCATTTTCTACATGCTCTTTCTAATGAACTTATAAAGGCTTGAATTATGTCAAATATATGTATTAGTAACTGCCTAAGAATAGAAATAACTAAGACAAAGCAAGGTATAAGGTTTTAAGGTCTAGTAGAACTGAAATCAAGCGAATTCGGCCATAATGGGATGAAGCGTTCCCAATTTCTACATGCTCTTTCTAATGAACTTGAAAAGGCTTGATTCATGTCAAATATATGTATTTATAACTTCCTAAGAAATGAAATCACAAAAACAAATCATTTTATAAAGTTTTAAGGTCTTGTAGAACCAAAATCAAGCAAATTCGGTCCAAATGGGAAGAAGAGTTCCCATTTTCTACATGCTCTTTCTAATGAACTGATAAAGGCTTGAATAATGTCAAATATATGTATTTGTAACTGACTAAGCATAGAAATCACTGAGACCAAGCAAGTTATAAGGTTTTAAGGTTTGGTAGAACCGAAATCAAGCAAATTCGGGCAAAATGAGAAGAAGCGTTCCCATTTTCTACATGCTCTTTCTAATGAACTTGAAAAGGCTTGATTCATGTAAAATATATGTATTTACAACTTCCTAATGAAATAAATCACAAAAATAACGCATGTCATAAGGTTTTAAGGTCTTGTAGAGCCAAAATTAAGCAAATACGGCCAAAATGGGAAGAAGCATTCCCATTTTTTACATGCTCTTTCTAATGAATTTGAAAAAGCTTGAGCAATGTCAAATATATGTAGTTATAACTGCCTCACAAAAAAAATCACAAAAATAAATCAATTCATAAGGTTATAAGGTCTTGTAGAACCAAAATCAAGCAAATTCGTGCAAAATAGTAAGAAGCATTCCCATTTTCTACATGCTCTTTCTAATGATATTATAAATTCTTGGATCATGTCAAATATACATATTTATAACTGCCTTAGAAAATAAATAACAAAGAAAAAGCATGTTATATGGTTTTAAGGTCTTGTAGAACCAAAATCAAGCAAATTCGGGCAAAATGGAAAGAAACGTTCCCATTTTCTGCATGCTCATTCTAATGATCTTATAAATGCTTGGATCATGTCAAATATATGTATTTATAACTCCATTAAAAAATAAATAACAAATACAAATCAAGTTATGAGGTTTTAAGGTCTTGTAGAACCAAAATCAATCAAATTTGGGTAAAATAGCATTCCCAAATTCTACATGCTCTTTCTTATGAACTTATAATTGTTTGAATCATGTGAAATATATGTATTTATAAATGCATAAGCATAGTAATCGCAAAAACTAAGCAATTTATAAGGTTTTAAGGTCTTGTAGAACTGAAATCAATCAAATTCGGGCAAAATAGTAAGAAGCATTCCCTTTTTCTACATGCTCTTTTTAATAAACTTGAAAAATATTGATTCATGTCAAATATATGTATTTATAACTTCCTAACAATATAAATCGCAAAAACAAAGCAAGATATAAGGTTTTAAGGTCTAGTAGAACAAAAATCATGCAAATTCGGGCAAAATAGTAAGAAGCCTTTCCATTTTCTACATGCTCTTTCTAATAAATTTATAAATTCTTGAATCACATAAAATATATGTATTTATAATTTTCTAAGCAAATAAATCACAAAAAAAAGCAAGTTATAAGGTTTTAAGGTGTTGTAGAGCCTAAATCAAGCAAATTTGGGCAAAATGGGAAAAAGCGTACCCATTTTCCACATGCTCTTTCTAATGAACTTGAAAAGGCTTGATTCATGTCAAATATATGTATTTATAACTTCCTAACCAAAGAAATGACAATAACCAAAGCAAATTATAAGGTTTTAAGGTTTTGTAGAACCAAAATCAAGCAAATTCAGGCAAAATAGAAAGAAGCATTCTCATTTTCTAGATGCTCTTTCTAATGAACTACAAAAAACTTGAATAATGTTAAATATATGTATTTATAATTCCTAATCATAGAAATGACAAAAACAAAGCAAGTTATAAGATTTTAAGGACTGGTAGAACCGAAATCAAACAAATTCGAGCAAAATAGGAAGAAGCACCCATATTTTACATGCTTTTTCTATTGAACTTAAAAAGGCTTGATTCATGTCAAATATATATATTTATAACTTCCTAAAAAAATAAATCACAAACACAAAGGATGTTATAAGGTTTTAAGGTCTTGTAGAACCAAAATCAACCAAATTCGGCCTAAATGATAAAAAGCGTTCCCATTTCCTGCTTTCATCTTTCTAATGAAATTATAAAGACTTGAATGATGTCAAATATATGTATTAGTAACTGGCTAAGCATAGAAATCACTAAGACAAAGCAAGGTATAAGGTTTTAAGGTCTATTAGAACAGAAATCAAGCGAATTCGGCCATAATGGGAAGAAGCGTTCCCATTTTCTACATGCTCTTTCTAATGAACATAAAAAGGCTTGATTCATGTCAAACATATGTATTTAAAAATTCCTAAGAAAAGAAATCACAAAAACATAGCATGTTATAAGGTTTTAAGGTCTTGTAGAACCAAAATCAAGCAAATTCGGCCGTAATAGTAAGAAGCATTCCCATTTTATACATGCTCTTTCTAATGAACTTATAAAATAATATATATTATTTTATCTCCTTCGTTTTATTGCTAAAAGTGATTGAACGATTATTAATTCCTTCTAATATTTCTTTTGTATAGAACAAGATGACTTGTTTTCGTTTTTATTTATTAAAACATATTATGTAAATTACTACAATGACTCTTAATAAATTAGCAACAATTTATAACACAACTTTCTTCTAATGGCAACAAATTAAAGTGTGATGTCATTTTAGCAAGAAATAGTAAAACAAGTATCCCTAATAGCAACAACTAGAAATTTTGTTACCAAACATTTTGTAAAATGGCATTGCTAAATGACAACAAATAAAAAATCTATTGTCATCTAGCAACAACAACGAGACGGCTAATTTCTAATAGGAACAACTCAAAAATTTAGTGCCTCAATTTGATTCTAAATCGCTACAAATAAAAAATTAGTTGTCAGAATTTGTTGATATATGGAAACGAGACAAAATTGATGAAATTTAGGAACAACTAGTAAGACAACTTGTTTTCTATAGCAACAAAAAAGAGATATATTGAATCAAATGAAAGTCAAATGCATTCAACAAAGGTAATTGGGTCAAATGAAAGTCAAACACATTGATACAAAGCTTTTTGAATCAAATAAAACTTAAATACATTCAACAAAGCTAATTGAGTCAAATGAAAGTCAAACACATTCAACAACGCTTTTTAAATCAAATGAAAGTCAAATGCATTCAACAAAGACAATTGAGTCAAATGAAAGTCAAACACATTCAAACAAAGCTTTTTGAATCAAATGAAAGTCAAATGCATTCAACAAAGGTAATTGGGTCAAATGAAAGTCAAACACATTGATACAAAGCTTTTTGAATCAAATAAAACTTAAATACATTCAACAAAGCTAATTGAGTCAAATGAAAGTCAAACACATTCAACAACGCTTTTTAAATCAAATGAAAGTCAAATGCATTCAACAAAGACAATTGAGTCAAATGAAAGTCAAACACATTCAAACAAAGCTTTTTGAATCAAATGAAAGTCAAATGCATTCAACAAAGGTAATTGGGTCAAATGAAAGTCAAACACATTGATACAAAGCTTTTTGAATCAAATAAAACTTAAATGCATTCAACAAAGCTAATTGAGTCAAATGATAGTCAAACACATACAACAACGCTTTCTAAATCAAATGAAAGTCAAATGCATTCAACGAAGACAATTGAGTCAAATGAAAGTCAAACACATACAAACAAAGCTTTTTGAATCAAATGAAAGTCAAATGCATTCAACAAAGATAATTGAGTCAAATGAAAGTCAAACACATTTAAACCAAGATTTTTGAATCAAATGGAAGTCTAATGCATTCAACATATGTTTTTAACTCAAATGAAAGTCAAACACATTCAAACTAAGCTTTTTGAATCTAATGAAAGTCAAATGCATTCAACGAAGCTTTTTGACTCAAATGAAAGTCAAACACATTCAAACAAAGCTCTTTGAATCAAATGAAAGTTAAAGGCATTCAACAAAGCTTATTGAGTTAAATGAAAGTCAAATACTTTCAACAAAGCTTTTTGAATCAAATGAATGTAAAATGTAACAACTAGTAAGACGGCTAATTTCTAATAGGAACAATTCAAAAATTTGTTGCCTCAATTTGTTTCTAAATCGATACAAATAAAAAATTAGTTGATAGAATTTGTTGACATATGAAAACAAGACAAAATTTGAGGAAATCTAGCAACAACTAGTAAAACAACTTGTGTTCAAAAGCAACAAAATAGAGATATACTGAATCAAATGAAAGACAAATGCATTCAACAAAGGTAATTGGGTCAAATAAAAGTCAAACACATTCATACAAAGCTTTTTGAATCAAATAGAACTCAAATGCATTCAACCAAGCTAATTGAGTCAAATGAAAGTCAAACACATTAAACAACGCTTTTGAACCAAATGAAAGTCAAATGCATTCAACAAAGATAACTAAGTCAAATGAAAGTCAAACTCATTCAAACAAAGGTTCTTGAATCAAATAAAGTCAAATGCATTAAACAAAGATTTTTAACTCAAATAAAAGTCAAACACATTAAAACAAATCTTTTTAAATCAAATGAAAGTCAAATGTATTCAACAAGGATAATTGAGTCAAATGAAAGTCAAACACATTCATACAAAGCTTTTGGAATCAATTGAAAGTCAAATGCATTCAATAAAGGTAATTGAGTCAAATGAAAGTCAAACACTTTCAAACAAAGTTTTTTGAATCAAATCAAAGATAAATGCATTCCTTATAGTTAATTAAGTCAAATGAAAGTCAAACACATTCAAACAATGCTTTTTTAATCAAATGAAAGTCAAATGCATTCAACAAAGCTAAATTGAGTAAAATGAAAGACAAACTCATTCAACAAAGCTTTTTGAACCAAATGAAAGTCGAACACATTCAAACAGAGCTTTTAAAATCAAGTGAAAGTAAAATGCATACAACGAAGATAATTGAGTCAAATGAAAGTCAAACACATTCATACAAAGCTTTTTTAATCAAATGAAAGTAAAATGCATTCAACAAGGCTAATTGAGTCAAATAAAAGTAAAACACATTCAAACAAAGCTTTTTGAATTAAATGAAAGTGAAATGCAATTAACAAAGCTAATTGAGTCAAATGAAAGTCAAAACACATCCAAACAAAGCTTTTAAAATCAAATGAAAGTCAAATGCATTCAACAAAGTTTATTGAGGTAAATAAAGTCTAACACATTCAAACAATGCTTTTTTAATCAAATGAAAGTCAAACTCATTCAACAAAGCTTGTTGAACCAAATGGAAGTCAAACATATTTAAACAAAGGTTTTTAAATCAAATGAAAGTCAAATGCATTCAACAAAGCTAATTGAGTAAAATGAAAATTAAACACATTCAACAAAGCCTTTTAAACCAAATGAAATTCAAACACAATCAAACAAAGCTTTTTAAATCAAATGAAAGTCAAATGCATTCAACGAAGCTAATTGAGTCAAATGAAAGTCAAACACATTCATACAAAGCTTTTTGAATCAATTGAAAGTCAATTGCATTCAAAAAGGATAATTGAGTCAAATGAAAGTCAAACACATTCAAACAAAGCTTTTTGAATCAAATGAAAGTCAAATGCATTGAACAAAGCTAATTGACTCAAATGAAAGTCAAACACATACAAACAAAGCTTTTTATATTAAACGAAAGTCAAGTGCATTGAACAATGCTTTATAACTCAAATGAAAGTCAACACCTTTAAACAAAGCTTTTTGAATCAAATGAAAGTCAAATACATTCAACAAACATAATTAAGTAATATGAAAGTCATACACATTCTAACAAAGCTAATTGAGTCAAATGAAAGTCCAAGACATTCAATCAAAGCTTTTTGAATCAAATAAAAGTCAAATGCATTTAACCATGATTTTTGACTCAAATAAAAGTCAAGCACCTTCAAACAAATCGTTTTGAATCAAATGAAAGTCAAATGCATTCAATAAAGATAATTATGTCAAATTAAAGTCAAACACACACATACAAAGCCTTTTGAATCAAATGAAAGTCAAATGCGTTCAACAAAAATAATTGAGTCAAATGAAATTAAAAGACATTCAAACAAAGCGTTTTATATCAAATGAAAGTCTAATGCATTCAACAAAGCTAATTGAGTCAATTGAAAGTCAAACACATTCAAACAATACTTTTTGAATCAAATGAAAGTCAAATGCATTCAACAAAGGTAATTGAGTCAAATGAAAGTCAAACACATTCAAACAAAGCTTTTTCAATAAAATGAAAGTGAAACACATTCAAACAAAGCTTTTTGAATTAAATGAAAGTGAAATGCAATTCACAAAGCTAATTGAGTCAAATGAATGTCAAACACATTCATACAAAGCTAATTGAGTTAAATGAAAGTCAAATGCTGTCTACAAAGCTAATTGAGTCAAATGAAAGTCAAACACATTCAAACAATGCTTTTTGAATCAAACTAAAGTCAAATGCATTCAACAAAGCTAATTGAGTAAAATGAAAGTCAAACACATTGAAAGAAAGCTTTTTGTATCAAATGAAAGTAAAATGCATTCAACAAAGCTAATTGAGTCAAATGAAAGTCAAACACATTCAAACATTGGTTTTTGAATCAAATGAAAGACAAATGCATTCAAGAAAGATAATTGAGTCTAATGAAAGTAAAACATATTCATACAAAGCTTTTTGAATCAAATGAAAGTCAAATGCATTCAACTAAGCTAATTGAGTCAAATGAAATTCAAACGCATTCAAACGAAGCTTTTTGAATCAAATGAAAGTAAAATGCATTTAACAAAGGTAATTCAGTCAAATAAAAGTCAAACACATTCAACAAAGCTTGTTGACTTAAATGAAAGTTAAATGTAATTAACAAAGCTAATTGAGTCAAATGAAAGTCAAACACATTATACAAAGCTAATTAAGTCAAATGAAAATTTTGTTTTTGCGAGATGTTGTAAGTCGGTAACCCAGCCTCACATAATTGCTTTAACTCTTCAATAAGAGGGCGCAAGTACACATCGAGATTCCCTTTAGGATTCTTCGGACCTGGAATTTTCAAACTTAGAAACATAAAAGACCTAGTCGGACATTTCTAGGCTCCGCAGCAAAAGAAGGGTACTCTTCTTCTAGGTGTTTCCACGCCTCTTCATCACTTAGATGAGACATAAGGCCATGAACTCGAGGATTATCTTTATGCCACCTCATCTGCTCCGCAGTAGATCTTGTTGCATATAATCTTTGTAATCTCGGGCCTACAGGAAAGTAAATAAGAGCACTATGAGGAGAATTGTTGCCACTTTCTCTAAGTGTCTTATAACGACTTCCTTTGCAATATAGACATTCTTTGAGATCTTTGTGTTCCTTCCAAAATAGCATAAATCCATTTGGACATACATGAATCTTTTGGTGCGGAAGTTCTAGCCCTTTAAGAAATGTCTTAGTCTTGTAAAAACTATCTTTCATTATGGAAGCAACACCATCTATAGCTTTATGTGGAATATTATACTCGGACTTGATGTTTGCCATCCTTGCAGCTGCAGACAATACAAACAACTTGCAGCCATCATACAATGGCTCTTTCGCTGCCTTCAACATGTCAAAGAACTTCTTGTAACTAGCATGTGGCTCTTCTTCAATATTTTCTAAACCACCTTCTAGTCCAAAGGCATCTAATACCATGTTTCTATATGGGTTCAATGCATCCTCGGTGGATATGGAACTGCTACTTTGGGATTCTCTGTGGAAGTGCAGTTCACCATGAAAAACCCATTGGAAATAGTTAGGCAAAAAACCATGCCTATAGAGATGCTCCATAATGGTATCAAGATCTTGATAAGGAATATTTCGACACTGTGCACATGGACATTTCATCACACCATCTATCACGACATTCTCTTGTGTGGTAGCAAATTTAATAAATTCATTGACCTTTTCAGCAAAGGTTGGACTAAGGAATTTTCCTTCTAACCGTTTATACATCCATGCTCGATCCTCCCTCATTATATAGCAGTTTCACTAAAAAATAAATGATACAAAAAGCATAGACAAACTAAGTAAAGAACTTAGAAGAATGACATTCTTTAGGTCATTTAACTATTTAAGGTCATCAAAATGAAAATTATTGTTACCAATTAACATCATATGAGAAGAAGCGTTCCCATTTTCTACACGCTATTTCTAATGAACTTGAAAAGGCTTGATTCATGTCTAATATATGTATTTATAAATTCCTAAGAAAAGAAATCACAAAAAATGCATGTTATAAAGTTTTAAGGTCTTGTAGAACCAAAATCAAGCAAATTCGGCCAAAATGGGAAGAAGCGTTCCTATTTTCTACATGCTCCTTCTAATGAACTTATAAAGGCTTGAATCATGTCAAATATATGTATTTGTAACTTCCTAAGAAAATAAATAACAAAGAGAAAGCAATTAATAAGGTTTTAAGGTCTGATAGAACCGAAATCAAGCAAATTCAGGCAAAATGAGAAGAAGCATTCTCGTTTTCAACATGTACGTTCTAATGAACTTGGAAAGGCTTGAGTCATTTCAAATATATGTGTTTATAACTTCCTAAAAAAGGAAATCACAAAAATAATGGATTTTATAAGGTCTAAAGGTCTTGTAGAACCAAAATCAACCAAATTCGGCCCAAATGGGAGAAGCGTTCCCATTTTCTACATGCTCTTTCTAATGAACTTATAAAGGCTTGAATCATGTTACATATATGTATCAGTAACTCCCTTAGCATAGAAATCACTAAGACCAAGCAAGTTATAAGGTTTTAAGGTCCTGTAGAACCGAAATCAAGCGAATTCGGGCAAAATGAGAAGAAGCGTTCCCATTTTCTACATGCTCTTTCTAATGAACTTGAAAAGGCTTGATTTATGTCAAATATATGTATTCATAACTTCCTAAAAAAATAAATCACAAAAAAGGATGTTTTAAGGTTTTAAGGTCTTGTAGTACCAAAATCAAGCATATTCGGGCAAAATAGTAAGAAGCATTCCCATTTTCTACATACTATTTCTAATGAACTTATAAATGCTTGAATCATGTCAAATGTATGGATTTATAACTGCCTAAGAATAGAAAAAAAAAAAGCAAGTTATAAGGTTTTATGGTCTTGTAGTACCGAATCAAGGAAATTCGAGCAACATGGGAAGAAGCATTCCCATTTTCGACATGCTCTTTCTAATGAACATGAAAAGGACTGAGTCATGTCAAATATATGTATTAATAGCTTCATAACAAAATGAATCACAAAAAAAGGATGTTATAAGGATTTAAGGTCTTGTAGAACCAAAATCAAGCATTTTCGGGAAAAATGGTAAGAAGCGTACCCATTTTCTACAAGCTCTTTCTAATAAACTTATAAATGCTTGAGTGATGGGAAGGAGAACGGTAGGTCGTTGGGCTACCACCCCATCCTATCAAACAAAATTTGTAACTTAACAAACCCCTATTTAGCGTAGTGGTAAGTCAAGGTCGAACCCAAGGGAATGGAGATCAAATGCACGATGCCTAAATCAAGCTATTTCGAAGTCAAGAAGGGGTTTGAGGTAGAGCTAAGGCTAAACTAGGTGATGCAAAAGCTTATATGAAATCAATCTAAAACACTAGGGCAATGGATCCACATGCAATCGTAATGGAAACGGTAATTTGGGAGGTTAAACCGACTAAGTCAAGTGATATGAAGGAAGATCATCATGTATCCAAAAGAGCATACTAAGATGGTTCACCTAGAGATCTAACTAGCGTCAACTACGCTAAACACTACCTAGGGAACGTCACAAAGCACCTCAATCGTGAAATTGCAAGTTTACTAATCAATGGTCCGTATCATAGCAAGCTTACAATGCAATCTAGTGTATTAAAGATGGCCAAACCTCAATTAATCACACACATGCACATGAAATATCAACCAAATTAAATTTAATCATATCATCAACTCTATCAATTATCCCCAAATTACACTAATCCATCATTCATACATGCTTCACCCTTTCCCTAGCTAGGAAACTACTCACTAGCCATAGCAATTAAGATCAAAACACTAGTAGAAAATAATAAATGGTAAGCCCCAAATGACAAGCGGTTTTGGAATTCCGCTTCTAAAATTGTAAATGGCAAGCGGTTTTGGGTGAACCGCTTGCCAAATTGTAAATGGCAAGCGGTTTGAACATTGAACCACTTGCCATTTGCTAACAAAACCCTAAAAAATAAAACCCATCTACTCCGTATTTCAATTACACGCTCTCTCTCCTCCCTCCATTCTCTCTCCTCTCTCCTCTCTCCTATCTCCCGTTTCCCCTCATGAAATTCATTTCACAGTCCATTTCTCTCTCTCCTCATTCTCACGCTTCACCACCATTCTCGATCTCCTTTCTCCATCTCCTAGTCTTTCTTCCCTCATCTCCTTCTTTCCTCTCTCATCTCCTTCTTTCCTCTCTCCTCTTATCACCACCCACAACAACCTCTGACGAGCCGCACAACGAACAACCCACCAACCACGACCACCGATGAAGAAGGTGTTTGGGTTTAGATTTTCCGGCTCGGCGTTATGGTTCAGATCAATGCTTCTAAAGTCAGATCTCACTTGAATTTCCGGTTTTTCATTAATTTTTTAGCTAATTTTTGAGTTTTTGCATATATTATGATTGTGTATAATTTAAGATCTGAAAATTTGTTTGTGTATGATTTTCGAGTTTTTATGTTTATGTTTGTGTAATTTTGATTTCGATTTTTGGGTTTTGATTTTTGGATTCAGATTTTTGGGGTTTAATTTTGATTTTTTTTTTGGAGTTCGAAACGTGGGTTCAGATTGGGGTTTTGAAGCAGATTTTTGGAGGCCGATTTCGTGGGTTTGGTTCAGAATTTAATGAGGTTTTGGTTTGAATAATGGTGGTTGTCCGATTGTAGTGGTAAGCACCACAACACCAACGAGCACCACCAACACCGACAACAACAACGAGCACCACCAACACCGACAACAACAACATACAACAACAACAACACTACCTATATTTAGATCTAGTTTTTTTTTTATATCAAATTTCTGATTTTAGTCTATTGTATGTTTTTTATAATTGTAATTTTTTATTATATTGAGTGTATAATTTTTGCTGTTAGATATTTGCGCTTTTGGTGCAATTACAGATTTTTTAATTATTATTAATTTTTTTTTAATCAAAATGTAATATCATAACAATTAATTAATGAAAATATTTATGTTATTATGTATATTTAGTATTTATATTTCAATTTCAGTGAAAAAAACCAAAAAAAAAAAATTTTTTTTTTATTTTTTTTAGCCATAATGGGCAGCGGTTTTGGCGCCAAACCGCTGCCCTTTCACTACAAACGGCAAGCGGTTTAGAACCGCTTGCCATTTCAAAGGGCAATGGCAAGCCCCTTAAGAGCATGCGGTTCAAAACCGCTTCCCATTAGGGGGTTTGAACCGCTTGCCATTTAGTATTTTCTACTAGTGAAACTACAACAATCATCAATTTCATCATCAACATAATTGAAATCAAAGATTAAACCAACAATCAATCAAAATCAATCAAAATTCAATCAATAACCAAATCAATCATCAATAACATGGAAAAACTAATGAAATCAACTAAACTCAAACTTGTATTGAAATCAAGAAGAAGATCCTTACAAAACATTGATCTAAAGATCAAATACAATGAGGAATCCTTGAGCAATCACCAAAAATCATGAGTTTCTCTCTCTAAAGTTCTTGAGTTTCTCTCTCTAAAATTCTCCCAAAAACTAACTATCAAATTCAATCTAAAACTAACTTCCTAAAAATAGGTAGAAATAACTATATATACAAAGAGGAGGTCGGTAATGACGCCCAAAAATAGACCCTCGTCAGTGCGAGCGCTCGGAGGAGAGAGAATGGCGCGCACGGGACACACCCAGACTGGTGCGCCCGCACGCACCTGGTGTGCGGCCGCACACAACCAATGTGCGGCCGCACACTCCCTTGGTGCGCCCGCACCTGGCTGGGTCTTTCCCCCTTCTTCTCTTTGTCCTAGCTCAAGTGGTGCACACATCCAGGATGATGATGATGGAGGACAAAGTAGGCAGGAACTTTCTTGAATTTCTTGAAGAGTATAAGCCATGAGGGAGGCATAAACAAATCCTTGAACCTTGCCCCTTGGATCCACCTTTGACTTGGAGCTTCTTGTACCTTCTTTAGGCATAAAAACAATGAAAACTCGTAGAGAGGAAGCTGGGGAATTCTTGGACAATCAATTACCAGCTACAAACAAAAGATAAAAAGCAAGTAAAAGAGAAAAATAACAAGTAAGCTAGAAAAAAGCATGAAATAGAGAAACTAACTACAGAAAGCATAAAATGAAGAAAACAAGAATAAAACTAAGGAAAACTAAAGAAAAGAGAGATAAAAAGAAATAAAAATCATCCTAAAAGGAACCAAATGAGTGCCAAAAATGTCACTCATCATTGAGTCATGTCAAATATATTTTTTTGTAAATTCCTAAGCATAGAAATCACAAAAACAAAGCAAGTTATAAGGTTTTAAGGTCTGGTAGAACCGAAATCAAGCAAATAAGGCAAAATGAAAAGAAGCGTTCTCATTTTCTACATGCACTTACTAATGAACTTGAAAAGGCTTGAGTCATGTCAAATATATGTATTTATAACTTCCTAACAAAAGAAATCTCAAAAACAATGGATTTTATAAGGTTTAAAGGTCTTGTAGAACCAAAATTAACCAAATTTGGCCCAAATGGGAAGAAGCGTTCCTATTTTCTACATGCTCTTTCTAATGAACTTGTAAAGGCTTGAATCATGTTACATATATGTATTAGTAACTCCCTAAGCATAGAAATTACTAATACAAAGCAAGTTATAAGGTTTTAAGGTCCGGTAGAACCAAAATCAACCGAATTCGAGCAAAATGAGAAGAAGCGTTCCCATTTTCTACACGCTCTTTCTAATGAACTTGAAAAGGCTTGATTTATGTCAAATATATGTATTCATAACTTCCTAAAAAAAGAAATCACAAAAAAAAGGATGTTATAAGGTTTTAAGGTCTTGTAGTACCAAAATCAAGCATATTCGGGCAAAATAGTAAGAAGCATTCCCATTTTCTACATAAACTTTCTAATGAACATATAAATGCTTGAATCATATTAAATATATGGATTTATAACTGCCTAAGAATAGAAATAAAAAAAAGCAAGTTATAAGGTTTTATGGTCTTGTAGAACCGAATCAAGCAAACTCGAGCAACATGGGAAGAAGTATTCCCATTTCCGACATGCTCTTTCTAATGAACATGAAAAAGCTTGAATCATGTCAAATATATGTATATATAACTTCATAACAAAATGAAAGTCAAATGCATTCAACAAACCTAATTGAGTCAAATGAAAGTCAAACACATTCAAACTAAGCTTTTTGAATCAAATCAAAGTAAAATGTCTTTATTAAAGCTAATTTAGTCAAATGAAAGTGAAACATTGTCAAACAAAGCTTTTCGAATTAAATGAAAGTAAAATGCAATTAACAAAGCTAATTGAGTCAAATGAAAGTCAAACACATTCATTTAAAGCTAATTGACTCAAGTGAAAGTCAAATGCATTCTACAAAGTTAATTTGAGTCTAATGATAGTCAAACAAATTCAAACAAAGCTTTTTGAATCAAATGACAATCAAAATCATTCAACAAAGCAAATTAAGTCAAATGAAAATCAAACACATTCAAACAAAGCTTTTTGATTCAAATGAAAATGAAATGCATTCAACAAAGATAATTGTGTCAAATTAAAGTTAAACACATTCAAACAAAGTTTTTTGATTCAAACAAATGTCAAACACATTCAAACAAAGTTTTTTGAACCAAATGAAAGTCAAATGCATTCAACGAAGTTAATTAAGTCAAGTGAAAGTCAAACACATTCAAACAAAGCTTTTTGA
Source organism: Chenopodium formosanum (assembly GCA_024500155.1). Lineage (NCBI taxonomy): Eukaryota > Viridiplantae > Streptophyta > Magnoliopsida > Caryophyllales > Amaranthaceae > Chenopodium > Chenopodium formosanum. The sequence goes on from CM044861.1 coordinate 22,924,021, forward strand.
ATCAAATGAAAGTCAAATGCATTCAACAAAGATAATTGAGTCAAATGAAAGTCAAACACATTCAAACAAAGTTTTTTGAATAAAATGAAAGTCAAAAGCATTCAATAAAGCTAATTTAGTCAAATGAAAGTCAAACACATTCAAACAACGCTTTTTGAATCAAAGGAAAGAAAAATGCATTCAACAAAACTAATTGAGCCAATTTAAAGGCAAACACATTCAAACAAAGCTTTTTGAATTAAATGAAAGTGAAATGCAATTAACAAAGCTAATTGAGTCAAATGAATGTTAAACACATTCAAACAAAGTTTTTGAACCAAATGAAAGTCAAAGCTTTCCACAAAACTAATTGAGTTAAATGAAAGTCAAACACATTCAAACAAAGCTTTTAGAATCACATGAAAGTCAAATGCATTCAACAAAGCTAATTGAGTCAAATGAAAGTTAAACACATTCAAACAAAGCGTTTTGAATTGAATGAAAGTGAAATGTAATTATTAAAGCTAATTGAGTCAAATGAAAGTCAAACACATTCATACAAAGCTAATTGAGTCAAATGAAAGTCAAATGTATTCTACAAAGCTAATTGAGTCAAACGAAAGTAAAACACTTTCAAAAAAAGCTTTTTGAATCAAATGAAAGTCAAATGCATTCAACAAAGCTAATTGAGTCAAATGAAAGTCAAACACATTTAAACAATGCTTTTTAAATTAAATGAAAATCAAATGCATTCAACAAAGATAATTGAGTCAAATTAAAGTAAAACACATTCATACAAAGCCTTTTGAATCAAATGAATGTCAAACACATTCAATCAAAGCTTTTTTAAACAAATGAAAGTCAAATTCATTCAACAAAGATAATTGAGTCTAATAAAAATCAATCACAATCAAACAAAGCTTTATGAATCAAATGAAAGTCAAATGCATTCAACAAAGATAATTGAGTCAAATGAAAGTCAAAAACATTCAAACAAAGCTTTTTGAAATAAATGAAAGTGAAATCCAATTAACAACGCTAATTGAGTCAAATGAATGTCAACCATTTTCAAACAAAGCTTTTTGAACCTAATGAAAGTCAAATGCATTCTACAAATCTAATTGAGTTAAATGAAACTAAAATACATTCAAACAAAGCTTTTAGAATCAAATGAAAGTCAAATGCATTCAACAAAGATAATTGAGTCAAATGAAAGTCAAGCACATTTATACAAAGCTTTTTGAATCAAATTAATGTCAAACACATTCAAACAAAGATTTTTGAAACAAATGAAAGTCAAATTCTTTCAACAAAGATAATAGAGTCAAATAAAAGTCAAACACATTCAAACAAAGCTTTTAATATCATATGAAAGTCAAATGCATTCAACGAAACTAATTGATTCAAATGAAAGTCAACCACATTCAAGCACAGCTTTTGATTGAATCAAATGCAAAATGAAATGCGTTCAATAAAGCTAATTAAGTCAAATTACAGTCAAAACACATTCAAATAATGCTTTTTAAATCAAATGAAAATCAAATGCATTCATCAAAGCTACTTGAATCAAATGAAAGTCAAACAAAGCTTTTTGAATCAAATGAAAGTCAAATGCATTCAACAAAGTTTATTGAGCCAAATGAAAGTCAAACACATTCAAATAATGCTTTTTTAATCAAATGAAAGTCAAATGCATTCAACAAAGCTAATTGAGTCAAATGAAAGTTAAACACATTTAAACAATGCTTTTTAAATTAAATGAAAGTCAAATGCATTCAACAAAGATAATTGAGTCAAATGAAAGTCAAACACATTCATACAAAGCTTTTTGAATCAAATGAATGTCAAACACATTCAAACAAAGCTATTTAAAACAAATGAAAGTCAAATTCATTCAACAAAGATTATTGAGTCTAATAAAAGTCAAACACATTAAAACAAAGCTTTTTGAATCAAATGAAAGTCAAATGCATTCAACAACGATAATTGAGTCAAATGAAAGTCAAACACATTCAAACAAAGCTTGTTGAATTAAATGAAAGTGAAATGCAATTAACAAAGTTAATTAAGTCAAATGAATGTAAACCATATTCAAACAAAGCTTTTTGAACCTAATGAAAGTCAAATGCATTCTACAAAGCTAATTGAGTCAAATGAAAGTCAAACACAGTTTTTTGAGTCAAATGAAAGTAAAATGCATTCAACAAAGTTAATTGAGCCAAATGAAAGTCTATTGCATTCAAACAATGCTTTTTTAATCAAATGAAAGTCGAATGGATTCAACAAAGCTAATTGAGTCAAATGAAAGTTAAACACATTTAAATAATGCTTTTTAAATTAAATGAAAGTCATATGCATTGAACAAAGATAATTGAGTCAAATAAAAGTCAAACACATTCATACAAAGCCTTTTGAATCAAATGAATGTCAAACACATTCAAACAAAGCTATTTAAAACAAATGAAAGTCAAATTCATTCAACAAAGATAATTTAGTCTAATAAAAGTCAAACACATTCAAATAAAGCTTTTGAATCAAATGAAAGTCAAATGCATTCAACAAAGATAATTGAGTCAAATGAAAGTCAAACACATTCAAACAAAGCTTTTTGAATTAAATGAACGTGAAATGCAATTAACAAAGTTAATTGAGTCAAATGAACGTAAACCATATTCAAACAAAGCTTTTTGAACCTAATGAAAGTCAAATGCATTCTACAAAGCTAATTGAGTTAAATGAAAGTCAAACACGGTTTTTTGAGTCAAATGAAAGTCAAATGCATTCGACAAAGTTAATTGAGCCAAATAAAAGTCAATTACATTCAAACAATGCTTTTTTATTCAAATGAAAGTCGAATGGATTCAACAAAGCTAATTGAGTCAAATGAAAGTTAAAAACATATAAATAATGCTTTTTAAATTAAATGAAAGTCAAATGCATTGAACAAAGATAATTGAGTCAAATGAAAGTCAAACACATTCATACAAAGCCTTTTGAATCAAATGAATGTCAAACACATTCAAACAAAGCTATTTAAGACAAATGAAAGTTAAATTCATTCAACAAAGATAATTGAGTCTAATAAAAGTCAAACACATTCAAATAAAGCTTTTGAATCAAATGAAAGTCAAATGCATTCAACAAAGATAATTGAGTCAAATGAAAGTCAAACACATTCAAACAAAGCTTTTTGAATTAAATGAACGTGAAATGCAATTAACGAAGTTAATTGAGTCAAATGAATGTAAACCATATTCAAACAAAGCTTTTTGAACCTAATGAAAGTCAAATGCATTCTACAAAGCTATTTGAGTCTAATGAAAGTCAAACACAGTTTTTCGAGTCAAAGGAAAGTCAAATGCATTCAACAAAGTTAATTGAGCCAAATGAAAGTCAAACACATTCAAACAATGCTTTTTTAATCAAATGAAAGTCAAATGCATTCAACAAAGCTTATTGAGTCCAATGAAAGTCAAACACATTTAAACAATGCCTTTTAAATTAAATGAAAGTCAAATGCATTCAACAAAGATAATTGAGTCAAATGAAAGTCAAACACATTCATACAAAGCTTTTTGAATCAAATGAATGTCAAACACATTCAAACAAAAATATTTAAAACAAATGAAAGTCAAATTCATTCAACAAAGATAATTGATTCTAATAAAAGTCAAACACATTCAAACAAATTAAAGCTTTTTGAATCAAATGAAAGTTAAATGCATTCAACAAAGATAATTGAGTCAAATGAAAGTCAAACACATTCAAACAAAGCTTTTTGAATCAAATGAAAGTGAAATGCAATTAACAAAGTTAATTAAGTCAAATGAAAGTCGAACACATTCAAACAAAGCTTTTTGAATCAAATGAAAGTTAAAAGCATTCAACAAAGCTAATTTAGCCAAATGAAAGTCAAACACATTCAAACAAAGCATTTTGAATCAAATGAAAGTTAAATGCATTCAACAAAGATAATTGAGTCAAATGAAAGTCAAACACATTCAAACAAAGCTTTTTGAATTAAATGAAAGTGAAATGCAATTAACAAAGTTAATTGAATCAAATGAAAGTCAAACACAATAAAAAATCCTTTTTGAATCAAATGAAAGTAAAATGCTTTTAACAAAGATAATTTAGTCAAATGAAAGTTAAACACATTCATACAAAGCTTTTTGAATCAAATGAATGTCAAACACATTTAAAAAAGCTTCTGAACCAAATAAAATTTAAATGCATTTAACAATGACATTTAAAACAAATGAAAGGAAAACACATTCAAACAAAGATTTTTGAGTTAAATGAAAGTCAAATGCATTCAACAAAGCTTTTTGACTAAACTGAAAGTCAAACACATTCAAACAAAGCTTTTTAAATCAAATTAATGTAAAATGCATTTAATAAAGATAATTGTGTCAAATGAAAGTCAAACACATTCAAACAAAGCTTTATCAATTAAATGAAAGTCAAATGCATTCAATAAAGATATTTGAGTTAAATGAAAGTCAAACTCATTCATACCAAGCTTTTTAGTCAAATGCATTCAACAAAGCTCTTTGACTCTAATGAAAGTCCAATAAATTCAAACAAAGCTTTATGAGTCAAATGAAAGTCAAATGCATTCAATAAAGATAATTAAGTCAAATGAATGTCAAACACATTAATACAAAGCTTTTTGAATTAATTAAAAGTCGAATGGATTCAACAAAGATAACTGAGTGATATAAAAGTCAAACACATTCAAACAAAGCTTTTTGAATCAAATGAAATTAAAATGCATTCAACAAAGCTAATTATATCAAATGAAAGTCAAACACATTCAAACAAAGCTTTTATAATCAAATGAAAGTGAAATGCATTCAACAAAGATAATTGAGTCAAATGAAAGTCAAACACATTATAACAAAGCTTTTTGAATCAAATTAAAGTCAAATGCATTGAACAAAGCTTTTTGACTCAATTGAAAGTCTAACACATTCAAACGAAGCTTTTTGAATCAAATGAAAGTCAAATGCATTCAACAAAGCTTATTGAGTCAAGTGAAAGTCAAACACTTTCAGCAAAGCTTTTAAAACCAAAGCATGTTATAAGGTTTTAAGGTTTTGTAGAACCAAAATCAAGCAAATTCAGGCAAATTAGAAAGAAGCATTCTCATTTTCTACATGCTCTTTCTAATGAACTAAAAAATACTTGAATTATGTTAAATATATGTATTTATAATTCCTAATCATAGAAATAACAAAAACAAATCAAGTTATATGATTTTAAGGACTGGTAGAACCGAAATCAAACAAATTCGAGCAAAATAGGAAAAAGCACCCATATTTTACATGCTCTTTCTAATGAACTTGAAAAGTCTTGATTCATGTCCAATATATATATTTATAACTTCCTAAGAAAAGAAATCACAAAAACAAAGGATGTTATAAGGTTTTAAGGTCTTGTAGAACCAAATTCAACCAAATTCGGCCCAAATGATAAAAACGTTCCCATTTTCTACTTTCATCTTTCTAATGAACTTATAAAGGCTTGAATGATGTCAAATATATGTATTAGTATCTTCCTAAGCATAGAAATCACTAATACAAAGCAAGGTATTAGGTTTTTAGGTCTAGTAAAACAGAAATCAAGCAAATTCGGGCATAATAGGAAGAAGCGTTCCCATTTTCTATATGCTCTTTCTAATGAACTTGAAAAGGCTTGATTCATGTCAAACATATGTATTTATAACTTCCAAATAAAATAAATCACAAAAACATAGCATGTTATAAGGTTTTAAGGTCTTGTAGAACCAAAATCAAGTAAATTCGGCCCAAATGGGAAGAAGCGTTCCCATTTTCTACATTCTCTTTCTAATGAACTTATAAACGCTTGAATCATGTCAAATATATGTATTTGTACCTGCTTAAGCATTGAAATCACTAAGACAAAGCAAGGTATTAGGTTTAAGGTCGTTCCCATTTTCTACATGTATTAGTGAACCCGAAATGAAGCAAATTCGGGAAAAATGAGAACAATATTTCTTTTGTGTAGAACAAGATGACTTGTTTTCTTTTTATTTATTACAACATATTATGTAAATTACTTCAATGACTCTTAATAAATTAGCAACAATTTATAACACAACTTGCTTCTAATGGAAACAAATTAAAATGTGATGTTATTTTAGCAACAAATAGTAAAAACAAGTGTCCCATTTTCTACATGCTCTTTCTAATGAACTTGAAAAGGCTTGATTCCTATCAAATATATATATTTATAACTTCCTAAGAAAATAAATCACAAAAATAAAACAGGTCATAAATTTTTAAGGTCTTGTAAAGCCATAATCAAGCAAATTCGGCGAAAAAGGGAAGAAGCATTCCCATTTTCTACATGCTCTTTATAATGAACATGAAAAGGCTTGAGTCATGTCAAATATATGTATTCATAACTGCCTCACAAAATAAATCACAAAAACAAAGCAATTCATAAGGTTTTAAGGTCTTGTAGAACCAATATCAAGCAAATTCGGGCCAAATGGGAAAAAGCGTACCCATTTTCAACATGCTCCTTCTAATAAACTTGAAAAGGCTTGATTCATGTCAAATAAATGTATTTATAACTGCCTCACAATACAAATCACAAAAACAAAGCAAGTTATAAGGTTTTAAGGTCTTGTAGAACCAAAATCAAGCAAATTAGGGCAAAATAGTAAGAAACATTCCCATATTCGACATGCTCTTTCTAATGAATTAAAAAAAACTTGAATAATGTTAAATATATGTATTTATAATTCCTAATCATAGAAATAACAAAAGAAAAGCAAGTTATAAGGGTTTAAGGACTGGTAGAACCGAAATCAAGCAAATTCGAGCAGAATAGGAAGAAGCACCCATTTTTTACATGCTCTTTCTAATGAACTTGAAAAGGCTTGATTCATGTCAAATATATGTATTTATAAATTCCTAACAAAAGAAAGCACAAAAACAAAGGATGTGATAAGGTTTTAAGGTCTTGTAGAACCAAAATCAAGCAAATTCGGCCAAATGGTAAAAAGCATTCCCATTTTCTACTTATTTATAAATTCCTAACAAAAGAAAGCACAAAAACAAAGGATGTGATAAGGTTTTAAGGTCTTGTAGAACCAAAATCAAGCAAATTCGGCCAAATGGTAAAAAGCATTCCCATTTTCTACATGCTCTTTCTAATGATCTTATAAAGGCTTGAATCATTTCAAATATATGTATTAGTAACTGCCTAAGTATAGAAATCACTAAGACAAAGCAAGTTATAAGGTTTTAAGGTCTAGTAGAACCGAAATCAAGCAAATTCGGGCAAAATGGGAAGAAGCGTTCCCATTTTCTACATGCTGTTTTTAATGAACTTGAAAAGGCTTGAGTCATGTCAAATATTTGTATTCATAACTGCCTCACAAATGAAATCACAAAAATTAAGCAATTTATACGGTTTTAAGGTCTTGTAGAACCAAAATCAAGCAAATTCGAGCAAAATAGTAAGAAGCATTCCAATTTTCTACATGCTCTTTCTAATGAACTTATAAAATAATATGTATTATTTTATCGCCTTCGTTTTATTGCTAAAAGTGATTGAACGATTATTAATTCCTTCTAATATTTCTTTTGTATAGAACAAGATGACTTGTTTTCGTTTTATTTATTACAACATATTATGTAAATTACTTCAATGACTCTTAATAAATTAGCAACAATTTATAAAACAACTTGCTTCGAATGGCAACAAATTAAAATGTGATGTCATTTTAGCAACAAATAGTAAAACAAGTGTCCCTAATAGCCACAACTAGAAATTTTGTTGCCAAACGTTTTGTAAAATGGCATTGCTAAATGACATCAAATAAAAAATCTGTTGTCATCTAGCAACAATAATGAGACGGCTAATTTCTAATATAAACAACTCAAAAATTTATTGCCTCAATTTATTTCTAAATCGCTACAAATAAAAAATTATTGTCAGAATTTGTTAATATATGGAAATGAGATAAAATTTGATGAATTTAGTAACAACTAGTAAGACAACTTGTTTTCAATAGCAACAAAAAAGAGATATATTGAATCAAATGAAAGTCAAATGCATTCAACAAAGGTAATTGGGTCAAATGAAAGTCAAACAAATTGATAAAAAGCTTTTTGAATCAAATAAAACTTAAATGCATTCAACAAAGCTAATTGAGTCAAATGAAAATCAATCACATTCAACAACGCTTTTTAAATCAAATGAAAGTCAAATGACTTCAACAAAGAGAATTGAGTCAAATGAAAGTCAAACACATTCAAACAAAGCTTTTTGAATCAAATGAAAGTCAAATGCATTCAACTAAATTAATTGAGCTAAATGAAATTCAAACACATTCAAACGAAGCTTTTTGATTCAAATGAAAGTAAAATGCATTCAACATAGCTTTTTTGACTCAAATGAAAGTCAAACACATTCAAACAAAGCTTTTTGAATCAAATGAAAGTCAAATGAATTCAACAAAGCTTTTTGACTCAAATGAAAGTCAAACACATTCAAACAAAGCTTTTTCAATCAAATGAAAGTCAAATGCATTGAATAAAGCTTATTCAGTCAAATGAAAGTCAAACACATTCATACAAAGCTTTTAAAATCAAGAGAAAGTTAAATGCATTCAACGAAGATAATTAAGTCAATAGAAAGTCAAACACATTCATACAAAGCTATTTGAATCAAATGAAAGTAAAATGTATTCAACAAAGCTAATTGAGTCAAATGAAAGTAAAACATAGTCAAACAAAGCTTTTTGAATTAAATGAAAGTGAAATGCAATTAACAAAGCTTATTGAGTTTAATGAAAGTCAAACACATTCAAACAAAGCTTTTAAAATCAAGTGAAAGTCAAATGCATTCAACGAAGATAATTGAGACAAATGAAAGTTAAACACATTCAAAAAAAACTTTTAGAATCAAATGAAAGTAAAATGCATTCAACAAAGCTAATTGAGTCAAATGAAAGTCAAACACATTCAAACAATGCTTTTTGAATCAAACGAAATTCAAATGCATTAAACAAAGATAATTGACTCAAATGAAATTCAAACACATTCTTACAAAGCTTTTTGAATCAAATGAATATCAAACACATTCAAACAAATATTTTTTAATGAAATGAAAGTCAAACACATTCAACAAAGATAATTGAGTTAAATGAAAGTCAAACACATTCAAACAAAGCTTTTTGAATCAAATTAAAGTCAAATGCATTTAATAAAGCTTTTTGACTCAAATGAAAGTTAAACACATTCAAATCAAGCTTTTTAAATCAAATGAAAGTAAAATGCATTCAACAAAGTTTATTTAGTCAAATAAAGTCAAACACATTCAAACAATGCTTTTTTAATCAAATGAAAGTCAAATGCATTCAACAAATCTAATTGAGTAAAATGAAAGTCAAACTCATTCAACAAAGCTTTTTGAACTAAATGAAAGTCAAACACATTTAAACTAAGGTTTTAAAATCAAATGAAAGTCAAATGTATTCAACAAAGCTAATTGAGTAAAATGAAAATCAAACTCATTCAACAAAGCTTTTTGTACCAAATGAAAGTCAAACACATTCAAACAAAGCTTTTAAAATGAAATGAAAGTCAAATGCATTCAACGAAGCTTATTGAGTCACATGAAAGTCAAACACATTCATACAAAGCTTTTTGAATCAAATGAAAGTAAAATGCATTCACTAAAGCTAATTTAGTCAAATGAATTTCAAACACATTCAAAGAAATCTTTTAGAATCAAATGAAAGTAAAATACAATTAACAAAGCAAATTGAGTGAAATGAAGTTAAACACATTCATTTAAAGCTAAATGACTCAAGTGAAAGTAAAATGCATTCTACAAAGTTAATTGAGTCTAATAGTCAAACAAATTCAAACAATGCTTTTTCAATCAAATGATAATCAAATGCATTCAACAAAGCTAATTGAGTCAAATGAAAGTCAAACACATTTAAACGAAGCTTTTTGAATCAAATGAATGTAAATTGCATTCATCAAAGCTAATTGAGTCAAATGAAAGTCAAACACATTCAAACAATGCTTTTTGATTCAAATGAAAGTGAAATGCATTCAACAAAGATAATTGTTTCAAATTAAAGTTAAACACATTCAAACAAAGTTTTTTGAATAAAACGAATGTCAAACACATTTAAACAAAGCTTTTTGAACCAAATGAAAGTTAAATGTATTCAACGAGCTAATTGAGTCAAATGAAAGTCAAACACATTCAAACAATGGTTTTTGAATCAAATGAAAGTCAAATGCATTCAACAATGATATTTGAGTCTAATGAAAGTCAAACACATTCAAACAAAGCTTTTTGAATCAAATGAAAGTCAAAAGCAATCAACAAAGCTAATTTAGTCAACTGAAAGTCAAACACATTCAGACAACGAGTTTTGAATCAAATGAAAGTAAAATGCATTCAACAAAACTAATTGAGTCAGTTTAAAGTCAAACACATTCAAACAATGCTTTTTGAATTAAATGAAAGTGAAATGCAATTAATAAAGTTAATTGAGTTAAATTAATGTCAAACACATTCAAACAAAGCTTTTTAAACCAAATGAAAGTCAAATGCATTCTACAAAACTAATTGATTTAAATGAAAGTCAAACACATTCAAACAAAGCTTTTAGAATCAAATGAAAGTCAAATGCATTCAACAAATCTAATTGAGTCAAATGAAAGTCAAACACATTCAAACAAATCTTTTTGAATTAAATGAAAGTGAAATGTAATTATTAAAGCTAATTGAGTCAAATGAAAGTCAAACGCATTCTACAAAGCTAATTGAGTCAAACGAAAGTGAACACATTCAAAAAATGCTTTTTGAATCAAATGAAAGTCAAATGCATTCAACAAAGCTAATTGAGTCAAATGAAAGTCAAACACATGTAAACAATGCTTTTTAAATTTAATGAAAGTTAAATGCATTCAACAAAGGTAATTGAGTCAAATGAAAGTCAAGCACATTCATACAAAGCTTTTTGAATCAAATGAATGTCAAACAATTCAAACAAAGCTTTTTAAAACAAATGAAAGTCAAATTCATTCAACAAAGATAATTGAGTCTAATAAAAGTCAACACATTCAAACAAAGCTTTTTGCATCAAATGAAAGTCAAATGCATTCAATAAAGGTAATTGAGTTAAATGAAAGTCAAACACATTCAAACAAAGCTTTTTGAATTAAATGAAAGTGAAATGCAATTAACAAAGGTAATTGAGTCAAATGAATGTCAACCATATTCAAACAAAGCTTTTTGAACCTAATGAAAGTCAAATGCATTCTACAAAGCTAATTGAGTTAAATGAAAGTCAAACACATTCAAACAAAGCTTTTAGAATAAAATGAAAGTCAAATGCATTCAACAAAGATAATTGAGTCAAATGAAAGTCAAACACATTTATACAAAGCGTTTTGAATCAAATGAATGTCATACACATTCAAACAATGCTTTTTGAAATAAATGAAAGTCAAATTCATTCAACAAAGATAATTGAGTCAAATAAAAGTCAAACACATTCAAACAAAGCTTTTTGAATCAAATGAAAGTCAAATGTATTCAACGAAGCTAATTGAGTCAAATGAAAGTTAAACACATTAAAACAAAGCTTTTTGAATCAAATGAAAATCAAATGCGTTCAATAAAGCTAATTAAGTCAAAATAAAGGTAAACACATTCAAACAATGCATTTTAAATCAAATGAAAATGAAATGTGTTTAGGGTAATTTTACCCCGCCATGTGGACCTATCCCTGCTTGACACGTGTCATCCCAGATTTTTGGGAAAATGACGGCCTTTAGGCCCAAATCCCGAGAAAGCAGCAATGCGGCGCAGCCAACCATTGATTAGGGTTCTGTGATCTAATCAGGGGCACAATTCCCGAGGACCCCATAAATAGGGAGATTCCCCTCTTTTGTAAGGCACGTTTTTACATTTATTACAAACTATCCCTTTGATAGAGACAATTGAGCTTGGAATCCGAGCAGATACCCACCTTAATTTCCGCACCTTTTTCTCTCCTTTCAAGTTACTAACTTGATCGTCGGAGGCGGAGCACCTACCAACTAGTGTCTCCGTTTGTCTTGTAGGTACAGGCCGCACCGGACCAGTCTTTGAGCTGCAACTCTCCCGAGGGACAAAAACACCCAAAACATTTGGCGCCGTCTGTGGGGAGAGTACCTCAAAGATGGTTGGAGAGTCTCTACCCATTCCTGATCTTACCAACTCATAACCGGTTATACGACCGGAGAACCACGAAAACCCTCAACCGGCACCTCTGCCGTACCCTCAGCTCGGCCTCCGCCTGAGGTCGTCACTGAGGATGAAGTTGATGATGAAGATGATGACGACCTGGAGACCTATAAATTGGAGGACAATCTTGACCAGGCGGGCCCAAGCAGGCGCCCCTCTGAGAGGCCAGAAGGGGAAACCCCGAAGGCCATAGGTCAAGCCCTAGTCACCCGAGATGAGCTCATGAAATTCATGAACTCTTTCAAGGGTGAAATCAAGGCCATGATCAACAAAAACAAGGCAGACTCTAGCAAGAGTCCGCCGGCTAAGAAGTCTCCGACTCTGTAATACCCCGTATTTTTAACGTAATTTATATTTTATTTATTTAATTATAAAATATATTTTGGGTCAAACTATTTTAATTATTTAATTATTAATAAAGCAAGTGTTTATATTTTGGGTCAACAAGTATTTAATCCAAATATAACCCATACCCAATCACCTTATTTTTACTTTTGGACCACCTATTTCAACATTTAAAGTCCATTACTATATGAAGCCCAAACCTACACTAATTACCCTACACTATATATATCTACTAGATCCCCAAAATTTCCCACACAAAAAGGTTAGTCTTATTTTCTTTCCTTTTTCTCTCCTCTTTTCATTCTAGCTATTTTGATGATTTTATTTATGGATTTTGGTTTTAATAATTCAAAGTATGTTTAATTAGTATCATAATTATGTTTTGATGATTAAAGATTGTAAATTTTAAATAATAAAGTGTTTTATTTTCAGATTTCATAAAATTATAAGTTAGGGTTTTAAAATTATTAAAGACTTGATTTTTAGGGTTTTATGAACAATTGATTTAGGGCTTTTATAGTAATGATATTTTGGAAATTTTGGTGATTATAAATACTAATTAGTTTAACTTAATTCTAGATTATTTTGAACACATAATTCGTGTTTTAATTTATAGATTTTCGTTCGTTAATATTAATCCCGTTTTAATCCCGATCAGGTTCTAAACTCATCCGATTTTGACAAAAAAGTAGTGTTTTCCATGTGGAAACAACGTTTTAAGAAAGACTCACTACCAAAACCCTCTCGTGGCCAAATTCAGCCTCTAAGTATGATTTTCGGTCAATTTTTGATTTTTAACGAAGTTTTTTTTTTAAAATTTTATCCTTGAGTTTAAAGGGTAAGATATAATTTAATTTTTCTATGGATAATTTAAGTATGAAAATATATTTTGATGAAGTTTTAAAGGGGTTTTAGATTAGTTTAAAATGCTGGAATTTTATTTAAAGTAGTATAATTGTGATTTTAATAAAAGGGTGTGATAACCTATTAAAAAGGAGTTTAATTAGGGGTTTCTAAATAATTTTCAGATTATTATAAATAGTTTAAAGTGAGTTTAAGTTGCTGGAAATTGTGTATACAAGAGTAATTAATTTAGCATTATTGTCCCTTATTGTAGGAGACTTGATTCGGGAATTGTTGTAGTATTTTCGGCCACTTTATGGGCTTAATTAAGGTACGTTCGCGTACTTAGCATATTTGATGATGTAGAATCATGTTAGGTTTGGTTTCAATCAATTACAGTAGTATCATGCTAAGGTTTATGTGTTGATTTTGTGGATTATTGGTGTTGGTGATTGAATTGTGAAGCATGAATTATTTTTGATGATCTATGGATTGGAAAATTATATTTTGGCATGAGTATATGGACTACATATTTATTAATGGCATGTTAGAGAGCATGTTTAATTAAACTAATTGTTTAATTATGTTTAGAATATTGAAAAGGAATTTCATTATAGTCCATATAATTTTTATTGATGCATTAAGCATGAGGAAGGAGCTATATAAGTGTCTATGTACACAAGGAATAAATGGTATGTGGTGCCTTTGTGCACTTAAGGTGTTTTTAACACCAAGGGATAGGATTGTTGGCGCTTTATGCGTTTAAGGTGTCTTTGACACTGAGTTAGATTTAAAAAGGGTTCAACATTAAATTATATGTGGTCACTAATCATTCAAGAATTAAATTGGTATGTTTGTTTGTTTGAATTATTATTGATGATTGAATTGTTATGCTTTGTGAGTCATCGCCAAGTCTAATAATATGTAAACAACGTAAAGTGAAAGAGATTACGCACCAAAACTCTTGGAACGTATATACCTTGAGTATGAACATATGGGGGAGTTATGGGGTTTTATATTTAACCATAACTTCTAATGGAGTACAGGACGCTGTATATTCCCTTATTATTATTATGCGCTGGAATTCCGCCACCAATGTGTGGCACAGGTGATATTGGCACGGTTAGCTCCCGTGTCAGTGTTCCTCAATTTATTGAGGCAGGTTTGGTTGGAAACCCGTTCGATGCGTAATCAACGCTAAATAAATTATTTAGTGTCCAGTTAAAGAGTCTTGTTGTTTGTTGTGTGTGCTTGTAAACAGGTGCAAAGAGGTAAGTATGTGTGATGCTAGGAGTTGCATGTTAGTGTGTTTAAATACGCTTATGTACTCAGCTTTGCTGATTGTGTGTGTTGTTTGTGTCTGGCTGTGTCTTTATCTTGGCCCTACGATGATCCATTTTAATGGAGAGTAGTGGGGACAAGTGGAGATAATCTTTTCAGGCGTTGAAGCATATTCATGACGGGGCATGAGTGAAGAGCGAATCATGCTAGTTTCTATTAGTTGAGATGTGGTTTATTTCTTTCAACTATTATATTATGTTATGCCTATGAGACTAACGCAAAGGTTTTCATAATTTAATTGGTTTCGATAAGGGCTTTCAATGGTTCCAAGTTGTAGGTTGATTTTATTTGACTTCGTTTGACTTTGGTTTTTAATCTTTACTTTCGTTTGGTTGACTTTTAAGTTGACTCGTTTTTGAATGGTTTTGAGTTGAGTCTTCCGCTGTGTGTCTTTGATAATTGCCTTAGCCGTTTTCACGGTGGCGGTAATGTCTTAGATATTCCTAAATCGTATTTTTAAATGAGTAAAGTGTGTATTTTAAGGAAAGGAATTTCTAGGGTGTTACAAAGTGGTATCTGGGAGCTTTGGTTGAGATTTTTACTACCACTAAAAGCCAATAACGTATTTGAAAGTGTTTTGTTTAAAACTTGGCCAAGTGCTTATTTAATAAAGTAGTTTTAAAAGCGAGTTATTTTATTTTATTTTAATTTTAAGAGGACCAAAATATTTATTTATTTTTTTTATGAGGTCCAAAATTTTTATTTTGGACATCCGAAATTTTTATGGTATGTCCGCATTTTTTTTTGTGATGGCCGAATATTTTGGCCCTTTTTCGAAACTTATTTTCAAATTTTATTTTAAAAAGAGGAGTCAAAAATATTTTTAGTTTGTTCATTTTGTAGGGAAGCAAGGATTGAGGTAAGAAATATGTGTTAAAAGCTTTTATTAGCATGTTGGTGAGCTTGGGTAGGAGAAGAAAGGGCATATAGGCTAGAATTTAATTTCTTTCCTATGTGCATATTTTTATATGAGGTGTTCAAGCATGTTGTATGACTGGATGTTTATTGATGAAAGCATGCAATATGTGAGATATTATATGTGAGCTATCAAGATTGTTTGATTGAACACCGAATTTAATTTTTTACAAGAACTGTATTATATTGTTATGGGAAGGGTTTTCTTTTGATGGTCAAACCCGTTTTCTTGTAGGATCCCTAAACCCATACCTTGTGAGTTATCATGATGAGAATTTCGAGGAATGTTAAGGATTTTGAGAGTTCAATTGCTTATTTTAAGATTGTTTGCTTCAATTTCCTTATTAAAGAGGTATTTTGGAAGATAACTTGGGATACACATCATCACATAGGTGTGAGTATTGTGTTTTGGGATAGCATGTTGTTAAGATACCTTGTCTAGTTATTAGAATGAGTTTTTGAGTTTTGTGAATTTGTGTATTAAGACACAAAGGTATGAGAATTAAGAAATTAATACCATTGATTAAAAGAGCTTGTAATTGGGAGAAATTGTGATTCTATACCCATTTGAGGAATATGTTTTGTCTTTGAACACGAGGTTGAGTATGAATCAAAATTGAACAAGAGCCCAAGGAAGGTGACCATAAGAATTGATTAGAGATGAGTGAGGATGGAAGTTATTATATGAGCTGAGGGATACTCAATCCGAAGCAATTGGAGTTTGATATTATAAGCTTAGTGACTTATCATTTCTCATGATTAAAGTTATTTAGTTTGGGATGGAGAATTGAATATAAATATATATATATATATATATATATATATATATATATATATATATATATATATATATATATATATATATATATATATTAATATATGATGGGAGTATTGAGAAATCATGATTTTGTTGGAATATTGAGGACTTTTGTTTTGTCGAACCTTGAGAATATTGACACATATCATCTAAAAGTTATGAGTATTTACTTATTAACCTTGGGATATGAAGATAATTACCTTACATTAAGGAGTCATAGCAAAGCTATCATTTGAAGAGAGTTCTTAAACTTATTCACCTACTCTTTTAGAGTTGTTCAACGACCTTATGATTTCTATTGTTTTCCAAGAGCTACTAATTTCCTTCTCTCCTTTTTGGGTAGCAGTCATAGGGATATTTATATTTTTGATTGCTTGTTTAATTATATGAACTATGGTTGTTTATCAATCATAATTTTATGCATTTGAATTATTGGAAATGAGGACAAACATATGTTACCTCAAACCTTAATTCGAATTAAATAATAATTGTCCCTTGATTGAGTTTATTGGTTGATGTTTTGATTGGAACAAGAGAAAGCTAGGTATTTCAACTCAACCTATATAGCATCCGGTTTTATCATCAGAAAGTATGGTGACAAGAAACAATTCCAGAAATGGAAATGATTTGAACAAGGTAGTAAGCCAAACTTGAAAGATTGCCAAGGATGATATAACCACCAATAATCCTGTAGTGGATGAAGGTGTAACTAAATAGTGTTAAAGAGTGAAAACCATCTAAACACCAAAGGGAGATCAATTCCCAAAGTTTTGAGGGTTGAGTTAAAGAGCTATGCAAGCTGTTTAAAGGCAAAATATGTCTTGAGAATCTAAGAGGGAATGAAAGTTTGTATGATAAGTACTGGAAAGAGTTGATTTTACCATGTCAACGGGAACGAACAAGTTGTGAATACACCCAATCTTATCTGAGGGACATTTGAGATAGCAAACTCGAAATAAAGATGGAAGGAACATGTAGTGAAGTTTGGGTGGAAATGAAAAGATTGTTTGATTTGCAGTAGCACTCCAAGTAGTTAAAATCTCGAAGTTTTCAAGGGAGTAGTACTGTTTAGAAGCCTAAGGAACAAGTTAAAGGATGATGATCTTTATATGAGTTCCAATGATAATTGTCAACATATAATGTTTTTAGGAGTTTGACTGAATTGTATAAAAAGGGGTGAGACTAAGGATGAGGATAAGGGATCAAAACCATAAAGAAGGTGGGTGAAAGATCAACAAGATGGCTAAAGGAGTTTTAAAAAGATATTTTAGGAATAAGAAGAAGCAGGAAGGTGGCTTAAGTAATTCTTGAAGGTTAAGAAAGTTAAAACCATGAAGAAATAATATACTTAAAGGTATTGAATTTATTGAACTATGAATATGAAAATGTCATAAAGGAGAAGAGTTTATGACAAGATTTATGAATTTGATTGGAATGTGTTAATATGACTTAAGTAAGAACATTCGAAAGAGGACATTTAGAAATTGGCATTTGACCTTGTGATAAAGTATAGAGGAAATTGTTCGTGTAACAGGGATAGAAGTGGTGAATTATGGACAATACATTAGTTGTCATTTAAGGTCTTTAAGTTGGATAATAGGGGTGAAAAAGGTCTATGATGGATTTTCAAGGCTAATAGACAAGTGAATGTATTAATGGAGAGTAATAGAAAGTTTATGGGGAATATAAATGTGAAATAAATTTTGTATGGAAACATGATTATTTGAATGAAGTTTAAAGTTTGAGATAGAATCTCACACACAAGGATTTAATTATGTAGCAAAGGAATGATTGGAGTTGATAAAGGAATACGGGTGAGACATTCAATGTTATTGAAAGGGAAGGTAATGTGGTGGATTGATACAAAGTAGGAAAGAAGGAAATTAACCCCCTCAAAAGTGTTGGAAAAGAAAGTAAAGAAAATGTTGGGATAACTAGAGTTTGAGACCAACGATATTCAAGGAAATGCAGGAAAATCAAGAAGAGAATGTGAATTTGGGTTGAATTCGTAGGAGGATGTGCTATTTTATTGGTCATGGAAATAAGCTTAAATATACATTTAAGAGTAAGAAGTTGAAGTGATGAAATATAATGGAAGGAAGGTGAAATACACCCAGGAAAGGACAAGTTGTAAAAAGATTCGGTAAAGGTGTATTAATGATTAAGAGCGATTGTTTCATTTGAATTGTGGTGGATAGATTGTCTAAATCCACAGTGTGTAAAACTGATGAAGAAGACTTGGAGAAAGGAGCTGCTTGCAAAGGCTTACATCAAATTTGTTGTGAGATTACATGGAGTTCTTAAGGATATCATTTTAGTTTGAGATTCCTAGTTTCTTTCAAGATCCTAGGAGGTATATAGGAGAACTGCGGTGATACACTGAGGACGATTGCTACAACCATCAAATAATAATGGACAAACAAAAGGAATATTTGACGTTGGAAGTCATTAGAGAGCATGAAGCATTGGAGAGAAAACAATGAAAGATAACTATGCAAGCCCGCATTAGCATAGCAACATATCGAGATTGGATGGTATAGAAAGAACTATGAAAGTTCACTATGTCGGGGAACATTAGTGAGAAGATCGTCTTAGGACTTCATACGAGTAAAGTTATGGAGAAGCAAGAAAAGTATCTATGAACGGACTTAAGTAATGCAATGTTTAACAGGGGAAGAAAGACAAGTGTTATTGAAAGTGTAACCCATAAAACAAAGTTAAAAGTATGGAAAGAATAAAGAGAATGAGCCAAGGGATATAGAAATATATGAATTTGCATAGAATTGGTAAATTGGCAAATAACTTGGCATATTATTGGACCTTGATAAGGTATAAGACATTTTTCATGAGTCATTGTGAAAGAACGTTGACTAAAGGTAGGAATTACAAAGGAACCTATTGAGGGTAACCAACTTAATCAAGAGAAAGCTTGACAAAATCAAGGTTTTTAATAGCAAAGTGCCTCATACATTTACTAGAGGATTGGTAAAAGAGAGTATATATAGATGGTATTGATTATTTTTGGTATAATGGGTACGGAATCGACGAGACTTTTGGTACTTGCAACAAGGAATGAATATAGAGAAGTATTATGATTTTACCAAGGATGGAAAGAGAAAGAGAACAACATAACTCTAAAGTTGAATTAAGTGGAGTTACGGGGGCGTAACTCGTTTTCTTTAAGGGGGGTAGAGTGCGATGCGCACTTTTCCCTCAATTTTTGCATTTTAACTGCTTTTTCGGTCAGTTTTACACTGATTTTGTTATTTAGTTTGTTTGTCTTACACACATGGATGTGTAAGTTTATTACCAAAGTTGAATCTTACACTAATAGTAGTGTGAGTTTGTTAGATAGTCTAATAGTCTACACATTATTTTGTGTAAGTTTGGTAGTAAAGTTGTTATCTTATACACTAGTTTGTGTAAGTTGGTTAGTAAGTTGGTTACTTTCCAAACTAGTTTGTGTGTGATTTAATAGATGAGTCATGTCAAATATATGTATTCATAACTTCCTCACAAAATAAATTACAAAAACAAAGGAATTCATAAGTTTTTAAGGTCTTGTAGAACCAAAATCAAGCAAATTCGGGCAAAATAGTAAGAAGCATTCCCATTTTCTACATGCTCTTTCTAATGAAATTATAAATTCTTGAATCATGTCAAATATACATATTTATAACGGATATTTCACCATATGCCATTGAGTTTTTTTGTTTATTCATCATATACCCATGAACTTTTTTAAATACATCATATACCCATGAGTTTTCACAAAAAAACACCATATACCTTTGATAACATATTATTGTTAAATTCGTCAATCATTTGGGATAATTATGAACCGAAACCACTCTAAATACATTCCTCTACCCCGAAACCACCCACATTCCTTTTTTGCACCCCAAACTTACCCTAAATATCATTTTCTAATCCTTGAAATTATTTATATGGTTATGGTTATGGAGATTTGGAGTGGTTTCTAGGGCTAGAGAAATGAGAAAAGTTGTTTTGGGGATGAAGGGAGATATCTAAGGTGATTTCGATGTATAATTAACCAAATTCTTTTCATCTTATTTTCATTAAGGATATACGGTGAATTTTTATTACAACTTAGGGGTATATGGTGAATTTGAAAATTTTCATGGGTATATGGTGAATAAACAAAAAACTCAAGGGTATGTGGTGAAAAAGCCGTATTTATAAATTCCTAAGCAAATAAATAACAAAGCAAAAGCAATTTATATGGTTTTAAGCTCTTGTAGGACCAAAATCAAGCAAATTCGGGCAAAATGGGAAGAAACGTTCCCATTTTCAACATGCTTTTTCTAATGAACTTATAAATTCTTGGATCATGTCAAATATATGTATTTATAACTCCATTAAAAAATAAATGACAAAAACAAATCAAGTTATGAGGTTTTAAGGTCTTGTAAAACCAAAATCAAGCAAAATTTGGGTAAAATAGTAAGAAGCGTTCCCAAATTCTACATGCTCTTTCTTATTAACTTATAATTGTTTGAATCATGTGAAATATATGTATTTATAACTGAATAAACGTAGAAATCACAAAAACAAAGCAATTTATAAGGTTTTAAGGTCTTGTAGAACTAAAATCAATAAAATTCGGGCAAAATAGTAAGAAGCATTCCCTTTTTCTACATGCTCTTTTTAATAAACTTGATAACTTCCTAACAATATAAATCACAAAAACAAAGCAAGATATAAGGTTTTAAGGTCTAGTAGAACAAAAATCAAGCAAATTCGGGCAAAATAGTAAGAAGCCTTTCCATTTTCTACATGCTCTTTCTAATGAATATAAAAATTCTTGAATCATATAAAATATATGTATTTATAATTTTCTAAGCATGTAAATCACAAAAAAAAAAAAAACAGCAAGTTATAAGGTTTTAAGGTGTTGTGGAGCCTAAATCAAGCAAATTTGGGCAAAATGGGAAAAAACGTACCCATTTTCCACATGCTCTTTCTAATGAACTTTAAAAGGCTTGATTCATGTCAGATATATGTATTCATAATTGCCTAACCAAAGAAATCACAAAAACCAAAGCAAGTCATAAGGTTTTAAGGTTTTGTAGAACCAAAATCAAGCAAATTCAGGCAAAATAAAAAGAAGCATTCTGATTTTCTACATGCTCTTTCTAATGAACTACAAAAAACTTGAATAATGTTAAATATATGTATTTATAATTCCTAATCACAGATATAACAAAAATAAAGCAAGTTATAAGGTTTTAAGGACTGGTAGAACCGAAACCAAGCAAATTCGAGCAAAATAGGAAAAAGCACCCATTTTTTACATGCTCTTTCTAATCAACTTGAAAAGGCTTTATTCATGTCAAATATATGTATTTATAATTTCCTAACAAAAGAAATCACAAAAACAAAAGAGGTTATAAGGTTTTAAAGTCTTGTAGAACCAAAATCAACCAAATTCGGTCCAAATGGTAAAAAGTGTTCCCATTTTCTACATGCTCTTTATAATGAACTTAAAAAGGCTTGAATTATGTCAAATATATGTATTAGTAACTGCCTAAGCATAAAAATCACTAAGACAAAACAAGTTATAAGGTTTTAAGGTCTAGTAGAACCGAAATCAAGCAAATTAGGGCATAATGGGAAGAAGCGTTCCCAATTTCTACATGCTCTTTCTAATGAACTTGAAAAGGATTGATTCATGTCAAATATATGTATTTATAACTTCTTAAGAAAAGAAATCACAAAAACAAAGCATTTTATAAGGTTTTAAGGTCTTGTAGATCCAAAATTAAGCAAATTCGGCCTAAATGGGAAGACGCGTACCCTTTTTCTATATGCTCTTTCTAATGAACTGATAAAGGCTTGAATCATGTCAAATATATGTATCTGTAACAGACTAAGCATAGAAATTACTAAGACCAAGCAATTTATAACGTTTTAAGGTCTGGTAGAACCGTAATCAAGCAAATTCGGGCAAAATGAGAAGAAGCGTTCCCATTTTCTACATGCTCTTTCTAATGAACTTGAAAAGGCTTGATTCATGTAAAATATATGTATTTACAACTTTGTAAGAAAATAAATCACAAAAATAAAGCATGTCATAAGGTTTTAAGGTCTTGTAGAGCCAAAATTAAGCAAATTCGGCCAAAATGGGAAGAAGCATTCCCATTTTTTTACATGCTCTTTCTAATGAACTTGAAAAGGCTTGAGTCAAGTCAAATATATGTATTCATAACTGCCTCACAAAATAAATTACAAAAACAAAGGAATTCATAAGGTTTTAAGGTCTTGTAGAACCAAAATCAAGCAAATTCGGGCAAAATAGTAAGAAGCATTCCCATTTTCTACATGCTCTTTCTGATGAAATTATAAATTCCCGAATCATGTCAAATATACATATTTATAAATTCCTAAGCAAATAAATAACAAAGCAAACGCAATTTATATGGTTTTAAGGTCTTGTAGAACCAAAATCAAGCAAATTCGGGCAAAATGGGAAGAAAAGTTCCCATTTTCTACATGCTTTTTCTAATGAACTTATAAATGATTGGATCATATCAAATATATGTATTTATAACTCCATTAAAAAATAAATAACAAAAACAAATCAAGTTATGAGGTTTTAAGGTCTTGTAGAACCAAAATCAAGAAAAATTTGGGTAAAATATTAAGAAGCATTCCCAAATTCTACACGCTCTTTCTTATTAACTTATAATTGTTTAAATCATGTGAAATATATGTATTTATAACTGCATAAGCGTAGAAATCACAAAAACAAAGCAATTTATAAGGTTTTAAGGTCTTGTAGAACTAAAATCAATCAAATTCGGGCAAAATAGTAAAAAGCATTCCCTTTTTCTACATGATCTTTTTAATAAACTTGATAACTTCCTAACAATAAAAATCACAAAAACAAAGCAAGATATAAGGTTTTAAGGTCTAGTAGAACAAAAATCAAGCAAATTCGGGCAAAATAGTAAGAAGCCTTTCCATTTTCTACATGCTCTTTCTAATGAATTTATAAATTCTTGAATCATATAAAATATATGTATTTATAATTTTCTAAGCATGTAAATCACATAAAAAAGAGCAAGTTATAAGGTTTAAAGGTGTTGTGGAGCCTAAATCAAGCAAATTAGGGCAAAATGGGAAAAAACGTACCCATTTTCCACATGCTCTTTCTAATGAACTTTAAAAGGCTTGATTCATGTCAGATATATGTATTCATAACTGCCTAACCAAAGAAATCACAAAAACCAAAGGAAGTTATAAGGTTTTAAGGTTTTGTAGAACCAAAATCAAGCAAATTCAGGCAAAATAGAAAGAAGCATTCTCATTTTCTACATGCTCTTTCTAATGAACTACAAAAAACTTGAATAATGTTAAATATATGTATTTATAATTTCTAATCACAGATATAACAAAAATAAAGCAAGTTATAAGGTTTTAAGGACTGGTAGAACCGAAACCAAGCAAATTCGAGCAAAATAGGAAAAAGCACCCATTTTTTACATGCTCTTTCTAATGAACTTGAAAAGGCTTTATTCATGTCAAATATATGTATTTATAATTTCCTAACAAAAGAAATTACAAAAACAAAAAGATGTTATAAGGTTTTAAGGTCTTGTAGAACCAAAATCAACCAAATTCGGCCCAAATGGTAAAAAGCGTTCCCATTTTCTACATGCTCTTTCTAATGAACTTATAAAGGCTTGAATTATGTCAAATATATGTATTAGTAACTGCCTAAACATAGAAATCACTAAGACAAAGCAAGGTATAAGGTTTTAAGGTCTAGTAGAACCGAAATCAAGCAAATTCGGGCAAAATGAGAAGAAGCGTTCCCATTTTCTACATGCTCTTTCTAATGAACTTGAAAAGGCTTGATTCATGTCAAATATATGTATTTACAACTTCCGAAGAAAATTAATCACAAAAATAACGCATGTCATAAGGTTTTAAGGTCTTGTAGAGCCAAAATTAAGCAAATACGGCCTAAATGGGAAGAAGCATTCCCATTTTTTACATGCTCTTTCTAATGAATTTGAAAAGGCTTGATTAATGTCAAATATATGTAATTATAACTGCCTCACAAAAAAATCACAAAAAGAAATCAATTCATAAGGTTATAAGGTCTTGTAGAACCAAAATCAAGCAAATTCGTGCAAAATAGTAAGAAGCATTCCCATTTTCTACATGCTCTTTCTAATGAAATTATAAATTCTTGAATCATGTCAAATATACATATTTATAACTGCCTAAGCAAATAAATAACAAAGAAAAAGCAAGTTATATGGTTTTAAGGTCTTGTAGAACCAAAATCAAGCAAATTCGGGCAAAATGGAAAGAAACATTCCCATTTTCTGCATGCTCTTTCTAATGAGCTTATTAATGCTTGGATCATGTCAAATATATGTATTTATAACTCCATTAAAAAATAAATAAAAAATACAAATCAAGTTATGAGGCCAGGTTTTAAGGTCTTGTAGAACCAAAATCAATCAAGTTTGGGTAAAATTGTAAGAAGCATTCCCAAATTCTACATGCTCTTTGTTATGAACTTATAATTGTTTGAATTATGTGAAATATATGTATTTATAAATGCATAAGCATAGAAATCGCAAAAACTAAGCAATTTATAAGGTTTTAAGGTCTTGTAGAACTGAAATCAATCAAATTCGGGTAAAACAGTAAGAAGCATTCCTTTTTTCTACATGCTCTTTTTAATAAACTTGAAAAAGCTTAATTCATGTCAAATATATGTATTTATAACTTCCTAACAATATAAATCACAAAAGCAAAGCAAGATATAAGGTTTTAAGGTCTAGTAGAACAAAAATCATGCAAATTCGGGCAAAAGAGTAAGAAGCCTTTCCATTTTCTACATGCTCTTTCTAATGAATTTATAAATTCTTGAATCATATAAAATATATGTATTTATAATTTTCTAAGCAAATAAATCACAAAAAAAAAGCAAGTTATAAGATTTTAAGGTGTTGTAGAGCCTAAATCAAGCAAATTTGGGCAAAATGGGAAAAAGCGTACCCATTTTCCACATGCTCTTTCTAATGAACTTGAAAAGGCTTGCTTCATGTCAAATATATGTATTTATAACTTCCTAACTAAAGAAATGACAATAAACAAAGCAAATTATAAGGTTTTAAGGTTTTGTAGAACCAAAATCAAGCAAATTCAGGCAAAATAGAAAGAAGCATTCTCATTTTCTACATGCTCTTTCTAATGAACTACAAAAAACTTGAATAATGTTAACTATATGTATTTATAATTCCTAATCATAGAAATAACAAAAACAAAGCAAGTTATAAGATTTTAAGGACTGGTAGAACCGAAATCAAACAAATTCGAGCAAAATAGGAAGAAGCACCCATATTTTACATGCTTTTTCTAATGAACTTGAAAAGGCTTGATTCATGTCAAATATATATATTTATAGCTTCCTAAAAAAAGAAATCACAAAAACAAAGGATGTTATAAGGTTTTAAGGTCTTGTAGAACCAAAATCAACCAAATTCGGCCTAAATGATAAAAAGCATTCCCATTTCCTGCTTTCATCTTTCTAATGAAATTATAAAGGCTTGAATGATGTCAAATATATGTATTAGTAACTGGCTAAGCATAGAAATCACTAAGACAAAGCAAGGTATAAGGTTTTAAGGTCTATTAGAACAGAAATCAAGCGAATTCGGTCATAATGGGAAGAAGCGTTCCCATTTTCTACATGCTCTTTCTAATGAACTTAAAAATGCTTGATTCATGTCAAACATATTTATTTATAACTTCATAAGAAAAGAAATCACAAAAACATAGCATGTTATAAGGTTTTAAGGTCTTGTAGAACCAAAATCAAGCAAATTCAGCCATAATAGTAAGAAGCATTCCCATTTTATACATGTTCTTTCTAATAATCGCTACAAATAAAAAATTAGTTGTCAGAATTTGTTGATATATGGAAACGAGACAAAATTGATGAAATTTAGCAACAACTAGTAAGACAACTTGTTTTCAATAGCAACAAAAAAGAGATATATTGAATCAAATGAAAGTCAAATGCATTCAACAAAGGTAATTGGGTCAAATGAAAGTCAAACACATTGATATAAAGCTTTTTGAATCAAATAAAACTTAAATACATTCAATAATGCTAATTGAGTCAAATGAAAGTCAACACATTCAACAACGCTTTTTAAATCAAATGAAAGTCAAATGCATTCAACAAAGACAATTGAGTCAAATGAAAGTCAAACACATTTAAACAAAGCTTTTTGAATCAAATGAAAGTCAAATGCATTCAACAAAGGTAATTGGGTCAAATGAAAGTCAAACACATTGATACAAAGCTTTTTGAATCAAATGAAAGTCAAATGCATTCAACAAAGCTAATTGAGTCAAATGATAGTCAAACACATTCAACAACGCTTTCTAAATCAAATGAAAGTCAAATGCATTCAACAAAGACAATTGAGTCAAATGAAAGTGAAACACAATCAAACAAAGCTTTTTGAATCAAATGAAAGTCAAATGCATTCAACAAAGATAATTGAGTCAAATGAAAGTCAAACACATATAAACCAAGCTTTTTGAATCAAATGGAAGTCTAATGCATTCAACATATCTTTTTAACTCAAATGAAAGTCAAACATTCAAACAAAGCTTTTTTAATCTAATGAAAGTCAAATGCATTCAACAAAGCTTTTTGACTCAAATGAAAGTCAAACACATTCAAACAAAGCTCTTTGAATCAAATGAAAGTCAAATGCATTCAACAAAGCTTATTGAGTCAAATGAAAGTCAAATACTTTCAACAAAGCTTTTTGAATCAAATGAATGTAAAATGCAACAACTAGTAAGACAGCTAATTTCTAATAGGAACAATTCAAAAATTTGTTGCCTCAATTTGTTTCTAAATCGATACAAATAAAAAATTAGTTGATAGAATTTGTTGACATATGAAAACAAGACAAAATTTGAGGAAATCTAGCAACAACTAGTAAAACAACTTGTATTCATAAGCAACAAAATAGAGATATATTGAGTCAAATGAAAGACAAATGCATTCAACAAAGGTAATTGGGTGAAATAAAAGTCAAACACATTCATACAAAGCTTTTTGAATCAAATAAAACTCAAATGCATTCAACCAAGCTAATTGAGTCAAATGAAAGTCAAACACATTAAACAACGCTTTTTGAACCAAATGAAAGTCAAATGCATTCAACAAAGATAATTAAGTCAAATGAAAGTCAAACTCATTCAAACAAAGGTTCTTGAATAAAATAAAGTCAAATGTATTCAACAAAGATTTTTAACTCAAATAAAAGTCAAACACGTTCAAACAAAGCTTTTTAAATCAAATGAAAGTTAAATGTATTCAACAAGGATAATTGAGTCAAATGAAAGTCAAACACATTCATACAAAGCATTTGGAATCAAATGAAAGTCAAATGCATTCAATAAAGGTAATTGAGTCAAATGAAAGTTAAACACTTTCAAACGAAGTTTTTTTAATCAAATCAAAGATAAATGCATTTATCATAGTTAATTAAATCAAATGAAAGTCAAACACATTCAAACAATGCTTTTTTAATCAAATAAAAGTCAAATGCATTCAACAAAGCTAAATTGAGTAAAATGAAAGACAAACTCATTAAACAAAGCTTTTGAACCAAATGAAAGTCAAACACATTCAAACAGAGCTTTTAAAATCAAGTGAAAGTCAAATGCATTCAACGAAGACAATTGAGTCAAATGAAAGTCAAACACATTCATACAGAGCTTTTTTAATCAAATGAAAGTAAAATGCATTTAACAAAGCTGATTGAGTCAAATAAAAGTAAAACACATTCAAACAAAGCTTTTTGAATTAAATGAAAGTGAAATGCAATTAACAAAGCTAATTAAGTCAAATGAAAGTTAAAACACATTCAAACAAAGCTTTTAAAATCAAGTGAAAGTCAAATGTATTCAACGAAGATAATTGAGTCAAATTAAAGTAAAAAACATTCAAAAAAAGCTTTTTAAATCAAATGAAAGTCAAATGCATTCAACAAAGCTAATTAAGTCAAATGAAAGTCAAACACATTCAAACAATGCTTTTTGAATCAAACGAAAGTCAAATGCATTCAACAAAGATAATTGACTCAAATGAAAGTCAAACACATTCATACAAACTTTTTGAATCAAATGAATGTCAAACACATTCAAACAAAGCATTTTGAATCAAATGAAAGTCAAACGCATTCAATAAACATAATTGAGTCAAATGAAAGTCAAACACATTCAAACAAAGCTTTTTGAATCAAATTAAATTCAAATGCATTTAATAAAGCTTTTTAACTCAAATAAAAGTCAAACACATTCAAATAAAGCTTTTTAAATCAAATGAAAGTCAAATGCATTCAACAAAGTTTTTTCAGTTAAATAAAGTCTAACACATTCAAACAATGCTTTTTTAATCAAATGAAAGTCAAATGTATTCAACAAATCTAATTGAGTAAAATGAAAGTCAAACTCATTCAACAAAGCTTGTTGAACCAAATGAAAGTCAAACACATTTAAACAAAGGTTTTAAAATCAAATGAAAGTCAAATGCATTCAACAAAGCTAATTGAGTAAAATGAAAATTAAACACATTCAACAAAGCTTTTTGAACCAAATGAAATTCAAACACAATCAAACAAAGCTTTTTAAATCAAATGAAAGTCAAATGCATTCAACGAAGCTAATTGAGTCAAATGAAAGTCAAACACATTCATACAAAGCTTTTTGAATCAATTGAAAGTTAATTGCATTCAAAAAGGATAATTGAGTCAAATGAAAGTCAAACACATTCAAACAAAGCTTTTTGAATCAAATGAAAGTCAAATGCATTGAACAAAGCTAATTGACTCAAATGAAAGTCAAACACATACAAACAAAGCTTTTTATATTAAACGAAAGTCAAGTGCATTCAACAATGCTTTATAACTCAAATGAAAGTCAACACCTTCAAACAAAGCTTTTTGAATCAAATGAAAGTCAAATGCATTCAACAAACATAATTAAGTAATATGAAAGTCATACACATTCTAACAAAGCTAATTGAGTCAAATGAAAGTCCAACACATTCAATCAAAGCTTTTTGAATCAAATAAAAGTAAAATGCATTCAACAATGATTTTTGACTCAAATGAAAGTCAAGCACCTTCAAACAAAGCGTTTTGAATCAAATAAAAGTCAAATGCATTCAATAAAGATAATTATGTCTAATTAAAGTCAAACACACACATGCAAAGCTTTTTGAAACAAATGAAAGTCAAATGCGTTCAACAAAAATAATTGAGTCAAATGAAATTAAAACACATTCAAACAAAGCGTTTACATCAAAATTAAAGTCTAATGCATTCAACAAAGCTAATTGAGTCAATTGAAAGTCAAACACATTCAAACAATACTTTTTGAATCAAATGAAAGTCAAATGCATTCAACAAAGGTAATTGAGTCAAATGAAAGTCAAACACATTCAAACAAAGCTTTTTTAATCAAATGAAAGTGAAACACATTCAACAAAGCTTTTTGAATTAAATGAAAGTGAAATGCAATTAACAAAGCTAATTGAGTCAAATGAATGTCAAACACATTCATATAAAGCTAATTGAGTTAAATGAAAGTCAAATGCAGTCTACAAAGCTAATTGAGTCAAATGAAAGTCAAACACATTCAAACAATGCTTTTTGAATCAAACTAAAGTCAAATGCATTCAACAAAGCTAATTGAGTAAAATGAAAGTCAAACACATTGAAAGAAAGCTTTTTGTATCAAATGAAAGTAAAATGCATTCAACAAAGCTAATTGAGTCAAATGAAAGTCAAACACATTCAAACAATGGTTTTTGAATCAAATGAAAGACAAATGCATTCAAGAAAGATAATTGAGTCTAATGAAAGTAAAACATATTCATACAAAGCTTTTTGAATCAAATGAAAGTTAAATGCATTCAACTAAGCTAATTGAGTCAAATGAAATTCAAACGCATTCAAACGAAGCTTTTTGAATCAAATGAAAGTAAAATGCATTTTACAAAGGTAATTGAGTCAAATAAAAGTCAAACACATTCAACAAAGCTTGTTGAATTAAATGAAAGTTAAATGTAATTAACAAAGCTAATTGAGTCAAATGAAAGTCAAACACATTATACAAAGCTAATTGAGTCAAATGAAAATTTTGTTTTTGCGAGATGTTGTTAGCCGGTAACCCAGCCTCCCATAATTGCTTTAACTCTTCAATAAGAGGTTGCAAGTACACATCGAGATTCCCTTTAGGATTCTTCGGACCTGGAATTATCAAACTTAGAAACATAAAAGGTTTCTTCATGCACAATTCAGGTGGAAGATAATAAGGAGTTAAAATGACGGGCCAACAAGAATATTGCCTTCCTGTCTTTCCAAATGGTGAAAATCCGTCGGTACAAAGACCTAGTCGGACATTTCTAAGTGTAACACCCCCGATTTACTAATTAATAATAAATAAGAAATAAAGGAAAAATAGACAACCTTTAAATAAAATTGCGGAAGCATACACCTAAATCGGAGGTATTACCGCCACACTCGACAACTTGTCAAGTGCTAAGGCTTACAAAATCCCAATAATTACAACCCAATAATCTAGGTGAGCTACTTGTATAACTTTATAAAATCGTTATAACAATCTAATCGATACACTTGAGCTCCTGTAGCTACGATCATCACTTGATCAACCTGTTACAATCTTGACTGCTCACCATTAAGGACAAATTCCAAAATAGATCGTCGCAGGGCCACCATAAGAAAAAGACATGGCCGCAAACACAAGTAGCACAACAAAAATACACACACGTCAGCAAAAAGCTGAGTAATCACCACATATCAGAATACATAGTATAGCAAAATAATCAACATTACTAGCTCAATTAAACAATGTAGTTCAAACTACATTACACATTGTACTCTGAGAAAAGTAACCATTGGTCAACTCAACCTCGAATAATAATACGAACCTTTACTCAATCATCAACTCATATAACTCATAAGTGTGTCATGCTCATTGTTCTATACCTAGCCTTGGACATGGGTAATTCGAATAACAAACCAACAAGTATAAAAACTTGAATACTCCCAATTACTAGAAAAACACCTTGAACCAGACCACATACGGGCCAATTCCCACTGTAGGGGACCATTGAAAAATAAATAATATAAAGATTGTACCTCATTCTTAACTCATGAGCATTATATCATTTCCAACATGCCAAGGACTAGGTCTATAACGCCGAGCCTCAAACCAAGAACAAAATAATAATTTCTCAACCTTTTGATCTCATACTTGATCAAATAATCTTTCACATGATAATAAATAATATCTCAATATTGGCACAAGTTCCCAATTCATAAAATATCTCAACTCTTATGTGGTTAATACTAGTACCCAAAATTAATTAATTTAACCCAATATAATATTAGTAGCCCTAAAACCTCAAGAACAATACTCCTTAAAACGACAACATTAAAACCCTAGAAATAACACAATCAATCAATGTGATATTTAAATCATACAATACCACACACTAACCATATACATATAAATCATGATTATATATAATTCACAAATAATAAAATTTTTATACGTAGTATAACAATACGAAGTACAATCAATACTAACAATTTATAATCAAACAAAATCAAGAAATAAGATTCGTGTGATTACGAGACAAAAGTATATAAATTAAGCATACGACTCCAAAGAATTGATATAGTGAGTACCTAGGGAGACGATAAACCAAATTTCATGATAGAAAAATAGCAATAAGCGACATGCTGCTCATCAAACCAAATAGAAAGCAAGACGACGATATTACATTCATAGCATATGCGTGAAAGGCTTTAATGAGATTGGTCTCTTGAAATTTGGTTCACAATTGCATACGTATAATATAGTCAATGGGTGGAAATAAGATCAAAGCTATAAATTGGTTGATGATGTAAGTATCAAGGGTAGGTGAAAATTGATCAAAAGCAAACAAAGAGCCACAAACAGGCGCACGAACGGCCATTATAAAATATATAATTAGGGTTTTAAGATAGTTTATATAAATTAAATAAGAGTCCTAATATCATTAAAATAGGGTTTTAAACCTTTCCGAACTCTAAAATAAAAATATGAGATTAGGAAAGTTATTTAATAAATAAAAATAAAAATAAATTATATATAAAATCATAAAATATTCGGGTATTACACTAGGCTCCGCAGCAAAAGAAGGGTACTCTTCATCTAGGTGTTTCCACGTCTCTTCATCACTTGGATGAGACATAAGGCCATGAACTAGAGGATTATCTTTATGCCACCTCATCTGCTCCACAGTAGATCTTGTTGCATATAATCTTTGTAATCTCGGGCCTACAGGAAAGTAAATAAGAGCACTATGAGGAGAATTGTTGCCACTTTCTCTAAGTGTCTTATAACAACTTCCTTTGCAATATAGACATTCTTTGAGATCTTTGTGTTCCTTCCAAAATAGCATACATCCATTTGGACATACATGAATCTTTTGGTGCGGAAGTTATGGCCCTTCAAGCAATTTCTTAGTCTTGTAAAAACTATCTTTCATTAAGGAAGCAACACCATCTATAGCTTTATGTGGAATATTATACTCGGACTTGATGTTTGCCATCCTTGCAGCTACAGAAAATACACACAACTTGCAGCCATCATACAATGGCTCTTCTGCTGCCTTCAACATGTCAAAGAACTTCTTGTAACTAGCATGTGGCTCTTCTTCAATATTTTCTAAACCACCTTCTAGTCCAAAGGCATCTAATACCATGTTTCTATATGGGTTCAATGCATCCTCGGTGGATATGGAACTGCTACTTTTGGATTCTCTTTGGAAGTGCAGTTCACCATGAAAAACCCATTGGAAATAGTTAGGCAAAAAACCATGCCTAAAGAGATGCTCCATAATGGTATCAAGATCTTGATAAGGAATATTTCGACACTGTGCACATGGATATTAAATCACACCATCTATCACGACATTCTCTTGTGTGGTAGCAAATGTAATAAATTCATTGACCTTTTCAGCAATGGTTGGACTAAGGAATTTTCCTTCTAACCGTTTATACATCCATGCTCGATCCTCCCTCATTATATAGCAATTTCACTGAAAAATAAATGATACAAAAAGCATAGACAAAGTAAGTAAAGCACTTAGAAGAATGACATTCTTTTAGGTCATTTAACTATTTAAGGTCATCAGAATGAAAATTATTACCAATTAACATCATAAGAGATGAAGCGTTCCCATTTTCTACACGCTATTTCTAATGAACTTGAAAAGGCTTGATTCATGTCTAATATATGTATTTATAAATTCCTAAGAAAAGAAATCACAAAAAATAAATGTTATAAGGTTTTAAGGTCTTGTAGAACCAAAATCAAGCAAATTCGGCCAAAATGGGAAGAAGCGTTCCTATTTTCTACATGCTCCTTCTAATGAACTTATAAAGGCTTGAATCATGTCAAATATATGTATTTGTAACTTCCTAAGAAAATAAATAACAAAGAGAAAGCAATTAATAAGGTTTTAAGGTCTGATAGAACCGAAATCAAGCAAATTCAGGCAAAATGAGAAGAAGCGTTCTCATTTTCTACATGCACTTTCTAATGAACTTGAAGAGGCTTGAGTCATGTCAAATATATGTATTAATAACTTCCTAATAAAAGAAATCACAAAAACAATGGATTTTATAAGGTTTAAAGGTCTTGTAGAACCAAAATCAACCAAATTCGGCCCAAATGGGAAGAAGCGTTCCCATTTTCTACATGCTCTTTCTAATGAACTTATAAAGGCTTGAATCATGTTACATATATGTATTAGTAACTCCCTAAGCATAGAAATCACTAAGACAAAGCAAGGTATAAGGTTTTAAGGTCCGGTAGAACCGAAATCAAGCGAATTCGGGCAAAATGAGAAGAAGCGTTCCCATTTTCTACATGCTCTTTCTAATGAACTTGAAAAGACTTGATTTATGTCAAATATATGTATTTATAACTTCCTAAAAAAAGAATTCCCAAAAAAAGGATGTTATAAGGTTTTAAGGTCTTGTAGTACCAAAATCAAGCATATTCGGGCAAAATAGTAAGAAGCATTCCCATTTTCTACATACTATTTCTAATGAACTTATAAATGCTTGAATCATGTCAAATATATGGATTTATAACTGCCTAAGAATAGAAATTAAAAAAAAAAGCAAGTTATAAGGTTTTATGGTTTTATGGTCTTGTAGAACCGAATCAAGCAAATTAGAGCAACATGGGAAGAAGCATTCCCATTTTCGACATGCTCATTCTAATGAACATGAAAAGGCCTAAGTCATGTCAAATATATGTATTTATAACTTCATAACAAAATGAATCACAAAAAAAAGGATGTTATAAGGTTTTAAGGTCTTGTAGAACCAAAATCAAGCATTTTCGGGCAAAATGCTAAGAAGCGTACCCATTTTCTACATGCTCTTTCTAATAAACTTATAAATGCTTGATTCATGTCAAATATATTTTTTTGTGAATTCCTAAGCATAGAAATCACAAAAACAAAGCAATTTATAAGTTTTTAAGGTCTGGTAGAACCGAAATCAAGCGAATTAAGGCAAAATGAGAAGAAGCGTTCTCATTTTCTACATGCACTTACTAATGAACTTGAATAGGCTTGAGTCATGTCAAATATATGTATTTATAACTTCCTAACAAAAGAAATCTCAAAAACAATGGATTTTATAAGGTTTAAAGGTCTTGTAGAACCAAAATTAACCAAATTCGGCCCAAATGGAAAGAAGCGTTCCTATTTTCTACATGCTCTTTCTAATGAACTTATAAAGGCTTAAATAATGTTAAATATATGTATTAGTAACTCCCTAAGCATACAAAGCTCTAAGACAAAGCAAGTTATAACGTTTTAAGGTCCGGTAGAACCGAAATCAACCGAATTCGAGCAAAATGAGGAGAAGCGTCTCATTTTCTACATGCTCTTTCTAATGAACTTGAAAAGGCTTCATTTATGTCAAATATATGTATTCATAACTTCCTAAAAAAAGAAATCACAAAATAAGGATGTTATAAGAATTTAAGGTCTTGTAGTATAAAAATCAAGCATATTCGGGCAAAATAGTATGAAGCATTCCCATTTTCTACATACACTTTCTAATGAACATATAAATGCTTGAATCATGCACTACACCAAA
Source organism: Chenopodium formosanum (assembly GCA_024500155.1). Lineage (NCBI taxonomy): Eukaryota > Viridiplantae > Streptophyta > Magnoliopsida > Caryophyllales > Amaranthaceae > Chenopodium > Chenopodium formosanum. Next base: position 22,959,820 of record CM044861.1, read on the forward strand.
AACTAGATTAGAGATCGTAAAATATAGAACGGTTATCAAAGGTAGGCGTTCTTCAGAAGAATATAGATCGTTTTATTATAAGAGGCGTTCTGTATGTTAATACATATAGAACGGTTAGCATAGTTACCTGTACTCTATTTCTTTTTACTCAAATAATTAAAAAATAATAATTTTGTGTTATAGATGATATAGAACGGTCATCTTGACAACCGTTTTGTATTATATTAATTTTTTTTTTAATTATGAGGAAATTATATACCTACATACGGAGTAATAATTTACCCAAATTATCAAAGGCTGCTAAAGGTGAAAATTGAAGCCCGCATCACTTTCATTTTCATCAAAAACTGAAACCTTTTTCTCATTCATCAACAAAAAAAAAGGTGAAACCTCCATCAAACCTCCATAGCGAAACCTTCATCACCCGCTTACTGTTCAACTCCACCGTCGCTCCACCGCCGCTCCACGTCTGCAGTACTGGACCTGTGTGCTGAGCCACCAGTAAATTGAGGTAGGCTCGATTTTTTTTTTGTTCGAATTTTTCTTGTGACAGAGTAATTGGATTATGATAATTGTCAATCTAATTGCATGAATCATTCGACGGAAACAAAAGTAAATCCGTAGAATTCGAATTTTAGGTGATTGAAAAAAACTTCAAAGTTCTTATTTTAGGATGATTTCATCGATTGTTTGTATGTATATATTTAACTCGAATTATTGCAGTAAGTTCAATCAATTACCCTTTATTTTGTCGAATTTACTTTTATTTCAATTATAATCAAAAATTTTGTAGCCAAATTAATCTTACTTAAGTTCAATTTAGAACCCTAATCAGATTTTTTTTTTTTAAAAAAAAGGAACAAAGAGATAGGACTTAAAACAGTGAGATAAACATACAATTTTTGGTTTTGGTTTAGTGTTGGTAATATATGTTGTTGGTAGAATTGATGAGGATATGGCTGATGAGCCCATTTTGTGAATGAGGTTCGTTTAAAAACAAAATGTTTGCATTTTTGTGTTTACATCTGCTTTTGAATAAGATTTAGAGCCTACATAGACTTGCTATTTTGCCTCTTCTTTGGCTGAATATTCATCTGCATTTAAGGTCAGACAAAATTAGATATAGAGTTTGATGCCCAATGAAACAGAAAATGGTAAGTAGAAAGCAAAACAAAGAAGGGGTTATAGGCTAAACATTCTACTTGAACTTCCCTCTAATAAGAATAACTTTCAAAGGGGTTTAGTCATGTTGGTTAATAACCAGTTGTATTCGTTGATCCCCTCGATTGATCATTGCTCTCTATGATTTCAGTTCTTTGAGAAAAGTATGTGTTGTAGCTTCTACTAATTATTTATAAATCATAATATTATAAATTCATGGCTTAGCTAGTAAATTAGAGTATATTAGTAAGTATTAGCATGAATGTATTCTAGTTTATTAGAATGTATGTATCACTGGTGTACAAAGGTTCCACCTGGCATTTCATGAGAATTTATCCTTGAGATTATAAAGCCTGAATATTGGATCACCTTTTTTTTTTGTTTATAAAGGTGGTCATTATTTATTAGGCCTCGCTCTTTTGACCTGAATTCTCCATGTTTAAACGTATATTTGACTGTATCTAATGAGAATGAACTAGTATGTTACCTTCAACTCATAAGCTTCTGGACAGTTTTGAATCGAATTATGGTTGTTTAACAACTCATAAGCTTCTGGACAGTTTTTGTCGTTACTAGACTCTAGCATTAGTCATTTAAATCTATCTATTTTACATAATAAGTGCATATAAACAAGTTAGTTTTGTAGAACAAAAATATTTTATTGAAAATTAATGGATCATAGAACTAACCTTCAAATTTCCCAATAAAGAAACTCCAATGTCTTTACTAGGTGAGATCTTCTTGTCTTTACTAACTTTGGCAAGTTCTCCTATATCTCTTTTTGAAAAGTAGGCTGATCCTTCTGCATTTTCATGCTTATGAGGTACTAGCATAAACTATTATGCACATGGCTGTTATGTGTATTATGAGCAGCCTTTTTGGTACCTGTTGTTCTTATGAACTTAAACTTATAGAAACTTCTGTTTTAGACTCTTTATTAGCTGGTTGGTTTCTAGGTTCTTTAGGTGAAGTTTCTTGCTTTCATATGTCTTTTGGATTTTGAGTAATGTCAGTTGCAACTGCTTGAGGTTTCTTTGTGGGGGATGAGTGCTTTGCAGAAGATGTTGGAGGTGACCCTGTTGTGGCTTTTGTCTAAATTGGCTTGTCACTTCCTCATGATAGAGATAGTGACTGTGGTAGTGAAGGAGATGGAGATGGTTTGGGCTGTGCTGGCGCCACTCCTGCTGGATGGAAAGGGGGCCGCTATGTAGGTGGCTAAGATGGTGCTTGGGTCTCTTGGCTGGGACGTGGAGCAGCAGGTGCTTGCTGAGGTGCTAATAGGCTGATATGGTGCTTGGGCCACTTGGCTGGAACTGTGTACTAATATGTGCTACTCTGCTTGCTGCGTTTTGTCAAAAAAGAAAAAAGATAAACATATTTATATTTAATTAGATGAACTTATTTTATATAATTAACTAATATGTATCTGTTTTACATTGTTTTGTAGTACTTTAAGCAAGTTCCTCCAACATATTCTCAACAAATGATCGACGAGCTTAGGGAAAGGTGGATTTCATATGTTACCGGATACCATCAACCAAATGACAACGACAATGATTTATGTGAATTGTAGATCAATATGGTATTGGAATATCTAAGCATAATTTTTTATTTAAATCAACATTAATTAGTAAGGTGTTTTGATATTTAACTCACGTATTTGTTTGTATAGAACAAATTTTGTATGAATGATTCGATTTAATTGTGGTTGGATGTTTTAAATTATATATATGAAGTATATTTTGATTGCTTTTGTCGTATCTAGAAATATTTTTGTAATTTTATCATACAGAAATTTATATTGCACGTATACAGGATCATGGATTTATTTTACATAGAAAATGTGGAATTTTTCTTACAGGATAAATGTACAAGATAAAATACAGGAATACATACAGCAAATACAGGTGTAAAATGAAATACAAAAAAAATAAGATTACCAAAATACAGGAATTATACAAATAAAATACGTACAGGGCTAATTCGAATAATTAAATACAGTACATATGGTCGGATTTTTTTTTTATTTAAAAAATAACATTAAAGAACTGTTATCTAACTTAACCGTTCTCTATTGTAATGCAATATAGAACGGTTAAGTAGCCTAAACCGTTCTCTTTTCCTTCCTTAGTGTACGAATTTATGAAGGGAATAGAGAACGGTTGTGACAAACAACCGTTCTCTATTTGTCAATATATAAAACGCCTAAACGAACCGTTCTCTATACTTTATACATCGCTTAGCAGAAGAACGCCCCTAAGGCGATTTATAAAGCCTATTCTAACAGTTCTCTAAGGCCTTTTTTGTAGTAGTGATGTTAAATATATGGATTTATAACTTCCTAAGAATAGAAATAAAAAAAAGCAACTTATAAGGTTTTATGGTCTTGTAGAACCGAATCAAGCAAATTCGAGCAACATGGGAAGAAGCATTCCTATTTTCGACAAGTTCTTTCTAATTAACTTGATAAGGCTTGAATCATGTCAAATATATGTATTTATAACTTCATAACAAAATGAATCACAAAAAAAAAGGATGTTATAAGGTATTAAGGTCTTGTAAACCAAAATCAAGCATTTTCGGGAAAAATGGTAAGAAGCGTACCCATTTTCTACATGCTCTTTCTAAAAAACTTATAAATGCTTGAGTCATGTCAAATATATTTTTTTGTAAATTCCTAAGCATAGAAATCACAAAAAAAAAGCAAGTAATAAGGTTTTAAGGTCTGGTAGAACCGAAATCAAGCAAATTAAGGCAAAATGAGAAGCGTTCCTATTTTCAACACACTCTTTCTAATGAACTTGAAAAGGTTTGATTCATGTCTAATATATGTATTTATAACTTCCTAAGAAAAGAATCACAAAAAAAGTATGTTATAGGGTTTAAAGGTGTTGTAGAACCAAAATCAAGCAAATTCGGCCAAAATGGGAAGAAGCGTTCTCGTTTTCTACATGCTCCTTCTAATGAAATTATAAAGGCTTGAATCATATAAGATATATGTATTTGTAACTGCCTAAGCAAATAAATAACAAAGAGAAAGCAATTTATAAGGTTTTAAGGTCCGGTAGAATCCGAATCAAGCAAATTCAGGGAAAATGAGAAGAGGCGTTCCCATTTACTATACGCTCATCCTAATGAACTTGAAAAGGATTGATTCACATAAAATATATGTATTCATAACTGTGTAAGAAAATAAATCACAAAAACAAAGCATGTATTAAGGTTTTAAGGTCTTGTAGAACCAAAATCAAGCAAATTCGGGCAAAATAGTAAGAAGCATTCCCAAATTCTACATGCTCTTTCTAATGAACTTATAATTGTTTGAATCATGTGAAATATATGTATTTATAAATGCATAAGCACAGAAATCACAAAAAGAAAGCAAGTTATATGGTTTTAAGGTCTTGTAGAACTGAAATCAAGCAAATTCGGACAAACTAGTAAGAAGCATTCCCTTTTTCTACATGCTCTTTTTAATAAACTTGAAAAAGCTTGATTCATTTCAAATATATGAATTTATAATTCCTAACAAAATAAATCACAAAAAAAAGCAAGTTATAAGGTTTTAATGTCTTGTAGAACCAAAATCAAGCAAATTCGGGCAAAATAGTAAGAAGCCTTTCCATTTTCTACATGCTCTTTCTAATGAATTTATAAATTCTTGAATCATATAAAATATATGTATTTATAATTTTTTAAGAAACTAAATCACCAAAAAAAAAGACAAGTTATAAGGTTTTAAGGTGTTGTAGAGCTAAAATCAAGCAAATTAGGGCAATATGGGAAAAAGCGTACCCATTTTCAACATGCTCTTTCTAATGAACTTGAAAAGGCTTGATTCATGTAAAATATATGTATTTATAACTTCCTAACAGAATAAATCACAAAAACAAAGCAAGTTATACGGTTTTAAGTTCTTGTAGAACCAAAATCAAGCAAATTCGGGTAAAATAGTAAGAAGCATTCCCATTTTCTACATGCTCTTTCTAATGAACTAAAACAAAATTGAAAAATGTTAAATATTTGTATTTATAATTCCTAATCATAGATATAACAAAAATAAAGCATGTTATAAGGTTTTAAGGACTGGTAGAACCGAAATCAAGCAAATTCGAGCAAAATGGGAAAAAGCACCCATTTTTTACATGCTAATTCTAATGAACTTGAAAAGGATTTGTTTATGTCAAATATATGTATTTATAATTTCCTAACAAAAGAAATCACATAAACAAAAGATGTTAAAAGGTTTTAAGGTCTTGTAGAACCAAAATCAACCAAATTCGGCCCAAATGGTAAAAAATGTTCCCATTTTCTACATTCTCTTTATAATGAACATATAAAGGCTTGAATGATGTCAAATATATGTATTAGTAACTGCCTAAGAATAGAAATCACTAAGACAAAGCAAGGTGTAAGGTTTTAAGGTCTAGTAGAACCGAAATCAAGCAAATTCGGGCATCATGGGAAGAAGCGTTCCCAATTTCTACATGCTCTTTCTAATGAACTTGAAAAGGCTTGATTCATGTAAAATATATGTATTTATAAATCCCTAAGAAAAGAAATAACAAAAACAAAGCAATTTTTAAAGTTTTAAGGTCTCGTAGAACCAAAATCAAGCAAATTCGGCCTAAATGAGAAGACGCGTTCCCTTTTTCTACATGCTCTTTCTAATGAACTGATAAAGGCTTGAATCATGTCAAATATATGTATATGTAACAGACTAAGCATAGCAATTACTAAGACCAAGCAAGTTATAACGTTTTAAGGTCTGGTAGAACCGTAATCAAGCAAATTCGGGCAAAATGAGAAGAAGCGTTCCCATTTTCTACATGCTCTTTCTAATGAACTTGAAAAGGCTTGATTCATGTAAAATATATGTATTTACAACTTTCTAAGAAAATAAATCACAAAAATAATGCATGTCATCAGGCTTTAAGGTCTTGTAGAGCCAAAATTAAGCAAATTCGGCCAAAATGGGAAGAAGCATTCCCATTTTTAAAGTCAAATGCATTCAACAAAGACAATTGAGTCAAATGAAAGTCAAACACATTCAAACAAAGCTTTTTAAATCAAATGAAAGTCAAATGCATTCAACAAAGGTAATTGGGTTAAATGAAAGTCAAACACATTGATACAAAGCTTTTTGAATCAAATAAAACTTAAATGCATTCAACAAAGCTAATTGAGTCAAATGATAGTCAAACACATTCAACAACGCTTTCTAAATCAAATGAAAGTCAAATGCATTCAAAAAAGACAATTGAGTCAAATAAAAGTCAAACACATTCAAACAAAGCTTTTTGAATCAAATGAAAGTCAAATGCATTCAACAAAGGTAATTGGGTCAAATGAAAGTCAAACACATTGATACAAAGCTTTTTGAATCAAATAAAACTTAAATGCATTCAACAAAGCTAATTGAGTCAAATGATAGTCAAACACATTCAACAACGCTTTCAAAATCAAATGAAAGTCAAATGCATTCAACAAAAACAATTGAGTCAAATGAAAGTCAAACACATTCAAACAAAGCTTTTTGAATAAAATGAAAGTCAAATGCATTCAACAAAGATATATCTTTTTGAGTCAATTATATAATTGAGTCAAATGAAAGTCAGACACATTTAAACCAAGCTTTTTGAATCAAATGGAAGTCTATAGCATGCAACATATCTTTTTAACTCAATTGAAAGTCAAACACATTCAAACAAAGCTTTATGAATATAATAAAAGTCAAATGCATTCAACGAAGCTTTTTGACTCAAATGAAAGTCAAACAAATTCAAACAAAGCTCTTTGAATCAAATGAAAGTCAAATGCATTCAACAAAGCTTATTGAGTCAAATGAATGTCAAATACTTTCAATAAAGATTTATGAATGTAAAATGCAACAACTAGTATGACGGCTAATTTCTAATAGGAACAATTCAAAAATTTGTTGCCTCAATTCGTTTCTAAATCGATAAAAATAAAAAATTAGTTGATAGAATTTGTTGACATATGAAAACAAGACAAAATTTGTGGAAATCTAGCAACAACTAGTAAAACAACTTGTATTCAAAAGCAACAAAATAGAGATATATTGAATCAAATGAAAGACAAATGCATTCAACAAAGGTAATTGGGTCAAATAAAAGTCAAACACATTCATACAAAGCTTTTGAATCAAATATAACTTAAATGCATTCAACCAAGCTAATTGAGTCAAATGAAAGTCAAACACATTAAACAACGCTTTTTGAACCAAATGAAAGTCAAATGCATTCAACAAAGATAATTAAGTCAAATGAAAGTCAAACTCATTCAAACAAAGGTTCTTGAATCAAATAAAAGTCAAATGCATTCAACAAAGATTTTTAACTCAAATAAAAGTGAAACACGTTCAAACAAAGCTTTTTAAAACAAATGAAAGTCAAATGTATTCAACAAGGATTATTGAGTCAAATGAAAGTCAAACACATTCATACAAAGCTTTAGGAATCAAATGAAAGTCAAATGCATTCAATAAAGGTAATTGAGTCAAATGAAAGTCAAACACTTTCAAACAAAGCTTTTTGAATCAAATCAAAGATAAATGCATTCATCATAGTTAATTAAGTCAAATAAAAGTCAAACACATTCAAACAATGCTTTTTTAATCAAATGAAAGTCAAATGCATTCAACAAAGCTAAATTGTGTAAATTGAAAGACAAACTGATTCAACAAAGCTTTTTGAACTAAATGAAAGTCAAACACATTCAAATAGAGCTTTTAAAATCAAGTGAAAGTCAAATGCATTCAACGAAGATAATTGAGTGAAATGAAAATCAAACACATTCATACAAAGCTTTTTTAATCGAACGAAAGTAAAATGCATTCAACAAAGCTAATTGATCTGAGTCAAATAAAAGAAAAACACATTCAAACAAAGCTTTTTGAATTAACTGAAAGTGAAATGCAATTAACAAAGCTAATTGAGTCAAATGAAAGTCAAAACACATTCAAACAAAGCTTTTAAAATCAAGTGAAAGTCAAATGCATTCAACGAAGATAATTGAGTCAAATTAAAGTCAAAAACATTCAAAAAAAGCTTTTTGAATCAAATGAAAGTCAAATGCATTCAACAAAGCTAATTAAGTCAAATGAAAGTCAAACACATTCAAACAATGCTTTTTTAATCAAATGAAAGTCAAATGCATTCATTAAAGATAATTGACTCAAATGAAAGTCAAGCACATTCATACAAAGCTTTTTGAATTAAATGAATGTCAAACACATTCAAACAAAGCATTTTGAATCAAATAAAAGTCAAACGCATTCAACAAAGATAATTGAGTCAAATGAAAGTCAAACACATTCAAACAAAGCTTTTTGAATCAAATTAAATTCAAATGCATTTAATAAAGCTTTTTGACTCAAATGAAAGTCAAACACATTCAAATAAAGCTTTTTAAATCAAATGAAAGTCAAATGCATTCAACAAAGTTTTTTGAGTTAAATAAAGTCTAACACATTCAAACAATGCTTTTTTAATCAAATGAAAGTCAAATGCATTCAACAAATCTAATTGAGTAAATTGAAAGTCAAACTCATTCAACAAAGCTTGTTGAACCAAATGAAAGTCAAACACATTTAAACAAAGGTTTTAAAATCAAATGAAAGTCAAATGCATTCCACAAAGCTAATTGAGTAAAATGAAAATCAAACACATTCAACAAAGCTTTTTGAACCAAATGAAAGTCAAACACAATCAAACAAAGCTTTTTAAATCAAATGAAAGTCAAATGCATTCAACGAAGCTAATTGAGTCAAATGAAAGTCAAACACATTCATACAAAGCTTTTTGAATCAATTGAAAGTCAATTGCATTCAAAAAGGATAATTGAGTCAAATGAAAGTCAAACACATTCAAACAAAGCTTTTTGAATCAAATGAAAGTCAAATGCATTGAACAAAGCTAATTGACTCAAATGAAAGTCAAACACATACAAACAAAGCTTTTTATATTAAACGAAAGTCAAGTGCATTCAACAATGCTTTATAACTCAAATGAAAGTCAACACCTTCAAACAAAGCTTTTTGAATCAAATGAAAGTCAAATGCATTCAACAAACATAATTAAGTAATATGAAAGTCATACACATTCTAACAAAACTAATTGAGTCAAATGAAAGTCCAACACATTCAATCAAACCTTTTTGAATCAACTAAAAGTCAAATGCATTCAACAATGATTTTTGACTCAAATGAAAGTCAAGCACCTTCAAACAAAGTGTTTTGAATCAAATGAAAGTCAAATGCATTCAATAAAGATATTTGTGTCAAATTAAAGTCAAATACACACATACAAAGCTTTTTGAAACAAATGAAAGTCAAATGCGTTCAACAAAAATAATTGAGTCAAATGAAATTAAAACACATTCAAACAAAGCGTTTTATATCAAATGAAAGTCTAATGCATTCAACAAAGCTAATTGAGTCAATTGAAAGTCAAACACATTCAAACAATACTTTTTGAATCAAATGAAAGTCAAATGCATTCAACAAAGGTAATTGAGTCAAATGAAAGTGAAACACATTCAAACAAAGCTTTTTGAATTAAATGAAAGTGAAATGCAATTAACAAAGCTAATTGAGTCAAATAAATGTCAAACACATTCATACAAAGGTAATTGAGTCAAATGAATGTCAAATGCAGTCTACAAAGCTAATTGAGTCAAATGAAAGTCAAAAACATTCAAACAATGCTTTTTGAATCAAACTAAAGTCAAATGCATTCAACAAAGCTAATTGAGTAAAATGAAAGTCAAACACATTGAAAGAAAGCTTTTTGTATCAAACGAAAGTAAAATGCATTCAACAAAGCTAATTGAGTCAAATGAAAGGCAAACACATTCAAACATTGTTTTTTGAATCAAATGAAAGACAAATGCATTCAATAAAGATAATTGAGTCTAATGAAAGTAAAACATATTCATACAAAGCTTTTTGAATCAAATGAAAGTCAAAAGCATTCAACTAAGCTAATTGAGTCAAATGAAATTCAAACGCATTCAAACAAAGCTTTTTGAATCAAATGAAAGTAAAATGCATTCAACAAAGGTACTTGAGTTAAATAAAAGTCAAACACATTCAACAAAGCTTGTTGAATTAAATGAAAGTTAAATGCAATTAACAAAGCTAATTGAGTCAAATGAAAATTTTGTTTTTGCGAGATGTTGTAAGTCGGTAACCCAGCCTCCCATAATTGCTTTAACTCTTCAATAAGAGGTCGCAAGTACACATTGAGATTCCCTTTAGGGTTCTTCGGACCTGGAATTATCAAACTTAGAAACATAAAAGGTTTCTTCATGGACAATTCAGGTGGAAGATTATAAGGAGTTAAAATGACGGGCCAACAAGAATATTGCCTTCCTGTCTTTCCAAATGGTGAAAATCTGTCGGTACAAAGACCTAGTCGGACATTTCTAGGCTCCGCAGCAAAAGAAGGGTACTCTTCATCTAGGTGTTTCCACGCCTCTTCATCACTTGGATGAGACATAAGGCCATGAACTCGAGGATTATCTTTATGCCACCTCATCTGCTCCGTAGTTGATCTTGTTGCATATAATCTTTGTAATCTCGGGCCTACAGGAAAGTAAATAAGAGCACTATGAGGAGAATTGTTGCCACTTTCTCTAAGTGTCTTATAACGACGTCCTTTGCAATATAGACATTCTTTGAGATCTTTGTGTTCCTTCCAAAATAGCATAAATCCATTTGGACATACATGAATCTTTTGGTGCGGAAGTTCTGGCCCTTTAAGCAATGTCTTAGTCTTGTAAAAACTATCTTTCATTATGGAAGCAACACCATCTATAGCTTTATGTGGAATATTATACTCAGACTTGATGTTTGCCATCCTTGCAGCTGCAGACAATACAGACAACTTGCAGCCATCATACAATGGCTCTTCCGCTGCCTTCAACATGTCAAAGAACTTCTTGTAACTAGCATGTGGCTCTTCTTCAATATTTTCTAAACCACCTTCTAGTCCAAAGGCATCTAATACCATGTTTCTATATGGGTTCAATGCATCCTCGGTGGATATGGAACTGCTACTTTGGGATTCTCTTTGGAAGTGCAGTTCACCATGAAAAACCCATTGGAAATAGTTAGGCAAAAAACCATGCCTATAGAGATGCTCCATAATGGTATCAAGATCTTGATAAGGAATATTTCGACACTATGCACATGGACATTTCATCACACCATCTATCATGACATTCTCTTTTGTGGTAGCAAATGTAATAAATTCATTGACCTTTTCAGCAAAGGTTTGACTAAGGAATTTTCCTTCTAACCGTTTATACATCCATGCTCGATCCTCCCTCATTATATAGCAGTTTCACTAAAAAATAAATGATACAAAAAGCATAGACAAACTAAGTAAAGCACTTAGAAGAATGACATTATTTTAGGTCATTTAACTATTTAAGGTCATCAAAATGAAAATTATTGTTACCAATTAACATCATATGAGAAGAAGCGTTCCCATTTTCTACACGCTATTTCTAATGAACTTAAAAAGGCTTGATTCATGTCTAATATATGTATTTATAAATTCCTAAGAAAAGAAATCACTAAAAATGCATGTTATAAAGTTTTAAGGTCTTGTAGAACCAAAATCAAGCAAATTCGACCAAAATGGGAAGAAGCGTTCCTTTTTTCTACATGCTCCTTCTAATGAACTTATAAAGGCTTGAATCATGTCAAATGTATGTATTTGTAACTTCCTAAGAAAATAAATAACAAAGAGAAAGCAATTAATAAGGTTTTAAGGTTTAATAGAACCGAAATCAAGCAAATTCAGGCAAAATGAGAAGAAGCGTTCTCATTTTCAACATGTACGTTCTAATGAACTTGAAAAGGCTTGATTCATGTCAAATATATGTATTTATAACTTCCTAAAAAAAGAAATCACAAAAACAATGGATTTTATAATGTTTAAAGGTCTTGTAGAACCAAAATCAACCAAATTCGGCCCAAATGGGATGAAGCGTTCCCATTTTCTACATGCTCTTTCTAATGAACTTATAAAGGCTTGAATCATGTTACATATATGTATTAGTAACTCCCTTAGCATAGAAATCACTAAGACAAAGCAAGTTATAAGGTTTTAAGGTCCGGTAGAACCGAAATCAAGCGAATTCAGGCAAAATGAGAAGAAGCGTTCCCATTTTCTACATGCTCTTTCTAATGAACTTGAAAAGAATTGATTTATGTCAAATATCTGTATTCATAACATTCTAGAAAAATAAATCACAAAAAAGGATGTTATAAGGTTTTAAGGTCTTGTAGTACCAAAATCAAGCATATTCGGGCAAAATAGTAAGAAGCATTCCCATTTTCTACATACTATTTCTAATGAACTTATAAATGCTTGAATCATGTCAAATATATGGATTTATAATTGCCTAAGAATAGAAATAAAAAAACAGCAATTTATAAGGTTTTATGGTCTTGTAGTACCGAATCAAGCAAATTCGAGCAACATGGGAAGAAGCATTCCCATTTTCGACATGCTCTTTCTAATGAACATGAAAAGGCCTGAGTCATGTCAAATATATGTATTAATAGCTTCATAACAAAATGAATCACAAAAAAACGGATGTTATAAGGTTTTAAGGTCTTGTAGAACCAAAATCAAGCATTTTCGGGAAAAATGGTAAGAAGCGTACCCATTTTCTACAAGCTCTTTTTAATAAACTTATAAATGCTTGAGTGATGGGAAGGAGAACGGTAGGTCGTTGGGATACCACCCCACCCTATCAAACAAAATTTGTAACTTAACAAACCCCTATTTAGCGTAGTGGTAAGTCAAGGTCGAACCCAAGGGAATGGAGATCAAATGCACGATGCCTAAATCAAGCTATTTCGAAGTCAAGAAGGGGTTTGAGGTAGAACTAAGGCTAAACTAGGTGATGCAAAAGCTTATATGAAATCAATCTAAAACACTAGGGCAATGGATCCACATGCAATCGTAATGGAAACGGTAATTTGGGAGGTTAAACCGACTAAGTCAAGTAATATGAAGGAAGATCATCATGTATCCAAAAGAGCATACTAAGATGGTTCACCTAGAGGTCTAACTAGCGTCAACTACGCTAAACACTACCTAGGGAACGTCACAAAGCACCTCAATCGTGAAATTGCAAGTTTACTAATCAATGGTCCGTATCATAGCAAGCTTACAATGCAATCTAGTGTATTAATCAAGGATGGCCAAACCTCAATTAATCACACACATGCACATGAAATATCAACCAAATTTAATCATATCATCAACTCTATCAATTATCCCCAAATTACACTAATCCATCATTCATACATGCTTCACCATTTCCCTAGCTAGGAAACTACTCCCTAGCCATAGCAATTAAGATCAAAACTACAACAATCATCAATTTCATCATCAACATAATTGAAATCAAAGATTAAACAACAATCAATCAAAATCAATCAAAATTCAATCAATAACCAAATCAATCATCAATAACATGGAAAAACTAATGAAATCAACTACAATCAAACTTGTATTGAAATCAAGAAGAAGATCCTTACAAAACTTTGATCTAAAGATCAAATACAATGAGGAATCCTTGAGCAATCACCAAAAATCATGAGTTTCTCTCTCTAAAATTCTCCCAAAAACTAACTATCAAATTCAATCTAAAACTAACTTCCTAAAAATAGGTAGAAATAACTATATATACAAAGAGGAGGTCGGTAATGACGCCCAAAAATAGACCCTCGTAAGTGCGGGCGCTCGGAGGACAGAGAATGGCGCGCACGGGACACACCCAGACTGGTGCGCCCGCACGCACCTGGTGTGCGGCCGCACACGACCAATGTGCAGCCGCACACTCCTTTGGTGCGCCCGCACCTGGCTGGGTCTTTCCCCCTTCTTCTCTTTGTCCTAGCTCAAGTGGTACACACATCCAGGATGATGATGATGGAGGACAAAGTAGGCAGGAACTTTCTTGAATTTCTTGAAGAGTATAAGTGACAAGGGAAAAATGCATGTCGTTACTACCCTTTCCCCTAGCCAAACTAAATTTGTAAACACCTAACCAACCTTATATGAACATAGGGTAAGTTAAGGATCGATCCCAAGGGAATGCAATGATGAGAACTTAAGTCTAAGTCAAGCTACCTCGGAGATGGAAATGAGATATTGGGTGGTACTAAATGAACTAAATCAAAAGTCTAAACACTAGGGAGATGGGTTCCACATGCAAACCAATGATAATGCTAGATTAAAACTCATTCAATTAGTTCAAATGATTGCAATGGACAAACAATAGTAGCAATCAAGAGAGTTCAATTACTATCTCCTATAGGCCAATCTAGTGGTCACTATGAAAGGCAAACCAAGAAGAATCATAAACAAACTCAATCAATTAAGGCAACTTTTAATTCAATTGGTCATGTCATTAAGAGTTGCAATGCAATCTAGATTAATCTTATAGGGTGATCAATCCTAGTCTAATCAATCTCATGCAAAACCATGTCAACCAAATTAATTGCAACAAATCAACCAATCAAGAGCTTCAACTAGCATTTCCATCAATCAAACATGCTTCCCCCCTTCCCTAGCAACTAAATTACTCACTAATCATGAAGAAATTCAAGAACAAATAACTAGAAATTGCATTGATCAACATTCTAAATCAAAATCCAAAAGAAATCAAAATATTCAATATTATCACAATCTAATTCCAAGAAAACCAAACATCAAACAAAAGGAACAAATAACAAGTAAGTAAAGATTAAGGAAAGAAGAAGATCTCACTAAAAATTGATGAAGAAATCCAAACTTGATTGATCAATTGTTGAGTTACAAATCCAAGCTAAAAAGTTCTCTCTATCTTCTCTCTAAATTCTCTCTCTAAAATTAAGCTAATGAAAATTATCTAAAAGTTGGTTTCAAAAAGGAAATACAACTCTATTTATAGACAAAGAAGGAATCCGGCAGTCCCGCGGTCTCTCCCGATGCACCCGCGCCCGCGGGAAAATGGGTACGGAACCCTCCGCGGTTGTCTGGGCAGCACCCGCGCCCGCGGCATCAGGGGCCCGCGCCCGCGGGTAGATGACCCGCGCCCGCGGCTAAATCCCCTGCTCCCAAAAGCTGATCAGGGGGCCGCGGTCTCTCCGAGTGGAGAGACCTCTCCATCTTGCCCGCGCCCGCGGAGAGACCGCGGGGCAACCGCGGCAAGTTCCTGCCAACTTTTGGCAGTTTTGAACATCATAAGCCCGCGCCCGCGGCTTGAAGACCCGCGCCCGCGGCCTGGTGAATTTCCTTGGAGACCTCTCCGAGGCCTCTCCAAGGCCTCTCTAAGCCCTCTCTAGCCCAATGCTTCTTCCTTGCTTGATCATTAAGGTCCCGAATTGTATCCTTTGCCTAGGTGAAACTCTCAATACCTACACAAGCAAACAAAAGAAGGAAATAAAAGGGAAAAAGTGCAAAATAAAGGAAAACACGATAAAAATACGAGAAACAAAGAGAAAAGAGGAAAAGGGAGAAACTAAAAGAAAAAGAACCAAAACTAAGAGAAGAAAGTAACAAAAAGGGAAAGAAAAGACCTAAAACACTACCCTATGAGTGCCATAAATGACACTCATCAAATTCCCCCAAGCTAGACTTTTGCTCGTCCCGAGCAAAACAAAAGCCAAGAAGGAAAAAGAGGGGACAAGTAAAAAGAAAAGGAGGGGTAAGAATATACACTAGGACTCACTGTCGTAGGAATCACGGTTGTTTTTAGCTACAACAAGCCATTTTAAACCCCAAGATCGCTCAAGAGGACGAGTGATGCTCTCGTAAGGGTTTCCAAAGAGTTTACCCATAACTCTCCACCAAACCCCAAGAGGCAAACCAAGGAAAAAGCACAAAGAAGAAAAAAAAAGGAAATAAAAATCTTTATGAAAAGGACTTTACAAAGAGACTATAGCACAAATGAATAACATCCTTTCTAAAGCGAATTATGGTATGCACGTTAAAAGATACCCAAGGTTGATTGAAACATAAATATGCTAAGCATAGGAACTAGTTATCACACTCCACCTTCATCCCATACAATCTTACCGCGTTCCCCCTACTAATCTCATATCTCCCCTTAGTGAGCATCTCATAGATTCCGCGAAGGAACCGGAAAAAGATCAAAGTTTTAGGCTACTCGACATCTTGATTTCGCATCCCCTTTCCTTAGTCCACAACTTATGATTCCCTCCACCGATGAAAGACTCAACTCCTAGGTCAAAAGGTCTTTCCCCAAGGTTGTAACGTAGGGCAAGAAGGGTTAAGGTAGGCTAAAAATTTTAAAATTTGGTGGTTATCCTAAAATGTGAAGCAAAGACCGGCCAAATCTCAACACCAAACTTTAAATAATCACCAAACAAAAATGAAATAACACCCCCAAGCTTATTCAACACTATACTCTACAAGAAAAAAAAAAAAAAAAAAAAAAAACAAAAAAGCGTGAAGGGAAAACGCCTTCCCCCCAAGCTAAAGGAAGCATTGTCCTCAATGCTTAGAAGGAAAGAATTTATCGAAATATTTTTTTGGAATTTTACTTTTTCAACTTTTTATTTTTTAAAAAAAACTTGCAATGTCCTTGCCTTTTGCTAAAATCGGACGGCTTTTTTATGCAATTTATTAGTCCATGCCTTTTAGGGATTAGGACGGCTTTTACAATAACATTTGCCATTATTCACAAAGATATAAATTTGCACTTATGTAAACCCAATATCCAACTCTCCACCACAAACTCCATCAAGAATGATCAATTGCTTCACAAAAACCAAGGAAAGAAAGAAAATGAAACAAAAGGCTAAATGTCTAAAGATGTGGCTTGAAAAGAAGGGTAAAGGCTCAAATGGTTGCAAAAAGGCAAATGTAAACCCAAAAACAAAATTGAATCAAACTATCCTAAAAATGAAAATACCACCCCGAAAAAGGTGCCTTTGTCCTTCCTAGGAAGTTCGGTCACGGTCTCGGGAATCATATGCCTAGATTCTAGATTAGGTTTGCGAAAATCAAGGATCCATGCCGCTCATGCAAGAATGTGATGAAAGCTTGAACAAATAAACACCTCACATGGTTGTAGCAAAAACTCACTAAGGTTGTCAAATCGAAGATAGGGAGCAACTACCAAACATGCCACAAACAAGTAGAATCCGGCTTCGTGATCCCTCTAGTTCTAGACATCTACCTTAGCATGCTTTATCCTAGAGTCAACCAAACGTAATCTCAAACCGTGCATACCATAATTACCTAGGAAGACTATTATTCAAGAGCAAAAGTCCATTGCAAACAAGTCCGTCTTTCCAAAAGAAAAGAAAAAGGTAAGAAAGAAAGCCTCAAAAAGATATTCACACCAACAAGAATAAAAGAAAAGAAAAGAAAAGAAAAGACGGAAAACCTAGACAAGGATAAGAAAAGAGAAAGAAGAAACGGCAAAGATGCAATCTAAACAAATATATCCCAATCGACATACAAGTGGTCTAATGGCCACATCGCCAAAGACCCCAAACACACTAGGTGTTAAATTCATACATCCTCGAACCGTTCAACTTCCCCTAAGTCTAATCTTAATCTAGGCAACCAAGAAAAATAAAACGGAGCGAAAGACAAAAAGAAGTAAAATAAGAAAGGTCTCACCAAGCGTCCGTGCTAGATTAAGGTACCCAAAGAATTCGCAGAGGCTTCTCCAAAGGGCTCCGTAATCCAAAGCATGAGCTACGAACAAGGTGAGTAAAAGAAAAGAAAGCTATATATATACAAAGTGAAAATGTTAGTAACTTCCACACAAAAGCGAACAAAAATAAAAAACGAAAACACTAACTATATACAAAAACCTAAAAGAACCTATCATCATCAAAACTTGTATAGAAGGAAACCCAAAACATCATCTAAAGAAATAATCAACAACAAACAACAAGACCAAATAGCAAGATCCACCAAAAACCTTATCAAAGACTTCCCACCGAGCCAAAGGTGCCGTCCCATGCTAACACATCCTTTTGACCTTCCCCCCTCACAAAATGAAAGCATCGACCCCGATGCCATCAACCATGCAAAAATAGGGAAAGGGGAGAGCAAAAGGGAAACAAAATGCAAATAAAAGGACTAATGGCCACTCGGGCCGGCACCATCATCACCCCCTAAACCATCGCCCCCGTCCCAACCTCCGGTGAAACCGGGCGGAAAACCATAATAACCCTTGAATAGGTCTTGTTGGGATAGGGTCAATTGGTCAAAGGGTGGTGGTTGAATGAGGGGCTCGGGGTGATGGGGGTCAACATAATAATAGGCGGGGTCACCCCTATAATCACTCCCCCCCGGGGCCCTATAGTCATAAGGCGGGAAGTCGCGCCTTGGCACATCGGGGTTCTCAACCCCTTGCCAATAAGGGTACGTAGGGAGGCCATCACCACCCCGTGAAGGCACCGGCCCTTGTTGGGGCGGCACATAAGGATAGTTGACCGGGGGTGTGACCTCCCCCCTACGTACACTAGCATCATATAAAGCGCCAGTTTGATAAGAAAGAGTTTGGTGGTCAGAATACATACCATGCATGGAGAGTCTCATGCGGTCCATTTGCGCCCACATAGCCGCCATATCTTGCTCCATGTCGTATGACGGTGGTTGTTGATGTTCTTGTTGTTGTTGTTGTTGCCTTCTTCTCCTTCCATGTTGTTGTTGTTGTTGAACTGGTTGTTGTTGTTGTTGAACCTCATCATCATCTCCTCTATCTTCTTCCTCCTCCTCGTTCACATTTCCCAACCCAACCCCCTCAACAAAAGGAGCATCCTCCTCCATCTCATCCTCATCAACCCTACCATTGTCCCTAGGGATTATCCAGACATTTCTAGCTTCGCGAAAGATGGAGGTTGCGGCCGGGTTAGGGAGAAGGCAATGGTGTGTGTTCCTAACAAGCCAAGAGTAGGTTCCGGCCCTCTTGGTACTAGTGATGAAGCGGAGGGTGTTAACTTGTCTTAAGTTAATCCAAATGTCTTCACTCCCTCCAATCGGAGTGCAAGACTCCAAGAACCTCTCTTGGTTGAAGTACCTTACCAACCGGGTCACCATGCCCCCACAATGAACCTCACCGGTTTTCACCCCGTGCATGATCTCCTTACACCCTTCCATAAAGATGTACCCAAAGTTGATTCTAGAACCCAATTCTGGCTTTGTAGCCATCCACAAAACCATGATCTCCTCTCGAGATAACTTACCCAAGTCTTGCTTGCTATAAACCGAGTACCCAAGAATTCTATGGAGGATCCTAAGGGCCGGATGAATGATCTCACTAGCAAGGGAAGTTTTGGAGTCAAATTGTCGTTTGTGGGCTATGGTTCTCCACCAAGAAACCTCGTTGTACTCACTTTGGGCAAGGGTGATAAGAGGTTCGAAAATATCACCATCCGGGTTGAAACCGAGGGCAATATTGAACTCGGCGAGGGTCATTGTGTGTTTAATGTTGAAAAGTTGGAAAGAGATGATGTAATCGGTGTCCCCAACCCTATTGAACTCGAAAGTAGAAAAGAATTCGATTGATGGCTCCAAGTAAGTTCGAGGGTTGTATTTCAAAAATTCATCTAAGCTAAGGTTGTGTAAAAGAACCTCAAGATCATTATCAATCCCTAGCTTGGCCATATCAGTACGGAAATAGTGGCGAGTGGGTCTAAACCTACGATCTTTCATCTTATTGTAAATGGGAAGTTGTTTAGACCGATTCCACAGTTTGAGAGGAGGTAGAGGAGGAGGGGCGTCATCTTGGTTAGAGGGATGTGTTTGTGGGTTAGGATTAGAGGATTGGCCTTGAGAAGATTGGCCGGGAGATTGGGTGGAGCGGCTTTTGCTACTCTTTGAACGTCTCAAGAGATTCATGGTGGTTTTTTTTTTTTGTTTTGGTTTTGTATTGGAAACAAACTTACACAAAAATCCTCAAGAAAAAGCCCAACTCCCTCAATCAAACAACAACTACTCCAAACTCACACAATCCTCCTTCAAATCCAACCGAAACCCCCAAAAACTACAAGGTACCTGTTTTAATCAACATCACAACCAAAATTCCAACAACAAATACCAATATCAACAATCATCCATCAAATATATACAAGTTTTTTTTTTCAAGAAAAACAAGCATCATTCAAAAATTTCAAATTCCACAAACAATAGTCATGAAATACAAAATCATACTCACAATCAAGAAAATACCAACCAATGTAAAGAAATCAAGCAAAATTGACAAGAATTAAACAAAGGTTAGAAGTATACCAAGATTGGAGACTCAAATCACTCAAAGAGCACCACACACTACCGAAATCGCCGAAAAACCACGAGAAATAAGAGTAGAAGTGATGAAAATGGAGAAATGAGGTTGATTTTATGAAGAATTTGATGGAAATTTGGATTAAGGAATAAGGATTTGATGAATTGAGGTTAGGGTTTGAGAGTTTGTAGAGAGAGAAAGGGGAAAATTAGAGTGTAAGGAGGAAAATAAGAGAGGAGAGAGAGAGAGAGAGGCGCGTCCGGGTTTAGTAACCCAGATCGCCGCGGTCTCTCCCGATACATCCGCGGTCTCGGGAACTCTCCCGCGCCCGCGGAGAGACCGCGGGGCAACCGCGGGGAGTTCCTGATTAAAATTGAGGAAGTTATACCTGATTATGGCCGCGCCCTCTCCATATTTGCCGCGCCCTCTCCATAACTTCCCGCGCCCGCGGAGAGACCGCGGGACAACCGCGGGAAGTTCCTGATCGAAATTTTGTATTTTTGGCTGAAGTAGAGGGCCGCGCCCTCTCCAAATTTCCGAGGCCTCTCTATACTCCCCCGCGCCCGCGGAGAGACCGCGGGGCAACCACGGGGAGTTCCTGGTCGAATTTGTTCTTAAAAATTGGAGAGGCCCCCGAGGTCTCTCCAAGCCCTCGGGGAGCCCTCTCCCCTGCACTCTAAACCCTTCATAAAACCCCTCCTTTCAAACAAGTGATGACAATAGGCAACCTACAAAACAAACATAAAACCAACACAACATAAATTCAAAAACGAAACAAGGAAAATGAAAATAAAAGAAAGGAAAAAGTAGAAGAGAATCCGGGTTGCCTCCCGTAAGCGCTTTTGGTTAACGTCGTTAGCTCGACGTGCTTCACTCCACTCAAGGTGGTTGGAAAAGAATCATATGGTGGACAAGACCAACAAAAGCTTTGTCAAAGTACTTCTTGAGCCGATGACCATTAACCTTAAACGATGAGGAGGAATCCAAAGGAGAAATTTCCACGGCACCATTATCAAAAACATCCTTTACCAAGAACGGACCACTCCATCTTGACATGAGTTTCCCGGGGAACAACTTCATTCTAGAATTATAGAGGAGAACTTTGTCACCTACACAAAACTCCTTTTTCTCAATCAACTTGTCATGAACCTCTTTGGATCGAGCTTTGTAAGTGCTTGCACAATCGTAAGCATCAAGTCTAAGTTCCTCTAATTCATGAAGGTCCAACCACCTCTTCTCTCCCGCACTTGCTAAGTCAAAGTTGATCATCTTGATAGCCCACATGGCACGATGTTCAAGCTCAACCGGGAGATGGCACGATTTGCCATAGACAAGGCGATATGGAGTGGTACCAATTGGTGTCTTGAAGGCCGTCCTATAAGCCCATAGAGCATCATCCAATTTGTCCGCCCAATCTTTTCTATTACGAGCAACCGTCTTTTCAAGAATAAGCTTGAGTTGACGATTTGAAACCTCAACTTGGCCACTCGTTTGAGGGTGATAGGGTAGCCCAAATCGTTGATGCACACCATGTTTCCTCAACAACTTTTGAAAGGCATTATGGACAAAATGAGATCCATTATCACTTATTACCGCCCTTGGGACACCAAACCTTGGAAAAATGATCTTTTTGAATAGCTTCAATACAACCTTGTGATCATTTGTTGGGGAAGCGATGGCCTCAACCCATTTAGAAACATAGTCCACCGCCACAAGAATATATTGATTCCCATATGAGGAGGGAAATGGTCCCATGAAGTCAATTCCCCACACATCAAACACCTCCAACTCAAGGATAGGTTGTTGTGGCATCTCATTTCGTTTGGAAATATTGCCAACCCGTTGACATTGGTCACATGATTTCACAAAGCCCCATGAATCCTTGAAGAGGTTAGGCCACCAAAAACCACATTGAAGGACTTTAGTAGCGGTCTTGGAAACACCCATGTGTCCACCACTAGGGTCCGAGTGGCACATCTTCAAAACACTAGGCACCTCTTCATTTGGAACACAACGCCTAAGTAAACCGTCGACCCCACGTTTGTATAAAATAGGCTCATCCCACAAATAGTGCCTTGCTTCTCTCTTGATTTTCCTCTTTTGATTCTTGGAGAAAGAAGGTGGAAACTCCCCACATGCTAGAAAATTTACCAAATCGGCGTACCATGGGAGTTCCTTCACCTCTATGGCATACAAGAAATCATCAAGCATCTTATCTTCAATTGGCAAACCATCATCATGAATATGATCCCTTTCAAGGCGGGAAAGATGATCCGCCACTACATTCTCCGCACCCTTCTTATCCCTAATCTCAATCTCAAAAGCTTGTAGTTCAAGAACCCATCGAATCAACCTTGGCTTGGACTCTTTCTTGGCAAAGAGATACTTGAGGGCCGCATGATCCGTGAAAACTATGGTTTTGGAGCCCAACAAGTAGCACCGGAATTTCTCAAAAGAGTGCACAATAGCCAAAAACTCCTTCTCCGTTGTTGTGTAGTTCTTTTGAGCCCCATTGAGAGTCTTGGACATATAGTAAATGACATGAAGTTTCTTGTCTACTCGTTGTCCCAAAACACCTCCAATTGCCCAATCACTTGCATCACACATCAACTCAAAAGGTAAGTCCCATCTTGGGCCTTGAACAATAGGAGTAGAGATTAGGGCCTTCTTCAATGTATCAAATGCCTTCAAGCATTTGTCATCAAAATTGAACTCAACATCTTTTTGAAGAAGGTCATTAAGGGGCTTAGCAATGAGGGAGAAATCCTTGATGAACCGCCTATAAAAACCCGCATGACCAAGGAAAGATCTTACTCCTTTGACATTTATTGGAGGTGGAAGCTTTTCTATCACATCAACTTTTGCCTTATCCACCTCAATGCCCTTGTGTGAAATCTTGTGCCCAAGCACAATCCCTTCCTCCACCATGAAGTGACACTTCTCCCAATTAAGAACCAAATTGACCTTTTCACATCTCTCAAGGCACCTCTCAAGATTCTTGAGGCATTCTTCAAAAGAAACACCTCCCACGGAAAAATCATCCATGAAGACCTCCATTTCTTCTTCAAGCATGTCCCCAAAAATGCTCATCATACACCTTTGAAAGGTTGCCGGAGCATTACACAATCCAAAGGGCATTCTTCGATATGCAAAAGTACCATAGGGGCATGTGAAGGTTGTCTTTTCTTGATCTTCGGGATGAATTGGAATTTGAAAGAATCCCGAGTATCCATCAAGAAAGCAATAGAACTTGTGCCTAGTCAACCTTTCAAGCATTTGGTCAATAAAAGGGAGAGGGAAGTGATCCTTTTTGGTTGATGTGTTTAGACGTCTATAGTCTATACACATCCTCCAACCGGTGACCGTTCTAGTTGGAATGAGCTCACCTCTCTCATTCTCAACAACGGTCATACCCCCCTTCTTAGGAACGACATGCACGGGGGAGACCCACCTTGAGCTTGAAATGGGGAATATGATTCCCGCATTCAAGAGCTTGGTGATCTCTTTCTTAACTACTTCTCCCATTTGGGGATGTAGTTTCCGTTGTCGTTCAATGGAAGGAAGGGCGCCTTCCTCAAGTGTTATGTGGTGTTGGCACAAAGCGGGGCTTATACCTTTAAGGTCATCAATTGTGTACCCCAAAGCACTTTGGTGTTTTCTCAAAACACCACATAACGCTTGAGCTTGGCTTTCGCTTAAGGATGCACTTACAATCACGGGGTAAGTAGAATGAGGGCCCAAGAATTCATACCTAAGGTGTGATGGTAGAGGTTTGAGCTCTACCATAGGCACACCATTACCTTCATGTGATATGGTTGCTTGCAAAGTTTCTTTGCTTGAAATTCCAAAGCATGATTGCTCATCCACATCCTCCACACTTCCATCAAGCAATTCCTCATAGAAATTCATCTCCTTGCATGAAGCACCTACCTTATCTTTGTTCAACAAAACATTCTCAAGAGCATCGTTAGAAGTGAGCAAGTGCTCATGCATGGAGGATACAACAACATCAAGGGAATCAATCATCATACAATTTTCCAAAGAGGAACATGGATATTTCATGCTTTCATTCAAATCAAATTCGATAATCTCTTCTCCTACCTTAAGGGAGATCTTTGCATTTCTCACATCAATCATAGCTCCCGAGGTAGCAAGAAAGGGTCTACCTAAAATGATTGGAATGGTAGCATCCTCATCCATTTCAAGAACAACAAAATCAACCGGAAACACAAACTTCCCTACCCTCAAAGGAACATCTTCTACTTTACCTTTTGGAAATTTGATAGACCTATCCGCTAATTTTGACGTGGGGAAAACTATGTCGTTGAACTAATTCTCCCTACGGTCAAACAAATTTATAATCACTCAACTACCTAAATACAAGTATAGAGGTAAGTCAAGGGTCGAACCACTAGGAACGGTTATGTTCAAGTATTTCTAATTAACGCCTAAGCTAGGTCGAAGTCCAAGGTGAAAGGTAACGCTATTCTACTTTCTAAATCAAAAACCAAACGAATGAAACACTAGGGAATGGGGATCAACATGCATTCATGATAACCAAGCTAATTAGGGAGTCAAGCAATCCAAGCAATGCAAAGACAAATAGTAGGAGCAATTAGGGGCATTCAACTAATCATCCTCACACTCTCTAACATAGATTTCTCTAGTGCTAAACAATATAAAGAAACATAATCAAATACTCAACTAATTATGATCAAATCGATATCAAGTGGTCATGTCAATCAATTCAATCATGCAATCAATGCTAGCAATCATGGTTAGCTACTCCAATCAAACTTATGCAACATGCAAACCTCTATGAATCAATTTAATCACAACACAAGAACTACTCAAATTCCCAAATCAATCTCAATCCATCAATCACACATGTTTACCCACACCCTAGCAAGTAAACTACTCAAGAAACATCATCAAAATTACTATCAACTATAGAGAACAAGAATTAACCAAATATCAAGAACAATTACTCTAATCAAACATCAAATATCAAAATCAAACCAAACAAACATCAAATTAAACAAAGCAATTAAATGAGATAAAGTTTAGAAATGCTCATTGATAATAGAGAAAATCTCAAACACAATTGTCACACTTGCATCTTCAATCTCTCAATCACCATTGAAATCTCTCACTTTCTCTCTCTAAAACTACTCCTAAAATAGCCTAATCTAGAGAGAGAAGCTCTCAACCTAAGAGAGAGAAAACTAAGCTAATTGCAAGGTAATGTTAGAAGGTAGAAGTTCCCCCAACTCAAGTCTTTGATAAACCGAATATGGCATTAGGCTCACACTAGCTCCCAAGTCACATAAGGCATTATCAATTTGCATTTTGTTGATTGCACAAGGGATGGAGAAGTTTCCGGGATCTTTCAACTTGGGTGGCATTTTGTTCATGATGATAGCACTACAATTTTCGGTCAAGTTGATTGTTTCCACAACCTCACAAGTTCTTCTCCCACTCAAAATGTCCTTGAGGAATTTGGCATAGTTTGGCATTTGGTTAATCACATCGGTAAAAGGTAGAGAAAGGTGAAGTTGTTTTAACATGTCAATAAATCTCCCAAATTGTTCATCCAATTTGTGTCTCATGAATTTTTGTGGATAGGGGAGTTTGGGTCTCACAATCTCTTTCTCTCCTCTCACCTCTCTAGGTGTCTCAACAACTACCTCATCCAAAGATGCCTTTCTAGCCTCATCCTCAACCAAAATCTCCCTAGGAGCCTCCTTGTCTACACCACTTCTAGGCAATACCTCCTCAAGAACCTTTCCACTCCTAGTAACAATAGCATTCACAGATTTCTTTGGGTCAAGGCCTTGGGAAGGTAGAGAAGAAGGGCTAGCATGATCTTTCAAGGCATTAGCAAGTTGAGAGATTTGGTTTTCAAGTATTTTGTTATGAGTCATCATTTCATTGAATTTTTTATCGCTCACGGCCATGTATGTGTTCAACAACTTGGTTTGATTCTCAATTATCTCTTCCAAATTAGTCCTAGGTGAAGAGGGTTGAGAATAGGAACTTTCCCCTTGAGTTTTTGGAGCAAACCCGGGTGGGGGGCCTCTTTGAGAATTATTTTGAAAATTGCCCCGACCTTGGTTGTTCCAACTACTCCTATTTTGGTTTTGACCAAAATTTTGATTATGGTTCCCACCACCTTGATTATGGTTCCCACTACCTTGGTTATGATTTCCATAACCTTGGTTTTGAGAACCATAACTTTGGCCTTGGTTACCATAATATTGGCCTTGATTTTGGCCACTATAACCTTGGCTATTATAGCTACCACGGGAACCTTGGTTCCCTTGGTTTCTATAACCACCGCCTTGGTTATAGTTGTCAAAATTGTTTTGGCCTTGGAAGTTCCTATTCCATTGACCCCTTTGGTTTTCAAACCGTTGACCATTATTATTTGACACATAGTTCACATGTTCACTTTCTTGGTTATCAAAGTCATCAACACATTCATTAGGACAAACACTAGAATCATGATCATACGAACCACATGCATCACAAAACAAACAACCCAAAGGCATGTTATGCGAAGAGGGAGGGGGTTGAGAGTTAGAAGGAGTACCTCTCCCCTTAAATTGGGAGGGAAGATTAGAAGCTTGAGAAGAGGAAGGAGTGCTCTCCAACTTTGCCTTGAGTGCGGTGACTTCTTTCCCTAAGTTTGTCATTTGAGAGGAAAGGTTGTTGATTGCATTGAGATGGTCCACCGAATACAACGAAGATTGTTTGCTTGAAGAGTCCCTCTCTCCATCTTGCCAATCCCTATAATAAGTCACCACATCCTCAATTATGTCCACAACCTCTTCTTCGGTTTTGTTCATGATAGGGCCCCCGGCCCCTCCATCAAGGCATGACTTGCCTTGGGGACTTAAACCGCCATAGAAGATTTGGATCACTTGGTATGTGGGAATTCCATGATGAGGGCACTCCCTTTGATACTCTTTGAATCTCTCCCATGCTTCATAAAGGCTTTCGCTCGGCCTTTGCTTGAACCCTTGAATTAAGGCTCTTGCCTCCGCCGTCTTCTTTTGGGGGTAGAAGCGGGACAAGAAAGCCTTTGTGACATCGTCCCAAGTTCTCAAGGAGTTAGGCTTCACTTCCTTGTCTAGCCATTCCAAGGATCTTCCAATTAGAGAGAAAGGGAACAACTTGAGGCGGATAAATTCTTGAGAAACCCCATTGACTTTAATGGTATTGCAATATTTTTCAAACTCTTTCAAATGGTTCAATGGGCTCTCATTCTTAGCCCCACTATATTGCCTTCTCTCGATCAAGGTGATCATCGCCGGACGGATTTCGAAGTCATTTGCCGGAGTAGTAGGAGGAGCTATTCCACTTTCAAATCTATAAGCTCCGGGGACTCCAAGCTCCTTCAAGGCTAGTCTAGGATGTTCACCCATTCCTTGTCCTTCTTGAATTTCTTCCTCACTTGAAGAGCTATAAGCCAAGGATCTAATATCCGCTCTTCTTCTTGAAATAGTCCTTTCTATTTCCGGATCAAGGGGAAGAAGGGGACGAACACGGGTTCTGTGCATGCAAAAACTCAAACAACAATATTAGTAGCACGGCTACAAGTGTAGCCTAAAGAAACAAAATCTTTTTGTTTTTTTTTTTTAAATTGAAGTAGACTCAACAACAAAAGCTAAGCACCAAATGCATTCCCCGGCAACGGCGCCATTTTGACAAGGGAAAAATGCATGTCGTTACTACCCTTTCCCCTAGCCAAACTAAATTTGTAAACACCTAACCAACCTTATATGAACATAGGGTAAGTTAAGGATCGATCCCAAGGGAATGCAATGATGAGAACTTAAGTCTAAGTCAAGCTACCTCGGAGATGGAAATGAGATATTGGGTGGTACTAAATGAACTAAATCAAAAGTCTAAACACTAGGGAGATGGGTTCCACATGCAAACCAATGATAATGCTAGATTAAAACTCATTCAATTAGTTCAAATGATTGCAATGGACAAACAATAGTAGCAATCAAGAGAGTTCAATTACTATCTCCTATAGGCCAATCTAGTGGTCACTATGAAAGGCAAACCAAGAAGAATCATAAACAAACTCAATCAATTAAGGCAACTTTTAATTCAATTGGTCATGTCATTAAGAGTTGCAATGCAATCTAGATTAATCTTATAGGGTGATCAATCCTAGTCTAATCAATCTCATGCAAAACCATGTCAACCAAATTAATTACAACAAATCAACCAATCAAGAGCTTCAACTAGCATTTCCATCAATCAAACATGCTTCCCCCCTTCCCTAGCAACTAAATTACTCACTAATCATGAAGAAATTCAAGAACAAATAACTAGAAATTGCATTGATCAACATTCTAAATCAAAATCCAAAAGAAATCAAAATATTCAATATTATCACAATCTAATTCCAAGAAAACCAAACATCAAACAAAAGGAACAAATAACAAGTAAGTAAAGATTAAGGAAAGAAGAAGATCTCACTAAAAATTGATGAAGAAATCCAAACTTGATTGATCAATTGTTGAGTTACAAATCCAAGCTAAAAAGTTCTCTCTATCTTCTCTCTAAATTCTCTCTCTAAAATTAAGCTAATGAAAATTATCTAAAAGTTGGTTTCAAAAAGGAAATACAACTCTATTTATAGACAAAGAAGGAATCCGGCAGTCCCGCGGTCTCTCCCGATGCACCCGCGCCCGCGGGAAAATGGGTACGGAACCCTCCGCGGTTGTCTGGGCAGCACCCGCGCCCGCGGCATCAGGGGCCCGCGCCCGCGGGTAGATGACCCGCGCCCGCGGCTAAATCCCCTGCTCCCAAAAGCTGATCAGGGGGCCGCGGTCTCTCCGAGTGGAGAGACCTCTCCATCTTGCCCGCGCCCGCGGAGAGACCGCGGGGCAACCGCGGCAAGTTCCTGCCAACTTTTGGCAGTTTTGAACATCATAAGCCCGCGCCCGCGGCTTGAAGACCCGCGCCCGCGGCCTGGTGAATTTCCTTGGAGACCTCTCCGAGGCCTCTCCAAGGCCTCTCTAAGCCCTCTCTAGCCCAATGCTTCTTCCTTGCTTGATCATTAAGGTCCCGAATTGTATCCTTTGCCTAGGTGAAACTCTCAATACCTACACAAGCAAACAAAAGAAGGAAATAAAAGGGAAAAAGTGCAAAATAAAGGAAAACACGATAAAAATACGAGAAACAAAGAGAAAAGAGGAAAAGGGAGAAACTAAAAGAAAAAGAACCAAAACTAAGAGAAGAAAGTAACAAAAAGGGAAAGAAAAGACCTAAAACACTACCCTATGAGTGCCATAAATGACACTCATCAATAAGCCACGAGGGAGGCATAAACAAAGCCTTGAAGCTTGCCCCTTGGATCCACCTTTGACTTGGAGCTTCTTGTACCTTCTTTAGGCATAAAAACAATGAAAACTCGTAGAGAGGAAGCTCGGGAATTCTTGGACAATCAATTACCACCTACAAACAAAAGATAAAAGGCAAGTAAAAGAGAAAAATAACAAGTAAACTAGAAAAAAGCATGAAATAGAGAAACTAACTACAAAAAGCATAAAATGAAGAAAACAAGAATAAAACTAAGGAAAACTAAAGAAAAGAGAGATAAAAAGAAATAAAAATCATCCAAAAAGGAACTAAATGAGTGCCAAAAATGTCACTCATCAAATTCCCCCAAGCTAAACTTTTGCTCGTCCTCGAGCAAAACAAAGCAAGAAAAAGAGAAGATGAAAATTTTATTGAAAACGAAAAAGAAAGACTCAAGATAAGAATATACACTAAAACTCATTGTCGTAGGAATCACGGTTGTTTTTAGCTACAACAAGCCCTTTAAACCCCAAAGTCGCCTATGAGGACGAGTGAGGTCTCGTAAGGGTATCCTAAGAGTTTGACCCATAACTCTCCACTAAACATCAATGAGGCAAACCATAAAATTAAAAGAAAGAAAATGAAAATAAAAACAAACCTTTGCGAAATGAATCAACATAAAGACTATAATGCAAGTGAATGACAATCTTTCTCAAGTAGTTAAGGTATGCACGTTTCAAGATATCCAAGGTTGATTGAAACATAGGGTATGCTAGGCATAGGAACTAGTTGTCACAATTCACTTTCATCCCAAACAATCTTACCGCGTTCTTCCCACTAGTCTCAAATCTCCCCTTAGTGAGTGTCCCAATGATTCCTCGAAGGAACCGGAAAAGAATTATTTTAAGGCTACTCGACAATCTTGACTATGCATCCCCTTTCCTTAGGCAATGACCCATGATGCCCTCCCCCGAATAGTGACTCAACTATCTAGGTCGAAAGGTCTTTCCCCAAGGTTGTAACGTAAGGCATAAAGGGTGAAGGTAGGCTAAAATTTAAAAATTTGGTGATTTTCCTAAAAAGTGAAGCAAAAGGGTGATCAATCTTTAACACCACAATCAAGAAATTACCAAACAAAAACAACACCCCTAAGCTTACTTGAAGCTATACTCACAAAAATATATACAAAAAGCGTACACGCTTCTCCCCCAAGCTAAAATGGAGCATTGTCCTCAATGCTTAGTGTAGGGAATATTTCAAGCATTATGATAACCCCAAACTTGAACCCCACTGTGATCATACACTAAAGTACGGTGGCGTTCCAAAGGGAAAGACAAAGAGCAAAAAGAGTCGCCAACAAGTTTTAAGGAACTTGTACCCAAAAGATAATCCAAAAGGACCATCAACTACTCCATAAGGTCTTGAACCAAACAAGGTCCGGGGATGAGGGTACGAATCCAATCTACAAAAGAAAAGACCCGCCCTATAAAATAGGCCTCTACTTTGTTCTGCTCGTATTCATGCGCCCCTTTTCGAATAACATACAAACATTATATTCATCCTACCCTGTTTATCTATGTTGGTTGAGTATTAATGCAAAAATAAATCTATTATTGGCGATCACTTGAATTAAAATCACATTAGCCTAAACCAAATTATTAATTATCTTATTAAGCGTGATTTCAAGTAAAAATTCCATTTAAACCTGCATAAAAGGCGTGATCAAGCAATAACAATAAAATATATCAAGCAACAATAATAATAAAGCAAAATAACAATAATAATGATGATAGCATGATAAGGCATAATAAAGCTTGATAATAATAGCAAGATCCTAGGCATGATACTAACAAGATTAATAACAAATCTTAGCATGTCACTAGACAATAAAGATCGAAGCTTTAAACCTAACATGGTACTAACATGACAACATAATATTAGAAAAGAGCAAAGGCACCCTAAACATGATACTAGAAAGCATAAAATAACATCCTAAAATGATACTAGGAAGCATTAAAAGCATCCTAACATGATACTAGGAATTATAAACAATAATAAGCATGCAATCTACATTGTGAAAGAAATAGGGAGTAAGCTAATCTACTTACTTTGAAGTCTCGTACCTCTTTCTTATAACAAAATACACAAGTTAGTAAACTTCAATGAAAATCAATAAAGAATAGTTAAAGAATTAAATTGAAATCAAATTAAACAAAGTTTAGACTAGTTTTAGACCAAACCCTCAGAAAATATCAAACCTTGCACGTCTAGGGCGAAGGCAACTTCGAAATTGGTTAGATGACTCTAAGTCTAATGTATGCGGAATATTGTAAAAACTAGAAAAGAAAGAAAGAAAGCATAAAGTGCTCAAGAGAGAAAAGAGAAAATTAATTGAGAGAATTGATTGTTGCTAATTGATGATTATGAAAACAGGAATCCGGACGCTATTTATAATGAAAATAATCCGAAAAAACACGGAATTTGATAAGGAATAAAACTCCACGCTGTCGCCAGGAATGGACTCTGTCGCGACGCGACAATGTCTGTCGCGAGGCGACAGGGTCTGTCGCTGCAGACTTGTCGTCTGGCGACAGCCTGTATAAGCGCGTTTTTATCTTTACACGGAATCCGATCTTTAATCAACTTGATCTACGGAATCCGTACAGAAGATGAAATACGTTTTTAAGATAATATAATAATATTTTATTCCAAATAAAAAACCTTTAAAGATAATTAATTATTAATCCTATCAATATTAGAACTAAAAAGAACTTTCTAGAAACTTCTAGAAAACTATAATTAATCCTGATAGCTTTAGGAATAGTAATTAATATTGGGCCCTCCTCTGGATCATTGGGCCGTATTAAAATAGAACACCGGGCCCAGTTTAGTATTTTGGCCATAACTTCCTCAATATTCATCGGAATTGGGCTGATAATATATCGTTGGAAAGGTCTTTTCAAGCCCCATCCAACTACACTATTATTGGACCCTTATCATGGACCAAAATAAACTGAAATGGACGTTTTCATATACATAAAGTCATTTTCAAAAACAGAGAGAAAAGAAATTAATTACAACTAAACCGCGACACTTGACTTTCGAACCACTTTCACCTCATCCGATTATGTTTCGACGTACAAGGCATTCATCACTGGGTTTGGTTTTGGGGAGACACAAATGGGTGTCTACAGAAGCCCCCACTTTGACTGAGTTTGAAGAAACTTATGTTTCGAAAAACGAGAGTCAAAGTATCGATAGGGACGGAGAATGATTTTAAATGTTCTGCGATTCCAAATCATTCTTATAACGCCGATACCTGCAAACTAATTATTAGTTAAAATAGATAAAAGAGTTAAGAAACGCGTATCTTGCACCGTCGAGCACACGTCTCTGGAGTAACCGTTTTGTTGTTGCATTTGTTGTGACAACCTCGACTGTGCCTCGTGAACGCCATCCTTGAAGATAACCATATGTTGCCGTCTTCAATACTCCTGATCCTCCACAGTATTTCGGGAACATCATCAAAAATAACTGTATGTCGTCATCTCCTGGGTGTGGCCATACGTCGCCACAGCAGTATGTCGCCGCTATAGACAATCTCTTCTTTACCTTGAGGGACCGCCGAAGGTGACCTTGCTTCGCCATCTCCATCATTTGTGACACTACCTCGTCTCGATCGTACTTCGCCGCTAAACAATTTCCCTTTATGTTGAGACATTGCCAAAGAATCACTTTACCTATTGACCCTTAATATCATTATTTATCGTTGCTTGCTTTATATTTGTGACGGTACTTTGGTGCTTTTGCCTTTGTGAACCATTATTTCGGTGCGTTTATTGAACCAATATTTCGGTGCCTTTTTTGTTGAACCATTATCTCGGTGCCTCACATATTGAACCATTACATCGGTGCCTTATACATCAAACCATTACCTCGGTGCCTTATCATGAGCCAATACTTAGGCGCTTTCAGCTAAAGTGAGACGATCTTTCATCAAGTCGATCACTCAGTGCATTTTGATCAAGCTGACTAAATCATGTCGATTGCTTAAAGGGGCTAACTGGTGTACCAAGGAACCCAAATTACTAAACTGGACCCGCAAAACCATAAGGAAGAGCCCAGCACTCTGTCGCCACACCAGCGATGGCCAGAAGTATCTGTCGTGAGGGTTTGCCTCTGTCGCCTCGCGACAGAGTCTGTCGCCTCGCGACAATTCTGTCGTTTGGCGACAGAATCGGGGTTTTAAAACCCGTCTTCTTCTTCTTCCTCATTTCGCTGCTCTGCTTCTCATTTTCGCAAAAAACTTCAACAAATTCGTTCTTGCTCGTTTTTCAACCAAATTCGCTCAAACTTGTTGCAAATCGAAGCTTTTCCCATCTATTTTCCCGATCTATGTAAGTTTTGCTCAAACTCTACTCGGTTTTCGATGAATTGTCCGTTCTTGTTTGCGGTTTTTTCGAAAATTCGAAACTTCTTTTGCTTAATTTGCTTTGTTCGTTAAATTTTATGCCTTGAATTTGTTTAATTATGTTTGTATATTACCTTGGGAGTATTTTGAGACTTGTTTGACTCAATTTGGTGAAGAAACGAACAATTCACCATTGTTGGACCTCTTAAGGTCGTGAAGAACAATGTGAGTCGTTCTTGGTGTTTTAACTGCTTTGCTTGCACAATTTGTCACAAATATTCATCATATGTTTGCAAGAAATTGTTTATTTGCTCAAAGAATACTTCTGTTTAGGGTTATTTTACCCCTCACACGTGGCCCAATCAGAGGGTGACACGTGTCAGTCTAGGAATGGACCAAAATGGTCCAATCCCTGGGTGACACGTGTCTTCCCAGATATCGGGGGGAATGACGGCCTTCAGGCCCAAATCTCGAGATCGCCGCAAAACGGCGCAGCCCATCTCTGATTAGGGTTCTGTCACCTAATTAGGGGCACAAATCCCAATGACCCTATAAATAGGGAGATTCCCCTCTTTTGGAGGACACGTTCCTTCATTTATTACACACAACTGTCCCTTTGATAGAGACAACTGAGCTAGACAACCTAGCAGATCCCCTCCTAAATTTCCGCACCCTTTTTCTCTCCTTCAAGTTACTAACTTGATCGTTGGAGACGGAACACCACCCAAACGGTGTCTCCGTTGTTTTGCAGGTACAGAAGCTTCCCAGACTAGTCTTGTGTTGTAACTCTCCCGAGGGACAAAAAGACCCAAAACAACTTCCATGCTTGTTTGAGATTTGCTCTGTTTTAGTACTACG
The DNA here is from genome assembly GCA_024500155.1 of Chenopodium formosanum. Classification (NCBI taxonomy): domain Eukaryota; kingdom Viridiplantae; phylum Streptophyta; class Magnoliopsida; order Caryophyllales; family Amaranthaceae; genus Chenopodium; species Chenopodium formosanum. The sequence goes on from CM044861.1 coordinate 22,994,867, forward strand.
TACTCTATTTTTTTTTAACATAGTATCATGCGGCTTAGGCGAACTTAGATACTGTAGAAACTTAAGTTTAATTACTTTTACAAACTTTAGCATGGCTAGACGACGTGGTTCGAGTTCTCGGTCTAGGGACACGCGTCGAGAGGACGAGCCCACCAGTGAGGGCGAGGACGTGCCTTCTACCTCGGGGTTGGGCGCGATGCCTGATTGGGACGAGCGCACTTTGTTCCACGCGCCGGTTCATCATCTGTCGAAGAGAATCCGACGAGGTCTAGCGAGTGGGAGGACCTGTAGCCATGGCTCGGGTAATTCCACCATCGGCTCCTTGTACGATAGTTACATCTGCCGCGACGAGGGGCTTCGACATCTGTGGGAGTCATGTGGGTTGACTCCTCTGCTGCAGGCCACTCGGGCCATATTTTCATACGATGGGGGTAACCTCTTCGTCCGGACTTTGGTGGAGTTCTTTTGGGACACCACCAACACTTTTCACTTTCCTTGAGGTGAAATGACGGTCACACCAGCTGACTTTAGTCTCATCACAGGATTAGAGTTTTAGTCTACTCCGCTTCCCTTCGATGCTGGCGTCACTGTCTATTCGCCAGAGGTTTTGGAGTTATTGGGGCCGATCGTCATTCGGGCCCAGGCTGAGGCTCAGTCGGGACAGTTGAGTTCCCGATGTATCCGCCGCTGCACATTGGCTGCAGCCTTTGAGGATGATGCGACTACCCGAGAGCAGCGGGTGCGCATCTTTGTGCTGATTCTGCTATCAGGGACGTTTTCCCCTGACCGAGTTAGTAGAGTACTACTGTACTACCTGCCTGCCGTTCGCGACCTAGGATTGGTCGGGACATATGATTGGGCCAGCATGGCCTATGCTGATTTCTTGTTGGGGTTACGGCATTCATGTCGCCACAAGGCCCTATCTGGAGAGGTCGCCCTGTCCAGTTTCTGGAGGGTCGTAGAGGTATGCCTCTTCTTTATCGCTTAGATTTTGCTCTAGATTTTTAGGAACATAATTTTTACTGACTTTCGCTTTTGTATAGATTTGGTTCTACGAGTATTTTCCCTCTCTTGCGCCAGCGAGGCCTTCTCCTCGCGTGCTCCCCATTGCTGCTAGTTGGGGAGGCCGCAGAGGTTCGCCGGAGGTGTTACGCCTTCGAGAGATGATCCTCACGGTGAGTTTTTCTCTTAACTCACCTTTAGCATTAGTATCTTACTTAGTGATATTTCAGGAGCCTAACCTGGTATATCGACCTTGGGCTGGTTTTTCCATCTCTGCACTGGCGGCGCAGTATACAGCTGAGCGTCGCTACTTTCTGGGGACATATGATGCGGTGGTCTACCTAGGGGAGCGGGTGGCCATCCAGCACTCCTCAGATTCTTTCGTTGTTCCAGCTCCTCCACCCAGGCACATGTTCCATGATGCCTTGCAGCGGGATCGTGCTGGTGGTCCTTCGCGAGGTACTCATTGGAGGTCCCACGTTCTCCTCGAGCAGAGTTATGAGGAGGATCTGCTACCGCTGCTGGCGCCGGCTCCTGTCCCTTCAGAGGAGGCAGCGGTATGTTTTCATTTGTTTAGTTTTATTTGCCTTAGGTAGCCCCCAAGTATCTTTTTAACCTTCTATTTTTAACAGGCTGGTCCTAGGGAGTTCATTCCTCCGAGGATGTCTATACGTTACCAGGGTACGTATGGGCCGATCGAGGAGCTCATTCCGGCTGCTCCAGAGGGAGAGTAGTTTGTGGAGCGGTCTATTCCTCGTCACCAGACTCGAGTAAGTAGTTAGGCCATTTTATGTCATCCTTATATTGGCTTTATGTTCGCTATTTTGACTTGATTGTTTTGAAAGTTCTCTCGCGAGGTGGTGACGGCTATGGCTAGGTGCATTGACGCCTTTCGCAGCCAGCTGGTGAGGTTGCGGAACCGTGCTACCTGTCGTAGCAACGATGTTGAGGAGGTATTATTTTACTTTCACTGTTTTTGGTTTTATTTTTGTTATATTGGCTAATCTTGAATTTACTTTTGCAGGGGCAGCCTATTCCTTCTCCGAGCACTCGATCGAGGCCCGAGCCTAGGAGGGAGACTACTAGGTCTGACTCGAGGCGTCGTCGGACTACCTCTAGTGGACGAGGTGGTCGTTCTGAGGCCGCCGCTGTAGAGGATTCGGCGTCATCGCCTGAGGATGCTCCGACCGGGCCGACTGTTCGAGGTGGGATGGGTGGTGGGACATACGAGTTTGGCTCGTCATCGCAGCAACCCTTGCAGCCCCAGCCTCTTTCTGTCGGGTTTCAGGGTGAGGTTAGGTGGCCTGGTCCTGAGCTGCAGTTTGCGTCATCTGGTGGTCCAGGGGACGATGATGGACATACTCCGCGGAGTAGGGCATTTTTTGATACATTTGGTATTCCTCGGGACCTGCGACCTCCGGCACTATAGTTGTACCTGTACTTATTTTTATGTTTGACTTTTATAGGACTTTGTCTAGTGTATTTATGCGACTCATGTACTAGACACTTGTATATATGTATTTATTTTATTATTTATTAAACATTTTACTTGGTTTGTCATTTTATAATGTATGCATTGTGTGTGGAAGAGTGTAATTTTTGCGCGAAATTTTTCCGTCTTTTTTAATATTAGTGGAGGGTACCGACTCTCTCCCCCAAAAAGAAAAAAGAAAAAATGAGGGCAAGTTTAAAAAAGATTAAGCTTTATTATTATAATAATGATAATGATGGTCATAATGATAATAATAATATTGAGAATAATGAGAATAATAATAATAATAATAATAATAATAATAATAATAATAATAATAATAATAATAAGAATAATAATAATAATGATAATAATAAGGAATAAAAACAGTAAGTCAAGTCAAAATCGAAATCAGATACGTAAAAACACGGTTTCCTACGCGCAATAGGTGACGTTATTAAGGAAAGTGCTAGCGCCGCTTGATTTAGTCTGTCGCCAGGCGACAGCTTCTGTCGCCGCGCGACATCTTTGTCGCCTGGCGACAGACACGTTTTCCTATTTCCTACAGGAATGGAAGTCTGTCTGCTGGTGATTTTACCATAAACCGGGTTGTTCCTTGGTGGAGGATCGATGCGATGATCGGTTGTAGTAACCAAGCATATTGTCGTCTCCCGAGCTTGTCAAGACTAACCTTTTATTTCCCTTGTAGAGTCCTGAGACAATATGGTCTTGCACAAACCATCCCTACAGGAGATCTTCGCCGCCCTTATGAATTTCCTGTGTCACAAGAGATTGAGCGCTTTGATAGATACCGGAGTGGTAGGCCTTTATGGGAGGTGATTGCCTATAAGGAACCGCCTTGCCTGTCAAACAAAGTGAAGTAGTGGCTTGATGGAAGATTTCAAAAACCTCAAGAGACCAAAGTGAAGGATCGACTGGGTGACAAGAAAATTCCTGCTAAAGAGCGTCTAGGTGAAAGAATTGAATTCAAAACTCCTACTATGCCTAGAAAGAAAAGTGCTAAAAAGAATCAAGGAAAAAGAAAGGTGGATTCTACTGAAAAGGAAGTTTGGGTAGAGAAGAAACATGGAGTCCTAGCGGAAGGAGAAACTATTGATACCAAGATAGAATGCAGATCTTCTAACGGTTGTCTCCTAGCGAAGGTTATGGATCAAGAGGAAGAGAAAGAAGACATAAATTGGAAGAGAATGAAGAAAGAGAAGAAAGATTAGAACATTGCTTGTCTCTTGATTTCTAAGACAAATTTAAATTTGCTTTAGTTAATTTTTCAGCTTTTTATTGTTTCAATAATGTACTTTTCTTTTATTAATTAATAAAATTTCAGCTTTTATTTTAATTAACTTTTAATTAAAGCAATGAAAACAATTACAACATTTATTTTTCGGACAATTAATTCGAGTACGAGAGTCGAAAAAATTTCCAGAATACGTGAAACTTGTCCAGACACCTGCAGAAAATTGGCGCTGCTGTCTGAGGCACTGTCGCCGGCGATTTGACTCTGTCGCCTGGCGACAGACACTGTCGTCTGGCGACAGAGTCTATTTTCTGGCGCCAGTCTTGAAATTTTGCAGACGTACATTTTTTGCTTCGGGGATACAGCAACTGAAGGAAATAAGGTGGCCGCACCCAATTTGGGTTGCCTACGTATCCTTTAATTAAGGAATCAGGCCAAACGTAGCTCTCTTGAGTGTTTCCTCAAGTATTATGGGTAGTATTTCTTAAGTTGGTCAAGATTTGTCATATTTGAAAATTCATTGCCATCCATGTCAGTTAATTTAGCTGCGCCTCCTGACAAGATTGTTTTGACAATGTATGGTCCAGACCAATTAGGGCGGAATTTGCCTCTTGGTTCTAAAACATTTTTCCTTAATGCTTTTAATACCAAGTCCCCAACCTTGATATTCCTAGTCTTGACTTTTTTGTTGAAATGTCTAGCCATACGGGTTTGATAACATTGGGTATGGTGTAGAGCTTCTAGTCGTTTTTCATCGAGTAGGATTAGCTCTTCGTATCGTGCTCTGGTCCACTCAACTTCATCGAGTTTACTTTCTAACGCAATGCGTAAAGAAGGTATTTCTAATTCTACAGGTTGTACAGCATCCATCCCGTATACTAAATTGAATGGTGTATTTCCTGTTGATGTTCGGATTGACGTGCGATATCCCCACAGTGCGAAGTGGAGTTTGTCAGGCCAATCCTTATAATTTTCAGTCATTTTCTCGATGATTGTTTTTAAGTTCTTATTAGCAGCCTCAACTGCCCCATTTGCTTGAGGTCTATATGGAGAAGAATGGTGATGTTGAATGCCATACTTTTGCAGCAATTCTTCACATTCTGCTTGAAAGTGAGTTCCATTGTCACTTATCATTTCATGTGGGACTCCGTATCGGCAAATTATATTTCTTTCGATAAAGAGTGCTATATGTTTGGCGGTGAGTTTAGCATATGATTGTGCTTCCACCCACTTTGTGAAGTAATCTATTGCAACCAGGATGTATTCATGACCTCCTGTTCCTGGGGGTGTAATTTTTCCAATTATGTCTATTCCCCATGTAGAGAAAGGCCATGGTGAAGTATAGGTGTAGAGGAGAGATGGCAGGATATGTTGCAAATTTGCATAAATTTGACACTTGGGGCATCTTTTTACATATTGATGACAATCTTTGTTCATGGTAGTCCAATAATATCCTTCTCGCATTATCTTTTGGACTAGCATTTTACCGTTAACATGTGTTCCGCATATACCCTCATGGATAACTCTCATAGCCCTTTGAGCATCCTTTTTACCTACACATAATAGAGCTCGTCCATTAGGTACCCTTTTGTGTAGTTCATTTCCTATGAGTACAAATTGGGAAGCTAAAAGCCTTAATGCTCTTTTTTTCTCTTTTGTCAGCATGAGGAGGGTATTCTCCCTTGGTGACAAAATTCAATATATCTACGAACCATGGTTCCTCTTCTGGTTCTTCTTCTTGAATTATTTCATCATCCTCTATGGCTTGAATGTATGCAGGTTTATGCCTTTTCTCTATGGTTAAAGGCATTTGTTCAATTTCTTTAGGTATTCTAACCATTGAGGCTAACCTTGCCAGAGCGTCGGCGAATTGATTTTCTTCTCTAGGTAGGTAAGTGTATTTTACCTTTTCAAGTTGATGGGTGAGCGTTTCCAAATATGTCTGGTAAGGAGCTAGACTCTCACTCCTAACTTTCCATCTTTTGGAAATTTGATTAATGATTAAGGATGAATCTCCAAATATCCGGAGTCTTTTCACGCCTAAGGCTAAAGCGGTTTCGAGGCCTACGACGCATGCTTCATATTCAGCTGCGTTGTTAGTGACGTCGAAATCTAACTTGATGGATATAGAAACATGTTCTTCCTTAGGTGATACTAATAGGACTCCTACACCGCACCCCTTTTGGTTCGAGGCTCCGTCAAAATACAGAGTCCACGTGTCATCCTCTGTCATCATTAAATCTTCGTCCGGGAATTCGTTGTCTTCTAAGGGTGTTGAATCTTCTATTGGGAAATCTGCTAGAAAATACGAAACCACTGATCCTTTGATTGCTTTTTGAGGCATAAATCTTATGTCAAATTGAGCTAAATTTACTATCCATCTTGAGATTCGTCCATTAAGTGTGGATCTTTCGAATAGATATTTTAAGGGATCCATTCGTGAGACTACATAGACTGTGTGCACGAGCATGTAATGTCTTAATTTAGTTGTGGCCCATACCAATGCGAGGCACAACTTTTCCAATGTTGTGTAGCGTGTTTCGTACTCGAGCATTTTCTTACTTAGATAGTAAATGGCATTTTCCTTGCTTTCTACCTCTTGTGCGAGCATAGCCCCCATTGTTTCCTTTGTGACGGTTAAGTATAGTCTTAAGGGTATTCCGGGGAGTGCTGGAGCTAATACGGGAGGATTTGCGAGATAGGCTTTGATCTTTTCAAAGGCTTTTTGACACTCATCGTCCCATATAATTGGTACATTTTTTCTTAAGCTTCTTAAATATTGGTTCGCATATCGTGGTTAACTTAGATATGAACCTACTTATATATTGCAACCGGCCAATAAATCCCCGAATTTGTTTTTCGGTTTTGGGCGGTGGCATGGACATGATTGCTTTTATCTTTGTAGGATCTATTTCTATTCCTTGAGAACTTATGACATAGCCTAAAAGTTTCCCTGAAGTGACCCCAAAAGCACATTTAGAGGGGTTTAGTCTCATATTGTATTTCCTTAGTCTTTCGAAGAATTTCTTTAAGGCTATTGGATGTCCTTGACGGTCTTTTGACTTTACAATCATATCATCCACATAGACTTCTACTTCTTTATGCATCATATCGTGGAGTAGGGCAGTTGCTGCTCGTTGGTAAGTGGCACCTGCGTTTTTTAACCCAAATGGCATTACCGTATAGCAATAAGTACCCCAAGGTGTTATGAATGTTGTTTTCTCCATATCTTCTTCGGCCATGAGGATTTGATTGTACCCTGCGTATCCATCCATAAACGAGAGAAGTGCATGGTTTGCTGTATTATCTACCAAAATATCGATGTGTGGCAAAGGGAAGTCATCCTTTCGACTTGCCTTGTTTAAATCTCGCTAGTCGACACACATTCGAACTCTACCATCTTTTTTCGGAACTGGGACCACATTAGCGACCCATTCGGGGTATTTGGATACCCGGATAAAACCTGCAGTTATTTGTTTTTGTACTTCTTCTTTTATTTTAAGGGCTACGTCGGGTTTCATTCGACGTAACTTTTGTTTTACAGGTTTCATTCCTGGAATTAATGGTATAGTGTGTTGAGCTATTTCTCTATTAATGCCTGGCATATCTTCGTATGACCAAGCAAATACATCGATAAATTCTTTTAGTAGATTTATTAAATCGGTTCTTTCTTCTTTGTTTAATGTCAATCCGATTTTAACTTCTCTTTCAATGGTTGGATCTTTTGAGATATCAACCGTTTCTGTATCCTCAATTATTGGCGTTTTATTTTCAAGTGTTTCCATTGCTTTAATAATTTCTTTGTCATTTTCATCATTAGCCAAGCAATGTTCGTCATCTTTAGATAAAGAAAAACAAGAGGAATAAGGAGAAGAAGACATATTATTGAACTCGGAAATCATTACATCAAATAATGTAATATCCGTCGGGATTTGATTACTAACTATCCTAGGAGTAGGAGAAGAAGAGGAAGATGCTACAACTAAAGACTTAGAAGACTCGATAGGGGGAGACTCTAACTCAGATTCTGACTCAGACGACTCTTCGAAAATTGGTCCTTGTCCTGTGGTTACTGAAATCTTCTTTCCATTTTTAGTGACGACTCTCACCGTCTTGCGCCATCCACGCTTTTGATCTTCTACAGGAGTAATAAGTTTCGAGGGATCGAAATTTTCACTTTGGAGAACTGCTTGGATAAGCGATGAATTATCCTCCACATGCTTTGGTTCGTTCTTTTCCCTTCCAAAGAGGAGTCCCATGACATTAAAGTCAAAACAAGGAGGTGCTTTTTCCTTATATGTTGGAGCTGGGATCTCGTCTAGGAAACAACAATCCAGGAAAATTTCGAATCCAGGCTGCCTTATACCATTCACAACAAAAGGTTCGGGAAATTCATGACAAGGGTAATCCTCTCCTTCTCTTATAAATTGCCCATTTAAAGTAAGAGGATATTGGTCCATGGGTATTTCCCTTTTTTGTATGCGGGCATTTCTTCGTTCCTTTAATTTTTCCTGGGCCCATTTGAAGTCTTTGCGAGTTGGTTCGAAACCAAGTCCGAAAGTGTCCAATTTAGGAAGGCCAGGTAAACCCATATGTTTAGCTATTCCCTTTTTCTTTCCCAGAGTCATTCCGGGAAAGTGTCCTTGTTTTCTTAGGATAGCATTTGTCAGCATGTTTGAGTGGAGGTCATAATGAAGAGGGGTCCTTTCCTCTTCCTCTATTAAGGAGACCTCTTCGCTAAAGCCCCACAAATCTTCGTCATTTTCATCATGTTCCACATTAATTAGTGGATTCTCTATTGTTTTGATCCTCATAGGTGAAGCATCTATAGTGATTGGAATGCCTCCTACTATAGCCTTTACTTGTTGATGGAGAGATGAAGGGACGGCCTTTAGATCATGGAGCCAAGGGCGTCCTAATAGCAGGTTGAAAGAAGCTTTGATATCTACTACTTGAAATGTAGTGGCATGTTCAATTGCGCCTGCTGTTATATTCATAGTGATTGTCCCTAATGCTTGTCGTCGTGAATTATCATAGGCTCTTATTCCTTGGGTTGATGGGGATAAATCCTTATCTCTTATTCCCAGCATCCTGGCGGTTCCAAGTGGGCATACGTTAATTGCCAAACCATTATCAACAAGGGTCATAGGGACATTCATTCTTTTGCATATGACCGTGAGGTTTAGAGCCTTATTGTGTTTGTCACCTTCCGGGGGTAGATCTTCATCTGAAAAAGTGACTAGATTAATTGGACTTGGGAGATCACTCGTGAGGAAGTTTGCAAGTCCCTCAGGAGTGGTGTCCGAATCAATGCCCACTTAAGCCAATGCATCCATAACCGCTATTCTATGTTCTCGAGACGTGGCTAAGAGTTTCCATACGTTCATCTCTACCTTAGTCTTTTTTAACTGTTTGACAACATCGTTGTCTTCTATGATAGGCATGGGAATTTGCTGGATAGAAGGTATGGGTTGCGTTGAAATGGGAGGTTGTACTCTCCCGGACCTAGTGAGTACATCTATAGGTGAATCTTCCTCATCCCAAATGTCACTTACTGGATATATTGTTGATAGAGGAGTTTCTTCAATGTCTTTAAGGTAAACATCCTCATCGTCACTATCCCATACTCCGTTTATTGTGGCATCCTGTGGAAGTTGAACAAGCTTTTTCTCATCAATCAAACGTTGAACCAAATCTTTGAATTTAAAGCACTGTTCTATTGTATGTCCCCCTAATTGATGATATGCACAGTAGTATTTGTCTGTCCTTTTCAGCGATTCAAATGGTCTTGGCTCGAGGGGTTGGACTATTCCACTCTCGAAGAGCATTTTAAACATGTTTGTGTATGACATCCCAATTGGAGTGTATTTCCTAGTGCTCTTTTTAGGGGTGTCAATTACTTGGAAAGAAAAGGGTTTCTTTCTCTTAAGCAATTCATTTTGCTCTTTTATAGCTTCGAAGGTTTGCGACATAAACTTTTTCAATTCCGAAAGTACTAATGTTAATGCCACTACTTTCTGTTTAGTCGCGTATTCTTGACCGGAGAATTCGAGAGCATCTTCGAAGATTTCTTCTCCAATAATCTTGATAGGCTCTATGAGACTAGATGGATCCTCTTGGTTTTCTTCGTCGGAAATAGCCAAAGAATCTGATAGTGGTGCAGTATTAATGCTTGGCTTCTTACTTGCAGGGGGTAATGGGAGCTTGTTATTATCAATCAAGTCTTGAATGGCTTCCTTTAACCTCCAACAATTTTCTGTAGGATGTCCTCTACCCTGGTGATATTTGCAATGTACATTTGGGTTCCAGCTAGCTGTTCTCCTTTCGACAGGTGGATCACCAGATGGTCCAATAGGAGTTATGAGACCTTTTGCATGTAAACGATCGAATGCGGTGTCATATCTCATACCAATAGGAGTATAGTTCTTCCTAAATGGTTTCTTTTGCCCTTGATTATTGTTCATTGCTAGTACTTCATTAAGAGGAAAAGTATTAACATTATTTGAGTGGGTAGATTTAGATGAAGAAGGATTGTCGTTCTTCTTATTTTTCCAGCCACTACTTGAGTTATTACTAGCAATTTTTTGTTTAGTGAGGTCATCCTCAATGTTAATTCCAATATCATATACTGCTTTGACTGTGTTTAGGTTGCTTTGGTATTTTAGATGCTTGGAATATTTTTCTTGGAGGTTCTTAATGAACATCCTAACGGATTCCTTCTCACTAGGTACTTCAACCATTTTTGCAGTGGTTTCCCTCCATTTATTGAAGAAAGAGGTAAAACCCTCATTTTCTTTTTGTTTCAGCATTTCTAATTCTCTGTGATCGGTTTCAACTTGTATATTGCATTTGTACCTTTCAATGAAAGCGGTCACAATAGATTCCCAACTAGAGGTCTTTTCTTTATCAAGTGAAAAGTACCACTGTTGACATACAGCTTCTATGGACAATGAGAATATAGAATGGAAAGCTTTCCTATCTATCCCCTTAATGCCCATTACAGTTTCAAAAGCCCTTAAATGAAAGTAAGGATTATCCATAGCCTTGAACTTAGGGATGTCGTTGGGATTGAATTTTTGTGGAAGAAGATCCTTATCCACCGAGACCCCTTGAGAGCTAATCTCTTGAAATTTGAAAACATTGGATAGCTTGCCCAAACTTTCCTGGATTAGGTCCATTTATTTCTGTTTCTCAGGGTTATTAATTTGCAGTGATAGGTTTTGCAACATCTCAGCCAAGTTGGCTACCTGTCCCCTGACTTCATTAAGTTCTTCTTGACTAGCCATTGCCTTCTTAGCCTTCCTTTTCCTACCGATTGGTTTGTCGAAAAGTAAGACTTGAACAAAAGTGTTGTCTTTGATTAAACGCCCTTCCTTTCTTGACCACGCGCTGTGATTTAAACCATATTTGTTTTAATATTTGACTCTAATTGACTTGACTTTATGTTTAAAATATTAAAAAAAAATGATGGGGTATATATTATATATATATTAAGGGAAACTAAATTGGAGGATTAATATCCGACTTACCCCCCCAAAAAAAAATGACGGAAAACACGCATTCAAGACTCTCTAATCGTGGTTATAACGTGACAAACATGTTATGTGTGTGCTTTATGTGTATCTGAGTGACATGCATTGACTACTAGTGTGTGACCATGAGACTTTTAAATGCCTAAATTCAATTAAAGACTTGAACATGGTTTAAATAACTAACAAACTGATTAATTTGATTAGCAGATCCATTAATTAGACTCATCGTGATGACTCGAGTAAGAAAACTGGACTGTCGCCAAAACAACAGAACTGTTGCCACTGTTTAGAGCCTGTCGCCAGACGACAAAATTGTCGCCAGGCGACAGACACTAAACTGCAGCGCCACAGTCCAAACTCCTGCGCCTTTGCTGGAACATTAATCTGGACTGTTTCCAGTAATTTTACTCTAAATGGACATGCTTAAAGTCGTACTAAGTCGAATTGATTAAATTATTAGCCTTTAATTAATTCAAGATTAATTAATTAATTAATTAATTAATTAGACAAAGTCCTTTTAGTCGTTAGTCAATTTATTAGTCTTGAACACAAGTCAAACAAATGGTTAGCGCACATATAATATATTCAAGCAAAAAGGTACACGTAGTTCACACGTCAAAAACTGTAGGGAATATTTCAAGCATTATGATAACCCCAAACTTGAACCCCACTATGATCATACACTAAAGTACGGTGGCGTTCCAAAGGGAAAAACAAAGAGCAAAAAGAGTCGCCAACAAGTTTTAAGGAACTTGTACCCAAAAGATAATCCAAAAGGACCATCAACTACTCCATAAGGTCTTGAACCAAACAGGGTCCGGGGATGAGGGTACGAATCCAATCTACAAAAGAAAGGACCCGCCCTATAAAATAGGCCTCTACTTTGTTCTGCTCGTATTCATGCGCGCTTTTCGAATAACATACAAACATTATATTAATCCTACCCTGTTTATCTATGTTGGTTGAGTATTAATGCACAAATAAATCTATTATTGGCGATCACTTGAATTAAAATCACATTAGCCTAAACCAAATTATTAATTATCTTATTAAGCGTGATTTCAAGTACAAATTCCCTTTAAACCTGCATAAAAGGCGTGATCAAGCAATAACAATAAAATATATCAAGCAACAATAATAATAAAGCAAAATAACAATAATAATGATGATAGCATGATAAGGCATAATAAAGCTTGATAATAATAGCAAGATCCTAGGCATGATACTAACAAGATTAATAACAAATCTTAGCATGTCACTAGACAATAAAGATCGAAGCTTTAAACCTAACATGGTACTAACATGACAACATAATATTAGAAAAGAGCAAAGACACCCTAAACATGATACTAGAAAGCATAAAATAACATCCTAACATGATACTAGGAAGCATTAAAAGCATCCTAACATGATACTAGGAACTATAAACAATAATAAGCATGTAATCTACATTGTGAAAGAAATAGGGAGTAAGCTAATCTACTTACTTTGAAGCCTCGTACCTCTTTCTAATAACAAAATACACAAGTTAGTAAACTTCAATGAAAATCAATAAAGAATAGTTAAAGAATTAAATTGAAATCAAATTAAACAAAGTTTAGACTAGTTTTGGACCAAACCCTCAGAAACTATCAAACCTTGCACGTCTAGGGCAAAGGCAACTTCGAACTTGGTTAGATGACTCTAAGTCTAATGTATGCGGAATATTGTAAAAACTAGAAAAGAAAGAAAGAAAGCACAAAGTGCTCAAGAGAGAAAAGAGAAAATTAATTGAGAGAATTGATTGTTGCTAATTGATGATTCTGAAAACAGGAATCCGGACGCTATTTATAATGAAAATAATCCGGAAAAACACGGAATGTGATAAGGAATAAAACTCCACGCTGTCGCCAGGAATGGACTCTGTCGCGTTTTTATCTTTACACGGAATCCGATCTTTAATCAACTTGATCTACGGAATCCGTACAGAAGATGAAATACGTTTTTCAGATAATATAATAATATTTTATTCCAAATAAAAAACCTTTAAAGATAATTAATTATTAATCCTATCAATATTAGAACTAAAAAGAACTTTCTAGAAACTTCTAGAAAACCACAATTAATCCTAATAGCTTTAGGAATAATAATTAACATTGGGCCCTCCTCTAGATCATTGGGCCGTATTAAAATAGAACACCGGGCCCAGTTTAGTATTTTAGCCATAACTTCCTCAATATTCATCGGAATTGGGCTTATAATATATCGTTGGAAAGGTCTTTTCAAGCCCCATCCAACTACACTATTATTGGACCCTTATCATGGACCAAAATAAACTGAAATGGACGTTTTCAAATAAATAAAGTCATTTTCAAAAACAGAGAGAAAAGAAATTAATTAAAACTAAACCGCGACACTTGACTTTCGAACCACTTTCACCTCATCCGATTATGTTTCGACGTACAAGGCATTCATCACTGGGTTTGGTTTTGGGGAGACACAAATGGGTGTCTACACTTAGTAGGAGAAAAGAATAAATCAAAATATTTTTGAATATTTCACTTTTCATATTTTTTTGTGTTTTTTTATATTGTAATTGCAAAGTCCTTGCCTTTTGCTAAATTCGGACGGCTTTTCCTAAATGCAAAGGACTAGAAAGCATGTTAAACACATAAAATTCCCAATCGACAAACAAGTGATCGATAGACAACAAAGTCACCGATCCCAAACACATTACGTGTTAACAAGCATCCATCCTCGAACCATTCAACTTCTCCTAAACTAATCCTATCCTATGCAACCAAGGAAAATAAAGAGAAAATAAGAAAGGTCTCACCGGGATTCCAAGCTTAGCAAAAATAAGTGAAGCGATTATAAACCACCTCGTAGCATGCCATATCCATAAGCTCTTGAAGGAACCAAGTGAGAGAAAGAAATAAAAGAAACTATGAACAAAGAAAATGGTTAGTAACTTCAAAACCAATAAAAGAAAACAACAAATAAAAGGAAAATAAACTAAGCAAGAAGTATATACAACTAAAGGAAAGAAAAGCTAAACTAACCAAAGAATAGAAAGAATAAAAGAAATAAAGTCTAGACTAACTAAAGAACTACTCTAAACTACAAGATTTGGATTTAAGGGATTTGGATTAAGGGATTTGGATATAAGGGATCATCAACAACAACATGCCAAGCAAAACATCGCCACAAACAACAAACATCCAAGCAAATTGGGCAAACAAGCTAGCTACAAGGAAAGTAGCCTAGAGATCAAGAAAATGAGGAAACCAAAAAGAGGAATGAAAATAAACATGCAAGCAACTAAGATATGTATACAACAACAAAATGGTCACCGAGCAAGTTATTAGTTCCCCCAAGCTAGATAGAAAATACATCTCAACATCCCGATCAAAACAAAGCAAGCATCAAAAATATAAGGGATGGAGGTAAAAAGCATAAGAAGCTAAAGGGAACTAATAACTACTACCATCACCACCACCACTCCCACTTGGCCCGGCCCCATCGGGGTCTCTGTTGCGCTCGGGGTCATCGAAGGGATGAGGGTAAGGCTCCCATCCTCCGGTGTACCCCTCGGGCCACCCATAATGCCCCTTGAAGAGGTCTTGTTGCCAAGGAGCAAGAGGGGTGAAGTTATCGGGCAAAGTGAGTTCAAAGGGGTGGTTGGGATGGACATGGGGGTAGTTAGGGTCCCCCCTATAGTCACTACCACCCGGAGCTTTGTAATCATAGTGACCATGCTCGTCCGGGTAATAGTGACGCTCGTTGTCGGGGTTAGAAGGCCCCGACCAATAAGGATGCCCAAACGAAGGTAGAGGACCTTGTTGGGGCGGGAAGTACGGATAGTTAACCAGGGGAGTAATGTTCCCACGGTTAACTTCCGCCTTATAAATTTGTTGTTGTTGTATAAACATACCTTGTTGCATCTCTTGAATACCTCTTATTTGGTCATAGATGGCCCCAAAGTTTTGATCGTACATGCCATCCACGTGGATTTTCAATCCACACATTTGCTCACTAAGAGCCCTCAAATCTGCATTGGCGAAAGCATGTTGCCCTTGCTCTTGCTCTTGCTCTTGAGGAGCTTGTTGTTGTGGAGGATAATGTTGTTGTTGTTCTTGATCTTGTTGTTCTTCTTCATCATCTTCTTCCTCATCCTCCTCGGAGTCAAAGTTGGGATGCCGGAAGGACTTGGGAACATGCCACACATTGTTGGCAATCCTAGCCAAAGAAGTCAAGCTAGGGTTAGGCAAGTAGCACCAATGCTCGTTGCCACGAAGCCACTCATATCTCCCTTCACTAAAGCCCTTGGAGATAAATTGGATTCGACCCAATTGTTGCATATCAAAGTAGATAGAAGCTGCAAACCCGATCTCCTTACAAAATGGGAGATAATCATTGAGGCGAAGGCGAGTCAATAGCCTAGTTACCATACCCCCACATGGGATCTCTCCTATCCTCCTTTTGCGAAGTTCCAAGCAATATTGGGCAAAGATATAGCCCAAGTTCAACCGGCCCACATACTTCGGGCGAGTAGACAACCAAAGGACCTTGAGCTTCAATTTACTCAACTTCCCCATTTCTTGCTTGGGGAACAAAACATAGCCCAAAAGTCGGTGTACAACCCTAAGGCAAGGTTGGTACACCTCTGAGATCTTAGCCTTGTTGGTAATAAACTCATTACCACCGGAGATGTCTTCCCACCATGAGTTTTGATCATACTCCGGGAAGATGAAGTGTTCAACGTTGACAATATCCCCATGGGGAGCAAAATCCATAGCGGCGTTGAACTCTTCCAAAGATTGGTCAAAGATGTGGTTGAACAATTGGAAACGCACCCTATATACCCCTCCTATGGGTACAAGCTCTAAGGTAGCCAAGAACTCCAAAGTAGGCTCCTTATAGGTGCGGTAGGCATCGGTGATGAAAGAACCCAATCTGAGATTTAAAAGCAACGACCGCACATCATTATCAATACCCAACTTCAGCATATCGGGTTGGAAGTAGTGGCGGGTTTGTTTTAGGATTCTTTCATCTTTCAGGTTTTGGTAGAAGGTCTTTTGTTTATCGGTGAAGTTTTTCTTTTTGGGAAGAGAGGTTGGGGGTCGTGTTTGAGTGGAGGAAGGGTTGGAAGTACTAGGCCTAGAAGATGTACTAGGCCTAGAGGAAGTACTTGGGCGAGGAGGTTCATCGATGCTAACATCGGTTTTCCGCTTCTTGGTGAGTTTCTTGAGGTATTTAGACATTTTGAGAGGCTAAGAAGATCACCAACAACCAACAAGTAGTAAAACCAATGAACCAAGAACACCACACCCAAATTCACCACTTACTACCAAAATCACCAAACTCTAAATTCACAATTCTTTTCAATCAAACCAATTCCAAACCAATCAACAATACCAATGATCCAAGAAAAACTCCTTTTCAGCAATCTAAGAGCAACCACAAGACCAATACCAAAATCACCATATACTACCAATGTTCCAAAAATTCAACTCACAAGATTTCAACCAAAAATGATGAGAATCACTACAAAATCAACAAACAACACAATGTTATGCAAAATCAATCAACAAACATCACCAAATCACAACCAAAATCAAGATCAAGCATCAAAAATCACAAAATCAATACTACACTATTCATGCTCATACAAATTTGTAATCCATGCAAATTTATGATATAAATGGCAAAATTAAAGCAAGGATTAGTGATTATACCATAAAAGAAGCAAGATTAACCAATTTGAGCAAGCAATTTGAACTCCTAACAAAAGCCCCAATTTTCGGCCACCAAGAGTAGGAGAGAGAGTGAGTGAAATTTGGGTCAACTTGTAAGGAATTTGTAGTGTAATATGGTTTGTAAGTGATTTTGAATGAAAATGGAGTGATTTTAGTGAGGATTTGAGTGATTTTTGATGGTGAATAAGGGAGGAAGAGGTGTGCACAAGAGGTTTTTGAAAGGGGAAGCCGTGAGGTTGAAGATGAAGGAAATGTTGAAATGAAGGGAGGAAAAAGGAGGAAGAAGGATATAGTGCACGTCCACTAGCGTGCGGCCGCACAGAACTGGTGTGCGCCCGCACACGTGAGCTGTGCGCCCGCACCAGCCTCGTGTGCGGCCGCACACCCCTGTGCGTCTCCCTTCCTTCTTTTTTCTCGAAAAATTGATACTTACTACCTATTTTGGTGCGCACATGAATCATGATGGTGATGAGGAACAACATAGGCAGTAGCTAAAATCATTTTCAAACCCCTCAAAGTTGAAAATTCATGTGCACACCACAAAAATTCACTAAGTATCAATTTCCTCCAACATTTAAAACTTGAATTTCCTATCTTACCTCTCTAAAATTCTTACCCTTTTACCTCAAATTTCGACTAGTTACGAACAAAATATGATTTGTGCCATGAACACCTTCTATTCATCATGCATACTTGTTGAATTCCAATCCCGCAAAAGGACATCCTAAAAATCCAAATAAGTAGAAAAGTAAATGAAAAGACAAAGTAATAAAAGAAACAAAATTGAGAAAATTCAAAAATCAAGAGAAAGGTTAGAAACTCCGGGTTCCCTCCCAGGAAGCGCTTGCTTAAGGTCCTAAGCTCGACCCTTCCTGCTAATCATGGAGGATCAAAGAACACCACCTTCTTCAAGGTGGTCGATAGAGCAAAATCTTCTTCAACTTTGAGCAACTTCTCATCGTTGCTTAATGAAACTTTCACAAAATTCTTTTCAAATTCTTCTTTTTCATTTCTCAACTTCTTCCTTTTCCTTGCTTTCTTCGAGTCACGGGCCTTTTTCTTCGGCTTGACTTCAACATCTTTAGTCATGGAAGCTTTCTCTTCATCTTGAGGATTAAGCTTGAACCAATTTGGAAACTCAATTTCTTTCTCATCCCTTGGCTTTTGAATCACAAATTCCTCTTCACTAACATCATTAAGACTTCCACAAACATCATCAACAATCTCAAAAACATTGTTAGTAGAAGAATCAATCATGCACATACCATCAATGGAACGAGAAAGACTAGCACATGCGATATCTTGCACACGAGATAGGGATTCATGCATTGGTTTCAACTTAAAACTCTCTTCTAATTTTCCACACCTCAAAGTGATTTGACCTCCTTTGACATCTATTAAGCTCCCGAGGTAGCTAAGAAAGGCCTCCCTAAAATGATTGGAATATGTTCATCCTCCTCAATCTCTAAAACAACAAAATCCACGGGAAAGACAAACTCTCCAATCCTTAAAGGAACATCATCAATTCTTCCCTTAGGAAGCTTAATAGATCGATCGGCCAATTGAAGTGTTATATTAGATGGTTGAAGCTCACCTAGATCAAGCCTTTTGAAGACCAAAAAGGGCATAATACTCACACTAGCCCCTAGATCACACAAAGCATTTTTAAAAACCATTTTCTTAATTTGACAAGGGATTGAAAAATTCCCCGGATCTTCCATCTTCTTCTGGAATTCACCATGGATAAGAGCACTAAAGCACTTCCCTCCTTCCACCGAACTACCCTCATCAAAATCTTCCTTCTCCTCTAAGATCTCCTTAAGGAACTTAGAGTACTTAGGCATGTCGGGAATTGGCTCGGAAGAGGGTGTAGAATCATGAACAACCTTAAGAACTTCAAGGAACTTCCCAAATTGCTCATCCATTTTGAATCTCAAATATTATTGGGGATATGGTTGATCGGGAAATCTCTCTACCTCACTCATGTTTTCAACAACACACTCTTCTCTTTTGTCAACCTCACAATAGATTTCCTTAGACTCAACCCTCTCCACTTCATTCTCCTTAGCACCACTCTCATCTCTTAGCACCACTCTCAAATTAAAGTCAAATGCATTCAACAAAGCTTTTTGACTCAAATGAAAGTCATACATATTCTAACAAAGCTTTTTGAATCAAGTGAAAGTGAAATACATTCAATAAACATAATTGACTCAAATGATAATCAAACACATTCATACAAAGGTTTTTGAATCAAATGAAAGTCAAACGCATTCAACAAAGATAATTGAGTCAAATGAAAGTCAAACACAATCAAAAATCCTTTTTGAATCAAATGAAAGTAAAATGCATTTAACAAAAATAATTTAGTCAAATGAAAGTTAAACACATTCATACAAAGCTTTTTGAATCAAATGAATATCAAACACATTTAAACAAAGCTTCTGAACCAAATAAAATTTAAATGCATTTAACAATGACATTTAAGTCAAATGAAAGTAAAACACATTCAAACAAAGCTTTTTGAGTTAAATGAAAGTCAAATGCATTCAACAAAGCTTTTTGATTAAAGTAAAAGTCAAACACATTCAAACAAAGCTTTTTAAATCAAATTAAAGTAAAATGCATTTAACAAAGATAATTGTGTCAAATGAAAGTCAAACACATTCAGACAAAGCTTTATAAATTAAATGAAAGTCAAATGCATTCAATAAAGATATTTGAGTTAAATGAAAGTCAAACTCATTCATACCAAGCTTTTTAGTCAAATGCATTCAACAAAGCTCTTTGATTCTAATGAAAGTCCAATAAATTCAAACAAAGCTTTATGAATGAAATGAAAGTCAAATGCATTCAATAAAGATAATTAAGTCAAATGAAAGTCAAACACATTAATACAAAGCTTTTTGAATCAATTAAAAGTCGAATGGATTCAACAAAGATAACTGAGTGATATAAAAGTCAAACACATTCAAACAAAGCTTTTTGAATCAAATGAAAGTCAAATGCATTCAACAAAGCTAATTAAGTTAAATGAAAGTCAAACACATTCAAACAAAGTTTTTTGAATCAAATGAAAGTCAAATGCATTCAACAAAGCTAATTGAGTCAAATGAAAGTCAAACATTCAACAACGCTTTTTAAACTAAATGAAAGTCAAATGCATTCAACAAAGCTAATTGAGTCAAATGAAAGTCAAACACACTCAAACAAAACTTTTTGAATAAAATGAAAGTGAAATGCAATTAACAAAGATAATTGACAAAGGAATAATCGCGTCGTCAAACGACTACACCTAGATCAAATACAATTTATACAACCTAAACAAACCTAATACGAGTATAAGGCAAGCATAGGGGTCGAACCACAGAGAACGATTAAACACTACCAAATGCTATCAACAATTAAGCTAGTCCGGAATAAAGGAAGGTAAACTAAAGGTCTAAACAAACTAAAACTAGAGATAAAACATTAAGGGAAATGGTTTAGGTATAGCATTCACTTGAACATAAACAAAAGCATAGATGTTGAATTAATTATGAACTAAACATGCTCAAATATCGAAATAAAAGATCCAATCTAGCCGCCTTCCGGGGTCAATTGGCTTCTCCTAACATAGCCTCTATGTTTCCACATTAGAACCATATACTAGGAGGTACTATTAAATAACAATCGATACTAATGAACCTTAACTAAGTCAACTTCCGTTCCTTGTTAGCAAAGATTCACCTTTAATCAACTAACAACATGCATTTTGCAAGTAGATTAAAGAATATCAAGCATATAAAGACTTTAATCACAAATAAATCAACTCTAAACCTAGAACATGCTCAAGATCCAACTACACCACAACCATCCCCTCAATGGGGAAAATTACTCACTAATCATGATAATAACAAGATTAATCAACAAATAATCAAGAATCAACATGATCAACAAGCAATGAAGAAAAATCAAAATAAGCAAATAAAACTAAATGCAAAAATATAGAAAGAGAGTAAGAGATTGCTCATTAATAGAAGATGAAGATTTGCAAAGATTCAATCAAGCTCCATCTTCAATATCCAAGTTCATCAATGGAAAAACCCTTACTTTCTCTCTCTAAACTACTCTAATCTAATCTAAACCTAGAGAGAGAAGCCCTCCTAAAACTAAATTAGAGAATAGAATAATGGACAATAATTGTTTAATTACCCTAGAAAAATGGGTATAAATACTAAGCTAAGAAAATAAAAGAAAAGAGAAATAAAAATAGAAAATAAAATAAAATAATAAACAAAAGAAAAAGGAAAGGAAAATAGAAAAGGAAAAGGAAAAAGGAAAAATAAAGAAATAAAGAAAAATAAAATAAAAGAAAGAAATAAGAAAAGGAAAGTAAACAAAATAAAACTAAAAGAAAAGGGAAAATAATAAAAACCCAAAATCCCCCCAAAACATATCAGACCCCCTTCTTCCTTCTTCGATCTTCTTGGCTGCTCTGAATTCTCATCCTCACCATTCAAGCATGAACCGTCAAATCATCACCATCGATCGCCTTCAATCGTGGCCCTTGGATTAGTCGAAGCAATCCCAACCGTTGAAGCTCATTAATCCGTACAGAAATTAGCGTGAAAATGGAGCGGCCGATGATGCTTTCGGAGCGCCCGCTCATGCCTTCTGCCTCGAATTGGTGGAAATTGAACCAAGAAAGGAGCGGCCGCTTCAGAGGAGTGAGCGTCCGCTCTGAAGGGTATCGAGAATTGAGATGAAATTGGAGCTACGGGTTGCGGGTTGCTCTGATTTGGGGCTGCTGCTGTGTGCGGCGGCTTTGCTTGGTGGTGATGCGAGGGAACGGTGGTAATTGGTGGTTGTTGCGTGGCTGAGATTGGTGCGGAGTGTGGGTGGTTGTTGCGTGGCTGAGATTGGGAGGCTGGTGGGATGCTGTTTTGTGCGGTGGTTGCGGAGATTGATGGTGACGATTGCTGGTGGTTGTTGCGGTGCTGCTTAAGCAGCAGGGAAGGTGAGGAGAGTTTGTGTGTGTGGCTGGTGTTAATGTTGGTGGTGTTGTGTGGTGTTGCGGGGTGAAGCAAGGGAACAGGGGAGATGAGTGTGTGAGGTGTTGTTGGTGGAGCTGGTGGTGCGTGGTGTTGCGGGGTGAAGCAAGGGAACAGGGGAGATGAGTGTGTGAGGTGTTGTTGGTGGAGCTGGTGGTGCGTGGTGTTGTTGGGTGTGGCTGATTGTGGTGTTGCTGCTGATTGTGGTGGTGTAGTGTGGGTGAGGGAGCAGGGGAAGCTGGCGTGCTTTGTTGGTGTGGTGGAGGATAAGAGAAAGGTGGGGTGATGGATAAGGTTGGGCAGCAACTTTGGGGCTTGAAAGCTTCTTGGATTGACACCTTTGACTAGAACCTCCAACCTCCGAGCACGATCCTACACAACCAAATAAACACAAGGGAAAAATCGGGACAAAGATAAAATAAAATAAAATAGAAATAAATAAATAAAAAAAAGAAAATAAATAGAGGACGAAATAAAATAAAACCAAGACAAATAAAATAAAATAAATAAAATAGAAATAAATAAAATAAAATAGGAAAATAAGAGGCACAAAACTAAACTAAAAATAATTAAAACTACGCAAGCAAATAGAATAAAATAAAATACGAAAATAAACTAAAACTAAATAAAATAAAGAAAATAAACTTAAACACTCCAAAATTACCAAAATAAACTAGAACTTTATTAAAGAGAAAACAAGAGAATAAAAGGAAAATAAGGGAAAATAAACACGAAAATAACCTAAATACTACCCCTACGAGTGACATAAATATTACTTATCAAATTCCCCCAAGCTAAACCTTTGCTCGTCCTCGAGCAAAGCTAAGGCAAAAGAGAACAAGAAGGAATTATTGAAACCAAAAGAAAAAAAGAGAAACAAGGAAAAAGAATGTACACTAACTCACTGTCGTAGGAATCACGGTTGTTTTTAGCTACAACAAGCCCTTAAAACCCCAAAGTCGCCTATGAGGACGAGTGAGGTCTCGTGAGGGTTTCCCAAGAGTTTAACCCACAACTCTTGACAAAAACCAAGGCAAGGCAACAAAACCAAAGGTAAAGAAAAAGAAACACGAAAAGAAAAAGCAAAACACAAGCTCATATATGGACAAGAGATAAGGACAAGTACTAATGAATGCAAACCTTTCTAAATGGACAAATGTATGCACGTTCCAAGATGTCAATGGTTGATTGAAACATAACACATGCTAAGCATAGAGAACTACTTAGGACTCAATCCACCCTAGCCCCAACCAATCGGGCCACGTTCTCTCCACTAGCTTCAAATCAACCCTTAAGCTAGCTTCTCAAGATTCCACGAAGGAACCGGAAAAAGATAAAGAAATGAAAAACTTTGAGAAGGTAATCCCGACGTCTCAACTATGCATACTCTTTCCATAGGTTTGAAGTCTATCTCCCTCCACCGTTCTTTTGACCTAACCCACTAGAGTCTAAGGGTCTTTTTATTGGTTACAACGTAAGGCTAAGGGTTAAGGCGGGGTAAAAATTTAAAATTTGGGGATATTTCCTAAGTGAAGCAAAAAGTGCGGCCGACACTCAAAAACACTCAAGAATTCACTAAATATCAAACAAAAATACCAATAATGCCGTTCCCCAAAGCTTATTCAACACAAACACACAATATTCAAATTCCCCCAAGCTTGAACAAAGCATTGTCCTCAATGCTTAAACTAAGGAAGAAAATGAAACCATCTAAAATATTTTTGTTGTTTTTGTTTTTGTTTCTTTTTTTTTTTTTTGTTTTTTTTTTAACTTTATTCATTGTCCTTGCCTTTTTTTAATTTTGGACGGCTTTTTCTTGAAACTTCACTTGATTTTCATAAATTTGCATATTGCTTTACAAGCTCAACTCTAACCAAATCTCAAAGTGCTTCTTGTTTATGATCAACATTCTCAAAGCTCAAACCTCACATGCCAATGCTTCACTAACTATAAGGGTTGGTTAACATGGGCCACTAGGTTTGTAATGCGGTTTAAACAAGAGCGGGAAACATAAGGCTCAAATTGGTTAGCAAGTAGGTTTATGCAAAATAGAAAATCAAATTTGTAACAAAATAAAAAGAAGATAAAGAAAAATGAGAAAGAAGTGCCCTTTTCCTCCCCTAGAGTGCTTCGGTCACGATATTGGGAGCTATAAGTCAAAACAAGGATCAAGACATGCATAGCTAAGGATCCAAATGTGCCACACAACAAAGTGATGAAGGCTAGAACAATGTTACCTCACACGGGATTATAACTAAGCAAATACCAACCAAGGGTGCCAAATCTACTATAGAGAGCAACACCATCTTACCACATACCCGTGAACTAAGAATTTGAAAAGGCTTTATTTATGTCAAATATATGTATTCATAACATCCTAAAAAAAGAAATCACAAAAATAGATGTTATAAGAATTTAAGGTCTTGTAGTACCAAAATCAAGCATATTCGTGCAAAATAGTAAGAAGCATTCCCATTTTCTACATACACTTTCTAATGAACATATAAATGCTTGAATTATGTTAAATACATGAATTTATAACTGCCTAAGAATAGAAATAAAAAAAGGCAAGTTAAGAGGTTTTATGGTCTTGTAGAACCGAATCAAGCAAATTCGAGCAACATGGGAAGAAGCATTCCCATTTTCGACATGCTCTTTCTAATGAACATGTAAAGGCTTGAATCATGTCAAATATATGTATTTACAACTTCATAACAAAATGAATCACAAAAAAAAGGATGTTATAAGGTATTAAGGTCTTGTA
Organism: Chenopodium formosanum; assembly: GCA_024500155.1. NCBI lineage: Eukaryota > Viridiplantae > Streptophyta > Magnoliopsida > Caryophyllales > Amaranthaceae > Chenopodium > Chenopodium formosanum. Next base: position 23,019,662 of record CM044861.1, read on the forward strand.
GAACCAAAATCAAGCATTTTCGGGAAAAATGGTAAGAAGCGTACCCATTTTCTACATGCTCTTTCTAAAAAACTTATAAATGCTTGAGTCATGTCAAATATAATTTTTTATAAATTACTAAGCATAGAAATCACAAAAAAAAGCAAGTTATAAGGTTTTAAGGTCTGGTAGAACCGAAATCAAGCAAATTAAGGCAAAATGAGAAGCTTTCCTATTTTCAACACACTCTTTCTAATGAACTTGAAAAGGTTTGATTCATGTCTAATATATGTATTTATAACTTCTTAAGAAAAGAATCACAAAAAAAGTATGTTATAGGGTTTTAAGGTGTTGTAGAACCAAAATCAAGCAAATTCGGCCAAAATGGGAAGAAGCATTCCCGTTTTCTACATTCTCCTTCTAATGAAATTATAAAGGCTTGAATCATATATGATATATGTATTTGTAACTGCCTAAGCAAATAAATAACAAAGATAAAACAATTTATAAGGTTTTAAGGTCTGGTAGAATCCGAATGAAGCAAATTCAGGGAAAATGAGAAGAAGCGTTCCCATTTTCTATACGTTCATCCTAATGAACTTGAAAAGGATTGATTCACTTAAAATATATGTATTCATAACTGTGTAAGAAAATAAATCACAAAAACAAAGCATGTATTAAGGTTTTAAGGTCTTGTAGAACCAAAATCAAGCAAATTCGGGCAAAATAGTAAGAAGCATTCCCAAATTCTATATGCTCTTTCTAATGAACTTATAATTGTTTGAATCATGTGAAATATATGTATTTATAAATGCATAAGCATAGAAATCACAAAAAGAAAGCAAGTTATAAGGTTTTAAGGTCTTGTAGAACTGAAATCAAGCAAATTCGGACAAACTAGTAAGAAGCATTCCCTTTTTCTACATGCTCTTTTTAATAAACTTGAAAAGGATTGATTCATGTCAAATATATGAGTTTATAATTCCTAACAAAATAAATCACAAAAAAAAGCAAGTTATAAGGTTTTAAATTCTTGTAGAACCAAAATCAAGCAAATTCGGGCAAAATAATAAAGAAGCCTTTCCATTTTCTACATGCTCTTTCTAATGAACTTATAAATTCTTGAATCATATAAAATATATGTATTTATAATTTTCTAAGCAAGTAAATCACAAAAAAAAAAAAAGCATGTTATAAGGTTTTAAAGTGTTGTGGAGCCTAAATCAAGCAAATTTGGGCAAAATGGGAAAAAAGGTACCCATTTTTCACATGCTCTTTCTAATGACCTTTAAAAGGCTTGATTCATGTCAAATATATGTATTTATAACTGCCTAATCAAAGAAATGACAATAACCAAAGCAAGTTATAAGGTTTTAAGGTTTTGTAGAACCAAAATCAAGCAAATTCAAGCAAAATAGAAAGAAACATTCTCATTTTCAACATGCTCTTTCTAATGAACTACAAAAAACTTGAATAATGTTAAATATATGTATTTATAATTCCTAATCACAGATATAACAAAAATAAAGCAAATTATAAGGTTTTAAGGACTGGTAGAACCGAAACCAAGCAAATTCGAGCAAAATAGGAAAAAGCACCCATTTTTTACATGCTCTTTCTAATGAACTTGAAAAGGCTTTATTTATGTCAAATATATGTATTTATAATTTCCTAACAAAAGAAATCACAAAAACAAAAGATGTTATAAGTTTTTAAGGTCTTGTAGAACCAAAATCAACCAAATTCGGCCCAAATGGTAAAAAGCGTTCCCATTTTCTACATGCACTTTCTAATGAACTTATAAAGGCTTGAATTATGTCAAATATATGTATTAGTAACTGCCTAAGCATAGAAATTACTAAGACAAAGCAAGGTATAAGGTTTTAAGGTCTAGTAGAACCGAAATCAAGCAAATTCGGGCATAATGGGAAGAAGCGTTCCCAATTTCTACATGCTCTTTCTAATGAACTTGAAAAGGCTTGATTCATGTCAAATATATGTATTTATAACTTCCTAAGAAAAGAAATCACAAAAACAAAGCATTTTATAAGGTTTTAAGGTCTTGTAGAACCAAAATCAAGCAAATTCGGTCCAAATGGGAAGAAGCGTTCCCATTTTCTACATGCTCTTTCTAATGAACTGATAAAGGCTTGAATAATGTCAAATATATGTATTTGTAACTGACTAAGCATAGAAATCACTAAGACCAAGCAAGTTATAAGGTTTTAAGGTCTGGTAGAACCGAAATCAAGCAAATTCGGGCAAAATGAGAAGAAGCGTTCCCATTTCCTACATGCTCTTTCTAATGAACTTGAAAAGGCTTGATTCATGTAAAATATATGTATTTACAACTTCCTAAGAAAATAAATCACAAAAATAACGCATGTCATAAGGTTTTAAGGTCTTGTAGAGCCAAAATTAAGCAAATACGGCCAAAATGGGAAGAAGCATTCCCATTTTTTACATGCTCTTTCTAATGAATTTGAAAAGGCTTGAGTAATGTCAAATATATGTAGGTATAACTGCCTCACAAAAAAAATCACAAAAACAAATCAATTCATAAGGTTATAAGGTCTTGTAGAACCAAAATCAAGCAAATTCGTGCAAAATAGTAAGAAGCATTCCCATTTTCTACATGCTCTTTCTAATGAAATTATAAATTCTTGAATCATGTCAAATATACATATTTATAACTGCCTACGCAAATAAATAACCAATAAAAAGCAAGTTATATGGTTTTAAGGTCTTGTAGAACCAAAATCAAGCAAATTCGGGCAAATTGGAAAGAAACGTTCCCATTTTCTGCATGCTCTTTCCAATGAGCTTATAAATGCTTGGATCATGTCAAATATATGTATTTATAACTCCATTAAAAAATAAATAACAAATACAAATCAAGTTATGAGGTTTTAAGGTCTTGTAGAACCAAAATCAATCAAATTTTGGTAAAATTGTAAGAAGCATTCCCAAATTCTACATGCTCTTTCTTATGAACTTATAATTGTTTGAATCATGTGAAATATATGTATTTATAAATGCATGAGCATAGAAATCGCAAAAACTAAGCAATTTATAAGGTTTTAAGGTCTTGTAGAACTGAAATCAATCAAATTCGGGCAAAATAGTAAGAAGCATTCCCTTTTTCTATATGCTCTTTTCAATAAACTTGAAAAAGCTTGAATCATGTCAAATATATGTATTTATAACTTCCTAACAATATAAATCACAAAAAAGCAAAGCAAGATATAAGGTTTTAAGGTCTAGTAGAACAAAAATCATGCAAATTCGGGCAAAATAGTAAGAAGCCTTTCCATTTTCTACATGCTCTTTCTAATGAATTTATAAATTCTTGAATCATATAAAATATATGTATTTATAATTTTCTAAGCAAATAAATCACAAAACAAAAGCAAGTTATAAGGTTTTAAGGTGTTGTAGAGCCTAAATCAAGCAAATTTGGGCAAAATGGGAAAAAGCGCACCCATTTTCCACATGCTTTTTCTAATGAACTTGAAAAGGCTTGATTCATGTCAAATATATGTATTTATAACTTCCTAACCAAAGAAATGACAATAAACAAAGCAAATTATAAGGTTTTTAGGTTTTGTAGAACCAAAATCAAGCAAATTCAGGCAAAATAGAAAGAAGCATTCTCATTTTCTACATGCTCTTTCTAATGAACTACAAAAAACTTGAATAATGTAAAATATATGTATTTATAATTCCTAATCATAGAAATAACAAAAATAGGACTGGTAGAACCGAAATCAAACAAATTCGAGCAAAATAGGAAGAAGCACCCATATTTTACATGCTTTTTCTAATGAACTTGAAAAGGCTTGATTCATGTCAAATATATATATTTATAACTTCCTAAAAAAGAAATCACAAAAACAAAGGATGTTATAAGGTTTTAAGGTCTTGTAGAACCAAAATCAACCAAATTCGGCCTAAATGATAAAAAGCGTTCCCATTTCTGACGTGGGAAAATTAGGTCGTTGGACTAATCCTCCTAAGTCAAACAAAATTTATAAACACTCAACAAACCTAAATACAAGTATAGAGGTAAGTTAAGGGTCGAACCCAAAGGAACGGTAATGTTTAAGTGCTTTCAATTGTATGCCTAAGCTAGGTCGAAAACAAGAGATAAAAGAGTATACTAACAACTACTAAGATAAAGAAATCAAACAAATAAAATGCTAGGGATTAGGATTCACTCATATTAGCAATGAACAAAGCAAATTGGTTTAGGAAGTTGATTAAGTCAAGCAATGAGAGGGAAAATCAATCATGCAACCAAAAGAGCATATCAAGCTATTCTCCTAGAGGTCTAACTAGCGTCAACTACGATAAACTCTAGCTAGGAAACATCACAAGACACCTCAATCGTGTAAATGCAAGCCACAAATCAATGGTCCGTATCAATGTGAACTTACAATGCAATCTAGTGTGAATAACAAGGGTGATCAAGCCTAAATCAAACACACAAATGCACATAATCAATTAACCAATTTAATCACATCATCAACTCCATCAAAATCCCCAATCTACATCAATTCATTACATTATACAAGCTTCACCAAATCCCTAACCAAAAAACTACTCTAGCAACATCATCAATTCAACCAACAACTAAAGAAATCAACAATCTACTATCAAAGAATCAACAATTAAAGAAGAACAAATACTCTAATCAAACATCAATCATCAAATCATCAAAACTCAATCAAAATCAACAATCTAAACAAGAATACTAAACAAAACAATAAATGAGATAGAGTTTAGAAATGCTCATTGATAATAGAGTAGATCTCCAATACAATTGTCACCATTGGATCTTCAATCTCTCAATCACCATTGAAATTCTTCACTTTCTCTCTCTAAAATCTACTCCTAAAACTAACCCCTAAATCTAGAGAGAAAAGCTCTCAACTAAGCTAAGAATATGATCTAATTCTATTATGAATTGTTACTACAAAAAGAGAAGGGAAAAACTATATATACAAAGGAGAAGGTCGGTATTGACGCCCAAGAAGAGACCCACGCAGGTGCGGGCGCTCGGAGGAGAGAGAACGGTGCGCACGGGAGCACACCCAGGTATGTGCGCCCGCACACACCAGATGTGCGGCCGCACACGACTGATGTGCGGCCGCACACTCCTCATGTGCGCCCGCACATAGCTGCAGCGCCTTCCTTTCTTCTTTGCCCTTGCTCACGAGGTGCACGCATCCTAGACGATGATGATGGAGGACAAGGTAGGCAGCAACTTCCTTGAATTTCTTGAAGAAAATGAGCCATGAGGAAGGCATTTATAAGGCCTTGAAGCATGCCCCTTTGATCCCTCTTTTGATTTGAAACTTCTTGCACAAGCTTTAGCCATGAAAACAATGAAAGATCATGGAGAGGAAGCTCGGGAATCCTTGGACAATCAATCACAACCTACAAACAAAGGAGAAAAGGCAAATAAAAGGGAAAAATAACAAATAAACTAGAAAAAGCACAAAATAGAGAAACTAACTACAAAATGCATAAAATGAAGAAAACAAGAATAAAATTAAGGAAAACTAAAGAAAGGGAGATAAAATGGAATAGAAATCATCCAAAAAGGAACCAAATGATTGCCAAAAATGTCACTCATCAAATTCCCCCAAGCTAAACTTTTGCTCGTCCTCGAGCAAAACAAAGCAAGAAAGAGAGAGGATGAAAATTTTATTGAAAAAGAAAGACTCAAGATAAGAATATACACTAAAACTCATTATCGTAGGAATCACGGTTGTTTTTAGCTACAACAAGCCCTTTAAACCCCAAAGTCGCCTATGAGGACGAGTGAGGTCTCGTAAGGGTATCCTAAGAGTTTGACCCATAACTCTCATAATAATACAAACAAGGCAAAGCATGAACAAGAAAACAAAATACAAGAAAAGCAAACAAATGTTCTTGAAAGGACTTTTTCAAATGTACAAGCACAAGTGGATGCAAATCTTTCTAAACAAGTAAGGGAGTGCACGTTCTAAGATACCCAAGGTTGATTGAAACATAAATATGCTAAGCATAGGAACTAGCTTTCACAATCCACTTTCATCCCAAACGATCTTACCGCGTTCTTCCTAATATCTTCAAATCGACCTCAAGTGAGCATTCCAATGATTCCACGAAGGAACCGGAAAAAGAGAATTTTTTAGGCTACTCGACATCTTGACTTTTGCATTCCCTCTCCCTATTCCTAAGACTCACATTCCTCTCCACCGATGAGTGACTCAACCATTTAGGTCAAAAGGTCTTTCCCCAAGGTTGTAACGTAAGGCAATAAGGGTGAAGGTAGGCTAAAAATTTGAAATTTGGTGGTTTTCCTAAAAGTGAAGCAAAGAACGGGCCCTTTCTTAGAATCACAATCAAGTAGACACCAATCCAAACAAAAATACTCACATCCCCAAGCTTATTCAAAGCTATAAACCACAAACATATACACAAAAAGCGTGAGAATGCTTCCCCCCAAGCTTAAATGGAGCATTGTCCTCAATGCTCAAAAAGGGAGAAAACTCACAACAAAATATTTTTGGATTTTTCATTTTTCACTTTTTTTTTTCTTCTTTTTTTTTTTAATAGTGCTTTGTCCTCGCCTCTTTTAACTTTGGACGGCTTTTTCAATGTTGCACTTATTTGTCCATGCCTTTTGTAATGTAGGACGGCTTTTACTCAAACTCATTTGCCATTATTCACAAAGAAATCATAACACAATCTTGCTTTCATAAGAACCAAACATTTCAACTTCTCCACCACAAACTCCATCAAGAATGATCAATTGCTTCACAAAAACCAAGAAAGAAAGATAAATGAAACAAAAGGCCAAAAGAGCTAAAGATGTGGTTTGAAAAGAAGGGATAAGGCTCAAATGGTTGCAAGAAGGAAAATGTAAACCCAAAAATAACAAAAAAAAATGAATAAAACTATCCTAAAAATGAAAAATACCACCCCGAAAAAGGTGCCTTTGTCCTCCCTAAATGGTTCGGTCTCGGATTCAAGATCTATGAGTCAAGTTTCAAGATTAGGTTTGCAAAAAGTCAAGGATCCATGCCGCTCATACAAGTATAGGTAGAAGGCTTGAAAAACAAAGAACTCACACGGATGTAGCAAAAACTCACTATTGGTGTCAAATAGACTATAGGAAGCAACTACCAAACGGGCCACAAACAAGTAGAATCCGGCTTCATGTTCCCACTAGTTCTAACCAACTACCTTAGCATGCTTTATCCTACAATCAACCAAGCGTACTCTCAAACCGTGCACACCATTACCATTTAGGAAGAAAAGCATTCAATTATACAAGTCCAAATGTTATTATGTCCAAAGCAAGAACAAAACAAAACACATTGCAAATTTGCCTTGATTGAAAGGAAAATCTTTTTGGAGTTTTTCAAAATAAGAGAAACATGGAAAAGCATATACAAAGGTGCAAAGCATATATGAATCAAAATCCCACCAAACATGATAGAATACCCTCCCCCAAGCTTGAATGAGACAATACACTCAAACATAAATCATATAATCCATGGGAGGGGAAAACAAGGAGATCAATCCAACAATCCAACATATGTCCAACAAGTCTCCAACCAATAGAGAAAGAGCAAGGAAAGATATTACCGGATTTGAGGTGGGTGTAAATACCCGCAAATGACCCAATTAAACCTTTCATAGCTAATTTCTCAAGAATTGAACCTTGTTTCCATATGCTCGCAAAGATAGGAGTCAACCTTCCTTAATGCTTGATCCAAATTGAAGCACCAAAGTATATCAAGTCATGTACCTAGCAAAAGGCACAAAAACATTTCCATGAGAGAAAATCTATTCTAAAAAGAAAAGGAAAATCTAATCTAAAACATGGGTTACTTCCCAAGAAAGGCTTGCTTAAGGTCCAAGCTTGACCGCTCTAGTAAAATAATAATTCAACGCACGCAAGAGCTTGTCAAATGCACTACTACACATTTCATAAGAAAGTAAGTGTGCACATGACAAAAATAAGGCATGCAACAAGCAAAGTGCACACCTATGAGGAGAGAGATACCAAGGGAAGGAAGAAGAATCAAAAGAAAACTCAACAAAATAAGAAGAAAAAGAAAGATAAGAAGAAAAGGAAAAAGAAGGCAAACTCTCCTCAAAATATTTTTGGGTGGCAACATCACCCTTTTCCCAAATTGGAGACAAATGAGCCACATTCAAATCATCATAGACATAAGGATCCCCAATAGGCTTACCAACAAAGGAAGGGAGAAAAATAGGGCAATAGGGGATGTGGTTAAACTTTTGAGGGAAAGGGGTATGAGAAATAGGCAAAGGGTTAGCTACTCCCTCAACATAAGGTCTCACATCACCAATGAGGGCATGAAAATCAATCATAGAATCCTCAAAAGATGAACGCTCATGATCACCATCTCCCTCAAACATCCAACTCCCAAGAGGAACCACATAATCTCCTCCATTACCTTCATGAACAATAGCTCCCTCAACTTCCTTAAAGCCTAGAGTCTCAAAACCATGCATGAATGGAGGCAAATTAATTTCAAAATCATCTCTCTCCCATGAAGCATCATCAATGAACTTGCTTAAAAGGCTATGGCTATTCCCTATGCACTCAACAAACATAATTGTCATAACCTCAAACGAGTCCAAATACTCATGGATAGAAGAGTCACATTCATACACTTGAAACTCATCACAATCAACAAAGGAAGAGATGTCTAGACTTAAAATTTCATCAAACTCATTATCACTCTCGACTCTCTCTCCTTCACTCCTATGCTCAACAATAGGATCCTCACACACACTTGGTTGCTCGGAATTACCATCATCACCCTCAACACACACATTAGATTTGTAACTTTCACACATAAGCATCTAGGATGACAAATGGCTTCCTAGCTCTTCATTTCTCCTTCTTCCCTCCTCAAGACGCTCTTCATTCTTTTTCATAATCTCCAATTGACTTCTTAAACAATTAAGAGTCGACTCTTTGTTAGGCCCAAGATCATCACGAAGCTCAACATGCCTAATTTGAGTTTCCAAGGTAGTAATAAGAGATTCAAAAGGGGTAGGAGATTGAGGCTCAACAAGAGAAGAAGAAGTACAACCAAAAGTGGGATCATCATCATAAAAAACATGAGCATTTTCATCAAATAGGGGGTTGGGAGCATTTTCAAATGTATGAGATTTGTTAGCTTGAACATGCAACACAATATCATGAACAAAAGAGGAAATAGAATTGGAAGCATTTGTTCTAAGTTCAACTATGGGGTCATGTGACACATCATGGTAAATCATGCTAGCATTGAAAGAATTAACACATTGCACATCAAAAATAGAAGCACGTTTACCCTTGTTATAGACTTCCCAAGCAAACCAAACATAAAATTTCCAAGCATCTTCAATAGAAAATGCTCTAAAATCACCATTATGCATTCCTTCAACTATATCCCTAGTTTGCTCATTCAAACCATGATAACAAATCTCACAAGCTTCCCAAAGACTACAACAATTATAGTCAAGAAATTCCTTAAGTCTATTGAAATATTCACAAAAAGGATCATCATCATGTTGAGAAAAAGATAAACATGCCATTTTTACAAGGAAGACAAAAACAAAATAAAAGAAAAGTATACACAAAGACCAAGACTCAAGCAATTAAAAACACTCAAACATAGACACCGTTCCCCGGCAACGGCGCCATTTTGACGTGGGAAAATTAGGTCGTTGGACTAATCCTCCTAAGTCAAACAAAATTTATAAACACTCAACAAACCTAAATACAAGTATAGAGGTAAGTTAAGGGTCGAACCCAAAGGAACGGTAATGTCTAAGTGCTTTCAATTGTATGCCTAAGCTAGGTCGAAAACAAGAGATAAAAGAGTATACTAACAACTACTAAGATAAAGAAATCAAACAAATAAAATGCTAGGGATTAGGATTCACTCATATTAGCAATGAACAAAGCAAATTGGTTTAGGAAGTTGATTAAGTCAAGCAATGAGAGGGAAAATCAATCATGCAACCAAAAGAGCATATCAAGCTATTCTCCTAGAGGTCTAACTAGCGTCAACTACGATAAACTCTAGCTAGGAAACATCACAAGACACCTCAATCGTGTAAATGCAAGCCACAAATCAATGGTCCGTATCAATGTGAACTTACAATGCAATCTAGTGTGAATAACAAGGGTGATCAAGCCTAAATCAAACACACAAATGCACATAATCAATTAACCAATTTAATCACATCATCAACTCCATCAAAATCCCCAATCTACATCAATTCATTACATTATACAAGCTTCACCAAATCCCTAACCAAAAAACTACTCTAGCAACATCATCAATTCAACCAACAACTAAAGAAATCAACAATCTACTATCAAAGAATCAACAATTAAAGAAGAACAAATACTCTAATCAAACATCAATCATCAAATCATCAAAACTCAATCAAAATCAACAATCTAAACAAGAATACTAAACAAAACAATAAATGAGATAGAGTTTAGAAATGCTCATTGATAATAGAGTAGATCTCCAATACAATTGTCACCATTGGATCTTCAATCTCTCAATAACCATTGAAATTCTTCACTTTCTCTCTCTAAAATCTACTCCTAAAACTAACCCCTAAATCTAGAGAGAAAAGCTCTCAACTAAGCTAAGAATATGATCTAATTCTATTATGAATTGTTACTACAAAAATAGAAGGGAAAAACTATATATACAAAGGAGAAGGTCGGTATTGACGCCCAAGAAGAGACTCACGCAGGTGCGGGCGCTTGGAGGAGAGAGAACGGTGCGCACGGGAGCACACCCAGGTATGTGCGCCCGCACACACCAGATGTGCGGCCGCACACGACTGATGTGCGGCCGCACACTCCTCATGTGCGCCCGCACATAGCTGCAGCGCCCTCCTTTCTTCTTTGCCCTTGCTCACGAGGTGCACGCATCCTAGATGATGATGATGGAGGACAAGGTAGGCAGCAACTTCCTTGAATTTCTTGAAGAAAATGAGCCATGAGGAAGGCATTTATAAGGCCTTGAAGCATGCCCCTTTGCTCCCTCTTTTGATTTGACACTTCTTGCACAAGCTTTAGACATGAAAACAATGAAAGATCATGGAGAGGAAGCTCGGGAATCCTTGGACAATCAATCACAACCTACAAACAAAGGAGAAAAAGCAAATAAAAGGGAAAAATAACAAATAAACTAGAAAAAGCACAAAATAGAGAAACTAACTACAAAATGCATAAAATGAAGAAAAGAAGAATAAAATTAAGGAAAACTAAAGAAAGGAGAGATAAAATGGAATAGAAATCATCCAAAAAGGAACCAAATGAGTGCCAAAAATGTCACTCATCAATTTCCTGCTTTCATCTTTCTAATGAAATTATAAATGCTTGAATGATGTCAAATATATGTATTATTAACTAGCTAAGCATAGAAATCACTAAGACAAAGCAAGGTATAAGGTTTTAAGGTCTATTAGAACAGAAATCAAGCGAATTCGGCCATAATGGGAAGAAGCGTTCCCATTTTCTACATGCTCTTTCTAATGAACTTAAAAAGGCTTGATTCATGTCAAACATATGTATTTATAACTTCCTAAGAAAAGAAATCACAAAAACATAGCATGTTATAAGGTTTTAAGGTCTTGTAGAACCAAAATCAAGCAAATTCTGCCATAATAGTAAGAAGCATTCCCGTTTTATACATGCTAAAAGTGATTGAACGATTATTAATTCCTTCTAATATTTCTTTTGTATAGAACAAGATGACTTGTTTTCGTTTTTATTTATTAAAACATATTATGTAAATTACTTCAATTACTCTTAATAAATTAGCAACAAATTATAACACAACTTTCTTCTAATGGCAAGAAATTAAAGTGTGATGTCATTTTAGCAAGAAATAGTAAAACAAGTGTCCCTAATAGCAACAACTAGAAATTTGTTGCCAAACGTTTTGTAAAATGGCATTGCTAAATGACAACAAATAAAAAATCTGTTGTCATCTAGCAACAACAACGAGACGGCTAATTTCTAATAGGAACAACTCAAAAATTTAGTGCCTCAATTTGATTCTAAATCGCTACAAATAAAAAATTAGTTGTCAGAATTTGTTGATATATGGAAACGAGACAAAATTGATGAAATTTAGCAACAACTAGTAAGAAAACTTGTTTTCAATAGCAAGAAAAAAAAGATATATTGAATCAAATGAAAGTCAAATGCATTCAACAAAGGTAATTGGGTCAAATGAAAGTCAAACACAATGATACAAAGCTTTTTGAATCAAATAAAACTTAAATGCATTCAACAAAGCTAATTGAGTCAAATGAAAATCAATCACATTCAACAACGCTTTTTAAATCAAATGAAAGTCAAATGAATTCAACAAAGACAATTGAGTCAAATGAAAGTCAAACACATTCAAACAAAGCTTTTTGAATCAAATGAAAGTCAAATGCATTCAACTAAATTAATTGAGTCAAATGAAATTCAAACACATTCAACAATGCTTTCTAAATCAAATGAAAGTCAAATACATTCAACAAAGACAATTGGGTCAAATGAAAGTCAAACACATTCAAACAAAGCTTTTTGATTTAAATGAAAGTCAAATGCATTCAACAAAGGTAATTGGGTCAAATGAAAGTCAAACACATTGATACAAAGCTTTTTGAATCAAATAAAACTTAAATGCATTCAACAAAGCTAATTGAGTCAAATGATAGTCAAACACATTCAACAACGCTTTCTAAATCAAATGAAAGTCAAATGCATTCAACAAAGACAATTGAGTCAAATGAAAGTCAAACACATTTAAACCAAGATTTTTGAATCAAATGGAAGTCTAATGCATTCAACATATCTTTTTAACTCAAATGAAAGTCAAACACATTTAAACAAAGCTTTTTGAATCTAATGAAAGTCAAATGCATTCAACGAAGCTTTTTGACTCAAATGAAAGTCAAACACATTCAAACAAAGCTCTTTGAATCAAATGAAAGTTAAAGGCATTCATCAAAGCTTATTGAGTCAAATGAAAGTCAAATACTTTCAAAAAAGCTTTTTGAATCAAATGAATGTAAAATATAACAACTAGTAAGACGGCTAATTTCTAATAGGAACAATTCAAAAATTTGTTGCCTCAATTTGTTTCTAAATCGATACAAATAAAAAATTAGTTGATAGAATTTGTTGACATATGAAAACAAGACAAAATTTGAGGAAATCTAGCAACAACTAGTAAAACAACTTGTATTCAAAAGCAACAAAATAGAGATATACTGAATGAAATGAAAGACAAATGCATTCAACAAAGGTAATTGAGTCAAATAAAAGTCAAACACGTTCATACAGAGCTTTTTGAATCAAATAAAACTCAAATGCATTCAACCAAGCTATTTGAACCAAATGAAAGTCAAACACATTAAACAACGCTTTTTGATCCAAATGAAAGTCAAATGCATTCAACAAAGATAATTAAGTCAAATGAAAGTCAAACTCATTCAAACAAAGGTTCTTGAATCAAATGAAAGTCAAATGTATTCAACAAGGATAATTGAGTCAAATGAAAGTCAAACACATTCATACAAAGCTTTTGGAATCAAATGAAAGTCAAATGCATTCAATAAAGGCAATTGAGTCAAATGAAAGTCAAACACTTTCAAACAAAGTTTTTTGAATCAAATCAAAGATAAATGCATTCCTTATAGTTAATTAAGTCAAATGAAAGTCAAACACATTCAAACAATGCTTTTTTAACCAAATGAAAGTCAAATGCATTCAACAAAGCTAAATTGAGTAAAATGAAAGACAAACTCATTCAACAAAGCTTTTTGAACCAAATGAAAGTCAAACACATTCAAACAGAGCTTTTAAAATCAAGTGAAAGTAAAATGCATTCAACGAAGATAATTGAGTCAAATGAAAGTCAAACACATTCATACAAAGCTTTTTAAACAAATGAAAGTAAAATGCATTCAACAAAGCTAATTGAGTCAAATCAAAGTAAAACACATTCAAACAAAGCTTTTTGAATTAAATGAAAGTGAAATGCAATTAACAAAGCTAATTGAGTCAAATGAAAGTCAAAACACATTCAAACAAAGCTTTTAAAATCAAATGAAAGTCAAATGCATTCAACAAAGTTTATTGAGTTAAATAAAGTCTAACACATTCAAACAATGCTTTTTTAATCAAATGAAAGTCAAATGCATTCAACAAATCTAATTGAGTAAAATGAAAGTCAAACTCATTCAACAAAGCTTGTTGAACCAAATTAAAGTCAAACACATTTAAACAAAGGTTTTAAAATCAAATGAAAGTCAAATGCATTCAACAAAGCTAATTGAGTAAAATGAAAATCAAACACATTCAACAAAGCTTTTTGAACCAAATGAAAGTCAAACACAATCAAACAAAGCTTTTTAAATCAAATGAAAGTCAAATGCATTCAACGAAGCTAATTGAGTCAAATGAAAGTCAAACACATTCAAACAAAGCTTTTTGAATCAAATAAAAGTCAAATGCATTGAACAAAGCTAATTGACTCAAATGAAAGTCAAACACATACCAACAAAGCTTTTTATATTAAACGAAAGTCAAGTGCATTCAACAATGCTTTATAACTCAAATGAAAGTCAACACCTTTAAACAAAGCTTTTTGAATCAAATGAAAGTCAAATGCATTCAACAAACATAATTAAGTAATATGAAAGTCATACACATTCTAACAAAGCTAATTGAGTTAAATGAGAGTCCAACACATTCAATCAAAGCGTTTTGAATCAAATAAAAGTCAAATGCATTCAATAAAGATAATTGTGTCAAATTAAAGTCAAACACATACATACAAAGCCTTTTGAATCAAATGAAAGTCAAATGCGTTCAGCAAAAATAATTGAGTCAAATGAAATTAAAACACATTCAAACAAAGCGTTTTATATCAAATGAAAGTCTAATGCATTCAACAAAGCTAATTGAGTCAATTGAAAGTCAAACACATTCAAACAATACTTTTTGAATAAAATGAAAGTCAAATGCATTCAGCAAAGGTAATTGAGTCAAATGAAAGTCAAACACATGCAAACAAAGCTTTTTCAATCAAATGAAAGTGAAACACATTCAAACAAAGCTTTTTGAATTAAATGAAAGTGAAATGCAATTAACAAAGCTAATTGAGTCAAATGAATGTCAAACACATTCATACAAAGCTAATTGAGTTAAATGAAAGTCAAATGCAGTCTACAAAGCTAATTGAGTCAAATGAAAGACAAACACATTCTAACAATGCTTTTTGAATCAAACTAAAGTCAAATGCATTAAACAAAGATAATTGAGTAAAATAAAAGTCAAACACATTGAAAGAAAGCTTTTTGTATCAAATGAAAGTAAAATGCATTCAACAAAGCTAATTGAGTCAAATGAAAGTCAAACACATTCAAACATTGGTTTTTGAATCAAATGAAAGACAAATGCATTCAAGAAAGATAATTGAGTCTAATGAAAGTAAAACATATTCATACAAAACTTTTTGAATCAAATGAAAGTCAAATGCATTCAACTAAGCTAATTGAGTCAAATGAAATTCAAACGCATTCAAACGAAGCTTTTTGAATCAAATGAAAGTAAAATGCATTCAAGAAAGGTAGTTGAGTCAAATAAAAGTCAAACACATTCAACAAAGCTTGTTGAATTAAATGAAAGTTAAATGTAATTAACAAAGCTAATTGAGTCAAATGAAAGTCAAACACATTATACAAAGCTAATTGATTCAAAATGAAAATTTTGTTTTTGCGAGATGTTGTAAGTCGGTAACCCAGCCTCCCATAATTGCTTTAACTCTTCAATAAGAGGGCGCAAGTACACATCGAGATTCCCTTTAGGATTCTTCGGACCTGGAATTATCAAACTTAGAAACATAAAAGGTTTCTTCATGCACAATTCAGGTGGAAGATTATAAGGAGTTAAAATGACGGGCCAACAAGAATATTGCCTTCCTGTCTTTCCAAATGGTGAAAATCCGTCGGTACAAAGACCTAGTCGGACATTTCTAGGCTCCGCAGCAAAAGAAGGGTACCCTTCATCTAGGTGCTTCCACGCCTCTTCATCACTTGGATGAGACATAAGGCCATGAACTCGAGGATTATCTTTATGCCACCTCATCTGCTGCGAAGTAGATCTTGTTGCATATAATCTTTGTAATCTCGGGCCTACAGGAAAGTAAATAAGAGCACTATGAGGAGAATTGTTGCCACTTTCTCTAAGTGTCTTATAACGACTTCCTTTGCAATATAGACATTCTTTGAGATCTTTGTGTTCCTTCCAAAATAGCATAAATCCATTTGGACATACATGAATCTTTTGGTGCGGAAGTTCTGGCCCTTTAAGCAATGTATTAGTCTTGTAAAAACTATCTTTCATTATGGAAGCAACACCATCTATAGCTTTATGTGGAATATTATACTCGGACTTGATGTTTGCCATCCTTGCAGCTGTACACAATACAGACAACTTGCAGCCATCATACAATGGCTCTTCCGCTGCCTTCAACATGTCAAAGAACTTCTTGTAACTAGCATGTGGCTCTTCTTCAATATTTTCTAAACCACCTTCTAGTCCAAAGGCATCTAATAGTATGTTTCTATATGCGTTCAATGCATCCTCGGTGGATATGGAACTGCTACTTTGGTATTCTCTTTGGAAGTGCAGTTCACCATGAATAACCCATTGGAAATAGTTAGGCAAAAAACCATGCCTATAGAAATGCTCCTTAATGGTATCAAGATCTTGATAAGGAATATTTCGACACTGTGCACATGGACATTTCATCACACCATCTATCACGACATTCTCTTGTGTGGTAGCAAATGTAATAAATTCATTGACCTTTTCAGCAAAGGTTGGACTAAGGAATTTTCCTTCTAACCGTTTATACATCCATGCTCGATCCTCCCTCATTATATAGCAGTTTCACTAAAAAATAAATGATACAAAAAGCATAGAAAAACTAAGTAAAGCACTTAGAAGAATGACATTCTTTTAGGTCATTTAACTATTAAGGTCATCAAAATGAAATTTATTGTTACCAATTAACATCATATGAGAAGAAGCGTTCCCATTTTCTACACGCTATTTCTAATGAACTTGAAAAGGCTTGATTCATGTCTAATATATGTATTTATAAATTCCTAAGAAAAGAAATCACAAAAAATGCATGTTATAAAGTTTTAAGGTCTTGTAGAACCAAAATCAAGCAAATTTGGCCAAAATGGGAAGAAGCGTTCCTATTTTCTACATGCTTCTTCTAATGAACTTATAAAGGCTTGAATCATGTCAAATATATGTATTTGTAACCTCCTAAGAAAATAAATAACAAAGAGAAATCAATTAATAAGGTTTTAAGGTCTGATAGAACCGAAATCAAGCAAATTCAGGCAAAATGAAAAGAAGCGTTCTCATTTTCAACATGTACGTTCTAATGAACTTGAAAAGGCTTGAGTCATGTCAAATATATGTATTTATAACTTCCTAAAAAAAGAAATCACAAAAACAATGGATTTTATAAGGTCTAAAGGTCTTGTAGAACCAAAATCAACCAAATTCGGCCCAAATGGGAAGAAGCGTTCCCATTTTCTACATGCTCTTTCTAATGAACTTATAAAGGCTTGAATCATGTTACATATATTTATTAGTAACTCCCTTAGCATAGAAATCACTAAGACCAAGCAAGTTAAAAGGTTTTAAGGTCCTGTAGAACCGAAATCAAGCGAATTCGGGCAAAATGAGAAGAAGCGTTCCCATTTTCTACATGCTCTTTCTAATGAACTTGAAAAGGCTTGATTTATGTCAAGTATATGTATTCATAACTTCCTAAAAAAATAAATCACAAAAAAGGATGTTTTAAGGTTTTAAGGTCTTGTAGTACCAAAATCAAGCATATTCGGGCAAAATAGTAAGAAGCATTCCCATTTTCTACATACTATTTCTAATGAACTTATAAATGCTTGAATCATGTCAAATGTATGGATTTATAACTGCCTAAGAATAGAAAAAAAAAAAGCAAGTTATAAGGTTTTATGGTCTTGTAGTACCGAATTAAGCAAATTCGAGCAACATGGGAAGAAGCATTCCCATTTTCGACATGCTCTTTCTAATGAACATGAAAAGGACTGAGTCATGTCAAATATATGTATTAATAGCTTCATAACAAAATGAATCACAAAAAAAGGATGTTATAAGGATTTAAGGTCTTGTAGAACCAAAATCAAGCATTTTCGGGAAAAATGGTAAGAAGCGTACCCATTTTCTACAAGCTCTTTCTAATAAACTTATAAATGCTTGAGTGATGGGAAGGAGAACGGTAGGTCGTTGGGCTACCACCCCATCCTATCAAACAAAATTTGTAACTTAACAAACCCCTATTTAGCGTAGTGGTAAGTCAAGGTCGAACCCAAGGGAATGGACATCAAATGCACGATGCCTAAATCAAGCTATTTCGAAGTCAAGAAGGGGTTTGAGGTAGAGCTAAGGCTAAACTAGGTGATGCAAAAGCTTATATGAAATCAATCTAAAACACTAGGGCAATGGATCCACATGCAATCGTAATGGAAACGGTAATATGGGAGGTTAAACCGACTAAGTCAAGTGATATGAAGGAAGATCATCATGTATCCAAAAGAGCATACTAAGATGGTTCACCTAGAGATCTAACTAGCGTCAACTACGCTAAACACTACCTAGGGAACGTCATAAAGCACCTCAATCGTGAAATTGCAAGTTTACTAATCAATGGTCCGTATCATAGCAAGCTTACAATGCAATCTAGTGTATTAATCAAAGATGGCCAAACCTCAATTAATCACACACATGCACATGAAATATCAACCAAATTTAATCATATCATCAACTCTATCAATTATCCCCAAATTACACTAATCCATCATTCATACATGTTTCACCATTTCCCTAGCTAGGAAACTACTCACTAGCCATAGGAATTAAGATTAAAACTACAACGATCATCAATTTCATCATCAACATAATTGAAATCAAAGATTAAACCAACAATCAATCAAAATCAATCAAAATTCAATCAATAACCAAATCAATCATCAATAACATGGAAAAACTAATGAAATCAACTAAAATCAAACTTGTATTGAAATCAAGAAGAAGATCCTTACAAAACTTTGATCTAAAGATCAAATACAATGACGAATCCTTGAGCAATCACCAAAAATCATGAGTTTCTCTCTCTAAAGTTCTTGAGTTTCTCTCTCTAAAATTCTCCCAAAAACTAACTATCAAATTCAATCTAAAACTAACTTCCTAAAAATAGGTAGAAATAACTATATATACAAAGAGGAGGTCGGTAATGACGCCCAAAAATAGACCCTCGTTAGTGCGGGCGCTCGGAGGAGAGAGAATGGCGCGCACGGGACACACCTAGACTGGTGTGCCCGCACGCACCTGGTGTGCGGCCGCACACGACCAATGGGCGGCCGCACACTCCTTTGGCACCTGGTTGGGTCTTTCCCCCTTCTTCTCTTTGTCCTAGCTCAAGTGGTGCACACATCCAGGATGATGATGATGGAGGACAAAGTAGGCAGGAACTTTCTGGAATTTCTTGAAGAGTATAAGCCATGAGGGAGGCATAAACAAAGCCTTGAAGCTTGACTTTTGGAACCACCTTTGACTTGGAGCTTCTTGTACCTTCTTTAGGCATAAAAACAATGAAAACTCGTACAGAGGAAGCTCGGGAATTCTTGGACAATCAATTACCACCTACAAACAAAAGATAAAAAGCAAGTAAAAGAGAAAAATAACAAGTAAACTAGAAAAAAGCATGAAATAGAGAAACTAACTACAAAAAGCATAAAATGAAGAAAATAAGAATAAAACTAAGAAAAACTAAAGAAAAGAGAGATAAAAAGAAATAAAAATCATCCAAAAAGGAACTAAATGAGTGCCAAAAATGTCACTCATCAAATTCCCCCAAGCTAAACTTTTGCTCGTCCTCGAGCAAAACAAAGCAAGAAAAAGAGAAGATGAAAATTTTATTGAAAACGAAAAAGAAAGTTTCAAGATAAGAATATACACTAAAACTCATTGTCATAGGAATCACGGTTGTTTTTAGCTACAACAAGCCCTTTAAACCCCAAAGTCGCCTATGAGGACGAGTGAGGTCTCGTAAGGGTATCCTAAGAGTTTGACCCATAACTCTCCACCAAACATGAATGAGGCAAACCATAAAATTAAAAGAAAGAAAATGAAAATAAAAAAAACCTTTGCGAAATGAATCAACATAAAGACTATAATGCAAGTGAATGACAATCTTTCTCAAGTAGTTAAGGTATGCACGTTTCAAGATATCCAAGGTTGATTGAAACATAGGGTATGCTAGGCATAGGAACTAGTTGTCACAATTCACTTTTATCCCAAACAATCTTACCACGTTCTTCCCACTAGTCTCAAATCTCCCCTTAGTGAGTGTCCCAATGATTCCTCGAAGGAACCGAAAAAGAATTATTTTAAGGCTACTCGACAATCTTGACTATGCATCCCCTTTCCTTAGGCAATGACCCATGATGCCCTCCCCCGAATAGTGACTCAACTATCTAGGTCGAAAGGTCTTTCCCCAAGGTTGTAACGTAAGGCATAAAGGGTGAAGGTAGGCTAAAATTTAAAAATTTGGTGATTTTCCTAAACAGTGAAGCAAAAGGGTGATCAATTCTTAACACCACAATCAAGAAATTACCAAACAAAAACAACACCCCCAAGCTTACTTGAAGCTATACTCACAAAAATATATACAAAAAGCGTACACGCTTCTCCCCCAAGCTAAAATGGAGCATTGTCCTCAATGCTTAGTAGGAGAAAAGAATAAATCAAAATATTTTTGAATATTTCACTTTTCATTTTTTTTGTGTTTTTATATTGTAATTGCAAAGTCCTTGCCTTTTGCTAAATTCAGACGGCTTTTCCTAAATGCAAATTATTAGTCCATGCCTTTTGAGAAGTAGGACGGCTCTTCCAAATATATTTGCCATTATTCACAAAAAGGATGAAATCACAAACTTGCTTTCATAAAAACCAAAATTCCAACTTAACCACCACAAACTTCATCTCAAATGATCATATTGCTACACAAAAATCAAGAAAAGTAGAAAATGAAACAAAAGGTCAAATAACTAAAGATGTGGCTTGAAAAGAAGGGATAAGGCTCAAATGGTTGCAAGAAGGCAAATGTAAACCCAAAAATAAAGAAAATAACAAAATATAGAAAAAATGAAAAATACCACCCCGAAAAATGTGCCTTTGTCCTTCCTAGATAGTTCGGTCTTGTGTTTGAGAATCATACATCAAGCTTTATTAGATTAGGTTTGCATAGTCAAGGATCCACGCCACTCATACAAGGAATGTTGAAGGATAGAAAAACAAGTAACCTCACAAGGTTGTGGCAAAAACTCACTAGTGGTGCCAAATCAACTATAGGAAGCAACTACCAACATACCACAAACAAGTAGAATCCGGCTTCATGATCCTCCTAGTTCAAACCAACTACCCTAGCATACACTATCCTAGAGTCAACCGAACATAATCTCAAACCGTGCATACCTTTACAACCTAGAAAGAAAGTCAGGCAAAAGACAAGTCCAATGTACAAGGTTCATCCCATAAGAAAAGAAATGAAAAACAATGCCTCAAAATCTCATCAAAAATAAGAAGAAAAATAAAGGAAAGTAAGAGAAAAAGGTAAAATAAAAGAGAGTAAAAGAAAAGGAACGGAGACATAGAAAAGGAAAACATAGGAGAAAAGCATGCAAAGGACTAGAAAGCATGTTAAACACATAAAATTCCCAATCGACAAACAAGTGATCGATAGACAACAAAGTCACCGATCCCAAACACATTACGTGTTAACAAGCATCCATCCTTGAACCATTCAACTTCTCCTAAACTAATCCTATCCTATGCAACCAAGGAAAATAAAGAGAAAATAAGAAAGGTCTCACCGGGATTCCAAGCTTAGCAAAAATAAGTGAAGCGATTATAAACCACCTCGTAGCATGCCATATCCATAAGCTCTTGAAGGAACCAAGTGAGAGAAAGAAATAAAAGAAACTATGAACAAAGAAAATGGTTAGTAACTTCAAAACAAATAAAAGAAAACAACAAATAAAAGGAAAATAAACTAAGCAAGAAGTATATACAACTAAAGGAAAGAAAAGCTAAACTAACCAAAGAATAGAAAGAATAAAAGAAATGAAGTCTAGACTAACTAAAGAACTACTCTAAACTACAAGATTTGGATTTAAGGGATTTGGATATAAGGGATCATCAACAACAACATGCCAAGCAAAACATCGCCACAAACAACAAACATCCAAGCAAATTGGGCAAACAAGCTAGCTACAAGGAAAGTAGCCTAGAGATCAAGAAAATGAGGAAACCAAAAAGAGGAATGAAAATAAACATGCAAGCAACTAAGATATGTATACAACAACAAAATGGTCACCGAGCAAGTTATTAGTTCCCCCAAGCTAGATAGAAAATACATCTCAACATCCCGATCAAAACAAAGCAAGCATAAAAAATATAAGGGATGGAGGTAAAAAGCATGAGAAGCTAAAGGGAACAAATAACTACTACCATCACCACCACCACTCCCACTTGGCCCGGCCCCATCGGGGTCTCTGTTGCGCTCGGGGTCATCGAAGGGATGAGGGTAAGGCTCCCATCCTCCGGTGTACCCCTCAGGCCACCCATAATGCCCCTTGAAAAGGTCTTGTTGCCAAGGAGCTAGAAGGGTGAAGTTATCGGGCAAAGTGAGTTCAAAGGGGTGGTTGGGATGGACATGGGGGTAGTTAGGGTCCCCCCTATAGTCACTACCACCCGGAGCCTTGTAATCATAGTTAATTAGTTACCATGCTCGTCCGGGTAATAGTGACGCTCGGTGTCGGGGTTAGAAGGCGCCGACCAATAAGGATGCCCAAACGAAGGTAGAGGACCTTGTTGGGGCGGGAAGTACGGATAGTTAACCGGGGGAGTAATGTTCCCACGGTTAACTTCCGCCTCATAAATTTGTTGTTGTTGTATAAACATACCTTGTTGCATCTCTTGAATACCTCTTATTTGGTCATAGATGACCCCAAAGTCTTGATCGTGCATGCCATCCACGTGGATTTTCAATCCACACATTTGCTCACTAAGAGCCCTCAAATCTGCATTGGCGAAAGTATGTTGCCCTTGCTCTTGCTCTTGCTCTTGAGGAGCTTGTTGTTGTGGAGAATAATGTTGTTGTTGTTGATGTTGTTGTTCTTGATCTTGTTGTTCTTCTTCATCATCTTCTTCCTCATCCTCCTCGGAGTCAAAGTTGGGATGCCGGAAGGACTTGGGAACATGCCACACATTGTTGGCAATCCTAGCCAAAGAAGTCAAGCTAGGGTTAGGCAAGTAGCACCAATGCTCGTTGCCCCGAAGCCACTCATATCTCCCTTCACTAAAGCCCTTGGAGATAAATTGGATTTGACCCAATTGTTGCATATCGAGGTAGATAGAAGCTGCCTCCCCGATCTCCTTACAATCAATCAATCAATCAATCAAAGCCTTAATCCCAAAAGTGGGGTCGGCTAACATGAACCAAATTTGATTATTCCGTGTAGTCATCAACATAAATCTTTCTCCTCCATCCCTTACGATCCAAAACTTCATCCTCACGTAAATCCAAGCACTTCATATCCTTCCTCACTCCTTCCAACCAAGTCATCTTTGGTCTCCCTCTTCCTCGTTTAATCCCTCCATGGTCCCACTCTTCCACTCTTCGCACCGGTGCACCCTCGGGTCTCCGTCTTACATGTCCAAACCAACGCAGACGATTTTCCCTTAATTTATCTACAATGCCCGCCACACCTACTTTCTTGCGAATAACCTCATTTCTGATTCTATCTCTTAAAGTGTTTCCACACATCCACCTTAACATGCGCATTTCCGTAACCTCCATCTTTTTAATATGCTCTTTCTTAGAAGCCCAACATTCTGTACCATAGAGCAACACTGGTCTTATGGCAGTCCTGTAGAATTTTCCCTTCAACTTTAAGGGAATGCTGCGGTCGCATAGCACTCCCGTGGCCGCTCTCCATTTAAGCCACCCTGACTTAATCCTGTGGGTCACGTCTTGATCAATGTCACCATTCTTCTGGATGATCGACCCTAGGTACTTAAAACATTCACTCATGGTCAAATCCTTTCCATCCAAACTCACCACTTCATTGCTTGTCCCCCTCTGAGTGCCAAAACGACATACCAAATATTCAGTCTTACTCCGACTTAGCTTAAACCCTCTAGATTCCAACCTTTGCCTCCATTGCTCCAACTTGACATTAACCCCATCCTTAGTCTCATCCACCAAAACGATATCATCTGCGAACAGCATACACCATGGAACCTCATCTTGAATTGGTCTAGTTAATTCGTCTAGAACCGTTGCAAAAAGAAAAGGGCTTAATGCAGACCCTTGATGCAATCCGATTGTAATAGGGAAATCTTTTGTCAACCCTCCGCATGTCCTCACATTTGTTGACACATCCCGATACATATCCTTAACTAGGTCTACATACCTTCGTGGGATACCTTTCTTCAACATTGCCCACCAAAGTATCTCTCTTGGCACCTTGTCATATGCCTTCTCTAAATCAATAAAGACCATATGAAGATCTTTCTTCTTTACCCTATAAAACTCCATCATTTGTCTTATCAAATGGATTGCCTCCATAGTAGATCTCCCAGGCATAAAACCAAATTGGTTATCTGAAATGCTTGTGCATGCCCTCAACCTTTGTTCAATCACCCTTTCCCACAACTTCATAGTATGGCTCATAAGCTTAATTCCTCGATAGTTAGAACAATCTTGAGCGTCTCCTTTGTTTTTATAAACCGGGACCAAGGTGCTCTTCCTCCAATCTTGTGGGATCCTTGTAGCCGTCCATATCTTGTTGAAAAGGTTTGTTAACCAATCAATACCAATCTTACCCAAACACCTCCACACCTCTATCGGTACCCCATCAGGGCCAACCGCCTTCTTAGGTTTCATCTTCCTCAGTGCAATCTCCACCTCTACTCTCCTAATCCTTCGCACATACTCCATGTTGATTTCTTCATCACTCATAGAGGTATCTCCTATCACAACTCCATTACTTCCATTAAATAATTCATCGAAGTACCCCTTCCACCTGTCCTTGATGTCCTCCTCTTGCACTAGGACCATTTGGTTCTTATCTTTGACACACTTCACCATGCCAATATCCTTCCTTGCCTCTTGTCTTCTCTTTGCCATCTTATAAATGATCCTTTCTCCCTCCTTGGAATCAAGCTTTTCATAAACCTCCCGATCTCCTTACAAAATGGGAGATAATCATTGAGGCGAAGGCGAGTCAATAGCCTAGTTACCATACCCCCACATGGGATCTCTCCCGTCCTCCTTTTGCGAAGTTCCAAGCTATATTGGGCAAAGATATAGCCCAAGTTCAACCGGCCCACATACTCCGGGCGAGTAGACAACCAAAGGACCTTGAGCTCCAATTTACTCAACTTCCCCATTTCTTGCTTGGGGAACAAAACATAGCCCAAAAGTCGGTGTACAACCCTAAGCCAAGGTTAGTAAACCTCTGAGATCTTAGCCCTGTTGGTGATAAACTCATTACCACCGGAGATGTCTTCCCACCATGAGTTTTGATCATACTCCGGGAAGATGAAGTGTTCAACGTTGACAATATCCCCATGGGGATCAAAATCCAAAGCGGCGTTGAACTCTTCCAAAGATTGGTCAAAGATGTGGTTGAACAATTGGAAACGCACCCTATATACCCCTCCTACGGGTACAAGCTCTATGGTAGCCAAGAACTCCAAAGTAGGCTCCTTATAGGTGCGGTAGGCATCGGTGATGAAAGAACCCAATATGAGATTTAAAAGCAACGACCGCACATCATTATCAATACCCAACTTCAGCATATCGGGTTGGAAGTAGCGGCGGGTTTGTTTTAGGATTCTTTCATCTTTCAGGTTTTGGTAGAAGGTCTTTTGTTTATCGGTGAAGTTTTTCTTTTTGGGAAGAGAGGTTGGGGGTCGTGTTTGAGTGGAGGAAGGGTTGGAAGTACTAGGCCTAGAAGATGTACTAGGCCTAGAGGAAGTACTTGGGCGAGGAGGTTCATCGATGCTAACATCGGTTTTCCGCTTCTTGGTGAGTTTCTTGAGGTATTTAGACATTTTGAGAGGCTAAGAAGATCACCAACAACCAACAAGTAGCAAAACCAATGAACCAAGAACACCACATCCAAATTCACCACTTACTACCAAAATCACCAAACTCCAAATTCACAATTCTTTTCAATCAAACCAATTCCAAACCAATCAACAATACCAATGATCCAAGAAAAACTCCTTTTCAACAATCCAAGAGCAACCACAAGACCAATACCAAAATCACCATATACTACCAATGTTCCAAAAATTCAACTCACAAGATTTCAACCAAAAATGATGAGAATCACTACAAAATCAACAAACAACACAATGTTATGCAAAATCAATCAATAAACATCACCAAATCACAACCAAAATCAAGATCAAGCATCAAAAATCACAAAATCAATACTACACTATTCATGCTCATACAAATTTGTAATCCATGCAAATTTATGATATAAATGGCAAAATTAAAGCAAGGATTAGTGATTATACCATATAAGAAGCAAGATTAACCAATTTGAGCAAGCAATTTGAACTCCTAACAAAAGCCCCAATTTCCGGCCACCAAGAGTAGGAGAGAGAGTGAGTGAAATTTGGGTCAACTTGTAAGGAATTTGTAGTGTAATAAGGTTTGTAAGTGATTTTGAGTGAAAATGGAGTGATTTTAGTGAGGATTTGAGTGATTTTTGATGGTGAATAAGGGAGGAAGAGGTGCGCACAAGAGGGTTTTGAAAGGGGAAGCCGTGAGGTTGAAGATGAAGGAAATGTTGAAATGAAGGGAGGAAAAAGGAGGAAGAAGGATATAGTGCACGTCCAGCAGCGTGCGGCCGCACAGAACTGGTGTGCGCCCGCACACGCGAGCTGTGCGCCCGCACCAGCCTCGTGTGCGGCCGCACACCCCTGTGCGTCTCCCTTCCTTCTTTTTTCTCGAAAAATTGATACTTACTGCCTATTTTGGTGCGCACATGAATCATGATGGTGATGAGGAACAACATAGGCAGTAGCTAAAATCATTTTCAAACCCCTCAAAGTTGAAAATTCATGTGCACACCACAAAAATTCACTAAGTATCAATTTCCTCCACCATTTAAAACATGAATTTCCTATCTTACCTCTCTAAAATTCTTACCACTTTACCTCAAATTTCGACTAGAATCGAACAAAATATGATTTGTGCCATGAACACCTTCTATTCATCATGCATACTTGTTGAATTCCAATCCCGCAAAAGGACATCCTAAAAATCCAAATAAGTAGAAAAGTAAAAGAAAAGACAAAGTAATAAAAGAAACAAAAATGAGAAAATTCAAAAATCAAAGAGAAAGGTTAGAAACTCCGGGTTGCCTCCCAGGAAGCGCTTGCTTAAGGTCCTAAGCTCGACCCTTCCTCCTAATCATGGAGGATCAAAGAACACCACCTTCTTCAAGGTTGTCGATAGAGCAAAATCTTCTTCAACTTTAAACAACTTCTCATCGTTGCTTAATGAAACTTTCACAAAATTCTTTTCAAATTCTTCTTTTTCATTTCTCAACTTCTTCCTTTTCCTTGCTTTCTTCGAGTCACGGGCCTTTTTCTTCGGCTTGACTTCAACAACTTTAGTCATGGAAGCTTTCTCTTCATCTTGAGGATTAAGCTTGAACCAATTTGGAAACTCAATTTCTTTCTCATCCCTTGGCTTTTGAATCACAAATTCCTCTTCACTAACATCATTAAGACTTCCACAAACATCATCAACAATCTCAAAAACATTATTAGTAGAAGAATCAATCATGCACATACCATCAATGGAACGAGAAAGACTAGCACATGCGATATCTTGCACACAAGATAGGAATTCATGCATTGGTTTCAACTTAAAACTTGATAAGTGATATTTATGTCACTCGTAGGGGTAGTATTTAAGTTATTTTTGTGTTTATTTTCCCTTATTTTTCCTTTTATTCTCTTGTTTTCTCTTTGATAAAGTCTCTAGTTTATTTTGGTAATTTTTGTGTGTTTTAGTTTATTTTCTTTATTTTATTAGTTTTAGTCTATTTTCCTATTTTATTTTATTTTATTTCTATTTTATTTATTTTATTTTATTTGTCTTAGTTTTATTTTATTTCGTCCTTTTCCTATTTTATTTTATTTATTTCTATTTTATTTACTTTATTTTATTCTTTGTCCCGATTCTCCCTTATGTTTATTTGGTTGTGTAGGATCGTGCTCGGTGGTCGGAGGTTCGGGTTCAAGGTCCGAGTTCAAGGTGTTCGAGGCATAAGCTCACAAACAAGCAGCTGCCCCTAACCAACAAACCTGCTGCCCCTTATCCATCACCACACCCTTCTTTATCCTACACCACCTCAAGCTACAGCATCTCACTCCCCTGCTCCCTCTCCTTCACTCACGCATCAGAACAGCCCACCAAACTCACAAACCAACAACAATCAACACCAGCCCATCAGCCCCGCAACACCCTTGCTTCACCCCGCAACATCACACACATTCCAACAACAACTTTAACAACCCCAGCAGCAACCAACACCCTTGTTCGCAACCCACAGCAACAGCCACCTCCAACCACCGTCAATCTCAACCACATCCACTCAATTACAACAACAGCAACACAACTAACACCACAAACACCGCAGCATCTGCTGCGCCTCCCTTTTCGCCACCAAAACCAGCAGCCAAGCAGTACCCCACACCCAATCACCGCACTTCACCCAATTAACCACCACGCAAACCACCTGCAACCACCACCTCTGCCACCATTTTAACCCACATCACACACACCAGCACCAACCTTCACCCCGCAACAAACCCAACACCAACAGCAACAACCACGCACATCAACAGCAGCAACCGAACCACCTCCAATCAACCTCCACCAATTCGCAATTCAAAATTAAGCCCCAATTTGGTTGGACCTTGACGCGGCCGCGCAGCCCTGTCAGAAGGCGCACAAATTAAGTCCAGAAACAGAGTTGAGGCAGTGAGATTTGCGCGACTTCTGTGCGATGTCTGCGCGGGCGCACAAATGAGGGTCAATCACGAGCCTTTCACGTGATTTTTAATGAGAATCGGAGGGCCAAGATTTGATGCTAGATGATGATGATACTGATTTGAGCCGTTGATGATGGTTACGTGAAGCTGGATGGTTAAGAGCAGCCACGAGATGATGGAGAGATGGTGGTGATGTATGTTCAGGGCAGCCTAATTTCGAAGAGGAGGGAGTTTGGGGGTCTGTCGTTTTTGGGTGGAATTTGTGGGGTTTTATTATTTTTTCTTTTTATTTTCTTTTCCTTTTCCTTTTCTTATTTTCTTTTCTCTTTTTATTTCTTTTCTCTTTTATTTCCTTTTTATTTTCCTTTTCTTTCTTTATTTATTTTTCTTCTTTTATTTTCTATTTTTCCTAGTTTTATGAAGTTAGTATAAATACCCATTTTTGGGGTAATTAGGACAACAATTATTATCCATTATTCTACTCTCTAATTAGTTTTAGGAGAGCTTCTCTCTCTAGGTTTAGATTAGAATTAGATTAGTTTAGAGAGAGAAATTAAGGGTTTTCCATTGATGAACTTGGATATTGAAGAAGGAGCTTGATTGAATCTTTGCAAATCTTCATCTTTAATTAATGAGCAATCTCTTACTCTCTTTCTTTGTTTTTGTATTTAGTTTTATTTGCTTATTTTGATTTTTCTTCATTGCTTGTTGATCATGTTGATTCTTGATTATTTGTTTATTAATCTTGTTATTATCATGATTAGTGAGTAATTTTCCCCATTGAGGGGATGGTTGTGGTGTAGTTGGATCTTGAGCATGTTCTAGGTTTAGAGTTGATTTATTTGTGATTAAAGTCTTTATATGCTTGATATTCTTTAATCTACTTGCAAAATGCATGTTGTTAGTTGATTAAAGGTGAATCTTTGCTAACAAGGAACGGAAGTTGACTTAGTTAAGGTTCATTAGTATCGATTGTTATTTAATAGTACCTCCTAGTATATGGTTCTAATGTGGAAACATAGAGGCTATGTTAGGAGAAGCCAATTGACCCCGGAAGGCGGCTAGATTGGACCCCTTTATTTCGATTTTGAGCATGTTTAGTTCATAATTAATTCAACTTCTATGCTTTTGTTTATGTTCAAGTGAATGCTATACCTAAACCATTTCCCTTAATGTTTTACCTCTAGTTTTAGTTTGTTTAGACCTTAGGTTTACCTTCCCTTATTCCGGACTAGCTTAATTGTTGATAGCATTTGGTAGTGTTTAATCGTTCTCTGTGGTTCGACCCCTATGCTTGCCTTATACTCGTATTAGGTTTGTTTAGGTGTATAAATTGTATTTGATCGAGGGATAGTCGTTTGACGACGCGATTATTCCCTTGTCAAAACTCTCTTCTAATTTTCCACACCTCAAAGTGATTTGACCTCCTTTGACATCTATTAAAGCTCCCGAGGTAGCTAAGAAAGGCCTCCCTAAAATGATTGGAATATGTTCATCCTCCTCAATCTCTAAAACAACAAAATCCACGGGAAAGACAAACTCTCCAATCCTTAAAGGAACGTCATCAATTCTTCCCTTAGGAAGCTTAATAGATCGATCGGCCAATTGAAGTGTTATATTAGATGGTTGAAGCTCACCTAGATCAAGCCTTTTGAAGACCGAAAAGGGCATAATACTCACACTAGCCCCTAGATCACACAAAGCATTTTCAAAAACCATTTTCTTAATTTGACAAGGGATTGAAAAATTCCCCGGATCTTCCATCTTCTTCGGTAATTCACCATGGATAAGAGCACTAAAGCACTTCCCTCCTTCCACCGAACTACCCTCATCAAAATCTTCCTTCTCCTGTAAGATCTCCTTAAGGAACTTAGAGTACTTAGGCATGTCGGGAATCGGCTCGGTAGAGGGTGTAGAATCATGAACATCCTTAAGAACTTCAAGGAACTTCACAAATTGCTCATCCATTTTGAATCTCAAATATTTTTGGGGATATGGTAGATCGGGAAATCTCTCTACCTCACTCATCTTTTCAACAACACACTCTTCTCTTTTGTCAACCTCACAATAGATTTCCTTAGACTCAACCCTATCCACTTCATTCTCCTTAGCACCACTCTCATCTCTTCCCTCTTTTGAACAAGAAACTCCCTCATCAAAATCATTTCCACCACTTGCGGCAATAGAGTACACGGGTTTCTTTGGTTCTACACCTTGGGAAGGCAAAGATGAAGGACTAGCAAAATCCTTAATAGTGCTTGCTAATTGGGTAATTTGAGTCTCAAGCATCTTATTGTGGGTCATCATCTCATTGAATTTCTTATCACTAACCGCCATATAGGTGTTAATGATCTTGGTTTGATTATCAATCAACTCTTCCAAAGTAGTCCTATGAGAAGAAGGTTGTGAATAGGAATTTTCACCTTGAGTCTTTGGAACAAAACCGGGTGGGGGACCTCTTTGAGCGTTGTTTTGAAAATTTCCCCTTCCTTGATTGTTCCAATTACTCCTATTTTGATTTGAACCATAACCTTGATTATGGTTACCACCACCATGATTATGGTTTCCATTACCTTGGTTATGATTTACATAACCTTGGTGTTGATTACCATAATTATGATTTTGATTACCATAATTTTGGCTTTGATTTTGGCTACTATAACCTTGGTTATGGTTACCACGAGAACCTTGATTCCCTTGGTTCCTATAACCACCATTATGATTATAGTTGTCAAATTTGCCTTGGTTTTGGTAATTCCTATTCCATTGGCCTCTTTGATTATCAAACCTTTGAACATTGTTGTTTGACACCAAATTAACATGTTCACACTCATTGTTGTCAAATTCATCAACACATTCATTAGGACAAGCACTAGAGTCATGATCATACGATCCACATGCATCACAAAACAAGCAACCCAAAGGCATATTATGTGAAGAGGGAGGGGGTTGAGAGTTAGAAGGAGTACCTCTCAGCTCCCCTTAAATTGGGAGGGAAGATTCGAAACTTGAGAAGGGGAAGAAGTGCTCTCCAACATAGCTTTGATTGCGGAGACCTCCGATCCTTTCCTAAGTTTGTCATTTGGGAGGAAAGGTTGTTGATTGCATTTAGATGGTCCACCGAGTACAATGAAGATTGCTTGCTTGAAGAGTCCCTCTCCCCATCTTGCCAATCCCTATAATATGTCACCACGTCCTCAATGATGTCCACAACTTCTTCTTCGGTTTTGTTCATGATAGGGCCCCCGGCCCCTCCATCAAGGCATGACTTGCCTTGGGGACTTAAACCGCCATAGAAGATTTGGATCACTTGGTATGTGGGGATTTCGTGGTGAGGGCACTCCCTTTGATACTCTTTGAATCTCTCTCATGCTTCGTAAAGGCTTTCACTCGGCCTTTGCTTGAACCCTTGGATCAAGGCTCTTGCCTCCGCCGTCTTCTTTTGGGGGTAGAAGCGGGACAAGAAAGCCTTTGTAACATCGTCCCAAGTTCTCAAGGAGTTGGGTTTCACCTCTTTGTCTAGCCACTCCAAAGATCTTCCTATTAGAGAGAAAGGGAACAACTTGAGGCGGATGGATTCTTGAGAAACCCCATTGACTTTGATGGTGTTGCAATATTTTTCAAATTCTTTTAGATGGTTCAATGGGCTCTCATTCTTAGCCCCACTATATTGCCTTCTCTCAATCAAGGTGATCATTGCCGGCCGGATTTCGAAGTCATTTTCCGGAGTAGTAGGTGGAGCTATTCCACTCTCAAACCTATATGCCCCTGGCACTCCAAGCTCCTTCAAGGCTATTCTAGGATTTTCACCCATTCCTTGCTCTTCTTGAATTTCTTTTTCACTTGAAGAGCTATAAGCCAAGGATCTATGATTCACTTTTCTTCTTAAAAGAGTCCTCTCAATTTCCGGATCAAGGGGAACAAGGGAACGATCACGGGTTCTATGCATGCAAAACTCAAACAAAAATATTAGTAGCACGGCTACAAGTGTAGCCTAAAGAAACAAAATCTTTTTGTATTTTGCAAATGAAATGAAATAGACTTAACAACAACATGCACTTAAAGCACCATTCCCCGGCAACGGCGCCATTTTGATGGGAAGGAGAACGGTAGGTCGTTGGGCTACCACCCCACCCTATCAAACAAAATTTGTAACTTAACAAACCCCTATTTAGCGTAGTGGTAAGTCAAGGTCGAACCCAAGGGAATGGAGATCAAATGCACGATGCCTAAATCAAGCTATTTCGAAGTCAAGAGGGGGTTTGAGGTAGAACTAAGGCTAAACTAGGTGATGCAAAAGCTTATATGAAATCAATCTAAAACACTCGGGCAATGGATCCACATGCAATCGTAATGGAAACGGTAATTTGGGAGGTTAAACCGACTAAGTCAAGTGATATGAAGGAAGATCATCATGTATCCAAAAGAGCATACTAAGATGGTTCACATAGAGGTCTAACTAGCGTCAACTACGCTAAACACTACCTAGGGAACGTCACAAAGCACCTCAATCGTGAAATTGCAAGTTTACTAATCAATGGTCCGTATCATAGCATGCTTACAATGCAATCTAGTGTATTTATCAAAGATGGCCAAACCTCAATTAATCACACCCATGCACATGAAATATCAACCAAATTTAATCATATCATCAACTCTATCAATTATACCCAAATTACACTAATCCATCATTCATACATGCTTCACCATTTCCCTAGCTAGGAAACTACTCACTAGCCATAGGAATTAAGATCAAAACTACAACAATCATCAATTTCATCATCAACATAATTGAAATCAAAGATTAAACCAACAATCAATCAAAATCAATCAAAATTCAATCAATAACCAAATCAATCATCAATAACATGGAAAAACTAATGAAATCAACTAAAATCAAACTTGTATTGAAATCAAGAAGAAGATCCTTACAAAACTTTGATCTAAAGATCAAATACAATGAGGAATCCTTGAGCAATCACCAAAAATCATGAGTTTCTCTCTCTAAAGTTCTTGAGTTTCTCTCTCTAAAATTCTCCCAAAAACTAACTATCAAATTCAATCTAAAACTAACTTCCTAAAAATAGGTAGAAATAACTATATATACAAAGAGGAGGTCGGTAATGACGCCAAAAATAGACCATCATAAGTGCGGGCGCTCGGAGGAGAGAGAATGGCGCGCACGGGACACACCCAGACTGGTGCGCCCGCACGCACCTGGTGTGCGGCCGAACACGACCAATGTGCGGCCGCACACTCCCTTAGTGTGCATGCACCTGGCTGGGTCTTTCCCCCTTCATCTCTTCGTCCTAGCTCAAGTGGTGCACACATCCAGGATGATGATGAAGGAGGACAAAGTAGGCAAGAACTTTCTTGAATTTCTTGAAGAATATAAGCCATGAGGGAGGCATAAACAAAGCCTTGAAGCTTGCCCCTTGGATCCACTTTTTACTAGGAGCTTCTTGTACCTTCTTTAGGCATAAAAACAATGAAAACTCGTAGAGAGGAAGCTCGGGAATTCTAGGACAATCAATTACCACCTACAAACAAAAGATAAAAAGCAAGTAAAAGAGAAAAATAACAAGTAAACTAGAAAAAAGCATGAAATAGAGAAACTAACTACAAAAAGCATAAAATGAAGAAAACAAGAATAAAACTAAGGAAAACTAAAGAAAAGAGATATAAAAAGAAATAAAAATCATCCAAAAAGGAACCAAATGAGTGCCAAAAATGTCACTCATCATTGAGTCATGTCAAATATTTTTTTTTGTAAATTCCTAAGCATAGAAATCACAAAAACAAAGCATGTTATAAGGTTTTAAGGTCTGGTAGAACCGAAATCAAGCAAATTAAGGCAAAATGAGAAGAAGCGTTCTCATTTTCTACTTACACTTACTAATGAACTTGAAAAGGCTTGAGTCATGTCAAATATATGTATTTATAAATTCCTAACAAAAGAAATCTCAAAAACAATGGATTTTATAATGTTTAAAGGTCTTGTAGAACCAAAATTAACCAAATTTGGCCCAAATGGGAAGAAGCGTTCCTATTTTCTACATGCTCTTTCTAATGAACTTAT
This sequence comes from Chenopodium formosanum, assembly GCA_024500155.1. NCBI lineage: Eukaryota > Viridiplantae > Streptophyta > Magnoliopsida > Caryophyllales > Amaranthaceae > Chenopodium > Chenopodium formosanum. The sequence continues at coordinate 23,054,986 of CM044861.1, forward strand.
AAAGGCTTGAATCATGTTACATATATGTATTAGTAACTCCCTAAGCATAGAAATTACTAATACAAAGCAAGTTATAAGGTTTTAAGGTCCGGTAGAACCGAAATCAACCGAATTCGAGCAAAATGAGAAGAAGCGTTCCCATTTTCTACATGCTCTTTCTAATGAACTTGAAAAGGCTTGATTTATGTCAAATATATGTATTCATAACATCCTAAAAAAAGAAATCACAAAAAAAGGATGTTATAAGGTTTTAAGGTCTTGTAGTACCAAAATCAAGCATATTCGGGCAAAATAGTAAGAAGCATTCCCATTTTCTACATACACTTTCTAATGAACATATAAATGCTTGAATCATGTTAAATATATGGATTTATAACTTCCTAAGAATAGAAATAAAAAAAAAGTTATAAGGTTTTATGGTCTTGTAGAACCGAATCAAGCAAACTCGAGCAACATGGGAAGAACCATTCCCATTTTCGACATGCTCTTTCTAATGAACATTGAAATGCTTGAATCATGTCAAATATATGTATATATAATTTCATAACAAAATGAAAGTCAAATGCATTCAACAAACCTAATTGAGTCAAATGAAAGTCAAACACATTCAAACTAAGCTTTGTGAATCAAATGAAAGTAAAATGCTTTTATTAAAGCTAATTTAGTCAAATGAAAGTCAAACATTTTCAAACAAAGCTTTTCGAATTAAATGAAAGTAAAATGCAATTAACAAAGCTAATTGAGTCAAATGAAAGTCAAACACATTCATTTAAAGCTAATTGACTCAAGTGAAAGTCAAATGCATTCTACAAAGTTAATTTGAGTCTAATGATAGTCAAACAAATTCAAACAAAGCTTTTTGAATCAAATGACAATCAAATTCATTCAACAAAGCAAATTAAGTCAAATGAAAATCAAACACATTCAAACAAAGCTTTTTGAATCAAATGAATGTAAATTGCATTCATCAAAGCTAATTGAGTCAAATGAAAGTCAAACACATTCAAACAATGCTTTTTGATTCAAATCAAAGTGAAATGTATTCAACAAAGATAATTGTGTCAAATTAAAGTTAAACACATTCAAACAAAGTTTTTTGATTCAAACAAATGTCAAACACATTCAAACAAAGTTTTTTGAACCAAATGAAAGTCAAATGCATTCAACAAAGTTAATTGAGTCAAGTGAAAGTCAAACACATTCAAACAAAGCTTTTTGGATCAAATGAAAGTCAAATGCATTCAACAAAGATAATTGAGTCAAATGAAAGTCAAATACATTCAAACAACGCTTTTTGAATCAAATGAAAGTCAAAAGCATTCAACAAAACTAATTGAGCCAATTTAAAGTCAAACACATTCAAACAAAGCTTTTTGAATTAAATGAAAGTGAAATGCAATTAACAAAGCTAATTAAGTCAAATGAATGTTAAACACATTTAAACAAAGTTTTTGAACCAAATGAAAGTCAAATGCATTCCACAAAACTAATTGAGTTAAATGAAAGTCAAACACATTCAAACAAAGCTTTTAGAATCACATGAAAGTCAAATGCATTCATCAAAGCTAATTGAGTCAAATGAAAGTTAAACACATTCAAACAAAGCTTTTTGAATTGAATGAAAGTGAAATGTAATTATTAAAGCTAATTGAGTCAAATGAAAGTCAAACACATTCATACAAAGCTAATTGAGTCAAATGAAAGTCAAATGTATTCTACAAAGCTAATTGAGTCAAACGAAAGTAAAACACTTTCAAAAAAAGCTTTTTGAATCAAATGAAAGTCAAATGCATTCAACAAAGTTAATTGAGTCAAATGAAAGACAAACACATTTAAACAATGCTTTTTAAATTAAATGAAAATCAAATGCATTCAAAAAAGATAATTGAGTCAAATTAAAGTAAAACACATTCATACAAAGCTTTTTGAATCAAATGAATGTCAAACACATTCAAACAAAGCTTTTTAAAACAAATGAAAGTCAAATTCATTCAACAAAGATAATTGAGTCTAAAAAAAATCAATCACATTCAAACAAAGCTTTATGAATCAAATGAAAGTCAAATGCATTCAACGAAGATAATTGAGTCAAATGAAAGTCAAAAACATTCAAACAAAGCTTTTTGAAATAAATGAAAGTGAAATCAAATTAAAAACGCTAATTGAGTCACATGAATGTCAACCATTTTCAAACAAAGCTTTTTGAACCTAATGAAAGTCAAATGCATTCTACAAAGCTAATTGAGTTAAATGAAAGCAAAACACATTCAAACGAAGCTTTTAGAATCAAATGAAAGTCAAATGCATTCAACAAAGATAATTGAGTCAAATGAAAGTCGAGCACATTTATACAAAGCTTTTTGAATCAAATTAATGTCAAACACATTCAAACAAAGCTTTTTGAAACAAATGAAAGTCAAATTCATTCAATAAAGATAATAGAGTCAAGTAAAAGTCAAACACATTCAAACAAAGCTTTTAAAATCATATGAAAGTCAAATGCATTCAACGAAACTAATTGATTCAAATGAAAGTCAACCACATTCAAGCACAGCTTTTGATTGAATCAAATGAAAATGAAATACGTTCAATAAAGCTAATTAAGTCAAATTAAAGTCAAAACACATTCAAATAATGCTTTTTAAATCAAATGAAAATCAAATGCATTCATCAAAGCTACTTGAATCAAATGAAAGTCAAACAAAGCTTATTGAATCCTATGAAAGTCAAATGCATTCAACAAAGTTTATTGAGCCAAATGAAAGTCAAACACATTCAAACAATGCTTTTTTAATCAAATGAAAGTCGAATGCATTCAACAAAGCTAATTGAGTCAAATGAAAGTCAAACACATTTAAACAATGCTTTTTAAATTAAATGAAAGTCAAATGCATTGAACAAAGATAATTGAGTCAAATGAAAGTCAAACACATTCATACAAAGCCTTTTGAATCAAATGAATGTCAAACACATTCAAACAAAGCTATTTAAAACAAATGAAAGTCAAATTCATTCAACTAAGATAATTGATTCTAATAAAAGTCAAACACATTCAAACAAAGCTTTTTGAATCAAATGAAAGTTAAATGCATTCAACAAAGATAATTGAGTCAAATGAAAGTCAAACACATTCAAACAAAGCTTTTTGAATTAAATGAAAGTGAAATGCAATTAACAAAGTTAATTGAGTCAATTGAAAGTCGAACACGTTCAAACAAAGCTTTTTGAATCAAATGAAAGTTAAAAATATTCAACAAAGCTAATTTAGTCAAATGAAAGTCAAACATATTCAAACAAAGCTTTTATAATCAAATGAAAGTGAAATGCATTCAACAAAGATAATTGAGTCAAATGAAAGTCAAACACATTAAAACAAAGCTTTTTGAATGAAATTAAAGTCAAATGCATTCAACAAAGCTTTTTGACTCAAATGAAAGTCAAACATATTCTAACAAAGCTTTTTGAATCAAATGAAAGTGAAATACATTCAATAAACATAATTGACTCAAATGATAATCAAACACATTCATATAAAGGTTTTTGAATCAAATGAAAGTCAACGCATTCAACAAAGATAATTGAGTCAAATGAAAGTCAAACACAATCAAAAATACTTTTTGAATCAAATGAAAGTAAAATGCATTCAACAAAGATAATTTAGTCAAATGAAAGTTAAACACATTCATACGAAGCTTTTTGAATCAAATGAATGTCAAACACATTTAAACAAAGCTTCTGAACCAAATAAAATTTAAATGCATTTAACAATGACATTTAAGTCAAATGAAAGTAAAACACATTCAAACAAAGCTTTTTGAGTTAAATGAAAGTCAAATGCATTCAACAAAGCTTTTTGACTAAACTGAAAGTCAAACACATTCAAACAAAGCTTTTTAAATCAAATTAAAGTAAAATGCATTTAACAAAGATAATTGTGTCAAATGAAAGTCAAACACATTCAAACAAAGCTTTATAAATTAGATGAAAGTCAAATGCATTCAATAAAGATATTTGAGTTAAATGAAAGTCAAACTCATTCATACCAAGCTTTTTAGTCAAATGCATTCAACAAAGCTCTTTGACTCTAATGAAACTCCAATAAATTCAAACAAAGCTTTATGAATCAAATGAAAATCAAATGCATTCAATAAAGATAATTAAGTCAAATGAAAGTCAAACATATTAATACAAAGCTTTTTGAATTAATTAAAAGTCAAATGGATTCAACAAAGATAACTGAGTGATATAAAAATCAAACACATTCAAACAAAGCTTTTTGAATCAAATTAAATTAAAATGCATTCAACAAAGCTAATTATATCAAATGAAAGTCAAACACATTCAAACAAAGCTTTGATAATCTAATGAAAGTGAAATGCATTCAACAAAGATAATTGAGTCAAAAGAAAGTCAAACACATTAAAACAAAGCTTTTTGAATCAAATTAAAGTCAAATGCATTCAACCAAGCTTTTTGACTTAAATGAAAGTCTAACACATTCAAACGAAGCTTTTTGAATCAAATGAAAGTCAAATGCATTTAACAAAGCTAATTGAGTGAAATGAAAGTCAAACACTTTCAGCAAAGCTTTTAGAATCAAATGAAAGTCAAATACATTCAAACAAAGCTTTTTGAATCAAATGAAAGTTAAATACATTCAAACAATGCTTTTAGAATCAAATGAAAGTGAATTGCATTCCACAATGCTAATGGAGTAAAATGAAAGTCAAACACATTCAACAAAGGTGATTGAGTCAAATGAAAGTCAAATGCATTCAACAAAGATAATTGAGTCAAATGAAAGTCAAACACATTCAAACAAAGTTTTTTGAATCAAATGAAAGTCAAATGCATTCAACAAAGCTAATTGAGTCAAATGAAAGTCAAACATTCAACAACGCTTTTTGAATTAAATGAAAGTCAAATGCATTCAACAAAGCTAGTTGAGTCAAATGAAAGTCAAACACACTCAAACAAAACTTTTAGAATAAAATGAAAGTGAAATGTAATTAACAAAGCTAATTGAATTAAGTGAAAGTCAAACACATTCAAACAAAGCTTTTCGAATTAAATGAAAGTGAAATGCAACTAACAAAGCTAATTGAGTCAAATGAAAATCAAACACATTCATACAAAGCTAATTGAGTTAAATGAAAGTCAAATGTATTCTACAAAGCTAATTGAGTAAAATGAAAGACAAACCCATTCAAATAAACCTTTTTGAATCAAAGGAAAGTCAAGTGCATTTAACAAAGATATTTGAGTCAAATGAAAGTCAAACACATTCATACAAAGCTTTTTTAAGCAAATGAATATCAAACACATTCAACAAACCTTTTTAAATTTAATCAAAGTGAAATGCAATTCACAAATCTAATTGAGTAAAATGAAAGACAAACACATTTATAAAAAGCTAATTGAGTCAAAAGAAAGTCAAATGCATTCAACAAAGATAATTGAGCCAAATGAAAGTCAAACACATTCATACAAAGCTTTTTGAATCAAAAGAAAGTCAAACGCATTCAACAAAGATAATTGCTTCAAATGAAAGTCAAACACATTCAAACAAAGCTTTTTGAATCAAATCAAAGTAAAATGCATTCATCAATACCATTTATATAATATGAAAGTCAAACACATTCAAACAAAGCTTTTATAATCAAATGAAAGTTAAATGCATTCAACAAAGATAATTGAGTCAAATGAAAGTCAAATACATTAAAACAATGTTTTTTGAGTCCAATTAAATTCGAATGCATTTAAAAAAGCTTTTTGACTCAAATGAAAGTTAAACATATTCAAACAAAGCTTTTTGAATCAAATGAAAGTCAAATGCATTCAATGAAGATAATAGACTCAAATAAAAGTCAAACACATTCATTCAAAGCTTTTTGATTTAAATGAAAGTCAAAAGCATTCAACAAAGATAATTGAGTCAAATGAAAGTCAAACACATTCAAACAAAGATTTTTGAATCAAATGAAAGTCAATTGCATTCAAAAAAGATAGTTGAGTGAAATGAAAGTCAAACACATTAAAACAAAGCTTTTTGAGTCAAATGAAAGTTAAATGCATTCAACAAAGCTTTTTGACTCAAATGAAAGTTAAACATATTCAAACAAAGCTTTTTGAATCAAATGAAAGTCAAATGCATTCAACAAAGATAATTGAACGAAATGAAAGTCAAACACATTCAAACAAAGCTTTTTGAATCAAATGAAAGTCAAATGCATTCAACAAAGATATTTAAGTCAAAGGAAAGTCAAACACATTCATACAAAGTTTGTAGGATCTAATGAAAGTCAAATGCATACAACAATGATAATTGAGCGAAATGAAAGTCAAACACCTTTAAACAAAGATTTTTGAAAATAATTGAGTCAAATTAAAGTCAATCACATTCAAACAAAGCTTTTTGAATCAAAAGAAAGTCTAATGCAATTAACAAAGATAATTGAGTCAAATGAAAGTAAAACGTATTCAAACAAAGCTTCTGAATCAAATGAAAGTCAACTGCATTCAATAAAGATAATTGACTTTAATGAAAGTCAAACACATTCATACAAAACTTTTTGAATTAAATGAAGGGAAATTTGTCAGAAACCACCTTTTATAACATTTTTTTTGGAAAAAACCACCTTATAAATTTTTTTTTGTAAAAACACTCCTTAATCGGATTTTTTTTTGCGAAATAACACCTGTTGCCGGATTCTCGACGTTGACTGAACATTCCGGCGTTGACCTTTGCATGTGATAGGCACGTGACCCAAATATTCTAACCCCCCCCCCCCCTAATTTTGGCATGTGAGGGGCACATGACCCCCATTTTCCCAATTTTTTCCCTTTTCCCTTGAATTCTACTCACTATCTTCTTAGCTCTCCTAATTAACTCCGTTTTCTACTCCATTTAATCTTCTCATTCAATTCTCCTCTGCCACAAACATCTACCATGGCAAGAAGCAATTGAATTCTTTCATTGGTGGGGTTAAGCTAGCCTAAGAAAGATAAAGTATAGTTTTTCTCTCTCCTCTCATTTGGTATTGAATTTCTAGATTTTCACATTGCTAATTTTTTTACTTTGTCATGTGTTTCTTGCTGCCATGGTTAAAAAGAGGAAGGTTGCTGTGAAGACGACGCGTGGTGGGGGACCAATTTCAAAATAATCCAAAAGCCCAGGTTTCAATTTTATACATTAGCTTTTTCCGTCCTTTGTTAATTAGTAAAAATGCATGTGAATGTTGGGAAAGGGGAAAACATGCTTGACTTTAACTTATTAAATCGCAATTAACTTGTAACACTAATTAAAATATAATCCTTTATTTTAATTGATTTTGTGTTTTTGTTTAATTCAGCTAATTTTGCGACAAATAATTGTTTATTTTTGGATTTTTGTGATGCATGTTTATCTGTTTACTGGTTATGACTTTTGGGTATTTGGAAATGAAATTAAAATTAGTGTATGAATGTGTGATTTTTTCAGGTTTAATGGTAGGGTAAATATATATTATCCTTGGTTTAGGTTCATGGACCCAATTAATATTAGAGTATTGTACGGTGGGAATTTTGTGACCAGAAATAACAAAACTACATATGAGAAGGGAAACAGTAATTATTTTGGACTTTCATTACATCCAAATGTAGAAGAAGTCTGTTACTTTGAATTTGTTGATTGGATTAAAAGGGAATTAGGATATGATGAGGTTGGGGAGATTTGGTATAGGAAGCATGGGTGTACATTGTATTCTGGTAGGAAGCAAATAAAGTGTGATGCTGATATACCTGAATTTTTAGAAGCAAAAGAAAAAGATGGGTGGTATGAATTGTACTTGGTACACTACCCTAAGAAACAAGTGGATCCTGCTACTATTAGATATGGTCCTGGGGTAGGCTTTTATTCAGATTCTGAGCTTGATTCTTTAAAGAGGACTAAGTCATCAGTGGGGATAGGTGAATCTTTAGAGAGGACTGATTTTGGAATGGGGATAGCTGAGTCATCTGTTATGTGTGAGCATGGAGGGGGGTTGGATGAGTCAATAGTGAGTGATTCAGCAAAAGTGATTTATAAGTCATATAAAAACATGGGAGGGGGTCCACTGCATAAAGATTCCTTAGGTTACCCTAGATCTAAAAATAACCAAGTTTTGCTTCCCCAAACCAGCCTCTTACCTAACCACATTTCCAAAGATAACCTCCCAGCCCCTTTGAACCCAAAATCAAAAAAACTTCCGGTCATCTCGAAGGCCAAAATTCATGTGAATCCAAGCACTGACCCTCAACCAAACACTAACACTGAACCTGAAGAAAATAATCATCTTATACCCCATACTGACCCTCAACCAAGCATTGAGAATGGGGCTATGCTGAGTGATAATGAGGGGAGTGATAGTAAGGACAGTGATGTGATTTTGAGTGAAGATGACTATGATGACTTTGAGGATGATGATATTTTTGCTGAAAATGTGGATCAGGGAATTACTGAAAATGTAATTAATAGTTTTGGTGGAACTAAGGAGATTTTGGTGTATGATGACGCTACTATTGGTGTTGAGGGTGAAGAAGAGGAACTAGGTGATGACTAGCCACCAGATGATGACTTGGATGATAGTGATGAGGATGTTGTGGGAACAGTAAGGGATGTTGAAGATCAAGCTCCTGATTACCCCATTTTCAACCCAGTAGTTGACTTCAAAAAAAATATTGAATTGAAGTTTGGCCTGAAATTTCCCTCTAGTGTTGTTTTTAGAAAAGCTTTGAGGCATCATGCCATAGAAAATGGTTATGATTACTACTTCTTGCATAACACTAAGTTGAGGGTTACAGCTTACTGTGCAAAAAGGTGTGCTTGTCCATGGGAAAAGGGGAGAAGGTTGTATAAGTGTAAATGCAATATTAGGAGAAAGTGTAAGTGGAAGATTCATTGTAGGAGGCTGAAAAATGAGGACACTTGGCAAATTAAAAGTTTCTTTGGTGAACATATTTGTAGTCATCAACATCAAAATATCAAGGTGACCTCTCAGTACCTTGCTGAAAGGTATTTGGAAGATTGGAAAGATGATCCATCTATGAAGCTTAGTGCATTCCAGAGTAGAGCAACAAGGGAAGTGCAAGCAGAGATAAATTATTACAAGGCATGGTTTGCTAGGAAAATTGCTCTAGAAATGTTGTTTGGTGATGCTGCTTTAGAGTATAGTAAGGTGTGGGAGTATGCTGCTGCAATAATGAAATACAACCCAGGTAGTACAGCAGTTGTGAAGGTTACAGGCATTGAGAACCCCCCACCAGAGTTCCAAAGGATGTACATATGTTTGTAGCCCTGCAAAGAAGGCTTTGTTCCAGGGTGCAGGGCAATAATTGGAGTTGATGGAGCCCATCTAAAGGGTCCATTCCCTGGGATTTTACTCACAGCAGTCAGCAAAGATGGGAACAACAACATATTCCCAGTTGCTTGGGCTGTTGTTGAGACAGAAAATGCTGACACTTGGAAATGGTTCTTGGAACTATTAGTGAAAGACATAGCCTCAGTTGCTGATTCAGTCACATGGGTCCATGAGAGAGAAGAGGATGTCACCTACATGTCTGATAGGCAAAAGGTGTGCATAATTTCAATTTAGTTCAAATAATTCGGAAATTCATGGTTTAGTACTAACTTGTATTATTCACTTTTTAATGCAGGGGCTATTGGATGCGTTCAATACTGTGGTTCCTAATGCAGGTATCAGATTCTGTTGTAGACATATTTAGACCAATTTCAAAACCAAATTCCCTGGTGAGGTCTACAGAGAAAGCTTTTGGAAGGCTGCCAGATCAACTACTAAGGTCGGTGCATGGTTCATTGCTTTGGTGTGGATTATCTTACTTTGAGTATAGTTTATTTTACTTGTCTTGAATTAATTGTTTTGGTATTGTTAATTTATTTTTCAGCAACATTTTAATCAGAATATGGCTGCAATTAAAGCTCTGAATGTTGATGCATACAAGTACTTGGAGTCTATACCACCTTGTAATTGGTCTAGGCATGCCTTCAGTACACGATCTAAGTCTGGCATGATTCTGAACAATTGTTGTGAGAGTTTTAATAACGTTTTGAGAGAGGCAAGAACCAAACCCATCATATCCCTTATGGAGTGGATAAGGAGATATGTGATGAAAAGGTGTTGTGCAAAAAGGGAGGGTTTGAAAAATTTGAAAGGGTTGCTTATGCCAACTATTATTAAAATGATTGAGAATGGATTGAAAAATGTGTCAAATATGAGAGTGATTCAAGCTGATTTACATGAGTTTGAAGTGGATGATGGAAATGATACCTATGTTGTTAACCTGCAAAGCAAAGTGTGTGGATGTTATAGGTGGAGTCTCCTAGGTATTCCATGTCTTCATGCACTAGCTTGCATTGTGAAGAGGAGGTTGGAGTATGATGAGTTTGTGCACCCTGCTTACCATGTAAGCACATATGCTGCCACATACTCTCCTATTTTCAAAGCTATGCCTGGACATACCCAGTGGGATGAACAACCAATGCCAAAACCCAAACCCCCTCCTTATAGGAAGATGCCAGGGAGGCCAAGCAAGAAGAAAAGGGTAAAAGAGCCAGGGGAGAGAGAGTTGGTGCAAAGAGATAAAAGGCAAAACAAGTGCTCAAACTGTGGGGTCCTTGGGCACTACAAAACAAAGTGTAAGAATGTCACTCAACCTCAGCAAGAACAAAACAAGGGAGGAAGACCTAGATCTAATGCACCACGAACTCTAGCACCATCTGCACCTTCAGCTATCATAGCCGCAACTGCAACAAATCCCACCTCCACTACATCAGCAAGGGGAACAAAGAGGAAAACACCTGCAACAACAACTTCCCACTCGGCTACAAGTGCCCCTTCAGCTTCAACTAGAGCCAAGACAAAGACACCAACAACATCAACTGCTGCAAAGACAAAGATCATTTCATCTGCTTCAACTAAGGGAGCAAAAACAAGGGCAGCAACTGCCACCACCAGCACATCACATGCTGCAACCAAAGGAGCAAACACTAGAGCTGCTACAAAAAAGGCAAATGGGTCCTCTCATGTAGATTTGCACTGTTCCCAAGCTTCCTCAAATGCTATTCCCACGCCTCATCAAAACAAGTGACAACTGAAGCAATCTATGGTCCAAGAATGTGATATAAATGTTTTGTTATTAGTAATAGCCTTGAAAGTGCTGTAAAACTGTAACTTAGATGCATCTTTTGCTTTTTGAAACATTATTGCAACTTCTTTGTATGCTTCATGATTTTGAAGCCTTTAATTAATATATAAATATATTTATATTAATGCAACTTGTGTTTACAACAACTAAATCATTCTTGCACAATTAAAGATGTTATACATAACATACACTTTTCATTCATACACCAAACTGGTGAATTTAGTACACATACAACAAATTATATTGCTTTAATTCCATCAAAAAACAACCATGACCAACCTAACTAACTAGTAACCAGCCTAACTAACCATCTTAACAACAACTACACTAACTGCAACATAAATAATGATACAAGTAACAATAACCCCAAATTTCTCATTTTGCCAATACCCTTGAACTTGCTGCCAAATCCATCCTATACACGAGGAAGCCAATAATTAGTTGCAATTCACAAATTAAAAACCCTAAACAAAAACCCCCAAAATTAATTACATTTTGCCTTCAATTTAACAGCTTACCTACCTCATAATTACTCCAATCAAGTTTTTATGTAGGAGTTTGAAAACAATAAAGGAGCTTTCGTTCTCAAATTACAGGGAAAAAATGGAGGATGTGAGTAGATTCAAGGGAAAAGGGGAAAAAAAGGGGGAAAATGGGGGTCATGTGCCCCTCACATGCCAAAATTAGAGGGGGGGCAGAATATTTGAGTCACGTGCCCCTCACATGCAAAGGTCAACGCCGGAATTTTCAGTCAACGTCGAGAATCCGGCAACAGGTGTTATTTTGCAAAAAAAAAAAACCAATTAAGGTGTGTTTTTACAAAAAAAAATTTATAAGGTGGTTTTTTCCAAAAAAAGTGTTATAAAAGGTGGTTTCTGACAAATTTTCCTTAAATGAAAGTCAAATGCATTCAACAAAGATAATTGAGTCAAATGAAAGTCAAACACACTCTAACAAAGCTTTTTGAATCAAATGAAAGTCAAATGCATTCAACAAAGCTAATTAAGTCAAATGAAAGTCAAACACATTCTAAAAAAGCATTTTGAATCAAATGAAAGTAAAATGCATTCAACAAAGTTAATTGAGTCAAATAAACGTCAAATACATTCAAACAAATCTTTTTGAATTAAATGAAAATGAAATGCAATTAACAAAGCTAATTGAGTCAAACGAGATTTTATCATATTTTTACAAAGCTTTTTGAATCAAGAGAAAGACAAATACATTAAACAAAGATAATTGAGTTAAATGAAAGTTAAACACATTCAAACAAAGCTTTTTGAATCAAATGAAAGTCAAATGCATTCAACAAACCTTTTTGACTCAAATAAAAGTCAAACACATTTAAACAAAGCTTTTTGAATCAAATGAGAGTCAAATGCACTCAATAAAGATAATTGAGTAAAATGAAAGTCAAACACATTCAAAAAAAGCTTATTGAATCAAATGAAAGGCAAATTCATTCAACAAAGATTATTGAGTGAAATGAAAGTCAAACACATTCATACAAAGCTTTTCGAATAAAATAAATGTCAAATACATTCAAACAAAGGTTAATAAACCAAATGAAAGTCAAATACATTCAACAAAGATAATTGAGTCAAATGAAAGTCAAACACATTCAAACAAAGCTTTTTGAGTCAAATGAAAGTCAAACGCATTCAACAAAAATTATTGAATTAAATGCAAGTCAAATACATTCAAACAAAGCTTTTTGAATTAAATCAAAGTGAAATACAATTAGGAAAGCTAACTGAGTCAAATGAAAGTCAAATAAAAGTCAAACACATTCAAACAAATCTTTTTGTATCAAATGAAAGTCAAATGCATTCAACATGGCTAATTGAGTCAAAAGAAAGTCACACACATTCATACAAAGCTTTTTGAATCAAATAAAAGTCAAATGCATTCAACAAAGCTAATTGTATCAAATGAAAGTCAAACACATTCAAACAAAGCTTTTGAATCAAGTGAAACTGAAATGCATTCAACAAAGATAATTGAGTCACAAGAAAGTAAAAAACATTCAAACATTGCTTTTTGAATCAAAAGAAAGTCAAACACATTGAAACAAAGCTTTTTGAGTCAAATGAAAGTCAAACACATTCAAAAAAAGCTTTTTAACTCAAATGAAAGTCAAACATATTCAAAGAAAGCTTTTTGAATCAAATGAAAGTCAAATGCATTCAATAAAGATAATTCACTTAAATGAAAATCAAACACATTAAAAAAAAGCTTTTTGAATCAAATTAAAATCAAATGCATTAAACAAAGCTTTTTGAATAAAATGAGACTCAAATGCATTCCACAAAACTAATTGAGTTAAATGAAAGTCAAACACATTCAAACAAAGCTTTTAGAATCACATGAAAGTCAAATGCATTCAACAAAGCTAATTGAGTCAAATGAAAATTAAACACATTCATACAAAGCTAATTGAGTCAAATGAAAGTCAAATGTATTCTACAAAGCTAATTGAGTCAAACGAAAGTAAAACACTTTCAAAAAAAGCTTTTTGACTCAAATGAAAGCCAAATGCATTCAACAAAGCTAATTGAGCCAAATGAAAGTCAAACACATTTAAACAATGCTTTTTAAATTAAATGAAAATCAAATGCATTCAACAAAGATAATTGAGTCAAATTAAAGTAAAACACATTCATACAAAGCTTTTTGAATCAAATGAATGTCAAACACATTCAAACATAGCTTTTTAAAACAAATGAAAGTCAAATTCATTCAATAAAGATAATTGAGTCTAATAAAAATCAATCACATTGAAACAAAACTTTATGAATCAAATGAAAGTCAAATGCACTCCAAAGATAATTGAGTCAAATGAAAGTAAAAAACATTCAAACAAAGATTTTTGAAATAAATGAAAGTGAAATCCAATTAACAACGCTAATAGAGTCAAATGAATGTCAACCATTTTCAAATAAAGCTTTTTGAACCTAATGAAAGTAAAATGCATTCTACATAGCTAATAGAGTTAAACGAAAGTAAAACACATTCAAACAAAGCTTTTAGAATCAAATGAAAGTCAAATGCATTCAACAAAGATAATTGAGTCAAATGAAAGTCAAGCACATTTATACAAAGCTTTTTGAATCAAATTAATGTCAAACACATTTAAAAAAGCTTTTTGAAACAAATGAAAGTCAAATTCATTCATTAAAGATAATAGAGTCAAATAAAAGCCAAACACATTCAAACAAAGCTTTTAAAATCATATGAAAGTCAAATGCAGTCAACGAAACTAATTGATTCAAATGAAAGTCAACCACATTCAAGCACAGCTTTTGATTGAATCAAATGAAAATGAAATGCGTTCAATAAAGCTAATTAAGTCAAATTAAAGTCAAAACACATTCAAATAATGCTTTTTAAATCAAATGAAAATCAAATGCATTCATCAAAGCTACTTGAATCAAATGAAAGTCAAACAAAGCTTTTTGAATCAAATGAAAGTCAAATGCATTCAACAAAGTTTATTGAGCCAAATGAAAGTCAAACACATTCAAACAATGCTTTTTTAATCAAATGAAAGTCAAATGCATTCAACAAAGCTAATTGAGTCAAATGAAAGTTAAACACATTTAAACAATGATTTTTAAATTAAATGAAAGTCAAATGCATTCAACAAAGATAATTGAGTCAAATGAAAGTCAAACACATCCATACAAAGCTTTTTGAATGAAATGAATGTCAAACACATTCAAACAAAGCTATTTAAAATAAATGAAAGTCAAATTCATTCAACAAAGATAATTGAGTCTAATAAAAGTCAAACACATTCAAACAAAGCTTTTTGAATCAAATGAAAGTCAAATGCATTCAACAACGATAATTGAGTCAATTGAAAGTCAAACACATTCAAACAAAGCTTGTTGAATTAAATGAAAGTGAAATGCAATTAACAAAGTTAATTGAGTCAAATGAATGTAAACCATATTCAAACAAAGCTTTTTGAACCTAGTGAAAGTCAAATGCATTCTTCAAAGCTAATTGAGTCAAATGAAAGTCAAACACGGTTTTTTGAGTCAAATGAAAGTCAATTGCATTCAACAAAGTTAATTGAGCCAAATCAAAGTCAGACACATTCAAACAATGCTTTTTTAGTCAAATGAAAGTCGAATGCATTCAACAAAGCTAATTAAGTCAAATGAAAGTCAAACACATTTAAACAATGCTTTTTAAATTAAATGAAAGTCAAATGCATTGAACAAAGATAATTGAGTCAAATGAAAGTCAAACACATTCATACAAAGCCTTTTGAATCAAATGAATGTCAAACACATTCAAACAAAGCTATTTAAAACAAATGAAAGTCAAATTCATTCAACAAAGATAATTGAGTCTAATAAAAGTCAAACACATTCAAATAAAGCTTTTGAATCAAATGAAAGTCAAATGCATTCAACAAATATAATTGAGTCAAATGAAACTCAAACACATTCAAACAAAGCTTTTTGAATTAAATGAACATGAAATGCAATTAACAAAGTTAATTGAGTCAAATGAATGTAAACCATATTCAAACAAAGCTTTTTGAACCTAATGAAAGTCAAATGCATTCTACAAAGCTAATTGAGTCAAATAAAAGTCAAACACAGTTTTTCGAGTCAAATGAAAGTCAAATGCATTCAACTTGAGCCAAATGAAAGACAAACACATTCAAACAATGCTTTTTTAATCAAATGAAAGTCAAATGCATTCAACAAAGCTTATTGAGTCAAATGAAAGTCAAACACATTTAAACAATGCCTTTTAAATTAAATGAAAGTCAATTGCATTCAACAAAGATAATTGAGTCAAATGAAAGTCAAACGCATTCATACAATGCTTTTTGAATCAAATGAATGTCAAACACATTCAAACAAAGCTATTTAAAATAAATGAAAGTCAAATTCATTCAACAAAGATAATTGATTCTTATAAAAGTCAAACACATTCAAACAAAGCTTTTTGAATCAAATGAAAGTTAAATGCATTCAACAAAGATAATTGAGTCAAATGAAAGTCAAACACATTCAAACAAAGCTTTTTGAATTAAATGAAAGTGAAATTCAATTAACAAAGTTAATTGAGTCAAATGAAAGTCGAACTCATTCAAACAAAGCTTTTTGAATCAAATGAATGTCAAAAGCATTCAACAAAGCTAATTTAGTCAAATGAAAGTCAAACACATTCAAACAACACTTTTTGAATCAAAGGAAAGAAAAATGCATTCAACAAAACTAATTGAGCCAATTAAAAGTCAAACACATTCAAACAAAGCTTTTTGAATTAAATGAAAGTGAAATGCAATTAACAAAGCTAATTGAGTCAAATGAATGTTAAACACATTCAAACAAAGTTTTTGAACCAAATGAAATTCAAATGCATTCCACAAAACTAATTGAGTTAAATGAAAGTCAAACACATTCAAACAAAGCTTTTAGAATCACATGAAAGTCAAATGCATTCAACAAAGCTAATTGAGTCAAATGAAAGTTATACACATTCAAACAAAGCTTTTTGAATTGAATGAAAGTGAAATGTAATTATTAAAGCTAATTGAGTCAAATGAAAGTCAAACACATTCATACAAAGCTAATTGAGTCAAATGAAAGTCAAATGTATTCTACAAAGCTAATTGAGTCAAACGAAAGTAAAACACTTTCAAAAAAAGCTTTTTGAATCAAAAGAGAGTCAAATGCATTCAACAAAGCTAATTGACTCAAATGAAAGTCAAACACATTTAAACAATGCTTTTTAAATTAAATGAAAATCAAATGCATTCAACAAAGATAATTGAATCAAATTAAAGTAAAACACATTCATACAAAGCTTTTTGAATCAAATGAATGTCAAACAAATTCAAACAAAGCTTTTTAAAACAAATGAAAGTCAAATTCATTCAACAAAGATAATTGAGTCTAATAAAAATCAATCACATTCAAACAAAGCTTTATGAATCAAATGAAAGTCAAATGCATTCCAAAGATAATTGAGTCAAATGAAAGTCAAAAACATTCAAACAAAGCTTTTTGAAATAAATGAATGTGAAATCCAATTAACAACACTAATTGAGTCAAATGAATGTCAACCATTTTCAAATAAAGCTTTTTGTACCTAATGAAAGTAAAATGCATTCTACATAGCTAATAGAGTTAAATTAAAGTAAAACACATTCAAACAAAGCTTTTAGAATCAAATGAAAGTCAAATGCATTCAACAAAGATAATTGAGTCAAATGAAAGTCAAGCACATTTATACAAAGCTTTTTGAATCAAATTAATGTCAAACACATTTAAACAAAGCTTTTTGAAACAAATGAAAGTCAAATTCATTCAACAAAGATAATAGAGTCAAATAAAAGTCAAACACATTCAAACAAAGCTTTTATAATCATATGAAAGTCAAATACATTCAACGAAACTAATTGATTCAAATGAAAGTCAACCACATTCAAGCACAGCTTTTAATTGAATCAAATGAAAATGAAATGCGTTCAATAAAGCTAATTAAGTCAAATTAAAGTCAAAACACATTCAAATAATGCTTTTTAAATCAAATGAAAATCAAATGCATTCATCAAAGCTACTTGAATCAAATGAAAGTCAAACAAAGCTTTTTGAATCAAATGAAAGTCAAATGCATTCAACAAAGTTTATTGAGCCAAATGAAAGTCAAACACATTCAAACAATGCTTTTTTAATCAAATGAAAGTCAAATGTATTCAACAAAGCTCATTGAGTCAAATTAAAGTTAAACACATTTAAACAATGCTTTTTAAATTAAATGAAAGTCAAATGCATTCAACAAAGATAATTGAGTCAAATGAAAGTCAAACACATTCATACAATGCTTTTTGAATGAAATGAATGTCAAACACATTCAAACAAAGCTATTTAAAACAAATGAAAGTCAAATTCATTCAACAAAGATAATTGAGTCTAATAAAAGTCAAACACATTCAAACAAAGCTTTTTGAATCAAATGAAAGTCAAATGCATTCAACAACGATAATTGAGTCAAATGAAAAGCTTGTTGAATTAAATGAAAGTGAAATGCAATTAACAAAGTTAATTGAGTCAAATGAATGTAAACCATATTCAAACAAAGCTTTTTGAACCTAGTGAAAGTCAAATGCATTCTTCAAAGCTAATTGAGTCAAATGAAAGTCAAACACAGTTTTTTGAGTCAAATGAAAGTCAAATGCATTCAACAAAGTTAATTGAGCCAAATCAAAGTCAGACACATTCAAACAATGCTTTTTTAGTCAAATGAAAGTCGAATGCATTCAACAAAGCTAATTGAGTCAAATGAAAGTCAAACACATTTAAACAATGCTTTTTAAATGAAATGAAAGTCAAATGCATTGAACAAAGGTAATTGAGTAAAATGAAAGTCAAACACATTCATACAAAGCCTTTTGAATCAAATGAATGTCAAACACATTCAAACAAACCTATTTAAAACAAATTAAAGTCAAATTCATTCAACAAAGATAATTGAGTCTAATAAAAGTCAAACACATTCAAATAAAGCTTTTGAATCAAATGAAAGTCAAATGCATTCAACAAATATAATTGAGTCAAATGAAAGTCAAACACATTCAAACAAAGCTTTTTGAATTAAATTAACGTGAAATGCAATTAACAAATTTAATTGAGTCAAATGAATGTAAACCATATTCAAACAAAGCTTTTTGAACCTAATGAAAGTCAAATGCATTCTACAAAGCTAATTGAGTCAAATGAAAGTCAAACACAGTTTTTTGAGTCAAATGAAAGTCAAATGCATTCAACAAAGTTAATTGAGCCAAATGAAAGTCAAACACATTCAAACAATGCTTTTTTAATCAAATGAAAGTCAAATGCATTCAACAAAGCTAATTGAGTCAAATGAAAGTCAAACACATTTAAACAATGCCTTTTAAATTAAATGAAAGTCAAATGCATTCAACAAAGATAATTGAGTCAAATGAAAGTCAAACACATTCATACAAAGCTTTTTGAATCAAATGAATGTCAAACACATTCAAACAAAGCTATTTAAAACAAATGAAAGTCAAATTCATTCAACAAAGATAGTTGAGTCTAATAAAAGTCAAACACAGTCAAACAAAGCTTTTTGAATCAAATGAAAGTCAAATGCATTCAACAACGATAATTGAGTCAAATGAAAGTCAAACACATTCAAACAAAGCTTGTTGAATTAAGTGAAAGTGAAATGCAATTAACAAAGTTAATTGAGTCAAATGAATGTAAACCATATTCAAACAAAGCTTTTTGAACCTAATGAACGTCAAATGCATTCTACAAAGCTAATTGAGTCAAATGAAAGTCAAACACAGTTTTTTGAGTCAAATGAAAGTCAAATGCATTCAACAAAGTTAATTGAGCCAAATGAAAGTCAAACACATTCAAACACTGTTTTTTGTTAATCTAATGAAAGTCGAATGCATTCAACAAAGCTAATTGAGTCAAATGAAAGTTAAACACATTTAAACAATGCTTTTTAAATTAAATGAAAGTCAAACACATTCAAACAAAGCTTTTTGAATTAAATGAATATGAAATGCAATTAACAAAGTTAATTGAGCCAACTGAATGCAAACCATATTCAAACAAAGCTTTTTGAACCTAATGAAAGTCAAATGCATTCTACAAAGCTAATTGAGTCAAATAAAAGTCAAACACAGTTTTTTGAGTCAAATGAAAGTCAAATGCATTCAACTTGAGCCAAATGAAAGTCAAACACATTCAAACAATGCTTTTTTAATCAAATGAAAGTCAAATGCTTTCAACAAAGCTTATTGAGTCAAATGAAAGTCAAACACATTTAAACAATGCCTTTTAAATTAAATGAAAGTCAAATGCATTCAACAAAGATAATTGACTCAAATGAAAGTCAAACACATTCATACAATGCTTTTTAAATCAAATGAATGTCAAACACATTCAAACAAAGCTATTTAAAACAAATGAAAGTCAAATTCATTGAACAAAGATAATTGATTCTAATAAAAGTCAAACACATTCAAACAAAGCTTTTTGAATCAAATGAAAGTTAAATGCATTCAACAAAGATAATTGAGTCAAATGAAAGTCAAACACATTCAAACAAAGCTTTTTGAATTAAATGAAAGTGAAATTCAATTAACAAAGTTAATGGAGTCAAATGAAAGTCGAACGCATTCAAACAAAGCTTTTTGAATCAAATGAAAGTCAAACACAGTCATACAAAGCTTTTTGAATCAAATGAAAGTCAAACACATTCAATAAAGATAATTGAGTCAAATAAAAGTCAAACACATTCAAACAAATATTTTTGAATCAAATGAAATTAAAATGCATTCAACAAAGCTAATTATATCAAATGAAAGTCAAACACATTCAAACAAAGCTTTTATAATCAAATGAAAGTGAAATGCATTCAACAAAGATAATTGAGTCAAATGAAAGTCAAACACATTAAAACAAAGCTTTTTGAATGAAATTAAAGTCAAATGCATTCAACAAAGCTTTTTGACTCAAATGAAAGTCAAACATATTCTAACAAAGCTTTTTGAATCAAATGAAAGTGAAATACATTCAATAAACAAAATTGACTCAAATGATAATCAAACACATTCATATAAAGCTTTTTGAATCAAATGAAAGTCAAACGCATTCAACAAAGATAATTGAGTCAAATGAAAGTCAAACACAATCAAAAATCCTTTTTGAATCAAATGAAAGTTAAACACATTCATACGAAGCTTTTTGAATCAAATGAATGTCAAACACATTTAAACAAAGCTTCTGAACCAAATAAATTTAAATGCATTTAACAATGATATTTAAGTCAAATGAAAGTAAATCACATTCAAACAAAGCTTTTTGACTAAACTGAAAGTCAAAAGCATTCAAACAAAGCTTTTTAAATCATATTAAAGTAAAATGCATTTAACAAAGATAATTGTGTCAAATGAAAGTCAAACACATTCAAACAAAGCTTTATAAATTAAATGAAAGTCAAATGCATTCAATAAAGATATTTGAGTTAAATTAAAGTCAAACTCATTCATACCAAGCTTTTTAGTCAAATGCATTCAACAAAGCTCTTTGACTCTAATGAAAGTCCAATAAATTCAAACAAAGCTTTATGAATCAAATGAAAGTCAAATGCATTCAATAAAGATAATTAAGTCAAATGAAAGTCAAACACATTAATACAAAGCTTTTTGAATCAATTAAAAGTCGAATGGATTCAACAAAGATAACTGAGTGATATAAAAGTCAAACACATTCAAACAAAGCTTTTTGAATCAAATGAAAGTCAAATACATTCAACAAAGCTAATTAAGTTAAATGAAAGTCAAACACATTCAAACAAAGTTTTTTGAATCAAATGAAAGTCAAATGCATTTAACAAAGCTAATTGAGTCAAATGAAAGTCAAACATTCAACAACGCTTTTTAAATTAAATGAAAGTCAAATGCATTCAACAAAGCTAATTGAGTCAAATGAAAATCAAACACACTCAAACAAAACTTTTTGAATAAAATGAAAGTGAAATGCAATTAACAAAGCTAATTGAATTAAGTGAAAGTCAAACACATTCAAACAAAGCTTTTCGAATTAAATGAAAGTGAAATGCAACTAACAAAGCTAATTGAATCAAATGAAAATCAAACACATTCATACAAAGCTAATTGAGTTAAATGAAAGTCAAATGTATTCTACAAAGCTAATTGAGTAAAATGAAAGACAAACCCATTCAAATAAACCTTTTTGAATCAAAGGAAAGTCAAGTGCATTTAACAAAGATTGTTGAGTCAAATGAAAGTCAAACACATTCATACAAAGCTTTTTTAATCAAATGAATATCAAACACATTCAACAAACCTTTTTAAATTTAATGAAAGTGAAATGCAATTCACAAATCTAATTGAGTAAAGTGAAAGACAAACACATTGATAAAAAGCTAATTGAGTCAAAAGAAAGTCAAATGCATTCAACAAAGATAATTGAGCCAAATGAAAGTCAAACACATTCATACAAAGCTTTTTGAATCAAAAGAAAGTCAAACGCATTCAACAAAGATAATTGCTTCAAATGAAAGTCAAACACATCCATACAAAGCTTTTTGAATAAAATGAAAGTCAAACACATTCAACAAAGATAATTGAGTCAAATGAAAGTCAAACTCATTTATACCAAGCTTTTTAGTCAAATGCATTCAACAAAGCTCTTTGACTCTAATGAAAGTCCAATAAATTCAAACAAAGCTTTATGAATCAAATGAAAGTCAAATGCATTCAATAAAGATAATTAAGTCAAATGAAAGTCAAACACATTAATACAAAGCTTTTTGAATCAATTAAAAGTCGAATGGATTCAACAAAGATAACTGAGTGATATAAAAGTCAAACACATTCAAACAAAGCTTTTTGAATCAAATGAAAGTCAAATACATTCAACAAAGCTAATTAAGTTAAATGAAAGTCAAACACATTCAAACAAAGTTTTTTGAATCAAATGAAAGTCAAATGCATTTAACAAAGCTAATTGAGTCAAATGAAAGTCAAACACATGTAAACAATGCTTTTTAAATTTAATGAAAGTTAAATGCATTCAACAAAGATAATTGAGTCAAATGAAAGTCAAGCACATTCATACAAAGCTTTTTGAATCAAATGAATGTCAAACAATTCAAACAAAGCTTTTTAAAACAAATGAAAGTCAAATTCATTCAACAAAGATAATTGAGTCTAATAAAAGTCAACACATTCAAACAAAGCTTTTTGAATCAAATGAAAGTCAAATGCATTCTATAAAGGTAATTGAGTTAAATGAAAGTCAAACACATTCAAACAAAGCTTTTTGAAATAAATGAAAGTGAAATGCAATTAACAAAGGTAATTGAGTCAAATGAATGTCAACCATATTCAAACAAAGCTTTTTGAACCTAATGAAAGTCAAATGCGTTCTTCAAAGCTAATTGAGTTAAATGAAAGTCAAACACATTCAAAAAAAGCTTTTAGAATAAAATGAAAGTCAAATGCATTCAACAAAGATAATTGAGTCAAATGAAAGTCAAACACATTTATACAAAGCGTTTTGAATCAAATGAATGTCAAACACATTCAAACAATGCTTTTTGAAATAAATGAAAGTCAAATTTATTCAACAAAGATAATTGAGGCAAATAAAAGTCAAACACATTCGAACAAAGCTTTTTAAATCAAATGAAAGTCAAATGTATTCAACAAAGCTAATTGAGTCAAATGAAAGTCAAACACATTAAAACAAAGCTTTTTGAATCAAATGAAAATCAAATGCGTTCAATAAAGCTAATTAAGTCAAAATAAAGGCAAACACATTCAAACAATGCATTTTAAATCAAATGAAAATGAAATGTGTTTAGGGTAATTTTACCCCGCCATGTGGACCTATCCCTGCTTGACACGTGTCATCCCAGATTTTTGGGAAAATGACGGCCTTCAGGCCCAAATCCCGAGAAAGCCGCAATGCGGCGCAGCCAGCCACTGATTAGGGTTCTGTGATCTAATCAGGGGCACAATTCCCGAGGACCCCATAAATAGGGAGATTCCCCTCTTTTGGAAGGCACGTTTTTCCATTTATTACAAACTGTCCCATTGATATTGACAATTGAGCTTGGAATCCGAGCAGATACCCACCTAAATTTTGCACCTTTTTCTCTCCTTTCAAGTTACTAACTTGATCGTCGGAGGCAGAGCACCTACCAACTAGTGTCTCCGTTTGTCTTGTAGGTACAGGCCGCACCGGACCAGTCTTCGAGCTGTAACTCTCCCGAGGGACAAAAACACCCAAAACATTTGGCCCCGTCTGTGGGGAGAGTACCTCAAAGATGGTTGGAGAGTCTCTACCCATTCCTGATCTTACCAACTTACAACCGGTTATACAACCGGAGAACCACGAAAAACCTCAACCGGCACCTCTGCCGTACCCTCGGCCTCCGCCTGAGGTCGTCACTGAGGATGAAGCTGATGATGAAGATGATGACGACCTGGAGACCTATAAATTGGAGGACAATCTTGACCAGGCAGGCCCAAGCAGGCGCCCCTCTGAGAGGCCAGAAGGGGAAACCCCGAAGGCCATAGGTCAAGCCCTAGTCACCCGGGATGAGCTCATGAAATTCATGAACTCTTTCAAGGGTGAAATCAAGGCCATGATCAACAAAAACAAGGCAGGCTCTAGCAAGAGTCCGCCGGCTAAGAAGTCTCCCACTCTATAATACCCCGTATTTTTAACGTATTTTATATTTTATTTATTTAATTATAAAATATATTTTGGGTCAAACTATTTTAATTATTTAATTATTAATAAAGCAAGTGTTTATATTTTGGGTCAACAAGTATTTAATCCAAATATAACCCATACCCAATCACCCTATTTTTACTTTTGGACCACCTATTTCAACATTTATAGTCCATTACTATATGAAGCCCAAACCTACACTAATTACCCTACACTATATATATCTACTAGATCCCCAAAATTTCCCACACAAAAAGGTTAGTCTTATTTTCTTTCCTTTTTCTCTCCTCTTTTCATTCTAGCTATTTTGATGATTTTATTTATGGATTTTGGTTTTAATTATTCAAAGTATGTTTAATTAGTATCATAATTATGTTTTGATGATTAAAGATTGTAAATTTTAAATAATTGTAGGGAATATTTCAAACATTATGCCCCAAACTTGAACCCCACTGTGATCATACACTAAAGTACGGTGGCGTTCCAAAGGGAAAGACAAAGAGCTAAAACGAGTCGCCAACAAGTTTTAAGGAACTTGTACCCAAAAGACAATCCAAAGGACCGTCAACTACTCCATAAGGTCTTGAACCAAATAGGGTCCGGGGATGAGGGTACGAATCCAATCTACAAAAGAAAGGACCCGCCCTATAAAATAGGCCTCTACTTTGTTCTGCTCGTATTCATGCGCGCTTTTCGAATAACATACAAACATTATATTAATCCTACCCTGTTTATCTATGTTGGTTGAAATTAATGCACAAATAAGACTATTATTGGCGATCACTTGAATTAAAATCACATTAGCCTAAACCAAATTATTAATTATCTTATTAAGCGTGATTTCAAGTACAAATTCCCTTTAAACCTGCATAAAAGGCGTGATCAAGAAATAACAATAAAAAGTATCAAGCAACATAAATAATAATCAATAAATAATCATAATAACAATAACGATGATAATAGCATGATAAGGCATAATAAAGCTTGAATATAATAGCAAGATCCTAGGCATGATACTAACAATATTAATAACAAATCCTAGCATGTCACTAAGCAATAAAGATCAAATCTTTAAACCTAACATGGTACTAACATGATATTAGAAAGGATAAAGGAACCCTAAACATGATACTAGAGAGCATAAAATAACATCCTAACATGATACTAGAAAGCATTAAAAGCATCCTAACATGATACTAGGAATTAAACATTAATAATCATGCTTTCTACATTGAAAGAGAGTAATAAGATTACATACTTTGAAGCCTCGTACCTCTTTCTAATAACAAAATACACAAGTTAGTAAACTTCAATGAAAATAATAAAGAATAATTAAAGAATTAAATTGAAATCAAATTAAATAAAGTTTTGACTAGTTTTGGACCAAACCCTCAGAAAATATCAACCTTGCACGTCTAGGGCGAAGGCAACTTCGAACTTGGTTAAGAGATTCAAGATCTTGTGAATGCGGAATATTGTATGAAAAACTAGTTTAGAAAGAGAGGGAGAAAGAAAGCATATAATGCTCAAGAGAGAAAAGAGAGAAGAATTGATGATGAGAGATGATGAGATTTGATGAATAAAAAAAGGGAGATAAGACCTCTATTTATAAGAAAAAAGAGAAGGTCGAAGAATAAGAAAAGAAATCCGAATTCAAATCGAAATAAAACTCGTAGACAGCAGTTTTTACGAATTTTGTTTTTATCATATCTTTTGATCCAGAAGTCCAAATAAGTCATATAATATGTCGTTGGAAAGCTCTTGAAGTCTACTTTCTAATGCAATTGGAATAAGATTAAAATCTTTTGTACATAAAAAGATATGGCCGAAATAGTAGGACGGTGTCAGTTTTGGATAGAGTTTCGTATATCTTTAATATCTTTTTCGTTATAGCTCGGATTTATTATTATAATATATCATTGGAAAGATAATTTCAAGATCTATCCAACCATATAAAATTTGGATAAAAAATATGAGGCACGAAAATATTTTCTGACTATCTTTGAACAAGTTTAAATCCGAATAGAATTAGGAAAGTTTTAAAATAGGAAAGTTTATATTCAAATCAAATTCTATGATCTTATCTTTTCAAAAAAGGATAATTAAGATATTTTAGAAACTTATAGAAGATTCTAATCAATCCTAATTAGTTTAGGAATAGGATTAAACCTTTGGACCCTCCTCATGATCATTGGGTCGTAGGTAAAATCCGGTTTGGGCCCAGTTTAGTATTTTGGCCATAACTTCCTCAATATTCATCGGAATTGGGCTTATAATATATCGTTGGAAAGGTCTTTTCAAGCCCCATCCAACTACACCATTATTGGACCTTAATCATGGACCAAAATAAACTGAATTGGACGTTTTCAAAATAAAAATGGTTTTCAAAAACAGAGAGAAGAGAAATTAATTAAAACTAAACCGCGACATTTGACTTTCGAATCACTTTCACCTCATTCGATTATGTTTTGACGTACAAGGTATTCATCACTGGGTTTGGTTTTGGGGAGACACAAATGGGTGTCTACAATAATAAAGTGTTTTATTTTCTGATTTCATAAAATTATAAGTTAGGGTTTTAAAATTATTAAAGACTTGATTTTTAGGGTTTTATGAACAATTGATTTAGGGCTTTTATAGTAATGATATTTTGGAAATTTTGGTGATTATAAATACTAATTAGTTTAACTTAATTCTAGATTATTTTGAACACATAAATCCGTGTTTTAATTTATAGATTTTCGTTCGTTAATATTAATCCCGTTTTAATCCCGATCAAGTTCTAAACTCATCCGATTTTAACAAAAAAGTAGTGTTTTCCATGTGGAAACAACATTTTAAGATAGACTCACTACACTTGGTAGTGAGCACCATCCTCTCGTGGCCAAATTCAGCCTCTAAGTATGATTTTCGGGCAGTTTTTGATTTTTAACGAAGTTTTTTTTTAAATTTTATCCTTGAGTTTAAAGGGTAAGATATAATTTAATTTTTCTATGGATAATTTAAGTATGAAAATATATTTTGATGAAGTTTTAAAGGGGTTTTAGATTAGTTTAAAATGCTGGAATTTTATTTAAAGTAGTATAATTGTGATTTTAATAAAAGGGTGTGATAACCTATTAAAAAGGAGTTTCATTAGGGGTTTCTAAATAATTTTCAGATTATTCTAAATAGTTTAAAGTGAGTTTAAGTTGCTGGAAATTGTGTATACAAGAGTAATTAATTTAGCATTATTGTCCCTTATTGTAGGAGACTTGATTCGGGAATTGTTGTAGTATTTTCGGCCACTTTATGGGCTTAATTGAGGTACGTTCGCGTACTTAACATATTTGATGATGTAGAATCATGTTAGGTTTGGTTTCAATCAATTACAAGTAGTATCATGCTAAGGTTCATGTGTTGATTTTGTGAATTATTAGTGTTGGTGATTGAATTGTGAAACATGAATTATTTGTGATGATCTATGGATTGGAAAATTATATTTTGGCATGAGTATATGGACTACATATTTATTTATGGCATGTTAGAGAGCATGTTTAATTAAACTAATTGTTTAATTATGTTTAGAATATTGAAAAGGAATTTCATTATAGTCCATATAATTTTTATTGATGCATTAAGCATGAGGAAGGAGCTATATAAGTGTCTATGTACACAAGGAATAAATGGTATGTGGTGCCTTTGTGCACTTAAGGTGTTTTTAACACCGAGGGATAGGATTGTTGGCGCTTTATGCATTTAAGGTGTCTTTGACACTGAGGTAGATTTAAAAAGGGTTCAACATTAAATTATATGTGGTCACTAATCATTCAAGAATTAAATTGGTATGTTTGTTTGTTTGAATTATTATTGATGATTGAATTGTTATGCTTTGTGAGTCATCACCAAGTCTAATAATATGTAAACAACGTAAAGTGAAAGAGATTACGCACCAAAACTCTTGGAACGTATATACCTTGAGTATGAACATATGGGGGGAGTTATGGGGTTTTATATTTAACCATAACTTCTAATGGAGTACAGGATGCTGTATATTCCCTTTTTATTATTATGCGCTGGAATTCCGCCACCAATGTGTGGCACGTACAGGTGATACTGGCACGGTTAGCTCCCGTGTCAGTGGTCCTCAATTTATTGAGGCAGGTTTGGTTGGAAACCCGTTCGATGCGTAATCAACGCAAAATAAATTATTTAGTGTCCAGTTAAAGAGTCTTGTTGTTTGTTGTGTGTTCTTGTAAACAGGTACAAAGAGGTAAGTATGTGTGATGCTAGGAGTTGCATGTTAGTATGTTTAAATACGCTTATGTACTCAGCTTTGCTGATTGTATGTGTTGTTTGTGTCTGGCTGTGTCTTTATCTTGGCCCTACGATGATCCATTTTAATGGAGAGTAGTGGGGACAAGTGGAGATAATCCTTTCAGGCGTTGAAGCATATTCATGACGGGGCATGAGTGAAGAGCGAATCATGCTAGTTTCTATTAGTTGAGATGTGGTTTATTTCTTTCAACTATTATATTATGTTATGCCTATGAGACTAACGCAAAGGTTTTCATAATTTAATTGGTTTCGATAAGGGCCTTCAATGGTTCCAAGTTGTAGGTTGATTTTATTTGACTTCGTTTGACTTTGGTTTTTAATCTTTACTTTCGTTTGGTTGACTTTTAAGTTGACTCGTTTTTGAATGGTTTTGAGTTGAGTCTTCCGCTGTGTGTCTTTGATGATTGCCTTAGCCGTTTTCACGGTGGCGGTAATGTCTTAGATATTCCTAAATCGCATTTTTAAATGAGTAAAGTGTGTATTTTAAGGAAAGGAATTTCTAGGGTGTTACTAAGTGGTATCTGGGAGCTTTGGTTGAGATTTTTACTACCACTAAAAGCCAATAACGTATTTGAAAGTGTTTTGTTTAAAACTTGGCCAAGTGCTTATTTAATAAAGTAGTTTTAAAAGCGAGTTATTTTATTTTATTTTAATTTTAAGAGGACCAAAATATTTATTTATTTTTTTTATGAGGTCCAAAATTTTTATTTTGGACATCCGAAATTTTTATGGTATGTCCGAATTTTTTTTTGTGATGGCCGAATATTTTGGCCCTTTTTCGAAACTTATTTTCAAATTTTATTTTAAAAAGAGGAGTCAAAAATATTTTTAGTTTGTTCATTTTGTAGGGAAGCAAGGATTGAGGTAAGAAATATGTGTTAAAAGCTTTTATTAGCATGTTGGTGAGCTTGGGTAGGAGAAGAAAGGGCATATAGGCTAGAATTTAATTTCTTCCCTATGTGCATATTTTTATATGAGGTGTTCAAGCATGTTGTATAACTGAATGTTTATTGATGAAAGCATGCAATATGTGAGATATTATATGTGAGCTATCAAGATTGTTTGATTGAACACCGAACTTAATTTTCTACAAGAACTGTTTTATATTGTTATGGGAAGGGTTTTCTTTTGATGGTCAAACCCGTTTTCTTGTAGGATCCCTAAACCCATACCTTGTGAGTTATCATGATGAGAATTTCGAGGAATGTTAAGGATTTTGAGAGTTCAATTGCTTATTTTAGGATTGTTTGCTTCAATTTCCTTATTAAAGAGGTATTTTGGAAGATAACTTGGGATACACATCATCACATAGGTGTGAGTATTGTGTTTTGGGATAGCATGTTGTTAAGATACCTTGTCTAGTTATTAGAATGAGTTTTTGAGTTTTGTGAATTTGTGTATTAAGACACAAAGGTATGAGAATTAAGAAATTAATACCATTGATTAAAAGAGCTTGTAATTGGGAGAAATTGTGATTCTATACCCATTTGAGGAATATGTTTTGTCTTTGAACACGAGGTTGAGTATGAATCAAAATTGAACAAGAGCCCAAGGAAGGTGAGCATAAGAATTGATTAGAGATGAGTGAGGATGGAAGTTATTATATGAGCTGAGGGATACTCAATCCGAAGCAATTGGAGTTTGATATTATAAGCTTAGTGACTTATCATTTCTCATGATTAAAGTTATTTAGTTTGGGATGGAGAATTGAATATATATATATATATATATATATATATATATATATATATATATATTAATATTAATATTAATATATGATGGGAGTATTGAGAAATCATGATTTTGTTGGAATATTGAGGACTTTTGTTTTGTCGAACCTTGAGAATATTGACACATATCATCTAAAAGTTATGAGTATTTACTTATTAACCTTGGGATATGAAGATAATTATCTTACATTAAGGAGTCATAGCAAAGCTATCATTTGAAGAGAGTTCTTAAACTTATTCACCTACTCTTTTAGAGTTGTTCAACGACCTTATGATTTCTATTGTTTTCCAAGAGCTACTAATTTCCTTCTCTCCTTTTTGGGTAGCAGTCATGGGGATATTTATATTTTTGATTGCTTGTTTAATTATATGAACTATGGTTGTTTATCAATCATAATTTTATGCATTTGAATTATTGGAAATGAGGACAAACATATGTTACCTCAAACCTTAATTCGAATTAAATAATAATTGTCCCTTGATTGAGTTTATTGGTTGATGTTTTGATTGGAACAAGAGAAAGCTAGGTATTTCAACTCAACCTATATAGCATCCGGTTTTATCATCAGAAAGTATGGTGACAAGAAACAATTCCAGTAATGGAAATGATTTGAACAAGGTAGTAAGACAAACTTGAAAGATTGCCAAGGATGATATAACCACCAATAATCCTGTAGTGGATGAAGGTGTAACTAAATAGTGTTAAAGAGTGAAAACCATCTAAACACCAAAGGGAGATCAATTCCCAAAGTTTTGAGGGTTGAGTTAAAGAGCTATGCAAGCTGTTTAAAGGCAAAATATGTCTTGAGAATCTAAGAGGGAATGAAAGTTTGTATGATAAGTACTAGAAAGAGTTGATTTTACCATGTCAACGGGAACGAACAAGTTGTAAATACACCCAATCTTATCTGAGGGACATTTGAGATATCAAACTCGAAATAAAGATGGAAGGAACATGTAGTGAAGTTTGGGTGGAAATGAAAAGATTGTTTGCTTTGGAGTAGCACTCCAAGTAGTTAAAATCTCGAACTTTTCAAGGGAGTAGTACTGTTTAGAAGCCTAAGGAACAAGTTAAAGGATGATGATCTTTATATGAGTTCCAATGATAATTGTCAACATATAATGTTTTTAGGAGTTTGACTGAATTGTATAAAAAGGGGTGAGACTAAGGATGAGGATAAGGGATCAAAACCATAAAGAAGGTGGGTGAAAGATCAACAAGATGGCTAAAGGAGTTTTCAAAAGATATTTTAGGAATAAGAAGAAACAGGAAGGTGGCTTAAGTAATTCTTGGAGGTTAAGAAAGTTAAAACCATGAAGAAATAATATACTTAAAGGTATTTAATTTATTGAACTATGTATATGAAAATGTCATAAAGGAGAAGAGTTTATGACAAGATTTATGAATTTGATTGGAATGTGTTAATATGATTTAGGAAATTTTGACAATTACCACCTTCTGTTATGCCCATTTTAGCAATTACCACCTTCTATTTTTTTATTTGAAAATTAGCACCTTCTATTTTCAAAAATATCAAAAATTACCACCTTCTTCCCCCCCAACTACCACGTGACGTCATTTTGGACCTATTCTTTTTTTTTTCTCCCTATTTCCCTCACATTTCTCATTCTTAACTTGATTCTCATCCCCCCTCTCACTTTTTCCCCGCAAACAATCAAAAACACTTCAATCCACTCCTCTAAATCAAAATTGACGAACAATTATTGGTGGTTTGGGGTAAAAAAAAGTGAAAGGGAAGATGAGAATCCAAATAGGAATGAGAAATGTGAGGGAAATAGGGAGAAAAAGGAAAGAATGGGCCCGAAATGACGTCACGTGGTAGTTGGGGGGCAAGAAGGTGGTAATTTTTGATGTTTTTGAAAATAGAAGGTGGTAATTTTCAAATAAAAAAATAGAAGGTGGTAATTGCTAAAATGGACATAACAGAAGGTGGTAATTGTCAAAATTTCCTATGATTTAAGTAAGAACATTCGAAAGAGGACATTTAGAAATTGGCATTTGACCTTGTGATAAAGTATAGAGGAAATTGTTGGTGTAACAGGGATAGAAGTGGTGAATTATGGACAATACATTAGTTGTCATTTAAGGTCTTTAAGTTGGATAATAGGGGTGAAAAAGGTCTATGATGGATTTTCAAGGCTAATAGACAAGTGAATGTATTAATGGAGAGTAATAGAAAGTTTATGGGGAATATAAATGTGAAATAAATTTTGTATGGAAACATGATTATTTGAATGAAGTTTAAAGTTTGAGATAGACTCTCACACACAAGGATTTAATTATGTAGCAATGGAATGATTGGAGTTGATAAAGGAATACGGGTGAGACATTCAATGTTATTGAAAGGGAAGGTAATGTGGTGGATTGATACAAAGTAGGAAAGAAGGAAATTAACCCCCTAAAAAGTGTTGGAAAAAAAAGTAAAGAAAATGTTGGGATAACTAGAGTTTGAGACCAACGATATTCGAGGAAATGCAGGAAAATCAAGAAGAGAATGTGAATTTGGGTTGAATTTGTAGGAGGATGTGCTATTTTATTGGTCATGGAAATAAGCTTAAATATACATTTAAGAGTAAGAAGTTGAAGTGAAATATAATGGAAGGAAGGTGAAATAGACCTAGGAAAGGACAAGTTGTAAAAGGATTCGGTAAAGGTATATTAATGATTAAGAGCGATTGTTTCATTTGAATTGTGGTGGATAGATTGTCTAAATCCACAATGTGTAAAACTGATGAAGAAGACTTGGAGAAAGGAGCTGCTTGCAAAGGCTTACATCAAATTTCTTGTGAGATTACATGGAGTTCCTAAGGATATCATTTTAGTTTGAGATTCCTAGTTTCTTTCAAGATCTTAGGAGGTATATAGGAGAACTGCGGTGATACACTGAGGACGATTGCTACAACCATCAAATAATAATGGACAAATAAAAGGAATATTTGACGTTGGAAGTCATTAGAGAGCATGAAGCATTGGAGAGAAAACAATGAAAGATAACTATGCAAGCCCGCATTAGCATAGCAACATTTCGAGATTGGTATAGAAAGAACCATGAAAGTTCACTATGTCGGGGAACATTAGTGAGAAGATCGTCTTAGGACTTCATACGAGTAAAGTTATGGAGAAGCAAGAAAAGTATCTATGAACGGACTTAAGTAATGCAAAGTTTAACAGGGGAAGAAAGACAAGTGTTATTGAAAGTGTAACCCATAAAACAAAGTTAAAAGTATGGAAAGAATAAAGAGAATGAGCCAAGGGATATAGAAATATATGAATTTGCATAGAATTGGTAAATTGGCAAATAACTTGGCATATTATTGGACCTTGATAAGGTATAAGACATTTTTCATGAGTCATTGTGAAAGAACATTGACTAAAGGTAGGAATTACAAAGGAAACTATTGAGGGTAACCAACTTAATCAAGAGAAAGCTTGACAAAATCAAGGTTTCTAATAGCAAAGTGCCTCATACTTTTACTAGAGGATTGGTAAAAGAGAGTATAAATAGATGGTATTGATTATTTTTGGTATAATGAGTACGGAATCGACGAGACTTTTGGTATTTGCAACAAGGAATGAATATAGAGAAGTATTATGATTTTACCAAGGATGGAAAGAGAAAGAGAACAACATAACTCTAAAGTTGAATTAAATGGAGTTACGGGGGCGTAACTCGTTTTCTTTAAAGGGGGTAGAGTGCGATGCGCACTTTTCCCTCACTTTTGGCATTTTAAGTGCTTTTTCGGTCAGTTTTACACTGATTTTGTTATTTAGTTTGTTTGTCTTACACACATGGATGTGTAAGTTTATTACCAAAGTTGAATCTTACACTAATAGTAGTGTGAGTTTGTTAGATAGTCTAATAGTCTACACATTATTTTGTGTAAGTTTGGTAGTAAAGTTGTTATCTTATACACTAGTTTGTGTAAGTTAGTTAGTAAGTTGGTTACTTTACACACTAGTTTGTGTGTGATTGAATAGATGAGTCATGTCAAATATATGTATTCATAACTTCCTCACAAAATAAATTACAAAAACAAAGGAATTCATAAGGTTTTAAGGTCTTGTAGAACCAAAATCAAGCAAATTCGGGCAAAATAGTAAGAAGCATTTCCATTTTCTACATGCTATTTCTAATGAAATTATAAATTCCTGAATCATGTCAAATATACATATTTATAACGGATATTTCACCATATGCCATTGAGTTTTTTGTTTATTCATCATATACCCATGAACTTTTTTAAATTCATCATATACCCATGAGTTTTCACAAAAATACACCATATACCTTTGATAACATATTATTGTTAAATTCGTCAATCATTTGGGATAATTATGAACCGAAACCACTCTAAATACATTCCTCTACCCCGAAGCCACCCACATTCCTTTTTTGCACCCCAAACTTACCCTAAATTTCATTTTCTAATCCTCAAAATTATTTATATGGTTATGGTTATGGAGATTTGGAGTGGTTTCTAGGGCTAGAGAAATGAGAAAAGTTGTTTTGGGGATGAAGGGAGATATCTAAGGTGATTTCGATGTATAATTAACCAAATTCTTTTCATCTTATTTTCATTAAGGATATACGGTGAATTTTTATTACAACTTAGGGGTATATGGTGAATTTGAAAATTTTCATGGGTATATGGTGAATAAACAAAAAACTCAAGGGTATGTGGTGAAATGGCCGTATTTATAAATTCCTAAGCAAATAAATAACAAAGCAAAAGCAAGTTATATGGTTTTAAGGTCTTGTAGAACCAAAATCAAGCAAATTCGGGCAAAATGTGAAGAAACGTTCCCATTTTCTACATGCTTTTTCTAATGAACTTATAAATGCTTGGATCATGTCAAATATATGTATTTATAACTCCATTAAAAGATAAATAACAAAAACAAATCAAGTTATGAGGTTTTAAGGTCTTGTAGAACCAAAATCAAGCAAAATTTGGGTAAAATAGTAAGAAGCATTCCCAAATTCTACATGCTCTTTCTTATTAACTTATAATTGTTTGAATCATGTGAAATATATGTATTTATAAATGCATAAGCATAGAAATCACAAAAACAAAGCAATTTATAAGGTTTTAAGGTCTTGTAGAACTAAAATCAATCAAATTCGGCCAAAATAGTAAGAAGCATTCCTTTTTTCTACATGCTCTTTTTAATAAAATTAATAACTTTTGTACAATATAAATCACAAAAACAAAGCAAGATATAAGGTTTTAAGGTCTAGTAGAACAAAAATCAAGCAAATTCGGGCAAAATAGTAAGAAACCTTTCCATTTTCTACATGCTCTTTCTAATGAATTTATAAATTTTTGAATCATATAAAATATATGTATTTATAATTTTCTAAGCAAATAAATCACAAAAAAAAAAGCAAGTTATAAGGTTTTAAGGTGTTGTGGAGCCTAAATCAAGCAAATTTGGGCAAAATGGGAAAAAACGCACCCATTTTCCACATGCTCTTTCTAGTGAACTTTAAAAGGCTTGATTCATGTCAGATATATGTATTCATAACTGCCTAATTAAAGAAATCACAAAAACCAAAGCAAGTCATAAGGTTTTAAGGTTTTGTAGAACCAAAATCAAGCAAATTCAGGTAAAATATAAAGAACCATTCTCATTTTCTACATGCTCTTTCTAATGAACTACAAAAAACTTGAATAATGTTAAATATATGTATTAATAATTCCTAATCACAGATATAACAAAAATAAAGCAAGTTATAAGGTCTTAAGGACTGGTAGAACCGAAACCAAGCAAATTCGAGCAAAATAGGAAAAAACACCCATTTTTTACATGCTCTTTCTAATGAACTTGAAAAGGCTTTATACATATCAAATATATGTATTTATAATTTCCTAAAAAAAGAAATCACAAAAATAGAAGATGTTATAAGGTTTTAAAGTCTTGTAGAACCAAAATCAACCAAATTCGGCCCAAATGGTACAAAGCGTTCCCATTTTCTACATGCTCTTTCTAATGAACTTATAAAGGCTTGAATCAAGTCAAATATATATATTAGTAACTGCCTAAGCATAAAAATCACTAAGACAAAACAAGGTATAAGGTTTTAAGGTCTAGTAGAACCGAAATCAAGCAAATTCGGGCATAATGGGAAGAAGCGTTCCCAATTTCTACATGCTCTTTCTAATGAACTTGAAAAGGATTGATTCATGTCAAATATATGTATTTATAGCTTCTTAAGAAAAGAAATCACAAAAACAAAGCATTTTATAAGGTTTTAAGGTCTTGTAGAACCAAAATCAAGCAAATTCGGCCTAAATGGAAAGACGCGTTCCCTTTTTCTATATGCTCTTACTAATGAATTGATAAAGGCTTGAATCATGTCAAATATATGTATCTGTAACAGACTAAGCATAGTAATTACTAAGACCAAGCAAGTTATAACGTTTTAAGGTCTGGTAGAACCGTAATCAAGCAAATTCGGGCAAAATGAGAAGACGCGTTCCCATTTTCTACATGCTCTTTCTAATGAACTTGAAAAGGCTTGATTCATGTACAATATATGTATTTACAACTTCCTAAGAAAATAAATCACAAAAATAAAGCATGTCATAAGGTTTTAAGGTCTTGTAGAGCCAAAATTAAGCAAATTCGGCCAAAATGGGAAGAAGCATTCCCAATTTTTACATGCTCTTTCTAATGAACTTGAAAAGGCTTGAGTCATGTCAAATATATGTATTCATAACTGCCTCACAAAATAAATTACAAAAACAAAGCAATTCATAAGGTTTTAAGGTCTTGTAGAACCAAAATCAAGCAAATTCGGGCAAAATAGTAAGAAGCATTCCCATTTTCTACATGCACTTTCTGATGAAATTATAAATTCCTGAATCATGTCAAATATACATATTTATAAATTCCTAAGCAAATAAATAACAAAGAAAAAGCAATTTATATGGTTTTAAGGTCTTGTAGAATCAAAATCAAGCAAATTCGGGCAAAATGGGAAGAAACGTTCCCATTTTCTACATGCTTTTTCTAATGAACTTAAAAATGCTTGGATCATGTCAAATATATGTATTTATAACTCCATTAAAAAATAAATAACAAAAACAAATCAAGTTATAAGGTTTTAAGGTCTTGTAGAACCAAAATCAATAAAAATTTGAGTAAAATAGTAAGAAGCATTCCCAAATTCGGTTGTTTGAATCATGTGAAATATATGTATTTATAACTGCATAAGTGTAGAAATCACAAAAACAAAGCAATTTATAAGGTTTTAAGGTCTTGTAGAACTAAAATCAATCAAATTCGGGCAAAATAGTAAGAAGCATTCCCTTTTTCTACATGCTCTTTTTAATAAACTTGATAACTTCCTAACAATATAAATCACAAAAACAAAGCAAGATATAAGGTTTTAAGGTCTAGTAGAACAAAAATCAAGAAAATTCGGGCAAAATAGTAAGAAGCCTTTCCATTTTCTACATGCTCTTTCTAATGAATTTATAAAATCTTGAATCATATAAAATATATGTATTTATAATTTTCTAAGCATGTAAATCACAAAAACAAAAAAAAAGAGCAAGTTATAAGGTTTTAAGGTGTTGTGGAGCCTAAATCAAGCAAATTTGGGCAAAATGGGAAAAAACGTACCCATTTTCAACATGCTCTTTCTAATGAACTTTAAAAGGCTTGATTCACGTTAGATATATGTATTCATAACTGCCTAACCAAAGAAATCACAAAAACCAAAGCAAGTTATAAGGTTTTAGGGTTTTGTAGAACCAAAATCAAGCAAATTCAGGCAAAATAGAAAGAAGCATTCTCATTTTCTACATGCTCTTTCTAATGAACTACAAAAAACTTGAATAATGTTAAATATATGTGTTTATAATTCCTAATCACAGATATAACAAAAATAAAGCAATTTATAAGGTTTTAAGGACTGGTAGAACCGAAACCAAGCAAATTCGACCAAAATAGGAAAAAGCACCCATTTTTTACATGCTCTTTCTAATGAACTTGAAAAGGCTTTATTAATGTCAAATATATGTATTTATAATTTCCTAACAAAAGAAATCACAATAACAAACAGATGTTATAAGGTTTTAAGGTCTTGTAGAACCAAAATCAACCAAATTCGGCCCAAATGGTAAAAAGCGTTCCCATTTTCTACATGCTCTTTCTAATGAACATATAAAGGCTTGAATTATGTCAAATATATGTATTAGTAACTGCCTAAGCATAGAAATCACTAAGACAAAGCAAGGTATATGGTTTTAAGGTCTAGTAGAACCGAAATCAAGCAAATTCGGGCATAATGGGAAGAAGCGTTCCCAATTTCTACATCCTCTTTCTAATGAACTTGAAAAGCCTTGATTCATGTCAAATATATGTATTTATAACATCCTAAGAAAAGAAATCACAAAAACAAAGTATTTTATAAGGTTTTAAGGTCTTGTAGAACCAAAATCAAGCAAATTCGGTCCAAATGGGAAGAAGCGTTCCAATTTTCTACATACTCTTTCTAATGAGCTGATAAAGGCTTGAATAATGTCAAATATATGTATTTGTAACTGACTAAGCATAGAAATCACTAAGACCAAGCAAGTTATAAGGTTTTAAGGTCTGGTAGAACCGAAATCAAGCAAATTCGGGCAAAATGAGAAGAAGCGTTCCCATTTTCTACATGCTCTTTCTAATGAACTTGAAAAGGCTTGATTCATGTAAAATATATGTATTTACAACTTCCTAAGAAAATAAATCACAAAAATAACGCATGTCATAAGGTTTTAAGGTCTTGTAGAGCCAAAATTAAGCAAATACGGCTAAAATGGGAAGAAGCATTCCCATTTTTTACATGCTCTTTCTAATGAATTTGAAAAGGCTTGAGTAATGTCAAATATATGTAGTTATAACTGCCTCACAAAAAAAATCACAAAAATAATTCAATTCATAAGGTTATAAGGTCTTGTAGAACCAAAATCAAGCAAATTCGTGCAAAATAGTAAGAAGCATTCCCATTTTCTACATGCTCATTATAAATTCTTGAATCATGTCAAATATACATATTTATAACTGCCTAAGTAAATAAATAACAAAGAAAAAGAAAGTTATATGGTTTTAAGGTTTTGTAGAACCAAAATCAAGCAAATTCGGGGAAAATGGAAAGAAACATTCCCATTTTCGGCATGCTCTTTCTAATGAGCTTATTAATGCTTGGATCATGTCAAATATATGTATTTATAACTCCATTAAAAAATAAATAACAAATACAAATCAAGTTACTGTAGGGAATATTTCAAGTACGGTGGCGTTCCAAAGGGAAAGACAAAGAACTAAAACGAGTCGCCAACAAGTTTTAAGGAACTTGTACCCAAAAGACAATCCAAAGGACCGTCAAATACTCCATAAGGTCTTGAACCAAATAGGGTCCGGGGATGAGGGTACGAATCCAATCTACAAAAGAAAGGACCCGCCCTATAAAATAGGCCTCTACTTTGTTCTGCTCGTATTCATGAGCGCTTTTCGAATAACATACAAACATGATATTAAACCTACCCTGTTTTTTCTATGTTGGTTGAATATTAATGCACAAATAAGACTATTATTGGCGATCACTTGAGTTAAAATCACATTAGCCTAAACCAAATTATTAATTATCTTATTAAGCGTGATTTCAAGTACAAATTCCCTTTAACAATCATAAAAGGTGTGATCAAGCAATAACAATATATATAAATCAAGCAACAATAATAAACAGTATAATCATAACGATGATGATAATAGCATGATAAGGCATAATAAAGCTTAATAATAATAGCAAGATCCTAGGCATGATACTAACAAGATTAATAACAAATCCTAGCATGTCACTAAACAATAAAGATCAAAGCTTTAACCTAACATGGTACTAACATGATATTAGAAAAGAGTAAAGGCACCCTAAACATGATTCTAGAAAGCATTAAATAACATCCTAACATGATACTAGGAATCATAAAACAATAATAAACATGCTTTCTACATTGTGAAAGAGAGTAATAAGATTACATACTTTGAAGCCTCGTACCCCTTTCTAATATCAAAATACACAAGTTAGTAAACTTTAATAAAAATAATAAACAATAATTAAATAATTAAATTGAAATCAAATTAAATAAAATTTAGACTAGATTTGGACCCTCAGAAATTATCAACCTTGCACGTCTATGGCGAAGGCAACTTCGAACTTGGCTAGATGACTCTAAGTCTTGTGAATGCGGAATATTGTATTTGTAAAAAGGTAGTTTAGAAAGAGAGAGAGAAAGAAAGAATTAAGTAATTCTTGATGAGAGTTGATAGAGAGAATTGAGTAAGAATTGATGAGAGATGATGATTAGAATTGATGATTGTTGATGATTCTGAAAACAGGGAATCCGGACGCTATTTATAATGAAAATAATCCGGAAAAACACGGAATTTGAAAAGGAATAAAACTCCACGCCGTCGCCAAGACTAGACACTGTCGCGACGCGACAATGTCTGTCGCGAGGCGACAGGGTCTGTCGCGCGGCGACAGAGTCTGTCGCGTGTCGACAGACTTGTCGTCTGGCGACAGCCTGTACAAGCGCGTTTTTATCTTTACACGGAATCCGATCTTTAATCAACTTGATCTACGGAATCCGTACAGAAGATGAAATACGTTTTCAAGATAATAAAATAATATTTTATTCCAAATAAAAAACCTTTAAAGATAATTAACTATTAATCCTATCAAAATTAGAACTAAGAAAAACTTTCTAGAAACTTCTAGAAAACTATAATTAATCCTAATAGCTTTAGGAATAATAATTAACATTGGGCCCTCCTCTAGATCATTGGGCCGTATTAAAATAGAACTCCGGGCCCAGTTTAGTATTTTGGCCATAACTTCCTCAATATTCATCGGAATTGGGCTTATAACATATCGTTGGAAAGATCTTTTCAAGCCCCATCCAACTACACTATTATTGGACCCTTATCATGGACCAAAATAAGCTGAAATGGACGTTTTCAAATAAATAAAGCCATTTTCAAAAACAGAGAGAAAAGAAATTAATTAAAACTAAACCGCGACACTTGACTTTCGAATCACTTTCACCTAATTCGATTATGTTTCGACGTACAAGGCATTCATCACTGGGTTTGGTTTTGAGGAGACACAAATGGGTGTCTACAGAAGCCCCCACTTTGACTGAGTTTGGAGAAACTTATGTTTCGAAAACGAAAGTCAAAGTATCGATAGGGACAGAGAATGATTCAAAATGTTCAGCAATTCCAAATCATTCTTATAACGCCGATACCTGCAAACTAATCATTAGTTAAAACCGATAAAAGAGTTAAGAAACGCGTATCTTGCACCGTCGAGCACACGTCTCTGAAAGTAACCGTTTTGTTGTTACATCTTATATTGTTTATGACAACCTCCATTGTGCCTTGTGAACGCCATCCTTGAAGATAACCATATGTCGTCGCCTTCAATACTCTTGATCCTCCACAATATTTCGGGAACATCATCGAAAATAACTGTATGTCGTCATCTTCTAGGTGTGGTCATATGTCGCCACAGCAGTATGTCGCCGCTATAGACAATCTCTTCTTTACCTTGAGGGACCGCCGAAGGTGACCTTACTTCGCCATCTCCAACATTTTTGACAACTCTCCACATCCTAGGGAATGCTGTCTATCATTGCTGCTACATCTCGAGCTTTTCCTTGATTCATGGTGACAACCTTCCTAATCTTAGCGAATGTCGTCGAAGACCGCCTCATCACGAACCGCTCTTCTCAAATCTAGGTGACAACCTCCACAATCTTAGCGAATGTTGTCGAAGACCGCCTCATCACGTGCTATCTTCTCAAATCTTGATGACAACTTCCACAATCTCAGCGAAGGTCGTCGAAGATCGCGCATCTCGTGCTATCTTCTCAAATCTTGATGACAACTTCCACAATCTTAGCGGACATTGTCGAAGATCGCCCATCTCGTGCTATCTTCTCAAATCAAGTGATAACCTTCACAATCTTAGCGAAAGCTATCAAAGACCGCTTCATCTTGAGTCGTTCTTCTCAAATAATAACCTCCCCAATCATAGTGAAAGCTATTGAAGGTCGCTTCATCTCAAACCGTCAATCTTAAAGCCCCCTGTTGAAGGCTCCGTCATCTCGAATCTTCAAATCTTCTTCCATCCTAGGAATTCGTTGTGAACCGTTATTTTGGTGCTTGCGATGAGCCAATACTTAGGCGCTTTAAGCTAAGTGAGACGATCTTTTGTCAGGTCGATCACTCATTGTGATTGTAATCGAGCCGACTACTAAATCATGTCAAATTTCTTAGAGGGGCTAACTGGCGTACCAAGGAACCCAAACTGCTAAAATAGTTCCATAAAGTCATTATGTGGGGCCCAGCATCTTGTCGTCGCTCTGGCGCTAGCCAGAGACAACTGTCGCCGCGATATCGTTCCGAACTTTCAATTTGGTCGTTTCCTTACAGCCAAATCTG
This sequence comes from Chenopodium formosanum, assembly GCA_024500155.1. Lineage (NCBI taxonomy): Eukaryota > Viridiplantae > Streptophyta > Magnoliopsida > Caryophyllales > Amaranthaceae > Chenopodium > Chenopodium formosanum. Next base: position 23,098,011 of record CM044861.1, read on the forward strand.
CTCAAATCTTTTGCAAATTAAAGCTCATCACTTATGATTTACTGATCCATATAATTTTTGCTCAAATTCCTTTTATCTTGGAAGAATCTCATATATCTATATTCGCGGTTTTTCGAAAAAATCCGGGAATATTCTTGCTCGCTGGAATGTACCTGCATCTATATTTCAGACTATTGGACTTTGCTAATCTTTTATTATCTTAGGGTTGACCTAAGACTTAGTGTTGCTTGACTCATTGATTTGACATGACTTAACTCAAGTCGTTTGACACATGTGTTAGACTCCACTCGATGTGATATGACACAACATGACTCAATGTACATGACTCGAAAATGCAAAAAAGCAAAAATTTTCCATCATTTTTGTGGAGGGTACCGACTTTCTCCCGAAAAAGAAAGACGCGAAAAAGAATCGAAGTGTTTAATGGTGCATGTTGAATGAGCTTAATCAAGTATATGCATTTGATACTATCCCTCAAAGTGTATGGATTAATTCATCCTAAACTATCTTAGTTGACTCGATTATGAAAGTATTTAGGTAACTTAGGCACGGAGGATAAGCACTTCATACTTTGATAAAATGATGATTATAAGTTATGAGTGATGTGTGATATGACAAAGCATGCTTCAACGTTATGTTAAGATTTCATGACAAAAGGTTCCTAATTGGAAGTCTATTTGGTCATGTATCTGTGATGTGTGTGAAAGTGACACTAAAGTTAGGCTGCAAAGGCTAACGGTGTATGGAAAAGTATTATTTGATAAGAGTAAAATAGTGATGACTCTTAGGCTAGGTAGGCTAATGATGTAAGGATCAAGCCCCCAAGTCTAGCTCTTAGTAAATAGGGATGAGCATTGGAGATCCTTTGATATGATCATGGTGTAAGTGTGTGAATGTGAAAATGAATGCATTTTTATTATGGCCGCACCTCAATGTGAGGTTGCCTACGTATCCGTTAGGAATCAGGCCAAACGTAGCTCTAGCCGAACCTCGCACAAGTGTATGTATACCTCAAAAAGGTCTTTTAAGGGTTGTAACGTGGTTAGGCTAAAGGTTAGAGAAGAAGGGGATAAAGGCTCAAGACCCTAAATAAGCCCCCAAGGTGTGCAACCTTGCTTTTGAATCTATGTATTTTTATGCTTGAGGTTTCTCATTTTTGAGCTTTTTTTATTTTTTATTTGCTCTTCTTTTTTTTTGCTTTTTTTATTTTTACAAGTGTGGGCAATCCCGATCATGCGGTCTATCACTCACTTGGCATTCATGTTTCTCAAGCACGGTACCGAGCACTCGATAAGAAACGCAATCTGAGACATGTTCTTATCAAAGATATTTTTATATCCAAGACATTGGAACACTTGCCCTTTTGTACACTTTTATTTATTTTTGCTTATTATTTTTTTATTTTGAGATCACTCAAGTTTTTCATATTTGAAACTTGCATAAGTTACACACCATCCCATCCCAAGGTTAGTTAGATGTGGGTTGAAAAATGAAAGGTCTATCGTTAGACGAGGCTCAAAGTGGTTTATCAAGAAAAGGATTATATATTTAAAGGGTGAAAGATATGATATGGCTACAAGTGGTGCCTCAAATCATTGGTATACCTTGTGCTTAATTCGGCGTTTTTTTTTTTTTTTTTTTTTTGTTTTTTGTTTTTTTTTGCTATGCAATGATCATATGCAAGAAATTAAATGCTCATCTTATTAAAGGAAAAAAGTACATGAAAGTCCTACAAAGTAAAAACTAGGGGAAAATGAAAGGTGCCTATGCTAGACTTTATTGGGGAAAGGAATAAAAAAGAGATAAAAAAAAAGGTCACGAAATCTTGTCGTTGAAGCTCGCCTCTCGTCTTGTGCTTTATCATCACCCGGTCTTCTTGCTGACTGGAGGTATAGGAAGCTTGTTATTGTCGATCAAATATTGGATGGCCTCCTTTAGCTTCCAACAGCTCTCAGTAGTATGACCCCTACCTTGATGGTACTTACAATGTGCATCGGGATTCCAACTAGGTAATCTCTTTTCAGGTGCGGGATCTTGAGTAGGTCCAATGGGAGTAATGAGCCCTTTAGTATGGAGTCGATCGAAGGCAACATCATAGCTCATCCCAATAGGAGTGAATTCTTTCCTTAATTCTTTCTTAGATTCTTGGTTATTCGTGGCTAAGACTTCATTGAGGTCAAAGGTACTAACATTATTACTAGAGTGGGTGTTTTCAGAAGAAGAAGGATTGTCGTTCTTCTTTCCTTTCCAGCCACTTTGGTTACTATTGTTATTAGCTTTTTGTTTTGCAAGGTCATCTTCAATCTCAATGCCTATGTTATAGACTGCCTTGAAAGTGTTCAAGTTGTGTTGGTATCTCAAATGTTTCGAATACTTCTCTTGTAGATTTTTGATAAACAACCTCACAGCCTCCTTCTCAGTAGGGATTTCAATCATATTAGCAGAAGTTTCCCTCCACTTGCTGAAAAAGGAAGTGAAACTTTCATTTTCTTTTTGTCTTAGCATCTCAAGCTGTCTATGGTCGGTTTCAATTTGTATATTGCATTTATATCTATTGACGAAAGCATTTTTTATTTCTTCCCAATTGGAGGTCTTCTCTTTATCAAGAGAAAAGTACCATTGTTGACATATAGCTTCTAAAGACAAAGAAAATACAGAATGAAAGGCTTTTCTATCTATCCCTTTAATATTCATTGTAGTTTCAAATGGTCTTAAATGAAAGTAAGGGTTATCCATAGGCTTAAATTTAGGGATGTCATTGGGATTGAACTTCTGCGGGAGAAGGTCCTTATCCACCGAGACCCCTTGTGAGCTAATCTCTTGGAATCTAAAGTCGCTGGACAGCTTGCCCAAGCTTTCCTGGATTAGGTCCATTTGTTTCTGTTTTTCAGGATTACTTATTTGCAGCGATAAGTTTTGTAACATCTCAGTCAAGTTGGCTACCTGTCCCTTGACCTCATTGAGTTCTTCTTGACTAGCCATTGTCTTCTTAGCTTTCCTTTTCCTACCGATTGGTTTGTCAAAAAGTAAGACTTGAACAAAGGTGTTGTCCTTGATTAAACGCCCTTCTGTCCTTGACCAAGTACTGTAGAAGGGGAAATTAGGGATAAGTTTCATACCAATTATTTTGACTCAAGCTTTATTCAACATGCAATATATGGGAAAAGATTATGGAAGAGTGAGAGGTATGATATGCATGGGGAAAGAATGTAGTGTAGGAAGAAGATGTAGATGAAGAAATATGGAGGAATTAAGAATAGAATGGACCCTAACTCAAATGACGGAAAAACGACTCATGTATGAGCCTAAGACATGGTCATAGTGATATGTACAAAGTGTGTGCTAAGACTAATGAGTCTAGGTGACACGTTAACACTTGTGTCATGACCATGTAGCTAGACTATGTGACTAGACTCAAGTAAAGACTAAGTTAAGACTTCACGTATATGCATTAAACTGGACAGGCTGTGGTATTTTAGTCATAACTTTTAATCTATGACTCTGATTAGGACGAAACCAACGCCAAATTAAAGATAAAACTTGGGGCTACAGATCCATAGGTTGTACGACTCGTGGTTCTTCTTAGAACTCTGGCTATGACCAAAACAAGTTGACGCATGTGCAGTATACGGGAATAAAAATCCGGGTTGACTTAATGGAACTATGACTTGATTTTAGGCTTATTCATTAGTTCAAATTAATTAATTAATTAATTAAACAAAGTCCTTTAGTCATTGGTTAATTTATTTAGTCTTTAACACAAGTCAAACAAACGGTTAGCGCACATATAATATATTCAAGCAAAAGGTACACATAGTTCACATAGTCACAAGATGAGTTTGCAACCTAACCAAGGCTCTAGTTCTCTAAAGTTCGAGGATATGGGTTAAGTCAAAAAGGTCCATGGTTAAGAATCCACATGCATTGCACGCAAGCCTGCCAGGAGGGTTGGAGCGAATGGACAAGATTCCGCGAGTGCGATAGGAGATCGGACTCGACGCCATGGTTGGATGGATTCACAAAACTTACACGTCCCCAAATCTGAGCTTTGCACAAAATAGTGGAATACTCTATTGGGCAGGCGAAGCAGGAACCCCCAGTGGGTTATATCCATATGTAGAACACATATGGGTTTCAGAAAAGTGAGAAAACGACTCAATCAATAAGCAAAATCGAGCCAACAACACTAGAAAAGGTCAAAGCAAGAAGACAGAACCCTAGCTCGGTATTGGAAGAACTTGGCGCCAGACTACATGGACTGTCGCCGCAAAAAAGCCTCTGTCGCCAAGCGACAGAACTGTTGCCAGGCGATAGAAACTTTTTACGGGCGACAAGCCCTGTTTTCTAGACGCTAGTTCCTACATGCCTTGGCAAGTTTCTGTATTCTTCGAATTTTCCAGATTTTGTATTATCTTTTCGATTCTAGTCCTGAAAGATATTTCCCAAATTTCCTACGTGTAAAATTCCTATGGATTGACTCATGGGGTGCTCCCATGAGGACCTTTTAATGCATATGACAATAATGTTAATCAAATCACGCACATGAAATATTTAGAATTTTTCGAGTCTCATCCGCTCATTCTAAATAATTGCCAAAATTTAATAAATTTCAGGAATATAAATAGAAATCCTCCCTAGTGGAGTCGCCAAAAACTGTAGGGAATATTTCAAGGATTATGATAACCCCAAACTTGAACCCCACTGTGATCATACACTAAAGTACGGTGGCTTTCCAAAGGGAAAGACAAAGAGCTAAAACGAGTCGCCAACAAGTTTTAAGGAATTTGTACCCAAAAGACAATCCAAAGGACCGTCAAATACTCCATAAGGTCTTGAACCAAATAGGGTCCGGGGATGAGGGTACGAATCCAATCTACAAAAGAAAGGACCCGCCCTATAAAATAGGCCTCTACTGTGTTCTGCTCGTATTCATGCGCGCTTTTCGAATAACATACAAACATTATATTAAACCTACCCTGTTTATTCTATGTTGGTTGAATATTAATGCACAAATATTGGCGATCACTTAAGTTAAAATCACATTAGCCTAAACCAAATTATTAATTATCTTATTAAGCGTGATTTCAAGTACAAATTCCCTTTAACAATCATAAAAGGTGTGATCAAGCAATAACAATATATATAAATCAAGCAACAATAATAAACAGTATAATCATAACGATGATGATAATAGCATGATAAGGCATAATAAAGCTTAATAATAATAGCAAGATCCTAGGCATGATACTAACAAGATTAATAACAAATCCTAGCATGTCACTAAACAATAAAGATCAAAGCTTTAACCTAACATGGTACTAACATGATATTAGAAAAGAGTAAAGGCACCCTAAACATGATTCTAGAAAACATTAAATAACATCCTAACATGATACTAGGAATCATAAAACAATAATAAACATGCTTTCTACATTGTGAAAGAGAGTAATAAGATTACATACTTTGAAGCCTCGTACCCCTTTCTAATAACAAAATACACAAGTTAGTAAACTTCAATAAAAATAATAAACAATAATTAAATAATTAAATTGAAATCAAATTAAATAAAATTTAGACTAGATTTGGACCAAACCCTCAGAAATTATCAACCTTGCACGTCTAGGGCGAAGGCAACTTCGAACTTGGCTAGATGACTCTAAGTCTTGTGAATGCGGAATATTGTATTTGTAAAAAGGTAGTTTAGAAAGAGAGAGAGAAAGAAAGAATTAAGTAATTCTTGATGAGAGTTGATAGAGAGAATTGAGTAAGAATTGATGAGAGATGATGATTAGAATTGATGATTGTTGATGATTCTGAAAACAGGGAATCCGGACGCTATTTATAATGAAAATAATCCGGAAAAACACGGAATTTGAAAAGGAATAAAACTCCACGCTGTCGCCAAGATTAGACTCTGTCGCGACACGACAATGTCTGTCGCGAGGCGACAGGGTTTGTCGCGCGGCGACAGGGTCTGTCGCGTGTCGACAGACTTGTCGTCTGGCGACAGCCTGTACAAGCGCGTTTTTATCTTTACACGGAATCCGATCTTTAATCAACTTGATCTACGGAATCCGTACAGAAGATGAAATACGTTTTTAAGATAATAAAATAATATTTTATTCCAAATAAAAAACCTTTAAAGATAATTAACTATTAATCCTATCAATATTAGAACTAAGAAAAACTTTCTAGAAACTTCTAGAAAACTATAATTAATCCTAATAGCTTTAGGAATAATAATTAACATTGGGCCCTCCTCTAGATCATTGGGCCGTATTAAAATAGAACTCCGGGCCCTGTTTAGTATTTTGGCCATAACTTCCTCAATATTCATCGGAATTGGGCTTATAACATATCGTTGGAAAGATCTTTTCAAGCCCCATCCAACTACACTATTATTGGACCCTTATCATGGAACAAAATAAGCTGAAATGGACGTTTTCAAATAAATAAAGCTAATTTCAAAAACAGAGAGAAAAGAAATTAATTCAAACTAAACCGCGACACTTGACTTTCGAATCACTTTCACCTAATTCGATTATGTTTCGACGTACAAGGCATTCATCATTGGGTTTGGTTTTGGGGAGACACAAATGGGTGTCTACAGTTACGAGGTTTTAAGGTCTTGTAGAACCAAAATCAATCAAATTTGGGTAAAATTGTAAGAAGCATTCCCAAATTCTACATGCTCTTTCTTATGAGCTTATAATTGTTTGAATCATGTGAAATATATGTATTTATAAATGCATAAGCATAGAAATTGCAAAAACTAAACAATTTATAAGGTTTTAAGGTCTTGTAGAACTGAAATCAATCAAATTCGGGCAAAATAGTAAGAAGCATTCCCTTTTTCTACATGCTCTTTTTAATAAACTTGAAAAAGCTTGATTCATGTCAAATATATTTATTTATAACTTCCTAACAATATAAATCACAAAAACAAAGCAAGATATAAGGTTTTAAGGTCTAGTTGAACAAAAATCATGCAAATTCGGGCAAAATAGTAAAAAGCCTTTCCATTTTCTACATGCTCTTTCTAATGAATTTATAAATTCTTGAATCATATAAAATATATGTATTTATAATTTTCTAAGCAAATAAATCACAAAAAAAAAGCAAGTTATAAGATTTTAAGGTGTTGTAGAGCCTAAATCAAGCAAATTTGGGCAAAATGGGAAAAAGCGTACCCATTTTCCACAAGCTCTTTCTAATGAACTTGAAAAGGCTTTATTCATGTCAAATATATGTATTTATAACTTCCTAACCAAAGAAATGACAATAACCAAAGCAAATTATAAGGTTTTAAGGTTTTGTAGAACCAAAATCAAGCAAATTCAGGCAAAATAGAAAGAAGCATTCTCATTTTCTACATGCTCTTTCTAATGAACTAAAAAAAACTTCAATAATGTTAAATATATGTATTTATAATTCCTAATCATAGAAATAACAAAAACAAAGCAAGTTATAAGATTTTAAGGACTGGTAGAACCGAAATCAAACAAATTCGAGCAAAATAGGAAGAAGCACCCATATTTTACATGCTTTTTCTAATGAACTTGAAAAGGCTTGATTCATGTCAAATATATATATTTATAACTTCCTAAAAAAAGAAATCACAAAAACAATGGATGTTATAAGGTTTTAAGGTATTGTAGAACCAAAATCAACTAAATTCGGCCTAAATGATTAAAAGCGTTCCCATTTCCTGCTTTTATCTTTCTAATGAAATTATAAAGGCTTGAATGATGTCAAATATATGTATTAGTAACAGGCTAAGCATAGAAATCACTAAGACAAAGCAAGGTATAAGGTTTTAAGGTCTATTAGAACAGAAATCAAGCGAATTCAGCCATAATGGGAAGAAGCGTTCCCATTTTCTACATGCTCTTTCTAATGAACTTAAAAAGGCTTGATTCATGTCAAACATATGTATTCATAACTTCCTAAGAAAAGAAATCACAAAAACATAGCATGTTATAAGGTTTTAAGGTCTTGTAGAACCAAAATCAAGCAAATTCGGCCATAATAGTAAGAAGCATTCCCATTTTATACATGCTCTTTCTAATGATCTTATAAAATAATATATATTATTTTATCACCTTCGTTTTATTGCTAAAAGTGATTGAACGATTATTAATTCCTTCTAATATTTCTTTTGTATAGAACAAGATGACTTGTTTTCGTTTTTATTTATTAAAACATATTATGTAAATTACTTCAATGACTCTTAATAAATTAGCAACAATTTATAACACAACTTTCTTCTAATGGCAACAAATTAAAAAGTGATGTCATTTTAGCAAGAAATAGTAAAACAAGTGTCCCTAATAGCAACAACTAGAAATTTTGTTGACAAACGTTTTGTAAAATGGCATTGCTAAAGGACAACAAATAAAAAATCTGCGCAACAACAACGAGACGGCTAATTTCTAATAGGAACAACTCTAAAATTTAGTGCCTCAATTTGATTCTAAATCGCTACAAATAAAAAATTAGTTGTAAGAATTTGTTGATATATGGAAACGAGACAAAATTGATGAAATTTAGCAACAACTAGTAAGACAACTTGTTTTCAATAGCAACAAAAAAGAGATATATTGAATCAAATGAAAGTCAAATGCATTCAACAAAGGTAATTGGGTCAAATGAAAGTCAAATGCATTCAACAAAGGTAATTGGGTCAAATGAAAGTCAAACACATTGATACAAAGCTTTTTGAATCAAATAAAACTTAAATACATTCAACAATGCTAATTGAGTCAAATGAAAGTCAAACACATTCAACAACGCTTTTTAAATCAAATGAAAGTCAAATGCATTCAACAAAGACAATTGAGTCAAATGAAAGTCAAACACATTCAAACAAAGCGTTTTGAATAAAATGAAAGTCAAATGCATTCAACAAAGGTAATTGGGTCAAATGAAAGTCAAACACATTGATACAAAGCTTTTTGAATCAAATAAAACTTAAATGCATTCAACAAAGCTAATTGAGTCAAATGATAGTCAAACACATTCAACAACGCTTTCTAAATCAAATGAATGTCAAATGCATTCAACAAAGACAATTGAGTCAAATGAAACTGAAACACAATCAAACAAAGCTTTTTGAATCAAATGAAAGTCAAATGCATTCAACAAAGATAATTGAGTCAAATGAAAGTCAAACACATTTAAACCAAGCTTTTTGAATCAAATGGAAGTCTAATGCATTCAACATATCTTTTTAACTCAAATGAAAGTCAAACATATTCAAACAAAGCTTTTTGAATCTAATGAAAGTCAAATGCATTCAACAAAGCTTTTTGACTCAAATGAAAGTTAAACACATTCTAACAAAGCTCTTTGAATCAAATGAAAGTCAAATGCATTCAACAAAGCTTTTTGAGTCAAATGAAAGTCAAATACTTTCAACAAAGCTTTTTGAATCAAATGAATGTAAAATGCAACAACTAGTAAGACAGCTAATTTCTAATAGGAACAATTCAAAAATGTGTTGCCTCAATTTTTTTCTAAATCGATACAAATAAAAAATTAGTTGATAGAATTTGTTGACATATGAAAACAAGACAAAATTAGAGGAAATCTAGCAACAACTAGTAAAACAACTTGTATTCAAAAGCAACAAAATAGAGATATATTGAATCAAATGAGAGACAAATGCATTCAACAAAGGTAATTGGGTCAAATAAAAGTCAAACACATTCATACAAAGCTTTTTGAATCAAATAAAACTTAAATGCATTCAACCAAGCTAATTGAGTCAAATTAAAGTCAAACACATAAAACAACGCTTTTTGAACCAAATGAAAGTCAAATGCATTCAACAAAGATAATTAAGTCAAATGAAAGTCAAACTCATTCAAACAAAGGTTCTTGAATCAAATAAAGTCAAATGAATTCAACAAAGATTTTTAACTCAAATAAAAGTCAAACACGTTCAAACAAAGCTTTTTAAATCAAATGAAAGTCAAATGTATTAAACAAGGATAATTGAGTCAAATGAAAGTCAAACACATTCATACAAAGCATTTGGAATCAAATGAAAGTCAAATGCATTAAATAAAGGTAATTGAGTCAAATGAAAGTTAAACACTTTCAAACAAAGTTTTTTGAATCAAATCAAAGATAAATGCATTCATCAAATGAAAATCAAATGCATTCAACAAAGCTAAATTGAGTAAAATGAGAGACAAACTCATTCAACAAAGCTTTTTGAACCAAATGAAAGTCAAACACATTCAAACAGAGCTTTTAAAATCAAGTGAAAGTCAAATGCATTCAACGAAGATAATTGAGTCAAATGAAAGTCAAACACATTCATACAAAGCTTTTTTAATCAAATGAAAGTAAAATGCATTCAACAAAGCTAATTGAGTCAAATAAAAGTAAAACACATTCAAAAAAAGCTTTTTGAATTAAATGAAAGTGAAATGCAATTAACAAAGCTAATTAAGTCAAATGAAAGTCAAAACACATTCAAACAAAGCTTTTAAAATCAAGTGAAAGTCAAATGCATTCAACGAAGATAATTGAGTCAAATTAAAGTAAAAAACATTCAAAAAAAGCTTTTTGAATCAAATGAAAGTCAAATGCATTCAACAAAGCTAATTAAGTCAAATGAAAGTCAAACACATTCAAACAATGCTTTTTGAATCAAACGAAAGTCAAATGTATTCAACAAAGATAATTGACTCAAATGAAAGTCAAACACATTCATACAAAGCTTTTTGAATCAAATGAAAGTCAAACACATTCAAACAAAGCATTTTGAATCAAATGAAAGTCAAACGCATTCAACAAAGATAATTGAGTCAAATGAAAGTCAAACACATTCAAACAAAGCTTTTTGAATCAAATTAAATTCAAATGCATTTAATAAAGCTTTTTGACTCAAATGAAAGTCAAACACATTCAAATAAAGCTTTTTAAATCAAATGAAAGTCAAATGCATTCAACAAAGTTTATTGAGTTAAATAAAGTCTAACACATTCAAACAATGCTTTTTTAATCAAATGAAAGTCAAATGTATTCAACAAATCTAATTGAGTAAAATGAAAGTCAAACTCATTCAACAAAGCTTGTTGAACCAAATGAAAGTCAAACACATTTAAACAAAGGTTTTAAAATCAAATGAAAGTCAAATGCATTCAACAAAGCTAATTGAGTAAAATGAAAATTAAACACATTCAACAAAGCTTTTTGAACCAAATGAAATTCAAACACAATCAAACAAAGCTTTTTAACTCAAATGAAATTCAAATACATTCAATGAAGCTAATTGAGTCAAATGAAAGTCAAACACATTCATACAAATCTTTTTGAATCAATTGAAAGTCAATTTCATTCAAAAAGGATAATTGAGTCAAATGAAAGTCAAACACATTCAAACAAAGCTTTTTGAATCAAATGAAAGTCAAATGCATTGAACAAAGCTAATTGACTCAAATGAAAGTCAAACACATACAAACAAAGCTTTTTATATTAAACGAAAGTCAAGTGCATTCAACAATGCTTTATAACTCAAATGAAAGTCAACACCTTCAAACAAAGCTTTTTGAATCAAATGAAAGTCAAATGCATTCAACAAACATAATTAAGTAATATGAAAGTCATACACATTCTAACAAAGCTAATTGAGTCAAATGAAAGTCCAACACATTCAATCAAAGCTTTTTGAATCAAATAAAAGTCAAATGCATTCAACCATGATTTTTGACTCAAATAAAAGTCAAGCACCTTCAAACAAATCGTTTTGAATCAAATGAAAGTCAAATGCATTCAATAAAGATAATTATGTCAAATTAAAGTCAAACACACACATACAAAGCATTTTGAAACAAATGAAAGTCAAATGCGTTCAACAAAAATATTTGAGTCAAATGAAATTAAAACACATTCAAACAAAGCGTTTTATATCAAATGAAAGTCTAATGCATTCAACAAAGCTAATTGAGTCAATTGAAAGTCAAACACATTCAAACAATACTTTTTGAATCAAATGAAAGTCAAATGCATTCAACAAAGGTAATTGAGTCAAATGAAAGTCAAACACATTCAAACAAAGCTTTTTCAATCAAATGAAAGTGAAACACATTCAAACAAAGCTTTTTGAATTAAATGAAAGTGAAATGCAATTAACAAAGCTAATTGAGTCAAATGAATGTCAAACACATTCATACAAAGCTAATTGAGTTAAATGAAAGTCAAATGCAGTCTACAAAGCTAATTGAGTCAAATGAAAGTCAAACTCATTCAAACAATGCTTTTTGAATCAAACTAAAGTCAAATGCATTCAACAAAGCTAATTGAGTAAAATGAAAGTCAAACACATTGAAAGAAAGCTTTTTGTATCAAATGAAAGTAAAATGCATTCAACAAAGCTAATTGAGTCAAATGAAAGTCAAACACATTCAAACAATGGTTTTTGAATCAAATGAAAGACAAATGCATTCAAGAAAGATAATTGAGTCTAATGAAAGTAAAACATATTCATACAAAGCTTTTTGAATCAAATGAAAGTCAAATGCATTCAACTAAGCTAATTGAGTCAAATGAAATTCAAACGCATTCAAACGAAGCTTTTTGAATCAAATGAAAGTAAAATGCATTTAACAAAGGTAATTGAGTCAAATAAAAGTCAAACACATTCAACAAAGCTTGTTGAATTAAATGAAAGTTAAATGTAATTAACAAAGCTAATTGAGTCAAATGAAAGTCAAACACATTATACAAAGCTAATTGAGTCAAATGAAAATTTTGTTTTTGCGAGATGTTGTAAGTCGGTAACCCAGCCTCCCATAATTGCTTTAACTCTTCAATAAGAGGTTGCAAGTACACATCGAGATTCCCTTTAGGATTCTTCGGACCTGGAATTATCAAAGTTAGAAACATAAAAGTTTTCTTCATGCACAATTCAGGTGGAAGATTATAAGCAGTTAAAATGACGGGCCAACAAGAATATTGCCTTCCGGTCTTTCCAAATGATGTGACTAAGAATGGTAGGTCGTTGGGCTACCACCTTGCCCTATCAAACAGTATTTATAGCTTAACCAACCCCTAATAGTCTAGCGGCAAGTCAAGGTCGAACCCTAGAGAATGGAGAATGAATGCATGGTGCCAAGATTAAGCTATTTCGGAATCTAATAGGGGTATTTGGTATGGTAGACACTAAGAATAGGCTAGGCAATGAAAAATGCTAGTATTAAATGAATGCTAAGACACTAGGGGAATGGATCCACATGCATTAACGATGAAGTTCAATCAACTTGGGGAATTAACCGATTAAATCAAACAATGTGAGGGAAAACCGAAATTGCAACCAAGAGAGTACATCAAGCTATTCTCCTAGAGGTCTAATTAGCGTCAACTACATCAAACTCTAGCTAGGAAACGTCACAAGATAACTCAATCGAGTAAATGTAAGCCACAAATCAATGGTCCGTATCAATGTGAACTTACAATGCAATCTAGTGTGAATAACAAGGGTGATCAAGCCTAATCAAGCACACACATGCACAAAATCAATCAACCAATTTAATCACATTATCAACTCAATCAATTTCCCCCAAATTAATCTCAATTCATCATCAATACATGCTTCACCACCACCCTAGTAATTAAACTACTCACAATCCATAAAGAACATCAAAATCAAAACTAAACTAATCATCATTCCCAAATTCAACAATTGAAATCAACAAATTCAATCAAATCAATTAAACTATCAATTATCCAAATCAAGCAACAAAACTAATGAAATCAAACTTTGAATTGCATTAAAGAGTAAAGAATCCTTACAAACTTGATAGAAATCCAATCAAATGAAGCAATCTTCAATCATCATTCATCAAACCCACACTTTCTCTCTCTAAAAATGCTAAGAACTAGTGTTTTTCTCTCTCTAAAAATCTAATCTAATCTAAAAATCTCTATCTTTTAAGATCTCCTTTCTCTCCCTAAATAAGGAAAGAAATAACTATCAAAAACAAAAGGAAGTTGGGAAAGACGTCCAAAAATAGACCCACGTTGGTGCGGGCACTCGGAGGAGAGAGAATTAGTGTGTGCGGGAGCACACCCAGGGATGTGCGCCCGCACACACCTGATGTGCGGCCGCACACGATAGATGTGCGGCCGCACATCACTCTTGTGCGCCCGCACACAGCTGTAGCATCCTCCTTTCTTCTTTGCCCTTGCTCACGAGGTGCACGCATCCTAGATGATGATGATGGAGGACAAGATAGGCAGCAACTTCCTTGAATTTCTTGAAGAAAATGTGCCATGAAGAAGGCATAATCAAGACCTTGAAGCATGCTCCTTGAACCCCACATTGACTTGAAACTTCTTGCACGAGCTTTAAGCATGAAAATCAATGGAAAACCATGAAAAGGAAAGCCGGGAATCCTTGGACAATCAATCACAACCTACAATCAAAGGAGAAAAAGCAAATAAAAGGGAAAAATAACAAATAAACAAGAAAAAGCACAAAATAGAGAAACTAACTACAAAAAGCATAAAATGAAGAAAACAAGAATAAAACTAAGGAAAACGAAAGAAAAGAAAGATAAAAAGAAATAAAAATCATCCAGAAAGGAACCAAATGAGTGCCAAAAATGTCACTCATCAAATTCCCCCAAGCTAAACTTTTGCTTGTCCTCGAGCAAAACGAAGCAAGAAAAAGAGAGGATGAAAATTTTATTGAAAACGAAAAAGAAAGACTAAAGATAAGAATATACACTAAAACTCATTGTCGTAGGAATCACGGTTGTTTTTAGCTACAACAAGCCCTTTAAACCCCAAAGTCGCCTATGAGGACGAGTGAGGTCTCGTAAGGGTATCCTAAGAGTTTGACCCATAATTCTCAACCAAACATCAATGAGGCAAACCAAAGAATTAAAAGAAAGAAAAACAAACTTTTACGAAATGAATCAACATAAAGACTATAAAGCAAGTGAATGACAATCTTTCTCAAGTAATTAAGGTATGCATGTTTCAAGATATCCAAGGTTGATTGAAACATAGGGTATGCTAGGCATAGGAACTAGTCATCACAATTCACTTTCATCCCAAACAATCTTACCGCGTTCTTCCCACTAGTCTCAAATCTCCCTTTAGTGAGTGTCCGAATGATTCCTCGAGGGAACCGGAAAAAGAAATATTTAAGGCTACTCGACATCTTGACTATGCATCCCCTTTCCTTAGGCAATGACCCATGATGCTCTCCCCCGAATAGTGACTCAACTATCTAGGTCGAAAGGTCTTTCCCAAAGGTTGTAACGTAAGGCATAAAGGGTGAAGGTAGGCTAAAAATTTGAAATTTGGTGGTTTTCCTAAAAGTGAAGCAAAGAACGAGCCCTTTCTTAGAATCACAATCAAGTAGTCACCAAACAAAAACAAACTAACACCCCCAAGCTTATTCAAAGCTATATACCACAAACATATACACAAAAAGCGTGAGAACGCTTCCCCCCAAGCTTAAATGGAGCATTGTCCTCAATGCTCAAAGAGGAAGAAAACTCACATCAAAATATTTTTGTATTTTTCATTTTTCACTTTTTTCTTTTTTTTAATAGTGCTTTGTCCTTGCCTCTTTTTACTTGGGACGGCTTTTTCGATTTTGCACTTATTTGTCCATGCCTTGTATAATGTAGGACGGCTTTTACTCATACCCATTTGCCATTATTCACAAAGATATCATACCACAATCATGCTTTCATAAGAACCAAACATTCCAATTTCTCCTCCA
Organism: Chenopodium formosanum; assembly: GCA_024500155.1. Taxonomy (NCBI): domain Eukaryota; kingdom Viridiplantae; phylum Streptophyta; class Magnoliopsida; order Caryophyllales; family Amaranthaceae; genus Chenopodium; species Chenopodium formosanum. Next base: position 23,113,759 of record CM044861.1, read on the forward strand.
CAAACTCCATCAACATGATCAATTGCTTCACAAAAACCAAGAAAAGTAGAAAAATGAAACAAAAGGCCAAAGATCTAAAGATGTGGCTTGAAAAGAAGGTATAAGGCTCAAATGGTTGCAAGAAGGCAAATGTAAACCCAAAAATAAAGAAAATGACAAAATATAACAAAAATGAAAATACCACCCCGAAAAATGTGCCTTTGTCCTTCCTAGAGAGTTCGGTCTCGGGTTTGAGAATCATACATCAAGCTCTATTAGATTAGGTTTGCATAGTCAAGGGTCCATGCCGCTCATTCAAGGAATGTTGAAGGCTAGAAAAGCAAGTAACCTCACAAGGTCGTGGCAAAAACTCTTCAATGGTGTCAAATCAACTATAGGAAGCAACTACCAACATACCACAAACAAGTAGAATCCGGCTTCATGATCCTCCTAGTTCAAACCAACTACCCTAGCATACACTATCCTAGAGTCAACCAAACATAATCTCAAACCGTGCATACCTTTACAACCTAGGAAGAAAATCATGCAAAAGACAAGTCCAATGTACAATGATCATCTCAAAAGAAAAGAAATGAAAAATAATGCCTCAAAATCGCAACAAAAACAAAAAGAAAAATAAAAGAAAATAAGAGAAAAAGGGAAAAAATAAAAGAAAGTAAAAGAAAAGAAAATGGAGACAAAGGAAAGGAAAACAAAGGAGAAAAATCATGTGAAGGTCTCAAAAGCATGTTAAACACATAAAAATCCCAATCGACAAACAAGTGATCGATAGACAATAAAGTCACCGATCCCAAACACATTATGTGTTAACAAGCATCCATCCTCGAACCATTCAACTGCTCCTAAACTAATCCTAATCTATGCAACCAAGGAAAATAAAAAGAAAAAAAATAAGAAAGATCTCACCGGCTCCAAGCTTAGCAAAAATAAACGAAGTAAGAAGAAACCACCTCGTTGCATTCCATAACCAAAAGCTTCTACTAAAGACCAAGTGAGAAAAAGAGAATAAAAGAATCTATATACAAAGAAAATTGTTAGTAACTTCCAAATGAAACCAGCCGAAAATTTGGCAGCATAACGACAGGAAATGAAAAATATATATCAGAGACAGGGAAACATCATCAGCAACAAGAATCATCGGAACAATAGCAGAGCAGATAGATAAAGAATAAAGCAAGTCATCATCAAAGAAACAGCAGATAAAACATCACAAAGACACTAGAGCAGACAGAGGACAAAGAGGCGAAGGAAGAAGAATGCAAAGTAAACCACTAGCAAGGAGGAGAACCGTGCAAACCATAACCAACCTAAAACAACTCCCCCAAGCTATAAATGAGCCACCCCTCCCCCAAGCTAAACCCAACCATAGGGCAAACACAAAACATAATCATAAAGCATGCATACGGAGAGGGGTAGCCAGAATGGCTCACTCGGCACTAAAGTAGGGGGTAGAACTAGTACTCCCCCCACCTGATGAAACAACTTCTTTCCCCTTAGCCCTACCCAACCTTCTAAGGGCATCTGCAGCAAAATAGTCAGACCAATCATCAAAGACAGGGGGCCCTGAACGACCCCATCTCCCCTCTGTCTCAGGGGAAGGGAAAGGAGCAGGGTTTGCTGGATCATAAGTCCAGTCACATCCTCCCGGCCTCCTGTAATCATAATCCCCCTTAGAGGTCCCACGAATGGCACTATGTGCCATACGCGGGCCCTCCCAGTAGGGATAACAAAGACGGGGCCCCACCGCCTTGTCAAAAGGCTCCCACTGTGGGACAGGGCCCTCTTGGACCGGGAGATAATGATAATTCACATAAGGCTCAATATCCCCCCTTGAAACATGAAAGTCATACACCCTCCTAGCATGATAATCATAACCATCCACAAAGCAAGAATTCCCCATTGAAGAAGAATTAGACAATGCAATAGAAAGGGCATCTATCTTGGCATGCAAACTAGATAAATCATGCAAGGGAGGGGACGGAAAAGGAAGAGGAGAAGGAGAAGAATGTCGAGGGGTACCTTTCTTTGATGAAGAGGCCTTAGACTTTGGAAGAACGTTACCCGAAGAAGGCACGGAACCCCGACGAAAAGAAATCGGAATGTCTCTCTTGGGCGGCTTCCAAGGATAGGGCGAACTCTTGTCTCTCACCATCGACCCTTCATAGGGAATGAGGCACCAATCAGTAGTTCGAGATACCTTCCAAATAAACAAATCATCCATAATAGTGCGCTCGATGAATTTTTGATTGATTAAGGAAAATGTTCCCAACAAACAAGACGGAGACTTCTCTCTAGGATCTTTAATCTCCACAAGATCTCCAATCATGGAAGCATATTTCTTGTTAAGTGATAGCACGATTAGGGTGATCATACCCCCAATTTGAATGCTCCCCGAGAGGAAGAAGCCGTCACGAATATCGATGAAGCGGTCAAGCAAATGCCTAGCAAAATCAATCACATCGAAGTCCTCCAACATATCATCCCTATATCGATGAGCCAACCATAGCCAACTTAATTTCTCTTGAGAAATAGCTCCAAGAGATTTCTTGGAGAAAAATGCATAAGTTAGCATGCGGCTAAAATAGCGCATCGCTCCATGGACAATTGAGGCCGACTTGGAAGTTTGGGCACAATAGGTATCTTCAATAGAAATATCATCCCATCAATCGTTTTCATCATACCTATGGTCGCGATGGAGAGCCTCATAAGCCGGATAGATCAATGGCCGTCCCTCAATAGGCTCCGGAAAGTTGAACATCTTATTTAGGAATGAAAGAGGGATGGAATAATCCTCATTGAATACTTGAAAGGTAAGTGTTGGACATTCGTTGTCATCATCATCCTCATGCACCTCGAGTGAAGAAAGGAACTCATAAGTGAGCCTTGCATATGTGGGAGCATTAAGATCAATGAAATGCTCAAGACCCAAATTCCGAGCTAACATCTTCACATCTTCATCAATCCCAAGAAGAGTAGTAGTGTCTCTATCATAAAATCTTGTGGAGTACAATTTCCTTGAAGAAAGACTTTCAAATCTAGCCCAATGCTCTTGGACCGTGAATTTGATGCCAAAGGTTTCTTGGATGGAAGAAGGTGGATCAATTGTGTTCCTTGATTTTGCAACTTTAGCACGCTTGGCTTGTCTTGAACCACCCATCTAAAAGATAATGCAACAAGAAAATGATTTCAATAGTAGGAATGGTGTGCTAAAATTAATCATGAACATGGGGAATAAAAGGTCAATATGACATGAGTTTAAGCAAAATTTCAATAGCGGTGAAGAATGCACAATCAAGGCATCACAATTGACACAAGTATTACCCCAAATTACAATGAATAAAAGCAACTATACTCCATACTACCAACAACCACTTTCTCTATTATCACCATCAACATCAACAAAATACCCTAGAACTTAAACATATGTAAATCCAACAAGGTTCATGCCAACATTTGTAAATGCTCAAGTAAAATCAACATCAAAAATAGATTCCACAAAACCATCATCAATAATTCCACATTCATCATCATAAAAACAAGAGGTAGTAATGGTGGGGAGTATGAGGGTAGTACTAGTCATGCTTAATTATGAAAATTGAAACTTTAGCACATAAAACATGCAATTATACTTTCAATTGATTGAAAATCACAACAATTAAGCAAGAAAAACACTACTACACATAAACATCTCCAACAATCATACCAACAAGATTCAATTAACAAGTACCCAAAGTTTTCAAACTAGGAGTGAGAAAATTACCTTAAAGGATGTAGATTGAAGACTTGGGGAGCAAAGTAATGAGAATTATGGAAAATTTGATGAGAGTTTATAAAAAATTTTATAAGGAGAATGGAGAGCAACTTTGAGCAACCACAATACCTTAGGAAGGAGAATGAAATAGGAGAGAGGGAGGATGGTGAATCGGGTTAAGAGAGGAGAAAAAAGCGCTCCCCCGAATACCCAGCCATGTGCGGCCGCACAAGAGGGGTGTGCGCCCGCACAGGGCACGTGTGCGGCCGCACAAGGCTTTTGTGCGGGCGCACAAAATCTGGGATTTTTATCCCGATTTCCTTCCTCCCTTATGTTGTGCGCACACCCCATGATGGTCATGAGGAACCATATGGGCAGTAGCTACACTTCATATCGGAGAAAGAAAAACATGAAAATCATGAAAATAAACAAAAGTATTCACCATTCTCCATACTTACCCACCTTTCCAACTTAAGAATTGGGACAAGTTTACCTCAATATTGGCATCAAAATTGTTGGAATTAAACTCAGACCATCCTATATCATCAAACACAACAAAATTAGATCTTAAAATCATCATCAAAACCAAAAGAAAAACCAAAAGAAAAAGGAAGAAAGAGTTAGAAAATACGGGTTGCCTCCCGTGAAGCGCTTAATTTAGAGTCTTAAGCTAGACATCCTCCACATCATTCAAGGTGGATCATAGAGGGTCATGTCATGAATGACCCCCACGAACACTCCATCATAGTATCTCTTTAATCTATGTCCGTTGACCTTAAAAGTTCTTGAAAAATCCAAAGGAGAAATTTCGATAGAACCATTTGAAAACACCTCTTGAACAACAAAAGGGCCGGTCCAACGAGACATCAATTTTCCGGGAAAGAGTCTCATTTTCGAATTGAAAAGAAGCACCTTATCCCCCGGAACAAACTCTTTTTTCTCAATAAACTTATCATGCACCTCCTTAGTTCTAGCTTTATACAAGCTAGCACAATCATAAGCATCCAATCGAAGCTCTTCTAATTCATGAAGATCTAACCAACGTTGTTCACCCGCACTAGCTAAATCAAAGTTGATCTTTTTAATAGCCCAATGAGTGCGATGTTCAAGTTCAACCGGAAGGTGACAAGATTTCCCATAAACCAAGCGATAAGGAGTGGTACCAATAGGAGTTTTGAAAGCCGTTCTATATGCCCAAAGAGCATCATCAAGCTTGTTTGCCCAATCTTTCCTACTCCTAGCAACCGTCTTCTCAAGAATTAACTTAATTTGACGATTGGATACCTCAACTTGCCCATTAGTTTGAGGATGATAAGGAAGACCAAATCGTTGGTTCACTCCATGCTTCTTCAACATCTTCTGGAAAGCATAGTGCACAAAGTGTGAGCCATTGTCACTTATAACCGCTTTGGGGATGCCAAACCTAGGGAATATTATCTTTTTGAATAATTTCATTACCACCTTATGGTCATTAGTGGGAGAAGCAATGGCTTCCACCCACTTTAACACATAATCAACGGCAACAAGGATATATTGATTCCCATAAGAAGATGGAAAAGGACCCATAAAATCTATACCCCAAACATCAAATATCTCCAATTCAAGTATTGGTTGTTGGGGCATCTCATTCCTCTTTGAAATATTTCCGGTCCTTTGACATTGATCACAACTTTTGACATACTCCCAAGCATTCTTAAAGAGGTTAGGCCACCATAACCCACATTGAAGCACCTTAGAGGCCGTTCTTAAAACACCCATATGACCACCGCTAGGATCCGAGTGGCACATCTTCAAAACATTAGGTATCTCCTCATTTGGCACACATCGGCGCAACAATCCATCCACACCTCTTTTGTACAAGATTGGCTCATCCCACACATAGTGCCTTGCTTCTCTCTTAAGCTTTCTCTTTTGATTGTTGGAAAAGGAAAGAGGAAACTCCCCACAAGCAAGAAAATTCACCAAATCGGCAAACCATGGGAGCTCTTTCATATTGATAGCATACAAAGAATCATCCAACATCCGGTCCTCTATAGGAGACCCATCGTCATGAACTTGAAAATCTTCAAGTCTAGACAGATGATCCGCAACAACATTTTCAGCACCTTTTTTATCTCGGATCTCAAGATCAAAAGATTGTAGCTCAAGGACCCAACGAATCAACCTCGGTTTGGATTCTTTTTTCCCAAAGAGATACTTCAAAGCCGCATGATCGGTGAAAACTATAGTCTTAGACCCCAACAAGTAACAACGGAATTTCTCAAAAGAATGAACAATAGCCAAGAATTCCTTTTCCGTTGTTGTGTAATTTCTTTGAGCACCATTGAGAGTCTTTGACATATAATAGATGACATGGAGCTTTTTGTCAATTCTTTGACCTAACACACCTCCTATAGCCATATCACTTGCATCACACATGAGCTCAAATGGCAAATCCCATCTAGGGGATTGGACAATAGGAGTAGAAGTCAAAGCTTTTTTCAATTTATTAAAAGCTTCCAAGCAAGCATCATTAAAGACAAAATCAACATCTTTTTGGAGGAGATCATTTAAGGGCTTAGCAATAAGAGAAAAGTCTTTGATGAACCGTCTATAAAATCCGGCATGACCCAAGAATGATCGAACCCCTTTCACATTAACCGGAGGAGGCAACTTCTCAATCACCTCAATCTTAGCCTTGTCAACCTCGATGCCTTTATTGGAAATTTTATGATCTAGAACAATCCCTTCTTCCACCATGAAGTGGCATTTTTCCCAATTAAGCACCAAGTTGACTTTCTCACATCTCTCTAAGCATCTTTCAAGATTTTTGAGACAATCCTCAAATGAAACACCTCCCACGGAAAAATCATCCATGAAAACTTCCATTTCCTCTTCAAGCATGTCCCCAAAAATGCTCATCATGCACCTTTGAAAGGTCGCCGGAGCATTACACAACCCAAAGGGCAGTCTTCTATAAGAAAAAGTACCATAGGGGCATGTGAAGGTTGTCTTTTCTTGATCCTCGGGGTGAATAGGAATTTGAAAGAATCCCGAGTATCCATCAAGAAAGCAATAGAATTTGTGCCTAGTCAACCTTTCAAGCATTTGGTCAATAAAAGGGAGAGGGAAATGATCCTTTTTGGTTGATGTGTTTAGACGTCTATAGTCTATACACATCCTCCAACCGGTGACCGTTCGAGTTGGAATGAGTTCACCTTTCTCATTCTCAACTACGGTCATACCCCCCTTCTTAGGAACGACATGCACGGGAGAGACCCACCTTGAGCTTGAAATGGGGAATATAATTCCCGCATCCAAAAGCTTGGTGATCTCTTTCTTAACTACTTCTCCCATTTGGGGGTGTAGTTTCCTTTGTCGTTCAATAGAAGGAAGGGTGCCTTCCTCAAGTGTTATGTGATGTGTACACAAGGCGGGGCTTATGCCTTTAAGATCATCAATTGTGTACCCCAAAGCACCTTGGTGCTTTCTCAAAACACCACATAACGCTTGAGCTTGGCTCTCACTCAAGGATGCACTAACAATGACGGGATATGTAGAATTAGGGCCTAAGAATTCATACCTAAGGTGTGATGGTAGAGGTTTTAGCTCTACCATGGGAACACCTTTACCTTCTTTGGTTGAGGCCACTTGCAAAGCATCTTGACTTGATATCCCCATGCAAGTTTCTTCTCCACTCCCTATATCGCCTTCATTAAGCAAATTTTCATACAATTGCTCTTCATTGGTTGAGATACCTATCTTTTCCTTGTTCAATAAAACACACTCAAGAGGATCGTTAGATTTGAGCAAGTGCTCATGCATGGAATTCACAATATTATCAAGCACTTCAACTCTCATGCAATTTTCTAAAGAAGAGGAAGGATATTTCATTCCTTCATTCAAATCAAACTCAATTTCTTCCTCCCCTATCTTAAGAGATATCTTAGCACTTTTCACATCTATCATAGCCCCCGATGTAGCAAGGAAAGGTCTACCTAGGATGATAAGTATTGTAGCATCTTCATCCATGTCCAATACTACAAAATCAACCGGAATAACAAATTTTCCAACCCTCAAAGGTACATCTTCTACCTTTCCCTTAGGAATCTTGATTGATCTATCGGCTAATTGCAAGGTAATCTTTGAAGGTAGAAGTTCTCCTAGACCTAACCTTTGATAAACCGAATATGGCATAAGGCTAACACTAGCTCCTAAATCACATAAGGCATTATCAATTTGGGTCTTGTTGATAGCACAAGGAATGGAAAAATTTCCGGGATCCTTCAACTTAGGAGGCATCTTATTCATGATGATTGCACTACAATGCTCGGTAAGGCTAATGGTCTCCGCCACATCACAAGTCCTTTTTCCACTCAAAATTTCCTTGAGGAATTTAGCATAATTTGGCATTTGTTCAACAACATCGGTGAAAGGAAGAGTTAAATGAAGTTGCTTAAGCATCTCTACAAACTTCCCAAATTGCTCATCCAACTTATATCTATTATATCTTTGAGGATAAGGGAGCCTTTGTTTGCAAACCTCTCTCTCTTTCTCTATCACCTTCTCTACTTGTTCCTCACCAACATTTTCGCTCAAAGGGCATTCATCACCTTCAATTTCAATGGAATTCTTACTAGTTCTCTCATTGGCAACACTCTTCTTAGGCACACCTCCCTCAAGGACCCTACCACTTCTAGTAACAATGGCATCCATAGGGTTCCTAGAATCTAGGCTAGATGGAGTCAAAGAAGAAGAAGAGTTTGCATACTCCTTGAATATACTAGTCAATTGAGAAAGTTTTTCACTCAAATCCTTGTTATAAGCCAACATGTAATTAAATTTCTCCTCATTCAAAACCATACACATTTCCATAGTCTTGGCTTGCTTCTCAATGACACTTTCCAAAAATTCTCTAGAAGAAAATGATTGGGTACAGGAATTATCATTTAAACCTTGAGCATTTGGAAATAAATCAATTGGGGAATCATCTTGAAAACTTGCTTGAAAATATCCCCTAGATTGATTATTCCAATTACCCCTTGTTTCATTTTGGCTCCTTTGTTGACCATAGTTATCATAACCTTGGTTATGATCCCCATGTCTATAGCCATGACCATGACCATCACAACCATGATGGTTATAGTTACCATGAATCTCTTGGCATTCATTATTTCTATAACCTCCATTTTGGTTATAATCATGATGATTCATATGATAATTCCTATTTCCAATATTCCTTTGAACATCATTTCTAAGTTCACAAGCATGATTATTGACATAATTCATGTGTTCCATTTCACTTCCATCACATTCACTACAAGAAACATTTGGGCACATAGAAGCATTATGATCATTCATTCCACATAATTGACATGGCCAACATTCCACAATCATGCAACAAGTAGAAAGATTAGAATTAGAGTGAGAAGATGTACCTCTCCCCTTAATTTGGGAGGGAAGAATTGGAGCTTGGGAAAGAGGCTTCTCAAGCTTTTCCTTGAGGGACTTAACTTCTTTCCCTAAATCTTCAATCAAAGTGGTCAAGTCATTAATGACACTAAGTTGTTCGATTGAGTAACCCTTGCTTGTTGGTTCTCTTTCCACTTCTTGCCAATTCATATAATGACGAGCCACTTCATCAATAGCATCAACCACTTCTTCTTCCGTCTTGTTCATGATTGGGCCTCCGGCTCCGGCATCCAAACTTGCTCTCCCATTAGCTCTCAACCCACCATAAAAGATATGTATGATTTGGTAGGTAGGAATCCCATGGTGTGGACACTCCCTTTGATAATCCTTAAACCTTTCCCATGCTTCATAAAGGCTCTCATTAGGCTTTTGCTTGAACCTTTGAATCAAAGCTCTTGCTTCCGCCGTTTTCTTTTGAGGGTAGAAACGGAACAAGAAAGCTTTGGTGACATCATCCCAAGTTTTCAAGGAATTGGGCTTCATCTCTTTATCTAGCCACTCCAAAGATCTTCCTATGAGGGAGAAAGGGAACAACTTAAGCAGATGAATTCTTGAGGAACTCCATTGATTTTGATTGTGTTACAATATTTTTCGAACTCCTTAATATGGTTCAATGGACTCTCGTTCTTTGCCCCCCATATTGTCTCCTCTCAATAAGAGTGATCATTGCCGGCTTTATTTCTTAGTCATTCTCCGGTGATATAGGTAGAGCTATCGCGCTCTCATGCCTATAAGCTCCGGGAACTCCAAGCTCCTTCAGGGTAACCCTTGAACTACCTCCCATGACTTGGGATCTACACACACACAACTCAAAGACAAAATTAGTAGCACGGCTACAAGTGTAGCCTAAGTGTAAAATCTTTTTGTATTTTTCAAATAGAGTGGAATAGACTCAAAAACAACATGCAAACACAACACCATTCCCCGGCAACGGCGCCATTTTGATGTGACTAAGAATGGTAGGTCGTTGGGCTACCACCTTGCCCTATCAAGGTCGAACCCTAGAGAATGGAGAATGAATGCATGGTGCCAAGATTAACCCTAGAGAATGGAGAATGAATGCATGGTGCCAAGATTAAGCTATTTCGGAATCTAATAGGGGTATTTGGTATGGTAGACACTAAGAATAGGCTAGGCAATGAAAAATGCTAGTATTAAATGAATGCTAAGACACTAGGGGAATGGATCCACATGCATTAACGATGAAGTTCAATCAACTTGGGGAATTAACCGATTAAATCAAACAATGTGAGGGAAAACCGAAATTGCAACCAAGAGAGTACATCAAGCTATTCTCCTAGAGGTCTAATTAGCGTCAACTACATCAAACTCTAGCTAGGAAACGTCACAAGATAACTCAATCGAGTAAATGTAAGCCACAAATCAATGGTCCGTATCAATGTGAACTTACAATGCAATCTAGTGTGAATAACAAGGGTGATCAAGCCTAATCAAGCACACACATGCACAAAATCAATCAACCAATTTAATCACATTATCAACTCAATCAATTTCCCCCAAATTAATCTCAATTCATCATCAATACATGCTTCACCACCACCCTAGTAATTAAACTACTCACAATCCATAAAGAACATCAAAATCAAAACTAAACTAATCATCATTCCCAAATTCAACAATTGAAATCAACAAATTCAATCAAATCAATTAAACTATCAATTATCCAAATCAAGCAACAAAACTAATGAAATCAAACTTTGAATTGCATTAAAGAGTAAAGAATCCTTACAAACTTGATAGAAATCCAATCAAATGAAGCAATCTTCAATCATCATTCATCAAACCCACACTTTCTCTCTCTAAAAATGCTAAGAACTAGTGTTTTTCTCTCTCTAAAAATCTAATCTAATCTAAAAATCTCTATCTTTTAAGATCTCCTTTCTCTCCCTAAATAAGGAAAGAAATAACTATCAAAAACAAAAGGAAGTTGGGAAAGACGTCCAAAAATAGACCCACGTTGGTGCGGGCGCTCGGAGGAGAGAGAATTAGTGTGTGCGGGAGCACACCCAGGGATGTGCGCCCGCACACACCTGATGTGCGGCCGCACACGATAGATGTGCGGCCGCACATCACTCTTGTGCGCCCGCACACAGCTGTAGCATCCTCCTTTCTTCTTTGCCCTTGCTCACGAGGTGCACGCATCCTAGATGATGATGATGGAGGACAAGATAGGCAGCAACTTCCTTGAATTTCTTGAAGAAAATGAGCCATGAAGAAGGCATAATCAAGACCTTGAAGCATGCTCCTTGAACCCCACATTGACTTGAAACTTCTTGCACGAGCTTTAAGCATGAAAATCAATGGAAAACCATGAAAAGGAAAGCCGGGAATCCTTGGACAATCAATCACAACCTACAATCAAAGGAGAAAAAGCAAATAAAAGGGAAAAATAACAAATAAACAAGAAAAAGCACAAAATAGAGAAACTAACTACAAAAAGCATAAAATGAAGAAAACAAGAATAAAACTAAAAAAACGAAAGAAAAGAAAGATAAAAAGAAATAAAAATCATCCAGAAAGGAACCAAATGAGTGCCAAAAATGTCACTCATCACCAAATGGTGAAAATCCGTCGGTACAAAGACCTAGTCGGACATTTCTAGGTGTAACACCCCCGATTTACTAATTAATAATAAATAAGAAATAAAGGAAAAATAGACAACCTTTAAATAAAGTTGCGGAAGCATACACCTAAATCGGAGGTATTACCGCCACACTCGACAACTTGTCAAGTGCTAAGGCTTACAAAATCCCAATAATTACAACCCAATAATCTAGGTGAGCTACTTGTACAACTTTATAAACTCGTTATAACAAACTAATCGATACGCTTGAGCTCCTGTAGCTACGATCATCACTTGATCAACCTGTGATAATCTTGACTGCTCACCATTAAGGACAAATTTCAAAATAGATCGTCGCAGGGCCACCATAAGAAAAAGACATGGTCGCAAACACAAGTAGCACAACAAAAATATACACACGTCAGCAAAAAGCTGAGTAATCACCACATATCAAAATACATAGTATAGCAAAATAATCAACATTACTAGCTCAATTAAACAATGTAGTTCAAACTACATTAAACATTGTACTCTGAGAAAAGTAACCATTGGTCAACTCAACCTCGAATAATAATACGAACCTTTACTCATTCATCAACTCATATAACCCATAAGTGTGCCATGCTCATTGTTCTATACCTAGCCTTGGACATGGGTAATTCGAATAACAAACCAACAAGTATAAAAACTTGAATACTCCCAATTACTAGAAAAACACCTTGAACCAGACCACATCGGGCCAATTCCCACTGTAGGGGACCGTTGAAAAATAAATAATATAAAGATTGTACCTCATTCTTAACTCATGATCATTATCTCATTTCTATCATGCCAAGGACTAGGTCTATAACGCCGAGCCTCAAACCAAGAACAAAATAATAATTTCTCAACCTTTTGATCTCATACTTGATCAAATAATCTTTCACATGATAATAAATAATATCTCAATATTGGCACAAGTTCCCAATTCATAAAATATCTCAACTCTTATATGGCTAATACTAGTACCCAAAATTAATTAACTTAACCCAATATAATATTAGTAGCCCTAAAACCTCAAGAACAATACTCCTTAAAACGACAACATTAAAACCCTAGAAATAACACAATCAATCAATGCGATATTTAAATCATACAATACCACACACTAACCATATACATATAAATCATGATTATATATAATTCACAAATAATAAAATTTATATACGTAGTATAACAATACGAAGTACAATCAATACTAACAATTTATAATCAAACAAAATCAAGAAATAAGATTCGTGTGATTACGAGACAAAAGTATATAAATTAAGCATACGACTCCAAAGAATTGATATAGTGAGTACCTAGGGAGACGATAAACCAAATTTCATGATAGAAAAATAGCAATAAGCGACATGCTGCTCATCAAACCAAATAGAAAGCAAGACGACGGTATTACATTCATAGCATATGCGTGAAAGGCTTTAATGAGATTGGTCTCTTGAAATTTGGTTCACAATTGCATACGTATAATATAGTCAATGGGTGGAAATAAGATCAAAGCTATGAACTGGTTGATGATGTAAGTATCAAGGGAAGGTGAAAATTGATCAAAAGCAAACAAAGAGCCACAAACAGGCGCACGAACGGCCATTATAAAATATATAATTAGGGTGTTAAGATAGTTTATATAAATTAAATAAGAGTCCTAATATCATTAAAATAGGGTTTTAAACCTTTCCGAACTCTAAAATAAAAATATGAGATTAGAAAAGTTATTTAATAAATAAAAATAAAAATAAATTTTATATAAAATCATAAAACATTCGGGTATTACACTAGGCTCCGCAGCAAAAGAAGGGTACTCTTCATCTAGGTGTTTCCACGCCTCTTCATCACTTGGATGAGACATAAGGCCATGAAATCGAGGATTATCTTTATACCACCTCATCTGCTCCGCAATAGATCTTGTTGCATATAATCTTTGTAATCTCGGGCCTACAGGAAAGTAAATAACAGCACTATGAGGAGAATTGTTGCCACTTTCTCAAAGTGTCTTATAACGACTTCCTTTGCAATATAGACATTCTTTGAGATCTTTGTGTTCCTTCCAAAATAGCATACATCCATTTGGACATACATGAATCTTTTGGTGCGGAAGTTCTGGCCCTTCAAGCAATTTCTTAGTCTTGTCAAAACTATCTTTCATTAAGGAAGCAACACCATCTATAGCTTTATGTGGAATATTATACTCGGACTTGATGTTTGCCATTATTGTAGCTGCAGACAATACAAACAACTTGCAGCCATCATACAATGGCTTCTGTCGCTGCCTTCAACATGTCAAAGAACTTCTTGTAACTAGCATGTGGCTCTTCTTCAATATTTTCTAAACCACCTTCTAGTCCAAAGGCATCTAATACCATGTTTCTATATGGGTTCAATGCATCCTCGGTGGATATGGAACTGGTACTTTGGGATTCTCTTTGGAAGTGCAGTTCACCATGAAAAACCCATTGGAAATAGTTAGGCAAAAAACCATGCCTATAGAGATGCTCCATAATGGTATCAAGATCTTGATAAGGAATATTTCGACACTGTGCACATGGACATTTCATCACACCATCTATCACGACATTCTCTTGTGTGGTTGCAAATGTAATAAATTCATTGACCTTTTCAGCAAAGGTTGGACTAAGGAATTTTCCTTCTAACCGTTTATACATCCATGCTCGATCCTCCCTCATTATATAGCAATTTCACTAAAAAATAAATGATACAAAAAGCATAGACAAAGTAAGTAAAGCACTTAGAAGAATGACATTCTTTTAGGTCATTTAACTATTTAAGGTCATCAAAATGAAAATTATTGTTACCAATTAACATCATATGAGAAGAAGCGTTCCCATTTTCTACACGCTATTTCTAATGAACTTGAAAAGGCTTGATTCATGTTTAATATATGTATTTACAAATTCCTAAGAAAAGAAATCACAAAAAATAAATGTTATAAGGTTTTAAGGTCTTGTATAACCAAAATCAAGCAAATTCGGCCAAAATGGGAAGAAGCGTTCCTATTTTCTACATGCTCCTTCTAATGAACTTATAAAGGCTTGAATCATGTCAAATATATGTATTTTTAACTTCCTAAGAAAATAAATAACAAAGAGAAAGCAATTAATAAGGTTTTAAGGTCTGATAGAACCGAAATCTAGCAAATTCAGGCAAAATGAGAAGAAGCGTTCTCATTTTCTACATACACTTTCTAATGAACTTGAAAAGGCTTGAGTCATGTCAAATATATGTATTTATAACTTCCTAACAAAAGAAATCACAAAAACAATGGATTTTATAAGGTTTAAAGGTCTTGTAGAACCAATATCAACCAAATTCGGCCCAAATGGGAAGAAGCGTTCCCATTTTCTACATGCTCTTTCTAATGAACTTATAAAGGCTTGAATCATGTTACATATATGTATTAGTAACTCCCTAAGCATAGAAATCACTAAGACAAAGCAAGTTATAAGGTTTTAAGGTCCGGTAGAACCGAAATCAAGCGAATTCGGGCAAAATGAGAAGCGTTCCCATTTTCTACATGCTCGTTCTAATGAACTTGAAAAGGCTTGATTATGTCAAATATACGTATTGATAACTTCCTAAAAAAAGAAATCACAAAAAAAGGATGTTAGTTATAAGGTTTTAAGGTCTTGTAATACCAAAATCAAGCATATTCGGGCAAAATAGTAAGAAGCATTCCCATTTTCTACATACTATTTCTAATGATCTTATAAATGCTTGAATCATGTCAAATATATGGATTTATAACTACCTAAGAATAGAAAAAAAAAACCAAGTTATAAGGATTTATGGTCTTGTAGAACCGAATCAAGCAAATTCGAGCAACATGGAAAGAAGCATTCCCATTTTCGACATGCTCTTTCTAATGAACATGAAAAGGCCTTAGTCATGTCAAATATATGTATTTATAACTTCATAACAAAATGAATCGCAAAAAAAAGGATGTTATAAGGTTTTAAGGTCTTGTAGAACCAAAATCAAGCATTTTCGGGCAAAATGCTAAGAAGCGTACCCATTTTCTACATGCTCTTTCTAATAAACTTATAAATGCTTGATTCACGTCAAATATATTTTTTTTTGTAAATTCCTAAGCATAGAAATCACAAAAACAAAGCAAGTTATAAGTTTTTAAGGTCTGGTAGAACCGAAATCAAGCGAATTAAGGCAAAATGAGAAGATGCGTTCTCATTTTCTACATCCACTTACTAATGAACTTGAATAGGCTTGAGTCATGTCAAATATATGTATTTATTGAAGGGAATGGTGTCCTTCGAACAAGTGTACTATAACGTTAGCGGGTTCAGAATTATTAGAAAGCTAATATATTCAGTAAGGTCAAGTGATCGGAATGCCTGGGTGGAGGCCGCTTCCGATCAGTAATATTAATGGATAATTAATGTTACAGCTTAATCTTGACTGAACCCTTCGGGTCACACCCAAGCATTCAACAAACCGAATCGACGAATTAATCCGGAAGGAATTAATGAGTCAACCGAGTAATATTTATTTAGACGTCGGTAATTCGATTTTAGAGCGTCGAAACCGAGCGTCGGAAGTCGAGTCGAAAAAATAGTGAAAGACGAGACGAGAAATAGTAATAAATCAACAAAAGACCAAAATACCCCTAGCATCGGAATACCCTAGCAAACCGAGTGCTAAGGGCGTATGGCCTAGCATGGTGGCTAGCATGCGCACCAAGCCGAGCCTAGGCTGACTGGTGCGTGCTAGCGCACCCATGCTAGCATGCTAGGCGCGCCAGCCCGCAACTGCTAGCACCAGCATGGCTAGGCCATTGCTTGCTGCCTAGCAGTGCTGGCCGAGGCACAAGGCCAGCAGCAGCAGCCCGCACAAGCATGCTGGGCGTGCTGGCCAGCAGCAGCAGCAGCCCGCATGCAAGTGCTGGGCTTGCTGGGCGCGGCTCCCGCGGACAGCAGCACATGGCAGCCCACCTTGGCTGCCTTGGTGCCCAAGGGTGGGTGCCATGTGGCTTGTGGTCCTTGAGTGTGTGGGGAGTGTGTTGGCCGGCCATGAGAGAGGGAGTGGGGAGCAAGTTTGGTCCCCCCCTTCTCCAAATGGTCCTCACCTAACCACTCACATGAGCTTGCCACTTGTTGATTTATTACTAGCTTGATTATTAATTTTATTTTAGCTTTAAAATAAAATGGAAAAATCAAAGTATCCCACATTGATGGGAGAGCAAATGATACTCCCATCATTTCCTATAAATACCCATGTATGGGCATTGGGAAAGATGCTTGAGTAAGAGTTGAAAAAGGCATCACAATTAGTGAAAACCTTTGAACTCAATATTATTACTTGGGTTTTGTTGGTCGGGTCTTGCTAACTCCAAGACATTGGACCTAGTCGGTTTTGTTGGTGCGGGTGGACTTCGTTGGAGGTCTCCGTGCGAGCGGGACTTGAAGCTTTCAAGTAAGAGCTCATTTGGAGCGAAGCACGCGTCAAAGGTAATTAGCTTAACTTAATCTTGTGATTAATTTAATTATGTTCATGGTTTTATTTATTGCGAGTGCGGTCTTGGTTTTGGGTTTATTTCCGCGGTGAGTCGGACTCACCAAACCCTAACAGTGGTATCGGAGCCTCGCTCGTTTATTTTTAAAATCATTATATTTTCAAGGTGTCATTATGGCTTATTTTTTCTGGTTTTAAGTTGCTAATTATATTAGTAACTCGTTTTTTCTAATTTTACCTCGTATTAGAGCTATCTTCAGCCCCGAACTCAGATTTCGACCCAAAAATAGTGAATTGTGGGTGGAAAAGGTGTTCTGGAAATGGTTTTACCCTTTTAGGGCTCGGTTTTTAGCCAAAAAACGACCAGAAATGCATTTTTCGAGGGATTTTTCGTTTTGACGAAAAATTTTAAGTCTTTCTAACCTTGAAAATTGATTGCATATTTATGGTGGTTATGTAAATGGTTCTTTCCTTATTTTATATGCAATTTTAGACCACTTTAAGCATGATTACTTGGTAGTAATTGGTGCTTGAAAGTTTGGTTTTATTTTTCACTTAATTGCAAATTAATTGCATTGAGTGTGAAATAGTTGTTCTTTGATGCTTCCAAGTATTAAAGATTCAATCTTTACTTATGATAAGTGATTGAAACTTTGAGTTACTAAATTCCATGAATTTTGGTTAAACTTTGTTGATTTAATCATTTTTTAGTTGATTGGAATCATATTGGAAGATTAGTTTATCTTCATATTGGAAGATATAATTTATCTTCATATTGGAAGATATAATTTTTTCATGAAGTCACAAGTATTAAAGTTGGAGTCTTTATTGAACTTATGTTCATTTTTCCAACTCCCTTTTATTTTGTCAAAATCTCAAGATTAATTTAAAGTGATTGAATTAATACTGAGAAATACCCTAATTTATTTTGTTACACCAAGTTAGACCAATTTTATTAAAGAATGATTCTTGGTAATAAATTTGGTTAATTGCTTTGGATGAATTATTTAAGTTGGACTTGTTATTTTTCATTTTTCCTCAAAAATTGATTCTAAAATTAATTTAGAATTGATTTATAATGTCACACGCAAAATTCGATAATTTTTCGAAGCATTAGCACGCAACACGAGGCCTAAGAGCCCCGAGCTAGCTCTCGGCCAGCTGGGCTGCTCACGCAACCCATATGTGGCTGCCGAGGCTGCTGGGTGCTGCGTGCTTAGGTGCGTGGTGCTGTGCGTCTGTGTGTGTGTGGAAGGGCGTGGGCTGCTGCTCGCTGCCAGCCACATGCCGCACCAGCCAGCAACGAGCAGCAGCATGGCGCAGCAGCAGCATAGTGCTGTGCGCGCTGTGCGTGCTGCTACGCTTGGCTTCGCTGGGCGTGGCGTGTGCGAGCACAAGAAGCCCATGAGCATGCTTGGTGTTGCGGGGTGCCAATGGATATGTTACGAACTTGTTGTACGGTACGTACGATTCGATAATTGGCACAATAACCCCGGGTTATTAAGTCGATGCTATTTTAAAGTTAATTTAGCATTGCTTAATATGTAAATAAGGGTAATTTTGGGTTCCGAGTCTTAGTGCTAGGCACTTAGACATTATGGAATACGTAATTTTGCTTAACTTGTCGTTTTAATTATTTTAATTATTTTGTTTATTTAATTAAAATTTTGGAGGCTAGGCCTCGGGTTTATGAGCGACATTTGCAAAATTAATTTTGACAAATATTTGGGTTCAACGACTTAATTAATTGGATTAGTTAAGATTGGATGCGGAATTTAGTGGGAGCGTATCTTAGTCATTACCATAACCGGTTAAAACAACTTTGACTAGTTTAATTAGGCGTGTTAATTGAATTAACCACCTAGATTAATTACTAGTTCGCGCGCGGTTTTATGCATTGTTACTTGTTTGATCGTTGTAAAATGCATGGGCCATTCACAGATAGTGAATGGATGAATGGAATGTAAAATTTCTCTCACAAGTTTTATGAAAAGGCAACTAGTGGGGCCCGATTAGGATAGAAAATACGGACTGTGATCCGTGATGTATTTTTGTATATCTAAATACGGTCTGCGAACCGTTGAGTATTTTTGTACCTTAATATTTAGATTAGTCCTAATCGTAGACACTAGCAATTATATTATTTGGTCAAGTCTTGAAGACGGGGTTCTTAGAAGACGAAGCCATAAAGTTGCAAAAGAAGACCTTTTGAAGACTTGAAGATCTCAAGGGGTCATGCTAGTTGCCAAATGCATCTCTATTTATGTTTTCGATATATATTTATGTTTATATATATATGAATTATATGTTAGATGCATGGTTAGGATTTCGAATGTTGAGATGATTAATTAAGTTCACTTAAATCAACCAACATAGAAACCCTAGGTCCCTTAAAATTGAGTAAAACTTGCCATTCCAAAACACACTTACCAACCGAACGAGGGTAGTGGTGGGCTACGCCAAAGCGAGGCATCACTACTTCTCCAAGGAACGTAAGGCATACTAGGTATGCAAGTGGTTTTGGTTATACTCAACGATATGAGTGATGGAGTCCTAACATGTCGTGGCAAAGTGAATAAATTGTTTAGAGAGCATGGGATGCGACGATTTATTCAACCAAGAGTGGCTTGGAGCCATTGAGTACATGTGGGCTGACTGGCTCTCCTTTCTCGAGCTTGCTCTCAAGGATCTGCCTGTGGGTTTCAAACCTTTCAGTTCGGGCCTGCTCTTGGAACATATTCTGCAATTCAGAAATGATCTCAAAAGCCGTCTCCTTTTCAAAAAATGTCTTTTGAAGCTCAGGAGACATTGTGGCCAACATAATACATTTGACATCTCGATTGGCACTTTGCCATCGATTTAGGGCAGCTTGAGTCACCTCCTCATTGGGAGTCTCGAGCATTTCCTCATCAAGGACATATTCCTTTTGCTCTTGCATGAGAACAATTCGCAAATTCCTTTGCCAATCAAGAAAATTTGGCCCACTCAATTTCTCCTTGTCGAGAATTGAGCGTAAGTTGTTCGAGTTATTTGAAGACATGATTCTACAATTGAAAGAATTTAAAATGAAAAACCATTCATTATACTTAAATAAGATTGAAATCATGCATTTTAATCAAACTTATTTAAAACGTCTTATTCACACATTAAAGATTGTCCCCAATTTTGGTGAGAATAAGTCGATTCCAAGATCCAAAGAAACAAACAGTGGTTAAGCATGCTTTGGCTTGTCTTAACACTCAATCTCCTAAGGTAAGCAACGCTTTGCTATTGTTTGAAAACATGGGAAGGCTTGATGCGGGGTATTCAACCGAGATAGCAATTGACATCATTCTCCACTCGCTGCACAAAGGCTATGATCAGTTCAAGATAAACTATAATATGCACAGCATGGAGAAAACCCTCACCGAGCTTCATGGTATGTTGAAGCAAGCTGAGCAAACGCTCAAGGATGAGGGAAAGCATGATATGCTCATGATTAAAAAGGGCAAGCCGTTCCAATTTTCGGGCAAGAAGAAGAAAGGCTTTAAGGGGAAAGGTAAGAAGAAAACTTTTCCGCCTAAGTCTAAAGCTACCAAGGATAAGAAGGTAGCGTCTTCTAAATCTGATTCCGAATGTTTCTACTGTAAGAAGAAGGGACATTGGAAGAGAGATTGCCTCAAGTTCAAGGAGGATAAGAAGAACGGAACCGTTGCTTCTGAATCAGGTATATTCGTTATAGACTTTAACTTCACTAGCTTAACATCATGGGTATTAGATACCGGATGTGGCTCACACCTTTGTTCCAATTCTCAGGGACTAAGGAACGCTAGAAGGCTAGAGAAGGGAGAGATTGAACTTCGGGTCGGCAATGGAGCCAGAATTGGTGCCGTATCCGTAGGAACTCTCAGTTTGTCTTTGCCCACCGGGCTAGTTTTGGAACTCGATAATGTTTATTATGTTCCTAACATTACCAAAAACATTATTTCAATTTCGGCGTTGGACGCCAAAGGTTTTGAATTTCGAGTAAAGAACAAAGAATGTTCATTTTATCTCGATATTGTTTTATATGGTATTGCACATTCTGAAAATGGTCTTTATGTACTTTCATTAGACAAACAAGTTTATAATGTGAATAATGATACCAAAAGAGCTAAGACCATGGAGTCAAATCAGACTTACTTGTGGCATTGTCGTCTTGGCCACATTAACATCAAACGCATCAAGAAACTTCTACAAGAAGGTGTTCTTGACTCTTTCGATTTAGAATCGTTTGAGAATTGCGAAGGATGTCTATTAGGCAAGATGATTAAACAGCCATTCTCCAAGTTGGGAGAAAGGGCAATTGACTTATTGGGTCTTATACATACCGATGTATGTGGACCAATGAGCTCAACCATAAGAAATGGACATCGATATTTCATCACTTTCACAAACGACTATAGTAGATATGGCTATGTCTACCTCATGTCGCACAAATCTGAATCATTTGAAAAGTTCAAAGAATTTCAGAGTGAAGTTGAAAATCAGCTTGGCAAGAAAATCAAAGCCCTTCGATCGGATCGAGGTGGTGAATACTTGAGCCAAGAATTCGATGACCATCTGAAAGAAAAGGGTATACTTTCAGAATTGACACCTCCAGGAACTCCACAATGGAACGGAGTATCCGAAAGGAGAAATCGGACCTTGTTAGACATGGTACAATCAACAATGGGTCTTAGTGATCTTCCTATCTCTTTCTGGGGACACGCACTTCTAACTGCGGCACTAACACTGAACCGTGCTCCATCAAAAGCTGTAGAAAAGACTCCATATGAATTATGGACGAAGAAACCTCCTAGGTTATCTTTTCTAAAGATATGGGGATGCGAAGCATATGTCAAGAAATTGATCTCTGACAAACTTCATCCCAAATCTGACAAGGTTTACTTTGTGGGCTACCCAAAAGAAACCAAAGGGTATTACTTCTACAACAAATCGGAGAACAAAGTGTTTGTTGCTCGCGATGGTGTCTTTTTGGAGAAGGAGCACCTTTCCAAAATGACAAGTGGGAGGAAAATCGAACTCGACGAAGTTCGTGAGGATGAGCAACAAAATCATAATGACAGTCAAAGTGCTCAAACAGCATCTGTTGACGCAGGTCAAAATGAACAAAATGTGCAAAGTCGAACCGACAATGCAAATGCTCAAACCATTACCCTACGTAGGTCTCTGAGGCCGAGATCTCAACCTGATAGATATCTTGGTTTAGTATTAACCGAGAATCAGGACATCCAGATTATGGATGGAGATGAACCGGCAACCTACAAGCAAGCGATGGCAAGCACCGACTCTGCTAAATGGCAAGAGGCCATGAGATCTGAAATGGATTCCATGTTTGAAAATCAAGTCTGGGACTTGGTTGACTTACCCGAAGGTTATATACCGATCGGATGTAAGTGGATTTTCAAGTTGAAAACCGACAAAGATGGAAATGTATTCATTTACAAAGCTAGATTGGTGGCAAAAGGTTACAGACAAGTTCATGGTATTGATTACGATGAAACCTTTTCACCAGTTGCAATGCTTAAATCCGTTCGGATCCTCCTAGCGATTGCTGCATATTATGACTATGAAATATGGCAGATGGATGTCAAAACCGCCTTTCTTAATGGTTACTTGGAAGAAACTGTGTATATGACACAGCCTGAAGGTTTTGTCGACCAAAACAATGCTGGGAAAGTTTGTAAGCTTAAGAAGTCCATTTATGGATTAAAGCAAGCAAGCAGAAGTTGGAATCTGCGTTTCGATGAAGCCATCAGTAAGTTTGGTTTTATCAAGAATCCAGATGAATCTTGTGTTTACAAGAAGGTCAGTGGGAGTAACATCGCCTTCCTAGTCTTATATGTCGATGACATATTGCTCATTGGAAACAGCATTTCGTTGTTAGAGTCTGTAAAGGCCTGGCTTGGAAAGTGCTTCTCAATGAAAGACTTGGGAGAGGCTCAGTACATACTAGGCATCAAGATCTATAGGGATAGATCGAAAAGGATGATTGGATTGAGTCAAAGTACTTATATTGATAAGGTACTTGCTCGATTTGGCATGGAGGAGGCCAAAAGAGGTCACCTGCCAATGTCACATGGCATAACCCTAAGCAAGAAGCAGTGTCCACAGACACCTGATGAGCGGGTAAGAATGAATCAGATTCCATATGCTTCGCTTATTGGATCTATCATGTATGCCATGATATGTACTAGGCCAGATGTGTCGTATGCCTTGAGTGCTACGAGCCGTTACCAATCAGACCCAAGAGAGGCGCATTGGACTGCGGCCAAAAATATCCTAAAGTACCTGAAAAGGAACAAGGATAAATTCCTGGTGTATGGTGGCACTAAGGATTTGGTTGTGGAAGGTTATACCGACGCAAGCTTCCAGACAGACAGAGACGATTTCAAATCGCAATCTGGATATGTGTTCTGTCTAAATGGAGGGGCGTTTAGTTGGAAGAGCGCAAAGCAGAGTACAACTGCAGATTCTACAACTGAAGCCGAATACTTGGCAGCTGCTGAAGCAGCTAAGGAGGCTGTTTGGATTCGTAAGTTCGTTGGCGAACTTGATGTTGTACCCTCTATAAAGGGTCCAATAGCCCTCTATTGTGACAACAATGGAGCTATTGCTCAGGCCAGAGAACCTAGAGAACATCAGAAAGTCAAACATGTCAAGCGGCAATTTCACATGATTCGAGAATGGAAATCAGAGGGTGAAATCAGAATTTGCAAAGTTGGAACGGATGACAATGTAGCCGATCCACTTACTAAACCTTTGCCTCAAGTGAAGCACAACAAGCACGTTGAGGCAATGGGAATCAAGCATGTTGGAGACTGGCTTTGATTTCCTTGTTTAGTGTTTTAGTTAATTTTGAGAAAAGTTAATGTAAGACGCTAAGGAAAACCATTCATGTTTAGGAGTAATATAAAATTTCATGCAACACTTTATTACTCCATTATGCTATTTAATTGTGGTTTAGGATTAAATAATGAGTCCATTCGATTCTGAGAATATTCAAAATAGGGTATCAAGACCAGTCTTGGTAAGGAAACACCTATTAAGTGAACATTGAATATTATAATCGAAAATTATCCCTAATCAAGGTCATTTAAACGATGGACGATTAATGACCATTTGAGATTAGTGTGTAGTCTGATTTATAGCACTGTTTCATGTGCTACGAGGACATGATTGTCATAAATCATTTGCACAGGTATTGGTTTAGAACCATACTGGATCGACCCATGAGAATACTTTAAGAAATTAAAAATTTTTGTCATAAGTATACTTCTCATTATGGCTATCGGAACCTATTTCCTCGACCATGAGTAGTGGGAGTTCTCTTGTTTGAGTACTAGTTCGCTTTGATGTTGTCAACGTCTGCCGTAATAGGGGATTATAACGGCAACACTCGGGCGGCTAGGTCCTCTCAGTAAGAGGAGCTACATTACAAGACTGGGAATGTCCCCCTAGTAAAATAGGGAAGATGTCTTTGTTGTATACAAGGCCTCTCGTAGAGCGAGACTGTAAAATGCATGGCCGTGCTCGGATGGATTTTAGAAATCATCTGTTTATTGACAGTCAGACTCGGAATCGGGAAACACTTCTGGACGTAATAAGGATGACAAGATAAATCTTACCTTATAGTTCATGAAGAGACATTAAACGACATAGGAAAGGGCTGTACACAAAATGAGCACTTGTCCGGAAGGACAAGTGGGAGATTGAAGGGAATGGTGTCCTTCGAACAAGTGTACTATTCCGTTAGCGGGTTCAGAATTATTAGAAAGCTAATATATTCAGTAAGGTCAAGTGATCGGAATGCCTGGGTGGAGGCCGCTTCCGATCAGTAATATTAATGGATAATTAATGTTACAGCTTAATCTTGACTGAACCCTTCGGGTCACACCCAAGCATTCAACAAACCGAATCGACGAATTAATCCGGAAGGAATTAATGAGCCAACCGAGTAATATTTATTTAGACGTCGGAAATTCGAGCTTAGAGCGTCGAAACCGAGCGTCGGAAGTCGAGTCGAAAAAATAGTGAAAGACGAGACGAGAAATAGTAATAAATCAACAAAAGACCAAAATACCCCTAGCATCGGAATACCCTAGCAAACCGAGTGCTAAGGGCGTATGGCCTAGCATGGTGGCTAGCATGCGCACCAAGCCGAGCCTAGGCTGGCTGGTGCGTGCTAGCGCACCCATGCTAGCATGCTAGGCGCGCCAGCCCGCAACTGCTAGCAGCAGCATGGCTAGGCCATTGCTTGCTGCCTAGCAGTGCTGGCCGAGGCACAAGGCCAGCAGCAGCAGCCCGCACAAGCATGCTAGGCGTGCTGGCCAGCAGCAGCAGCAGCCCGCATGCAAGTGCTGGGCTTGCTGGGCGCGGCTCCCGCGGACAGCAGCACATGGCAGCCCACCTTGGCTGCCTTGGTGCCCAAGGGTGGGTGCCATGTGGCTTGTGGTCCTTGAGTGTGTGGGGAGTGTGTTGGCCGGCCATGAGAGAGGGAGTGGGGAGCAAGTTTGGTCCCCCCTTCTCCAAATGGTCCTCACCTAACCACTCACATGAACTTGCCACTTGTTGATTTATTACTAGCTTGATTATTAATTTTATTTTAGCTTTAAAATAAAATGGAAAAATCAAAGTATCCCACATTGATGGGAGAGCAAATGATACTCCCATCATTTCCTATAAATACCCATGTATGGGCATTGGGAAAGATGCTTGAGTAAGAGTTGAAAAAGGCATCACAATTAGTGAAAACCTTTGAACTCAATATTATTACTCGGGTTTTGTTGGTCGGGTCTTGCTAACTCCAAGACATTGGACCTAGTCGGTTTTGTTGGTGCGGGTGGACTTCGTTGGAGGTCTCCGTGCGAGCGGGACTTGAAGCTTTCAAGTAAGAGCTCATTTGGAGCGAAGCACGCGTCAAAGGTAATTAGCTTAACTTAATCTTGTGATTAATTTAATTATGTTCATGGTTTTATTTATTGCGAGTGCGGTCTTGGTTTTGGGTTTATTTTCGCGGTGAGTCTGACTCACCAAACCCTAACATTTATAACTTCCTAACAAAAGAAAAATCTCAAAAACAATGGATTTTATAAGGTTTAAAGGTCTTGTAGAACCAAAATTAACCAAATTCAGCCCAAATGGGAAGAAGCGTTCCTATTTTCTACATGCTTTTTCTAATGAACTTTTAAAGGCTTAAATCATGTTAAATATATGTATTAGTAACTCCCTAAGCATACAAAGCTCTAAGACAAAGCAAGTTATAACGTTTTAAGGTCCGGTAGAACCGAAATCAACCGAATTCGAGCAAAATGAGAAGAAGCGTTCTGATTTTCTACATGCTCTTTCTAATGAACTTGAAAAGGCTTGATTTATGTCAAATATATGTATTCATAACTTCCTAAAAAAAGAAATCACAAAAAAAGGATGTTATAAGAATTTAAGGTCTTGCAGTACCAAAATCAAGCATATTCGGGCAAAATAGTAAGAAGCATTCCCATTTTCTACATACACTTTCTAATGAACATATAAATGCTTGAATCATGTTAAATATATGGATTTATAACTGCCTAAGAATAGAAATAAAAAAAGCAAGTTATAAGGTTTTATGGTCTTGTAGAACCGAATCAAGCAAATTCGAGCAACATGGGAAGAAGCATTCTTATTTTCGACAAGCTCTTTCTAATGAACATGAAAAGGCTTGAATCATGTCAAATATATGTATTTATAACTTCATAACAAAGTGAATCACAAAAAAAAGGATATTATAAGGTATTAAGGTTTTGTAGAACCAAAATCAAGCATTTTCGGGAAAAATGGTAAGAAGCGTACTCATTTTCTACATGCTCTTTCTAAAAAACTTATAAATGCTTGAGTCATGTCAAATATATTTTTTTGTAAATTCCTAAGCATATAAATCACAAAAAAAAAGCAAGTTATAAGGTTTTAAGGTCTGGTAGAACCGAAATCAAGCAAATTAAGGCAAAATGAGAAGCGTTCCTATTTTCAACACACTCTTTCTAATGAACTTGAAAAGGTTTGATTCATGTCTAATATATGTATTTATAACTTCCTAAGAAAAGAATCACAAAAAAAGTATGTTATAGGGTTTAAAGGTGTTGTAGAACCAAAATCAAACAAAAAAAGTATGTTGTAGGGTTTTCTACATGCTCCTTCTTATGAAATTATAAAGGCTTGAATCATATAAGATATACGTATTTGTAACTGCCTAAGCAAATAAATAACAAAGAAAAAGCAATTTATAAGGTTTTAAGGACTGGTAGAATCCGAATCAAGCAAATTCAGGGAAAATGAGAAGAAGCGTTCCCATTTTCTATACGTTCATCCTAATGAACTTGAAAAGGATTAATTCACTTAAAATATATGTATTCATAACTGTGTAAGAAAATAAATCACAAAAACAAAGCATGTATTAAGGTTTTAAAGTCTTGTAGAACCAAAATCAAGCAAATTCGGGCAAAATAGTAAGAAGCATTCCCAAATTCTACATGCTTGTTCTAATGAACTTATAATTGTTTGAATCATGTGAAATATATGTATTTATAAATGAATAAGCATAGAAATCACAAAAAGAAAGCAAGTTATAAGGTTTTAAGATCTTGTAGAACTGAAATCAAGCAAATTCGGACAAACTAGTAAGAAGCATTCCCTTTTTCTACATGCTCTTTTTAATAAACTTGAAAAGGCTTGATTCATTTCAAATATATGAATTTATAATTCCTAACAAAATAAATCACAAAAAAAAGCAAGTTATAAGGTTTTAAGGTCTTGTAGAACCAAAATCAAGCAAATTCGGGCAAAATAGTAAGAAGCCTTTCCATTTTCTACATGCTCTTTCTAATGAATTTATAAATTATTGAATCATATAAAATATATGTATTTATAATTTTTTAAGAAAATAAATCACCAAAAAAAAAACGACAAGTTATAAGGTTTTAAGGTGTTGTAGAGCTAAAATCAAACAAATTAGGGCAATATGAGAAAAAGCGTACCCATTTTCAACATGCTTTTTCTAATGAACTTGAAAAGGCTTGATTCATGTCAAATATATGTATTTATAACTTCCTAACAGAATAAATCACAAAAACAAAGCAAGTTATACGGTTTTAAGGTCTTGTAGAACCAAAATCAAGCAAATTCGGGTAAAATAGTAAAAACCATTCTCATTTTCTACATGCTCTTTCTAATGAACTAAAAAAAATTGAATAATGTTAAATATTTGTATTTATAATTCCTATTGATAGATATAACAAAAATAAAGCAAGTTATAAGGTTTTAAGGACTGGTAGAACCGAAATCAAGCAAATTCGAGCAAAATGGGAAAAAGCACCCATTTTTTACATGCTAATTCTAATGAACTTGGAAAGGATTTTTTTATGTCAAATATATGTATTTATAATTTCCTAACAAAAGAAATCACATAAACAAAAGATGTGAAAAGGTTTTAAGGTCTTGTAGAACCAAAATCAACCAAATTCGGCCTAAATGGTAAAAAGTGTTCCCATTTTCTACATGCTCTTTATAATGAACATATAAAGGCTTGAATGATGTCAAATATATGTATTAGTAACTGCCTAAGAATAGAAATCACTAAGACAAAGCAAGGTATAAGGTTTTAAGGTCTAGTAGAACCGAAATCAAGCAAATTCAGGCATAATGGGAAGAAGCGTTCCCAATTTCTACATGCTCTTTCTAATGAACTTGAAAAGGCTTGATTCATGTAAAATATATGTATTTCTAAATTCCTAAGAAAAGAAATAAAAAAAACAAAGCAATTTTTAAGGTTTTAAGGTCTCGTAGAACCAAAATCAAGCAAATTCGGCCTAAATGGGAAGACGCGTTCCATTTTTCTACATGCTCTTTCTAATGAACTGATAAAGGCTTGAATCATGTCAAATATATGTATCTGTAACAGACTAAGCATAGCAATTACTAAGACCAAGCAAGTTATAACGTTTTAATGTCTGGTAGAACCGTAATCAAGCAAATTCGGGCAAAATGAGAAGAAGCGTTCCCATTTTCTACATGCTCTTTCTAATGAACTTGAAAAGGCTTGATTCATGTAAAATATATGTATTTACAACTTTCTAAGAAAATAAATCACAAAAATAAAACATGTCATAAGGCTTTAAGGTCTTGTAGAGCCAAAATTAAGCAAATTCGACCAAAATGGGAAGAAGCATTCCCATTTTTTACATGCTCTTTCTAATGAACTATAAAAGGCTTGAGTCATGTCAAATATATGTATTCATAACTTCCTCACAAAATAAATTACAAAAACAATGGAATTCATAAGGTTTTAAGGTCTTGTAGAACCAAAATCAAGCAAATTCGGGTAAAATAGTAAGAAGCATTCCCATTTTCTACATGCTCTTTCTAATGAAATTATAAATTCCTGAATCATGTCAAATATACATATTTATAACGGATGTTTCACCATATGCCATTGAGTTTTTTTGTTTATTCATCATATACCCTTGAACTTTTTTAAATTCATCATATACCCATGAGTTTTCACAAAAATACACCATATACCTTTGATAACATATTATTGTTAAATTCGTCAATCATTTGGGATAATTATGAACCGAAACCACTCTAAATACATTCCTCTACCCCGAAACCACCCACATTCCTTTTTTGCACCCCAAACTTACCCTAAATTTCATTTTCTAATCCTCAAAATTATTTATATGGTTATTGTTATGGAGATTTGGAGTGGTTTCTAGGGCTAGAGAAATGAGAAGAGTTGTTTTGGGGATGAAGGGAGATATCTAAGGTAATTTCGATGTATAATTAACCAAATTCTTTTCATCTTATTTTCATTAAGGATATACGGTGAATTTTTATTACAACTTAGGGGTATATGGTGAATTTGAAAATTTTCATGGGTATATGGTGAATAAACAAAAAACTCAAGGGTATGTGGTGAAAAAGCCGTATTTATAAATTCCTAAGCAAATAAATAACAAAGCAAAAGCAAGTTATATGGTTTTAAGGTCTTGTAGAACCAAAATCAAGCAAATTCGGGCAAAATGGGAAGAAACGTTCCCATTTTCTACATGATTTTTCTAATGAACTTATAAATGCTTGGATCATGTCAAATATATGTATTTATAACTCCATTAAAAGATAAATAAAAAAAACAAATCAAGTTATGAGGTTTTAAGGTCTTGTAGAACCAAAATCAAGCAAAATTTGGGTAAAATAGTAAGAAGCAATCCCAAATTCTACATGCTCTTTCTTATTAACTTATAATTGTTTGAATCATGTGAAATATATGTATTTATAAATGCATAAGCATAGAAATCACAGAAACAAAGCAATTTATAAGGTTTTAAGGTCTTGTAGAACTAAAATCAATCAAATTCGGCCAAAATAGTAAGAAGCATTCCTTTTTTCTACTTGCTCTTTTTAATAAACTTGATAACTTCCTAACAATATAAATCGCAAAAACAAATCAAGATATAAGGTTTTAAGGTCTAGTAGAACAAAAATCAAGCAAATTCGAGCAAAAGAGTAAGAAGCCTTTCCATTTTCTACATGCTCTTTCTAATGAATTTATAAATTCTTGAATCATATAAAATATATGTATTTATAATTTTCTAAGCAAATAAATCACAAAAAAAAAAGCAAGTTATAAGGTTTTAAGGTGTTGTGGAGCCTAAATCAAGCAAATTTGGGCATAATGGGAAAAAACGTACCCATTTTCCACATGCTCTTTCTAATGAACTTTAAAAGGCTTGATTCATGTCAGATATATGTATTCATAACTGCCTAACCAAAGAAATCACAAAAACCAAAGCAAGTTATAAGGTTTTAAGGTTTTGTAGAACCAAAATCAAGCAAATTCAGGCAAAATAGAAAAAAGCATTCTCATTTTCTACATGCTCTTTCTAATGAACTACAAAAAACTTGAATAATGTTGAATATATGTATTTATAATTCTTAATCACAGATATAACAAAAATAAAGCAAGTTATAAGGTTTTAAGGACTGGTAGAACCGAAACCAAGCAAATTCGAGCAAAATAGGAAAAAGCACCCATTTTTTACAAGCTCTTTCTAATGAACTTGAAAAGGCTTTATTCATGTCAAATATATGTATTTATAATTTCCTAACAAAAGAAATCACAAAAACAAAAGATGTTATAAGGTTTTAAAGTCTTGTAGAACCAAAATTAACCAAATTCGGCCCAAATGGGAAGAAGCGTTCCTATTTTCTACATGCTCTTTCTAATGAACTTATAAAGGCTTGAATCATGTTAAATATATGTATTAGTAACTCCCTAAGAATAGAAAGCACTAAGACAAAGTAAGTTATAACGTTTTAAGGTCCAGTAGAACCGAAATCAACCGAATTCGAGCAAAATGAGAAGAAGCGTTCCCATTTTCTACATGCTCTTTCTAATGAACTTGAAAAAGCTTTATTTATTTCAAATATATGTATTCATAACTTCCTAAAAAAAGAAATCACAAAAAAAAGGATGTTATAAGAATTTAAGGTCTTGAAGTACCAAAATCAAGCATATTCGGGCAAAATAGTAAGAAGCATTCCCATTTTCTACATACACTTTCTAATGAACATATAAATGCTTGAATCATGTTAAATATATGAATTTATAACTGCCTAAGAATAGAAATAAAAAAAAGCAAGTTATAAGGTTTTATGGTCTTGTAGAACCGAATCAAGCAAATTCGAGCAACATGGGAAGAAGCATTCCCATTTTCGACATGCTCTTTCTAATGAACATGAAAAGGCTTGAATCATGTCAAATATATGTATTTATAACTTCATAACAAAATGAATCACAAAAAAAAAGGATGTTATAAGGTATTAAGGTCTTATAGAACCAAAATCAAGCATTTTCGGGAGAAATGGTAAGAAGCGTACCCATTTTCTACATGCTCTTTCTAAAAAACTTATAAATGCTTGAGTCATGTCAAATATATTTTTTTAAAAATTCCTAAGCATAGAAATCACAAAAAAAAAGCAAGTTATAAGGTTTTAAGGTCTGGTAGAACCGAAATCAAGCAAATTAAGGCAAAATGAGAAGCGTTCCTATTTTCAACACACTCTTTCTAATGAACTTGAAAAAGTTTGATTCATGTTTAATATATGTATTTATAACTTCCTAAGAAAAGAATCACAAAAAAAGTATGTTATAGGGTTTTAAGGTGTTGTAGAACCAAAATCAAGCAAATTCGGCCAAAATGGGAAGAAGCGTTTTCATTTTCTACATGGTCCTTCTAATGAAATTATAAAGGCTTGAATCATATAAGATATATGTATTTGTAACTGCCTAAGCAAATAAATAACAAAGAGAAAGCAATTTATAAGGTTTTAAGGTCTGGTAGAATCCGAATCAAGCAAATTCAGGGAAAATAAGAAGAAGCGTTCCCATTTTCTATACGTTCATCCTAATGAACTTGAAAAGGATTGATTCACTTAAAATATATGTATTCATAACTGTGTAAGAAAATAAATCACAAAAACAAAGCATGTATCAAGGTTTTAAGGTCTTGTAGAACCAAAATCAAGCAAATTCGGGCAAAATAGTAAGAAGCATTCCCAAATTCTACATGCTCTTTCTAATGAACTTATAATTGTTTGAATCATGTGAAATATATGTATTTATAAATGCATAAGCATAGAAATCACAAAAAGAAAGCAAGTTATAAGGTTTTAAGGTCTTGTAGAACTGAAATCAAGCAAATTCGGACAAACTAGTAAGAAACATTCCCTTTTTCTACATTCTCTTTTTAATAAACTTGAAAAGACTTGATTCACGTCAAATATATGAATTTATAATTCCTAGAAAAATAAATCACAAAAAAAAAGCAAGTTATAAGGTTTTAAGGTCTTGTAGAACCAAAATCAAGCAAATTCGGGCAAAATAATAAAGAAGCCTTTCCATTTTCTACATGCTCTTTCTAATGAACTTATAAATTCTTGAATCATATAAAATATATGCATTTATTATTTTCTAAACAAGTAAATCACAAAAAAAAAAAAAAAGCATGTTATAAGGTTTTAAGGTGTTGTGGAGCCTAAATCAAGCAAATTTGGGCAAAATGGGAAAAAACGTACCCATTTTCCACATGCTCTTTCTAATGACCTTTAAAAGGCTTGATTCATGTCAAATAAATGTATTTATAACTGCCTAACCAAAGAAATGACAATAACCAAAGCAAGTTATAAGGTTTTAAGGTCTTGTAGAACCAAAATCAACCAAATTCGGCCCAAATGGTAAAAAGCGTTCCCATTTTCTACATGCTCTTTCTAATGAACTTATAAGGGCTTGAATTATGTCAAATATATGTATTAGTAACTGCCTAAGCATAGAAATCACTAAGACAAAGCAAGGTATAAGGTTTTAAGGTCTAGTAGAACCGAAATCAAGCAAATTCGGGCATAATGGGAAGAAGCGTTCCCATTTTCCACATGCTCTTTCTAATGAACTTGAAAAGGCTTGATTCATGTCAAATATATGTATTTACAACTTCCTAAGAAAATAAATCAGAAAAATAAAGCATGTCAAAAGGTTTTAAGGTCTTGTAGAGCCAAAATTAAGCAAATACGGCCAAAATGGGAAGAAGCATTCCCATTTGTATACATGCTCTTTCAAATGATTTTGAAAAGGCTTTAGTAATGTCAAATATATGTAGTTATAACTGCCTCACAAAAAAAATCACAAAAAGAAATCAATTCATAAGGTTATAAGGTCTTGTAGAACCAAAATCAAGCAAATTCGTGTAAAATAGTAAGAAGCATTCCCATTTTCTACATGCTCTTTCTAATGAAATTATAAATTTTTGAATCATGTCTAATATACATATTTATAACTGCCTAAGCAAATAAATAACAAAGAAAAAGCAAGTTATATGGTTTTAAGGTTTTGTAGAACCAAAATCAAGCAAATTCGAGCAAAATGGAAAGAAACGTTCCCATTTTCTGCATGCTCTTTCTAATGAGCTTATAAATGCTTGGATCATGTCAAATATATGTATTTATAACTCCATTAAAAAATAAATAACAAATTCAAATCAAGTTATGAGGTTTTAAGGTCTTGTAGAACCAAAATCAATCAAATTTGGGTAAAATTGTAAGAAGCATTCCCAAATTCTACATGCTCTTTCTTATGAACTTATAATTGTTTGAATCATGTGAAATATATGTATTTATAAATGCATAAGCATAGAAATCGCAAAAACTAAGCAATTTATAAGGTTTTAAGGTCTTGTAGAACTGAAATCAATCAAATTCGAGCAAAATAGTAAGAAGCATTCCCTTTTTCTACATGCTCTTTTTAATAAACTTGAAAAAACTTGATTCATGTCAAATATATGTATTTACAACTTCCTAACAATATAAATCACAAAAACAAAGCAAGATATAAGGTTTTAAGGTCTTATAGAACAAAAATCATGCAAATTCGGGCAAAATAGTAAGAAGCCTTTCCATTTTCTACATGCTCTTTCTAATGAATTTATAAATTCTTGAATCATATAAAATATATGTATTTATAATTTTCTAAGCAAATAAATCACAAAAAAATAGCAAGTTATAAGGTTTTAAGGTGTTGTAGAGCCTAAATCAAGCAAATTTGGGCAAAATGGGAAAAAGCGTACCCATTTTCCACATGCTCTTTCTAATGAACTTGAAAAGGCTTGATTCATGTCAAATATATGTATTTATAACTTCCTAAACAAAGAAATGACAATAACCAAAGCAAATTATAAGGTTTTAAGGTTTTGTAGAACTAAAATCAAGCAAATTCAGGCAAAATAGAAAGAAGCATTCTCATTTTCTACATGCTCTTTCTAATGAACTACAAAAAACTTGAATTATGTTAAATATATGTATTTATAATTCCTAATCATAGAAATAACAAAAACAAAGCAAGTTATAAGATTTTAAGGACTGGTAGAACCGAAATCAAACAAATTCGAGCAAAATAGGAAGAATCACCCATATTTTACATGCTTTTTCTAATGAACTTGAAAAGGCTTGATTCATGTCAAATATATATATTTATAACTTCATAAAAAAAGAAATCACAAAAACAAGGATGTTATAAGGTTTTAAGGTCTTGTAGAACCAAAATCAACCAAATTCGGCCTAAATGATAAAAAGCGTTCCCATTTCCTGCTTTCATCTTTCTAATGAAATTATAAAGGCTTGAATGATGTCAAATATATGTATTAGTAACTAGAAAAGCATAGAAATCACTAAGACAAAGCAAGGTATAAGGTTTTAAGGTCTATTAGAACAGAAATCAAGTGAATTCGGCCATAATGGGAAGAAGCGTTCCCATTTTCTACATGCTCTTTCTAATGAACTGAAAAAGGCTTGATTCATGTCAAACATATGTATTTATAACTTCCTAAGAAAATAAATCACAAAAACATAGCATGTTATAAGGTTTTAAGGTCTTGTAGAACCAAAATCAAGCAAATTCGGCCATAATAGTAAGAAGCATTCCCATTTTATACATGCTCCTTCTAATGAACTAATAAAATAATATATATTATTTTATCGCCTTCGTTTTATTGCTAAAAGTGATTGAACGATTATGAATTCCTTCTAATATTTCTTTTGTATAGAACAAGATGACTTGTTTTCGTTTTTATTTATTAAAACATATTATGTAAATTACTTCAATGACTCTTAATAAATTAGCAACAATTTATAACACAACTTTCTTCTAATGGCAACAAATTAAAATGTGATGTCATTTTAGCAAGAAATAGTAAAACAAGTGTCCCTAATAGCAACAACTAGAAATTTTGTTGCCAAACGTTTTGTAAAATGGCATTGCTAAATGACAACAAATAAAAAATCTGTTCTCATCTAGCAACAACAACGAGACGGCTAATTTCTAATAGGAACAACTCAAAAATTTAGTGCCTCAATTTGATTCTAAATCGCTACAAATAAAAAATTAGTTGTCAGAATTTGTTGATATATGGAAACGAGACAAAATTGATGAAATTTAGCAACAACTAGTCAGACAACTTGTTTTCAATAGCAACAAAAAAGAGATATATTGAATCAAATGAAAGTCAAATGCATTCAACAAAGGTAATTGGGTCAAATGAAAGTCAAACACATTGATACAAAGCTTTTTGAATCAAATAAAACTTAAATACATTCAACAAAGCTAATTGAGTCAAATGAAAGTCAAACACATTCAACAACGCTATTTAAATCAAATGAAAGTCAAATGCATTCAACAAAGACAATTGAGTCAAATGAAAGTCAAACACATTCAAACAAAGCTTTTTGAATTAAATGAAAGTCAAATGCATTCAACAAAGGTAATTGGGTCAAATGAAAGTCAAACACATTGATACAAAGCTTTTTGAATCAAATAAAACTCAAATGCATTCAACAAAGCTAATTTAGTCAAATGATGGTCAAACACATTCAACAACGCTTTCTAAATCAAATGAAAGTCAAATGCATTCAACAAAGACAATTGAGTCAAATGAAAATCAAACACATTCAAACAAAGCTTTTTGAATCAAATGAAAGTCAAATGCATTCAACAAAGGTAATTGGGTCAAATGAAAGTCAAACACATTGATACAAAGCTTTTTGAATCAAATAAAACTTAAATGCATTCAACAAAGCTAATTGAGTCAAATGATAGTCAAACACATTCAACGACGCTTTCTAAATCAAATGAAAGTCAAATGCATTCAACAAAGACAATTGAGTCAAATGAAAGTCAAACACATTCAAACAAAGCTTTTTGAATCAAATGAAAGTCAAATGCATTCAACAAAGATAATTGAGTCAAATGAAA
Source organism: Chenopodium formosanum (assembly GCA_024500155.1). Classification (NCBI taxonomy): domain Eukaryota; kingdom Viridiplantae; phylum Streptophyta; class Magnoliopsida; order Caryophyllales; family Amaranthaceae; genus Chenopodium; species Chenopodium formosanum. The sequence continues at coordinate 23,150,923 of CM044861.1, forward strand.
GTCAGACACATTTAAACCAAGCTTTTTGAATCAAATGGAAGTCTAATGCATTCAACATATCTTTTTAACTCAATTGAAAGTCAAACACATTCAAACAAAGCTTTTTGAATCTAATGAAAGTAAAATGCATTCAACGAAGCTTTTGACTCAAATGAAAGTCAAACACATTCAAACAAAGCTCTTTGAATCAAATGAAAGTCAAATGCATTCAACAAAGCTTATTGAGTCAAATGAAAGTCAAATACTTTCAACAAAGATTTTTGAATCAAATGAATGTAAAATGCAACAACTAGTAAGACGGCTAATTTCTAATAGGAACAATTCAAAAATTTGTTGCCTCAATTTGTTTCTAAATCAATACAAATAAAAAATTAGTTGATAGAATTTGTTGACATATGAAAACAAGACAAAATTTGAGGAAATCTAGCAACAACTAGTCAAACAACTTGTATTCAAAAGCAACAAAATAGAGATATATTGAATCAAGTGAAAGACAAATGCATTCAACAAAGGTAATTGGGTCAAATAAAAGTCAAACACATTCATACAAAGCTTTTTGAATCAAATAAAACTCAAATGCATTCAACCAAGCTAATTGAGTCAAATGAAAGTCAAACACATTAAACAACGCTTTTTGAACCAAATGAAAGTCAAATGCATTCAACAAAGATAATTAAGTCAAATGAAAGTCAAACTCATTCAAACAAAGGTTCTTGAATCAAATAAAAGTCAAATGCTAAAAGTCAAACACGTTCAAACAAAGCTTTTTAAATCAAATGAAAGTCAAATGTATTCAACAAGGATAATTGAGTCAAATGAAAGTCAAACACATTCATACAAAGCTTTTGGAATCAACTGAAAGTCAAATGCATTCAATAAAGGTAATTGAGTCAAATGAAAGTCAAACACTTTCAAACAAAGCTTTTTGAATCAAATCAAAGATAAATGCATTCATCATAATTAATTAAGTCAAATGAAAGTCAAACACATTCAAACAATGCTTTCTTAATCAAATGAAAGTTAAATGCATTCAACAAAGCTATATTGAGTAAATTGAAAGACAAACTCATTCAACAAAGCTTTTTGAACCAAATGAAAGTCAAACACATTCAAACAGAGCTTTTAAAATCAAGTGAAAGTCAAATGCATTCAACGAAGATAATTGAGTCAAATGAAAGTCAAACACATTCATACAAAGCTTTTTTAATCAAACGAAAGTAAAATGCATTCAACAAAGCTAATTGAGTCAAATAAAAGTAAAACACATTCAAACAAAGCTTTTTGAATTAAATGAAAGTGAAATGCAATTAACAAAGCTAATTGAGTCAAATGAAAGTCAAAACACATTCAAACAAAGCTTTTAAAATCAAGTGAAAGTCAAATGCATTCAACGAAGATAATTGAGTCAAATTCAAGTCAAAAACATTCAAAAAAAGCTTTTTGAATCAAATGAAAGTCAAATGCATTCAACAAAGCTAATTAAGTCAAATGAAAGTCAAACACATTCAAACAATGCTTTTTTAATCAAACGAAAGTCAAATGCATTCAACAAAGATAATTGACTCAAATGAAAGTCAAACACATTCATACAAAGCTTTTTGAATGAATTGAATGTCAAACACATACAAACAAAGCATTTTGAATCAAATAAAAGTCAAATGCATTCAACAAAGATAATTGAGTCAAATGAAAGTCAAACACATTCAAACAAAGCTTTTTGAATTAAATGAAAGTCAAATGCATTCAACAAAGGTAATTGGGTCAAATGAAAGTCAAACACATTGATACAAAGCTTTTTGAATCAAATAAAACTTAAATGCATTCAACAAAGCTAATTTAGTCAAATGATAGTCAAACACATTCAACAACGCTTTCTAAATCAAATGAAAGTCAAATGCATTCAACAAAGACAATTGAGTCAAATGAAAATCAAACACATTCAAACAAAGCTTTTTGAATCAAATGAAAGTCAAATGCATTCAACAAAGGTAATTGGGTCAAATGAAAGTCAAACACATTGATACAAAGCTTTTTGAATCAAATAAAACTTAAATGCATTCAACAAAGCTAATTGAGTCAAATGATAGTCAAACACATTCAACGACGCTTTCTAAATCAAATGAAAGTCAAATGCATTCAACAAAGACAATTGAGTCAAATGAAAGTCAAACACATTCAAACAAAGCTTTTTGAATCAAATGAAAGTCAAATGCATTCAACAAAGATAATTGAGTCAAATGAAAGTCAGACACATTTAAACCAAGCTTTTTGAATCAAATGGAAGTCTAATGCATTCAACATATCTTTTTAACTCAATTGAAAGTCAAACACATTCAAACAAAGCTTTTTGAATCTAATGAAAGTCAAATGCATTCAACGAAGCTTTTGACTCAAATGAAAGTCAAACACATTCAAACAAAGCTCTTTGAATCAAATGAAAGTCAAATGCATTCAACAAAGTTTATTGAGTCAAATGAAAGTCAAATAATTTCAACAAAGATTTTTGAATCAAATGAATGTAAAATGCAACAACTAGTAAGACGGCTAATTTCTAATAGGAACAATTCAAAAATTTGTTGCCTCAATTTGTTTCTAAATCAATACAAATAAAAAATTAGTTGATAGAATTTGTTGACATATGAAAACAAGACAAAATTTGAGGAAATCTAGCAACAACTAGTCAAACAACTTGTATTCAAAAGCAACAAAATAGAGATATATTGAATCAAGTGAAAGACAAATGCATTCAACAAAGGTAATTGGGTCAAATAAAATTCAAACACATTCATACAAAGCTTTTTGAATCAAATAAAACTCAAATGCATTCAACCAAGCTAATTGAGTCAAATGAAAGTCAAACACATTAAACAACGCTTTTTGAACCAAATGAAAGTCAAATGCATTCAACAAAGATAATTAAGTCAAATGAAAGTCAAACTCATTCAAACAAAGGTTCTTGAATCAAATAAAAGTCAAATGCTAAAAGTCAAACACGTTCAAACAAAGCTTTTTAAATCAAATGAAAGTCAAATGTATTCAACAAGGATAATTGAGTCAAATGAAAGTCAAACACATTCATACAAAGCTTTTGGAATCAACTGAAAGTCAAATGCATTCAATAAAGGTAATTGAGTCAAATGAAAGTCAAACACTTTCAAACAAAGCTTTTTGAATCAAATCAAAGATAAATGCATTCATCATAATTAATTAAGTCAAATGAAAGTCAAACACATTCAAACAATGCTTTCTTAATCAAATGAAAGTTAAATGCATTCAACAAAGCTATATTGAGTAAATTGAAAGACAAACTCATTCAACAAAGCTTTTTGAACCAAATGAAAGTCAAACACATTCAAACAGAGCTTTTAAAATCAAGTGAAAGTCAAATGCATTCAACGAAGATAATTGAGTCAAATGAAAGTCAAACACATTCATACAAAGCTTTTTTAATCAAACGAAAGTAAAATGCATTCAACAAAGCTAATTGAGTCAAATAAAAGTAAAACACATTCAAACAAAGCTTTTTGAATTAAATGAAAGTGAAATGCAATTAACAAAGCTAATTGAGTCAAATGAAAGTCAAAACACATTCAAACAAAGCTTTTAAAATCAAGTGAAAGTCAAATGCATTCAACGAAGATAATTGAGTCAAATTAAAGTCAAAAACATTCAAAAAAAGCTTTTTGAATCAAATGAAAGTCAAATGCATTCAACAAAGCTAATTAAGTCAAATGAAAGTCAAACACATTCAAACAATGCTTTTTTAATCAAACGAAAGTCAAATGCATTCAACAAAGATAATTGACTCAAATGAAAGTCAAACACATTCATACAAAGCTTTTTGAATCAAATGAATGTCAAACACATTCAAACAAAGCATTTTGAATCAAATAAAAGTCAAACGCATTCAACAAAGATAATTGAGTCAAATGAAAGTCAAACACATTCAAACAAAGCTTTTTGAATCAAATTAAATTAAAATGCATTTAATAAAGCTTTTTGACTCAAATGAAAGTCAAACACATTCAAATAAAGCTTTTTAAATCAAATGAAAGTCAAATGCATTCAACAAAGTTTTTTGAGTTAAATAAAGTCTAACACATTCAAATAATGCTTTTTTAATCAAATGAAAGTCAAATGCATTCAACAAATCTAATTGAGTAAAATGAAAGTCAAACTCATTCAACAAAGCTTGTTGAACCAAATGAAAGTCAAACACATTTAAACAAAGGTTTTAAAATCAAATGAAAGTCAAATGCATTTAACAAAGCTAATTGAGTAAAATGAAAATCAAACACATTCAACAAAGCTTTTTGAACCAAATGAAAGTCAAACACAATCAAACAAAGCTTTTTAAATCAAATGAAAGTCAAATGCATTCAACGAAGCTAATTGAGTCAAATGAAAGTCAAACACATTCATACAAAGCTTTTTGAATCAATTGAAAGTCAATTGCATTCAAAAAGGATAATTGAGTCAAATGAAAGTCAAACACATTCAAACAAAGCTTTTTGAATTAAATGAAAGTCAAATGCATTGAACAAAGCTAATTGACTCAAATGAAAGTCACACACATACAAACAAAGCTTTTTATATTAAACGAAAGTCAAGTGCTTTCAACAATGCTTTATAACTCAAATGAAAGTCAACACCTTCGAACAAAGCTTTTTGAATCAAATGAAAGTCAAATGCATTCAACAAACATAATTAAGTAATATGAAAGTCATACACATTCTAACAAAACTAATTGAGTCAAATGAAAGTCCAACACATTCAATCAAAGCTTTTTGAATCAAATAAAAGTCAAATGCATTCAACAATGATTTTTGACTCAAATGAAAGTCAAGCACCTTCAAACAAAGCGTTTTGAATCAAATGAAAGTCAAATGCATTCAATAAAGATAATTATGTCAAATTAAGGTCAAACACACACATACAAAGCTTTTTGAAATTAAACAAATGAAAGTCAAATGCGTTCAACAAAAATAATTGAGTCAAATGAAATTAAAACACATTCAAACATAGCGTTTTATATCAAATGAAAGTCTAATGCATTCAACAAAGCTAATTGAGTCAATTGAAAGTCAAACACATTCAAACAATACTTTTTGAATCAAATGAAAGTCAAATGCATTCAACAAAGGTAATTGAGTCAAATGAAATTCAAACACATTCAAACAAAGCTTTTTCAATCAAATGAAAGTGAAACACATTCAAACAAAGCTTTTTGAATTAAATGAAAGTGAAATGCAATTAACAAAGCTAATTGAGTCAAATGAATGTCAAACATATTCATACAAAGCTAATTGAGTGAAATGAATGTCAAATGCAGTCTACAAAGCTAATTGAGTCAAATGAAAGTCAAACACATTCAAACAATGCTTTTTGAATCAAACTAAAGTCAAATGCATTCAACAAAGCTAACTGAGTAAAATGAAAGTCACACACATTGAAAGAAAGCTTTATGTATCAAATGAAAGTAAAATGCATTCAACAAAGCTAATTGAGTCAAATGAAAGTCAAACACATTCAAACATTGGTTTTTGAATCAAATGAAAGACAAATGCATTCAAGAAAGATAATTGAGTCTAATGAAAGTAAAACATATTCATACAAACCTTTTTGAATCAAATGAAAGTCAAATGCATTCAACTAAGCTAGTTGAGTCAAATGAAATTCAAACGCATTCAAACGAAGCTTTTTGAATCAAATGAAAGTAAAATGCATTCAACAAAGGTAATTGAGTCAAATAAAAGTCAAACACATTCAACAAAGCTTGTTGAATTAAATGAAAGTTAAATGTAATTAACAAAGCTAATTGAGTCAAATGAAAGTCAAACACATTATTGAGTCAAATGAAAGTTAAATGTAATTAACAAAGCTAATTGAGTCAAATGAAAGTCAAATGAAAGTCAAATAAGAGTCAAATGCATTCAATAAAAATAATTGAGTCAAATGAAATTAAAACACATTCAAACAAAGCGTTTTATATCAAATGAAAGTCTAATGCATTCAACAATGCTAATTGAGTCAATTGAATGTCAAACACATTCAAACAATACTTTTTGAATCAAATGAAAGTCAAATGCATTCAACAAAGGTAATTGAGTCAAATGAAAGTCAAACACATTCAAACAAAGCTTTTTCAATCAAATGAAAGTGAAACACATTCAAACAAAGCTTTTTGAATTAAATGAAAGTGAAGTGCAATTAACAAAGCTAATTGAGTCAAATGAATGTCAAACACATTCATACAAAGCTAATTGAGTTAAATGAATGTCAAATGCAGTCTACAAAGCTAATTGTGTAAAATGAAAGCCAAACACATTCAAACAATGCTTTTTGAATCAAACTAAAGTCAAATGCATTCAACAAAGCTAACTAAGTGAAATGAAAGTCAAACACATTGAAAGAAAGTTTTTGTATCAAATGAAAGTAAAATGCATTCAACAAAGCTAATTGAGTCAAATGAAAGTCAAATACATTCAAACATTGGTTTTTGAATCAAATGAAAGACAAATGCATTCAAGAAAGATAATTGAGTCTAATGAAAGTAAAACATATTCATACAAAGCTTTTTGAATCAAATGAAAGTCAAATGCGTTCAACTAAGCTAATTGAGTCAAATGAAATTCAAACGCATTCAAACGAAGCTTTTTGAATCAAATGAAAGTAAAATGCATTCAACAAAGGTAATTGAGTCAAATAAAAGTCAAACACATTTAACAAAGCTTGTTGAATTAAATGAAATTTAATGTAATTAACAAAGCTAATTGAGTCAAATGAAAGTCAAACACATTATACAAAGCTAATTAATTCGGTAACCCAGCCTCCCATAATTGCTTTAACTCTTCAATAAGAGGTCGCAAGTACACATCGCGATTCCCTTTAGCATTCTCCGGACCTGGAATTATCAAACTTAGAAACATAAAAGGTTTCATCATGCACAATTCAGGTGGAAGATTATAAGGAGTTAAAATGACGGGCCAACAAGAATATTGCCTTCCTGTCTTTCCAAATGGTGAAAATCCGTCGGTACAAAGACCTAGTCGGACATTTCTAGGCTCCGCAGCAAAAGAAGGGTACTCTTCATCTAGGTGTTTCCACGCCTCTTCATCACTTGGATGAGACATAAGGCCATGATCTCGAGGATTATCTTTGTGCCACCTCATCTGCTCGGCAGTAGATCTTGTTGCATATAATCTTTGTAATCTCGGGCCTACAGGAAAGTAAATAAGAGCACTATGAGGAGAATTGTTGCCACTTTCTCTAAGTGTCTTATAACGACTTCCTTTGCAATATAGACATTCTTTGAGATCTTTGTGTTCCTTCCAAAATAGCATAAATCCATTTGGACATACATGAATCTTTTGGTGCGGAAGTTCTGGCCCTTTAAGCAATGTCTTAGTCTTGTAAAAACTATCTTTCATTATGGAAGCAACACCATCTATAGCTTTATGCGGAATATTATACTCGCACTTGATGTTTGCCATCCTTGCAGCTGCAGACAATACAGACAACTTGCAGCCATCATACAATGGCTCTTCCGCTGCCTTCAACATGTCAAAGAACTTCTTGTAACTAGCATGTGGCTCTTCTTCAATATTTTCTAAACCACCTTCTAGTCCAAAGGCATCTAATACCATGTTTCTATATGGGTTCAATGCATCCTCGGTGGATATGGAACTGCTACTTTGGGATTCTCTTTGGAAGTGCAGTTCACCATGAAAAACCCATTGGAAATAGTTAGGCAAAAAACCATGCCTATAGAAATGCTCCATAATGGTATCAAGATCTTAATAAGGAATATTTCGACACTGTGCACATGGACATTTCATCACACCATCTATCACGACATTCTCTTGTATGGTAGCAAATGTAATAAATTCATTGACTTTTTCAGCAAACGTTCGACTAAGGAATTTTCCTTCTAACCGTTTATACATCCATGCCCGATCCTCCCTCATTATATAGCAGTTTCACTAAAAAATAAATGATACAAAAAGCATAGACAAACTAAGTAAAGCACTTAGAAGAATGACAAAAAGCATATACATCATATGAGAAGAAGCGTTCCCATTTTCTACACGCTATTTCTAATGAACTTGAAAAGGCTTGATTCATGTCTAATATATGTATTTATAAATTACTAAGAAAAGAAATCACAAAAAATAAATTTTATAAGGTTTTAAGGTCTTGTAGAACCAAAATCAAGCAAATTCGGCAAAAATGGGAAGAAGCGTTCCCATTTTCTACATGCTCTTTCTAATGAACTTATAAAGGCTTGAATCATGTCAAATATATGTATTTGTAACTTCCTAAAAAAATAAATAACAAAGAGAAAGCAATTAATAAGGCTTTAAGGTCTGATAGAACCGAAATCAAGCAAATTCAGGGAAAATGAAAAGAAGCGTTCTCATTTTCTACATGCACTTTCTAATGAACTTGAAAAGGCTTGAGTCATGTCAAATATATGTATTTATAACTTCCTAAAAAAAGAAATCACAAAAACAATGGATTTTATAAGGTTTAAAGGTCTTGTAGAACCAAAATCAACCAAATTCGGCCCAAATGGGACGAAGCGTTCCCATTTTCTACATGCTCTTTCTAATGAACTTATAAAGGCTTGAATCATGTTACATATATGTTTTAGTAACTCTCTTAGCATAGAAATCACTAAGACAAAGCAAGTTATAAGGTTTTAAGGTCCGGTAGAACCGAAATCAAGCGAATTCGGGCAAAATGAGAAGAAGCGTTCCCATTTTCTACATGCTCATTCTAATGAATTTGAAAAGGCTTGATTTATGTCAAATATATGTATTCATAACTTCCTAAAAAAATAAATCACAAAAAAGGATGTTATAAGGTTTTAAGGTCTTGTAGTAGCAAAATCAAGCATATTCGGGCAAAATAGTAAGAAGCATTCCCATTTTCTACATACACTTTCTAATGAACATATAAATGCTTGAATCATGTTAAATATATGGATTTATAACTTCCTAAGAATAGAAATAAAAAAAAAGCAAGTTATAAGGTTTTATGGTGTTGTAGAACCGAATCAAGCAAACTCGAGCAACATGGGAAGAAGCATTCCCATTTTCGACATGCTCTTTCTAATGAACATGAAAAGGCTTGAATCATGTCAAATATATGTATTTATAACTTCGTAACAAAATGAATCACAAAAAAAAGGATGTTATAAGGTATTAAGGTCTTGTAGAACCAAAATCAAGCATTTTCGGGAAAAATGGTAAGAAGCGTACCCATTTTCTACATGCTCTTTCTAAAAAACTTATAAATGCTTGAGTCATGTCAAATATATTTTTTTGTAAATTCCTAAGCATAGAAATCACAAAAAAATTAAGCAAGTTATAAGGTTTTAAGGTCTGGTAGAACCGAAATCAAGCAAATTAAGGCAAAATGAGAAGCGTTCCAATTTTCAACACACTCTTTCTAATGAACTTGAAAAGGTTTGATTCATGTCTAATATATGTATTTATAACTTCCTAAGAAAAGAATCACAAAAAAAGTATGTTATAGGGTTTAAAGGTGTTGTAGAACCAAAATCAAGCAAATTCGGCCAAAATGGGAAGAAGCATTCCAATTTTTTACATGCTCTTTCTAATGAACTATAAAAGGCTTGAGTCATGTCAAATATATGTATAACTTCCTCACAAAATAAATTACAAAAACAAAGCAATTCATAAGGTTTTAAGGTCTTGTAGAACCAAAATCAAGCAAATTCGGGCAAAATAGTAAGAAGTATTCCCATTTTCTACATGCTCTTTCTAATGAAATTATAAATTCCTGAATCATGTCAAATATACATATTTATAACGGATATTTCACCATATTCCATTGAGTTTTTTGTTTATTCATCATATACCCATGAACTTTTTTAAATTCATCATATACCCATGAGTTTTCACAAAAATACACCATATACCTTTGATAACATATTATTGTTAAATTCGTCAATCATTTGGGATAATTATGAACCGAAACCACTCTAAATACATTCCTCTACCCCGAAACCACCCACATTCCTTTTTTGCACCCCAAACTTACCCTAAATTTCATTTTCTAATCCTCAAAATTCTTTATATGGTTATGGTTATGGAGATTTGGAGTGGTTTCTAGGGCTAGAGAAATGAGAAGAGTTGTTTTGGGGATGAAGGGAGATATCTAAGGTGATTTCGATGTATAATTAACCAAATTCTTTTCATCTTATTTTCATTAAGGATATACGGTGAATTTTTATTACAACTTAGGGGTATATGGTGAATTTGAAAATTTTCATGGGTATATGGTGAATAAACAAAAAACTCAAGGGTATGTGGTGAAAAAGCTGTATTTATAAATTCCTAAGCAAATAAATAACAAAGCAAAAGCAAGTTATATGGTTTTAAGGTCTTGTAGAACCAAAATCAAGCAAATTCGGGCAAAATGGGAAGAAACGTGTAACACCCTAATAATTCTAACCCAATCTACCCCTCTTAAAAGAAGTTTCGCCCTCGAAACTTAACCCAAAAGCCATAAATTTTCCAAAACCATTCAAACTTTTGTGTTTTATATTGTTGTAAATTGATTGATTCTCAACATGCACACTCAACAAACTGAACTTTGTGCTTAATAGACTCATACTTGGCCAAAGTTTACATACTTTAATTACATATAAATACAACAATAGTGCATATTAATAAGCAAAAAAATGCAAGCTCAAGCAATAAATAGCATAATTGAGGTAAAAAGCGCGAAATTACATCGCATTCTACCCCTCTTAAAGAAAAGAGTTACGCCCCCGTAACTCATCACAATAATATCATTAGGCATTTCTTTTTCATTTCTTCTTTCTGCAACAATTTATCCATAACTTGTTATTCTATAATTTCCTCAAATTTGAATAGCTCAAATCATAGGCACTCAATAATCTCTTTCGCTCTCCTTAGCTAACAACCAAAGGCTATTAAGAGCTGTAAAAATCTTACAGGTGACATTGTATTTCAAATGAATCTCCAATGTAAACAATATATATGCAATCTCAAGATCATGGTAGGGTAATTGGTCTCATAAGATTTGTCTTGGCCAGAAGCAGTATCATTTTTTTTCCATTTTGTTGCAACACACATCCATTAAGTAAAAACTTCAAGGCCACCACTCCTATTAGGCAAGACTAAAACAAGTGCAACGATTAAATGTTCTTTAAGAGTTTAAAGGCTTGTTTACACTTCTCATCTCATTCAAACTAACTCTCTTCCATCAAGGTATATACAACAATCCTCAAAAGTCCTTCACAGCCCTCTTTAAACATCTAATCTCAATAAACTCCTTATATCGGTCACATTGTTAGGTGTAGACCACTTACTCACCACTTGAATTTTTTTGTCCCAAAATGAAACTTACTTTCATTAATAAAAATTCACGCTTCGAAAACTGAGCATATTACAAATCGTCCCTAAAATGTCACAGAATCTTCAAATGTCTATTATAATTCTCCTCACTCTTCAAGTATAGCAAGATATCATTAATAAAGCCATATATATATCGAATTACTGTACTCATGGAAATACTCGATTCATTAAATCCATAATGATTGTTAATACATTATTAACCCAAAAGGCCTGATTTATATTTCCATGTTTATAAATCCATGGACTCCTCAAAATTTTCTTCTCTCCAACTTGGTTTTCAAATTCTCCTAACGAAAGTCAATTGTCTCACGAATCGTATCCCTATTCTCTTTCCACCAAAGTCATGCTCCTCAAATTCTCATGGCAATTCGAAACAACAAAAACTCATCTTTCACTGCCCAGTTCTACAAAAAAGCAAGGTCTCCACTCTCCTTAAAGTATGCGGCTTGACCAAAGCAAAATTCATACACTCCTCTCGCGTAGTTTATCATCACCAAATATATATATTCATCAATTCTCCAAGTACGTTCCTAATTTGATCATAAGGTTTCTCAAATAAACACTCATTGGTTGCAAAAATTGAAGGAGATATTAAATAATAAAAATATAGATCTTACCAATAAGCTAAAGCACCAAATAAATAATAAATAACATCATTAAATAAGCATAACCAAATAGTCACATAATTACATGCTTCATATAATGATCATCCATACATACGCATTACATTGCACAAATCATCACAAATTAATCTATATTGTATTCTTTAATCCTTACACATGATTCTAGGTGATCACAACACCCAAATTTACATGATTATATAAAACATATACACTTAAATATAACTTGCATAAAAACTACATTCAAAATAAATGGCACCAAGAATTAAATTATAATGCACATAGAAAGAAATCATCTGTCCTATATGCCCTTCTTAAGACTACCCACATCTCACACTTAAAATAAAATAAATAATACTAAGGATCAAAGAATAAAATAAGTACGCAGATTCAACTAATTTCAAAAATAATTAATAACATAGTAATTTATAAAAATACATGTATTTTATTTAAACTGCCGAATGATTTTAATTAAAATAAAAAATTTTTTTTTGAAATTAAAGTTTAACCTTAAATCACGTCATAAAATCCAGAATCATAAGATTTAAAACATTAGGCGCCCAAAAACTTTTAAAGTAACTTTAGTGGTAATTAAATAGAACCAGAGCTCCCAGATACCACTTTGTAACACCCCAATAATTCTCTCTCTAAACCTCTGAGGACCCTGAACAATAATCAAGAGAATTACTGGCGTGCTACCGCCACGTGTTCAAACGTTAAGGCTTTATCAGAAAATAGCAGCGGAAAAACTAAATTAGTTATAAATAAGTTTCAAAACCAACGAATGAAATCAAATTAAGTCATACAACTTGGAACCATTATGGCCCTTATTCAAAACCCAATAAAAGTAGTAAGTGATTAAATTCAGTGTTCAAATAAATTCAAACCCAAAAGAAATAGTGTCGAATAAAATCGAATTAAAATAAATTCAAACTTGCAAAAGAAATAAAATGAAACAACCAACTCTCTACTCAAGATCCCACAACCCTGATGAATGCTGCATGTGTAAGAACCTGTGGTAATTCTGCTCCCCAATATTACAAGTGTAAAAATTGGATCGTCACAGGGTCATTGAAAGGCGAAGGCCATGACCAAAGAAAGACACACAAAGCACGCAGTCAGCAAAGCTGAGTACATATACAAGCTGCAAAATAAACTAAGAATTCCATAACATGCTACTAATAATCAATCATCATGCATCATTAAATTATAGACTCAACACACGACTCAACTATTTATATTACTAAGACTCCATTAATTAATAATAGGTGAATCATTGTTTTTATTCATTGGATTACGCAATAGACAAGGTTGTCCAACCCGTGCTCCATTTGGAACATCAATAAAAGAAAAACCCCATGCCTCCTTTCGGAAACATCAATAAACATCCAACGACCACGGGCGCGACTCCGTGACCGTAGTTAGTATGAGATCTCACCTAACTCCTAGTTTTGAAAAATATTTGAAATAAGAGACTCGTAGATCAGACGGCCTCAAGAAAAGTACACGGCTAATACCCCATGTACCCCAACCCCTGATTGTCATTACTCCAGAAGTGCACCAATCCAGAGTTTTATTGCTCATCCATCTTGCACTTTACGTGATTTACAGGTTTAGACTCGGTGATGACTCATATGCACAACAATACAATCAATCCAATATCAATTCAATCAAGTAAAGCAACTTTTCAATTTCAATTCTTGATTTATTAGTGGCAAGCAACATTTATTATTTATTCCTTTACTACCTCGGTGTATAAACACCTTGAGTGCATAAGGCACCCCAAACTCTTAACCTTGTCTTATAAGACATGAACCATTCCTTTACTCATCCTATTTCATTAAATCATGAATGAGTAATAATTAAGTCATTTCACCAATCACATACCTTTGCCTCTAAGGGCACCGTGCATAATTAGAACATAACCAATAATTACAATAAGGAATAGTGCACGTCAAAGGAAATTCACAATGTATAACAAAACAATTTAACCCAGTCATCCCTAGACATGATACTAAGTTCTCGATCCGTCCTCAAACATGCACCTAAAAGCAAGGTTTTGTAACATGTACGTACCTTGATCAAACGAATCGGCATGCCACTTTACTAACTAGAAATCACCTTCAATAAACTCCTCTCCTAAGCTAAATAATAACATCTCAATCAATACCCAATCAATTAAATTTACAGCAATACTAACTTACTTTAAAACCTTCAAAATCCAAATCAAACAACACTTTAAAACCTTCCCTTTTGTTAAAATTAAAGGCTTATATATAGTTCTTTAAATTTTTCTTCATAAAAACCTTAAAATACACTCTTATACATGAAATTACAGCAAGGTTAAAGTCTAATAAAAATCTGAAAATTATATAAAAACCCTTAAAATCTCTCTTTTTAATGGGTGATCAAACCCTCTTTATAAAACATCAAAAGTAGTACTTAGAAACTATTTCCAACACTTGAAACTTCAATAAAAACATATATTTATGCTTAATTAACTTTAAACATAATTAATTTTATTAATCAAACTCAAGGATAATATTTTAAGTATGTAAAAACTTCGTTAAAATCAAAAACTGCCCGAAAATCATATTTAGAGGCTGAATTTGGCCTCGATAGGGTGGTGCTCACTACCAAAGGTAATGAGTCTTTTTTAAAACGTGGTTTCCACATGGAAAACACTACTTTTTTGTCAAAATCGGATGAGTTTAGAACCTGATCGGGATTAAAACAGGATTAATATTAACGAACGGAAATCTAAAAATTAAAACACGAATCTATGTGTTCAAAATAATCTGGAATTAAGGTAAACTAATCAGCGGTTATAATCACCAAAATTTCAAAACATCATTACTATAAAAGCCCTAAATCAATTGTTCATAAAAACCCTAAAATCATGATTTTCAATAAATTGAAACCCTAGGTTTATAATTCATAAAATATGAAATTTATAACATAAATATGATCTGAAATTTATAATCTTTATACCATTAAAATATAATTTGATACTAAAAATGTAATCTTTATACTAAAATCAAAACCCAAAACAATTAAATTAACATTAAGCAAAATAATGAAACAAAGGAGGATGAAAATAAGACTAACCTTTTTGTGTGGGAAATTTTTGGAGATTCATGGGATAATTATAGGAGAGAATTAATGTAGGGTAAAAAGAAAGATTGGGCCTCATAAAAATAATGTGTCGATTAAGTAAACAAATGGGTTAAGCTTGTATGATTGGACATAAATTGTAGAATAAAGGTGCATAAAATAATTTGTTCAAATAATTTTCGACCAAGATTAATAATTTGAAACTTTAGAAATTACATTATGAAAAATAACAAATAAATATTATAAATAAAATAAATTTTCATTTATAAAAATACGGGGGATTACAAAACGTTCCCATTTTCTACATGTTTTTTCTAATGAACTTATAAATGCTTGGATCATGTCAAATATATGTATTTATAACTCCATTGAAAGATAAATAACAAAAATAAATCAAGTTATGAGGTTTTATGGTCTTGTAGAACCAAAATCAAGCAAAATTTGGGTAAAATAGTAAGAAGCATTCCCAAATTCTACATGCTCTTTCTTATTAACTTATAATTGTTTGAATCATGTAAAATATATGTATTTATAAATGCATAAGCATAGAAATCACAAAAACAAAGCAATTTATAAGGTTTTAAGGTCTTGTAGAACTAAAATCAATCAAATTCGGGTAAAATAGTAAGAAGCATTCCTTTTTTCTACATGCTCTTTTTAATAAACTTGATAACTTCCTAACAATATAAATCACAAAAACAAACACAAGATATAAGATTTTAAGGTCTAGTAGAACAAAAATCAAGCAAATTCGGGCAAAATAGTAAGAAGCCTTTCCATTTTCTACATGCTCTTTCTAATGAATTTATAAATTCTTGAATCATACAAAATATATGTATTTGTAATTTTCTAAGCAAATAAATCACAAAAAAAAAAAAAGCAAGTTATAAGGTTTTAAGGTGTTGTGGAGCCTAAATCAAGCAAATTTGGGCAAAATGAGAAAAAACGTACCCATTTTCCACATGCTCTTTCTAATGAACTTGAAAAGGCTTGATTCATGTCAGATATATGTATTCATAACTGCCTAACCAAAGAAATCACAAAAACCAAAGCAAGTTATAAGGTTTTAAGGTTTTGTAGAACCAAAATCAAGAAAATTCCGGCAAAATAGAAAGAAGCATTCTCATTTTCTACATGCTCTTTCTAATGAACTACAAAAAACTTGAATAATGTTAAATATATGTATTTATAATTCCTAATTACAGATATAACAAAAATAAAGCAAGTTATAAGGTTTTAAGGACTGGTAGAACCGAAACCAAGCAAATTCGAGCAAAATAGGAAAAAGCACCCATTTTTTACATGCTCTTTCTAATGAACTTGAAAAGGCTTTATTCATGTCAAATATATGTATTTATAATTTCCTAACAAAAGAAATCACAAAAAAAAAAGATGTTATAAGGTTTTAAAGTCTTGTAGAACCAAAATCAACCAAATTCGTCCCAAATGGTAAAAAGCGTTCCCATTTTCTACATGCTCTTTCTAATGAACTTATAAAGGCTTGAATTATGTCAAATATATGTATTAGTAACTGCCTAAGCATAGAAATCACTAAGACAAAGCAAGGTATAAGGTTTTAAGGTCTAGTAGAACCGAAATCAAGCAAATTCGGGCATAATGGGAAGAAGCGTTCCCAATTTCTACATGCTCTTTCTAATGAACTTGAAAAGGCTTGATTCATGTCAAATATATGTATTTATAACTTTCTAAGAAAAGAAATCACCAAAACAAAGCATTTTATAAGGTTTTAAGGTCTTGTAGAACCAAAATCAAGCAAATTCGGTCCAAATGGGAAGAAGCGTTCCCATTTTCTACATGCTCTTTCTAATGAACTGATAAAGGCTTGAATAATGTCAAATATATGTATTTGTAACTGACTAAGCATAGAAATCACTAAGACCAAGCAATTTATAAGGTTTTAAGGTCTAGTAGAACCGAAATCAAGCAAATTCGGGCAAAATGAGAAGAAGCGTTCCCATTTTCTACATGCTCTTTCTAATGAACTTGAAAAGGATTGATTCATGTAAAATATATGTATTTACAACTTCCTAAGAAAATAAATCACAAAAATAACGCATGTCATAAGGTTTTAAGGTCTTGTAGAGCCAAAATTAAGCAAATACGGCCAAAATGGGAAGCAGCATTCCCATTTTTTACATGCTCTTTCTAATGAATTTGAAAAGGCTTGAGTAATGTAAAATATATGTAGTTATAACTGCCTCACAAAAAAATCACAAAAAGAAATCAATTCATAAGGTTATAAGGTCTCGTAGAACCAAAATCAAGCAAATTCGTGCAAAATAGTAAGAAGCATTCCCATTTTCTACATGCTCTTTCTAATGAAATTATAAATTATTGAATCATGTCAAATATACATATTTATAACTGCCTAAGCAAATAAATAACAAATAAAAAGCAAGTTATATGGTTTTAAGGTCTTTTAGAACCAAAATCAAGCAAATTCGGGCAAAATGGAAAGAAACGTTCCCATTTTCTGCATGCTCTTTCTAATGATCTTATAAATGCTTGGATCATGTCAAATATATGTATTTATAACTCCATTAAAAAATAAATAACAAATACAAATCAAGTTATGAGGTTTTAAGGTCTTGTAGAACCAAAATCAATCAAATTTGGGTAAAATTGTAAGAAGCATTCCCAAATTCTACATGCTCTTTCTTATGAACTTATAATTGTTTGAATCATGTGAAATATATGTATTTATAAATGCATAAGCATAGAAATCGCAAAAACTAAGCAATTTATAAGGTTTTATGGTCTTGTAGAACTGAAATCAATCAAATTCGGGCAAAATAGTAAGAAGCATTCCCTTTTTCTACATGCTCTTTTTAATAAACTTGAAAAAGCATGATTCATGTCAAATATATGTATTTATATCTTCCTAACAATATAAATCACAAAAACAAAGCAAGATATAAGGTTTTAAGGTCTAGTAGAACAAAAATCATGCAAATTCGGGCAAAATAGTAAGAAGCCTTTCCATTTTCTACATGCTCTTTCTAATGAATTTATAAATTCTTGAATCATATAAAATATATGTATTTATAATTTTCTAAGCAAATAAATCACAATAAAAAAAAGCAAGTTATAAGGTTTTAAGGTGTTGTAGAGCCTAAATCAAGCAAATTTGGGCAAAATGGGAAAAAGCGTACCCATTTTCCACATGCTCTTTCTAATGAACTTGAAAAGGCTTGATTCATGTCAGATATATGTATTCATAACTGCCTAACCAAAGAAATCACAAAAACCAAAGCAAGTTATAAGGTTTTAAGGTTTTGTAGAACCAAAATCAAGAAAATTCCGGCAAAATAGAAAGAAGCATTCTCATTTTCTACATGCTCTTTCTAATGAACTACAAAAAACTTGAATAATGTTAAATATATGTATTTATAATTCCTAATCACAGATATAACAAAAATAAAGCAAGTTATAAGGTTTTAAGGACTGGTAGAACCGAAACCAAGCAAATTCGAGCAAAATAGGAAAAAGCACCCATTTTTTACATGCTCTTTCTAATGAACTTGAAAAGGCTTTATTCATGTCAAATATATGTATTTATAATTTCCTAACAAAAGAAATCACAAAAACAAAAGATGTTATAAGGTTTTAAAGTCTTGTAGAACCAAAATCAACCAAATTCGGCCCAAATGGTAAAAAGCGTTCCCATTTCCTGCTTTCATCTTTCTAATGAAATTATAAAGGCTTGAATGATGTCAAATATATGTATTAGTAACTGGCTAAGCATAGAAATCACTAAGACAAAGCAAGGTATAAGGTTTTAAGGTCTATTAGAACAGAAATCAAGCGAATTCGGCCATAATGGGAAGAAGCGTTCCCATTTTCTACATTCTCTTTCTAATGAACTTAAAAAGGCTTTATTCATGTCAAACATATGTATTTATAACTTCCTAAAGCATGTTATAAGGTTTTAAGGTCTTGTAGAACCAAAATCAAGCAAATTCGGCCATAATAGTAAGAAACATTCCCATTTTATACATGCTCTTTCTAATAAACTTGTAAAATAATATATATTATTTTATCGCCTTCGTTTTATTGCTAAAAGTGATTGACAATTATTAATTCCTTCTAATATTTCTTTTGTATAGAACAAGATGACTTGTTTTCGTTTTTATTTATTAAAACACATTATGTAAATTACTACAATGACTCTTAATAAATTAGCAACAATTTATAACACAACTTTCTTCTAATGGCAACAAATTAAAATGTGATGTCATTTTAGCAAGAAATAGTAAAACAAGTGTCCCTAATAGCAACAACTAGAAATTTTGTTGCCAAACGTTTTGTAAAATGGCATTGCTAAATGACAACAAATAAAAAATCTGTTGTCATCTAGAAACAACAACGACACGGCTAATTTCTAATAGGAACAACTCAAAAATTTAGTGCCTCAATTTGATTCTAAATCGCTACATATAAAAAATTAGTTGTCAGAATTTGTTGATATATGGAAACGAGACAAAATTGATGAAATTTAGCAACAACTAGTAAGACAACTTGTTTTCTATAGCAACAAAAAAGGGATATATTGAATCAAATGAAAGTCAAATGCATTCAACAAAGGTAATTGGGTCAAATGAAAGTCAAACACATTGATACAAAGCTTTTTGAATCAAATAAAACTTAAATACATTCAAAAAAGCTAATTGAGTCAAATGAAAGTCAAACACATTCGACAACGCTTTTTAAAAATGAAAGTCAAATGCATTCAACAAAGACAATTGAGTCAAATGAAAGTCAAACACATTCAAACAAAGCTTTTTGAATCAAAAGAAAGTCAAATGCATTCAACAAATGTAATTGGGTCAAATGAAAGTCAAACACATTGATACAAAGCTTTTTGAATCAAATAAAACTTAAATGCATTCAACAAAGCTAATTGAGTCAAATGATAGTCAAACACATTCAACAACGCATTCTTAATCAAATGAAAGTCAAATGCATTCACCAAAGACAATTGAGTCAAATGAAAGTCAAACACATTCAAACAAAGATTTTTGAATCAAATGAAAGTCAAATGCATTCAACAAAGATAATTGAGTCAAATGAAAGTCAAACACATTTAAATCAAGCTTTTTGAATCAAATGGAAGTCTAATGCATTCAACATATCTTTTTAACTCAAATGAAAGTCAAACACATTCAAACAAAGCTTTTTGAATCTAATGAAAGTCAAATGCATTCCACAAATCTTTTTGACTCAAATGAAAGTCAAACACATTCACACAAAGCTCTTTGAATCAAATGAAAGTCAAATGCATTCAACAAAGCTTATTGAGTCATATGAAAGTCAAATACTTTCAACAAAGCTTTTTGAATTAAATGAATGTAAAATGCAACAACTAGTAAGACGGCTAATTTCTAATAGGAACAATTCAAAAATTGTTGCCTCAATTTGTTTCTAAATCGATACAAATAAAAAATTAGTTGATAGAATTTGTTGACATATGAAAACAAGACAAAATTTGAGGAAATCTAGCAACAACTAGTAAAACAACTTGTATTCAAAAGTAATAAAATAGAGATATATTGAATCAAATGAAAGACAAATGCATTCAACAAAGGTAATTGGGTCAAATAAAAGTCAAACACATTCATACAAAGCTTTTTGAATCAAATAAAACTCAAATGCATTCAACCAAGCTAATTGAGTCAAATGAAAGTCAAACACATTAAGCAACGCTTTTTGAACCAAATGAAAGTAAAATGCATTCAACAAAGATAATTAAGTCAAATGAAAGTCAAACTCATTCAAACAAAGGTTCTTGAATCAAATAAAGTCAAATGCATTCAACAAAGATTTTTAACTCAAATAAAAGTCAAACACGTTCAAACAAATCTTTTTAAATCAAATGAAAGTCAAATGTATTCAACAAGGATAATTGAGTCAAATGAAAGTCAAACACATTCATACAAAGCTTTTGGAATCAAATGAAAATCAAATGCATTCAATAAAGGTAATTGAGTCAAATGAAAGTCAAACACTTTCAAACAAAGTTTTTTGAATAAAATCAAAGATAAATGCATTCATCATAGTTAATTAAGTCAAATGAAAGTCAAACACATTCAAACAATGCTTTTTTAATCAAATGAAAGTCAAATGCATTCAACAAAGCTAAATTGAGTAAAATGAAAGACAAACTCATTCAACAAAGCTTTTTGAACCAAATGAAAGTCAAACACATTCAAACAGAGCTTTTAAAATCAAGTGAAAGTAAAATGCATTCAACGAAGATAATAGAGTCAAATGAAAGTCAAACACATTCATACAAAGCATTTTTAATCAAATGAAAGTAAAATGCATTCAACAAAGCTAATTGAGTCAAATAAAAGTGAAACACATTCAAACAAAGCTTTTTGAATTAAATGAAAGTGAAATGCAGTTAACAAAGCTAATTAAGTCAAATGAAAGTCAAAACACATTCAAACAAAGCTTTTAAAATCAAGTGAAAGTCAAATGCATTCAACGAAGATAATTGAGTCAAATTAAAGTAAAAAACATTCAAACAAAGCATTTTGAATCAAATGAAAGTCAAACGCATTCAACATAGATAATTGAGTCATATGAAAGTCAAACACATTCAAACAAAGCTTTTTGAATCAAATTAAATTCAAAAGCATTTAATAAAGCTTTTTGACTCAAATGAAAGTCAAACACATTCAAATAAAGCTTTTTAAATCAAATGAAAGTCAAATGCATTCAACAAAGTTTATTGAGTTAAATAAAGTATAACACATTCAAACAATGCTTTTTTAATCAAATGAAAGTCAAATGCATTCAACAAATCTAATTGAGTAAAATGAAAGTCAAACTCATTCAACAAAGCTTGTTGAACCAAATGAAAGTCAAACACATTTAAATAAAGGTTTTAAAATCAAATGAAATTCAAATGCATTCAACAAAGCTAATTGAGTAAAATGAAAATCAAACACATTCAACAAAGCTTTTTGAACCAAATGAAAGTCAAACACAATCAAACAAAGCTTTTTAAATCAAATGAAACTCAAATGCATTCAACGAAGCTAATTGAGTCAAATGAAAGTCAAACACATTCATACAAAGCTTTTTGAATCAATTGAAAGTCAAATGCATTCAAAAAGGATAATTGAGTCAAATGAAAGTCAAACACATTCAAACAAAGCTTTTTGAATCAAATGAAGGTCAAATGCATTGAACAAAGCTAATTGACTCAAATGAAAGTCAAACACATACAAACAAAGCTTTTTATATTAAACAAAAGTCAAGTGCATTCAACAATGCTTTATAACTCAAATGAAAGTCAACACCTTCAAACAAAGCTTTTTGAATCAAATGAAAGTCAAATGTATTCAACAAACATAATTAAGTAATATGAAAGTCATACACATTCTAACAAAGCTAATTGAGTCAAATGAAAGTCCAACACATTCAATCAAAGCTTTTTGAATCAAATAAAAGTCAAATGCATTCAACAATGATTTTTGACTCAAATGAAAGTCAAGCACCTTCAAACAAAGCGTTTTGAATCAAATAAAAGTTAAATGCATTCAATAAAGATAATTGTGTCAAATTAAATTCAAACACACACATACAAAGCTTTTTGAAACAAATGTAAGTCAAATGCGTTCAACAAAAATAATTGAGTCAAATGAAATTAAAACACATTCAAACAAAGCGTTTTATATCAAATGAAAGTCTAATGCATTCAACAAAGCTAATTGAGTCAATTGAAAGTCAAACACATTCAAACAATACTTTTTGAATCAAATGAAAGTCAAATGCATTCAACAAAGGTAATTGAGTCAAATGAAAGTCAAACACATTCAAACAAAGCTTTTTCAATCAAATGAAAGTGAAACACATTCAAACAAAGCTTTTTGAATTAAATGAAAGTGAAATGCAATTAACAAAGCTAATTGAGTCAAATGAATGATGTGTGTCATAAATGGCACACATTTGACGAGCATTTAGGTCCTTTCTATTCTCTTTTCATAGCTTTCATGCTTAATAAGTGCTTAGTTTTATGCTTTGTTGCTTAGTTTTACCTTTCTTCTCTTATTTTGTAACTTTTGTGCATTTCGTTGGTTTTCTAGCCTTTTCTTCTTTATTTGCTCTATTTTCGTGGTTGTAGGTATTGGACGAGGTTCGGGTCGTGATTTTGGTGGTCCATTATGGTGGAAGGAGCTTTAGGATCAAGTTCATGGAGTTTGGGAAGCTCAAGATGCAAAGAGGTGGAAGTTCCAAGTCTTGGCTCTTCTCTTGTGCTCCCTTTAAAGGAAGTGTGTGCCCTCAATATTAAGCCTTAGCTACTACCTACCTTGTCCTTCATCACCATCATAAATCATGTGTGCACCCCTTGAGCTTGAAGAGTTGAAGATTCGAAGAAACCCAGCTGAGTGCGGCCGCACGCGCAGAATGTGCGGGCGCACACGAGGGATGTGCGGCCGCACACCATGGTGGTGCGGGCGCACATCATGGTGGTGCGGGCGCACATCCCCTGTTGTGTGGCCGCACCAACGTGGGTCTTTTCCGATCGGATTTCGACGATTATCTCTCTCTTCTTATACCTATTTGAACCCAATTTTTGTAAGAAGTTTTCATAAAAGAATTAGATCATTTTCTTAGCTTAGTTGAGAGCTTCTCTCTCTAGATTTAGAGGTTAGTTTTAGGAGTAGATTTTAGAGAGAGAAAGTGAAGAATTTCAATGGTGATTGAGAGATTGAAGATCCAATGGTGACAATTGTATTGGAGATCTACTCTATTATCAATGAGCATTTCTAAACTCTATCTCATTTATTGTTTTGTTTAGTATTCATGTTTTGATTGTTTGGTTTTGATTGGATTTTGATGATTCGATGATTGATGTTTGATTAGAGTAATTGTTCTTCTTAGATTGTTATTTGTTGATTTCTTTAATTGTTTGTTGAATTGATGATAATGTTTGAGTAGTTGTTTGGTTAGGGATTTGGTGAAGCTTATGATGTAATGAATTGATGTAAATATGGGATAATTGATGGAGTTGATGATGTGATTTGTTTTGGGTGTTTTTGTCCCTTGGGAGAGTTACAGCTCGAAGATTGGTCCTGAGGGCTTCTGTACCTGCAAAAGCAACGGAGACACCGGTTGGGATGGTGCTCCGCCTCCAACGCTCAAGTTAGTAACTTGAAGGAGAGTAATAAATGCGGAAATTAAGATGGGGTTCTGCTTGGATTCCAAGCTCAGGTGTTCTCTGATGAGAGAGAAAGTAGGATGTAATAAATGTTGAGTAAATTTCTGAATGTCCCCCATTTTGGGGGAATATCTCCCTATTTATAGGGTCCTTGGGAAAGGTGCCCTATCCTAGGTCATTTAACCTAGGACTGGTGGGCTGCGCCGTCAAAAGACGAATTTCTCGGGAATTGGGCCTTGAAGGCCGCAATTCCTCTAAGGGTATCTGGAGTCGCCACGTGTCTTTCCAGGGTTGGTCTAGGATGACACAACACCTTGTGACACGTGGCGTATCCTCATTGGCCCACATGTCTAGGGTAAAAAATCCCCAAACATTTGCCCCTCACAGGTGCTACGTGGCAGGCCACGTAGGACCTGTGACACGCGTCACACAATGAGGGGGGAACAGTAAAAAAACGGGGGTTAGATGGCGTTGACGCCGTTTCACCCCCTATAAATAGGGTTTTACCCCCCCCCCTCCTCTCTCTTCTTCACTTCGCATTATTTGACTTTCTAGAGAGAGAAAAGAGAGCTTTTAGAGAGAGATTCTCTGATCCCGGTTGCGTTCAAGCAAGTTCCAGATCTCCGCGTGCTTCTTTCAAAGCCACCCGGTCACCGGTTGCATTCCAGTTTTTCCTTCCAGAACTCAAAGTAAGGTAACCATCCGTTTCCTTTCTTTAAGTCTTTCATTTTTTCTTTCTCTTTTTCTTGAGCTTGTATACATCGATTTCCGGCTGTATACATTAATTTTCAAAAACTTGAACGAAAATAAGATGAATTCTCCATTTGCACACACGGCACTGCCTAGGACACTCAGTCGGTCACCTGGATCGGCTGAGTCTAGAACCGGGGGTGCCTTGTCTGGAGTTTCTGGAGTGCTTTGCTCATCTCCGGCTTCTTCCCTCTCTGTGTCTGTGCAGGACACAATGGCTAGAACAAAACAGACGGCTACCAAACCAAGGAGGCGGCGCACTAGGGAAGTGCCCGCAAGTGAGGTAGTAAGAGAGGAGGATTATGAGGCGGCTGAGCAAAGCACCTCAGATGAGGATGCCCCGACTACCTCCAGTAGTAGCAGCAATTCTGGGGGAGACGGTGAGGATGCCGCCTCCTCCCCTGAGCAGAATAATTCAGCTGATGAAGCGGCTGAAGTACAAGAGGGATCCGGTGAGGAAGAAGAGGATCTCGCCGAGGCCTATCGCCAAACGGTTAAGAAGACCGTAAACCCGGATCCCTTCAAAACCCGGATGAAGCCAGGGGACTTAGCTCTCCTTGAAAGCGGCTTCGAGGCATTCAAAGAGCAGCACCCGTTTGGGGAGGAATGGGACATCATTGTCCCTCCGGCTGATGCTGTTCTGGCCTGGGGAGACGATATTGAGAACGCAGACAATTACTTTGTCTGCTATGAGGCGGTAATTGAAGCCGGCCTTCGCTTCCCCCTCCACCGTGGCATCCGAAAAATCCTGAAGGGATATGATCTGGGAGTGTGGCAGCTGACGCCTAACTCCTGGGTCAATATCCTAAGCTATATTGCCGCCTGCGAGCTCCAGGACATAGAGCCCAGCTTCACCGCCTTCGCCCATATGCACTACCTGAAGAGTGCCCCAGGCGGGTTTGGAGCGTGGTACACCATTTCCACGCTCCCGGAATATCTAATGTCTTTGGACAAGGTGTCCAAGTGGGGCGGCTGGAAAGATAAATGGTACTTGGTTTCTTCACCAAGTTTAAGGATGAACAAGATCCTCCGGCGCTACAATAAGGAGCCGGCATTGATAGGCCAGAAGGCTGTTCGCCCGGCTCTCACTTCCAATGCTAGAGAGCAAATAATAGAGCCGGAGTTCTTCAAGACGACCACTGAGCCCTTGGGGGATGGGTCTCAGATAGTGGTTCCCAAAAATTGGATCCCCCATCCGGATTTCTTTAAGGACGAGAGATTCTTGTCCGCCTGCGGGCTGAGCACAATGTTTCCCAAGGGTAGCTAATCTTACTTCCCCGGCTCCTTCTTCCGTCTGCTTTTTATTTTCATGCTTTAAACTTGTTTTGATTCTAACACTTGGTGTTTTTTGTGCAGAGGAAGCAAAGAGGATGGTCGATCCGGCTAAGACCCCTCAAAAATCTGCGGCTCTTCTCCGCAAAGAAAATATTCTGGCCAAGAAGGCCAATGTTGAGGCCAAAGAGGCCAAGAAGGGAGGGGTAAGATCTTCCCTCCTCACTTGTATTAATTATGTTATTTCAAATCACCGGATGGGTGACATTTTTGCTGTTTTGCAGACTCCATCCGGCATTCTTCCCAGGTCAGTGACCAAGGTCCTGAAAAGGCCTGGAGAAGACAACCTCCAGAAGCCGGCTACTAAGACCGGCAGAAAAACAACTTCAACATCCTCTGGTGTTAATGCCAGAGGTTTTCCAACAACCGGGGGTAAGGGCCCCGAGGCAATGGCCACTCTGAGTGGGAACTCAGAGAAAAATAAGAAAAAGCCGGATGCTCCTGAAGCATCGAAGGGTGGCGAGCCACCCAAGGCTGCAGGTGGTGCTGCAGCCGCTGGAGAGGAGCCGGCAAAGGAAGGCTCCAAAGGTAAGATACAAATCCCTTGGCCGCTTGACTTTATGCGCGTCAAGACTATGACTGACCCTTCCGGGGGTTCTGTGAGTAGCCGGCAAAGAATGAATGCCAAATATGCTGCCAGTCTCTCACCAAGTCCTTCTTATGCTGCAGATGCTACGTCTGCCCCTTCTTCTGCCCCAGACCTGGCCGGGTTTGGGAAACGGATGGTGAGGACTCTCACCCAGACGGAGAAGAACTCCATACCCAACCGCCACGAGGTCGATTTCGACCACATCCTGGGGCAGCTGGCGGAGGTAAGTGGAGCCGGAACTTTTTCATTTCCTTGCAGTTCAATTTCTTTTTACTTCCTTTTATTTCTTTGAAAATTTGCTAAGTGTTTGCTTTCCCGGATGACCTTGATCAGGTTATGGTCCGGGTGGATGGACTCCGGTTACCCTTCCGGAAGAAACAAGAAGAGGTAACTGATGCCAAAAGAAGGGCTCAAGCTAATCTCAACTCTGCTGAATATGCCTATATAAACTTTGATGTTGAGATTAAAGCTCTTGAGATGAAACAGGAGGAGCTGGTGAGGACCTTGACGACTGCCAATGACGAGGCAAACGCCAAGATTCAAGAGCTGGAGGCGCAACTGAAAACTGCCGGCTCCGACCTCAAGGCTTTGGAGGGAGCCGATCAAGAGAACATCTCCCTGAGAGCTGACAAGTCCCGGCTGATTGGGGAACTTGCCAGTTTGAAGGGCAAGCATGCTGCTGAGCTCCAGGCGGAGCAGGCCCGGCTCATTAAGGAGAATGAGCGGGACAATGAGATCCGCCTGCGCTATGCATGGGGGCTCCTTTATCCTGAAGTAGACTTTGAGGTCTACAAACTGAGGTACAACTACGCCACTGAGGTGTACGATGCCAAAGTCCTTCAGGATACTCCACCGGCTAGCTTCAAAGAATGGGCCTTGGAGAACAGGTTCGAGGTCTCCGACACTGAGGAGCCGGACCTGGATGAGATCATCAACACTGTGAACAAGGAAAATCAGCCGGAAACGGTTGAGATTCCGGATGATGGTCCATCAGGAGCCCAACCGGACAAGCCAGCAGCGTAGCTCCCTCCACCTTTCTGCGGCAGTATGCCATCTTTGTTTTTCCGGCCTGTGAGCCGAGTAACTCTGTAACTTCTCTTTTTTATTTTTTGTATCCTTGTACTCCGGATGTGTACCCGGTTAACAATTACTCTTGGCCTTAGGGCCATTTATTTTATGAAGTATACCGACCCAGTCGGTTTTCTTATACTTGCATAATTTTTTGTTTTTCAATTTTTCATATATGCTTAACATATACTTGTAAAATTTGCCTAGCTTATAAAAAGCATGCGGCGAACTCCATTCCGGCTATACTTGCCCCTGGACGATTGTGCGGCTGGTTCATATCAAAGCAATCAAGTTTAATAGACTGCCCCGAACCAGGCGCACAGCCGGCCAAATAGTAGGCACGCAGCCTCTGCCCCAGTCGGTGTCAAACCGTTTGGGTTCTCGTTGCAGCTGTTTATGTAAAATAGGGGTTTGCCCCTGAAATACACAACTTGGAAAAAATTTCTCTAAGTAAAAACATTCAATGTTTTTCCGGCTGCTAATTGTAGCCGGAAATTCTAATTAGAGGTTACCTTAGAGAAACAAAAAAGGCACAAGTAGCTATGAGTTGGCTATTCAAGCCACTCAATTGTCGCCGCCTGTATGAGATTATAGAACAGACATGAGGGCTGTTCTCTATGACGATTGCACCCGGAGGGGTGTCGCCGGACGCCTATAGCCGCAGTAGGATAGACGGATTTCAAGAAAATAAACAACCATCTGGCCCTTGGCCTTAGGTCTAACTTCTAGACCGGTTGGTTAGCTGCTAAGCGGTTTTGTGCTTAGCTTTAGAATCCGGCTGTTTGCCTCTTGTCACTATGGACTTTTGTTATCATACACTAAGTATAAAACTTAGTTTTTATCTGGCCATTGGCCTCCGGTTACTTATTCATTATAGACAGTAGTTTGGGTAAACCCAGACAGAAAATTTAAAGACAATAAATGAAACAAAAGCATTTCTCATCAACACTTTGTTACAAAAAATTTACAATACTCAGAAGTAGTACTTTTTCAGGTTGTCTACATTCCAAGTTCTAGGCAGGCGTCTACCGTCTGGAGTTTCCAGGCGGTATGTGCCATCCCTAACTTCTTCATAGATCCGGTAGGGACCTTCCCAATTGGGAGTTAGCTTTCCGGATTCATTGGCCCTACCGGTTGCCTCCATTTTTCGCAACACAAAATCGTCCACTTTCAAGGGACGTTTGTGCACTCTTTTGTTGTAGGCTCTCGTCATTCTCAGACGGTATGTCTCATGTCGTAGGGCAGCATTGCCCCTACGTTCCGGGAGGGAGTCCAATGCCATCCGCATGGCCTCCCAATTTGCCTCTTCATCATAGAGCATCACTCTGAGCGTAGGCTCATAGTGTTCAATAGGTAAAACGGCTTCTGCCCCGTATACCATGAGAAACGGGGTTTCCCCGGTTGACCCTTTAGCAGTTGTCCGGATGGCCCATAACACATGAATTAACTCTTCAGCCCACAGACCACCGGCTCTTTCAATTTTCTTTTTAATCCCATCTGAGATGAGCTTGTTAAATGCTTCAACCTGGCCGTTTGCTTGAGGACGACCGACTGAGGCAAAATAACTCGAAACGCCCTGATCCCCTAACCAAGTTTTAAGCTGGGGCGTTTCAAACTGTGGGCCATTATCAAACACCATAGACATAGGTACCCCAAACCGGGTGATTATATTCTTCCATATGAAGGAGATGACATCCTTTGTCTTGATGTTTTTAACCGCCTCCGCCTCCACCCATTTGGTGAAGTAATCCACAGCCACCAAAATATAACGTTTTCCGCCTGGGGCAGGCGTATACGGACCCAATATGTCCATCCCCCATTTAGCAAACAGGACTGGGCTGTGGATTGCCGTCAGATCAGTAGCCGGGCGATGTATTAGCTTGCCAAACCTTTGGCATTTGTCACATTTCTTCACAAATTCCTTGGCATCTGCCTCTAAAGTAGGCCAAAAATAGTGCCGCCTGGCTCTGACAGCTAGGGACTTCCCGCCTATATGGGAGGCGCAAAATCCCGCGTGCAGTTCTTCGAGTACTTCTTTTCCCTTTTCTGGGGTGACACACTTCAACAAGGGCTTGAGAAAACCAGCCTTGAAAAGTTCACCGTTTCTTAACTCGAAGTTTGCTGCCCTCTTTTTCATGACGGCTGCTTCCTGAGGTGCATCAGGGAGCGTGCCGTCTGCAAGATACGCCCGGATGCCGTCCATCCAAGTAGAACTTCGATCCAGAATTCCAATGGGCTCTTCATAAATACTTCGTTTTTCAAGAACTTCCCAAAAGACTGACCGAGGCGTATCATGGCAGGCGGATGAAGCCAATTTTGACAATGCATCCGCCGGATGGTTATCTGACCGGGGCACTTGATTCAACTTAAACTCCTCAAGTGTCCCAGCCTCACTTTTGACAGCCTGAAGGTATTTGATCATTGCCGGATGGGTCGCTTCATAAGTGCCCTCATACTGGCTAACAACCAATTGAGAATCAGAATAGGCGTCAATCTTTGTTGCCCCTGCTGCCTTACACATGTGGATACCGGCTAGCAGGGCTTCATACTCCGCCTCATTATTCGAGGCCTGGAACTTGAACCGCAGTGCATACTCATATCTATCCCCTTCCGGAGATTCACAAACTATCCCTACACCACAGCCGTTCTTCGTAGAGCTCCCGTCTACATATACCTTCCAAACCTGATCAGCATTATCCGGAGGAGCCGGACGAGTCATTTCAACAATGAAGTCGGCAAACGCCTGACCTTTCACTGCTTTCCTTGGTTCGAAAGACATTTCCAGACTTTGCATTTCAATAGCCCATTTAAGCATTCTACCGGATGACTCCAGGGTGGACATTGGCCGCTTGAGGGGCTGGTCGGTGTAAATTACTACCGGATGGGCCAAGAAGTATGGCTTCAACTTTTTGAAGGCCATGTATAGAGCAAGGCCAAATTTTTCCACCATGGGGTACCGGAGTTCAGCATTCTTTAGCACATGACTAATGAAATATACCGGGAGCTGCGTACCGTCTCGTTCAGCAAGGAGAACGGCACTGAGAGCATGGTCTGAGACGGCTAGGTACATGTATAACTTCTCTCTTGGCAAAGGACTAACAAGCCTAGGCAAAGAGTGCAAGTGTTCTTTCAATTTCTGAAATGCCGCCTCAGCATCATCCCCCCATTCAAATCTAGTCTTCTTCCTGATTGCTTGGAAGAAATAAAGGCATTTGTCACCTGACCGGCTGAGGAACCTCCCCAAGGCGGCCAGGCATCCGGTAAGTCTCTGAACCTCTCTGACAGTGCGGGGTGACTTCATGTCAATTACCGCCTGTATCTTCTCAGGGTTAGCCTCTATCCCCCTTTGATCAATCAGGAATCCGAGAAACTTCCCAGACTCAACACCAAAAACGCATTTCTTAGGATTTAACATAACCTTATGTCGCCTGAGTGTGGTGAAGGTTTCTCGGAGATCAGCAAGATGATCCGCCTGCTGCTTGGATTTGACTATCATGTCATCAATATACGCCTCTACATTCCTCCCAATTTGATTAATGAAGACTGTATTAATCATCCGTTGGAATGTAGCCGGTGCATTTTTCAAGCCAAACGGCGTCACAGTATAACAAAATAACCCCTGATCAGTGACGAAGGCCGTCTTTTCTTGATCTTTTTTCCACAGGGGTATTTGATGGAAGCCGGAATAGGCATCCATGAAACTCATCAAGGCATGGCCGGCTGTTGAATCCACCAGACTGTTAATTTTTGGCAGTGGGTAACTATCCTTGGGACATGCCTTGTTGAGATCTGTGTAATCCACACACATCCGCCAGGTTCCATTCGGCTTCTTTACAAGAACAACGTTTGCCACCCAGTCGGGGAAATTACATGGCCGGATGAACCTGGCATCTAACAGCTTTTTTACTTCGGCAGCTGCCGCCTGACTTCTTTCTTCACCGTGGTTTCTCTTCTTTTGCCGGATGGGCTTCATTTTTGGATCCACGGCGAGTTTGTGGACAGCGAGATCCGGGCTAATGCCTGGCATCTCTTCCACTTCAAAGGCAAACACATCTTTGAATTCCTTCAACAGAAGGTGCAAGTCTGCACCCAGAACAGCATTAGCAGCCGTCCCAACCTTAACAGTTCGTTCTGGACGGCTGTCATCCAGAACAAGATCAATACTTTCACCAGCCGGTTGGGGACGGAGCTCCTCTGACCGTTCACCGGTCAGTGATTGCTATTTCTTTTCCTTCTTCACCACCACCAGCTCTGCAGCTTTTCTCTTTTTACCGGCTGCTGGTGGAGGTGGGGAAGCATCCTTGACATGGTCAAGATCTATTGGTTCCTTCCCTTGGCCGTCTGCGGCCACAGTATCTTTGACGGCTGAGAGGTAGCATTCCCTAGCCGTCTTCTGATCCCCGTTCAGGGAACCAACAGAACCGTCATCCTTCTCATACTTGATGAGCATGAGAGACGGGATGATTACAGCCTTGGCTTCGTTGAGGGTTGGCCTTCCAAGAATGATGTTGTAGGCGGTCAACTCCTCAACGACCAAGAATCTGACGACCAGGTGTCGTCCTTGGCCCTTCTCACCCAGCCGGATGGGTAAGTCAATTCTGCCGGCTGGATAGACCATCCCACCCCCAAAGCCAACCAGAGGGTGGGTGACCGGATGCATACTGCTGGAGTTGTATTTCAGCTTCTGTAAGCACCGGAGACTGATGATGTCTGATGAGCTGCCGGTGTCAATAAGGATACGCCCAACCAGCTGGTTGGCAACCTTGCATTCGATGACAACCGGGTCATCATGCGGGCGGCGTACGCTGCCCCTGTCCTTCTCAGTAATGAGGACATCCGGAAAAGTGGAGCTGGCGGATGCTTGCTCCTCCTCATCCTTATCCATCTTTCGAAGATGGCTTTTGGTGCCCCGGATGGTAGGGCCACCACAAGAGAACCCGCCTGCAATGGTGTAGACCGGATCCTTGTCTGTTTCCGAACTACTTGCCGGCTGGGAGGCAGCCTTGGAGGACTGCCCCTTGTTCTTTTTCTTTGCCCCGGCTGGGGACTTGGAAATATAGGACTTCAGAAGCCCTTTGTCAGCCAGACGGTCCAACGTCCGCTGTAAACTGAAGCAGTCGTTGGTGTCGTGGCCAACTTCCTCATGGAATTGACAGAATTTGCCCTTGTTCCGAGATTGAACGGAACTCTTCATTGGATTCGGCTTCTCAATGGACAGCCGGTCCTTTACCTCCATGAGGATGGAGTTACAATCTTTGTTAAACTCGTACCGGGGAACGTACGGTTTAAACTCTTTTTTCTTTTTCTGGGACGGCTGCTCAGAGTCGCTGACCGCCCAGACTTCTTTTCTTTTCTTGCTCTCTTCTGTTTTCTTTGCCGGCTGAGCAGACCGGCTCTCTTTCTGTTTGTCAGACTTCTTTGAGTCCGACTGGTTACCAGGCGTACAGAGGTCGGTTGCTTGTATATAGCTTTCCGCCTCCCTCAAGGCCGCCTGTAATGTAAAGGCCCCTTTTCTGACAAGGTCAAACTTAAAAGCTGACCCGTCTCTCAGACCCTTGAAGAAGTCTGTAAATGCTACCTCGTCAGACAACCCCTGGATTTGAATTCTAACCAGGTTGAACCGCCTGACATATGAGCGTAGCCCTTCCCTCTCCCCCTGCTTAATAGTGCTCAAGTCTAAACTTGTCTTCTTAGCAGGGATGTTCATTGAGAAGTTGGAGGCAAACAAGAAGGCAAGCTTCTTGAAGCAGTCAATAGACCCGGCTGGCAAGTTGCCAAACCATTGTTGGGCAATGCCCTTCAATGTAGCCGGAAAACAACGGCACCAGGTAGCATCATCCCAACCTTGTAGACACATCAGGTTGGTATATGCCATCAGGTGATCTTCAGGATTGGTGGTGCCATCATAAGCACCAACCAAGATATTCTTAACCTTGGCCGGCTGGGCCGCCTCGGTTATATTGGCTGCAAAGGCAGACGGCTGTTCGCCTAGCCTCATCAGCCGGAGCTGCCAATCCAGTGGCTGAGCACTGGGATATGCCGCCTGACCTCCGAATGGAGGTGGCTGCATGAACTGCAGGCCGTATTGTCCATACTGCGCCTGGGGTGCGTAGGGCATAGACCCTATCATCAGCTGAGGTTCGGTGTTGACGGATTTTCCGCCTGTCCGACTCTCATGCAAGGAAAGAGAGTTCCTTGCGGATGCTTGCTTGAAGCTGTCCGGAAAGCTTGAGGTAGAAGCTGACTCGGACTGCTCCTGCCTCCTACGATTGATGACCTCCCGGGCATCAAAGGTAGAGGCCTTCTTACCATCCGGCTGAGATCGCCGGGGCATCAAGATCTTAGTCCAGTCAAGTTTTGCGGCTGCCTTCTCCTTTGGATGAGGAGTTGGCTGCCTGTCCTTGACTGGCTTCTTCTTCTTCCCACTAGTGGGAGTCTTCTTAGCCGGCTGACTCTTGGAAGAGCCCGCCTTGTTGTTGATCATATCTTTGATCTCACCCTTGAAGGAATTCATGAACTTCATGAGTTCATTCCGGGTGACTGGAGCTTCTCCTCTGGCCTTCCGGGTTTCCCCGTCTGACCTCCCAGATGGCCGGCTACTAGGGCCCGCCTGATCCGGATTTCGTTCCAGGTGATCCCTGGAGCGGATAGATTTTGAGATGAGAGAACCGTTCTTGGAGATGTAGGTCTCAACATCATTGTCCTCCTCCTCATCCTCCTCCTCAGTAAATACTTCTGGCTGAGGCTGAGGTGGAGATCGAGGGATTTCGAATCCCACCGGCTGATTAACCGGTTGCAAGTCTTCCGGGTTACCCGTATGAGTACCCGGATGCAGAGAAATGGAATTGAGATTTGGTACAGAATTTTGAACCATCTTGAGGTACTCTCCCCACAGACGGCGCCAAATGTTTTGGGTGTTTTTGTCCCTTGGGAGAGTTACAGCTCGAAGATTGGTCCTGAGGGCTTCTGTACCTGCAAAAGCAACGGAGACACCGGTTGGGATGGTGCTCCGCCTCCAACGCTCAAGTTAGTAACTTGAAGGAGAGTAATAAATGCGGAAATTAAGATGGGGATCTGCTTGGATTCCAAGCTCAGGTGTTCTCTGATGAGAGAGAAAGTAGGATGTAATAAATGTTGAGTAAATTTCTGAATGTCCCCCATTTTGGGGGAATATCTCCCTATTTATAGGGTCCTTGGGAAAGGTGCCCTATCCTAGGTCATTTAACCTAGGACTGGTGGGCTGCGCCGTCAAAAGACGAATTTCTCGGGAATTGGGCCTTGAAGGCCGCAATTCCTCTAAGGGTATCTGGAGTCGCCACGTGTCTTTCCAGGGTTGGTCTAGGATGACACAACACCTTGTGACACGTGGCGTATCCTCATTGGCCCACATGTCTAGGGTAAAAAATCCCCAAACATGATTAAACTTGGTTGATTGATCTTGTGCATGTGTGTGATTAATTAGAGAGTAGCTAACTTTGATTATTGCACTAGATTGCATTGTAAGTTCACATTGATACGGACCATTGATTTGTGGCTTGCATTTACACGATTGAGGTGTCTTGTGATGTTTCCTAGCTAGAGTTTATCGTAGTTGACGCTAGTTAGACCTCTAGGAGAATATCTTGACATGCTCTTTTGGTTGCATGATTGATTTTCCCTCACATTGCTTGACTTAGTCGACTTTCCATTCCAATTTGCATCGTTCATTGCCATTATTTGCGGATCCTAATCCCTAGCTCTTATATTTGTTCGGTTTCTTCGTTTAGGTAGTTGTTAGAGTCACCTTTTACCCCTCGTCTTCGACCTAGCTTAGGCACATAATTGAAAGCATTTAGACATTACCGTTCCTTTGGGTTCGACCCGAGGGTACTCTTCATCTAGGTGTTTCCACGCCTCTTCATCACTTGGATGCGACATAAGGCCATGAACTCGAGGATTATCTTTATGCCACCTCATCTACTCCGCAGTAGATCTTGTTGCATATAATCTTTGTAATCTCGGGCCTACAGGAAAGTAAATAAGAGCACTATGAGGAGAATTGTTGCCACTTTCTCTAAGTGTCTTATAACGACTTCCTTTGCAATATAGACATTCTTTGAGATCTTTGTGTTCCTTCCAAAATAGCATACATCCATTTGGAAATACATGAATCTTTTGGTGCGGAAGTTCTGGCCCTTCAAGCAATTTTTTAATCTTGTAAAAACTATCTTTCATTAAGGAAGCAACACCATATATAGCTTTATGTGGAATATTATACTCGGACTTGATGTTTTCCATCCTTGCAGCTGCTGAAAATACAAACAACTTGCAGCCATCATACAATGGCTCTTCCGCTGCCTTCAACATGTCAAAGAACTTCTTGTAACTAGCTTGTGGCTCTTCTTCAATATTTTCTAAACCACCTTCTAGTCCAAAGGCATCTAATACCATGTTTCTATATGGGTTCAATACATCCTCGGTGGATATGGAATTGCTTCTTTGGGATTCTCTTTGGAAGTGCAGTTCACATGAAAAACCCATTGGAAATAGTTAGGCAAAAAACCATGCCTATAGAGATGCTCCTTAATGGTATCAAGATCTTGATAAGGAATATTTCGACACTGTGCACATGGACATTTCATCACACCATCTATCACGACATTCTCTTGTGTGGTAGCAAATGTAATAAATTCATTATCCTTTTCAGCAAAGGTTGGTGTAGACACCCATTTGTGTCTCCCCAAAACCAAACCCAGTGATGAATACCTTGTGCGTCAAAACATAATCGAATGAGGTGAAAGTGTGAAAAGTCAAGTGTTGCGGTTAGTTTTTATTAAAATCCTTCTTTTTGTTTTCGAAAACCCATTCTATTTTATAAAAACGTCCATTTCACTTTATTTTGGTCCATGATAAGGGTCCAATAATGGTGTAGTTGGATGGGGCTTTAAAAGACCTTTCCAACGATATATTATAAGCCCAATTCCGATGAATAATGAGGAAGTTATGGCCAAAATACTAAACTGGGCCCAAACCGGATTTTACCTACGACCCAATGATCATGAGGAGGGTCCAAAGGTTTAATCCTATTCCTAAACTAATTAGGATTGATTGGAATCTTCTATAAGTTTCTAAAATATCTTAATTATCCTTTTTTAAAAAGATAAGATCATGGAATTTGATTTATATATAAACTTTCCTATTTTAAAACTTTCTTAATTCTATTCGGATTTAAACTTGTTCAAAGATAGTCAGATAATATTTTCGTGCCTCATATTTTTTATCCAAATTTTATATGGTTGGATAGATCTTGAAATTATCTTTCCAATGATATATTATAATAATAAATCCGAGCTATAACGAAAAAGATATTAAAGATATACGAAACTCTATCCAAAACTGACACCGTCCTACTATTTCGGCCATATCTTTTTATGCACAAAAGATTTTAATCTGATTCCAATTGCATTAGAAAGTAGACTTCAAGAGCTTTCCAACGACATATTATATGACTTATTTGGACTTCTGGATCAAAAGATATGATAAAAACAAAATTCGTAAAAACTGCTGTCTACGAGTTTTATTTCGATTTGAATTCGGATTTCTTTTCTTATTCTTCGACCTTCTCTTTTTTCTTATAAATAGAGGTCTTATCTCCCTTTTTTTAATCATCATCTCTCATCATTCATCAATCAATGCTCTCTATCAACTCGCATTAAAATTCTTTCTTTCTCTTTCTTTCTAAACTAGCTTTTTACATGCAATATTCCGCATACATTAGACTTAGAGTCTCTTAGCCAAGTTTGAAGTTGCCTTCGCCCTAGACGTGCAAGGTTGATAATTTCTGAGGGTTTGGTCCAAAACTAGTCAAAACTTTATTTAATTTGATTTCAATTTAATTATTTAATTGTTCTTTATTATTTTCATTGAAGATTACTAACTTGTGTATTTTGTTATTAGAAAGAGGTACGAGGCTTCAAAGTATGTAATCTTATTACTCTCTTTCAATGTAGAAAGCATGATTATTAATGTTTAATTCCTAGTATCATGTTAGGATGCTTTTAATGCTTTCTAGTATCATGTTAGGATGTTATTTTATGCTCTCTAGTATCATGTTTAGGGTTCCTTTATCCTTTCTAATATCATGTTAGTACCATGTTAGGTTTAAAGATTTGATCTTTATTGTTTAGTGACATGCTAGGAGTTGTTATTAATCTTGTTAGTATCATGCCTAGGATCTTGCTATTATTTTCAAGCCTTATTATGCCTTATCATGCTATCATCGTTATTATATATTGTTTATTATTATGTTGCTTGATTTATATTATTGTTATTGCTTGATCACGCCTTTTATGCAGTTTAAAGGGAATTTGTACTTGAAATCACGCTTAATAAGATAATTATTAATTTGGTTTAGGCTAATGTGATTTTAATACAAGTGATCGCCAATAATAGTCTTATTTGTGCATTAATTTCAACCAACATAGATAAACAGGGTAGGATTAATATAATGTTTGTATGTTATTCGAAAAGCGCGCATGAATACGAGCAGAACAAAGTAGAGGCCTATTTTATAGGGCGGGTCCTTTCTTTTGTAGATTGGATTCGTACCCTCATCCCCGGACCCTGTTTGGTTCAAGACCTTATGGAGTATCTGACGGTCCTTTGGATTGTCTTTTGGGTACAAGTTCCTTAAAACTTGTTGGCGACTCGTTTTAGCTCTTTGTCTTTCCCTTTGGAACGCCACCGTACTTTAGTGTATGATCACAGTGGGGTTCAA
This sequence comes from Chenopodium formosanum, assembly GCA_024500155.1. Classification (NCBI taxonomy): domain Eukaryota; kingdom Viridiplantae; phylum Streptophyta; class Magnoliopsida; order Caryophyllales; family Amaranthaceae; genus Chenopodium; species Chenopodium formosanum. Next base: position 23,189,753 of record CM044861.1, read on the forward strand.
GTTTGGGGCATAATGTTTGAAATATTCCCTACAGTTTTTGGCGACTCCACTGGGGAGGATTTCTATTTATATTCCTGAAATTTATTTAATTTTGGCAATTATTTAGAATGAGCGGATGAGACTCGAAAAATTCTAAGTATTTCATGTGCGTGATTTGATTAACATTATTGTCATATGCATTAAAAGGTCCTCATGGGAGCACCCCATGAGTCAATCCATAGGAATTTTACACGTAGGAAATTTGGGAAATATCTTTCATGACTAGAATCGAAAAGGTAATACGAAAACTGGAAAATTCGAAGAACATAGGAACTTGCCGAGGCATGTAGGAACTAGCGTCTAGAAAGCAGGGCTTGTCGCCCGTAAAAAGTTTCTGTCGCCTGGCGACAGAGACTTTTTTGCGGCGACAGTCCCTGTTGTCTGGCGCCAAGTTCTTCCAATACTGAGCCAGGGTTCTGTCTTCTTGCTTTGACCTTTTCTAGTGTTATTGGCTCGATTTTGCTTATTGATTGAATCGTTTTCTCACTTTTCTGAAACCCATATGTGTTCTACATATGGATATAACCCTCTGGGGGTTCCTTGCTTCGCCTGCCCAATGGAGTATCCCACTGTTTTGTGCACCGCTCAGATTTGGGGACGTGTATGTCTTGGAACCTATCCAACCATGGCGTCGAGTCCGGTCTCCTACCGCGCTCGCGGAATCTTGTCCATTCGCTCCAACCCTCTTGGCAGGCTTGTGTGCAATGCATGTGGATTCTTAACCATGGACCTTCTTTTGACTTAACCCATATCCTTGAACTTTAGAGAACTAGAGCCATTGTTAGGTTGCAAACTCATCTTGTGACTATGTGAACTATGTGTACTTTTTGCTTGAATATATTATATGTGCGCTAACCGTTTGTTTGACTTGTGTTCAAGACTAATAAACTAACCAATGACTAAAGGACTTTGTTTAATTAATTAATTAATTAATTTGAACTAATGAATATGCCTTAAATCGAGTCATAATTCCTTGTAGTCAACCCGGATTTTTATTCCCGTATACTGCACATGTGTCAACTTGTTTTGGTCATAGCCGGAGTTCTAGGAAGAACCACGAGTCGTATAACCTATGGATCTATAGCCCCGAGTTTTATCTTTAATTTGGCGTTGGTTTCATCTCAATCAGAGTCACAGATTAAAAGTTATGACTAAAATACCACAGACTGTCCAGTTTAATGCACATACGTCACTACTACATAAACGAGCAAATGCAACCCCTAAAAACCGTTGCAATAGGGCAAAAAACCTTTGCTATAGGCCTACTGCAACGGTTGGTGGACCGTAGCATTTGCAGCCGTTGCACTAGGTTTAATGCTACGGTCTTTTGACCTAATGCAACGGGCATATACTATCTATCATGAACCGTTGCATTAGGGCCTAATGCAACAGTCTTATATAGCTAATGCAACGGTCATCATAAATCTCATAGACCGTTGCAGTAGAGTTGATGCAATGCATATTTAGATCAAATGCAACGCCCATTGCCTTTATTGGGACCGTTGCATCAACTATTATTATTATTATTATTATTATTGGGACCGTTGCATCAACTTATTATTATTATTATTATTATTATTATTATTATTATTATTATTATTGTTATTATTATTGTTATTATTATTATTATTATTATTATTATTGTTATTGTTATTATTATTATTATTATTATTATTATTATTATTATTATTATTATTATTATTATTATTAACTTCAATATACAAATGAGGTAAATAGAATTGAATAACAATCTATTCATTTTGATTAAAAAATGTAGTATTTAATTTAATTATATTGTATAATTATGCAATTAATGCTACATTGAAATAATTCCTAAGCCAAAATAAATTTCTTTATTTTTTTTAAAAAATACATTTCTTTACAATGCTTCATATAGTCTCCTAAAATATCTACCTTAAACAAGGTCATTAAATAATTGAAAACTACCGTTAAAAAAAAAACTTAAAACTAAGAAGTACGAGTCTGACAATCCTCGATCAAGAATGTCACAACAATCATGTCAATTTTCCTGCTCTACTCATTGTGGTTCATCATGTACCTATACAACACACACACACAAAAAAAAAAAAAAAAAAAAAAACAATCAAATTAAATGACATTAGGAATATTATCATCATAGGCTACATAATAAATAAAACAATTACTATATAATATTTATAGCAACATTAAATTAAAATAAAGAGGAAATGATAACCATACTATATGGCTAAACCAAATTCTGTAGCCCAACACAACAATCAAACTCTCATAGACAAATAGCATGAAGCTTCTTTTTAAACATATATTGTAAATACGTTATCCCCTAAACACAATTTATTCAATCCTCCTACGCACCAAGAACATTTATATTAGGCTATTAGAGAACTAATCTTAAGGAATTCAGAATAGCCTCAACTAACTAGCTACTTGAAGCATTGGAGTGACACTAGTCCCAGCTAAAAGCCCAAGTCGCCAAGCGGTATAAGTAATTAGATAGAACTTTCCAAGGAACAATGACACTGACCAAATACAAGATCTTGCATAAAAACATAAGCCCCCCCCCCCCAATCTCTTCCTATGATGGCCAATTCATTTAAGACACTGAATATAAATATAGAGATCTCATTCACTACCCTTTCAAATTTGGCCTGGCTTGCTCACCCTATTAATAAGTTCAGTATGCAAATTTAAAGGTATGATAGAGGCCTAGTTCTCTTCATCTCATAAGAATAATTCGTGTAAAAATAGGAACTAAATAAAAGGTAAGAGGCCTTGTTTCTTTCCATGCCGATGTGTTTCTTCATGATGGGGGTATACTAAGCTTCTCAATGGGTCTGTACAAGAATTCAAATAAATAACTGCACTAAAATCCTAACCATCACTTAAAAAAATGGTGGAGGAGCTTACCCTTTCACTTCTACAACATCACCAGGCTTGAGTTTTGCAAAATGCTAGCTCATCCTACTTTCTGGATATATATGTTTCTAACCAAACATAATGGTTAGCTAACAAGTAAAATATAAAATGTGGAAATAAGTCTACAATAAAAGTTCACGGACCTTGATGAGTAAATCAAAGTATCCTTTGGAATCAAGAACAGATATGAGAGTGTACCTGAAAACAATTTGCATATAAATAAGGAATAACAAAGTATACGCGGATATAAATAGAGCTCTTTATAATACGCAAAATACAAACAAAATTCCATAAGCATGCAATATTTAACAGAACATTGTTTTGCTTGGGGATTTTCTTTTAATACTATTCAATCTTTGCTCATCTAGGAATTGAGGTGTTATGTTCAAGCTCTGCCCGTTCAATCTTTGCTCATCTATCTAGCCAAGCTAATAGAAAGACATTTCTTTTATGAATTTTTTTAGGTGGTAAGGAGTGCAGTGTGAGGTAATAAACAAAACTTAGCATCGTAAAAGTTTAAGAAACTAATGAATAAAGCATTGAGATTGGATTGGAATTCAAAAGGATGTAAATCTGTCTAATGTCTATGGAAGATACTCACCTCACTGATGTTCATTGGCTCAACCAATTGAGGTGTTTTCTTTAAGTTAAGGTCTGCAAAAAGTTTGCATCATCAGGTAAACAATGCAAAGAAAATTAAAATTTTTGTCTTTTTTTTATTTTATTTTTTTTATAGATGTAATGTCTGTACATTATGCATAAGCGAATGACTATCTGGTAATAATTATCAATTGAAGTGGAGAGACAGAGTACATTACATAACAGGCAACAAGCATTTATAACATGATTGTGAAAATAAATATCTCTCACACTATAAGATATTATGGTAGATGCATACCTTGATGATTTGAGCAATTAATCCCACTGTACGATGACGTTGTGATCATACCATTAGTGATATTAGTATTTCTAGTAAAAATTATACTACAATAAGTAAAATTTAGATAAATATGATTCAAGAAATACAACCACATATTAAAAACCAAACATGAGTCATAATCAAAATAGAGGAAAATTGGGGGAAAAGAAGAATAGGCACACCATGGAAAGTCTTAATCGGCAAAACATGAGCTTCCCCTTCCTACTATACTTGATGAAATGAGTACTTTTTTTCAAAATAATCAGTGCCTACATAGTTTACAAGAATTCAGATCAAAATTGATTTGAGATAGGGGAGAAAAATGAGATTACATCTTGTAGAAAAGATGACGATGAACAGCCCAATTAATGAGAGTATCAATTACCAAATCCCTAACCATCAAATGTTTTTTAATCAACAATTGAACAAATATCATAAACCCAGAAAAAATCCAATAAACCCCACAAATTTAGAATTAAACTGATTAAGGTCAATATTTCAATTTTCCAAAATTATTACCATTTTTCTCAATTTCTTGAGTGAAAATGAATAAATCCAAACAAAAAACAAATTTAGAATTGAAACAAGCTAAACAAGAGCAGTAAATTAATCCTGCTTCAAATCAAACATTAAACCCTAAATTAAATATAGTGACGCAACTAATTAGCGATAAACCCTAGATGACGAAATGGATATTCATTGTTTGAAAATATTACCTCAAATGTTGCTTCAAATGAAAAGAAAGCTCGTAAGGCTGCTTCAATGGACGAAAAAGCTCAGAAGTCACTTCAATGGAGGATTTAGACTGCGAATAGTACCATGGAGAATTCACATTTCAATGGAGGAGAGATAATGCAAAGAATGAAAGCTTCTTAGAAGATAGAGAGTATAAGATTTTCACTAGGGGAGAGACCAAGAGAGAGTTGCGAGCTTCAATGGAGGAAAGATGCGAGCTTCAATGGAGGAGAGCCCCAAAAAAAAGAGACAAGGGTTGTCTATTTTTGAGATTTAGAATTTTCGAGAATGTTGGAAAAGTTAACATATCATCAGTATTTAGTTCACCACGCACATGTGTGGTAATAAGTTATACCGAGGAACTAATGCAACATTCATTATAAGACCGTTGCAATAGGCTGGCAATTCGTTGCATTTGAAGAGCTACTGCAACGGTTATTTTAAAACCATTGCATTAGGCGAAAATTCCGTTACATTAGCTTCACCTGTTGCAATAGACCGTTGCACTAGCTATGACCGTTGCATCAAACCATTGCACTAGATTTAACCGTTGCATTTGACCGTCGCTTTTGCTCGTTTATGTTGTAGTGCGTGAAGTCTTAATTTAGTCTTTGCTTGAGTCTAGTCACATAGTCTAGCCACATGGTCATGACACAAGTCTTAACATGTCACCTAAACTCACTAGCACACACTTTGTATAATGTCACCACAACCATGTCTTAGGTTCATGCATGAGTCGTTTTTCCGTCATTTGAGTTAGGGTCCATTCTATTTCTAATTCTTCCATATTTCTCCATCTCCATCATCTTCCTACTCACTACATTCTTTCCCCATGCATATCATATCTCTCACTCTTCCATAATCTTTTCCCACATATTGCATGTTGAATAAAGCTTGAGTCAAAATAATTGGTATGAAACTTATCCCTAATTTCCCTTTCTACAGTACTTGGTCAAGGAGAGAAGGACGTTTAATCAAGGACAACACCTTTGTTCAAGTTTTACTTTTTGACAAACCAATCAGTAGGAAAAGGAAAGCTAAGAAGACAATGGCTAGTCAAGAAGAACTTAATGAGGTCAAGGGACAGGTAGCCAACTTGACTGAGATGTTACAAAACTTATCGCTGCAAATAAGTAATCCTGAAAAACAGAAACAAATGGACCTAATCCAGGAAAGCTTGGGCAAGTTGTCCAACGACTTTAGATTCCAAGAGATTAGCTCAGAAGGGGTCTCGGTGGATAAGGACCTTCTCCCGCAGAAGTTCAATCCAAATGACATCCCTAAATTTAAGCCTATGGATAACCCTTACTTTCATTTAAGAGCTTTTGAAACTATAATGAACTTTAAGGGGATAGATAGGAAAGCATTTCACTCTGTATTTTCTTTGTCTTTAGAAGCTATATGCCAACAATGGTACTTTTCTCTTGATAAAGAGAAGACCTCCAATTGGGAAGAAATAAAAAATGCTTTCGTCAATAGATATAAATGTAACATTCAAGTTGAAACTGACCATAGACAGCTTGAGATGCTAAGACAAAAAGAAAGTGAAAGTTTCACTTCCTTTTTCAACAAGTGGAGGGAAACTTCTGCTAATATGATTGAAGTCCCTACTGAGAAGGAGGCTGTGAGGTTGTTTATCAAGAATCTACAAGAGAAGTATTCGAAACATTTGAGATACCAACACAACTTGAACACTTTCAAGGCAGTCTATGACATAGGCATTGAGATTGAAGATGACCTCGCAAAACAAAAAGCTACTAACAATAGTAACCAAAGTGGCTGGAAAGGAAAGAAAAACGACAATCCTTCTTCTTCTGAAAACACCCACTCTAGTAATAATGTTAGTACCTTTGACCTCAATGAAGTCTTAACCATGAATAACCAAGAATCTAAGAAAGAATTAAGGAAAGAATTCACTCCTATTGGGATGAGCTATGATGTTGCCTTCGATCGACTCCATACTAAGGGGCTTATTACTCCCATTGGACCTATTCAAGATCCCGCACCTGAAAAGAGATTGCCTAGTTGGAATCCAGATGCACATTGCAAGTACCATCAAGGTAGGGGTCATACTACCGAGAGCTGTTGGAAGCTAAAGGAGGCCATCCAATATTTGATTGACAATAACAAGCTTCTTATACCCCCAGTCAGCAAGAAGACCGGGTGATGATAAAGCACAAGACGAGAGGCGAGCTTCAACGACAAGATTTCGTGACCTTTTTTTTTCTATTTCTTTTTTATTCCTTTCCCCAATAAAGTCTAGCATAGGCACCTTTCATTTTCCCCTAGTTTTTACTTTGTAGGATTTTCATGTACCTTTTTTTTTTCTTTAATAAAATGAGCATTTAATTTCTTGCATATGATCATTGCATTGCATAATTCAAAAAAAAAAAAAATAAATAAATAAATCAAAGTCGAATTAAGCACAAGGTATACCAATGATTTGAGGCACCCCTTGTAGCCATATCACATCCCTCACCCTTTAAATATATAATCCTTTTCTTGATAAACCACTTTGAGCCTCGTCTAACGATAGACCTTTCATTTTCCAACCCACATCTACTTAACCTTGGGATGGGATGGTGTGTAACTTATGCAAGTTTCAAATATGAAAAGCTTGAGTGATCTCAAAAGAATAAAATGAAAATAACTAAATGAATAAAAGTGTACAAAAGGGCAAGTGTTCCAATGTCTTTGATATAAAAATATCTTTGATAAGAACATGTCTCAGATTGCGTTTCTTATCGAGTGCTCGGTATCGTGCCTGAGAAACATGAATGCCAAGTGAGTGATAGACCGCATGATCGAGATTGTCCACACTTATAAAAAATGCGAATATGAAAAAATGCAAAAGCAAAAAAGAAGAGCAAACAAAAAAAAAGAGAGAGCTCAAAAATGAGAAAACTCAAGCATAAAAATACAAAGATTTAAAAGTAAGGTTGCACACCTTGGGGGGCTTATTTAGGGTCTTGAGCCTTTATCCCCTTCTTCTTCAACCTTTAGCCTAACCACGTTACAACCCTTAAAAGACCTTTTTGAGGTATACATACACTTGTGCGGGGTTCGGCTAGAGCTACGTTTGACCTAATTCCCAACGGATACGTAGGCAACCTCACATTGAGGTGCGGCCATAATAAAAATGCATTCATTTTCACATTCACACACTTACACCATGATCATATCAAGGGATTTCCAATGCTCATCCCTATTTACTTAGAGCTAGACTTGGGGGCTTGATCCTTACATCATTAGCCTACCTAGCCTAAGAGTCATCATTATTTGACTCTTATCAAATAATACTTTTCCATACACTTAGCCTTTGCAGCTTAACTTTAGTGTCACTTTCACACACTGCACGGATACATGACCAAATAGACTTCCAATTAGGAACCTTTTGTCATGAAATCTTAACATAACGTTGAAGCATGCTTTGTCACATCACTCATCACTTATAATCATCATTGTATTAAAGTATGAAGTACTTAGCCTCTGTGCCTAAGTTACTTAAATACTTTCATAATCGAGTCAACTAAGATAGTTTAGGATGAATTAATCCTTATACCTTGAGGGATAGTATCAAATGCATATACTTGATTAATCTCATTCAACATGCACCATCAAACCCTTTGATTCTTTTTCGCGTCTTTCTTTTTCGGGAGAAATTCGGTACCCTCTACAAAAATGACGGAAAATTTTCGTTTTTGAGTCATGTACACATCGAGTCAAGTTCACACACGAGTCATGTACATTGAGTCATGTTGTGTCATATCACATCGAGTTGAGTCTAACACATGTGTCAAACGATTTGAGTTAAGTCATGTCAAATCAATGAGTCAAGAAACACTAAGCCTTAGGTCAACCCTAAGATAATAAAAGATTAGCAAAGTCCTATAGTCTGAAATATAGATGCAGGTACATTCCAGCGAGCAAGAATATTCCCGGATTTTTTTCAAAAAAACGCGAATATAGATATATGAGATTCTTCCAAGATGAGAGGAGTTTGAGCAAAAATTATATGGATCAGTAAATCATAGGTGAAGAGCCTTGATTTGCAAAAGATTTGAGCAGATTTGGTTGTAAGGAAACAACCAAATTGAAAGTTCGGAGCGATATCGCGGCGACAGGCACTTTTGCCTTGCGCTGGTGCGGCGACAGGTCACGTGGCTTCATGATGTGGACATATAGACCTGGTGCAGAAGTTTGGGTTCCTTGGTACGCCAGTTAGCCCCTTTAAGCAAAATTGACATGATTTAGTCAGCTTGATTGCGACAACAATAAGTGATCGACCTGACAAAAGATCGTCTCACTTAACTTAAAGCGCCTAAGTATTGGCTCATCGCAAGCACCAAAGTAACGGTTCACAATGATTTCCTAGGATGGAAGATGATTTGAAGGTTCAAGAAGATGAAGCCTTCAACAGGGGGCTTTAAGATTAAAAAGAGTCTATTACTTGGATTTGAGAAGGGCGGTTTGAGATGAAGCGACCTTCAATAGCTTTCACTATGATTGGGGAGGTTATTATTAGATTTGAGAAAAATGATTCAAGATGAAGCGGTCTTTGATAGCTTTCGCTAAGATTGTGAAGGTTATCACTTGATTTGAGAAGATAGCACGAGATGAGCAATCTTCGACAACGCCCGCTAAGATTGTGGAAGTTGTCACCAAGATTTGAGAAGATAGCACGAGATGGGCGATCTTCGACAACCTTCGCTAAGATTGTGGAAGTTGTCATCAAGATTTGAGAAGATAGCACGAGATGGGCGATCTTTGACGACATTCACTAAGATTGTGGAAGTTGTCACCTATATTTGAGAAGAGCGGTTCGTGATGAGGCGGTCTTCGACAACATTCGCTAAGATTGTGGAGGTTGTCACCTAGATTTAAGAAGAGTGGTTCGTGATGAGGCGGTCTTCGACGACATTCGCTAAGATTGTGAAAGTTATCACCATGATTTAAGGAAAAGCTCGAGATGTAGCAGCAATGATAGACAGCGTTCCCTAGGATGTGGAGAGTTGTCAAAAATCTTGGAGATGGCAAAGCAAGGCCACCTTCGGCGGTCCCTCAAGGTAAAGAAGAGATTGTCTATAGCGGCGACATACTGCTGTGGCGACATATGACCACACCTAGAAGATGACGACATACACTTATTTTCGACGATGTTCCCGAAATACTGTGGAGGATTGTCACCAAGGATATTGAAGACGACGACATATGGTTATTTTCAATAATGGCGTTCACGAGGCGCTGTGGAGGTTGTCGCAAACAATATATGAAGCAACAGCAAAATGGTTACTTTTAGAGACGTGTGCTCGACGGTGCAAGATACGCGTTTCTTAACTCTCTTATCTGTTTTAACTAATGATTAGTTTGCAGGTATCGGCGTTATAAGAATGATTTGGAATTGGAGAACGTTTTGAATCATTCTCCGTCCCTATTGATACTTTGACTCTCGTTTTTCGAAACATAAGTTTCTCCAAACTCAGTCAAAGTGGGGGCTTCTGTAGACACCCATTTGTGTCTCCCCAAAACCAAACCCAGTGATGAATACCTTGTGCGTCAAAACATAATCGAATGAGGTGAAAGTGTGAAAAGTCAAGTGTTGCGGTTAGTTTTTATTAAAATCCTTCTTTTTGTTTTCGAAAACCCATTCTATTTTATAAAAACGTCCATTTCACTTTATTTTGGTCCATGATAAGGGTCCAATAATGGTGTAGTTGGATGGGGCTTTAAAAGACCTTTCCAACGATATATTATAAGCCCAATTCCGATGAATAATGAGGAAGTTATGGCCAAAATACTAAACTGGGCCCAAACCGGATTTTACCTACGACCCAATGATCATGAGGAGGGTCCAAAGGTTTAATCCTATTCCTAAACTAATTAGGATTGATTGGAATCTTCTATAAGTTTCTAAAATATCTTAATTATCCTTTTTTAAAAAGATAAGATCATGGAATTTGATTTATATATAAACTTTCCTATTTTAAAACTTTCTTAATTCTATTCGGATTTAAACTTGTTCAAAGATAGTCAGATAATATTTTCGTGCCTCATATTTTTTATCCAAATTTTATATGGTTGGATAGATCTTGAAATTATCTTTCCAATGATATATTATAATAATAAATCCGAGCTATAACGAAAAAGATATTAAAGATATACGAAACTCTATCCAAAACTGACACCGTCCTACTATTTCGGCCATATCTTTTTATGCACAAAAGATTTTAATCTGATTCCAATTGCATTAGAAAGTAGACTTCAAGAGCTTTCCAACGACATATTATATGACTTATTTGGACTTCTGGATCAAAAGATATGATAAAAACAAAATTCGTAAAAACTGCTGTCTACGAGTTTTATTTCGATTTGAATTCGGATTTCTTTTCTTATTCTTCGACCTTCTCTTTTTTCTTATAAATAGAGGTCTTATCTCCCTTTTTTTAATCATCATCTCTCATCATTCATCAATCAATGCTCTCTATCAACTCTCATTAAAATTCTTTCTTTCTCTTTCTTTCTAAACTAGCTTTTTACATGCAATATTCCGCATACATTAGACTTAGAGTCTCTTAGCCAAGTTTGAAGTTGCCTTCGCCCTAGACGTGCAAGGTTGATAATTTCTGAGGGTTTGGTCCAAAACTAGTCAAAACTTTATTTAATTTGATTTCAATTTAATTATTTAATTGTTCTTTATTATTTTCATTGAAGATTACTAACTTGTGTATTTTGTTATTAGAAAGAGGTACGAGGCTTCAAAGTATGTAATCTTATTACTCTCTTTCAATGTAGAAAGCATGATTATTAATGTTTAATTCCTAGTATCATGTTAGGATGCTTTTAATGCTTTCTAGTATCATGTTAGGATGTTATTTTATGCTCTCTAGTATCATGTTTAGGGTTCCTTTATCCTTTCTAATATCATGTTAGTACCATGTTAGGTTTAAAGATTTGATCTTTATTGTTTAGTGACATGCTAGGAGTTGTTATTAATCTTGTTAGTATCATGCCTAGGATCTTGCTATTATTTTCAAGCCTTATTATGCCTTATCATGCTATCATCGTTATTATATATTGTTTATTATTATGTTGCTTGATTTATATTATTGTTATTGCTTGATCACGCCTTTTATGCAGTTTAAAGGGAATTTGTACTTGAAATCACGCTTAATAAGATAATTATTAATTTGGTTTAGGCTAATGTGATTTTAATACAAGTGATCGCCAATAATAGTCTTATTTGTGCATTAATTTCAACCAACATAGATAAACAGGGTAGGATTAATATAATGTTTGTATGTTATTCGAAAAGCGCGCATGAATACGAGCAGAACAAAGTAGAGGCCTATTTTATAGGGCGGGTCCTTTCTTTTGTAGATTGGATTCGTACCCTCATCCCCGGACCCTGTTTGGTTCAAGACCTTATGGAGTATCTGACGGTCCTTTGGATTGTCTTTTGGGTACAAGTTCCTTAAAACTTGTTGACGACTCGTTTTAGCTCTTTGTCTTTCCCTTTGGAACGCCACCGTACTTTAGTGTATGATCACAGTGGGGTTCAAGTTTGGGGCATAATGTTTGAAATATTCCCTACAGTTGGGCTAAGGAATTTTCCTTCTAACCGTTTATACATCCATGCTCGATCCTCCCTCATTATATAGCAATTTCACTAAAAAAATAAATGATACAAAAATCATAGACAAAGTAAGTAAAGCACTTAGAAGAATGACATTCTTTTAGGTCATTTAACTATATAAGGTCATCAAAATGAAAATTATTGTTACCAATTAACATCATATGAGAAGAAGCGTTCCCATTTTCTACACGCTATTTCTAATGAACTTGAAAAGGCTTGATTCATGTCTAATATATGTATATATAAATTCCTAAGAAAAGAAATCACAAAAAATAAATGTTATAAGGTTTTAAGGTCTTGTAGAACCAAAATCAAGCAAATTCGGCCAAAATGGGAAGAAGTGTTCCTATTTTCTACATGCTCCTTCTAATGAACTTATAAAGGCTTGAATCATGTCAAATATATGTATTTTTAACTTCCGAAGAAAATAAATAACAAACAGAAAGCAATTAATAAGGTTTTAAGGTCTGATAGAACCGAAATCAAGCAAATTCAGGCAAAATGAGAAGAAGCGTTCTCATTTTCAACATGTACGTTCTAATGAACTTGAAAAGGCTTGAGTCATGTCAAATATATGTATTTATAACTTCCTAAAAAAAGAAATCACAAAAACAATGGATTTTATAATGTTTAAAGGTCTTGTAGAACCAAAATCAACCAAATTCGGCCCAAATGGGAAGAAGCGTTCCCATTTTCTACATGCTCTTTCTAATGAACTTATAAAGGCTTGAATCATGTTACATATATGTATTAGTAACTCTCTTAGCATAGAAATCACTAAGACAAAGCAAGTTATAAGGTTTTAAGGTCCGGTAGAACCGAAATCAAGCGAATTCGGGCAAAATGAGAAGAAGCGTTCGCATTTTCTACATGCTCTTTCTAATGAACTTGAAAAGGCTTGATTTATGTCAAATATATGTATTCATAACTTCCTAAAAAAAGAAATCACAAAAAAAGGATGTTATAAGCTTTTAAGGTCTTGTAGTACCAAAATCAAGCATATTCGGGCAAAATAGTAAGAAGCATTCCCATTTTCTACATACTATTTCTAATGAACTTATGAATGCTTGAATCATGTCAAATATATGGATTTATAACTGCCTAATAATAGAAATAAAAAAAAAAAAAGCAAGTTATAAGGTTTTATGGTCTTGTAGAACCGAATCAAGCAAATTCGAGCAACATGGGAAGAAGCATTCCCATTTTCGACATGCTCTTTCTAATGAACATGAAAAGGCCTGAGTCATGTTAAATATATGTATTTATAACTTCATAACAAAATGAATCACAAAAAAAAAGGATGTTATAAGGTATTAAGGTCTTGTAGAACCAAAATCAAGCATTTTCGGGAAAAATGGTAAGAAGCGTACCCATTTTCTACATGCTCTTTCTAAAAAACTTATAAATGCTTGAGTCATGTCAAATATATTTTTTACAAATTCCTAAGCATAGAAATCACAAATACAAAGCAATTTATAAGTTTTTAAGGTCTGATAGAACCGAAATCAAGCGAATTAAGGCAAAATGAGAAGAAGCATTCTCATTTTCTACATGCACTTACTAATGAACTTGAATAGGCTTGAGTCATGTCAAATATATGTATGTATAACTTCCTAAAAAAAGAAATCTCAAAAACAATGGATTTTATAAGGTTTAAAGGTCTTGTAGAACCAAAATTAACCAAATTCGGCCCAAATGGGAAGAAGCGTTCCTGTTTTCTACATGCTTTTTCTAATGAACTTATAAAGGCTTAAATCATGTTAAATATATGTATTAGTAACTCCCTAAGCAAACAAAGCTCTAAGACAAAGCAAGTTATAACGTTTTAAGGTCCGGTAGAACCGAAATCAACCGAATTCGAGCAAAATGAGAAGAAGCGTTCCCATTTTCTACATGCTCATTCTAATGAACTTGAAAAGGCTTGATTTATGTCAAATATATGTATTCATAACTTCCTAAAAAAAGAAATCACAAAAAAAGGATATTATAAGAATTTAAGGTCTTGTAGTACCAAAATCAAGCATATTCGGGCAAAATAGTAAGAAGCATTCCCATTTTCTACATACACTTTCTAATGAACATATAAATGCTTGAATCATGTTAAATATATGGATTTATAACTGCCTAAGAATAGAAATAAAAAAAAGCAAGTTATAAGGTTTTATGGTCTTGTAGAACCGAATCAACCAAATTCGAGCAACATGGGAAGAAGCATTCCTATTTTCGACAAGCTCTTTCTAATGAACATGAAAAGGCTTGAATCATGTAAAATATATGTATTTATAACTTCATAACAAAATGAATCACAAAAAAAAGGATGTTATAAGGTATTAAGGTCTTGTAGAACCAAAATCAACCATTTTCAGGAAAAATGGTAAGAAGCGTACCCATTTTCTACATGCTCTTTCTAAAAAACTTATAAATGCTTGAGTCATGTCAAATATATTTTTTTGTAAATTCCTAAGCATAGAAATCACAAAAAAAAAGCAAGTTATAAGGTTTTAAGGTCTGGTAGAATCGAAATCAAGCAAATTAAGGCAAAATGAGAAGCGTTCCTATTTTCAACACACTTTTTCTAATGAATTTGAAAAGGTTTGATTCATGTCCAATATATGTATTTATAACTTCCTAAGAAAAGAATCACAAAAAAAGTATGTTAGAGGGTTTAAAGGTGTTGTAGAACCAAAATCAAGCAAATTCGGCCAAAATGGGAAGAAGCGTTCCCGTTTTCTACATGCTCCTTCTAATGAAATTATAAAAGCTTGAATCATATAAGATATATGTATTTGTAACTGCCTAAGCAAATAAATAACAAAGAGAAAGCAATTTATAAGGTTTTAAGGTCTGGTAGAATCCGAATCAAGCAAATTCAGGGAAAATGAGAAGAAGCGTTCCCATTTTCTATACGCTCATCCTAATGAACTTGAAAAGGATTGATTTGAAAGGAATGGTGTCCTTCGAACAAGTGTACTATTCCGTTAGCGGGTTCAGAATTATTAGAAAGCTAATATATTCAGTAAGGTCAAGTGATCGGAATGCCTGGGTGGAGGCCGCTTCCGATCAGTAATATTAATGGATAATTAATGTTACAGCTTAATCTTGACTGAACCCATCGGGTCACACCCAAGCATTCAACAAACCGAATCGACAAATTAATCCGGAAGGAATTAATGAGTCAACCGAGTAATATTTATTTAGACGTCGGAAATTCGAGCTTAGAGCGTCGAAACCGAGCGTCGGAAGTCGAGTCGAAAAATAGTGAAAGACGAGACGAGAAATAGTAATAAATCAACAAAAGACCAAAATACCCCTAGCATCGGAATGCCCTAGCAAACCGAGTGCTAAGGGCGTATGGACCTAGCATGGTGGCTAGCATGCGCACCAAGCCGAGCCTAGGCTGGCTGGTGCGTGCTAGCGCACCCATGCTAGCATGCTAGGCGTGCCAGCCCGCAACTGCTAGCAGCAGCATGGCTAGGCCATTGCTTGCTGCCTAGCAGTGCTGGCCGAGGCACAAGGCCAGCAGCAGCAGCCCGCACAAGCATGCTGGGCGTGCTGGCCAGCAGCAGCAGCAGCCCGCATGCAAGTGCTGGGCTTGCTGGGCGTGGCTGCCACGGACAGCAGCACATGGCAGCCCACCTTGGCTGGCTTGGTGCCCAAGGGTGGGTGCCATGTGGCTTGTGGTCCTTGAGTGTGTGGGGAGTGTGTTGGCCGGCTATGGGAGAGGGAGTGGGGAGCAAGTTTGGTCCCCCCCTTCTCCAAATGGTCCTCACCTAACCACTCACATGAGCTTGCCACTTGTTGATTTATTACTAGCTTGATTATTAATTTTATTTTAGCTTTAAAATAAAATGGAAAAATCAAAGTATCCCACATTGATGGGAGAGCAAATGATACTCCCATCATTTCCTATAAATACCCATGTATGGGCATTGGGAATGATGCTTGAGTAAGAGTTGAAAAAGGCATCACAATTAGTGAAAACCTTTGAACTCAACATTATTACTCGGGTTTTGTTGGTCGGGTCTTGCTAACTTCAAGACATTGGACCTAGTCGGTTTTGTTGGTGCGGGTGGACTTCGTTGGAGGTCTCCGTGCGAGCGAGACTTGAAGCTTTCAAGTAAGAGCTCATTTGGAGCGAAGCACGCGTCAAGGGTAATTAGCTTAACTTAATCTTGTGATTAATTTAATTATGTTCATGGTTTTATTTATTGCGAGTGCGGTCTTGTTTTTGGGTTTGTTTCCGCGGTGAGTCGGACTCACCAAACCCCAACAGCGGTATCGGAGCCTCGCTCGTTTATTTTTAAAATCATTATATTTTCAAGGTGTTATTATGGCTTATTTTTTCTGGTTTTAAGTTGCTAATTATATTAGTAACTCGTTTTTCTAATTTTACCTCGTATTAGAGCTATCTTCAGCCCCGAACTCAGATTTCAACCCGAAAATAGTGAATTTTGGGTGGAAACGGTGTTCTGGAAATGGTTTTACCCTTATAGGGCTCGGTTTTTAGCCAAAAAACGACCAGAAATGCATTTTTCGAGGGATTTTTCGTTTTGACGAAAAATTTTAAGTCTTTCTAACCTTGAAAATTGATTGCATATTTATGGTGGTTATGTAAATGGTTCTTTCCTTATTTTATATGCAATTTTAGACCACTTTAAGCATGATTACTTGGTAGTAATTGGTGCTTGAAAGTTTGGTTTTATTTTTCACATAATTGCAAATTAATTGCATTGAGTGTGAAATAGTTGTTCTTTGATGCTTCCAAGTACTAAAGATTCAATCTTTACTTATGATAAGTGATTGAAACTTTGAGTTACTAAATTCCATGAATTTTGGTTAAACTTTGTTGATTTAATCATTTTTTAGTTGATTGGAATCATAAAGTTTAAAACTTGTGATAAAAATTAGTTTATCTTCATATTGGAAGATATAATTTTTCATGAAGTCACAAGTATTAAAGTTGGAGTCTTTATTGAACTTATGTTCATTTTTCCAACTCCCTTTTATTTTGTCAAAATCTCAAGATTAATTTAAAGTGATTAAATTAATAGTGAGAAATGCCCTAATTTATTTTGTTACACCAAGTTAGACCAATTTTATTAAAGAATGATTCTTGGTAATAAATTTGGTTAATTGCTTTGGATGAATTATTTAAGTTGGACTTGTTATTTTTCATTTTTCCTCAAAAATTGATTCTAAAATTAATTTAGAATTGATTTATAATGTCACACGCAAAATTCGATAATTTTCGAAGCATTAGCACGCAACACGAGGCCTAAGAGCCCCGAGCTAGCTCTCGGCCAGCTGGGCTGCTCACGCAACCCATATGTGGCTGCCGAGGCTGCTGGGTGCCTCGTGCTTAGGTGCGTGGTGCTGTGCGTCTGTGTGTGCGAGGAAGGATGTGGGCTGCTGCTCGCTGCCAGCCACACCCCGCACCAGCCAGCAACAAGCAGCAGCATGGCGCAGCAGCAGCATAGTGCTGTGCGCGCTGTGCGTGCTGCTACGCTTGGCTTGGCTGGGCGTGGCGTGTGCGAGAACAAGCAGCCCATGGGCATGCTTGGTGTTGCGGGGTGCCAATGGATATGTTACGAACTTGATGTACGGTACGTACGATTCCATAATTGGCACAATAACCCCGGGTTATTAAGTCGATGCTATTTTAAAGTTAATTTTAGCATTGCTTAATATGTAAATAAGGGTAATTTTTGGTTCCAAGTCTTAGTGCTAGGCACTTAGACATTATGGAATACGTAATTTTGCTTAACTTGTCGTTTTAATTATTTTAATTATTTTGTTTATTTAATTAAAATTTGGAGGCTAGGCCTCGGGTTTATGAGCGACATTTGCAAAATTAATTTTGACAAATATTTGGGTTCACCGACTTAATTAATTGGATTAGTTAAGATAGGATGCGGAATTTAGTGGGAGCGTCTCTTAGTCATTACCATAACCGGTTAAAACAACTTTGACTAGTTTAATTAGGCGTGTTAAATTGAATTAACCACCTAGATTAATCACTAGTTCGCGCGCGGTTTTATGCATTGTTACTTGTTTGATTGTTGTAAAATGCATGGGCCATTCACAGATAGTGAATGGATGAATGGAATGTAATATTCTCTCACAGGTTTTATGAAATGGCAACTAGTGGGGCCCGATTAGGATAGAAAATACGGACTGTGATCCGTGATGTATTTTTGTAAATCTAAATACGGTCTGCAAACCGTTGAGTATTTTTGTACCTTAATATTTAGATTAGTCCTAATCGTAGACACTAGCAATTATATTATTTGGTCAAGTCTTGAAGACGGGGTTCTTAGAAGACGAAGCCATAAAGTTGCAAAAGAAGACCTTTTGAAGACTTGAAGATCTCAAGGGGTCATGCTAGTTGCCAAATGCATCTCTATTTTCGATATATATTTATGTTTATATATATGAATTATATGTTAGATGCATGGTTAGGATTTCGAATGTTGAGATGATTAATTAAGTTCACTTAAATCAACCAACATAGAAACCCTAGGTCCCTTAAAATTGAGTAAAACTTGTCATTCCAAAACACACTTACCAACCGAACGAGGGTAGTGGTGGGCTACGCCAAAGCGAGGCATCACTACTTCTCCAAGGAACGTAAGGCATACTAGGTATGCAAGTGGTTTTGGTTATACTCAACGATATGAGTGATGGAGTCCTAACATGTCGTGGCAAAGTGAATAAATTGTTTAGAGAGCATGGGATGCGACGATTTATTCAACCAAGAGTGGCTTGGAGCCATTAGCAAAGCGTTGCTTACCTTAGGAGATTGAGTGTTAAGACAAGCCAAAGCATGCTTAACCACTCTTTGTTTCTTTGGATCTTGGAATCGACTTATTCTCACCAAAATTGGGGACAATCTTTAATGTGTGAATAAGACGTTTTAAATAAGTTTGATTAAAATGCATGATTTCAATCTTATTTAAGTATAATGAATGGTTTTTCATTTCAAAATTCTTTCAATTGTAGAATCATGTCTTCAACTAATAACATCGACCTTATGCTCCCGGAATTGCCCGAAAAGTTGCCAATTTCTCTGAACTTGGTAAACTTTAAGGAATGGGAAGAGGAACTCCGAAAGACCCTCCGAAATTGCTACCTAGAGCACATTCTGGACACTCAAATCCCGAGTTTCTACTCAAAGGGGATTATGAGTGATGAGGCACATGAGGAATGGAGTGAGGATTGCAAAAGAGTTTCCAGACTCATGGCAAACTCCATCCCGGTACAATGGAAGGAGAAGTTCTCCAACTATTTTCCGGACATGATGCTCAAAGCTCTAGAAGACGTAGTCAATTTGAGAGTCACCAAGAGTACCAGAGGCAACTATGATGGACTTGTGGAAGATGTGACTAGGTCACTCTCGAACATGAGGATCAAGCCACCGCAAGATGGATGTCTCATCAAAGAGAGACAAGAAGTATGGGCTAAGGTCTATAACGCAAGACTTAGACCCGGGATGCCACTTCAAGCTCATGTGCTCAACATGACAAGGCTATTCACCCATCTGGAGCTAATTGGCAAACCAGTGGAAGATGAGCAAGCAGCTCTCATGCTACTAAGCTCACTCCACTCGGGGTATGTTGCATTAAAGATGCGACTTACGGCCAAGCGGAACAAACTTTCCTTGATGGAAGTTATTCAAGAGCTCCAAAAGACCTATTCTTGCAAGAAGGCTAAGGTTGCCCTGAGACCAAAGAAGAAGGAGTTCAAGAACAAAGCTAAGATGCGCTGCTTCTATTGTAGTAGACCCGGACACTACAAAAGAGAATGTAGCATGTATCTAGCAGATGAGGCGAATGGAAAAGTAACCTCGATCTCAGGTATCATCTTTACACTTGAACATAAGCAATTTATGAGGTATTAGATACCGGAAAAATTGGCTCACTATATGCTCCTATTTCAGGAACAAAGTGAACGATGCTTTTCAAGTGGATATGAGTACAAGTGGAAGAAGAAGATCAGATGATCTTTCAAAGAACACTTGTAACCTCATATTTTGTCTAGATTTAAAACTTGTTTAGTTTTATCTACCATATTTTGATCTTGTGGCGTTGGACGTCATTGTAAACTTGATCACAAGATATATTATCTTGTTTATATTTATGGAATGACACGTTTGTGTATTTGGACAAATTGTTTGTAATGATACCAAAAGAGCTAAGACCATGGAGTCAAATCAGACTTACTTGTGGCATTGTCGTCTTGGCCACATTAACATCAAACGCATCAAGAAACTTCTACAAGAAGGTGTTCTTGACTCTTTCGATTTAGAATCGTTTGAGAATTGCGAAGGATGTCTATTAGGCAAGATGATTAAACAGCCATTCTCCAAGTTGGGAGAAAGGGCAAGTGACTTATTGGGTCTTATACAAACCGATGTATGTGGACCAATGAGCTCAACCACAAGAAATGGACATCGATATTTCATCACTTTCACAGACGACTATAGTAGATATGACTATGTCTACCTCATGTCGCACAAATCTGAATCATTTGAAAAGTTCAAAGAATTTCAGAGTGAAGTTGAAAATCAGCTTGGCAAGAAAATCAAAGCCCTTCGATCGGATCGAGGTGGTGAATACTTGAGCCAAGAATTCGATGACCATCTGAAAGAAAAGGGTATACTTTCAGAATTGACACCTCTAGGAACTCCACAATGGAACGGAGTATCCGAAAGGAGAAATCGGACCTTGTTAGACATGGTACGATCAACAATGGGTCTTAGTGATCTTCCTATCTCTTTCTGGGGACACGCACTTCTAACTGCGGCACTAACACTGAACCGTGCTCCATCAAAAGCTGTAGAAAAGACTCCATATGAATTATGGACGAAGAAACCTCCTAGGTTATCTTTTCTAAAGATATGGGGATGCGAAGCATATGTCAAGAAATTGATCTCTGACAAACTTCATCCCAAATCTGACAAGGTTTACTTTGTGGGCTACCCAAAAGAAACCAAAGGGTATTACTTCTACAACAAATCGGAGAACAAAGTGTTTGTTGCTCGCGATGGTGTCTTTTTGGAGAAGGAGCACCTTTCCAAAATGACAAGTGGGAGGAAAATCGAACTCGACGAAGTTCGT
Organism: Chenopodium formosanum; assembly: GCA_024500155.1. Lineage (NCBI taxonomy): Eukaryota > Viridiplantae > Streptophyta > Magnoliopsida > Caryophyllales > Amaranthaceae > Chenopodium > Chenopodium formosanum. The sequence goes on from CM044861.1 coordinate 23,211,111, forward strand.
GAGGATGAGCAACAAAATCATAATGACAGTCAAAGTGCTCAAACAGCATCTGTTGACGCAGGTCAAAATGATCAAAATGTGCAAAGTCGAACCGACAATGCAAATGCTCAATCCATTACCCTACGTAGGTCTCTGAGGCCGAGATCTCAACCTGATAGATATCTTGGTTTAGTATTAACCGAGAATCAGGACATCCTGATTATGGATGGAGATGAACCGGCAACCTACAAGCAAGCGATGGCAAGCACCGACTCTGCTAAATGGCAAGAGGCCATGAGATCTGAAATGGATTCCATGTTTGAAAATCAAGTCTGGGACTTGGTTGACTTACCCGAAGGTTATATACCGATCGGATGTAAGTGGATTTTCAAGTTGAAAACCGACAAAGATGGAAATGTATTCATTTACAAAGCTAGATTGGTGGCAAAAGGTTACAGACAAGTTCATGGTATTGATTACGATGAAACCTTTTCACCAGTTGCAATGCTTAAATCCGTTCGGATCCTCCTAGCGATTGCTGCATATTATGACTATGAAATATGGCAGATGGACATCAAAACCGCCTTCTTTAATGGTTATTTGGAAGAAACTGTGTATATGACACAGCCCGAAGGTTTTGTTGACCAAAACAATGCTGGGAAAGTATGTAAGCTTAAGAAGTCCATTTATGGATTAAAGCAAGCAAGCAGAAGTTGGAATCTGCGTTTCGATGAAGCCATCAGTAAGTTTGGTTTTATCAAGAATCCAGATGAATCTTGTGTTTACAAGAAGGTCAGTGGGAGTAACATCGCCTTCCTAGTCATATATGTCGATGACATATTGCTCATTGGAAACAGCATTCCGTTGTTAGAGTCTGTAAAGGCCTGGCTTGGAAAGTGCTTCTCAATGAAAGACTTGGGAGAGGCTCAGTACATACTAGGAATCAAGATCTATAGGGATAGATCGAAAAGGATGATTGGATTGAGTCAAAGTACTTATATTGATAAGGTACTTGCTCGATTTGGCATGGAGGAGGCCAAAAGAGGTCACCTGCCAATGTCACATGACATAACCCTAAGCAAGAAGCAGTGTCCACAGACACCTGATGAGCGGGTAAGAATGAATCAGATTCCATATGCTTCGCTTATTGGATCTATCATGTATGCCATGATATGTACTAGGCCAGATGTGTCGTATGCCTTGAGTGCTACGAGCCGTTACCAATCAGACCCAGGAGAGGCGCATTGGACTGTGGCCAAAAATATCCTAAAGTACCTGAAAAGGAACAAGGATAAATTCCTGGTGTATGGTGGCTCTAAGGATTTGGTTGTGGAAGGTTATACCGACGCAAGCTTCCAGACAGACAGAGACGATTTCAAATCGCAATTTGGATATGTGTTCTGTCTAAATGGAGGAGCGTTTAGTTGGAAGAGCGCAAAGCAGAGTACAACTGCAGATTCTACAACTGAAGCCGAATACTTGGCAGCTGCTGAAGCAGCTAAGGAGGCTGTTTGGATTCGTAAGTTCGTTGGCGAACTTGATGTTGTACCCTCTATAAAGGGTCCAATAGCCCTCTATTGTGACAACAATGGAGCTATTGCTCAGGCTAGAGAACCTAGAGAACATCAGAAGGTCAAACATGTCAAGCGGCGATTTCACATGATTCGAGAATGGAAATCAGAGGGTGAAATCAGAATTTGCAAAGTTGGAACGGATGACAATGTAGCCGATCCACTTACTAAACCTTTGCCTCAAGTGAAGCACAACAAGCACGTTGAGGCAATGGGAATCAAGCATGTTGGAGACTGGCTTTGATTTCCTTGTTTAGTGTCTTTAGTTAATTTTGAGAAAAGTTAATGTAAGACACTAAGGAAAACCATTCATGTTTAGGAGTAATATAAAATTTCATGCAACATTTTATTACTCCATTATGCTATTTAATTGTGGTTTAGGATTAAATAATGAGTCCATTCGATTCTGAGAATATTCAAAATAGGGTATCAAGACCAGTCTTGGTAAGGAAACACCTATTAAGTGAACATTGAATATTATAATCGAAAATTATCCCTAATCAAGGTCATTTAAACGATGGACGATTAATGACCATTTGAGATTAGTGTGTAGTCTGATTTATAGCACCGTTTCATGTGCTACGAGGACATGATTGTCATAAATCATTTGCACAGGTATTGGTTTAGAACCATACTGGATCGATCTATGAGAATACTTTAAGAAATTAAAATTTTTTTTGTCATAAGTATACTTCTCATTATGGCTATTGGAACCTATTTCCTCGACCATGAGTAGTGGGAGTTCTCTTGTTTGAGTACTAGTTCGCTTTGATGTTGTCAAACGTCTGCCGTAATAGGGGATTATAACGGCAACACTCGGGCGGCTAGGTCCTCTCAGTAAGAGGAGCTACATTACAAGACTGGGAATGTCCCCCTAGTAAAATAGGGAAGATGTCTTTGTTGTATACAAGGCCTCTCGTAGAGCGAGACTGTAAAATGCATGGCCGTGCTCGGATGGATTTTAGAAATCATCTGTTTATTGACAGTCGGACTCGGAATCGGGAAACACTTCTGGACGTAATAAGGATGACAAGATAAATCTTACCTTATAGTTCATGAAGAGACATTAAGCGACATAGGAAAGGGCTGTACACAAAATGAGCACTTGTCCGGAAGGACAAGTGGGAGATTGAAAGGAATGGTGTCCTTCGAACAAGTGTACTATTCCGTTAGCGGGTTCAGAATTATTAGAAAGCTAATATATTCAGTAAGGTCAAGTGATCAGAATGCCTGGGTGGAGGCCGCTTCCGATCAGTAATATTAATGGATAATTAATGTTACAGCTTAATCTTGACTGAACCCTTCGGGTCACACCCAAGCATTCAACAAACCGAATCGACGAATTAATCCGGAAGGAATTAATGAGTCAACCGAGTAATATTTATTTAGACGTCGGAAATTCGAGCTTAGAGCGTCGAAACCGAGCGTCGGAATTCGAGTCGAAAAATAGTGAAAGACGAGACGAGAAATAGTAATAAATCAACAAAAGACCAAAATACCCCTAGCATCGGAATGCCCTAGCAAACCGAGTGCTAAGGGCGTATGGGCCTAGCATGGTGGCTAGCATGCGCACCAAGCCGAGCCTAGGCTGGTTGGTGCGTGCTAGCGCACCCATGCTAGCATGCTAGGCGTGCCAGCCCGCAACTGCTAGCAGCAGCATGGCTAGGCCATTGCTTGCTGCCTAGCAGTGCTGGCCGAGGCACAAGGCCAGCAGCAGCAGCCCGCACAAGCATGCTGGGCGTGCTGGCCAGCAGCAGCAGCAGCCCGCAAGCAAGTGCTGGGCTTGCTGGGCGTGGCTGCCATGGACAGCAGCACATGGCAGCCCACCTTGGCTGCCTTGGTGCCCAAGGGTGGGTGCCATGTGGCTTGTGGTCCTTGAGTGTGTGGGGAGTGTGTTGGCCGGCTATGGGAGAGGGAGTGGGGAGGAAGTTTGGTCCCCCCCTTCTCCAAATGGTCCTCACCTAACCACTCACATGAGCTTGCCACTTGTTGATTTATTACTAGCTTGATTATTAATTTTATTTTAGCTTTAAAATAAAATGGAAAAATCAAAGTATCCCACATTGATGGGAGAGCAAATGATACTCCCATCATTTCCTATAAATACCCATGTATGGGCATTGGGAATGATGCTTGAGTAAGAGTTGAAAAAGGCATCACAATTAGTGAAAACCTTTGAACTCAACATTATTACTCGGGTTTTGTTGGTCGGGTCTTGCTAACCCCAAGACATTGGACCTAGTCGGTTTTGTTGGTGCGGGTGGACTTCGTTGGAGGTCTTCGTGCGAGCGGGACTTGAAGCTTTCAAGTAAGAGCTCATTTGGAGCGAAGCACGCGTCAAGGGTAATTAGCTTAACTTAATCTTGTGATTAATTTAATTATGTTCATGGTTTTATTTATTGCGAGTGCGGTCTTGTTTTTGGGTTTGTTTCCGCGGTGAGTCGGACTCACCAAACCCCAACATGATTCACGTAAAATATATGTATTCATAACTGTGTAAGAAAATAAATCACAAAAACAAAGCATGTATTAAGGTTTTAAGGTCTTGTAGAACCAAAATCAAGCAAATTCAGGCAAAATAGTAAGAAGCATTCCCAAATTCTACATGCTCTTTCTAATGAACTTATAATTGTTTGAATCATGTGAAATATATGTATTTATAAATGCATAAGCATAGAAATCGCAAAAACTAAGCAATTTATAAGGTTTTAAGGTTTTGTAGAACTGAAATCAATCAAATTCGGGCAAAATAGTAAGAAGCATTCCCTTTTTCTGCATGCTCTTTTTAATAAACTTGAAAAAACTTGATTCATGTCAAATATATGTATTTATAACTTCCTAAAAATATAAATCACAAAAACAAAGCAAGATATAAGGTTTTAAGGTCTAGTAGAAAAAAAATCAAGCAAATTCGGGCAAAATAGTAAGAAGCCTTTCCATTTTCTACATGCTCTTTCTAATAAATTTATAAATTCTTGAATCATATAAAATATATATATTTATAATTTTCTAAGCAAATAAATCACAAAAAAATAGCAATTTATAAGGTTTTAAGGTGTTGTAGAGCCTAAATCAAGCAAATTTGGGCAAAATGGGAAAAAGCGTACCCATTTTCCACATGCTCTTTCTAATGAACTTGAAAAGGCTTGAATCATGTCAAATATATGTATTTATAACTTCCTAACCAAAGAAATGACAATAACCAAAGCAAATTATAAGGTTTTAAGGTTTTGTAGAACCAAAATCAAGCAAATTCAGGCAAAATAGAAAGAAGCATTCTCATTTTCTACATGCTCTTTCTAATGAACTACAAAAAACTTGAATAATGTTAAATATATGTATTTGTAATTCCTAATCATAGAAATAACAAAAACAAAGCAAGTTATAAGATTTTAAGGACTGGTAGAACCGAAATCAAACAAATTCGAGCAAAATAGGAAGAAGCACCCATATTTTACATGCTTTTTCTAATGAACTTGAAAAGGCTTGATTCATGTCAAATATAGGTATTTATAACTTCCTAAAAAAAGAAATCACAAAAACAAGGATGTTATAAGGTTTTAAGGTCTTGTAGAACCAAAATCAACCAAATTCGGCCCAAATGATAAAAAGCGTTCCCATTTCCTGCTTTCATCTTTCTAATGAAATTATAAAGGCTTGAATGATGTCAAATATATGTATTAGTAACTGGCTAAGCATAGAAATCACTAAGACAAAGCAAGGTATAAGGTTTTAAGGTCTATTAGAACAGAAATCAAGCGACTTCGACAATAATGGGAAAAAGCGTTCCCATTTTCTACATGTTCTTTCTAATGAACTTAAAAAGGCTTGATTCATGTCAAACATATGTATTTATAACTTCCTAAGAAAAGAAATCACAAAAACATAGCATGTTATAAGGTTTTAAGGTCTTGTAGAACCAAAATCAAGCAAATTCGGCCATAATAGTAAGAAGCATTCCCATTTTATACATGCTCTTTCTAATGAACTTACAAAATAATATATATTATTTTATCGCCTTTGTTTTATTGCTAAAATTGATTGAACGATTATTAATTCCTTCTAATATTTCTTTTGTATAGAATAAGATGACTTGTTTTCGTTTTTATTTATTAAAACATATTATGTAAATTACTTCAATGACTCTTAATAAATTAGCAACAATTTATAACACAACTTTCTTCTAATGGCAACAAATTAAAATGTGATGTCATTTTAGCAAGAAATAGTAAAACAAGTGTCCCTAATAGCAACAACTAGAAATTTTGTTGCCAAACGTTTTGTAAAATGGCATTGCTAAATGACAACAAATAAAAAATCTGTTGTCATATAGCAACAACAACGAGACGGCTAATTTCTAATAGGAACAACTCAAAAATTTAGTGCCTCAATTTGATTCTAAATCGCTACAAATAAAAAATTAGTTGTCAGAATTTGTTGATATATGGAAACGAGACAAAATTGATGAAATTTAGCAACAACTAGTAAGACAACTTGTTTTCAATAGCAACAAAAAAGAGATATATTGAATCAAATGAAAGTCAAATGCATTCAACAAAGGTAATTGGGTCAAATGAAAGTCAAACACATTGATACAAAGCTTTTTGAATCAAATAAAACTTAAATACATTCAACAAAGCTAATTGAGTCAAATGAAAGTCAAACACATTCAACAACGCTTTTTAAATCAAATGAAAGTCAAATGCATTCAACAAAGACAATTGAGTCAAATGAAAGTCAAACACATTCAAACAAAGCTTTTTGAATCAAATGAAAGTCAAATGCATTCAACAAAGGTAATTGGGTCAAATGAAAGTCAAACACATTGATACAAAGCTTTTTGAATCAAATAAAACTTAAATGCATTCAACAAAGCTAATTGAGTCAAATGATAGTCAAACACATTCAACAACGCTTTCTAAATCAAATGAAAGTCAAATGCATTCAACAAAGACAATTGAGTCAAATGAAAGTCAAACACATTCAAACAAAGCTTTTTGAATCAAATGAAAGTCAAATACATTCAACAAAGATAATTGAGTCATATGAAAGTCAAACACATTTAAACCAAGCTTTTTGAATCAAATGGAAGTCTAATGCATTCAACATATCTTTTTAACTCAAATGAAAGTCAAACACATTCAAACAAAGCTTTTTGAATCTAATGAAAGTCAAATGCATTCAACAAAGCTTTTTGACTCAAATGAAAGTCAAACACATTCAAACAAAGCTCTTTGAATCAAATGAAAGTCAAATGCATTCAACAAAGCTTATTGAGACAAATGAAAGTCAAATACTTTCAACAAAGCTTTTTGAATCAAATGAATGTAAAATCCAACAACTAGTAAGACGGCTAATTTCTAATAGGAACAATTCAAAAATTTGTTGCCTCAATTAGTTTCTAAATCGATACAAATAAAAAATTAGTTGATAGAATTTGTTGACATATGAAAACAAGACAAAATTTGAGGAAATCTAGCAACAACTAGTAAAACAACTTGTATTCAAAAGCAACAAAATAGAGATATATTGAATCAAATGAAAGACAAATGCATTCAACAAAGGTAACTGGGTCAAATAAAAGTCAAACACATTCATACAAAGCTTTTTCAATCAAATAAAACTCAAATGCATTCAACCAAGCTAATTGAGTCAAATGAAAGTCAAACACATTAAACAACGCTTTTTGAACCAAATGAAAGTCAAATGCATTCAACAAAGATAATTAAGTCAAATGAAAGTCAAACTCATTCAAACAAAGGTTCTTGAATCAAATAAAGTCAAATGCATTCAACAAAGATTTTTAACTCAAATAAAAGTCAAACACGTTCAAACAAAGCTTTTTAAATCAAATGAAAGTCAAATGTATTCAACAAGGATAATTGAGTCAAATGAAAGTCAAACACATTCATACAAAGCTTTTGGAATTAAATGAAAGTCAAATGCATTCAATAAAGGTAATTGAGTCAAATGAAAGTCAAACACTTTCAAACAAAGTTTTTTGAATCAAATCAAAGATAAATGAATTCATCGTAGTTGATTAAGTCAAATGAAAGTCAAACACATTCAAACAATGCTTTTTTAATCAAATGAAAGTCAAATGCATTCAATAAAGCTAAATTGAGTAAAATGAAAGACAAACTCATTCAACAAAGCTTTTTGAACCAAATGAAAGTCAAACACATTCAAACAGAGCTTTTAAAATCAAATGAAAGTCAAATGCATTCAACGAAGATAATTGAGTCAAATGAAAGTCAAACACATTCATACAAAGCTTTTTTAATCAAATGAAAGTAAAATACATTCAACAAAGCTAATTGAGTCAAATAAAAGTAAAACACATTCAAACAAAGCTTTTTGAATTAAATGAAGGTGAAATGCAATTAACATAGCTAATTAAGTCAAATGAAAGTCAAAACACATTCAAACAAAGCTTTTAAAATCAAGTGAAAGTCAAATGCATTCAACGAAGATAATTGAGTCAAATTAAAGTAAAAAACATTCAAAAAAAGCTTTTTGAATCAAATGAAAGTCAAATGCATTCTACAAAGCTAATTAAGTCAAATGAAAGTCAAACACATTCAAACAATGCTTTTTGAATCAAACGAAAGTCAAATGCATTCAACAAAGATAATTGACTCAAATGAAAGTCAAAGACATTCATACAAAGCTTTTTGAATCAAATGAATGTCAAACAAATTCAAACAAAGCATTTTGAATCAAATGAAAGTCAAACGCTTTAAACAAAGATAATTGAGTCAAATGAAAGTCAAACACATTCAAACAAAGCTTTTTGAATCAAATTAAATTCAAATGCATTTAATAAAGCTTTTTGACTCAAATGAAAGTCAAACACATTCAAATAAAGCTTTTTAAATCAAATGAAAGTCAAATGCATTCAACAAAGTTTATTGAGTTAAATAAAGTCTAACACATTCAAACAATGCTTTTTTAATCAAATGAAAGTCAAATGCATTCAACAAATCTAATTGAGTAAAATGAAAGTCAAACTCATTCAACAAAGCTTGTTGAACCAAATGAAAGTCAAACACATTTAAATAAAGGTTTTAAAATCAAATGAAAGTCAAATGCATTCAACAAAGCTAATTGAGTAAAAAGAAAATCAAACACATTCAACAAAGCTTTTTGAACCAAATGAAAGTCAAACACAATCAAACAAAGCTTTTTAAATCTAATGAAACTCAAATGTATTCAAAGAAGCTAATTGAGTCAAATGAAAGTCAAACACATTCATACAAAGCTTTTTGAATCAATTGAAAGTCAATTGCATTCAAAAAGGATAATTGAGTCAAATGAAAGTCAAGCACATTCAAACAAAGCTTTTTGAATCAAATGAAAGTCAAATGCATTGAAAAAAGCTAATTGACTCAAATGAAAGTCAAACACATACAAACAAAGCTTTTTATATTAAACGAAAGTCAAGTGCATTCAACAATGCTTTATAACTCAAATGAAAGTCAACACCTTCAAACAAAGCTTTTTGAATCAAATGAAAATCAAATGCATTCAACAAACATAATTAAGTAATATGAAAGTCATACACATTCTAACAAAGCTAATTGAGTCAAATGAAAGTCCAACACATTTAATCAAAGCTTTTTGAATCAAATAAAAGTCAAATGCATTCAACAATGATTTTTGACTCAAATGAAAGTCAAGCACCTTTAAACAAAGCGTTTTGAATCAAATAAAAGTCAAATGCATTCAATAAAGAAAATTGTGTCAAATTAAAGTCAAACACACACATAAAAAGCTTTTTGAAACAAATGAAAGTCAAATGCGTTCAACAAAAATAATTGAGTCAAATGAAAGTCAAACACATTCAACAACGCTTTTTAAATCAAATGAAAGTCAAATGCATTCAACAAAGACAATTGAGTCAAATGAAAGTCAAACACATTCAAACAAAGCTTTTTGAATCAAATGAAAGTCAAATGCATTCAACAAAGGTAATTGGGTCAAATGAAAGTCAAACACATTGATACAAAGCTTTTTGAATCAAATAAAACTTAAATGCATTCAACAAAGCTAATTGAGTCAAATGATAGTCAAACACATTCAACAACGCTTTCTAAATCAAATGAAAGTCAAATGCATTCAACAAAGACAATTGAGTCAAATGAAAGTCAAACACATTCAAACAAAGCTTTTTGAATCAAATGAAAGTCAAATACATTCAACAAAGATAATTGAGTCATATGAAAGTCAAACACATTTAAACCAAGCTTTTTGAATCAAATGGAAGTCTAATGCATTCAACATATCTTTTTAACTCAAATGAAAGTCAAACACATTCAAACAAAGCTTTTTGAATCTAATGAAAGTCAAATGCATTCAACAAAGCTTTTTGACTCAAATGAAAGTCAAACACATTCAAACAAAGCTCTTTGAATCAAATGAAAGTCAAATGCATTCAACAAAGCTTATTGAGACAAATGAAAGTCAAATACTTTCAACAAAGCTTTTTGAATCAAATGAATGTAAAATCCAACAACTAGTAAGACGGCTAATTTCTAATAGGAACAATTCAAAAATTTGTTGCCTCAATTAGTTTCTAAATCGATACAAATAAAAAATTAGTTGATAGAATTTGTTGACATATGAAAACAAGACAAAATTTGAGGAAATCTAGCAACAACTAGTAAAACAACTTGTATTCAAAAGCAACAAAATAGAGATATATTGAATCAAATGAAAGACAAATGCATTCAACAAAGGTAACTGGGTCAAATAAAAGTCAAACACATTCATACAAAGCTTTTTCAATCAAATAAAACTCAAATGCATTCAACCAAGCTAATTGAGTCAAATGAAAGTCAAACACATTAAACAACGCTTTTTGAACCAAATGAAAGTCAAATGCATTCAACAAAGATAATTAAGTCAAATGAAAGTCAAACTCATTCAAACAAAGGTTCTTGAATCAAATAAAGTCAAATGCATTCAACAAAGATTTTTAACTCAAATAAAAGTCAAACACGTTCAAACAAAGCTTTTTAAATCAAATGAAAGTCAAATGTATTCAACAAGGATAATTGAGTCAAATGAAAGTCAAACACATTCATACAAAGCTTTTGGAATTAAATGAAAGTCAAATGCATTCAATAAAGGTAATTGAGTCAAATGAAAGTCAAACACTTTCAAACAAAGTTTTTTGAATCAAATCAAAGATAAATGAATTCATCGTAGTTGATTAAGTCAAATGAAAGTCAAACACATTCAAACAATGCTTTTTTAATCAAATGAAAGTCAAATGCATTCAATAAAGCTAAATTGAGTAAAATGAAAGACAAACTCATTCAACAAAGCTTTTTGAACCAAATGAAAGTCAAACACATTCAAACAGAGCTTTTAAAATCAAATGAAAGTCAAATGCATTCAACGAAGATAATTGAGTCAAATGAAAGTCAAACACATTCATACAAAGCTTTTTTAATCAAATGAAAGTAAAATACATTCAACAAAGCTAATTGAGTCAAATAAAAGTAAAACACATTCAAACAAAGCTTTTTGAATTAAATGAAAGTGAAATGCAATTAACATAGCTAATTAAGTCAAATGAAAGTCAAAACACATTCAAACAAAGCTTTTAAAATCAAGTGAAAGTCAAATGCATTCAACGAAGATAATTGAGTCAAATTAAAGTAAAAAACATTCAAAAAAAGCTTTTTGAATCAAATGAAAGTCAAATGCATTCTACAAAGCTAATTAAGTCAAATGAAAGTCAAACACATTCAAACAATGCTTTTTGAATCAAACGAAAGTCAAATGCATTCAACAAAGATAATTGACTCAAATGAAAGTCAAAGACATTCATACAAAGCTTTTTGAATCAAATGAATGTCAAACAAATTCAAACAAAGCATTTTGAATCAAATGAAAGTCAAACGCTTTAAACAAAGATAATTGAGTCAAATGAAAGTCAAACACATTCAAACAAAGCTTTTTGAATCAAATTAAATTCAAATGCATTTAATAAAGCTTTTTGACTCAAATGAAAGTCAAACACATTCAAATAAAGCTTTTTAAATCAAATGAAAGTCAAATGCATTCAACAAAGTTTATTGAGTTAAATAAAGTCTAACACATTCAAACAATGCTTTTTTAATCAAATGAAAGTCAAATGCATTCAACAAATCTAATTGAGTAAAATGAAAGTCAAACTCATTCAACAAAGCTTGTTGAACCAAATGAAAGTCAAACACATTTAAATAAAGGTTTTAAAATCAAATGAAAGTCAAATGCATTCAACAAAGCTAATTGAGTAAAAAGAAAATCAAACACATTCAACAAAGCTTTTTGAACCAAATGAAAGTCAAACACAATCAAACAAAGCTTTTTAAATCTAATGAAACTCAAATGTATTCAAAGAAGCTAATTGAGTCAAATGAAAGTCAAACACATTCATACAAAGCTTTTTGAATCAATTGAAAGTCAATTGCATTCAAAAAGGATAATTGAGTCAAATGAAAGTCAAGCACATTCAAACAAAGCTTTTTGAATCAAATGAAAGTCAAATGCATTGAAAAAAGCTAATTGACTCAAATGAAAGTCAAACACATACAAACAAAGCTTTTTATATTAAACGAAAGTCAAGTGCATTCAACAATGCTTTATAACTCAAATGAAAGTCAACACCTTCAAACAAAGCTTTTTGAATCAAATGAAAATCAAATGCATTCAACAAACATAATTAAGTAATATGAAAGTCATACACATTCTAACAAAGCTAATTGAGTCAAATGAAAGTCCAACACATTTAATCAAAGCTTTTTGAATCAAATAAAAGTCAAATGCATTCAACAATGATTTTTGACTCAAATGAAAGTCAAGCACCTTTAAACAAAGCGTTTTGAATCAAATAAAAGTCAAATGCATTCAATAAAGAAAATTGTGTCAAATTAAAGTCAAACACACACATAAAAAGCTTTTTGAAACAAATGAAAGTCAAATGCGTTCAACAAAAATAATTGAGTCAAATGAAATTAAAACACATTCAAACAAAGCGTTTTATATCAAATGAAAGTCTAATGCATTCAACAAAGGTAATTGAGTCAAATGAAAGTCAAACACATTCAAACAAAGCTTTTTCAATCAAATGAAAGTGAAATTCAATTAACAAAGCTAATTGAGTCAAATGAATGTCAAACACATTCATACAAAACTAATTGAGTTAAATGAAAGTCAAATGCAGTCTACAAAGCTAATTGAGTCAAATTAAAGTCAAACACATTCAAACAATGCTTTTTGAATCAAACTAAAGTCAAATGCATTCGACAAAGCTAATTGAGTAAAATGAAAGTCAAACACATTGAAAGAAAGCTTTTGTATCAAATGAAAGTAAAATGCATTCAACAAAGCTAATTGAGTCAAATGAAAGTCAAACACATTCAAACATTGGTTTTTGAATCAAATGAAAGACAAATGCATTCAAGAAAGATAATTGAGTCTAATTAAAGTAAAACATATTCATACGAAGCTTTTTGAATCAAATGAAAGTCAAATGCATTCAACTAAGCTAATTGAGTCAAATGAAATTCAAACGCATTCAAACGAAGCTTTTTGAATCAAATGAAAGTAAAATGCATTCAACAAAGGTAATTGAGTCAAATAAAAGTCAAACACATTCAACAACGCTTGTTGAATTAAATGAAAGTTAAATGTAATTAACAAAGCTAATTGAGTCAAATGAAAGTCAAACACATTATACAAAGATAATTGAGTCAAATTAAAATTTTGTTTTTGCGAGATGTTGTAAGTCGGTAACCCAGCCTCCCGTAATTGCTTTTACTCTTCAATAAGAGGTCGCAAGTACACATCGAGATTCCCTTTAGGATTCTTCGGACCTGGAATTATCAAACTTAGAAACATAAAAGGTTTCTTCATGCACAATTCAGGTGGAAGATTATACGGAGTTAAAATGACGGGCCAACAAGAATATTGCCTTCCTGTCTTTCCTGAAAGGAATGGTGTCCTTCGAACAAGTGTACTATTCCGTTAGCGGGTTCAGAATTATTAGAAAGCTAATATATTCAGTAAGGTCAAGTGATCGGAATGCTTGGGTGGAGGCCGCTTCCGATCAGTAATATTAATGGATAATTAATGTTACAGCTTAATCTTGACTGAACCCTTCGGGTCACACCCAAGCATTCAACAAACCGAATCGACGAATTAATTCGGAAGGAATTAATGAGTCAAACCGAGTAATATTTATTTAGACGTCGGAAATTCGAGCTTAGAGCGTCGAAACCGAACGTCGGAAGTCGAGTCGAAAAATAGTGAAAGACGAGACGAGAAATAGTAATAAATCAACAAAAGACCAAAATGCCCCTAGCATCGGAATGCCCTAGCAAACCGAGTGCTAAGGGCATATGGCCTAGCATGGTGGCTAGCATGCGCACCAAGCCGAGGCTAGGCTGGCTGGTGCGTGCTAGCGCACCCATGCTAGCATGCTAGGCGCGCCAGCCCGCAACTGCTAGCAGCAGCACGGCTGGCTGCCTAGCGTTGCTAGCCGAGGCACAAGGCCAGCAGCAAGCCCGCACAAGCATGCGGGGCATGCTGGCCAGCAGCAGCAGCAGCCCGCATGCTTGCTGGGCCTGCTGTGCGTGGCTGCCGTGGACAAGCACCACATGGCAGCCCACCTTGGCTGCCTTGGTGCCCAAGGGTGGGTGCCATGTGGCTTGAGGTGCATGTGTGTGTGTTGAGTGTGTTGGCCGAATATGGGAGAGGGAGTGGGGAGCAAGTTTGGTCCCCCCCTTCTCCAAATGGTCCTCACCTAACCACTCACATGAGCTTGCCACTTGTTGATTTATTACTAGCTTGATTATTAATTTTATTTTAGCTTTAAAATAAAATGGAAAAATCAAAGTATCCCACATTGATGGGAGAGCAAATGATACTCCCATCATTTCCTATAAATACCCATGTATGGGCATTGGGAATGATGCTTGAGTAAGAGTTGAAAAAGGCATCACAATTAGTGAAAACCTTTGAACTCAATATTATTACTCGGGTTTTATTGGTCGGGTCTTGCTAACCCCAAGACATTGGACCTAGTCGGTTTTGTTAGTGCGGGTGGACTTCGTTGGAGGTCTCCGTGCGAGCGGGACTTGAAGCTTTCAAGTAAGAGCTCATTTGGAGCGAAGCACGCGTCAAAGGTAATTAGCTTAACTTAATCTTGTGATTAATTTAATTATGTTCATGGTTTTATTTATTGCGAGTGCGTTCTTGGTTTTGGGTTTATTTCCGCGGTGAGTCGGACTCACCAAACCCCAACAGCGGTATCGGAGCCTCGCTCGTTTATTTTTAAAATCATGATATTTTCAAGGTGTTATTATGGCTTATTTTTTTCTGGTTTAAGTTGCTGATTATATTAGTAACTCGGTTTTGTATTTTTAACCTCGTATTTGAGCTATCTTCAGCCCCGAACTCAGATTTCGACCCAAAAATAGTGAATTTTGGGTGGAAAAGGTGTTCTGGAAATGGTTTTACCCTCACAGGGCTCGGTTTTTAGCCAAAAAACGACCAGAAATGCATTTTTCGAGGGATTTTTCGTTTTGACGAAAAATTTTAAGTCTTTCTAACCTTGAAAATTGATTGCATATTTATGGTGGTTATGTATATGGTTCTTTCCTTATTTTATATGCAATCTTAGACCACTTTAAGCATGATTACTTGGTAGTAATTGGTGCTTGAAAGTTTGGTTTTATTTTTCACATAATTGCAAATTAATTGCATTGAGTGTGAAATAGTTGTTATTTGATGCTTCCAAGTATTAAAGATTCAATCTTTACTTACGATAAGTGATTGAAACTTTGAGTTACTAAATTCCATGAATTTTGGTTAAACTTTGTTGATTTAATCATTTTTTAGTTGATTGGAATCATAAAGATTAAAACTTGTGATAAAAAATTAGTTTATCTTCATATTGGAAGATGTAATTTTTCATGAAGTCACAAGTATTAAAGTTGGAGTCTTTATTGAACTTATGTTCATTTTTCCAACTCCCTTTTATTTTGTCAAAATCTCAAGATTAATTTAAAGTGATTAAATTAATAGTGAGAAATGCCCTAATTATTTTGTTACACCAAGTTAGACCAATTTTATTAAAGAATGATTCTTGGTAATAAATTTGGTTAATTGCTTTGGATGAATTATTTAAGTTGGACTTGTTATTTTTCATTTTTCCTCAAAATAATTGATTCTAAAATTAATTTAGAATTAATTTATAATGTCACACGCAAAATTCGATAATTTTCAAAGCATTAGCACGCAACACGAGGCCTAAGAGCCCCGAGCTAGCTCTCGGCCAGCTGGGCTGCTCACGCAACCCATATGTGGCTGCCGAGGCTGCTGGGTGCCTCGTGCCTTGGTGCGTGGTGCTAAGTGTGCGAGGATTGGCGTGGGCTGCTGCTCGCTGCCAGCCACACCCCGCACCAGCCAGCTACGAGCAGCAGCATGGCGCAGCAGCGCCTTGTGCTGTGCGCGCTGTGCTTGCTGCCTCGCTTGGCTTGGCTGGGCGTGGCGTGTGTGAGCACAAGCAGCCCATGGGCATGCTTGGTGTTGCGGGGTGCCGATGGTTATGCTACGAGCTTGTTGTACGGTATGTACGATTTAATAATTAGCATAATAACCCCGGGTTATTAAGTCGATGCTAATTTCAAGGTTAATTATATTTTAGCATTGCTTAATGTATATTAATAAGGGTAATTTTGGGTTCCAAGTCTTAGTGCTAGGCACTTAGACATTATGGAATTCGTAATTTTGCTTAACTTGTCGTTTTATTTTAATTATTTTGTTTATTTAATTAAAATTTTGGAGGCTAGGCCTCGGGTTTATGAGCGACATTTGCAAAATTAATTTTGACAAATATTTGGGTTCACCGACTTAATTAATTGGATTAATTAAGTTTGGATGCGGAATTTAGTGGGAGCGTATCTTAGTCATTACCTTAACCGGATAAAACAACTTTGACTAGTTTAATTAGGCGTGTTAATTGAATTAACCACCCAGATTAATTACTAGTTCGCGCGCGGTTTTATGCATTGTTACTTGTTTGATCGTTGTAAAATGCATGGGCCATTCACAGATAGTGAATGGATGAATGGAATGTAAAATTCTCTCACAGGTTTTATGAAATGGCAACTAGTGGGGCCCGATTAGGATAGAAAATACGGACTATGATCCGTGATGTATTTTTGTAAATCTAAATACAGTCTGCGAACCGTTGAGTATTTTTGTACCTTAATATTTAGATTAGTCCTAATCGTAGACACTAGCAATTATATTATTTGGTCAAGTCTTGAAGACAGGGTTCTTAGAAGACGAAGCCATTATATTGCAAAAGAAGACCTTTTGAAGACTTGAAGATCTCAAGGGGTCATGCTAGTTGCCAAATGCATCTCTATTTATGTCTTCGATATATATTTATGTTTATATATATGAATTATATGTTAGATGCATGGTTAGGATTTCAAATGTTGAGATGATTAATTAAGTTCACTTAAATCAACCAACATAGAAACCCTAGGTCCCTTAAAATTGAGTAAAACTTGCCATTCCAAAACACACTTACCAACCGAACGAGGGTAGTGGTGGGCTACGCCAAAGCGAGGCATCACTACTTCTCCAAGGAACGTAAGGCATACTAGGTATGCAAGTGGTTTTGGTTATACTCAACGATATGAGTGATGGAGTCCTAACATGTCGTGGCAAAGTGAATAAATTGTTTAGAGAGCATGGGATGCGACGATTTATTCAACCAAGAGTGGCTTGGAGCCATTAGCAAAGCGTTGCTTACCTTAGGAGATTGAGTGTTAAGACAAGCCAAAGCATGCTTAACCACTCTTTGTTTCTTTGGATCTTGGAATCGACTTATTCTCACCAAAATTGGGGACAATCTTTAATGTGTGAATAAGACGTTTTAAATAAGTTTGATTATAATGCATGATTTCAATCTTATTTAAGTATAATGAATGGTTTTAAATTCTTTCAATTGTAGAATCATGTCTTCAACTAATAACTCGAACAACTTACGCTCAATTCTCGACAAGGAGAAATTGAGTGGGCCAAATTTTCTTGATTGGCAAAGGAATTTGCGTATTGTTCTCATGCAAGAGCAAAAGGAATATGTCCTTGATGAGGAAATGCCCGAGACTCCCAATGAGGAGGTGACTCAAGCTGCCCTAAATCGATGGCAAAGTGCCAATCGAGATGTCAAATGTATTATGCTGGCCACAATGTCTCCTGAGCTTCAAAAGACATTTTTTGAAAAGGAGACGGCTTTTGAGATCATTTCTGAATTGCAGAATATGTTCCAAGAGCAGGCCCGAACTGAAAGGTTTGAAACCCACAGGCAGATCCTTGAGAGCAAGCTCAAGAAAGGAGAGCCAGTCAGCCCACATGTACTCAAAATGATTGGATTGTTTGAAAACATGGGAAGGCTTGATGCGGGGTATTCAACCGAGATGGCAATTGACATTATTCTCCACTCGCTGCATAAAGGCTATGATCAGTTCAAGATGAACTATAATATGCACAGCATGGAGAAAACCCTCACCGAGCTTCATGGTATGTTGAAGCAAGCTGAGCAAACGCTCAAGGATGAGGGAAAGCATGACATGCTCATGATTAAAAAGGGCAAGCCGTTCAAATTTTCGGGCAAGAAGAAGAAAGGCTTTAAGGGGAAAGGTAAGAAGAAAACTTTTCCGCCTAAGTCTAAAGCTACCAAGGATAAGAAGGTAGCGTCTTCTAAATCTGATTCCAAATGTTTCTACTGTAAGAAGAAGGGACATTGGAAGAGAGATTGCCTCAAGTTCAAGGAGGATAAGAAGAACGGAACCGTTGCTTCTGAATCAGGTATATTCGTTATAGACTTTAACTTCACTAGCTTAACATTATGGGTATTAGATACCGGATGTGGCTCACACCTTTGTTCCAATTCTCAGGGACTAAGGAACGCTAGAAGGCTACAGAAGGGAGAGATTGAACTCCGGGTCGGCAATGGAGCCAGAATTGGTGCCGTATCCGTAGGAACTCTCAGTTTGTCTTTGCCCACCGGGCTAGTTTTGGAACTCGATAATGTTTATTATGTTCCCAACATTACCAAAAACATTATTTCAATTTCGGCGTTGGACGCCAAAGGTTTTGAATTTCGAGTAAAGGACAAAGAATGTTCATTTTATCTCGATAATGTTTTATATGGTATTGCACATTCTGAAAATGGTCTTTATGTGCTTTCGTTAGACAAACAAGTTTATAATGTGAATAATGATACCAAAAGAGCTAAGACCATGGAGTCAAATCAGACTTACTTGTGGCATTGTCGTCTTGGCCACATTAACATCAAACGCATCAAGAAACTTCTACAAGAAGGTGTTCTTGACTCTTTCGATTTAGAATCGTTTGAGAATTGCGAAGGATGTTTATTAGGCAAGATGATTAAACAGCCATTCTCCAAGTTGGGAGAAAGGGCAAGTGACTTATTGGGTCTTATACATACCGATGTATGTGGACCAATGAGCTCAACCACAAGAAATAGACATCGATATTTCATCACTTTCACAGACGACTATAGTAGATATGGCTATGTCTACCTCATGTCGCACAAATCTGAATCATTTGAAAAGTTCAAAGAATTTCAGAGTGAAGTTGAAAATCAACTTGGCAAGAAAATCAAAGCCCTTCGATCGGATCGAGGTGGTGAATACTTGAGCCAAGAATTCGATGACCATCTGAAAGAAAAAGGTATACTTTCAGAATTGACACCTCCAGGAACTCCACAATGGAACGGAGTATCCGAAAGGAGAAATCGGACCTTGTTAGACATGGTACGATCAACAATGGGTCTTAGTGATCTTCCTATCTCTTTCTGGGGACACGCACTTCTAACTGCGGCACTAACACTGAACCGTGCTCCATCAAAAGCTGTAGAAAAGACTCCATATGAATTATGGACGAAGAAACCTCCTAGGTTATCTTTTCTAAAGATATGGGGATGCGAAGCATATGTCAAGAAATTGATCTCTGACCAACTTCATCCCAAATCTGACAAGGTTTACTTTGTGGGCTACCCAAAAGAAACCAAAGGGTATTACTTCTACAACAAATCGGAGAACAAAGTGTTTGTTGCTCGCGATGGTGTCTTTTTGGAGAAGGAGCACCTTTCCAAAATGACAAGTGGGAGGAAAATCGAACTCGACGAAGTTCGTGAGGATGAGCAACAAAATCATAATGACAGTCAAAGTGCTCAAACAGCATCTGTTGACGCAGGTCAAAATGATCAAAATGTGCAAAGTCGAACCGACAATGCAAATGCTCAATCCATTACCCTACGTAGGTCTCTGAGGCCGAGATCTCAACCTGATAGATATCTTGGTTTAGTATTAACCGAGAATCAGGACATCCTGATTATGGATGGAGATGAACCAGCAACCTACAAGCAAGCGATGGCAAGCACCGACTCTGCTAAATGGCAAGAGGCCATGAGATCTGAAATGGATTCCATGTTTGAAAATCAAGTCTGGGACTTGGTTGACTTACCCGATGGTTATACACCGATCGGATGTAAGTGGATTTTCAAGTTGAAAACCGACAAAGATGGAAATGTATTCATTTACAAAGCTAGATTGGTGGCAAAAGGTTACAGACAAGTTCATGGTATTGATTACGATGAAACCTTTTCACCAGTTGCAATGCTTAAATCCGTTCGGATCCTCCTAGCAATTGCTGCATATTACGACTATGAAATATGGCAGATGGACGTTAAAACCGCCTTCCTTAATGGTTATTTGGAAGAAACTGTGTATATGACACAGCCTGAAGGTTTTGTTGACCAAAACAATGCTGGGAAAGTATGTAAGCTTAAGAAGTCCATTTATGGATTAAAGCAAGCAAGCAGAAGTTGGAATCTGCGTTTCGATGAAGCCATCAGTAAGTTTGGTTTTATCAAGAATCCAGATGAATCTTGTGTTTACAAGAAGGTCAGTGGGAGTAACATCGCCTTCCTAGTCTTATATGTCGATGACATATTGCTCATTGGAAACAGCATTCCGTTGTTAGAGTCTGTAAAGGCCTGGCTTGGAAAGTGCTTCTCAATGAAAGACTTGGGAGAGGCTCAGTACATACTAGGCATCAAGATCTATAGGGATAGATCGAAAAGGATGATTGGATTGAGTCAAAGTACTTATATTGATAAGGTACTTGCTCGATTTGGCATGGAGGAGGCCAAGAGAGGTCACCTGCCAATGTCACATGGCATAACCCTAAGCAAGAAGCAGTGTCCACAGACACCTGATGAGCGGGAAAGAATGAATCAGATTCCATATGCTTCGCTTATTGGATCTATCATGTATGCCATGATATGTACTAGGCCAGATGTGTCGTATGCCTTGAGTGCTACGAGCCGTTATCAATCAGACCCAGGAGAGGCGCATTGGACTGCGGCCAAAAATATCCTAAAGTACCTGAAAAGGAACAAGGATAAATTCCTGGTGTATGGTGGCACAAAGGATTTGGTTGTGGAAGGTTATACCGACGCAAGCTTCCAGACAGACAGAGACGATTTCAAATCGCAATCTGGATATGTGTTCTGTCTAAATGGAGGGGCGTTTAGTTGGAAGAGCGCAAAGCAGAGTACAACTGCAGATTCTACAACTGAAGCCGAATACTTGGCAGCTGCTGAAGCAGCTAAGGAGGCTGTTTGGATTCGTAAGTTCGTTGGCGAACTTGATGTTGTACCCTCTATAAAGGGTCCAATAGCCCTCTATTGTGACAACAATGGAGCTATTGCTCAGGCCAGAGAACCTAGAGAACATCAGAAGGTCAAACATGTCAAGCGGCGATTTCACATGATTCGAGAATGGAAATCAGAGGGTGAAATCAGAATTTGCAAAGTTGGAACGGATGACAATGTAGCCGATCCACTTACTAAACCTTTGCCTCAAGTGAAGCACAACAAGCACGTTGAGGCAATGGGAATCAAGCATGTTGGAGACTGGCTTTGATTTCCTTGTTTAGTGTTTCAGTTAATTTTGAGAAAAGTTAATGTAAGACACTAAAGAAAACCATTCATGTTTTGGGAGTGATATAAAATTTCATGCAACATTTTATTACTCCATTATGCTATTTAATTGTGGTTTAGGATTAAATAATGAGTCCATTCGATTCTGAGAATATTCAAAATAGGGTATCAAGACCAGTCTTGGTAAGGAAACACCTATTAAGTGAACATTGAATATTATAATCGAAAATTATCCCTAATCAAGGTCATTTAAACGATGGACGATTAATGACCATTTGAGATTAGTGTGTAGTCTGATTTATAGCACCGTTTCATGTGCTACGAGGACATGATTGTCATAAATCATTTGCACAGGTATTGGTTTAGAACCATACTGGATCGACCTATGAGAATACTTTAAGAAATTTAAAATTTTTGTCATAAGTATACTTCTCATTATGGCTATCGGAACCTATTTCCTCAACCATGAGTAGTGGGAGTTCTCTTGTTTGAGTACTAGTTCGCTTTGATGTTGTCAAACGTCTGCCGTAATAGGGGATTATAACGGCAACACTCGGGCGGCTAGGTCCTCTCAGTAAGAGGAGCTACATTACAAGACTGGGAATGTCCCCCTAGTAAAGTAGGGAAGATGTCTTTGTTGTATACAAGGCCTCTCGTAGAGCGAGACTGTAAAATGCATGGCCGTGCTCGGATGGATTTTAGAAATCATCTGTTTATTGACAGTCGGACTCGGAATCGGGAAACACTTCTGGACGTAATAAGGATGACAAGATAAATCTTACCTTATAGTTCATGAAGAGACATTAAGCGACATAGGAAAGGGTTGTACACAAAATGAGCACTTGTCCGGAAGGACAAGTGGGAGATTGAAAGGAATGGTGTCCTTCGAACAAGTGTACTATTCCGTTAGCGGGTTCAGAATTATTAGAAAGCTAATATATTCAGTAAGGTCAAGTGATCGGAATGCCTGGGTGGAGGCCGCTTCCGATCAGTAATATTAATGGATAATTAATGTTACAGCTTAATCTTGACTGACCCCTTCGGGTCACACCCAAGCATTCAACAAACCGAATCGACGAATTAATTCGGAAGGAATTAATGAGTCAAACCGAGTAATATTTATTTAGACGTCGGAAATTCGAGCTTAGAGCGTCGAAACCGAACGTCGGAAGTCGAGTCGAAAAATAGTGAAAGACGAGACGAGAAATAGTAATAAATCAACAAAAGACCAAAATGCCCCTAGCATCGGAATGCCCTAGCAAACCGAGTGCTAAGGGCATATGGCCTAGCATGGTGGCTAGCATGCGCACCAAGCCGAGGCTAGGCTGGCTGGTGCGTGCTAGCGCACCCATGCTAGCATGCTAGGCGCGCCAGCCCGCAACTGCTAGCAGCAGCACGGCTGGCTGCCTAGCGTTGCTAGCCGAGGCACAAGGCCAGCAGCAAGCCCGCACAAGCATGCGGGGCATGCTGGCCAGCAGCAGCAGCAGCCCGCATGCTTGCTGGGCCTGCTGTGCGTGGCTGCCGTGGACAAGCACCACATGGCAGCCCACCTTGGCTGCCTTGGTGCCCAAGGGTGGGTGCCATGTGGCTTGAGGTGCATGTGTGTGTGTTGAGTGTGTTGGCCGAATATGGGAGAGGGAGTGGGGAGCAAGTTTGGTCCCCCCCTTCTCCAAATGGTCCTCACCTAACCACTCAAATGAGCTTGCCACTTGTTGATTTATTACTAGCTTGATTATTAATTTTATTTTAGCTTTAAAATAAAATGGAAAAATCAAAGTATCCCACATTGATGGGAGAGCAAATGATACTCCCATCATTTCCTATAAATACCCATGTATGGGCATTGGGAATGATGCTTGAGTAAGAGTTGAAAAAGGCATCACAATTAGTGAAAACCTTTGAACTCAATATTATTACTCGGGTTTTATTGGTCGGGTCTTGCTAACCCCAAGACATTGGACCTAGTCGGTTTTGTTGGTGCGGGTGGACTTCGTTGGAGGTCTCCGTGCGAGCGGGACTTGAAGCTTTCAAGTAAGAGCTCATTTGGAGCGAAGCACGCGTCAAAGGTAATTAGCTTAACTTAATCTTGTGATTAATTTAATTATGTTCATGGTTTTATTTATTGCGAGTGCGTTCTTGGTGTTGGGTTTATTTCCGCGGTGAGTCGGACTCACCAAACCCCAACATTTCCAAACGGTGAAAATCCGTCGGTACAAAGACCTAGTCGGACATTTCTAGGCTCCGCAGCAAAAGAAGGGTACTCTTCATCTAGGTGTTTCCACGCCTCTTCATCACTTGGATGAGACATAAGGCCATGAACTCGAGGATTATCTTTATGCCACCTCATCTGCTCCGCAGTAGATCTTGTTGCATATAATCTTTGTAATCTCGGGCCTACAGGAAAGTAAATAAGAGCACTATGAGGAGAATTGTTTCCACTTTCTCTAAATGTCTAATAACGACTTCCTTTGCAATATAGACATTCTTTGAGATCTTTGTGTTCTTTCCAAAATAGCATAAATCCATTTGGACATACATGAATCTTTTGGTGTGGAAGTTCTGGCCCTTTAAGCAATGTCTTAGTCTTGTAAAAACTATCTTTCATTATGGAAGCAACACCATCTATAGCTTTATGCGGAATATTATACTCGAACTTGATGTTTGCCATCCTTGCAGCTGCAGACAGTACAGACAACTTGCAGCCATCATACAATGGCTCTTCCGCTGCCTTCAACATGACAAAGAACTTCTTGTAACTAGCATGTGGCTGTTCTTCAATATTTTCTAAACCACCTTCTAGTCCAAAGGCATCTAATACCATGTTTCTATATGGGTTCAATGCATCCTCGGTGGATATGGAACTGCTACTTTGGGATTCTCTTTGGAAGTGCAGTTCACCATGAAAAACCCATTGGAAATAGTTAGGCAAAAAACCATGCCTAAAGAGATGCTCCATAATGGTATCAAGATCTTGATAAGGAATATTTCGACACTGTGCACATGGACATTTCATCACACCATCTATCACGACATTCTCTTGTGTGGTAGCAAATGTAATAAATTCATTGACCTTTTCAGCAAAGGTTGGACTAAGGAATTTTCCTTCTAACCGTTTATACATCCATGCTCGATCCTCCCTCATTATATAGCAGTTTCACTAAAAAATAAATGATACAAAAAGCAAAGACAAACTAAGTAAAGCACTTAGAAGAATGACATTCTTTTAGGTCATTTAACTATTTCGGGTCATCAAAATGAAAATTATTGTTACCAATTAACATTATATGAGAAGAAGCGTTCCCATTTTCTACACGCTATTTCTAATGAACTTGAAAAGGCTTGATTCATGTCTAATATATGTATTTATAAATTCCTAAGAAAAGAAATCACAAAAAATGCATGTTATAAAGTTTTAAGGTCTTGTAGAACCAAAATCAAGCAAATTCGGCCAAAATGGGAAGAAGCGTTCCTATTTTCTACATGCTCCTTCTAATGAACTTATAAAGCCTTGAATCATGTCAAATATATGTATTTGTAACTTCCTAAGAAAATAAATAACAAACAGAAAGCAATTAATAAGGTTTTAAGGTCTGATAGAACCGAAATCAAGCAAATTCAGGCAAAATGAGAAGAAGCGTTCTCATTTTCAACATGTACGTTCTAATGAACTTGAAAAGGCTTGAGTCATGTCAAATATATGTATTTATAACTTCCTAAAAAAGAAATCACAAAAACAATGGATTTTATAAGGTTTAAAGGTCTTGTAGAACCAAAATCAACCAAATTCGGCCCAAATGGGAAGAAGCGTTCCCATTTTCTACATGCTCTTTCTAATGAACTTATAAAGGCTTGAATCATGTTACATATATGTATTAGTAACTCCCTTAGCATAGAAATCACTAAGACAAAGCAAGTTATAAGGTTTTAAGGTCCGCTAGAACCGAAATCAAGCGAATTCGGGCAAAATGAGAAGAAGCGTTCCCATTTACTACATGATCTTTCTAATGAACTTGAAAATGCTTGATTTATGTCAAATATATGTATTCATAACTTCCTAAAAAAATAAATCACAAAAAAGGATGTTATAAGGTTTTAAGGTCTTGTAGTACCAAAATCAAGTATATTCGGACAAAATAGTAAGAAGCATTCCCATTTTTTACATACTATTTCTAATGAACTTATAAATGCTTGAATCATGTCAAATATATGGATTTATAACTGCCTAAGAATAGAAATAAAAAAAAAAGCAAGTTATAAGGTTTTATGGTCTTGTAGTACCGAATCAAGCAAATTCGAGCAACATGGGAAGAAGCATTCCCATTTTCGACATGCTCTTTCTAATGAACATGAAAAGGCCTGAGTCATGTCAAATATATGTATTAATAGCTTCATAACAAAATGAATCACAAAAAAAAGGATGTTATAAGGTTTTAAGGTCTTGTAGAACCAAAATCAAGCATTTTCGGGAAAAATGGTAAGAAGCGTACCCATTTTCTACAAGCTCTTTCTAATAAACTTATAAATGCTTGAGTGATGGGAAGGAGAACGGTAGGTCGTTGGGCTACCACCCCACCCTATCAAACAAAATTTGTAACTTAACAAACCCCTATTTAGCGTAGTGGTAAGTCAAGGACGAACCCAAGGGAATGGAGATCAAATGCACGATGCCTAAATCAAGCTATTTCGAAGTCAAGAAGGGGTTTGAGGTAGAACTAAGGCTAAACTAGGTTATGCAAAAGCTTATATGAAATCAATCTAAAACACTAGGGCAATGGATCCACATGCAATCGTAATGGAAACGGTAATTTGGGAGGTTAAACCGACTAAGTCAAGTGATATGAAGGAAGATCATCATGTATCCAAAAGAGCATACTAAGATGGTTCACCTAGAGGTCTAACTAGCGTCAACTACGCTAAACACTACCTAGGGAACGTCACAAAGTACCTCAATCGTGAAATTGCAAGTTTACTAATCAATGGTCCGTATCATAGCAAGGTTACAATGCAATCTAGTGTATTAATCAAAGATGGCCAAACCTCATTTAATCACACACATGCACATGAAATATCAACCAAATTTAATCATATCATCAACTCTATCAATTATCTCCAAATTACACTAATCCATCATTCATACATGCTTCACCATTTCCCTAGCTAGGAAACTACTCACTAGCCATAGGAATTAAGATCAAAACTACAACAATCTCAATTTCATCATCAACATAATTGAAATCAAAGATTAAACCAACAATCAATCAAAATTCAATCAATAACCAAATCAATTATCAATAACATGGAAAAACTAATGAAATCAACTAAAATCAAACTTGTATTGAAATCAAGAAGAAGATCCTTACAAAACTTTGATCTAAAGATCAAATACAATGAGGAATCCTTGAGCAATCACCAAAAATCATGAGTTTCTCTCTCTAAAGTTCTTGAGTTTCTCTCTCTAAAATTCTCCCAAAAACTAACTATCAAATTCAATCTAAACTAACTTTCTAAAAATAGGTAGAAATAACTATATATACAAAGAGGAGGTCGGTAATGACGCCCAAAAATAGACCCTCGTAAGTGTGGGCGCTCGGAGGAGAGAGAATGGTGCGCACGGGACACACCCAGACTGGTGCGCCCGCACGCACCTGGTGTGCGGCCGCACACGACCAATGTGCGTCCGCACACTCCCTTGGTGCGCCCGCACCTGGTTGGGTCTTTCCCCCTTCTTCTCTTTGTTCTAGCTCAAGTGGTGCACACATCCAGGATGATGATGATGGAGGACAAAGTAGGCAGGAACTTTCTTGAATTTCTTAAAGAGTATAAGCAATGAGGGAGGCATAAACAAAGCCTTGAAGCTTGCCCCTTGGATCCACCTTTGACTTGGAGCTTCTTGTACCTTCTTTAGGCATAAAAACAATGAAAACTCGTAGAGAGAAAGCTCGGAAATTCTTGGACAATCAATTACCACCTACAAACAAAAGATAAAAGGCAAGTAAAAGAGAAAAATAACAAGTAAACTAGAAAAAAGCATGAAATAGAGAAACTAACTACAAAAAGCATAAAATGAAGAAAACAAGAATAAAACTAAGGAAAACTAAAGAAAAGAGAGAAAAAGAAATAAAAATCATCCAAAAAGGAACTAAATGAGTGCCAAAAATGTCACTCATCAAATTCCCCCAAGCTTGGGATTTATGGGAGCAATTTTTCCTTTATAATATTTATTTGTTATTTTTCATAATTTAATTTCAAAAGTTTCAAATTATTAATCTGGGTCGAAAATTATTTGAACAAATTATTTTATGCACCTTTATTCTACAATTTATGTCCAATCATACAAGCCTAACCCATTTGTTTACTTAATCGACCCATTATTTTTATGAGGCCCAATCTTTCTTTTTACCCTACAATAATTCTCTCCTATAAATATCCCATGAATTTCCAAAAATTTCCCACACAAAAAGGTTAGTCCTACTTTCATCCTCCTTTGTTTCATTATTTTGCTTAATGTTAATTTAATTGTTATGGGTTTTGATTTTAGTATAAAGATTATATTTTTAGTATCAAATTATATGTTAATGGTATAAAGATTATAAATTTCAGATTATATTTATTGAAAATCATGATTTTAGGGTTTTTATGAACAATTGATTTAGGGCTTTTATAGTAATGATGTTTTGAAATTTTGGTGATTATAACTACTGATTAGTTTAACTTAATTCCAGATTATTTTGAACACATAGATTCGTGTTTTAATTTTTAGATTTCCGTTCGTTAATACTAATCCCGTTTTAATCCCGATCAGGTTCTAAACTCATCCGATTTTGACAAAAAAGTAGTGTTTTCCATGTGGAAACAATGTTTTAAGAAAGACTCACTACCTTTGGTAGTGAGCACCACCCTCTCGTGGCCAAATTCAGCCTCTAAATATGATTTTCGGGCAGTTTTTGATTTTTAACGAAGTTTTTTTAAAATTTTATCCTTGAGTTTAAGGGGTAAGAGATAATTTAATTTTTCTATGGATAACTTAAGTATAAAGATGTATTTTGATGAAGTTTTGAAGTGGTTTTCAATTAGTTTAAAATGCTGGTATTTTATTTAAAGTAGTATAATTGTGATTATAATAAAAGGATGTGATTACCTATTAAAAGGGAGATTTTTAGGGGTTTTTATATAATTTTTGGATTTTTATTAGACTTTGAAGTTGCTGTAATTTCATGTATAAGAGTGTATTTTAAGGTTTTTATGAAGAAAAATTTAAAGAACTATATATAAGCCTTTAATTTTAACAAAAGGGAAGGTTTTAAAGTGTTGTTTGATTTGGATTTTGAAGGTTTTAAAGTAAGTTAGTATTGCTGTAAATTTAATTGATTGGGTATTGATTGAGATGTTATTATTTGGCTTAGGAGAGGAATTTATTGAAGGTGATTTCTAGTTAGTAAAGTGGCATGGGGTTTTTCTTTTATTGATGTTCCAAATGGAGCATGGGTTGGACAACCTTGTCTATTGCGTAATCCAATGAATAAAAAATAATGATTTACCTATTATTAATTAATGGAGTCTTAGTAATATAAATAGTTGAGTCGTGTGTTGAGTCTATAATTTAATGATGCATGATGATTGATTATTAGTAGCATGTTATGGAATTCTTAATTTATTTTGCAGCTTGTATGTACTCAGCTTTGCTGATTGCGTGCTTTGTGTGTCTTTCTTTGGTCATGGCCTTCGCCTTTCAATGACCCTGTGACGATCCAATTTTTACACTTGTAATATTGGGGAGCAGAATTACCACAGGTTCTTACACATACAGCATTCATCAGGGTTGTGGGATCTTGAGTAGAGAGTTGGTTGTTTCATTTTATTTCTTTTGCAAGTTTGAATTTATTTTAATTCGATTTTATTCGACACTATTTCTTTTGGGTTTGAATTTATTTGAACACTGAATTTAATCACTTACTACTTTTATTGGGTTTTGAGTAAGGGCCTTAATGGTTCCAAGTTGTATGACTTAATTTGGTTTCATTCGTTGATTTTGAAACTTACTTATAACTGATTTAGTTTTTCCGCTGCTATTTTCTGATAAAGCCTTAACGTTTGAACACGTGGCGGTAGCACGCCAGTAATTCTCTTGAATATTGTTCAGGGTCCTCAGAGGTTTAAAGAGAGAATTATTGGGGGTGTTACAAAGTGGTATCAGAGCCAGGTTCGATTTAATTACCACTAAAGTTACTTTAAAAGTTTTTGGGTGCCTAATGTTTTAAATCTTATGATTCTGGATTTTATGACGTGATTTAAGGTTAAACTTTAATTTCAAAAAAATTATTTTATTTTAATTTAAATTATTCGGCAGTTTATATAAAATATATGTATCTTTTTTTTTTATAAATTACTATGTTATTAATTATTTTTGAAATTAGTTGAATCTGCGTACTTATTTTATTCTTTGATCCTTAGTATTATTTATTTTGTTTTATGTGTGAGATTTGGGTAGTCTTAAGAAGGGCATATAAGACAGATGATTTCTTTCTATGTGCATTATAATTTAATTCTTGGTGCCATTTATTTTGAATGTAGTTTTTATGCAAGTTATATTTAATTGTATATGTTTTATATAATCATGCAAATTTGGGTGTTGTGATCACCTAGAATCATGTGTAAGGATTAAAGAATACAATATAGATTAATTTGTGATGATTTGTGCAATGTAATGTGTATGTATGAATGATCATTATATGAAGCATGTAATTACGTGACTATTTGGTTATGCTTATTTAATGATGTTATTTGTTATTTATTTGGTGCTTTAAGTTATTGGTAAGATTTATATTATTATTATTTAATATCTCCTTCAATTTTTGCAAACAATGAGTGTTTATTTGAGAAACCTTATGATCAAATTAGGAATGTACTTGGAGAATTGATGAATATATATATTTGGTGATGATAAACTACGCGAGAGGAGTGTATGAATTTTTCTTTGGTCAAGCCGCATACTTTAAGGAGTGGATGTAATACCCCGTATTTTTAACGTATTTTATATTTTATTTATTTATTTATAAAATATATTTTGGGTAAAACTATTTTAATTATTGGATTATAGATTAATAAAGTATTTCTATTTGGGCCAACAAGTATTTAATCCAAATGTAGCTCATCTTCATTATAAACCCAACCATCCTACTTTTATAATTTTTTTTTTTTTTTTTTTTTTTTTTTGACAACAGCAACTAAACGAAAGAAATTACATCGAGAAATTAACTAAGTTACATCTACACCGACCCGCAATGTTATGTGCCATTGTGACTGATCCCTACTTACTTTCCATATAGTGCACATATCAAGTAATCCTCCTTCACGTAGTAACTCTTTAATAGTCCAAATAAGATTTACCTCCCGTTTGTTGGGACACCTCAGGAGCTGAATGATAGCCAACGAATCAGTGAATACTGTGATGCGTTGCAAACCCTTGAGGCGCGCCCATTTAATGGCTTGTATGCAGGCTAAGAGTTCTGCATGAAGGGCTGAACTTGCTTTACCATAAGCCCCTCCTCCATCCACAAAGTTAATAGCATCCGAAGAATAAGCCCATCCAAAACCTGCATTTCCTGTGTTCTTTTGCCAAGACCCATCCACCATAAGTGTGATCTCCGTATCCCCTGCCATTGGGCTTTCTGGAAGTAAATCTCGACTTCCAATGTTGAACCTGCAGAAGCCCGGTGGCTGATCTCCAGTACCTTCTGAATTCCGGGATACTTCCTTATACCTTCCTCTTGGTGTAAGGAAAATCTCAAGGTTACTCATGGTGAGGTCATAATGCCTGTAGTAGTCTGCTAAGTAACCCCTCTCATTCTTAAAAACCCTCCCGTTCCTTGTTAACCATAGACTCCACAAAACTCCCATGAAAGTATGAAGTCGTTTACTTTGCTTCCCATCCTCGCTATGAAAAAGCAGGATATGTTGCTGAATCCATTGTCTCAACGGAGTAGATTCATCAATTTCTGAGCTAATATGCAAGTCACAATTATTCCATGCATACTTAGCGAAAGAACATAATCTAAAGAGGTGTTGCAAATCTTCCTCCTCCATACCACATGAATCACAAGCACCATCTATATCTATCCCTCGATGTTTCAGATTTGACTTTACAGCCAAACCATTCATGATTAATTTCCATAAAAATAAGCTCCATTTTGGTGGGATATTCAAATACCAAATAAGCTTGAAGAAGAAACAGTCAGCACCCGGACCTTGCTCTAAAGATTGCGAGTTTAATAAGAAAGCATACCCAGATTTCACCGTATAATTTCCGGATGGGTGGAAATTCCAGAATAAGAAATCTTTCTCATCAGAATCTGGCAGCTCCATCACTAGAATCTTCTTTGCCGTGTCCCACTCGAATCTTTCCCGAACCATAGTTGCATTCCATTGTCTTTGATTATTCAGAAACAGGTCCTTAACCCTTCCACCACTAACATCACGAAGTAAAACATCCGACCTTAACTCCGGAACAACTCCATTTACCCACTTCATGTTTGCAATTTTAACGCTTTCTCCATTACCCACCTTCCACGCGTAACCATCAACCATTTTGTTCCCAATATCACGAAAACCCCTCCTTCCCCAAGAGATATTCCCTCGGAAACCCAACACCGGTCTTCCAGTGCAAAGCGAACAATTGTGGATAGGGTCCAGAACTCGAGCCACTAGAAGTTGAGGGTTGACATGCCTTCTGACAACCTGTTTAAATAAAAGAGCTTCATTTAGGACCTCCATGGATCTAATACCTAACCCTCCCATGCCTTTGGGAAGTTGTAAGGTCTTCCTTTTCACCCAATGCGTGCCCTTATTCCCTCTTCTCGCCCAGAAGAACCTTGCGATCAGAGAGTCAATCGTACTTGTTACAGACGCTGGCAACTTGAAACACTTCATAACATGTGAAGAGATACTAATCAACACAGTGTTGATTAGTACTAATTTTGCCGACTGAGACAAATTAATAGCGTTCCAAAACATAATTTTCTTGGACACTTTATCAATCAAGTATTGAAACTCCACTTTTTTGCTTGCAGAGAAGTCAATTGGAGCTCCCAAGTGTCTTTCCATTTTATTAACCTGCCCAAACCTAAGGATATTTTTGTATTCTGCTATTTCCGAAGCTTGAGCTCGTTTGCTAAATTTGACAAAGGATTTTTCCAAATTTAGCTGTTGTCCCGAAATATCACCAAATCTATTCAAAATGTCAACCACGCTCCTGCAAGAATCCGCATTGGCCTGACAAAATAACATTGCATCATCAGCAAAAAATAAATGGGAAATACGAGGTGACCTCCGAGTTACCCGTAAACCCTGGATTTGTTTGATGTTCTCCGCCATTGTTAGCATACGGGATAGAATGTCCATACAGAAGAGGAATAGATAAGGTGATAAAGGATCCCCTTGCCGTAAACCACACTCCGGCTTGAAAGTATCCGAGACTTGCCCATTTATTAGGGTTTTATAGGACACCGTAGTTACACACTGGGAAACCCACTGGACCCAAACCGGGGGAAAACCGTACACCTTTATGAAGCCCATAATTTACCCTAACCTACTCTACTCTATAAATACTCTTTCAATCCCCAAAATTTCCCACACAAAAAGTCAATTGGTCAAGGTAATTATTTCTCCCTCTTCTCTCCTTCTTTATTTTGTTTTAATTATTATCCCTATACTTTATATATTTTGGGTATTGATTTTAATTGTCTAAACATGATTAGTATACTTTATAATTATGTTTTGATGATTAAAGATTGTAAATTTTAGAGTATAGAGTGTTTTAATTTCAGATTTTATAAAGTATTAAAAGCTAGGGTTTTTATTATTAAAGACTTGATTTTTTTAGAGTTTTTATGAACAATTGATTTAGGGCTTTTATAGTAATGATATTTTGGAAATTTTGGTGATTATAACTACTAATTAGTTTAACTTAATTCCAGATTATTTTGAACTCATAAATTCGTGCTTTAATTATAGATTTCCCGTTCGTTAATATTAATCCCGTTTTAATCCCGATCAGGTTCTAAACTCATCCGATTTTGACAAAAAAGTAGTGTTTTCCATGTGGAAACAACGTTTTAAGAAAGACTCACTACCTTTGGTAGTGAGCACCACCCTCTCGTGGCCAAATTCAGCCTCTAAGTATGATTTTCGGGCAGTTTTTGATTTTTAACGAAGTTTTTTTAAATTTAATCCTTGAGTTTAAAGGGTAAGATATAATTTAATTTTTCTATGGATAATTGAAGTATGAAAATATATTTTGATGAAGTTTTAAAGGGGTTTTAGATTAGTTTAAAATGCTGGAATTTTATTTAAAGTAGTATAATTGTGATTTTAATAAAAGGGTGTGATAGCCTATTAAAAAGGAGTTTAATTAGGGGTTTTTAAATAATTTTCATATTATTCTAAATAGTTTAAAGTGAGTTTAAGTTGCTGGAAATTGTGTATACAAAAGTAATTAATTTAGTATTATTGTCCCTTATTGTAGGAGACTTGATTCGGGAATTGTTGTAATATTTTCGGCCACTTTATTGGCTTAATTAAGGTAAGTTCGCGTACTTAGCATATTTTGATGATGTTGAATCATGCTAGGCTTAGATTCAATCAAATACAAGTAGTATCATGCTAAGGTTCATATATAGAATTGTGAATTATTGGTGTTGGTGATTGAATTGTGAAGCATGAATTATTTGTGATGATCTATGGATTGGAAAATTATATTTTGGCATGATTATATGGACTACATATTTATTTATGGCATGTTAGAGAGCATGTTTAATTAAACTAATTGTTTAATTATGTTTGGAATATTGAAAAGGAATTTTATTATGGTTCATATAATTTTTATTGATGCTTTAAGCATGAAGAAGGAGCTATATAAGTGTCTATGTACACAAGAAATAAATTGTATGTTGGTGCCTTTGTGCACTTAAGGTGTTTTTAACACCGAGGGATAGGATTGTTGGCGCTTTATGCGTTCACAGTGTCTATGACACTGAGGTAGAATTAAAAAGGGTTCAACATT
This sequence comes from Chenopodium formosanum, assembly GCA_024500155.1. Taxonomy (NCBI): domain Eukaryota; kingdom Viridiplantae; phylum Streptophyta; class Magnoliopsida; order Caryophyllales; family Amaranthaceae; genus Chenopodium; species Chenopodium formosanum. The sequence goes on from CM044861.1 coordinate 23,245,759, forward strand.
AAATATTATGTGGTCACTAAATATTCAAGAATTAAATTGGTATGTTTGAATGGTTGAATTATTATCGATGATTGAATTGTTATGCTTTGAGAGTCATCACCAAGTCTAATAATATGTAAACAACGTAAAGTGAAAGAGATTACGCACCAAAACTCTTGGAACGTATATACCTTGAGTATGAACATATGGGGGGAGTTATGGGGTTTTATATTTAACCATAACTTCTAATGGAGTACAGGACGCTGTATATTCCCTTTTATTATTATTATTATTATTATGCGCTGGAATTCCGCCACCAATGTGTGGCATAGGTGATGCTGGCACGGTTAGCTCCCGTGTCAGTGGTCCTCAATTTATTGAGGAAGGTTTAGTTGGAAACCCGTTCGATGCGTAATCAACGCTAAATAAATTATTTAGTGTCCAATTAAAGAGTCTTGTTGTTTGTTGTGTGTGCTTGTAAACAGGTGCAATGAGGTAAGTATGTGTGATGCTAGGAGTTGCATGTTAGTGTGTTTGAATACGCTTATGTACTCAGCTTTGCTGATTGTGTGTGTTGTTTGTGTCTGGCTATGTCTTTATCTTGGCCCTACGATGATCCATTTTAATGGAGAGTAGTGGGGACAAGTGGAGATAATCTTTTCAGGTGTTGAAACATATTCATGACGGGGCATGAGTGAAGAGCGAATCATGCCAGTTTATATTAGTTGAGATGTGGTTTATTTCTTTCAAATAACATATTATGTTATACTTATGAGACTAACGCAAAGGTTTTCATAATTTAATCGGTTTTGATAAGGGCCTTCAATGGTTCCAAGTTTTAGGTTGGTTTTATTTGACTTCGTTTGACTTTGGTTTTAATATTTACATTCGTTTGGTTGACTTTTAAGTTGACTCGTTTTTGAATGGTTTTGAGTTAAGTCTTCCGCTGTGTGTCTTTGATAATTTCCTTAGCCGTTTTCACGGTGGCGGTAACGTCTTAGATATTCCTAAATCGTATTTTAAAAAGAGTAAAGTGTATTTTAAAGGAAAGGAATTTCTAGGGTGTTACAGTGGAGACCCTGCTTTTTTGTAGAACTAGGTAGTGAAAGATGAGTTTTTATTGTTTTGAATTGCCATGAGAATTTGAGGAGCATAACTTTGGTGGAAAGAGAATAGGGATACGATTCGTGAGACAATTGACTTTCGTTAGGAGAATTTGAAAACCAAGTTGGAGAGAAGAAAATTTTGAGGAGCCCATGGATTTATAAACATGGAAATATAAATCAGGCCTTTTGGGTTAATAATGTATTAACAATCATTATGGATTTAATGAATCGAGTATTTCCATGAGTATAGTAATTCGATATATATATGGCTTTATTAATGATATCTTGCTATACTTGAAGAGTGAGGAGAATTATAATAGACATTTGAGGATTCTGTGACATTTTAGGGACGACTTGTAATATGATCAGTTTTCGAAGTGTGAATTTTTATTAATGAAAGTAAGTTTCAATTTGGGATAAAAAAAATTCAAGTGGTGAGTAAGTGGTCTACACCTAACAATGTGACTGATATAAGTTGTTTACTGGGATTAGATGTTTAAAGAGGGCTGTAAAGGACTTTCGAGGATTGTTGTATATACATTGATGAAAGAGAGTTAGTTTGAATGAGATGAGAAGTGTAAACAAGCCTTTTAACTCTTAAAGAACATTTTATCATTGCACTTGTTTTATTCTTGCCTAATAGGAGTGGTGGCCTTGAAGTTTTTACTTAATGGATGTGTGTTGCAATAAAATGGAAAAAAAATGATAATGCTTCTTGCCAAGACAAATCTTATGAGACCAATTACCCTACCATGATCTTGAGATTGCGTATATATTGTATACATTGGAGATTCATTTGAAATATAGTGTCACCTGTAAGATTTTTACAGCTCTTAATAGCCTTTGGTTGTTAGCTAAGGAGAGCTAAAGAGATTATTGAGTGCCTATGATTTGAGCTATTCAAATTTGTGAAAATTATAGAATAACAAGTTATGGATAAATTATTGCAGAAAGAAGAAATGAAAAAGAAATGCCTAATGATATTATTGTGGTGAGTTACGGGGGCGTAACTCTTTTCTTTAAGAGGGGTTGAATGCGATGTAATATAATTTCGCGCTTTTTTACCTCAATTATGCTATTTATTGCTTGAGTTTGCATTATTTTGCTTATTAATATGCACTATTGTTGTATTTACTTGCAATAAAAGTATGTAAACTTTGGTCAAGTATGAGTCTATTAAGCATAAAGTTTAGTTTGTTGAGTGTGCATGTTGAGAATCAATCAATTTACAGCAATATAAAACACAAAAGTTTGAATGGTTTTGGAAAATTTATGGCTTTTGGGTTAAGTTTCGAGGGCGAAACTTCTTTTAAGAGGGGTAGATTGTAATCCCCTGTATTTTTAAATATTTTATAAATGAAAATCTATTTAATTTATAATAGGAAAAATTGCTCCCATAAATCCCAACTTTGCCTCGTCCGCCCAAATTAATCCTTACTTTTGATTATTATCTATTGCACCCAACTTTAGGGGGTATTAATTTTCGTTGCACCCAACAGGTCATCTAACCTGATGTAGCAGGTCACCTAGCCATGTGTCAGCGTATGATTGGTTTAATTTTTTTTTTTTTTAAAAAAAAACAAAAAAACAAAAAAAAAAAAACCCACAAACCACCCATACCCAGCAGCCGACCACCACCCCCACCCCGCCGCGAAATCACCCCCACCCCCGAAAAACCCCTCCCCAGGCGCCGGAAACCACCGCCCATCCCCGAAAACCCCTCCCCCTCCCTTGAAACCCACCCCTTCCCTTCCCCCCACCCCCGAAAACCCCTCCCCCACCCCCGAAATTCCCAGAAAATCACCCCCACCCCCGAAAAACCCTTCCCCAGGTGCCGGAAACCACCGCCCATGCATCCCCGGAAACCCATCCCCCACCCTCGAAACTCACCCCTTCCCTTCCCCCAACCCCGAAAACCCCTCCCCCACCCACGAAAACCCCAAAAAATCACCCACCCCGAAAAGTAATTTCCACCACCCACCTCCGGAAACCCATCCCCCACCCTCGAAAACCCTAATCGGACCTCCCTAGGGGTTCAGTCAGGGTTTTTCGAGGGTGGGGGATGGGTTTTAGGTGGGTTTTGCGGGATGGGTTCAGTCAGGGATGGGTTTTGCGGGAGAGTGGTTGCGGGAGAGGGTGGGGAGGGTGGTTGCGGGAGAAGGAGGGTTTCGGGGAGGGTGGTTGCGGGAGAGGGAGGGTTTCGGGAAGGGTGGTTGCGGGAGAGGGGGTTGGCGCCGGTGATGGTGGTGCAGGTGATGGCGGTGCTGGTGATGGTGGTGATGGTGGAGAAGCTGGGTGGCTGTTGGGTTTTTTTTTATAATTATGTTTTTAATTTTATTTTTTTTTCCTATTTTTTTTTAACCAATTACATGTTGACACGTGTGCAAAAAAAAAAATAAATCAAAAATGTTTACCTAATTTACCGGTTGCGGGTCATTTGGGTGCAACGAAAATTAATACCCCCCAAAGTTGGGTGCAATAGATAATAAACGAAAGTAGGGATTAATTTGGGCGGACGAGGCAAAGTTGGGATTTATGGGAGCAATTTTTCCTTTATAATATTTATTTGTTATTTTTCATAATTTAATTTCAAAAGTTTCAAATTATTAATCTGGGTCGAAAATTATTTGAACAAATTATTTTATGCACCTTTATTCTACAATTTATGTCCAATCATACAAGCCTAACCCATTTGTTTACTTAATCAACCCATTATTTTTATGAGGCTCAATCTTTCTTTTTACCCTACAATAATTCTCTCCTATAAATATCCCATGAATTTCCAAAAATTTCCCACACAAAAAGGTTAGTCCTATTTTCATCCTCCTTTGTTTCATTATTTTGCTTAATGTTAATTTAATTGTTATGGGTTATGTTTTAGTATAAAGATTATATTTTTAGTATCAAATTATATGTTAATGGTATAAAGATTATAAATTTCAGATTATATTTATGTATAAATTTCATATTTTATGAATTATAAACCTAGGGTTTCAATTCATTGAAAATCATGATTTTAGGGTTTTTATGAACAATTGATTTAGGGCTTTTATAGTAATGATGTTTTGAAATTTTGGTGATTATAACTACTGATTAGTTTAACTTAATTCCAGATTATTTTGAACACATAGATTCGTGTTTTAATTTTTAGATTCCGTTCGTTAATATTAATCCCGTTTTAATCCCGATCAGGTTCTAAACTCATCCGATTTTGACAAAAAAGTAGTGTTTTCCATGTGGAAACAACATTTTAAGAAAGACTCACTACTGTGGTAGTGAGCACCACCCTCTCGTGGCCAAATTCAGCCTCTAAATATGATTTTCGGGCAGTTTTTGATTTTTAACGAAGTTTTTTTAAAATTTTATCCTTGAGTTTAAAGGGTAAGAGATAATTTAATTTTTCTATGGATAACTTAAGTATAAAGATGTATTTTGATGAAGTTTTGAAGTGGTTTTCAATTAGTTTAAAATGCTGGTATTTTATTTAAAGTAGTATAATTGTGATTATAATAAAAGGATGTGATTACCTATTAAAAGGGAGATTTTTAGGGGTTTTTATATAATTTTTGGATTTTTATTAGACTTTGAACTTGCTGTAATTTCATGTATAAGAGTGTATTTTAAGGTTTTTATGAAGAAAAATTTAAAGAACTATATATAAGCCTTTAATTTTAACAAAAGGGAAGGTTTTAAAGTGTTGTTTGATTTGGATTTTGAAGGTTTTAAAGTAAGTTAGTATTGCTGTAAATTTAATTGATTGGGTATTGATTGAGATGTTATTATTTGGCTTAGGAGAGGAATTTATTGAAGGTGATTTCTAGTTAGTAAAGTGGCATACCAATTCGTTTGCTCAAGGTACGTACAAGTTACAAAACCTTGCTTTTAGGTGCATGTTTAAGGACGGATCGAGAACTTGGTATCATGTCTAGGGATGACTGGGTTAAATTGTTTGGTTATACATTGTGAATTTCCTTTGACGTGCACTATTCCTTAATGTAATTATTGGTTATGTTCTAATTATGTAAGGTGCGCTTAGAGGCGAAGGTATGTGATTGGTGAAATGACTTAATTATTACTCATTCATGATTTAATGAAATAGGATGAGTAAAGGAATGGTTCATGTCTTATAAGACAAGGTTAAGAGTTTGGGGTGCCTTATGCACTCAAGGTGTTTATACACCGAGGTAGTAAAGGAATAAATAATAAATGTTGCTTGCCACTAATAAATCAAGAATTGAAATTGAAAAGTTGCTTTACTTGATTGAATTGATATTGGATTGATTGTATTGTTATGCATATGAGTCATCACCAAGTCTAAACCTGTAAATCACGTAAAGTGCAAGATGGATGAGCAATAAAACTCTGGATTGGTGCACTTCTGGAGTAATGACAATCAGGGGTTGGGGTACATGGGGTATTAGCCATGTACTTTTCTTGAGGCCGTCTGATCTACGAGTCTCTTATTTCAAATATTTTTCAAAACTAGGAGTTAGGTGAGATCTCATACTAACTACGGTCACGGAGTCGCGCCCGTGGTCGTTGGATGTTTATTGATGTTTCCGAAAGGAGGCATGGGGTTTTTCTTTTATTGATGTTCCAAATGAAGCATGGGTTGGACAACCTTGTCTATTGCGTAATCCAATGAATAAAAAATAATGATTTACCTATTATTAATTAATGGAGTCTTAGTAATATAAATAGTTGAGTCGTGTGTTGAGTCTATAATTTAATGATGCATGATGATTGATTATTAGTAGCATGTTATTGAATTCTTAATTTATTTTGTAGCTTGTATGTACTCAGCTTTGCTGATTGCGTGCTTTGTGTGTCTTTCTTTGGTCATGGCCTTCGCCTTTCAATGACCCTGTGACGATCCAATTTTTACACTTGTAATATTGGGGAGCAGAATTACCACAGGTTCTTACACATGCAGCATTCATCAGGGTTGTGAGATCTTGAGTAGAGAGTTGGTTGTTTCATTTTATTTCTTTTGCAAGTTTGAATTTATTTTAATTCGATTTTATTCGACACTATTTCTTTTGGGTTTGAATTTATTTGAACACTGAATTTAATCACTTAATACTTTTATTGGGTTTTGAATAAGGGCCTTAATGGTTCCAAGTTGTATGACTTAATTTGGTTTCATTCGTTGATTTTGAAACTTACTTATAACTGATTTAGTTTTTCCGCTGCTATTTTCTGATAAAGCCTTAACGTTTGAACACGTGGCGGTAGCACGCCAGTATTTCTCTTGAATATTGTTCAGGGTCCTCAGAGGTTTAAAGAGAGAATTATTGGGGTGTTACAACTTCCACAAACATCATCAACAATCTCAAAAACATTGTTAGTAGAAGAATCAATCATGCACATACCATCAATGGAACGAGAAAGACTAGCACATGCGATATCTTGCACACAAGATAGGGATTCATGCATTGGTTTCAACTTAAAACTCTCTTCTAATTTTCCACACCTCAAAGTGATTTGACCTCCTTTGACATCTATTAAAGCTCCCGAGGTAGCTAAGAAAGGGCTAATTCTCCCTAAGCCAAACATAATTTATAAACACTCAACAAACCTAAATACAAGTATAGAGGTAAGTCAAGGGTCGAACCCAAAGGAACGGTAATTCCTAAGTGCTTCCAATTATATGCCTAAGCTAGGTCGAAGACAAGTGATAAAATTAAAGGTGACTCTAACAACTACTAAAACGAAGAAACCAAACAAATATAAAAGCTAGGGATTAGGATTCGCAAATAATGGCAATGAACGATGCAAATTGGAATAGAAAGTCGACTAAGTCAAGCAATGTGAGGGAAAATCAATCATGCAACCAAAAGAGCATGTCAAGCTATTCTCCTAGAGGTCTAACTAGCGTCAACTACGATAAACTCTAGCTAGGAAACATCACAAGACACCTCAATCGTGTAAATGCAAGCCACAAATCAATGGTCCGTATCAATGTGAACTTACAATGCAATCTAGTGCAATAATCAAAGTTAGCTACTCTCTAATTAATCACACACATGCACATGATCAATCAACCAAGTTTAATCACATCATCAACTCCTTAAATTATCCCCAATTTACATCAATTCATTACATCAAAGCTTCACCAAATCCCTAACCAAACAACTACTCAAACATTATCATCAATTCTATCAATTCAAACATCAATATCCAAAATCAATCATCAAATCATAAAATTCCAATCAAATCAATCAATCAAAACAAAGAAAATTAAACAAAGCAATAAATGAGATAGAGTTTAGAAATGCTCATTGATGATAGAGTAAATCTCCAATACAATTGTCACATTTGAATCTTCAATCTCTCAATCACCATTGAAATTCCTCACTTTCTCTCTCTAAAATCTACTCCTAAAATTAACCCTAAACTAGAGAGAGAAGCTCTCAACTAAGCTAGGAAAATGATCTAATTTCTAATTGTGTCTAATTGTTTCTCTCTCTACCCAAAAATGGGTATTTATAAATACAAAGATAAAAGAAAAGAAAATAGAAAAGAAAATAAAAGAAAAAGAAAAAGAAAATAAAAGGAAAAGGAAAAGAAAAGAAAATAGAATAAGAAATTAAAAAGAAAGAAAAAGAAAACTAAAATAAAAAGAAATCAAAAATAAAAAGAAATGAAAAGAAAACGGAAATGTGCTTCTTCAATTGGGACTTATCCCCTGCTTCTCACGCCCATCATCATCAGCATGAACAATCAAAGCCGTTTATCATCATTGATGGCGCAATTGGAGGTGGCAGGTGGCGCAATTGGAGGTTGCTGCAATTGTTGTTGTTGCGAGAGGTGGTTTGCGGGAATTGGTGGCTGATTTGGAGGGGCAGCAGGTGGAGATTATTGGTGTGTTTGGAGGTGTAATTGTGGTGCTGCTGGTGGTGTTTGCGGGCAGCAGGGGCTGCGGTGGCTGCTGCCCTGTTGGTTGCCGTGGTTAATTGAGGGAGGAGTTGCTGGAGTTTGCGTGATGGGTTGCTGGTAAGTGTGGAGAATTGCTGCTGTTGCGAGGTGTGGTGGCTGTGACTTGAGGTGCGAAGGTGGCTGTGGGTGTGTTGGTGTTGCGTTAAGTGATGGTGGCTGGAGGTTGGTGTTGCGTGGTGAATCAGAGGAGCAGGGGAGGTTGGTGGCTGGTGGTTTGCGTGAGCAGGGAGTTGCGTGGGCTGGTGCGTGGCTGCAGATGGTGGTGGCTGCGTGTGTGTTGTGTGTTGCGTGGTGGTGGAGATGGAGTTGATGTTGCTGTTGAATTTAATGTTGCTGTTGTGGTGTGCGTGAAGGGCAGGGGCTGGAACAGGGGAAGGCAGAGGAAGAAAAGGGAGGAGTTGCTGCCTCCTTTCATCACCATCACCATCATCTCACTATCATCACCATGATGGTGGTGAAGGTCAAAGTATGCAGTAGCTATCATCAATTTGGACTTCGAACCAACACCTACAAACGCACAAAAAACCGAGGAATAAAAATAAAGTAAAATAAAACTAAAACCTATAAATAAAAGTAAAAGAAATAAAATAAAAATGAAAATAATAAAAGAAAGAAAATAAAATAAAATGAAAATAAAATAAAGTAAAGAAAAAGAAATAAAAATAAAATCAAATAAACTAAAATAAAATAAAACTAAATCTATAAAATCTAAAATAAAGAGAAAACAACTAAAATAAAGAAAATAAAAGAAATAAAAGAGAAAATACTAGAAAACCAAAGAAATGCTCAAAAGCCGTAAAATAAGAGAAGAAAGGTAGAAAAGAGAGAAAAAGCATAAAACCGAGCATTCATTGAGCAAGAAAGCAATGAAAAGAGGACAAAAAGGACCTAAATACTCATCAAATGTGTGCCATTTATGACACACATCAGAAAGGCCTCCCTAAAATGATTGGAATATGTTCATCCTCCTCAATCTCTAAAACAACAAAATCCACGGGAAAGACAAACTCTCCAATCCTTAAAGGAACATCATCAATTCTTCCCTTAGGAAGCTTAATAGATCGATCGGCCAATTGAAGTGTTATATTAGATGGTTGAAGCTCACCTAGATCAAGCCTTTTGAAGACCGAAAAGGGCATAATACTCACACTAGCCCCTAGATCACACAAAGCATTTTCAAAAACCATTTTCTTAATTTGACAAGGGATTGAAAAATTCCCCGGATCTTCCATCTTCTTCGGGAATTCACCATGGATAAGAGCACTAAAGCACTTCCCTCCTTCCACCGAACTACCCTCATCAAAATCTTCCTTCTCCTCTAAGATCTCCTTAAGGAACTTAGAGTACTTAAGCATGTCGGGAATTGGCTCGGTAGAGGGTGTAGAATCATGAACATCCTTAAGAACTTCAAGGAACTTCCCAAATTGCTCATCCATTTTGAATCTCAAATATTATTGGGGATATGGTAGATCGGGAAATCTCTCTACCTCACTCATCTTTTCAACAGCACACTCTTCTCTTTTGTCAACCTCACAATAGATTTCCTTAGACTCAACCCTCTCCACTTCATTCTCCTTAGCACCACTCTCATCTCTTAGCACCACTCTCAAATTAAAGTCAAATGCATTCAACAAAGCTTTTTGACTCAAATGAAAGTCAAACATATTCTAACAAAGCTTTTGAATCAAATGAAAGTGAAATACATTCAATAAACATAATTGACTCAAATGATAATCAAACACATTCATACAAAGCTTTTTGAATCAAATGAAAGTCAAACGCATTCAACAAAGATAATTGAGTCAAATGAAAGTCAAACACAATAAAAAATCCTTTTTGAATCAAATGAAAGTAAAATGCATTCAACAAAGATAATTTAGTCAAATGAAAGTTAAACACATTCATACGAAGCTTTTTGAATCAAATGAATGTCAAACACATTTAAACAAAGCTTCTAACCAAATAAAATTTAAATGCATTTAACAATGACATTTAAGTCAAATGAAAGTAAAACACATTCAAACAAAGCTTTTTAAGTTAAATGAAAGTCAAATGCATTCAACAAAGCTTTTTGACTAAACTGAAAGTCAAACACATTCAAACAAAGCTTTTTAAATCAAATTAAAGTAAAATGCATTTAACAAAGATAATTGTGTCAAATGAAAGTCAAACACATTCAAACAAAGCTTTATAAATTAAATGAAAGTCAAATGCATTCAATAAAGATATTTGAGTCAAATGAAAGTCAAACTCATTCATACCAAGCTTTTTAGTCAAATGCATTCAACAAAGCTCTTTGACTCTAATGAAAGTCCAATTAATTCAAACAAAGCTTTATGAATCAACTGAAAGTCAATACATTCAATAAAGATAATTAAGTCAAGTGAAAGTCAAACACATTAATACAAAGCTTTTTGAATCAATTAAAAGTCGAATGGATTCAACAAAGATAACTGAGTGATATAAAAGTCAAACACATTCAAACAAAGCTTTTTGAATCAAATGAAAGTCAAATGCATTCAACAAAGCTAATTAAGTTAAATGAAAGTCAAACACATTCAAACAAAGTTTTTTGAATCAAATGAAAGTCAAATGAATTCAACAAAGCTAATTGAGTCAAATGAAAGTCAAACATTCAACAACGCTTTTTAAATTAAATGAAAGTCAAATGCATTCAACAAAGCTAATTGAATCAAATGAAAGTCAAACACACTCAAACAAAACTTTTTGAATAAAATGAAAGTGAAATGCAATTAACAAAGCTAATTGAATTAAGTGAAAGTCAAACACATTCAAACAAAGCTTTTCGAATTAAATGAAAGTGAAATGCAACTAACTAAGCTAGTTGAGTCAAATAAAAATCAAACACATTCATACAAAGCTAATTGAGTTAAATGAAAGTCAAATGTATTCTACAAAGCTAATTGAGTAAAATGAAAGACAAACCCATTCAAATAAACCTTTTTGAATCAAAGGAAAGTCAAGTGCATTTAACAAATATATTTGAGTCAAATGAAAGTCAAACACATTCATACAAAGCTTTTTAATCAAATGAATATCAAACACATTCAACAAACCTTCTTAAATTTAATGAAAGTGAAATGCAATTCACAAATCTAATTGAGTAAAATGAAAGACAAACACATTTATAAAAAGCTAATTGAGTCAAAAGAAAGTCAAATGCATTCAACAAATATAATTGAGCCAAATGAAAGTCAAACACATTCATACAAAGCTTTTTGAATCAAAAGAAAGTCAAACGCATTCAACAAAGATAATTGCTTCAAATGAAAGTCAAACACATTCAAACAAAGCTTTTTGAATCAAATCAAAGTAAAATGCATTCATCAATACCATTTATATGAAATGGAAGTCAAACACATTCAAACAAAGCTTTTATAATCACATGAAAGTTAAATGCATTCACCAAAGATAATTGAGTCAAATGAAAGTCAAATACATTAAAACAAAGCTTTTTGAGTCAAATTAAATTCAAATGCATTTAACAAAGCTTTTTGACTCTAATGAAAGTTAAACATATTCAAACAAAGCTTTTTGAATCAAATGAAAGTCAAATGCATTCAATAAAGATAATTGACTCAAATAAAAGTCAAACACATTCATTCAAAGCTTTTTTAATTAAATGAAAGTCAAAAGCATTCAACAAAGATAATTGGGTCAAATGAAAGTCAAACACATTCAAACAAAGATTTTTGAATCAAATGAAAGTCAATTGCATTCAAAAAAGATAGTTGAGTGAAATGAAAGTCAAACACATTAAAACAAAGCTTTTTGAGTCAAATGAAAGTTAAATGCATTCAACAAAGCTTTTTGACTCAAATGAAAGTTAAACATATTCAAACAAAGCTTTTTAAATCAAATGAAAGTCAAATGCATTCAATAAAGATAATTGACTCAAATGAAAATCAAACACATTAAAAAAAAGCTTTTTGAATCAAATTAAAGTCAAATGCATTCAACAAAGCTTTTTAACTCAAATGAAATTTAAACATATTCAAATAAAGCTTTTTGAATCTAATGAAATTCAAATGCATACAACGAAGATAATTGAGCGAAATGAAAGTCAAACACCTTTAAACAAAGCTTTTTAAAAATCAAATGCATTCAACAAAGATAATTGAGTCAAATTAAAGTCAAACACATTCAAACAAAGCTTTTTGAATCAAAAGAAAGACAAATGCATTTAACAAAGATAATTGAGTCAAATGAAAGTCAAACGTATTCAAACAAAGTTTTTGAATCAAATGAAAGTCAAATGCATTCAATAAAGATAATTGACTTTAATGAAAGACAAACGCATTCATACAAAGCTTTTTGAATTAAATGAAAGTCAAACGCATTCAACAAAGATAATTGAGTCAAATGAAAGTCAAACACACTCTAACAAAGCTTTTTGAATCAAACGAAAGTCAAATGCATTCAACAAAGCTAATTAAGTCAAATGAAAGTCAAACACATTCTAAAAAAGCTTTTTGAATCAAATGAAAGTAAAATGCATTCAACAAAGTTAATTGAGTCAAATGAACGTCAAATACATTCAAACAAATCGTTTTGAATTAAATGAAAATGAAATGCAATTAACAAAGCTAATTGAGTCAAACGAAATTTTATCATATTTTTACAAAGCTTTTTGAATCAAGAGAAAGTTAAATACATTCAACAAAGATAATTGAGTTAAATGAAAGTTAAACACATTCAAACAAAGCTTTTTGAATCAAATGAAAGTCAAATGCATTCAACAAACCTTATTGACTCAAATAAAAGTCAAACACATTTAAACAAAGCTTTTTGAATCAAATGAGAGTCAAATGCATTCAATAAAAATAATTGAGTCAAATGAAATTAAAACACATTCAAACAAAGCGTTTTATATCAAATGAAAGTCTAATGCATTCAACAAAGCTAATTGAGTCAATTGAAAGTCAAACACATTCAAACAATACTTTTTGAATCAAATGAAAGTCAAATGCATTCAACAAAGGTAATTGAGTCAAATGAAAGTCAAACACATTCAAACAAAGCTTTTTCAATCAAATGAAAGTGAAACACATTCAAACAAAGCTTTTTGAATTAAATGAAAGTGAAATGCAATTAACAAAGCTAATTGAGTCAATTGAATGTCAAACACATTCATACAAAGCTAATTGAGTTAAATGAAAGTCAAATGCAGTCTACAAAGCTAATTGAGTCAAATGAAAGTCAAACACATTCAAACAATGCTTTTTGAATCAAACTAAAGTCAAATGCATTCAACAAAGCTAATTGAGTAAAATGAAAGTCAAACACATTGAAAGAAAGCTTTTTGTATCAAATGAAAGTAAAATGCATTCAACAAAGCTAATTTAGTCAAATGAAAGTCAAACACATTCAAACATTGGTTTTTGAATCAAATGAAAGACAAATGCATTCAAGAAAGATAATTGAGTCTAATGAAAGTAAAACATATTCATACAAAGCTTTTTGAATCAAATGTAAGTCAAATGCATTCAACTAAGCTAATTGAGTCAAATGAAATTCAAACGCATTCAAACGAAGCTTTTTGAATAAAATGAAAGTAAAATGCATTCAACAAAGGTAATTGAGTCAAATAAAAGTCAAACACATTCAACAAAGCTTGTTGAATTAAATGAAAGTTAAATGTAATTAACAAAGCTAATTGAGTCAAATGAAAGTCAAACACATTATACAAAGCTAATTGAGTCAAGTGAAAATTTTGTTTTTGCGAGATGTTGTAAGTCGGTAACCCAGCCTCCCATAATTGCTTTTACTCTTCAATAAGAGGTTGCAAGTACACATCGAGATTCCCTTTAGGATTCTTCGGACCTGGAATTATAAAACTTAGAAACATAAAAGGTTTCTTCATGCACAATTCAGGTGGAAGATTATAAAGAGTTAAAATGACGGGCCAACAAGAATATTGCCTTCCTGTCTTTCCAAATGGTGAAAATCCGTCGGTACAAAGACCTAGTCGGACATTTCTAGGCTCCGCAGCAAAAGAAGGGTACTCTTCATCTAGGTGTTTCCACGCCTCTTCATCACTTGGATGAGACATAAGGTCATGAACTTGAGGATTATCTTTATGCCACCTCATCTGCTCCGCAGTAGATCTTATTGCATATAATCTTTGTAATCTCGGGCCTACAGGAAAGTAAATAAGAGCACTATGAGGAGAATTGTTGCCACTTTCTCTAAGTGTCTTATAACGACTTCCTTTGCAATATAGACATTCTTTGAGATCTTTGTGTTCCTTCCAAAATAGCATAAATCTATTTGGACATACATGAATCTTTTGGTACGGAAGTTCTGGCCCTTTAAGCAATGTCTTAGTCTTGTAAAAACTATCTTTCATTATGGAAGCAACACCATCTATAGCTTTATGCGGAATATTATACTCGGACTTGATGTTTGCCATCCTTGCAGCTGCAGACAATACAGACAACTTGCAGCCATCATACAATGGCTCTTCCGCTGCCTTCAACATGTCAAAGAACTTCTTGTAACTAGCATGTGGCTCTTCTTCAATATTTTCTAAACCACCTTCTAGTCCAAAGGCATCTAATACCATGTTTCTATATGGGTTCAATGCATCCTCGGTGGATATGGAACTGCTACTTTGGGATTCTCTTTGGAAGTGCAGTTCACCATGAAAAACCCATTGGAAATAGTTAGGCAAAAAACCATGCCTATAGAGATGCTCCATAATGGTATCAAAATCTTGATAAGGAATATTTCGACACTGTGCACATGGACATTTCATCACACCATCTATCACGACATTCTCTTGTGTGGTAGCAAATGTAATAAATTCATTGACCTTTTCAGCAAAGGTTGGACTAAGGAATTTTCCTTCTAACCGTTTATACATCCATGCTCGATCCTCCCTCATTATATAGCAGTTTCACTAAAAAATAAATGATACAAAAAGCATAGAAAAACTAAGTAAAGCACTTAGAAGAATGACATTCTTTTAGGTCATTTAACTATTTAAGGTCATCAAAATGAAAATTATTGCTACCAATTAACATCATATGAGAAGAAGCGTTCCCATTTTATACACGCTAAAACTAATGAACTTGAAAAGGCTTGATTCATGTCTAATATATGTATTTATAAATTCCTAAGAAAAGAAATCACAAAAAATGCATGTTATAAAGTTTTAAGGTCTTGTAGAACCAAAATCAAGCAAATTCGGCCAAAATGGGAAGAAGCGTTCCTATTTTCTACATGCTCCTTCTAATGAACTTATAAAGGCTTGAATCATGTCAAATATATGTATTTGTAACTTCCTAAGAAAATAAATAACAAAGAGAAAGCAATTAATAAGGTTTTAAGGTCTGATAGAACCGAAATCAAGCAAATTCAGGCAAAATGAGAAGAAGCGTTCTCATTTTCAACATGTACGTTCTAATGAACTTGAAAAGGCTTGAGTCATGTCAAATATATGTATTTATAACTTCCTAAGAAAATAAATAACAAAGAGAAAGCAATTAATAAGGTTTTAAGGTGTGATAGAACCGAAATCAAGCAAATTCAGGCAAAATGCTAAGAAGCGTACCCATTTTCTACATGCTCTTTCTAAAAAACTTATAAATGCTTAAGTCATGTCAAATATATTTTTTTGTAAATTCCTAAGCATAGAAATCACAAAAACAAAGCAAGTTATAAGTTTTTAAGGTCTGGTAGAACCGAAATCAAGCAAATTAAGGCAAAATGAGAAGAAGCGTTCTCATTTTCTACATGCACTTACTAATGAACTTGAAAAGGCTTGAGTCATGTCGAATATATGTATTTATAACTTCCTAACAAAAGAAATCTCAAAAACAATGGATTTTATAAGGTTTAAAGGTCTTGTAGAACCAAAATTAACAAAATTTGGCCCAAATGGGAAGAAGCGTTCCTATTTTCTACATGCTCTTTCTAATGAACTTATAAAGGCTTGAATCATGTTGAATATATGTATTAGTAACTCCCTAAGCATAGAAATCACTAAGACAAAGCAAGTTATAAGGTTTTAAGGTCCGGTAGAACCGAAATCAACCGAATTCGAGCAAAATGAGAAGAAGCGTTCCCATTTTCTACATGCTCTTTCTAATGAACTTGAAAAGGCTTGATTTATGTCAAATATATGTATTCATAACTTCCTAAAAAAAGAAATCAAAAAAAAGGATGTTATAAGGTTTTAAGGTCTTGTAGTACCAAAATCAAGCATATTCGGGCAAAATAGTAAGAAGCATTCCCATTTTCTACATACACTTTCTAATGAATATATAAATGCTTGAATCATGTTAAATATATGGATTTATAACTTCCTAAGAATAGAAATTAAAAAAAAAAGCAAGTTATAAGGTTTTATGGTCTTGTAGGACCGAATCAAGCAAACTCGAGCAACATGGGAAGAAGCATTCCCATTTTCGACATGCTCTTTCTAATGAACATGAAAAGGCTTGAATCATGTCAAATATATGTATTTATAACTTCATAACAAAATGAATCACAAAAAAAAGGATGTTATAAGGTATTAAGGTCTTGTAGAACCAAAATCAAGCATTTTCGGGAAAAATGGTAAGAAGCGTACCCATTTTCTACATGCTCTTTCTAAAAAACTTATAAATGCTTGAGTCATGTCAAATATATTTTTTTGTAAATTCCTAAGCATAGAAATCACAAAAAAAAAAAGCAAGTTATAAGGTTTTAAGGTCTGGTAGAACCGAAATCAAGCAAATTAAGGCAAAATGAGAAGCGTTCCAATTTTCAACACACTCTTTCTAATGAACTTGAAAAGGTTTGATTCATGTCTAATATATGTATTTATAACTTCCTAAGAAAAGAATTACAAAAAAAGTATGTTATAGGGTTTAAAGGTGTTGTAGAACCAAAATCAAGCAAATTCGGCCTAAATGGGAAGACGTGTTCCCTTTTTCTACATGCTCTTTCTAATGAACTGATAAAGGCTTGAATCATGTCAAATATATGTATCTGTAACAGACTAAGCATGGCAATTACTAAGACCAAGCAAGTTATAACGTTTTACGGTCTGGTAGAACCGTAATCAAGCAAATTCGAGCAAAATATATGTATTTATAATTCCTAATCACAGATATAACAAAAATAAAGCAAGTTATAAGGTTTTAAGGACTGGTAGAACCGAAACCAAGCAAATTCGAACAAAATAGGAAAAAGCACCCATTTTTTACATGCTCTTTCTAATGAACATGAAAAGGCTTTATTCTTGTCAAATATATGTATTTATAATTTCCTAACAAAAGAAATCACAAAAACAAAAGATGTTATAAGGTTTTAAAGTCTTGTAGAACCAAAATCAACCAAATTCGGCCCAAATGGTAAAAAGCGTTCCCATTATCTACATGCTCTTTCTAATGAACTTATAAAGGCTTGAATTATGTAAAATATATGTATTAGTAACTGCCTAAGAATAGAAATCACTAAGACAAAGCAAGGTATAAGGTTTTAAGGTCTGGTAGAACCGAAATCAAGCAAATTCGGGCATAATGGGAAGAAGCGTTCCCAATTTCTACATGCTCTTTCTAATGAACTTGAAAAGGCTTGATTCATGTCAAATATATGTATTTATAACTTCCTAAGAAAAGAAATCACAAAAACAAAGCATTTTATAAGGTTTTAAGGTCTTGTAGAACCAAAATCAAGCAAATTAAGGCAAAATGAGAAGCGTTCCAATTTTCAACACACTCTTTCTAATGAACTTGAAAAGGTTTGATTCATGTCTAATATATGTATTTATAACTTCCTAAGAAAAGAATCACAAAAAAAGTATGTTATAGGGTTTAAAGGTGTTGTAGAACCAAAATCAAGCAAATTCGGCCTAAATGGGAAGACGCGTTCCCTTTTTCTACATGCTCTTTCTAATGAACTGATAAAGGCTTGAATCATGTCAAATATATGTATCGGTAACAGACTAAGCATGGCAATTACTAAGACCAAGCAAGTTATAACGTTTTAAGGTCTGGTAGAACCGTAATCTAGCAAATTCGGGCAAAACGAGAAGAAGCGTTCCCATTTTCTACATGCTCTTTCTAATGAACTTGAAAAGGCTTGATTCATGTAAAATATATGTATTTACAACTTTCTAAGAAAATAAATCACAAAAATAAAGCATGTCATAAGGCTTTAAGGTCTTGTAGAGCCAAAATTAAGCAAATTCGGCCAAAATGGGAAGAAGCATTCCCATTTTTTACATGCTCTTTCTAATGAACTATAAAAGGCTTGAGTCATGTCAAATATACGTATTCATAACTTCATCACTAAATAAATTACAAAAACAAAGCAATTCATAAGGTTTTAAGGTCTTGTAGAACCAAAATCAAGCAAATTCGAGCAAAATAGTAAGAAGCATTCCCATTTTCTACATGCTCTTTCTAATGAAATTATAAATTCCTGAATCATGTCAAATATACATATTTATAACGGATATTTCACCATATGCCATTGAGTTTTTTGTTTATTCATCATATACCCATGAACTTTTTTAAATTCATCATATACCCATGAGTTTTCACAAAAATACACCATATACCTTTGATAACATATTATTGTTAAATTCGTCAATCATTTACCGAAACCACTCTAAATACATTCCTCTACCCCGAAACCACACACATTCCTTTTTTGCACCCCAAACTTACCCTAAATTTCATTTTCTAATCCTCAAAATTATTTATATGGTTATGGTTATGGAGATTTGGAGTGGTTTCTAGGGCTAGAGAAATGAGAAGAGTTGTTTTGGGGATGAAGGGAGATATCTAAGGTGATTTCGATGTATAATTAACCAAATTCTTTTCATCTTATTTTCATTAATGATATACGGTGAATTTTTATTACAACTTAGGGGTATATGGTGAATTTGAAAATTTTCATGGGTATATGGTGAATAAACAAAAAACTCAAGGGTATGTGGTGAAAAAGCCGTATTTATAAATTCCTAAGCAAATACATAGTAAAGCAAAAGCAAGTTATATGGTTTTAAGGTCTTGTAGAACCAAAATCAAGCAAATTCGGGCAAAATGGGAAGAAACGTTCCCATTTTCTACATGCTTTTTCTAATGAACTTATAAATGCTTGGATCATGTCAAATATATGTATTTATAATTCCATTAAAAAATAAATAACAAAAAAAAATCAAGTTATGAGGTTTTAAGGTCTTGTAGAACCAAAATCAAGCAAAATTTGGGTAAAATAGTAAGAACCATTCCCAAATTCTACATGCTCTTTCTTATTAACTTATAATTGTTTGAATCATGTGAAATATATGTATTTATAAATGCATAAGCGTACAAATCACAAAAACAAAGCAATTTATAAGGTTTTAAGGTCTTGTAGAACTAAAATTAATCAAATTCGGGCAAAATAGTAAGAAGCATTCCCTTTTTCTACATGCTCTTTTTAATAAACTTGATAACTTCCTAACAATATAAATCACAAAAACAAAGCAAGATATAAGGTTTTAAGGTCTAGTAGAACAAAAATCAAGCAAATTCGGGCAAAATAGTAAGAAGCCTTTCCATTTTCTACATGCTCTTTCTAATAAATTTATAAATTCTTGAATCATATAAAATATATGTATTTATAATTTTCTAAGCAAATAAATCACAAAAAAAAAAAGCAAGTTATAAGGTTTTAAGGTGTTGTGGAGCCTAAATCAAGCAAATTTGGGCAAAATGGGAAAAAACGTACCCATTTTCCACATGCTCTTTCTAATGAACTTTAAAAGGCTTGATTCATGTCAGATATATGTATTCATAACTGCCTAACCAAAGAAATCACAAAAACCAAAGCAAGTTATAAGGTTTTAAGGTTTTGTAGAACCAAAATCAAGCAAATTCAGGCAAAATAGAAAGAAGCATTCTCATTTTCTACATGCTCTTTCTAATGAACTACAAAAAACTTGAATAATGTTAAATATATGTATTTATAATTCCTAATCACAGATATAACAAAAATAAAGCAAGTTATAAGGTTTTAAGGACTGGTAGAACCGAAACCAAGCAAATTCGAGCAAAATAGGAAAAAGCACCCATTTTTTACATGCTCTTTCTAATGAACTTGAAAAGGCTTTATTCATGTCAAATATATGTATTTATAATTTCCTAACAAAAGAAATCACAAAAACAAAAGATGTTATAAGGTTTTAAGGTCTTGTAGAACCAAAATCAAGCAAATTCGGCCTAAATGGGAAGACGCGTTCCCTTTTTCTATATGCTCTTTCATATTAACTGATAAAGGCTTGAATCATGTCAAATATATGTATCTGTAACAGACTAAGCATAGCAATTACTAAGACCAAGCAAGTTATAACGTTTTAAGGTCTGGTAGAACCGTAATCAAGCAAATTCGGGCAAAATGAGAAGAAGCGTTCCCATTTTCTACATGCTCTTTCTAATGAACTTGAAAAGGCTCGATTCATGTAAAATATATGTATTTACAACTTCTTAAGAAAATAAATCACAAAAATAAAGCATGTCATAAGGTTTTAAGGTCTTGTAGAGCCAAAATTAAGCAAATTCGGCCAAAATGGGAAGAAGCATTCTCATTTTTTACATGCTCTTTCTAATGAACTTGAAAAGGCTTGAGTCATGTCAAATATATGTATTCATAACTGCCTCACAAAATAAATTACAAAAACAAAGCAATTCATAAGGTTTTGAGTTCTTGTAGAACCAAAATGAAGCAAATTCGGGCAAAATAGTAAGAAGCATTCCCATTATCTACATGCTTTTCTAATGAAATTATAAATTCCTGAATCATGTCAAATATACATATTTATAAATTCCTAAGCAAATAAATAACAGAGCAAAAGCAATTTATATGGTTTTAAGGTCTTGTAGAACCAAAATCAAGCAAATTTGGGCAAAATGGGAAGAAACGTTCCCATTTTCTACATGCTTTTTCTAATGAACTTATAAATGCTTGGATCATGTCAAATATATGTATTTATAATTCCATTAAAAAATAAATAACAAAAAAAAATCAAGTTATGAGGTTTTAAGGTCTTGTAGAACCAAAATCAAGCAAAATTTGGGTAAAATAGTAAGAACCATTCCCAAATTCTACATGCTCTTTCTTATTAACTTATAATTGTTTGAATCATGTGAAATATATGTATTTATAAATGCATAAGCGTACAAATCACAAAAACAAAGCAATTTATAAGGTTTTAAGGTCTTGTAGAACTAAAATTAATCAAATTCGGGCAAAATAGTAAGGAGCATTCCCTTTTTCTACATGCTCTTTTTAATAAACTTGATAACTTCCTAACAATATAAATCACAAAAACAAAGCAAGATATAAGGTTTTAAGGTCTAGTAGAACAAAAATCAAGCAAATTCGGGCAAAATAGTAAGAAGCCTTTCCATTTTCTACATGCTCTTTCTAATAAATTTATAAATTCTTGAATCATATAAAATATATGTATTTAAAATTTTCTAAGCAAATAAATCACAAAAAAAATAAACAAGTTATAAGGTTTTAAGGTGTTGTGGAGCCTAAATCAAGCAAATTTCGGCAAAATGGGAAAAAACGTACCCATTTTCCACATGCTCTTTCTAATGAACTTTAAAAGGCTTGATTCATGTCAGATATATGTATTCATAACTGCCTAACCAAAGAAATCACAAAAACCAAAGCAAGTTATAAGGTTTTAAGGTTTTGTAGAACCAAAATCAAGCAAATTCAGGCAAAATAGAAAGAAGCATTCTCATTTTCTACATGCTCTTTCTAATGAACTACAAAAAACTTGAATAATGTTAAATATATGTATTTATAATTCCTAATCACAGATATAACAAAAATAAAGCAAGTTATAAGGTTTTAAGGACTGGTAGAACCGAAACCAAGCAAATTCGAGCAAAATAGGAAAAAGCACCCATTTTTTACATGCTCTTTCTAATGAACTTGAAAAGGCTTTATTCATGTCAAATATATGTATTTATAATTTCCTAACAAAAGAAATCACAAAAACAAAAGATGTTATAAGGTTTTAAGGTCTTGTAGAACCAAAATCAAGCAAATTCGGCCTAAATGGGAAGACGCGTTCCCTTTTTCTATATGCTCTTTCATATTAACTGATAAAGGCTTGAATCATGTCAAATATATGTATCTGTAACAGACTAAGCATAGCAATTACTAAGACCATGCAAGTTATAACGTTTTAAGGTCTGGTAGAACCGTAATCAAGCAAATTCGGGCAAAATGAGAAGAAGCGTTCCCATTTTCTACATGCTCTTTCTAATGAACTTGAAAAGGCTCGATTCATGTAAAATATATGTATTTACAACTTCTTAAGAAAATAAATCACAAAAATAAAGCATGTCATAAGGTTTTAAGGTCTTGTAGAGCCAAAATTAAGCAAATTCGGCCAAAATGGGAAGAAGCATTCTTATTTTTTACATGCTCTTTCTAATGAACTTGAAAAGGCTTGAGTCATGTCAAATATATGTATTCATAACTGCCTCACAAAATAAATTACAAAAACAAAGCAATTCATAAGGTTTTGAGGTCTTGTAGAACCAAAATGAAGCAAATTCGGGCAAAATAGTAAGAAGCATTCCCATTATCTACATGCTTTTCTAATGAAATTATAAATTCCTGAATCATGTCAAATATACATATTTATAAATTCCTAAGCAAATAAATAACAGAGCAAAAGCAATTTATATGGTTTTAAGGTCTTGTAGAACCAAAATCAAGCAAATTTGGGCAAAATGGGAAGAAACGTTCCCATTTTCTACATGCTTTTTCTAATGAACTTATAAATGCTTGGATCATGTCAAATATATGTATTTATAATTCCATTAAAAAATAAATAACAAAAAAAAATCAAGTTATGAGGTTTTAAGGTCTTGTAGAACCAAAATCAAGCAAAATTTGGGTAAAATAGTAAGAACCATTCCCAAATTCTACATGCTCTTTCTTATTAACTTATAATTGTTTGAATCATGTGAAATATATGTATTTATAAATGCATAAGCGTACAAATCACAAAAACAAAGCAATTTATAAGGTTTTAAGGTCTTGTAGAACTAAAATTAATCAAATTCGTGCAAAATAGTAAGAAGCATTCCCTTTTTCTACATGCTCTTTTTAATAAACTTGATAACTTCCTAACAATATAAATCACAAAAACAAAGCAAGATATAAGGTTTTAAGGTCTAGTAGAACAAAAATCAAGCAAATTCGGGCAAAATAGTAAGAAGCCTTTCCATTTTCTACATGCTCTTTCTAATAAATTTATAAATTCTTGAATCATATAAAATATATGTATTTATAATTTTCTAAGCAAATAAATCACAAAAAAAAAACAAGTTATAAGGTTTTAAGGTGTTGTGGAGCCTAAATCAAGCAAATTTGGGCAAAATGGGAAAAAACGTACCCATTTTCCACATGCTCTTTCTAATGAACTTTAAAAGGCTTGATTCATGTCAGATATATGTATTCATAACTGCCTAACCAAAGAAATCACAAAAACCAAAGCAAGTTATAAGGTTTTAAGGTTTTGTAGAACCAAAATCAAGCAAATTCAGGCAAAATAGAAAGAAGCATTCTCATTTTCTACATGCTCTTTCTAATGAACTACAAAAAACTTGAATAATGTTAAATATATGTATTTATAATTCCTAATCACAGATATAACAAAAATAAGGCAAGTTATAAGGTTTTAAGGACTGGTAGAACCGAAACCAAGCAAATTCGAGCAAAATAGGAAAAAGCACCCATTTTTTACATGCTCTTTCTAATGAACTTGAAAAGGCTTTATTCATGTCAAATATATGTATTTATAATTTCCTAACAAAAGAAATCACAAAAACAAAAGATGTTATAAGGTTTTAAGGTCTTGTAGAACCAAAATCAAGCAAATTCGGCCTAAATGGGAAGACGCGTTCCCTTTTTCTATATGCTCTTTCATATTAACTGATAAAGGCTTGAATCATGTCAAATATATGTATCTGTAACAGACTAAGCATAGCAATTACTAAGACCAAGCAAGTTATAACGTTTTAAGGTCTGGTAGAACCGTAATCAAGCAAATTCGGGCAAAATGAGAAGAAGCGTTCCCATTTTCTACATGCTCTTTCTAATGAACTTGAAAAGGCTCGATTCATGTAAAATATATGTATTTACAACTTCTTAAGAAAATAAATCACAAAAATAAAGCATGTCATACGGTTTTAAGGTCTTGTAGAGCCAAAATTAAGCAAATTCGGCCAAAATGGGAAGAAGCATTCTCATTTTTTACATGCTCTTTCTAATGAACTTGAAAAGGCTTGAGTCATGTCAAATGTATGTATTCATAACTGCCTCACAAAATAAATTACTAAAACAAAGCAATTCATAAGGTTTTGAGGTCTTGTAGAACCAAAATGAAGCAAATTCGGGCAAAATAGTAAGAAGCATTCCCATTATCTACATGCTTTTCTAATGAAATTATAAATTCCTGAATCATGTCAAATATACATATTTATAAATTCCTAAGCAAATAAATAACAGAGCAAAAGCAATTTATATGGTTTTAAGGTCTTGTAGAACCAAAATCAAGCAAATTTGGGCAAAATGGGAAGAAACGTTCCCATTTTCTACATGCTTTTTCTAATGAACATATAAATGCTTGGATCATGTCAAATATATGTATTTATAATTCCATTAAAAAATAAATAACAAAAAAGAATCAAGTTATGAGGTTTTAAGGTCTTGTAGAACCAAAATCAAGCAAAATTTGGGTAAAATAGTAAGAACCATTCCCAAATTCTACATGCTCTTTCTTATTAACTTATAATTGTTTGAATCATGTGAAATATATGTATTTATAAATGCATAAGCGTACAAATCACAAAAACAAAGCAATTTATAAGGTTTTAAGGTCTTGTAGAACTAAAATTAATCAAATTCGGGCAAAATAGTAAGAAGCATTCCCTTTTTCTACATGCTCTTTTTAATAAACTTGATAACTTCCTAACAATATAAATCACAAAAACAAAGCAAGATATAAGGTTTTAAGGTCTAGTAGAACAAAAATCAAGCAAATTCGGGCAAAATAGTAAGAAGCCTTTTCATTTTCTACATGCTCTTTCTAATAAATTTATAAATTCTTGAATCATATAAAATATATGTATTTATAATTTTCTAAGCAAATAAATGACAAAAAAAAAGCAAGTTATAAGGTTTTAAGGTGTTGTGGAGCCTAAATCAAGCAAATTTGGGCAAAATGGGAAAAAACGTACCCATTTTCCACATGCTCTTTCTAATGAACTTTAAAAGGCTTGATTCATGTCAGATATATGTATTCATAACTGCCTAACCAAAGAAATCACAAAAACCAAAGCAAGTTATAAGGTTTTAAGGTTTTGTAGAACCAAAATCAAGCAAATTCAGGCAAAATAGAAAGAAGCATTCTCATTTTCTACATGCTCTTTCTAATGAACTATAAAAAACTTGAATAATTTTAAATATATGTATTAATAATTCCTAATCACAGATATAACAAAAATAAAGCAAGTTATAAGGTTTTAAGGACTGGTAGAACCGAAACAAAGCAAATTCGAGCAAAATAGGAAAAAGCACCCATTTTTTACATGCTCTTTCTAATGAACTTAAAAAAGCTTTATTCATGTCAAATATATGTATTTATAATTTCCTAACAAAAGAAATCACAAAAACAAAAGATGTTATAAGGTTTTAAGGTCTAATAGGACCAAACTCAACAAAATTCGGCCCAAATGGTAAAAAGCGTTCCCATTTTCTACATGCTCTTTCTAATGAACTTATAAAGGCTTGAATTATGTCAAATATATGTATTAGTAACTGCCTAATAATAGAAATCACTAAGACAAAACAAGGTATAAGGTTTTAAGGTCTAGTAGAACCGAAATCAAGCAAATTCGGGCATAATGGGAAGAAGCGTTCCCAATTTCTACGTGCTCTTTCTAATGAACTTGAAAAGGCTTGATTCATGTCAAATATATGTATTTATAACTTCTTAAGAAAATAAATCACAAAAACAAAGCATTTTATAAGGTTTTAAGGTCTTGTAGAACCAAAATCAAGTAAATTCGGCCTAAATGGGAAGACGCGTTCCGTTTTTCTATATGCTCTTTCATATTAACTGATAAAGGCTTGAATCATGTCAAATATATGTATCTGTAACAGACTAAGCATAGCAATTACTAAGACCAAGCAAGATATAACGTTTTAAGGTCTGGTAGAACCGTAATCAAGCAAATTCGGGCAAAATGAGAAGAAGCGTTCCCATTTTCTACATGCTCTTTCTAATGAACTTGAAAAGGCTCGATTCATGTAAAATATATGTATTTACAACTTACTAAGAAAATAAATCACAAAAATAAAGCATGTCATAAGGTTTTAAGGTCTTGTAGAGCCAAAATTAAGCAAATTCGGCCAAAATGGGAAGACGCATTCTCATTTTTTACATGCTCTTTCTAATGAACTTGAAAAGGCTTGAGTCATGTCAAATATATGTATTCATAACTGCCTCACAAAATAAATTACTAAAACAAAGCAATTCATAAGGTTTTGAGGTCTTGTAGAACCAAAATCAAGCTAATTCGGGCAAAATAGTAAGAAGCATTCCCATTATCTACATGCTTTTCTAATGAAATTATAAATTCCTGAATCATGTCAAATATACATATTTATAAATTCCTAAGCAAATAAATAACAAAGCAAAAGCAATTTATATGGTTTTAAGGTCTTGTAGAACCAAAATCAAGCAAATTTGGGCAAAATGGGAAGAAACGTTCCCATTTTCTACATGCTTTTTCTAATGAACTTATAAATGCTTGGATCATGTCAAATATATGTATTTATAACTCCATTAAAAAATAAATAACAAAAAAAAATCAAGTTATGAGGTTTTAAGGTCTTGTAGAACCAAAATCAAGCAAAATTTGGGTAAAATAGTAAGAAGCATTCCCAAATTCTACATGCTCTTTCTTATTAACTTATAATTGTTTGAATCATGTGAAATATATGTATTTATAAATGCATAAGCGTACAAATCACAAAAACAAAGCAATTTATAAGGTTTTAAGGTCTTGTAGAACTAAAATTAATCAAATTCGGGCAAAATAGTAAGAAGCATTCCCTTTTTCTACATGCTCTTTTTAATAAACTTGATAACTTCCTAACAATATAAATCACAAAAACAAAGCAAGATATAAGGTTTTAAGGTCTAGTAGAACAAAAATCAAGCAAATTCGGGCAAAATGGTAAGAAGCCTTTCCATTTTCTACATGCTGTTTCTAATAAATTTATAAATTCTTGAATCATATAAAATATATGTATTTATAATTTTCTAAGCAAATAAATCACAAAAAAAAAGCAAGTTATAAGGTTTTAAGGTGTTGTGGAGCCTAAATCAAGCAAATTTGGGCAAAATGGGAAAAAACGTACCCATTTTCCACATACCCTTTCTAATGAACTTTAAAAGGCTTGATTCATGTCAGAAATATGTATTCATAACTGCCTAACCAAAGAAATCACAAAAACCAAAGAAAGTTATAAGGTTTTAAGGTTTTGTAGAACCAACATCAAGCAAATTCAGGCAAAATAGAAAGAAGCATTCTCATTTTCTACATGCTCTTTCTAATGAACTACAAAAAACTTGAATAATGTTAAATATATGTATTAATAATTCCTAATCACAGATATAACAAAAATAAAGCAAGTTATAAGGTTTTAAGGACTGGTAGAACCGAAACAAAGCAAATTCGAGCAAAATAGGAAAAAGCACCCATTTTTTACATGCTCTTTCTAATGAACTTAAAAAGGCTTTATTCATGTCAAATATATGTATTTATAATTTCCTAACAAAAGAAATCACAAAAACAAAAGATGTTATAAGGTTTTAAGGTCTTATAGAACCAAAATCAACCAAATTCGGCCCAAATGGTAAAAAGCGTTCCCATTTTCTACATGCTCTTTCTAATGAACTTATAAAGGCTTGAATTATGTCAAATATATGTATTAGTAACTGCCTAAGAATAGAAATCACTAAGACAAAGCAAGGTATAAGGTTTTAAGGTCTGGTAGAACCGAAATCAAGCAAATTCGGGCATAATGGGAAGAAGCGTTCCCAATTTCTACATGCTCTTTCTAATGAACTTGAAAAGGCTTGATTCATGTCAAATATATGTATTTATAACTTCCTAAGAAAAGAAATCACAAAAACAAAGCATTTTATAAGGTTTTAAGGTCTTGTAGAACCAAAATCAAGCAAATTAAGGCAAAATGAGAAGCGTTCCAATTTTCAACACACTCTTTCTAATGAACTTGAAAAAGTTTGATTCATGTCTAATATATGTATTTATAACTTCCTATGAAAAGAATCACAAAAAAAGTATATTATAGGGTTTAAAGGTGTTGTAGAACCAAAATCAAGCAAATTCGGCCTAAATGGGAAGACGCGTTCCCTTTTTCTACATGCTCTTTCTAATGAACTGATAAAGGCTTGAATCATGTCCAATATATGTATCTGTAACAGACTAAGCATGGCAATTACTAAGACCAAGCAAGTTATAACGTTTTAAGGTCTGGTAGAACCGTAATCTAGCAAATTCGGGCAAAACGAGAAGAAGCGTTCCCATTTTCTACATGCTCTTTCTAATGAACTTGAAAAGGCTTGATTCATGTAAAATATATGTATTTAGGACTTTCTAAGAAAATAAATCACAAAAATAAAGCATGTCATAAGGCTTTAAGGTCTTGTAGAACCAAAATTAAGCAAATTCGGCCAAAATGGGAAGAAGCATTCCCATTTTTTACATGCTCTTTCTAATGAACTATAAAAGGCTTGAGTCATATCAAATATACGTATTCATAACTTCCTCACTAAATAAATTACAAAAACAAAGCAATTCATAAGGTTTTAAGGTCTTGTAGAACCAAAATCAAGCAATTTCAAGCAAAATAGTAAGAAGCATTCCCATTTTCTACATGCTCTTTCTGATGAAATTATAAATTCCTGAATCATGTCAAATATACATATTTATAACGGATATTTCACCATATGCCATTGAGTTTTTTGTTTATTCATCATATACCCATGAACTTTTTTAAATTCATCATATACCCATGAGTTTTCACAAAAATACACCATATACCTTTGATAACATATTATTGTTAAATTCGTCAATCATTTACCGAAACCACTCTAAATACATTCCTCTACCCCGAAACCACACACATTCCTTTTTTGCACCCCAAACTTACCCTAAATTTCATTTTCTAATCCTCAAAATTATTTATATGGTTATGGTTATGGAGATTTGGAGTGGTTTCTAGGGCTAGAGAAATGAGAAGAGTTGTTTTGGGGATAAAGGGAGATATCTAAGGTGATTTCGATGTATAATTAACCAAATTCTTTTCATCTTATTTTCATTAAGGATATACGGTGAATTTTTATTACAACTTAGGGGTATATGGTGAATTTGAAAATTTTCATGGGTATATGGTGAATAAACAAAAAACTCAAGGGTATGTGGTGAATAAGCCGTATTTATAAATTCCTAAGCAAATACATAGTAAAGCAAAAGCAAGTTATATGGTTTTAAGGTCTTGTAGAACCAAAATCAAGCAAATTCGGGCAAAATGGGAAGAAACGTTCCCATTTTCTACATGCTTTTTCTAATGAACTTATAAATTCTTGGATCATGTCAAATATATGTATTTATAACTCCATTAAAATATAAATAACAAAAACAAATCAAGTTATGAGGTTTTAAGGTCTTGTAGAACCAAAATCAAGCAAAATTTGGGTAAAATAGTAAGAAGCATTCCCAAATTCTACATGCTCTTTCTTATTAACTTATAATTGTTTGAATCATGTGAAATATATGTATTTATAAATGCATAAGCATAGAAATCACAAAAACAAAGCAATTTATAAGGTTTTAAGGTCTTGTAGAACTAAAATCAATCAATCAATCAATCAATCAATCAATCAAAGCCTTAATCCCAAAAGTGGGGTCGGCTAACATGAACCAAATTTGATTATTCCGTGTAGTCATCAACATAAATCTTTCTCCTCCATCCCTTACGATCCAAAACTTCATCCTTACGTAAATCCATGCACTTCATATCCTTCCTCACTCCTTCCAACCAAGTCATCTTTGGTCTCCCTCTTCCTCGTTTAATCCCTCCATGGTCCCACTCTTCCACTCTTCGCACCGGTGCACCCTCGGGTCTCCGTCTTACATGTCCAAACCAACGCAGACGATTTTCCCTTAATTTATCTACAATGCCCGCCACACCTACTTTCTTGCGAATAACCTCATTTCTGATTCTATCTCTTAAAGTGTTTCCACACATCCACCTTAACATGCGCATTTCCGTAACCTCCATCTTTTTAATATGCTCTTTCTTAGAAGCCCAACATTCTGTACCATAGAGCAACACTGGTCTTATGGCAGTCCTGTAGAATTTTCCCTTCAACTTTAAGGGAATCCTGTAGAACTAAAATCAATCAAATTCGGGCAAAATAGTAAGAAACATTCCTTTTTTCTACATGCTCTTTTTAATAAACTTGATAACTTCCTAACAATGTAAATCACAGAAACAAAGCAAGATATAAGGTTTTAAGGTCTTGTAGAACAAAAATCAAGCAAATTCGGGCAAAATAGTAAGAAGCCTTTCCATTTTCTACATGCTCTTTCTAATGAATTTATAAATTCTTGAATCATATAAAATATATGTATTTATAATTTTCTAAGCAAATAAATCACAAAAAAAAAGTAAGTTATAAGGTTTTAAGGTGTTGTGGAGCCTAAATCAAGCAAATTTGGGCAAAATGGAAAAAAACGTACCCATTTTCCACATGCTCTTTCTAATGAACTTTAAAAGGCTTGATTCATGTCAGATTTATGTATTCATGACTGCCTAACCAAAGAAATCACAAAAATCAAAGCAAGTTATAAGGTTTTAAGGTTTTGTAGAACCAAAATCAAGCAAATTCAGGCAAAATAGAAAGAAGCATTCTCATTTTCTACATGCTCTTTCTAATGAACTACAAAAAACTTCAATAATGTTAAATATATGTATTTATAATTCCTAATCACAGATATAACAAAAATAAAGCAAGTTATAAGGTTTTAAGGACTGGTAGAACCGAAACCAAGCAAATTCGAGCAAAATAGGAAAAAGCACCCATTTTTCACATGCTCTTTCTAATGAACTTGAAAAGGCTTTATTCATGTCAAATATATGTATTTATAATTTCCTAACAAAAGAAATCAAAAAAACAAAAGATGTTATAAGGTTTTAAAGTCTTGTAGAACCAAAATCAACCAAATTCGGCCCAAATGGTAAAAAGCGTCCCCTTTTCTACATGCTCTTTCTAATGAACTTATAAAGGCTTGAATTATGTCAAATATATGTATTAGTAACTGCTAAGCATAGAAATCACTAAGACAAAACAAGGTATAAGGTTTTAAGATCTAGTAGAACCGAAATCAAGCAAATTCGGGCATAATGGGAAAAAGCGTTCCCAATTTCTACGTGCTCTTTCTAATGAACTTGAAAAGGCTTGATTCATGTCAAATATATGTATTTATAACTTCTTAAGAAAAGAAATCACAAAAACAAAGCATTTTATAAGGTTTTAAGGTCTTGTAGAACCAAAATCATGCAAATTCGGCCTAAATGGGAAGACGCGTTCCCTTCTTCTATATGCTCTTTCATATTAACTGATAAAGGCTTGAATCATGTCAAATATATGTATCTGTAACAGACTAAGCATAGCAATTACTATGACCAAGCAAGTTATAACGTTTTAAGGTCTGGTAGAACCGTAATCAAGCAAATTCGGGCAAAATGAGAAGAAGCGTTCCCATTTTCTACATGCTCTTTCTAATGAACTTGAAAAGGCTTGATTCATGTAAAATATATGTATTTACAACAATCTAAGAAAATAAATCACAAAAATAAAGCATGTCATAAGGTTTTAAGGTCTTGTAGAGCCAAAATTAAGCAAATTCGGCCAAAATGGGAAGAAGCATTCTCATTTTTTACATGCTCTTTCTAATGAACTTGAAAAGGCTTGAGTCATGTCAAATATATGTATTCATAACTGCCTCAAAAAATAAATTACAAAAACAAAGCAATTCATAAGGTTTTGAGGTCTTGTAGAACCAAAATCAAGCAAATTCGGGCAAAATAGTAAGAAGCATTCCCATTATCTACATGCTTTTCTAATGAAATTATAAATTCCTGAATCATGTCAAATATACATATTTATAAATTCCTAAGCAAATAAATAACAAAGCAAAAGCAATTTATATGGTTTTAAGGTCTTGTAGAACCAAAATCAAGCAAATTTGGGCAAAATGGGAAGAAACGTTCCCATTTTCTACATGTTTTTTTTAATGAACTTATAAATTCTTGGATCATGTCAAATATATGTATTTATAACTCCATTAAAAAATAAATAACAAAAAAAAAAATCAAGTTATGAGGTTTTAAGGTCTTGTAGAACCAAAATCAAGCAAAATTTGGATAAAATAGTAAGAAGCATTCCCAAATTCTACATGCTCTTTCTTATTAACTTATAATTTTTTGAATCATGTGAAATATATGTATTTATAAATGCATAAGCGTAGAAATCACAAAAACAAAGCAATTTATAAGGTTTTAAGGTCTTGTAGAACTAAAATTAATCAAATTCGGGCAAAATAGTAAGAAGCATTCCCTTTTTCTACATGCTCTTTTTAATAAACTTGATAACTTCCTAACAATATAAATCACAAAAACAAAGCAAGATATATGGTTTTAAGGTCTAGTAGAACAAAAATCAAGCAAATTCGGGCAAAATAGTAAGAAGCCTTTCCATTTTCTACATGCTCTTTCTAATAACTTTATAAATTCTTGAATCATATAAAATATATGTATTTATAATTTTCTAAGCAAATAAATGACAAAAAAAAAGCAAGTTATAAGGTTTTAAGGTGTTGTGGAGCCTAAATCAAGCAAATTTGGGCAAAATGGGAAAAAACGTACCCATTTTCCACATGCTCTTTCTAATGAACTTTAAAAGGCTTGATTCATGTCAGATATATGTATTCATAACTGCCTAACCAAAGAAATCACAAAAACCAAAGGAAGTTATAAGGTTTTAAGGTTTTGTAGAACCAAAATCAAGCAAATTCAGGCAAAATAGAAAGAAGCATTCTCATTTTCTACATGCTCTTTCTAATGAACTACAAAAAACTTGAATAATGTTAAATATATGTATTTATAATTCCTAATCACAGATATAACAAAAATAAAGCAAGTTATAAGGTTTTAAGGACTGGTAGAACCGAAACCAAGCAAATTCGAGCAAAATAGGAAAAAGCACCCATTTTTTACATGCTCTTTCTAATGAACTTAAAAAGGCTTTATTCATGTCAAATATATGTATTTATAATTTCCTAACAAAAGAAATCACAAAAACAAAAGATGTTATAAGGTTTTAAGGTCTTATAGAACCAAAATCAACCAAATTCGGCCCAAATGGTAAAAAGCGTTCCCATTTTCTACATGCTTTTTCTAATGAACTTATAAAGGCTTGAATTATGTCAAATATATGTATTAGTAACTGCCTAAGAATAGAAATCACTAAGACAAAGCAAGGTATAAGGTTTTATGGTCTGGTAGAATCGAAATCAAGCAAATTCGGGCATAATGGGAAGAAGCGTTCCCAATTTCTACATGCTCTTTCTAATGAACTTGAAAAGGCTTGATTCATGTCAAATATATGTATTTATAACTTCCTAAGAAAAGAAATCACAAAAAAAAATCATTTTATAAGGTTTTAAGGTCTTGTAGAACCAAAATCAAGCAAATTCGGTCCAAATGGGAAGAAGCGTTCCCATTTTCTACATGCTCTTTCTAATGAACTGATAAAGGCTTGAATAATGTCAAATATATGTATTTGTAACAGACTAAGCATAGAATTCACTAAAACCAAGCAAGTTATAAGGTTTTAAGGTCTGGTAGAACCGAAATCAAGCAAATTCGGGCAAAATGAGAAGAAGCGTTCCCATTTTCTACATGCTCTTTCTAATGAACTTGAAAAGGCTAGATTCATGTAAATTATATGTATTTACATTTCCTAAGAAAATAAATCACAAAAATAACGCATGTCATAAGGTTTTAAGGTCTTGTAGAGCCAAAATTAAGCAAATACGGCCAAAATGGGAAGAAGCATTCCCATTTTTTACATGCTCTTTCTAATGAATTTGAAAAGGCTTGAGTAATGTCAAATATATGTAGTTATAACTGCCTCACAAAAAAATAACAAAAAGAAATCAATTCATAAGGTTATAAGATCTTGTAGAACCAAAATCAATCAAATTCGTGCAAAATAGTAAGAAGTATTCCCATTTTCTACATGCTCTTTCTAATGAAATTATAAATTCTTGAATCATGTCAAATATACATATTTATAACTGCCTAAGCAAATAAATAACAAAGAAAAAGCAAGTTATATGGTTTTAAGATCTTGTAGAACCAAAATCAAGCAAATTCGGGCAAAATGGAAAGAAACGTTCCCATTTTCTGCATGCTCTTTCTAATGATCTTATAAATGCTTGGATCATGTGAAATATATGTATTTATAACTCCATTAAAAAATAAATAACAAATACAAATCAAGTTATGAGGTTTTAAGGTCTTGTAGAACCAAAATCAATCAAATTTGGGTAAAATTGTAAGAAGCATTCCCAAATTCTACATGCTCTTTCTTATGAACTTATTATTGTTTGAATCATGTGAAATATATGTATTTATAAATTCATAAGCATAGAAATCGCAAAAACTAAGCAATTTATAAGGTTTTAAGGTCTTGTAGAACTGAAATCAATCAAATTCGGGCAAAATAGTAAGAAGCATTCCCTTTTTTCTACATGCTCTTTTTAATAAACTTGAAAAAGCTTGATTCATGTCAAATATATGTATTTATAACTTCCTAACAATATAAATCACAAAAATAAAGCAAGATATAAGGTTTTAAGGTCTAGTAGAACAAAAATCATGCAAATTCGGGCAAAATAGTAAGAAGCCTTTCCATTTTCTACATGCTCTTTCTAATGAATTTATAAATTCTTGAATCATACAAAATATATGTATTTATAATTTTCTAAGCAAATAAATCAACAAAAAAAAGCAAGTTATAAGGTTTTAAGGTGTTGTAGAGCCTAAATCAAGCAAATTTGGGCAAAATGGGAAAAATCGTACCCATTTTCCACATGCTCTTTCTAATGAACTTGAAAAGGCTTGATTCATGTCAAATATATGTATTTATAATTCCTAATCATAGAAATAACAAAAACAAAGCAAGTTATAAGATTTTAAGGACTGGTAGAACCGAAATCAAACAAATTCGAGCAAAATAAGAAGAAGCACCCATATTTTACATGCTTTTTCTAATGAACTTGAAAAGGCTTGATTCATGTCAAATATATATATTTATAACTTCCTAAAAAAATAAATCACAAAAACAAAGGATGTTATAAGGTTTTAAGGTCTTGTAGAACCAAAATCAACCAAATTCGGCCTAAATGATAAAAAGCGTTCCCATTTCCTGCTTTCATCTTTCTAATGAAATTATAAAGGCTTGAATGATGTCAAATATATGTATTAGTAACTGGCTAAGCATAGAAATCACTAAGACAAAGCAAGGTATAAGGTTTTAAGGTCTATTAGAACAGAAATGTATTCATAACTTCCTAAAAAATGAAATCACAAAAAAAGGATGTTATAAGGTTTCAAGGTCTTGTAGTACCAAAATCAAGCATATTCGGGCAAAATAGTAAGAACCATTCCCATTTTCTACATACTATTTCTAATGAACTTATAAATGCTTGAATCATGTCAAATATATGGATTTATAACTGCATAAGAACAGAAATAAAAAAAAAAAAAGCAAGTTATAAGGTTTTATGGTCTTGTAGAACCGAATCAAGCAAATTCGAGCAACATGGGAAGAAGCATTCCCATTTTCGACATGCTCTTTCTAATGAACATGAAAAGGCCTGAGTCATGTCAAATATACGTATTTATAACTTCATAACAAAATGAATCAAAAAAAAAGGATGTTATAAGGTTTTAAGGTCTTGTAGAACCAAAATCAAGCATTTTCGGGCAAAATGCTAAGAAGCGTACCCATTTTCTACATGCTCTTTCTAACAAACTTATAAATGCTTGAGTCATGTCATATATATTTATTTGTAAATTCCTAAGCATACAAATCACAAAAAACAGAGCAAGTTATAAGTTTTTAAGGTCTGGTAGAACCGAAATCAAGCAAATTAAGGCAAAATGAGAAGAAGCGTTCTCATTTTCTACATGCACTTACTAATGAACTTGAATAGGCTTGAGTCATGTCAAATATATGTATTTATAACTTCCTAACAAAAGAAATCTCAAAAACAATGGATTTTATAAGGTTTAAAGGTCTTGTAGAACCAAAATTAACCAAATTCGGCCCAAATGGGAAGAAGCGTTCCTGTTTTCTACATGCTTTTTCTAATGAACTTATAAAGGCTTAAATCATGTTAAATATATGTATTAGTAACTCCCTAAGCATAGAAAGCACTAAGAAAAAGTAATTTATAACGTTTTAAGGTCCGGTAGAACCGAAATCAACCGAATTCGAGCAAAATGAGAAGAAGCGTTCCTATTTTCTACATGCTCTTTCTAATGAACTTGAAAAGGCTTGATTTATGTCAAATATATGTATTCATAACTTCCTAAAAAAAGAAATCACAAAAAAAAGGATGTTATAAGGTTTTAAGGTCTTGTAGTACCAAAATCAAGCATATTCGGGCAAAATAGTAAGAAGCATTCCCATTTTCTACATACACTTTCTAATGAACATATAAATGCTTGAATCATGTTAAATATATGGATTTATAACTTCCTAAGAATAGAAATTAAAAAAAAGCAAGTTATAAGGTTTTATGGTCTTGTAGAACCGAATCAAGCAAACTCGAGTAACATGGGAAGAAGCATTCCCATTTTCGACATGCTCTTTCTAATGAACATGAAAAGGCTTGAATCATGTCAAATATATGTATTTATAACTTCATAACAAAATGAACCACAAAAATGAAGGATGTTATAAGGTATTAAGGTCTTGTAGAACCAAAATCAAGCATTTTCGGGAAAAATGGTAAGCGTACCCATTTTCTACATGCTCTTTCTAAAAAACTTATAAATGCTTGAGTCATGTCAAACATATTTTTTTATAAATTCCTAAGCATAGAAATCACAAAAAAAACCAAGTTATAAGGTTTTAAGGTCTGGTAGAACCGAAAGCAAGCAAATTAAGGCAAAATGAGAAGCGTTCCTATTTTCAACACACTCTTTCTAATGAACTTGAAAAGGTTTGATTCATGTCTAATATACGTATTTATAACTTCCTAAGAAAAGAATCACAAAAAAAAGTATGTTATAGGGTTTTAAGGTGTTGTAGAACCAAAATCAAGCAAATTCGGCCAAAATGGGAAGAAGCGTTCCCGTTTTCTACATTCTCCTTCTAATGAAATTATAAAGGCTTGAATCATATATGATATATGTATTTGTAACTGCCTAAGCAAATAAATAACAATGATAAAACAATTTATAAGGTTTTAAGGTCTGGTAGAATCCGAATCAAGCAAATTCAGGGAAAATGAGAAGAAGCGTTCCCATTTTCTATACGTTCATCCTAATGAACTTGAAAAGGATTGATTCACTTAAAATATATGTATTCATAACTGTGTAAGAAAATAAATCACAAAAACAAAGCATGTATTAAGGTTTTAAGGTCTTGTAGAACCAAAATCAAGCAAATTCGGGCAAAATAGTAAGAAGCATTCCCAAATTCTACATGCTCTTTCTAATGAACTTATAATTGTTTGAATCATGTGAAATATA
Source organism: Chenopodium formosanum (assembly GCA_024500155.1). Taxonomy (NCBI): domain Eukaryota; kingdom Viridiplantae; phylum Streptophyta; class Magnoliopsida; order Caryophyllales; family Amaranthaceae; genus Chenopodium; species Chenopodium formosanum. The sequence continues at coordinate 23,283,741 of CM044861.1, forward strand.
TGTATTTATAAATGCATAAGCATAGAAATGACAAAAAGAAAGCAAGTTATAAGGTTTTAAGGTCTTGTAGAACTGAAATCAAGCAAATTCGGACAAACTAGTAAGAAGCATTCCCTTTTTCTACATGCTCTTTTTAATAAACTTGAAAAGGCTTGATTCATGTCAAATATATGAGTTTATAATTCCTAACAAAATAAATCACAAAAAAAAAGCAAGTTATAAGGTTTTAAGGTCTTGTAGAACCAAAATCAAGCAAATTCGGGCAAAATAATAAAGAAGCCTTTCCATTTTCTACATGCTCTTTCTAATGAACTTATAAATTCTTGAATCAAATGAAAGTGAAACGAAAGTCAAACACATTCAAACGAAGCTTTTTCAATCAAATGAAAGTCAAACACATTCAAACAAAGCTTTTTGAATTAAATGAAAGTGAAATGCAATTAACAAAGCAAATTGAGTCAAATGAATGTCAAACACATTCATACAAAGGTAATTGAGTCAAATGAAAGTCAAATGCATTCTACAAAGCTGATTCAGTCAAATGAAAGTTAAACACATTCAAACAATGCTTTTTGAACCAAACTAAAGTCAAATGCATTCAACAAAGCTAATTGAGTCAAATGAAAGTCAAACATATTCAAACAAAGCTTTTTGTATCAAATGAAAGTAAAATGCATTCAACAAAGGTAATTGAGTCAAATGAAAGTCAAACACTTTCAAACAATGCTTTTTGAATCAAATGAAAGACAAATGCATTCAATAAAGATAATTGAGTCAAATGAAAGTAAAACACATTCATACAAAGCTTTTTGAATCAGATGAAAGTCAAATGCATTCAACTAAATTAATTGAGTCAAATGAAATTCAAACACATTCAAACGAAGCTTTTTGATTCAAATGAAAGTAAAATGCATTCAACAAAGGTAATTGAGTCAAATAAAAGTCAAACACATTCAAACAAAGCTTGTTGAATTCAATGAAAGTTAAATGCAATTAACAAAGCTAATTGAGTCAAATGAAAGTCAAACACATTATACAAAGCTAATTGATTCAATTGAAATTGTTGTTTTTGCGAGATGTCAAAAGTCGGTAACCCAGCCTCCTATAATTGGTTTAACTCTTCAATAAGAGGTTGCAAGTACACATCGAGATTCCCTTTAGGATTCTTCGGACCTGGAATTATCAAACTTAGAAACATAAAAGGTTTCTTCATGCATAATTCAGGTGGAAGATTATAAGGAGTTGAAATGACGGGCTAACAAGAATATTGCCTTCCTGTCTTTCCAAATGGTGAAAATCCGTCGGTACAAAGACTCAGTCGGACATTTCTAGGCTCCGCAGCAAAAGAAGGGTACTCTTCATCTAGGTGTTTCCACGCCTCTCCATCACTTGGATGAGACATAAGGACATGAACTCGAGGATTATCCTTATGCCACCTCATCTGCTCCGCAGTAGATCTTGTTGCATATAATCTTTGTAATCTCGGGCCTACAGGAAAGTAAATAAGAGCACTATGAGGAGAATTGTTGCCATTTTCTCTAAGTGTCTTATAACGACTTCCTTTGCAATATAGACATTCTTTGAGATCTTTGTGTTCCTTCCAAAATAACATACATCCATTTGGACATACATGAATCTTTTGGTGCGGAAGTTCTGGCCCTTCAAGCAATTTCTTAGTCTTGTAAAAACTATGTGTCATCTTGTTTTCATCTGGGCACATGTCTTTCATTAAGGAAGCAACACCATCTATAGCTTTATGTGGAATATTATACTCGGGCTTGATGTTTGCCATCCTTGCAGCTCCAGACAATACAGACAACTTGCAGCCATCATACAATGGCTCTTCCGCTGCCTTCAACATATCAAAGAACTTCTTGTAACTAGCATGTGGCTCTTCTTCAATATTTTCTAAACCATCTTCTAGTCCAAAGGCATCTAATACCATGTTTCTATATGGGTTCAATGCATCCTCGGTGGATATGGAACTGCTACTTTGGGATTCTCTTTGGAAGTGCAGTTCACCATGAAAAACCCATTGGAAAAAGTTAGTTTAAAAACCGTGCCTATAGAGATGCTCCTTAATGGTATCAAGAGCTTAATAAGGAATATTTCGACACTGTGCACATGGACATTTCATCACACCATCTATCACGACATTGTCTTGTGTGGTAGCAAATGTAATAAATTCATTGACCTTTTCAGCAAAGGTTGGACTAAGGAATTTTCCTTCTAACCGTTTATACATCCATGCTCGATCCTCCCTCATTATATAGCAGTTTCACTAAAAAAATAAATGATACAAAAAGCATAGACAAAGTAAGTAAAGCACTCAGAAAAATGACATTCTTTTAGGCCATTTAACTATTTAAGGTCATCAGAATGAAAATTATTACCAACTAACATCATAAGAGAAGAAGCGTTCCCATTTTCTACACGCTATTTCTAATGAACTTGAAAAGAATTGATTAATGTCTAATATATGTATTTATAAATTCCTAAGAAAATAAATCACAAAAAAATCATGTTACAAGGTTTTAAGGTCTTGTAGAACCAAAATCAAGCAAATTCGGCCAAAATGGGAAGAAACGTTCCAATTTTCTACATGCTCCTTCTAATGAACTTACAAAGGCTTGAATCATGTCAAATATATGTATTTGTAACTTCCTAAGAAAATAAATAACAAAGAGAAAGCAATTTATAAGGTTTTAAGGTCTGATAGAACCGAAATCAAGCAAATTCAGGCAAAATGAGAAGAAGCGTTCTCATTTTCTACATGCACTTTCTAATGAACTTGAAAAGGCTTGAGTCCTGTCAAATATATGTATTTATAAATCCCTAACAAAATAAATCACAAAAACAAAGGATTTCATAAGGTTTAAAGGTCTTGTAGAACCAAAATCAACCAAATTCGGCCCAAATGGGAAAAAGCATTCCCATTTTCTACATGCTCTTTCTAATGAACTTTTAAAGGCTTGAATCATGTCACATATATGTATTAGTAACTCCCTAAGCATAGAAATCACTAAGACAAAGCAAGTTATAAGGTTTTAAGGTCTGGTAGAACTGAAATCAAGCAAATTCGGGCAAAATGAGAAGAAGTGTTCCCATTTTCTACATGCTCTTTCTAATGAACTTGAAAAGGCTTGATTTATGTCAAATATATGTATTTATAACTTCATAAAAAAAGAAATCACAAAAAAGGATGTTATAAGGTTTTAAGGTCTTGTAGTACCAAAATCAGGCATATTCGGGCAAAATAGTAAGAAACGTTCCCATTTTCTACATACTCTTTCTAATGAAATTATAAATGCTTGAATCATTTCAAATATCTGTATTTATAACTGCCTAACCATAAAAATTAAAAAAAAGCAAGTTATAAGGTTTTAAGGTTTTGTAGAACCGAAATTAAGAAAATTCGAGCAACATGGGAAGAAGAATTCCCATTTTCGACATGCTCTTTCTAATGAACATGAAAAGGCTTGAGTCATGTCAAATATATGTATTTATAACTTCATAACAAAATAAATCACAAAAAAAAGATGTTATAAGGTTTTAAGGTCTTGTAGAACCAAAATCAAGCATTTTCGGGTAAAATGGTAAAAAGCGTTCCCATTTTCTACATGCTCTTTCTAATGAACTTATAAATGCTTGAGTCATGTCGAATATATTTATTTGTAACTGCCTAAGAATAGAAATCACAAAAATAAAGCAAGTTATAAGGTTTTAAGGTCTGGTAGAACCGAAATCAAGCAAATTCAGGCAAAATGAGAAGAAGCGTTCCTATTTTCTACAAGCTCTATCTAACGAACTTGAAAAGGATTGATTCATGTCTAATATATGTATATATAACTTCCTAAGAAAAGAAATCACAAAAAACCATGTTATAAGGTTTTTAAGTGTTGTAGAACCAAAATCAAGCAAATTCGGCCAAAATGCGAAGAAGCGTTCCCGTTTTCTACATGCTCCTTCTAATGAAATTATAAAAGCTTGAATCATATTATATATACGTATTTGTAACTGCCTAAGAAAATAAATAACAAAGAGAAAGAAATTTAGAAGGTTTCAAGGTCTGGTAGAATCGAAATCAAGCAAATTCAGACAAAATGAGAAGAAGCGTTCCCATTTTCTATACACTCTTTCTAATGAACTTGAAAAGGAATGATTCATGTCAAATATATGTATTCATAACTGCGTAAGAAAATAAAACACAAAATCAAAGCATGTATTAAGGTTTTAAGGTCCTGTAGAACCAATAACAAGCAAATTCGGGCAATATAGTAAGAAGCATTCCCATTTTCTACATGTTCTTTCCAATGAAATCATAAATTCTTGAATCATGTAAAATATACCTATTTTTAACTGCCTAAGAAAATAAATAACAAAGCAAAATCAAGTTATAAGGTTTTAAGGTCTTGTAGAACAAAAATCAAGCAAATTCGGGCAAAATGGGAATAAACGTTCCCATTTTCTACATGCACTTTCTAATGAACTTATAAATTCTTGTATCATGTAAAATATATGTATTTGAAACACCATAAGAAAAAAAAATTCAAAAACAAAGCAATTTATGAGATTTTAAGGTCTTGTAGAACCAAAATCAAACAAATTCGGGCAAAATAGTAAGAAACATTCCCAAATTCTACATGCTCTTTCTAATGAACTTATAATTGTTTAAATCATGTAAAATATATGTATTTATAAATGCACAAGGATAGAAATCACAAAAACAAACCAAGTTATAAGGTTTTAAGGTCTTGTAGAACTGAAATCAAGCAAATTCGGGCAAACTAGTAAGAAGCATTCCCTTTTTCTACATGCTGTTTTTAATAAACTTGAAAAGGCTTGATTCATGTGAAATATAAGAATTTATAATTCCTAGCTAAATAAATCACAAAAACAAAAAAAGTTATGAGGTTTTAAGGTCTTGTAGAACCAAAATAAAGCATATTCGGGCAAAATAGTTTGAAGCCTTTCCATTTTCTACATGCTCTTTCTAATGAACTTATAAATTCTTGAATCATATCAACTATATGTATTTATAATTTTCTAAGCTTATAAATCACAAAAACGAACCAAGTTATAAGGTTTTAAGGTGTAGTAGAACCAAAATCAATCAAATTCGGGCCTAATAGGAAAAAGCGTTCCCATTTTCTACATGCTCTTTCTAATGAACTTAAAAAGGCTTGATTCATGTCAAATATATGTATTTACAACTTCCTAAGAAAATAAATCACAAAAATAAAGCATGTCATAAGGTTTTAAGGTCTTGTAGAGCCAAAATCAAGCAAATACGGCCAAAATGGGAAGAAGCATTCCCATTTTTTACATGCTCTTTCTAATGAACTTGAAAAGGCTTGAGTAATGTCAAATATATGTAGTTATAACTGCCTCGAAAATAAAATCACAAAAACAAATCAATTCATAAGGTTATAAGGTCTTGTAGAACCAAAATCAAGCAAATTCGGGCAAAATAGTAAGAAGCATTCCCATTTTCTACATGCTCTTTCTAATGAAATTATAAATTCTTGAATCAAGTCAAATATACATATTTATAACTGCCTAAGCAAATAAATAACAATGAAAAAGCAAGTTATATGGTTTTAAGGTCTTGTAGAACCAAAATCAAGCAAATTCGGGCAAAATGGAAAGAAACGTTCCCAGTTTCTGCATGCTCTTTCTAATGAGCTTATAAATGCTTGAATCATGTCAGATATATGTATTTATATCTCCATTAAAAAATAAATAACAAATACAAATCAAGTTATGAGGTTTTAAGGTCTTGTAGAACAAAAATTAGGCAAATTTGGGTAAAATAGTAAGAAGCATTCCCAAATTCTACATGCTCTTTCTTATGAACTTATAATTGTTTGAATCATGTGAAATATATGTATTTATAAATGCATAAGCATAGAAATCGCAAAAACTAAGAAATTTATAAGGTTTTAAGGTCTTGTAGAACTGAAATCAATCAAATTCGGGCAAAATAGTAAGAAGCATTCCCTTTTTCTACATGCTCTTCTTAATAAACTTGAAAAAGGCTTGATTCATGTCAAATATATGTATTTATAACTTCCTAACAATATAAATCACAAAAAACATAGCAAGATATAAGGTTTTAAGGTCTAGTAGATCAAAAATCAAGCAAATTCGGGCAAAATAGTAAGAAGCCTTTCCATTTTCTACATGCTCTTTCTAATGAATTTATAAATTCTTGAATCATATAAAAAATATGTATTTATAATTTTTTAAGCATATAAATCACAAAAAAAAAAAGCAAGTTATAAGGTTTTAAGGTGTTGTAGAGCCAAAATCAAGCAAATTTGGGCAAAATGGGAAAAAGCGTACCCATTTTCAACATGCTCTTTCTAATGAACTTGAAAAGGCTTGATTCATGTCAAACATATGTAATTATAACTGCCTAACCAAAGAAATCACAAAAACTAAAGTGTAACACCCTAGAAATTCCTTTCCTTTAAAATACACTTTACTCTTTTTAAAATACGATTTAGGAATATCTAAGACATTACTGCCACCGTGAAAACGGCTAAGGCAATTATCAAAGACACACAGCGGAAGACTTAACTCAAAACCATTCAAAAACGAGTCAACTTAAAAGTCAACCAAACGAAAGTAAAGATTAAAAACCAAAGTCAAACGAAGTCAAATAAAATCAACCTACAACTTGGAACCATTGAAGGCCCTTATCAAAACCAATTAAATTATGAAAACCTTTGCGTTAGTCTCATAGGCATAACATAATATAATAGTTGAAAGAAATAAACCACATCTCAACTAATAGAAACTAGCATGATTCGCTCTTCACTCATGCCCCGTCATGAATATGCTTTAACGCCTGAAAAGATTATCTCCACTTGTCCCCACTACTCTCCATTGAAATGGATCATCGTAGGGCCAAGATAAAGACACAGCCAGACACAAACAACACACACAATCAGCAAAACTGAGTACATAAGCGTATTTAAACACACTAACATGCAACTCCTAGCATCACACATACTTACCTCTTTGCACCTGTTTACAAGCACACACAACAAACAACAAGACTCTTTGACTGGACACTAAATAATTCATTAGCGTTGATTACGCATCGAACGGGTTTCCATCCAAACCTGCCTCAATAAATTGAGGACCACTAACACGGGAGCTAACCGTGCCAGTATCACCTGTGCCACACATTGGTGGCGGAATTCCAGCGCATAATAATAAAAAGGGAATATATAGCGTCCTGTACTCCATTAGAAGTTATGGTTAAAAATAAAACCCCATAACTCCCCCCATATGTTCATACTCAAGGTATATACGTTGCAAGAGTTTTGGTGCGTAATCTCTTTCACTTTACGTTGTTTACATATTATTAGACTTGGTGATGACTCACAAAGCATAACAATTCAATCATCAATAATAATTCAAACAAACAAACATACCAATTTAATTCTTGAATGATTAGTGACCACATATAATTTAATGTTGAACCCTTTTTAAATCTACCTCAGTGTCAAAGACACCTTAAACTCATAAAGCGCCAACAATCCTATCCCTCGGTGTTAAAAACACCTTAAGTGCACAAAGGCACCACATACCATTTATTCCTTGTGTACATAGACACTTATATAGCTCCTTCCTCATGCTTAATGCACCAATAAAAATTATATGGACTATAATGAAATTCCTTTTCAATATTCTAAACATAATTAAACAATTAGTTTAATTAAACATGCTCTCTAACATGCCATAAATAAATATGTAGTCCATATACTCATGCCAAAATATAATTTTCCAATCCATAGATCATCACAAATAATTCATGCTTCACAATTCAATCACCAACACCAATAATTCACAAAATCAACACATGAACCTTAGCATGATACTACTTGTAATTGATTGAAACCAAACCTAACATGATTCTACATCATCGAATATGCTAAGTACGCGAACGTACCTCAATTAAGCCCATAAAGTGGCCGAAAATACTACAACAATTCCCGAATCAAGTCTCCTACAATAAGGGACAATAATGCTAAATTAATTACTCTTGTATACACAATTTCCAGCAACTTAAACTCACTTTAAACTATTTAGAATAATCTGAAAATTATTTAGAAACCCCTAATTAAACTCCTTTTTAATAGGTTATCACACCCTTTTATTAAAATCACAATTATACTATTTTAAATAAAATTCCAGCATTTTAAACTAATCTAAAACCCCTTAAAACTTCATCAAAATATATTTTCATACTTAAATTATCCGTAGAAAAATTAAATTATATCTTACCCTTTAAACTCAAGGATTAAATTTAAAAAAAAACTTCGTTAAAAATCAAAAACTGCCCGAAAATCATACTTAGAGGCTGAATTTGGCCACGAGAGGGTGGTGCTCACTACCATAGGTAGTGAGTCTTTCTTAGTACGTTGTTTCCACATGGAAAACACTACTTTTTTGTCAAAATCGGATGAGTTTAGAACCTGATCGGGATTAAAACGGGATTAATATTAACGAACGGAAATCTAAAAATTAAAACACGAATCTATGTGTTCAAAATAATCTGGAATTAAGTTAAACTAATTAGTAGTTATAATCTCCAAAATTTCAAAACATCATTACTATAAAATCCCTAAATCAATTGTTCATAAAAACCCTAAAATCATGATTTTCAATAAATTGAAACCCTAGAATTATAATTCAAAAAATATGAAATTTATACATAAATATAATCTGAAATTTATAATCTTTATACCATTAACATATAATTTGATACTAAAAATATAATCTTTATACTAAAATCAAAACCCATAACAATTAAATTAACATTAAGCAAAATAATGAAACAAAGGAGGATGAAAATAAGACTAACCTTTTGTGTGGGAAATTTTTGGAGATTCATGGGATATTTATAGGAGAGAATTATTGTAGGGTAAAAAGAAAGATTGGGCCTCATAAAAATAATGGGTCGATTAAGTAAACAAATAGGTTAGGCTTGTATGATTGGACATAAATTGTAGAATAAAGGTGCATAAAATAATTTGTTCAAATAATTTTCGACCCAGATTAATAATTTGAAACTTTTGAAATTAAATTATGAAAAATAACAAATAAATATTATAAATAAAATAAATTTTCATTTATAAATATTTAAAAATACGGGGGATTACACAAAGCATGTTATAAGGTTTTAAGGTTTTGTAGAACCAAAATCAAGCAAATTCAGGCAAATTAGAAAGAAGCATTCTCATTTTCTACATGCTCTTTCTAATGAACTAAAAAATACTTGAATTATGTTAAATATATGTATTTATAATTCATAATCATAGAAATAACAAAAACAAATCAAGTTATATGATTTTAAGGACTGGTAGAACCGAAATCAAACAAATTCGAGCAAAATAGGAAAAAGCACCCATATTTTACATGCTCTTTCTAATGAACTTGAAAACGCTTGATTCATGTCCAATATATATATTTATAACTTCCTAAGAAAAGAAATCACAAAAACAAAGGATGTTATAAGTTTTTAAGGTTTTGTAGAACCAAAATCAACCAAATTCGGCCCAAATGATAAAAACGTTCCCATTTTCTACTTTCATCTTTCTAATGAACTTATAAAGGCTTGAATGATGTCAAATATATGTATTAGTACTTCCTAAGCATAGAAATCACTAATACAAAGCAAGGTATAAGGTTTTAAGGTCTAGTAAAACAGAAATCAAGCAAATTCGGGCATAATAGGAAGAAGCATTCCCATTTTCTACATGCTCTTTCTAATGAACTTGAAAAGGCTTGATTCATGTCAAACATATGTATTTATAATTTCCTAAGAAAATAAATCACAAAAACATAGCATGTTATAAGGTTTTAAGGTCTTGTAGAACCAAAATCAAGTAAATTCGGCCCAAATGGGAAGAAGCGTTCCCATTTTCTACATTCTCTTTCTAATGAACTTATAAACGCTTGAATCATGTCAAATATATGTATTTGTAACTGCTTAAGCATTGAAATCACTAAGACAAAGCAAGGTATAAGGTTTAAGGTCGTTCCCATTTTCTACATGTATTAGTAAACCCGAAATGAAGCAAATTCGGGAAAAATGAGAACAATATTTCTTTTGTATAGAACAAGATGACTTGTTTTCTTTTTATTTATTACAACATATTATGTAAATTACTTCAATGACTCTTAATAAATTAGCAACAATTTATAACACAACTTGCTTCTAATGGCAACAAATTAAAATGTGATGTTATTTTAGCAACAAATAGTAAAACAAGTGTCCCATTTTCTACATGCTCTTTCTAATGAACTTGAAAAGGCTTGATTCCTGTCAAATATATATATTTATAACTTCCTAAGATAATAAATCACAAAAATAAAGCAGGTCATAAATTTTTAAGGTCTTGTAAAGCCATAATCAAGCAAATTCGGCGAAAAAGGGAAGAAGCATTCCCATTTTCTACATGCTCTTTATAATGAACATGAAATGGCTTGAGTTATGTCAAATATATGTATTCATAACTTCCTCACAAAATAAATCACAAAAACAAAGCAATTCATAAGGTTTTAAGGTCTTGTAGAACCAATATTAAGCAAATTCGGGCCAAATGGGAAAAAGCGTACCCATTTTCAACATGCTCCTCCTAATAAACTTGAAAAGGCTTGATTCATGTCAAATAAATGTATTTATTACTACCTCACAATAGAAATCACAAAAACAAAGCAAGTTATAAGGTTTTAAGGTCTTGTAGAACCAAAATCAAGCAAATTAGGGCTAAATAGTAAGAAACATTCCCATATTCGACATGCTCTTTCTAATGAACTAAAAAAAACTTGAATAATGTTAAATATATGTATTTATAATTCCTAATCATAGAAATAACAAAAGAAAAGAAAGTTATAAGGGTTTAAGGACTGGTAGAACCGAAATCAAGCAAATTCGAGCAGAATAGGAAGAAGCACCCATTTTTTACATGCTCTTTCTAATGAACTTGAAAAGGCTTGATTCATGTCAAATATATGTATTTATAAATTCCTAAGAAAAGAAAGCACAAAAACAAAGGATGTGATAAGGTTTTAAGGTCTTGTAGAACCAAAATCAAGCAAATTCGGCCAAATGGTAAAAAGCATTCCCATTTTCTACATGCTCTTTCTAATGAACTTATAAAGGCTTGAATCATTTCAAATATATGTATTAGTAACTGCCTAAGTATAGAAATCACTAAGACAAAGCAAGTTATAAGGTTTTAAGGTCTAGTAGAACCGAAATCAAGCAAATTCGGGCAAAATGGGAAGAAGCGTTCCCATTTTCTACATGCTGTTTTTAATGAACTTGAAAAGGCTTGAGTCATGTCAAATATATGTATTCATAACTGCCTCACAAAAGAAATCACAAAAATAAAGCAATTTATAAGGTTTTAAGGTCTTGTAGAACCAAAATCAAGCAAATTCGAGCAAAATAGTAAGAAGCATTCCCATTTTCTACATGCTCTTTCTAATGAACTTATAAAATAATATATATTATTTTATCGCCTTCGTTTTATTGCTAAAAGTGATTGAACGATTATTAATTCCTTCTAATATTTCTTTTGTATAGAATAAGATGACTTGTTTTCGTTTTATTTATTACAACATATTATGTAAATTACTTCAATGACTCTTAATAAATTAGCAACAATTTATAAAACAACTTGCTTCTAATGGCAACAAATTAAAATGTGACGTCATTTTAGCAACAAATAGTAAAACAAGTGTCCCTAATAGCAACAACTAGAAATTTTGTTGCCAAACGTTTTGTAAAATGGCATTGCTAAATGACGTCAAATAAAAAATCTGTTGTCATCTAGCAACAATAATGAGACGGCTAATTTCTAATAGGAACAACTCAAAAATTTATTGCCTCAATTTATTTCTAAATCGCTACAAATAAAAAATTATTGTCAGAATTTGTTAATATATGGAAATGAGATAAAATTTGATGAAATTTAGTAACAACTAGTAACACAACTTGTTTTCAATAGCAACAAAAAAGAGATATATTGAATCAAATGAAAGTCAAATGCATTCAACAAAGGTAATTGGGTCAAATGAAAGTCAAACAAATTGATACAAAGCTTTTTGAATCAAATAAAACTTAAATGCATTCAACAAAGCTAATTGAGTAAAATGAAAGTCAATCACATTCAACAACGCTTTGTAAATCAAATGAAAGTCAAATGAATTCAACAAAGACAATTGAGTCAAATGAAAGTCAAACACATTCAAACAAAGCTTTTTGAATCAAATGAAAGTCAAATGCATTCAACAAAGATAATTTAGTCAAATGAAAGTCAAACACATTCAAACAAATCTTTTTTAATCAAATGGAAGTCTAATGCATTCAACATAGCTTTTTTGACTCAAATGAAAGTCAAACACATTCAAACAAAGCTTTTTGAATCAATGAAAGTCAAATGAATTCAACAAAGCTTTTTGACTCAAATGAAAGTCAAACACATTCAAACAAAGCTTTTTAAATCAAATGAAAGTCAAATGCATTGAACAAAGCTTATTAAGTCAAATGAAAGTCAAATACTTGCAACAAAGCTTTTTGAATCAAATGAATGTAAAATGCAACAACTAGTAAGACGGCTAATTTCTAATAGGAACAATCTAAAAATTTGTTGCCTCAATTTGTTTCTAAATCGCTACAAATAAAAAATTAGTTGTCAGAATTTGTTGATATATGGAAACAAGATAAAATTTGAGGAAATCTAGCAACAACTAGTAAGACAACTTGTATTCAATAGCAACAAAAAAGAGATATATTGAATCAAATGAAAGACAAATGCATTCAACAAAGGTAATTGGGTCAAATGAATGTCAAACACATTCATACAAAGCTTTTTGAATCAAATAAAACTCAAATGTATTCAACAAAGCTAATTGAATCAAATGAAAGTCAAACACATTCAACAACGTCTTTTGAACCAAATGAAAGTCAAATGCATTCAACAAAGATTTTTAACTCAAATAAAAGTCAAACACATTCAAACAAAGTTTTTTAAATCTAATGAAAGTCAAATGCATTCAACAAGGATAATAGAGTCAAATGAAAGTCAAACACATTCACACAAAGCTTTTGGAACCAAATGAAAGTCAAATGCATTCAATAAAGGTAATTGAGTCAAATAAAAGTCAAACACATTCAAATAAAGCTTATTGAATCCAATCAAAGTTAATTGCATTCATCATAGTTAATTGAGTCAAATAAAAGTCAAACACATTCAAACAATGCTTTTTTAATCAAATAAAAGTCAAATGCATTCAACAAAGCTAATTGAGTAAAATGAAAGTCAAACTCATTCAACAAAGTTTTTTGAACCAAATGAAAGTCAAACACATTCATACAAAGCTAATTGAATCAAATGAAAGTAAAATGCATTCAACAAAGCTAATTGAGTCAATTGAAAGTAAAACATAGTCAAACAAACCTTTTTGAATTAAATGAAAGTGAAATGCAATTAACAAAGCTTATTGAGTTTAATGAAAGTCAAACACATTCAAACAAAGCTTTTAAAATCAAGTGAAAGTCAAATGCATTCAACGAAGATAATTGAGACAAATGAAAGTTAAACACATTCAAAAAAAGCTTTTTGAATCAAATGAAAGTAAAATGCATTCAACAAAGCTAATTGAGTCAAATGAAAGTCAAACACATTCAAACAATGCTTTTTAAATCAAATGAAAGTCAAATGCATTCAACAAAGTTTATTGAGTTAAATAAAGTCTAACACATTCAAACAATGCTTTTTTAATCAAATGAAAGTCAAATGCATTCAACAAATCTAATTGAGTAAAATGAAAGTCAAACTCATTCAACAAAGCTTGTTGAACCAAATGAAAGTCAAACACATTTGAATAAAGGTTTTAAAATCAAATGAAAGTCAAATGCATTCAACAAAGCTAATTAAGTAAAATGAAAATCAAACACATTCAACAAAGCCTTTTGAACCAAATGAAAGTCAAACACAATCAAACAAAGCTTTTTAAACCAAATGAAACTTAAATGCATTCAACGAAGCTAATTGAGTCAAATGAAAGTCAAACACATTCATACAAAGCTTTTTGAATCAATTGAAAGTCAATTGCATTCAAAAAGGATAATTGAATCAAATGAAAGTCGAACACATTCAAACAAATCTTTTTGAATCAAATGAAAGTAAAATGCATTCAACAAAGCTAATTGAGTCAAATGAAAGTCAAACACATTCAAACAATGCGTTTTGAATCAAACGAAATTCAAATGCATTAAACAAAGATAATTGACTCAAATGAAATTCAAACACATTCATACAAAGCTTTTTGAATCAAATGAATATCAAACACATTCAAACAAATATTTTTTAATCAGATGAAAGTCAAACACATTCAACAAAGATAATTGAGTTAAATGAAAGTCAAACACATTCAAACAAAGCTTTTTGAATCAAATTAAAGTCAATTGCATTTAATAAAGCTTTTTGACTCAAATGAAAGTTAAACACATTCAAATTAAGCTTTTTAAATCAAATGAAAGTCAAATGCATTCAACAAAGTTTATTTAGTCAAATAAAGTCAAACACATTTAAACAATGCTTTTTTAATCAAATGAAAGTCAAATGCATTCAACAAATCTAATTGAGTAAAATGAAAGTCAAACTCATTCAACAAAGCTTTTTGAACTAAATGAAAGTCAAACACATTTAAACTAAGGTTTTAAAATCAAATGAAAGTCAAATGCATTCAACAAAGCTAATTGAGTAAAATGAAAATCAAACTCATTCAATAAAGCTTTTTGAACCAAATGAAAGTCAAACACATTCAAACAAAGCTTTTAAAATGAAATGAAAGTCAAATGCATTCAACGAAGCTTATTGAGTCACATGAAAGTCAAACACATTCATACAAAGCTTTTTGAATCAAATGAAAGTAAAATGCATTCACTAAAGCTAATTTAGTCAAATGAATTTCAAACACATTCAAAGAAATCTTTTAGAATCAAATGAAAGTAAAATACAATTAACAAAGCAAATTGAGTGAAATGAAAGTTAAACACATTCATTTAAAGCTAAATGACTCAAGTGAAAGTAAAATGCATTCTACAAAGTTAATTGAGTCTAATATTCAAACAAATTCAAACAAAGCTTTTTGAATCAAATTATAATCAAATGAATTCAACAAAGCTAATTGAGTCAAATGAAAGTCAAACACATTCAAACGAAGCTTTTTGAATCAAATAAATGTAAATTGCATTCATCAAAGCTAATTGAGTCAAATGAAAGTCAAACACATTCAAACAATACTTTTTGATTTAAATGAAAGTGAAATGCATTCAAGAAAGATAATTGTTTCAAATTAAAGTTAAACACATTCAAACAAAATTTTTTGAATAAAACGACTGTCAAACACATTTAAACAAAGCTTTTTGAACCAAATGAAAGTTAAATGCATTCAACGAGCTAATTGAGTCAAATGAAAGTCAAACACATTCAAACAAAGGTTTTTGAATCAAATGAAAGTCAAATGCATTCAACAAAGATAATTGAGTGTAATGAAAGTCAAACACATTCAAACAAAGCTTTTTGAATCAAATGAAAGTCAAAAGCAATCAACAAAGCTAATTTAGTCAAATGAAAGTCAAACACATTCAAACAATGAGTTTTGAATCAAATGAAAGTAAAATGCATTCAACAAAACTAATTAAGTCAGTTTAAAGTCAAACACATTCAAACAAAGCTTTTTGAATTAAATGAAAGTGAAATGCAATTAATAAAGCTAATTGAGTTAAATGAATGTCAAACACATTCAAACAAAGCTTTTTAAACCAAATGAAAGTCAAATGCATTCTAGAAAACTAATTGATTTAAATGAAAGTCAAACACATTCAAACAAAGCTTTTAGAATCAAATGAAAGTCAAATGCATTCAACAAATCTAATTGAGTCAAATGAAAGTCAAACACATTCAAACAAATCTTTTTGAATTAAATGAAAGTGAAATGTAATTATTAAAGCTAATTGAGTCAAATGAAAGTCAAACGCATTCTACAAAGCTAATTGAGTCAAACGAAAGTGAACACATTCAAAAAATGCTTTTTGAATCAAATGAAAGTCAAATGCATTCAACAAAGCTAATTGAGTCAAATGATAGTCAAACACATGTAAACAATGCTTTTTAAATTTAATGAAAGTTAAATGCATTCAACAAAGATAATTGATTCAAATGAAAGTCAAGCACATTCATGCAAAGCTTTTTGAATCAAATGAATGTAAAACAATTCAAACAAAGCTTTTTAAAACAAATGAAAGTCAAATTCATTCAACAAAGATAATTGAGTCTAATAAAAGTCAACACATTCGAACAAAGCTTTTTGAATCAAATGAATGTCAAATGCATTCAATAAAGGTAATTGAGTTAAATGAAAGTCAAACACATTCAAACAAAGCTTTTTGAATTAAATGAAAGTGAAATGCAATTAACAAAGGTAATTGAGTCAAATGAATGTCAACCATATTCAAACAAAGCTTTTTGAACCTAATGAAAGTCAAATGCATTCTACAAAGCTAATTGAGTTAAATGAAAGTCAAACACATTCAAACAAAGCTTTTAAAATAAAATGAAAGTCAAATGCATTCAACAAAGATAATTGAGTCAAATGAAAGTCAAACACATTTATACAAAGCGTTTTGAATCAAATGAATGTCAAACACATTCAAACAATGCTTTTTCAAATAAATGAAAGTCAAATTTATTCAACAAAGATAATTGAGTTAAATAAAAGTCAAACACATTCGAACAAAGCTTTTTAAATCAAATGAAAGTCAAATGTATTCAACGAAGCTAATTGAGTCAAATGAAAGTCAAACACATCAAAACAAAGCTTTTTGAATCAAATGAAAATCAAATACGTTCAATAAAGCTAATTAAGTCAAAATAAAGGCAAACACATTCAAACAATGCATTTTAAATCAAATGAAAATGAAATGTGTTTAGGGTAATTTTACCCCGCCATGTGGACCTATCCCTGCTTGACACGTGTCATCCCAAATTTTTGGGAAAATGACGGCCTTCAGGCCCCAATCCCGAGAAAGCCGCAATGCGGCGCAGCCAGCCACTGATTAGGGTTCTGTGATCTAATCAGGGGCAGAATTCCCGAGGACCCCATAAATAGGGAGATTCCCCTCTTTTGGAAGGCACGTTTTTCCATTTATTACAAACTGTCCCTTTGATATTGACAATTGAGCTTGGAATCCGAGCAGATACCCACCTAAATTTCCGCACCTTTTTCTCTCCTTTCAAGTTACTAACTTGATCGTCGGAGGCAGAGCACCTACCAACTAGTGTCTCCGTTTGTCTTGTAGGTACAGGCCGCACCGGACAAGTCTTTGAGCTGTAACTCTCCCGAGGGACAAAAACACCCAAAACATTTGGCGCCGTCTGTGGGGAGAGTACCTCAAAGATGGTTGGAGAGTCTCTACCCATTCCTGATCTTACCAACTTACAACCGGTTATACAACCGGAGAACCACGAAAACCCTTAACCGGCACCTCTGCCGTAGCCTCGGCCTCCGCCTGAGGTCGTCACTGAGGATGAAGCTGATGATGAAGATGATGACGACCCGGAGACCTCTAAATTGGAGGACAATCTTGACCAGGCAGGCCCAAGCAGGCGCCCCTCTGAGAGGCCAGAAGGGGAAACCCCGAAGGCCATAGGTCAAGCCCTAGTCACCCGGGATGAGCTCATGAAATTCATGAACTCTTTCAAGGGTGAAATCAAGGCCATGATCAACAAAAACAAGGCACGCTCTAGCAAGAGTCCGCCGGCTAAGAAGTCTCCCACTCTGTAATACCCCGTATTTTTAACGTATTTTATATTTTATTTATTTAATTATAAAATATATTTTGGGTCAAACTATTTTAATTATTTAATTATTAATAAAGCAAGTGTTTATATTTTGGGTCAACAAGTATTTAATCCAAATATAACCCATACCCAATCACCCTATTTTTACTTTTGGACCACCTATTTCAACATTTAAAGTCCATTACTATATGAAGCCCAAACTTACACTAATTACCCTACACTATATATATCTACTAGATCCCCAAAATTTCCCACACAAAAAGGTTAGTCTTATTTTCTTTCCTTTTTCTCTCCTCTTTTCTAACTAGCTATTTTGATGATTTTATTTATGGATTTTGGTTTTAATTATTCAAAGTATGTTTAATTAGTATCATAATTATGTTTTGATGATTAAAGATTGTAAATTTTAAATAATAAAGTGTTTTCATTTTCAGATTTCAAAAAATTATAAGTTAGGGATTTAAAATTATTAAAGACTTGATTTTTAGGGTTTTATGAACAATTGATTTAGGGCTTTTATAGTAATGATATTTTGGAAATTTTGGTGATTATAAATACTAATTAGTTTAACTTAATTCTAGATTATTTTGAACACATAAATCCTGATGTGGCTCGGAATGGTAGGTCGTTGGGCTACCACCTTGCCCTATCAAACAATATTTATATGCTTAACCAACCCCTAATAGTCTAGCGGTAAGTCAAGGTCGAATCCCAAGGGAATGATGTTAAATGCACGAAGTCTAGATTAAGCTATTTCGGAAACAAAAGGGGTTTGAAGTAGAACTAGGTCTAAACTAGGTATGCAAACTTGTATTCAATCGATCTAAGCACTAGGGCAATGGATCCACATACATTCACAATGGAATTAGTAATTTGGGAGGTCAAATTAACTAAGTCAATCGATATGAGGGAAAACTATCATGTATCCAAAAGAGCATGCTAAGGTGGTTCACCTAGAGGTCTAACTAGCGTCAACTATGCTAAACTCTAACTAGGGAACATAACAAAGCACCTCAATCGTGAAATTGCAAGTCTACTAATCGATTGTCCGTGTCATAGCATACTTACAATGCAATCTAGTGTGTTAATCAAAGATGGCCAAACCTCAATTAATCACACACATGATGAAAAATCAACCAATTTAATCATATCATCAACTCCATCAATTATCCCCAAATTACACTATTCCATCATTCATGCAAGCTTCACCATCTCCCTAGCTAGAGAACTACTCACTAGCCATGGAAATGGAGATCAAAACTACAACATTCATCAAATTAATCATCAACATGCTTGAATTCAAAGATCAAACCAACAATCAATCAAAATCAATCAAAATTCAATCAATAACCAAATCAATCATCAACAATATGAAAAACTAATGAAATCAACTAAAATCAAACTTGAATTGAGATTAAGAAGAAGATCCTTACAAAACTTTGATCAAAAGATCAAATACAATGATGAATTCTTGAACAAACACCAAAGATCATGAGTTTCTCTCTCTAAAAATTCTCCAAAAAACTAACTATCTAATTCAATCTCAAAACTCTCTTTCTAAAAATGGGTAGAAATAACTATACGGTAAAGACGCCCAAAAATAGACCCTCGTAAGTGCGGGCGCTCGGAGGAGGGAGAAAGGCACGCACGGGACACAAACCCAGGCATGTGCGCCCGCACGTGCCTGGTGTGCGGCCGCACACGACCACTGTGCGGCCGCACATCCCCTGTGTGCGCCCGCACGTTCCTGGGCTTTCTCCCCTTCTTCCCTTCGTCCTAGCTCAAGAGGTGCACGCATCCTAGATGATGATGATGGAGGACAAGATAGGCAGCAACTTCCTTGAATTTCTTGAAGAAAATGAGCCATGAAGAAGGCATGATCAAGACCTTGAAGCATGCTCCTTGAACCCCACATTGACTTGAAACTTCTTGCACGAGCTTTAAGCATGAAAATCAATGGTAAACCATGGAAAGGAAAGCCGGGAATCCTTGGACAATCAATCACAACCTACAACCAAAGGAGAAAAAGCAAATAAAAGGGAAAAATAACAAATAAACAAGAAAAAGCACAAAATAGAGAAACTAACTACAAAAAGCATAAAAAGAGGAAAACAAGAATAAAACTAAGGAAAACTAAAAAAAAGAAAGATAAAATGAAATAAAAATCATCCAAAAAGAAACCAAATGAGTGCCAAAAATGTCACTCATCAAATCCGTGTTTTAATTTTAAAATTTTCGTTCGTTAATATTAATCCCGTTTTAATCCCTATCAAGTTATAAACTCATCCGATTTTGACAAAAAAGTAGTGTTTTCCATGTGGAAACAACATTTTAAGAAATACTCACTACCAAGGGTAGTGAGTACCATCCTCTCGTGGTAAAATTCAGCCTCTAAGTATGATTTTCGAGCAGTTTTTGATTTTTAACGAAGTTTTTTTTAAATTTTATCCTTGAGTTTAAAGGGTAAGATATAATTTAATTTTTCTATGGATAATTTAAGTATGAAAATATATTTTGATGAAGTTTTAAAGGGGTTTTAGATTAGTTTAAAATGCTGGAATTTTATTTAAAGTAGTATAATTGTGATTTTAATAAAAGGGTGTGATAACCTATTAAAAAGGAGTTTAATTAGGGGTTTCTAAATAATTTTCAGATTATTCTAAATAGTTTAAAGTGAGTTTAAGTTGCTGGAAATTGTGTATACAAGAGTAATTAATTTAGCATTATTGTCTCTTATTGTAGGAGACTTGATTCGGAAATTGTTGTAGTATTTTCGGCCACTTTATGGGCTTAATTGAGGTACGTTCGCGTACTTAGCATATTTGATGATGTAGAATCATGTTAGGTTTGGTTTCAATCAATTACAAGTAGTATCATGCTAAGGTTCATGTGTTGATTTTGTGAATTATTGGTGTTGGTGATTGAATTGTGAAGCATGAATTATTTGTGATGATCTATGGATTGGAAAATTATATTTTGGCATGAGTATATGGACTACATATTTATTTATGGCATGTTAGAGAGCATGTTTAATTAAACTAATTGTTTAATTATGTTTAGAATATTGAAAAGGAATTTCATTATAGTCCATATAATTTTTATTGATGCATTAAGCATGAGGAAGGAGCTATATAAGTGTCTATGTACACAAGGAATAAATGGTATGTGGTGCCTTTGTGCACTTAAGGTGTTTTTAACACCGAGGGATAGGATTGTTGGCGCTTTATGAGTTTAAGGTGTCTTTGACACTGAGGTAGATTTAAAAAGGGTTCAACATTAAATTATATGTGGTCACTAATCATTCAAGAATTAAATTGGTATGTTTGTTTGTTTGAATTATTATTGATGATTGAATTGTTATGCTTTGTGAATCATCACCAAGTCTAATAATATGTAAACAACGTAAAGTGAAAGAGATTACGCACCAAAACTCTTGAAACGTATATACCTTGAGTATGAACATATGGGGGGAGTTATGGGGTTTTATATTTAACCATAACTTCTAATGGAGTACAGGACGCTGTATATTCCCTTTTTATTATTATGCGCTGGAATTCCGCCACCAATGTGTGGCACATGGTGATACTGGCACGGTTAGCTCCCGTGTCAGTGGTCCTCAATTTATTGAGGCAGGTTTGGTTGGAAACCCGTTCGATGCGTAATCAACGCTAAATAAATTATTTAGTGTCCAGTTAAAGAGTCTTGTTGTTTGTTGTGTGTTCTTGTAAACAGGTGCAAAGAGGTAAGTATGTGTGATGCTAGGAGTTGCATGTTAGTGTGTTTAAATACGCTTATGTACTCAGCTTTGCTGATTGTATGTGTTGTTTGTGTCTGGCTGTGTCTTTATCTTGGCCCTACGATGATCCATTTTAATGGAGAGTAGTGGGGACAAGTGGAGATAATCTTTTCAGGCGTTGAAGCATATTCATGACGGGGCATGAGTGAAGAGCGAATCATGCTAGTTTCTATTAGTTGAGATGTGGTTTATTTCTTTCAACTATTATATTATGTTATGCCTATGAGACTAACGCAAAGGTTTTCATAATTTAATTGGTTTCGATAAGGGCCTTCAATGGTTCCAAGTTGTAGGTTGATTTTATTTGACTTCGTTTGACTTTGGTTTTTAATCTTTACTTTCGTTTGGTTGACTTTTAAGTTGACTCGTTTTTGAATGGTTTTGAGTTGAGTCTTCCGCTGTGTGTCTTTGATAATTGCCTTAGCCGTTTTCACGGTGGCGGTAATGTCTTAGATATTCCTAAATCGTATTTTTAAATGAGTAAAGTGTGTATTTTAAGGAAAGGAATTTCTAGGGTGTTACAAAGTGGTATCTGGGAGCTTTGGTTGAGATTTTTACTACAACTAAAAGCCAATAACGTATTTGAAAGTGTTTTGTTTAAAACTTGGCCAAGTGCTTATTTAATAAAGTAGTTTTAAAAGCGAGTTATTTTATTTTATTTTAATTTTAAGAGGACCAAAATATTTATTTATTTTTTTTATGAGGTCCAAAATTTTTATTTTGGGCATCCGAAATTTTTATGGTATGTCCGAATTTTTTTTTTTGATGGCCGAATATTTTGGCCCTTTTTCGAAACTTATTTTCAAATTTTATTTTAAAAAGAGGAGTCAAAAATATTTTTAGTTTGTTCATTTTGTAGGGAAGCAAGGATTGAGGTAAGAAATATGTGTTAAAAGCTTTTATTAGCATGTTGGTGAGCTTGGGTAGGAGAAGAAAGGGCATATAGGCTAGAATTTAATTTCTTCCCTATGTGCATATTTTTATATGAGGTGTTCAAGCATGTTGTATGACTGAGTGTTTATTGATGAAAGCATGCAATACGTGAGATATTATATGTGAGCTATCAAGATTGTTTGATTGAACACCGAACTTAATTTTCTACAAGAACTGTATTATATTGTTATGGGAAGGGTTTTCTTTTGATGGTCAAACCCGTTTTCTTGTAGGATCCCTAAACCCATACCTTGTGAGTTATCATGATGAGAATTTCGAGGATGTTAAGGATTTTGAGAGTTCAATTGCTTATTTTAGGATTGTTTGCTTCAATTTCCTTATTAAAGAGGTATTTTGGAAGATAACTTGGGATACACATCATCACATAGGTGTGAGTATTGTGTTTTGGGATAGCATGTTGTTAAGATACCTTGTCTAGTTATTAGAATGAGTTTTTGAGTTTTGTGAATTTGTGTATTAAGACACAAAGGTATGAGAATTAAGAAATTAATACCATTGATTAAAAGAGCTTGTAATTGGGAGAAATTGTGATTCTATACCCATTTGAGGAATATGTTTTGTCTTTGAGGTTGAGTATGAATCAAAATTGAACAAGAGCCCAAGGAAGGTGAGCATAAGAATTGATTAGAGATGAGTGAGGATGGAAGTTATTATATGAGCTGAGTGATACTCGATCCGAAGCAATTGGAGTTTGATATTATAAGCCTAGTGACTTATCATTTCTCATGATTAAAGTTATTTAGTTTGGGATGGAGAATTGAGTATATATATATATATATATTAATATACGATGGGAGTATTGAGAAATCATGATTTTGTTGGAATATTGAGGACTTTTGTTTTGTCGAACCTTGAGAATATTGACACATATCATCTAAAAGTTATGAGTATTTACTTATTAACCTTGGGATATGAAGATAATTATCTTACATTAAGGAGTCATAGCAAAGGTATCATTTGAAGAGAGTTCTTAAACTTATTCACCTACTCTTATAGAGTTGTTCAACGACCTTATGATTTCTATTGTTTTCCAAGAGCTACTAATTTCCTTCTCTCCTTTTTGGGTAGCAGTCATGGGGATATTTATATTTTGATTGCTTGTTTAATTATATGAACTATGGTTGTTTATCATTCATAATTTTATGCATTTGAATTATTGGAAATGAGGACAAACATATGTTACCTCAAACCTTAATTCGAATTAAATAATAATTGTCCCTTGATTGAGTTTATTGGTTGATGTTTTGATTGGAACAAGAGAAAGCTAGGTATTTCAACTCAACCTATATAGCATCCGGTTTTATCATCAGAAAGTATGGTGACAAGAAACAATTCCAGTAATGGAAATGATTTGAACAAGGTAGTAAGGCAAACTTGAAAGATTGCCAAGGATGATATAACCACCAATAATCCTGTAGTGGATGAAGGTGTAACTAAATAGTGTTAAAGAGTGAAAACCATCTAAACACCAAAGGGAGATCAATTCCCAAAGTTTTGAGGGTTGAGTTAAAGAGCTATGCAAGCTGTTTAAAGGCAAAATATGTCTTGAGAATCTAAGAGGGAATGAAAGTTTGTATGATAAGTACTGGAAAGAGTTGATTTTACCATGTCAACGGGAACGAAACAAGTTGTGAATACACCCAATCTTATCTGAGGGTCATTTGAGATATGAAACTCGAAATAAAGATGGAAGGAACATGTAGTGAAGTTTTGGTGGAAATGAAAAGATTATTTGCTTTGGAGTAGCACTCCAAGTAGTTAAAATCTCGAAGTTTTCAAGGGAGTAGTACTGTTTAGAAGCCTAAGGAACAAGTTAAAGGATGATGATCTTTATATGAGTTCCAATGAAAATTGTCAACATATAATGTTTTTAGGAGTTTGACTGAATTGTATAAAAAGGGGTGAGACTAAGGATGAGGATAAGGGATCAAAACCATAAAGAAGGTGGGTGAAAGATCAACAAGATGGCTAAAGGAGTTTTAAAAAGATATTTTAGGAATAAGAAGAAGCAGGAAGGTGGCTTAAGTAATTCTTGGAGGTTAAGAAAGTTAAAACCATGAAGAAATAATATACTTAAAGGTATTGAATTTATTGAACTATGAATATGAAAATGTCATAAAGGAGAAGAGTTTATGACAAGATTTATGAATTTGATTGGAATGTGTTAATATGATTTAAGTAAGAACATTCGAAAGAGGACATTTAGAAATTGGCATTTGACCTTGTGATAAAGTATAGAGGAAATTGTTGGTGTAACAGGGATAGAAGTGGTGAATTATGGACAATACATTAGTTGTCATTTAAGGTCTTTAAGTTGGATAATAGGGGTGAAAAAGGTCTATGATGGATTTTCAAGGCTAATAGACAAGTGAATGTATTAATGGAGAGTAATAGAAAGTTTATGGGGAATATAAATGTGAAATAAATTTTGTATGGAAACATGATTATTTGAATGAAGTTTAAAGTTTGAGATAGACTCTCACACACAAGGATTTAATTATGTAGCAAAGGAATGATTGGAGTTGATAAAGGAATACGGGTGAGACATTCAATGTTATTGAAAGGGAAGGTAATGTGGTGGATTGATACAAAGTAGGAAAGAAGGAAATTAACCCCCTAAAAAGTGTTGGAAAAGAAAGTAAAGAAAATGTTGGGATAACTAGAGTTTGAGACCAACGATATTTGAGGAAATGCAGGAAAATCAAGAAGAGAATGTGAATTTGGGTTGAATTTGTAGGAAGATGTGCTATTTTATTGGTCATGGAAATAAGCTTAAATATACATTTAAGAGTAAGAAGTTGAAGTGAAATATAATGGAAGGAAGGTGAAATACACCCAGGGAAGGACAAGTTGTAAAAGGATTCGGTAAAGGTGTATTAATGATTAAGAGCGATTGTTTCATTTGAATTGTGGTGGATAGATTGTCTAAATCCACAATGTGTAAAACTGATGAAGAAGACTTGGAGAAAGGAGCTGCTTGCAAAGGCTTACATCAAATTTGTTGTGAGATTACATGGAGTTCCTAAGGATATCATTTTAGTTTGAGATTCCTAGTTTCTTTCAAGATCCTAGGAGGTATATAGGAGAACTGCGGTGATACACTGAGGACGATTGCTACAACCATCAAATAATAATGGACAAACAAAAGGAAAATTTGACGTTGGAAGTCATTAGAGAGCATGAAGCATTGGAGAGAAAACAATGAAAAATAACTATGCAAGCCCGCATTAGCATAGCAACATTTCGAGATTGGTATAGAAAGAACCATGAAAGTTCACTATGTCGGGGAACATTAGTGAGAAGATCGTCTTAGGACTTCATACGAGTAAAGTTATGGAGAAGCAAGAAAAGTATCTATGAACGGACTTAAGTAATGCAAAGTTTAACAGGGGAAGAAAGACAAGTGTTATTGAAAGTGTAACCCATAAAACAAAGTTAAAAGTATGGAAAGAATAAAGAGAATGAGCCAAGGGATATAAAAATATATGAATTTGCATAGAATTGGTAAATTGGCAAATAACTTGGCATATTATTGGACCTTGATAAGGTATAAGACATTTTTCATGAGTCATTGTGAAAGAACATTGACTAAAGGTAGGAATTACAAAGGAAACTATTGAGGGTAACCAACTTAATCAAGAGAAAGCTTGACAAAATCAAGGTTTTTAATAGCGAAGTGCCTCATACTTTTACTAGAGGATTGGTAAAAGAGAGTATATATAGATGGTATTGATTATTTTTGGTATAATGAGTACGGAATCGACGAGACTTTTGGTACTTGCAACAAGGAATGAATATAGAGAAGTATTATGATTTTACCAAGGATGGAAAGAGAAAGAGAACAACATAACTCTAAAGTTGAATTAAGTGGAGTTACGGGGGCGTAACTCGTTTTCTTTAAGGGGGGTAGAGTGCGATGCACACTTTTCCCTCAATTTTGGCATTTTAAGTGCTTTTTCGGTCAGTTTTACACTGATTTTGTTACTTAGTTTGTTTGTCTTACACACATGGATGTGTAAGTTTATTACCAAAGTTGAATCTTACACTAATAGTAGTGTGAGTTTGTTAGATAGTCTAATAGTCTACACATTATTTTGTGTAAGTTTGGTAGTAAAGTTGTTATCTTATACACTAGTTTGTGTAAGTTGGTTAGTAAGTTGGTTACTTTACACACTAGTTTGTGTGTGATTGAATAGATGAGTCATATCAAATATATGTATTCATAACTTCCTCACAAAATAAATTACAAAAACAAAGGAATTCATAAGGTTTTAAGGTCTTGTAGAACCAAAATCAAGCAAATTCGGGCAAAATAGTAAGAAGCATTCCCATTTTCTACATGCTCTTTCTAATGAAATTATAAATTCCTGAATCATGTGAAATATACATATTTACAACGGATATTTCACCATATGCCATTGAGTTTTTTGTTTATTCATCATATACCCATGAACTTTTTTAAATTCATCATATACCCATGAGTTTTCACAAAAATACACCATATACCTTTGATAACATATTATTGTTAAATTCATCAATCATTTGGGATAATTATGAACCGAAACTACTCTAAATACATTCCTCTACCCCGAAACCACCCACATTCCTTTTTTGCACCCCAAACTTACCCTAAATTTCATTTTCTAATCCTCAAAATTATTTATATGGTTATGGTTATGGAGATTTGGAGTGGTTTCTAGGGCTAGAGAAATGAGAAAAGTTGTTTTGGGGATGAAGGGAGATATCTAAGGTGATTTCAATGTATAATTAAACATATTCTTTTCATCTTATTTTCATTAAGGATATATGGTGAATTTTTATTACAACTTAGGGGTATATGGTGAATTTGAAAATTTTCATGGGTATATGGTGAATAAACAAAAAACTCAAGGGTATGTGGTGAAAAGGCCGTATTTATAAATTCCTAAGCAAATAAATAACAAAGCAAAAGCAAGTTATATGGTTTTAAGGTCTTGTAGAACCAAAATCAAGCAAATTCGGGCAAAATGGGAAGAAACGTTCCCATTTTCTACATGCTTTTTCTAATGAACTTATAAATGCTTGGATCATGTCAAATATATGTATTTATAACTCCATTAAAAGATAAATAACAAAAAGAACTCAAGTTATGAGGTTTTAAGGTCTTGTAGAACCAAAATCAAGCAAAATTTGGGTAAAATAGTAAGAAGCATTCCCAAATTCTACATGCTCTTTCTTATTAACTTATAATTGTTTGAATCATGTGAAATATATGTATTTATAAATGCATAAGCATAGAAATCACAAAAACAAAGCAATTTATAAGGTTTTAAGGTCTTGTAGAACTAAAATCAATCAAATTCGGCCAAAATAGTAAGAAGCATTCCTTTTTTCTACATGCACTTTTTAATAAACTTAATAACTTCCTAACAATATAAATCACAAAAACAAAGCAAGACATAAGGTTTTAAGGTCTAGTAGAACAAAAATCAAGCAAATTCGGGCAAAATAGTAAGAAGCCTTTCCATTTTCTACATGCTCTTTCTAATGAATTTATAAATTCTTGAATCATATAAAATATATGTATTTATAATTTTCTAAGCAAATAAATCACAAAAAAAAAATCAAGTTATAAGGTTTTAAGGTGTTGTGGAGCCTAAATCAAGCAAATTTGGGCAAAATGGGAAAAAACGTACCCATTTTCCACATGCTCTTTCTAATGAACTTTAAAAGGCTTGATTCATGTCAGATATATGTATTCATAACTGCCTAACTAAAGAAATCACAAAAACCAAAGCAAGTCATAAGGTTTTAAGATTTTGTAGAACCAAAATCAAGCAAATTCAGGCAAAATAAAAAGAAGCATTCTCATTTTCTACATGCTCTTTCTAATGAACTACAAAACACTTGAATAATGTTAAACATATGTATTAATAATTCCTAATCACAGATATAACAAAAATAAAGCAAGTTATAAGGTCTTAAGGACTGGTAGAACCGAAACCAAGCAAATTCGAGCAAAATAGGAAAAAACACCCATTTTTTACATGCTCTTTCTAATGAACTTGAAAAGGCTTTATTCATGTCAAATATATGTATTTATAATTTCCTAACAAAAGAAATCACAAAAACAAAAGATGTTATAAGGTTTTAAAGTCTTGTAGAACCAAAATCAACCAAATTCGGCCCAAATGGTACAAAGCATTCCCATTTTCTACATGCTCTTTCTAATGAACTTTTAAAGGCTTGAATTAAGTCAAATATATATATTAGTAACTGCCTAAGCATAGAAATCACTAAGATAAAACAAGGTATAAGGTTTTAAGGTCTAGTAGAACCGAAATCAAGCAAATTCGGGCATAATGGGAAGAAGCGTTCCCAATTTCTACATGCTCTTTCTAATGAACTTGAAAAGGATTGATTCATGTCAAATATATGTATTTATAGCTTCTTAAGAAAATAAATCACAAAAACAAAGCATTTTATAAGGTTTTAAGGTCTTGTAGAACCAAAATCAAGCAAATTCGACCTAAATGGGAAGACGCGTTCCCTTTTTCTATATGCTCTTTCTAATGAACTGATAAAGGCTTGAATCATGTCAAATATATGTATCTGTAACAGAGTAAGCATAGCAATTACTAAGACCAAGCAAGTTATAACGTTTTAAGGTCTGGTAGAACCGTAATCAAGCAAATTCGGGCAAAATGTGAAGACGCGTTCCCATTTTCTACATGCTCTTTCTAATGAACTTGAAAAGGCTTGATTCATGTAAAATATATGTATTTACAACTTCCTAAGAAAATAAATCACAAAAATAAAGCATGTCATAAGGTTTTAAGGTCTTGTAGAGCCAAAATTATGCAAATTCGGCCAAAATGGGAAGAAGCATTCCCATTTTTTACATGCTCTTTCTAATGAGCTTGAAAAGGCTTGAGTCATGTCAAATATATGTATTCATAACTGCCTCACAAAATAAATTACAAAAACAAAGCAATTCATAAGGTTTTAAAGTCTTGTAGAACCAAAATCAAGCAAATTCGGGCAAAATAGTAAGAAGCATTCCCATTTTCTACATGCTCTTTCTGATGAAATTATAAATTTCTAAATCATGTCAAATATACATATTTATAAATTCCTAAGAAAATAAATAACAAAGCAAAAGCAATTTATATGGTTTTAAGGTCTTGTAGAACCAAAATCAAGCAAATTCGGGCAAAATGGGAAGAAACGTTCCCATTTTCTACATGCTTTTTCTAATGAACTTATAAATGCTTGGATCATGTCAAATATATGTATTTATAACTCCATTAAAAAATAAATAACAAAAACAAATCAAGTTATGAGGTTTTAAGGTCTTGTAGAACCAAAATCAATCAAAATTTGGGTAAAATAGTAAGAACCATTCCCAAATTCTACATGCTCTTTCTAATTAACTTATAATTGTTTGAATCATGTGAAATATATGTATTTATAACTGCATAAGTGTAGAAATCACAAAAACAAAGCAATTTATAAGGTTTTAAAGTCTTGTAGAACTAAAATCAATCAAATTCGGGCAAAATAGTAAGAAGCATTCCCTTTTTCTACATGCTCTTTTTAATAAACTTGATAACTTCCTAACAATATGAATCACAAAAACAAAGCAATATATAAGGTTTTAAGGTCTAGTAGAACAAAAATCAAGCAATTTCGGGCAAAATAGTAAGAAGCACTTCCATTTTCTACATGCTCTTTCTAATGAAATTTATAAATTCTTGAATCATATAAAATATATGTATTTATAATTTTCTAAGCATGTAAATCACAAAAAAAAAAAAAGAGCAAGTTATAAGGTTTTAAGGTGTTGTGGAGCCTAAATCAAGCAAATTTGGGCAAAATGGAAAAAAACATACCCATTTTCCACATGCTCTTTCTAATGAACTTTAAAAGGCTTGATTCATGTCAGATATATGTATTCATAACTGCCTAACCAAAGAAATCACAAAAACAAAAGCAAGTTATAAGGTTTTGTAGAACCAAAATCAAGCAAATTCAGGCAAAATAGAAAGAAGCATTCTCATTTTCTACATGCTCTTTCTAATGAACTACAAAAAACTTGAATAATGTTAAATATATGTATTTATAATTCCTAATCACAGATATAACAAAAATAAAACAACTTATAAGGTTTTAAGGACTGGTAGAACCGAAACCAAGCAAATTCGAGCAAAATAGGAAAAAGCACCCATTTTTTACATGCTCTTTCTAATGAACTTGAAAAGGCTTTAATCATGTCAAATATATGTATTTATAATTTCCTAACAAAAGAAATCACAAAAACAAAAAGATGTTATAAGGTTTTAAGGTCTTGTAGAACCAAAATCAACCAAATTCGGCCCAAATGGTAAAAAGCGTTCTCATTTTCTACATGCTCTTTCTAATGAACATATAAAGGCTTGAATTATGTCAAATATATGTATTAGTAACAGCCTAAGCATAGAAATCACTAAGACAAAGCAAGGTATAAGGTTTTAAGGTCTAGTAGAACCGAAATCAAGCAAATTCGGGCATAATGGGAAGAAGCGTTCCCAATTTCTACATGCTCTTTCTAATGAACTTGAAAAGCCTTGATTCATGTCAAATATATGTATTTATAACTTCCGAAGAAAAGAAATCACAAAAACAAAGTATTTTATAAGGTTTTAAGGTCTTGTAGAACCAAAATCAAGCAAATTCGGTTCAAATGGGAAGAAGCGTTCCAATTTTCTACATGCTCTTTCTAATGAGCTGATAAAGGCTTGAATAATGTCAAATATATGTATTTGTAACTGAATAAGCATAGAAATCACTAAGACCAAGCAAGTTATAAGGTTTTAAGGTCTGGTAGAACCGAAATCAAGCAAATTCGGGCAAAATGAGAAGAAGCGTTCCCACTTTCTACATGCTCTTTCTAATGAACTTGAAAAGCCTTGATTCATGTCAAATATATGTATTTACAACTTCCTAAGAAAATAAATCACAAAAATAACGCATGTCATAAGGTTTTAAGGTCTTGTAGAGCCAAAATTAAGCAAATACGGCCAAAATGGGATGAAGCATTCCCATTTTTTATATGCTCTTTCTAATGAATTTGAAAAGGCTTGAGTAATGTCAAATATATGTAGTTATAACTGCCTCACAAAAAAAATCACAAAAATAAATCAATTCATAAGGTTATAAGGTCTTGTAGAACCAAAATCAAGCAAATTCGTGCAAAATAGTAAGAAGCATTCCCATTTTCTACATGCTCATTATAAATTCTTGAATCTTGTCAAATATACATATTTATAACTGCCTAAGCAAATAAATAACAATGAAAAAGCAAGTTATATGGTTTTAAGGTCTTGTAGAACCAAAATCAAGCAAATTCGGGCAAAATGGAAAGAAACATTCCCATTTTCTGCATGCTCTTTCTAATGAGCTTATTAATGCTTGGATCATGCCAAATATATGTATTTATAACTCCATTAAAAAAGAAATAACAAATACAAATCAAGTTATGAGGTTTTAAGGTCTTGTAGAACCAAAATCAATCAAATTTGGGTAAAATTGTAAGAAGCATTCCCAAATTCTACATGCTCTTTCTTATGAACTTATAATTGTTTGAATCATGTGAAATATATGTATTTATAAATTCATAAGCATAGAAATCGCAAAAACTAAGCAATTTATAAGGTTTTAAGGTCTTGTAGAACTGAAATCAATCAAATTCGGGCAAAATAGTAAGAAGCATTCCCTTTTTCTACATGCTCTTTTTAATAAACTTGAAAAAGCTTGATTCATGTCAAATATATGTATTTATAACTTCCTAACAATATAAATCACAAAAACAAAGCAAGATATAAGGTTTTAAGGTCTAGTTGAACAAAAATCATGCAAATTCGGGCAAAATAGTAAGAAGCCTTTCCATTTTCTACATGCTCTTTCTAATGAATTTATAAATTCTTGAATCATATAAAATATATGTATTTATAATTTTCTAAGCAAATAAATCACAAAAAAAAAGCAAGTTATAAGATTTTAAGGTGTTGTAGAGCCTAAATCAAGCAAATTTGGGCAAAATGGGAAAAAACGTACCCATTTTCCACAAGCTCTTTCTATTGAACTTGAAAAGGCTTTATTCATGTCAAATATATGTATTTATAACTTCCTAACCAAAGAAATGACAATAACCAAAGCAAATTATAAGGTTTTAAGGTTTTGTAGAACCAAAATCAAGCAAATTCAGGCAAAATAGAAAGAAGCATTCTCATTTTCTACATGCTCTTTCTAATGAACTACAAAAAACTTGAATAATGTTAAATATATGTATTTATAATTCCTAATCATAGAAATAACAAAAACAAAGCAAGTTATAAGATTTTAAGGAATGGTAGAACCGAAATCAAACAAATTCGAGCAAAATAGGAAGAAGCACCCATATTTTACATGCTTTTTCTAATGAACTTGAAAAGGCTTGATTCATGTCAAATATATATATTTATAAATTCCTAAAAAAAGAAATCACAAAAACAAAGGATGTTATAAGGTTTTAAGGTCTTGTAGAACCAAAATCAACCAAATTCGGCCTAAATGATTAAAAGCGTTCCCATTTCCTGCTTTCATCTTTCTAATGAAATTATAAAGGCTTGAATGATGTCAAATATATGTATTAGTAACTGCCTAAGCATAGAAATCATTAAGACAAAGCAAGGTATAAGGTTTTAAGGTCTATTAGAACAGAAATCAAGCGAATTCGGCCATAATGGGAAGAAGCGTTCCCATTTTCTACATGCTCTTTCTAATGAACTTAAAAAGGCTTGGTTCATGTCAAACATATGTATTTATAACTTCCTAAGAAAAGAAATCACAAAAACATAGCATGTTATAAGGTTTTAAGGTCTTGTAGAACCAAAATCAAGCAAATTCGGCCATAATAGTAAGAAGCATTCCCATTTTATACATGCTCTTTCTAATGAACTTATAAAATAATATATATTATTTTATCGCCTTCGTTCTATTGCTAAAAGTGATTGAACGATTATTAATTCCTTCTAATATTTCTTTTGTATAGAACAAGATGACTTGTTTTCGTTTTTATTTATTAAAACATATTATGTAAATTACTTCAATGACTCTTAATAAATTAGCAACAATTTATAACACAACTTTCTTCTAATGGCAACAAATTAAAATGTGATGTCATTTTAGCAAGAAATAGTAAAACAAGTGTCCCTAATAGCAACAACTAGAAATTTTGTTGCCAAACGTTTTGTAAAATGGCATTGCTAAATGACAACAAATAAAAAATCTGTTGTCATCTAGCAACAACAACGAGACGGCTAATTTCTAATAGGAACAACTCAAAAATTTAGTGCCTCAATTTGATTCTAAATCGCTACAAATAAAAAATTAGTTGTCAGAATTTGTTGATATATGGAAACGAGACAAAATTGATGAAATTTAGCAACAACTAGTAAGACAACTTGTTTTCAATAGCAACAAAAAAGAGATATATTGAATCAAATGAAAGTCAAATGCATTCAACAAAGGTAATTGGGTCAAATGAAAGTCAAACACATTGATACAAAGCTTTTTGAATCAAATAAAACTTAAATACATTCAACAATGCTAATTGAGTCAAATGAAAGTCAAACACATTCAACAACGCTTTTTAAATCAAATGAAAGTCAAATGCATTCAACAAAGACAATTGAGTCAAATGAAAGTCAAACACATTCAAACAAAGCGTTTTGAATCAAATGAAAGTCAAATGCATTCAACAAAGGTAATTGGGTCAAATGAAAGTCAAACACATTGATACAAAGCTTTTTGAATCAAATAAAACTTAAATGCACTCAACAAAGCTAATTGAGTCAAATGATAGTCAAACACATTCAACAACGCTTTCTAAATCAAATGAAAGTCAAATGCATTCAACAAAGACAATTGAGTCAAATGAAAGTGAAACACATTCAAACAAAGCTTTTTGAATCAAATGAAAGTCAAATGCATTCAACAAAGATAATTGAGTCAAATGAAAGTCAAACACATTTAAACCAAGCTTTTTGAATCAAATGGAAGTCTAATGCATTCAACATATCTTTTTAACTCAAATGAAAGTCAAACACATTCAAACAAAGCTTTTTGAATCTAATGAAAGTCAAATGCATTCAACAAAGCTTTTTGACTCAAATGAAAGTCAAACACATTCAAACAAAGCTCTTTGAATCAAATGAAAGTCAAATGCATTCAACAAAGCTTATTGAGTCAAATGAAAGTCAAATACTTTCAACAAAGCTTTTTGAATCAAATGAATGTAAAATGCAACAACTAGTAAGACAGCTAATTTCTAATAGGAACAATTCAAAAATTTGTTGCCTCAATTTTTTTCTAAATCGATACAAACATAAAATTAGTTGATAGAATTTGTTGACATATGAAAACAAGACAAAATTTGAGGAAATCTAGCAACAACTAGTAAAACAACTTGTATTCAAAAGCAACAAAATAGAGATATATTGAATCAAATGAAAGACAAATGCATTCAAAAAAGGTAATTGGGTCAAATAAAAGTCAAACACATTCATACAAAGCTTTTTGAATCAAATAAAACTCAAATGCATTCAACCAAGCTAATTGAGTCAAATGAAAATCAAACACATTAAACAACGCTTTTTGAACCAAATGAAAGTCAAATGCATTCAACAAAGATAATTAAGTCAAATGAAAGTCAAACTCATTCAAACAAAGGTTCTTGAATCAAATAAAGTCAAATGCATTCAATAAAGATTTTTAACTCAAACAAAAGTCAAACACGTTCAAACAAAGCTTTTTAAATCAAATGAAAGTCAAATGTATTCAACAAGGATAATTGAGTCAAATGAAAGTCAAACACATTCAAACAAAGCATTTGGAATCAAATGAAAGTCAAATGCATTAAATAAAGGTAATTGAGTCAAATGAAAGTTAAACACTTTCAAACAAAGTTTTTTGAATCAAATCAAAGATAAATGCATTCATCAAATGAGAAGTCAAATGCATTCAACAAAGCTAAATTGAGTAAAATGAAAGACAAACTCATTCAACAAATCTTTTTGAACCAAATGAAAGTCAAACACATTCAAACAGAGCTTTTAAAATCAAGTGAAAGTCAAATGCATTCAACGAAGATAATTGAGTCAAATGAAAGTCAAACACATTCATACAAAGCTTTTTTTAATCAAATGAAAGTAAAAGGCATTCAACAAAGCTAATTGAGTCAAATAAAAGTAAAACACATTCAAACAAAGCTTTTTGAATTAAATGAAAGTGAAATGCAATTAACAAAGCTAATTAAGTCATATGAAAGTCAAAACACATTCAAACAAAGCTTTTAAAATCAAGTGAAAGTCAAAGCATTCAACGAAGATAATTGAGTCAAATTAAAGTAAAAAACATTCAAAAAAAGCTTTTTGAATCAAATAAAAGTCAAATGCATTCAACAAAGCTAATTAAGTCAAATGAAAGTCAAACACATTCAAACAATGCTTTTTGAATCAAACGAAAGTCAAATGCATTCAACAAAGATAATTGTCTCAAATGAAAGTCAAACACATTCATACAAAGCTTTTTGAATCAAATGAATGTCAAACACATTCAAACAAAGCATTTTGAATCAAATAAAAGTCAAACGCATTCAATAAAGATAATTGAGTCAAATGAAAGTCAAACACATTCAAACAAAGCTTTTTGAATCAAATGAAATTCAAATGCATTTAATAAAGCTTTTTTACTCAAATGAAAGTCAAACACATTCAAATAAAGCTTTTTAAATCAAATGAAAGTCAAATGCATTCAATAAAGTTTATTGAGTTAAATAAAGTTTAACACATTCAAACATTGCTTTTTTAATCAAATGAAAGTCAAATGCATTCAACAAATCTAATTGAGTAAAATGAAAGTCAAACTCATTCAACAAAGCTTGTTGAACCAAATGAAAGTCAAACACATTTAAACAAAGGTTTTAAAATCAAATGAAAGTCAAATGCATTCAACAAAGCTAATTGAGTAAAATGAAAATTAAACACATTCAACAAAGCCTTTTGAACCAAATGAAATTCAAACACAATGAAACAAAGCTTTTTAAATCAAATGAAAGTCAAATACATTCAACGAAGCTAATTGAGTCAAATGAAAGTCAAACACATTCATACAAAGCTTTTTGAATCAATTGAAAGTCAATTGCATTCAAAAAGGATAATTCAGTCAAATGAAAGTCAAACACATTCAAACAAAGCTTTTTGAATCAAATAAAAGTCAAATGCATTGAACAAAGCTAATTGACTCAAATGAAAGTCAAACACATACAAACAAAGCTTTTTATATTAAACGAAAGTCAAGTGCATTCAACAATGCTTTATAACTCAAATGAAAGTCAACACCTTCAAACAAAGCTTTTTGAATCAAATGAAAGTCAAATGCATTCAACAAACATAATTAAGTAATATGAAAGTCATACACATTCTAACAAAGCTAATTGAGTCAAATGAAACTCTAACACATTCAATCAAAGCTTTTTGAATCGAATAAAAGTCAAATGCAATCAACAATGATTTTTGACTCAAATGAAAGTCAAGAACGTTCAAACAAAGCGTTTTGAATTAAATATAAGTCAAATGCATTCAATAAAGATAATTATGTCAAATTAAAGTCAAACGCACACATACAAAGCTTTTTGAAACAAATGAAAGTCAAATGCGTTAAACAAAAATAATTGAGTCAAATGAAATTAAAACACATTCAAACAAAGCGTTTTATATCAAATGAAAGTCTAATGCATTCAACAAAGCTAATTGAGTCAATTGAAAGTCAAACACATTCAAACAATACTTTTTGAATCAAATGAAATTCAAATGCATTCAACAAAGGTAATTGAGTCAAATGAAATTCAAACACATTCAAACAAAGCTTTTTCAATCAAATGAAAGTGAAACACATTCAAACAAAGCTTTTTGAATTAAGTGAAAGTGAAATGCAATTAACAAAGCTAATTGAGTCAAATGAATGTCAAACACATTCATACAAAGCTAATTGAGTTAAATGAAAGTCAAATGCAGTCTACAAAGCTAATTGAGTCAAATGAAAGTCAAACTCATTCAAACAATGCTTTTTAAATCAAACTAAAGTCAAATGCATTCAACAAAGCTAATTGAGTAAAATGAAAGTCAAACACATTGAAAGAATGCTTTTTGTATCAAATGAAAGTAAAATGCATTCAACAAAGCTAATTGAGTCAAATGAAAGTCAAACACATTCAAACAATGGTTTTTGAATAAAATGAAAGACAAATGCATTCAAGAAAGATAATTGAGTCTAATGAAAGTAAAACATGTTCATACAAAGCTTTTTGAATCAAATGAAAGTCAAATGCATTCAACTAAGCTAATTGAGTCAAATGAAATTCAAACGCATTCAAACGAAGCTTTTTGAATCAAATGAAAGTAAAATGCATTTAACAAAGGTAATTGAGTCAAATAAAAGTCAAACACATTCAACAAAGCTTGTTGAATTAAATGAAAGTTAAATGTAATTAACAAAGCTAATTGAGTCAAATGAAAGTCAAACACATTATACAAAGCTAATTGAGTCAAATGAAAATTTTGTTTTTGCGAGATGTTGTAAGTCGGTAACCCAGCGTCCCATAATTGCTTTAACTCTTCAATAAGAGGTTGCAAGTACACATCGAGATTCCCTTTAGGATTCTTCGGACCTGGAATTATCAAACTTAGAAACATAAAAGGTTTCTTCATGCACAGTTCAGGTGGAAGATTATAAGGAGTTAAATTGACGGGCCAACAAGAATATTGCCTTCCTATCTTTCCAAATGGTGAAAATCCGTCGGTACAAAGACCTAGTCGGACATTTCTAGGTGTAACACCCCCGATTTACTAATTAATAATAAATAAGAAATAAAGGAAAAATAGACAACCTTTAAATAAAATTGCGGAAGCATACACCTAAATCGGAGGTATTACCGCCACACTCGACAACTTGTCAAGTGATAAGGCTTACAAAATTCCAATAATTAAACCCAATAATCTAGGTGAGCTACTTGTACAACTTTATAAACTCGTTATAACAAACTAATCGATACACTTGAGCTCCTGTAGCTACGATCATCACTTGATCAACCTGTTACAATCTTGACTACTCACCATTAAGGACAAATTCCAAAATAGATCGTCGCAGGGCCACCATAAGAAAAAGACATGGTCGCAAACACAAGTAGCACAACAAAAATACACACACGTCAGCAAAAAGCTGAGTAATCACCACATATCAAAATACATAGTATAGCAAAATAATCAACATTACTAGCTCAATTAAACAATGTAGTTCAAACTACATTACACATTGTACTCTGAGAAAAGTAACCATTGGTCAACTCAACCTCGAATAATAATACGAACCTTTACTCAATCATCAACTCATATAACCCATAAGTGTGCTATGCTCATTGTTCTATACCTAGCCTTGGACATCGGTAATTCGAATAACAAACCAACAAGTATAAAAACTTGAATACTCCCAATTACTAGAAAAACACCTTGAACCAGACCACATACGGGCCAATTCCCACTGTAGGGGACCATTGAAAAATAAATAATATAAAGATTGTACCTCATTCTTAACTCATGATCATTATCTCATTTCTAACATGCCAAGGACTAGGTCTATAACGCCGAGCCTCAAACCAAGAACAAAATAATAATTTCTCAACCTTTTGATCTCATACTTGATCAAATAATCTTTCACATGATAATAAATAATATCTCAATATTGGCACAAGTTCCCAATTCATAAAATATCTCAACTCTTATATGGCTAATACTAGTACCCAAAATTAATTAATTTAACCCAATATAATATTAGTAGCCCTAAAACCTCAAGAACAATACTCCTTAAAACGACAACATTAAAACCCTAGAAATAACACAATCAATCAATGCGATATTTAAATCATACAATACCACACACTAACCATATACATATAAATCATGATTATATATAATTCACAAATAATAAAATTTATATACGTAGTATAACAATACGAAGTACAATCAATACTAACAATTTATAATCAAACAAAATCAAGAAATAAGATTCGTGTGATTACGAGACAAAAGTATAAAAATTAAGCATACGACTCCAAAGAATTGATATAGTGAGTACCTAGGGAGACGATAAACCAAATTTCATGATAGAAAAATAGCAATAAGCGACATGCTGCTCATCAAACCAAATAGAAAGCAAGACGACGGTATTACATTCATAGCATATGCGTGAAAGGCTTTAATGAGATTGGTCTCTTGAAATTTGGTTCACAATTGCATACGTATAATATAGTCAATGGGTGGAAATAAGATCAAAGCTATGAATTGGTTGATGATGTAAGTATCAAGGGTAGGTGAAAATTGATCAAAAGCAAACAAAGAGCCACAAACAGGCGCACGAACGGCCATTATAAAATATATAATTAGGGTTTTAAGATAGTTTATATAAATTAAATAAGAGTCCTAATATCATTAAAATAGGGTTTTAAACCTTTCCGAACTCTAAAATAAAAATATGAGATTAGGAAAGTTATTTAATAAATAAAAATAAAAATAAATTTTATATAAAATCATAAAATATTCGGGTATTACACTAGGCTCCGCAGCAAAAGAAGGGTACTCTTCATCTAGGTGTTTCCATGCCTCTTCATCACTTAGATGAGACATAAGGCCATGAACTCGAGGATTATCTTTATGCCACCTCATCTGCTCCGCAGTAGATCTTGTTGCATATAATCTTTGTAATCTCGGGCCTACAGGAAAGTAAATAAGAGCACTATGAGGAGAATTGTTGCCACTTTCTCTAAGTGTCTTATAACGACTTCCTTTGCAATATAGACATTCTTTGAGATCTTTGTGTTCCTTCCAAAATAGCATACATCCATTTGGACATACATGAATCTTTTGGTGCGGAAGTTCTGGCCCTTCAAGCAATTTCTTAGTCTTGTAAAAACTATCTTTCATTAAGGAAGCAACACCATCTATAGCTTTATGTGGAATATTATACTCGGACTTGATGTTTGCCATCCTTGCAGCTGCAGACAATACAAACAACTTGCAGCCATCATACAATGGCTCTTCCGCTGCCTTCAACATGTCAAAGAACTTCTTGTAACTAGCATGTGGGTCTTCTTCAATATTTTCTAAACCACCTTCTAGTTCAAAGGCATCTAATACCATGTTTCTATATGGGTTCAATGCATCCTCGGTGGATATGGAACTGCTACTTTGGGATTCTCTTTGGAAGTGCAGTTCACCATGAAAAACCCATTGGAAATAGTTAGGCAAAAAACCATGCCTATAGAGATGCTCCATAATGGTATCAAGATCTTGATAAGGAATATTTCGACACTGTGCACATGGACATTTCATCACACCATCTATCACGACATTCTCCTGTGTGGTTGCAAATGTAATAAATTCATTGACCTTTTCAGCAAAGGTTGGACTAAGGAATTTTCCTTCTAACCGTTTATACATCCATGCTCGATCCTCCCTCATTATATAGCAATTTCACTAAAAAATAAATGATACAAAAAGCATAGACAAAGTAAGTAAAGCACTTAGAAGAATGACATTCTTTTAGGTCATTTAACTATTTAAGGTCATCAAAATGAAAATTATTGTTACCAATTAACATCATATGAGAAGAAGCGTTCCCATTTTCTACACGCTATTTCTAATGAACTTGAAAAGGCTTGATTCATGTTTAATATATGTATTTATAAATTCCTAAGAAAAGAAATCACAAAAAATAAATGTTATAAGGTTTTAAGGTCTTGTAGAACCAAAATCAAGCAAATTCGGCCAAAATGGGAAGAAGCGTTCCTATTTACTACATGCTCCTTCTAATGAACTTATAAAGACTTGAATCATGTCAAATATATGTATTTGTAACTTCCTAAGAAAATAAATAACAAAGAGAAAGCAATTAATAAGGTTTTAAGGTCTGATAGAACCGAAATCAAGCAAATTCAGGCAAAATGAGAAGAAGCGTTCTCATTTTCTACATGCACTTTCTAATGAACTTGAAAAGGCTTGAGTCATGTCAAATATATGTATTTATAACTTCCTAACAAAAGAAATCACAAAAACAATGGATTTTATAAGGTTTAAAGGTCTTGTAGAACCAAAATCAACCAAATTCGGCCCAAATGGGAAGAAGCGTTCCCATTTGCTACATGCTCTTTCTAATGAACTTATAAAGGCTTGAATCATGTTACATATATGTATTAGTAACTCCCTAATCATAGAAATCACTAAGACAAAGCAAGTTATAAGGTTTTAAGGTCCGGTAGAACCGAAATCAAGCGAATTCGGGCAAAATGAGAAGCGTTCCCATTTTCTACATGCTCTTTCTAATGAACTTGAAAAGGCTTGATTTATGTCAAATATACGTATTCATAACTTCCTAAAAAAAGAAATCACAAAAAAAGGATGTTAGTTATAAGGTTTTAAGGTCTTGTAATACCAAAATCAAGCATATTCGGGCAAAATAGTAAGAAGCATTCACATTTTCTACATACTATTTCTAATGAACTTATAAATGCTTGAATCATGTTAAATATATGGATTTATAACTGCCTAAGAATAGAAATAAAAAAAAACCAAGTTATAAGGTTTTATGGTCTTATAGAACCGAATCAAGCAAATTCGAGCAACATGGGAAGAAGCATTCCCATTTTCGACATGCTCTTTCTAATGAACATGAAAAGGCCTGAGTCATGTCAAATATATGTATTTATAACTTCATAACAAAATGAATCACAAAAAAAAGGATGTTATAAGGTTTTAAGGTCTTGTAGAACCAAAATCAAGCATTTTCGGGCAAAATGCTAAGAAGCGTACCCATTTTCTACATGCTCTTTCTACTAAACTTATAAATGCTTGATTCATGTCAAATATATTTTTTTGTAAATTCCTAAGCATATAAATCACAAAACAAAGCAAGTTATAACTTTTTAAGGTCTTGTAGAACCGAAATCAAGCGAATTAAGGCAAAATGAGAAGATGCGTTCTCATTTTCTACATGCACTTACTAATGAACTTGAATAGGCTTGAGTCATGTCA
Organism: Chenopodium formosanum; assembly: GCA_024500155.1. Lineage (NCBI taxonomy): Eukaryota > Viridiplantae > Streptophyta > Magnoliopsida > Caryophyllales > Amaranthaceae > Chenopodium > Chenopodium formosanum. Next base: position 23,326,526 of record CM044861.1, read on the forward strand.
AATATATGTATTTATAAATTCCTAACAAAAGAAAAATCTCAAAAACAATGGATTTTATAAGGTTTAAAGGTCTTGTAGAACCAAAATTAACCAAATTCGGGCCAAATGGGAAGAAGCGTTCCTATTTTCTACATGCTCTTTCTAATGAACTTATAAAGGCTTAAATCATGTTAAATATATGTATTAGTAACTCCCTAAGCATACAAAGCTCTAAGACAAAGCAAGTTATAACGTTTTAAGGAACGGTAGAACCGAAATCAACCGAATTCGAGCAAAATGAGAAGAAGCGTTCCCATTTTCTACATGCTCTTTCTAATGAACTTGAAAAGGCTTGATTTATGTCAAATATATGTATTCATAACTTCCTAAAAAAATAAATCACAAAAAAATGATGTTATAAGAATTTAAGGTATTGTAGTACCAAAATCAAGCATATTCGGGCAAAATAGTAAGAAGCATTCCCATTTTCTACATACACTTTCTAATGAACATATAAATGCTTGAATCATGTTAAATATATGGATTTATAACTGCCTAAGAATAGAAATAAAAAAAAGCAAGTTATAAGGTTTTATGGTCTTGTAGAACCGAATCAAGCAAATTCGAGCAACATGGGAAGAAGCATTCCTATTTTCAACAAGCTCTTTCTAATGAACATGAAAAGGCTTGAATCATGTCAAATATATGTATTTATAACTTCATAACAAAATGAATCACAAAAAAAAGGATGTTATAAGGTATTAAAGTCTTGTAGAACCAAAATCAAGCATTTTCGGGAAAAATGGTAAGAAGCGTACCCATTTTCTACATGCTCTTTCTAAAAAACTTATAAATGCTTGAGTCATGTCAAATATATATTTTTGTAAATTCCTAAGCATAGAAATCACAAAAAAAAAGCAAGTTATAAGGTTTTAAGGTCTGGTAGAACCGAAATCAAGCAAATTAAGGCAAAATGAGAAGCGTTCCTATTTTCAACACACTCTTTCTAATGAACTTGAAAAGGTTTGATTCATGTCTAATATATGTATTTATAACTTCCTAAGAAAAGAATCACAAAAAAAGTATGTTATAGGGTTTAAAGGTGTTGTAGAACCAAAATCAAGCAAATTCGGCCAAAATGGGATGAAGCGTTCCCGTTTTCTACATGCTCCGTCTAATGAAATTATAAAGGCTTGAATCATATAAGATATATGTATTTGTAACTGCCTAAGCAAATAAATAACAAAGAAAAAGCAATTTATAAGGTTTTAAGGTCTGGTAGAATCCGAATCAAGCAAATTCAGGGAAAATGAGAAGAAGCGTTCCCATTTTTTATACGTTCATCCTAATGAACTTGAAAAGGATTGATTCACTTAAAATATATGTATTCATAACTGTGTAAGAAAATAAATCACAAAAACAAAGCATGTATTAAGGTTTTAAGGTCTTGTAGAACCAAAATCAAGCAAATTCGGGCAAAATAGTAAGAAGCATTCCCAAATTCTACATCCTCTTTCTAATGAACTTATAATTGTTTGAATCATATGAAATATATGTATTTATAAATGCATAAGCATAGAAATCACAAAAAGAAAGCAAGTTATAAGGTTTTAAGGTCTTGTAGAACTGAAATCAAGCAAATTCGGACAAACTAGTAAGAAACATTCCCTTTTTCTACATGCTCTTTTTAATATACTTGAAAAGACTTGATTCATGTCAAATATATGAATTTATAATTCCTAACAAAATAAATCACAAAAAAAAGCAAGTGATAAGGTTTTAAGGTCTTGTAGAACCAAAATCAAGCAAATTCGGGCAAAATAATAAAGAAGCCTTTCCATTTTCTACATGCTCTTTCTAATGAACTTATAAATTCTTGAATCATATAAAATATATGTTTTTATTATTTTCTAAGCAAGTAAATCACAAAAAAAAGCATGTTATAAGGTTTTAAGGTGTTGTGGAGCCTAAATCAAGCAAATTTCGGCAAAATGGGAAAAAACGTACCCATTTTCCACATGCTCTTTCTAATGACCTTTAAAAGGCTTGATTCATGTCAAATACATGTATTTATAACTGCCTAACCAAAGAAATGACAATAACCAAAGCAAGTTATAAGGTTTTAAGGTTTTGTAGAACCAAAATCAAGCAAATTCAGGCAAAATAGAAAGAAGCATTCTCATTTTCTACATGCTCTTTCTAATGAACTACAAAAAAACTTGAATAATGTTAAATATATGTATTTATAATTCTTAATCACAGATATAACCAAAATAAAGCAAGTTATAAGGTTTTAAGGACTGGTAGAACCGAAATCAAGCAAATTCGAGCAAAATAAGTAAAAGCACCCATTTTTTACATGTTCTTTCTAATGAACTTGAAAAGGCTTTATTCATGTCAAATACATGTATTTATAATTTCCTAACAAAAGAAATCACAAAAACAAAAAATGTTATAAGGTTTTAAGGTCTTGTAGAACCAAAATCAAGCAAATTCGGGCAAAATAGTAAGAAGCATTCCCATTTTCTACATGCTCTTTCTTATTAACTTATAATTTCCTAACAATATAAATCACAAAAACAAAGCAAGATATAAGGTTTTAAGGTCTAGTAGAACAAAAATCATGCAAATTCGGGCAAAATAGTAAGAAGCCTTTCCATTTTCTACATGCTCTTTCTAATGAATTTATAAATTCTTGAATCATATAAAATATATGTATTTATAATTTTCTAAGCAAATAAATCACAAAAAAATAGCAAGTTATATGGTTTTAAGGTGTTGTAGAGCCTAAATCAAGCAAATTTGGGCAAAATGGGAAAAAGCGTACCCATTTTCCACATGCACTTTCTAATGAACTTGAAAAGGCTTGATTCATGTCAAATATATGTATTTATAACTTCCTAACCAAAGAAATGACAATAACCAAAGCAAATTATAAGGTTGTAAGGTTTTGTAGAACTAAAATCAAGCAAATTCAGGCAAAATAGAAAGAAGCATTCTCATTTTCTACATGCTCTTTCTAATGAACTACAAAAAACTTGAATAATGTTAAATATATGTATTTATAATTCCTAGTCGTAGAAATAACAAAAACAAAGCAAGTTATAAGATTTTAAGGACTAGTAGAACCGAAATCAAACAAATTCGAGCAAAATAGGAAGAAGCACCCATATTTTACATGCTTTTTCTAATGAACTTGAAAAGGCTTGATTCAAGTCAAATATATATATTTATAACTTCCTAAAAAAAGAAATCACAAAAACAAGGATGTTAAAAGGTTTTAAGGTCTTGTAGAACCAAAATCAACCAAATTCGGCCTAAATGATAATAAGCGTTCCCATTTCCTGCTTTCATCTTTCTAATGAAATTATAAAGGCTTGAATGATGTCAAATATATGTATTAGTAACTGGCTAAGCATAGAAATCACTAAGACAAAGTAAGGTATAAGGTTTTAAGGTCTATTAGAACAGAAATCAAGTGAATTCGGCCATAATGGGAAGAAGCGTTCCCATTTTCTACATGCTCTTTCTAATGAACTGAAAAAGGCTTGATTCATGTCAAACATATGTATTTATAAGTTCCTAAGAAAAGAAATCACAAAAACATAGCATGTTATAAGGTTTTAAGGTCTTGTAGAACCAAAATCAAGCAAATTCGGCCATAATAGTAAGAAGCATTCCCATTTTATACATGCTCTAGCTAATGAACTTATAAAATTACTTCGTTTTATTGCTAAAAGTGATTGAACGATTATTAATTCCTTCTAATATTTCTTTTGTATAGAACAAGATGACTTGTTTTCGTTTTTATTTATTAAAACATATTATGTAAATTACTTCAATGACTCTTAATAAATTAGCAACAATTTATAACACAACTTTCTTCTAATGGCAACAAATTAAAATGTGATGTCATTTTAGCAAGAAATAGTAAAACAAGTGTCCCTAATAGCAACAACTAAAAATTTTGTTGCTAAACGTTTTGTAAAATGGCATTGCTAAATGACAACAAATAAAAAATCTGTTGTCATCAAGCAACAACAACGAGACGGCTAATTTCTAATAGGAACAACTCAAAAATTTAGTGCCTCAATTTGATTCTAAATCGCTACAAATAAAAAATTAGTTGTCAGAATTTGTTGATATATGGAAACGAGACAAAATTGATGAAATTTAGCAACAACTAGTCAGACAACTTGTTTTCAATAGCAACAAAAAAGAGATATATTGAATCAAATGAAAGTCAAATGCATTCAACAAAGGTAATTGGGTCAAATGAAAGTCAAACACATTGATACAAACTTTTTGAATCAAATAAAACTTAAATACATTCAACAAAGCTAATTGAGTCAAATGAAAGTCAAAGACATTCAATAACGCTATTTAAATCAAATGAAAGTCAAATGCATTCAACAAAGACAATTGAGTCAAATGAAAGTCAAACACATTCAAACAAAGCTTTTTGAATCAAATGAAAGTCAAATGCATTCAACAAAGGTAATTGGGTCAAATGAAAGTTAAACACATTGATACAAAACTTTTTGAATCAAATAAAACTTAAATGCATTCAACAAAGCTAATTGAGTCAAATGATAGTCAAACACATTCAACAACGCTTTCTAAATCAAATGAAAGTCAAATGCATTCAACAAAGATAATTGAGTCAAATGAAAATCAAACACATTCAAACAAAGCTTTTTGAATCAAATGAAAGTCAAATGCATTCAACAAAGGTAATTGGGTCAAATGAAAGTCAAACACATTGATACAAAGCTTTTTGAATCAAATAAAACTTAAATGCATTCAACAAAGCTAATTGAGTCAAATGATAGTCAAACACATTCAACAACGCTTTCTAAATCAAATGAAAGTCAAATGCATTCAAGTAAGACAATTGAGTCAAATGAAAGTCAAACACATTCAAACAAAGCTTTTTGAATCAAATGAAAGTCAAATGCATTCAACAAAGATAATTGAGTCAAACGAAAGTCAAACACATTTAAACCAAGCTTTTTGAATCAAATGGAAGTCTAATGCATTCAACATATCTTTTTAACTCAAATGAAAGTCAAACACATTCAAACAAAGCTTTTTGAATCTAATGAAAGTCAAATGCATTCAACAAAGCTTTTTGACTCAAATGAAAGTCAAACACATTCAAACAAAGCTCTTTGAATCAAATGAAAGTCAAATGCATTCAACAAAGCTTATTGAGTCAAATGAAAGTCAAATACTTTCAACAAAGCTTTTTGAATCAAATGAATGTAAAATGCAACAACTAGTAAGCCGGCTAATTTCTAATAGGAACAATTCAAAAATTTGTTGCCTCAATTTGTTTCTAAATCGATACAAATAAAAAATTAGTTGATAGAATTTGTTGACATATGAAAACAAAACAAAATTTGAGGAAATCTAGCAACAACTAGTAAAACAACTTGTATTCAAAAGCAACAAAATAGAGATATATTGAATCAAATGAAAGACAAATGCATTCAACAAAGGTAATTGGGTCAAATAAAAGTCAAACACATTCATACAAAGCTTTTTGAATCAAATAAAACTCAAATACATTCAACCAAGCTAATTGAGTCAAATGAAAGTCAAACACATTAAACAATGCTTTTTGAACCAAATGAAAGTCAAATGCATTCAACAAAGATAATTAAGTCAAATGAAAGCCAAACTCATTCAAACAAAGGTTCTTGAATCAAATAAAGTCAAATGCATTCGACAAAGATTTTTAACTCAAATAAAAGTAAAACACGTTCAAACAAAGCTTTTTAAATCAAATGAAAGTCAACCGTATTCAACAAGGATAATTGAGTCAAACACATTCATACAAATCTTTTGGAATCAAATGACAGTCAAATGCATTCAATAAAGGTAATTGAGTCAAATGAAAGTCAAACACTTTCAAACAATTTTTTTTGAATCAAATCAAAGATAAATGCATTCATCATAGTTAATTAAGTCAAATGAAAGTCAAACACATTCAAAAAATGCTTTTTTTATCAAATGAAAGTCAAATGCATTCAACAAAGCTAAATTGAGTAAAATGAAAGACAAACTCATTCAACAAAGCTTTTTGAACCAAATGAAAGTCAAACACATTCAAACAGAGCTTTTAAAATCAAGTGAAAGTCAAATGCATTCTACGAAGATAATTGAGTCAAATGAAAGTCAAACACATTCATACAAAGCTTTTTTAATCAAATGAAAGTAAAATGCATTCAACAAAGCTAATTGAGTCAAATAAAAGTAAAATACATTCAAACAAAGCTTTTTGAATTAAATGAAAGTGAAATGCAATTAACAAAGCTAATTAAGTCAATTGAAAGTTAAAACACATTCAAACAAAGCTTTTAAAATCAAGTGAAAGTCAAATGCATTTAACGAAGATAATTGAGTCAAATTAAAGTCAAAAACATTCAAAAAAAGCTTTTTAAATCAAATGAAAGTCAAATGCATTCAACAAAGCTAATTAAGTCAAATGAAAGTCAAACACATTCAAAAATGCTTTTTGAATCAAACGAAAGTCAAATGAATTCAACAAAGATAATTGACTCAAATGAAAGTCAAACACATTCATGCAAAGCTTTTTGAATCAAATGAATGTCAAACACATTCAAACAAAGCATTTTGAATCAAATGAAAGTCAAACGCATTCAACAAAGATAATTGAGTCAAATGAAAGTCAAACACATTCAAACAAAGCTTTTTGAATCAAATTAAATTCAAATGCATTTAATAAAGCTTTTTGACTCAAATGAAAGTCAAACACATTCAAATAAAGCTTTTTAAATCAAATGAAAGTCAAATGCATTCAACAAAGTTTATTGAGTTAAATAAAGTCTAAAACATTTAAACAATGCTTTTTTAATCAAATGAAAGTCAAATGCATTCAACAAATCTAATTGAGTAAAATGAAAGTCAAACTCATTCAACAAAGCTTGTTGAACCAAATGAAAGTCAAACACATTTAAATAAATGTTTTAAAATCAAATGAAAGTCAAATGCATTCAACAAAGCTAAATTGAGTAAAATGAAAGACAAACTCATTCAACAAAGCTTTTTGAACCAAATGAAAGTCAAACACATTCAAACAGAGCTTTCAAAATCAAGTGAAAGTCAAATGCATTCAACGAAGATAATTGAGTCAAATGAAAGTCAAACACATTCATACAAAGCTTTTTTAATCAAATGAAAGTAAAATGCATTCAACAAAGCTAATTGAGTCAAATAAAAGTAAAACACATTCAAACAAAGCTTTTTGAATTAAATGAAAGTGAAATGCAATTAACAAAGCTAATTAAGTCAAATGAAAGTCAAAACACATTCAAACAAAGCTTTCAAAATCAAGTGAAAGTCAAATGCATTTAACGAAGATAATTGAGTCAAATTAAAGTAAAAAACATTCAAAAAAAGCTTTTTGAATCAAATGAAAGTCAAATGCATTCAACAAAGCTAATTAAGTCAAATGAAAGTCAAACACATTCTAACAATGCTTTTTGAATCAAACGAAAGTCAAATGCATTCAACAAAGATAATTGACTCAAATGAAAGTCAAACACATTCATGCAAAGCTTTTTGAATCAAATGAATGTCAAACACATTCAAACAAAGCATTTTGAATCAAATGAAAATCAAACGCATTCAACAAAGATAATTGAGTCAAATGAAAGTCAAACACATTCAAACAAAGCTTTTTGAATCAAATTAAATTCAAATGCATTTAATAAAGCTTTTTGACTCAAATGAAAGTCAAACACATTCAAATAAAGCTTTTTAAATCAAATGAAAGTCAAATGCATTCAACAAAGTTTATTGAGTTAAATAAAGTCTAACACATTCAAAGAATGCTTTTTTAATCAAATGAAAGTCAAATGCATTCAACAAATCTAATTGAGTAAAATGAAAGTCAAACTCATTCAACAAAGCTTGTTGAACCAAATGAAAGTCAAACACATTTGAATAAAGGTTTTAAAATCAAATGTAAGTCAAATGCATTCAACAAAGCTAATTGAGTAAAATGAAAATCAAACACATTCAACAAAGCCTTTTGAACCAAATGAAAGTCAAACACAATCAAACAAAGCTTTTTAAACCAAATGAAACTCAAATGCATTCAACGAAGCTAATTGAGTCAAATGAAAGTCAAACATATTCATACAAAGCTTTTTGAATCAATTGAAAGTCAATTGCATTCAAAAAGGATAATTGAATCAAATGAAAGTCGAACACATTCAAACAAATCTTTTTGAATCAAATGAAAGTCAAATGCATTGAACAAAGCTAATTGACTCAAATGAAAGTCAAACACATACAAACAAAGCTTTTTATATTAAACGAAAGTCAAGTGCATTCAACAATGCTTTATAACTTAAATGAAAGTCAACACCTTCAAACAAAGCTTTTTGAATCAAATGAAAGTCAAATGCATTCAACAAACATAATTAAGTAATATGAAAGTCATACACATTCTAACAAAGTTAATTGAGTCAAATGAAAGTCCAACACATTCAATCAAAGCTTTTTGAATCAAATAAAAGTCAAATGCATTCAACAATGATTTTTGACTCAAATGAAAGTCAAGCACCTTCAAACAAAGCGTTTTGAATCAAATAAAAGTCAAATGCATTCAATAAAGATAATTGTGTCAAATTAAAGTTAAACACACACATACAAAGCTTTTTGAAACAAATGAAAGTCAAATGCGTTCAACAAAAATAATAAAGTCAAATGAAATTAAAACACATTCAAACAAAGCGTTTTATATCAAATGAAAGTCTAATGCATTCAACAAAGCTAATTGAGTCAGTTGAAAGTCAAACACATTCAAACAATACTTTTTGAATCAAATGAAAGTCAAATTCATTCAACAAAGGTAATTGAGTCAAATGAAAGTCAAACACATTCAAACAAAGCTTTTTCAATCAAATGAAAGTGAAACACATTCAAACAAAGCTTTTTGAATTAAATGAAAGTGAAATGCAATTAACAAAGCTAATTGAGTCAAATGAATGTCAAACACATTCATACAAAGCTAATTGAGTTAAATGAAAGTCAAATGCAGTCTACAAAGCTAATTGAGTCAAATGAAAGTCAAACACATTCAAACAATGCTTTTTGAATCAAACTAAAGTCAAATGCATTCAACAAAGCTAATTGAGTAAAATGAAAGTCAAACACATTGAAAGAAAGCTTTTTGTATCAAATGAAAGTAAAATGCATTCAACAAAGCTAATTGAGTCAAATGAAAGTCAGACACATTCAAACATTGGTTTTTGAATCAAATGAAAGACAAATGCATTCAAGAAAGATAATTGAGTCTAATTAAAATAAAACATATTCATACGAAGCTTTTTGAATCAAATGAAAGTCAAATGCATTCAACTAAGCTAATTGAGTCAAATGAAATTCAAACGCATTCAAACGAAGCTTTTTGAATCAAATGAAAGTAAAATGCATTCAACAAAGGTAATTGAGTCAAATAAAAGTCAAACACATTCAACAAAGCTTGTTGAATTAAATGAAAGTTAAATGTAATTAACAAAGCTAATTGAGTCAAATGAAAGTCAAACACATTATACAAAGCTAATTGAGTCAAATAAAAATTTTGTTTTTGCGAGATGTTGTAAGTCGGTAACCCAGCCTCCCATAATTGCTTTAACTCTTCAATAAGAGGTTGCAAGTACACATCGAGATTCCCTTTAGGATTCTTTGGACCTGGAATTATCAAACTTAGAAACATAAAAGGTTTTTTCATGCACAATTCAGGTGGAAGATTATAAGGAGTTAAAATGAAGGGCCAACAAGAATATTGCCATCCTGTCCTTCCAAACGGTGAAAATCCGTCGGTACAAAGACCTAGTCGGACATTTCTAGGCTCCGCAGCAAAAGAAGGGTACTCTTCATCTAGGTGTTTCCACGCCTCTTCATCACTTGGATGAGACATAAGGCCATGAACTCGAGGATTATCTTTATGCCACCTCATCTGCTCCGCAGTAGATCTTGTTGCATATAATTTTTGTAATCTCGGGCCTACAGGAAAGTAAATAAGAGCACTATGAGGAGAATTGTTGCCACTTTCTCTAAGTGTCTTATAACGACTTCCTTTGCAATATAGACATTCTTTGAGATCTTTGTGTTCCTTCCAAAATAGCATAAATCCATTTGGACATACATGAATCTTTTGGTGCGGAAGTTCTGGCCCTTTAAGCAATGTCTTAGTCTTGTAAAAACTATCTTTCATTATGGAAGCAACACCATCTATAGCTTTATGCGGAATATTATACTCGGACTTGATGTTTGTCATCCTTACAGCTGCAAACAATACAGACAACATGCAGCCATCATACAATGGCTCTTCCGCTGCCTTCAACATGTCAAAGAACTTCTTGTAACTAGCATGTGGCTCTTCTTCAATATTTTCTAAACCACCTTCTAGTCCAAAGGCATCTAATACCATGTTTCTATATGTGTTCAATGCATCCTCGGTGGATATGGAACTGCTACTTTGGGATTCGCTTTGGAAGTGCAGTTCACCATGAAAAACCCATTGGAAATAGTTAGGCAAAAAACCATGCCTATAGAGATGCTCCATAATGGTATCAAGATCTTGATAAGGAATATTTCGACACTGTGCACATCGACATTTCATCACACCATCTATCACGACATTCTCTTGTGTGGTAGCAAATGTAATAAATTCATTGACCTTTTCAGCAAAGGTTCGACTAAGGAATTTCCTTCTAACCGTTTATACATCCATGCCCGATCCTCCCTCATTATATAGCAGTTTCACTAAAAAATAAATGATACAAAAAGCATAGACAAACTAAGTAAAGCACTTAGAAGAATGACATTCTTTTAGGTCATTTAACTATTTAAGCTCATCAAAATGAAAATTATTGTTACCAATTAACATCATATGAGAAGAAGCGTTCCCATTTTCTACACGCTATTTCTAATGAACTTGAAAAGGCTTGATTCATGTCTAATATATGTATTTATAAAATCCTAAGAAAAGAAATCACAAAAAATGCATGTTATAAAGTTTTAAGGTCTTGTAGAACCAAAATCAAGCAAATTCGGCCAAAATGGGAAGAAACGTTCCTATTTTCTACATGCTCCTTCTGATGAACTTATAAAGGCTTGAATCATGTCAAATATATGTATTTGTAACTTCCTAAGAAAATAAATAACAAAGAGAAAGCAATTAATAAGGTTTTAAGGTCTGATAGAACCGAAATCAAGCAAATTAAGGCAAAATGAGAAGAAGCGTTCTCATTTTCAACATGTACGTTCTAATGAACTTGAAAAGGCTTGAGTCATGTCAAATATATGTATTTATAACTTCCTAAAAAAAAAAATCACAAAAACAATGGATTTTATAAGGTTTAAAGGTCTTGTAGAACCAAAATCAACCAAATTCGGCCCAAATGGGAAGAAACGTTCCCATTTTCTACATGCTCTTTTTAATGAACTTATAAAGGCTTGAATTATGTTACATATATGTATTAGTAACTCCCTAAGCATAGAAATCACTAAGACAAAGCAAGTTATAAGGTTTTAAGGTCCGGTAGAACCGAAATCAAGCGAATTCGGGCAAAATGAGAAGAAGCGTTCCCATTTTCTACATGCTCTTTCTAATGAACTTGAAAAGGCTTGATTTATGTCAAATATATGAATTCATAACTTCCTAAAAAAAGAAATCACAAAAAAGGATGTTATAAGGTTTTAAGGTCTTGTAGTACCAAAATCAAGCATATTCGGGCAAAATAGTAAGAAGCATTCCCATTTTCTACATACTATTTCTAATGAAGTTATAAAAGCTTGAATCATGTCAAATATATGGATTTATAACTGCCTAAGAATATAAATAAAAAAAAAGCAAGTTATAAGGTTTTATGGTCTTGTAGAACCGAATCAAGCAAATTCGAGCAACATGGGAAGAAGCATTCCCATTTTCGACATGCTCTTTCTAATGAACATGAAAAGGCCTGAGTCATGTCAAATATATGAATTTATAATTCCTAACAAAATAAATCACAAAAAAAAAGCAAGTTATAAGGTTTTAAGGTCTTGTAGAACCAAAATCAAGCAAATTCGGGCAAAATAATAAAGAGGCCTTTCCATTTTCTACATGCTCTTTCTAATGAACTTATAAATTCTTGAATCATATAAAATATATGTTTTTATTATTTTCTAAGCAAGTAAATCACAAAAAAAAGCATGTTATAAGGTTTTAAGGTGTTGTGGAGCCTAAATCAAGCAAATTTGGGCAAAATGCGAAAAAACGTACCCATTTTCCACATGCTCTTTCTAATGACCTTTAAAAGGCTTGATTCATGTCAAATACATGTATTTATAACTGCCTAACCAAAGAAATGACAATAACCAAAGCAAGTTATAAGGTTTTAAGGTTTTGTAGAACCAAAATCAAGCAAATTCAGGCAAAATAGAAAGAAGCATTCTCATTTTCTACATGCTCTTTCTAATGAACTACAAATAACTTGAATAATGTTAAATATATGTATTTATAATTCCTAATCACAGATATAACAAAAATAAAGCAAGTTATAAGGTTTTAAGGACTGGTAGAACCGAAATCAAGCAAATTCGAGCAAAATAAGTAAAAGCACCCATTTTTTACATGCTCTTTCTAATGAACTTGAAAAGGCTTTATTCATTTCTAATATATGTATTTATAATTTCCTAACAAAATAAATCACAAAAGCAAAAGATGTTATAAGGTTTTAAGGTCTTGTAGAACCAAAATCAACCAAATTCGGCCCAAATGGTAAAAAGCGTTCCCATTTTCTACATGCTCTTTCTGATGAACTTATAAAGGCTTGAATTATGTCAAATATATGTATTAGTAACTGCCTAATCATAGAAATCACTAAGACAAAGCAAGGTATAAGGTTTTAAGGTCTAGTAGAACCGAAATCAAGCAAATTCGGGCATAATGGGAAGAAGCGTTCCCAATTTCTACATGCTCTTTCTAATGAACTTGAAAAGGCTTGATTCATGTCAAATATATGTATTTATAATTTCATAAGAAAAGAAATCACAAAAACAAAGCATTTTATAAAGTTTTAAGGTCTTGTAGAACCAAAATCAAGCAAATTCGGTCCAAATGGGAAGAAGCGTTCCCATTTTCTACATGCTCTTTCTAATGAACTGATAAAGACTTGAATCATGTCAAATATATGTAATTGTAATTGACTAAGCATAGAAATCACTAAGACCAAGCAAGTCATAAGGTTTTAAGGTCTGGTAGAACCGAAATCAAGCAAATTCGGACAAAATGAGAAGAAGCGTTCCCATTTTCTACATGCTCTTTCTAATGAACTTGAAAAGGCTTGATTCATGTCAAATATATGTATTTACAACGTCCTAAGAAAATAAATCACAAAAATAAAGCATGTCATAAGGTTTTAAGGTCTTGTAGAGCCAAAATTAAGCAAATACGGCCAAAATGGGAAGAAGCATTCCCATTTTTATACATGCTCTTTCTAATGAATTTGAAAAGGCTTGAGTAATGTCAAATATATGTAGTTATAACTGCCTCACAAAAAAAATCACAAAAAGAAATCAATTCATAAGGTTATAAGGTCTTGTAGAACCAAAATCAAGCAAATTCGTGTAAAATAGTAAGAAGCATTCCCATTTTCTACATGCTCTTTCTTATGAAATTATAAATTCTTGAATCATGTCAAATATACATATTTATAACTGCCTAAGCAAATAAATAGCAAAGAAAAAGCAAGTTATATGGTTTTAAGGTCTTGTAGAACCAAAATCAAGCAAATTCGGGCAAAATGGAAAGAAACGTTCCCATTTTCTGCATGCTCTTTCTAATGAGCTTATAAATGCTTGGATCATGTCAAATATATGTATTTATAACTCCGTTAAAAAATAAATAACAAATACAAATCAAGTTGTGATGTTTTACGGTCTTGTAGAACCAAAATCAATCAAATTTGGGTAAAATTGTAAGAAGCATTCCCAAATTCTACATGCTCTTTCTTATGAACTTATAATTGTTTGAATCATGTGAAATATATGTATTTATAAATGCATAAGCATAGAAATCGCAAAAACTAAGCAATTTATAAGGTTTTAAGGTCTTGTAGAACTGAAATCAATCAAATTCGGGCAAAATAGTAAGAAGCATTCCCTTTTTCTACATGTTCTTTTTAATAAACTTGAAAAAACTTGATTCATGTCAAATATATGTATTTATAATTTCCTAACAATATAAATCACAAAAACAAAGCAAGATATAAGGTTTTAAGGTCTAGTAGAACAAAAATCATGCAAATTCGGGCAAAATAGTAAGAAGCCTTTCCATTTTCTACATGCTCTTTTGAATGAATTTATAAATTCTTGAATCATATAAAATATATGTATTTATAATTTTCTAAGCAAATAAATCACAAAAAAAATAGCAAGTTATAAGGTTTTAAGGTGTTGTAGAGCCTAAATCAAGCAAATTTGGGCAAAATGGGAAAAAGCGTACCCATTTTCCACATGCTCTTTCTAATGAACTTGAAAAGGCTTTATTCATGTCAAATATATGTATTTATAACTTCCTAACCAAAGAAATGACAATAACCAAAGCAAATTATAAGGTTTAAGGTTTTGTAGAACCAAAATCAAGCAAATTTAGGCAAAATAGAAAGAAGCATTCTCATTTTCTACATGCTCTTTCTAATGAACTACAAAAAACTTGAATAATGTTAAATATATGTATTTATAATTCCTAATCATAGAAATAACAAAAACAAAGCAAGTTATAAGATTTTAAGGAATGGTAGAACCGAAATCAAACAAATTCGAGCAAAATAGAAAGAAGCACCCATATTTTACATGCTTTTTCTAATGAACTTGAAAAGGCTTGATTCATGTCAAATATATATATTTATAACTTCCTAAAAAATGAAATCACAAAAACAAGGATGTTATAAGGTTTTAAGGTCTTGTAGAACCAAAATCAACCAAATTCGGCCTAAATGATAAAAAGTGTTCCCATTTCCTGCTTTCATCTTTCTAATGAAATTATAAAGGCTTGAATGATGTCAAATATATGTATTAGTAACTGGCTAAGCATAGAAATCACTAAGACAAAGCAAGGTATAAGGTTTTAAGGTCTATAAGAACAGAAATCAAGTGAATTCGGCCATAATGGGAAGACAAAGCTTTTTGAATCAAATAAAACTCAAATGCATTCAACCAAGCTAATTGAGTCAAATGAAAGTCAAACACATTAAACAACGCTTTTTGAACCAAATGAAAGTCAAATGCATTCAACAAAGATAATTAAGTCAAATGAAAGTCAAACTCATTCAAACAAAGGTTCTTGAATCAAATAAAAGTCAAATGCTAAAAGTCAAACACGTTCAAACAATGCTTTTTAAATCAAATGAAAGTCAAATGTATTCAACAAGGATAATTGAGTCAAATGAAAGTCAAACACATTCATACAAAGCTTTTGGAATCAAATGAAAGTCAAATGCATTCAATAAAGGTAATTGAGTCAAATGAAAGTCAAACACTTTCAAACAAAGCTTTTTGAATCAAATCAAAGATAAATGCATTCATCATAATTAATTAAGTCAAATGAAAGTCAAACACATTCAAACAATGCTTTTTTAATCAAATGAAAGTCAAATGCATTCAACAAAGCTAAATTGAGTAAATTGAAAGACAAACTCATTCAACAAAGCTTTTTGAACCAAATGAAAGTCAAACACATTCAAACAGAGCTTTTAAAATCATGTGAAAGTCAAATGCATTCAACGAAGATAATTGAGTCAAATGAAAGTCAAACACATTCATACAAAGCTTTTTTAATCAAACGAAAGTAAAATGCATTCAACAAAGCTAATTGAGTCAAATAAAAGTAAAACACATTCAAACAAAGCTTTTTGAATTAAATGAAAGTGAAATGCAATTGACAAAGCTAATTGAGTCAAATGAAAGTTTAAACACATTCAAACAAAGCTTTTAAAATCAAGTGAAAGTCAAATGCATTCAACGAAGATAATTGAGTCAAATTAAAGTCAAAAACATTCAAAAAAAGCTTTTTGAATCAAATGAAAGTCAATTGCCTTCAACAAAGCTAATTAAGTCAAATGAAAGTCAAACACATTCAAACAATGCTTTTTTATTCAAACGAAAGTCAAATGCATTCAACAAAGATAATTGACTCAAATGAAAGTCAAACACATTCATACAAAGCTTTTTGAATCAAATGAATGTCAAACACATTCAAACAAAGCATTTTGAATCAAATAAAAGTCAAACGCATTCAACAAAGATAATTGAGTCAAATGAAAGTCAAACACATTTAAACAAAGCTTTTTGAATCAAATTAAATTCAAATGCATTTAATAAAGCTTTTTGACTCAAATGAAAGTCAAACACATTCAAATAAAGCTTTTTAAATCAAATGAAAGTCAAATGCATTCAACAAAGTTTTTTGAGTTAAATAAAGTCCAACACATTTAAACAATGCTTTTTTAATCAAATGAAAGTCAAATGCATTCAACAAATCTAATTGAGTAAAATGAAAGTCAAACTCATTCAACAAAGCTTGTTGAACCAAATGAAAGTCAAACACATTTAAACAAAGGTTTTAAAATCAAATGAAAGTCAAATGCATTCAACAAAGCTAATTGAGTAAAATGAAAATCAAACACATTTAACAAAGCTTTTTGAACCAAATGAAAGTCAAACACAATCAAACAAAGCTTTTTAAATCAAATGAAAGTCAAATGCATTCAACGAAGCTAATTGAGTCAAATGAAAGTCAAACACATTCATACAAAGCTTTTTGAATCAATTGAAAGTCAATTGCATTCAAAAAGGATAATTGAGTCAAATGAAAGTCAAACACATTTAAACAAAGCTTTTTTAATAAAATGAAAGTCAAATGCATTGAACAAAGCTAATTAACTCAAATGAAAGTCACACACATACAAACAAAGCTTTTTATATTAAACGAAAGTTAAGTGCATTCAACAATGCTTTATAACTCAAATGAAAGTCAACACCTTCAAACAAAGCTTTTTGAATAAAATGAAAGTCAAATGCATTCAACAAACATAATTAAGTAATATGAAAGTCATACACATTCTAACAAAACTAATTGAGTCAAATGAAAGTCCAACACATTCAATCAAAGCTTTTTGAATCAAATAATAGTCAAATGCATTCAACAATGATTTTTAACTCAAATGAAAGTCAAGCACCTTCAAACAAAGCGTTTTGAATCAAATGAATGTCAAATGCATTCAACAAAGATAATTGTGTCAAATTAAAGTCAAACACACACATACAAAGCTTTTTGAAACAAATGAAAGTCAAATGCGTTCAACAAAAATAATTGAGTCAAATGAAATTAGAACACATTCTAACAAAGCGTTTTATATCAAATGAAAGTCTAATGCATTCAACAAAGCTTATTGAGTCAATTGAAAGTCAAACACATTCAAACAATACTTTTTGAATCAAATGAAAGTCAAATGCATTCAACAAAGGTAATTGAGACAAATGAAAGTCAAACACATTCAAACAAAGCTTTTTCGATCAAATGAAAGTGAAACACATTCAAACAAATCTTTTTGAATTAAATGAAAGTGAAATGCAATTAACAAAGCTAATTGAGTCAAATGAATGTCAAACACATTCATACAAAGCTAATTGAGTCAAATGAATGTCAAATGCAGTCTACAAAGCTAATTGAGTCAAATGAAAGTCAAACACATTCAAACAATGCTTTTTGAATCAAACTAAAGTCAAATGCATTCAACAAAGCTAACTGAGTAAAATTAAAGTCACACACATTGAAAGAAAGCTTTTTGTATCAAATGAAAGTAAAATGCATTCAACAAAGCTAATTGAGTCAAATGAAAGTCAAACACATTAAACATTGGTGTTTGAATCAAATGAAAGACAAATGCATTCAAGAAAGATAATTAAGTCTAATGAAAGTAAAACATATTCATACAATGCTTTTTGAATCAAATGAAAGTCAAATGCATTCAACTAAGCTAATTGAGTCAAATGAAATTCAAACGCATTCAAACGAAGCTTTTTGAATCAAATGAAAGTAAAATGCATTCAACAAAGGTAATTGAGTCAAATAAAAGTCAAACACATTCAACAAAGCTTGTTGAATTAAATGAAAGTTAAATGTAATTAACAAAGCTAATTGAGTCAAATGAAAGTCAAACACATTATACAAAGCCAATTGAGTCAAATGAAATTTTTTTTTTTGCGAGATGTTGTAAGTCGGTAACCCAGCCTCCCATAATTGCTTTAACTCTTCAATAAGAGGTCGCAAGTACACATCGAGATTCCCTTTAGGATTCTTCGGACCTGGAATTATCAAACTTAGAAACATAAAAGGTTTCTTCATGCACAATTCAGGTGGAAGATTATAAGGAGTTAAAATGACGGGCCAACAAGAATATTGCCTTCCTGTCTTTCCAAATGGTGAAAATCCGTCGGTACAAAGACCTAGTCGGACATTTCTAGGCTCCGCAGCAAAAGAAGGGTACTCTTCATCTAGGTGTTTCCACGCCTCTTCATCACTTGGATGAGACATAAGGCCATGAACTCGAGGATTATCTTTATGCCACCTCATCTGCTCCGCATTAGATCTTGTTGCATATAATCTTTGTAATCTCGGGCCTACAGGAAAGTAAATAAGAGCACTATGAGGAGAATTGTTGCCGCTTTCTCTAAGTGTCTTATAACGACTTCCTTTGCAATATAGACATTCTTTGAGATCTTTCTGTTCCTTCCAAAATAGCATAAATCCATTTGGACATACATGAATCTTTTGGTGCGGAAGTTCTGGCCCTTTAAGCAATGTCTTAGTCTTGTAAAAACTATCTTTCATTATGGAAGCAACACCATCTATAGCTTTATGCGGAATATTATACTCGGACTTGATGTTTGCCATCCTTGCAGCTGCAGACAATACAGACAACTTGCAGCCATCATACAATGGCTCTTCCGCTGCCTTCAACATGTCAAAGAACTTCTTGTAACTAGCATGTGGCTCTTCTTCAGTATTTTCTAAACCACCTTCTAGTCCAAAGGCATCTAATACCATGTTTCTATATGGGTTCAATGCATCCTCGGTGGATATGGAACTGCTACTTTGGGATTCTCTTTGGAAGTGCAGTTCAACATGAAAAACCCATTGGAAATAGTTAGGTAAAAAACCATGCCTATAGAGATGCTCCATAATGGTATCAAGATCTTGATAAGGAATATTTCGACACTGTGCACATGGACATTTCATCACACCATCTTTCACGACATTCTCTTGTGTGGTAGCAAATGTAATAAATTCATTGACCTTTTCAACAAAGGTTGGACTAAGGAATTTTCCTTCTAACCGTTTATACATCCATGCTCGATCCTCCCTCATTATATAGCAGTTTCACTAAAAAATAAATGATACAAAAAGCATACACAAACTAAGTAAAGCACTTAGAAGAATGACATTCTTTTAGGTCATTTAACTATTTAAGCTCATCAAAATGAAAATTATTGTTACCAATTAACATCATATGAGAAGAAGCGTTCCCATTTTCTACACGCTATTTCTAATGAACTTGAAAAGGCTTGATTCATGTCTAATATATGTATTTATAAATTCCTAAGAAAAGAAATCACAAAAAATGCATGTTATAAAGTTTTAAGGTCTTGTAGAACCAAAATCAAGCAAATTCGGCCAAAATGGGAAGAAGCGTTCCTATTTTCTACATGCTCCTTCCAATGAACTTGTAAAGGCTTGAATCATGTCAAATATATGTATTTGTAACTTCCTAAGAAAATAAATAACAAAGACAAAGCAATTAATAAGGTTTTAAGGTCTGATAGAACCGAAATCAAGCAAATTCAGGCAAAATGAGAAGAAGCGTTCTCATTTTCAACATGTACGTTCTAATGAACTTGAAAAGGCTTGAGTCATGTCAAATATATGTATTTATAACTTCCTAAAAAAAGAAATCACAAAAACAATGGATTTTAAAAGGTTTAAAGGTCTTGTAGAACCAAATTAACCAAATTCGGCCCAAATGGGAAGAAGCGTTCCCATACATGCTATTTCTAATGAACTTATAAAGGCTTCAATCATGTTACATATATGTATTAGTAACTCCCTTAGCATAGAAATCACTAAGACAAAGCAAGTTATAAGGTTTTAAGGTCCGGTAGAACCGAAATTAAGCGAATTCGGGTAAAATGAGAAGAAGCGTTCCCATTTTCTACATGCTCTTTCTAATGAACTTGAAAATGCTTGATTTATGTCAAATATATGTATTCATAACTTCCTAAAAAAATAAATCACAAAAAAGGATGTTATAAGGTTTTAAGGTCTTGTAGTACCAAAATCAAGCATATTCGGGCAAAATAGTAAGAAGCATTCCCATTTTCTTCATACTATTTCTAATGAACTTATAAATGCTTGAATCATGTCAAATATATGGATTTATAACTGCCTAAGAATAGAAATAAAAAAAAGCAAGTTATAAGGTTTTATGGTCTATTAGTACCGAATCAAGCAAATTCGAGCAACATGGGAAGAAGCATTCCCATTTTCGACATGCTCTTTCTAATGAACATGAAAAGGCCTGAGTCATGTCAAATATATGTATTAATAGCTTCATAACAAAATGAATCACAAAAAAAAGGATGTTATAAGGTTTTAAGGTCTTGTAGAACCAAAATCAAGCATTTTCGGGAAAAATGGTAAGAAGCGTACCCATTTTCTACAAGCTCTTTCTAATAAACTTATAAATGCTTGAGTGATGGGAAGGAAAACGGTAGGTCGTTGGGCTACCACCCCACCCTATCAAACAAAATTTGTAACTTAACAAACCCCTATTTAGCGTAGTGGTAAGTCAAGGTCGAACCCAAGGGAATGGAGATCAAATGCACGATGCCTAAATCAAGCTATTTCGAAGTCAAGAAGGGGTTTGAGGTAGAACTAAGGCTAAACTAGGTGATGCAAAAGCTTATATGAAATCAATCTAAAACACTAGGGCAATGGATCCACATGCAATCGTAATGGAAACGGTAATTTGGGAGGTTAAACCGACTAAGTCAAGTGATATGAAGGAAGATCATCATGTATCCAAAAGAGCATACTAAGATGGTTCACCTAGAGGTCTAACTAGCGTCAACTACGCTAAACACTACCTAGGGAACGTCACAAAGCACCTCAATCGTGAAATTGCAAGTTTACTAATCAATGGTCCGTATCATAGCAAGCTTACAATGCAATCTAGTGTATTAATCAAAGATGGCCAAACCTCAATTAATCACACACATGCACATGAAATATCAACCAAATTTAATCATATCATCAACTCTATCAATTATCCCCAAATTACACTAATCCATCATTCATACATGCTTCACCATTTCCCTAGCTAGGAAACTACTCACTAGCCATAGGAATTAAGATCAAAACTACTACAATCATCAATTTCATCATCAACATAATTGAAATCAAAGATTAAACCAACAATCAATCAAAATCAATCAAAATTCAATCAATAACCAAATCAATCATCAATAACATGGAAAAACTAATGAAATCAACTAAAATCAAACTTGTATTGAAATCAAGAAGAAGATCCTTACAAAACTTTGATCTAAAGATCAAATACAATGAGGAATCCTTGAGCAATCACCAAAAATCATGAGTTTCTCTCTCTAAAGTTCTTGAGTTTCTCTCTCTAAAATTCTCCCAAAAACTAACTATCAAATTCAATCTAAAACTAACTTCCTAAAAATAGGTAGAAATAACTATATATACAAAGAGGAGATCGGTAATGACGCCCAAAAATAGACCCTCGTAAGTGCGGGCGCTCGGAGGAGAGAGAATGGCGCGCACGGGACACACCCAGACTGGTGCGCCCGCACCTGGCTGGGTCTTTCCCCCTTCTTCTCTTCGTCCTAGCTCAAGTGGTGCACACATCCAGGATGATGATGATGGAGGACAAAGTAGGCAGGAACTTTCTTGAATTTCTTGAAGAGTATAAGCCATGAGGGAGGCATAAACAAACCCTTGAAGCTTGCCCCTTGGATCCACCTTTGACTTGGAGCTTCTTGTACCTTCTTTAGGCATAAAAACAATGAAAACTCGTAGAGAGGAAGCTCGGGAATTCTTGGACAATCAATTACCAGCTACAAACAAAAGATAAAAAGCAAGTAAAAGAGAAAAATAACAAGTAAACTAGAAAAAAGCATGAAATAGAGAAACTAACTACAAAAATCATAAAATGAAGAAAACAAGAATAAAACTAAGGAAAACTAAAGAAAAGAGAGATAAAAAGAAATAAAAATCATCCAAAAAGGAACTAAATGAGTGCCAAAAATGTCACTCATCAAATTCCTCCAAGCTAAACTTTTGCTCGTCCTCGAGCAAAACAAAGCAAGAAAAAGAGAAGATGAAAATTTTATTGAAAACGAAAAAGAAAGACTCAAGATAAGAATATACACTAAAACTCATTGTCGTAGGAATCACGGTTGTTTTTAGCTACAACAAGCCCTTTAAACCCCAAAGTCGCCTATGAGGACGAGTGAGGTCTCGTAAGGGTATCCTAAGAGTTTGACCCATAACTCTCCACCAAACATCAATGAGGCAAACCATAAAATTAAGAGAAAGAAAATGAAAATAAAAAAAACCTTTGCGAAATGAATCAACATAAAGACTATAATGCAAGTGAATGACAATCTTTCTCAAGTAGTTAAGGTATGCACGTTTCAAGATATCCAACGTTGATTGAAACATAGGGTATGCTAGGCATAGGAACTAGTTGTCACAATTCACTTTCATCCCAAACAATCTTACCGCGTTCTTCCCACTAGTCTCAAATCTCCCCTTAATGAGTGTCCCAATGATTCCTCGAAGGAACCGGAAAAGAATTATTTTAAGGCTACTCGACAATCTTGACTATGCATCCCCTTTCCTTAGGCAATGACCCATGATGCCCTCCCCCGAATAGTGACTCAACTATCTAGGTCGAAAGGTCTTTTTCCAAGGTTGTAACGTAAGGCATAAAGGGTGAAGGTAGGCTTAAATTTAAAAATTTGGTGATTTTCTGAAAAAGTGAAGCAAAAGGGTGATCAATCCTTAACACCACAATCAAGAAATTACCAAACAAAAACAACACCCCCAAGCTTACTTGAAGCTATACTCACAAAAATATATACAAAAAGCGTACACGCTTCTCCCCCAAGCTAAAATGGAGCATTGTCCTCAATGCTTAGTAGGAGAAAAGAATAAATCAAAATATTTTTGAATATTTCACTTTTCATTTTTTTTGTGTTTTTATATTGTAATTGCAAAGTCCTTGCCTTTTGCTAAATTCGGACGGCTTTTCCTAAATGCAAATTATTAGTCCATGCCTTTTGAGAAGTAGGACGACTCTTCCAAATATATTTGCCATTATTCACAAAAAGGATGAAATCACAAACTTGCTTTCATAAAAACCAAAATTCCAACTTAACCACCACAAACTTCATCTCAAATGATCATATTGCTACACAAAAATCAAGAAAAGTAGAAAATGAAACAAAAGGTCAAATAACTAAGATGTGGCTTGAAAAGAAGGGATAAGGCTCAAATGGTTGCAAGAAGGCAAATGTAAACCCAAAAATAAAGAAAATAACAAAATATAGAAAAAATGAAAAATACCACCCCGAAAAATGTGCCTTTGTCCTTCCTAGATAGTTCGGTCTCGTGTTTGAGAATCATACATCAAGCTTTATTAGATTAGGTTTGCATAGTCAAGGATGTGGCAAAAACTGACTAGTGGTGCCAAATCAACTATAGGAAGCAACTACCAACATACCACAAACAAGTAGAATCCGGCTTCATGATCCTCCTAGTTCAAACCAACTACCCTAGCATACACTATCCTAGAGTCAACCGAACATAATCTCAAACCGTGCATACCTTTACAACCTAGGAAGAAAGTCACGCAAAAGACAAGTCCAATGTACAAGGTTCATCCCATAAGAAAAGAAATGAAAAACAATGCCTCAAAATCTCATCAAAAATAAGAAGAAAAATAAAGGAAAGTAAGAGAAAAAGGTAAAATAAAAGAGAGTAAAAGAAAAGGAACGGAGACATAGAAAAGGAAAACATAGGAGAAAAGCATGCAAAGGACTAGAAAGCATGTTAAACACATAAAATTCCCAATCGACAAACAAGTGATCGATAGACAAAAAAGTCACCGATCCCAAACACATTACGTGTTAACAAGCATCCATCCTCGAACCATTCAACTTCTCCTAAACTAATCCTATCCTATGCAACCAAGGAAAATAAAGAGAAAATAAGAAAGGTCTCACCGGGATTCCAAGCTTAGCAAAAATAAGTGAAGCGATTATAAACCACCTCGTAGCATGCCATATCCATAAGCTCTTGAAGGAACCAAGTGAGAGAAAGAAATAAAAGAAACTATGAACAAAGAAAATGGTTAGTAACTTCAAAACAAATAAAAGAAAACAACAAATAAAAGGAAAATAAACTAAGCAAGAAGTATATACAATTAAAGGAAAGAAAAGCTAAACTAACCAAAGAATAGAAAGAATAAAAGAAATAAAGTCTAGACTAACTAAAGAACTACTCTAAACTACAAGATTTGGATTTAAGGGATTTGGATATAAGGGATCATCAACAACAACATGCCAAGCAAAACATCGCCACAAACAACAAACATCCAAGCAAATTGGGCAAACAAGCTAGCTACAAGGAAAGTAGCCTAGAGATCAAGAAAATGAGGAAACCAAAAAGAGGAATGAAAATAAACATGCAAGCAACTAAGATATGTATACAACAACAAAATGGTAACCGAGCAAGTTATTAGTTCCCCCAAGCTAGATAGAAAATACATCTCAACATCCCGATCAAAACAAAGCAAGCATCAAAAATATAAGGGATGGAGGTAAAAAGCATGAGAAGCTAAAGGGAACTAATAACTACTACCATCACCACCACCACTCCCACTTGGCCCGGCCCCATCGGGGTCATTGTTGCGCTCGGGGTCATCGAAGGGATGAGGGTAAGGCTCCCATCCTCCGGTGTACCCCTCGGGCCACCCATAATGCCCCTTGAAAAGGTCTTGTTGCCAAGGAGCTAGAGGGGTGAAGTTATCGGGCAAGGTGAGTTCACAGGGGTGGTTGGGATGGACATGGGGGTAGTTAGGGTCCCCCCTATAGTCACTATCACCCGGAGCCTTGTAATCATAGTTACCATGCTCGTCCGGGTAATTGTGACGCTCGGTGTTGGGGTTAGAAGGCCCCGACCAATAAGGATGCCCAAACGAAGGTAGAGGACCTTGTTGGGGCGGGAAGTACGGATAGTTAACCGGGGGAGTAATGTTCCCACGGTTAACTTCCGCCTCATAAATTTGTTGTTGTTGTATAAACATACCTTGTTGCATCTCTTGAATACCTCTTCTTTGGTCATAGATGGCCCCAAAGTGTTGATCGTACATGCCATCCACGTGGATTTTCAATCCACACATTTGCTCACTAAGAGCCCTCAAATCTGCATTGGCGAAAGCATGTTGCCCTTGCTCTTGCTCTTGCTCTTGAGGAGCTTGTTGTTGTGGAGACTAATGTTGTTGTTGTTCTTGATCTTGTTGTTCTTCTTCATCATCTTCTTCCTTATCCTCCTCGGAGTCAAAGTTGGGATGCCGGAAGGACTTGGGAACATGCCACACATTGTTGGCAATCCTAGCCAAAGAAGTCAAGCTAGGGTTAGGCAAGTAGCACCAATGCTCGTTGCCACGAAGCTACTCATATCTCCCTTCACTAAAGCCCTTGGAGATAAATTGGATTTGACCCAGTTGTTGCATATCGAGGTAGATAGAAGCTGCATCCCCGATCTCCTTACAAAATGGGAGATAATCATTGAGGCGAAGGCGAGTCAATAGCCTAGTTACCATACCCCCACATGGGTTCTCTCCCGTCCTCCTTTTGCGAAGTTCCAAGCAATATTGGGCAAAGATATAGCCCAAGTTCAACCGGCCCACATACTCCGAGCGAGTAGACAACCAAAGGACCTTGAGCTCCAATTTACTCAACTTCCCCATTTCTTGCTTGGGGAACAAAACATAGCCCAAAAGTCGGTGTACAACCCTAAGGCAAGGTTGGTACACCTCTGAGATCTTAGCCCTGTTGGTGATAAACTCATTACCACCGGAGATGTCTTCCCACCATGAGTTTTGATCATACTCCGGGAAGATGAAGTGTTCAACGTTGACAATATCCCCATGGGGATCAAAATCCAAAGCGGCGTTGAACTCTTCCAAAGATTAGTCAAAGATGTGGTTGAACAATTGGAAACGCACCCTATATACCCCTCCTACGGGTACAAGCTCTAAGGTAGCCAAGAACTCCAAAGTAGGCTCCTTATAGGTGCGGTAGGCATCGGTGATGAAAGAATCCCATCTGAGATTTAAAAGCAACGACCGCACATCATTATCAATACCCAACTTCAGCATATCGGGTTGGAAGTAGTGGCGGGTTTGTTTTAGGATTCTTTCATCTTTCAAGTTTTGGTAGAAGGTCTTTTATTTATCGGTGAAGTTTTTCTTTTTGGGAAGAGAGGTTGGGGGTCGTGTTTGAGTGGAGGAAGGGTTGGAAGTACTAGGCCTAGAAGATGTACTAGGCCTAGAGGAAGTACTTGGGCGAGGAGGTTCATCGATGCTAACATCGGTTTTCCGCTTCTTGGTGAGTTTCTTGAGGTATTTAGACATTTTGAGAGGCTAAGAAGATCACCAACAACCAACAAGTAGCAAAACCAATGAACCAAGAACACCACACCCAAATTCACCACTTACTACCTGTAGACACCTAAAAATGTCTCCCCAAAACCAAACCCGATGATGAACAACCTTTCACCGCCATTATTGGTCGGGTTGAGTATTTCATCTTTAGAGTGCTTAAATCCATGTTCCAATCCAATTCATAGCCCATTTTTCCAAATCATAACTTATTTTCCTCTACTCGTGCCTTTAAGCCCAAACAATTTATTTCGTGTCCTTTAAAATCATTCATTTCGTGTCCATTTTATAAATACGTTTACACCAGTTTATTTTGGTCCATAATCTAGGTCCAATGATTAAATATTTGGATGGGGCTTTAAAAGAGCTTTCCAACGATCTATTATAAGCCCAAATCCGAGTTATAACGAATAAGTTATGGCTAAAATACTAAACTGAGTCCAAATCGAGCCTAAGCCCACCTTACCTACGACCCAATGATCATGTGGAGGGTCCAAAGGATTTAATCCCACTCCTAATCCAATTAGGATTAATTGGAAGCTTCTATAAGTTTCTACAAGATCTTAATTATCCTTTTTGAAAAGATAAGATTAAAGAGTTTGAAATAGAATAAAACTCCTTTAGTAATTCAATTCAAATTGAAAGACGTTCAAAGATTGAAAGATATTGTATTCGTGATTCATAGTTTTTATCTGATTATTAAATGGTTGGATAGCTCTTGAAATTATCTTTCCAATTATATATTATAATATTAATTCCGAGCTATAACGAAAAAGATATAAAAGAAATACGAAACTCTATCCAAAACTGACACTGTCCCACTATTTCGGCTATATCTTTTATTATACAAAATATTTTTATCTGATTCAAATTGGGTTAAAAAGTAGACTTCAAGAGCTTTCCAAAGACATCTTACTCATCTTATTTCGATTTTTGGATCAATAGATATGATAAAAACAAAAACCGCAAAAACTGCTGTCTATCGCAAGAGTTTTATCCGATTCGAATTCTTATCTTTTCTTGATTCGACCCCTCTTTTTTCCTTATAAATAGAGGTCATATCTCCCCCTTTTCAATCATCAACAAGCTTGATCATCAAATCCTTCTCTTTTCCTCTCTCCCTACACCAAAAATATTCTCTCCTCTCTCTCATATTCTAAGCCTTAAACCTATATTCTTAAACACTATTCTTCCCTTAAGCACTCTAAGGAATCCATACAATACCCGAAGTTCTATACTTAAACCAAGGCGTGAAAGGTAGAATTAACTGAGGGTTTGGACCAAATCAACTCTACCTTTTATTTAATTTAATTTAATTTCAATTTGATTTATATTTTTATTGAAATTACTAACAGTTTATTCATGATGTAGCAATTTCAAGGAAACGCGGAAAGTGAGTAATTAATCACTTAATTACTCTTATTTTTATTTCTTATTGCTAGTATCATGAGTAGGGATTATTTTTATTTGATTTGACTAACGTTATTATTGTTGAATTGCTTCCAATATTATGATCACCATAGTGCATGTTAAAGGGAATATGTATTTGAAAATCACGCCTAATAAGATAATTTGGACAACCGGTTTAGGTTCCTTTAATCTTGTTATTAAATTAAGTGGTCACGATATTATAGAATTATATGTGCATTAATTATATTAAACCAATTTAGTTTAATAATAGTTTGGAGCGAATTTGAATTTTGTTTGTATGCCTTTGAGATCGCAGGAATACTTTTCATTATAAGAATCGAGTAGAGGCCAATACGGGCGAATGTGACTCCATGACTCACTTCGTACCATCATCCTCGATCCTCCTTTCGTGGTTCCGAACCATATGGAGTTAGTAATCTCATGGATTATGAATGGGGTGTAACCTTCACGGGTCAATCGTTGTTGCCTATCGTTGTCCCTTTTCGTGGTTGCCTTATAATGATTATCCGTGAACGGTTTACAAGTTCCTTAAAAACTTGTTGGCGGCTCCCTACTTTATTTGTCCCTAATCGTTATGTTCATTCCCACTTCATATGAGTGCCAAGCATATTCACAACATGCTTACGTAGGCGCACTTCGAGCGACGCCTACACTACCAAAATCACCAAACTCCAAATTCACAATTCTTTTCAATCAAACCAATTCCAAACCAATCAACAATACCAATGATCCAAGAAAAACTCCTTTTCAACAATCCAAGAGCAACCACAAGACCAATACCAAAATCACCATATACTACCAATGTTCCAAAAATTCAACTCACAAGATTTCAACCAAAAATGATGAGAATCACTACAAAATCAACAAACAACACAATGTTATGCAAAATCAATCAACAAACATCACCAAATCACAACCAAAATCAAGATCAAGCATCAAAAATCACAAAATCAATACTACACTATTCATGCTCATACAAATCTGTAATCCATGCAAATTTATGATATAAATGGAAAAATTAAAGCAAGGATTAGTGATTATACCATAAAAGAAGCAAGATTAACCAATTTGAGCAAGCAATTTGAACTCCTAACAAAAGCCCCAATTTTCGGCCACCAAGAGTAGGAGAGAGAGTGAGTGAAATTTGGGTCAACTTGTAAGGAATTTGTAGTGTAATAAGGTTTGTAAGTGATTTTGAGTGAAAATGGAGTGATTTTAGTGAGGATTTGAGTGATTTTTGATGGTGAATAAGGGAGGAAGAGGTGCGCACAAGAGGGTTTTGAAAGGGGAAGCCGTGAGGTTGAAGATGAAGGAAATGTTGAAATGAAGGGAGGAAAAAGGAGGAAGAAGGATATAGTGCACGTCCAGCAGCGTGCGGCCGCACAGAACTGGTGTGCGCCCGCACCAGCCTCGTGTGCGACCGCACACCCCTGTGCGTCTCCCTTCCTTTTTTTTTCTCGAAAAATTGATACTTACTGCCTATTTTGGTGCTGTAGACACCCATTTGTGTCTCCCCAAAACCAAACCCGGTGATGAATACCTTGTGCGTCGAAACATAATCGAATTAGGTGAAAGTGATTCGAAAGTTAAATGTTGCGGTTTAGT
Source organism: Chenopodium formosanum (assembly GCA_024500155.1). NCBI lineage: Eukaryota > Viridiplantae > Streptophyta > Magnoliopsida > Caryophyllales > Amaranthaceae > Chenopodium > Chenopodium formosanum. The sequence goes on from CM044861.1 coordinate 23,356,375, forward strand.
TTTAATCATTTTCTCTTCTCTCTGTTTTCGAAAACCATTTCTATTTTATGAAAACGTCCATTTCAGTTTATTTTGGTCCATGATTAAGGTCCAATAATAGTGTAGTTGGATGGGGCTTGAAAAGACCTTTCCAACGATATATTATAAGCCCAATTCCGATGAATATTGAGGAAGTTATGGCCAAAATACTAAACTGGGCCCGGAGTTTTATTTTAATACGGCCCAATGATCTAGAGGAGGGCCCAATGTTAATTATCATTCCTAAAGCTATTAGGATTAATTATAGTTTTCTAGAAGTTTCTAGAAAGTTCTTCTTAGTTCTAATATTGATAGGATTAATAATTAATTATCTTAAGGATTTTTATTTGGAATAAAAATATTATTTTATTATCCTAAAAACGTATTTCATCTTTTGTACGGATTCCGTAGATCAAGTTGATTAAAGATCGGATTCTGTAAAAAGATAAAAACGCGCTTATACAGGCTGTCGCCAGACGACAAGTCTGTCGCCACGCGACAGACTCTGTCGCCGCGCGACAAACTCTGTCGCCTCGCGACAGACACTGTCGCGTCGCGACAGAGTCCAGTCCTGGCGACAGCGTGGAGTTTTATTCCTTATCAAATTCCGTGTTTTTCCGGATTATTTTCATTATAAATGGCGTCCGTATTCCTGTTTTTTAATCATCAACTTTCATCATCTCTCATCATCTCTCATCATCAATTCTTCTCTCTTTTCTCTCTTGAGCATTATATGCTTTCTTTCTTCCTCTCTTTCTAAACTAGCTTTTCAAACAATATTCCGCATTCACAAGACTTAGAGTCTCTTAGCCAAGTTCGAAGTTGCCTTCGCCCTAGACGTGAAAGGTTGATATATTTCTGAGGGTTTGGTCCAAAACTAGTCAAAACTTTATTTAATTTGATTTCAATTTAATTCTTTAATTGTTCTTTATTGATTTTCATTGAAGTTTACTAACTTGTTTATTTTGTTATTAGAAAGAGGTACGAGGCTTCAAAGTATGTAATCTTATTACTCTCTTTCAATGTAGAAAGCGCGTTTATTATTGATTAATTCCTAGTATCATGTTAGGATGTTATTTTATGCTTTCTAGTATCATGTTTAGGGTGTCTTTATTATTTCTAATATCATGTTAGTACCATGTTAGGGTTAAAGTTTCGATCTTTATTGTTTAGTGACATGCTAGGGTTTGTTATTAATCTTGTTAGTATCATGCCTAGGATCTTGCTATTATTATCAAGCTTTATTATGCCTTATCATGCTATTATCATCGTTATTATTATTATTTATTATGTTGCTTGATTATATATTATTGTTATTGCTTGATCACGCCTTTTATGCAGGTTTAAAGGGAATTTGTACTTGAAATCGCGCTTAATAAGATAATTAATAATTTGGTTTAGGCTAATGTGATTTTAATACAAGTGATCGCCAATAATAGTATATTTGTGCATTAATATTCAACCAACATAGAATAAACAGGGTAGGATTAATATAATGTTTGTATGTTATTCGAAAAGCGCACATGAATACGAGCAGAACAAAGTAGAGGCCTATTTTATAGGGCGGGTCCTTTCTTTTGTAGATTGGATTCGTACCCTCATCTCCGGACCCTGTTTGGTTCAAGACCTTATGGAGTATTTGACGGTCCTTTGGATTGTCTTTTGGGTACAAGTTCCTTAAAACTTGTTGGCGACTCTTTTTGCTCTTTGTCTTTCCCTTTGGAACGCCACCGTACTTTAGTGTATGATCACAGTGGGGTTCAAGTTTGGGGTTATCGTAATGCTTGAAATATTCCCTACAGTTTTTGGCGACTCCACTGGGGAGGATTTCTATTTATATTCCTGAAATTTATTTAATTTTGGCAATTATTTAGAATGAGCGGATGAGACTCGAAAAATTCTAAGTATTTCATGTGCGTGATTTGATTAACATTATTGTCATATGCATTAAAAGGTCCTCATGGGAGCACCCCATGAGTCAATCCATAGGAATTTTACACGTAGGAAATTTGGGAAATATATTTCATGACTAGAATCGAAAAGGTAATACGAAAACTGGAAAATTCGAAGAACATAGGAACTTGCCGAGGCATGTAGGAACTAGCGTCTAGAAAGCAGGGCTTGTCGCCCGTAAAAAGTTTCTGTCGCCTGGCGACAGAGACTTTTTTGCGGCGACAGTCCCTGTTGTCTGGCGCCAAGTTCTTCCAATACTGAGCCAGGGTTCTGTCTTCTTGCTTTGACTTTTCTAGTGTTATTGGCTCGATTTTGCTTATTGATTGAATCGTTTTCTCACTTTTCTGAAACCCATATGTGTTCTACATATGGATATAACCCTCTGGGGGTTCCTTGCTTCGCCTGCCCAATGGAGTATCCCACTATTTTGTGCAAAGCTCAGATTTGGGGACGTGTATGTCTTGGAACCTATCCAACCATGGCGTCGAGTCCGGTCACCTACCGCACTCGCGGAATCTTGTCCATTCGCTCCAACCCTCTTGGCAGGCTTGTGTGCAATGCATATGGATTCTTAACCATGGACCTTCTTATGACTTAACCCATATCCTCGAACTTTAGAGAACTAGAGCCATGGTTAGGTTGCAAACTCATCTTGTGACTATGTGAACTATGTGTACCTTTTGCTTGTATATATTATATGTGCGCTAACCGTTTGTTTGACTTGTGTTCAAGACTAATAAACTAACCAATGCATAAAGGACTTTGTTTAATTAATTAATTAATTAATTTGAACTAATGAATAAGTCTAAAGTCGAGTCATAGTTACTTTAAGTCAACCCGGATTTTTATTCCCGTATACTGCACATGCGTCAACTTGTTTTGGTCATAGCCGGAGTTCTAGGAAGAACCACGAGTCGTACAACCTATGGATCTGTAGCCCCGAGTTTTATCTTTAATTTGGCGTTAGTTTCGTCCCAATCAGAGTCGCAGATCAAAAGTTATGACTAAAATACCACAGCCTGTCCAGTTTAATGCACATACGTGAAGTCTTAACTTAGTCTTTGCTTGAGTCTAGTCACATAGTCTAGCCACATGGTCATGACACAAGTCTTAACATGTCACCTAAACTCACTAGTCTTAGCACACAATTTGCATATTTCACCATGACCATGTCTTAGGTTCATACATGAGTCGTTCTTCCGTCATTTGAGTTGAGGGTCTATTCTATTCCTAATTCCTCCATATTTCTTCATCTACATCTTCTTCCTACACTACATGCTTTCCCCTTGCATATCATACCTCTCACTCTTCCATAATCTTTTCCCATATATTGCATGTTGAATAAAGCTTGAGTCAAAATAATTGGTACGAAACTTATCCCTAATTTCCCTTTCTACAGTACTTGGTCAAGGAGAGAAGGGCGTTTAATCAAGGACAATACCTTTGTTCAAGTTTTACTTTTTGACAAACCAATCGGTAGGAAAAGGAAAGCTAAGAAGACAATGGCTAGTCAAGAAGAACTCAATGAGGTCAAGGGACAGGTAGCCAACTTGACTGAGATGTTACAAAACTTATCGCTGCAAATAAGTAATCCTGAAAAACAGAAACAAATGGACCTAATCCAGGAAAGCTTGGGCAAGCTGTCCAACGACTTTAGATTCCAAGAGATTAGCTCACAAGGGGTCTCGGTGGATAAGGACCTTCTCCCACAGAAGTTCAATCCCAATGACATCCCTAAATTTAAGGCTATGGACAACCCTTACTTTCATTTAAGGGCTTTTGAAACTGTAATGGGTATTAAGGGGATAGATAGGAAAGCTTTTCATTCTGTATTTTCTTTGTCTTTAGAAGCTATATGTCAACAATGGTACTTTTCTCTTGATAAAGAAAAGACCTCCAATTGGGAAGAAATAAAAAATGCTTTCGTCAATAGATATAAATGCAATATACAAATTGAAACCGACCATAGACAACTTGAGATGCTAAGACAAAAAGAAAATGAAAGTTTCACTTCCTTTTTCAACAAGTGGAGGGAAACTTCTGCTAATATGATTGAAGTCCCTACTGAGAAGGAGGCTGTGAGGTTGTTTATCAAGAATCTACAAGAGAAGTATTCGAAACATTTGAGATACCAACACAACTTGAACACTTTCAAGGCAGTCTATGATATAGGCATTGAGATTGAAGATGACCTCGCAAAACAAAAAGCTACTAACAATAGTAACCAAAGTGGCTGGAAAGGAAAGAAGAACGACAATCCTTCTTCTTCTGAAAATACCCACTCTAGTAATAATGTTAGTACCTTTGACCTCAATGAAGTCTTAGCCATGAATAACCAAGAATCTAAGAAAGAATTAAGGAAAGAATTCACTCCTATTGGGATGAGCTATGATGTTGCCTTCGATCGACTCCATACTAAGGGGCTTATTACTCCCATTGGACCTATTCAAGATCCCGCACCTGAAAAGAGATTGCCTAGTTGGAATCCAGATGCACATTGCAAGTACCATCAAGGTAGGGGTCATACTACTGAGAGCTGTTGGAAGCTAAAGGAGGCCATCCAATATTTGATCGACAATAACAAGCTTCCTATACCTCCAGTCAGCAAGAAGACCGGGTGATGATAAAGCACAAGACGAGAGGCGAGCTTCAACGACAAGATTTCGTGACCTCTTTTTTCTATCTCTTTTTATTCCTTTCCCCAATAAAGTCTAGCATAGACACCTTTCATTTTCCCCTAGTTTTTACTTTGTAAGACTTTCATGTACTTTTTTCCTTTAATAAAATGAGCATTTTAATTTCTTGCATATGATCATTGCATTACATAATTTTAAAAAAAATATATATATAAAAAAAAAAAAACGTCGAATTAAGCACAAGGTATACCAATGATGGGAGGCACCTCTTGTAGCCATATCATATCTTTACCCTTTAAATATATAATCCCTTTCTTGATAAACCACTTTGAGCCTCGTCTAACGATAGACCTTTCATTTTTCAACCCATATCTACCTAACCTTGGGATGGGATGGTGTGTAACTTATGCAAGTTTCAAATATGAAAAGCTTGAGTGATCTCAAAATAAAAAAAATGATGCAAAAAAAAAATGTACAAAAGGGCAAGTGTTCCAATGTCTTGGATATAAAAATATCTTTGATAAGAACATGTCTCAAATTGCGTTTCTTATCGAGTGCTCGGTACCGTGCCTGAGAAACATGAATGCCAAGTGAGTGATAGACCGCATGATCGGGATTGCCCACACTTATAAAAATAAAAAAAATGCAAAAGAAAAATAAAAAGATAGAGCAAAAATAAAAAATAAAAAATAAAAAGAAAAAAAAGCTCAAAAATGAGAAACCTCAAGCATAAAATACAAAGATTCAAAAGCAAGATTGCACACCTTGGGGGGCTTATTTAGGGTCTTGAGCCTTTATCTCCTTCTTCTCTAACCTTTAGCCTAACCACGTTACAACCCTTAAAAAAGACCTTTTTGAGGTATACACACACTTGTGCGAGGTTCGGCTAGAGCTACGTTTGGCCTGATTCCTAACGGATACGTAGGCAATCTCACATTGAGGTGCGGCCATAATAAAAATGCATTCATTTTCACATTCACACACTTACACCATGATCATATCAAGGGATTTCCTATGCTCATCCCTATTTACTTAGAGCTAGACTTGGGGGCTTGATCCTTACATCATTAGCCTACCTAGCCTAAGAGTCATCATTATTTGACTCTTATCAAATAATACTTTTCCATACACTTAGCCTTTCCAGCTTAACTTTAGTGTCACTTTCACACACATCACAGATACATGACTAAATAGATTTCCAATTAGGAACCCTTTGTCATGAAGTCTTAACATAACGTTGAAACAGCTTTGTCAAATCATTCATCACTCATCACTTATAATTATCATTGCATCAAAGTATGAAGTACTTAGCGTCCGCGCCTAAGTTACCTAAATACTTTCATAATCGAGTCAACTAAGATAGTTTAGGAGGATTTAATCCTTGTACCTTGAGAGATAGTATCGAATGCATATACTTGATTAAGCTCATTCAACATGCACCATTAAACACTTCGATTCTTTTTCGCGTCTTTCTTTTTCGGGAGAAAGTAGGTACCCTCCACAAAAATGACGGAAAATTTTTGCTTTTTTGCATTTTCGAGTCATGTACATTGAGTCATGTTGTGTCATATTACATCGAGTTGAGTCTAACACATGTGTCAAACGATTTGAGTTAAGTCATGTCATATCAATGAGTCAAGCAACACTAAGCCTTAGGTCAACCCTAAGATAATAAAAGATTAGCAAAGTCCTATAGTCCAAAATATAGATGCAGGTACATTCCAGCGAGCAAGGACATTCCCGGATTTTTTCGAAAAACCGCGAATATAGATATATGAGATTCTTCCAAGATGAGAAGAGTTTGAGCAAAAAATATATGGATCAGTAAATCATAGGTGAAGAGCCTTAATTTGCAAACGATTTGAGCAGATTTGGTCGTAAGGAAACGACCAAATTGAAAGTTCGGAGCGAAACCGAGCAATGAACAGCAGCAGCAGCGGTAGAAATGAAAAAGAAATCTGTCGCCAAATGACAAGGTCTGTCGCCTGGCGACAGAACGATATCGCGGCGACAGTTGTCTCGGGCTAGCGCCAGAGCGGCGACAAGATGCTGGGCCCCACATAATGACTTTATGGACCTATTTTAGCAATTTGGGTTCCTTGGTATGCCAGTTAGCCCCTCTAAGCAATTTGACATGATTTAGTGATCAGCTCGATTACAACAACAATGAGTGATCGACCTGACAAAAGATCGTCTCACTTAACTTAAAGCGCCTAAGTATTGGCTCATTGCAAGCACCAAAATAACGGTTCACAACGATTTCAATTCCTAGGATGGAAGAAGATTTGAAGATTCGAGATGACGGAGCCTTCAACAGGGGGCTTTAAGATTGAAAAGAGTCTATTACTTGGATTTAAGAAGGACGGTTTGAGATGAAGCGACCTTCAATAGCTTTCACTATGATTGGGGAGGTTATTATTAGAGAAGAACGATTCAAGATGAAGCGGTCTTTGATAGCTTTCGCTAAGATTGTGAAGGTTATCACTTGATTTGAGAAGATAGCACGAGATGAGAAATCTTCGACAACGCCCGCTAAGATTGTGGAAGTTGTCATCAAGATTTGAGAAGATAGCACGAGATGGGCGATCTTCGACGACCTTCGTTAAGATTGTGGAAGTTGTCATCAAGATTTGAGAAGATAGCACGAGATGGGCGATCTTCGACGACCTTCGTTAAGATTGTGGAAGTTGTCATCAAGATTTGAGAAAATAGCACGAGATGGGCAGTCTTCGACAACATTCGCTAAGATTGTGGAAGTTGTCACCTATATTTGAGAAGAGCGGTTCGTGATGAGGCGGTCTTCGACAACATTCGCTAAGATTGTGGAGGTTTGTTACCTAGATTGAAGAAGAGCGGTTCGTGATGAGGCGGTCTTTGACGACATTCGCTAAGATTGTGAAAGTTGTCACCATGATTCAAGGAAAAGCTCGAGATGTAGCAGCAATGATAGACAGCATTCCCTAGGATGTGGAGAGTTATCAAAAACATTGGAGATGGCGAAGTAAGGCCACCTTCGGCGGTCCCTCAAGGTAAAGAAGAGATTGTCTATAGCGGCGACATACTGCTGTGGCGACATATGGCCACACCCAGGAGATGACGACATACAGTTATTTTCGATGATGTTCCCGAGATACTGTGGAGGATCAAGAATATTGAAGACGGCGACATATGGTTATCTTCAACGATGGCGTTCACGAGGCACAGTGGAGGTTGTCACAAACAACAAATACAGCAAAACGATTACTCTAGAGACGTGTGGTCGACGGTGCAAGATACGCGTTTCTTAACTCTTTTATCTGTTTTAACTAATGATTAGTTTGCAGGTATCGGCGTTATAAGAATGATTTGGAATCGCAGAACGTTTTGAATCATTCTCCGTCCCTATCGATACTTTGACTTTCGTTTTCGAAACATAAGTTTCTCCAAACTCAGTCAAAGTGGGGGCTTCTGTAGACACCCATTTGTGTCTCCCCAAAACCAAACCCGGTGATGAATACCTTGTGCGTCGAAACATAATCGAATTAGGTGAAAGTGATTCGAAAGTTAAATGTTGCGGTTTAGTTTTAATCATTTTCTCTTCTCTCTATTTTCGAAAACCATTTCTATTTTATGAAAACGTCCATTTCAGTTTATTTTGGTCCATGATTAAGGTCCAATAATAGTGTAGTTGGATGGGGCTTGAAAAGACCTTTCCAACGATATATTATAAGCCCAATTCCGATGAATATTGAGGAAGTTATGGCCAAAATACTAAACTGGGCCCGGAGTTTTATTTTAATATGGCCCAATGATCTAGAGGAGGGCCCAATGTTAATTATCATTCCTAAAGCTATTAGGATTAATTATAGTTTTCTAGAAGTTTCTAGAAAGTTCTTCTTAGTTCTAATATTGATAGGATTAATAATTAATTATCTTAAGGATTTTTATTTGGAATAAAAATATTATTTTATTATCCTAAAAACGTATTTCATCTTTTGTACGGATTCCGTAGATCAAGTTGATTAAAGATCGGATTCTGTAAAAAGATAAAAACGCGCTTATACAGGCTGTCGCCACGCGACAGACTCTGTCGCCGCGCGACAAACTCTGTCGCCTCGCGACAGACACTGTCGCGTCGCGACAGAGTCCAGTCCTGGCGACAGCGTGGAGTTTTATTCCTTATCAAATTCCGTGTTTTTCCGGATTATTTTCATTATAAATGGCGTCCTTATTCCTGTTTTTTAATCATCAACTTTCATCATCTCTCATCATCTCTCATCATCAATTCTTCTCTCTTTTCTCTCTTGAGCATTATATGCTTTCTTTCTTCCTCTCTTTCTAAACTAGCTTTTCAAACAATATTCCGCATTCACAAGACTTAGAGTCTCTTAGCCAAGTTCGAAGTTGCCTTCGCCCTAGACGTGAAAGGTTGATATATTTATGAGGGTTTGGTCCAAAACTAGTCAAAACTTTATTTAATTTGATTTCAATTTAATTCTTTAATTGTTCTTTATTGATTTTCATTGAAGTTTACTAACTTGTTTATTTTGTTATTAGAAAGAGGTACGAGGCTTCAAAGTATGTAATCTTATTACTCTCTTTCAATGTAGAAAGCGCGTTTATTATTGATTAATTCCTAGTATCATGTTAGGATGTTATTTTATGCTTTCTAGTATCATGTTTAGGGTGTCTTTATTATTTCTAATATCATGTTAGTACCATGTTAGGGTTAAAGTTTCGATCTTTATTGTTTAGTGACATGCTAGGGTTTGTTATTAATCTTGTTAGTATCATGCCTAGGATCTTGCTATTATTATCAAGCTTTATTATGCCATATCATGCTATTATCATCGTTATTATTATTATTTATTATGTTGCTTGATTATATATTATTGTTATTGCTTGATCACACCTTTTATGCAGGTTTAAAGGGAATTTGTACTTGAAATCGCGCTTAATAAGATAATTAATACTTTGGTTTAGGCTAATGTGATTTTAATACAAGTGATCGCCAATAATAGTATATTTGTGCATTAATATTCAACCAACATAGAATAAACAGGGTAGGATTAATATAATGTTTGTATGTTATTCGAAAAGCGCACATGAATACGAGCAGAACAAAGTAGAGGCCTATTTTATAGGGCGGGTCCTTTCTTTTGTAGATTGGATTCGTACCCTCATCCCCGGACCCTGTTTGGTTCAAGACCTTATGGAGTATTTGACGGTCCTTTGGATTGTCTTTTGGGTACAAGTTCCTTAAAACTTGTTGGCGACTCTTTTTGCTCTTTGTCTTTCCCTTTGGAACGCCACCGTACTTTAGTGTATGATCACAGTGGGGTTCAAGTTTGGGGTTATCGTAATGCTTGAAATATTCCCTACAGGTGCGCACATGAATCATGATGGTGATGAGGAACAACATAGGCAGTAGCTAAAATCATTTTCAAACCCCTCAAAGTTGAAAATTCATGTGCACACCACAAAAATTCACTAAGTATCAATTTCCTCCAACATTTAAAACATGAATTTCCTATCTTACCTCTCTAAAATTCTTACCCTTTTACCTCAAATTTCGACTAGAATCGAACAAAATATGATTTGTGCCATGAACACCTTCTATTCATCATGCGTACTTGTTGAATTCCAATCCCGCAAAAGGACATCCTAAAAATCCAAATAAGTAGAAAAGTAAAAGAAAAGACAAAGTAATAAAAGAAACAAAAATGAGAAAATTCAAAAATCAAAGAGAAAGGTTAGAAACTCCGGGTTGCCTCCCAGGAAGCGCTTGCTTAAGGTCCTAAGCTCGACCCTTCCTCCTAATCATGGAGGATCAAAGAACACCACCTTCTTCAAGGTGGTCGATAGAGCAAAATCTTCTTCAACTTTGAATAACTTCTCATCGTTGCTTAATGAAACTTTCACAAAATTCTTCTTTTTCATTTCTCAACTTCTTCCTTTTCCTTGCTTTCTTCGAGTCAAGGGCCTTTTTCTTCGGCTTGACTTCAACATCTTTAGTCATGGAAGCTTTCTCTTCATCTTGAGGATTAAGCTTGAACCAATTTAGAAACTCAATTTCTCTCTCAACCCTTGGCTTTTGAATCACAAATTCCTCTTCACTAACATCATTAAGACTTCCACAAACATCATCAACAATCTCAAAAACATTGTTAGTAGAAGAATCAATCATGCACATACCATCAATGGAACGAGAAAGACTAGCACATGCGATATCTTGCACACAAGATAGGGATTCATGCATTGGTTTCAACTTAAAACTCTCTTCTAATTTTCCACACCTCAAAGTGATTTGACCTCCTTTGACATCTATTAAAGCTCCCGAGGTAGCTAAGAAAGGCTCCCCTAAAATGATTGGAATATGTTCATCCTCCTCAATCTCTAAAACAACAAAATCGACGGGAAAGACAAACTCTCCAATCCTTAAAGGAACATCATCAATTCTTCCCTTAGGAAGCTTAATAGATCGATCGGCCAATTGAAGTGTTATATTAGATGGTTGAAGCTCACCTAGATCAAGCCTTTTGAAGACCGAAAAGGGCATAATACTCACACTAGCCCCTAGATCACACAAAGCATTTTCAAAAACCATTTTCTTAATTTGACAAGGGATTGAAAAATTCCCCGGATCTTCCATCTTCTTCGGGAATTCACCATGGATAAGAGCACTAAAGCACTTCCCTCCTTCCACCGAACTACCCTCATCAAAATCTTCCTTCTCCTCTATGATCTCCTTAAGGAACATAGAGTACTTAGGCATGTCGGGAATTGGCTCGGTAGAGGGTGTAGAATCATGAACATCCTTAAGAACTTCAAGGAACTTCCCAAATTGCTCATCCATTTTGAATCTCAAATATTATTGGGGATATGGTAGATCGGGAAATCTCTCTACCTCACTCATCTTTTCAACAACACACTCTTCTCTTTTGTCAACCTCACAATAGATTTCCTTAGACTCAACCCTCTCCACTTCATTCTCCTTAGCACCACTCTCATCTCTTAGCACCACTCTCAAATTAAAGTAAAATGCATTCAACAAAGCTTTTTGACTCAAATGAAAGTCAAACATATTCTAACAAAGCTTTTTGAATCAAATGAAAGTGAAATACATTCAACAAACATAATTGACTCAAATGATAATCAAACACACATTCATACAAAGCTTTTTGAATCAAATGAAAGTGAAACGCATTCAACAAAGATAATTGAGTCAAATGAAAGTCAAACACAATCAAAAATCCTTTTTGAATCAAATGAAAGTAAAATGCATTCAACAAAGATAATTTAGTCAAATGAAAGTTAAACACATTCATACGAAGCTTTTTAGAATCAAATGAATGTCAAACACATTTAAACAAAGCTTCTGAACCAAATAAAATTTAAATGCATTTAACAATGACATTTAAGTCAAATGAAAGTAAAACACATTCAAACAAAGCTTTTGAGTTAAATGAAAGTCAAATGCATTCAACAAAGCTTTTTGACTAAACTGAAAGTCAAACACATTCAAACAAAGCTTTTTAAATCAAATTAAAGTAAAATGCATTTAACAAAGATAATTGTGTCAAATGAAAGTCAAACACATTCAAACAAAGCTTTATAAATTAAATGAAAGTCAAATGCATTCAATAAAGATATTTGAGTTAAATGAAAGTCAAACTCATTCATACCAAGCTTTTTAGTCAAATGCATTCAACAAAGCTCTTTGAGTCTAATGAAAGTCCAATAAATTCAAACAAAGCTTTATGAATCAAATGAAAGTCAAATGCATTCAATAAAGATAATTAAGTCAAATGAAAGTCAAACACATTAATAAAAAGCTTTTTGAATCAATTAAAAGTCGAATGGATTCAACAAAGATAACTGAGTGATGTAAAAGTCAAACACATTCAAACAAAGCTTTTTGAATCAAATGAAAGTCAAATGCATTCAACAAAGCTAATTATGTTAAATGAAAGTCAAACACATTCAAACAAAGTTTTTTGAATCAAATGAAAGTCAAATGCATTCAACAAAGCTTATTGAGTCAAATGAAAGTCAAACATTCAACAACGCTTTTTAAATTAAATGAAAGTCAAATGCATTCAACAAAGATAATTGAGCCAAATGAAAGTCAAATACATTCATATAAAGCTTTTTGAATCAAAAGAAAGTCAAACGCATTCAACAAAGATAATTGCTTCAAATGAAAGTCAAACACATTCAAACAAAGCTTTTTGAATCAAATCAAAGTAAAATGCATTCATCAATACCATTTATATGAAATGAAAGTCAAACACATTCAAACAAAGATTTTATAATCACATGAAAGTTAAATGCATTCAACAAAGATAATTGAGTGAAATGAAAGTCAAATACATTAAAATAAAACTTTTTGAGTCAAATTAAATTCAAATGCATTTAACAAAGCTTTTTGACTCTAATGAAAGTTAAACATATTCAAACAAAGCTTTTTGAATTAAATGAAAATCAAATGCATTCAATAAAGATAATTGACTCAAATAAAAGTCAAACACATTCATTCAAAGCTTTTTTAATTAAATGAAAGTCAAAAGCATTCAACAAAGATAATTGGGTCAAATGAAAGTCAAACACATTCAAACAAAGATTTTTGAATCAAATGAAAGTCAATTGCATTCAAAAAAGATTGTTGAGTGAAATGAAAGTCAAACACATTTAAACAAAGCTTTTTGAGTCAAATGAAAGTTAAATGCATTCAACAAAGCTTTTTGTTTCAAATGAAAGTTAAACATATTCAAACAAAGCTTTTTGAATCAAATGAAAGTCAAATGCATTCAATAAAGATAATTGACTTAAATGAAAATCAAACACATTAAAAAAAAGCTTTTTAAATCAAATTAAAGTCAAATGCATTCAACAAAGCTTTTTAACTCAAATGAAAGTTAAACATATTCAAACAAAGCTTTTTGAATCTAATGAAAGTCAAATGCATTCAACAAAGATAATTGAACGAAATGAAATTTAAACACATTCAAACAAAGCTTTTTGTATCAAATGAAAGTCAAATGCATTCAACAAAGATATTTAAGTCAAAGGAAAGTAAAACACATTCATACAAAGTTTGTAGGATCTAATGAAAGTCAAATGCATACAATAAAGATAATTGAGGGAAATGAAAGTCAAACACCTTTAAACAAAGCTTTTTGAAAATCAAATGCATTCAACAAAGATAATTGAGTCAAATTAAAGTCAAACACATTCAAACAAAGCTTTTTGAATCAAAAGAAAGTCAAATGCATTAAACAAAGATAATTGAGTCAAATGAAAGTCAAACGTATTCAAATAAAGCTTTTGAATCAAATGAAAGTCAACTGCATTCAATAAAGATAATAGACTTTAATGAAAGTCAAACACATTCATACAAAGCGTTTTGAATTAAATGAAAGTCAAACGCATTCAACAAAGATAATTGAGTCAAATGAAAGTCAAACACACTCTAACAAAGCTTTTTTAATCAAATGAAAGTCAAATGCATTCAATAAAGCTAATTAAGTCAAATGAAAGTCAAACACATTCTAAAAAAGCTGTTTGAATCAAATGAAAGTAAAATGCATTCAACAAAGTTAATTGAGTCAAATAAACGTTAAATACATTCAAACAAATCGTTTTGAATTAAATGAAAATGAAATGCAATTAACAAAGCTAATTGAGTCAAACGAAATTTTATCATATTTTTACAAAGCTTTTTGAATGAAGAGAAAGTCAAATACATTCAACAAAGATAATTGAGTTAAATGAAAGTTAAACACATTCAAACAAAGCTTTTTGAATCAAATGAAAGTCAAATGCATTCAACAAACCTTTTTGACTCAAATAAAAGTCAAATACATTTAAACAAAGCTTTTTGAATCAAATGAGAGTCAAATGCATTCAATAAAAATAATTGAGTCAAATGAAATTAAAACACATTCAAACAAAGCGTTTTATATCAAATGAAAGTCTAATGCATTCAACAAAGCTAATTGAGTCAATTGAAAGTCAAACACATTCAAACAATACTTTTTGAATCAAATGAAAGTCAAATGCATTCAACAAAGGTAATTGAGTCAAATGAAAGTCAAACACATTCAAACAAAGCTTTTTCAATCAAATGAAAGTGAAATACATTCAAACAAAGCTTAATGAAAGTGAAATGCAATTAACAAAGCTAATTGAGTCAAATGAATGTCAAACACATTCATACAAAGCTAATTGAGTTAAATGAATGTCAAATGCAGTTTACAAAGCTAATTGAGTAAAATGAAAGCCAAACACATTCAAACAATGCTTTTTGAATGAAACTAAAGTCAAATGTATTCAACAAAGCTAGCTGAGTAAAATGAAAGTCAAACACATTGAAAGAAAGCTTTTTGTATCAAATGAAAGTAAAATGAATTCAACAAAGCTAATTGAGTCAAATGAAAGTCAAACACATTCAAACATTGGTTTTTGAATCAAATGAAAGACAAATGTATTCAAGAAAGATAATTGAGTCTAATGAAAGTAAAACATATTCATACAAAGCTTTTTGAATCAAATGAAAGTCAAATGCATTCAACTAAGCTAATTGAGTCAAATGAAATTCAAACGCATTCAAACGAAGCTTTTTGAATCAAATGAAAGTAAAATGCATTCAACAAAGGTAATTGAGTCAAATAAAAGTCAAACACATTTAACAAAGCTTGTTGAATTAAATGAAAGTTAAATGTAACTAACAAAGCTAATTGAGTCAAATGAAAGTCAAACACATTATACAAAGCTAATTAATTCGGTAACCCAGCCTCCCATAATTGCTTTAACTCTTCAATAAGAGGTCGCAAGTACACATCGAGATTCCCTTTAGGATTCTTCGGACCTGGAATTATCAAACTTAGAAACATAAAAGGTTTCTTCATGCACAATTCAGTTGGAAGATTATAAGGAGTTAAAATGACGGGCCAACAAGAATATTGCCTTCCTGTCTTTCCAAATGGTGAAAATCCGTCGGTACAAAGACCTAGTCGGACATTTCTAGGCTCCGCAGCAAAAGAGGGGTACTTTTCATCTAGGTGTTTCCACGCCTCTTCATCACTTGGATGAGACATAAGGCCATGAACTCGAGGATTATCTTTATGCCACCTCATCTGCTCCGCATTAGATCTTGTTGCATATAATCTTTGTAATCTCGGGCCTATAGGAAAGTAAATAAGAGCACTATGAGGAGAATTGTTGCCACTTTCTCTAAGTGTCTTATAACGACTTCCTTTGCAATATAGACATTCTTTGAGATCTTTGTGTTCCTTCCAAAATAGCATAAATCCATTTGGACATACATGAATCTTTTGGTGCGGAAGTTCTGGCCCTTTAAGCAATGTCTTAGTCTTGTAAAAACTATCTTTCATTATGGAAGCAACACCATCTATAGCTTTATGCGGAATATTATACTCGGACTTGATGTTTGCCATTCTTGCAACTGCAGACAATACAGACAACTTGCAGCCATCATACAATGGCTCTTCCGCTGCCTTCAACATGTCAAAGAACTTCTTGTAACTAGCATGTGGCTCTTCTTCAATATTTTCTAAACCACCTTCTAGTCCAAAGGCATCTAATACCATGTTTCTATATGGGTTCAATGCATCCTCAGTGGATATGGAACTGCTACTTTGGGATTCTCTTTGGAAGTGCAGTTCAACATGAAAAACCCATTGGAAATAGTTAGGCAAAAAACCATGCCTATAGAGATGCTCCATAATGGTATCAAGATCTTGATAAGGAATATTTCGACACTGTGCACATGGACATTTCATCAAACCATCTATCACGACATTCTCTTGTGTGGTAGCAAATGTAATAAATTCATTGACCTTTTCAACAAAGGTTGGACTAAGGAATTTTCCTTCTAACCGTTTATACATCCATGCTCGATCCTCCCTAATTATATAGCAGTTTCACTAAAAAATAAATGATACAAAAAGCATAGACAAACTAAGTAAAGCACTTAGAAGAATGACATTCTTTTAGGTCATTTAACTATTTAAGGTCATCAAAATGAAAATTATTGTAACCAATTAACATCATATGAGAAGAAGCGTTCCCATTTTCTACACGCTATTTCTAATGAACTTGAAAAGGCTTGATTCATGTCTAATATATGTATTTATAAATTCCTAAGAAAAGAAATCACAAAAAATGCATGTTATAAAGTTTTAAGGTCTTGTAGAACCAAAATCAAGCAAATTCCGCCAAAATGGGAAGAAGCGTTCCTATTTTCTACATGCTCCTTCTAATGAACTTATAAAGGCATGAATCATGTCAAATATATGTATTTGTAACTTCCTAAGAAAATAAATAACAAAGAGAAAGCAATTAATAAGGTTTTAAGGTATGATAGAACCGAAATCAAGCAAATTCAGGCAAAATGAGAAGAAGCGTTCTCATTTTCAACATGTACGTTCTAATGAACTTGAAAAGGATTGAGTCATGTCAAATATATGTATTTATAACTTCCTAAAAAAAGAAATCACAAAAACAATGGATTTTATAAGGTTTAAAGGTCTTGTAGAACTAAAATCAACCAAATTCGGCCCAAATGGGAAGAAGCGTTCCCATTTTCTACATGCTCTTTCTAATGAACTTATAAAGGCTTGAATCATGTTACATATATGTATTAGTAACTCTCTTAGCATAGAAATCACTAAGACAAAGCAAGTTATAAGGTTTTAAGGTCCGGTAGAACTGAAATCAAGCGAATTCGGGCAAAATGAGAAGAAGCGTTTCCATTTTCTACATGCTCTTTCTAATGAACTTGAAAAGGCTTGATTTATGTCAAATATATGTATTCATAACTTCCTAAAAAAATAAATCACAAAAAAGGATGTTATAAGGTTTTAAGGTCTTGTAGTACCAAAATCAAGCATATTCGGGCAAAATAGTAAGAGTCATTCCCATTTTCTACATACTATTTCTAATGAACTTATAAATGCTTGAATCATGTCAAATATATGGATTTATAACTGCCTAAGAATAGAAATAAAAAACCAGCAATTTATAAGGTTTTATGGTCTTGTAGTACCGAATCAAGCAAATTCGAGCAACATGGGAAGAAGCATTCCCATTTTCGACATGCTCTTTCTAATGAACATGAAAAGGCCTGAGTCATGTCAAATATATGTATTAATAGCTTCATAACAAAATGAATCACAAAAAAAAGGATGTTATAAGGTTTTAAGGTCTTGTAGAACCAAAATCAAGCATTTTCGGGAAAAATGGTAAGAAGCGTACCCATTTTCTACAAGCTGTTTCTAATAAACTTATAAATGCTTGAGTGATCATACAATGGATTTTATAAGGTTTAAAGGTCTTGTAGAACCAAAATCAACCAAATTCGGCCCAAATGGGAAGAAGCGTTCCCATTTTCTACATGCTCTTTCGAATGAACTTATAAAGGCTTGAATCATGTTACATATATGTATTAGTAACTCCCTTAGCATAGAAATCACTACGGCAAAGCAAGTTATAAGGTTTTAAGGTCCGGTAGAACCGAAATCAAGCGAATTCGGGCAAAATGAGAAGAAGTGTTCCCATTTTCTACATGCTCTTTCTAATGAACTTGAAAAGGCTTGATTTATGTCAAATATATGTATTCATAACTTCCTAAAAAAATAAATCACAAAAAAGGATGTTATAAGGTTTTAAGGTCTTGTAGTACCAAAATCAAGCATATTCGGGCAAAATAGTAAGGAGCATTCCCATTTTCTACATACTATTTCTAATGAACTTATAAATGCTTGAATCATGTCAAATATATGAATTTATAACTGCCTAAGAATAGAAATAAAAAAAAATAAAGTTATAAGGTTTTATGGTCTTGTAGTACCGAATCAAGCAAATTCGAGCAACATGGGAAGAAGCATTCCCATTTTCGACATGCTCTTTCTAATGAACATGAAAAGGCCTGAGATGTAATCCCCCGAATTTTTAATATTTTATAAATGAAAATTTATTTTATTTATAATATTTATTTGTTATTTTTCATAATGTAATTTCAAAAGTTTCAAATTATTAATCTGGGTCGAAAATTATTTGAAAAAATTATTTTATGCACCTTTATTCTAAAATTTATGTCCAATCATACAAGCTTAACCCATTTGTTTACTTAATCGACCCATTATTTTTATGAGGCCCAATCTTTCTTTTTACCCTACATTAATTCTCTCCTATAATTATCCCATGAATCTCCAAAAATTTCCCACACAAAAAGGTTAGTCTTATTTTCATCCTCCTTTGTTTCATTATTTTGCTTAATGTTAATTTAATTGTTTTGGGTTTTGATTTTAGTATAAAGATTATATTTTTAGTATCAAATTATATTTTAATGGTATAAATATTATAAATTTCAGATTATATTTATGTTATAAATTTCATATTTTATGAATTATAAACCTAGGGTTTCAATTTATTGAAAATCATGATTTTAGGGTTTTTATGAACAATTGATTTAGGGCTTTTATAGTAATGATGTTTTGAAATTTTGGTGATTATAACCACTGATTAGTTTAACTTAATTCCAGATTATTTTGAACACATATATTCGTGTTTTAATTTTTAGATTTCCGTTCGTTAATATTAATCCCGTTTTAATCCCGACCAGGTTCTAAACTCATCCGATTTTGACAAAAAAGTAGTGTTTTCCATGTGGAAACCATGTTTTAAGAAAGAATCACTACCTATGGTATTGTGCACCACCCTCTCGAGGCCAAATTCAGCCTCTAAATATGATTTTCGGGCAGTTTTTGATTTTAACGAAGTTTTTACATACTTAAAATATTATCCTTGAGTTATATTAATAAAATTAATTATGTTTAAAGTTAATTAAGCATAAATATATGTTTTTATTGAAGTTTCAAGTGTTGGAAATAGTTTCTAAGTACTACTTTTGATGTTTCATAAAGAGGGTTTAATCACCCATTAAAAAGAGAGATTTTAGGGGTTTTTATATAATTTTCAGATTTTTATTTGACTTTGAACTTGCTGTAATTTCATGTATAAGAGTGTATTTTAAGGTTTTTATCAAGAAAAATTTAAAGAACTATATATAAGCCTTTAATTTTAACAAAAGGGAAGGTTTTAAAGTGTTGTTTGATTTGGATTTTGAAGGTTTTAAAGTAAGTTAGTATTGCTGTAAATTTAATTGATTGGGTATTGATTGAGATGTTATTATTTGGCTTAGGAGAGGAGTTTATTAAAGGCGATTTCTAGTTAGTAAAGTGGCATACCAATTCGTTTGCTCAAGGTACGTACAAGTTACAAAACCTTGCTTTTAGGTGCATGTTGAAGGACGGATGGAGAACTTAGTATCATGTCTAGGGATGACTGGGTTAAATTGTTTGGTTATACATTGTGAATTTCCTTTGACGTGCACTATTCCTTATTGAAATTATTGGTTATGTTCTAATTATGCAAGGTGCGCTTAGAGGCAAAGGTATGTGATTGGTGAAATGACTTAATTATTACTCATTCATGATTTAATGAGATAGGATGAATAAAGGAATGGTTCATCTTATAAGACAAGGTTAAGAGTTTGGGGTGCCTTATGCACTCAAGGTGTTTATACACCGAGGTAGTAAAGGAATAAATAATAAATGTTGCTTGCCACTAATAAATCAAGAATTGAAATTGAAAAGTTGCTTTACTTGATTGAATTGATATTGGATTGATTGTATTGTTATGCATATGAGTCATCACCAAGTCTAAACCTATAAATCACGTAAAGTGCAAGATGGATGAGCAATAAAACTCTGGATTGGTGCACTTCTGGAGTAATGACAATCAGGGGTTGGGGTACACGGGGTATTAGCCGTGTACTTTTCTCGAGGCCGTCTGATCTACGAGTCTCTTATTTCAAATATTTTTCAAAACTAGGAGTTAGGTGAGATTCATACTAACTACGGTCACGGAGTCGCGCCCGTGGTCGTTGGATGTTTATTGATGTTTCCGAAAGGAGGCATGGGGTTTTTCTTTTATTGATGTTCCAAATGGAGCATGGGTTGGACAACCTTGTCTATTGCGTAATCCAATGAATAAAAACAATGATTCACCTATTATAAATTAATGGAGTCTTAGTAATATAAATAGTTGAGTCGTGTGTTGAGTCTATAATTTAATGATGCATGATGATTGATTATTAGTAGCATGTTATGGAATTCTTAGTTTATTTTGCAGCTTGTATATGTACTCAGCTTTGCTGACTGCGTGCTTTGTGTGTCTTTCTTTGGTCATGGCCTTCGCCTTTCAATGACCCTGTGACGATCCAATTTTTACACTTGTAATATTGGGGAGCAGAATTACCACAGGTTCTTACACATGCAGCATTCATCAGGGTTGTGGGATCTTGAGTAGAGAGTTGGTTGTTTCATTTTATTTCTTTTGCAAGTTTGAATTTATTTTAATTCGATTTTATTCGACACTATTTCTTTTGGGTTTGAATTTATTTGAACACTGAATTTAATCACTTACTACTTTTGTTGGGTTTTGAATAAGGGCCTTAATGGTTCCAAGTTGTATGACTTAATTTGGTTTCATTCGTTGGTTTTGAAACTTATTTATAACTGATTTAGTTTTTCCGCTGCTATTTTCTGATAAAGCCTTAACGTTTGAACACGTGGCGGTAGCACGCCAGTAATTCTCTTGAATATTGTTCAGGGTCCTTTGAGGTTTAAAGAGAGAATTATTGGGGTGTTACATGAGTCATGTCAAATATATGTATTAATAGCTTCATAACAAAATGAATCACAAAAAAAAGGATGTTATAAGGTTTTAAGGTCTTGTAGAACCAAAATCAAGCATTTTCGGGCAAAATGCTAAGAAGCGTACCCATTTTCTATATGCTCTTTCTAAAAAACTTATAAATGCTTGAGTCATGTCAAATATGTTTTTTTGTAAATTCCTAAGCATAGAAATCACAAAAACAAAGCAAGTTATAAGTTTTTAAGGTCTGGTAGAACCGAAATCAAGCAAATTAAGGCAAAATGAGAAGAAGCGTTCTAATTTTCTACATGCACTTACTAATGAACTTGAAAAGGCTTGAGTCATGTCAAATATATGTATTTATAACTTCCTAACAAAATAAATCTCAAAAACAATGGATTTTATAAGGTTTAAAGGTCTTTTAGAACCAAAATTAACCAAATTTGTCCCAAATGGGAAGAAGCGTTCCTATTTTCTACATGCTCTTTCTAATGAACTTATAAAGGCTTGAATCATGTTACATATATGTATTAGTAACTCCCTAAGCATAGAAATCACTAAGACAAAGCAAGTTATCAGGTTTTAAGGTCCGGTAGAACCGAAATCAACCGAATTCGAGCAAAATAAAAAGAAGCGTTCCCATTTTCTACATGCTCTTTCTAATGAATTTGAAAAGGCTTGATTTATGTCAAATATATATATTCATAACTTCCTAAAAAAAGAAATCACAAAAAAAAGGATGTTATAAGGTTTTTTAGGTCTTGTAGTACCAAAATCAAGCATATTCGGGTAAAATAGTAAGAAGCATTCCCATTTTCTACATACACTTTCTAATGAACATATAAATGCTTGAATAATGTTAAATATATGGATTTATAACTGCCTAAGAATAGAAATTAAAAAAAAAAGCAAGTTATAAGGTTTTATGGTCTTGTAGAACCGAATCAAGCAAACTCGAGCAACATGGGAAGAAGCATTCCCATTTTCGACATGCTCTTTCTAATGAACATGAAAAGGCTTGAATCATGTCAAATATACGTATTTATAACTTCATAACAAAATTAATCACAAAAAAAAGGATGTTATAAGGTATTAAGGTCTTGTAGAACCAAAATCAAGCATTTTCGGGAAAAATGGTAAGAAGCGTACCCATTTTCTACATGCTCTTTCTAAAAAACTTATAAATGCTTGAGTCATGTCAAATATATTTTTTTGTAAATTCCTAAGCATAGAAATCACAAAAAAAAAAGCAAGTTATAAGGTTTTAAGGTCTGGTAGAACCGAAATCAAGCAAATTAAGGCAAAATGAGAAGCGTTCCAATTTTCAACACACTCTTTCTAATGAACTTGAAAAGGTTTGATTCATGTCTAATATATGTATTTATAACTTCCTAAGAAAAGAATCACAAAAAAAGTATGGTATACGGTTTAAAGGTGTTGTAGAACCAAAATCAAGCAAATTCGGCAAAAATGGGAAGAAGCGTTCCCGTTTTCTACATGTTCCTTCTTATGAAATTATAAAGGCTTGAATGATGTCAAATATATGTATTAGTAACTGCCTAAGAATAGAAATCGCTAAGACAAAGCAAGGTATAATGTTTTAAGGTCTAGTAGAACCGAAATCAAGCAAATTCGGGCATAATGGGAAGAAGCGTTCCCAATTTCTACATGCTCTTTCTAATGAACTTGAAAAGGCTTGATTCATGTAAAATATATGTATTTATAAATTTCTAAGAAAAGAAATAACAAAAACAAAGCAATTTTTAAGGTTTTAAGGTCTTGTAGAACCAAAATCAAGCAAATTCGGCCTAAATGGGAAGACGCGTTCCCTTTTTCTACATGCTCTTTCTAATGAACTAATAAAGGCTTGAATCATGTCAAATATATGTATCTGTAACAGACTAAGCATAGCAATTACTAAGTCCAAGCAAGTTATAACGTTTTAAGGTCTGGTAGAACCGTAATCAAGCAAATCGGGCAAAATGAGAAGAAGCGTTCCCATTTTCTACATGCTCTTTCTAATGAACTTGAAAAGTCTTGATTCATGTAAAATATATGTATTTACAACTTTCTAAGAAAATAAATCACAAAAATAAAGAATTTCATAAGGCTTTAAGGTCTTGTAGAGCCAAAATTAAGCAAATTCGGCCAAAATGGGAAGAAGCATTCCCATTTTTTACATGCTCTTTCTAATGAACTATAAAAGGCTTCAGTCATGTCAAATATATGTATTCATAACTTCCTCACAAAATAAATTACAAAAACAAAGCAATTCATAAGGTTTTAAGGTCTTGTAGAACCAAAATCAAGCAAATTCGGGCAAAATAGTAAGAAGCATTCCCATTTTCTACATGCTCTTTCTAATGAAATTATAAATTCCTGAATCATGTCAAATATACATATTTATAACGGATATTTCACCATATTCCATTGAGTTTTTTGTTTATTCATCATATACCCATGAACTTTTTTAAATTCATCATATACCCATGAGTTTTCACAACAATACACCATATACCTTTGATAACATATTATTGTTAAATTCGTCAATCATTTGGGATAATTATGAACCGAAACCACTCTAAATACATTCCTCTACCCCGAAACCACCCACATTCCTTTTTTGCACCCCAAACTTACCCTAAATTTCATTTTCTAATCCTCAAAATTATTTATATGGTTATGGTTATGGAGATTTGGAGTGGTTTCTAGGGCTAGAGAAATGAGAAGAGTTGTTTTGGGGATGAAGGGAGATATCTAAGGTGATTTTGATGCATAATTAACCAAATTCTTTTCATCTTATTTTCATTAAGGATATATGGTGAATTTTTATTACAACTTAGGGGTATATGGTGAATTTGAAAATTTTCATGGGTATATGGTGAATAAACAAAAAACTCAAGGGTATGTGGTGAAAAAGCCGTATTTATAAATTCCTAAGCAAATAAATAACAAAGCAAAAGCAAGTTATATGGTTTTAAGGTCTTGTAGAACCAAAATCAAGCAAATTCGGGCAAAATGGGAAGAAACGTGTAACACCCCAATAATTCTAACCCAATCTACCCCTCTTAAAAGAAGTTTCGCCCTCGAAACTTAACCCAAAAGCCATAAATTTTCCAAAACCATTCAAACTTTTGTGTTTTATATTGCTGTAAATTGATTGATTCTCAACATGCACACTCAACAAACTGAACTTTATGCTTAATAGACTCATACTTGGCCAAAGTTTACATACTTTAATTGCATGTAAATACAACAATAGTGCATATTAATAAGCAAAATAATGCAAGCTCAAGCAATAAATAGCATAATTGAGGTAAAAAGCGCGAAATTACATCGCATTCTACCCCTCTTAAAGAAAAGAGTTACGCCCCCGTAACTCATCACAATAATATCATTAGGCATTTCTTTTTCATTTCTTCTTTCTGCAATAATTTATCCATAACTTGTTATTCTATAATTTCCTCAAATTTGAATAGCTCAAATCATAGGCACTCAATAATCTCTTTAGCTCTCCTTAGCTAACAACCAAAGGCTATTAAGAGCTGTAAAAATCTTACAGGTGACATTGTATTTCAAATGAATCTCCAATATGCAATCTGAAGATCATGGTAGGGTAATTGGTCTCATAAGATTTGTCTTGGCCAGAAGCAGTATCATTTTTTTTCCATTTTGTTGCAACACACATCCATTAAGTAAAAACTTCAAGGCCACCACTCCTATTAGGCAAGACTAAAACAAGTGCAACGATTAAATGTTCTTTAAGAGTTAAAAGGCTTGTTTACACTTCTCATCTCATTCAAACTAACTCTCTTCCATCAAGGTATATACAACAATCCTCAAAAGTCCTTCACAGCCCTCTTTAAACATCTAATCTCAATAAACTCCTTATATCAGTCACATTGTTAGGTGTAGACCACTTACTCACCACTTGAATTTTTTTGTCCCAAAATGAAACTTACTTTCATTAATGAAAATTCACACTTCGAAAACTGAGCATATTACAAATCGTCCCTAAAATGTCACAGAATCCTCAAATGTCTATTATAATTCTCCTCACTCTTCAAGTATAGCAAGATATCATTAATAAAGCCATATATATATCGAATTACTGTACTCATGGAAATACTCGATTCATTAAATCCATAATGATTGTTAATACATTATTAACCCAAAAGGCCTGATTTATATTTCCATGTTTATAAATCCATGGACTCCTCAAAATTTTCTTCTCTCCAACTTGGTTTTCAAATTCTCCTAACGAAAGTCAATTGTCTCACGAATCGTATCCCTATTCTCTTTCCACCAAAGTTATGCTCCTCAAATTCTCATGGCAATTCGAAACAACAAAAACTCATCTTTCACTGCCTAGTTCTACAAAAAAGCAAGGTCTCCACTCTCCTTAAAGTATGCGGCTTGACCAAAGCAAAATTCATACACTCCACTCGCGTAGTTTATCATCACCAAATATATATATTCATCAATTCTCCAAGTACGTTCCTAATTTGATCATAAGGTTTCTCAAATAAACACTCATTGGTTGCAAAAATTGAAGGAGATATTAAATAATAAAAATATAGATCTTACCAATAACCTAAAGCACCAAATAAATAATAAATAACATTATTAAATAAGCATAACCAAATAGTCACATAATTACATGCTTCATATAATGATCATCCATACATACACATTACATTGCACAAATCATCACAAATTAATCTATATTGTATTCTTTAATCCTTACACATGATTCTAGGTGATCACAATACCCAAATTTACATGATTATATAAAACATATACAATTAAATATAACTTCCATAAAAACTACATTCAAAATAAATGGCACCAAGAATTAAATTATAATGCACATAGAAAGAAATCATCTGTCCTATATGCCCTTCTTAAGACTACCCAAATCTCACACTTAAAATAAAATAAATAATACTAAGGATCAAAGAATAAAATAAGTACGCAGATTCAACTAATTTCAAAAATAATTAATAACATAGTAATTTATAAAAATACATGTATTTTATTTAAACTGCCGAATTATTTTCATTAAAATACAATAATTTTTTTTGAAATTAAAGTTTAACCTTAAATCACGTCATAAAATCCAGAATCATAAGGTTTAAAACATTAGGCGCCCAAAAACTTTTAAAGTAACTTTAGTGGTAATTAAATAGAACCAAAGCTCTCAGATACCACTTTGTAACACCCCAATAATTCTCTCTCTAAACCTCTGAGGACCCTGAACAATATTCAAGAGAATTACTGGCGTGCTACCGCCACGTGTTCAAACGTTAAGGCTTTATCAGAAAATAGCAGCGGAAAAACTAAATCAGTTATAAATAAGTTTCAAAACCAACGAATGAAATCAAATTAAGTCATACAACTTGGAACCATTATGGCCCTTATTCAAAACCTAATAAAAGTAGTAAGTGATTAAATTAAGTGTTCAAATAAATTCAAACCCAAAAGAAATAGTGTCAAATAAAATCGAATTATAATAAATTCAAACTTGCAAAAGAAATAAAATGAAACAACCAACTCTCTACTCAAGATCCCACAACCCTGATGAATGCTGCATGTGTAAGAACCTGTGGTAATTCTGCTCCCCAATATTACAAGTGTAAAAATTAGATCGTCACAGGGTCATTGAAAGGCGAAGGCCATGACCAAAGAAAGACACACAAAGCACGCAGTCAGCAAAGCTGAGTACATATACAAGCTGCAAAATAAACTAAGAATTCCATAACATGCTACTAATAATCAATCATCATGCATCATTAAATTATAGACTCAACACACGACTCAACTATTTATATTACTAAGACTCCATTAATTTATAATAGGTAAATCATTGTTTTTATTCATTGGATTACGCAATAGACAAGGTTGTCCAACCCATGCTCCATTTGGAACATCAATAAAAGAAAAACCCCATGCCTCCTTTCGGAAACATCAATAAACATCCAACGACCACGGGCGCGACTCCGTGACCGTAGTTAGTATGAGATCTCACCTAACTCCTAGTTTTGAAAAATATTTGAAATAAGAGACTCGTAGATCAGACGGCCTCGAGAAAAGTACACGGCTAATACCCCATGTACCCCAACCCCTGATTGTCATTACTCCAGAAGTGCACCAATCCAGAGTTTTATTGCTCATCCATCTTGCACTTTACGTGATTTACAGGTTTAGACTTGGTGATGACTCATATGCACAACAATACAATCAATCCAATATCAATTCAATCAAGTGAAGAACCTTTTCAATTTCAATTCTTGATTTATTAGTGGCAAGCAACATTTATTATTTATTCCTTTACTACCTCGGTGTATAAACACCTTGAGTGCATAAGGCACCCCAAACTCTTAACCTTGTCTTATAAGACATGAACCATTCCTTTACTCATCCTATTTCATTAAATCATGAATGAGTAATAATTAAGTCATTTCACCAATCACATACCTTTGCCTCTAAGGGCACCGTGCATAATTAGAACATAACCAATAATTACAATAAGGAATAGTGCACGTGAAAGGAAATTCACAATGTATAACCATACAATTTAACCCAGTCATCCTTAGACATGATACTAAGTTCTCGATCCGTCCTTAAACATGCACCTAAAAGCAAGGTTTTGTAACTTGTACGTACCTTGAGCAAACGAATCGGCATGCCACTTTACTAACTAGAAATCACCTTCAATAAACTCCTCTCGATCTCCTAAGCCAAATAATAACATCTCAATCAATACCCAATCAATTAAATTTACAGCAATACTAACTTACTTTAAAACTTTCAAAATCCAAATCAAACAACACTTTAAAACCTTCCCTTTTGTTAAAATTAAAGGCTTATATATAGTTCTTTAAATTTTTCTTCATAAAAACCTTAAAATACACTCTTATACATGAAATTACAGCAAGTTTAAAGTCTAATAAAAATCTGAAAATTATATAAAAACCCCTAAAATCTCTCTTTTTAATGGGTGATCAAACCCTCTTTATAAAACATCAAAAGTAGTACTTGGAAACTATTTCCAACACTTGAAACTTCAATAAAAACATATATTTATGCTTAATTAACTTTAAACATAATTAATTTTATTAATCAAACTCAAGGATAATATTTTAAGTATGTAAAAACTTCGTTAAAATCAAAAACTGCCCGAAAATCATATTTAGAGGCTGAATTTGGCCTCGATAGGGTGGTGCTCACTACCAAAGGTAGTGAGTCTTTTTTAAAACGTGGTTTCCACATGGAAAACACTAATTTTTTGTCAAAATCGGATGAGTTTAGAACCTGATCGGGATTAAAACGGGATTAATATTAACGAACGGAAATCTAAAAATTAAAACACGAATATATGTGTTCAAAATAATCTGGAATTAAGTTAAACTAATCAGTGGTTATAATCACCAAAATTTCAAAACATCATTACTATAAAAGCCCTAAATCAATTGTTCATAAAAACCCTAAAATCATGATTTTCAATAAATTGAAACCCTAGGTTTATAATTCATAAAATATGAAATTTATAACATAAATATAATCTGAAATTTATAATCTTTATACCATTAAAATATAATTTGATACTAAAAATATAATCTTTATACTAAAATCAAAACCCAAAACAATTAAATTAACATTAAGCAAAATAATGAAACAAAGGAGGATGAAAATAAGACTAACCTTTTTGTGTGGGAAATTTTTGGAGATTCATGGGATAATTATAGGAGAGAATTAATGTAGGGTAAAAAGAAAGATTGGGCCTCATAAAAATAATGGGTCGATTAAGTAAACAAATGGGTTAAGCTTGTATGATTGGACATAAATTTTAGAATAAAGGTGCATAAAATAATTTTTTCAAATAATTTTCGACCCGGATTAATAATTTGAAACTTTTGAAATTACATTATGAAAAATAACAAATAAATATTATAAATAAAATAAATTTTCATTTATAAAAATACGGGGGATTACAAAACGTTCCCATTTTCTACATGCTTTTTCTAATGAACTTATAAATGCTTGGATCATGTCAAATATATGTATTTATAACTCCATTAAAAGATAAATAACAAAAATAAATCAAGTTATGAGGTTTTAAGGTCTTGTAGAACCAAAATCAAGCAAAATTTGGGTAAAATAGTAAGAAGCATTCCCAAATTCTACATGCTCTTTCTTATTAACTTATAATTGTTTGAATCATGTGAAATATATGTATTTATAAATGCATAAGCATAGAAATCACAAAAACAAAGCAATTTATAAGGTTTTAAGGTCTTGTAGAACTAAAATCAATCAAATTCGGGCAAAATAGTAAGAAGCATTCCTTTTTTCTACATGCACTTTTTAACAAACTTGATAACTTCCTAACAATATAAATCACAAAAACAAAACAAGATATAAGGTTTTAAGGTCTAGTAGAACAAAAATCAAGCAAATTCGGGCAAAATAGTAAGAAGCCTTTCCATTTTCTACATGCTCTTTCTAATGAATTTATAAATTCTTGAATAATATAAAATATATGTATTTATAATTTTCTAAGCAAATAAATCACAAAAAAAAAAGCAAGTTATAAGGTTTTAAGGTGTTGTGGAGCCTAAATCAAGCAAATTTGGGCAAAATGAGAAAAAACGTACCCATTTTCCGCATGCTCTTTCTAATGAACTTGAAAAGGCTTGATTCATGTCAGATATATGTATTCATAACTGCCTAACCAAAGAAATCACAAAAACCAAAGCAAGTTATAAGGTTTTAAGGTTTTGTAGAACCAAAATCAAGAAAATTCCGGCAAAATAGAAACAAGCATTCTCATTTTCTACATGCTCTTTCTAATGAACTACAAAAAACTTGAATAATGTTAAATATATGTATTTATAATTCCTAATCATAGATATAACAAAAATAAAGCAAGTTATAAGGTTTTAAGGACTGGTAGAACCGAAACCAAGCAAATTCGAGCAAAATAGGAAAAAGCACCCATTTTTTACATGCTCTTCCTAATGAACTTGAAAAGGCTTTATTCATGTCAAATATATGTATTTATAATTTCCTAACAAAAGAAATCACAAAAACAAAAGATGTTATAAGGTTTTAAAGTCTTGTAGAACCAAAATCAACCAAATTCGGCCCAAATGGTAAAAAGCGTTCCCATTTTCTACATGCTCTTTCTAATGAACTTATAAAGGCTTGAATTATGTCAAATATATGTATTAGTAACTGCCTAATCATAGAAATCACTGAGACAAAGCAAGGTATAAGGTTTTAAGGTCTAGTAGAACCGAAATCAAGCAAATTCGGGCATAATGGGAAGAAGCGTTCCCAATTTCTACATGCTCTTTCTAATGAACTTGAAAAGGCTTGATTCATGTCAAATATATGTATTTATAACTTGATAAGAAAAGAAATCACAAAAACAAAGCATTTTATAAGGTTTTAAGGTCTTGTAGAACCAAAATCAAACAAATTCGGTCCAAATGGGAAGAAGCGTTCCCATTTTCTATATGCTCTTTCTAATGAACTGATAAAGGCTTGAATAATGTCAAATATATGTATTTGTAACTGACTAAGCATAGAAATCACTAAGACCAAGCAAGTTATAAGGTTTTAAGGCCTGGTAGAACCGAAATCAAGCAAATTCGGGCAAAATGAGAAGAAGCGTTCCCATTTTCTACATGCTCTTTCTAATGAACTTGAAAAGGCTTGATTCATGTAAAATATATGTATTTACAACTTCCTAAGAAAATAAATCACAAAAATAACGCATGTCATAAGGTTTTAAGGTCTTGTAGAGCCAAAATTAAGCAAATACGGCCAAAATGGGAAGAAGCATTCCCATTTTTTACATGCTCTTTCTAATGAATTTGAAAAGGCTTGAGTAATGTCAAATATATGTAGTTATAACTGCCTCACAAAAAAAATCACAAAAAGAAATCAATTCATAACGTTATAAGGTCTCGTAGAACCAAAATCAAGCAAATTTGTGCAAAATAGTAAGAAGCATTCCCATTTTCTACATGCTCTTTCTAATGAAATTATAAATTCTTGAATCATGTCAAATATACATATTTATAACTGCCTAAGCAAATAAATAACAAAGAAAACGCAAGTTATATGGTTTTAAGGTCTTGTAGAACCAAAATCAAGCAAATTCGGGCAAAATGGAAAGAAACGTTCCCATTTTCTGCATGCTCTTTCTAATGATCTTATAAATGCTTGGATCATGTCAAATATATGTATTTATAACTCCATTAAAAAATAAATAACAAATACAAATCAAGTTATGAGGTTTTAAGGTCTTGTAGAACCAAAATCAATCAAATTTGGGTAAAATTGTAAGAAGCATTCCCAAATTCTACATGCTCTTTCTTATGAACTTATAATTGTTTGAATCTTGTGAAATATATGTATTTATCAATGCATAAGCATAGAAATCGCAGAAACTAAGCAATTTATAAGGTTTTATGGTCTTGTAGAACTGAAATCAATCAAATTCGGGCAAAATAGTAAGAAGCATTCCCTTTTTCTACATGCTCTTTGTAATAAACTTGAAAAAGCTTGATTCATGTCAAATATATGTATTTATAACTTCCTAACAATATAAATCACAAAAACAAAGCAAGATATAAGGTTTTAAGGTCTAGTAGAACAAAAATCATGCAAATTCGGGCAAAATAGTAAGAAGCTTTTCCATTTTCTACATGCTCTTTCTAATAAAATTTATAAATTCTTGAATCATATAATCTATATGTATTTATAATTTTCTTAGCAAATAAATCACAAAAAAAAAAAGCAAGTTATAAGGTTTTAAGGTGTTGTAGAGCCTAAATCAAGCAAATTTGGGCAAAATGGGAAAAAGCGTACCCATTTTCCACATGCTCTTTCTAATGAACTTGAAAAGGCTTGATTCATGTCAAATATATGTATTTATAACTTCCTAACCAAAGAAATGACAATAACCAAAGCAAATTATAAGGTTTTAAGGTTTTGTAGAACCGAAATCAAGCAAATTCAAGCAAAATAGAAAGAAGCATTCTCATTTTCTACATGCTCTTTCTAATGAACTACAAAAAACTTGAATAATGTTAAATATATATATTTATAATTCCTAATCATAGAAATAACAAAAACAAAGCAAGTTATAAGATTTTAAGGACTGGTAGAACCGAAATCAAACAAATTCGAGCAAAATAGGAAGAAGCACCCATATTCTACATGCTTTTTCTAATGAACTTGAAAAGGCTTGATTCATGTCAAATATATATATATTTATAACTTCCTAAAAAAAGAAATCACAAAAACAAAGGATGTTATAAGGTTTTAAGGTCCCATTTCCTGCTTTCATCTTTCTAATGAAATTATAAAGGCTTGAATGATGTCAAATATATGTATTAGTAACTGGCTAAGCATAGAAATTACTAAGACAAAGCAAGGTATAAGGTTTTAAGGTCTATTAGAACAGAAATCAAGCGAATTCGGCCATAATGGGAAGAAGCGTTCCCATTTTCTACATTCTCTTTCTAATGAACTTAAAAAGGCTTGATTCATGTCAAACATATGTATTTATAACTTCCTAAGAAAAGAAATAACAAAAACATAGCACGTTATAAGGTTTTAAGGTCTTGTAGAACCAAAATCAAGCAAATTCGGCCATAATAGTAAGAAGCATTCCCATTTTATACATGCT
Organism: Chenopodium formosanum; assembly: GCA_024500155.1. NCBI lineage: Eukaryota > Viridiplantae > Streptophyta > Magnoliopsida > Caryophyllales > Amaranthaceae > Chenopodium > Chenopodium formosanum. The sequence continues at coordinate 23,389,408 of CM044861.1, forward strand.
CTTTCTAATGAACTTATAAAATAATATATATTATTTTATCGCCTTCGTTTTATTGCTAATTAAAAGTGATTGAACGATTATTAATTCCTTCTAATATTTCTTTTGTATAGAACAAGATGACTTGTTTTCGTTTTTATTTATTAAAACATATTATGTAAATTACTACAATGACTCTTAATAAATTAGCAACAATTTATAACACAACTTTCTTCTAATGGCAACAAATTAAAATGTGATGTCATTTTAGCAAGAAATAGTAAAACAAGTGTCCCTAATAGCAACAACTAGAAATTTTGTTGCCAAACGTTTTGTAAAATGGCATTGCTAAATGACAACAAATAAAAAATCTGTTGTCATCTAGCAACAACAACGAGACGGCTAATTTCTAATAGGAACAACTCAAAAATTTAGTGCCTCAATTTGATTCTAAATCAATACAAATAAAAAATTAGTTGTCAGAATTTGTTGATATATGGAAACGAGACAAAATTGATGAAATTTAGCAACAACTAGTAAGACAACTTGTTTTCTATAGCAACAAAAAAGAGATATATTGAATCAAATGAAAGTCAAATGCATTCAACAAAGGTAATTGGGTCAAATGAAAGTCAAACACATTGATACAAAGCTTTTTGAATCAAATAAAACTTAAATACATTCAACAAAGCTAATTCAGTCAAATGAAAGTCAAACACATTCAACAACGCTTTTTAAATCAAATGAAAGTCAAATGCATTCAACAAAGACAATTGAGTCAAATGAAAGTCAAACACATTCAAACAAAGCTTTTTGAATCAAATGAAAGTCAAATGCATTCAACAAAGGTAATTGGGTCAAATGAAAGTCAAACACATTGATACAAAGCTTTTTGAATAAAATAAAACTTAAATGCATTCAACAAAGCTAATTGAGTTAAATGATAGTCAAACACATTCAACAACGCTTTCTAAATCAAATGAAAGTCAAATGCATTCAACAAAGATAATTGAGTCAAATGAAAGTCAAACACATTTAAATCAAGCTTTTTGAATCAAATGGAAGTCTAATGCATTCAACATATCTTTTTAACTCAAATGAAAGTCAAACACATTCAAACAAAGCTTTTTGAATCTAATGAAAGTCAAATGCATTCAACAAAGCTTTTTGACTCAAATGAAAGTCAAACACATTCAAACAAAGCTCTTTGAATCAAATGAAAGTCAAATGCATTCAACAAAGCTTATTGAGTCAAATGAAAGTCAAATACTTTCAACAAAGCTTTTTGAATCAAATGAATGTAAAATGCAACAACTAGTAAAACGGCTAATTTCTAATAGGAACAATTCAAAAATTTGTTGCCTCAATTTGTTTCTAAATCGATACAAATAAAAAATTAGTTGATAGAATTTGTTGACATATGAAAACAAGACAAAATTTGAGGAAATCTAGCAACAACTAGTAAAACAACTTGTATTCAAAAGCAATAAAATAGAGATATATTGAATCAAATGAAAGACAAATGCATTCAACAAAGGTAATTGGGTCAAATAAAAGTCAAACACATTCATACAAAGCTTTTTGAATCAAATAAAACTCAAATGCATTCAACCAAGCTAATTGAGTCAAATGAAAGTCAAACACATTAAACAACGCTTTTTGAACCAAATGAAAGTCAAATGCATTCAACAAAGATAATTAAGTCAAATGAAAGTCAAACTCATTCAAACAAAGAGTCTTGAATCAAATAAAGTCAAATGCATTCAACAAAGATTTTTAACTCAAATAAAAGTCAAACACGTTCAAACAAAGCTTTTTAAATCAAATGAAAGTCAAATGTATTCAACAAGGATAATTGAGTCAAATGAAAGTCAAACACATTCATACAAAGCTTTTGGAATCAAATGAAAGTCAAATGCATTCAATAAAGGTAATTAAGTCAAATGAAAGTCAAACACTTTCAAACAAAGCTTTTTGAATCAAACCAAAGATAAATGCATTCATCATAGTTAATTAAGTCAAATGAAAGTCAAACACATTCAAACAATGCTTTTTTAACCAAATGAAAGTCAAATGCATTCAACAAAGCTAAATTGAGTAAAATGAAAGACAAACTCATTCAACAAAGCTTTATGAACCAAATGAAAGTCAAACACATTCAAACAGCGCTTTTAAAATCAAGTGAAAGTCAAATGCATTCAACGAAAATAATTGAGTCAAATGAAAGTCAAACACATTCATACAAATCTTTTTTAATCAAATGAAAGTAAAATGCATTTAACAAAGCTAATTGAGTCAAATAAAAGTCAAACTCATTCAAACAAAGAGTCTTGAATCAAATAAAGTCAAATGCATTCAACAAAGATTTTTAACTCAAATAAAAGTCAAACACGTTCAAACAAAGCTTTTTAAATCAAATGAAAGTCAAATGTATTCAACAAGGATAAATGAGTCAAATGAAAGTCAAACACATTCATACAAAGCTTTTGGAATCAAATGAAAGTCAAATGCATTCAATAAAGGTATTTGAGTCAAATGAAAGTCAAACACTTTCAAACAAAGCTTTTTGAATCAAATCAAAGATAAATGCATTCATCATAGTTAATTAAGTCAAATGAAAGTCAAACACATTCAAACAATGCTTTTTTAATCAAATGAAAGTCAAATGCATTCAACAAAGCTAAATTGAGTAAAATGAAAGACAAACTCATTCAACAAAGCTTTTTGAACCAAATGAAAGTCAAACACATTCAAACAGAGCTTTTAAAATCAAGTGAAAGTCATATGCATTCAACGAAGATAATTGAGTCAAATGAAAGTCAAACACATTCATACAAAGCTTTTTGAATTAAATGAAAGTGAAATGCAATTAACAAAGCTAATTAAGTCAAATGAAAGTCAAAACACATTCAAACAAAGCTTTTAAAATCAAGTGAAAGTCAAATGCATTCAACGAAAATAATTGAGTCAAATGAAAGTCAAACACATTCATACAAATCTTTTTTAATCAAATGAAAGTAAAATGCATTTAACAAAGCTAATTGAGTCAAATAAAAGTCAAACTCATTCAAACAAAGAGTCTTGAATCAAATAAAGTCAAATGCATTCAACAAAGATTTTTAACTCAAATAAAAGTCAAACACGTTCAAACAAAGCTTTTTAAATCAAATGAAAGTCAAATGTATTCAACAAGGATAAATGAGTCAAATGAAAGTCAAACACATTCATACAAAGCTTTTGGAATCAAATGAAAGTCAAATGCATTCAATAAAGGTATTTGAGTCAAATGAAAGTCAAACACTTTCAAACAAAGCTTTTTGAATCAAATCAAAGATAAATGCATTCATCATAGTTAATTAAGTCAAATGAAAGTCAAACACATTCAAACAATGATTTTTTAATCAAATGAAAGTCAAATGCATTCAACAAAGCTAAATTGAGTAAAATGAAAGACAAACTCATTCAACAAAGCTTTTTGAACCAAATGAAAGTCAAACACATTCAAACAGAGCTTTTAAAATCAAGTGAAAGTCAAATGCATTCAACGAAGATAATTGAGTCAAATGAAAGTCAAACACATTCATACAAAGCTTTTTGAATTAAATGAAAGTGAAATTCAATTAACAAAGCTAATTAAGTCAAATGAAAGTCAAAACACATTCAAACAAAGCTTTTAAAATCAAGTGAAAGTCAAATGCATTCAACGAAGATAATTGATTCAAATTAAAGTAAAAAACATTCAAAAAAAATTTTTTTGAATCAAAAGAAAGTCAAATGCATTCAACAAAGCTAATTTAGTCAAATGAAAGTCAAACACATTCAAACAATGCTTTTTGAATCAAACGAAAGTCAAATGCATTCAACAAAGATAATTGACTCAAATGAAAGTCAAACACATTCATACAAAGCTTTTTGAATCAAATGAATGTCAAACACATTCAAACAAAGCATTTTGAATCAAATGAAGGTCAAACGCATTCAACAAAGATAATTGAGTCAAATGAAAGTCAAACACATTCAAACAAAGCTTTTTGAATCAAATTAAACTCAAATGCATTTAATAAAGCTTTTTGACTCAAATGAAAGTCAAACACATTCAAATAGAGCTTTTTAAATCAAATGAAAGTCAAATGCATTCAACAAAGTTTATTGAGTTAAATAAAGTATAACACATTCAAACAATGCTTTTTTAATCAAATGAAAGTCAAATGCATTCAACAAAGCTAATTGAGTAAAATGAAAATCAAACATATTCAACAAAGCTTTTTGAACCAAATGAAAGTCAAACACAATCAAACAAAGCTTTTTAAATCAAATGAAAGTCAAATGCATTCAACGAAGCTAATTGAGTCAAATGAAAGTCAAACACATTCATAAAAAGCTTTTTGAATCAATTGAAAGTCAATTGCATTCAAAAAGGATAATTGAGTCAAATGAAAGTCAAACACATTCAAACAAAGCTTTTTGAATCAAATGAAAGTCAAATGCATTGAACAAAGCTAATTGACTCAAATGAAATTCAAACACATACAAACAAAGCTTTTTATATTAAACGAAAGTCAAGTGCATTCAACAATGCTTTATAATTCAAATGAAAGTCAACACCTTCAAACAAAGCTTTTTGAATCAAATGAAAGTCAAAATCATTCAACAAACATAATTAAGTAATATGAAAGTCATACACATTCTAACAAAGCTAATTAAGTCAAATGAAAGTCTAACACATTCAATCAAAGCGTTTTGAATCTAATAAAAGTCAAATGCATTCAACAATGATTTTTGACTCAAATGAAAGTCAAGCACCTTCAAACAAAGCGTTTTGAATCAAATAAAAGTCAAATGCATTCAATAAAGATAATTGTGTCAAATTAAAGTCAAACACAGACATACAAAACTTTTTGAAACAAATGAAAGTCAAATGCGTTCAACAAAAATAATTGAGTCAAATGAAATTAAAACACATTCAAACAAAGCGTTTTATATCAAATGAAAGTCTAATGCATTCAACAAAGCTAATTGAGTCAATTGAAAGTCAAACACATTCAAATAATACTTTTTGAATCAAATGAAAGTCAAATGCATTCAACAAAGGTAATTGAGTCAAATGAAAGTCAAACACATTCAAACAAAGCTTTTTCAATCAAATGAAAGTGAAACACATTCAAACAAAGCTTTTTGAATTAAATGAAAGTGAAATGCAATTAACAAAGCTAATTGAGTGAAATGAATGATGTGTGTCATAAATGGCACACATTTGACGAGCATTTAGGTCCTTTCTATTCTCTTTTCATAGCTTTCATGCTTAATAAGTGCTTAGTTTTATGCTTTGTTGCTTAGTTTTACCTTTCTTCTCTTATTTTGTAACTGTTGTGCATTTCGTTGGTTTTCTAGCCTTATCTTCTTTATTTGCTCTATTTTCGTGGTTGTAGGTATTGGACGAGGTTCGGGTCGTGATTTTGGTGATCCATTATGGTGGAAGGAGCTTTAGGATCAAGTTCATGGAGTTTGGGAAGCTCAAGATGCAAAGAAGTGGAAGTTCCAAGTCTTGGCTCTTCTCTTGTGCTCCCTTCAAATGAAGTGTGTCCCCTCAATATTAAGCCTTAGCTACTGCCTACCTTGTCCTTCATCACCATCATAAATCATGTGTGCACCCCTTGAGCTTGAAGAGTTGAAGATTCGAAGAAACCCAGCTGAGTGCGGCCGCACGCGCAGAATGTGCGGGCGCACACGAGGGATGTGCGGCCGCACACCATGGTGGTGCGGGCGCACATCATGGTGGTGCGGGCGCACATCCCCTGTTGTGTGGCCGCACCAACGTGGGTCTTTTCCGATCGGATTTTGACGATTTTCTCTCTCTTCTTATACCTATTTGAACCCAATTTTTGTAAGAAGTTTTCATAAAAGAATTAGATCATTTTCTTATCTTAGTTGAGAGCTTCTCTCTCTAGATTTAGAGGTTAGTTTTAGGAGTAGATTTTAGAGAGAGAAAGTGAAGAATTTCAATGGTGATTGAGAGATTGAAGATCCAATGGTGACAATTGTATTGGAGATCTACTCTATTATCAATGAGCATTTCTAAACTCTATCTCATTTATTGTTTTGTTTAGTATTCATGTTTTGATTGGATTTTGATGATTCGATGATTGATGTTTTATTAGAGTAATTGTTCTTCTTAGATTGTTAATTGTTGATTTCTTTAATTGTTTGTTGAATTGATGATGATGTTTGAGTAGTTGTTTGGTTAGGGATTTGGTGAAGCATATGATGTAATGAATTGATGTAAATATGGGATAATTGATGGAGTTGATGATGTGATTAAACTTGGTTGATTGATCTTGTGCATGTGTGTGATTAATTAGAGAGTAGCTAACTTTGATTATTGCACTAGATTGCATTGTAAGTTCACATTGATACGGACCATTGATTTGTGGCTTGCATTTACACGATTGAGGTGTCTTGTGATGTTTCCTAGCTAGAGTTTATCGTAGTTGACGCTAGTTAGACCTCTAGGAGAATAGCTTGACATGCTCTTTTGGTTGCATGATTGATTTTCCCTCACATTGCTTGACTTAGTCGACTTTTCATTCCGATTTGCATCGTTCATTGCCATTATTTGCGGATCCTAATCCCTAGCTCTTATATTTGTTTGGTTTCTTCGTTTAGGTAGTTGTTAGAGTCACCTTTTACCCCTTGTCTTCGACCTAGCTTAGGCACATAATTGAAAGCATTTAGACATTACCGTTCCTTTGGGTTTGACCCTTGACTTAGCTCTATACTTGTATTTAGGTTTGTTGAGTGTTTATAAATTTTGTTTGGCTTAGGGAGAATTAGCCCAACGACCTAGTTTTCCCCACGTCAATGAATGTCAAACACATTCATACAAAGCTAATTGAGTTAAATGAAAGTCAAATGCAGTCTACAAAGCTAATTGAGTCAAATGAAAGTCAAACACATTCAAACTATGCTTTTTGAATCAAACTAAAGTCAAATGCATTCAACAAAGCTAATTAAGTAAAATGAAAGTCAAACACATTGAAAGAAAGCTTTTTGTATCAAATGAAAGTAAAATGCATTCAACAAAGCTAATTGAGTCAAATGAAAGTCAAACACATTCAAACAATGATTTTTGAATCAAATGAAAGACAAATGCATTCAAGAAAGATAATTGAGTCTAATGAAAGTAAAACATATTCATACAAAGCTTTTTGAATCAAATGAATGTCAAATGCATTCAACTAAGCTAATTGAATCAAATGAAATTCAAACGCATTCAAACGAAGCTTTTTGAATCAAATGAAAGTAAAATGCATTCAACAAAGGTAATTGAGTCAAATAAAAGTCAAACACATTCAACAAAGCTTGTTGAATTAAATGAAAGTTAAATGTAATTAACAAAGCTAATTGAGTCAAATGAATGTCAAACACATTATACAAAGCTAATTGAGTCAAATGAAAATTTTATTTTTGCGAGATGTTGTAAGTCAGTAACCCAGCCTCCCATAATTGCTTTGACTCTTCAATAAGAGGTCGCAAGTACACATCGAGATTCCCTTTAGGATTCTTCGGACCTGGAATTATCAAACTTAGAAACATAAAAGGTTTCTTCATGCACAATTCAGGTGGAAGATTATAAGGAGTTAAAATGACGGGCCAACAAGAATATTGCCTTCCTGTCTTTCCAAATGGTGAAAATCCTTCGGTACAAAGACCTAGTCGGACATTTCTAGGCTCCGCAACAAAAGAAGGGTACTCTTCATCTAGGTGTTTCCACGCCTCTTCATCACTTGGATGAGACATAAGGCCATGAACTCGAGGATTATCTTTATGCCACCTCATCTGCTCCGCAGTAGATCTGGTTGCATATAATCTTTGTAATCTCGGGCCTACAGGAAAGTAAATAAGAGCACTATGAGGAGAATTGTTGCCACTTTCTCTAAGTGTCTTATAACGACTTCCTTTGCAATATCGACATTCTTTGAGATCTTTGTGTTCCTTCCAAAATAGCATACATCCATTTGGACATACATGAATCTTTTGGTGCGGAAGTTCTGGCCCTTCAAGCAATTTCTTAGTCTTGTAAAAACTATCTTTCATTAAGGAAGCAACACCATCTATAGCTTTATGTGGAATATTATACTCGGACTTGATGTTTGCCATCCTTGCAGCTGCAGACAATACAGACAACTTGCAGCCATCATACAATGGCTCTTCCGCTGCCTTCAACATGTCAAAGAACATCTTGTAACTAGCATGTGGCTCTTCTTCAATATTTTCTAAACCACCTTCTAGTCCAAAGGCATCTAATACCATGTTTCTATATGGGTTCAATGCATCCTCGGTGGATATGGAACTGCTACTTTGGGATTATCTTTGGAAGTGCAGTTCACCATGAAAAACCCATTGGAAATAGTTAGGCAAAAAACCATGCCTATAGAGATGCTCCTTAATGGTATCAAGATCTTGATAAGGAATATTCGACACTGTGCACATGGACATTTCATCACACCATCTATCACGACATTCTCTTGTGTGGTAGCAAATGTAATAAATTCATTGACCTTTTCAGCAAATGTTGGACTAAGGAATTTTCCTTCTAACCGTTTATACATCCATGCTCGATCCTCCCTCATTATATAGCAGTTTCACTAAAAAATAAATGATACAAAAATCATAGACAAACTAAGTAAAGCACTTAGAAGAATGACATTCTTTTAGGTCATTTAACTATTTAAGGTCATCAAAATGAAAATTATTGTTACCAATTAACATCATATGAGAAGAAGCGTTCCCATTTTCTACACGCTATTTCTAATGAACTTGAAAAGGCTTGATTCATTTCTAATATATGTATTTATAAATTCCTAAGAAAAGAAATCACAAAAAATAAATGTTATAAGGTTTTAAGGTCTTGTAGAACCAAAATCAAGCAAATTCGGCCAAATTGGGAAGAAGCGTTCCTATTTTATACATGCTCCTTCTAATGAACTTATAAAGGCTTGAATCATGTCAAATATATGTATTTGTAACTTCCTAAGAAAATAAATAACAAAGAGAAAACAATTAATAAGGTTTTAAGGTCTGATAGAACCGAAATCAAGCAAATTCAGGCAAAATGAAAAGAAGCGTTCTCATTTTCTACATGCACTTTCTAATGAACTTGAAAAGGCTTGATTCATGTCAAATATATGTATTTATAACTTCCTAACAATCACAAAAACAATGGATTTTATAAGGTTTAAAGGTCTTGTAGAAACAAAATCAACCAAATTCGGCCCAAATGGGAAGGAGCGTTCCCATTTTCAACATGCTCTTTCTAATGAACTTATAAAAGCTTGAATCATGTTACATATATGTATTAGTAACTCCCAAAGCATAATAATCACTAAGACAAAGCAAGTTATAAGGTTTTAAGGTCCGGTAGAACCGAAATCAAGCGAATTCGGGCAAAATGAGAAGAAGCGTTCCCATTTTCTACATGCTCTTTCTAATGAACTTGAAAAGGCTTGATTTATGTCAAATATATGTATTCATAACTTCCTAAACAAAGAAATCACAAAAAAAGGATGTTATAAGGTTTTAAGGTCTTGTAGTACCAAAATCAAGCATATTCGGGCAAAATAGTAAGAAGCATTCCCATTTTCTACATACTATTTCTAATGAACTTATAAATGCTTGAATCATGTCAAATATATGGATTTATAACTGCCTAAGAATAGAAATAAAAAAAAAAAAAAAAAAGCAAGTTATAAGGTTTTATGGTCTTGTAGAACCGAATCAAGCAAATTCGAGCAACATGGGAAGAAGCATTCCCATTTTCGACATGCTCTTTCTAATAAACATGAAAAGGCCTGAGTCATGTCAAATATACGTATTTATAACTTCATGACAAAATGAATCACAAAAAAAAAGATGTTTTAAGGTCTTGTAGAACCAAAATCAAGCATTTTCGGGCAAAATGCTAAGAAGCGTACCCATTTTCTACATGCTCTTTCTAATAAACTTAAAAATGCTTGAGTCATGTAAAGAATATTTTTTTGTAAATTTCTAAGCATAGAAATCACAAAAAACAGAGCAAGTTATAAGTTTTTAAGGTCTGGTAGAACCGAAATCAAGCAAATTAAGGCAAAATGAGAAGAAGCGTTCTCATTTTCTACATGCACTTACTAATGAACTTGAATAGGCTTGAGTCATGTCAAATATATGTATTTATAACTTCCTAACAAAAGAAATCTCAAAAACAATGGATTTTATAAGGTTTAAAGGTCTTGTAGTACCAAAATTATTAACCAAATTCGGCCCAAATGGGAAGATGCGTTCCTATTTTCTACATGCTCTTTCTAATGAACTTATAAAGGCTTGAATCATGTTAAATATATGTATTAGTAACTCCCTAAGCATAGAAAGCACTAAGACAAAGTAAGTTATAACGTTTTAAGGTCCGGTAGAACCGAAATCAACCGAATTCGAGCAAAATGAGAAGAAGCGTTCCCATTTTCTACATGCTCTTTCATATGAACTTGAAAAGGCTTTATTTATGTCAAATATATGAATTCATAACTTCCTAAAAAAGAAATCACAAAAAAAGGATGTTATAAGAATTTAAGGTCTTGTAGTACCAAAATCAAGCATATTCGGGCAAAATAGTAAGAAGCATTCCCATTTTCTACATACACTTTCTAATGAACATATAAATGCTTGAATCATGTTAAATATATAGCAAGTTATAAGGTTTCACTAGTGGAAAAAAGGCCATCCGTAACGGGCAAAAAGGGCCCATCCGTAACGGGCAGCGTCCGTTACGTATGCGGCCGTTACGGATGGCCATTATTATTCGTAACGGGCACCGTCCGTTACGAATAACTACTTATTCGTAACGGGCGTTTCAGGTGCCCGTTACGAATAACCCGTTATTCGTAACGGGCGTTTCAGGTGCCCGTTACGATTAACCCGTTATTCGTAACGGGCTTTTATTTTGCCCGTTACGAATAACGTGTTATTCGTAACGGTCATTATATCTGCCCGTTACGAATAGTGTTTGATGCAATTTTTAAAAAAATCCAGCACGTGCTAGCACATGCTGGATCATTTTATCAAATAATGAGATAATTTTTTTTTTTTTACACAAGTATAATATACAGATTACTTATTTATTACACAAGTATAAAACACAAATAATTTTTTTATTACACAAGTATAATACACATTTAATATACTATAAGCAAAAATATATTCATTATCACTGCAAAATACATCAACTTGCTCATATAATAAGACTAATAAAAGAGCAAAAACAAATCATAATTATAATAAAAACAAGTTTTATCCCGACATTTGTGGTATGAGACGTTGAGTCTTAAGCTCCCTTGTGTAGATATTATATGCTCCACCTACATTCAATAATTTCAACAAACCAAAATTAACTTAATTGAAAAAAAATAATATCAAAATCCACAAGATCATTGAATCATAATTGAATCAGCCGGTAAAAAAAAAAAAATCAAAATGAACAGGACTTATTATTTGAACACTAATGATAGTACAATATACTAGTTGTTCAATCCAAATAATTAGTCCATAAAACCCCAAAGAACATAATGATCAACCCCAAAGAACATAATGATTCCAATCATTATCACCTTTCTCACCAAGTACCAAACTTTACATGTGCAATAACATATTTTTAGTTGGTTTAACATTAAATTGGAGTTGAAAAATAAATGGGTTATCAATACCAAACTAATTTGTTATGACACAATTTCTTATCAATATTCCCTAATACCAAAATCCATTATATTCCCACAAACATTTGTTTAACAACGTAATGTAGCATATTTAACAACCTAATCCGCTTCAATATTTTTCTCCATGAATTAAAAACTCTAAATACTCAATCAATATATTCAAGTATGCTTCTCATTATACTGAATACTCGGTAATGATTACGCTTCCACACTCATTATACACCGTTTACCGGTATATTGATCTAATACGATGATTAAAGTCTATAATAAGAATTAATTCGAACACTATCAAACTACCATAATCATTTACAATCTTACAATAATCTAACAATCAACAATACATAATTATAACAACATTTAGTGGTTTACCATCTCTTATACAAACCAAAAAAAAATAAACAATTAAAACAACCGAAAAGTGATACCTGGTTTGAAGAAAACAGAAAGACCAAAATCAGTTGCTTTGAGTGGCGAATCTTCAAGAGATCTTAAAAACAAGAAATTCTCAGGTTTAAGATCTCTATGCATAACCCCCATAGAATGACAATTATACACAACAGTAACAACCTGTCGAAACAACCCCATAGTGGTTTACCATCGCAATAATCCGATCAAAGAGCTCGCCGCCGGCACACAATTCCATTACCACAAATTCAACAAAAATTCATCAAAATCACTCAAATTAGAGAGCTAAAAATAATTGAGGAGATTAAAATACAAAATGAAGATAGAATTGGAATATAATCAGAAACTTTAGATCTAAAAAAAGACAATAATCATTCCTGAATTTGCAAATATTCAGCACAAAATATATCAAAAATCCAGTACCAAGAAACTTAAATCAATTAAAAACAACATAAATTTCAAAATATAAAGTTGAATCAACTCAGACAATCATCATTTGCCGCATTCAAACTGATAAATCTTTCAACATTATATTTGATGATTACAAAGAGAAAAATCTTACCTAGAAACTTTAGATCTAAAAAGGAAGAGTCCGTCACCGCCGGTTACACCTCCGCCCAAAAACGACGCCGCTTGGAGGCTCTTGTATGAAGCAGCCGGTCAAGTTGCTTGTCTCCGCAATCGCTGCTCAAGTAAACCACCATGACGGAGAAATTAAGAGGAAAGGAGAGGAGAGAGAGAGGTGAATGACAGAGAGAGAAAGGAGAGGAGAGAGAGAGGAGATGAAAGAAAGAGGAGATGAGAGATAGAGGTGAATGACGGAGAGGAGGGAGTGAGGGAGTGAAACCCTAAAAAGCCAAGTATTGGGCTCTCCTCTAATAAGTTGGGCTAAGTTTGGTCATTTATGTGTAATATAGTATTCGTAACGAGCAATATAGTGTCCGTTACGAATACTTATTTATTCGTAACGGGCAATATAGTGTCCGTTACGAATACTTATTCGTAACGGGCAATATAGTGTCCGTTACGAATACTTACATATGTATTTATAACTTCCTAAGAAAAGAAATCACAAAAAGATAGCATGTTATAAGGTTTTAAGGTCTTGTAGAACCAAAATCAAGCAAATTCGGCCATAATAGTAAGAAACATTCCCATTTTATACATGCTCTTTCTAATGAACTTATAAAATAATATATATTATTTTATCGCCTTCGTTTTATTGCTAAAAGTGATTGAACGATTATTAATTCCTTCTAATATTTCTTTTGTATAGAACAAGATGACTTGTTTTCGTTTTTATTTATTAAAACATATTATGTAAATTATTTCAATGACTCTTAATAAATTAGCAACAATTTATAACACAACTTTCTTCTAATGGCAACAAATTAAAATGTGATGTCATTTTAGCAAGAAATAGTAAAACAAGTGTCCCTCATAGCAACAACTAGAAATTTTGTTGCCAAACGTTTTGTAAAATGGCATTGCTAAATGACAACAAATAAAAAATCTGTTGTCATCTAGCAACAACAACGAGACGGCTAATTTCTAATAGGAACAACTCAAAAATTTAGTGCCTCAATTTGATTCTAAATCGCTACAAATAAAAAATTAGTTGTCAGAATTTGTTGATATATGGAAACGAGACAAAATTGATGAAATTTAGCAACAACTAGTAAGACAACTTGTTTTCAATAGCAACAAAAAAGAGATATATTGAATCAAATGAAAGTCAAATGCATTCAACAAAGGTAATTGGGTCAAATGAAAGTCAAACACATTGATACAAAGCTTTTTGAATCAAATAAAACTTAAATACATTCAACAAAGCTAATTCAGTCAAATGAAAGTCAAACACATTCAACAACGCTTTTTAAATCAAATGAAAGTCAAACACATAGATACAAAGCTTTTTGAATCAAATAAAACTTAAATACATTCAACAAAGCTAATTGAGTTAAATGAAAGTCAAACACATTCAACAACGCTTTTTAAATCAAATGAAAGTCAAATGCATTCAACAAAGACAATTGAGTCAAATGAAAGTCAAACACATTCAAACAAAGCTTTTTGAATCAAATGAAAGTCAAATGCATTCAACAAAGGTAATTGGGTCAAATGAAAGTCAATCACATTGATACAAAGCTTTTTGAATCAAATAAAACTTAAATGCATTCAACAAAGCTAATTGAGTCAAATGATAGTCAAACACATTCAACAACGCTTTCTAAATCAAATGAAAGTCAAATGCATTCAACAAAGACAATTGAGTCAAATGAAAGTGAAACACATTCAAACAAAGCTTTTTGAATCAAATGAAAGTCAAATGCATTCAACAAAGATAATTGAGTCAAATGAAAGTCAAACACATTTAAACCAAGATTTTTGAATCAAATGGAAGTCTAATGCATTCAACATATCTTTTTAACTCAAATGAAAGTCAAACACATTCAAACAAAGCTTTTTGAATCTAATGAAAGTCAAATGCATTCAACGAAGCTTTTTGACTCAAATGAAAGTCAAACACATTCAAACAAAGCTCTTTGAATCAAATGAAAGTTAAAGGCATTCAACAAAAGCTTATTGAGTCAAATGAAAGTCAAATACTTTCAACAAAGCTTTTTGAATCAAATGAATGTAAAATGTAACAACTATTAAGACGACTAATTTCTAATAGGAACAATTCAAAAATTTGTTTCCTCAATTTGTTTCTAAATCGATACAAATAAAAAATTAGTTGATAGAATTTGTTGACATATGAAAACAAGATAAAATTTGAGGAAATCTAGCAACAACTAGTAAAACAACTTGTATTCAAATGCAACAAAATAGAGATATACAAAATCAAATGAAAGACAAATGCATTCAACAAAGGTAATTGAGTCAAATAAAAGTCAAACACATTCATACAAAGCTTTTTGAATCAAATAAAACTCAAAAGCATTCAACCAAGCTATTTGAACCAAATGAAAGTCAAACACATTAAACAACGCTTTTTGAACCAAATGAAAGTCAAATGCATTCAACAAAGATAATTAAGTCAAATGAAAGTCAAACTCAATCAAACCAAGGTTCTTGAATCAAATAAAGTCAAATGCATTCAACAAAGATTTTTGAATCAAATGAAAGTCAAATGCATTCAACAAAGCTTTTTAAATCAAATGAAAGTCAAATGTATTTAACAAGGATAATTGAGTCAAATGAAAATCAAACACATTCATACAAAGCTTTTGGAATCAAATGAAAGTCAAATGCATTCAATAAAGGTAATTGATTCAAATGAAAGTCAAACACTTTCAAACAAAGTTTTTTGAATCAAATCAAAGATAAATGCATTCCTTATAGTTAATTAAGTCAAATGAAAGTCAAACACATTCAAACAATGTTTTTTTAATCAAATGAAAGTCAAATGCATTCAACAAAGCTAAATTGAGTAAAATGAAAGACAAACTCATTGAACAAAGCTTTTTGAACCAAATGAAAGTCAAACACATTCAAACAGAGCTTTTAAAATCAAGTGAAAGTAAAATGCATTCAACGAAGATAATTGAGTCAAATGAAAGTCAAACACATTCATACAAAGCTTTTTTAATCAAATGAAAGTAAAATGCATTCAACAAAGCTAATTGAGTCAAATAAAAGTAAAACACATTCAAACAAAGCTTTTTGAACTTAATGAAAGTGAAATGCAATTAACAAAGCTAATTGAGTCAAATGAAAGTCAAAACACATTTAAACAAAGCTTTTAAAATCAAATGAAAGTCAAATGCATTCAACAAGGTTTATTGAGTTAAATAAAGTCTAACACATTCAAACAATGCTTTTTTAATCAAATGGAAGTCAAATGCATTCAACAAATCTAATTGAGTAAAATGAAAGTCAAACTCATTCAACAAAGCTTGTTGAACCAAATGAAAGTCAAACACAATCAAACAAAGCTTTTTAAATCAAATGAAAGTCAAATGCATTCAACGAAGCTAATTGAGTCAAATGAAAGTCAAACACATTCATACAAAGCTTTTTGAATCAATTGAAAGTCAATTGCATTCAAAAAGGATAATTGAGTCAAATGAAAGTCAAACACATTCAAACAAAGCTTTTTGAATCAAATGAAAGTCAAATGCATTGAACAAAGCTAATTGACTCAAATGAAAGTCAAACACATACAAACAAAGCTTTTTATATTAAACGAAAGTCAAGTGCATTCAACAATGTTTTATAACTCAAATGAAAGTCAACACCTTTAAACAAAGCTTTTTGAATCAAATGAAATTCAAATGCATTCAACAAACATAATTAAGTAATATGAAAGTCATACACATTCTAACAAAGCTAATTGAGTCAAATGAAAGTGCAACACATTCAATCAAAGCTTTTTGAATCAAATAAAAGTCAAATGCATTCCACCATGATTTTTGACTCAAATGAAAGTCAAGCACCTTCAAACAAAGCGTTTTGAATAAAATGAAAGTCAAATGCATTCAATAAAGATAATTGTATCAAATTAAAGTCAAACACACACATACAAAGCCTTTTGAATCAAATGAAAGTCAAATGCGTTCAACGAAAATAATTGAGTCAAATGAAATTAAAACACATTCAAACAAAGCGTTTTATATCAAATGAAAGTTTAATGCATTCAACAAAGCTAATTGAGTCAATTGAAAGTCAAACACATTCAAACAATACTTTTTAAATCAAATGAAAGTCAAATGCATTCAACAAAGGTAATTGAGTCAACTGAAAGTCAAACACATTAAAACAAAGCTTTTTCAATCAAATGGAAGTGAAACACATTCAAACAAAGCTTTTTGAAATAAATGAAAGTGAAATGCAATTAACAAAGCTAATTGAGTCAAATGAATGTCAAACACATTCATACAAAGCTAATTGAGTTAAATGAAAGTCAAATGCAGTCTACAAAGCTAATTGAGTCAAATGAAAGTCAAACACATTCAAACAATGCTTTTTGAATGAAACTAAAGTCAAATGCATTCAACAAAGCTAATTGAGTAAAATGAAAGTCAAACACATTGAAAGAAAGCTTTTTGTATCAAATGAAAGTAAAATGCATTCAACAAAGCTAATTGAGTCAAATGAAAGTCAAACACATTCAAACATTGGTTTTTGAATCAAATGAAAGACAAATGCATTCAAGAAAGATAATTGAGTCTAATGAAAGTATAACATATTCATACAAAGCTTTTTGAATCAAATGAAAGTCAAATGCATTCAACTAAGCTAATTGAGTCAAATGAAATTCAAACGCATTCAAACGAAGCTTTTTGAATCAAATGAAAGTAAAATGCATTCAACAAAGGTAATTGAGTCAAATAAAAGTCAAACACATTCAACAAAGCTTGTTGAATTAAATGAAAGTTAAATGTAATTAACAAAGCTAATTGAGTCAAATGAAAGTCAAACACATTATACAAAGCTAATTGACTCAAATGAAAATTTTGTTTTTGCGAGATGTTGTAAGCCAGTAACCCAGCCTCCCATAATTGCTTTAACTCTTCAATAAGAGGGCGCAAGTACACATCGATATTCCCTTTAGGATTCTTCGGACCTGGAATTATCAAACTTAGAAACATAAAAGGTTTCTTCATGCACAATTCAGGTGGAAGATTATAAGGAGTTAAAATGACGGGCCAACAAGAATATTGCCTTCCTGTCTTTCCAAATGGTGAAAATCCGTCGGTACTAAGACCTAGTCGGACATTTCTAGGCTTTGCAGCAAAAGAAGGGTACTATTCATCTAGGTGTTTCCACGCCTCTTCATCACTTGGATGAGACATAAGGCCATGAACTCGAGGATTATCTTTATGCCACCTCATCTGCTCCGCAGTAGATCTTGTTGCATATAATCTTTGTAATCTCGGGCCTACATGAAAGTAAATAAGAGCACTATGAGGAGAATTGTTGCCACTTTCTCTAAGTGTCTTATAAAGACTTCCTTTGCAATATAGACATTGTTTGAGATCTTTGTGTTCCTTCCAAAATAGCATAAATCCATTTGGACATACATGAATCTTTTGGTGCGGAAGTTCTGGCCCTTTAAGCAATGTCTTAGTCTTGTAAAAACTATCTTTCATTATGGAAGCAACACCATCTATAGCTTTATGTGGAATATTATACTCGGACTTGATGTTTGCCATCCTTGCAGCTGCAGACAATACAGAAAACTTGCAGCCATCATACAATGGCTCTTCCGCTGCCTTCAACATGTCAAAGAACTTCTTGTAACTAGCATGTGGCTCTTCTTCAATATTTTCTAAACCACCTTCTAGTCCAAAGGCATCTAATAGTATGTTTCTATATGGGTTCAATGCATCCTCGGTGGATATGGAACTGCTACTTTGGGATTCTCTTTGGAAGTGCAGTTCACCATGAATAACCCATTGGAAATAGTTAGGCAAAAAACCATGCCTATTGAGATGCTCCATAATGGTATCAAGATCTTGATAAGGAATATTTCGACACTGTGCGCATGGACATTTCATCACACCATCTATCACGACATTCTCTTGTGTGGTAGCAAATGTAATAAATTCATTGACCTTTTCAGCAAAGGTTGGACTAAGGAATTTTCCTTCTAACCGTTTATACATCCATGCTCGATCCTCCCTCATTATATAGCAGTTTCACTAAAAAATAAATGATACAAAAAGCATAGACAAACTAAGTAAAGCACTTAGAAGAATGACATTCTTTTAGGTCATTTAACTATTTAAGGTCATCAAAATGAAAATTATTGTTACCAATTAACATCATATGAGAAGAAGCGTTCCCATTTTGTACACGCTATTTCTAATGAACTTGAAAAGGCTTGATTCACATCTAATATATGTATTTATAAATTCCTAAGAAAAGAAATCACAAAAAATGCATGTTATAAAGTTTTAAGGCCTTGTAGAACCAAAATCAAGCAAATTCGGCCAAAATGGGAAGAAGCATTCCTATTTTCTACATGCTCCTTCTAATGAACTTATAAAGGCTTGAATCATGTCAAATATATGTATTTGTAACTTCCTAAGAAAATAAATAACAAAGAGAAAGCAGTTAATAAGGTTTTAAGGTCTGATAGAACCGAAATCAAGCAAATTCAGGCAAAATGAGAAGAAGCGTTCTCATTTTCAACATGTACGTTCTAATGAACTTGAAAAGGCTTGAGTCATGTCAAATATATGTATTTATAACTTCCTAAAAAAATAAATCACAAAAAAAATGGATTTTTTAAGGTCTAAAGGTCTTGTAGAACCAAAATCAACCAAATTCGGCCCAAATGGGAAGAAGCGTTCCCATTTTCTACATGCTCTTTCTAATGAACTTATAAAGGCTTGAATCATGTTACATATATGTATTAGTAACTCCCTTAGCATAGAAATCAGTAAGACAAAGCAAGTTATAAGGTTTTAAGGTCCGGTAGAACCGAAATCAAGCGAATTCGGGCAAAATGAGAAGAAGCGTTCCCATTTTCTACATGCTCTTTCTAATGAACTTGAAAAGGCTTGATTTATGTCAAATATATGTATTCATAACTCCCTAAAAAAATAAATCACAAAAAAGGATTTTTTAAGGTTTTAAGGTCTTGTAGTACCAAAATCAAGCATATTCGGGCAAAATAGTAAGAAACATTCCCATTTTCTACATACTATTTCTAATGACCTTATAAATGCTTGAATCATGTCAAATGTATGGATTCATAACTGCCTAAGAATAGAAAAAAAAAAAAAAAAGCAAGTTATAAGGTTTTATGGTCTTGTAGTACCGAATCAAGCAAATTCGAGCAACATGGGAAGAAGCATTCCCATTTTCGACATGCTCTTTCTAATGAACATGAAATGGCCTGAGTGCCCGCACCAGCCTCGTGTGCGGCCGCACACCCCTGTGCGTCTCCCTTCCTTCTTTTTTCTCGAAAAATTGATACTTACTGCCTATTTTTGTGCGCACATGAATCATGATGGTGATGAGGAACAACATAGGCAGTAGCTAAAATCATTTTCAAACCCCTCAAAGTTGAAAATTCATGTGCACACCACAAAAATTCACTAAGTATCAATTTCCTCCAACATTTAAAACATGAATTTCCTATCTTACCTCTCTAAAATTCTTACCCTTTTACCTCAAATTTCGACTAGAATCGAACAAAATATGATTTGTGCCATGAACACCTTCTATTCATCATGCATACTTGTTGAATTCCAATCCTGCAAAAGGACATCCTAAAAATCCAAATAAGTAGAAAAGTAAAAGAAAAGACAAAGTAATAAAAGAAACAAAAATGAGAAAATTCAAAAATCAAAGAGAAAGGTTAGAAACTCCGGGTTGCCTCCCAGGAAGCGCTTGCTTAAGGTCCTAAGCTCGACCCTTCCTCCTAATCATGGAGGATCAAAGAACACCACCTTCTTCAAGGTGGTCGATAGAGCAAAATCTTCTTCAACTTTGAACAACTTCTCATCGTTGCTTAATGAAACTTTCACAAAATTCTTCTTTTTCATTTCTCAACTTCTTCCTTTTCCTTGCTTTCTTCGAGTCACGGGCCTTTTTCTTCGGCTTGACTTCAACATCTTTAGTCATGGAAGCTTTCTCTTCATCTTGAGGATTAAGCTTGAACCAATTTGGAAACTCAATTTCTTTCTCATCCCTTGGCTTTTGAATCACAAATTCCTCTTCACTAACATCATTAAGACTTCCACAAACATCATAAACAATCTCAAAAACATTGTTAGTAGAAGAATCAATCATGCACATACCATCAATGGAACGAGAAAGACTAGCACATGCAATATCTTGCACACAAGATAGGGATTCATGCATTGGTTTCAACTTAAAACTCTCTTCTAATTTTCCACACCTCAAAGTGATTTGACCTCCTTTGACATCTATTAAAGCTCCCGAGGTAGCTAAGAAAGGCCTGCCTAAAATGATTGGAATATGTTTATCCTCCTCAATCTCTAAAACAACAAAATCCACGGGAAAGACAAACTCTCCAATCCTTAAAGGAACATCATCAATTCTTCCCTTAGGAAGCTTAATAGATCGATCGGCCAATTGAAGTGTTATATTAGATGGTTGAAGCTCACCTAGATCAAGCCTTTTGAAGACCGAAAAGGGCATAATACTCACACTAGCCCCTAGATCACACAAAGCATTTTCAAAAACCATTTTCTTAATTTGACAAGGGATTGAAAAATTCCCCGGATCTTCCATCTTCTTCGGGAATTCACCATGGATAAGAGCACTAAAGCACTTCCCTCCTTCCACTGAACTACCCTCATCAAAATCTTCATTCTCCTCTAAGATCTCCTTAGGGAACTTAGAGTACTTAGGCATGTCGGGAATTGGCTCGGTAGAGGGTGTAGAATCATGAACATCCTTAAGAACTTCAAGGAACTTCCCAAATTGCTCATCCATTTTGAATCTCAAATATTTTTGGGGATATGGTTGATCGGGAAATCTCTCTACCTCACTCATCTTTTCAACAACACACTCTTCTCTTTTGTCAACCTCACAATAGATTTCCTTAGACTCAACCCTCTCCACTTCATTCTCCTTAGCACCACTCTCATCTCTTCCCTCTTTTGAACAAGAAACTCCCTCATCAAAATCATTTCCACCACTTGTGGCAATAGAGTACACGGGTTTCTTTGGTTCAACACCTTGGGAAGGCAAAGATGAAGGACTAGCAAAATCCTTAATAGTGCTTGCTAATTGGGTAATTTGAGTCTCAAGCATCTTATTGTGGGTCATCATCTCATTGAATTTCTTATCACTAACTGCCATATAGGTGTTAATGATCTTGGTTTGATTATCAATCAACTCTTCCAAAGTAGTCCTAGGAGAAGAAGGTTGTGAATAGGAATTTTCACCTTGAGTCTTTGGAACAAAACCGGGTGGGGGACCTCTTTGAGCGTTGTTTTGAAAATTTCCCCTTCCTTGATTGTTCCAATTACTCCTATTTTGATTTGAACCATAACCTTGATTATGGTTACCACCACCATGATTATGGTTTCCATTACCTTGGTTATGATTTACATAACCTTGGTTTTGATTACCATAATTATGATTTTGATTACCATAATTTTGGCTTTGATTTTGGCTACTATAACCTTGGTTATGGTTACCACGAGAACCTTGATTCCCTTGGTTCCTATAACCACCATTATGATTATAGTTGTCAAATTTGCCTTGGTTTTGGTAATTCCTATTCCATTGGTCTCTTTGATTATCAAACCTTTGAACATTGTTGTTTGACACAAAATTAACATGTTCACACTCATTGTTGTCAAATTCATCAACACATTCATTAGGAAAAGCACTAGAGTCATGATCATACGATCCACATGCATCACAAAACAAGCAACCCAAAGGCATGGTTGAGAGTTAGAAGGAGTACCTCTCCCCTTAAATTGGGAGGGAAGATTCGAAACTTGAGAAGGGGAAGAAGTGCTCTCCAACTTAGCTTTGATTGCGGTGACCTCCTTTCCTAAGTTTGTCATTTGGGAGGAATGGTTGTTGATTGCATTTAGATGGTCCACCGAGTACAATGAAGATTGCTTTCTTGAAGAGTCCCTCTCCCCATCTTGCCAATCCCTATAATATGTCACCACGTCCTCAATGATGTCCACAACTTCTTCTTCGGTTTTGTTCATGATAGGGCCCCCGGCCCCTCCATTAAGGCATGACTTGCCTTGGGGACTTAAACCGCCGTAGAAGATTTGGATCACTTGGTATGTGGGGATTCCGTGGTGAGGGCACTCTCTTTAATACTCTTTGAATCTCTGCCATGCTTCGTAAAGGCTTTCACTCGGCCTTTGCTTGAACCCTTGGATCAAGGCTCTTGCCTCCGCCGTCTTCTTTTGGGGGTAGAAGCGGGACAAGAAAGCCTTTGTAACATCGTCCCAAGTTCTCAAGGAGTTGGGTTTCACCTCTTTGTCTAGCCACTCAAAAGATCTTCCTATTAGAGAGAAAGGGAACAACTTGAGGCGGATGGATTCTTGAGAAACCCCATTGACTTTGATGGTGTTGCAATATTTTTCAAATTCTTTTAGATGGTTCAATGGGCTCTCATTCTTAGCCCCACTATATTGCCTTCTCTCAATCAAGGTGATCATTGCCGGCCGGATTTCGAAGTCATTTTCCGGAGTAGTAGGTGGAGCTATTCCGCTCTCAAACCTATATGCCCCGGGCACTCCAAGCTCCTTCAAGGCTATTCTAGGATTTTCACCCATTCCTTGCTCTTCTTGAATTTCTTCTTCACTTGAAGAGCTATAAGCCAAGGATCTATTATCCACTCTTCTTCTTGAAAGAGTCCTCTCAATTTCCGGATCAAGGGGAACAAGGGAACGATCACGGGTTCTATGCATGCAAAACTCAAACAAAAATATTAGTAGCACGGCTACAAGTGTAGCCTAAAGAAACAAAATCTTTTTGTATTTTGCAAATGAAATGAAATAGACTCAACAACAACATGCACTTAAAGCACCATTCCCCGGCAACGGCGCCATTTTGATGGGAAGGAGAACGGTAGGTCGTTGGGCTACCACCCCACCCTATCAAACAAAATTTGTAACTTAACAAGCAAACCCCTATTTAGCGTAGTGGTAAGTCAAGGTCGAACCCAAGGGAATGGAGATCATATGCACGATGCCTAAATCAAGCTATTTCGAAGTCAAGAAGGGGTTTGAGGTAGAACTAAGGCTAAACTAGGTGATGCAAAAGCTTATATGAAATCAATCTAAAACACTAGGGCAATGGATCCACATGCAATCGTAATGGAAACGGTAATTTGGGAGGTTAAACCGACTAAGTCAAGTGATATGAAGGAAGATCATCATGTATCCAAAAGAGCATACTAAGATGGTTCAGATAGAGGTCTAACTAGCGTCAACTACGCTAAACACTACCTAGGGAACGTCACTGTAGACACCCATTTGTGTCTCCCCAAAACCAAAACCAGTGATGAATACCTTGCACGTCGTGTTATAATCGAAATAGGTGAAAGTGATTCGAAAGTCAAGTGTCTCGGTTTAGTTTTAATTAATTTCTTCTCTCTTTGTTTTTGAAAATGACTTTATTTATTTGAAAACGTCCATTTCAGTTTATTTTGGTCCATGATAAGGGTCCAATAATGGTGTAGTTGGATGGGGCTTGAAAAGACCTTTCCAACGATATATTATAAGCCCAATTCCGATGAATATTGAGGAAGTTATGGCCAAAATACTAAACTGAGCCCAGTGCTTTATTTTAATACGGCCCAATGATCTAGAGGAGGGCCCAATATTAATTACTATTCCTAAAATTATTAGGATTAATTATAGTTTTCTAGAAGTTTCTAGAAAGTTCTTTTTAATTCTAATATTGATAGGATTAATAATTAATTATCTTTAAAGGTTTTTTATTTGGAATAAAATAATATTTTGTTATCTTAAAATATGTATTTTATCTTCTGTACGGATTCCGTAGATCAAGTTGATTAAAGATCGGATTCCGTGTGAAGAAAAACGCGCTTATACAGGCTGTCGCCGCGCGACAGACCCTGTCGCCTCGCGACAGACATTGTCGCGTCGCGACAGAGTTAATTCCTGGCGACAGCGTGGAGTTTTATTCCTTATCAAATTCCGTGATTTTCCGGATTATTTTCATTATAAATAGCGTCCGAATTCCTGTTTTCAGAATCATCAATCACTATCAATTCTTATTCTTTTCTCTCTTGAGCAATTTATGCTTTCTTCTTCTCTTTTTCTAAATTAGTTTTTACATACAATATTCCGCATACACAAGACTTAGAGTCATTTAGCCAAGTTCGAAGTTGCCTTCGCCCTAGACGTGAAAGGTTGATATTTTCTGAGGGTTTGGTCCAAAACTAGTCAAATCTTATTTAATTTGATTTTAAATTAATTATTTAATTATTCTTTATTATTTTCATTGAAGTTTACTAACTTGTGTATTTTGTTGTTAGAAAGAGGTACGAGGCTTCAAAGTAAGTAGATTAGCTTACTTCCTATTTCTTTCACAATGTAGATTGCATGCTTATTGTTTGGGGATTTTTTACCCTAGACATGTGGACCAATGAGGAAGCGCCACGTGTCACAAGGTGTCGTGTCATCCTAGACCAACCCTAAATAGACACGTGGCGACTCCAGATAACCCTTACGGAATTGCGGCCTTCAAAGCCCAATTCCCGAGAAATTCGCCTTTTGACGGCGCAGCCCACCAGTCCTAGGTTAAATGACCTAGGATAGGGCACCTTTCCCAAGGACCCTATAAATAGGGAGATATTCCCCCCAAAATGAGGGACATTCAGAAATTTACCCAACATTTATTACATCCTACTTTCTCTCTCATCAGAGAACACCTGAGCTTGGAATCCAAGCAGATCCCCACCTTAAATTCCGCATTTATTATTCTCCTTCAAGTTACTAACTTGAGCGTTGGAGGCGGAGCACCACCCCAACCGGTGTCTCCGTTGTTTTTGCAGGTACAGAAGCCCTCAGGACCAATCTTCGAGCTGTAACTCTCCCAAGGGACGAAAACACCCAAAACATTTGGCGCCGTCTGTGGGGAGAGTACCTCAAGATGGTTCAAAATTCTGTACCAAATCTCAATTCCATTTCTCTGCATCCGGGTACTCAGACGGGTAACCCGGAAGACTTACAACCGGTTAATCAGCCGGTGGGATTCAAAATCCCTCGATCTCCACCTCAGCCTCAGCCAGAAGTATTCACTGAGGAGGAGGATGAGGAGGAAGACAATGATGTTGAGACCTACATCTCCAAGAACGGCTCTCTCATCTCAAAATCCATCCGTTCCAGGGATCAGCTGGAACGAAATCTGGATCAGGCGGGTCCTAGTAGCCGGCCAACTGGGAGGTCAGACGGGGAAACCCGGAAGGCCAGAGGAGAAGCCCCAGTCACCCGGAATGAGCTCATGAAGTTCATGAATTCCTTCAAGGGTGAGATCAAGGATATGATCAACAACAAGGCAGGCTCTTCCAAGAGTCAGCCGGCTAAGAAGACTCCCACTAGTGGGAAGAAGAAGAAGCCAGTCAAGGACAGGCAGCCAACTCCTCATCCAAAGGAGAAGGCAGCCGCAAAACTTGACTGGACCAAGGTCTTGATGCCTCGGCGATCTCAGCCGGATGGTAAGAAGGCCTCAACCTTTGATGCCCGGGAGGTCATCAATCGTAGGAGGCAGGAGCAGTCCGAGTCAGCTTCTACCTCAAGCTTTCCGGACAGCTTCAAGCAAGCATCTGCAAGGAACTCTCTTTCCTTGCATGAGAGTCGGACAGGCGGAAAATCCGTCAATACCGAACCTCAGCTAATGATAGGGTCTATGCCCTACGCACCCCAGGCGCAGTATGGGCAATACGGCCTGCAATTCATGCAGCCACCCCCATTCGGAGGTCAGGCGGCATATCCCAGTGCTCAGCCACTGGACTGGCAGCTCCGGCTGATGAGGCTAGGCGAACAGCCGTCTGCCTTTGCAGCCAATATAACCGAGGCGGCCCAGCCGGCCAAGGTTAAGAATATCTTGGTTGGTGCTTATGATGGCACCACCAATCCTGAAGATCACCTGATGGCATATACCAACCTGATGTGTCTACAAGGTTGGGATGATGCTACCTGGTGCCGTTGTTTTCCGGCTACATTGAAGGGCATTGCCCAACAATGGTTTGGCAACTTGCCAGCCGGGTCTATTGACTGCTTCAAGAAGCTTGCCTTCTTGTTTGCCTCCAACTTCTCAATGAACATCCCTGCTAAGAAGACAAGTTTAGACTTGAGCACTATTAAGCAGGGGGAGAGGGAAGGGCTACGCTCATATGTCAGGCGGTTCAACCTGGTTAGAATTCAAATCCAGGGGCTGTCTGATGAGGTAGCATTTACAGACTTCTTCAAGGGTCTGAGAGACGGGTCAGCTTTTAAGTTTGACCTCGTCAGAAAAGGGGCCTTTACATTACAGGCGGCCTTGAGGGAGGCGGAAAGCTATATACAAGCAACCGACCTCTGTACGTCTGGTAACCAGTCGGGCTCCAAGAAGTCTGACAAACAAAAAGAGAGCCGGTCTGCTCAGCCGGCGAAGAAAAAAGAAGAGAGCAAGAAAAGAAAAGAAGTCTGGGCGGTCAGCGACTCTGAGCAGCCGTCTCAGAAAAAGAAAAAAGAGTTTAAACCGTACGTTCCCCGGTACGAGTTTAACAAAGATTGTAACTCCATCCTCATGGAGGTAAAGGACCGGCTGTCCATTGAGAAGCCGAATCCGATGAAGAGTTCCGTTCAATCTCGGAACAAGGGCAAATATTGTCAATTCCATGAGGAAGTTGGCCACGATACCAACGACTGCTTTAGTCTACAGCGGACGTTGGACCGTCTGGCTGACAAAGGGCTTCTGAAGTCCTATATTTCCAAGTCCCCAGCCGGGGCAAAGAAAAAGAACAAGGGGCAGTCCTCTAAGGCTGCCTCCCAGCCGGCAAGTAGTTCGGAAACAGACAAGGATCCGGTCTACACCATTGCAGGCGTGTTCTCTTGTGGTGGTCCTACCATCCGGGGCACCAAAAGCCATCTTCGAAAGATGGATAAGGATGAAGAGGAGCAGGCATCCGCCAGCTCCACCTTTCCGGATGTCCTTATTACTGAGAAGGACAGGGGCAGCGTTCGCCGCCCACATGATGATCCGGTTGTCATCGAATGCAAAGTTGCCAACCAGCTGGTTGGGCGTATCCTTATTGACACCGGCAGCTCATCAGACATCATCAGTCTCCGGTGCTTACAGAAGCTGAAATACAACTCCAGCAGTATGCATCCGGTCACCCACCCTCTGGTTGGCTTTGGGGGTGGGATGGTCTATCCAGCCGGCAGAATTGACCTACCCATCCGGCTGGGAGAGAAAGGTCAAGGACGACACCTGGTCGTCAGATTCTTGGTTGTTGAGGAGTTGACAGCCTATAACATCATTCTTGGGAGGCCAACTCTCAATGAGGCCAAGGCGGTAATAATCCCGTCTCTCATGCTCATCAAGTATGAGAAGGATGACGGTTCTGTTGGTTCCCTGAACGGGGATCAGAAGACGGCTAGGGAATGCTACCTCTCAGCCGTCAAAGATACTGTGGCCGCAGACGGCCAAGGGAAGGAACCAATAGATCTTGACCATGTCAAGGATGCTTCCTCACCTCCACCAGCAGCCGGTAAAAAGAGAAAAGTTGCAGATCTGGTGGTGGTAAAGAAAGAAAAGAAATAGCAATCACTGACCGGTGAACGGTCAGATGAGCTCCGTCCCCAACCGGCTGGTGAAAGTATTGATCTTGTTTTGGATGATAGCCTTCCAGAACGAACTGTTAAGGTTGGGACGGCTGCTAATGTTGTTCTGGGTGCAGACTTGCACCTTTTGTTGAAAGAATTCAAAGATGTGTTTGCCTTTGAAGTGGAAGAGATGCCAGGTATTAGCCCGGATCTCGCTGTCCACAAACTCGCCGTGGATCCAAAAATGAAGCCCATCCGGCAAAAGAAGAGGAACCACGGTGAAGAAAGAAGTCAGGCGGCAGCTGCCGAAGTTAAGAAGCTGTTAGACGCCAGGTTCATCCGGCCATGTAATTTCCCCGACTGGGTGGCAAACGTTGTTCTTGTAAAGAAGCCGAATGGAACCTGGCGGATGTGTGTAGATTACACAGATCTCAACAAGGCATGCCCCAAGGATAGTTACCCACTGCCAAAAATTGACAGTCTGGTTGATTCAACAGCCGGCCATGCCTTGATGAGTTTCATGGATGCCTATTCCGGCTTCCATCAGATACCCCTGTGGAGAAAAGATCAAGAAAAGACGGCCTTCGTCACTGATCAGGGGTTATTTTGTTATACTGTGATGCCGTTTGGCTTGAAAAATGCGCCGGCTACATTCCAACGGATGATTAATACAGTCTTCATTAATCAAATTGGGAGGAATGTAGAGGCGTATATTGATGACATGATAGTCAAATCCAAGCAGCAGATGGATCATCTTGCTGATCTCCGAGAAACCTTCACCACACTCAGGCGGCATAAGGTTATGTTAAATCCTAAGAAATGCGTTTTTGGTGTTGAGTCTGGGAAGTTTCTCGGATTCCTGATTGATCAAAGGGGGATAGAGGCTAACCCTGAGAAGATACAGGCGGTAATTGACATGAAGTCACCCCGCACTGTCAAAGAGGTTCAGAGACTTACCGGTTGCCTGACCGCCTTGGGGAGGTTCCTCAGCCGGTCAGGTGACAAATGCCTTTATTTCTTCCAAGCAATCAGGAAGAAGACTAGATTTGAATGGGGGGATGATGCTGAGACGGCATTTCAGAAATTGAAAGAACACTTGCACTCTTTGCAAAGACTTGTTAGTCCTTTGCCAAGAGAGAAGTTATATATGTACCTAGCCGTCTCAGACCATGCTCTCAGTGCCGTTCTCCTTGCTGAACGAGACGGTACGCAGCTCCCGGTATATTTCATTAGTCATGTGCTAAAGAATGCTGAACTCCGGTACCCCATGGTGGAAAAATTTGGCCTTGCTCTATACATGGCCTTCAAAAAGTTGAAGCCATACTTCTTGGCCCATCCGGTGGTAATCTACACCGACCAGCCCCTCAAGCGGCCAATGTCCACCCTGGAGTCATCCGGTAGAATGCTTAAATGGGCTATTGAAATGCAAAGTCTGGAAATGTCTTTCGAACCAAGGAAAGCAGTGAAAGGTCAGGCGTTTGCCGACTTCATTGTTGAAATGACTCGTCCGGCTCTTCCGGATAATACTGATCAGGTTTGGAAGGTGTATGTAGACGGGAGCTCTACGAAGAATGGCTGTGGTGCAGGGATAGTTTGTGAATCTCCGGAAGGGGATAGATATGAGTATGCACTGCGGTTCAAGTTCCAGGCCTCGAACAACGAGGCGGAGTATGAAGCCCTGTTGGCCGGTATCCGCATGTGTAAGGCAGCAGGAGCAACTAAGATTGACGCCTATTCTGATTCTCAATTGGTTGTTAGCCAGTATGAGGGCACTTATGAAGCGACCCATCCGGCAATGATCAAATACCTTCAGGCTGTCAGAAGTGAGGCTGGGACACTTGAGGAGTTTAAGTTGAATCAAGTGCCCCGGTCAGATAACCATCCGGCGGATGCACTGTCAAAATTGGCTTCATCCGCCTGCCATGATACGCCTCGGTCAGTCTTTTGGGAAGTTCTTGAAAAACGAAGTATTTATGAAGAGCCCATTGGAATTCTGGATCGAAGTTCTACTTGGATGGACGGCATCCGGGCGTATCTTGCAGATGGCACGCTCCCTGATGCACCTCAGGAAGCAGCCGTCATGAAAAAGAGGGCAGCAAACTTCGAGTTAAGAAACGGAGAACTCTTCAAGGCTGGTTTTCTCAAGCCCTTGTTGAAATGTGTCACCCCAGAAAAGGGAAAAGAAGTACTCGAAGAGCTGCACGCGGGATTTTGCGCCTCCCATATAGGTGGCAAGTCCCTAGCCGTCAGAGCCAGGCGGCACTATTTTTGGCCTACCTTAGAGGCAGATGCCAAGGAATTTGTGAAGAAATGTGACAAATGCCAAAGGTTTGGCAAGCTAATACATCGCCCGGCTACTGATCTGACGGCAATCCACAGCCCAGTCCCGTTTGCTAAAAGGGGGATGGACATATTGGGTCCGTATACGCCTGCTCCAGGCGGAAAACATTATATTTTGGTGGCTGTGGATTACTTCACCAAGTGGGTGGAGGCGGAGGCAGTTAAAAACATCAAGACAAAGGATGTCATCTCCTTCATATGGAAGAATATAATCACCCGGTTTGGGGTACCTATGTCTATGGTGTTTGATAATGGCCCCCAGTTTGAAACGCCCCAGCTCAACACTTGGTTAGGAGATCAGGGCGTTTCAAGCTATTTTGCCTCAGTCGGTCGTCCTCAAGCAAACGGCCAGGTTGAAGCATTCAACAAACTCATCTCAGACGGGATTAAAAAGAAAATTGAAAGAGCCGGAGGTCTGTGGGCTGAAGAGTTAATTCACGTGTTATGGGCCATCCGAACAACTGCTAAAGGGTCAACCGGGGAAACCCCGTTTCTCATGGTATACGGGGCAGAAGCCGTTTTACCTATTGAACACTATGAGCCTACGCTCAGAGTAATGCTCTATGATGAAGAGGCAAATTGGGAGGCCATGCGGCTGGCATTGGACTCCCTCCCGGAACGTAGGGGCAATGCTGCCCTACGACATGAGATATACCGTTTGAGAATGACGAGAGCCTACAACAAAAGAGTGCACAAACGCCCCTTGAAAGTGGACGATTTTGTGTTACGGAAAATGGAGGCAACCGGTAGGGCCAATGAATTCGGAAAGCTAACTCCCAATTGGGAAGGCCCCTACCGGATCTATGAAGAAGTTAGGGATGGCACGTACCGCCTGGAAACTCCAGACGGTAGACGCCTGCCTAGAACTTGGAATGTAGACAACCTGAAAAAGTACTACTTCTGAGTATTGTAAATTTTTTGTAACAAAGTGTTAATGAGAAATGCTTTTGTTTCATTTATTGTCTTTAAATTTTCCGTCTGGGTTTACCCAAACTACTGTCTACAATGAATAAATAACCGGAGGCCAATGGCCAGATAAAAACTAAGTTTTATACTTAGTGCATGATAACAAAAGTCCATAGTGACAAGAGGCTAACAGCCGGATCCTAAAGCTAAGCACAAAACCGTTTAGCAGCTACCCAACCGGTCTAGAAGCTAGACCTGAGGCCAAGGGCCAGATGGTTGTTTATTTTCTTGAAATTCGTCTATCCTACTGCGGCTATAGACGTCCGGCGACACCCCTCCGGGTGCAATCGTCGCAGAGAACAGCCCCCATGCCTGTTCTATAATCTCATACAGGCGGCGACAATTGAGTGGCTTGAATAGCCAACTCATAGCCACTTGTGCCTTTTTGTTTCTCTAAAGTAACCTCTAATTAGAATTTTCCGGCTACAATTATCAGCCGGAGAAACATTGAATGTTTTTACTTAGAGAAATTTTTTCCAAGTTGTGTATTTCAGGGGCAAACCCCTATTTTACCTAAACAGCTGCAAAGAGAACCCAAACGGTTTGACACCGACTGGGGCAGAGGCTGCGTGCCTACTATTTGGCCGGCTGTGCGCCTGGTTCGGGGCAGTCTATTAAGATTGGTTGCCTTGATATGAACCAGCCGCACAATCGTCCAGGGGCAAGTATAGCCGGAAAAGAGTTTGCCGCATGCTTTTTATAAGTTAGGCAAATTCACAAGTATATGTTAAGCATATATGAAAAATTGAAAAACAAAAAATTATGCAAGTATAAGAAAACCGACTGGGTCGGTATACTTCATAAAATAAATGGCTCTAAGGCCAAGAATAATTGTTAACCGGATACACATCCGGAGTACATGGATACAAAAAATAAAAAAGAAAAATTACATAGTTACTCGGCTCGCAGGCCGGAAAAACAAGGGTGGCATACTGCCGCAGAAAGGAAGAGGGAGCTACGCTGCTGGCTCGTCCGGCTGGGCTCCTGAAGGACCATCATCCGGAATCTCAACCGTTTCCGGCTGATTTTCCTTGTTCACTATGTTGATGATCTCATCCAGGTCCGGCTCCTCAATGTCGGAGACCTCGAACCTGTTCTCCAAGGCCCAATCCTTGAAGCTAGCCGGTGCAGTATCCTGAAGGACTTTGGCGTCGTACACCTCAGTGGCGTAGTTGTACCTCAGCTTGTAGACTTCAAAGTCTACTTCAGGATAGAGAAGCCCCCATGCATAACGCAGGCGGATCTCATTGTCCCGCTCATTCTCCTTAATGAGCCGGGCCTGCTCCGCCTGGAGCTCAGCAGCATGTTTGCCCTTCAAACTGGCAAGTTCCCCAATCAGCCGGGACTTGTCAGCTCTAAGGGAGACGTTTTCTTGGTCGGCTCCCTCCAATGCCTTGAGGTCGGAGCCGGCGGTTTTCAGTTGCGCCTCCAGCTCTTGAATCTTGGCGTTTGCCTCGTCGTTGGCAGTCGTCAAGGTCCTCACCAGCTCCTCCTGTTTCATCTCAAGAGCTTTAATCTCAACATCAAAGTTTATATAGGCATATTCAGCAGAGTTGAGATTAGCTTGAGCCCTTCTTTTGGCATCAGTTACCTCTTCTTGTTTTTTCCGGAAGGGCAACCGGAGTCCATCCACCCGGACCATAACCTGATCAAGGTCATCCGGGAAAACAAACACTTAGCAGATTTTCAAGAAATAAAAGAAATTGAAATGCTAAGAAATGAAAAAGTTCCGGCTCCACTTACCTCCGCCAGCTGCCCCAGGATATGGTCGAAATCGACCTCGTGGCGGTTGGGTATGGAGTTCTTCTCCGACTGGGTGAGAGTCCTCACCATCCGTTTCCCAAACCCAGCCAGGTCTGGGGCAGTAGAAGGGGCAGAAGTAGCATCTGCAGCATAAGAAGGACTTGGTGAGAGACTGGCAGCATATTGGGCATTCATTCTTTGCCGGCTACTCATAGAACCCCCGGAAGGGTCAGTCATAGTCTTGACGCGCATAAAGTCAAGCGGCCAAGGAATTTGTATCTTACCTTTGGAGCTCTCTTTTGCCGGCTCCTCTCCAGCGACTGCAGCACCACCTGCAGCCTTGGGTGGCTCGCCACCCTTCGATGCTTCAGGAGCATCCGGCTTTTTCTTGCTCTTCTCTGAGTTTCCACTCAGAGTAGCCATTGCCTCGGGGCCCTTACCCCCGGTTGTTGGAAAACCTCTGGCATTAACACCAGAGGATGTTGAAGTCGTTTTTCTGCCGGACTTAGGAGCCGGCTTCTGGAGGTTGTCTTCTCCAGGCCTTTTCAGGACCTTGGTTACTGACCGGGGAAGAATGCCGGATGGAGTCTGCAAAAACAGCGAAAATGTCACTCATCCGGTGATTAAAAAGAAGATAAATAATTCAAGTAAGGAGAGAAGATCTTACCCCTCCCTTCTTGGCCTCTTTGGCCTCAACATTAGCCTTCTTGGCCAGAATGTTTTCTTTGCGGAGAAGAGCCGCAGATTTCTGAGGGGTCTTAGCCGGATCGACCATCCTCTTTGCTTCCTCTGCACAAAAAACATCAAGTGTTAGAATCAAAACAAGTTCAAGGCATGAAAATAAAAAGCAGACGGAAGAGAAGCCGGTGGAGTGAGATTAGCTACCCTTGGGAAACATTGTGCTCAGCCCGCAGGCGGACAAGAATCTCTCGTCCTTAAAGAAATCCGGATGGGGGATCCAATTTTTGGGAACCACTACCTGAGACCCATCCCCCAAGGGCTCAGTGGTTGTCTTGAAGAACTCCGGCTCTATAATTTGCTCTCTGGCATTGGAAGTAAGAGCCGGGCGAACTGCCTTCTGGCCTATCAATGCCGGCTCCTTATTGTAGCGCCGGAGGATCTTGTTCATCCTTAGACTTGGTGAAGAGACCAAGTACCATTTATCTTTCCAGCCGCCCCACTTGGACACCTTGTCCAAAGACATCAGGTATTCCGGGAGCGTGGAAATGGTGTACCACGCTCCAAACCCGCCTGGGGCACTTTTAAGATAGTGCATATGGGCGAAGGCGGTAAAGCTGGGCTCTATGTCCTGGAGCTCGCAGGCGGCAATATAACTTAGGATATTGACCCAGGAGTTAGGCGTCAGCTGCCACACTCCCAGATCATATCCCTTCAGAATCTTCCGGATGCCGCGGTGGAGGGGGAAGCGAAGGCCGGCTTCAATTACCGCCTCGTAGCAGACAAAGTAATTGTCTGCGTTCTCAATGTCGTCTCCCAGGCCAGAACAGCATTAGCCGGAGGGACAATGATGTCCCATTCCTCCCCAAACGGGTGCTACTCTTTGAATGCCTCGAAGCCGCTTTCAAGGAGAGCTATGTCCCCTGGCTTCATCCGGGTTTTGGTGGGATCCGGGTTTACATTCTTCTTAACCGTTTGGCGATAAGCCTCGGCGAGATCCTCTTCTTCCTCACCGGATCCCTCTTGTACTTCAGCTGCTTCATCAGCTGAGTTATTCTGCTCAGGGGAGGAGGCGGTATCCTCACCGTCTCCCCCAGAATTGCTGCTACTGCTGGAGGTAGTCGGGGTGTCCTCAGCTGAGGTGCTTTGCTCAGCCGCCTCGTGGTCCTCCTCTCTTACTACCTCACTTGCGGGCACTTCCCTAGTGCGCCGCCTCCTTGGCTTGGTAGCCGTCTGTTTTGTTCTAGCCATTGTGTCCTGTAAAGACACAGAGAGGGAAGAAGCCGGAGATGAGCAAAGCACTCCAGAAACTCCAGACAAGGCACCCCCGGTTCTAGACTCAGCCGATCCCGGTGACCGACTGAGTGTCCTAGGCAGTGCCGTGTGTGCAAATGGAGAATTCATCTTATTTTTGTTCAAGTTTTTGAAAATTAATGTATACAGTCGGAATTCGATGTATACAAGCTCAAGAAAAAAGAAAAAGAAAAAATGGAAGACTTAAAGAAAGGAAACGGATGGTTACCTTACTTTGAGTTCTGGAAAGAAAATCTGGAATGCAACCGGTGACCGGGTGACTTTGAAAGAGCACACGGAAATCTGGAACTTGCTTGAACGCAACCGGGATCAGAGCACCTCTCTCTAAAAGCTCTCTTTTCTCTCTCTAGAAAGTCAAAATATGCAAAGTAAAGAAGAGAGAGGAGGGGGGGGGGGGGGGTAAAACCCTATTTATAGGGGCTGAAACGGCGTCAAAGCCGTCAAAACCCCCGTTTTTTACTGTTCCCCCCTCGTTGAGTGACGCGTGTCACAGGTCCTACGTGGCCTGCCACGTGGCACCTGTGAGGGGCAAATGTTTGGGGATTTTTTACCCTAGACATGTGGACCAATGAGGAAGCGCCACGTGTCACAAGGTGTCGTGTTATCCTAGACCAACCCTAAATAGACACGTGGCGACTCCAGATAACCCTTACGGAATTGCGGCCTTCAAGGCCCAATTCCCGAGAAATTCGCCTTTTGACGGCGCAGCCCACCAGTCCTAGGTTAAATGACCTAGGATAGGGCACCTTTCCAAGGACCCTATAAATAGGGAGATATTCCCCCCAAAATGAGGGACATTCAGAAATTTACCCAACATTTATTACATCCTACTTTCTCTCTCATCAGAGAACACCTGAGCTTGGAATCCAAGCAGATCCCCACCTTAAATTCCGCATTTATTATTCTCCTTCAAGTTACTAACTTGAGCGTTGGAGGCGGAGCACCACCCCAACCGGTGTCTCCGTTGTTTTTGCAGGTACAGAAGCCCTCAGGACCAATCTTCGAGCTGTAACTCTCCCAAGGGACAAAAACACCCAAAACACTTATTATTGTTTTATAATTCCTAGTGTTTTGGGTGTTTTTGTCTCTCGGGAGAGTTACAACTCGAGGACTGGTCCGGAGAGCTTCTGTACCTACAAAATCAACGGGGACACCGTTTGGGTGGTGCTCCGCCTCCAACGCTCAAGTTAGTAACTTGAAGGAAAGGAAAAGGTGCGGAAATTTAGGAGGGGATCTGCTAGGTTTTCTAGCTCAGCTGTCTCTATCAAAGGGACAGTTTATGTAATAAATGAAGGAACGTGCCCTCCAAAAGAGGGGAATCTCCCTATTTATAGGGTCATTGGGATTCGTGCCCCTGACTAGGTGACAGAACCCTAATCAGGGATGGGCTGCGCCGTATTACGGCTTTTTCGGGATTTGGGCCTGAAGGCCGACATTCTCCCCAATATCTGGGAAGACACGCGTCACACAGGGATAGGTCCACTTTGGTCCATCCCCGGGCTGACACGTGTCACCCTCTGATTGGGCCACGTGTGAGGGGTAAAATTACCCTAAACATTTGCCCCTCACAGATGTGACGTGGCACGCCACGTGGCATCTGTGACACATGTCACGCTACGAATGGTGGTAATTTTACCGCCCATTTTTAACTTTTCAAATTTTGGGTAAAGTATGGGAATACCCCTTCTTTTACCCCCTATATATAGGCGTTTTACCCTCAGATTCTCATTTATGCTTCATATAAATTTCAGAGCAAACTTAGAGAATTTCTTGAAAGAGAGGTCAGAAGTCATCCGTCTGAGTCAGGCGTAATTTTCCGAAGAAACTCAGTCGCATCAACACAGGCGGACCCGTCTACCTTCAGATATCAAATCTAAAGGTACCGTCTCTGACTCTTTCAGCTCTTTTTCATTTTTCCGTTCGTATATATTCCTTGCAATAAATGGATTCATCACCAACACACACGGCACAACCTAGGGTAGAATCCAGCCGTTCACCAGGGACGGCTGAGTCTAGGACTGGTAGTGCCGTCTAAGGGTGTTGGGACCACCCTCATGCTTGGATTCCGACCATTCGCGCGTCTGTGCAGGACACAATGGCTCGGACAATACAGACGGCACGAGATCCAGATTATAGAAGTGATGGCTCAGGCGGCCAAACGCCTGAGAGGGAGACGTCTGGCTCTAGACACCAGACGGCTCCAGAGAGATCTCCGCCGCGTGGCCCCCCAACTCCTCCAGATTCCTTTTTGGAGGAATGTGACCAAAGCGTGGAAGAGATCCACGACCAAGGCGGTGCGGAGGCCGTCTCAGTTTCCTCATCCTTATCTGGGGAGGAGACGGAAAGCAGCCTCAACGCCTCTTCTTCAGACGACATTGATGATCTTCCTCCGTTTGAGGATAGTGAAGAAGAAGAGATGAAGACGTGGAAAGAGAAAGACGATCCCTTTAAGATCCACGTCTCCTCAAAGGAAATTGACCTTATGGAAAAAGGTCTTGATAAGTTCCTGCAAGCTCACCCCATGGGAGACGGGTGGAACCTAAGGGTGCCTCCCCCAGACGACACCATCTCTTGGGAAGACGATCAATGCAACACAGACGGCTATTTCGGCTGCTATGAGGCGACGTTCAAGGCGGGGCTTCGCTTCCCCCTTCACCAGGCGGTGAAGGCAATTTTGAGAGGCTACGGCCTCGGAGTCTGGCAACTTACCCCCAATTCTTAGGCAAACATATTGGGGTATGTTGCCGCCTGTGAGTTTCAAGGGGTTCACCCCGGCTGGGAGGCATTTGCCAAAATGCACTATCTAAGTCGCAACCCAAGCGGGTACAGAGCGTGGTATACTCTGACCACGTTCCCCCAATATATGATGACCTTGGACAAGGTGTCCAAGTTCGACGGCTGGAAACACAGGTTCTACCTGTGTACGGCTCCTACCAGGCGGGAGAATTCTGAACTCCGCCGGTACAATAAAAAGCCCGAGTTAATGGGGCGAAAATGCTGTCTGCCTCGAATCCCGGATGAGGATTACGACGCAATAATTGAGGCTGATCTCTTTGGCCTTGAAGACGCAACTCTGTCTACAGGCGAGACAATAAAGGTTCCAAAAAATTGGATCCCCAAAAGCGCCTGGTTCAGAGATGAATGTTTCCTAGCCACCTGCGGGCTAGGGCACATGTTTGATAGACGTATGCGCTTGCCTTGCTTCCGTATGTATTAATTTTGTATCGGAAGTTTATTTTAATTGTATTCTAACTGTTTTCTCGCCTGAACTTGCAGAAGACGCATTAAACATGCTGCCAGAAGAGAAAACCACCAGGCGGTCCTCCGCTCAGATCCGCCGAGACTTGGCGGAGGCTCAGGCGAAGGAGCTCAGGGCCAAGGTAACCGCCTGACCTCTTTTAAACGTTTTCTTTCAAAGTTTCCTTTCTTCGCCTGCTGACATTATGTTGTAATTTCCCAGGGAGGCATAATAGACAAGACGTTTGAGAAAAGTCTCAAACGGGCTAGGGAGGAGACGCCTGTCTCTAAAAAGTCCTCCAAGAAAGCCGCCTCCGTGACCACCCCTGATGCCCCGTCTGGGAGGCGAATGAGGGTTGGGGGGAGAAGCGAACAAGTATCAGGCCCCTTTGGCCTCGATTTGGTTCCTCTTCCTGCAACCGGGGGGATTTCAACGGCTGCGAGTGGCTCTCGCCACGCCGGCTCCGCAGGTAAGAATTCTTTCGAATCCCCGCCTGAGCTGGGATGGTCGTTGCGAGTGAAGTCACACTCTCAGCAAACGTCATCCTCAGACGGTCGAAACCAGATAGGCGCAGCTTTAGTAACTCAATCTGACGCTGATTATGGTACAGATCGGTCGCCTCGCTGGCCAGACGTCCAACAGCATGCGCGGGCAATGCTGGAGGCTGTAAGCAAGTGGGATAAGGATGCTATCCCGGGAATTGAGACGTTCAATCTGGAACGCATCCTGACCCTTCTGGCTGAGCTAGCTTAGCCATTTTTCTCTTTTTATTTTTATATCTGTTTTTGACCTTTTTTCCGCCTGCATTCCTGAACTTGTTTATTTTTGCAGGCCATGTTGCGGGTAGACGGGCTCAAGCGTCCTTACACCCGCAAACGGGATGAATTAAGACGGGCCAATCAGTCCGCCGCAACTGCCAATGACGTTGCTTTACACACGTCTATAGTTAATGAACTTAAAACTAAAGCAACCGAAATGACGCAGGCGGCCAAGATCTCGGAGCTGGAGTCGCAGCTGCAGGCAGCCAACCAGAAGGCTGAGGCTGCAGAGGCGGCTCAAAAACAGGCGGAGGCTGACCTACCCAAGCTCAGGGAGGACCTCCAGAAGGCCCAGAAGAGCCTCCAGGCGCTCCAAAACGCCTCTTCAGAAAATGCTGATCTGAAGAGTAAGGTGGCCCATCTGGAGGAGGCGGTAGCCAAGGCTCAGGAGAACTTCAAGGCCACCCTTGAGGCGGAGCAAAACCGCCTGGTCGCTGAAATGTCCAACGACCAGGATGCCATGATGAGGATCGCCTGGGAAGCCTTGAATCCTGGGGAGGAATATGGCGTCTGGGCTCTAACTCACAAGTATGCTGACGAGGTCATCTACTTGAGAGAGAAAGGGCTGCCTGAGTCGGAGTCCTTCATCGTCTGGGCTGAGATGGAGCATCCAGAGCCTGATGCCGAAGCTCTAGAGGTTGAGATCTTGGAAGGAGGCGGGAAGGACCAGGAGGGGCCGTCTGGAATGCAGTAATTTCAGCGGCTGTAAGCCAAGTCTTCTTTTTTTATTTTTCTTTTGCGGCAGTATGCCAAAAACTTGCTTTTCCGGCCTGTGTGCCGAGTACATTTGTATCTTTACCGGCTGAGGAGCCGTGTTTGGTAAACAATTTGTTTTTTCCCGGACGGGGTCCGGGTAACAATTGATCCACTACAGCCGTTTGGCTGGGTGGAATATTAATGAATGCACCGACTGAGTCGGTTTTGGTATTTTCTGCGCCTGTGTTTGCACTCCATTTTTTTAATTTTTTGCCTAACTTATCAAAAGCATGCGGCTTCAATTTTTTTTAATTTTTTGCCTAACTTATCAAAAGTATGCGGCTGTCCTTGCCCCTGGACGACTGTGTGCTTGGTTTTTAAGCCGGGTTGGTTGATTGACCTGGGGACGTCTGATGCTGCAAAGAGCATGAAACATCTGCAAGTCAATCAATCACAATAGTGATTGCCCCAAGCCAAGTGCACAACCGTACATATACAGGCGTTTCCGCTTCTACCTAGACGGTTTTGACCGCCTAGGTGAAGTTCATTAAGCCATTTGTACAACTCTTTGCCCTAAATGAGGCTGCGTACAATTTTATTGCTAAAAAACGCTAAGTAAGGAATGCAGTCGGTAGGGGAAACCGTCTGATGTCAATTGGCGTTTCCGCTTCTACCTAGACGGTTTTGACCGCCTAGGTGAAGTTCATTAAGCCATTTGTACAACTCTTTTGCCCCAAATGAGGCTGCGTACAATTGTAATGCGAAAAAACGCTAAGGAATGCAGTCGGTAGGGGAAACCGTCTGATGTCAATTGGCATCTGGTTCTCCGACCTTAAAATTTCCTTAAGTTGCTTGGGCAGACGGCTAGGGACGGCTGATTCAGCTGTCCAATTGTGGCCGCCTCCATTGGTACGTAGAGTAAGCATGTTGGCTTCTCTCTGCGACGATTGCACCCGGAGGGGTGTCGCCGGACGCCTTAGTCCATGTAGGGACTGGCGGTTTTATGGGGAAATCAGCCGTCTGGCCATTGGCCAATTGTCTTGGTTTAGACCGGCTGTGTAGCCACTGAGCGTTTTTGTGCTAAGCTTAGTTATCTGGCCATTGGCCTCTTTGCCAGTCAGGCATACATTCAATTCCCAAGTATCAAACTTAGAAAAATAAACATGCAACCCGTCTGTGTTTCACACGGAAATAAAAACTTAAGAATGAAAACAAAAAGCCTTTTCTCATTAAAGTACACTTCTTGTTTACAAAAAATTATTACAAAATCTCAGACGTAGTATCTTTTTAGATTATCTACGTTCCAAGTTCTAGGCAGGCGCCTGCCGTCTGGAGTTTCCAGGCGGTAAGTGCCGTCTCTTACTTCTTCATAGATCCGGTAGGGGCCTTCCCAATTAGGAGTCAGCTTTCCAAGCTCATTGGCCCTACCGGTTGCCTCCATTTTTCGTAACACAAGGTCGTCCACTTTCAAGGGACGCTTGTGTACTCTCTTGTTGTAGGCTCTTGTCATTCTCAGACGGTAAATCTCATGGCGTAAGGCAGCATTGCCCCTACGTTCTGGATGTGAATCCAGCGCTAGGCGCATTGCCTCCCAGTTTGCCTCTTCATCATATAGCATGACTCGGAGAGTAGGCTCATAGTGCTCAATAGGCAAGACGGCTTCGGCACCATAAACCATGAGAAATGGGGTTTCACCGGTTGCCCCCTTTGCAGTTGTCCGGATGGCCCATAGGACATGAATTAATTCCTCAGCCCATAAGCCACCGGCTCTCTCAACTTTCTTCTTTATACCGTCTGAAATTAATTTGTTGAAGGCTTCAACTTGGCCGTTTGCTTGGGGCCGGCCAACAGATGCAAAATAAGTTGAGACCCCCTGATCTCCCAACCAAGTTTTGAGCTGAGGCGTCTCAAATTGAGGCCCATTATCAAACACCATAGACATAGGAACCCCATACCGGGTGATGATGTTCTTCCAGATGAAGGAGATCACGTCTGAGGTCCTGATATTTTTTACCGCCTCAGCCTCTACCCACTTGGTGAAGTAATCCACAGCCACCAAGATGTAGCGCTTTCCGCCTGGTGCAGGCATGTAAGGACCCAAGATGTCCATGCCCCATTTTGCAAACGGGATTGGGCTGTGGATGGCCGTCAGATCAGTAGCCGGACGGTGAATAAGTTTGCCAAATTTCTGGCACTTGTCACATTTTCTCACCAATTCCTTGGCGTCTGCCTCTAATGTGGGCCAAAAATAATGTCGTCTGGCTCTGACGGCTAGAGATTTGCCGCCTATATGGGAGGCGCAAAACCCTGAGTGCAAATCTTCGAGAACTTCCTTCCCCTTTTCTAGGGTTACACACTTCAAAAGGGGCTTAAGAAACCCCGCCTTGAAGAGCTCTCCATTTCTTAACTCGAAGTTTGCAGCTCGCTTTTTCAGGACGGCTGCCTCCTGTGGCGAATCAGGAAGTGTCCCGTCTGAGAGATAAGCCCGGATGCCATCCATCCAAGTAGAGCTTCGGTCTAGGACTCCAATGGGATCTTCATTGATGCTTCTTTTTTCAAGTACTTCCCAGAAGACTGACCGAGGCGTGTCATGGGAGGCGGAGGATGCAAGTTTAGACAAAGCATCCGCCTGGTTGTTATCTGACCTGGGTACCTGATTCAGATGAAATTCCTCAAGTAACCCAGCCTCTTCTTTGACCGCCTGAAGATATTTGATCATAGCCGGGTGAGTTGCTTCAAATGTGCCCTCATATTGGCTAACGACCAACTGGGAATCAGAGTAGGCGTCAATTTTTGTGGCCCCTGCCGCCTTACACATGCGGATTCCGGCTAGCAGGGCTTCATACTCCGCCTCATTGTTTGAGGCCTGAAACTTGAACCGTAGTGCGTACTCATATCTGTCTCCCTCAGGAGACTCACAAATTACGCCTGCACCACAGCCATTTTTAGTTGAACTCCCGTCTACATACACTTTCCAAACCTGATTGAGATTATCCGGAGCCACCGGACGGGTCATTTCCACAATGAAGTCGGCAAACGCCTGACCTTTCACTGCCTTTCTCGGTTCGTAAGTGATTTCAAGACTTTGCATTTCAATAGGCCATTTTAACATTCTACCGGATGACTCCAAGGTAGACATTGGCCGCTTGAGTGGCTGGTCGGTGTAAATCACCACCGGATGAGCCAGAAAGTAAGGCTTCAGCTTTTTGAATGCCATATACAAAGCAAGACCAAAATTTTCCACCACAGGGTACCGGAGTTCAGCATTTTTCAGAACATGACTAATGAAGTAAACCGGGAGTTGAACGCCGTCTCGCTCAGCAAGGAGAACGGCACTGAGAGCATGATCTGAGACGGCTAAATACATATACAACGTCTCCCTAGGTAGGGGACTGACCAGCCTAGGCAGAGAGTGCAAGTGCTCTTTCAACTTTTGGAATGCCGTCTCAGCATCGTCTCCCCATTCGAACCTGGTCTTCTTCCTGATTGCTTGGAAGAAGTAGAGGCATTTGTCACCTGACCGGCTGAGGAACCTTCCCAAGGCGGCTAGGCAACCGGTTAGTCTCTGAACTTCCTTGACAGAACGGGGTGACTTCATGTCAATTACCGCTTGTATCTTCTCGAGGTTAGCCTCTATCCCCCTTTGATCAATCAGGAATCCGAGAAACTTCCCAGACTCAACACCTAAGACGCATTTCTTGGGGTTTAACATGACCTTATGCCGCCTGAGGGTGGTGAATGTTTCTCGGAGATCAGCAAGGTGATCCGCCTGCTGCTTGGATTTGACTATCATGTCATCTATGTACGCCTCCACATTCCTCCCAATTTGATTAATGAAGACCGTATTAATCATCCGTTGGAAAGTGGCAGGCGCATTCTTCAAGCCAAACGGCATCACAGTACAACAGAACAACCCCAAATCAGTGACGAAGGCCGTCTTCTCTTGATCTTTTTTCCAAAGGGGTATCTGATGGAAGCCGGAATAGGCATCCATGAAACTCATCAAGGCGTGACCGGCTGTAGAGTCGACCAGACTGTCGATCTTTGGAAGCGGGTAACTGTCCTTTGGACACGCCTTGTTGAGGTCTGTGTAGTCTACACACATACGTCAGGTCACATTCGGTTTCTTGACAAGGACCACATTGGCCACCCAGTCGGGAAAATTACAGGGCCGAATGAACCTGGCGTCTAGCAGCTTTTTGACTTCGGCAGCTGCCGCCTGACTTCTTTCCTCGCCATGGTTTCTTTTCTTTTGCCGGATGGGCTTCTTTTTGGGATCCACGGCGAGTTTGTGGACAGCGAGATCCGGACTGACGCCTGGCATCTCTTCCACTTCAAAGGCAAAAATGTCTTTGAACTCTTGCAGCAGAAGGTGCAAGCTTGCACCCAGAGTAGCATAAGCAACCGTCCCAACCTTCACCGTACGCTCTGGACGACTGTCGTCCAGAACGAGATCAACACTTTCTCCAGCCGGTTGGGGACGGAGCTCGTCTGACCGTTCACCGGTCAGTGATTGCTATTTCTTCTCTTTCTTCACCTCTACCAGCAGAGGCGCTTTTCTTTTCTTACCAACGGCTGGTGGGGCTGGGTTGGCTTCCTTGACATCGTCAAGGTCTATTGGTTCCTTCCCTTGGCCGTCTGAGGCCACAGTATCTTTCACGGCTGAGAGA
This sequence comes from Chenopodium formosanum, assembly GCA_024500155.1. Taxonomy (NCBI): domain Eukaryota; kingdom Viridiplantae; phylum Streptophyta; class Magnoliopsida; order Caryophyllales; family Amaranthaceae; genus Chenopodium; species Chenopodium formosanum. The sequence goes on from CM044861.1 coordinate 23,434,234, forward strand.
TAGCACTCCCTTGCCGTCTTCTGATCCCCGTTCAGGGAACCAACATAGCCATCATCCCGCTCATACTTGATGAGCATGAGAGACGGGATAATGACCGCCTTAGCTTCGTTGAGGGTTGGCCTACCAAGGATGATATTGTAGGCGGTCAACTCCTCGACGACCAAGAACCTGACGACAATATGCCGTCCCTGGCCTTTTTCTCCCAACCGGATGGGCAAATCGACTCTGCCGGCTGGGTAGACCATCCCACCCCCAAAACCAACCAAGGGGTGGGTGACCGGATGCATGCTGCTGACATTATATTTCAGCTTCTGCAGACACCGGAGGCTGATAATATCTGACGAGCTGCCGGTGTCAATAAGGACCCGTCCAACCAGCTGGTTGGCAACCTTACATTCGATGACAACCGGGTCGTCATGCGGACGGCGGACGCTGCCCCTATCCTTCTTAGTTATAAGAACATTTGGGAAGGTGGAGGAGGCAGACGCCTTCTCATCATCATCCTTATCCATATTTCGAAGATGGCTCTTGGTGCCCCTGATGGTAGGGCCACCACATGAAAATCCGCCTGCTATAGTGTAGACCGGATCCTTGTCAGTTTCCGAGCTACTAGCAGGCTGGGGGCCAGCCTTGGAGGACTGACCCTTATTCTTCTTCTTTGCCCCGACAGGGGACTTAAAGATGTAGGACTTGAGGAGCCCCTTATCAGCCAGACGGTCCAACGTCCGCTGTAGACTGAAGCAGTCGTTGGTGTCATGGCCAACCTCCTCATGGAAGTGGCAAAATTTATTTTTGTTCCAAGACTGGACGGAACTCTTCATCGGATTCGGCTTCTCAATAGACAGCCGGTCCTTCACCTCCATGAAAATGGAGTTGCAGTCTTTGTTAAACTCGTACTTGGGGACGTACGGTTTAAACTCTTTCTTCTTCTTCTGGGACGGCTGGTCAGAATCACTAACCGCCCAGACTTCTTTTCTCTTCTTGCTCTCTTCTTTTTTGTTACCCGGCTGAGCAGACCGGCTTTCTTTTTGTTTGTCAGACTTCTTGGAGTCTGACTGGTTACCAGGCGAGCAGAGGTCGGTAGCCTGAATGTAGCTCTCCGCCTCCCTCAGGGCCGCCTGTAGCGTAAATGCCCCTTTTCGGACAAGGTCGAACTTAAAAGCCGACCCGTCCTTCAGACCCTTGAAGAAGTCCGTGAAAGCTACCTCGTCAGACAGCCCCTGGATCTGTATTCTAACAAGGTTGAACCACCTGACATATGAGCGTAGCCCTTCTCTCTCACCCTGCCTGACGGTGCTCAAATCAAGGCTCGTCTTCTTGGCAGGAATGTTCATAGAGAAGTTGGTAGCAAACAAGAAGGCTAGCCTCTTGAAGCTGTCAATAGAGCCGGCTGGCAAGTTGTCAAACCACTGCTGGGCAATGCCCTTCAGTGTAGCCGGGAAACATCGACACCAGGTGGCATCGTCCCAACCTTGTAAGCACATGAGGTTGGTGTATGCCATCAAGTGGTCTTCGGGGTTGGTGGTACCATCATAGGTGCCCACCTGTACATTCTTAACCTTGGCCGGCTGAGCCGCCTCGGTTATATTGGCTGCAAAGGTAGACGGTTGCTCGCCTAACCTCATTAGCCGAAGCTGCCAGTCTAGAGGCTGGGCAAGAGGATATGCCGCCTGACCCCCGAAAGGAGGTGGCTGCATGAATTGAAGGCCATACTGCCCATACTGCGCCTGAGGTGCGTATGGCATCGACCCTACCATCACTTGAGGTTCGGTGTTGACGGATAAACCGCCTGTCCGACTCTCATGCAAGGACATAGAATTCCTTGCTGAAGCTTGTTTGAAGCTGTCGGGAAAGCTTGAGGTAGAGGCTGACTCAGACTGTTGCTGCCTCCTTCGATTAATGACTTCTCTTGCATCGAAGGTAGGCGTCTTCTTGCCCTCCAGCTGGGGTCGCCGGGGCATCAGAATCTTAGACCAGTCAAGTTTTGCGGCTGCCTTCTCCTTTGGGTGAGGAGTTGGCTGCCTGTCCTTGACGGGCTTCTTCTTCTTCCCATCATTGGGAGTCTTTTTAGCCGGCTGACTCTTGCTAGAGCCTGCCTTGTTTTGGTTGATCATGGCCTTGATTTCACCTTTGAAAGAGTTCATGAATTTCATGAGCTCGTTTCGGGTGACTGGGGCCTGACCTTGGGCCTTCTAGGTTTCCCCTTCTGGCCTTCCAGATGGGCGCCTGCTTGGGCCCGCCTGGTCTTCATATCGCTCCAGTTGATCCCTGGAACGAATGGATTTAGAGATGAGGGAGCCATCCTTAGATGTGTAGGTCTCCACATCATCAACTTCATCTTCTTCCTCCTCCTCAGTGAATACCTCTGGCTGAGGCTGAGGTGGAGGCTGGGGGATTTCAAACCCCACCGGCTGAATAACCGGTTGCATGTCGTCCGGGGCACCCGTCTGAGTGCCCGGACGTAGAGAGGTAGAATTGAGAATCGGTACAGAACTTTGAACCATCCTGAGGTACTCTCCCCACAAACGGCGCCAAATGTTTTGGGTGTTTTTGTCCCTCGGGAGAGTTACAACTCGAGGACTAGTCCGGAGAGCTTCTGTACCTGCAAAATCAACAGGGACACCGTTTGGGTGGTGCTCCGCCTCCAACGCTCAAGTTTGTAACTTGAAGGAAAGAAAAAGGTGCGGAAATTTAGGAGGGGATCTGCTAGGTTTTCTAGCTCAGCTGTCTCTATCAAAGGGACAGTTTATGTAATAAATGAAGGAACGTGCCCTCCAAAAGAGGGGAATCTCCCTATTTATAGGGTCATTGGGATTCGTGCCCCTGACTAGGTGACAGAACCCTAATCAGGGATGGGCTGCGCCGTATTACGGCTTTCTCGGGATTTGGGCCTGAAGGCCGACATTCTCCCTAATATCTGGGAAGACACGTGTCACGCAGGGATAGGTCCACTTTGGTCCATCCCCGGGCTGACACGTGTCACCCTCTGATTGGGCCACGTGTGAGGGGGAAAATTACCCTAAACACCTAGTATCATGTTAGGATGTTATTTTAATGCTTTCTAGTATCATGTTTAGGGTGCCTTTACTCTTTCTGATATCATGTTAGTACCATGTTAGGTTAAAGCTTCGATCTTTATTGTTTAGTGACATGCTAGGATTGTTATTAATAATGTTAGTATCATGCCTAAGATCTTGCTATTTTTATTAAGCTTTATTATTCCTTACCATGCTATTATCATCATTATTATTGTTTATTATTATGTTGCTTGATTTATACTTTTATTGTTATTGCTTGATCACGCCTTTTATGTAGGTTTAAAGGGAATTTGTACTTGAAATCACGCTTAATAAGATAATTATTAATTTGGTTTAGGCTAATATGATTTTAATACAAGTGATCGCCAATAATAGTCTTATTTGTGCATTAATATTCAACCAACATAGATAAACAGGTTAGGTTTAATATAATGTTTGTATGTTATTCGAAAAGCGCGCATGAATACGAGCAGAACAAAGTAGAGGCCTATTTTATAGGGCGGGTCCTTTCTTTTGTAGACTGGATTCGTACCCTCATCCCCGGACCCTGTTTGGTTCAAGACCTTATGGAGTAGTTGACGGTCCTTTGGATTGTCTTTTGGGTACAAGTTCCTTAAAACTTGTTGGCGACTCTTTTTGCTCTTTGTCTTTCCCTTTGGAACGCCACCGTACTTTAGTGTATGATCACAGTGGGGTTCAAGTTTGGGGTTATCATAATGCTTGAAATATTCCCTACAGTTTTTGGCGACTCCACTGGGGAGGATTTCTATTTATATTCCTGAAATTTATTAAATTTTTGCAATTATTTAGAATGAGCGGATGAGACTCGAAAAATTCTAAGTATTTCATGTGCGTGATTTGATTTACATTATTGTCATATGCATTAAAAGGTCCTCATGGGAGCACCCCATGAGTCAATCCATAGGAATTTTACACGTAGGAAATTTGGGAAATATCTTTCATGACTAGAATCAAAAAGATATTACGAAATCTGGAAAATTCGAAGAACACAGAAACTTGCCAAGGCATGTAGGAACTAGCTTCTAGAAAACAGGGCTTGTCGCCCGTAAAAAGTTTCTGTCGCCTGGCGACAGTTCTGTGACAAGGGAAAAATGCATGTCGTCACTACCCTTTCCCCTAGCCAAACTAAATTTGTAAACACCTAACCAACCTTATATGAATATAGGGTAAGTTAAGGATCGATCCCAAGGGAATGCAATGATGAAAACTTAAGTCTAAGTCAAGCTACCTCGGAGATGGGAATGAGATATTGGTTGGTACTAAATGAACCAAATCAAAAGTCTAAACACTAGGGAGATGGGTTCCACATGCAAACCAATGATAATGCTAGATTAAAACTCATTCAATTAGTTCAAATGATTGCAATGGACAAACAATAGTAGCAATCAAGAGAGTTCAATTACTATCTCCTATAGGCCAATCTAGTGGTCACTATGAAAGGCAAACCAAGAAGAATCATAAACAAACTCAATCAATTAAAGCAACTTTTAATTCAATTGGTCATGTCATTAAGAGTTGCAATGCAATCTAGATTAATCTTATAGGGTGATCAATCCTAGTCTAATCAATCTCATGCAAAACCATGTCAACCAAATTAATTGCAACAAATCAACCAATCAAGAGCTTCAACTAGCATTTCCATCAGTCAAACATGCTTCCCCCCTTCCCTAGCAACTAGATTACTCACTAATCATGATGAAATTCAAGAACAAATAACTAGAAATTGCATTGATCAACATTCTAAATCAAAATCCAAAAGAAATCAAAGTATTCAATAATATCTCAATCTAATTCCAAGAAAATCAAACATCAAACAAAAGGAACAAATAACAAGTAAGTAAAGATTAAGGAAAGAAGAAGATCTCACTAAAAATTGATGAAGAAATCCAAACTTGATTGATCAATTGTTGAGTTACAAATCCAAGCTAAAAAGTTCTCTCTATCTTCTCTCTAATTTCTCTCTCTAAAATTAAGCTAATCAAAATTATCTAAAAGTTAGTTTTTAAAAGGAAATACAACTCTATTTATAAATAAAGAGGAAATCCGGCAGTTCCGCGGTCTCTCCCGATGCACCCGCGCCCGCGGAAAAATGGGTACGGAACCCTCCGCGGCCATCTGGGTAGAACCCGCGCCCGCGGCATCAGGGGCCCGCGCCCGCGGGTGGAAGTCCCGCGCCCGCGGCCAAGTTCCCTGCTCCCAAAGGCAGATCAGGGGGCCGCGGTCTCTCCGAGTGGAGAGACCTCTCCACTTTGCCCGCGCCCGCGGGAAGCCCTCGGGGCAACCGCGGGGAGTTCCTGCCAGATTTTTGGCAAATCTTCTCCAAAGGACCCGCGCCCGCGGCTGATGACCCGCGCCCGCGGCCTGCAGCAAATCCTTAGAGACCTCTCCGAGGTCTCTCCAAGGTCTCTCTAAGCCCTCTCTTGCCCAATGGTTCCTCCTTGCTTGATCATTGAAGTCCCGAATTGTATCCTTTGCCAAGGTAAAACTCTCAATACCTACACAAGCAAACAAAAGAAGGAAATAAAAGGGAAAAAGTGCAAAATAAAGGAAAACACGATAAAAATACGAGAAACAAAGAGAAAAGAGGAAAAGGGAGAAACTAAAAGAAAAAGAACCAAAACTAAGAGAAGAAAGTAACAAAAAGGGAAAGAGAAGACCTAAAACACTACCCTATGAGTGCCATAAATGACACTCATCAAATTCCCCCAAGCTAGACTTTTGCTCGTCCCGAGCAAAACAAAAGCCAAGAAGGAATAAGAGGGGGCGAGTAAAAAGAAAAGGAGGGGTAAGAATAAACACTAGGCCTCACTGTCGTAGGAATCACGGTTGTTTTTAGCTACAACAAGCCATTTTAAACCCCAAGATCGCTCAAGAGGACGAGTGATGCTCTCGTAAGGGTTTCCAAAGAGTTTACCCATAACTCTCCACCAAACCCCCAAGAGGCAAACCAAGGAAAAAGCACAAAGAAGAAAAAGGAAATAAAAATCTTTATGAAATGGACTTCACAAAGAGACTATAGCACAAATGAATAACATCCTTTCTAAAGCGAATTATGGTATGCACGTTAAAAGATACCCAAGGTTGATTGAAACATAAATATGCTAAGCATAGGAACTAGTTATCACACTCCACCTTCATCCCATACAATCTTACCGCGTTCCCCCTACTAATCTCATATCTCCCCTTAGTGAGCATCTCATAGATTCCGCGAAGGAACCGGAAAAAGATCAAAGTTTTAGGCTACTCGACATCTTGATTTCGCATCCCCTTTCCTTAGTCCACAACTTATGATTCCCTCCACCGATGAAAGACTCAACTCTTAAGTCAAAAGGTCTTTCCCCAAGGTTGTAACGTAGGGCAAGAAGGGTTAAGGTAGGCTAAAAATTTTAAAATTTGGTGGTTATCCTAAAATGTGAAGCAAAGACTGGCCAAATCTCAACACCAAACTTTAAATAATCACCAAACAAAAATGAAATAACACCCCCAAGCTTATTCAACACTATACTCTACAAGAAAAAGACCAAAAAGCGTGAAGGAAAAACGCTTTCCCCCCAAGCTAAAGGAAGCATTGTCCTCAATGCTTAGAAGGTAAGAATTTAACAAAATATTTTTTTTGGAATTTTACTTTTTTTTTTTCTTTTTTACTTGCAATGTCCTTGCCTTTTGCTAGAATCGGACGGCTTTTTTTTATGCAATTTATTAGTCCATGCCTTTTATGGAATAGGACGGCTTTTACAATAACATTTGCCATTATTCACAAAGATATAAATTTGCACTTATGTAAACCCAATATCCAACTCTCCAACACAAACTCCATCAAGAATGATCAATTGCTTCACAAAAACCAAGAGAAGAAAGAAAATGAAACAAAAGGCCAAATATCTAAAGATGTGGCTTGAAAAGAAGGGTAAAGGCTCAAATGGTTGCAAGAAGGCAAATGTAAACCCAAAAACAAAATTGAATCAAACTATCCTAAAAAAAAAAAATGAAAATACCACCCCGAAAAAGGTGCCTTTGTCCTTCCTAGGAAGTTCGGTCACGGTCTCGGGAATCATATGCCTAGATTCTAGATTAGGTTTGCGAAAATCAAGGATCCATGCCGCTCATGCAAGAATGTGATGAAAGCTTGAACAAATAAACACCTCACATGGTTGTAGCAAAAACTCACTAAGGTTGTCAAATCGAAGATAGGGAGCAACTACCAAACATGCCACAAACAAGTAGAATCCAGCTTCGTGATCCCTCTAGTTCTAGACATCTACCTTAGCATGCTTTATCCTAGAGTCAACCAAACGTAATCTCAAACCGTGCATACCATAATTACCTAGGAAGACTATTATTCAAGAGCAAAAGTCCATTGCAAACAAGTCCGACTTTCAAAAAAAACAAAAAAAAAAAAAAAAAAAAAAGAGAAAAAGGTAAGAAAGTAAGCCTCAAAAAGATATTCACACCAACAAGAATAAAAGAAAAGAAAAGAAAAGAAGAGACGGAAAACCTAGACAAGGATAAGAAAAGAGAAAGAAGAAACGGCAAAGATGCAATCAAAACAAATTTATCCCAATCGACATACAAGTGGTCTAATGGCCACATCGCCAAAGACCCCAAACACACTAGGTGTTAAATTCATACATCCTCGAACCGTTCAACTTCCCCTAAGTCTAATCTTAATCTAAGCAACCAAGAAAAATAAAACGGAGCGAAAGACAAAAAGAAGTAAAATAAGAAAGGTCTCACCAAGCGTCCGTGCTAGATTAAGGTACCCAAAGAATTCGCAGAGGCTTCTCCAAAGGGCTCCGTAATCCAAAGCATGAGCTACGAACAAGGTGAGTAAAAGAAAAGAAAGCTATATATATACAAAGTGAAATTGTTAGTAACTTCCACACAAAAGCAAACAAAAATAAAAAACGAAAACACTAACTATATACAAAAACCTAAAAGAACCCATCATCATCAAAACTTGTATAGAAGAAACCCAAAACATCATCTAAAGAAATAAACAACAACAAACAACAAGACCAAATAGCAAGATCCACCAAAAACCTTATCAAAGACTTCCCACCGAGCCAAAGGTGCCGTCCCATGCTAACACATCCTTTTGACCCTCCCCCCTCACAAAATGAAAGCATCGACCCCGATGCCATCAACCATGCAAAAATAGGGAAAGGGGAGAGCAAAAGGGAAACAAAATGCAAATAAAAGGACTAATGGCCACTCGGGCCGGCACCATCATCACCCCCTAAACCATCGCCCCCGTCCCAACCTCCGGTGAAACCGGGCGGAAAACCATAATAACCCTTGAATAGGTCTTGTTGGGATAGGGTCAATTGGTCAAAGGGTGGTTGTTGAATGAGGGGCTCGGGGTGACGGGGGTCAACATAATAATAGGCGGGGTCACCCCTATAATCACTCCCCCCCGGGGCCCTATAGTCATAAGGCGGGAAGTCGCGCCTTGGCACATCGGGGTTCTCAACCCCTTGCCAATAAGGGTACGTAGGGAGGCCATCACCACCCCGTGAAGGCACCGGCCCTTGTTGGGGCGGCACATAAGGATAGTTGACCGGGGGTGTGACCTCCCCCCTACGTACACTAGCATCATATAAAGCGCCAGTTTGATAAGAAAGAGTTTGGTGGTCAGAATACATACCATGCATGGAGAGTCTCATGCGGTCCATTTGCGCCCACATAGCCGCCATATCTTGCTCAATGTCATATGACGGTGGTTGTTGTTGTTCTTGTTGTTGTTGTTGTTGCCTTCTTCTCCTTCCATGTTGTTGTTGTTGTTGTTGCCTTCTTCTCCTTCCATGTTGTTGTTGTTGTTGTTGAAATGGTTGTTGTTGTTGTTGTTCCTCATCATCATCTCCTCTATCTTCCTCCTCCTCCTCGTTCACATCTCCCAACCCAACCCCCTCAACAAAAGGAGCATCCTCCTCCATCTCATCCTCATCAACCCTACCATTGTCCCTAGGGACTATCCACACATTTCTAGCTTCGCGAAAGATGGAGGTTGCGGCCGGGTTAGGGAGAAGGCAATGGTGGGTGTTCCTAACAAGCCAAGAGTAGGTTCCGGCCCTCTTGGTGCTAGTGATGAAGCGGAGGGTGTTAACTTGTCTCAAGTTTATCCAAATGTCTTCACTCCCTCCAATCGGAGTGCAAGACTCCAAGAACCTCTCTTGGTTGAAGTACCTTACCAACCGGGTCACCATGCCCCCACAATGAACCTCACCGGTTTTCACCCCGTGCATGATCTCCTTACACCCTTCCATAAAGATGTACCCAAAGTTGATTCTAGAACCCAATTCTGGCTTTGTAGCCATCCACAAAACCATGATCTCCTCTCGAGACAACTTACCCAAGTCTTGCTTGCTATAAACCGAGTACCCAAGAATTCTATGGAGGATCCTAAGGGCCGGATGAATGATCTCACTAGCAAGGGAAGTTTTGGAGTCAAACTGTCGTTTGTGGGCTATGGTTCTCCACCAAGAAACCTCGTTGTACTCACTTTGGGCAAGGGTGATAAGAGGTTCGAAAATATCACCATCCGGGTTGAAACCGAGGGCAATATTGAACTCGGCGAGGGTCATTGTGTGTTTAATGTTGAAAAGTTGGAAGGAGATGATGTAATCGGTGTCCCCAACCCTATTGAACTCGAAAGTAGAGAAGAATTCGATTGATGGCTCCAAGTAAGTTCGAGGGCTGTACTTCAAAAATTCACCTAAGCTAAGGTTGTTTAAAAGAACCTCAAGATCATTATCAATCCCTAGCTTGGCCATATCAGTACGGAAATAGTGGCGAGTGGGTCTAAACCTACGATCTTTCATCTTATTGTAAATGGGAAGTTGTTTAGACCGATTCCACAATTTTAGAGGAGGTAGAGGAGGAGGGGCGTCATCTTGGTTAGAGGGGTGTGTTTGTGGGTTAGGATTAGAGGATTGGCCTTGAGAGGATTGGCCGGGGGATTGGGTGGAGCGGCTTTTGCTACTCTTTGAACGTCTCAAGAGATTCATGGTTGTTCTTTGGTTTTGCTTTTGAAACAAACTTACACAAAAATCCTCAAGAAATAGTCCAACTCCCTCAATCAAACAACAACTACTCAAAACTCACACAATCCTCCTTTAAATCCAACCGAAACCCCCAAAAACTACAAGGTACCTGTTTCAATCAACATCACAACCAAAATTCCAACAACAAATACCAATATCAACAATCATCCATCAAATATATGCAAGTTTCTTCAAGAAAAACAAGGATCATTCAAAAATTCCAAATTTCACAAACAATAGTCATGAAATACAAAATCATGCTCACAATCAAGATAATACCAACCAATGTAAAGAAATCAAGCAAAATTGACAAGAATTAAACAAAGGTTAGAAGTATACCAAGATTGGAGACCCAAATCACTCAAAGAGCACCACACACTACCGAAATCGCCGAAAAACCACGAGAAATATGAGTAGAAGTGATGAAAATGGAGAAATGAGGTTGATTTTGTGAAGAATTTGATGGAAATTTGAATTAAGGAGTAAGGAATTGATGAATTGGGGTTAGGGTTTGAGAGTTTGTAGAGAGAGAAAGGGGAAAATTAGAGTGGAAGGAGGAAAATAAGAGAGGAGAGAGAGGGAGAGAGGGGCGTCCGGGATTAGTAACACAGTTCGCCGCGGTCTCTCCCGATACATCCGCGGTCTCGGGAACTCTCCCGCGCCCGCGGAGAGACCGCGGGACAACCGCGGGGAGTTCCTGACTAAAAGTTGAATAATTTTACCTGATGTTGGCCGCGCCCTCTCCATATGAGCCGCGCCCTCTCCAAAACTTCTCGCGCCCGCGGAGAGACCGCGGGACAACCGCGGGAAGTTCCTGGTCGAAATTTGTAACTTTGGCTGAAGTAGAGGGTCGCGCCCTCTCCAAATTCCCGAGGCCTCTCTATACTCCCCCGCGCCCGCGGAGAGACCGCGGGGCAACCGCGGGGAGTTCTTGGTCGATTTTGCTCTTGAGAATTGGAGAGGCCCCCGAGGTCTCTCCAAGCCCTCGGGGAGCCCTCTCCCCTGCACCTAAACTCTTCATGAAACCCCCTTTCTTTTTCTCTATCAAAAGATGACAATAGGCAACCTACAAAACAAACATAAAACCAACACAACATAAATTCAAAAACGAAACAAGGAAAATTAAAATAAAAGAAAGGAAAAATTAGAAGAGAATCCGGGTTGCCTCCCGTAAGCGCTTTTGGTTAACGTCGTTAGCTCGACGTGCTTCACTCCACTCAAGGTGGTTGGAAAAGAATCATATGGTGGACAAGACCAACAAAAACTTTGTCAAAGTACTTCTTGAGCCGATGACCATTAACCTTAAACGATGAGGAGGAATCCAAAGGAGAAATTTCCACGGCACCATTATCAAAAACATCCTTTACCAAGAACGGACCACTCCATCTTGACATGAGTTTCCCGGGGAACAACTTCATTCTAGAATTATAGAGGAGAACTTTGTCACCTACACAAAACCCCTTTTTCTCAATCAACTTGTCATGAACCTCTTTGGATCGAGCTTTGTAAGTGCTTGCACAATCGTAGGCATCAAGTCTAAGTTCCTCTAATTCATGAAGGTCCAACCACCTCTTCTCTCCCGCACTTGCTAAGTCAAAGTTGATCATCTTGATAGCCCACATGGCACAATGTTCAAGCTCAACCGGGAGATGGCACGATTTGCCATAGACAAGGCGATATTGAGTGGTACCAATTGGTGTCTTGAAGGCCGTCCTATAAGCCCATAGAGCATCATCCAATTTGTCCGCCCAATCTTTTCTATTACGAGCAACCGTCTTCTCAAGAATAAGCTTGAGTTGACGATTTGAAACCTCAACTTGGCCACTCGTTTGAGGGTGATAGGGTAGCCCAAATCGTTGATGCACACCATGTTTCCTCAACAACTTTTGAAAGGCATTATGGACAAAATGAGATCCATTATCACTTATTACCGCCCTTGGAACACCAAACCTTGGAAAAATGATCTTTTTGAATAGCTTCAATACAACCTTGTGATCATTTGTTGGGGAGGCGATGGCCTCAACCCATTTAGAAACATAGTCCACCGCCACAAGAATATATTGATTCCCATATGAGGAGGGAAATGGTCCCATGAAGTCAATTCCCCACACATCAAACACCTCCAACTCAAGGATAGGTTGTTGTGGCATCTCATTTCGTTTGGAAATATTGCCAACCCGTTGACATTGGTCACATGATTTAACAAAGCCCCATGAATCCTTGAAGATGTTAGGCCACCAAAAACCACATTGAAGGACTTTAGTAGCGGTCTTGGAAACACCCATGTGTCCACCACTAGGGTCCGAGTGGCACATCTTCAAAACACTAGGCACCTCTTCATTTGGAACACAACGCCTAAGTAAACCATCAATCCCACGTTTGTATAAGATAGGCTCATCCCACAAATAGTGCCTTGCTTCTCTCTTGATTTTCCTCTTTTGATTCTTGGAGAAAGAAGGTGGAAACTCCCCACATGCTAGAAAATTTACCAAATCGGCGTACCATGGGAGTTCCTTCACCTCTATGGCATACAAGAAATCATCAAGCATCTTATCTTCAATTGGCAAACCATCATCATGAATATGATCCCTTTCAAGGCGAGAAAGATGATCCGCCACTACATTCTCCGCACCCTTCTTATCCCTAATCTCAATCTCAAAAGCTTGTAGTTCAAGAACCCATCGAATCAACCTTGGCTTGGACTCTTTTTTGGCAAAGAGATACTTGAGGGCCGCATGATCCGTGAAGACTATGGTTTTGGAGCCCAACAAGTAGCACCGGAATTTCTCAAAAGAGTGCACAATAGCCAAAAACTCCTTCTCCGTTGTTGTGTAGTTCTTTTGAGCCCCATTGAGAGTCTTGGACATATAGTAAATGACATGAAGTTTCTTGTCTACTCTATGTCCCAAAACACCTCCAATTGCCCAATCACTTGCATCACACATCAACTCAAAAGGTAAGTCCCATCTTGGGCCTTGAACAATAGGAGTAGAGATTAGGGCCTTCTTCAATGTATCAAATGCCTTCAAGCATTTGTCATCAAAATTGAACTCAACATCTTTTTGAAAAAGGTCATTAAGGGGCTTAGCAATGAGGGAGAAATCCTTGATGAACCGCCTATAAAAACCCGCATGACCAAGGAAAGATCTTACTCCTTTGACATTTATTGGAGGTGGAAGCTTTTCTATCACATCAACTTTTGCCTTATCCACCTCAATGCCCTTGTGTGAAATCTTGTGCCCAAGCACAATCCCTTCCTCCACCATGAAGTGACACTTCTCCCAATTAAGTACCAAGTTGACCTTTTCACATCTCTCTAGGCACCTCTCAAGATTCTTGAGGCATTCTTCAAAAGAAACACCTCCCACGGAAAAATCATCCATGAAGACCTCCATTTCTTCTTCAAGCATGTCCCCAAAAATGCTCATCATACACCTTTGAAAGTTTGCCGGAGCATTACACAATCCAAAGGGCATTCTTCGATATGCAAAAGTACCATAGGGGCATGTGAAGGTTGTCTTTTCTTGATCTTCGGGATGAATTGGAATTTGAAAGAATCCCGAGTATCCATCAAGGAAGCAATAGAACTTGTGCCTAGTCAACCTTTCAAGCATTTGGTCAATAAAAGGGAGAGGGAAGTGATCCTTTTTGGTTGATGTGTTTAGACGTCTATAGTCTATACACATCCTCCAACCGGTGACCGTTCTAGTTGGAATGAGCTCACCTCTCTCATTCTCAACAACGGTCATACCCCCCTTCTTAGGAACGACATGCACGGGGGAGACCCACCTTGAGCTTGAAATGGGGAATATGATTCCCGCATTCAAAAGCTTGGTGATCTCTTTCTTAACTACTTCTCCCATTTGGGGATGTAGTTTCCGTTGTCGTTCAATGGAAGGAAGGGCGCCTTCCTCAAGTGTTATGTGGTGTTGGCACAAAGCGGGGCTTATACCTTTAAGGTCATCAATTGTGTACCCCAAAGCACTTTGGTGTTTTCTCAAAACACCACATAACGCTTGAGCTTGGCTTTCGCTTAAGGATGCACTTACAATCACGGGGTAAGTAGAATGAGGGCCCAAGAATTCATACCTAAGGTGTGATGGTAGAGGTTTGAGCTCTACCATAGGCACACCATTACCTTCATGTGATATGGTTGCTTGCAAAGTTTCTTTGCTTGAAATTCCAAAGCATGATTGCTCATCCACATCCTCCACACTTCCATCAAGCAATTCCTCATAGAAATTCATCTCCTTGCATGAAGCACCTACCTTATCTTTGTTCAACAAAACATTCTCAAGAGCATCGTTAGAAGTGAGCAAGTGCTCATGCATGGAGGATACAACAACATCAAGGGAATCAATCATCATACAATTTTCCAAAGAGGAACATGGATATTTCATGCTTTCATTCAAATCAAATTCAATAATCTCTTCTCCCACCTTAAGGGAGATCTTTGCATTTCTCACATCAATCATAGCTCCCGAGGTAGCAAGAAAGGGTCTACCTAAAATGATTGGAATGGTAGCATCCTCATCCATTTCAAGAACAACAAAATCAACCGGAAACACAAACTTCCCTACCCTCAAAGGAACATCTTCTACTTTACCTTTTGGAAATTTGATAGACCTATCCGCTAATTGCAAGGTAATGTTAGAAGGTAGAAGTTCCCCCAACTCAAGTCTTTGATAAACCGAATATGGCATTAGGCTCACACTAGCTCCTAAGTCACATAAGGCATTATCAATTTGCATTTTGTTGATTGCACAAGGGATGGAGAAGTTTCCGGGATCTTTCAACTTGGGTGGCATTTTGTTCATGATGATAGCACTACAATTTTCGGTCAAGTTGATTGTTTCCACAACCTCACAAGTTCTTCTCCCACTCAAAATGTCCTTGAGGAATTTGGCATAGTTTGGCATTTGGTTAATCACATCGGTAAAAGGTAGAGAAAGGTGAAGTTGTTTTAACATGTCAATAAATCTCCCAAATTGTTCATCCAATTTGTGTCTCATGAATTTTTGTGGATAGGGGAGTTTGGGTCTCACAATCTCTTTCTCTCCTCTCACCTCTCTAGGTGTCTCAACAACTACTTCATCCAAAGATGCCTTTCTTGCCTCATCCTCAACCAAAATCTCCCTAGGAGCCTCCTTGTCTACACCACTTCTAGGCAATACCTCCTCAAGAACCTTTCCACTCCTAGTAACAATAGCATTCACAGATTTCTTTGGGTCAAGGCCTTGGGAAGGTAGGGAAGAAGGGCTAGCATGATCTTTCAAGGCATTAGCAAGTTGAGAGATTTGGTTTTTAAGCATTTTGTTATGAGTCATCATTTCATTGAATTTTTTATCGCTCACGGCCATGTATGTGTTCAACAACTTGGTTTGATTCTCAATTATCTCTTCCAAATTAGTCCTAGGTGAAGAGGGTTGAGAATAGGAACTTTCCCCTTGAGTTTTTGGAGCAAACCCGGGTGGGGGGCCTCTTTGAGAATTATTTTGAAAATTGCCCCGACCTTGGTTGTTCCAACTACTCCTATTTTGGTTTTGGCCAAAATTTTGATTATGGTTCCCACCACCTTGATTATGGTTCCCACTACCTTGGTTATGATTTCCATAACCTTGGTTTTGAGAACCATAACTTTGGCCTTGGTTACCATAATATTGGCCTTGATTTTGGCCACTATAACCTTGGCCATTATAGCTACCACGGGAACCTTGGTTCCCTTGGTTTCTATAACCACCGCCTTGGTTATAGTTGTCAAAATTGTTTTGGCCTTGGAAGTTCCTATTCCATTGACCCCTTTGGTTTTCAAACCGTTGACCATTATTATTTGACACATAGTTCACATGTTCACTTTCTTGGTTATCAAAGTCATCAACACATTCATTAGGACAAATACTAGAATCATGATCATACGAACCACATGCATCACAAAACAAACAACCCAAAGGCATGTTATGCGAAGAGGGAGGGGGTTGAGAGTTAGAAGGAGTACCTCTCCCCTTAAATTGGGAGGGAAGATTAGAAGCTTGAGAAGAGGAAGGAGTGCTCTCCAACTTTGCCTTGATTGCGGTGACCTCTTTCCCTAAGTTTGTCATTTGAGAGGAGAGGTTGTTGATTGCAATGAGATGGTCCACCGAATACAATGAAGATTGTTTGCTTGAAGAGTCCCTCTCTCCATCTTGCCAATCCCTATAATAGGTCACCACATCCTCAATTATGTCCACAACCTCTTCTTCGGTTTTGTTCATGATAGGGCCCCCGGCCCCTCCATCAAGGCATGACTTGCCTTGGGGACTTAAACCGCCATAGAAGATTTGGATCACTTGGTATGTGGGAATTCCATGATGAGGGCACTCCCTTTGATACTCTTTGAATCTCTCCCATGCTTCATAAAGGCTTTCGCTCGGCCTTTGCTTGAACCCTTGAATCAAGGCTCTTGCCTCCGCCGTCTTCTTTTGGGGGTAGAAGCGGGACAAGAAAGCCTTTGTGACATCGTCCCAAGTTCTCAAGGAGTTAGGCTTCACTTCCTTGTCTAGCCATTCCAAGGATCTTCCAATTAGAGAGAAGGGGAACAACTTGAGGCGGATAAATTCTTGAGAAACCCCATTGACTTTAATGGTATTGCAATATTTTTCAAATTCTTTCAAATGGTTCAATGGGCTCTCATTCTTAGCCCCACTATATTGCCTTCTCTCGATCAAGGTGATCATCGCCGGACGGATTTCGAAGTCATTTGCCGGAGTAGTGGGAGGAGCTATTCCACTTTCAAATCTATAAGCTCCGGGGACTCCAAGCTCCTTCAAGGCTAGTCTAGGATGTTCACCCATTCCTTGTCCTTCTTGAATTTCTTCCTCACTTGAAGAGCTATAAGCCAAGGATCTAATATCCGCTCTTCTTCTTGAAATAGTCCTTTCTATTTCCGGATCAAGGGGAAGAAGGGGACGAACACGGGTTCTGTGCATGCAAAAACTCTAACAACAATATTAGTAGCACGGCTACAAGTGTAGCCTAAAGAAACAAAATCTTTTTGTTTTTTTTTTTAAATTGAAGTAGACTCAACAACAAAAGCTAAGCACCAAATGCAGTCCCCGGCAACGGCGCCATTTTGACAAGGGAAAAATGCATGTCGTTACTACCCTTTCCCCTAGCCAAACTAAATTTGTAAACACCTAACCAACCTTATATGAATATAGGGTAAGTTAAGGATCGATCCCAAGGGAATTCAATGATGAAAACTTAAGTCTAAGTCAAGCTACCTCGGAGATGGGAATGAGATATTGGTTGGTACTAAATGAACCAAATCAAAAGTCTAAACACTAGGGAGATGGGTTCCACATGCAAACCAATGATAATGCTAGATTAAAACTCATTCAATTAGTTCAAATGATTGCAATGGACAAACAATAGTAGCAATCAAGAGAGTTCAATTACTATCTCCTATAGGCCAATCTAGTGGTCACTATGAAAGGCAAACCAAGAAGAATCATAAACAAACTCAATCAATTAAAGCAACTTTTAATTCAATTGGTCATGTCATTAAGAGTTGCAATGCAATCTAGATTAATCTTATAGGGTGATCAATCCTAGTCTAATCAATCTCATGCAAAACCATGTCAACCAAATTAATTGCAACAAATCAACCAATCAAGAGCTTCAACTAGCATTTCCATCAGTCAAACATGCTTCCCCCCTTCCCTAGCAACTAGATTACTCACTAATCATGATGAAATTCAAGAACAAATAACTAGAAATTGCATTGATCAAC
This sequence comes from Chenopodium formosanum, assembly GCA_024500155.1. Lineage (NCBI taxonomy): Eukaryota > Viridiplantae > Streptophyta > Magnoliopsida > Caryophyllales > Amaranthaceae > Chenopodium > Chenopodium formosanum. The sequence goes on from CM044861.1 coordinate 23,452,101, forward strand.
ATTCTAAATCAAAATCCAAAAGAAATCAAAGTATTCAATAATATCTCAATCTAATTCCAAGAAAATCAAACATCAAACAAAAGGAACAAATAACAAGTAAGTAAAGATTAAGGAAAGAAGAAGATCTCACTAAAAATTGATGAAGAAATCCAAACTTGATTGATCAATTGTTGAGTTACAAATCCAAGCTAAAAAGTTCTCTCTATCTTCTCTCTAATTTCTCTCTCTAAAATTAAGCTAATCAAAATTATCTAAAAGTTAGTTTTTAAAAGGAAATACAACTCTATTTATAAATAAAGAGGAAATCCGGCAGTTCCGCGGTCTCTCCCGATGCACCCGCGCCCGCGGAAAAATGGGTACGGAACCCTCCGCGGCCATCTGGGTAGAACCCGCGCCCGCGGCATCAGGGGCCCGCGCCCGCGGGTGGAAGTCCCGCGCCCGCGGCCAAGTTCCCTGCTCCCAAAGGCAGATCAGGGGGCCGCGGTCTCTCCGAGTGGAGAGACCTCTCCACTTTGCCCGCGCCCGCGGGAAGCCCTCGGGGCAACCGCGGGGAGTTCCTGCCAGATTTTTGGCAAATCTTCTCCAAAGGACCCGCGCCCGCGGCTGATGACCCGCGCCCGCGGCCTGCAGCAAATCCTTAGAGACCTCTCCGAGGTCTCTCCAAGGTCTCTCTAAGCCCTCTCTTGCCCAATGGTTCCTCCTTGCTTGATCATTGAAGTCCCGAATTGTATCCTTTGCCAAGGTAAAACTCTCAATACCTACACAAGCAAACAAAAGAAGGAAATAAAAGGGAAAAAGTGCAAAATAAAGGAAAACACGATAAAAATACGAGAAACAAAGAGAAAAGAGGAAAAGGGAGAAACTAAAAGAAAAAGAACCAAAACTAAGAGAAGAAAGTAACAAAAAGGGAAAGAGAAGACCTAAAACACTACCCTATGAGTGCCATAAATGACACTCATCATTCTGTCGCTTGGCAACAGGAGCTTTTTTGCGGCGACAGTCCCTGTAGTCTGGCGCCAAGTTCTTCCAATACCGAGCCAGGGGTCTGTCTTCTTGCTTTGACCATTTCTAGTGTTGTTGGCTCGATTTTGCTAATTGATTGAGTCATTTTCTCACTTTTCTGAACCCATATGTGTTCTACATATGGATATAACCCTCTGGGGGTTCCTGCTTCGCCTGCCCAATGGAATATTCCACTATCTTGTGCAAAGTTCAGATTTGGGGATGTGTAAGTTTTGTGAATCCACCAAACCGTGGCGTCGAGTTCGATTTCATCACGAACTCGCGGAATCTTGTCCATTCGCTCCAACCCTCCCGGTAGGCTTGTGTGCAATGCATGTGGATTCTCAACCATGGACCTTTTTTACTTAACCCATATCCTCGAACTTTAGAGAACTAGAGCCATGGTTAGGTTGCAAACTCATCATGTTGTGACTATGTGAACTACGTGTACTTTTTGCTTGTATATATTATATGTGCGTTAACCGTTTGTTTGACTTGTGTTCAAGACTAATAAATTGACTAATGACTAAAAGGAATTTGTCTAATTAATTAATTAATTAATCTTGAATTAATTAAAGACTAATAATTTAATCAATTCGACTTAGTACGACTTTAGGCATGTCCATTTAGAGTAAAATTACTGGAAACAGTCCAGATTAATGTTCCAGCAATGGCGCAGGAGTTTGGATTGTGGCGCTGCAGTTTAGTGTCTGTCATCTGGCGACAATTGTGTCGTCTGGCGACAGGCTCTAAACGGCGGCGACAGTTCTGTTGTTTTAGCGACAGTCCAGTTTTCTTACTCGAGTCATCACGATGAGTCTAATTAATGGTCTACTAATCGGATTAATCAGTTTGTTAGTTATTCAAACCATGTTCAAGTCTTTAATTGAATTTAGGCATTTAAAAGTCCCATGGTCACACTCTAGTAGTCAACGCATGTCACTCACATACACATAAAGCACACACATAACATGTTTGTCACGTTATAACCATGATTAGAGAGTCTTGAATGCGCGTTTTCCGTCATTTTTTTTTTTGGGGGGGGGGGGGTAAGTCGGATATTAATCCTCCAACTTAATACATATATAATATATACCCCATCACTTTTTTGTTTTTTTAATCTTTTAAACATGAAGTCAAGTCAATTAGAGTCAAATATTAAAACAAATATGGTTTAAATTACAGCGCGTGGTCAAGAAAGGAAGGGCGGTTAATCAAAGACAACACTTTTGTTCAAGTCTTACTTTTCGACAAACTAATCGGTAGGAAAAGGAAGGCTAAGAAGGAAATGGCTAGTCAAGAAGAACTTAATGAAGTCAGGGGACAGGTAGCCAACTTGGCTGAGATGTTGCAAAACCTATCGCTGCAAATAAATAACCCTGAGAAACAAAAACAAATGGACCTAATCCAGGAAAGTTTGGGCAAGCTATCCAACGATTTCAGATTTCAAGAGATTAGCTCCCAAGGGGTCTCGGTGGATAAGGATCTTCTTCCACAAAAATTCAATCCCAACGACTTCCCTAAGTTCAAGGCTATGGATAATCCTTATTTTCATTTAAGGGCTTTTGAAACTGTAATGGGCATTAAGGGGATAGATAGAAAAGCTTTTCATTCTGTGTTTTCATTATCCTTAGAAGCTGTATGTCAACAGTGGTACTTTTCACTTGATAAAGAAAAGACCTCTAGTTGGGAATCTATTGTGAGCGCTTTCATTGAAAGGTATAAATGCAATATACAAGTTGAAACCGATCACAGAGAATTAGAAATGCTGAAACAAAAAGAAAATGAGGGTTTTACCTCTTTCTTCAATAAATGGAGGGAAACCACTGCAAAAATGGTTGAAGTGCCTAGTGAAAAGGAATCCGTTAGGATGTTCATTAAGAACCTCCAAGAAAAATATTCCAAGCATCTCAAATACCAAAGCAACCTAAATACATTCAAAGCAGTATATGATATTGGAATCAACATTGAGGATGACCTCACTAAACAGAAAATTGCTAGTAACAACTCAAGTAGTGGCTGGAAAAATAAGAAGAACGACAACCCTTCTTCATCTAAGTCCACCCACCCAAATAATGTTAGCACTTTTCCTCTTAATGAAGTACTAGCAATGAATAATAATCAAGGACAAAAGAAACCATTTAGGAAGAACTATACTCCTATTGGTATGAGTTATGACACCGCGTTTGATCGTTTACATGCAAAAGGTCTTATAACTCCCATTGGACCATTTGGAGATCCACCTGTCGAAAGGAGAACGGCTAGCTGGAACCCAAATGCACATTGCAAATATCACCAGGGTAGAGGACATCCTACAGAAAATAGTTGGAGGTTAAAGGAAGCCATTCAAGATTTGATTGATAGTAGCAAGCTCCCATTACCTCCTGCAAGTAAGAAGCCAAGTATTAATACTGCACCACTATCGGATTCTTTGGCTATTTCCGACGAAGAAAACCAAGAGGATCCATCTAGTCTCATAGAGCCTATCGAGACCATTGAAGAAGAAATCTTTGAAGATGCTCTCGAATCCTCCGGTCAGGAACCCGCGACTAAGCAAGAAGTATTGGCATTAACATTAGTACTTTCAGAATTGAAAGAATTTATGTCACAAACCTTCGAAGCTATAAAGGAGCAAAGTGACTTGCTTAAGCGAAAGAAACCCTTTTCTTTCCAAGTAACTGACACCCCCAAAAAGAATAATAAGAAGTACACTCCAATTGGGATGTCATACACAAACATGTTCAAAATGCTCTTCGAGAATGGAAAAGTCCAACCCCTCGAGCCAAGACCATTTGAATCGCTGAAAAGGACAGACAAATACTACTGTGCATATCATCAATCAGGAGGACATACAATAGAGAAATGCTTTAGGTTTAAATATTTGGTTCAATGCTTGATTGATGAGAAAAAGTTAGTTCAACTTCCACAGGATGCCATGATAAATGGAGTATGGGACAGTGATGATGAGGATGTTTACCTTAAAGACATTGAAGAAACTCCTCTATCAACAATATACCCAGTAAGTGACATTTGGGATGAAGATGATTCACCTATAGATGTCCTTACTAGGTTCGGGAGAGTACAACCTTCCATTTTAACGCAACCCATACCTTCTATCCAGCAAATTCCCATGCCTATTATAGAAGACAACGATGTTGTCAAGCAGCTAAAAAAGACTAAGGTAGAGATGAATATATGGAAACTTTTAGCCACGTCTCGAGAACATAGAATAGCAGTCATGGATGCACCGGCTAAAATAGGCATTGATTTGGACACCACTCCTGAGGGACTTGCAAATTTCCTCACGAGTGATCTCCCAAGTCCAATTAATTTAGTCACTTTTTCGGATAAAGATCTACCCCCGGAAGGTGACAAACACAATAAAGCTCTAAACCTCACGGTCATATGCAAAAGAATGAATGTCCCTATGACCCTTGTTGATAACGGTTCGGCAATTAACGTATGCCCACTTAGAACCGCCAGAATGCTGGGAATAAGAGATGAGGATTTATCACCATCAACCCAAGGAATATGAGCCTATGATAATTCACGACGACAAGCATTAGGGACAATCACTATGAATATAACAGCAGGCGCAATTGAACATGCCACTACATTTCAGGTAGTAGATATCAAAGCTTCTTTTAACCTGCTATTAGGATGCCCTTGGCTTCATGATCTAAAGGTCGTCCCTTCATCTCTCCATCAACAAGTAAAGGCTATAGTTGGAGGCATTCCAATCACCATTGATGCTTCACCTATGAGGATCAAAACAGTAGAAAATCCACTAATTAATGTGGAACACGATGAAAACGACGAAGATTTGTGGGGCTTTAGCGAAGAGGTCTCCTTAATAGAGGAAGACGAAAGGACCCCTCTTCATTATGACCTCCACTCGAACATGGTGACAAATGCTATCCTAAGAAAACAAGGACATTTTCCCAGAATGACTCTAGGAAAGAAGAAAGGAATAGCTAAACATATGGGTTTACCTGGCCTTCCTAAACTGGATACTTTCGGACTTGGTTTCGAACCAACTCGCGAAGACCTTAAACGGGCCCAGGAAAAATTAAAGGCACGAAGAAATGCCCGCATACAAAAAAGGGAAATACCCATGGACCAGTATCCTCTTACTTTAAATGGGCAATTTATGAGGGAAGGAGAGGATTACCCTTGTCACGAATTTCCCGAACCCTTTGTTGTGAATGGTATAAGGTAGCCTGGATTCGAAATCTTCCTGGATTGTTGTTTCCTAGACGAGATCCCAGCTCCAACATACAAGGAAAAAGCACCTCCTTGTTTCGACTTTAATGTCATGGGACTCCTCTTTGGAAGGGAAAAGAATGAACCCAAACATATGGAGGATAATTCATCACTTATCCAAGCAGTCCTCCAAAGCGAAAACTTCGATCCCTCCAAACTTATCACTCCCATAGAAGATCAAGAGCGTGGATGGCGCAAGACGGTGAGAATTGTTACTACAAGTGGAAGGAAGGTTTTAATAACTACAGGACAAGGACCAATTTTCGAAGAGTCGTCTGACTCTGAATCTGAGTTAGAGTCTCCCCCTATTGAGTCTTCTAAGTCTTTAGTTTTAGCATCTTCATCTTCTTTTCCTACTCCTAAGATAGTTAGTAATCAAGTCCCGACGGATATTTCCTTATTCGATGTAATGATTTCCGAGTTCAATAATATGTCTTCTTCCCCTTATTCCTCTTGTTTTTCTTTATCTAAAGATGACGAACATTGCTTAACTAATGATGAAAATGACAAAAAAATTATTAAAGCAATGGAAACACTTGAAAACAAAACGCCAGTAATTGAGGATACAGAAACGGTTGATATCTCAAAAGATCCAACCATTAAAAGAGAAGTTAAAATCGGACTAACATTAAACAAAGAAGAAAGAACCGATTTAATAAATCTACTTAAAGAATTTATCGATGTATTTGCTAGGTCATGCGAAGATATGCCAGGCATTAATAGAGAAATAGCTCAACACACTATACCATTAATTCCGGGAATGAAACCTGTAAAACAAAAGTTACGTCGAATGAAACCCGACGTAGCCCTTAAAATAAAAGAAGAAGTACAAAAACAAATAACTGCAGGTTTTATCCGGGTATCCAAATACCCCGAATGGGTCGCCAATGTAGTCCCAGTTCCGAAAAAAGATGGTAGAGTTCGAATGTGTGTCGACTATCGAGATTTAAACAAGGCAAGTCCAAAGGACGACTTCCCTTTGCCACACATCGATATTTTGGTAGATAACACAGCAAACCATGCACTTCTCTCGTTTATGGATGGATACGCAGGATACAATCAAATCCTCATGGCCGAAGAAGATATGGAGAAAACAACATTCATAACACCTTGGGGTACTTATTGCTATACGGTAATGCCATTTGGGTTAAAGAACGCAGGTGCCACCTACCAACGAGCAGCAACTGCCCTACTCCATGATATGATGCATAAAGAAGTAGAAGTCTATGTGGATGATATGATTGTAAAATCAAAAGATCGTCAAGGACACCCAATAGCCCTAAAGAAATTCTTTGAAAGGTTAAGAAAATACAACATGAGGCTAAACCCCTCTAAATGTGCTTTTGGGGTCACTTCAGGGAAACTCTTGGGCTATGTCATAAGTTCTCGAGGAATAGAAATAGATCCTACAAAGATTAAAGCAATCATGTCCATGCCACCGCCCAAAACTGAAAAGCAAATTCGAGGATTTATTGGCCGGTTACAATATGTAAGTAGGTTCATATCCAAATTAACCACGATATGCGAGCCAATATTCAAAAAGCTTAAGAAAAATGTACCATTCATATGGGACGATGAATGTCAAAAAGCCTTTGAAAAGATCAAAGCCTATCTCGCGAATCCTCCAGTATTAGCTCCAGCACTCCTTGGAATACCCTTAAGACTATACTTAACCGTCACAAAGGAAACAATGGGGGCTATGCTCGCACAAGAGGTAAAAAGCAAGGAAAATGCTATTTACTATCTGAATAAAAAAATGCTCGAGTACGAAACACGCTACACACCATTGGAAAAGTTGTGCCTCGCATTGGTATGGGCCACAACTAAATTAAGACATTATATGCTCGTGCATACTGTCTATGTAGTCTCACGAATGGATCCCTTAAAATATCTATTCGAAAGATCTACACTTAATGGACGAATCTCAAGATGGATAGTAAATTTGGCTCAATTTGACATAAGGTTTATGCCTTAAAAAGCAATTAAAGGATCAGTGGTCTCGGATTTTCTAGCAGATTTCCCAATAGAAGATTCAACACCCTTAGAAGAGAACGAATTCCCGGACGAAGATTTAATGATGACAGAGGATGACACATGGACTCTATATTTTGACGGAGCCTCGAACCAAAGGGGTGCGGTGTAGGAGTCTTATTAGTATCACCTAAGGAAGAACATGTTCCTATATCCATCAAGTTAGATTTCGACGTCACCAACAACGCAGCTGAATATGAAGCATGCGTGGTAGGCCTCGAAACGGCTTTAGCCTTAGGCGTGAAAAAACTCCAGATATTTGGAGATTCATCCCTAATCATTAATCAAATTTCCAAAAGATGGAAAGTTAGGAGTGAGAGTCTAGCTCTTTACCAGACATATTTGGAAACTCTCACCGATCAACTGGAAAAGGTAGAATACACTTACCTACCTAGAGAGGAAAACCAATTCGCCGACGCCCTGGCAAGATTAGCCTCAATGGTTAGGATACCTAAAGAAATTGAACAAATGCCTTTAACCATAGAGAAAAGGCATAAACCAGCATACATCCAAGCCATAGAGGACGATGAAGTAATTCAAGTAGAAGAACCAGAGGAGGAACCATGGTTCGTAGACATATTGAATTATGTCACCAAGGGAGAATACCCTCCTCATGCCGACAAAAGAGCGAAAAGAGCATTAAGGCTCTTAGCTTCCCAGTTTGTACTCATAGGAAATGAACTACACAAAAGGGTACCTAAGGGACGAGCTCTATTATGTGTAGGTAAAAAGGATGCTCAAAAGGCTATGAGAGTTATCCATGAGGGTATATGCGGAACACATGTTATAGGCGTCGCTCGAAGTGCGCCTACGTTAAAGCATGTTGTGAATATGCTTGGCACTCATAGGAAGTGGGAATTGACATAACGATTAGGGAAAACGATTAGGGACAAATAAAGTAGGGAGCCGCCAACAAGTTTTTAAGGAAGTTGTAAACCGTTCACGGATCATTTAAGGCAACCACGATTAAGGGACAACGAAGGCAACAACGATTGACCCGTGAAGGTTACACCCCATTCATAGTCCATGAGATTACTAACTCCATATGGTTCGGAACCACGAAAGGAGGATCGGGGATGATGGTACGAAGTGAGTCATGGAGTCACATTCGCCCGTATTGGCCTCTACTCGATTCTTATATTGAAAAGCATTCCTGTGATCTCAAAGGCATACAAACAAAATATTCAATTCGCTCCAAACTATTATTATGCTAAATTGGTTGAATATTAATGCAACATATAATTCTACAATATTTGGTTGATGGAGCGTTTAGAACTCTTTAAAGGCCCCGACGATATTGAAAAATATGGTCCCAATGATCTAGTCTGAAGGAAGAAAAATTACTCTGCAAACATGTCGTATGATGATTGGAATGTGTTCTTTGCAAAGAGGGAATTTTCCATTCGATGGGTGGTACCTTGGTGGAGACTTACTAGGATGGTTGGGACACATGATACACCGTATTGTCGTATTCCTAGTACATCAAAGCTGACTTTTTATTGTCCTTCTCGAGTGATGCGACAATATGGACTTGAACAAGTAATTCCGCGCTATAATGATAGTCCTCGTGAAGTATCATTGCATGAAAGTAATGTTCACAAGTACGAGCTCTATTGGATTGCAAGACCTATGTGGACCGTTTCTGCGAGTGATCAGGCTCCTCCCTCCTTATCTAGTGCATACAAGGCATGGTTGAATCCCCGAAGTAGAAGGGAGAGGTTTGGATCACGTAAATTTGATATGAAAGAACGACTTGGAAGTAAGAAGGCGCCCCCTAAAGATTGTCTTGGTCCGAGAACACAAGGAATTGAATTTAAAACTCCTATAATGCCTAAGAAGAAGACTTATGTGAATGGAAAGGGTAAAGAAAAGATGGTTTTATAGGGAAAAGCAACCTAAGAACTATAAGAGGGATGAAAGAGGGGAGAGTTCGACAAGGGGTGTGACGGTTCGGGCTACAAGGGACACACTAATGGTGAAGGCCGACTTGGTGGACAAGAAAGATGAAGCTTCGAAGGTGAAGAAGGATTAGATCAATATTGCTTTGCTGTTTTAAGTTTAATTTTTAAATAAGGCGCATGATGCCAATAAGTGTAGTCACATTTATTTCAATAATAATAGCGTGTTTATTTTTGCCTTAATTAAAAATTACAATGACCTTTTTTTTTTTTTTTTTTTTTTTTTTTTTTTTTTTTTTTTAATCCGAGTCTAGAAGTCGGACGCAATGGAAGAATAATAATAATTACCGAATATCCGAAAAAAATAATTAAAATTACAGTATAAGAATTGCCGTGTCACGGAGAAATCTGACGAGTCACGGTTAAAAACGTGTCACGGTGAAATGTAGTGTGTCGCGGAATCAGTTAAAGTTAATGAACAAAGAACAGCACTGCCGTGACGCGGCAATTTCTGCCGTGAGACGCTGACATCTGCCGTGTCACGGTGAGGTCTGCCGTGTCACGGTGGATTTTACCGTGCTGCGGTGGCTTCTACCGTGTCACGGTTGATTTTCCGTTGTAAATTTGTTGCGTTTTTCTGCCTTATGTGCCATATTTAGTCGACAAAGAAGGGATTTTTATTTTTAAAGTGGCCGGGCCCCCTTGAGGGGTTGCCTACGTATCCTTAAAAAGGAATCAGGCCAAACGTAGCTCTATTGGGTCCTGAACCCATGCAATTAGGCATAAAACTTCTTGAGTTGATCCAATTGGTTAAGTTGTGGAACTCGTTACCATCCATGTCTACTAATTGTGCAGCTCCACCAGACAAAATAGACTTAACGATGTATGGACCTGACCAGTTCGGTCTAAATTTTCCTCTTGGATCAAGCACGTTTTTGCGAAGCGCTTTAAGCACCAAATCACCTTCCTTGATATTTCTAGTCTTGACTTTTTTATTGAAATGTCGTGCCATACGCTGTTGGTAGGTTTGGACGTGATGCAAAGCTGCCAAGCGTTTTTCGTCAAGTAAGACTAGTTCGTCATATCTTGCTCTAATCCAGTCGACTTCATCTAATTGGCTTTCCAGTGCAATGCGTAGTGAGGGGATTTCAAGCTCTATTGGTTGTACGGCTTCAACTCCATAGACCAAAGAAAATGGGGTAGCCCCTGTTGATGTACGAACAGAAGTTCGATAACCCCAAAGGGCGAAATGTAGCTTGCTCGGCCAACCCTTATAATTTTCCGTCATCTTTTCGATGATAGTTTTCACATTTTTGTTAGCCGATTCGACTGCACCATTTGTTTGTGGTCTGTAGGGTGACGATCTGTGATGTTTGATATGATATTTCTGTAGCAATCCTGCACACTCGGCTTGGAAGTGTGTCCCATTGTCACTGATCATTTCGTGAGGTACCCCATAGCGGCATATAATATTTTTCTCAATGAACTGAGCTACATGTTTTGCCGTTAACTTAGCATATGAAGCAGCTTCGACCCATTTAGTGAAATAATCGATTGCTACGAGGATGAATTCATGTCCTCCCTGCCCTGGTGGCGTTATTTTGCCAATGATGTCGATACCCCAAGTAGAGAAAGGCCATGGGGAAGTATATGTGTAAAGAAGCGAAGGTGGAACATGCTGCAGGTTTGCGTAGACTTGACACTTCATACATTTCCTGACGTATTCGTGACAATCTCTCTCCATAGTAGTCCAATAATATCCTTGTCGTTGAATCTTTTGGACTAACATCTTAGCATTCATATGTGTTCCACATATTCCAGCATGAAGGTTCTCCATGGTCTTATATGTTTCTTTCCCGGCTATGCACAAGAGATTTCTCCCTAGTGCAGTCCTTTTGTGGAGTTCTCCCCTGATGAGCACATACTGTGAGGCCAGGAGCCTCAAAGCACGACGTGCCCTTTTATCAGTATTAGGAGGGTATTCACCCTTGGTCACGTAATTAAGGATATCCATATACCATGGTTCTTCGTCTTCTTCTTGTGACTCTTGTTCATCATCAAGTGCGTGAACATAGGCTAGCTCATATCTTCGCTCTATAGTTAGCGGCATCCTAATCGTATCTGTCGGAATGCGCACCATTGATGCTAACTTTGCCAGTGCGTCAGCGAATTGGTTTTCTTCTCTAGGCAAATACGTATATTCCACTTCATCTAGTTGCTCCGTGAGAGTTTCCAAATGAGCTTGATACGTAGCGAGACTTTCACTTCTCACCTTCCATCTCTTAGAGATCTGGTTAATGATTAGTGATGAATCACCATAAATTCTGAGCTTCTTAATTCCTAAAGCCACCGCTGTTTCTAATCCCAAAATGCATGCTTCATATTCTGCGGCATTGTTGGTGACATCAAAGTCGAGTTTCATGGAAATTGGGATGTGTTCTTCACTGGGTGATACCAACAAAACCCCTACACCACACCCTCTTTGTTTTGAAGCTCCATCAACGTAGAGCGTCCATCTATCATCTTCAGTCATAAGTAGATCCTCGTCAGGGAAATCATACTCATCTTCTTCTTTCTCAACTTCTTCCAGTGGAAAGTCCGCTAGGAAGTCAGAAACCGCAGAACCTTTGATGGCCTTTTGTGGTACAAATTTTAAGTCAAACTGAGCAAGGTTGACTATCCATCTTGACAACCTACCATTGAGTGTTTCTTTTTCGAACAAATATTTGAGAGGATCCATCTTGGACACAACATGTACTGTATGAGTAAGCATTTAATGTCTTAATTTCTGTGCAGCCCACACAAGTGCGAGGCACAACTTCTTAAGTAATGTGTATCGTGTCTCATATCCTTGAAGCTTCTTGCTCAAATAGTAGATTGCATTCTCTTTGCTTTCAATCTCTTGCGCTAGCATTGCCCCCATCGTTTCTCTTGTGACCGTAAGGTAGAGTCGAAGAGGAAAGTCAGGCATTGCTGGTGCTAGCACAGGTGGGTTTGACAGGTACTCTTTGATTTTGTCAAAAGCTTTTTGGCAATCATCATCCCATGTCACTGGAACATTCTTCTTGAGCTTTTTGAATGTAGGTTCGCATATCGCTGTGAGTTTGGCTATGAACCTACTTATGTATTGCAATCTTCCAATAAAGCCTCGAATCTCCTTCTCAGTCTTTGGTGGTGGCATGGCCATGATTGCTTTGTTTTTCGTGGGATCTATTTCAATCCCCCGAGAACTGATCACATAGCCAAGCAACTTGCCTGATGTAACTCCGAATGCACACTTTGCTGGATTTAACCTCATATTGTACTTGCGAAGTCTTTCAAAGAACTTGCGAAGCGCAATGATGTGGCCTGGGCGATCTTTTGATTTGACAATCATATCATCAACATATACTTCCACCTCTTTATGCATCATATCATGTAACAATGCTGTGGCTGCTCTTTGGTAGGTGGCACCCGCGTTTTTCAACCCGAATGGCATTACCGTATAGCAGTATGTTCCCCATTGTGTGATGAATGTGGTTTTCTCCATGTCTTCTTCGGCCATAAGCACTTGGTTATATCCAGCGTAACCATCCATGAAGGAAAGTAGTGCATGGTTTGCTGTGTTGTCGACCAGAATGGCAATGTAAGGTAGAGGGAACCCATCTTTTGGACTTGCTTTATTGAGATCCCTGTAATCAACACACATTCTGACCCTTCCATCCTTTTTTGGGACTGGAACCACGTTAGCATCCATTCCGGATACTTGGACACTTTGATGAAACCTGAAGCTAATTGTTTTCTAATTTCTTCTTTGATCTTAAGAGCTACATCAGGTTTCATACGACGTAACTTTTGCTTGACGGGCTTCATACCTGGAATGAGTGGTATAGTATGTTGTGCAATATCCCTGTCAATACCTGGCATGTCTTGGTAAGACCAAGCAAATACATCAACAAATTCACTAAGTAAGTTAATTAACTCTTTGCGTTCTTCTTGACTTAGTGTTAATCCAATTTTCACTTCTTTGGTAGTCGTATAATTGGAAATATTGATTGTTTCTGTATCTTCGATTATTGCTGTTTTATTATCATGTTCTTCCATTGCTTTTATTATTTCTTTGTCATTTTTATCATTAGCAAAGCAATATTGATCAGGGTTAGGGGAATGACACACATCGTAAGCAAAGGTACTCATTTTATTGAAATAATTGGTTGTTACATCAAGGAGGGCAAGGTCAGCTGCGACCTCGCCAGAATTATTTGGAATAGAAAGGGAAGACTCAATAAGAAACTCAGCACTAGAGGGAACTACAGAAAAAGACTCAATAGCAGAAAGGGGGTCGGCCTTAGATCCTAAGGGTTCATTAACAGACTCAAACTCGAACTCGGACTCAGACGACTCAGGTTCATCAAACATGGGGCCTTCGCCAGCGGTTACTTCAAGTTTTTCTCCATTTGGCATAGTGACCTTCACCATCTTGCTCCATCCTTTCAAAGCACCATCAGCTGGGGCAATTAACTCCGAAGGATCAAAATCCTTGCTTGACATGACCGCTTGAATGAGCGTAGAGTCATCATTGTTGGTGGGCCTAGATTCATTATTTTCCAACCCGAAAAGAAGACTAATGTTCATATCATCAGAACCTGGGCTGGTTGGCTCTTCAGCTGTTGAGGAGACATCACCTTCGTCAATGAAGTCACAATCCATGAACATCTCAAAACATGGTTCACGTTTCCCCTTGTAGACGAAAGGTTCAGGAAATTCATAGCACGGGAAGTTCTCTCCTTCCTTGACGAATTGACCATTGAGCGTAAGGGGATAGGGATTTATAGCCATCTCCCTATTCTCTTTTCGAGCTGCGTTCCGAGCAACCATCTTGATCACAGCTTGCTTTACATCTTCCTTTGTTGGTATAAATCCCAGGCCAAAGGTGTCCTTCTTCAACGAGCCTTGATGGCCCCATAGTTCAGCTATCTTCTTTTTGACGCCAAGGATCATTCCAGGGAAGTGCCCTTGTTTCTTCATAATTGCATTGATATTATCTTTAAAATAGGGGTCAAACTCGAGATGGCACTTCTCGTCTTCCTCGATCATAAGCACATCTTCTAAAGAAAATCCCCAGAGGTCCTCATCTTCCTTATCATGCTCGACATGAACAATAGGGGTATCAATGACTTGGATACGCATGGGAGAAGCATCAATGGTGATTGGAACTCCTCCAACTATAGCCTTGACTTTCTAGTGCAGTGATGATGGGATCGCCTTCAACTCATGAGGCCAAGGGCGACCTAACAGTAGATTGAAAGAAGCCTTGATGTCCACCACCTGAAACTTGGTGCGACGTTCAATGGCTCCAATAGTGATATTCAACATGATAGTACCTACGGCTTGACGGCGGGTATTATCATAAGCTCGGATTCCCTGAGTGGAGGGAATTAATTCTTCATATTTTATGCCCAACTTCCTTGCAGTGCGCAACGGGCATACATTGATTGCTAAGCCATTATCGACTAGGCTCATGGGAATATTCATTTGCCTACATACCACAGTAAGATGTAGGGCTTTGTTATGTTGATCCCCTTCCGGGGGCAAATCCTTTTCAGAAAAGGAAATCAAGTTGCTAGGACTTGGCAACTAAGTAGTGAGAAACCTGACTAGTCCTTGAGGAGTCATGTCACTATCAACTCCTATCTTCACAAGAGCATTCATCACAGCCTTCCGATTCTCATGAGACGTAGCCAACAGCTTCCAAACATTCATTTCCACCTTGGTTTTCTGCAATTGTTTGATCACATCATTGCTTACAGGGTCGATGGGATCAACTATTGGTTGTGTTTGCGGTGGAGGTGTGGATGGGGTAGGTTGCTGTAACCTTCCAGTTCTGGTGAGAACCTTGACTTCAGGATCTCCCCAAACATCTTCACTATCTTTCAAACTAACAACGCCAAGAGATGAACAAACTATGTCTTTGAGATAGACGTCCTCATCATCACTATCCCAAATTCCATTAACTTCCTCACATCTTGAAATATAAAAAACTTTTGGTAAGGGTTCATCCACAGGTTGGATGAGTGTTGACGGATCAAAGCCAAAGCATTAGAAAGAGGACCTGTTTGAATATTAGGCTTCTTGCCCCCTGGTGGGACAGTTCTGTTCTCTGGTCGAGGTTCTGGAAAAGGTCCAATTGGCATAATCAATCCTTGACTATGCAGGCGATCGAAAGCCGCATCATAAGTCATTCCCAAAGGCGTGTAAACTACCTCCTTGGCCTTTGGAATCTCTGAGGAGCAGCATTAAGGGCCAGCACATCATTGATGTTGACATTGTTGGTAGCATTATTGGGCTTGGAAGACGAAGAAGAAGGACTGTCGTTCTTCTTGTTTTTCCAAGTGTTGTTGTTGTTATTGTTGTTGCTTCCAGCAGTCTTCATCAGTTCATCTTCGATATTGATTCCAATATCGTATACAGCTTCAAAAGTGTTCAGCGGCAGGAATTTCAAATGTTGCTTATATTTGTGAGTCAGATTTGCAATAAACAGGCGAACCATCTCTTTCTCTTTAGGAGGATCCACCAAGAGTGCAGCTGTTTCCCTCCACCTGCTTAGATAAGTAGTGAAGCCTTCATTCTCTTTTTGTTTGAGAATGGAGAGTTCACGTTCAGAAGTTTTGGTTTGGATGTTACACCTGTAGCGGTTCATGAAACTTTCAGTAACGTCCTCCCAAGTTGCAACATGCTTGGATTCCAAAGAGTAGAACCATTGTTGACAGGCATGCTCCTGGGAAAGAGGGAACACAGTAGGGAAGAGTGTTACATCTAACCCCTTAAGAGCCATAGTTGCAGAAAAGGCCTTCAAGTGAAACATAGGGTTATCAGTAGGCTTGAACTTAGGAATGTCAGCAGTGGAAAACTTCTCAGGAAGCTTGTCCCTTATGTTCAGAGAAGTGGCAGGTTGTTCTACATAGGTGAACTCCTCAGAAATCTTACTCATTTGTTCCCTGATTTTGTCTATCGCAGCTGCAGCGGTATTGCTTTGATTGTTCTGTTCTACCGTGTGAACCCTGGTAGTGAGTGCTTCCATCATAGCAGATAACCTGTCAATGGCATGGTTAAGGTTTTCCATATCTTCTTTAGTGGCCATTGATTGAAAGTAAATGGGAGATGGATTTCTTGGAGATGCTTGTGGTGGTTTTCTTGCAAGCTTCTTAGGTTGTTGAGGTAGCGACTCAAATCGTAACAGTCTACCCCTGCTTCTTGACCAAGTGCTGTGACATTGAAATGAACGCACATTTAATGACTAGACTTATCCTTGACCCATCCGGAAAATAAAAAGGGAAAGAAAAAGAGTTTTAACAAAGAAAGTATGTATGGGAGGATACCATCCGACTTACTCCTAAAAAAACGGAAGAAAGACGCACGACTTTCCTAATGTACGGTCACGAACAAAATCGTGAAAGACTCAAGGAAAAGGTGAGTGAACTCGACACGACTTGTGAGTGAATATGTGAGGTTATGGACACGTGTTATGACCGTACAGCTATACTTGATATCAAACTGGACACAGAGACCACATACGTACGCACACAGAACCAAAAAAGACAAACGGGACATTTTTCTGGGCACCGTGTCACAGTGCTGACTGTCGTGACACGGTACAATCTACCGTCAGACGGCAGAAGGTACCGTGCCACGACACTGTTCACCGTGTCACAGCAGACTTGCTGTGACGCGGTGCTCAGTTCCAGACCTATTTTCCAGATTTTAATTGATTTTATGGTCCGTTCTAATTACTAAGTGGAAATAAAAAACCCTCGTTCATAGATTAGTCCAAAAACAAAATGAACAAACACATGTGGGTTAGTATCAAATAAACCACGTAGCATTTAGTCACGATGATGCAAGCCTATGGTCAAGTTCTCAACCTAAAGTCAAGTTGTACGTTCGACTATGGTCAAGCTTTGGGTGTCAAAAGGGTACCATGGTTAAGAGTTTGGACGCGTTAGCAAGGCAGCCTCCCTTGAGGGTGTATGCCAACGGGCGGCTCCGCGAGTTCGTGATGAAATCGAACTCGACTCCATGGTTTGGGTGGATTTAATAACTTAGATGAACCCTTATTGCCATGAGCGTTTTTGGGTTGATAGAGCTTCAATTCCCCGGGGCTAAGACGTATGTAGAACACATACGGTTTTTCAGAAAAATTGAAGGAAGTCAACTGTGAGAAGAGAAAATAAGCCACTGGACTGATTTTAGGACTGCCGTGACAAGGCAAAAACTCCCGTGTCACGGTACAGTGCACCTTCAGATGGTACATTGTACCATGGCACGGCAGACTCTGCCGTGACACGGCAGTCAGAAAATCTGACTGGTGCCCTATTTTTCTTCGTACGCAATCAAGTTATTCAATTTTTCCTACGGGACAGATCCAAATTCGACGTTAAAACGTCGATGCTTATGCAAAAATGCCAAATTAATCACAGGAATATTTTTCAAGAATCTTTCAAGTCTCATCCACTCATCTCGATTAAATACCGATCACTCAAATCGATAAATAACCGAGAATCCTCCCTAGTGGAGTCGCCAAATTGTAGGCGTCGCTCGAAGTGCGCCTACGTTAAAGCATGTTGTGAATATGCTTGGCACTCATAGGAAGTGGGAATTGACATAACGATTAGAGACAACGATTAGGGACAAATAAAGTAGGGAGCCGCCAACAAGTTTTTAAGGAACTTGTAAACCGTTCACGGATCATTTAAGGCAACCACGATTAAGGGACAACGAAGGCAACAACGATTGACCCGTGAAGGTTACACCCCATTCATAATCCATGAGATTACTAACTCCATATGGTTCGGAACCACGAAAGGAGGATCGGGGATGATGGTACGAAGTGAGTCATGGAGTCACATTCGCCCGTATTCGCCTCTACTCGATTCTTATATTGAAAAGCATTCCTGTGATCTCAAAGACATACAAACAAAATATTCAATTCGCTCTAAACTATTATTATGCTAAATTGGTTGAATATTAATGCAACATATAATTCTACAATATTGGTGATCACTTGATTAAACAACAAGATTAAAAAGGAGCCTAAACCGGTTGTCCAAATTATCTTATTAGTCGTGATTTTCAAATACATATTCCCTTTAAACATGCAATATGGTGATCATAACAATAGAATAAACATTAATATTGGAAGCAACATAGCAATAATTCCAACAAAATAAAACCGTTAGAATAATAATAGAAATAAAAGGAACACGATTCTTACTTTGATTTTGCTTGCTTGCTACTATAAAAACAATAAACGCGTTAGTAACTTCAAGGAAAATAAATAAACAATAATTAAAATGAAATTAAAATAAAGTAATTGAGAATTGATTTGGGGCCAAACCCTCAAACAGTTCTACCTTTCACACCGTGGCTTAAGGATAGAACCTCGGGTAAAGTACGGACTCCTGGGAGTGCTTAAGGAAGGTATTTTGAAAGAGAAGGGTAGGCTAGTGTTTAGGCTTGAGCATAGGAGAGAAAATGAGAGATTATTTGATGCCCCGTACATCAGAAATGAGGGGTTATTTATAGGGAAAGTGTGCTGAGGGAGCACACGGAACCCTAAAATGACAGAAACCCTAAAACAATATCCCGTGACACGGCAAACTGTACCGTGACACGGTGCACTTTTGTGTGACACGGGATATATTTAACACACGGGGAAAGAAAACGCGTTAGGGTTTACGCGGAAGAAACACGTACTGTACCCGTGTCATATCAGGTCTCCCGTGACACGGGAAATTTTGCCGTCAGACGGGAATTTTTCCCGTGGCGCGGGATTCCCTGCCGTGACACGGGACAGTTTTGTCCATTTTCCGTCTAAATTCATTTTTAACCCTAATTTTATTCAGCATTTTAGGTGCCGATTGATAACTTCAGGCCATTTTTCTGATTTATTAATATCGGGCTAAAATGAGAAATAATTAAAAAGAGACAAATAAAAATGTTTGGGCCAAAATAAAAACTATGCTTTTACCAAACATCAAGACTGATCCACGGGCTATACGAAATTAATAAAATATGATTTTTAAGCACTCTCGGGATTAAATACTAAACCCAACCAATAGTGGCGGTGAAAGGTTGTTCATCATCGGGTTTGGTTTTGGGGAGACATTTTTAGGTGTCTACACATATTAACGGCAAAATGCTAGTCCAAAAGATAATGCGAGAAGGATATTATTGGACTACCATGAACAAAGATTGTCATCAGTATGTAAAAAGATGTACCAAGTGTCAAATTTTTGCAAATTTGCAACATATCCCACCATCTCTTCTCTACACCTATACTTCACCATGGCCTTTCTCTACATGGGGAATAGACATAATTGGAAAAATTACACCCCCAGGAACAGGAGGTCACGAATACATCCTGGTTGCAATAGATTACTTCACAAAGTGGGTGGAAGCACAATCATACGCTAAACTCACCGCCAAACATGTAGCACTCTTTATCGAAAGAAACATAATTTGTCGATACGGAGTCCCACATGAGATGATAAGTGACAACGGAACTCACTTTCAACCAGAATGCGAAGAATTGCTGCAAAAGTATGGTATTCAACATCACCATTCTTCCCCGTATAGACCTCAAGCAAATGGAGCAGTTGAGGCTGCTAATAAGAATATGAAAACAATCATCGAGAAAATCACTGAAAATTATAAAGATTGGCCTGACAAACTCCACTTCGCACTGTGGGGTTATCGCACGTCAATCCGAACATCAACATGAAATACGCCATTCAATCTAGTATACGGGATGGATGCCGTACAACCCGTAGAATTAGAAATACCTTCTTTACGCATTGCGTTAGAAAGTAAACTCGATGAAGTTGAGTGGACCAGAGCACGATATGAAGAGTTAATCCTACTCGATGAAAAACGACTAGAAGCTCTACACCATACCCAATGTTATCAAACCCGCATGGCTAGACATTTCAACAAAAAGGTTAAGACTAGAAATATCAAGGTTGGGGACTTGGTTTTAAAAGCATTAAGGAAAAATGTTTTAGACCCAAGAGGCAAATTCCGCCCTAATTGGTCTGGACCATATATTGTCAAAACAATCCTGTCAGGAGGCACAGCTAAATTAACTGATATGGATGGCAATGAATTTTCAAACATGACAAACCTTGACCAACTTAAGAAATACTACCCATAAATACTTGAGGAAACACTCAAGAAAGCTACGTTTGGCCTGATTCCTTAAATAAAGGATACGTAGGCAACCCGAATAGGGTGCGGCCACTTTAATTTCTTCAAATCCCGTATCCCCGAAGCAAAAAATGCACGTCTGCAAAGTTTCAAGACTAGCGCCAGAAAACAGACTCTGTCGCCAGACGACAATTTTGTCGCCAGGCGACAGAGTTAAATCGTCAGCGACAGTGCCTCAGATGACAGCGCCAATCTTCTGCAAGCGTCTGGACAAGTTTCACGTATTCTGGAAATTTTTTCGACTCCCGTACTTGAATTAATTTTCCGAAAAATAAGTGTTGTAATTGTTTTCATTGCTTTAATTAAAAGTTAATTAAAATAAAAGCTGAAATTTTATTGATTGATAAAGAAAGTACATTATTGATTTTATAAAAGCTGAAAAATTAACTAAAGCAAATTAATTTTGTCTAATAAATCAAAAGATAAGCAATGTTCTAATCTTTCTTCTCTTTCTTCATTCTTTTCCAATTCGTGTCTTCTTTCTCTTACTCTTGATCCTTAACCTTCGCTAGGAGACAACCGTTAGAAGATCTGCATTCTATTTTGGTATGGATAGTTTCTCCTTCCGCTAGGACCCCATGCTTCTTCTCTATCCAAACTTCCTTCTTAGTAGAGTCGACCTTTCTTTTTCCTTGATTTTTCTTAGCACTCTTCTTTCTAGGCATAATAGGAGTCTTGAATTCAATTCTTTTCCCTAGACGCTCTTTAGCAGGAACTTTCTTGTCACCTAGACGGTCCTTCACACTGGTCTTCTCAATAGTAATTTGAGGCTTTTGAAATCTTCCATCAAGCCACTACTTCACTTTATTTGACAAGCAAGGCGGTTCCTTATAGGCAATCACCTCCCATAAAGGCCTACCACTCCAGTATCCATCGAAGCGCTCAATTTCTTGTGACACAGGAAATTCATAAGGGCGGCGAAGATCTCCCGTAGGGATGGTTTGTGCAAGACCATATTGTCTCATGACTATACAAAGGAAATAAAAGGTTAGTCTTGACAAGCTCGGGAGACGACAATATGCTTGGTTACTGCAACCAATCATCGCCTCGATCTTCCACCAAGGAACAACCCAGTTTATGGTAAAATCACCGGCAGCAAACACCTTGCTCCACTCACGGCGACCGATTTTCAAGAATCGCTTCTTTCGGCGGATTATGCAGTTT
Organism: Chenopodium formosanum; assembly: GCA_024500155.1. NCBI lineage: Eukaryota > Viridiplantae > Streptophyta > Magnoliopsida > Caryophyllales > Amaranthaceae > Chenopodium > Chenopodium formosanum. The sequence goes on from CM044861.1 coordinate 23,473,700, forward strand.
GGAACATATGTTTGAATGTCATCAGGGGGATTAATAAGCTTCAATCTCTCCATGAGCCATATCTGCAAAATATATGTTTAAATTAATATTACAGTGTAAAATTAATATGCTTTAGTTCTTAACGATTAATAATAATATTATTTTATACCTGTAATAAAATTGGAGAACCCCTAAAAGGCGCTTTTGGATTTTTTCTCAATGCATCTAACCATAGCATAGTCTCTCCAACAATTAATGGCATTGGATTTCTCCCAGATTCAACTTGTTCTATAACAGATATAATTATTGATTGCCCCTCATTATCTTTACCGCTAACTAAGAGCAATTGATTAAATAAACAATAAAGGAAAGCCCTTCTCTTGTATATGCGAAAATCGAGATTAGGATTATCATAAAAATAATGTGCAAATTCTGTCAAATTAACTACATTCCCATGCACTATGTGTTTTAAAGCCGTCCCCCTCAAATCAAAGAAGTGCTCAAAATCTTTATAGTAATATTCATTGATTCTAGGCATTACCGCAAGGTCAGTAGAATAATAACCTATGATGGCTCCAAATTCTTCCGGTAAAGGACATATTTCATCATGAAAAAATCTAAAACAATGAGTGTCAATGTTCCAATAATCTATGGCAGAATATATAAAGTCAATATCAAGAATCATCCCCTTGACCCCAAACATACCCCCCATATGAGAAAGATCTAATACTTTCCTATCTTTAGCAGTTAAGTGACGACACCATTCATCCATGTACCCACAAAAGGTTCTTTTAGCTAGAGACATGATTACTAGTTAATTTAACTATTTGATAAGTGATAAGTGATATTTATGTCACTCGTAGGGGTAGTATTTAGGTTATTTTTCGTGTTTATTTTCCCTTATTTTCCTTTTATTCTCTTGTTTTCTCTTTAATAAAGTCTCTAGTTTATTTTGGTAATTTTGGAGTGTTTAAGTTTATTTTCTTTATTTTATTTAGTTTTAGTTTATTTTCTTATTTTATTTTATTCTTTTTGCTTGCGTAGTTTTAATTATTTTTTATTTTTAGTTTAGTTTTATGTCCCTTTTATATTTTCTATTTTATTTCATTTTATTTTATTTATTCCTATTTTATTTATTTTATTTTATTTGTCTTGGTTTTATTTTTTATTTTCGTCGTTTATTTATTTTCATTTTATTTTATTTCCTTTTTATTTATTTTATTTTATTTTTCTTTATTTATCCTAATTCCTTCCTTCGGTTTTGTGTGTAGGGGTTCGGGATTCATGTCAAGTGAGTTTGGGGTCCAATTTGAGTCAAACGCCAAATGCCCGTTTCCTAGCATTCTGCTGCCAGCTTATCCGTCACCACCCCACACCTTAACCTCCACCACACCACCCCAACACCACAAACCAATTTGCCCCCAACTCTCCTCCCCTGCTGCTCCAACCTCAACAACACCTCACACACAACCAAGCTCCCCTGCTCCCCTGCTCCCTCAGCTCACCACCTGCTGCCACCATCACCGTTCACCATCACCAGTCAACAACACCTCACACACAACCAAGCTCCCCTGCTCCCCTGCTCCCTCAGCTCACCACCTGCTGCCACCATCACCGTTCACCTTCACCCAGCAGCCACCCCGCAACACTACACCAACACCCACGCAGCACCAAGCTCCCCTGCTGCCCAGCCACCCAATCCTCATCTCCCCTGCTTCACCCCATCAACAACACCCCGCAATTCCTTCCACCACAATCAGCCACACCTAACCTCACCTGCTGCGCCTCCCATTCTCGACCAATTCCAGCCAACCCAGAACCACCGTCAGCCACCTCAAAGCCCGCAACATTAGCTGCCAGCAAATCGCCAAAATTCACCCCAAATTCGATACCCTTTGGAGCGGACACTATGAATTTCGAAGCGGCCGCTCCATTTTTATTTATTTCCACCAATTCGAGGCAGAAGGTGTGAGCGGCCGCTCCAATGGGTGTGCGCGGACGCTCCTATGGGTCTTTAGAGATCACGTGATTTTCTCGTGAATCCTTAAGCACTTCGAAATCCAACGGCTGAGATTCGTTGGGCTAATCTAAGGGTCATGATGATGATGTTGATGAACGATGGTGATGATGGAGTGGATGATGTGTGGTGATGGTTGATGATTGAAATTAGAGCAGCCAAGAATACGAGAAGAAGAAGGGAATTGGGGGGATTTGGTGGGTTTGTTTTTATTATTTTCTTTTATTTTTATTTTATCTTCTTTTCCTTTTCCTTTTCTTTATTTTCTTTTCTCTTTGTTTTCTTTTCCTTTTTATTTCCTTTTTATTTTCCTTTTTATTTTCCTTTTCTTTCTTTATTTATTTTCTTTTTTTATTTTCTATTTTTCTTAGTTTTATGAAGTGAGTATAAATACCCTTCTTGGGTTATTTTCTCACAACAATTATGATCCATTATTCCACTCTCTAATTTAGTTTTAGGAGAGCTTCTCTCTCTAGGTTTAGATTAGATTAGAGTAGTTTAGAGAGAGAAAGTAAGGGTTTTTCCATTGATGAATTTGGATATTGAAGAAGGAGCTTGATTGAATCTTTGCAAATCTTCATCTTTAATTAATGAGCATTCTCTTACTCTCTTTCTCTATTTTTGTATTTAGTTTTATTTGCTTATTTTGATTTTTCTTCATTGCTTGTTGATCATGTTGATTCTTGATTATTTGTTGATTAATCTTGTTATTATCATGATTAGTGAGTAATTTTCCCCATTGAGGGGATGGTTGTGGTGTAGTTGGATCTTGAGCATGTTCTAGGTTTAGAGTTGATTTATTTGTGATTAAAGTCTTTATATGCTTGATATTCTTTAATCTACTTGCAAAATGCATGTTGTTAGTTGATTAAAGGTGAAACTTTGCTAACAAGGAACGGAAGTTGACTTAGTTAAGGTTCATTAGTATCGATTGTTATTTAATAGTACCTCCTAGTATATGGTTCTAATGTGGAAGCATAGAGGCTATGTTAGGAGAAGCCAATTGACCCCGGAAGGCGGCTAGATTGGATCTTTTATTTCGATATTTGAGCATGTTTAGTTCATAATTAATTCAACTTCTATGCTTTTGTTTATGTTCAAGTGAATGCTATACCTAAACCATTTCCCTTAATGTTTTATCTCTAGTTTTAGTTTGTTTAGACCTTAGGTTTACCTTCCCTTATTCCGGACTAGCTTAATTGTTGATAGCATTTGGTAGTGTTTAATCGTTCTCTGTGGTTCGACCCCTATGCTTGCCTTATACTCGTATTAGGTTTGTTTAGGTGTATAAATTGTATTTGATCGAGGGATAGTCGTTTGACGACGCGATTATTCCTTTGTCAAATTGGCGCCGTTGCCGGGGAACGGCTTCCATTACCGCTGTGTTATCTTTTTGAGACTAGTCCATTGTATATATTTTGCCTTTGATTTATTTTTGTTCTCTTTGTTTTGTTTTGTTGTTGGAAAATGGCTTGTATTTCTATTCCTCAATTTGATAATGAACCGTTTTGGGTGTATTTTAATAGACTTGAGGATTTCTTGGATGGTGTTAAGGGTTTTACCAAGGGTGATTATTGTGAAATCATTAATTTGGGATTAAATGAGCATTTTAGAGGAGTGGTTGATAATATGCTAAATGGTGATCTTGAAACTATGTCTTCGGATGAAGCTTGGGATTTCTATTCATGGTTAGCTAGGGATAATTATGATTGGGAGAGGGCCAATCATGAGATTTATGTTCGGGATTCTCATGCTTTTAATGTTGATGCTAATTGTCATGATTTGTCTAATATGAATTCCCATGATGTGCTTGATGCTCCCCATAGTGACCATGTAATGCATGATTTCAACTCCCCTCCCTCTATAGCTCAATGTAATGAGGTGCATTCTAATGATGATGAAGTGCATGTTCTTTCTCATATTGCATCAAATTTTTGCATGAATTCTAAAGGTGTGCCCCATAGTTCCCTAGATGATTCCAATGAGCAAGCTTTTGATTCGTCTATCCACGATGATTTGGACTCATTTGAGATTATGGCCCAAATATTTCTTGCATTTCAAACGAAAGCCCATAACCTTTTGAGTGAGTTCATTGATAATGCTTCATTAGAAAGAGATGAGTTTGAGAGGAATTTGCCCCCATTCACTCTTGGATTTGAGATGGTAGGACTTGAGAAATGTATGGGAGATGTTGTTCAAGATGATGAAGAGGAGGTTGAGGTTAAATCATTTGGAGTTTTTGAGCTTGAGGGAGATGTAGATCGTGAGGGTTCTTCATTTGAGGATTCCATGATTGATTTCCATGCCCTCATTAGTGATGTGAGACCTTGTGGTGAGGGAGTAGCTACCCCTTTTCCCCTTTCTCATACACCTTTCTCTCAAAGGTTTAACCATATCCCCTACTATCCTATGTTCCTCCCTTCTTTTCTCAAAGAACCGCTTAGGAATCCTCCTCCTATCCATGCTTTCGAAGCCCCCAACTCTTTTATTGTTGATGAGGAAAAGAGTTATAATGCCAATCAAAAAGATTTTTGTGAGGATAGTTTGCCTCCCTATCTTTCTTTTTCTTCTTATTTTGTTGATTTTTCTTTTGATTCTTTTACTTTTTCTTTTCCCCCTTCTCTCAAACATAAAGTCTCCTTGTACTTTATGTTTGCTTGTCATATGAGCATCGCGTATGCTCTATTTCTTGATATGTTTGCCGGTGCATATGACAAGCTTTTGCGTTCTTTGTCGGGATATTTACTAGATTGGTCTCGCTTGGACGTTAAACAAGCCTTTGCGGGAAGTAACCCGTGTTTTATTGCTTTCATTTTCTTTTGTTTTTAGATTAGATTTTCTCTCATGGATATGTTTGTGTTCCTTGCTAGGTACACAACTTGATATACTCTTGCGCATTGGTGATGATCAAGAATCAAGGAAATGTGCCTCAACTTACCTATCATGTGGAATTCAAGCCTTATTTGTAGAGATTGTGGCTCATATGAGGTTATTTCGGGTTTTTTGTGTGATTTTGCATTTATCCCATATCCGGTAATATCCTTCTTTTCCCTCTCTCTCTTACTTATTGTGACTTGAAGATCATGTGTTGGTAATGTTGGATTAATTTGTCCTTGTTTTCCCCTCCTTGGTTTCATTGTTTATGAATTGAGAGCTTGGTTTCATTCAAGCTTGGGGGAGGGTATTCTATCATGTTTGGTGGGATGTTGATTCATATATGTCATGCACTTGAGTATATGCATTTCCATGTTTTTCATGCTTTTGGAAAATCCAAAAATATTTTTGTTTACTTCAAGGCAAGTTTAGCAAATTGTGATTTGTTTGTACTTATTTTGGACATTATATCTTTTGGATTTGTTTACTCTTGAATGCCTTTCTTCCTAAGTGGTTAATGTGTGCACGGTTTGAGAGTGTCATTGGTTGACTCTAGGATATTACATGCTAAGGTAGCCGGGTTAAGAACTTTTAGGGCGCCATGAAGCCTTAGTTCACGGGTATGTGGTAAGATGGTGTTGCTCTCTATAGTGGATTTGGCACCCTTAGTTGGTTTTTGCTTAGTTATAATCCCGTGTGAGGTAACATTGTTCTAGCCTTCATCACTTTGTTGTGTGGCACATTTGGATCCTTAGCTATGCATGTCTTGATCCTTGTTTTGACTTATAGCTCCCAAGATCGTGACCGAAGCACTCTAGGGGAGGAAAAGGGCACTTCTTTCTCATTTTTCTTTATCTTCTTTTTATTTTGTTACAAATTTGATTTTCTATTTTGCATAAACCTACTTGCTAACCAATTTGAGCCTTATGTTTCCCGCTCTTGTTTAAACCACATTACAAACCTAATGGCCTATGTTTACCAACCTTTTAGCTAGTGAAGCATTGGCATGTGAGGTTTGAAGTTTTGAGTTGTTGATCATAAACAAGAAGCACTTTGAGATTTGGTTAGAGTTGAGCTTGTAAAGAAATATGCAAACTTATGAAAGTCAAATGAAGTTTCAAGAAAAAGCCGTCCATGATTTAAAAAAAAAAAGGCAAGGACAATGAATAAAGTAAAAAAAAAAAAAAAAGAGAAAAAAAATTGAAAAAAGCAAAAACACCAAAAATATTTTAGATGGTTTCATTTTCTTCCTTAGTTTAAGCATTGAGGACAATGCTTTGTTCAAGCTTGGGGGGAATTTTGTGTGTTTGTGTTGAATAAGCTTTGGGAAATCGCATTAGTGGTATTTTTGCTTGATATTTAGTGATTTCTTGAGTTATTTTTGAGTGTCGGCCGCACTTTTTGCTTCACTTAGGAAATATCACCAAATTTTAAATTTTTACCTCGCCTTAACCCTTAGCCTTACGTTACAACCAATAAAAGACCCTTAGACTCTAGTGGGTTAGGTCAAAAGAACGGTGGAGGGAGATAGACTTCAAACCTATGGAAAGAGTATGCATAGTTGAGACGTCGGGATTACCTTCTCAAAGTTTTTCATTTCTTTATCTTTTTTTGGTTCCTTCGTGGAATCTTGAGAAGCTAGCTTAAGGGTTGATTTGAAGCTAGTGGAGAGAACGTGGCCCGATTGGTTGGGGCTAGGGTGGATTGAGTCCTAAGTAGTTCTCTATGCTTAGCATGTGTTATGTTTCAATCAACCATTGACATCTTGGAACGTGCATACATTTGTCCATTTAGAAAGGTTTGCATTCATTAGTACTTGTCCTTATCTCTTGTCCATATATGAGCTTGTGTTTTGCTTTTTCTTTTCGTGTTTCTTTTTCTTTACCTTTGGTTTTGTTGCCTTGCCTTGGTTTTTGTCAAAGAGTTGTGGGTTAAGCTCTTGGGAAACCCTCACGAGACCTCACTCGTCCTCATAGGAGACTTTGGGGTTTTAAGGGCTTGTTGTAGCTAAAAACAACCGTGATTCCTACGACAGTGAGTTAGTGTATATTCTTTCTCTTTGTTTCTATTTTTGTTTCTTTTGCTTTCAATATTTCCTTCTTGTTCTCTTTTGCCTTAGCTTTGCTCGAGGACGAGCAAAGGTTTAGCTTGGGGGAATTTGATAAGTGATATTTATGTCACTCGTAGGGGTAGTATTTAGGTTATTTTTCGTGTTTATTTTCCCTTATTTTCCTTTTATTCTCTTGTTTTCTCTTTAATAAAGTCTCTAGTTTATTTTGGTAATTTTGGAGTGTTTAAGTTTATTTTCTTTATTTTATTTAGTTTTAGTTTATTTTCTTATTTTATTTTATTCTTTTTGCTTGCGTAGTTTTAATTATTTTTTATTTTTAGTTTAGTTTTATGTTCCTTTTATATTTTCTATTTTATTTCATTTTATTTTATTTATTCCTATTTTATTTATTTTATTTTATTTGTCTTGGTTTTATTTTTTATTTTCGTCGTTTATTTATTTTCATTTTATTTTATTTCCTTTTTATTTATTTTATTTTATTTTTCTTTATTTATCCTAATTCCTTCCTTCGGTTTTGTGTGTAGGGGTTCGGGATTCATGTCAAGTGAGTTTGGGGTCCAATTTGAGTCAAACGCCAAATGCCCGTTTCCTAGCATTCTGCTGCCAGCTTATCCGTCACCACCCCACACCTTAACCTCCACCACACCACCCCAACACCACAAACCAATTTGCCCCCAACTCTCCTCCCCTGCTGCTCCAACCTCAACAACACCTCACACACAACCAAGCTCCCCTGCTCCCCTGCTCCCTCAGCTCACCACCTGCTGCCACCATCACCGTTCACCATCACCAGTCAACAACACCTCACACACAACCAAGCTCCCCTGCTCCCCTGCTCCCTCAGCTCACCACCTGCTGCCACCATCACCGTTCACCTTCACCCAGCAGCCACCCCGCAACACTACACCAACACCCACGCAGCACCAAGCTCCCCTGCTGCCCAGCCACCCAATCCTCATCTCCCCTGCTTCACCCCATCAACAACACCCCGCAATTCCTTCCACCACAATCAGCCACACCTAACCTCACCTGCTGCGCCTCCCATTCTCGACCAATTCCAGCCAACCCAGAACCACCGTCAGCCACCTCAAAGCCCGCAACAGTAGCTGCCAGCAAATCGCCAAAATTCACCCCAAATTCGATACCCTTTGGAGCGGACACTATGAATTTCGAAGCGGCCGCTCCATTTTTATTTATTTTCACCAATTCGAGGCAGAAGGTGTGAGCGGCCGCTCCAATGGGTGTGCGCGGACGCTCCTATGGGTCTTTAGAGATCACGTGATTTTCTCGTGAATCCTTAAGCACTTCGAAATCCAACGGCTGAGATTCGTTGGGCTAATCTAAGGGTCATGATGATGATGTTGATGAACGATGGTGATGATGGAGTGGATGATGTGTGGTGATGGTTGATGATTGAAATTAGAGCAGCCAAGAATACGAGAAGAAGAAGGGAATTGGGGGGATTTGGTGGGTTTGTTTTTATTATTTTCTTTTATTTTTATTTTATCTTCTTTTCCTTTTCCTTTTCTTTATTTTCTTTTCTCTTTGTTTTCTTTTCCTTTTTATTTCCTTTTTATTTTCCTTTTTATTTTCCTTTTCTTTCTTTATTTATTTTCTTTTTTTATTTTCTATTTTTCTTAGTTTTATGAAGTGAGTATAAATACCCTTCTTGGGTTATTTTCTCACAACAATTATGATCCATTATTCCACTCTCTAATTTAGTTTTAGGAGAGCTTCTCTCTCTAGGTTTAGATTAGATTAGAGTAGTTTAGAGAGAGAAAGTAAGGGTTTTTCCATTGATGAATTTGGATATTGAAGAAGGAGCTTGATTGAATCTTTGCAAATCTTCATCTTTAATTAATGAGCATTCTCTTACTCTCTTTCTCTATTTTTGTATTTAGTTTTATTTGCTTATTTTGATTTTTCTTCATTGCTTGTTGATCATGTTGATTCTTGATTATTTGTTGATTAATCTTGTTATTATCATGATTAGTGAGTAATTTTCCCCATTGAGGGGATGGTTGTGGTGTAGTTGGATCTTGAGCATGTTCTAGGTTTAGAGTTGATTTATTTGTGATTAAAGTCTTTATATGCTTGATATTCTTTAATCTACTTGCAAAATGCATGTTGTTAGTTGATTAAAGGTGAAACTTTGCTAACAAGGAACGGAAGTTGACTTAGTTAAGGTTCATTAGTATCGATTGTTATTTAATAGTACCTCCTAGTATATGGTTCTAATGTGGAAGCATAGAGGCTATGTTAGGAGAAGCCAATTGACCCCGGAAGGCGGCTAGATTGGATCTTTTATTTCGATATTTGAGCATGTTTAGTTCATAATTAATTCAACTTCTATGCTTTTGTTTATGTTCAAGTGAATGCTATACCTAAACCATTTCCCTTAATGTTTTATCTCTAGTTTTAGTTTGTTTAGACCTTAGGTTTACCTTCCCTTATTCCGGACTAGCTTAATTGTTGATAGCATTTGGTAGTGTTTAATCGTTCTCTGTGGTTCGACCCCTATGCTTGCCTTATACTCGTATTAGGTTTGTTTAGGTGTATAAATTGTATTTGATCGAGGGATAGTCGTTTGACGACGCGATTATTCCTTTGTCAATAAGCTGATCGAATTATGCAGTAAACGACTTATTTGGGGGCTATTTATAACCTTTCCTGCACGACAGATTTCCATTCCTGTAGGAAATAGGAAAACGCGTCTGTCGCCAGGCGACAAAATTGTCGCGCGGCGACAGAGGCTGTCGCCTGGCGACAGAGCCTGTCGCGTGGCGACAGATTGGGTTACGCGGCGCCAGTACTTTCCTTAATAGCGTCACCTATTGCGCGTAGGAAACCGTGTTTTTACGTATCTGATTTCGAATCTGACTTGAATTACTGTTTTATTCCTCTTCTCATAACCTCATTATTATTATTATTATTATTATTATTATTATTATTATTATTATTATTATTATTATCATTATTATTATCATTATTATTATTATTATTATTATTATTATTATCATTATGACCATCATTATTATTATTGTCAATATTATTATTATAACAATAAAGCTTAATTAATTTTAAGCTTGCTCTCATTTTTCCTTTTTTCTTTTTGGGGTTTAGAGTCGGTACCCTCCATTAATATTAAAAATGACGGAAAAATTTCGAACATACACTTTTATGGGTAAAAATTACACTTTTCCACACACAATGCATACATTATAGAACGACAAACTAGTAAAATGTTTAATAAATAATAAAGTGCATATATACAAGTGTCTAGTACATGAGTCGCATAAATACACTAGGCAAAGTCCTATAAAAGTCAAACATAAAAACAAGTACAGGTACAACTATGGTGCTGGAGATCGCAGGTCGCGAGGAATACCAAATGTATCAAAAAATGCCCTACTCCGTGGAGTATGTCCATCATCGTCTCCTGGACCACCAGATGACGCAAACTGTAGCTCAGGACCAGGCCACCTAACCTCGCCCTAAAACCCGACAGAAAGAGGCTGGGGCTACAAGGGCTGCTGCGACGACGAGCCGAACTCGTATGTCCCACCACCCATCCCACCTCGAACAGTCGGCCCGGTCAAAATATCCTCAGGTGACGACGCCGAATCCTCTACAGCGGCGGCCTTAGAACGACCACCTCGGCCACTAGAAGTAGTCCGGCGACGCCTCGAGTCAGACCTAGTAGTCTCCCTCCTAGGCTCGGGCCTCGATCGAGTGCGTGGAGAAGGAATAGGCTGCCCCTGCAAAAGTAAATCCAAGTTAGCAAATACAACAAAAATAAAACCAAAAACAGTGAAAGTAAAATAATACCTCCTCAACATCGTTGCTACGACAGGTAGCACGGTTCCGCAACCTCACAAGCTGGCTGCGAAAGGCTTCGATGCACCTGGCCATAGCCGTCACCACCTCGCGAGAGAACTGTCGAAACAATCAAGTCGAAATAACGAATATAAAGCCAATATGAGGATGACATAAAATAGCCTAACTACTTACTCGAGTCTGGTGACGAGGAATAGACCGCTCCACAAACTGCTCACCCTCTGGAGCAGGCCGAATGAGCTCCTCGATCGGTCCATACGTACCCTGATAGCGTATAGACATCCTCGGAGGAATAAACTCCCTAGGACCAGCCTGCTAAGAGCAAAAAGTTAGAGAATACTTGGGGGCTACCTAAAGCAAATAAAACTAAACAAATAAAAGCGTACCGCTGCCTCCTCTGAAGGGACCGGAGCCGGCGCCAGCAATGGTAGCAGATCCTCCTCATAGCTCTGCTCAAGAAGAATATGGGACCTCCAGTGAGTACCCCGCGAAGGACCACCAGCACGATCCCGCTGCAAGGCATCGTGGAACATGTGCCGAGGTGGAGGAGTAGGAACAACGAAGGCATCTGAGGAGTGCTAGATAGCCACCCTCTCCCCTAGATAGACCACCGCGTCATATGTCCCCAGAAAGTAATGACGCTCAGCTGTGTACTGCGCCGCCAGCGCAGGGATAGGGAAAGCAGCCCAAGGTCGATATACCGGGCTAGGCTCCTGGAACATCACTAAGTAAGACACTAATGCTAAGGGTGATAAAACAGAAAGTAAGAATTAAAAGAAAAACCCACCGTGAGGATCATCTCTCGAAGGCGTAACACCTCTGGCGGACCTCTGCGGCCTCCCCAACTAGCAGCAATGGGGAGCACGCGAGGAGAAGGCCTCGCTGGCGCGAGAGAGGGAAAATACTCGTAGAACCAAATCTATACAAAAGTAAAAATCAGTAAAATTATGTTCCTAAAATCTAGAGCAAAATTTGAGTGATAAAAAAGAGGCATACCTCTACGACCCTCCAGAAACTGGACAGGGCGACCTCTCCAGACAGGGCCTTGTGACGACAGGAGCGTCGTAAGCCTAACAAAAAATCAGCATAGGCCATACTGGCCCAATCATATGTCCCGACCAACCCAAGGTCGCGAACGGCAGATAGGTAGTACAGTAGTACTCTACTACCTCGATCAGGGGAAAACGTCCCTGATAGCAAAATCAGCACAAAGATGCGCACCCGCTGCTCTCGGGTAGTCGCATCATCCTCGAAGGCTGCAGCCAACGTGGAGCGACGGATACATCGAGAACTCAGCTGTCCCGACTGAGCCTCAGCCTGGGCCCGAATGACGATCGGCCCCAATAACTCCAAAACCTCCGGCGAATAGACAGTAACGCCAGTATCAAAGGGCAGCGGAGTAGACTGAAACTCTAACCCCGTAATGAGACTAAAGTCAGCTGGAGTGACTGTCATCTCACCCCAGGGAAAGTGAAAAGTGTTGGTGGTGTCCCAAAAGAACTCCACCAAAGACCGAACGACGAGGTTACCCCCATCGTATGAAAACATGGCTCGAGTCGCCTGCAGCAGAGGAGTCAACCCACATGACTCCCAAAGATGTCGAAGTCCCTCGTCGCGGCAGATGAAGTTGTCGTACAAAGAGATGATAGTGGAATTACCCGAGCCATGGCTACGGGTCCTCCCACTCACTAGACCTCGTCGGATTCTCTCCAACAAATGATGAACTGGCGCGTGAAACAAGGTGCGCTCGTCCCAATCAGGCATGACGCCCAACCCGGAGGTAGAAGGTACGTCCTCGCCCTCACTGGTGGGCTCGTCCTCTCGGCGCGTGTCCCTCGACCGAGAACTCGAACCACGTCGTCTAGCCATGCTAAAGTTTGTAAAAGTAATTAAAGATAAGTTTCTACAGTATCTAAAGTTCGCCTAAGCTGCATGATACTATGTTAAAAAAAAAAAAAAAAAAAAAAAAAAAAAAAAAAAAAACAGAGTACGTAGTACTAAGACAGGGCAAAAATCTCAAACAAGCATGGAAGTATTCTTTGAGCACATAAACAATTTCTTGCAAACATACAATGAATATTTGTGACAAATTGTACAAGAAGAGCAGTTAAAATACCAAAAACGACTCACATTGTTCTTCACGACCTTAAGAGGTCCAACAATGGTGAATTGTTCATTTTTTCACCAAATTGAGTCAAACAAGTCTCAAAATACTCCCAAGGTAACATACAAACATAATTAAACAAATTCAAGGCATAAAATTCGACGAACAAAGCAAATTAAGCAAAAGAATTTTCGAATTTTCGGAAAATACGCGAACAAGAACGTGCAATTCATCAAAAACCGAGTAGAGTTTGAGCAAAACTTACATAGATCGGGAAAATAGATGAGAAAAGCTTCGATTTGCAACAAGTTTGAGCGAATTCGGTTGAGAAATGAGCAAGAACGAGCAAAATGAAAATTTCGTGAGTTTCGTGAAGCAGAGCAGCGAAATGAGAAAGAAGAAGAAGACGGGTTTAAAACCCCGATTCTGTCGCCAAACGACAGAATTGTCGCGAGGCGACAGACTCTGTCGCGTGGCGACAGATGCAAATGCTCGCGACAGTTGTTTCTGGCCAGCGCTGGAGCGGCGACAGAGTGCTGGGCTCTTCCTTATGGTTTTGTGGGTCCAGTGTAGTAATTTGGGTTCCTTGGTACGCCAGTTAACCCCTTTAAGTAATTGACATGATTTAGTCAGCTTGATCAAATACACTGAGTGATCGACTTGATGAAAGATCGTCTCACTTTAGCTTAAAGCGCCCAAGTATTGGCTCATAATAAGGCACCGAAATAATGGTTCAACAAATAAGGCACCGAAATAATGGTTCAGGGCACCGAAATAATGGTTCAAGGCACCGAAATATTGGTTCAATAAACGCACCAAAGTAATGATTCACAAAGGCAAAAGCACCAAAGTACCGGCACAAATATAAAAACAATGATAAATAATGATATTAAGGGTAAATAGGTAAAGTGATTCTTTGGCAATGTCTCAACATAAGGGGAAATTGTTAAGCGGCGAAGTATGGTCGTGACGAGGTAGTGTCACAAATGATGGAGATGGCGAAGTAAGGCCACCTTCGACGGTCCCTCAAGGTAAAGAAGAGATTGTCTATAGCGGCGACATACTGCTGTGGCGACATATGGCCACACCCAGGAGATGACGACATACAGTTATTTTCGATGATGTTCCCGAAATACTGTGGAGGGTTGTCACCAAGAATATTGAAGGCAACGACATATGGTTACCTTCAAGGATGGCGTTCACGAGGCACAGTGGAGGTTGTCACAAACAACATATAAAAGAAATAACAAAACGGTTACTTTCAGAGACGTGTGCTCGACGGTGCAAGATACGCGTTTCTTAACTCTTTTATCTGTTTTAACTAATGATTAGTTTGCAGGTATCAGAGTTATAAGAATGATTTGGAATTGCAGAACGTTTTGAATCATTCTCCGTCCCTATCGCTACTTTGACTCTCGTTTTTTCGAAACCTAAGTTTCTTCAAACTCAGTCAAAGTGGGGGCTTCTGTAGACACCCATTTTTGTCTCCCCAAAACCAAACCCAGTGATGAATACCTTGCACGTCGTGTTATAATCGAATTAGGTGAAAGTGATTCGAAAGTCAAGTGTCGCGGTTTAGTTTTAATTAATTTCTTCTCTCTCTGTTTTTGAAAATGACTTTATTTATTTGAAAACGTCCATTTCAGTTTATTTTGGTCCATGATAAGGGTCCAATAATGGTGTAGTTGGATGGGGCTTGAAAAGACCTTTCCAACGATAAATTATAAGCCCAATTCCGATGAATATTGAAGAAGTTATGGCCAAAATACTAAACTGAGCCCAGTGCTTTATTTTAATACGGCCCAATGATCTAGAGGAGGGCCCAATATTAATTACTATTCCTAAAATTATTAGGATTAATTATAGTTTTCTAGAAGTTTCTAGAAAGTTCTTTTTAATTCTAATATTGATAGGATTAATAATTAGTTATCTTTAAAGGTTTTTTATTTGAAATAAAATAATATTTTGTTATCTTAAAATATGTATTTTATCTTCTGTACGGATTCCGTAGATCAAGTTGATTAAAGATCGGATTTCGTGTGAAGAAAAACGCGCTTATACAGGCTGTCGCCAGACGACAAGTCTGTCGCCGCGCGACAGACCCTGTCGCCTTGCGACAAACAGACATTGTCGCGTCGCGACAGAGTTAATTCCTGGCGACAGCGTGGAGTTTTATTCCTTATCAAATTCCGTGATTTTCCGGATTATTTTCATTATAAATAGCGTCCGAATTCCTGTTTTCATAATCATCAATCACTATCAATTCTTATTCTTTTCTCTCTTGAGTAATTTATGCTTTCTTCTTCTCTTTTTCTAAATTAGTTTTTACATACAATATTCCGCACACACAAGACTTAGAGTCATCTAGCCAAGTTCGAAGTTGCCTTCGCCCTAGACGTGAAAGGTTGATATTTTCTGAGGGTTTGGTCCAAAACTAGTCAAATCTTATTTAATTTGATTTTAATTTAATTATTTAATTATTCTTTATTATTTTCATTGAAGTTTACTAACTTGTGTATTTTGTTATTAGAAAGAGGTACGAGGCTTCAAAGTAAGTAGATTAGCTTACTTCCTATTTCTTTCACAATGGAGATTGCATGCTTATTATTGTTTTATAATTCCTAGTATCATGTTAGGATGTTATTTTAATGCTTTCTAGTATCATGTTTAGGGTGCCTTTACTCTTTCTGATATCATGTTAGTACCATGTTAGGTTAAAGCTTCAATCTTTATTGTTTAGTGACATGCTATGATTGTTATTAATATTGTTAGTATCATGCCTAGGATCTTGCTATTATTATTAAGCTTTATTATGCCTTATCATGCTATTATCATCATTATTATTGTTTATTATTATGTTCCTTGATTTATACTTTTATTGTTATTGCTTGATCACGCCTTTTATGCAGGTTTAAAGGGAATTTGTACTTGAAATCACGCTTAATAAGATAATTATTAATTTGGTTTAGGCTAATATGATTTTAATACAAGTGATCGCCAATAATAGTCTTATTTGTGCATTAATATTCAACCAACATAGATAAACAGGTTAGGTTTAATATAATGTTTGTATGTTATTCGAAAAGCGCGCATGAATACGAGCAGAACAAATTAGAGGCCTATTTTATAGGGCGGGTCCTTTCTTTTGTAGATTGGATTCGTACCCTCATCCCCGGACCCTGTTTGGTTCAAGACCTTATGGAGTAGTTGACGGTCCTTTGGATTGTCTTTTGGGTACAAGTTCCTTAAAACTTGTTGGCGACTCTTTTTGCTCTTTGTCTTTCCCTTTGGAACGCCACCGTACTTTAGTGTATGATCACAGCGGGGTTCAAGTTTGGGGTTATCATAATGCTTGAAATATTCCCTACAGTCACAAAGCACCTCAATCGTGAAATTGCAAGTTTACTAATCAATGGTCCGTATCATAGCAAGCTTACAATGCAATCTAGTGTATTAATCAAAGATGGCCAAACCTCAATTAATCACACACATGCACATGAAATATCAACCAAATTTAATCATATCATCAACTCTATAAATTATCCCCAAATTACACTAATCCATCATTCATACATGCTTCACCATTTCCCTAGCTAGGAAACTACTCACTAGCCATAGGAATTAAGATCAAAACTACAACAATCATCAATTTCATCATCAACATAATTGAAATCAAAGATTAAACCAACAATAAAAGACAAATAAAAGTCTAACACATTTAAACAAAGCTTTTTGAATCAAATGAGAGTCAAATGCATTCAATAAAGATAATTGAGTAAAATGAAAGTCAAACACATTCAAAAAAAGCTTTTTGAATCAAATGAAAGTCAAATTCATTCAACAAAGATTATTGAGTGAAATGAAAGTCAAACACATTCATACAAAGCTTTTCGAATCAAATAAATGTCAAATACATTCAAACAAAGGTTATTAAACCAAATGAAAGTTAAATACATTCAACAAAGATAATTGAGTCAAATGAAAGTCAAACACATTCAAACAAACAAAGCCTTTTGAGTCAAATGAAAGTCAAACGCATTCAACAAAAATTATTGAATTAAATGAAAGTCAAACACATTCAAACAAAGCTTTTTGAATTAAATCAAAGTGAAATACAATTAAGAAAGCTAACGGAGTCAAATGAAAGTCAAATAAAAGTCGAACACATTCAAACAAAGATTTTTGAATCAAATGAAAGTCAAATGCATTCAAAAAAGATAGTTGAGTAAAATGAAAGTCAAACACATTAAAACAAAGCTTTTTGAGTCAAATGAAAGTTAAATGCATTCAACAAAGCTTTTTGACTCAAATGAAAGTTAAACATATTCAAACAAAGCTATTTGAATCAAATGAAAGTCAAATGCATTCAATAAAGATAATTGACTCAAATGAAAGTCAAACACATTAAAAAAAGCTTTTTGAATCAAAATAAAGTCAAACGCATTCAACAAAGCTTTTTAACTCAAATGAAAGTTAAACATATTCAAACAAAGCTTTTTGAATCTAATGAAAGTCAAATGCATTCAACAAAGATAATTGAACGAAATGAAAGTCAAACACATTCAAACAAAGCTTTTTGAATCAAATGAAAGTCAAATGCATTCAACAAAGATATTTAAGTCAAAGGAAAGTCAAACACATTCAAACAAAGTTTGTAGGATCTAATGAAAGTCAAATGCATACAACAAAGATAATTGAGCGAAATGAAAGTCAAACACCTTTAAACAAAGCTTTTTGAAAATCAAATGCATTCAACAAAGATAATTGAGTCAAATTAAAGTCAAACACATTCAAACAAAGCTTTTTGAATCAAAAGAAAGTCAAATGCATTTAACAAAAATACTTGAGTTAAATGAAAGTCAAACGTATTCAAACAAAGATTTTGAATCAAATAAAAGTCAACTGCATTCAATAAAGATAATTGACTTTAATGAAAGTCAAACACATTCATACAAAGCTTTTTGTATTAAATGAAAGTCAAACGCATTCAACAAAGATAATTGAGTCAAATGAAAGTCAAACACACTCTAACAAAGCTTTTTGAATCAATTGAAAGTCAAATGCATTCAACAAAGCTAATTAAGTCAAATGAAAGTCAAACACATTCTAAAAAAGCTTTTTGAATCAAATGAAAGTAAAATGCATCCAACAAAGTTAATTGAGTCAAATAAACGTCAAATACATTCAAACAAATCTTTTTGAATTAAATGAAAATGAAATGCAATTAACAAAGCTGATTGAGTCAAACGAAATTTTATCATATTTTTACAAAGCTTTTTGAATCAAGAGAAAGTCAAATACATTCAACAAAGATAATTGAGTTAAATGAAAGTTAAACACATTCAAACAAAGCTTTTTGAATCAAATGAAAGTAAAATGCATTCAACAAACCTTTTTGACTCAAATAAAAGTCAAACACATTTAAACAAAGCTTTTTGAATCAAATGAGAGTCAAATGCATTCAATAAAGATAATTGAGTAAAATGAAAGTCAAACACATTCAAAAAAAGCTTTTTTAATCAAATGAAAGTCAAATTCATTCAAAAAGATTATTGAGTGAAATGAAAGTCAAACACATTCATACAAAGCTTTTCGAATCAAATAAATGTCAAATACATTCAAACAAAGGTTATTAAACCAAATGAAAGTCAAATACATTCAACAAAGATAATTGAGTCAAATGAAAGTCAAACACATTCAAACAAACAAAGCTTTTTGAGTCAAATGAAAGTCAAACGCATTCAACAAAAATTATTGAATTAAATGAAAGTCAAACACATTCAAACAAAGCTTTTTGAATTAAATCAAAGTGAAATACAATTAAGAAAGCTAACTGAGTCAAATGAAAGTCAAATAAAAGTCAAACACATTCAAACAAATCTTTTTGTATCAAATGAATGTCAAATGCATTCAACATGGATAATTGAGTCAAAAGAAAGTCACACACATTTATACAAAGCTTTTTGAATCAAATAAAAGTCAAATGCATTCAACAAAGCTAATTGTATCAAATGAAAGTCAAACACATTCAAACGAAGCTTTTCGAATCAAGTGAAACTGAAATGCATTCAACAAAGATAATTGAGTCACAAGAAAGTAAAAAACATTCAATCATTGCTATTTGAATCAAAAGAAAGTCAAACACATTGAAACAAAGCTTTTTGAGTCAAATGAAAGTCAAACACATTCAAAAAAAGCTTTTTGACTCAAATGAAAGTCAAACATATTCAAAGAAAGCTTTTTGAATCAAATGAAAGTCAAATGCATTCAATAAAGATAATTGACTTAAATGAAAATCAAACACATTAAAAAAAAGCTTTTTGAATCAAATTAAAGTCAAATGCATTAAACAAAGCTTTTTGAATAAAATGAGACTCAAATGCATTCAATAAAGATAATTGAGTCAAATGAAAGTCAAACACATTCATACAAAGCTTTTTGAATCTAATGAAAGTCAAATGCATTCAACAAAGATAATTGAGCGAAATGAAAGTCAAACACCTTTAAACAAAGCTTTTTGAAAATCAAATGCATTCAACAAAGATAATTGAGTCAAATTAAAGTCAAACACATTCAAACAAAGCTTTTTGAATCAAAAGAAAGTCAAATGCATTTAACAAAGATAATTGAGTCAAATGAAAGTCAAACGTAATCAAACAAAGATTTTGAATCAAATCAAAGTCAACTGCATTCAATAAAGATAATTGACTTTAATGAAACTCAAACACATTCATACACAGCTTTTTGAATTTAATGAAAGTCAAACGCATTCAACAAAGATAGTTGAGTCAAATGAAAGTCAAACACACTCTAACAAAGCTTTTTGAATCAATTGAAAGTCAAATGCATTCAACAAAGCTAATTAAGTCAAATGAAAGTCAAACACATTCTAAAAAAGCTTTTTGAATCAAATGAAAGTAAAATGCATTCAATAAAGTTAATTGAGTCAAATAAACGTCAAATACATTCAAACAAATCTTTTTGAATTAAATGAAAATGAAATGCAATTAACAAAGCTAATTAAGTCAAACGAAATTTTTTCATATTTTTACAAAGCTTTTTGAATCAAGAGAAAGTCAAATACATTCAACAAAGATAATTGAGTTAAATGAAAGTTAAACACATTCAAACAAAGCTTTTTGAATCAAATGAAAGTAAAATGCATTCAACAAACCTTTTTGACTCAAATAAGAGTCAAACACATTTAAACAAAGCTTTTTGAATCAAATGAGAGTCAAATGCATTCAATAAAGATAATTGAGTAAAATGAAAGTCAAACACATTCAAAAACAGCTTTTTGAATCAAATGAAAGTCAAATTCATTCAAAAAGATTATTGAGTGAAATGAAAGTCAAACACATTCATACAATGCTTTTCGAATCAAATAAATGTCAAATACATTCAAACAAAGGTTATTAAACCAAATGAAAGTCAAATACATTCAACAAAGATAATTGAGTCAAATGAAAGTCAAACACATTCAAACAAACATAGCTTTTTGAGTCAAATGAAAGTCAAACGCATTCAACAAAAATTATTGAATTAAATGAAAGTCAAACACATTCAAACAAAGCTTTTTGAATTAAATCAAAGTGAAATACAATTAAGAAAGCTAACTGAGTCAAATTAAAGTCAAATAAAAGTCAAACACATTCAAACAAATCTTTTTGTATCAAATGAATGTCAAATGCATTCAACATGGATAATTGAGTCAAAAGAAAGTCACACACATTCATACAAAGCTTTTTGAATCAAATAAAAGTCAAATGCATTCAACAAAGCTAATTGTATCAAATGAAAGTCAAACACATTCAAACGAAGGTTTTCGAATCAAGTGAAACTGAAATGCATTCAACAAAGATAATTGAGTCACAAGAAAGTAAAAAACATTCAAACATTGCTATTTGAATCAAAAGAAAGTCAAACACATTAAAACAAAGCTTTTTGAGTCAAATGAAAGTCAAACACATTCAAAAAAAGCTTTTTGACTCAAATGAAAGTCAATCATATTCAAAGAAAGCTTTTTGAATCAAATGAAAGTCAAATGCATTCAATAAAGATAATTGACTTAAATGAAAATCAAACACATTAAAAAAAAGCTTTTTGAATCAAATTAAAGTCAAATGCATTAAACAAAGCTTTTTGAATAAAATGAGACTCAAATGCATTCAATAAAGATAATTGAGTCAAATGAAAGTCAAACACATTCATACAAAGCTTTTTGAATCTAATGAAAGTCAAATGCATTCAACAAAGATAATTGAGCGAAATGAAAGTCAAACACCTTTAAACAAAGCTTTTTGAAAATCAAATGCATTCAACAAAGATAATTGAGTCAAATTAAAGTCAAACACATTCAAACAAAGCTTTTTGAATCAAAAGAAAGTCAAATGCATTTAACAAAGATAATTGAGTCAAATGAAAGTCAAACGTAATCAAACAAAGCTTTTGAATCAAATGAAAGTCAACTGCATTCAATAAAGATAATTGACTTTAATGAAACTCAAACACATTCATACACAGCTTTTTGAATTTAATGAAAGTCAAACGCATTCAACAAAGATAGTTGAGTCAAATGAAAGTCAAACACACTCTAACAAAGCTTTTTGAATCAATTGAAAGTCAAATGCATTCAACAAAGCTAATTAAGTCAAATGAAAGTCAAACACATTCTAAAAAAGCTTTTTGAATCAAATGAAAGTAAAATGCATTCAACAAAGTTAATTGAGTCAAATAAACGTCAAATACATTCAAACAAATCTTTTTGACTCAAATGAAAGTCAAACATATTCAAAGAAAGCTTTTTGAATCAAATGAAAGTCAAATGCATTCAATAAAGATAATTGACTTAAATGAAAATCAAACACATTAAAAAAAAGCTTTTTGAATCAAATTAAAGTCAAATGCATTAAACAAAGCTTTTTGAATAAAATGAGACTCAAATTCATTCAATAAAGATAATTGAGTCAAATGAAAGTCAAACACATTCATACAAAGCTTTTTGAATCTAATGAAAGTCAAATGCATTCAACAAAGATAATTGAACGAAATGAAAGTCAAACACTTTCAAACAAAGCTTTTTGAATCAAATGAAAGTCAAATGCATTCAAAAAAAGATAATTAAGTCAAAGGAAAGTCAAACACATTCATACAAAGTTTGTAGAATGTAATGCAAGTCAAATGCATACAACAAAGATAATTGAGCGAAATGAAAGTCAAACACCTTCAAACAAAGCTTTTTGAATAAAATTAAAATCAAATGCATTCAATAAAGATGATTGAGTCAAATAAAAGTCAAACACATTCAAACAAAGCTTTTAGAATCAAATGAAAGTCAAATGCATTCAACAAAGATAATTAAGTCAAATGAAAGTCAAACACATTCAAACAAAGCATTTTGAATCAAATGAAAGTCAAATGCATTCAACGAAGCTAATTGAGTCAAATGAAAGTCAAACACATTCAAACAAAGTTTTTTGAATCAAATGAAAATCAAATGCGTTCAATAAAGCTAATTAAATCAAATTAAAGTCAAACACATTCAAACAAAGCTTTTGTAATCCAACGAGAGTCAAATGCATTCAACGAAGATAATTGAACGAAATGAAAGTGAAACTTATTCAAACAAAGCTTTTTGAATCAAATGAAAGTCAAACGCATTCAACAAAGATAATTGAATCAAATGAAAGTCAAACCTATTCATACAAAGCTTTTTGAATCTAATAAAAGTCAAATGCATTCACCAAAGATAATTGAGCAAAATGAAAGTTAAACACATTCAAACAAAGCTTTTAGAATCAAATGAAAGTCAAATGCATTTAATAAAGATGTTTTGGTCAAATGAAAGTCAAACACATCCATACAAAGCTTTTTGAATAAAATGAAAGTCAAACACATTCAACAAAGATAATTGAGTCAAATGAAAGTCAAACATAATCAAAAAACCTTTTTGAATCAAATGAAAGTAAAATACATTCAACAAAGATAATTTAGTCAAATGAAAGTTAAACACATTCATACGAAGCTTTTTGAATCAAATGAATGTCAAACACATTTAAACAAAGCTTCTGAACTAAATAAAAGTTAAATGCATTTAACAATGACATTTAAGTCAAATGAAAGTAAAACACATTCAAACAAAGCTTTTTGAGTTAAATGAAAGTCAAATGCATTCAATAAAGGTTTTTGACTAAAATGAAAGTCAAACACATTCAAACAAAGCTTTTTAAATCAAATTAAAGTAAAATGCATTCAACAAAGATAATTGTGTCAAATGAAAGTCAAACACATTCAAACAAAGCTTTATAAATTAAATGAAAGTCAAATACATTCAATAAAGATATTTGAGTTAAATGAAAGTCAAACACATTCATACCAAGATATTTAGTCAAATGCATTCAACAAAGCTCTGTGACTCTAATGAAAGTCCAATAAATTCAAACAAAGCTTTATGAATCAAATGAAAGTCAAATGCATTCAATAAAGATAATTAAGTCAAATGAGAGTCAAACACATTAATACAAAGCTTTTTGAATCAATTAAAAGTCGAATGGATTCAACAAAGATAACTGAGTGATATAAAAGTCAAACACATTCAAACAAAGCTTTTTGAATCAAATGAAAGTCAAATGCATTCAACAAAGCTAATTAAGTTAAATGAAAGTCAAACACATTCAAACAAAGTTTTTTGAATCAAATGAAAGTCAAATGCATTCAACAAAGCTAATTGAGTCAAATGAAAGTCAAACACATTCAATAACGCTTTTTAAATTAAATGAAAGTCAAATGCATTCAACAAAGCTAATTGAGTCAAATGAAAGTCAAACACACTCAAACAAAACTTTTTGAATAAAATGAAAGTGAAATGCAATTAACAAAGCTAATTGAATTAAGTGAAGTCAAACACATTCAAACAAAGCTTTTCGAATTAAATGATAGTGAAATGCAACTAACAAAGCTAATTGAGTTAAATGAAAATCAAACACATTCATACAAAGCTAATTGAGTTAAATGAAAGTCAAATGTATTCTACAAAGCTAATTGAGTAAAATGAAAGACAAACCCATTCAAATAAGCCTTTTTGAATCAAAGGAAAGTCAAGTGCATTTAACAAAGATATTTAAGTCAAATGAAAGTCAAACACATTCATACAAAGCTTTTTTAATCAAATGAATATCAAACACATTCAACAAACCTTTTTAAATTTAATGAAAGTGAAATGCAATTCACAAATCTAATTGAGTAAAATGAAAGACAAACACATTTATAAAAAGCTAATTGAGTCAAAAGAAAGTCAAATGCATTCAACAAAGATAATTGAGCCAAAAAAAAGTCAAACACATCCAAACAAAGCTTTTTGAATCAAATGAAAGTCAAATACATTCAACAAAGCTAATTGAGTCAAATGAAAGTCAAACAGATTCAAACAAAGCTTTTTGAATCAAATGAAAGTCAAAAGCATTCAACAAAGCTAATTGAGTCAAATGAATGTCAAACACACTAAAACAAAGCTTTTTAAATGAAACGAATGTCAAGTGCATTCAAAAATGCTTTTAACTCAAATGAAAGTCAAACACATTCAAACAAAGCTTTTTGAAACAAATGAAAGTCAAATGCATTCAACAAAGCTAATTAAGTCAAATGAAAGTCAATCACATTCATACAATAGTTTAGAATCAAATGAAAGTCAAATGCATTCTACAAGGCTAATTGAGTCAAATGAAAGTCAAACCCATTCAAACATAGCTTTTAAAATCAAATGAAAGTCAAACACATTCAAACAAAGCGTTTTGAATTAGATGAAAGTGAAATGCAATTAACAAAGCTAATTGGGTCAAATGAAAGTCAAACTCATTCATACAAAGCTAGTTGGGTCAAATAAAAGTCAAATGCATTCTACAAAGCTAATTGAGTCAAATGAAAGTCAAACACATTCAAACAATGTTTTTTGAATCAAATTAAAGTCAAATGCATTCAACAATGTTAATTGAGTCAAATCAAAGTCAAACACATTCAAACAAAGCTTTTTGAATCAAATGAAAGTAAAATGCATTCAACAAAGCTAATTGAGTCAAATGAAATTCAAACACATTCAAACAATGCTTTTTGAGTCAAATGAAAGTCAAATACATTCAACAAAGCTAATTGACACAAATAAAAGTCAAACACACACACACAAATAAAGCATTTTGAATCAAATGAAAGTAAAATGCATTCTACAAAATTATTGAATTAAATGAAAGTCAAACAACTTCAATCAAAGCTTTTTTAATTAAATCAAAGTGAAATGCAATTAACAAAGCTAACTCCTTTCAAAAAAAAAAAAGAAAAAAACAAAGCTAACTAAATCAAATGAAAGTCAAACACATTCATAAAAAGCTAATTGAGTCAAATGAAAGTCAAATGCATTTTACAATGCTTATTGAGTTAAATGAAAGTCAAACACATTCAAACAAAGTTTTTTGAATCAAACGAAAGTCAAATGCATTCAAAAAAGCTAATTGAGTCAAATGAAAGTCGAACACATTCAATCAAAGCTTTTTTAATCAAATAAAAGTCAAATGCCCACAACTACAATTGTTGCAAAATCAAACGATCTTAACAATAACGTGTCAACAAGGAACCGTTATATTAAGTAGCTTTAAAAATATACTATAATGTATGACAACTCTCCTTTTTGAACCATTGTCATAAGTGGATATCTTTAACAATGAATTATGAATTAGACAACATTTTATATTTAACCGGTGTTTAAGGAATACAATTTTAATAACGGGCTTTTGGTAAGCGTTATTGAAGGGCCTTAGTATCTTCTACTGTAGTAAAATTCCAATAAACTTTTTCAGATTTAAAAATAATAATAAAAAAATAAAATAAAGTAAAATAAAATAAAACCAATAAACCCCCAAAATTTATCCCCAAAAAAGCATCAGCTTCTAGTCCCTCTATTACTCTATCCCACTCTCCCACAAAACCCACTCACAATAGAATTTGGCGGGCTGTGAAACTCTACTTCTCCGCTTCCACTCTCCATAAACGTGATGGAACTTCTACTATTCCACTCTCATTGTTTCTGTAATGGTCATATATATATATAAGGGAAAAAAAAAAAATCAAATCTCACTTTTCTCTTTCCTCGTTCTGGTTTGCAAGACATCTTTCGGTACGGTATTATATCAATTCATCTTGATTTCTTAGGGTTCGTTGCTTGAATTAAACTAATTTGAGTCTAATTTGATGTAATTAGGGAGGCTGAGGTTACAATTTGTGGAGTACATATCAGACAAATTATTTGCGGACTTCGGTAAGTAATTCATCTACTCAGTATTACTAATTTTCAGCTTTTTTGATGTTTAATTTGTTTTATTTAAATTGCATGTGGCTTCAATGGCAAGAATCTGGGTAAATTGTTTCTTGAAATTAGATGTATGGTTGAAATTAGATGTATGGTGAATCAATTTTGGTTGGTTTACCATGATTAAGAGGATATGTATACATTATAGCTAACACACAATTAATTTAATTTGTATTATCTTTGGTATATATCTAATTCAAATTCGCTTCTTTCCCCATATTGATATTCTGTTTGTTGGATTGGTATGTTGGTTTCTTTCCAATTATAAAAAGAAAATACAATTCCACATTGATTTATTGGGATGATGTTGGCAACGGGTGGGATTTATTGAATTTTTTTTATTGGAGCTTGTATTATTTTACTTGGCTATGAATAATTACACAATTTCATGTGCATTTAGAATGATATATATTTCATATTTAGAGTAATAATTGCTTCTGGTTGGTAAACATAGTTTAATAACTACAATGTAAGGTTATATTATACTCCCTCCGGCCCTAAATGATAGTCACTTTTGCCATTTTTAGTGACCCTAAATGTTAGTCACATTTGATTTTTTCAAGAACCATTAATATTATTTTTTTACCAAAATTCTCTAACATTTGCATAAATATTTTTGCAAATTTAACTTTCCCATGTACTTTAATTACTTTTTCTCTCTACTTTTTTGCATACCTAATGTAACTTTACTTTATCAATGTACTTTCTTTAATTATCTTTAATTCCCATAATTTTTCTTCAAAAGTGACTATCATTCGGGGCAGGAGGGAGTCGTTTTTTTTGCATCTGAATGAGATAAAAGTACTTGACATCCATAATTAGATTTGTAGGCCTAATACACAATAACACTAGAACTTCGTATCTATTACACATCAACAAGAAAGACCCATTTATAAAATAGTGCTATCATGCTTATGGAAATGCAAAAAAGTACTCTTCCAAACCTCTAGCTATCACAAGATGACCAACCTCTTTAATATATTTAATCACTATGCCAATAAATTGAGTTTCAATCACATATTTTTTGTTGTAAGAAACACAAAACTAATAAAGGGATTCAAATTACTCCATCAAATTTACGCCCACTCTCGAATATATATCATGCAGTATTACTTTGTTCATATAATCTATATAATTCATTTGTAAGATAAATTAAAAGACTACAAAAAAAAAAAAGCTCATTTATCATTTCTTTTTGTATCATTCAAAAGAGGTAATTGGGTTTCTTTTGAAAATCAAGCTTAGACTTAAATTATTGGAAAGTTGCATTTTAGGGTGGGGCTCCAAATCAAAATTCTGTTGTTACTTCAGAAATAATAAAAAAGATCTCTTGAAAATCAATTACTTATTTTATACCCTACTCTAATTGGATATGAAAACATGGATCATGCTCCATATATAATTCATCTTATATATCAGCCTTAGTACTTTCACTCCTCTCATTCTTGCTTAAATGCTTAGCCTTTGTAAGTATCTCTTTCAAACACACCTATATGAACATC
This sequence comes from Chenopodium formosanum, assembly GCA_024500155.1. Taxonomy (NCBI): domain Eukaryota; kingdom Viridiplantae; phylum Streptophyta; class Magnoliopsida; order Caryophyllales; family Amaranthaceae; genus Chenopodium; species Chenopodium formosanum. The sequence continues at coordinate 23,501,438 of CM044861.1, forward strand.
AATTATTTTTTTTATTATTTTTTTAGGCAAAATAATCATTTCAATACAAAGATGCTAAAGTCACTAAGCCTTTAAATTTAATAGCCACAAAATTATTGATGAAAGATATTAGGAATAGATATATTTTAGTTGGTTGTCATGTAAAAGCAAAATTTGAATTGAGTAGAATAAATCACCAAATGCATTAGTTTAAGTTAAAATTATCATAGTCAAATATATGAAGTCAGTTCAAAGTTAGAGTCGTAGACACATTCAGAAACAAAGACTACTTGTATTACAAGAAATCTGATGAGGCATGCTATGTGGTAGCAGCAGCTGATGTGGCAGCGTGACTAATTAATTCTGAAAACAAAAAAAAAATTTGATAGAAGTATTAAGTTAATAGTGTTTGATAATAATGAAAGAATATTGGACAAAATCAAATTAATCAAAATTTTGTTTAGATTGATTAAAATTTATTAACTCTTCAATAACACTGACCGTTATGAAAATTTCCTCTTCGTGATTAGTCATAATGGATCGAAAATGGATGTCAAAAGATCGTACCGGGGGAGAATATGAGAAAGGAATGGAGGAGTTCATTAATTTTGCGATTAAACATTCTAAACATCCGAATAGAATAATATGTCCATGTGTTGAATGTTGCTTTCAAACTCGACTTAGTGCTGAAGAACTAAGAGATCATTTGACCATTTATGGAATAGATGAAAACTACACGAATTGGGTTCGACATGTAGAGGTTGGAGATGTTTCTCTTGATTGGGGTGGTGCTCACGATGAGCCAAATGAAGACAACACCTGGGAAGGAGGAGATCACTTAGAGGAGTTGACGCGTGTGATTGAGGAAGAATTACAAGATTGCCCAGAAATGCTTGATAACATAACTAATGATGCAAAAACACCCTTATATCCCGGTTGTACAAAACACACAAGATTGTCAACTATCTTAAAATTGTACAATATGAAAGCTGGCAACGGTTGGAGTGATAAAAGCTTCACAACGTTACTTGAATTTTTAAAAGATGTGTTGCCTGAGGACAATACAATTCCGAGTAGTTCATATGAGGCCCAAAAGATGTTGCGTTCAATGGGCATGAGCTATGAGAGGATACACGCATGTCCTAATGATTGCATTTTATATCGAAAGGAGTATGCATCTTTAACAAAGTGTCCTGAGTGCAACGTGTCTCGATACAAGAAGAAAGATAAGGTTCCTGCCAAAGTGTTATGGTACTTTCCCATTGTACCAAGATTTCGACGTTTGTTTAGTAGTCCAGAAGATGCAAAGAACTTGACTTGGCATGCAAATGGGAGGATTAAGGATGATGGTTTGCTTAGACACCCTGCCGATTCTCCGCAATGGATCAAAATTGATAAAGAATTTCCTGAATTTGCTGGTGAAGATAGAAATCTTCGTCTTGCACTCGCTACCGATGGCATGAACCCATTTGGCAGTCAAAGTAGCTCATATAGTGTATGGCCTGTTATTCTGGTTATATATAACTTATCTCCAGAGTTGTGCATGAAAAGAAAATATATGATGCTATCTATGTTAATCTCAGGGCCAAAACAACCCGGGAATGACATAGATGTTTATCTTGCGCCCCTTATTGAAGACTTGAAGATGTTGTGGGACACAGGTGTTGAAGTGTTTGATGCATCTCATAACGAGAATTTTAATTTAAGGGCTATGCTTTTTGGGACAATAAATGATTTCCCTGCGTATGGAAATCTCTCTGGATATAGTAACAAAGGATATAAGGCATGTCCTATATGTGATGATGGTATGTGTGACATGTATTTAAATCACAGTAACAAAGTTATTTATCCTGGTTATCGTCAATTTCTGCCATAAGACCATCACTATTGTAGACTAAAAAAAGCTTTTAATGGTAAGACAGAAGAGGGTAAAGCACCTAAGCCACTAACTGGTGATCAAGTTTTTGAAAAGGTAAAAGGGTTGGAAGTCAAATTTGGAAAACAAAATGCAGATCTTCTTCCCAGCACTGGTTATAAGAAGAAGTCAATATTTTTTGACCTTCCATATTGGAGCTCTTTGTATGTGCGACATTTTCTTGATGTCATGCACATTGAAAAAAATGTGTGTGATAGTCTTATTGGAACTTTGCTTAATGTTCGTGGAAAGACCAAAGATGGTAAAAAGTCAAGATTGGATCTCGTTGACTTAGGCATTAGAGAAGAACTAAAACCTCAGACTAAGAATAGGCGTACATATTTACCTCCAGCCTGTCATACGTTATCAAAGAAAGAGAAGGTTGCTTTTTGTGAATTCTTAAGGGGAGTTAAAGTTCCAGAGGGTTATTCTTCAAATGTTAGTAGTCTTGTGTCTATGAAATACTTAAAATTAATAGGTATAAAGTCTCATGATTGTCATATTCTACTAGAGCATATCTTGCCAGTTGCTTTGAGGTCTATTTTACCAGAACGTGTTCGACGAGCCATCACAAGACTTTGCTTTTTTTTTGCTGAAATATGTCGCAAAGTTATCGACCCTCAAAAACTAACCAATTTGCAAAAAGAACTTGTTGTCACTTTGTGTGAGCTTGAGATGTTTTTTCCACCATCTTTTTTTGACATTATGGTTCATCTAACTGTTCATTTAGTTAGAGAAACACAATTGTGTGGGCCGGCATATTTGAGATGGATGTACCCAATTGAGCGCTTTATGAAGATCTTAAAAGGGTATGTGATGAATCGAAGTCGTCCAGAAGGTTGCATGGTTCAACGATCCCTAGCTGAAGAAGCTGTTGATTTTTGTAGTGAACATCTCTTTAATGTTGACCCTATTGGTCTACCAAAGTCGCGAAGCATCACATCAACGGGTAAGGGAATTGTGGGAAATGTAGTGATATCCATATCTCGTGATGAATGGCGTCAAGCACACCTTTATGTTCTTCACAACAGCTCTGAAGTTGAGCCTTATGTTGATGAACACATGGCTTTCTTAAGGGACTTGAATCCTACTAGAAACCAAGCATGGTTAGCTTCTGAACACAATCAAACTTTTGTTAATTGGCTACAAACAAAGGTTGCTGAAGATTTGAACAGGAGACCAGATTCTGTTTCTGAAAGACTGAAAGCTTTGTTTCGAGGTCCCCGTATGGAAGTCATATCTTATTCTGCATATCAGATAAATGGATTTACTTTCTATACAAAGGAACGAGATAATCAAAGTACTATGCAAAACAGTGGTGTGGCTCTTGAGGCTGAGGCTATGCATATATCTAGTGCAAAAGACAAAAATCCTATTTTTGCTAGCACGTCATATTATGGGTTTATTGTGAGCATGTGGGAGTTAGATTACAATATGTTTAGGTTACGTGTCTTCAAATGTATGTGGGTTGAGAATAAAGGCATCCAAATTGATAATATGAAGTTCACCCGAGTTGATTTCCGAAGGGCTAGCTATACTAAGGAGCCATTTATATTAGCATCTCAAGCAAGACAAATTTTCTTTGTTACTGACCCAAAGGATAAGAATTGGAGCATTGTCTTATCGACAAACAGAAAAAATGCTAGTACTGACCAAGTTGAAGATGATATGGGAAATGAATTTGAAGAGCACCCATTCCCTGATTCATTACAATCCTTTGATGATGATACTGACGAAGATGATTTGTATAAGCGAGCTGATCATTCTGAAGGGATATGGATAAGACCTAGTAAGAGACGTCGAGGTGGGCCATTAAAGAAGAATTGGATGCAACCCCTTCGAAAGAAGCGCAAGATCTAAAATGATGGAAGAGACAACGAGTAGTTGGATACATTAATTTTTTGCTAGATTTTTTCAAAATTACAATGATACATTAGAGTTTTAGTTACATTTGCACATTTTATGAAACTGATGAATTAACTAATGTTATGGATTTAAAATTTAGTGTGATACTATGTTCTTTATTTCCATATATTTGCTTCCTTTATGGACACCAGTAACCTATTCTGTATTTTCTTATTACCTATTATCATCAGGTTTCTCCTTTCTGAATTTACTAGTGTTTGTGTGTGTTTTAATCTGTAATGCCTTTATGGTCTTTTAGTTCAGGTATATTTAGTTTTTGTTACAACTGATGAATATACAGCTTTGGCAAGTGTATGTTTATAATCTTTAATTTTCTCAGCAATGTATTATTGATTGTATGTATCCACCTATTAGTAGCTACTACTAAATGTTACATTATTATGTTGCATTATTCGTAGTCTCCTCTCACTGCTATTTTTCCACTTAAATTTTATAGGTAATGGGATCCAGTCAGAAGGATGCTGATGGTACAAATGCTTCTTTTAAAAGAAATAGACCAACAACAACTAAGCGAGGTGCAACACGCATGAAGAAGGTTGTTCGAGCCAAGAATAGAAAAATGGTTTTTCCAGTACAGTGGAACTCAAAAGGCCAACCTATTGGAAATAATAGTGTGATCATGTCAAGTTATTTGGGAGCCACAACACGAAGCACAATTCCTATCAATTATGAAGATTGGGATCGAGTTCCTTATGGCTTTGAAAAATGCAATTTGGGAAGATCTCTCGGTAATAATGTTCTCTTATATTATGATTTTGCAGCATTAATCAGTAATTTACTTTTTATTTAATTTAGTTTGATTTAGTGATTTTTATTTTTTTTCTTTTATGATAGAAAACATTTAACATTCCAGAACAAAAGAAAAAATGGATCATTTCTAAAGCAGCAGACAAGATGAAGTATTTTAGGTGCTTTTTAACAAGAAATTGGCTCTACGATAACCATGGGAATGTACGTGATGAGCCACCTAAGTTATATCCATTTATTGAGAAATCTGATTGGGAGTCCTTTGTAAGTAGTCGATTGTCTGATGAATTCAAGGTAAATTGCTCAACCAAGATTATAATTATTATTTATAGCATATAAATCCGACTGCACTTACTTATAAGAATCATATTGGACAGAAAGCTAGCGAGGATAATCGACACAGAGCAAAGAAAAACAAATATCCTCAAAAGCGTTCCCGTAGAGGATGTGCTCGCTTAGAGCAAGATATGGTAAGTTGTAAACCCAAAGTGTTTTATAAATCTCTATTTCCACCAGAAGATCATTCATTTCCTTTGCATTAGTTTCACCTTTGTCTATTCAGTGTTGAGATTTTAGCTATAAATCATGCCTTCTCTTTATACCTAGCTTTTTTGCCTATTCTACAGCGAGTAATTTAGTGTAGGATGGTTAGTCATGGAGATTTTCAAGCTATATTGTATAATACATTTCATGCACTCTAGTTTTGCTTAAATGTAATACCGTGAAATGGAGATCATCACTTTTTTCATGCAGTTAGCTGAGTTGGCTTCTACTGATAATCCAATGACTTCTATAACACGAGCATCTATGTGGAAGGCTATACGAAGTGATAAAAAAACTGGGATAGTTTCTGAGAAAGCTCAAGAAGTTGCGAAGAAAATTGTGAGTGTTTTCACGCCTCTTTTAAGTATTTACTATTAAAACCCAAATTTTGTTCCTCCTACAACTAGCCTAAGCAACTATGCTAAACTCTTGAAATACAGGAATGTCTTATATACTCAAGAAATTTGACATGTTTTTATTTTTCTATTTATGTTGTTTTTAATCGATTGTCATGTAGGATATACTAGAAAACCTTGCTGCTAATGGCGAGTTTCCAGATTCCGGGCGCAAGGATGTGCTCTTCAAGGCTTTAGGAAATAAGGCAGAGCATGGAGGTCGTGTAAGGGGTGTTGGTTCTGGTGTCAATATCACAGATTATTTTGGAAGCTTAAAAAATCCTAAAAAGTCACAAGATGAGGTAAAGGATTTAAAATCAATGGTGATGGCTATGTCAAACGAGTTAAGGGAGTTGAGATCGTTAGTAAATTCGGGAACTCAGTCCAAGAAGACAGCTATTTGTGATACTATCATTGCCGGAGAGAATGAGGAGGAGCTCACTCCAAGTTGCAATAGTCCTATCGAATTTCCAGAGGTATATTGTGAACTCATCTATATACTGATAAACATACAGGATAATATAGTATGCTGAAATTTGTGCACTGAATCCCCCTTTTCCTTTAATAGATTATAAAGATTATTTGTCATGTGTCTGATTAAATTGAAACTGAAATCTCTGATGATATAGGGCTTGACTGCGTGTGAACTAGCACTCTCAGAGCCAAGTTATCGCGTTGTAGCTACAGGTAAGGTGCATAACATCCCAAATGTTGCACGTGTTGTACATGGTGTACCACTATTGTCCAACCAAGTTAGAGTGTCGATTGAGTACATTTATCAGAAACAAGCTCTGCTGCCGGTACCTCTTAAAGATGAAGCTTATACTCTAAATGAAGCTCTAGGCACACATGTTGCTTGGCCTTGCCATTTAGTAATTATTGCCGGAAAGGTTTGTCAATCATGCAACCCATCTATGTACCAACTTTGCAGAATATAAACTATAAAAACTATCTAATTTATTTTGATACAAACTTGTAAAATGCAGATCCCAACACAGCCTACATCAAAAGCAAAACAATCTAGTTGCACCAAGGGTTCAAAAAACGATGTACAGTGATTCACATTATTTTATTTTACACATTCTTAATTTTATAAAAATATACTATCAGATGAGCATAGGATTGGTTAAACTATTAACCTATTACTGAAATTGTATGTATATATTCTTACAGACTACATCAAATGCATTAAAGACAAGATCACTCCCTGGGAAAACCAATGCAAAGGTTAGTTATCTCTGATGTTATTCAATTACTATATAAACACACATACTTTGCTTAGTCATTTGCCTTCAGCTTGGATAATGTACAATTTTCATTACATTGTCTAAGATGAGTGTTTTTGTTAACATATTTAATTGTTGGGGAGAATGATATAGATTCCAATAACACCAAAAGTCAAAGATAAAGAAGTTTCTCAATCTTGGCAAGCAAAAAAACCTGAAGAGCAGAAAACATCAAAAACTAAGCTGTCAACAGTTGACATGGAAGTGGTTATTAATGTTGATACCCTACCTCATGAATTAAGATTGACATTTATGTATGCTAAAACAATGAAAAAAGACGAGCAGATAATGATTCCTATGGAAGAAGCAATAGTGAATCAATCTCAACAAATTTTTATGGGCAAGGTGGAGATTTTTCAATTAATTGCCCAAGAAGAAATAGGTGCTTGCCACATGTCTGCATATATCATGTAAATTACCGTGATCTTTCTTTTCTTTCTTTTCTTTTTTATTTATTTTTTATATCATTGCCTCTACCAACTGTTATATTTTTTTTAAAAAAAAAGATTGCCTTTTTCCATTTTGTTAGACTGTTACAAAATAGTAATTTATAAATCATTAAATGAAGGAAAAATAAGGTGATATGAGATGATAATGATCATCGGACTTAAATTGTTTTTTTTTAAAAAAAAAATTGAAAACAAAAAGTTTAAGATATGTTTAATTTATTAATAATATTATTTGTAATAATGTGTTTAGGTATTTAAACTAAATCCTTTTTTTTGTATCAGGTTAATGTATCGCAATTGTCAAGCAACAGGGAAGAGCAAATTTGGGTTTTTATGTCCGTCCTCAGTATCTTTAGTGGTGCAAAGTAGACATGAAGAAAAGATTCAGGAGAACCGTGTAGAACGAGCACGTTATATTGTTAATGCACTTCAGGGGATTACAAGGAAAGAAAAAGTTTATTTGGCACCACACAATGCTGGGTTAGTGCAATCTTATATACATTGCATGTCCATTTTTAAATTAATGCATATATTGGTTACTATATATGACTTACAATCATGAACTCAATGTGTAGGCGCCATTGGATATTATGTGTGATTGATCCGGAAGCTGATGTTGTCTATTATTTGGACCCCTTACGAAAGGAAAATTGTCCTATTGGAGATGATTTACGTAGCGTTGTGGAGACGTAAGCTTGATTATTAAAATACTATTATGATTTTTTTTATCCATACATTTGATAATTTCTCTATTTTACTTTTCTTAAGTTTGAAAAATATTTAACCATTTGATAGGGCATTACTTATATATCAAAATCAAGTTGTAGGAAGTAAGAAGGTGAAGAAAAGTACAACTTGGTCCAAAATTCAGGTACTTATTTGCATATCACTTTCATGTCGATAAACTTGTAACATCTAGCTTTCATATTGCATTTTTTTTGTGTTTGTTTAAGATTATGTGATATCTATAACCAAAAATTTAATAAAAAAAAGGAAACAAATGATGAATCTAAATTTTATTTAGAAAAGATAGTCATTAGTGCCTAAGTGCCTTACTCCGTAGGATACTAATTAATCTAACCCAAATTTCTTATAGCTTGTCTTTTATAAGTAAGTTGAAATCATTGTTATGTCTTTCCGCTCTATTTATTTTACTTATTTTTATGTAGTGTCCTCGTCAGACTAATGGTGTAGATTGTGGTTACTATGTCCTAAGGTTCATGCGAGATATCATTGCTCATAACCAACTACAAATTCCGGAAATGGTAAATTTATTGCAATGTTTTGTTTGTATTAAAAATTAACTATTGCTTTGATTATTGATTAGAATTTTGACGTGGGGAAAAATATGTCGTTGAACTAATCCTCCCTACGGTCAAACAAATTTATAATCACTCAACTACCTAAATACAAGTATAGAGGTAAGTCAAGGGTCGAACCACTAGGAACGGTTATGTTCAAGTATTTCTAATTAACGCCTAAGCTAGGTCGAAGTCTAAGGTGAAAGGTAGCGCTATTCTACTTCCTAAATCAAGAATCAAACAAATGAAACACTAGGGAATGGGGATCAACATGCATTCATGATAACCAAGCTAATTAGGGAGTCAAGCAATCCAAGTAATGCAAAGACAAATAGTAGGAGCAATTAGGGGCATTCAACTAATCATCCTCACACTCTCTAACATAGATTTCTCTAGTGCTAAACAATATGAAGAAACATAATCAAATACTCAACTAATTATGATCAAATCGATATCAAGTGGTCATGTCAATCAATTCAATCATGCAATCAATGCTAGCAATCATGGTTAGCTACTCCAATCAAACTTATGCAACATGCAAACCTCTATGAATCAATTTAATCACAACACAAGAACTACTCAAATTCCCAAATCAATCTCAATCCATCAATCACACATGTTTACCCACACCCTAGCAAGTAAACTACTCAAGAAACATCATCATCAAATCTACTATCAACTATAGAGAACAAGAATCAACAAAATATCAAGAACAATTACTCTAATCAAACATCAAATATCAAAATCAAACCAAAAACACATCAAATTTAACAAAGCAATTGAATGAGATAGAGTTTAGAAATGCTCATTGATAATTAAGATGATCTCCAACACAATTGTCACACTTGCAACTTCAATCTCTCAATCACCATTGAAATTCTTCACTTTCTCTCTCTAAAACTACTCCTAAGCTAGCCTAATCTAGAGAGAGAAGCTCTCAACCTAAGAGAGAGAAAACTATTCTAAAACTAAAGAATTACATGAATGAAGAATAAAGAAAACCAAAAACTATATAAACAAAAGGAGAAAAGAAGCTTAAAATCGTAAAACCCAGAAACCCGCGCCCGCGGAGAAGAACGGACACCCCGATAGCCGCGCCCGCGGCCCAAGCCCGCGCCCGCGGGGCCAAGGCCCGCGCCCTCGGGGAGCCCTCGGGACAACCACGGGTGCTTACTGCCCAAATACGGCAGTTTTGGAGCAGCAGCAACCCCGCGCCCGCGGGTACTGTAGCCCGCGCCCGCGGCAGTTTTCCTGGGCCAACTTCAGAAGGCTGTAACTTTCGATCTAGGAATTGTATCAGGGCGTGCTACCTATCATTGGAAAGATCTTTAAGTCTAGTTTCCAACCCAACTTGAATCACATCAATCCGATTTGTAGAACTTAAGATATGGCTGAAACAATGCACAAAGGTCATATTTGAAACTTTGCAATCCTTCGTTTTCCTTTGTTTCAAACTCAAATTCAATTCCGAAAAGTGCATATTGATGCTAGTGGGTTCTATTTTCAATTTCCATGCATATAGCCCGCGACATACCTACAAACAACACAAAGAAACGGAGAAGCGAGAGAAATAGCCGAGAAATGAACAAAATGATAAGAAAACCATTAGAAGCATGCATTTCTCTAAACTAACACAAAATAACCCAAATCGAGCATTATTCTCTATAAACACGACACAAACGACTAAAAATGAACATAGAAATATAAAGAAAACATAGCCTAAAGGTGCCATAAATGGCACAGATCAAATTCCCCCAAGCTAAACTTTTGCTCGTCCTCGAGCAAAACAAAATCCAACCCAAGGGAAAAATGATGACATTATTCAAGCAAAGAAAGAAACGAGAAAACTAGAGAATATGGGAATATACACTAACTCACTTTCGTAGGAATCACGGTCAATTTTAGCAACTAAAGACAAGCCATTTAAACCCCTAGATCGCCCTAGAGGACGAGTGATGCTCTCGTAAGGGTATCCTAAGAGTTTACCCATAACTCTCATAATGATACAAACAAGGCAAAGCATGAAAAAGAAAATAAAATACAAGAAAAGCAAACAAATGTTCATGAAAGGACTTTTGCAAATGTACAAGCACAAGTGAATGCAAATCTTTCTAAACAAGTAAGGGAGTGCACGTTCCAAGATACCCAAGGTTGAATGAAACATAAATATGCTAAGCATAGGAACTAGCTTTCACAATCCACTTTCATCCCAAACGATCTTACCGCGTCCTTCCTAATAGCTTCAAATCGACCTCTAATGAGCATCCCAATGATTCCACGAAGGAACCGGAAAACGAGAATTTTTAGGCTACTCGACATCTTGACTTTTGCATCCCCTCTCTCTATTTCTAAAACTCACATTCCTCTCCACCGATGAATGACTCAACCATTTAGGTCAAAAGGTCTTTCCCCAAGGTTGTAACGTAAGGCAATAAGGGTGAAGGTAGGCTAAAAATTTAAAATTTGGTGGTTTTCCTAAAAGTGAAGCAAATAACGGCCAATTCTTAGAATCACAATCAAGTAGTCACCAAACAAAAACAAACTAACACCCCCAAGCTTATTCAAAGCTATAAATCACAAACATATACACAAAAAGCGTGAGAACGCTTCCCCCCAAGCTTAAATGGAGCATTGTCCTCAATGCTCAAAAAGGGAGAAAACTCACATCAAAATATTTTTGGATTTTTTCATTTTTCACTTTTTTTTTCTTTTTTTTTTTTTTACTTTCAAAAATGCTTTGTCCTCGCCTTTTTCTACTTTGGACGGCTTTTTCAATTTTGCACTTATTTGTCCATGCCTTTTATAATGTAGGACGGCTTTTACTCATACTCATTTGCCATTATTCACAAGGAAATCATAACACAATCTTGCTATCATAAAAACCAACCATTCCAACTTCTCCACCACAAACTTCATCAAGATGATCAATTGCTTCACAAAAACCAAGAAAAGAAAGAAAATGAAACAAAAGGCCAAAGATCTAAAGATGTGGCTTGAAAAGAAGGGATAAGGCTCAAATGGTTGCAAGGAGGCAAATGTAAACCAAAAAAATAAAGAAAATGAATAAAACTATCCTAAAAATAGAAAAATACCACCCCGAAAAAGGTGCCTTTGTCCTCCCTAAATGGTTCGGTCTCGGATTCAAGATCTATGAGTCAAGTTTCAAGATTAGGTTTGCAAGAAGTCAAGGATCCATGCCGCTCATACAAATAAGGTAGAAGGCTTGAAAAACATAGAACTAACATGGTTGTAGCAAAAACTCACTATTGGTGTCAAATCGACTATAGGAAGCAACTACCAAACATGCCACAATCAAGTAGAATCCGGCTTCATGTTCCCACTAGTTCTAACCAACTACCTTAGCATGCTTTATCCTAGAATCAACCAAGCGTACTCTCAAACCGTGCACACCATTACCATTTAGGAAGAAAAGCATTCAATTATACAAGTCCAAATGTTATTATGTCCAAAGCAAGAACAAAACAAAACACATTGCAAATTTGCCTTGATATAAACAAAAATCTTTTTGGAGTTTTTCAAAATATAAGTGTGGGGAATATTTCAAGCATTATGATAACCCCAAACTTGAACCCCACTGTGATCATACACTAAAGTACGGTGGCGTTCCAAAGGGAAAGACAAAGAGCAAAAAGAGTCGCCAACAAGTTTTAAGGAACTTGTACCCAAAAGACAATCCAAAGGACCGTCAAATACTCCATAAGGTCTTGAACCAAACAGGGTCCGGGGATGAGGGTACGAATCCAATCTACAAAAGAAAGGACCCGCCCTATAAAATAGGCCTCTACTTTGTTCTGCTCTTATTCATGTGCGCTTTTCGAATAACATACAAACATCATATTAAACCTACCCTGTTTATCTATGTTGGTTGAATATTAATGCACAAATAAAACTATTATTGGCGATCACTTGAATTAAAATCACATTAGCCTAAACCAAATTATTAATCATCTTATTAAGCGTGATTTCAAGTACAAATTCCCTTTAACCTGCATAAAAGGCGTGATCAAGCAATAACAATAATATAAATCAAGCAACATAATAATAAACAATATTAACCATAATAACAATAATAATCATCATGTTAATAATAAAGCTTAATAATGATAGCAAGATCCTAGGCATGATACTAACAAGATTAATAACAATTCCTAGCATGTCACTAAGCAATAAAGATCAAAGCTTTAACCCTAACATGGTACTAACATGATATTAGAAAGAATAAAGGCACCCTAGACATGATTCTAGAAAGCATAAAATAACATCCTAACATGATACTAGGAATTAAACATTAATAATCATGCTTTCTACATTGAAAGAGAGTAATAAGATTACATACTTTGAAGCCTCGTACCTCTTTCTAATAACAAAATACACAAGTTAGTAAACTTCAATGAAAATATTAAACAACAATTAAATAATTAAATTGAAATCAAATTAAATAAAGTTTAGACTAGTTTTGGACCAAACCCTCAGAAAATATCAACCTTGCACGTCTAGGGCGAAGGCAACTTTGAACTTGGTTAAGAGATTCAAGATCTTGTGAATGCGGAATTGTGTTTGTAAAAAGGTAGTTTAGAAAGAGAGAAGAAGAAAGAAAGCATATATTGCTCAAGAGAGAAAAGAGAGAATTAAGGAAGAGAGTTGAGAATTGATGATGAAAGTTGATTGAGAGTTGATGAATAAAAACAGAGGTTCGGACCCTATTTATAAGGAAAAAGTCCGGAAAATCATAGAATTTGATAAGGAATAAAACTCCACGCTGTCGCTAATCAAACCGACCTTGTCGCCAAAGATTTATCTTGTCGCCAGGCGACAGAGTCTGTCGCGCGGCGACAAACCTGTCGTTTGGCGACATAAACAGTTTTTGCGGATTTTGTTTTTATCATATCTTTTGATCTAGAAGTCCAAATAAGTCATATAATATGTCGTTGGAACGCTCTTAAAGTCTACTTTCTAATGCAATTAGAATCAGATTAAAATATTTTGTAGATTAAAAGATATGGACGAAATAGTGAAAGGGTGTCAGTTTTGGATAGAGTTTCGTATATCTTTAATATCTTTTTCGTTATAGCTCGGATTTATTATTATAATATATCATTAGAAAGATAATTTCAAGATCTATCCAACCATATAAAATTTGGATAAAAAATATGAGGCACAAAAATAATATCTGACTATCTTTGAACATCTTTAAATCCGAATAGAATTAGGAAAGTTTAAAAAAGGAAAGTTTATATTTAAATCAAAAATTCTATGATCTTATCTTTTCAAAAAAAGGATAATTAAGATATTTTAGAAACTTATTAAAGATTCTAATCAATCCTAATTAGTTTAGGAATAGGATTAAACCTTTGGACCCTCCACATGATCATTGGGTCGTAGGTAAAATCCGGTTTGGGCCCAGTTTAGTATTTTGGCCATAACTTCCTCATTATTCATCGGAATTGGGCTTATAATATATCGTTGGAAAGTTCTTTTCAAGCCCCATCCAAATACACTATTATTGGACCCTTATCATGGACCAAAATAAACTTAAATGGACGTTTTCAAATAAATAAAGCCGTTTTCAAAAACAGAGAGAAAAGAAATTAATTAAACCGCGACACTTGACTTTCGAATCACTTTCACCTAATTCGATTATGTTTCGACGCGCAAGGCATTCATCACTGGGTTTGGTTTTGGGGAGACACAAATGGGTGTCTACAGAAGCCCCCACTTTGACTGAGTTTGAAGAAACTTATGTTTCGAAAAAACGATAGTCAAAGTATCGATAGGGACGGAGAATGATTCAAAATGTTCTGCAATTCCAAATCATTCTTATAACGCCGATACCTGTAAACTATCATTAGTTAAAACAGATAAAAGAGTTAAGAAACGCGTATCTTGCACCGTCGAACACACGTCTCTTGGGTAACCGTTTTGTTGAATTTTGACGACCTTCTACAAGCTAGAGAACGCCATCTTGCTATTGTTGATGTTCACTCATCTCTGAACAATGGAGCTTTCTTGAGGAATGTTCACTCATCTCTGAACAATGGAGCTTTCTTAAGGAATGTTCACTCGTCTCTGAACAATGGAGCTTGATGATATGTCCACGCGTCTCTGAACAAAAGAGCTTTGATGATATGTCCACGCGTCTCTAAACAAAAGAGCTTTGATGATATGTCCACGCGTCTCTGAACAAAAGAGCTTGATGATATGTCCACGCGTCTCTGAATAAAAGAGCTTTGATGATATGTCCACGCGTCTCTGAACAAAAGAGCTTGATGATATGTCCACGCGTCTCTGAATAAAAGAGCTTTGATGATATGTTCACGCGTCTCTGAACAAAAGAGCTTGATGATATGTCCACGCGTCTCTGAACAAAAGAGCTTTGATGATATGTCCACGCGTCTCTGAACAAAAGAGCTTTCTTGATATGTCCACGCGTCTTTGAACAATAGAGCTTGATGATATGTCCACGCGTCTCTGAACAAAAGAGCTTGATAGAATGCCCACGCGTCTCTGAACAAAAGAGCTTTGATACTTGAATGTTTGTTGCGATCGTTCGGTTGGCTGCGAACAGGAGCTTTGCTGAATGGTTGTATCCTGTAAAAATCAAAAGAATTGCCAAAAGACTTTGCTGGTGTTTTTCTTAGGGTTGACCTAAGGCTTGATGTGTTTCTTAGGGTTGACCTAAGGTGAATGATTGACTTGAGGTTTACTCAATGTGACTGACTGACTTGAGGTTGACCCAAGGTGGATTGACACGACATGACTCAATGTACATGACTCGTGTAGTGTGCGACTCGAAAATGCAAAAAAGAAAAAAATTTCCGTCATTTTTGTGGAGGGTACCGACTTTCTCCCGAAAAAGAAAGACGCGAAAAAGAATCGAAGTGTTTGATGGTGCATGTTGAATGAGCTTAGTCAAGTATATGCATTTGATACTATCTCTCAAGGTGCAAGGATTAATTCATCCTAAACTATCTTAGTTGACTCAATCATGAAAGTATTTAGGTAACTTAGGCGCGGAGGCTAAGTACTTCATACTTTGATACAATGATGATTATAAGTGATGAGTGATATGACAAACCATGCTTCAACGTTATGTTAAGATTTCATGACAAAAGGTTCCTAATTGGAAGTCTATTTGGTCATGTATCCGTGAAGTGTGTGAAAGTGACACTAAAGTTAAGCTGCAAAGGCTAAGTGTATGGAAAAGTATTGTTTGATAAGAGTCAAATAATGATGACTCTTAGGCTATGTAGGCTAATGATGTAAGGATCAAGCCCCCAAGTCTAGTTCTAAGTAAATAGGGATGAGCATTGGAGATCCCTTGATATGATCATGGTGTGAGTGTGTGAATGTGAAAATGAATGCATTTTTATTATGGCCGCACCTCAATATGAGGTTGCCTACGTATCCGTGAGGAATCAGGCCAAACGTAGCTCTAGCCGAACCTCGCACAAGTGTGTGTATACCTCAAAAAGGTCTTTTTAAGGGTTGTAACGTGGTTAGGCTAAAGGTTAGAGAAGAAGGGGATAAAGGCTCAAGACCCTAAATAAGCCCCCAAGGTGTGCAACCTTGCTTTTAATTTGAATCTTTGTATTTTTATGCCTGAGGTTTTTTTCTCACTTTTGAGCTTTCTTTTTCATTTTTTGTTTTTGCTCTTCTTTTTTTTTTTTTTTTTATTTGCTCTTTTTTTTTGCTTTTGCATTTTTATTTTTATAAGTGTGGGCAATCCCGATCATGCGGTCTATCACTCACTTGGCATTCATGTTTCTCAGGCACGGTACCGAGCACTCGATAAGAGACGCAATTTGAGACTTGTTCTTATCAAAGATATTTTTATATCCAAGACATTGGAACACTTGCCCTTTTGTACACTTTTATTTATTTATTTTTGTATTTTTTTATTCCTTTGAGATCACTCAAGCTTTTGTTCTTTGAACTTGCATAAGTTACACACCATCCGTCCCATCCCAAGGTTAAGTAGATGTAGGTTGAAAAAAGAAAGGTCTATCGTTAGACGAGGCTCAAAGTGGTTTATCAAGAAAAGGATTATATATTTGAAGGGTAAGAGATATGATATGGCTACAAAGGGTGCCTCAAATCATTGGTATACCTTGTGCTTAATTCGACCTTGAATTTTTTTTTTTGTTTTGTTTTTTTTTTTTTTTTTGAATAATGCAATGATCATATGCAAGAAATTAAGATGCTCATTTTATTAAAAGGGAACAAAAATAAAAAACCTATGTAATAAATCTAAGGAAGACAAAAGGTGCCTATGCTAGACTTATGGGGGAAAGGTTTGAAAAAAAAAAAAAGAAGAAAGCATGAAATCTTAGTGAGAAGCTTACCTTGTCTTTTATCTCATCATTACTTTTTTTTTATTGTCAATCACAAGACTCAAACTCGTTTCAACATGCATAGATGGGAAAAGATCATGAAAGAATGAAGGAAATAATATGTGTGGAGAAAGTATGTGGAGAGTGGGAAGATGATGTAGATGGAGAAATATGGAAGAATTAGGAATAGAATGGACCCTAACTCAAATGACGGAAAAACGACTCATGCATGAGCCTAAGACATGGTCATAGTGACATGTACAAAGTGTGTGCTAAGACTAGTGAGTTTAGGTGACATGTTAAGACTTGTGTCATGACCATGTGGCTAGACTATGTGACTAGACTCAAGTAAAGACTAAGTTAAGACTTCACGTATGTGCATTAAACTGGACAGGCTGTGGTATTTTAGTCATAACTTTTACTCTGTGACTCTGATTGGGACGAAACCAACGCCAAATTAAAGATAAAACTCGGGGCTACAGATCCATAGGTTGTACGACTCGTTGTTCTTCCTAGAACTCCGGCTATGACCAAAACAAGTTGACGCATGTGCAGTATACGGGAATAAAAATCCGGGTTGACTTAAAGGAACTATGACTCGATTTTAGGCTTGTTCATTAGTTCAAATTGATTAATTAATTAATTAAACCAGGTCTTTGACTCTTGGTGTATGACCATTGGACTTTAAGTGCCTAAACTCAATTAAAGACTTGAACATGGTTTGAGATATTAACAAACTGATTAATCCAATTAGTAAACTGTTAACTAGACTCGTCGTGGTGACTCAAGTAAGAAAACTGGACTGTCGCTAAAACAACAGAACTGTCGCCACTGTTTAGAGCCTGTCGCCAGACGTCAAAGTTGTCGCCAGGCGACAGACACTAAAGTGCAGCGCCACAGTCCAAACTTCTGCGCCATTGCTGGAACATTAATCTGGACTGTTTCCAGTAATTTTACTCTAAATGGACATGTCTAAAGTCATACTAAGTCGAATTGATTAAATTATTAGTCTTCAATTAGTTCAAGATTAATTAATTAATTAGTTAGACAAAGTCCTTTTAGTCATTAGTCAATTTATTAGTCTTGAACACAAGTCAAACAAACGGTTAGCGCACATATAATATATTCAAGCAAGAGGTACAGATAGTTCACATAGTCACAAGATGAGTTTGCAACCTAACCATGGCTCTAGTTCTCTAAAGTTCGAGGATATGGGTTAAGTCAAAAGAAGTTCCATGGTTAAGAATCCACATGCATTGCACACAAGCCTGCCAAGAGGGTTGGAGCGAATGGACAAGATTCTGCGAGTGCGGTAGGAGACCGGACTCGACGCCATGGTTGGATAGATTCCAAGACTTACACGTCCCCAAATCTGAGCTTTGCACAAAATAGTGGAATACTCCATTGGGCAGGCGAAGCAAGGAACCCCCAGAGGGTTATATCCATATGTAGAACACATATGGGTTTCAGAAAAGTGAGAAAACGATTCAATCAATAAGCAAAAACGAGCCAATAACACTAGAAAAGGTCAAAGCAAGAAGACAGAACCCTGGCTCAGTATTGGAAGAACTTGGCGCCAGACAACAGGGACTGTCGCCGCAAAAAAGTCCCTGTCGCCAAGCGACAGAACTGTCGCCAGGCGACAGAAACTTTTTACGGGCGACAAGCCCTGTTTTCTAGACGCTAGTTCCTACATGCCTTGGCAAGTTTCTGTGTTTTTCGAATTTCCCAGATTTCGTATTATCTTTTCGATTCTAGTCATGAAAGATATTTCCCAAATTTCCTACGTGTAAAATTCCTATGGATTGACTCATGGGGTGCTCCCATGAGGACCTTTTAATGCATATGACAATAATGTTAATCAAATCACGCACATGAAATACTTAGAATTTTTCGAGTCTCATCCGCTCATTCTAAATAATTGCCAAAATTTAATAAATTTCAGGAATATAAATAGAAATCCTCCCCAGTGGAGTCGCCAAAAACTGTGGGGAATATTTCAAGCATTATGATAACCCCAAACTTGAACCCCACTGTGATCATACACTAAAGTACGGTGGCGTTCCAAAGGGAAAGACAAAGAGCAAAAAGAGTCGCCAACAAGTTTTAAGGAACTTGTACCCAAAAGACAATCCAAAGGACCGTCAAATACTCCATAAGGTCTTGAACCAAACAGGGTCCGGGGATGAGGGTACGAATCCAATCTACAAAAGAAAGGACCCGCCCTATAAAATAGGCCTCTACTTTGTTCTGCTCTTATTCATGTGCGCTTTTCGAATAACATACAAACATCATATTAAACCTACCCTGTTTATCTATGTTGGTTGAATATTAATGCACAAATAAAACTATTATTGGCGATCACTTGAATTAAAATCACATTAGCCTAAACCAAATTATTAATCATCTTATTAAGCGTGATTTCAAGTACAAATTCCCTTTAACCTGCATAAAAGGCGTGATCAAGCAATAACAATAATATAAATCAAGCAACATAATAATAAACAATATTAACCATAATAACAATAATAATCATCATGTTAATAATAAAGCTTAATAATGATAGCAAGATCCTAGGCATGATACTAACAAGATTAATAACAATTCCTAGCATGTCACTAAGCAATAAAGATCAAAGCTTTAACCCTAACATGGTACTAACATGATATTAGAAAGAATAAAGGCACCCTAGACATGATTCTAGAAAGCATAAAATAACATCCTAACATGATACTAGGAATTAAACATTAATAATCATGCTTTCTACATTGAAAGAGATAAGATTACATACTTTGAAGCCTCGTACCTCTTTCTAATAACAAAATACACAAGTTAGTAAACTTCAATGAAAATATTAAACAACAATTAAATAATTAAATTGAAATCAAATTAAATAAAGTTTAGACTAGTTTTGGACCAAACTCTCAGAAAATATCAACCTTGCACGTCTAGGGCGAAGGCAACTTCGAACTTGGTTAAGAGATTCAAGATCTTGTGAATGCGGAATTGTGTTTGTAAAAAGGTAGTTTAGAAAGAGAGAAGAAGATAGAAAGCATATATTGCTCAAGAGAGCAAAGAGAGAATTAAGGAAGAGAGTTGAGAATTGATGATGAAAGTTGATTGAGAGTTGATGAATAAAAACAGAGGTTCGGACCCTATTTATAAGGAAAAAGTCCGGAAAATCATAGAATTTGATAAGGAATAAAACTCCACGCTGTCGCTAATCAAACCGACCTTGTCGCCAAAGATTTATCTTGTCGCCAGGCGACAGAGTCTGTCGCGCGGCGACAAACCTGTCGTTTGGCGACAGAAACAGTTTTTGCGGATTTTGTTTTTATCATATCTTTTGATCTAGAAGTCCAAATAAGTCATATAATATGTCGTTCGAAAGCTCTTGAAGTCTACTTTCTAATGCAATTGGAATCCGATTAAAATATTTTGTAGATAAAAAGATATGGACGAAATAGTGAAAGGTGTCAGTTTTGGATAGAGTTTCGTATATCTTTAATATCTTTTTCGTTATAGCTCGGATTTATTATTATAATATATCATTGGAAAGATAATTTCAAGATCTATCCAACCATATTTAATTTGGATAAAAAATATGAGGCACGAAAATAATATATGACTATCTTTGAACATCTTTAAATCCGAATAGAATTAGGAAAGTTTAAAAAAGGAAAGTTTATATTTAAATCAAAAATTCTATGATCTTATCTTTTCAAAAAAAGGATAATTAAGATATTTTAGAAACTTATTAAAGATTCTAATCAATCCTAATTAGTTTAGGAATAGGATTAAACCTTTGGACCCTCCACATGATCATTGGGTCGTAGGTAAAATCCGGTTTGGGCCCAGTTTAGTATTTTGGCCATAATTTCCTCATTATTCATCGGAATTGGGCTTATAATATATCGTTGGAAAGGTCTTTTCAAGCCCCATCCAAATACACTATTATTGGACCCTTATCATGGACCAAAATAAACTTAAATGGACGTTTTCAAATAATAAAGCCGTTTTCAAAAACAGAGAGAAAAGAAATTAATTAAACCGCGACACTTGACTTTCGAATCACTTTCACCTAATTCGATTATGTTTCGACGCGCAAGGCATTCATCACTGGGTTTGGTTTTGGGGAGACACAAATGGGTGTCTACAATAAGAAACATGGAAAAGTATATACAAAGGTGCATAACACATAAGAATCAACATTCCACCAAACATGATAGAATACCCTCCCCCAAGCTTGAATGAGACAATACACTCAAACATAAATCATATAATCCATGGGAGGGGAAAACAAGGAGATCAATCCAACAAACCAACATATGTCCAACAAGTCATCATCCACTAGAGAAAGAGCAAGGAAAGATATTACCGGATATTAGGTGGGTGTAAATACCCGCAAATGACCCAATTTAAACCTTTCAAAGCTAATTTCTCAAGAATTAAACCTTGTCTCCATATGCTCGCAAAGACAGGAGTCAACTTTCCTTGATTCTTGATCCAAATCGAAGCACCAAAGTATATCAAGTCATGTACCTAGCAAAAGGCACACAAAAATTTCCATGAGAGAAAATATATTCTAAAAAGAAAATAAAATGAAAGCAATAAACCACGGGTTACTTCCCGAGAAAGGCTTGCTTAAGGTCCAAGCTTGACCGCTCTAGAAAATAATAATTCAACGCACGCAAGAGCTTGTCAAATGCACTACTACACATTTCATAAGATAGAATGTAGGCAAATGACGGAAGAAAAACGTGCAACAAGATCATCGCACGTAAGTGAGAAGGGAGGTGCCAAAAGAAAGAAGAAGAAGGATCAAAAGGAAAAACAAGAAAATAAGAAGAAGAAGGGGGAATAAAAGAATGGAAAGAAAAAGAAAAAGGCAAATCCTCCTCACAAGAATATTTTTGGGTGACAATATCACCCCTTTCCTCAATCAGGGACCAATGAGCCACATAAAAACCATCATAGAAAAGAGGGTCCCCAATAGGCTTATCAACAAAGGAAGGGAGAAAAATAGGGCAATAGGGGATGTGGTCAAACCTTTGAGAAAAAGGGAGATGAGAATTAGGCAAAGGGTTCGCGACTCCCTCAACAAAAGGTCTCACATCGCCAATGAGGGCATGAAAATCAATCATAGAATCCTCAAAAGAAGAACACTCATGATCACCATCTCCCTCAAACATCCAACTCCCAAGAGGAACCACATAATCTCCTCCACTACCTTCATGAACAATAGCTCCTTCAACTTTCTTAAAGCCTAAAGTCTCAAACCCATGCATGAATGGATATAAATTCATTTCAAACTCATCTCTCTCACATGAAGCATTCTTAATAAACTCACTCAAAAGGCCATGGGTTTTCATTTGACACTCAAAAAACATATTAGACATAACCTCAAGTGAATTCGAATACTCATGGATAGAAGAATCACAATCATGCACTAGAGACTCGTCAAGATGAGAAAGAGGGGTAGGATTTTCAAACTCAACACTATCTTCATTCTCAACTCCTTCACCATCACTCAAATGCTCACAAATGGGATCCTCACACTCTCTTGGTTGCTCAAAATCATCATCATCATCCTCAATACACACATTAAATTGGGATTTTTCACAAATAAGCATCAAAGATGACAATTGGCCTTCTAACTCTTCTTTTCTTCTCTTTCCCTCCTCAAGACGCTCCTCACTCTTTTTCATTATCTCTAATTGACTTCTCATAGAATTAAGAATCATCTCCTTACTAGGCCCAAACTCATTATCAAGCTCAATGTGCCTAATTTGAGATTCAAATACATCAACAAGAGATTCAAAAGATGTAGAAGGTTGAGGCTCAACAAGAGGACAAGAAATACAACCAAGATTGGAAGAATCAACATTAAGATCATGAGCATATACATCACATTGGGGAGTGGGGGCACAATCAAGAACATGAGATTCATCATAAAGGGAACGAAGCACATCACAAGAAGACATGGTAAATAATGAAGAATATTGAAACACACCATTAGCATCAACTTGAGCATGTACTTCATCATTATGAACAAAAGGGGAAATAGAATTGAAATCATGTGTTCTAGGTTCACTAATGGGATCACGTGACAAATCATGGGAAATCATGCTAATATTAGAAGAATCAACACATTGCATATCAATACTAGGATCATGATTACCCCTATTATAAACATCCCTAGCAAACCAAACATAGAAATCCCAAGCATCATCAATTGGCAATGCTCTAAATTCACCATTATACATGCATTCAACTTCTTCCCTAGTTTGCTCATTCAAACCAAAATAACAAATATCACAAGCCTCCCAAATAGTACAACAATTACAATAAAGAAATCCCTCTAGTCTATTAAAATATTCACAAAAAGGCTCATTGTCAAATTGAGGAAATGAGAGACATGCCATTTTATATAAAGCAAACACAAGAAATCAAATAAAAGAAAACTATAAACAAAGACCTAGACTCAAGCAATCAAAAACACTCAAACATAGACACCGTTCCCCGGCAACGGCGCCATTTTGACGTGGGGAAAACTATGTCGTTGAACTAATCCTCCCTACGGTCAAACAAATTTATAATCACTCAACTACCTAAATACAAGTATAGAGGTAAGTCAAGGGTCGAACCACTAGGAACGGTTATGTTCAAGTATTTCTAATTAACGCCTAAGCTAGGTCGAAGTCTAAGGTGAAAGGTAGCGCTATTCTACTTCCTAAATCAAGAATCAAACAAATGAAACACTAGGGAATGGGGATCAACATGCATTCATGATAACCAAGCTAATTAGGGAGTCAAGCAATCCAAGTAATGCAAAGACAAATAGTAGGAGCAATTAGGGGCATTCAACTAATCATCCTCACACTCTCTAACATAGATTTCTCTAGTGCTAAACAATATGAAGAAACATAATCAAATACTCAACTAATTATGATCAAATCGATATCAAGTGGTCATGTCAATCAATTCAATCATGCAATCAATGCTAGCAATCATGGTTAGCTACTCCAATCAAACTTATGCAACATGCAAACCTCTATGAATCAATTTAATCACAACACAAGAACTACTCAAATTCCCAAATCAATCTCAATCCATCAATCACACATGTTTACCCACACCCTAGCAAGTAAACTACTCAAGAAACATCATCATCAAATCTACTATCAACTATAGAGAACAAGAATCAACAAAATATCAAGAACAATTACTCTAATCAAACATCAAATATCAAAATCAAACCAAAAACACATCAAATTTAACAAAGCAATTGAATGAGATAGAGTTTAGAAATGCTCATTGATAATTAAGATGATCTCCAACACAATTGTCACACTTGCATCTTCAATCTCTCAAT
Source organism: Chenopodium formosanum (assembly GCA_024500155.1). NCBI lineage: Eukaryota > Viridiplantae > Streptophyta > Magnoliopsida > Caryophyllales > Amaranthaceae > Chenopodium > Chenopodium formosanum. The sequence goes on from CM044861.1 coordinate 23,525,705, forward strand.
CACCATTGAAATTCTTCACTTTCTCTCTCTAAAACTACTCCTAAGCTAGCCTAATCTAGAGAGAGAAGCTCTCAACCTAAGAGAGAGAAAACTATTCTAAAACTAAAGAATTACATGAATGAAGAATAAAGAAAACCAAAAACTATATATACAAAAGGAGAAAAGAACCTTAAAATCGTAAAACCCAGAAACCCGCGCCCGCGGAGAGCTCGGCCGCGCCCGCGGAGAAGAACGGACACCCCGATAGCCGCGCCCGCGGCCCAAGCCCGCGCCCGCGGGGCCAAGGCCCGCGCCCTCGGGACAACCACGGGTGCTTACTGCCCAAATACGGCAGTTTTGGAGCAGCAGCAACCCCGCGCCTGCGGGTACTGTAGCCCGCGCCCGCGGCAGTTTTCCTGGGCCAACTTTAGAAGGCTGTAACTTCCGATCTAGGAATTGTATGAGGGCGTGCGACCTATCATTGGAAAGCTCTTTAAGTCTAGTTTCCAACCCAACTTGAATCACATCAATCCGATTTGTAGAACTTAAGATATGGCTGAAACAATGCACAAAGGTCATATTTGAAACTTAGCAATCCTTCGTTTTCCTTTGTTTCAAACTCAAATTCAATTCCGAAAAGTGCATATTGATGCTAGTGGGTTCTATTTTCAATTTCCATGCATATAGCCCGCGACATACCTACAAACAACACAAAGAAACGGAGAAGCGAGAGAAATAGCCGAGAAATGAACAAAATGATAAGAAAACCATTAGAAGCATGCATTTCTCTAAACTAACACAAAATAACCCAAATCGAGCATTATTCTCTATAAACACGACACAAACGACTAAAAATGAACATAGAAATATAAAGAAAACATAGCCTAAAGGTGCCATAAATGGCACAGATCAAATTTTTTTTTATATGTGCAGTACTTTTCAGATTGTTTATGGCCCAACTACAGCACAGAGCAAATTGATGAAGTGAAAACTGAGTTGGCACGCCACATTCTCTACTTTGCTAGTTGATTTAGGAAGTTAAAAATAATTGGTGGACAAATCCTTATGTTTAGATTTCTTATTAGTTTAATGTTTCTCAAATTGTTAAAGTTAATATTATGAATGCTTCGTATTTTTTTTCTATTACAATGGACACCTTGAAACTTATTAGTTTTTATTATATATATATATATATATATATATATATATATATATATATATATATACAATCCATTTGGTTGTGTAAATTTAGTTGTGTTTGTATAGATAGTCAAATAATTAAGTTCTTAGTTAATTAAGAGCAACGATTCAAGATCTTTACTTTAACAACAAACAAACTATTCACATCAACAATGGTTAGAATATCAATATTGACAGTGGTTAAATGGGTAGTCTAATGTTGTTAGTACCATACATTTAACAACGGTTAGAGTAATCGTTGTTACATGATACCAGCCTCTACAACAGCGATTTCATCTACAACGGTTGTTGACCGTTATCTATTGCTATTTTGAACCATTATCAATTAGCAAAATTGTGGTAGTGTGCGTTCAACAAAGATTTTTGACTAAAATGAATGTCAAGCACATTCAAACAAAGCTTTTTGAATCAAATGAAAGTCAAATGCATTCAATAAAGATAATTGTGTCAAATGAAAGTCAAATACACACATACATAGCTTTTTGAAACAAATGAAAGTCAATTGCATTCAACAAATATAATTGAGTCAAATGAAATTAAAACACATTCAAACAAAGCTTTTTATATCAAATGAAAGTCAAATGCATTTAATAAAGCTAATTGAGTCAAATGAAAGTCAAACACATTCAAACAAAGCTTTTTAAACTAAATGAAAGTCAAGTGCATTCAGCAATCTTTATGACTCAAATGAAAATTAAACACATTCAAACAAAACTTTTTGAATCATATGAAAGCCAAATGCATTATACAAAGATAATTGAGTCAAATGAAAGTCAAACACATTCAAACAATACTTTTTGAATCCAATGAAAGTCAAATGCATTCAACAAAGGTAATTGAGTCAAATGAAAGTCAAACACATTCAAACAAAGCTTTTTCAATCAAATGAAAGTCAAACACATTCAAATAAAGCTTTTTGAATTAAATGAAAGTGAAATGCAATTAACAAAGCAAATTGAGTCAAATGAATGTCAAACACATTCATACAAAGGTAATTGAGTCAAATAAAAGTCAAATGCATTCTACAAAGCTAATTCAGTCAAATGAAAGTTAAACACATTCAAACAATGCTTTTTGAATCAAACTAAAGTCAAATGCATTCAACAAAGCTAATTGAGTCAAATGAAAGTCAAACATATTCAAACAAAGCTTTTTGTATCAAATGAAAGTAAAATGCATTCAACAAAGGTAATTGAGTCAAATGAAAGTCAAACACTTTCAAACAATGCTTTTTGAATCAAATAAAAGACAAATGCATTCAATAAAGATAATTGAGTCAAATGAAAGTAAAACATATTCATACAAAGCTTTTTGAATCAAATGAAAGTCAAATGCATTCAACTAAATTAATTGAGTCAAATGAAATTCAAACACATTCAAACGAAGCTTTTTGATTCAAATGAAAGTAAAATGCATTCAACAAAGGTAATTGAGTCAAATAAAAGTCAAACACATTTAAACAAAGCTTGTTGAATTCAATGAAAGTTAAATGCAATTAACAAAGCTAATTGAGTCAAATGAAAGTCAAACACATTATACAAAGCTAATTTATTCAATTGAAATTGTTGTTTTTGCGAGATGTCAAAAGTCGGTAACCCAGCCTCCTATAATTGCTTTAACTCTTCAATAAGAGGTTGCAAGTACACATCGAGATTCCCTTTAGGATTCTTCGGACCTGGAATTATCAAACTTAGAAACATAAAAGGTTTCTTCATGCATAATTCAGGTGGAAGATTATAAGGAGTTGAAATGACGGGCTAACAAGAATATTGCCTTCCTGTCTTTCCAAATGGTGAAAATCCGTCGGTACAAAGACTCAGTCGGACATTTCTAGGCTCCGCAGCAAAAGAAGGGTACTCTTCATCTAGGTGTTTCCACGCCTCTCCATCACTTGGATGAGACATAAGGCCATGAACTCGAGCATTATCTTTATGCCACCTCATCTGCTCCGCAGTAGATCTTGTTGCATATAATCTTTGTAATCTCGGGCTTACAGGAAAGTAAATAAGAGCACTATGAGGAGAATTGTTGCCACTTTCTCTAAGTGTCTTATAACGACTTCCTTTGCAATATAGACATTCTTTGAGATCTTTGTGTTCCTTCCAAAATAACATACATCCATTTGGACATACATGAATCTTTTGGTGCGGAAGTTCTGGCCCTTCAAGCAATTTCTTAGTCTTGTAAAAACTATGTGTCATCTTGTTTTCATCTGGGCACATGTCTTTCATTAAGGAAGCAACACCATCTATAGCTTTATGTGGAATATTATACTAGGACATGATGTTTGCCATCCTTGCAGCTCCAGACAATACAGACAACTTGCAGCCATCATACAATGGCTCTTCCGCTGCCTTCAACATGTCAAAGAACTTCTTGTAACTAGCATGTGGCTCTTCTTCAATATTTTCTAAACCATCTTCTAGTCCAAAGGCATCTAATACCATGTTTCTATATGGGTTAAATGCATCCTCGGTAGGGCTGGCAATCGGATTAGGTCGGGTCGAGTCCGTGTTCGGGTCAGCTGATTTCGGGTCAGCTACCCCCTGACCTGAACCTGATCCGTTTAACATTTCGGGTTGAAAACCTCAACCTGAACCTGATTTTTTCAGGTTCGGGTCAACCTGAAAATGACCTTATTTCACCTGAATTTTTATTTGGGTTTAAATAAGGTTATGTTAACCTGAAATTAACCTGATCTGAAAAATGACCTCTAATTTTTCAAAGTTTCAAACCACCTAAATTTTTCTAACCCTTATATTTTCAAGCAAACAAAGCAAAGGTTCAAACATTAAGTGCTTCAATCATAACAAATAGTCCAAAATAAAACGCATAGTTAAGTACAATACCTAATTATCAATTACAAACCAAGAGTGTACTTAACAAATTACAAACCAAGTTTCAAAAACAAAAGTTCAAATTTATGTATTTATAATTCCTAATCATAGAAATAACAAAAGAAAAGCAAGTTATAAGGGTTTAAGGACTGGTAGAACCGAAATCAAGCAAATTCGAGCAGAATAGGAAGAAGCACCCATTTTTTACATGCTCTTTCTAATGAACTTGAAAAGGCTTGATTCATGTCAAATATATGTATTTATAAATTCCTAACAAAAGAAAGCACAAAAACAAAGGATGTGATAAGGTTTTAAGGTCTTGTAGAACCAAAATCAAGCAAATTCGGCCAAATGGTAAAAAGCATTCCCATTTTCTACATGCTCTTTCTAATGAACTTATAAAGGCTTGAATCCTTTCAAATATATGTATTAGTAACTTCCTAAGTATAGAAATCACTAAGACAAAGCAAGTTATAAGGTTTTAAGGTCTAGTAGAACCGAAATCAAGCAAATTCGGGCAAAATGGGAAGAAGCGTTCCCATTTTCTACATGCTGTTTTTAATGAACTTGAAAAGGCTTGAGTCATGTCAAATATATGTATTCATAACTGCCTCACAAAAGAAATCACAAAAATAAAGCAATTTATAAGGTTTTAAGGTCTAGTAGAACCAAAATCAAGCAAATTCGAGCAAAATAGTAAGAAGCATTCCCATTTTCTACATGCTCTTTCTAATGAACTTATAAAATAATATATATTATTTTATCGCCTTCGTTTTATTGCTAAAAGTGATTGAACATTTATTAATTCCTTCTAATATTTCTTTTGTATAGAATAAGATGACTTGTTTTCGTTTTATTTATTACAACATATTATGTAACTTACTTCAATGACTCTTAATAAATTAGCAACAATTTATAAAACAACTTGCTTCTAATGGCAACAAATTAAAATGTGATATCATTTTAGCAACAAATAGTAAAACAAGTGTCCCTAATAGCAACAACTAGAAATTTTGTTGCCAAACGTTTTGTAAAATGGCATTGCTAAATGACATCAAATAAAAAATCTGTTGTCATCTAGCAACAATAATGAGACGGCTAATTTCTAATAGGAACAACTCAAAAATTTATTGCCTCAATTTATTTCTAAATCGCTACAAATAAAAAATTATTGTCAGAATTTGTTAATATATGGAAACGAGATAAAATTTGATGAAATTTAGTAACAACTAGTAACACAACTTGTTTTCAATAGCAACAAAAAAGAGATATATTGAATCAAATGAAAGTCAAATGCATTCAACAAAGGTAATTGGGTCAAATGAAAGTCAAACAAATTGATACAAAGCTTTTTGAATCAAATAAAACTTAAATGCATTCAACAAAGCTAATTGAGTCAAATGAAAGTCAATCACATTAAACAACGCTTTTTAAATCAAATGAAAGTCAAATGAATTCAACAAAGACAATTGAGTCAAATGAAAGTCAAACACATTCAAACAAAGCTTTTTGAATCAAATGAAAGTCAAATGCATTCAACAAAGATAATTTAGTCAAATGAAAGTCAAACAAATTCAAACAAATCTTTTTTAATCAAATGGAAGTCTAATGCATTCAACATAGCTTTTTTGACTCAAATGAAAGTCAAACACATTCAAACAAAGCTTTTTGAATCAAATGAAAGTCAAATGAATTCAACAATGCTTTTTGACTCAAATGAAAGTCAAACACATTCAAACAAAGATTTTTAAATCAAATGAAAGTCAAATGCATTGAACAAAGCTTATTAAGTCAAATGAAAGTCAAATACTTGCAACAAAGCTTTTTGAATCAAATGAATGTAAAATGCAACAACTAGTAAGACGGCTAATTTCTAATAGAACAATTCAAAAATTTGTTGCCTCAATTTATTTCTAAATCGCTACAAATAAAAAATTAGTTGTCAGAATTTGTTGATATATGGAAACAAGATAAAATTTGAGGAAATCTAGCAACAACTAGTAAGACAACTTGTATTCAATAGCAAAAAAAAAAGAGATATATTGAATCAAATGAAAGACAAATGCATTCAACAAAGGTAATTGGGTCAAATGAAAGTCAAACACATTCATACAAAGCTTTTTGAATCAAATAAAACTCAAATGCATTCAACAAAGCTAATTAAGTCAAATGAAAGTCAAACACATTCAACAACGTCTTTTGAACCAAATGAAAGTCAAATGCATTCAACAAAGATTTTTAACTCAAATAAAAGTCAAACACATTCAAACAAATTTTTTTAAATCTAATGAAAGTCAAATGCATTCAACAAGGATAATAGAGTCAAATGAAAGTCAAACACATTCATACAAAGCTTTTGGAACCAAATGAAAGTCAAATGCATTCAATAAAGGTAATTAAGTCAAATGAAAGTCAAACACATTCAAATAAAGCTTTTTGAATCAAATCAAAGTTAATTGCATTCATCATAGTTAATTGAGTCAAATAAAAGTCAAACACATTCAAACAATGCTTTTTTAATCAAATAAAAGTCAAATGCATTCAACAAAGCTAATTGAGTAAAATGAAAGTCAAACTCATTCAACAAAGCTTTTTGAACCAAATGAAAGTCAAACACATTCATACAGAGCTAATTGAGTCAAATGAAAGTAAAATGCATTCAACAAATCTAATTGAGTCAAATTAAAGTAAAACGTAGTCAAACAAAGCTTTTTGAATTAAATGAAAGTGAAATGCAATTAACAAAGCTTATTGAGTTTAATGAAAGTCAAACACATTCAAACAAAGCTTTTAAAATCAAGTGAAAGTCAAATGCATTCAATGAAGATAATTGAGACAAATGAAAGTTAAACACATTCAAATAAAGCTTTTTTAATCAAATGAAAGTAAAATGCATTCAACAAAGCTAATTGAGTATCTTTGTGTTCCTTCCAAAATAACATACATCCATTTGGACATACATGAATCTTTTGGTGCGGAAGTTCTGGCCCTTCAAGCAATTTCTTAGTCTTGTAAACACTATGTGTCATCTTGTTTTCATCTGGGCACATGTCTTTCATTAAGGAAGCAACACCATCTATAGCTTTATGTGGAATATTATACTAGGACTTGATGTTTGCCATCCTTGCAGCTCCAGACAATACAGACAACTTGCAGCCATCATACAATGGCTCTTCCGCTGCCTTCAACATGTCAAAGAACTTCTTGTAACTAGCATGTGGCTCTTCTTCAATATTTTCTAAACCATCTTCTAGTCCAAAGGCATCTAATACCATGTTTCTATATGGGTTAAATGCATCCTCGGTAGGGCTGGCAATCGGATCAGGTCGGGTCGGGTCCGTGTTCGGGTCAGCTGATTTCGGGTCAGCTACCCCCTGACCTGAACCTGATCCGTTTAACATTTCGGGTTGAAAACCTCAACCTGAACCTGATTTTTTCAGGTTCGGGTCAACCTGAAAATGACCTTATTTGACCTGAATTTTTATTTGGGTTTAAATAAGGTTATGTTAACCTGAAATTAACCTGATCTGAAAAATGACCTCTAATTTTTCAAAGTTTCAAACCACCTAAATTTTTCTAACCCTTATATTTTCAAGCAAACAAAGCAAAGGTTCAAACATTAAGTGCTTCAATCCTAACAAATAGTCCAAAATAAAACGCATAGTTAACTACAATACCTAATTATCAATTACAAACCAAGAGTGTACTTAACAAATTACAAACCAAGTTTCAAAAACAAAAGTTCAAATTTCTAGTTCTCAAATCAGATTAGGGATTTAATATGGATCAAGATCGGGTCATTATGGGGCGTATCATTCTTGTTCTCCACCTCTAATTGATCCACCAAGCATTTCCAATTGAACATGATTCGTTGGACATTACTTCCTGCCAACATAACAGTCACAAGTTAAATTAGAATAATGAATAATTAAACCTCATATGATAACATGCTATATGCGTTTTGGTCACAAGAAAAGGAAACTAACAGTTACAAGAGCATGAAGAATAAAAATAATTTAAAACAAAACAATTTCGAACAGATTATGCTGAAAATGAACAATTAAGAATGCATAAATTCATAAATTAGCAAAATAAACAACAAAAATACATGAACTAGCAAGACCAATTCACATAAATTCATAAATTAGCAAAAATAAACAACAAAAATACATAAACTAACAAGATCAATTCGCATAAATTCATAAATTAGCAAGAGTAATTAGTATACTTGTAAACTAACAAGATCTATTTGCATAAATTCATAAATTATCAAGAAGAAGCATGAAAACAATAGTTAAATACTGTATGAGAGTGAGAAGAGAGGAGAAAACTCGAATTCAACAATGATGGAGTATTCGGATTTAACAATGTCTAATAAATTTTAGTGTTTTTGAGGACAGAGAAAATTTAAGAGAAAGAAGGTTGAAAACGGCTGAATGAAATGAGGGAAATGAAGAGGATTTAGGGTTTTGATAGCATATATGGAGCCTCTTTAGTTTATTGGGCTGGGCCATTAGAAGGTTTTTTCGATTTTTTTGGTTTTGTAACTTAATTTATTTCGAGTTATCAGGTCGGGTTCTGGTTGACCCGACCTGATATTGACCTGGATTTTTTTTTCGGGTTAGGTGGGTCGTTTTCGGGTTGAGATATTCAACCTTAACCTGACCCATTTAATTTCGGGTTCGTGTCAACCCATTTAAGTTTTCGGGTCCAAAATCTCAACCCTAACCCGCTCTTTTCGTGTCGGGTTCGGGTCGGGTTTTCGGGTCGGGTCAGTTTTTGCCAGCCCTAATCCTCGGTGGATATGGAACTGCTACTTTGGGATTCTCTTTGGAAGTGCAGTTCACCATGAAAAACCCATTGGAAAAAGTTAGTTTAAAAACCGTGCCTATAGAGATGCTCCATAATGGTATCAAGATCTTGATAAGGAATATTTCGACACTGTGCACATGGACATTTCATCACACCATCTATCACGACATTCTCTTGTGTGGTAGCAAATGTAATAAATTCATTGACCTTTTCAGCAAAGGTTGGACTAAGGAATTTTCCTTCTAACCGTTTATACATCCATGCTCGATCCTCCCTCATTATATAGCAGTTTCACTAAAAAATAAATGATACAAAAAGCATAGACAAAGTAAGTAACGCACTTAGAAAAATGACATTCTTTTAGGTCATTTAACTATTTAAGGTCATCAGAATGAAAATTATTACCAATTAACATCATAAGAGAAGAAGCGTTCCCATTTTCTACACGCTATTTCTAATGAACTTGAAAAGACTTGATTAATGTCTAATATATGTATTTATAAATTCCTAAGAAAATAAATCACAAAAAAAATCATGTTACAAGGTTTTAAGGTCTTGTAGAACCAAAATCAAGCAAATTCGGCCAAAATGGGAAGAAATGTTCCAATTTTCTACATGCTCTTTCTAATGAAATTATAAATGCTTGAATCATTTCAAATATCTGTATTTATAACTGCCTAACCATAGAAATTAAAAAAAAGCAAGTTATAAGGTTTTAAGGTTTTGCAGAACCGAAATTAAGAAAATTCGAGCAACATGGGAAGAAGAATTCCCATTTTCGACATGCTCTTTCTAATGAACATGAAAAGGCTTGAGTCATGTCAAATATATGTATTTATAACTTCATAACAAAATAAATCACAAAAAAAAGATGTTATAAGGTTTTAAGGTCTTGTAGAACCAAAATCAAGCATTTTCGGGTAAAATGGTAAAAAGCGTTCCCATTTTCTACATGCTATTTCTAATGAACTTATAAATGCTTGAGTCATGTCGAATATATTTATTTGTAACTGCCTAAGAATAGAAATCACAAAAATAAAGCAAGTTATAAGGTTTTAAGGTCTGGTAGAACCGAAATCAAGCAAATTCAGGCAAAATGAGAAGAAGCGTTCCTATTTTCTACACGCTCTATCTAACGAACTTGAAAAGGCTTGATTCATGTCTAATATATGTATTTATAACTTCCTAAAAAAAGAAATCACAAAAAAGCATGTTATAAGGTTTTTAAGTGTTGTAGAACCAAAATCAAGCAAATTCGGCCAAAATGGGAAGAAGCGTTCCCGTTTTCTACATGCTCCTTCTAATGAAATTATAAAAGCTTGAATCATATTAGATATACATATTTGTAACTGCCTAAGCAAATAAATAACAAAGAGAAAGCAATTTAGAAGGTTTTAAGGTCTGGTAGAATCGAAATCAAGCAAATTCAGGCAAAATGAGAAGAAGCGTTCCCATTTTCTATACACTCTTTCTAATGAACTTGAAAAGGATTGAATCATGTCAAATATATGTATTCATAACTGCGTAAGAAAATAAAACACAAAACCAAAGCATGTATTAAGGTTTTAAGGTCCTGTAGAACCAATATCAAGCAAATTCGGGCAATATAGTAAGAAGCATTCCCATTTTCTACATGTTCTTTCCAATGAAATCATAAATTCTTGAATCATGTCAAATATACCTATTTTTAACTGCCTAAGAAAATAAATAACAAAGCAAAATCAAGTTATAAGGTTTTAAGGTCTTGTAGAACCAAAATCAAGCAAATTCGGGCAAAATGGGAATAAACGTTCCCATTTTCTACATGCACTTTCTAATGAACTTATAAATTCTTGTATCATGTCAAATATATGTATTTGAAACACCATAAGAAAAAAAATTTCAAAAACAAAGCAAGTTATGAGATTTTAAGGTCTTGTAGAACCAAAATCAAACAAATTCGGGCAAAATAGTAAGAAACATTCCCAAATTCTACATGCTCTTTCTAATGAACTTATAATTGTTTGAATCATGTAAAATATATGTATTTATAAATGCACAAGAATAGAAATCATAAAAACAAAGCAAGTTATAAGGTTTTAAGGTATTGTAGAACTGAAATCAAGCAAATTCGGGCAAACTAATAAGAAGCATTTCCTTTTTCTACATGCTGTTTTTAATAAACTTGAAAAGGCTTGATTCATGTGAAATATATGAATTTATAATTCCTAACTAAATAAATCACAAAAACAAAAAAAGTTATAAGATTTTAAGGTCTTGTAGAACCAAAATCAAGCATATTCGGGCAAAATAGTTAGAAGCCTTTCCATTTTCTACATGCTCTTTCTAATGAACTTATAAATTCTTGAATCATATCAACTATATGTATTTATAATTTTCTAAGCTTATAAATCACAAAAACGAACCAAGTTATAAGGTTTTAAGGTGTAGTAGAACCAAAATCAATCAAATTCGGGCCTAATAGGAAAAAGCGTTCCCATTTTCTACATGCTCTTTCTAATGAACTTAAAAAGGCTTGATTCATGTCAAATATATGTATTTACAACTTCCTAAGAAAATAAATCACAAAAATAAAGCATGTCATAAGGTTTTAAGGTCTTGTAGAGCCAAAATCAAGCAAATACGGCCAAAATGGGAAGAAGCATTCCCAATTTTTACATGCCCTTTCTAATGAACTTGAAAAGGCTTGAGTAATGTCAATTATATGTAGTTATAATTGCCTCGAAAAAAAAATCACAAAAACAAATCAATTCATAAGGTTATAAGGTCTTGTAGAACCAAAATCAAGCAAATTCGGGCAAAATAGTAAGAAGCATTCCCATTTTCTACATGCTCTTTCTAATGAAATTATAAATTCTTGAATCAAGTCAAATATACATATTTATAACTGCCTAAGCAAATAAATAACAATGAAAAAGCAAGTTATATGGTTTTAAGGTCTTGTAGAACCAAAATCAAGCAAATTCGGGCAAAATGGAAAGAAACGTTCCCAGTTTCTGCATGCTCTTTCTAATGAGCTTATAAATGCTTGGATCATGTCAGATATATGTATTTATATCTCCATTAAAAAATAAATAACAAATACAAATCAAGTTATGAGGTTTTAAGGTCTTGTAGAACAAAAATTAAGCAAATTTGGGTAAAATAGTAAGAAGCATTCCCAAATTCTACATGCTCTTTCTTATGAACTTATAATTGTTTGAATCATGTGAAATATATGTATTTATAAATGCATAAGCATAGAAATCGAAAAAACTAAGCAATTTATAAGGTTTTAAGGTCTTGTAGAACTGAAATCAATCAAATTCGGGCAAAATAGTAAGAAGCATTCCCTTTTTCTACATGCTCTGTTTAATAAACTTGAAAAGGCTTGATTCATGTCAAATATATGTATTTATAACTTCCTAACAATATAAATCACAAAAACATAGCAAAATATAAGGTTTTAAGGTCTACTAGATCAAAAATCAAGCAAATTCGGGCAAAATAGTAAGAAGCCTTTCCATTTTCTACATGCTCTTTCTAATGAATTTATAAATTCTTGAATCATATAAAAAATATGTATTTATAATTTTTTAAGCATATAAATCACAAAAAAAAAAGCAAGTTATAAGGTTTTAAGGTGTTGTAGAGCCAAAATCAAGCAAATTTGGGCAAAATGGGAAAAAGCGTACCCATTTTCAACATGCTCTTTCTAATGAACTTGAAAAGGCTTGATTCATGTCAAACATATGTAATTATAACTGCCTAACCAAAGAAATCACAAAAACCAAAGCATGTTATAAGGTTTTAAGGTTTTGTAGAACCAAAATCAAGCAAATTCAGGCAAATTAGAAAGAAGCATTCTCATTTTCTACATGCTATTTCTAATGAACTAAAAAATACTTGAATTATGTTAAATATATTTATTTATAATTCATAATCATAGAAATAACAAAAACAAATCAAGTTATAGGATTTTAAGGACTGGTAGAACCGAAATCAAACAAATTCGAGCAAAATAGGAAAAAGCACCCATATTTTACATGCTCTTTTTAATGAACTTGAAAAGGCTTGATTCATGTCCAATATATATATTTATAACTTCCTAAGAAAAGAAATCACAAAAACAAAGGATGTTATAAGGTTTTAAGGTCTTGTAGAACCAAAATCAACCAAATTTGGCCCAAATGATAAAAACGTTCCCATTTTCTACTTTCATCTTTCTAATGAACTTATAAAGGCTTGAATGATGTCAAATATATGTATTAGTACTGCCTAAGCATAGAAATCACTAATACAAAGCAAGGTATAAGGTTTTAAGGTCTAGTAAAACAGAAATCAAGCAAATTCGGGCATAATAGGAAGAAGCGTTCCCATTTTCTACATGCTCTTTCTAATGAACTTGAAAAGGCTTGATTCATGTCAAACATATGTATTTATAATTTCCTAAGAAAATAAATCACAAAAACATAGCATGTTATAAGGTTTTAAGGTCTTGTAGAACCAAAATCAAGTAAATTCGGCCCAAATGGGAAGAAGCGTTCCCATTTTCTACATTCTCTTTCTAATGAACTTATAAACGCTTGAATCATGTCAAATATATGTATTTGTAACTGCTTAAGCATTGAAATCACTAAGACAAAGCAAGGTATAAGGTTTAAGGTCGTTCCCATTTTCTACATGTATTAGTAAACCCGAAATGAAGCAAATTCGGGAAAAATGAGAACAATATTTCTTTTGTATAGAACAAGATGACTTGTTTTCTTTTTATTTATTACAACATATTATGTAAATTACTTCAATGACTCTTAATAAATTAGCAACAATTTATAACACAACTTGCTTCTAATGGCAACAAATTAAAATGTGATGTTATTTTAGCAACAAATAGTAAAACAAGTGTCCCATTTTCTACATGCTCTTTCTAATGAACTTGAAAAGGCTTGATTCCTGTCAAATATATATATTTATAACTTGCTCAGAAAATAAATCACAAAAATAAAGCAGGTCATAAATTTTTAAGGTCTTGTAAAGCCATAATCAAGCAAATTCGGCGAAAAAGGGAAGAAGCATTCCCATTTTCTACATGCTCTTTATAATGAACATGAAAAGGCTTGAGTCATGTCAAATATATGTATTCATAACTGCCTCACAAAATAAATCACAAAAACAAAGCAATTCATAAGGTTTTAAGGTCTTGTAGAACCAATATCAAGCAAATTCGGGCCAAATGCGAAAAAGCGTACCCATTTTCAACATGCTCCTTCTAATAAACTTGAAAAGGCTTGATTCATGTCAAATAAATGTATTTATAACTGCCTTACAATAGAAATCACAAAAACAAAGCAAGTTATAAGGTTTTAAGGTCTTGTAGAACCAAAATCAAGCAAATTAGGGCAAAATAGTAAGAAACATTCCCATATTCGACATGCTCTTTCTAATGAACTAAAAAAAAACTTGAATAATGTTAAATTTATGTATTTATAATTCCTAATCATAGAAATAACAAAAGAAAAGCAAGTTATAAGGGTTTAAGGACTGGTAGAACCGAAATCAAGCAAATTCGAGCAGAATAGGAAGAAGCACCCATTTTTTACATGCTCTTTCTAATGAACTTGAAAAGGCTTGATTCATGTCAAATATATGTATTTATAAATTCCTAACAAAAGAAAGCACAAAAACAAAGGATGTGATAAGGTTTTAAGGTCTTGTAGAACCAAAATTAAGCAAATTCGGCCAAATGGTAAAAAGCATTCCCATTTTCTACATGCTCTTTCTAATGAACTTATAAAGGCTTGAATCATTTCAAATATATGTATTAGTAACTTCCTAAGTATAGAAATCACTAAGACAAAGCAAGTTATAAGGTTTTAAGGTCTAGTAGAACCGAAATCAAGCAAATTCGGGCAAAATGGGAAGAAGCGTTCCCATTTTCTACATGCTGTTTTTAATGAACTTGAAAAGGCTTGAGTCATGTCAAATATATGTATTCATAACTGCCTCACAAAAGAAATCACAAAAATAAAGCAATTTATAAGGTTTTAAGGTCTAGTAGAACCAAAATCAAGCAAATTTGAGCAAAATAGTAAGAAGCATTCCCATTTTCTACATGCTCTTTCTAATGAACTTATAAAATAATATATATTATTTTATCGCCTTCGTTTTATTGCTAAAAGTGATTGAACGATTATTAATTCCTTCTAATATTTCTTTTGTATAGAATAAGATGACTATTTTTCGTTTTATTTATTACAACATATTATGTAAATTACTTCAATGACTCTTAATAAATTAGCAACAATTTATAAAACAACTTGCTTCTAATGGCAACAAATTAAAATGTGATGTCATTTTAGCAACAAATAGTAAAACAAGTGTCCCTCATAGCAACAACTAGAAATTTTGTTGCCAAACGTTTTGTAAAATGGCATTGCTAAATGACATCAAATAAAAAATCTGTTGTCATCTAGCAACAATAATGAGACGGCTAATTTCTAATAGGAACAACTCAAAAAATTATTGCCTCAATTTATTTCTAAATCGCTACAAATAAAAAATTATTGTCAGAATTTGTTAATATATGGAAATGAGATAAAATTTGATCAAAATTTAGTAACAACTAGTAACACAACTTGTTTTCAATAGCAACAAAAAAGAGATATATTGAATCAAGTGAAAGTCAAATGCATTCAACAAAGGTAATTGGATCAAATGAAAGTCAAACAAATTGATACAAAGCTTTTTGAATCAAATAAAACTTAAATGCATTCAACAAAGCTAATTGAGTCAAATGAAAGTCAATCACATTCAACAACGCTTTTTAAATCAAATGAAAGTCAAATGAATTCAACAAAGACAATTGAGTCAAATGAAAGTCAAACACATTCAAACAAAGCTTTTTGAATCAAATGAAAGTCGAATGCATTCAACAAAGATAATTTAGTCAAATGAAACTCAAACACATTCAAACAAATCTTTTTTAATCAAATGGAAGTCTAATGCATTCAACATAGCTTTTTTTATTCAAATGAAAGTTAAACACATTCAAACAAAGCTTTTTGAATCAAATGAAAGTCAAATGAATTCAACAAAGCTTTTTGACTCAAATGAAAGTCAAACACATTCAAACAAAGCTTTTTAAATCAAATGAAAGTCAAATGCATTGAACAAAGCTTATTAAGTCAAATGAAAGTCAAATACTTGCAACAAAGCTTTTTGAATCAAATGAATGTAAAATGCAACAACTAGTAAGACGGCTAATTTCTAATAGGAACAATTCAAAAATTTGTTGCCTCAATTTGTTTCTAAATCGCTACAAATAAAAAATTAGTTGTCAGAATTTGTTGATATATGGAAACAAGTAAAATTTGAGGAAATCTAGCAACAACTAGTAAGACAACTTGTATTCAATAGCAAAAAAAAAAAGAGATATATTGAATCAAATGAAAGACAAATGCATTCAACAAAGGTAATTGGGTCAAATGAAAGTCAAACACATTCATACAAAGCTTTTTGAATCAAATAAAACTCAAATGCATTCAACAAAGCTAATTGAGTCAAATGAAAGTCAAACACATTCAACAACGTCTTTTGAACCAAATGAAAGTCAAATGCATTCAACAAAGATTTTTAACTCAAATAAAAGTCAAACACATTCAAACAAAGTTTTTTAAATCTAATGAAAGTCAAATGCATTCAACAAAGCTAATTGAGTAAAATGAAAGTCAAACACATTCAAACAATGCTTTTTTAATCAAATAAAAGTCAAATGCATTCAACAAAGCTAATTGAGTAAAATGAAAGTCAAACTCATTCAACAAAGCTTTTTGAACCAAATGAAAGTCAAACACATTCATACAGAGCTAATTGAGTCAAATGAAAGTAAAATGCATTCAACAAATCTAATTGAGTCAAATTAAAGTAAAACGTAGTCAAACAAAGCTTTTTGAATTAAATGAAAGTGAAATGCAATTAACAAAGCTTATTGAGTTTAATGAAAGTCAAACACATTCAAACAAAGCTTTTAAAATTAAGTGAAAGTCAAATGCATTCAACGAAGATAATTGAGACAAATGAAAGTTAAACACATTCAAATAAAGCTTTTTTAATCAAATGAAAGTAAAATGCATTCAACAAAGCTAATTGAGTCAAATGAAAGTCAAACACATTCAAACAATGCTTTTAGAATCAAACGAAATTCAAATGCATTAAACAAAGATAATTGACTCAAATGAAATTCAAACACATTCATACAAAGCTTTTTGAATCAAATGAATATCAAACACATTCAAACAAATATTTTTTAATCAAATAAAAGTCAAACACATTCAACAAAGATAATTCAGTTAAATGAAAATCAAACACATTCAATCAAAGCTTTTTGAATCAAATTAAAGTCAAATGCATTTAATAAAGCTTTTTGACTCAAATGAAAGTTAAACACATTCAAATTAAGCTTTTTAAATCAAATGAAAGTCAAATGTATTCGACAAAGTTTATTAAGTCAAATAAAGTCAAACACATTCAAACAATGCTTTTTTAATCAAATGAAAGTCAAATGCATTAAACGAAGATAATTGAGACAAATGAAAGTTAAACACATTCAAAAAAAGCTTTTTTAATCAAATGAAAGTAAAATGCATTCAACAAAGCTAATTGAGTCAAATGAAAGTCAAACACATTCAAACAATGCTTTTTGAATCAAACGAAATTCAAATGCATTAAACAAAGATAATTGACTCAAATGAAATTCAAACACATTCATACAAAGCTTTTTGAATCAAATGAATATCAAACACATTCAAACAAATATTTTTTAATCAAATGAAAGTCAAACACATTCAACAAAGATAATTGAGTTAAATGAAAGTCAAACACATTCAAACAAAGCTTTTTGAATCAAATTAAAGTCAAATGCATTTAATAAAGCTTTTTGACTCAAATGAAAGTTAAACACATTCAAATTAAGCTTTTAAATCAAATGAAAGTCAAATGCATTCAACAAAGTTTATTTAGTCAAATAAAGTCAAACACATTCAAACAATGCTTTTTTAATCAAATGAAAGTCAAATGCATTCAACGAAGATAATTGAGACAAATGAAAGTTAAACACATTCAAAAAAAGCTTTTTTAATCAAATGAAAGTAAAATGCATTCAACAAAGCTAATTGAGTCAAATGAAAGTCAAACACATTCAAACAATGCTTTTTGAATCAAACGAAATTCAAATGCATTAAACAAAGATAATTGACTCAAATAAAATTCAAACACATTCATACAAAGCTTTTTGAATCAAATGAATATCAAACACATTGAAACAAATATTTTTTAATCAAATGAAAGTCAAACACATTCAACAAAGATAATTCAGTTAAATAAAAATCAAACACATTCAATCAAAGCTTTTTGAATCAAATTAAAGTCAAATGCATTTAATAAAGCTTTTGACTCAAATGAAAGTTAAACACATTCAAATTAAGCTTTTTAAATCAAATGAAAGTCAAATGCATTCAACAAAGTTTATTTAGTCAAATAAGGTCAAACACATTCAAACAATGCTTTTTTAATCAAATGAAAGTCAAATGCATTAAACGAAGATAATTGAGACAAATGAAAGTTAAACACATTCAAAAAAAGCTTTTTTAATCAAATGAAAGTAAAATGCATTCAACAAAGCTAATTGAGTCAAATGAAAGTCAAACACATTCATACAATGCTTTTTGAATCAAACAAAATTCAAATGTATTAAACAAAGATAATTGACTCAAATGAAATTCAAACACATTCATACAAAGCTTTTTGAATCAAATGAATATCAAACACATTCAAACAAATATTTTTTAATGAAATGAAAGTCAAACACATTCAACAAAGATAATTGAGTTAAATGAAAGTCAAACACATTCAAACAAAGCTTTTTGAATCAAATTAAAGTCAAATGCATTTAATAAAGCTTTTTGACTCAAATGAAAGTTAAACACATTCAAATTAAGCTTTTTAAATCAAATGAAAGTCAAATGCATTCAACAAAGTTTATTTAGTCAAATAAAGTCAAACACATTCAAACAATGCTTTTTTAATCAAATGAAAGTCCAATGCATTCAACAAATCTAATTGAGTAAAATGAAAGGGAAACCATTCAACAAAGCTTTTTGAATTAAATGAAAGTCAAACACATTTAAACTAAGGTTTTAAAATCAAATGAAAGTCAAATGCATTCAACAAAGCTAATTGAGTAAAATGAAAATCAAACTCATTCAACAAAGCTTTTTGAACCAAATGAAAGTCAAACACACTCAAACAAAGCTTTTAAAATGAAATGAAAGTCAAATGCATTCATCGAAGCTTATTGAGTCACATGAAAGTCAAAAACATTTATACAAAGCTTTTTGAAACAAATGAAAGTAAAATGCATTCACTAAAGCTAATTTAGTCATCTGAATTTCAAACACATTCAAAGAAATCTTTTAGAATCAAATGAAAGTAAAATACAATTAACAAAGCAAATTGAGTGAAATGAAAGTTAAACACATTCATTTAATGCTAAATGACTCAAGTGAAAGTAAAATGCATTCTACAAAGTTAATTGAGTCTAATATTCAAACAAATTCAAACAAAGCTTTTTGAATCAAATGATAATCAAATGAATTCAACAAAGCTAATTGAGTCAAATTAAATGAAAGTCAAACACATTCAAACGAAGCTTTTTGAATCAAATGAATGTAAATTGCATTCATCAAAGCTAATTGAGTCAAATGAAAGTCAAACACATTCAAACAATGCTTTTTGATTCAAATGAAAGTGAAATGCATTCAACAAAGATAATTGTTTCAAATTAAAGTAAAACACATTCAAACAAAGTTTTTTGAATAAAACGAATGTCAAACACATTTAAACAAAGCTTTTTGAACCAAATGAAAGTTAAATGCATTCAACGAGCTAATTGAGTCAAATGAAAGTCAAACACATTCAAACAAAGGTTTTTGAATCAAATGAAAGTCAAATGCATTCAACAAAGATAATTGAGTCTAATGAAAGTCAAACACATTCAAACAAAGCTTTTTGAATCAAATGAAAGTCAAAAGCAATCAACAAAGCTAATTTAGTCAAATGAAAGTCAAACACATTCAAACAACGAGTTTTGAATCATATGAAAGTAAAATGCATTGAACAAAACTAATTGAGTCAGTTTAAAGTCAAACACATTCAAACAAAGCTTTTTGAATTAAATGAAAGTGAAATGCAATTAATAAAGCTAGTTGAGTTAAATGAATGTCAAACACATTCAAACAAAGCTTTTTAAACCAAATGAAAGTCAAATGCATTCTACAAAACTAATTGATTTAAATGAAAGTCAAACACATTCAAACAAAGCTTTTAGAATCAAATGAAAGTCAAATGCATTCAACAAATCTAATTGAGTCAAATGAAAGTCATACACATTCAAACAAATCTTTTTGAATTAAATGAAAGTGAAATGTAATTATTAAAGCTAATTGAGTCAAATGAAAGTCAAACGCATTCTACAAAGCTAATTGAGTCAAACGAAAGTGAACACATTCAAAAAATGCTTTTTGAATCAAATGAAAGTCAAATGCATTCAACAAAGCTTATTGAGTCAAATGAAGGTCAAACACATGTAAACAATGCTTTTTAAATTTAATGAAAGTTAAATGCATTCAACAAAGATAATTGAGTCAAATGAAAGTCAAGCACATTCATACAAAGCTTTTTGAATCAAATGTATGTCAAACAATTCAAACAAAGCTTTTTAACACAAATGAAAGTCAAATTCATTCAACCAAGATAATTGAGTTTAATAAAAGTCAACACATTCAAACAAAGCTTTTTGAATCAAATGAAAGTCAAATGCATTCAATAAAGGTAATTGAGTTAAATGAAAGTCAAACACATTCAAACAAAGCTTTTTGAATTAAATGAAAGTGAAATGCAATTAACAAAGGTAATTGAGTCAAATGAATTTCAACCATATTCAAACAAAGCTTTTTGAACCTAATGGAAGTCAAATGCATTCTACAAAGCTAATTGAGTTAAATGAAAGTCAAACACATTCAAACAAAGCTTTTAGAATAAAATGAAAGTCAAATGCATTCAACAAAGATAATTGAGTCAAATGAAAGTCAAACACATTTATACAAAGCGTTTTGAATCAAATGAATGTCAAACACATTCAAACAATGCTTTTTGAAATAAATGAAAGTCAAATTCATTCAACAAAGATAATTGAGTCAAATAAAAGTCAAATACATTCGAACAAAGCTTTTTGAATCAAATGAAAGTCAAATGTATTCAACGAAGCTAATTGAGTCAAATGAAAGTCAAACACATTAAAACAAAGCTTTTTGAATCAAATGAAAATCAAATGCGTTCAATAAAGCTAATTAAGTCAAAATAAAGGCAAACACATTCAAACAATGCATTTTAAATCAAATGAAAATGAAATGTGTTTAGGGTAATATTACCCCGCTATGTGGACCTATCCCTGCTTGACACGTGTCATCCCAGATTTTTGGGAAAATGACGGCCTTCAGGCCCAAATCCCGAGAAAGCCGCAATGCGGCGCAGCCAGCCACTGATTAGGGTTCTGTGATCTAATCAGGGGCACAATTCCCGAGGACCCCATAAATAGGGAGATTCCCCTCTTTTGGAAGGCACGTTTTTCCATTTATTACAAACTGTCCCTTTGATATTGACAATTGAGCTTGGAATCCGAGCAGATACCCACCAAAATTTCCGCACCTTTTTCTCTCCTTTCAAGTTATTACCTTGATCGTCGGAGGCGGACCACCTACCAACTAGTGTCTCCGTTGGTCTTGTAGGTACAGGCCGCACCGGACCAGTCTTTGAGCTGTAACTCTCCCGAGGGACAAAAACACCCAAAACATTTGGCGCCGTCTGTGGGGAGAGTACCTCAAAGATGGTTGGAGAGTCTCTACCCATTCCTGATCTTACCAACTTACAACCGGTTATACAACCGGAGAACCACGAAAACCCTCAACCGGCACCTCTGCCGTACCCTCGGCCTCCGCCTGAGGTCGTCACTGAGGATGAAGCTGATGATGAAGATGATGACGACCTGGAGACCTATAAATTGAAGGACAATCTTGACCAGGCGGGCCCAAGCAGGCGCCCCTCTGAGAGGCCAGAAGGGGAAACCCCGAAGGCCATAGGTCAAGCCCTAGTCACTCGGAATGAGCTCATGAAATTCATGAACTCTTTCAAGGGTGAAATCAAGGCCATGATCAACAAAAACAAGGCAGGCTCTAGCAAGAGTCTGCCGGCTAAGAAGTCTCCCACTCTGTAATACCCCGTATTTTTAACGTATTTTATATTTTATTTATTTAATTATAAAATATATTTTGGGTCAAACTATTTTAATTATTTAATTATTAATAAAGCAAGTGTTTATATTTTGGGTCAACAAGTATTTAATCCAAATATAACCCATACCCAATCACCCTATTTTTACTTTTGGACCACCTATTTCAACATTTAAAGTCCATTACTATATGAAGCCCAAACCTACACTAATTACCCTACACTATATATATCTACTAGATCCCCAAAATTTCCCACACAAAAAGGTTAGTCTTATTTTCTTTCCTTTTTCTCTCCTCTTTTCATTCTAGCTATTTTGATGATTTTATTTATGGATTTTGGTTTTAATTATTCAAAGTATGTTTAATTAGTATCATAATTATGTTTTGATGATTAAAGATTGTAAATTTTAAATAATAAAGTGTTTTATTTTCAGATTTCATAAAATTATAAGTTAGGGTTTTAAAATTATTAAAGACTTGATTTTTAGGGTTTTATGAACAATTGATTTAGGGCTTTTATAGTAATGATATTTTGGAAATTTTGGTGATTATAAATACTAATTAGTTTAACTTAATTCTAGATTATTTTGAACACATAAATTCGTGTTTTAATTTATAGATTTTCGTTCGTTAATATTAATCCCGTTTTAATCCCGATCAGGTTCTAAACTCATCCGATTTTGACAAAAAAAGTAGTGTTTTCCATGTGGAAACAACATTTTAAGAAAGACTCACTACCTTTGGTAGTGATCACCACCATCTCGTGGCCAAATTCAGCCTCTAAGTATGATTTTTGGGCAGTTTTTGATTTTTAACGAAGTTTTTTTTAAATTTTATCCTTGAGTTTAGAGGGTAAGATATAATTTAATTTTTCTATGGATAATTTAAGTATGAAAATATATTTTGATGAAGTTTTAAAGGGGTTTTAGATTAGTTTAAAATGCTGGAATTTTATTTAAAGTAGTATAATTGTGATTTTAATAAAAGGGTGTGATAACCTATTAAAAAGGAGTTTAGTTAGGGGTTTCTAAATAATTTTCAGATTATTCTAAATAGTTTAAAGTGAGTTTAAGTTGCTGGAAATTGTGTATACAAGAGTAAGTAATTTAGCATTATTGTCCCTTATTGTAGGAGACTTGATTCGAGAATTGTTGTAGTATTTTCGGCCACTTTATGGGCTTAATTGAGGTACGTTCGCGTACTTAGCATATTTGATGATGTAGAATCATGTTAGGTTTGGTTTCAATCAATTACAAGTAGTATAATGCTAAGGTTCATGTGTTGATTTTGTGAATTATTGGTGTTGGTGATTGAATTGTGAAGCATGAATTATTTGTGATGATCTATGGATTGGAAAATTATATTTTGGCATGAGTATATGGACTACATATTTATTTATGGCATGTTAGAGAGCATGTTTAATTAAACTAATTGTTTAATTATGTTTAGAATATTGAAAAGGAATTTCATTATAGTCCATATAATTTTTATTGATGCATTAAGCATGAGGAAGGAGCTATATAAGTGTCTATGTACACAAGGAATAAATGGTATGTGGTACCTTTGTGCACTTAAGGTGTTTTTAACACCGAGGGATAGGATTGTTGGCGCTTTATGCGTTTAAGGTGTCTTTGACACTGAGGTAGATTTAAAAAGGGTTCAACATTAAATTATATGTGGTCACTAATCATTCAAGAATTAAATTGCACTAGTAGAAAAATACAAAAAGGCACCGCTCAACAGCCACCGGTTTTCGAAAACCGGTGGCTTAAAAAATGGGCGGGATTATATATATTTAAATTGCCACCGGTTCAAACCGAACCGGTGGCATAAATGGTAAAGGCCACCGGTTTTGAACCGGTGGTTTTGTTAAAAAAAAAAAAACCGCGCCTCATCTCTATTAGCTTAGCTTTTCTTCTCTCTTAGCTTCTCTAATCTCGTACTCTCTCCTTTGTTTTCTCTCTCTTCTCGATTTCTCCGTCTCTTCTCTCTACTCAAACCCTCCTTTCTCTCTCTTCACTTGCCTCCTTTTGCTCCATCTACCGCCGCCCCATCTACCGCCGCTCCACTTTTTCTTTCTTTCACTCCTCTCTTTGCAACACTACTAGGTCATTGAGTATTTGAGGGTGACAGTGGTGGTGAATGTTGTTGCCACCATCGTAATTGACGGTCTATTTATTCACTAGTGCCAGATCTTTGCAGATGTGGT
Organism: Chenopodium formosanum; assembly: GCA_024500155.1. Classification (NCBI taxonomy): domain Eukaryota; kingdom Viridiplantae; phylum Streptophyta; class Magnoliopsida; order Caryophyllales; family Amaranthaceae; genus Chenopodium; species Chenopodium formosanum. Next base: position 23,550,064 of record CM044861.1, read on the forward strand.
GGAATTCTTCCCGAAGGTATGTTGTTCTTCGATTTGTAATCTAGTGTTTCCGATTTTTATCAATTTAAGGGTATATTGTTGCCTTTAAATACAATAATTGAATCATACAATATGTTAATTGAGCGAGATATTCGAAATTATATACATGCATGTGTTGGTGAGTTTATTTTTCCCTTTTATTTTAGTCGTTTAGTCGTTTATTGCAGAAAGTTGAGGATGATAATTGGATTACTAAAGCCGTGGGATTAATTATTGAGGTTTTGACATTTTCTGAGAATATTGCGCATCATCTGAGACTTGGTTGGATTTTCCTATTGAAGATGATGAAGATTTTGAAGGTATATTTATTAACTTTGCCTTTTTTGAATTTTATTTGAAATGTTCTGAATAATATTCTGAATTAAGCTCTTCTGTACATTTGTTTGTATGAAATTTGTTCAATATGTCTATTTAAAGATATAATCTTTATGCTGCTTGCATTTATTTGAAGGTGGAAATTTTATATTGTTTGATTTATTGTGAATAATATTCTGAATTAAGCTTGTTTTTGGTCTTATATTGTTTGATTTATTGTGAAATTGGCTTCATTGTCATTGGATTGAGCATGCATATCGAAGCGGAGTATTGGCAGAAACTATCTTAGATCATGATTTATTGTGAATAATATTCTGAGAATTTAAGATAAGTATAATGTCACTGGTTTAATGTCATTTAGTCAATATAGTTGCCTATGATAAAAATACAAAGCAATTTGGATAATGACATTTTATCATTGTATATCTCAAGATTTAAAGTCAAGCAACATGCTTCTAGAGGTAGCAGTGCATATCTACCCAATTTTTCTACTTTAAAACGTGAGAAGAACTTTATTTATGAATAATTATATCGTTGTTTATGATGGAAATCATAAAAAACAAAATGTAATACAGGAATTTTTTTTTTTTTCAAAATTATGGATTGAAATTGATGTTCACTTATTGGAAATTTATTCTACTAATTAAAAGCCTATTTTTACGGATTAATAGTTACATTTGCTCTTCAAAATAGTTAAATTTTACTCATATTATGTTAGAAAACATACGAAGTATTAAACATACTTTATATATGTGTAAGCTTGTACAAGTCCTACACAACATGAGAGACGCACTAATAGACTGTGCATACACATTATTTTTAAATTTTGGCATGAGCATGATATATTGCCCCATTTAGTTTTATTTAACTTTCAATATTTACAAATGAGCTCCTTTTATGAGAGTTCGGCATGTGTTCAACATATCACAACTTTTTCCTAAATCGTTTCAGACAAGGCATGGTCGAGCGGCACGAGGCACACTGCCTTGGATGTGTGGGTCTATAAAATCCCGTGCTCAACGCCAACACTAATGACAATCATTTGTGGAGTATGGACCAACCTAAGAACAAAATAATCCTTCTCTACAAATAAACCTATAATTGCTAATTCTGTCAAACTGTATTAATATTAGGTGGTATAATTGCACCATTTTCCTACAAGTTTGGTCAGTTATAAAGGTAACTGTCAATGGGTATTGGTGTTTTCTTGTCTTCATTCATATCAATTATATGTCTTTATTGTGAATTATATGTCATTCATATTAATTATATATCGAATCTGGTCCTGCTGTAGCAGGGTAAATTTCTTATCTTGGATTCTTTATTACCTGACTTCTGTTTGCTGTGCTGACTCTTTTGTATTCTATTTTCCTAGGTTGTCCCCGATGATGCTTTAAAGTTGGCTGATTTTCAAAAAATTATGAACTCTTCTTCTGAATTTGAGACTGTTTTGAAGGATATTATGTTCATTTCTGAGTCGGATAAGAATGATGAAAGACTCAGCAACTTTGCTGATAACGTGGAGGTGCACTTTGCTGTGAGGAAGAAGACAGAAATGTTGGCAAATGCTAGACAGTTGATTCTGAAATGTGACTTTACTGTTCCTGAAGTAAGTTTCATGAAAGCTGTCTTGTATCCTTGTGTTCACTTGCTGGATTAACATACTAACAATGAGCTATCAGGAGTTTGGCAGCGAAGGACATAAATTCAGAAATAACAGATACAGTGACTGCGCTGTCAATTTGCTTTTTTCATCAGAGAGGTGTATAGTGTCTCATGCTTCTAGCCAGTTGATGAAGTTGGTGCATCAAACACTTAAAGTAAGATGATTATTTATGCAGACATTGCTTCACTCATTGCTCATTATTATGATTTTCATGACACTAAGTTTTCTATATTGGGGAAATTTTGAATTTGCGATGAAATTGTTCGTAGTAGTAGTTTGTATAATGTTAACGATATCACAATTATTTTTATTTTTCATGTTCAATTGGACTACGTGGATGATTTTGATTAGCTGATAAGCCCTCAGAATTATTAAACCTGACACACTTAAGAGTAAATTCACATGAAACATTTACTCCACCACACTATCTCAGCTATACCAACTCTCCAGAGTTCCGAATTTTCGTCATCCCAATATTTGTTTTGCATGTTTGTGGTTTCATGTAACAAGACAGAATTGATGACTTGTTTATGAATCTCTATAGGATGTTTGTGTGTCATCCCCACGAGTGGCATTGGAATTCTATCATGCGGCAAGAGATGCTCTATTGCTTTATGAAGCTATTATTCCAATTAAGGTATTCTTGTTGAGGGGTTCTTAGTCTTCTTACATCAACTTTTTGAATATGAACTTCTGTATAATTATAGTCTGTCTTAGGTTACACCGTTACATTACTCATTGCCTTTAGTATCTGTCACTTTTTCAATGTTAGAGAGATGTCTATGGTATTCTGAATTTTGAATTTGCATGGTTGTTAATAACTTTTTCAGAAAGTTAGAGTTTCTATTTTTGATATGTATTTATTGACATTTTTACTATGCTAGATGGTTAGTTTTACTATGCGAGATTTAGGTGCTTTAATTTTTTTTTGAAGAAAGGTGCTTCTTTAATTAGAATTCACAATCAGAGTAATTTTGTACTCCAACTAATTTCTTTTGTTAGAAGACACTTTTGTCCAAAACAGAATCTTGTACACATCTGCATGCACATTCTTATTGATGATTTATGCGTCATCTGAAATATATTGTATTGCTGTTTAGTCTTCTCCAGCATAATAAGTGTGATTACTAACTACATTTTCGCCTTCATTTTTTTTTTGTGATATCTCTTCTGTAATCAAATCTTCTTATAGTAAAATATATAACTCGTAGTATAATGTAACTTATTGTTGTTTTTTTTTCTTTCATGAGCGGGTGTTTTTTTTTTAAAAAAAAAAATTGCAAAGTGGTGACTCTGGCTATTATTGATTTGCAAATATTAAGGATTGTAAAGGGTCATTTTTTTTTTTATCTTTAGCAGATTTTATCATGTCTTGTAAGTTTAGAGTCAATTTTTCTTGTTTAAATTGTCCTTCGTGCATTGTGAATTCTAGCTTTAGAACATACTTCGTATAATATTAAGTAGTTCATTTCATTGTGATTAAGGCAAAAGTTCCTGAAATTGTACATACAATGGCTTTGTTTCTGTTTAGCAGTTGTTGTACTTTTTTTATTATGCATCAAGTCATTAACTATGGATTGGTGTAGGTTGTAGAGTCAAACACGAACTGCTTGCTAAACCCGCTGGTTTGTTTCTTTTCTTTAATTCTATTTTTAAAGAAAGAGGAATTAAGGTTACAAATACCCCTGTTGTTTTGATTGATGATAATGCGAATTTGTCGATTGGGCTTAGCTTGCTGTATTGCTTTGCTTTGGTGTTAATTCTATGATTGTTCGTTGGGTTATTAATTCTATGATTGTGTTGAAGTAGGATTGATTTGCTTTGGTGTAATTTGAATAGAAAGGAACTAGTTTCAAAGTGGATTTTGAAATAGGTTTTGATTATATTGTTTGGGGGTGGTAATTTGAGTAGAAAGGGAGACAATATCACATTGAATTGTTATGCTTGGTGTAATTTGGCTCTCATGAAATTGAATTGGTTATGCTTTGGTATAGTTTGAGTTGAGTAAATGCCAATATCACATTCAATTTGGCTTGTCATCTTATTGTTATTAACATGTGTTAATGATGCATTTTGAAATTCTGTTAGCTCTGTTGATTTTTTCTATTAAGTTTTGTAGAAATTAGTGTAATTTGAGATAAGATACTAATTCTTGCTACTTCAATTTATGGTAAAGATATAAATAATAAAAAATTATCTTGCTGAATTTGCTATATGTAACTCATTGGAAGAATTTGCTTACTTAGTTACTGCTGCCCTGCCAAGGCTACTGCTGCAGCTGGCCTCGCAAGCTAGGTTGCAGCTACTGTTGCCCTGCCGAGCCTGCTGCTGTAGCTGGCCTGGCAAGGTTGCAGCTACTGTAGCCCTGCTAAGGCTGCTGCAGCTGCTGGCCTCGAAAGGTTGCTGATGCTGCTGCTGGCCTCGAAAGGTTGCAGCTGCTGCTGCCCTGCCAAGGCTGCTGTTGCAGCATCCCTAGAAAGGCGGCAACTGCTACTACTCTGCCGAGGCTGCTTGTTTTGCTTGATTGTTAATCTATAACCTTTGAGGAAGGCGAAGTAATTATGGGAGGAGGGGGAGGTGGGTTTTAGGAGAGGAGAGAATTAGCTTTAGGCTTTTATAGCCTCTTGTATGACCATTATTTTCCTCCTATATTATTTTCCTCGTATATTCTTTTTCTTCTATGCTAATCATTTAATTTTTTATAATCATATCGCTTCATGTTTGATTGGAACTTTTGGTATGCTGCAGGTTCTATGCTACTCATTTAATTTTTTATAATCATATGCTAATCATATGGCTTTAATTTCTTAACTTTTGGTATGCTAATCATTTAATTTTTTTATAATCATTTGGCTGCTGCTGCATGCTTCTACGCTATTGCTTCTATGCTCCTCATGCTGCTGCCATGCTCTACACCACTGCTGTTCGACTCTCGCTGCTGCTAATCTGCTCTATGCTAATCTGCTTCTGTGTTGCTGTGCTGCTACTGTGCAGCCACTTTGTTCGTAACCTTGTATTTTATTTTATTTTTTTGGACAAAAATTGTAATATTACATCATTTTTTTTTATAAAAATATGTAAGTTTATGTATATGTTAGTGTTTATACATCAATTTAAGTGAAAAAAAATGCAAAAAAAAAAAAAAAAAAAAAAAAAAAAAAATTTAATTTTTTTTTGGCCATTATTGGCACCGGTTTTGAACAGGAACCGGTGCCAATAAACCTGACCTAAAAAAGCGCCAAGGGTTATTAATACCACCGGTTAACCGGTGGCAATTAATTAATTTGCCACCGGTTTTGAACCGGTGGCCTTTTGTCCTAGTTTTTGCCACCCCCCCACTGGCCACCGGTTCAAAATCGGTGGCAAAGGGGGGTTTTGAACCGGTGGCCAACCCCTTTTTTCGCCTAGTGTTGGTATGTTTGTTTGTTTGAATTATTATTGAGGATTGAATTGTTATGCTTTGTGAGTCATCGCCAAGTCTAATAATATGTAAACAACGTAAAGTGAAAGAGATTACGCACCAAAACTCTTGGAACGTATATACCTTGAGTATGAACATATGGGGGGAGTTATGGGGTTTTATATTTAACCATAACTTCTAATGGAGTACAGGACGCTGTATATTCCCTTTTTATTATTATGCGCTGGAATTCCGCCACCAATGTGTGGCACAGGTGATACTGGCACGGTTAGCTCCCATGTTAGTGGTCCTCAATTTATTGAGGAAGGTTTGGTTGGAAACCCGTTTGATGCGTAATCAACGCTAAATAAATTATTTAGTGTCCAGTTAAAGAGTCTTGTTGTTTGTTGTGTGTGCTTGTAAACAGGTGCAAAGAGGTAAGTATGTGTGATACTAGGAGTTGCATGTTAGTGTGTTTAAATACGCTTATGTACTCAGCTTTGCTAATTGTGTGTGTTGTTTGTGTCTGGCTGTGTCTTTATCTTGGCCCTACGATGATCCATTTTAATGGAGAGTAGTGAGGACAAGTGGAGATAATCTTTTCAGGCGTTGAAGCATATTCATGACGGGGCATGAGTGAAGAGCGAATCATGCTAGTTTCTATTAGTTGAGATGTGGTTTATTTCTTTCAACTATTATATTATGTTATGCCTATGAGACTAACGCAAAGGTTTTCATAATTTAATTGGTTTCGATAAGGGCCTTCAATGGTTCCAAGTTGTAGGTTGATTTTATTTGACTTCGTTTGACTTTGGTTTTTAATCTTTACTTTCGTTTGGTTGACTTTTAAGTTGACTCGTTTTTGAATGGTTTTGAGTTGAGTCTTCCGCTGTGTGTCTTTGATAATTGTCTTAGCCGTTTTCACGGTGGCGGTAATGTCTTAGATATTCCTAAATCGTATTTTTAAATGAGTAAAGTGTGTATTTTAAGGAAAGGAATTTCTAGGGTGTTACAAAGTGGTATCTGGGAGCTTTGGTTGAGATTTTTACTAACACTAAAAGCCAATAACGTATTTGAAAGTGTTTTGTTTAAAACTTGGCCAAGTGCTTATTTAATAAAGTAGTTTTAAAAGCGAGTTATTTTATTTTATTTTAATTTTAAGAGGAACAAAATATTTATTTATTTTTTTTATGAGGTCCAAAATTTTTATTTTGGACATCCGAAATTTTTATGGTATGTCCGAATTTTTTTTTGTGATGGCCGAATATTTTGGCCCTTTTTCGAAACTTATTTTCAAATTTTATTTTAAAAAGAGGAGTCAAAAATATTTTTAGTTTGTTCATTTTGTAGGGAAGCAAGGATTGAGGTAAGAAATATGTGTTAAAAGCTTTTATTAGCATGTTGGTGAGTTTGGGTAGGAGAAGAAAGGGCATATAGGCTAGAATTTAATTTCTTCCCTATGTGCATATTTTTATATGAGGTGTTCAAGCATGTTGTATGACTGAATGTTTATTGATGAAAGCATGCAATATGTGAGATATTATATGTGAGCTATCAAGATTGTTTGATTGAACACCGAACTTAATTTTCTACAAGAACTGTATTATATTGCTATGGGAAGGGTTTTCTTTTGATGGTCAAACCCGTTTTCTTGTAGGATCCCTAAATCCATACCTTGTGAGTTATCATGATGAGAATTTCGAGGAATGTTAAGGATTTTGAGAGTTCAATTGCTTATTTTAGGATTGTTTGCTTCAATTTCCTTATTAAAGAGGTATTTTGGAAGATAACTTGGGATACACATCATCACATAGGTGTGAGTATTGTGTTTTGGGATAGCATGTTGTTAAGATACCTTGTCTAGTTATTAGAATGAGTTTTTGAGTTTTGTGAATTTGTGTATTAAGACACAAAGGTATGAGAATTATGAAATTAATACCATTGATTAAAAGAGCTTGTAATTGGGAGAAATTGTTATTCTATACCCATTTGAGGAATATGTTTTGTCTTTGAACACGAGGTTGAGTATGAATCAAAATTGAACAAGAGCCCAAGGAAGGTGAGCATAAGAATTGATTAGAGATGAGTGAGGATGGAAGTTATTATATGAGCTGAGGGATACTCAATCCGAAGCAATTGGAGTTTGATATTATAAGCTTAGTGACTTATCATTTCTCATGATTAAAGTTATTTAGTTTGGGATGGAGAATTGAATATATATATATATATATATATATATATATATATATATATATATATATATATATATGATGGGAGTATTGAGTAATCATGATTTTGTTGGAATATTGAGGACTTTTGTTTTGTCGAACCTTGAGAATATTGACACATATCATCTAAAAGTTATGAGTATTTACTTATTAACCTTGGGATATGAAGATAATTATCTTACATTAAGGAGTCATAGCAAAGCTATCATTTGAAGAGAGTTCTTAAACTTATTCACCTACTCTTTTAGAGTTGTTCAACGACCTTATGATTTCTATTGTTTTCCAAGAGCTACTAATTTCCTTCTCTCCTTTTTGGGTAGCAGTCATGGGGATATTTATATTTTTGATTGCTTGTTTAATTATATGAACTATGGTTGTTTATCAATCATAATTTTATGCATTTGAATTATTGGAAATGAGGACAAACATATGTTACCTCAAACCTTAATTCGAATTAAATAATAATTGTCCCTTGACTGAGTTTATTGGTGGATGTTTTGATTGGAACAAGAGAAAGTTAGGTATTTCAACTCAACCTATATAGCATCCGGTTTTATCATCAGAAAGTATGGTGACAAGAAACAATTCCAGTAATGGAAATGATTTGAACAAGGTAGTAAGGCAAACTTGAAAGATTGCCAAGGATGATATAACCACCAATAATCCTGTAGTGGATGAAGGTGTAACTAAATAGTGTTAAAGAGTGAAAACCATCTAAACACCAAAGGGAGATCAATTCCCAAAGTTTTGAGGGTTGAGTTAAAGAGTTATGCAAGCTGTTTAAAGGCAAAATATGTCTTGAGAATCTAAGAGGGAATGAAAGTTTGTATGATAAGTACTGGAAAGAGTTGATTTTACCATGTCAACGGGAACGAACAAGTTGTGAATACACCCAATCTTATCTGAGGGACATTTGAGATAGCAAACTCGAAATAAAGATGGAAGGAACATGTAGTGAAGTTTGGGTGGAAATGAAAAGATTGTTTGCTTTGGAGTAGCACTCCAAGTAGTTAAAATCTCGAAGTTTTCAAGGGAGTAGTACTGTTTAGAAGCCTAAGGAACAAGTTAAAGGATGATGATCTTTATATGAGTTCCAATGATAATTGTCAACATATAATGTTTTTAGGAGTTTGACTGAATTGTATAAAAAGGGGTGAGACTAAGGATGAGGATAAGGGATCAAAACCATAAAGAAGGTGGGTGAAAGATCAACAAGATGGCTAAAGGAGTTTTAAAAAGATATTTTAGGAATAAGAAGAAGCAGGAAGGTGGCTTAAGTAATTCTTGGAGGTTAAGAAAGTTAAAACCATGAAGAAATAATATACTTAAAGGTATTGAATTTATTGAACTATGAATATGAAAATGTCATAAAGGAGAAGAGTTTATGACAAGATTTATGAATTTGATTGGAATGTGTTAATATGATTTAAGTAAGAACATTCGAAAGAGGACATTTAAAAATTGGCATTTGACCTTGTGATAAAGTATAGAGGAAATTGTTGGTGTAACAGGGATAGAAGTGGTGAATTATGGACAATACATTAGTTGTCATTTAAGGTCTTTAAGTTGGATAATAGAGGTGAAAAAGGTCTATGATGGATTTTCAAGGCTAATAGACAAAGTGAATGTATTAATGGAGAGTAATAGAAAGTTTATGGGGAATATAAATGTGAAATAAATTTTGTATGGAAACATGATTATTTGAATGAATTTTAAAGTTTGAGATAGACTCTCACACACAAGGATTTAATTATGTAGCAAAGGAATGATTGGAGTTGATAAAGGAATACGGGTGAGACATTCAATGTTATTGAAAGGGAAGGTAATGTGGTGGATTGATACAAAGTAGGAAAGAAGGAAATTAACCCCCTCAAAAGTGTTGGAAAAGAAAGTAAAGAAAATGTTGGGATAACTAGAGTTTGAGACCAACGATATTCGAGGAAATGCAGGAAAATCAAGAAGAGAATGTGAACTTGGGTTGAATTCGTAGGAGGATGTGCTATTTTATTGGTCATGGAAATAAGCTTAAATATACATTTAAGAGTAAGAAGTTGAAGTGAAATATAATGGAAGGAAGGTGAAATACACCCACGAAAGGAAAAGTTGTAAAAGGATTCGGTAAAGGTGTATTAATGATTAAGAGCGATTGTTGTTATACTAATAAGCAATAAAACAGAAATAACTTATCTCTTGATGCGTGAACCAAACTGACAATAGCCGCGTCGTGGAGAACCACTGACCTAAAAGACGATTCCGCGCTACCTCCCGGTGCAGTAGACAATTGCGGTCGCCCTCCAGGATAAGCACGGCGCCGGAGTTTATGTGCACTCACAAACCCGACTGGAACTCAGAATACTTGGCCAGAAAACAGAACGGAAAGAACATGTGTTTAAATAATTTTAGAGAAGAGAGAAGACTGATTGCGTTGTGTATTTTGGCTGAGAAAACCACCGAATATATATAGGGTGAAGAGGAAAAACGGGAAGCATGAAAAGTGGGAAGAATCTGGCCAAGAAAACGACCAGATTAATTTGGTCAGTCAACAACCGAGGCAAGAAACAAGGAATTAATCAGTCAGCTACAATCAAGGAATTAATGACTGATTAATTCTCACAACAGTTAGAAAAGAATAAACTCAACAGACAAAAAAGAATATTCTGTTTAACAAAGAAAAGGGAAATAAAATTTCTCCCAAAAGATAACAAGGACCCACGCCCGCGCATCGCATTCCCCAAGACCCCAAGTCCCGAGGCCCGAGCCCGACCCGGCCCGGCCCTGCTCGGCTCGGCGCGCGCGCGCGTGTGTGTGGAGTAACACACACCTCCAACTCACTCAACTAAGTAGTGCTAAAGCACTACATTATAAAAACAAGGAAAAACCTTCCTCCCCAATCAATGTGGGACTTTTCCCCTTTCATTGTTTTTCTCTCTCTCTTATTTTTTCCCAACACTCTTGTATTATTTCAAGAACTTCCAACAATCCCCCACAGGTTCGAATATATGAAAAAGAATGGAAGAAAAAATGAATTCTGGGCAAAACAAAACAATTGCATAAGTGTCAATGTCTCGCGACTTGAATTAACACATAGTGGACATCAAGCTATGATCCCTCACCTACCAAGTGACCTTCGTCTTGAACTCAATAGGGAGTTAGGGACCCGTCACTTTGAGCCACACAATTGAACATGTATAATGTTCTGAAATTCCGCGAATAAAGGAGACGCATTATACTGGCCATACGTCCAGCCTGGATGCTTATAGGTGCTCTAGAGTATAAGCCCACGAAATACTCATAGGAAGCGGCCACACTTCCACACCTAAGTAGGTGAACTCTATCAAGTGTGAGCTACAACACACCTCCAAAAATATGGATATGGGTTCATTAAGAGCCGTATGCTCATCCTCTTTCTCATATGTAGCTAAGCACAAAACAAACATCTAGAGATGGACAAATAAAATAAAAATGTGCTTCCGAATTATTACATAACGTTCCCCTTTGAACTCATAGTGAGTAGGAGTTCATTATTTCACAATTCATACAACGGGCTTTAGCCCCATCTCTTCCGATGTTTCCAAAACTAGTTTTTTACATAGGCCTTTAGTTAACGGATCCGCAATGTTCTTTTCGGACTTTACATAGTCCAGTGATATCACCGCTTCAGACAACAAATTTCTGACGGCTTTATGCCTCAGACGGATGTGTCTCTTCTTCCCATTATAGGCATGGTTGTGTGCAACAGCAATAGCAGCTTGCGAATCACAATGAAGTGCAACTGAAGGAGCTGGCTTCCCCCACAGTGGAATATCTGCAAGCATGTTCCTCAACCATTCTGCCTCATGACCTGCCAATTCAAGAGCAATAAACTCATATTCCATAGTAGACATAGCAGTACAAGATGCTTACAAGATTTCCAAGATACGGCTCCACCCCCAAGGGTGAAGACATAGCCACTAGTGGAGATAACTTCATCATTATCGGATACCCAGTTGGCATCACAAAAACCCTCCAAAACTCCAGGAAACTTGGAGTAGTGCAAACCCCAATCCATAGTACCCTTAAGGTACCTAAGCAACCTCCTTAGAGCAATCCAATGATCACTGCTTGGATTATGAGTGTACCTGCTCAACCTACTAACAGAATAAGCAATGTCAAGTCTAGTGTAGTTCATAAGAAACATAACACTACCAATAATTCTAGCATATTCAGACTGATTAACTGGATTACCATTATTTTTCTTTAAGTGGAAACTTGGGTCATAGGGAGTCTTAACTGGATCGACATTAAATGAGTCAAACTTTTTAAGAAGTTTTTCAACATAGTGTGACTAATTAAGACAGATGCCATTTGGAGTCCTCTTGATTTTTACTCCCAAAATCACATCTGCCTCACCCATGTCTTTCATTTCAAAATTCGAACTCAAAAACTATTTTGTCTCATTTACACGATCCAAGTCAGTCCCAAAAATCAACATATCATCCACATAAAGACAAATAATTACACATCCATGACTATCATGCTTAAAATAAACACAAGAGTCACCTTCATTAACATGAAAACCATTACCGGTCATAGTCTTATCAAATTTGTCATGCCATTGCTTTGGAGCTTGTTTAAGTCCATACAATGACTTGACTAACTTACAAACCTTCTCCTCTTGTCCTGGAACAACGAACCCTTCAGGTTGGACCATGTAAATCTCCTCATCCAAGTCACCATTCAAAAAAGCAGTTTTGACATCTATTTGATGAACAACAAGACCAAAAATGCAAGCAAGAGCAATTAAAGTCCTAATGGTTGCAATTTTAGTAACAGGGGAGTAAGTATCAAAATAATCAATGCCAAACTTTTGAGTAAAACCCCTTACCACTATCCTTGCCTTATACTTGTCTATGGATCCATCGGCCTTTAATTTTTTCCGAAAGATCCATTTACAAGTAATGGGCTTACAACCTCTAGGAAGTTCAACCAATTCCCAAGTGTTATTATTGAGAATTGATTGTAATTCACTATCAATTGCTTCTTTCCAAAAAACAGCATCAACTGACCTCATTGCCTCATCATAGGTTCTTGGATCATCTTCCAAAACAAAAATATGCACAAAATCATCATCAATTAAAGAAGATTCAGATAAATAAGAAGTAATAAAATCAGGACCAAAACTATTTTCCTTTCTTGCCCTTTTGCTTCTCCTTGGCTCCAAAACAAAATCATCGTTAGTAATAGGAGCATTAGCAATAGCTAAACTAACAGAACTACTAGCATGCAACTCACTATCATTAGAAGGAGACATTTTCAAAGGAAAAATGTTCTCAAAGAACTCAGCATCTCTTGCTTCAATGATATGACCACCTTCATAAGAATTGTTAGCACCTTTAACAAAGAAACGATAAGCTGCACTTTGATAAGAATAGCCAATAAAAATAGCATCAACAGTTTTGGGACCAATTTTATCCCTCTTGAAACTAGGTATGCCTACTTTTGCTAGGCACCCCCACACTTTCAAGTATTTCAGGTTTGGCGCTCGACCTTTCCGTATTTCGTATGGAGTCTTGTCAAGCTTCTTGTGAGGAACCCTGTTCAAAACATGACAAGCAGAAAGAATAGCCTCCCCCCCCACATGTTATTAGGAAGCCCAGAACTAATAAGCATAGAATTCATCATATTCTTTAAAGTTCTATTTTTCCTTTCAGCTATACCGTTTTGTTCCGGTGAATAGGGAGCCGTCGTCTCATGAACAATGCCAAGTTGCTCACAAAATGCCTTAAGAGTGTCAGGGCTGTACTCACCACCCCTGTCACTCCTAACCCTCTTGATCTTTTTGTCTAACTGGTTTTCTACCTCAGCTTTATATTTGAGGAACATTTCCTCAGCTTCGTCCTTAGATCCGAGAAGATAAACCATGCAAAAACGTGAACAATCATCAACAAAAGTAATATAATACTTTTTAACCCCTCTACTTTCGTGATTATTAAAGTCACCTAAGTAACTATGAACAAGTTCTAGTACTTCAGTCTGTCTATCTACTGATTTAAATGGCTTCTTAGTAAATTTGGCTTCAACACAAACTTGACATTTCGAAAAATCAGTTTTAGAAAAACTTGGAATCAAATTTAAGTGTTTAAGCCTTTTAACAGAATCAAAATTAACGTGGCCTAATCTAGCATGCCATAAATCAATAGACTCATCAATATAAGCAGAAGAAGTACTAGCATTCTTATTCATAGTGTCAATTTTAACATCAAGAGTAAAAAGCCCCCCATTACAAAAGCCCTTCCCCACAAATTCCCCATTGCGAGTAAGAACTAATCTATCAGAATCAAAGGAGAGCTTCAGTCCAGCTTTCATGAGCAAACTGCCAGAAATTAAATTCCTGCGCATTTCTGGAACATGCAAAACATTAGTGAGAGTAAGAAATTTTCCAGAAGTGAGAGTGAGAACGATCTTCCCTTTGCCTTGGATAGATGCAGAAGCTGAGTTGCCCATGAAGACATTTTCACCTTCAACCTTGTCATAGGTAGTGAACATGTCCTTGTTGGCGCAGATGTGCCTGGTAGCTCCAGTGTCAACAATCCACTCAGCAGCATTACCTGTAAAGTTAGCTTCTAAAACAACAGCAACAATAACGTCAGAATCCTCAATAAGGTTTGCTTGACTTTGCCCATTCTTCTTCTTGACCCTGCAATCTCTAGCCCTGTGACCAGTCATACCACACTCATAACAGATCCCCTTAAACTTGTACTTTTGAATTTTCCCATTAGGCTTAAGGTTACTGTTTTTGGCTTTGGACTGGTTGTTTGATTTGGGTTCAACAAGGTTGGCTTTGGCAGAAGAAGAGGAAGGAAAAACAGAAGGGGCTTTGTCTTTGATACGGTTTTCCTCCTCAATTTTGAGGTGGGCAGCAAGTTCCTCTAAGGTTAGGTCTTTCTTTTTGTGCATGAGTTGGTTACGAAAATCCTTCCAAGAGGGAGGGAGTTTCTCAATCAGAATAATAGCAAGGGTAGTATCACAAATAGACAGACCTTCAGCAGCCATATTAATACAAACACTCTCATAAGCATGAATCTGATCAATAATAGGCTTATCATCAACAACTTGAAAACTTAACCACTTACTAACACAATAACGTTTAGTACCAGCATCATCAGTTCCATATTTTTTCTCTAAAGCATCCCAAATATCCTTAGCATGATAAAAACCCATATAAATATCCAACAGACTATTCGACATATAATGCAACAACATGCCCTTACAAGTTCTATCGTCCTTAGAAAACTTAATCTCAGATTCAGACAAATCATCTTTATCAACAGGTTCAACAATAGCATCAAGAACATATGCAACATCAATCTGCTCCAAATAAAAATGCATCCTAACAGCCCAACGTTTATAATTCTTTCCATCAAGAGGTTCTAGTTTAGACATATCAGGAACAAGGAATTTGGAGGCCATAATCGTCTTTTAGATTTTTATACTAATAAGCAATAAAACAGAAATAACTTATCTCTTGATGCGTGAACCAAACTGACAATAGCCGCGTCGTGGAGAACCACTGACCTAAAAGACGATTCCGCGCTACCTCCCGGTGCAGTAGACAATTGCGGTCGCCCTCCAGGATAAGCACGGCGCCGGAGTTTATGTGCACTCACAAACCCGACTGGAACTCAGAATACTTGGCCAGAAAACAGAACGGAAAGAACATGTGTTTAAATAATTTTAGAGAAGAGAGAAGACTGATTGCGTTGTGTATTTTGGCTGAGAAAACCACCGAATATATATAGGGTGAAGAGGAAAAACGGGAAGCATGAAAAGTGGGAAGAATCTGGCCAAGAAAACGACCAGATTAATTTGGTCAGTCAACAACCGAGGCAAGAAACAAGGAATTAATCAGTCAGCTTTAATCAAGGAATTAATGACTGATTAATTCTCACAACAGTCAGAAAAGAATAAACTCAACAGACAAAAAAGAATATTCTGTTTAACAAAGAAAAGGGAAATAAAATTTCTCCAAAAAGATAACAAGGACCCACGCCCGCGCATCGCATTCCCCAAGACCCCAAGTCCCGAGGCCCGAGCCCGACCCGGCCCGGCCCGGCCCGGCTCGGCTCGGCGCGCGCGCGTGTGTGTGTGGAGTAACACACACCTCCAACTCACTCAACTAAGTAGTGCTAAAGCACTACATTATAAAAACAAGGAAAACCTTCCTCCCCAATCAATGTGGGACTTTTCCCCTTTCATTGTTTTTCTCTCTCTCTCTTATTTTTTCCCAACACTCTTGTATTATATCAAGAACTTCCAACAATTGTTTCATTTGAATTGTGGTGGATAGATTGTCTAAATCCACAAGTGTAAAACTGATGAAGAAGACTTGGAGAAAGGAGCTGCTTGCAAAGGCTTACATCAAATTTGTTGTGAGATTACATGGAGTTCGTAAGGATATCATTTTAGTTTGAGATTCCTAGTTTCTTTCAAGATCCTAGGAGGTATATAGGAGAACTGCGGTGATACACTGAAGACGATTGCTACAACCATCAAATAATAATGGACAAATAAAAGGAATATTTGACGTTGGAAGTCATTAGAGAGCATGAAGCATTGGAGAGAAAACAATGAAAGATAACTATGCAAGCCCGCATTAGCATAGCAACATTTCGAGATTTGTATTGAAAGAACCATGAAAGTTCACTATGTCGGGGAACATTAGTGAGAAGATCGTCTTAGAACTTCATACGAGTAAAGTTATGGAGAAGCAAGAAAAGTATCTATGAACGGACTTAAGTAATGCAAAGTTTAACAGGGGAAGAAAGACAAGTGTTATTGAAAGTGTAACCCATAAAACAAAGTTAAAAGTATGGAAAGAATAAAGAGAATGAGCCAACGGATATAGAAATATATGAATTTGCATAGAATTGGTAAATTGGGAAATTGGCAAATAACTTGGCATATTATTGGACCTTGATAAGGTATAAGACATTTTTCATGAGTCATTGTGAAAGAACATTGACTAAAGGTAGGAATTACAAAGGAAACTATTGAGGGTAACCAACTTAATCAAGAGAAAGCTTGACAAAATCAAGGTTTTTAATAGCAAAGTGCCTCATACTCTTACTAGAGGATTGGTAAAAGAGAGTATATATAGATGGTATTGATTATTTTTGGTATAATGAGTACGGAATCGACGAGACTTTTGGTACTTGCAACAAGGAATGAATATAGAGAAGTATTATGATTTTACCAAGGATGGAAAGAGAAAGAGAACAACATAACTCTAAAGTTGAATTAAGTGGAGTTACGGGGGCGTAACTCGTTTTCTTTAAGGGGGGTAGAGTGCGATGCGCACTTTTCCCTCAATTTTGGCATTTTAAGTGCTTTTTCGGTCAGTTTTACACTGATTTTGTTATTTAGTTTGTTTGTCTTACACACATGGATGTGTAAGTTTATTACCAAAGTTGAATCTTACACTAATAGTAGTGTGAGTTTGTTAGATAGTCTAATAGTCTACACATTATTTAGTGTAAGTTTGGTAGTAAAGTTGTTATCTTATACACTAGTTTGTGTAAGTTGGTTAGTAAGTTGGTTACTTTACACACTAGTTTGTGTGTGATTGAATAGATGAGTCATGTCAAATATATGTATTCATAACTTACTCACAAAATAAATTACAAAAACAAAGGAATTCATAAGGTTTTAAGGTCTTGTAGAACCAAAATCAAGCAAATTCGGGCAAAATAGTAAGAAGCATTCCCATTTTCTACATGCTCTTTCTAATGAAATTATAAATTCCTGAATCATGTCAAATATACATATTTATAACGGATATTTCACCATATGCCATTGAGTTTTTTGTTTATTCATCATATACCCATGAACTTTTTTAAATTCATCATATACCCATGAGTTTTCACAAAAATACACCATATACCTTTGATAACATATTATTGTTAAATTCGTCAATCATTTGGGATAATTATGAACCGAAACCACTCTAAATACATTTCTCTACCCCGAAACCACCCACATTCCTTTTTTGCACCCCAAACTTACCCTAAATTTCATTTTCTAATCCTCAAAATTATTTATATGGTTATGGTTATGGAGATTTGGAGTGGTTTCTAGGGCTAGAGAAATGAGAAAAGTTGTTTTGGGGATGAAGGGAGATATCTAAGGTGATTTCGATGTATAATTAACCAAATTCTTTTCATCTTATTTTCATTAAGGATATACGGTGAATTTTTATTACAACTTACGGGTATATGGTGAATTTGAAAATTTTCATGGGTATATGGTGAATAAACAAAAAACTCAAGGGTATGTGGTGAAATAGCCGTATTTATAAATTCCTAAGCAAATAAATAACAAAGCAAAAGCAAGTTATATGGTTTTAAGGTCATGAAGAACCAAAATCAAGCAAATTCGGGCAAAATGGGAAGAAACGTTCCCATTTTCTACATGCTTTTTTTTAATGAACTTATAAATTCTTAGATCATGTCAAATATATGTATTTATAACTCCATTAAAAGATAAATAACAAAAACAAATCAAGTTATGAGGTTTTAAGGTCTTGTAGAACCAAAATCAAGCAAAATTTGGGTAAAATAGTAAGAAGCATTCCCAAATTCTACATGCTCTTTCTTATTAACTTATAATTGTTTGAATCATGTGAAATATATGTATTTATAAATGCATAAGCATAGAAATCACAAAAACAAATCAATTTATAAGGTTTTAAGGTCTTGTAGAACTAAAATCAATCAAATTCGGGCAAAATAGTAAGAAGCATTCCTTTTTTCTACATGCTCTTTTTAATAAACTTAATAACTTCCTAACAATATAAATCACAAAAACAAAGCAAGATATAAGGTTTTAAGGTCTAGTAGAACAAAAATCAAGCAAATTCGGGCAAAATAGTAAGAAGCCTTTCCATTTTCTACATGCTCTTTCTAATGAATTTATAAATTCTTGAATCATATAAAATATATGTATTTATAATTTTCTAAGCAAATAAATCACAAAAAAAAAAAGCAAGTTATAAGGTTTTAAGGCGTTGTGGAGCCTAAATCAAGCAAATTTGGGCAAAATGGGAAAAAACGTACCCATTTTCCACATGCTCTTTCTAATGAACTTTAATAGGCTTGATTCATGTTAGATATATGTATTCATAACTGCCTAACCAAAGAAATCATAAAAACCAAAGCAAGTCATAAGGTTTTAAGGTTTTGTAGAACCAAAATCAGGCAAATTCAGGCAAAATAAAAAGAAGCATTCTCATTTTCTAATGCTCTTTCTACTGAACTACAAAAAACTTGAATAATGTTAAATATATGTATTTATAATTCCTAATCACAGATATAACAAACATAAAGAAAGTTATAAGGTTTTAAGGACTGGTAGAACCGAAACCAAGCAAATTCGAGCAAAATAGGAAAAAGCACCCATGTTTTACATGCTCTTTCTAATGAACTTGAAAAGGCTTTATTCATGTCAAATATATGTATTTATAATTTCCTAACAAAAGAAATCACAAAACCAAAGATGTTATAAGATTTTAAAGTCTTGTAGAACTAAAATCAACCAAATTCGGCCCAAATGGTAAAAAGCGTTCCCATTTTCTACATGCTCTTTCTAATGAACTTATAAAGGCTTGAATTATGTCAAATATATGTATTAGTAACTGCCTAAGCATAGAAATCACTAAGAAAAAACAAGGTATAAGGTTTTAAGGTCTAGTAGAACCGAAATCAAGCAAATTCGGGCATAATGGGAAGAAGCGTTCCCAATTTCTACATGCTCTTTCTAATGAACTTGAAAAGGATTTATTCATGTCAAATATATGTATTTATAACTTCTTAAGAAAAGAAATCAAAAAAATAAAGCATTTTATAAGGGTTTAAGGTCTTGTAGAACCAAAATCAAGCAAATTCGGCCCAAATGGGAAGACGCGTTCTCTTTTTCTATATGCTCTTTCAAATGAACTGATAAAGGCTTGAATCATGTCAAATATATGTATCTGTAACAGACGAAGCATAGCAATTACTAAGACCAAGCAAGTTATAACGTTTTCAGGTCTGGTAGAACCGTAATCAAGCAAATTCGGGCAAAATGAGAAGAAGCGTTCCCATTTTCTACATCCTCTTTCTAATGAACTTGAAAAGGCTTGATTCAGGTAAAATATATGTATTTACAACTTCCTAAGAAAATAAATCACAAAAATAAAGCATGTCATAAGGTTTTAAGATTTTGTAAAGCCAAAATTAAGCAAATTCGGCCAAAATGGGAAGAAGCATTCCCATTTTTTACATGCTCTTTCTAATGAACTTGAAAAGGCTTGAGTCATGTCAAATATATGTATTCATAACTGCCTCACAAAATAAATTACAAAAACAAAGCAATTCATAAGGTTTTAAGGTCTTGTAAAACCAAAATCAAGCAAATTCGGGCAAAATAGTAAGAAGCATTCCCATTTTCTACATGCTCTTTCTGATGAAATTATAAGTTCCCGAGTCATGTCAAATATACATATTTATAAATTCCTAAGCAAATAAATAACAAAGCAAAAGCAATTTATATGGTTTTAAGGTCTAAAATCAAGCAAATTCGGGCAAAATGGGAAGAAACGTTCCCATTTTCTACATGCTTTTTCTAATGAACTTATAAATGCTTGGATCATGTCTAATATATGTATTTATAACTCCATTAAAAAATAAATAACAAAAACAAATCAAGTTATGAGGTTTTAAGGTCTTGTAGAACCAAAATCAAGCAAAATTTGGGTAAAATAGTAAGAAGCATTCCCAAATTCTACATGCTCTTTCTTATTAACTTATAATTGCTTGAATCATGTGAAATATATGTATTCATAAATGCATAAGCATAGAAATCACAAAAACAAATCAATTTATAAGGTTTTAAGGTCTTGTAGAACTAAAATCAATCAAATTCGGGCAAAATAGTAAGAAGCATTCCTTTATTCTACATGCTCTTTTTAATAAACTTAATAACTTCCTAACAATATAAATCACAAAAACAAAGCAAGATTTAAGGTTTTAAGGTCTAGTAGAACAAAAATCAAGCAAATTCGGGCAAAATAGTAAGAAGCCTTTCCATTTTCTACATGCTCTTTCTAATGAATTTATAAATTCTTGAATCATATAAAGTATATGTATTTATAATTTTCTAAGCAAATAAATCACAAAAAAAAAAAGTAAGTTATAAGGTTTTAAGGCGTTGTGGAGACTAAATCTAGCAAATTTGGGCAAAATGGGAAAAAACGTACCCATTTTCCACATGCTCTTTCTAATGAACTTTAATAGGCTTGATTCATATTAGATATATGTATTCATAACTGCGTAACCAAAGAAATCACAAAAACCAAAGCAAGTCATAAGGTTTTAAGGTTTTGTAGAACCAAAATCAAGCAAATTCAAGCAAAATAAAAAGAAGCATTCTCATTTTCTAATGCTCTTTCTAATGAACTACAAAAAACTTGAATAATGTTAAATATATGTATTTATAATTCCTAATCACAGATATAACAAACATAAAGCAAGTTATAAGGTTTTAAGGACTGGTAGAACCGAAACCAAGCAAATTCGAGCAAAATAGGAAAAAGCACCCATGTTTTACATGCTCTTTCTAATGAACTTGAAAAGGCTTTATTCATGTCAAATATATGTATTTATAATTTCCTAACAAAAGAAATCGCAAAAACAAAGATGTTATAAGGTTTTAAAGTCTTGTAGAACAAAAATCAACCAAATTCGGCCCAAATGGTAAAAAGCGTTCCCATTTTCTACATGCTCTTTCTAATGAACTTATAAAGGCTTGAATTATGTCAAATATATGTATTAGTAACTGCCTAAGCATAGAAATCACTAAGAAAAAACAAGGTATAAGGTTTTAAGGTCTAGTAGAACCGAAATCAAGCAAATTCGGGCATAATGGGAAGAAGCGTTCCCAATTTCTACATGCTCTTTCTAATGAACTTGAAAAGGATTTATTCATGTCAAATATATGTATTTATAACTTGTTAAGAAAAGAAATCACAAAAATAAAGCATTTTATAAGGGTTTAAGGTCTTGTAGAACCAAAATCAAGCAAATTCGGCCTAAATGGGAAGACGCGTTCCCTTTTTCTATATGCTCTTTCTAATGAACTGATAAAGGCTTGATTCATGTCAAATATATGTATCTGTAACAGACTAAGCATAGCAATTACTAAGACCAAGCAAGTTATAACGTTTTAAGGTCTGGTAGAACCGTAATCAAGCAAATTCGGGCAAAATGAGAAGAAGCGTTCCCATTTTCTACATCCTCTTTCTAATGAACTTGAAAAGGCTTGATTGAGGTAAAATATATGTAATTACAACTTCCTAAGAAAATAAATCACAAAAATAAAGCATGTCATAAGGTTTTAAGATCTTGTAGAGCCAAAATTAAGCAAATTCGGCCAAAATGGGAAGAAGCATTCCCATTTTTTACATGCTCTTTCTAATGAACTTGAAAAGGCTTGAGTCATGTATAATATATGTATTCATAACTGCCTCACAAAATAAATTACAAAAACAAAGCAATTCATAAGGTTTTAAGGTCTTGTAAAACCAAAATCAAGCAAATTCGGGCAAAATAGTAAGAAGCATTCCCATTTTCTACATGCTCTTTCTGATGAAATTATAAATTCCTGAATCATGTCAAATATACATATTTATAAATTCCTAAGCAAATAAATAACAAAGCAAAAGCAATTTATATGGTTTTAAGGTCTTGTAGAACCAAAATCAAGCAAATTCGGGCAAAATGGGAAGAAACGTTCCCATTTTCTACATGCTTTTTCTAATGAACTTATAAATGCTTGGATCATGTCAAATATATGTATTTATAACTCCATTAAAAAATAAATAACAAAAACAAATCAAGTTATGAGGTTTTAAGGTCTTGTAGAACCAAAATCAAGCAAAATTTGGGTAAAATAGTAAGAAGCATTCCCAAATTCTACATGCTCTTTCTTATTAACTTATAATTGTTTGAATCATGTGAAATATATGTATTCATAAATGCATAAGCATAGAAATCACAAAAACAAATCAATTTATAAGGTTTTAAGGTCTTGTAGAACTAAAATCAATCAAATTCGAGCAAAATAGTAAGAAGCATTCTTTTTTTCTACATGCTCTTTTTAATAAACTTAATAACTTCCTAACAATATAAATCACAAAAACTAAGCAAGATATAAGGTTTTAAGGTCTAGTAGAACAAAAATCAAGCAAATTCGGGCAAAATAGTAAGAAGCCTTTCCATTTTCTACATGCTCTTTCTAATGAATTTATAAATTCTTGAATCATATAAAATATATGTATTTATAATTTTCTAAGCAAATAAATCACAAAAAAAAAGCAAGTTATAAGGTTTTAAGGCGTTGTGGAGCCTAAATCTAGCAAATTTGGGCAAAATGGGAAAAAACGTACCCATTTTCCACATGGTCTTTCTAATGAACTTTAATAGGCTTGATTAATGTTAGATATATGTATTCATAACTGCCTAACAAAAGAAATCACAAAAACCAAAGCAAGTCATAAGGTTTTAAGGTTTTGTAGAACCAAAATCAAGCAAATTCAAGCAAAATAAAAAGAAGCATTCTCATTTTCTAATGCTCTTTCTAATGAACTACAAAAAACTTGAATAATGTTAAATATATGTATTTATAATTCCTAATCACAGATATAACAAACATAAAGCAAGTTATAAGGTTTTAAGGACTGGTAGAACCGAAACCAAGCAAATTCGAGCAAAATAGGAAAAAACACCCATGTTTTACATGCTCTTTCTAATGAACTTGAAAAGGCTTTATTCATGTCAAATATATGTATTTATAATTTCCTAACAAAAGAAATCACAAAAACAAAGATGTTATAAGGTTTTAAAGTCTTGTAGAACAAAAATCAACCAAATTCGGCCCAAATGGTAAAAAGCGTTCCCATTTTCTACATGCTCTTTCTAATGAACTTATAAAGGCTTGAATTATGTCAAATATATGTATTAGTAACTGCCTAAGCATAGAAATCACTAAGAAAAAACAAGGTATAAGGTTTTAAGGTCTAGTAGAACCGAAATCAAGCAAATTCGGGCATAATGGGAAGAAGCGTTCCCAATTTCTACATGCTCTTTCTAATGAACTTGAAAAGGATTTATTCATGTCAAATATATGTATTTATAACTTGTTAAGAAAAGAAATCACAAAAATAAAGCATTTTATAAGGGTTTAAGGTCTTGTAGAACCAAAATCAAGCAAATTCGGCCTAAATGGGAAGACGCGTTCCCTTTTTCTATATGCTCTTTCTAATGAACTGATAAAGGCTTGAATCATGGCAAATATATGTATCTGTAACAGACTAAGCATAGCAATTACTAAGATCAAGCAAGTTATAACGTTTTAAGGTCTGGTAGAACCGTAATCAAGCAAATTCGGGCAAAATGAGAAGAAGCGTTCCCATTTTCTACATCCTCTTTCTAATGAACTTGAAAAGGCTTGATTCAGGTAAAATATATGTATTTACAACTTCCTAAGAAAATAAATCACAAAAATAAAGCATGTCATAAGGTTTTAAGATCTTGTAGAGCCAAAATTAAGCAAATTCGGCCAAAATGGGAAGAAGCATTCCCATTTTTTACATGCTCTTTCTAATGAACTTGAAAAGGCTTGAGTCATGTCAAATATATGTATTCATAACTGCCTCACAAAATAAGTTACAAAAACAAAGCAATTCATAAGGTTTTAAGGTCTTGTAAAACCAAAATCAAGCAAATTCGGGCAAAATAGTAAGAAGCATTCCCATTTTCTACATGCTCTTTCTGATGAAATTATAAATTCCTGAATCATGTCAAATATACATATTTATAAATTCCTAAGCAAATAAATAACAAAGCAAAAGCAATTTATATGGTTTTAAGGTCTTGTAGAACCAAAATCAAGCAAATTCGGGCAAAATGGGAAGAAACGTTCCCATTTTCTACATGCTTTTTCTAATGAACTTATAAATGCTTGGATCATGTCAAATATATGTATTTATAACTCCATTAAAACATAAATAACAAAAACAAATCAAGTTATGAGGTTTTAAGGTCTTGTAGAACCAAAATCAAGCAAAATTTGGGTAAAATAGTAAGAAGCATTCCCAAATTCTACATGCTCTTTCTTATTAACTTATAATTGTTTGAATCATGTGAAATATATGTATTTATAACTGCATAAGCGTATAAATCACAAAAACAAAGCAATTTATAAGGTTTTAAGGTCTTGTAGAACTAAAATCAATCAAATTCGGGCAAAATAGTAAGAAGCATTCCCTTTTTCTACATGCTCTTTTTACTAAACTTGATAACTTCCTAACAATATAAATCACAAAAACAAAGCAAGATGTAAGGTTTTAAGGTCTAGTAGAACAAAAATCAAGCAAATTCGGGCAAAATAGAAAGAAGCCTTTCCATTTTCTACATGCTCTTTCTAATGAATTTATAAATTCTTGAATCATATAAAATATATGTATTTATAATTTTCTAAGCATGTAAATCACAAAAAAAAAGAGCAAGTTATAAGCTTTAAAGGTGTTGTGGAGCCTAAATCAAGCAAATTTGGGAAAAATGGGAAAAAACGTACCCTTTTTCCACATGCTCTTTCTAATGAACTTTAAAAGGCTTGATTCATGTCAGATATATGTATTCATAACTGCCTAACCAAAGAAATCACAAAAACCAAAGCAAGTTATAAGGTTTTAAGGTTTTGTAGAACCAAAATCAAGCAAATTCAGGCAAAATAGAAAGAAGCATTCTCATTTTCTACATGCTCTTTCTAATGAACTATAAAAAACTTGAATAATGTTAAATATATGTATTTATAATTCCAAATCACATATATAACAAAAATAAAGCAAGTTATATGGTTTTAAGGACTGGTAGAACCGAAACCAAGCAAATTCGAGCAAAATAGGAAAAAGCACCCATTTTTTCCATGCTCTTTCTAATGAACTTGAAAAGGCTTTATTCATGTCAAATATATGTATTTATAATTTCCTAACAAAAGAAATCACAAAAACAAAAAGATTTTATAAGGTTTTAAGGTCTTGTAGAACCAAAATCAACCAAATTCGGCCCAAATGGTAAAAAGCGTTCCCATTTTCTACATGCTCTTTCTAACGAACTTATAAAGGCTTGAATTATGTCAAATATATGTATTAGTAACTGCCTAAGCATAGAAATCACTAAGACAAAGCAAGGTATAAGGTTTTAAGGTCTAGTAGAACCGAAATCAAGCAAATTCGGGCATAATGGGAAGAAGCGTTCCCAATTTCTACATGCTCTTTCTAATGAACTTGAAAAGGCTTGATTCATGTCAAATATATGTATTTATAACTTCCTAAGAAAAGAACTCACAAAAACATAGCATTTTATAAGGTTTTAAGGTCTTGTAGAACCAAAATCAAGCAAATTCGGTCCAAATGGGAAGAAGCGTTCCAATTTTCTACATGCTCTTTCTAATGAACTGATAAAGGCTTGAATAATGTCAAATATATGTATTTGTAACTAACTAAGCATAGAAATCACTAACACCAAGCAAGTTATATGGTTTTAAGGTCTGGTAAAACCGAAATCAAGCAAATTCGGGCAAAATGAGAAGAAGCGTTCCCATTTTCTACATGCTCTTTCTAATGAACTTGAAAAGGCTTGATTCATGTCAAATATATGTATTTACAACTTCCTAAGAAAATAAATCACAAAAATAACGCATGTCATAAGGTTTTAAGGTCTTGTAGAGCCAAAATTAAGCAAATACGGCCGAAATGGGAAGAAGCATTCCCATTTTTTACATGCTCTTTCTAATGAATTTGAAAAGGCTTGAGTAATGTCAAATATATGTAGTTATAACTGCCTCACAAATGCATTAAATGAAAGTGAAATGCAATTAACAAAGCTAATTGAGTCAAATGAATGTCAAACACATTCATACGCTAATTGAGTTAAATGAAAGTCAAATGCAGTCTACAAAGCTAATTGAGTCAAATGAATGTCAAACACATTCAAACAATGCTTTTTGAATCAAACTAAAGTCAAATGCATTCAACAAAGCTAATTGAGTAAAATGAAAGTCAAACACATTGAAAGAAAGCTTTTTGTATCAAATGAAAGTAAATTGCATTCAACAAAGCTAATTGAGTCAAATGAAAGTCAAACACATTCAAACAATGGTTTTTGAATCAAATGAAAGACAAATGCATTCAAGAAAGATAATTGAGTCTAATGAAAGTAAAACATATTCATACAAAGCTTTTTGAATCAAATGAAAGTCAAATGCATTCAACTAAGCTAATTGAGTCAAATGAAATTCAAACGCATTCAAACGAACCTTTTTGAATCAAATGAAAGTAAAATGCATTTAACAAAGGTAATTGAGTCAAATAAAAGTCAAACACATTCAAGAAAGCTTGTTGAATTAAATGAAAGTTAAATGTAATGAACAAAGCTAATTGAGTCAAATGAAAGTCAAACACATTATACAAAGCTAATTGAATCAAATGAAATTTTGTTTTTGCGAGATGTTGTAAGTCGGTAACCCAGCCTCCCATAATTGCTTTAACTCTTCAATAAGAGGTTGCAAGTACACATCGAGATTCCCTTTAGGATTCTTCGGACCTGGAATTATCAAACTTAGAAACATAAAAGGTTTCTTCATGCACAATTCAGGTGGAAGATTATAAGGAGTTAAAATGACGGGCCAACAAGAGTATTGCCTTCCTGTCTTTCCAAATGGTGAAAATCCGTCGGTACAAAGACCTAGTTGGACATTTCTAGGTGTAACACCCCCGATTTACTAATTAATAATAAATAAGAAATAAAGGAAAAATAGACAACCTTTAAATAAAATTGCGGAAGCATACACCTAAATCGGAGGTATTACCGCCACACTCGACAACTTGTCAAGTGCTAAGGCTTACAAAATCCCAATAATTACAACCCAATAATCTAGGTGAGCTACTTGTACAACTTTATAAACTCTAAACTAATCGATACACTTGAGCTCCTGTAGCTACGATCATCACTTGATCAACCTGTTACAATCTTGACTGCTCACCATTAAGGACAATTTCCAAAATAGATCGTCGCAGGGCCACCATAAGAAAAAGACATGGCCGCAAACACAAGTAGCACAACAAAAATACACACACGTCAGCAAAAGTCTGAGTAATCACCACATATCAGAATACATAGTATAGCAAAATAATCAACATTACTAGCTCAATTAAACAATGTAGTTCAAACTACATTACACATTGTACTCTGAGAAAAGTAACCATTGGTCAACTCAACCTCGAATAATAATACGAACCTTTACTCAATCATCAACTCATATAACCCATAAGTGTGCCATGCTCATTGTTCTATACCTAGCCTTGGACATGGGTAATTCGAATAACAAACCAACAAGTATAAAAGCTTGAATACTCCCAATTACTAGAAAAACACCTTGAACCAGACCACATACGGGCCAATTCCCACTGTAGGGGACCATTGAAAAATAAATAATATAAAGATTGTACCTCGTCATTCTTAACTCATGATCATTATCTCATTTCCAACATGCCAAGGACTAGGTCTATAACGCCGAGCCTCAAACCAAGAACAAAATAATAATTTCTCAACCTTTTGATCTCATACTTGATCAAATAATCTTTCACATGATAATAAATAATATCTCAATATTGGCACAAGTTCCGAATTCATAAAATATCTCAACTCTTATATGGCTAATACTAGTACCCAAAATTAATTAATTTAACCCAATATAATATTAGTAGCCCTAAAACCTCAAGAACAATACTCCTTAAAACGACAACATTAAAACCCTAGAAATAACACAATCAATCAATGCGATATTTAAATCATACAATACCACACACTAACCATATACATATAAATCATGATTATATATAATTCACAAATAATAAAATTTATATACGTAGTATAACAGTACGAAGTACAATCAATACTAACAATTTATAATCAAACAAAATCATGAAATAAGATTCGTGTGATTACGAGACAAAAGTATATAAATTAAGCATACGACTCCAAAGAATTGATATAGTGAGTACCTAGGGAGACGATAAACCAAATTTCATGATAGAAAAATAGCAATAAGCGACATGCTGCTCATCAAACCAAATAGAAAGCAAGACGACGGTATTACATTCATAGCATATGCGTGAAAGGCTTTAATGAGATTGGTCTCTTGAAATTTGGTTCACAATTGCATACGTATAATATAGTCAATGGGTGGAAATGAGATCAAAGCTATAAATTGGTTGATGATGTAAGTATCAAGGGTAGGTGAAAATTGATCAAAAGCAAACAAAGAGCCACAAACAGGCGCACGAACGGCCATTATAAAATATATAATTAGGGTTTTAAGATAGTTTATATAAATTAAATAAGAGTCCTAATATCATTAAAATAGGGTTTTAAACCTTTTCGAACTCTAAAATAAAAATATGAGATTAGGAAAGTTATTTAATAAATAAAAATAAAAATAAATTATATATAAAATCATAAAATATTCGGGTATTACACTAGGCTCCGCAGCAAAAGAAGGGTACTCTTCATCTAGGTGTTTCCACGTCTCTTCATCACTTGGATGAGACATAAGGCCACGAACTCGAGGATTATCTTTATGCCACCTCATCTGCTCCGCAGTAGATCTTGTTGCATATAATCTTTGTAATCTCGGACCTACAGGAAAGTAAATAAGAGCACTATGAGGAGAATTGTTGCCACTTTCTCTAAGTGTCTTAAAACGACTTCCTTTGCAATATAGACATTCTTTGAGATCTTTGTGTTCCTTCCATAATAGCATACATCCATTTGGACATACATGAATCTTTTGGTGCGGAAGTTCTGGCCCTTCAAGCAATTTCTTAGTCTTGTAAAAACTATCTTTCATTAAGGAAGCAACACCATCTATAGCTTTATGTGGAATATTATACTCGGACTTGATGTTTGCCATCCTTGCAGCTGCAGACAATACAACCAACTTGCAGCCATCATACAATGGCTCTTTCGCTGCCTTCAACATGTCAAAGAACTTCTTGTAACTAGCATGTGGCTCTTCTTCAATATTTTCTAAACCACCTTCTAGTCCAAAGGCATCTAATACCATGTTTCTATATGGGTTCAATGCATCCTCGGTGGATATGGAAATGCTACTTTGGGATTCTCTTTGGAAGTGCAGTTCACCATGAAAAACCCATTGGAAATAGTTAGGCAAAAAACCATGCCTATAGAGATGCTCCTTAATGGTATCAAGATCTTGATAAGGAATATTTCGACACTGTGCACATGGACATTTCATCACACCATCTATCATGACATTCTCTTGTGTGGTAGCAAATGTAATAAATTCATTGACCTTTTCAGCAAAAGTTGGACTAAGGAATTTTCCTTCTAACCGTTTATACATCCATGCTCGATCCTCCCTCATTATATAGCAATTTCACTAAAAAATAAATGATACAAAAAGCATAGACAAAGTAAGTAAAGCACTTAGAAGAATGACATTCTTTTAGGTCATTTAACTATTTAAGGTCATCAAAATGAAAATTATTGTTACCAATTAACATCATATGAGAAGAAGCGTTCCCATTTTCTACACGCTATTTCTAATGAACTTGAAAAGGCTTAATTCATGTTTAATATATGTATTTATAAATTCCTAAGAAAAGAAATCACAAAAAATAAATGTTATAAGGTTTTAAGGTCTTGTAGAACCAAAATCAAGCAAATTCGGCCAAAATGGGAAGAAGCGTTCCTATTTTCTACATGCTCCTTCTAATGAACTTATAAAGGCTTGAATTATGTCAAATATATGTATTTGTAACTTCCTAAGAAAATAAATAACAAAGAGAAAGCAATAAATAAGTTTTTAAGGTCTGATAGAACCGAAATCAAGCAAATTCAGGCAAAATGAGAAGAAGCGTTCTCATTTTCTACATGCACTTTCTAATGAACTTTAAAAGGCTTGATTCATGTCAAATATATGTATTTATAACTTCCTAACAAAAGAAATCACAAAAACAATGGATTTTATAAGGTTTAAAGGTCTTGTAGAACCAAAATCAACCAAATTCGGCCCAAATGGGAAGAAGCGTTCCCATTTTTTACATACTCTTTCTAATGAACTTATAAAGGCTTGAATCATGTTACATATATGTATTACTAACTCCCTAAGCATAGAAATCACTAAGACAAAGCAAGTTATAAGGTTTTAAGGTCCGGTAGAACCGAAATCAAGCGAATTCGGGCAAAATGAGAAGAAGCGTTCCCATTTTCTACATGCTCTTTCTAATGAACTTGAAAAGGCTTGATTTATGTCAAATATATGTATTCATAACTTCCTAAAAAAAGAAACCACAAAAAAAGGATGATATAAGGTTTTAAGGTCTTGTAGTACCAAAATCAAGCATATTCGGGCAAAATAGTAAGAAGCATTCCCATTTTCTACATACTATTTCTAATGAACTTATAAATGCTTGAATAATGTCAAATATATGGATTTATAACTGCCTATGAATTGAAATAAAAAAAAAAAAAAGCAAGTTATAAGGTTTTATGGTCTTGTAGAACCGAATCAAGCAAATTCGAGCAACATGGGAAGAAGCATTCCCATTTTCGACATACTCTTTCCAATGAACATGAAAAGGCCTGAGTCATGTCAAATATATGTATTTATAACTTCATAACAAAATGAATCACAAAAAAAAGGATGTTATAAGGTTTTAAGGTCTTGTAGAACCAAAATCAAGCATTTTCGGGCAAAATGCTAAGAAGCGTACCCATTTTCTACATGATCTTTCTAATAAACTTATAAATTCTTGAGTCATGTCAAATATATATTTTTGTAAATTCCTAAGCATAGAAATCACAAAAACAAAGCAAGTTATAAGTTTTTAAGGTCTGGTAGAACCGAAATCAAGCGAATTAAGGCAAAATGAGAAGAAGCGTTCTCATTTTCTACATGCACTTACTAATGAACTTGAATAGGCTTGAGTCATGTCAAATATATGTATTTATAACTTCCTAACAAAAGAAATCTCAAAAACAATGGATTTTATAAGGTTTAAAGGTCTTGTAGAACCAAAATTAACCAAATTCGGCCCAAATGGGAAGAAGCGTTCCTATTTTCTACATGCTCTTTCTAATGAACTTATAAAGGCTTGAATCATGTTAAATATATGTATTAGTAACTCCCTAAGCATAGAAAGCTCTAAGATAAAGCACGTTATAACGTTTTAAGGTCCGGTAGAACAGAAATCAACCGAATTCGAGCAAAATGAGAAGAAGCGTTCCCATTTTCTACATGCTCTTTCTAATGAACTTGAAAAGGCTTAATTTATGTCAAATATATGTATTCATAATTTCCTAAAAAAAGAAATCACAAAAAAAGGATGTTATAAGAATTTAAGGTCTTGTAGTACCAAAATCAAGCATATTCGGGCAAAATAGTAAGAAGCATTCCCATTTTCTACATACAATTTCTAATGAACATATAAAAGCTTGAATCATGTTAAATATATGGATTTGTAACTTCCTAAGAATAGAAATAAAAAAAAGCAAGTTATAAGGTTTTATGGTCTTGTAGAACCGAATCAAGCAAATTCGAGCAACATGGGAAGAAGCATTCCTATTTTCGACAAGCTCTTTCTAATGAACATGAAAAGGCTTGAAATGCTTGAGTCATGTCAAATATATTTTTTTGTAAATTCCTAAGCATAGAAATCACAAAAAAAAAGCAAGTTATAAGGTTTTAAGGTCTGGTAGAACCGAAATCAAGCAAATTAAGGCAAAATGAGAAGCGTTCCCATTTTCAACACACTCTTTCAAATACACTTGAAAAGGTTTGATTCATGTCTAATATATGTATTTATAACTTCCTAAGAAAAGAATAAAAAAAAGTATGTTATAGGGTTTAAAGGTGTTGTAGAACCAAAATCAAGCAAATTCGGCCAAAATGGGAAGAAGCGTTCCCGTTTTCTACATGCTCCTTCTAATGAAATTATAAAGGCTTGAATCATATAAGATATATGTATTTGTAACTGCCTAAGCAAATAAATAACAAAGAGAAAGCAATTTATAAGGTTTTAAGGTCTGGTAGAATCCCAATCAAGCAAATTCAGGGAAAATGAGAAGAAGCGTTCCCATTTTCTATACGCTCATCCTAATGAACTTGAAAAGGATTGATTCACGTAAAATATATGTATTCATAACTGTGTAAGAAAATAAATCACAAAAACAAAGCATGTATTAAGGTTTTAAGGTCTTGTAGAACCAAAATCAAGCAAATTCGGGCAAAATAGTAAGAAGCATTCCCATTTTCTACATGCTCTTTCTAATGAAATTATAAATTCCTGAATCATGTCAAATATACATATTTATAACGGATATTTCACCATATGCCATTGAGTTTTTTGTTTATTCATCATATACCCATGAACTTTTTTAAATTCATCATATACCCATGAGTTTTCACAAAAATACACCATATACCTTTGATAACATATTATTGTTAAATTCGTCAATCATTTGGGATAATTATGAACCGAAACCACTCTAAATACATTCCTCTACCCCGAAACCACCCACATTCCTTTTTTGCACCCCAAACTTACCCTAAATTTCATTTTCTAATCCTCAAAATTATTTATATGGTTATGGTTATGGAGATTTGGAGTGGTTTCTAGGGCTAGAGAAATGAGAAAAGTTGTTTTGGGGATGAAGGGAGATATCTAAGGTGATTTCGATGTATAATTAACCAAATTCTTTTCATCTTATTTTCATTAAGGATATACGGTGAATTTTTATTACAACTTGCAGGTATATGGTGAATTTGAAAATTTTCATGGGTATATGGTGAATAAACAAAAAACTCAAGGGTATGTGGTGAAAAAGCCGTATTTATAAATTCCTAAGCAAATAAATAACAAAGAAAAAGCAAGTTATATGGTTTTAAGGTCTTGTAGAACCAAAATCAAGCAAATTCGGGCAAAATGGGAAGAAACGTTCCCATTTTCTACATGCTTTTTTTAATGAACTTATAAATGCTTGGATCATGTCAAATATATGTATTTATAACTCCATTAAAAAATAAATAACAAAAACAAATCAAGTTATGAGGTTTTAAGGTCTTGTAGAACCGAAATCAAGCAAAATTTGGGTAAAATAGTAAGAAGCATTCCCAAATTCTACATGCTCTTTCTTATTAACTTATAATTGTTTGAATCATGTGAAATATATGTATTTATAAATGCATAAGCATAGAAATCACAAAAACAAATCAATTTATAAGGTTTTAAGGTCTTGTAGAACTAAAATCAATCAAATTCGGGCAAAATAGTAAGAAGCATTCCTTTTTTCTACATGCTCTTTTTAATAAACTTAATAACTTCCTAACAATATAAATCACAAAAACAAAGCAAGATATAAGGTTTTAAGGTCTAGTAGAACAAAAATCAAGCAAATTCGGGCAAAATAGTAAGAAGCCTTTCCATTTTCTACATGCTTTTTCTAATGAATTTATAAATTCTTGAATCATATAAAATATATGTATTTCTAATTTTCTAAGCAAATAAATCACAAAAAAAAAAGCTAGTTATAAGGTTTTAAGGCGTTGTGGAGCCTAAATCAAGCAAATTTGGGCAAAATGGGAAAAAACGTACCCATTTTGCACATGCTCTTTCTAATGAACTTTAATAGGCTTGATTCATGTTAGATATATGTATTCATAACTGCCTAACCAAAGAAATCACAAAAACCAAAGCAAGTCATAAGGTTTTAAGGTTTTGTAGAACCAAAATCAAGCAAATTCAGGCAAAATAGAAAGAAGCATTCTCATTTTCTAATGCTCTTTCTAATGAACTACAAAAAACTTGAATAATGTTAAATATATGTATTTATAATTCCTAATCACAGATATAACAAACATAAAGCAAGTTATAAGGTTTTAAGGACTGGTAGAACCGAAACCAAGCAAATTCGAGCAAAATAGGAAAAAGCACCCATGTTTTACATGCTCTTTCTAATGAACTTGAAAAGGCTTTATTCATGTCAAATATATGTATTTATAATTTCCTAACAAAAGAAATCACAAAAACAAAGATGTTATAAGGTTTTAAAGTCTTGTAGAACCAAAATCAACCAAATTCGGCCTAAATGGTAAAAAGCGTTCCCATTTTCTACATGCTCTTTCTAATGAACTTATAAAGGCTTGAATTATGTCAAATATATTAAGGCTTGAACTATGTCAAATATATGTATTAGTAACTGCCTAAGCATAGAAATCACTAAGAAAAAACAAGGTATAAGGTTTTAAGGTCTAGTAGAACCGAAATCAAGCAAATTCGGACATAATGGGAAGAAGCGTTCTCATTTTCTACATGCACTTTCAAATGAACTTTAAAAGGCTTGATTCATGTCAAATATTTGTATTTATAACTTCCTAACAGAAGAAATCACAAAAACAATGGATTTTATAAGGTTTAAAGGTCTTGTAGAACCAAAATCAACCAAATTCGGCCCAAATGGGAAGAAGCGTTCCTATTTTCTACATGCTCTTTCTAATGAACTTATAAAGGCTTGAATCATGTTAAATATATGTATTAGTAACTCCCTAAGCATAGAAAGCTCTAAGATAAAGCACGTTATAACGTTTTAAGGTCCGGTAGAACCGAAATCAACCGAATTCGAGCAAAATGAGAAGAAGCGTTCCCATTTTCTACATGCTCTTTCTAATGAACTTGAAAAGGCTTAATTTATGTCAAATATATGTATTCATAATTTCCTAAAAAAAGAAATCACAAAAAAAGGATGTTATAAGAATTTAAGGTCTTGTAGTACCAAAATCAAGCATATTCGGGCAAAATAGTAAGAAGCATTCCCATTTTCTACATACAATTTCTAATGAACATATAAAAGCTTGAATCATGTTAAATATGTGGATTTGTAACTGCCTAAGAATAGAAATAAAAAAAAAGCAAGTTATAAGGTTTTATGGTCTTGTAGAACCGAATCAAGCAAATTCGAGCAACATGGGAAGAAGCATTCCTATTTTCGACAAGCTCTTTCTAATGAACATGAAAAGGCTTGAAATGCTTGAGTCATGTCAAATATATTTTTTTGTAAATTTCTAAGCATAGAAATCACAAAAAAAAAGCAAGTTATAAGGTTTTAAGGTCTGGTAGAACCGAAATCAAGCAAATTAAGGCAAAATGAGAAGCGTTCCTATTTTCAACACACTCTTTCAAATAAACTTGAAAAGGTTTGATTCATGTCTAATATATGTATTTATAACTTCCTAAGAAAAGAACAAAAAAAAAAGTATGTTATAGGGTTTAAAGGTGTTGTAGAACCAAAATCAAGCAAATTCGGCCAAAATGGGAAGAAGCGTTCCCGTTTTCTACATGCTCCTTCTAATGAAATTATAAAGGCTTGAATCATATAAGATATATGTATTTGTAACTGCCTAAGCAAATAAATAACAAAGAGAAAGCAATTTATAAGGTTTTAAGGTCTGGTAGAATCCGAGTCAAGCAAATTCAGGGAAAATGAGAAGAAGCGTTCCCATTTTCTATACGCTCATCCTAATGAACTTGAAAAGGATTGATTCACGTAAAATATATGTATTCATAACTGTGTAAGAAAATAAATCACAAAAACAAAGCATGTATTAAGGTTTTAAGGTCTTGTAGAACCAAAATCAAGCAAATTCGGGCAAAATAGTAAGAAGCATTCTCAAATTCTACATGCTCTTTCTAATGAACTTATAATTGTTTGAATCATGTGAAATATATGTATTTATAAATGCATAAGCATAGAAATCACAAAAAGAAAGCAAGTTATAAGGTTTTAAGGTCTTGTAGAACTGAAATCAAGCAAATTCGGACAAACTAGTAAGAAGCATTCCCTTTTTCTACATGCTCTTTTTAATAAACTTGAAAAGGCTTGATTCATGTCAAATATATGAATTTATAATTCCTAACAAAATAAATCACAAAAAAAAGCAAGTTATAAGGTTTTAAGGTCTTGTAGAACCAAAATCAAGCAAATTCGGGCAAAATAGTAAGAAGCCTTTCCATTTTCTACATGCTCTTTCTAATGAATTTATAAATTATTGAATCATATAAAATATATGTATTTATAATTTTTTAAGAAAATAAATCACCAAAAAAAAAAAGACAAGTTATAAGGTTTTAAGGTGTTGTAGAGCTAAAATCAAGCAAATTAGGGCAATATGGGAAAAGCGTACTCATTTTCAACATGCTCTTTCTAATGAACTTGAAAAGGCTTGATTCATGTCAAATATATGTATTTATAACTTCCTAACAGAATAAATCACAAAAACAAAGCAAGTTATACGGTATTAAGGTCTTGTAGAACCAAAATCAAGCAAATTCGGGTAAAATAGTAAGAAGCATTCCCATTTTCTACATGCTCTTTCAAATGAACTAAAAAAAAATTGAATAATGTTAAATATTTGTATTTATAATTCCTAATCATAGATATAACAAAAATAAAGTAAGTTATAAGGTTTTAAGGACTGGTAGAACCGAAATCAAGCAAATTCGAGCAAAATGGGAAAAAGCACCCATTTTTTACATGCTAATTCTAATGAACTTGAAAAGGATTTGTTTATGTCTAATATATGTATTTATAATTTCCTAACAAAAGAAATCACATAAACAAAAGATGTTAAAAGGTTTTAAGGTCTTGTAGAAGCAAAATCAACCAAATTCGGCCCAAATGGTAAAAAGTGTTTTCATTTTCTACATGCTCTTTATAATGAACATATAAAGGCTTGAATGATGTCAAATATATGTATTAGTAACTGCCTAAGAATAGAAATCACTAAGACAAAGCAAGGTATAAGGTTTTAAGGTCTAGTAGAACCGAAATCAAGCAAATTCGGGCATAATGGGAAGAAGCGTTCCCAATTTCTACATGCTCTTTCTAATGAACTTGAAAATGCTTGATTCATGTAAAATATATGTATTTATAAATTCCTAAGAAAAGAAATAACAAAAACAAAGCAATTTTTAAGGTTTTAAGGTCTCGTAGAACCAAAATCAAGCAAATTCGGCCTAAATGGGAAGACGCGTTCCCTTTTTCTACATGCTCTTTCTAATGAACTGATAAAGGCTTGAATCATGTCAAATATATGTATCTGTAACAGACTAAGCACAGCAATTACTAAGACCAAGCAAGTTATAACGTTTTAAGGTCTGGTAGAACCCTAATCAAGCAAATTCGGGCAAAATGAGAAGAAGCGTTCCCATTTTCTACATGCTCTTTCTAATGAACTTGAAAAGGCTTGATTCATGTAAAATATATGTATTTACAACTTTCTAAGAAAATAAATCACAAAAATAAAGCATGTCATAAGGCTTTAAGGTCTTGTAGAGCCAAAATTAAGCAAATTCGGCCAAAATGGGAAGAAGCATTCCCATTTTTTACATGCTCTTTCTAATGAACTATAAAAGGCTGGAGTCATGTCAAATATATGTATTCATAACTTCCTCACAAAATAAATTACAAAAACAAAGGAATTCATAAGGTTGTAAGGTCTTGTAGAACCAAAATCAAGCAAATTCGGGCAAAATAGTAAGAAGCATTCCCATTTTCTACATGCTCTTTCTAATGAAATTATAAATTCCTGAATCATGTCAAATATACATATTTATAACGGATATTTCACCATATGCCATTGAGTTTTTTGTTTATTCATCATATACCCATGAACTTTTTTAAATTCATCATATACCCATGAGTTTTCACAAAAATACACCATATACCTTTGATAACATATTATTGTTAAATTCGTCAATCATTTGGGATAATTATGAACCGAAACCACTCTAAATACATTCCTCTACCCCGAAACCACCCACATTCCTTTTTTGCACCCCAAACTTACCCTAAATTTCATTTTCTAATCCTCAAAATTATTTATATGGTTATGGTTATGGAGATTTGGAGTGGTTTTTAGGGCTAGAGAAATGAGAAGAGTTGTTTTGGGGATGAAGGGAGATATCTAAGGTGATTTCGATGTATAATTAACCAAATTCTTTTCATCTTATTTTCATTAAGGATATACGGTGAATTTTTATTACAACTTAGGGGTATATGGTGAATTTGAAAATTTTCATGGGTATATGGTGAATAAACAAAAAACTCAAGGGTATGTGGTGAAAAAGCCGTATTTATAAATTCCTAAGCAAATAAATAACAAAGCAAAGGCAAGTTATATGGTTTTAAGGTCTTGTAGAACCAAAATCAAGCAAATTCGGGCAAAATGGGAAGAAACGTTCCCATTTTCTACATGCTTTTTCTAATGAACTTATAAATGCTTGGATCATGTCAAATATATGTATTTATAACTCCATTAAAAGATAAATAACAAAAACAAATCAAGTTATGAGGTTTTAAGGTCTTGTAGAACCAAAATCAAGCAAAAGTTGGGTAAAATAGTAAGAAGCATTCCCAAATTCTACATGCTCTTTCTTATTAACTTATAATTGTTTGAATCATGTGAAATATATGTATTTATAAATGCATAAGCATAGAAATCATAAAAACAAAGTAATTTATAAGGTTTTAAGGTCTTGTAGAACTAAAATCAATCAAATTCGGGCAAAAT
The DNA here is from genome assembly GCA_024500155.1 of Chenopodium formosanum. NCBI lineage: Eukaryota > Viridiplantae > Streptophyta > Magnoliopsida > Caryophyllales > Amaranthaceae > Chenopodium > Chenopodium formosanum. The sequence goes on from CM044861.1 coordinate 23,589,434, forward strand.
AGTAAGAAGCATTCCTTTTTTCTACATGCTCTTTTTAATAAACTTGATACCTTCCTAACAATATAAATCACAAAAACAAAGCAAGATATAAGGTTTTAAGGTCTAGTAGAACAAAAATCAAGCAAATTCGGGCAAAAGAGTAAGAAGCCTTTCCATTTTCTACATGCTCTTTCTAATGAATTTATAAATTCTTGAATCATATAAAATATATGTATTTATAATTTTCTAAGCAAATAAATCACAAAAAAAAAAGCAAGTTATAAGGTTTTAAGGTGTTGTGGAGCCTAAATCAAGCAAATTTGGGCAAAATGGGAAAAAACGTACCCATTTTCCACATGCTCTTTCTAATGAACTTTAAAAGGCTTGATTCATGTCAGATATATGTATTCATAACTGCCTAACCAAAGAAATCACAAAAACCAAAGCAAGTTATAAGGTTTTAAGGTTTTGTAGAACCAAAATCAAGCAAATTCAGGCAAAATAGAAAAAAGCATTCTCATTTTCTACATGCTCTTTCTAATGAACTACAAAAAACTTGAATAATGTTAAATATATGTATTTATAATTCCTAATCACAGATATAACAAAAATAAAGCTAGTTATAAGGTTTTAAGGACAGGTAGAACCGAAACCAAGCAAATTCGAGCAAAATAGGAAAAAGCACCCATTTTTTACATGCTCTTTCTAATGAACTTGAAAAGGCTTTATTCATGTCAAATATATGTATTTATGATTTCTTAACAAAAGAAATCACAGAAAAAAAAGATGTTATAAGGTTTTAAAGTCTTGTAGAACCAAAATTAACCAAATTCGGCCCAAATGGGAAGAAGCGTTCCTATTTTCTACATGCTCTTTCTAATGAACTTATAAAGGCTTGAATCATGTTAAATATATGTATTAGTAACTCCCTAAGCATAGAAAGCACTAAGACAAAGTAAGTTTTAACGTTTTAAGGTCCGGTAGAACCGAAATCAACCGAATTCGACCAAAATGAGAAGAAGCGTTCCCATTTTCTACATGCTCTTTCTAATGAACTTGAAAAGGCTTTATTTATTTCAAATATATGTATTCATAACTTCCTAAAAAAAGAAAGCTGAAAAAAAGGATGTTATAAGAATTTAAGGTCTTGTAGTACCAAAATCAAGCATATTCGGGCAAAATAGTAAGAAGCATTCCCATTTTCTACATACACTTTCTAATGAACATATAAATTCTTGAATCATGTTAAATATATGAATTTATAACTGCCTGCCTAAGAATAGAAATAAAAAAAAAAAGCAAGTTATAAGGTTTTATGGTTTTGTAGAACCGAATCAAGCAAATTCGAGCAACATGGGAAAAAGCATTCCCATTTTCGACATGCTCTTTCTAATGAACATGAAAAGGCCTGAGTCATGTCAAATATATGTATTTATAACTTTATAAAAAAATGAATCACAAAAAAAAAAAGGATGTTATAAGGTTTTAAGGTCTTATATAACCAAAATCAAGCATTTTCGGGAAAAATGGTAAGAAGCGTACCCATTTTCTACATGCTCTTTCTAAAAAACTTATAAATGCTTGAGTCATGTCAAATATATTTTTTTATAAATTCCTAAGCATAGAAATCACAAAAAAAAAAAAAGCAAGTTATAAGGTTTTAAGGTCTGGTAGAACCGAAATCAAGCAAATTAAGGCAAAATGAGAAGCATTCCTATTTTCAACACACTCTTTCTAATGAACTTGAAAAGTTTTGATTCATGTCTAATATATGTATTTATAACTTCCTAAGAAAAGAATCACAAAAAAAGTATGTTATAGGGTTTTAAGGTGTTGTAGAACCAAAATCAAGCAAATTCGGCCAAAATGGGAAGAAGCGTTCCCGTTTTCTACATGCTCCTTCTAATGAAATGATAAAGGCTTGAATCATATAAGATATATGTATTTGCAACTGCCTAAGCAAATAACTAACAAAGAGAAAGCAATTTATAAGGTTTTAAGGTCTGGTAGAATCCGAATCAAGCAAATTCAGGGAAAATGAGAAGAAGCGTTCCCATTTTCTATACGTTCATCCTAATGAACTTGAAAAGGATTGATTCACTTAAAATATATGTATTAATAACTGTGTAAGAAAATAAATCACAAAAACAAAGCTTGTATTAAGGTTTTAAGGTCTTGTAGAACCAAAATCAAGCAAATTCGGGCAAAATAGTAAGAAGCATTCCCAAATTCTACATGCTCTTTCTTATGAACTTATAATTGTTTGAATCATGTGAAATATATGTATTTATAAATGCATAAGCATAGAAATCGCAAAAATTAAGCAATTTATAAGGTTTTAAGGTCTTGTAGAACTGAAATCAATCAAATTCGGGCAAAATAGTAAGAAGCATTCTCTTTTTCTACATGCTCTTTTTAATAAACTTGAAAAAATTTGATTCATGTCAAATATATGTATTTATAACTTCCTAACAATATAAATCACAAAAACAAAGCAAGATATAAGGTTTTAAGGTCTAGTAGAACAAAAATCATGCAAATTCGGGCAAAATAGTAAGAAGCCTTTCCATTTTCTACATGCTCTTTCTAATGAATTTATAAATTCTTGAATCATATAAAATATATGTATTTATAATTTTCTAAGCAAATAAATCACAAAAAAATAGCAAGTTATAAGGTTTTAAGGTGTTGTAGAGCCTAAATCAAGCAAATTTGGGCAAAATGGGAAAAAACGTACCCATTTTCCACATGCTCTTTCTAATGAACTTGAAAAGGCTTGATTCATGTCAAATATATGTATTTATAACTTCCTAACCAAAGAAATGACAATAACCAAAGCAAATTATAAGGTTTTAAGGTTTTGTAGAACCAAAATCAAGCAAATTCAGGCAAAATAGAAAGAAGCATTCTCATTTTCTACAAGCTCTTTCTAATGAACTAGAAAAAACTTGAATAATGTTAAATATATGTATTTATAATTCCTAATCATAGAAATAACAAAAACAAAGCAAGGTATAAGATTTTAAGGACTGGTAGAACCGAAATCAAACAAATTCGAGCAAAATAGGAAGAAGCACCCATATTTTACATGCTTTTTCTAATGAACTTGAAAAGGCTTGATTCATGTCAAATATATATATATTTATAACTTCCTAAAAAAAGAAATCACAAAAACAAGGATGTTATAAGGTTTTAAGGTCTTGTAGAACCAAAATCAACCAAATTCGGCCTAAATGAACTTATAAAGGCTTGAATGATGTCAAATATATGTATTAGTAACTGGCTAAGCATAGAAATCACTAAGACAAAGCAAGGTATAAGGTTTAAAGGTCTATTAGAACAGAAATCAAGCGAATTCGGCCATATTGGGAAGAAGCGTTCCCATTTTCTACATGCTCTTTCTAATGAACTTGAAATGGCTTGATTCATGTCAAACATATGTATTTATAACTTCCTAAGAAAAGAAATCACAAAAACATAGCATTTTATAAGGTTTTTAAGGTCTTGTAGAACAAAAATCAAGCAAATTCGGCCATAATAGTAAGAAGCATTACCATTTTATACATGCTCTTTCTAATGAACTTATAAAATAATATATATTATTTTATCGCCTTCGTTTTATTGCTAAAAGTGATTGAACGATTATTAATTCCTTCTAATATTTCTTTTGTATAGAACAAGATGACTTGTTTTCGTTTTTATTTATTAAAACATATTATGTAAATTACTTCAATGACTCTTAATAAATTAGCAACAATTAATAACACAACTTTCTTCTAATGGCAACAAATTAAAATGTGATGTCATTTTAGCAAGAAATAGTAAAACAAGTGTCCCTAATAGCAACAACTAGATATTTTGTTGCCAAACGATTTGTAAAATGGCATTGCTAAATGACAACAAATAAAAAATCTGTTGTCATCTAGCAACAACAACGAGACGGCTAATTTCTAATAGGAACAACTCAAAAATTTAGTGCCTCAATTTGATTCTAAATCGCTACAAATAAAAAATTAGTTGTCAAAATTTGTTGATATATGGAAACGAGACAAAATTGATGAAATTTAGCAACAACTAGTAAGACAACTTGTTTTCAATAGCAACAAAAACGAGATATATTGAATCAAATGAAAGTCAAATGCATTCAACAAAGGTAATTGGGTCAAATGAAAGTCAAACACATTGATACAAAGCTTTTTGAATCAAATAAAACTTAAATACAGTCAACAAAGCTAATTGAGTCAAATGAAAGTCAAACACATTCAACAACGCTTTTTAAATCAAATGAAAGTCAAATGCATTCAACAAAGACAATTGAGTCAAATGAAAGTCAAACATATTCAAACAAAGCTTTTTGAATCAAATGAAATTCAAATGCATTCAACAAAGGTAATTGGGCCAAATGAAAGTAAAACACATTCAAACAAAGCTTTTTGAATCAAATGAAAGTCAAATGCATTCAACAAAGGTAATTGGGTCAAATGAAAGTCAAACACATTGATACAAAGCTTTTTGAATCAAATAAAACTTAAATGCATTCAACAAAGCTAATTGAGTCAAATGATAGTCAAACACATTCAACAACGCTTTCTAAATCAAATGAAAGTCAAATGCATTCAACAAAGACAATTGAGTCAAATGAAAGTCAAACACATTCAAACAAAGCTTTTTGAATCAAATGAAAGTCAAATGCATTCAACAAAGATAATTGAGTCAAATGAAAGTCAAACACATTCAAACAAATATTTTTGAATCAAATGAAATTAAAATGCATTCAACAAAGCTTTTTGACTCAAATGAAAGTCAAACACATTCAAACAAAGCTCTTTGAATCAAATGAAAGTCAAATGCATTCAACAAAGCTTATTGAGTCAAATGAAAGTCAAGTACTTTCAACAAAGCTTTTTGAATCAAATGAATGTAAAATGCAACAACTAGTAAGACGGCTAATTTCTAATAGGAACAATTCAAAAATTTGTTGCCTCAATTTGTTTCTAAATAGATACAAATAAAAAATTAGTTGATTGAATTTGTTGAAATATGAAAACAAGACAAAATTTGAGGAAATCTAGCAACAACTAGTAAAACAACTTGTATTCAAAAGCAACAAAATAGAGATATATTGAATCAAATGAAAGACAAATGCATTCAACAAAGGTAATTGGGTCAAATAAAAGTCAAACACATTCATACAAAGCTTTTTGAATCAAATAAAACTCAAATGCATTCAACCAAGCTAATTGAGTCAAATGAAAGTCAAACACATTAAACAACGCTTTTTGAACCAAATGAAAGTCAAATGCATTCAACAAAGATAATTAAGTCAAATGAAAGTCAAACTCATTCAAACAAAGGTTCTTGAATCAAATAAAGTCAAATGCATTCAACAAAGATTTTTAACTCAAATAAAAGTCAAACACGTTCAAACAAAGCTTTTTAAATCAAATGAAAGTCAAATGTATTCAACAAGGATAATTGAGTCAAATGACAGTCAAACACATTCATACAAAGCTTTTGGAATCATATGAAAGTCAAATGCATTCAATAAAGGTAATTGAGTCAAATGAAAGTCAAACACTTTCAAACAAAGTTTTTTAAATCAAATCAAAGATAAATGCATTCATCATAGTTAATTAAGGCAAATGAAAGTCAAACACATTCAAACAATGCTTTTTTAATCAAATGAAAGTCAAATGCATTCAACAAAGCTAAATTGAGTAAAATGAAAGACAAACTCATTCAACAAAGCTTTTTGAACCAAATGAAAGTCAAACACATTCAAACAGAGCTTTTAAAATCAAGTGAAAGTCAAATGCATTCAACGAAGATAATTGAGTCAAATGAAAGTCAAACACATTCATACAAAGCTTTTTTAATCAAATGAAAGTAAAATGCATTCAACGAAGCTAATTGAGTCAAATAAAAGTAAAACACATTCAAACAAAGCTTTTTGAATTAAATGAAAGTGAAATGCAATTAACAAAGCTATTTAAGTCAAATGAAAGTCAAAACACATTCAAACAAAGCTTTTAAAATTAAGTGAAAGTCAAATGTATTCAACGAAGATAATTCAGTCAAATTAAAGTCAAAAACATTCAAAAAAAGCTTTTTGAATCAAATGAAAGTCAAATGCATTCAACAAAGCTAATTAAGTCAAATGAAAGTCAAACGCATTCAAACAATGCTTTTTGAATCAAACGAAAGTCAAATGCATTCAACAAAGATAATTGACTCAAATGAAAGTCAAACACATTCAAACAAAGCATTTTGAATCAAATGAAAGTCAAACGCATTCAACAAAGATAATTGAGTCAAATGAAAGTCAAACACATTCAAACAAAGCTTTTGGAATCAAATTAAATTCAAATGCATTTAATAAAGCTTTTTGACTCAAATGAAAGTCAAACACATTCAAATAAAGCTTTTTAAATCAAATGAAAGTCAAATGCATTCAATAAAGTTTATTGAGTTAAATAAAGTCTAACACATTCAAACAATGCTTTTTTAATCAAATGAAAGGCAAATGCATTCAACAAATCTAATTGAGTAAAATGAAAGTCAAACTCATTCAACAAAGCTTGTTGAACCAAATGAAAGTCAAACACATTTAAATAAAGGTTTTAAAATCAAATGAAAGTCAAATGCATTCAACAAAGCTAATTGAGTAAAATGAAAATTAAACACATTCAACAAAGCTTTTTGAACCAAATGAAAGTCAAACACAATCAAACAAAGCTTTTTAAATCAAATGAAACTCAAATGCATTCAACGAAGCTAATTGAGTCAAATGAAAGTCAAACACATTCATACAAAGCTTTTTGAATCAATTGAAAGTCAATTGGATTCAAAAAGGATAATTGAGTCAAATGAAAGTCAAACACATTTAAACAAAGCTTTTTGAATCAAATGAAAGTCAAATGCGTTGAACAAAGCTAATTGACTCAAATGAAAGTCAAACACATACAAACAAAGCTTTTTATATTAAACGAAAGTCAAGTGCATTCAACAATGCTTTATAACTCAAATGAAAGTCAACACCTTCAAACAAAGCTTTTTGAATCAAATGAAAGTCAAATGCATTCAACAAACATAATTAAGTAATATGAAAGACATACACATTCTAACAAAGCTAATTGAGTCAAATGAAAGTCCAACACATTCAATCAAAGCTTTTTGAATCAAATGAAAGTCAAATGCATTCAATAAAGATAATTGTGTCAAATTAAAGTCAAACACACACATACAAAGCTTTTTGAAACAAATGAAAGTCAAATGCGTTCAACAGAAATAATTGAGTCAAATGAAATTAAAACACATTCAAACAAAGCGTTTTATATCAAATGAAAGTCTAATGCATTCAACAAAGCTAATTGAGTCAATTGAAAGTCAAACACATTCAAACAATACTTTTTGAATCAAATGAAAGTCAAATGCATTCAACAAAGGTAATTGAGTCAAATGAAAGTGAAACTCATTCAAACAAAGCTTTTTCAATCAAATGAAAGTGAAACACATTCAAACAAAGCTTTTTGAATTAAATGAAAGTGAAATGCAATTAACAAAGCTAATTGAGTCAAATGAATGTCAAACACATTCATACAAAGCAAGTTGAGTTAAATGAAAGTCAAATGCAGTCTACAAAGCTAATTGAGACAAATGAAAGTCAAACACATTCAAACAATGCTTTTTGAATCAAACTAAAGTCAAATGCATTCAACAAAGCTAATTGAGTAAAATGAAAGTCAAACACATTGAAAGAAAGCTTTTTGTATCAAATGAAAGTAAAATGCATTCAACAAAGCTAATTGAGTCAAATGAAAGTCAAACACATTCAAACATTGGTTTTTGAATCAAATGAAAGACAAATGCATTCAAGAAAGATAATTGAGTCTAATTAAAGTAAAACATATTCATACGAAGCTTTTTGAATCAAATGAAAGTCAAATGCATTCAACTAAGCTAATTGAGTCAAATGAAATTCAAACGCATTCAAACGAAGCTTTTTGAATCAAATGAAAGTAAAATGCATTCAACAAAGGTAATTGAGTCAAATAAAAGTCAAATACATTCAACAAAGCTTGTTGAATTAAATGAAAGTTAAATGTAATTAACAAAGCTAATTGAGTCAAATGAAAGTCAAACACATTATACAAAGCTAATTGAGTCAAATGAAAATTTTGTTTTTGCGAGATGTTGTAAGTCGGTAACCCAGCCTTCCATAATTGCTTTAACTCTTCAATAAGAGGTTGCAAGTACACATCGAGATTCCCTTTAGGATTCTTCGGAACTGGAATAATCAAACTTAGAAACATAAAAGGTTTCTTCATGCACAATTCAGGTGGAAGATTATAAGGAGTTAAAATGACCGGCCAACAAGAATATTGCCTTCCTGTCTTTCCAAACGGTGAAAATCCGTCGGTACAAAGACCTAGTCGGACATTTCTAGTTCCGCAGCAAAAGAAGGGTACTCTTCATCTAGGTGTTTCCACGCCTCTTCATCACTTGGATGAGACATAAGGTCATGAACTCGAGGATTATCTTTATGCCACCTCATCTGCTCCGCAGTAGATCTTGTTGCATATAATCTTTGTAATCTCGAGCCTATAGGAAAGTATATAAGAGCACTATGAGGAGAATTGTTGCCACTTTCTCTAAGTGTCTTATAACGACTTCCTTTGCAATATAGACATTCTTTGAGATCTTTGTGTTCCTTCCAAAATAGCATAAATCCATTTGGACATACATGAATCTTTTGGTGCGGAAGTTCTGGCCCTTTAAGCAATGTCTTAGTCTTGTAAAAACTATCTTTCATTACGGAAGCAACACCATCTATAGCTTTATGCTAAATATTATACTCGGACTTGATGTTTGCCATCCTTGCAGCTGCAGACAATACAGACAACTTGCAGCCATCATACAATGGCTCTTCCGCTGCCTTCAACATGTCAAAGAACTTCTTGTAACTAGCATGTGGCTCTTCATCAATATTTTCTAAACCACCTTCTAGTCCAAAGGCATCTAATACCATGTTTCTATATGGGTTCAATGCATCCTCGGTGGATATGGAACTGCTACTTTGGGATTCTCTTTGGAAGTACAGTTCACCAAGAAAAACCCATTGGAAATAGTTACGCAAAAAACCATGCCTATAGAGATGCTCCATAATGGTATCAAGATCTTGATAAGGAATATTTCGACACTGTGCACATGGACATTTCATCACACCATCTATCACGACATTCTCTTGTGTGGTAGCAAATGTAATAAATTCATTGACCTTTTCAGCAAAGGTTGGACTAAGGAATTTTCCTTCTAACCGTTTATACATCCATGCTCGATCCTCCCTCATTATATAGCAGTTTTACTAAAAAATAAATGATACAAAAATCATAGACAAACTAAGTAAAGCACTTAGAAGAATAAAATTCTTTTAGGTCATTTAACTATTTAAGGTCATCAAAATGAAAATTATTGTTACCAATTAACATCATATGAGAAGAAGCGTTCCCATTTTCTACACGCTATTTCTAATGAACTTGAAAAGGCTTGATTCATGTCTAATATATGTATTTATAAATTTCTAAGAAAAGAAATCACAAAAAATGCATGTTATAAAGTTTTAAGGTCTTGTAGAACCAAAATCAAGCAAATTCGGCCAAAATAGGAAGAAGCGTTCCTATTTTCTACATGCTCCTTCTAATGAACTTATAAAGGCTTGAATCATGTCAAATATATGTATTTGTAACTTCCTAAGAAAATAAATAACAAAGAGAAAGCAATTAATAAGGTTTTAAGGTCTGATAGAACCGAAATCAAGCAAATTCAAGCAAAATGAGAAGAAGCGTTCTCATTTTCAACATGTACGTTCTAATGAACTTGAAAAGGCTTGAGTCATGTCAAATATATGTATTTATAACTTCCTAAAAAAAGAAAGCACAAAAACAATGGATTTTATAAGGTCTAAAGGTCTTGTAGAACCAAAATCAACCAAATTCGGCCCAAATGGGAAGAAGCGTTCCCATTTTCTACATGCTCTTTCTAATGAACTTATAAAGGCTTGAATCATGTTACATATATGTATTAGTAATTTATAAAGCAAATTCGAGCAAAATAAGTAAAAGCACCCATTTTTTATGCTCTTTCTAATGAACTTGAAAAGGCTTTATTCATGTCAAATATATGTATTTATAATTTCCTAACAAAAGAAATCACAAAAGCAAAAGATGTTATAAGGTTTTAAGGTCTTGTAGAACCAAAATCAACCAAATTCGGCCCAAATGGTAAAAAGCGTTCCCATTTTCTACATGCTCTTTCTGATGAACTTATAAAGGCTTGAATTATGTCAAATATATGTATTAGTAACTGCCTTACCATAGAAATCACTAAAACAAAGCAAGGTATAAGGTTTTAAGGTCTAGTAGAACCGAAATCAAGCAAATTCGGGCATAATGGGAAGAAGCGTTCCCAATTTCTACATGCTGTTTCTAATGAACTTGAAAAGGCTTGAGTCATGTCAAATATATGTATTTATAACTTTCTAAGAAAAAAAATCACAAAAACAAAGCATTTGATAAGGTTTTAAGGTCTTGTAGAACCAAAATCCAGCAAATTCGGTCCAAATGGGAAGAAGCGTTCTCATTTTCTACATGCTCTTTCTAATGAACTGATAAAGACTTGAATCATGTCAAATATATGTATTTGTAACTGACTAAGCATAGAAATCACTAAGACCAAGCATGTTATAAGGTTTTAAGGTCTGGTAGAATCGAAATCAAGAAAAATTCGGGCAAAATGAGAAGAAGCGTTCCCATTTTCTACATGCTCTTTCTAATGAACTTGAAAAGGCTTGATTCATGTCAAATATATGTATTTACAACTTCCTAAGAAAATAAATCACAAAAATAAAGCATGTCATAAGGTTTTAAGGTCTTGTAGAGCCAAAATTAAGCAAATACGGCCAAAATGGGAAGAAGCATTCCCATTTTTATAGATGCTCTTTCTAATGAATTTGAAAAGGCTTGAGTAATGTCAAATATATGCAGTTATAACTTCCTCACAAAAAAAATCACAAAAAGAAATCAATTCATAATGTTATAAGGTCTTGTAGAACCAAAATCAAGCAAATTCGTGTAAAATAGTAAGAAGCATTCCCATTTTCTACATGCTCTTTCTAATGAAATTATAAATTCTTGAGTCATGTCAAATATACATATTTATAACAGCCTAAGCAAATAAATAACAAAGAAAAAGCAAGTTATATGGTTTTAAGGTCTTGTAGAACCAAAATCAAGCAAATTCGGGCAAAATGGAAAGAAACGTTCCCATTTTCTGCATGCTCTTTCTAATGAGCTTATAAATGCTTGGATCATGTCAAATATATGTATTTATAACTCCATTAAAAAATAAATAACAAATGCAAATCAAGTTATGAGGTTTTAAGTTCTTGTAGAACAAAAATCAAGCAAATTCGGGCAAAATAGTAAGAAGCATTCCCAAATTCTACATGCTCTTTCTTATGAACTTATAATTGTTTGAATAATGTGAAATATATGTATTTATAAATGTATAAGCATAGAAATCGCAAAAACTAAGCAATTTATAAGGTTTTAAGGTCTTGTAGAACTGAAATCAATCAAATTCGGGCAAAATAGTAAGAAGCATTCTCTTTTTCTACATGCTCTTTTTAATAAACTTGAAAAAACTTGATTCATGTCAAATATATGTATTTATAACTTCCTAACAATATAAATCACAAAAACAATGCAAGATATAAGGTTTTAAGGTCTAGTAGAACAAAAATCATGCAAATTCGGGCAAAATAGTAAGAAGCCTTTCCATTTTCTACATGCTCTTTCTAATAAATTTATAAATTCTTGAATCATATAAAATATATGTATTTATAACTTCCTAAGAAAAGAAATCACAAAAACAAAGCATTTGATAAGGTTTTAAGGTCTTGTAGAACCAAAATCAAGCAAATTCGGTCCAAATGGGAAGAAGCATTCTCATTTTCTACATGCTCTTTCTAATGAACTGATAAAGACTTGAATCATGTCAAATATATGTATTTGTAACTGACTAAGCATAGAAATCACTAAGAGCAAGCATGTTATAAGGTTTTAAGGTCTGGTAGAACCGAAATCAAGCAAATTCGGGCAAAATGAGAAGAAGCGTTCCCATTTTCTACATGCTCTTTCTAATGAACTTGAAAAGGCTTGATTCATGTCAAATATATGTATTTACAACTTCCTAAGAAAATAAATCAAAAAAATAACGCATGTCATAAGGTTTTAAGGTCTTGTAGAGCCAAAATTAAGCAAATACGGCCAAAATGGAAAGAAGCATTCCCATTTTTTACATGCTCTTTCTAATGAATTTGAAAAGGCTTGAGTAATGTCAAATATATGTAGTTATAACTGCCTCACAAATGCATTAAATGAAAGTGAAATGCAATTAACAAAGCTAATTATTGAGTCAAATGAATGTCAAACACATTCATACGCTAATTGAGTTAAATGAAAGTCAAATGCAGTCTACAAAGCTAATTGAGTCAAATGAATGTCAAACACATTCAAACAATGCTTTTTGAATCAAACTAAAGTCAAATGCATTCAACAAAGCTAATTGAGTAAAATGAAAGTCAAACACATTGAAAGAAAGCTTTTTGTATCAAATGAAAGTAAAATGCATTCAACAAAGCTAATTGAGTCAAATGAAAGTCAAACACATTCAAACAATGGTTTTTGAATCAAATGAAAGACAAATGCATTCAAGAAAGATAATTGAGTCTAATGAAAGTAAAACATATTCATACAAAGCTTTTTGAATCAAATGAAAGTCAAATGCATTCAACTAAGCTAATTGAGTCAAATGAAATTCAAACGCATTCAAACGAAGCTTTTTGAATCAAATGAAAGTAAAATGCATTTAACAAAGGTAATTGAGTCAATTAAAAGTCAAACACATTCAAGAAAGCTTGTTGAATTAAATGAAAGTTAAATGTAATTAACAAAGCTAATTGAGTCAAATGAAAGTTAAACACATTATACAAAGCTAATTGAATCAAATGAAAATTTTGTTTTTGCGAGATGTTGTAAGTCGGTAACCCAGCCTCCCATAATTGCTTTAACTCTTCAATAAGAGGTTGCAAGTACACATCGAGATTCCCTTTAGGATTCTTCGGACCTGGAATTATCAAACTTAGAAACATAAAAGGTTTCTTCATGCACAATTCAGGTGGAAGATTATAAGGAGTTAAAATGACGGGCCAACAAGAGTATTGCCTTCCTGTCTTTCCAAATGGTGAAAATCCGTCGGTACGAAGACCTAGTTGGACATTTCTAGGTGTAACACCCCCGATTTACTAATTAATAATAAATAAGAAATAAAGGAAAAATAGACAACCTTTAAATAAAATTGCGGAAGCATACACCTAAATCGGAGGTATTACCGCCACACTCGACAACTTGTCAAGTGCTAAGGCTTACAAAATCCCAATAATTACAACCCAATAATCTAGGTGAGCTACTTGTACAACTTTATAAACTCGTTATAACAAACTAATCGATACACTTGAGCTCCTGTAGCTACGATCATCACTTGATCAACCTGTTACAATCTTGACAGCTCACCATTAAGGACAATTTCCAAAATAGATCGTCGCAGGGCCACCATAAGAAAAAGACATGGCCACAAACACAAGTAGCACAACAAAAATACACACACGTCAGCAAAAGTCTGAGTAATCACCACATATCAGAATACATAGTATAGCAAAATAATCAACATTACTAGCTCAATTAAACAATGTAGTTCAAACTACATTACACATTGTACTCTGAGAAAAGTAACCATTGGTCAACTCAACCTCGAATAATAATACGAACCTTTACTCAATCATCAACTCATATAACCCATAAGTGTGCCATGCTCATTGTTCTATACCTAGCCTTGGACATGGGTAATTCGAATAACAAACCAACAAGTATAAAAGCTTGAATACTCCCAATTACTAGAAAAACACCTTGAACCAGACCACATACGGGCCAATTCCCACTGTAGGGGACCATTGAAAAATAAATAATATAAAGATTGTACCTCGTCATTCTTAACTCATGATCATTATCTCATTTCCAACATGCCAAGGACTAGGTCTATAACGCCGAGCCTCAAACCAAGAACAAAATAATAATTTCTCAACCTTTTGATCTCATACTTGATCAAATAATCTTTCACATGATAATAAATAATATCTCAATATTGGCACAAGTTCCGAATACATAAAATATCTCAACTCTTATATGGCTAATACTAGTACCCAAAATTAATTAATTTAACCCAATATAATATTAGTAGCCCTAAAACCTCAAGAACAATACTCCTTAAAACGACAACATTAAAACCCTAGAAATAACACAATCAATCAATGCGATATTTAAATCATACAATACCACACACTAACCATATACATATAAATCATGATTATATATAATTCACAAATAATAAAATTTATATACGTAGTATAACAATACGAAGTACAATCAATACTAACAATTTATAATCAAACAAAATCAAGAAATAAGATTCGTGTGATTACGAGACAAAAGTATATAAATTAAGCATACGACTCCAAAGAATTGATATAGTGAGTACCTAGGGAGACGATAAACCAAATTTCATGATAGAAAAATAGCAATAAGCGACATGCTGCTCATCAAACCAAATAGAAAGCAAGACGACGGTATTACATTCATAGCATATGCGTGAAAGGCTTTAATGAGATTGGTCTCTTGAAATTTGGTTCACAATTGCATACGTATAATATAGTCAATGGGTGGAAATAAGATCAAAGCTATAAATTGGTTGATGATGTAAGTATCAAGGTTAGGTGAAAATTGATCAAAAGCAAACAAAGAGCCACAAACAGGCGCACGAACGGCCATTATAAAACATATAATTAGGGTTTTAAGATAGTTTATATAAATTAAATAAGAGTCCTAATATCATTAAAATAGGGTTTTAAACCTTTTCGAACTCTAAAATAAAAATATGAGATTAGGAAAGTTATTTAATAAATAAAAATAAAAATAAATTATATATAAAATCATAAAATATTCGGGTATTACACTAGGCTCCGCAGCAAAAGAAGGGTACTCTTCATCTAGGTGTTTCCACGCCTCTTCATCACTTGGATGAGACATAAGGCCATGAACTCGAGGATTATCTTTATGCCACCTCATCTGCTCCGCAGTAGATCTTGTTGCATATAATCTTTGTAATCTCGGACCTACAGGAAAGTAAATAAGAGTACTATGAGGAGAATTGTTGCCACTTTCTCTAAGTGTCTTATAACGACTTCCTTTGCAATATAGACATTCTTTGAGATCTTTGTGTTCCTTCCATAATAGCATACATCCATTTGGACATACATGAATCTTTTGATGCGGAAGTTCTGGCCCTTCAAGCAATTTCTTAGTCTTGTAAAAACTATCTTTCATTAAGGAAGCAACACCATCTATAGCTTTATGCGGAATATTATACTCGGACTTGATGTTTTCCATCCTTGCAGCTGCAGACAATACAACCAACTTGCAGCCATCATACAATGGCTCTTTCGCTGCCTTCAACACGTCAAAGAACTTCTTGTAACTAACATGTGGCTCTTCTTCAATATTTTCTAAACCACCTTCTAGTCCAAAGGCATCTAATACCACGTTTCTATATGGGTTCAATGCATCCTCGGTGGATATGGAACTGCTACTTTGGGATTCTCTTTGGAAGTGCAGTTCACCATGAAAAACCCATTGGAAATAGTTAGGCAAAAAACCATGCCTATAGAGATGCTCCTTAATGGTATCAAGATCTTGATAAGGAATATTTCGACACTGTGCACATGGACATTTCATCACACCATCTATCATGACATTCTCTTGTGTGGTAGCAAATGTAATAAATTCATTGACCTTTTCAGCAAAAGTTGGACTAAGGAATTTTCCTTCTAACCGTTTATACATCCATGCTCGATCCTCCCTCATTATATAGCAATTTCACTAAAAAATAAATGATACAAAAAGCATAGACAAAGTAAGTAAAGCACTTAGAAGAATGACATTCTTTTACGTCATTTAAGTGTTTAAGGTCATCAAAATGAAAATTATTGTTACCAAATAACATCATATGAGAAGAAGCGTTCCCATTTTCTACACGCTATTTCTAATGAACTTGAAAAGGCTTAATTCATGTTTAATATATGTATTTATAAATTCCTAAGAAAAGAAATCACAAAAAATAAATGTTATAAGGTTTTAAGGTCTTGTAGAACCAAAATCAAGCAAATTCGGCCAAAATGGGAAGAAGCGTTCCTATTTTCTACATGCTCCTTCTAATGAACTTATAAAGGCTTGAATCATGTCAAATATATGTATTTGTAACTTCCTAAGAAAATAAATAACAAAGAGAAAGCAATTAATAAGTTTTTAAGGTCTGATAGAACCGAAATCAAGCAAATTCAGGCAAAATGAGAAGAGGCGTTCTCATTTTCTACATGCACTTTCTAATGAACTTTAAAAGGCTTGATTCATGTCAAATATTTGTATTTATAACTTCCTAACAAAAGAAATCACAAAAACAATGGATTTTATAAGGTTTAAAGGTCTTGTAGAACCAAAATCAACCAAATTCGGCCCAAATGGGAAGAAGCGTTCCCATTTTCTACATGCTCTTTCTAATGAACTTATAAAGGCTTGAATCATGTTACATATATGTATTAGTAACTCCCTAAGCATAGAAATCACTAAGAAAAAGCAAGTTATAAGGTTTTAAGGTCCGGTAGAACCAAAATCAAGCGAATTCGGGCAAAATGAGAAGAAGCGTTCCCATTTTCTACATGGTCTTTCTAATGAACTTGAAAAGGCTTGATTTATGTCAAATATATGTATTCATAACTTCCTAAAAAAAGAAACCACAAAAAAAGGATGTTATAAGGTTTTAAGGTCTTGTAGTACCAAAATCAAGCATATTCGG
The DNA here is from genome assembly GCA_024500155.1 of Chenopodium formosanum. Taxonomy (NCBI): domain Eukaryota; kingdom Viridiplantae; phylum Streptophyta; class Magnoliopsida; order Caryophyllales; family Amaranthaceae; genus Chenopodium; species Chenopodium formosanum. The sequence continues at coordinate 23,606,435 of CM044861.1, forward strand.
GCAAAATAGTAAGAAGCATTCCCATTTTCTACATACTATTTCTAATGAACTTATAAATGCTTGAATCATGTCAAATATATGGATTTATAACTGCCTAAGAATAGAAATAAAAAAAAAGCAAGTAATAAGGTTTTATGGTCTTGTAGAACCGAATCAAGCAAATTCGAGCAACATGGGAAGAAGCATTCCCATTTTCGACATACTCCTTCTAATGAACATGAAAAGGCCTGAGTCATGTCAAATATATGTATTTATAACTTCATAAAAAAATGAATCACAAAAAAAAAGAATGTTATAAGGTTTTATGGTCTTGTAGAACCAAAATCAAGCATTTTCGGGCAAAATGCTAAGAAGCGTACCCATTTTCTACATGATCTTTCTAATAAACTTATAAATGCTTGAGTCATGTCAAATATATTTTTTTGTAAATTCCTAAGCATAGAAATCACAAAAACAAAGCAAGTTATAAGTTTTTAAGGTCTGGTAGAACCGAAATCAAGCGAATTAAGGAAAAATGAGAAGAAGCGTTCTCATTTTCTACATGCACTTACTAATGAACTTGAATAGGCTTGAGTCATGTCAAATATATGTATTTATAACTTCCTAACAAAAGAAATCTCAAAAAAAATGGATTTTATAAGGTTTAAAGGTCTTGTAGAACTAAAATTAACCAAATTCGGCCCAAATGGGAAGAAGCGTTCCTATTTTCTACATGCTCTTTCTAATGAACTTATAAAGGCTTGAATCATGTTAAATATATGTATTAGTAACTCCCTAAGCATAGAAAGCTCTAAGATAAAGCACGTTATAACGTTTTAAGGTCCGGTAGAACCGAAATCAACCGAATTCGAGCAAAATGAGAAGAATCGTTCCCATTTTCTACATGCTCTTTCTAATGAACTTGAAAAGGCTTAATTTATGTCAAATATATGTATTCATAATTTCCTAAAAAAAGAAATCACAAAAAAAGGATGTTATAAGAATTTAAGGTCTTGTAGTACCAAAATCAAGCATATTCGGGCAAAATAGTAAGAAGCATTCCCATTTTCTACATACAATTTCTAATGAACATATAAAAGCTTGAATCATGTTAAATATGTGGATTTGTAACTGCCTAAGAATAGAAATAAAAAAAAAAGCAAGTTATAAGGTTTTATGGTCTTGTAGAACCGAATCAAGCAAATTCGAGCAACATGGGAAGAAGCATTCCTATTTTCGACAAGCTCTTTCTAATGAACATGAAAAGGCTTGAAATGCTTGAGTCATGTCAAATATATTTTTTTGTAAATTCCTAAGCATAGAAATCACAAAAAAAAAGCAAGTTATAAGGTTTTAAGGTCTGGTAGAACCGAAATCAAGCAAATTAAGGCAAAATGAGAAGCGTTCCTATTTTCAACACACTCTTTCAAATAAACTTGAAAAGGTTTGATTCATGTCTAATATATGTATTTATAACTTCCTAAGAAAAGAACAAAAAAAAAAAGTATGTTATAGGGTTTAAAGGTGTTGTAGAACCAAAATCAAGCAAATTCGGCCAAAATGGGAAGAAGCATTCCCGTTTTCTACATGCTCCTTCTAATGAAATTATAAAGGCTTGAATCATATAAGATATATGTATTTGTAACTGCCTAAGCAAATAAATAACAAAGAGAAAGCAATTTATAAGGTTTTAAGGTCTGGTAGAATCCGAATCAAGCAAATTCAGGGAAAATGAGAAGAAGCGTTCCCATTTTCTATACGCTCATCCTAATGAACTTGAAAAGGATTGATTCACGTAAAATATATGTATTCATAACTGTGTAAGAAAATAAATCACAAAAACAAAGCATGTATTAAGGTTTTAAGGTCTTGTAGAACCAAAATCAAGCAAATTCGGGCAAAATAGTAAGAAGCATTCCCAAATTCCTTTTTTGCACCCCAAACTTACCCTAAATTTCATTTTCTAATCCTCAAAATTATTTATATGGTTATGGTTATGGAGATTTGGAGTGGTTTTTAGGGCTAGAAAAATGAGAAGAGTTGTTTTGGGGATGAAGGGAGATATCTAAGGTGATTTCGATGTATAATTAACCAAATTCTTTTCATCTTATTTTCATTAAGGATATACGGTGAATTTTTATTAAAACTTAGGGGTATATGGTGAATTTGAAAATTTTCATGGGTATATGGTGAATAAACAAAAAACTCAAGGGTATGTGGTGAAAAAGCCGTATTTATAAATTCCTAAGCAAATAAATAACAAAGCAAAGGCAAGTTATATGGTTTTAAGGTCTTGTAGAACCAAAATCAAGCAAATTCGGGCAAAATGGGAAGAAACGTTCCCATTTTCTACATGCTTTTTCTAATGAACTTATAAATGCTTGGATCATGTCAAATATATGTATTTATAACTCCATTAAAAGATAAATAACAAAAACAAATCAAGTTATGAGGTTTTAAGGTCTTGTAGAACCAAAATCAAGCAAAAGTTGGGTAAAATAGTAAGAAGCATTCCCAAATTCTACATGCTCTTTCTTATTAACTTATAATTGTTTGAATCATGTGAAATATATGTATTTATAAATGCATAAGCATAGAAATCATAAAAACAAAGCAATTTATAAGGTTTTAAGGTCTTGTAGAACTAAAATCAATCAAATTCGGGCAAAATAGTAAGAAGCATTCCTTTTTTCTACATGCTCTTTTTAATAAACTTGATACCTTCCTAACAATATAAATCACAAAAACAAAGCAAGATATAAGGTTTTAAGGTCTAGTAGAACAAAAATCAAGCAAATTCGGGCAAAAGAGTAAGAAGCCTTTCCATTTTCTACATGCTCTTTCTAATGAATTTATAAATTCTTGAATCATATAAAATATATGTATTTATAATTTTCTAAGCAAATAAATCACAAAAAAAAAAGCAAGTTATAAGGTTTTAAGGTGTTGTGGAGCCTAAATCAAGCAAATTTGGGCAAAATGGGAAAAAACGTACCCATTTTCCACATGCTCTTTCTAATGAACTTTAAAAGGCTTGATTCATGTCAGATATATGTATTCATAACTGCCTAACCAAAGAAATCACAAAAACCAAAGCAAGTTATAAGGTTTTAAGGTTTTGTAGAACCAAAATCAAGCAAATTCAGGCAAAATAGAAAAAAGCATTCTCATTTTCTACATGCTCTTTCTAATGAACTACAAAAAACTTGAATAATGTTAAATATATGTATTTATAATTCCTAATCACAGATATAACAAAAATAAAGCTAGTTATAAGGTTTTAAGGACAGGTAGAACCGAAACCAAGCAAATTCGAGCAAAATAGGAAAAAGCACCCATTTTTTACATGCTCTTTCTAATGAACTTGAAAAGGCTTTATTCATGTCAAATATATGTATTTATGATTTCTTAACAAAAGAAATCACAGAAAAAAAAGATGTTATAAGGTTTTAAAGTCTTGTAGAACCAAAATTAACCAAATTCGGCCCAAATGGGAAGAAGCGTTCCTATTTTCTACATGCTCTTTCTAATGAACTTATAAAGGCTTGAATCATGTTAAATATATGTATTAGTAACTCCCTAAGCATAGAAAGCACTAAGACAAAGTAAGTTTTAACGTTTTAAGGTCCGGTAGAACCGAAATCAACCGAATTCGACCAAAATGAGAAGAAGCGTTCCCATTTTCTACATGCTCTTTCTAATGAACTTGAAAAGGCTTTATTTATTTCAAATATATGTATTCATAACTTCCTAAAAAAAGAAAGCAGAAAAAAAAGGATGTTATAAGAATTTAAGGTCTTGTAGTACCAAAATCAAGCATATTCGGGCAAAATAGTAAGAAGCATTCCCATTTTCTACATACACTTTCTAATGAACATATAAATGCTTGAATCATGTTAAATATATGAATTTATAACTGCCTGCCTAAGAATAGAAATAAAAAAAAAGCAAGTTATAAGGTTTTATGGTTTTGTAGAACCGAATCAAGCAAATTCGAGCAACATGGGAAGAAGCATTCCCATTTTCGACATGCTCTTTCTAATGAACATGAAAAGGCCTGAGTCATGTCAAATATACGTATTTATAACTTTATAACAAAATGAATCACAAAAAAAAAGGATGTTATAAGGTTTTAAGGTCTTATATAACCAAAATCAAGCATTTTCGGGAAAAATGGTAAGAAGCGTACCCATTTTCTACATGCTCTTTCTAAAAAACTTATAAATGCTTGAGTCATGTCAAATATATTTTTTTATAAATTCCTAAGCATAGAAATCACAAAAAAAAAAGCAAGTTATAAGGTTTTAAGGTCTGGTAGAACCGAAATCAAGCAAATTAAGGCAAAATGAGAAGCATTCCTATTTTCAACACACTCTTTCTAATGAACTTGAAAAGTTTTGATTCATGTCTAATATATGTATTTATAACTTCCTAAGAAAAGAATCACAAAAAAGTATGTTATAGGGTTTTAAGGTGTTGTAGAACCAAAATCAAGCAAATTCGGCCAAAATGGGAAGAAGCGTTCCCGTTTTCTACATGCTCCTTCTAATGAAATGATAAAGGCTTGAATCATATAAGATATATGTATTTGTAACTGCCTAAGCAAATAACTAACAAAGAGAAAGCAATTTATAAGGTTTTAAGGTCTGGTAGAATCCGAATCAAGCAAATTCAGGGAAAATGAGAAGAAGCGTTCCCATTTTCTATACGTTCATCCTAATGAACTTGAAAAGGATTGATTCACTTAAAATATATGTATTAATAACTGCGTAAGAAAATAAATCACAAAAACAAAGCATGTATTAAGGTTTTAAGGTCTTGTAGAACCAAAATCAAGCAAATTCGGGCAAAATAGTAAGAAGCATTCCCAAATTCTACATGCTCTTTCTTAAGAACTTATAATTGTTTGAATCATGTGAAATATATGTATTTATAAATGCATAAGCATAGAAATCGCAAAAATTAAGCAATTTATAAGGTTTTAAGGTCTTGTAGAACTGAAATCAATTTAAATTCGGGCAAAATAGTAAGAAGCATTCTCTTTTTCTACATGCTCTTTTTAATAAACTTGAAAAAATTTGATTCATGTCAAATATATGTATTTATAACTTCCTAACAATATAAATCACAAAAACAAAGCAAGATATAAGGTTTTAAGGTCTAGTAGAACAAAAATCATGCAAATTCGGGCAAAATAGTAAGAAGCCTTTCCATTTTCTACATGCTCTTTCTAATGAATTTATAAATTCTTGAATCATATAAAATATATGTATTTATAATTTTCTAAGCAAATAAATCAAAAAAAAATAGCAAGTTATAAGGTTTTAAGGTGTTGTAGAGCCTAAGTCAAGCAAATTTGGGCAAAATGGGAAAAAGCGTACCCATTTTCCACATGCTCTTTCTAATGAACTTGAAAAGGCTTGATTCATGTCAAATATATGTATTTATAACTTCCTAACCAAAGAAATGACAATAACCAAAGCAAATTATAAGGTTTTAAGGTTTTGTAGAACCAAAATCAAGCAAATTCAGGCAAAATAGAAAGAAGCATTCTCATTTTCTACAAGCTCTTTCTAATGAACTAGAAAAAACTTGAATAATGTTAAATATATGTATTTATAATTCCTAATCATAGAAATAACAAAAACAAAGCAAGGTATAAGATTTTAAGGACTGGTAGAACCGAAATCAAACAAATTCGAGCAAAATAGGAAGAAGCACCCATATTTTACATGCTTTTTCTAATGAACTTGAAAAGGCTTGATTCATGTCAAATATATATATTTATAACTTCCTAAAAAAAGAAATCACAAAAACAAGGATGTTATAAGGTTTTAAGGTCTTGTAGAACCAAAATCAACCAAATTCGGCCTAAATGAACTTATAAAGGCTTGAATGATGTCAAATATATGTATTAGTAACTGGCTAAGCATAGAAATCACTAAGACAAAGCAAGGTATAAGGTTTAAAGGTCTATTAGAACAGAAATCAAGCGAATTCGGCCATATTGGGAAGAAGCGTTCCCATTTTCTACATGCTCTTTCTAATGAACTTGAAAAGGCTTGATTCATGTCAAACATATGTATTTATAACTTCCTAAGAAAAGAAATCACAAAAACATAGCATTTTATAAGGTTTTTAAGGTCTTGTAGAACCAAAATCAAGCAAATTCGGCCATAATAGTAAGAAGCATTCCCATTTTATACATGCTCTTTCTAATGAACTTATAAAATAATATATATTATTTTATCGCCTTCGTTTTATTGCTAAAAGTGATTGAACGATTATTAATTCCTTCTAATATTTCTTTTGTATAGAACAAGATGACTTGTTTTCGTTTTTATTTATTAAAACATATTATGTAAATTACTTCAATGACTCTTAATAAATTAGCAACAATTAATAACACAACTTTCTTCTAATGGCAACAAATTAAAATGTGATGTCATTTTAGCAAGAAATAGTAAAACAAGTGTCCCTAATAGCAACAACTAGAAATTTTTTTGCCAAACGATTTGTAAAATGGCATTGCTAAATGACAACAAATAAAAAATCTGTTGTCATCTAGCAACAACAACGAGACGGCTAATTTCTAATAGGAACAACTCAAAAATTTAGTGCCTCAATTTGATTCTAAATCGCTACAAATAAAAAATTAGTTGTCAAAATTTGTTGATATATGGAAACGAGACAAAATTGATGAAATTTAGCAACAACTAGTAAGACAACTTGTTTTCAATAGCAACAAAAACGAGATATATTGAATCAAATGAAAGTCAAATGCATTCAACAAAGGTAATTGGGTCAAATGAAAGTCAAACACATTGATACAAAGCTTTTTGAATCAAATAAAATTTAAATACAGTCAACAAAGCTAATTGAGTCAAATGAAAGTCAAACACATTCAACAACGCTTTTTAAATCAAATGAAAGTCAAATGCATTCAACAAAGACAATTGAGTCAAATGAAAGTCAAACATATTCAAACAAAGCTTTTTGAATCAAATGAAAGTCAAATGCATTCAACAAAGGTAATTGGGTCAAATGAAAGTCAAACACATTGATACAAAGCTTTTTGAATCAAATAAAACTTAAATGCATTCAACAAAGCTAATTGAGTCAAATGATAGTCAAACACATTCAACAACGCTTTCTAAATCAAATGAAAGTCAAATGCATTCAATAAAGACAATTGAGTCAAATGAAAGTCAAACACATTCAAACAAAGCTTTTTGAATCAAATGAAAGTCAAATGCATTCAACAAAGATAATTGAGTCAAATGAAAGTCAAACACATTCAAACAAATATTTTTGAATCAAATGAAATTAAAATGCATTCAACAAAGCTTTTTGACTCAAATGAAAGTCAAACACATTCAAACAAAGCTCTTTGAATCAAATGAAAGTCAAATGCATTCAACAAAGCTTATTGAGTCAAATGAAAGTCAAGTACTTTCAACAAAGCTTTTTGAATCAAATGAATGTAAAATGCAACAACTAGTAAGACGGCTAATTTCTAATAGGAACAATTCAAAAATTTGTTGCCTCAATTTGTTTCTAAATAGATACAAATAAAAAATTAGTTGATTGAATTTGTTGAAATATGAAAACAAGACAAAATTTGAGGAAATCTAGCAACAACTAGTAAAACAACTTGTATTCAAAAGCAACAAAATAGAGATATATTGAATCAAATGAAAGACAAATGCATTCAACAAAGGTAATTGGGTCAAATAAAAGTCAAACACATTCATACAAAGCTTTTTGAATCAAATAAAACTCAAATGCATTCAACCAAGCTAATTGAGTCAAATGAAAGTCAAACACATTAAACAACGCTTTTTGAACCAAATGAAAGTCAAATGCATTCAACAAAGATAATTAAGTCAAATGAAAGTCAAACTCATTCAAACAAAGGTTCTTGAATCAAATAAAGTCAAATGCATTCAACAAAGATTTTTAACTCAAATAAAAGTCAAACACGTTCAAACAAAGCTTTTTAAATCAAATGAAAGTCAAATGTATTCAACAAGGATAATTGAGTCAAATGACAGTCAAACACATTCATACAAAGCTTTTGGAATCATATGAAATTCAAATGCATTCAATAAAGGTAATTGAGTCAAATGAAAGTCAAACACTTTCAAACAAAGTTTTTTAAATCAAATCAAAGATAAATGCATTCATCATAGTTAATTAAGTCAAATGAAAGTCAAACACATTCAAACAATGCTTTTTTAATCAAATGAAAGTCAAATGCATTCAACAAAGCTAAATTGAGTAAAATGAAAGACAAACTCATTCAACAAAGCTTTTTGAACCAAATGAAAGTCAAACACATTCAAACAGAGCTTTTAAAATCAAGTGAAAGTCAAATGCATTCAACGAAGATAATTGAGTCAAATGAAAGTCAAACACATTCATACAAAGCTTTTTTAATCAAATGAAAGTAAAATGCATTCAACGAAGCTAATTGAGTCAAATAAAAGTAAAACACATTCAAACAAAGCTTTTTGAATTAAATGAAAGTGAAATGCAATTAACAAAGCTATTTAAGTCAAATGAAAGTCAAAACACATTCAAACAAAGCTTTTAAAATCAAGTGAAAGTCAAATGCATTCAACGAAGATAATTCAGTCAAATTAAAGTAATAAATATTCAAAAAAAGCTTTTTGAATCAAATGAAAGTCAAATGCATTCAACAAAGCTAATTAAGTCAAATGAAAGTCAAACGCATTCAAACAATGCTTTTTGAATCAAACGAAAGTCAAATGCATTCAACAAAGATAATTGACTCAAATGAAAGTCAAACACATTCAAACAAAGCAATTTGAATCAAATGAAAGTCAAACGCATTCAACAAAGATAATTGAGTCAAATGAAAGTCAAACACATTCAAACAAAGCTTTTTGAATCAAATTAAATTCAAATGCATTTAATAAAGCTTTTTGACTCAAATGAAAGTCAAACACATTCAAATAAAGCTTTTTAAATCAAATGAAAGTCAAATGCATTCAACAAAGTTTATTGAGTTAAATAAAGTCTAACACATTCAAACAATGCTTTTTTAATCAAATGAAAGTCAAATGCATTCAACAAATCTAATTGAGTAAAATGAAAGTCAAACTCATTCAACAAAGCTTGTTGAACCAAATGAAAGTCAAACACATTTAAATAAAGGTTTTAAAATCAAATGAAAGTCAAATGCATTCAACAAAGCTAATTGAGTAAAATGAAAATTAAACACATTCAACAAAGCTTTTTGAACCAAATGAAAGTCAAACACAATCAAACAAAGCTTTTTAAATCAAATGAAACTCAAATGCATTCAACGAAGCTAATTGAGTCAAATGAAAGTCAAACACATTCATACAAAGCTTTTTGAATCAATTGAAAGTCAATTGGATTCAAAAAGGATAATTGAGTCAAATGAAAGTCAAACACATTTAAACAAAGCTTTTTGAATCAAATGAAAGTCAAATGCGTTGAACAAAGCTAATTGACTCAAATGAAAGTCAAACACATACAAACAAAGCTTTTTATATTAAACGAAAGTCAAGTGCATTCAACAATGCTTTATAACTCAAATGAAAGTCAACACCTTCAAACAAAGCTTTTTGAATCAAATGAAAGTCAAATGCATTCAACAAACATAATTAAGTAATATGAAAGTCATACACATTCTAACAAAGCTAATTGAGTCAAATTAAAGTCCAACACATTCAATCAAAGCTTTTTGAATCAAATAAAAGTCAAATGCATTCAATAAAGATAATTGTGTCAAATTAAAGTCAAACACACACATACAAAGCTTTTTGAAACAAATGAAAGTCAAATGCGTTCAACAGAAATAATTGAGTCAAATGAAATTAAAACACATTCAAACAAAGCGTTTTATATCAAATGAAAGTCTAATGCATTCAACAAAGCTAATTGAGTCAATTGAAAGTCAAACACATTCAAACAATACTTTTTGAATCAAATGAAAGTCAAATGCATTCAACAAAGGTAATTGAGTCAAATGAAAGTGAAACTCATTCAAACAAAGCTTTTTCAATCAAATGAAAGTGAAACACATTCAAACAAAGCTTTTTGAATTAAATGAAAGTGAAATGCAATTAACAAAGCTAATTGAGTCAAATGAATGTCAAACACATTCATACAAAGCTAGTTGAGTTAAATGAAAGTCAAATGCAGTCTACAAAGCTAATTGAGACAAATGAAAGTCAAACACATTCAAACAATGCTTTTTGAATCAAACTAAAGTCAAATGCATTCAACAAAGCTAATTGAGTAAAATTAAAGTCAAACACATTGATAGAAAGCTTTTTGTATCAAATGAAAGTAAAATGCATTCAACAAAGCTAATTGAGTCAAATGAAAGTCAAACACATTCAAACATTGGTTTTTGAATCAAATGAAAGACAAATGCATTCAAGAAAGATAATTGAGTCTAATTAAAGTAAAACATATTCATACGAAGCTTTTTGAATCAAATGAAAGTCAAATGCATTCAACTAAGCTAATTGAGTCAAATGAAATTCAAACGCATTCAAACGAAGCTTTTTGAATCAAATGAAAGTAAAATGCATTCAACAAAGGTAATTGAGTCAAATAAAAGTCAAACACATTCAACAAAGCTTGTTGAATTAAATGAAAGTTAAATGTAATTAACAAAGCTAATTGAGTCAAATGAAAGTCAAACACATTATACAAAGCTAATTGAGTCAAATGAAAATTTTGTTTTTGCGAGATGTTGTAAGTCGGTAACCCAGCCTTCCATAATTGCTTTAACTCTTCAATAAGAGGTTGCAAGTACACATCGAGATTCCCTTTAGGATTCTTCGGAACTGGAATAATCAAACTTAGAAACATAAAAGGTTTCTTCATGCACAATTCAGGTGGAAGATTATAAGGAGTTAAAATGACCGGCCAACAAGAATATTGCCTTCCTGTCTTTCCAAACGGTGAAAATCCGTCGGTACAAAGACCTAGTCGGACATTTCTAGTTCCGCAGCAAAAGAAGGGTACTCTTCATCTAGGTGTTTCCACGCCTCTTCATCACTTGGATGAGACATAAGGTCATGAACTCGAGGATTATCTTTATGCCACCTCATCTGCTCCGCAGTAGATCTTGTTGCATATAATCTTTGTAATCTCGAGCCTATAGGAAAGTATATAAGAGCACTATGAGGAGAATTGTTGCCACTTTCTCTAAGTGTCTTATAACGACTTCCTTTGCAATATAGACATTCTTTGAGATCTTTGTGTTCCTTCCAAAATAGCATAAATCCATTTGGACATACATGAATCTTTTGGTGCGGAAGTTCTGGCCCTTTAAGCAATGTCTTAGTCTTGTAAAAACTATCTTTCATTACGGAAGCAACACCATCTATAGCTTTATGCGGAATATTATACTCGGACTTGATGTTTGCCATCCTTGCAGCTGCAGACAATACAGACAACTTGCAGCCATCATACAATGGCTCTTCCGCTGCCTTCAACATGTCAAAGAACTTCTTGTAACTAGCATGTGGCTCTTCATCAATATTTTCTAAACCACCTTCTAGTCCAAAGGCATCTAATACCATGTTTCTATATGGGTTCAATGCATCCTCGGTGGATATGGAACTGCTACTTTGGGATTCTCTTTGGAAGTACAGTTCACCAAGAAAAACCCATTGGAAATAGTTACGCAAAAAACCATGCCTATAGAGATGCTCCATAATGGTATCAAGATCTTGATAAGGAATATTTCGACACTGTGCACATGGACATTTCATCACACCATCTATCACGACATTCTCTTGTGTGGTAGCAAATGTAATAAATTCATTGACCTTTTCAGCAAAGGTTGGACTAAGGAATTTTCCTTCTAACCGTTTATACATCCATGCTCGATCCTCCCTCATTATATAGCAGTTTTACTAAAAAATAAATGATACAAAAATCATAGACAAACTAAGTAAAGCACTTAGAAGAATAAAATTCTTTTAGGTCATTTAACTATTTAAGGTCATCAAAATGAAAATTATTGTTACCAATTAACATCATATGAGAAGAAGCGTTCCCATTTTCTACACGCTATTTCTAATGAACTTGAAAAGGCTTGATTCATGTCTAATATATGTATTTATAAATTTCTAAGAAAAGAAATCACAAAAAATGCATGTTATAAAGTTTTAAGGTCTTGTAGAACCAAAATCAAGCAAATTCGGCCAAAATAGGAAGAAGCGTTCCTATTTTCTACATGCTCCTTCTAATGAACTTATAAAGGCTTGAATCATGTCAAATATATGTATTTGTAACTTCCTAAGAAAATAAATAACAAAGAGAAAGCAATTAATAAGGTTTTAAGGTCTGATAGAACCGAAATCAAGCAAATTCAAGCAAAATGAGAAGAAGCGTTCTCATTTTCAACATGTACGTTCTAATGAACTTGAAAAGGCTTGAGTCATGTCAAATATATGTATTTATAACTTCCTAAAAAAAGAAAGCACAAAAACAATGGATTTTATAAGGTCTAAAGGTCTTGTAGAACCAAAATCAACCAAATTCGGCCCAAATGGGAAGAAGCGTTCCCATTTTCTACATGCTCTTTCTAATGAACTTATAAAGGCTTGAATCATGTTACATATATGTATTAGTAATTTATAAAGCAAATTCGAGCAAAATAAGTAAAAGCACCCATTTTTTATGCTCTTTCTAATGAACTTGAAAAGGCTTTATTCATGTCAAATATATGTATTTATAATTTCCTAACAAAAGAAATCACAAAAGCAAAAGATGTTATAAGGTTTTAAGGTCTTGTAGAACCAAAATCAACCAAATTCGGCCCAAATGGTAAAAAGCGTTCCCATTTTCTACATGCTCTTTCTGATGAACTTATAAAGGCTTGAATTATGTCAAATATATGTATTAGTAACTGCCTTACCATAGAAATCACTAAAACAAAGCAAGGTATAAGGTTTTAAGGTCTAGTAGAACCGAAATCAAGCAAATTCGGGCATAATGGGAAGAAGCGTTCCCAATTTCTACATGCTGTTTCTAATGAACTTGAAAAGGCTTGAGTCATGTCAAATATATGTATTTATAACTTCCTAAGAAAAAAAATCACAAAAACAAAGCATTTGATAAGGTTTTAAGGTCTTGTAGAACCAAAATCCAGCAAATTCGGTCCAAATGGGAAGAAGCGTTCTCATTTTCTACATGCTCTTTCTAATGAACTGATAAAGACTTGAATCATGTCAAATATATGTATTTGTAACTGACTAAGCATAGAAATCACTAAGACCAAGCATGTTATAAGGTTTTAAGGTCTGGTAGAATCGAAATCAAGCAAATTCGGGCAAAATGAGAAGAAGCGTTCCCATTTTCTACATGCTCTTTCTAATGAACTTGAAAAGGCTTGATTCATGTCAAATATATGTATTTACAACTTCCTAAGAAAATAAATCACAAAAATAAAGCATGTCATAAGGTTTTAAGGTCTTGTAGAGCCAAAATTAAGCAAATACGGCCAAAATGGGAAGAAGCATTCCCATTTTTATAGATGCTCTTTCTAATGAATTTGAAAAGGCTTGAGTAATGTCAAATATATTCAGTTATAACTTCCTCACAAAAAAAATCACAAAAAGAAATCAATTCATAATGTTATAAGGTCTTGTAGAACCAAAATCAAGCAAATTCGTGTAAAATAGTAAGAAGCATTCCCATTTTCTACATGCTCTTTCTAATGAAATTATAAATTCTTGAGTCATGTCAAATATACATATTTATAACAGCCTAAGCAAATAAATAACAAAGAAAAAGCAAGTTATATGGTTTTAAGGTCTTGTAGAACCAAAATCAAGCAAATTCGGGCAAAATGGAAAGAAACGTTCCCATTTTCTGCATGCTCTTTCTAATGAGCTTATAAATGCTTGGATCATGTCAAATATATGTATTTATAACTCCATTAAAAAATAAATAACAAATGCAAATCAAGTTATGAGGTTTTAAGTTCTTGTAGAACCAAAATCAAGCAAATTTGGGCAAAATAGTAAGAAGCATTCCCAAATTCTACATGCTCTTTCTTATGAACTTATAATTGTTTGAATAATGTGAAATATATGTATTTATAAATGCATAAGCATAGAAATCGCAAAAACTAAGCAATTTATAAGGTTTTAAGGTCTTGTAGAACTGAAATCAATCAAATTCGGGCAAAATAGTAAGAAGCATTCTCTTTTTCTACATGCTCTTTTTAATAAACTTGAAAAAACTAGATTCATGTCAAATATATGTATTTATAACTTCCTAACAATATAAGTCACAAAAACAATGCAAGATATAAGGTTTTAAGGTTTAGTAGAACAAAAATCATGCAAATTCGGGCAAAATAGTAAGAAGCCTTTCCATTTTCTACATGCTCTTTCTAATGAATTTATAAATTCTTGAATCATATAAAATATATGTATTTATAACTTCCTAAGAAAAGAAATCACAAAAACAAAGCATTTGATAAGGTTTTAAGGTCTTGTAGAACCAAAATCAAGCAAATTCGGTCCAAATGGGAAGAAGCGTTCTCATTTTCTACATGCTCTTTCTAATGAACTGATAAAGACTTGAATCATGTCAAATATATGTATTTGTAACTGACTAAGCATAGAAATCACTAAGAGCAAGCATGTTATAAGGTTTTAAGGTCTGGTAGAACCGAAATCAAGCAAATTCGGCATTTTCTACATGCTCTTTCTAATGAACTTGAAAAGGCTTGATTCATGTCAAATATATGTATTTACAACTTCCTAAGAAAATAAATCACAAAAATAAAGCATGTCATAAGGTTTTAAGGTCTTGTAGAGCCAAAATTAAGCAAATACGGCCAAAATGGGAAGAAGCATTCCCATTTTTATAGATGCTCTTTCTAATGAATTTGAAAAGGCTTGAGTAATGTCAAATATATGCAGTTATAACTTCCTCACAAAAAAAATCACAAAAAGAAATCAATTCATAATGTTATAAGGTCTTGTAGAACCAAAATCAAGCAAATTCGTGCAAAATAGTAAGAAGCATTCCCATTTTCTACATGCTCTTTCTAATGAAATTATAAATTCTTGAGTCATGTCAAATATACATATTTATAACAGCCTAAGCAAATAAATAACAAAGAAAAAGCAAGTTATATGGTTTTAAGGTCTTGTAGAACCAAAATCAAGCAAATTCGGGCAAAATGGAAAGAAACGTTCCCATTTTCTGCATGCTCTTTCTAATGAGCTTATAAATGCTTGGATCATGTCAAATATATGTATTTATAACTCCATTAAAAAATAAATAACAAATGCAAATCAAGTTATGAGGTTTTAAGTTCTTGTAGAACCAAAATCAAGCAAATTTGGGCAAAATAGTAAGAAGCATTCCCAAATTCTACATGCTCTTTCTTATGAACTTATAATTGTTTGAATAATGTGAAATATATGTATTTATAAATGCATAAGCATAGAAATCGCAAAAACTAAGCAATTTATAAGGTTTTAAGGTCTTGTAGAACTGAAATCAATCAAATTCGGGCAAAATAGTAAGAAGCATTCTCTTTTTCTACATGCTCTTTTTAATAAACTTGAAAAAACTAGATTCATGTCAAATATATGTATTTATAACTTCCTAACAATATAAGTCACAAAAACAATGCAAGATATAAGGTTTTAAGGTTTAGTAGAACAAAAATCATGCAAATTCGGGCAAAATAGTAAGAAGCCTTTCCATTTTCTACATGCTCTTTCTAATGAATTTATAAATTCTTGAATCATATAAAATATATGTATTTATAACTTCCTAAGAAAAGAAATCACAAAAACAAAGCATTTGATAAGGTTTTAAGGTCTTGTAGAACCAAAATCAAGCAAATTCGGTCCAAATGGGAAGAAGCGTTCTCATTTTCTACATGCTCTTTCTAATGAACTGATAAAGACTTGAATCATGTCAAATATATGTATTTGTAACTGACTAAGCATAGAAATCACTAAGAGCAAGCATGTTATAAGGTTTTAAGGTCTGGTAGAACCGAAATCAAGCAAATTCGGCATTTTCTACATGCTCTTTCTAATGAACTTGAAAAGGCTTGATTCATGTCAAATATATGTATTTACAACTTCCTAAGAAAATAAATCACAAAAATAAAGCATGTCATAAGGTTTTAAGGTCTTGTAGAGCCAAAATTAAGCAAATACGGCCAAAATGGGAAGAAGCATTCCCATTTTTATACATGCTCTTTCTAATGAATTTGAAAAGGCTTGAGTAATGTCAAATATATGCAGTTATAACTGCCTCACAAAAAAAATCACAAAAAGAAATCAATTCATAAGGTTATAAGGTCTTGTAGAACCAAAATCAAGCAAATTCGTGTAAAATAGTAAGAAGCATTCCCATTTTCTACATGCTCTTTCTAATGAAATTATAAATTCTTGAATCATGCCAAATATACATATTTATAACAGCCTAAGCAAATAAATAACAAAGAAAAAGCAAGTTATATGGTTTTAAGGTCTTGTAGAACCAAAATCAAGCAAATTCGGGCAAAATGGAAAGAAACGTTCCCATTTTCTGCATGCTCTTTCTAATGAGCTTATAAATTCTTGGATCATGTCAAATATATGTATTTATAACTCCATTAAAAAATAAATAACAAATGCAAATCAAGTTATGAGGTTTTAAGGTCTTGTAGAACCAAAATCAAGCAAATTCGGGCAAAATAGTAAGAAGCATTCCCAAATTCTACATGCTCTTTCTTATGAACTTATAATTGTTTGAATAATGTGAAATATATGTATTTATAAATGCATAAGCATAGAAATCGCAAAAACTAAGCAATTTATAAGGTTTTAAGGTCTTGTAGAACTGAAATCAATCAAATTCGGGCAAAATAGTAAGAAGCATTCTCTTTTTCTACATGCTCTTTTTAATAAACTTGAAAAACTTGATTCATGTCAAATATATGTATTTATAACTTCCTAACAATATAAATCACAAAAACAAAGCAAGATATAAGGTTTTAAGGTCTAGTAGAACAAAAATCATGCAAATTCGGGCAAAATAGTAAGAAGCCTTTCCATTTTCTACATGCTCTTTCTAATGAATTTATAAATTCTTGAATCATATAAAATATATGTATTTATAATTTTCTAAGCAAAGAAATCACAAAAAAAAATAGCAAGTTATAAGGTTTTAAGGTGTTGTAGAGCCTAAATCAAGCAAATTTGGGCAAAATGGGAAAAAGCGTACCCATTTTCCACATGCTCTTTCTAATGAACTTGAAAAGGCTTGATTCATGTCAAATATATGTATTTATAACTTCCTAACCAAAGAAATGACAATAACCAAAGCAAATTATAAGGTTTTAAGGTTTTGTAGAACCAAAATCAAGCAAATTCAGGCAAAATAGAAAGAAGCATTCTCATTTTCTACATGCTCTTTCTAATGAACTACAAAAAACTTGAATAATGTTAAATATATGTATTTATTATTCCTAATCATAGAAATAACAAAAACAAAGCAAGTTATAAGATTTTAAGGACTGGTAGAACCGAAATCATACAAATTCGAGCAAAATAGGAAGAAGCACCCATATTTTACATGTTTTTTCTAATGAACCTTAAAAGGCTTGATTCATGTCAAATATATATATTTATAACTTCATAAAAAAAGAAATCACAAAAACAAGGATGTTATAAGGTTTTAAGGTTTTGTAGAACCAAAATCAACCAAATTCGGCCTAAATGATAAAAAGCGTTCCCATTTCCTGCTTTCATCTTTCTAATGAAATTATAAAGGCTTGAATGATGTCAAATATATGTATTAGTAACTGGCTAAGCATAGAAATCACTAAGACAAAGCAAGGTATAAGGTTTAAAGGTCTATTAGAACAGAAATCAAGAGAATTCGGCCATATTGGGAAGAAGCGTTCCCATTTTCTACATGCTCTTTCTAATGAACTTCAAAAGGCTTGATTCATGTCAAACATATGTATTTATAACATCCTAAGAAAAGAAATCACAAAAACATAGCATTTTATAAGGTTTTTAAGGTCTTGTAGAACCAAAATCAAGCAAATTCGGCCATAATAGTAAGAAGCATTCCCATTTTATACATGCTCTTTCTAATGAACTTATAACATAATATATATTATTTTATCGCCTTCGTTTTATTGCTAAAAGTGATTGAACGATTATTAATTCCTTCTAATATTTCTTTTGTATATAACAAGATGACTTGTTTTCGTTTTTATTTATTAAAACATATTATGTAAATTACTTCAATGACTCTTAATAAATTAGCAACAATTAATAACACAACTTTCTTCTAATGGCAACAAATTAAAATGTGATGTCATTTTAGCAAGAAATAGTAAAACAAGTGTCCCTAATAGCAACAACTAGAAATTTTGTTGCCAAACGTTTTGTAAAATGGCATTGCTAAATGACAACAAATAAAAAATCTGTTGTCATCTAGCAATAACAACGAGACGGCTAATTTCTAATAGGAACAACTCAAAAATTTAGTGCCTCAATTTGATTCTAAATAGCTACGAATAAAAAATTAGTTGTCAGAATTTGTTGATATAAGGAAACGAGACAAAATTAATGAAATTTAGCAACAACTAGTAAGACAACTTGTTTTCAATAGCAACAAAAAAGAGATATATTGAATCAAATGAAAGTCAAATGCATTCAACAAAGGTAATTAGGTCAAATGAAAGTCAAACACATTGATACAAAGCTTTTTGAATCAAATAAAACTTAAATACATTCAACAAAGCTAATTGAGTCAAATGAAAGTCAAAACACATTCAACAACGCTTTTTAAATCAAATGAAAGTCAAATGCATTCAACAAAGACAATTGAGTCAAATGAAAGTCAAACACATTCAAACAAAGCTTTTTGAATCAAATGAAAGTCAAATGCATTCAACAAAGGTAATTGGGTCAAATGAAAGTCATACACATTGATAAAAAGCTTTTTGAATCAAATAAAACTTAAATGCATTCAACAAAGCTAATTGAGTCAAATGATAGTCAAACACATTCAACAACGCTTTCTAAATCAAATGAAAGTCAAATGCATTCAACAAAGACAGTTGAGTCAAATGAAAGTCAAACACATTCAAACAAAGCTTTTTGAATCAAATGAAAGTCAAATGCATTCAACAAAGGTAATTGGGTCAAATGAAAGTCAAACACATTGATACAAAGCTTTTTGAATCAAATAAAACTTAAATGCATTCAACAAAGCTAATTGAGTCAAATGATAGTCAAACACATTCAACAATGCTTTATAAATCAAATGAAAGTCAAATGCATTCAACAAAGACAATTGAGTCAAATGAAAGTCAAACACATTCAAACAAAGATTTTTGAATAAAATGAAATTCAAATGCATTCAACAAAGATAATTGAGTCAAATAAAAGTCAGACACATTTAAACCAAGCTTTTTGAATCAAATGGAAGTCTAATACATTCAACATATCTTTTTAACTCAATTGAAAGTCAAACACATTCAAACAAAGCTTTTTGAATCTAATGAAAGTCAAATGCATTCAACGAAGCTTTTTGACTCAAATGAAAGTCAAACACATTCAAACAAAGCTCTTTGAATCAAATGAAAGTCAAATGCATTCAACAAAGGTAATTGGGTCAAATGAAAGTCAAACACATTGATACAAAGCTTTTTGAATCAAATAAAACTTAAATACATTCAACAAAGCTAATTGAGTCAAATGAAAGTGAAACACATTCAACAACGCTTTTTAAATCAAATGAAAGTCAAATGCATTCAACAAAGACAATTGAGTCAAATGAAAGTCAAACACATTCAAACAAAGCTTTTTGAATCAAATGAAAGTCAAATGCATTCAACAAAGGTAATTGGGTCAAATGAAAGTCAAACACATTGATACGAAGCTTTTTGAATGAAATAAAACTTAAATGCATTCAACAAAGCTAATTGAGTCAAATGATAGTCAAACACATTCAACAACGCTATCTAAATCAAATGAAAGTCAAATGCATTCAACAAAGACAATTAAGTCAAATGAACGTCAAACACATTCAAACAAAGCTTTTTGAATCAAATGAAAGTCAAATGCATTCAGCAAAGGTAATTGGGTCAAATGAAAGTCAAACACATTGATACAAAGCTTTTTGAATCAAATAAAACTTAAATGCATTCAACAAAGCTAGTTGAGTCAAATGATAGTCAAACATATTCAACAACGCTTTCTAAATCAAATGAAAGTCAAATGCATTCAACAAAGACAATTGAGTCAAATGAAAGTCAAACACATTCAAACAAAGCTTTTTGAATCAAATGAAAGTCAAATGCATTCAATATATCTTTTTAACTCAATTGAAAGTCAAACACATTCAAACAAAGCTTTTTGAATCAAATGGAAGTCTAATGCATTCAACATATCTTTTTAACTCAATTGAAAGTCAGACACATTCAAACAAAGCTTTTTGAATCTAATGAAAGCCAAATGCATTCAACAAAGCTTTTTGACTCAAATAAAAGTCAAACACATTCAAACAAAGCTCTTTGAATCAAATGAAAGTGAAATGCATTCAACAAAGCTTATTGAGTCAAATGAAAGTCAAATACTTTCAATAAAGATTTTTGAATCAAATGAATGTAAAATGCAACAACGAGTAAGACGGCTAATTTCTAATAGGAACAATTCCAAAATTTGTTGCCTCAATTTGTTTCTATATCGATACAAATAAAAAATTAGTTGATAGAATTTGTTGACATATGAAAACAAGACAAAATTTGAGGAAATCTAGCAACAACTAGTAAAACAACTTGTATTCAAAAGCAACAAAATAGAGATATATTGAATCAAATGAAAGACAAATGCATTCTACAAAAGTAATTGGGTCAAATAAAAGTCAAACATATTCATACAAAGCTTTTTGAATCAAATAAAACTTAAATGCATTCAACCAAGCTAATTGAGTCAAATGAAAGTCAAAAACATTAAACAACGCTTTTTGAACCAAATGAAAGTCAAATACATTCAACAAAGATAATTAAGTCAAATGAAAGTCAAACTCATTCAAACAAAGGCTCTTGAATCAAATAAAAGTCAAATACATTCAAAAAAGATTTTTAACTCAAATAAAAATCAAACACGTTCAAACAAAGCTTTTTAAATCAAATGAAAGTCAAATGTATTCAACAAGGATAATTGAGTCAAATGAAAGTCAAACACATTCATACAAAGCTTTTAGAATCAAATGAAAGTCAAATGCATTTAATAAAGGTAATTGAGTCAAATGAAAGTCAAACACTTTCAAACAAAGCTTTTTGAATCAAATCAAAGATAAATGCATTCATCATAGTTAATTAAGTCAAATGAAAGTCAAACACATTCAAACAATGCTTTTTTAATCAAATGAAAGTCAAATGCATTCAACAAAGCTAAATTGAGTAAAATGAAAGACAAACTCATTCAACAAAGCTTTTTGAACCAAATGAAAGTCAAACACATTCAAACAGAGCTTTTAAAATCAAGTGAAAGTCAAATGCATTCAACGAAGATAATTGAGTCAAATGAAAGTCAAACACATTCATACAAAGCTTTTTTAATCCAACGAAAGTAAAATGCATTCAACAAAGCTAATTGAGTCAAATAAAAGTAAAACACATTCAAACAAAGCTTTTTGAATTAAATGAAAGTGAAATGCAATTAACAAAGCTAATTGATTCAAATGAAAGTCAAAACACATTCAAACAAAGCTTTTAAAATCAAGTGAAAGTCAAATGCATTCAACGAAGATAATTAAGTCAAATTAAAGTCAAAAACATTCAAAAAAAGCTTTTTGAATCAAATGAAAGTCAAATGCATTCAACAAAGCTAATTAAGTCAAATGAAAGTCAAACACATTCAAACAATGCTTTTTTTAATCAAACGAAAGTCAAATGCATTCAACAAAGATAATTGACTCAAATGAAAGTCAAACACATTCATACAAAGCTTTTTGAATCAAATGAATGTCAAACACATTTAAACAAAGCATTTTGAATCAAATAAAAGTCAAACGCATTCAACAAAGATAATTGAGTCAAATGAAAGTCAAACACATTCAAACAAAGCTTTTTGAATCAAATTAAATTCAAATGCATTTAATAAAGCTTTTTGACTCAAATGAAAGTCAAACACATTCAAATAAAGCTTTTTAAATCAAATGAAAGTCAAATGCATTTTACAAAGTTTTTTGAGTTAAATAAAGTCTAACACATTCAAACAATGCTTTTTTAATTAAATGAAAGTCAAATGCATTCAACAAATCTAATTGAGTAAAATGAAAGTCAAACTCATTCAACAAAGCTTGTTGAACCAAATGAAAGTCAAACACATTTAAACAAAGGTTTCAAAATCAAATGAAAGTCAAATGCATTCAACAAAGCTAATTGAGTAAAATGAAAATAAAACACATTCAACAAAGTTTTTTGAACCAAATGAAAGTCAAACACAATCAAACAAAGCTTTTTAAATTAAATGAAAGTCAAATGCATTCAACGAAGCTAATTGAGTCAAATGAAAGTCAAACACATTCATAAAAAGCTTTTTGAATCAATTGAAAGTCAATTGCATTCAAAAAGGATAATTGAGTCAAATGAAAGTCAAACACATTCAAACAAAGCTTTTTGAATCAAATGAAAGTCAAATGCAGTGATCAAAGCTAATTGACTCAAATGAAAGTCAAACACATACAAACAAAGCTTCTTATATTAAACGAAAGTCAAGTGCATTCAACAATGCTTTATAACTCAAATGAAAGTCAACACCTTCAAACAAAGCATTTTGAATCAAATGAAAGTCAAATGCATTCAACAAACATAATTAAGTAATATGAAAGTCATACACATTCTAACAAAGCTAATTGAGTCAAATGAAAGTCCAACACATTCAATCAAAGCTTTTTGAATCAAATAAAAGTCAAATGCATTCAACAATGATTTTTGACTCAAATGAAAGTCAAGTAACTTCAAACAAAGCGTTTTGAATCAAATAAAAGTCAAATGCATTCAATAAAGATAATTGTGTCAAATTAAAGTCAAACACACACATACAAAGCTTTTTAAAACAAATGAAAGTCAAATGCGTTCAACAAAAATAATTGAGTCAAATGAAATTAAAACACATTCAAACAAAGCGTTTTATATCAAATGAAAGTCTAATGCATTCAACAAAGCTAATTGAGTCAATTGAAATTCAAACACATTCAAACAATACTTTTTGAATCAAATGAAAGTCAAATGCATTCAACAAAGGTAATTGAGTCAAATGAAAGTCAAGCACATTCTAACAAAGCATTTTCAATCAAATGAAAGTGAAACATATTCAAACAAATCTTTTTGAATTAAATGAATGTGAAATGCAATTAACAAAGCTATTTGAGTCAAATGAATGTCAAACACATTCATACAAAGCTAATTGAGTCAAATGAATGTCAAATGCAGTCTACAAAGCTAATTGAGTCAAATGAAAGTCAAAAACATTCAAACAATGCTTTTTGAATCAAACTAAAGTCAAATGCATTCAACAAAGCTAATTGAGTAAAATGAAAGTCAAACACATTGAAAGAAAGCTTTCTGTATCAAATGAAAGTAAAATGCATTCAACAAAGCTAATTGAGTCAAATGGAAGGCAAACACATTTAAACATTGGTTTTTGAATCAAATGAAAGACAAATGCATTCAAGAAAGATAATTGAGTCTAATGGAAGTAAAACATATTCATACAAAGCTTTTTGAATCAAATGAATGTCAAATGCATTCAACTAAGCTAATTGAGTCAAATGAAATTCAAACGCATTAAAACGAAGCTTTTTGAATCAAATGAAAGTAAAATGCATTCAACAAAGGTACTTGAGTCAAATAAAAGTCAAACACATTCAACAAAGCTTGTTGAATTAAATGAAAGTTAAATGTAATTAACAAAGCTAATTGAGTCAAATGAAAGTCAAACACATTATACAAAGCTAATTGAGTCAAATGAAAATTTTGTTTTTGCGAGATGTTGTAAGTCGGTAACCCAGCCTCCCAAAATTGCTTTAACTCTTCAATAAGAGGTTGCAAGTACACATCGAGATTCCCTTTAGGATTCTTCGGACCTGGAATTATCAAACTTAGAAACATAAAAGGTTTCTTCATGCACAATTCAGGTGGAAGATTATAAGGAGTTAAAATGACGGGCCAACAAGAATATTGCCTTCTTGTCTTTCCAAATGGTGAAAATCCGTCGGTACAAAGACCTAGTCGGACATTTCTAGGCTCCGCAGCAAAAGAAGGGTACTCTTCATCTAGGTGTTTCCACGCCTCTTCATCACTTGGATGAGACATAAGGCCATGAACTCGAGGATTATCTTTATGCCACCTCATCTGCTCCGCAGTAGATCTTGTTGTATATAATCTTTGTAATCTAGGGCCTACAGGAAAGTAGATAAGAGCACTATGAGGAGAATTGTTGCCACTTTCTCTAAGTGTCTTATAACGACTTCCTTTGCAATATAGACATTCTTTAAGATCTTTGTGTTCCTTCCAAAATAGCATAAATCCATTTGGACATACATGAATCTTTTTGTGCGGAAGTTCTGGCCCTTTAAGAAATGTCTTAGTCTTGTAAAAACTATCTTTCATTATGGAAGCAACACCATCTATTGCTTTATGCGGAATATTATACTCGGACTTGATGTTTGCCATCCTTGCAGCTGCAGACAATACAGAAAACTTGCAGCCATCATACAATGGCTCTTCCGCTGCCTTCAACATGTCAAAGAACTTCTTGTAACTAGCATGTGGCTCTTCTTCAATATTTTCTAAACCACCTTCTAGTCCAAAGGCATCTAATACCATGTTTCTATATGGGTTCAATGCATCCTCGGTGGATATGGAACTGCTAGTTTGGGATTCTCTTTGGAAGTGCAGTTCACCAAGAAAAACCCATTGGAAATAGTTAGGCAAAAAACCATGCCTATAGAGATGCTCCATAATGGTATCAATATCTTGATAAGGAATATTTCGACACTGTGCACATGGACATTTCATCACACCATCTATCACGACATTCTCTTGTGTGGTAGCAAATGTAATAAATTCATTGACCTTTTCAGCAAAGGTTGGACTAAGGAATTTTCCTTCTAACCGTTTATACATCCATGCTCGATCCTCCCTCATTATATAGCAGTTTCACTAAAAAATAAATGATACAAAAAGCATTGACAAACTAAGTAAAGCACTTAGAAGAATGACATTCTTTTAGGTCATTTAGCTATTTCAGGTCATCAAAATGAAAATTATTGTTACCAATTAACATCATATGAGAAGAAGCGTTCCCATTTTCTACACGCTATTTCTAATGAACTTGAAAAGGCTTGATTAATGTCTAATATATGTATTTATAAATTCCTAAGAAAAGAAATCACAAAAAATGCATGTTATAAAGTTTTAAGGTCTTGTAGAACCAAAATCAAGCAAATTCGGCCAAAATGGGAAGAAGCGTTCCTATTTTCTACATGCTCCTTCTAATGAACTTATAAAGGCTTGAATCATGTCAAATATATGTATTTGTAACTTTCTAAGAAAATAAATAACAAAGAGAAAGCAATTAATAAGGTTTTAAGGTCTGATAGAACCGAAATCAAGCAAATTCAGGCAAAATGAGAAGAAGCGTTCTCATTTTCAATATGTACGTTCTAATGAACTTGAAAAGGCTTGAGTCATGTCAAATATATGTATTTATAACTTCCTAAAAAAAGAAATCACAAAAACAATGGATTTTATAAGGTTTAAAGGTTTTGTATAACCAAAATCAACCAAATTCGGCCCAAATGGGAAGAAGCGTTCCCATTTTCTACATGCTCTTTCTAATGAACTGATAAAGGCTTGAATCATGTTACATATATGTATTAGTAACTCCCTTACCATAGAAATCACTAAGACAAAGCAAGTTATAAGGTTTTAAGGTCCGGTAGAACCGAAATCAAGCGAATTCGGGCAAAATGAGAAGAAGCGTTCCCATTTTCTACATGCTCTTTCTAATGAACTTGAAAAGGCTTGATTTATGATAAATATATGTATTCATAACTTCCTAAAAAAATAAATCACAAAAAAGGATGTTATAAGGTTTTAAGGTCTTGTAGTACCAAAATCAAGCATATTCGGGCAAAATAGTAAGAAACATTCCCATTTTCTACATACTATTTCTAATGAACTTATAAATGCTTGAATCATGTCAAATATATGGATTTATAACTCCCTAAGAATAGAAATAAAAAAAAGCAAGTTATAAGGTTTTATGGTCTTGTAGTACCGAATCAAGCAAATTCGAGCAACATGGGAAGAAGCATTCCCATTTTCGACATGCTCTTTCTAATGAACATGAAAAGGCCTGAGTCATGTCAAATATATGTATTAATAGCTTCATAACAAAATGAATCACAAAAAAAGGATGTTATAAGGTTTTAAGGTCTTGTAGAACCAAAATCAAGCATTTTCGGGAAAAATGGTAAGAAGCGTACCCATTTTCTACAAGCTCTTTCTAATAAACTTATAAATGCTTGAGTGATGGGAAGAAGAACGGTAGGTCGTTGGGCTACCACCCCACCCTATCAAACAAAATTTGTAACTTAACAAACCCCTATTTAGCGAGTGGTAAGTCAAGGTCGAACCCAAGGGAATGGAGATCAAATGCACGATGCCTAAATCAAGCTATTTCGAAGTCAAGAAGGGGTTTGAGGTTGAACTAAGGCTAAACTAGGTGATGCAAAAGCTTATATGAAATCAATCTAAAACACTAGGGCAATGGATCCACATGCAATCGTAATGGAAACGGTAATTTGGGAGGTTAAACCGACTAAGTCAAGTGATATGAAGGAAGATCATCATGTATCCAAAAGAGCATACTAAGATGGTTCACCTAGAGGTCTAACTAGCGTCAACTACGCTAAACACTACCTAGGGAACGTCACAAAGCACCTCAATCGTGAAATTGCAAGTTTACTAATCAATGGTCCGTATCATAGCAAGCTTACAATGCAATCTAGTGTATTAATCAAAGATGGCCAAACCTCAATTAATCACACACATGCACATGAAATATCAACTAAATTTAATCATATCATCAACTCTATCAATTATCCCCAAATTACACTAATCCATCATTCATACATGCTTCACCATTTCCCTAGCTAGGAAACTACTCACTAGCCATAGGAATTAAGATCAAAACTACAACAATCATCAATTTCATCATCAACATAATTGAAATCAAAGATTAAACCAACAATCAATCAAAATCAATCAAAATTAAATCAATAACCAAATCAATCATCAATAACATGGAAAAACTAATGAAATCAACTAAAATCAAACTTGTATTGAAATCAAGAAGAAGATCCTTACAAAACTTTGATCTAAAGATCAAATACAATGAGGAATCCTTGAGCAATCACCAAAAATCATGAGTTTCTCTCTCTAAAGTTCTTGAGTTTCTCTCTCTAAAATTCTCCCAAAAACTAACTATCAAATTCAATCTAAAACTAACTTCCTAAAAATAGGTAGAAATAACTATATATACAAAGAGTAGGTCGGTAATGACGCCCAAAAATAGACCCTCGTAAGTGCGGGCGCTCGGAGGAGAGAGAATGGCGCGCACGGGACACACTCAGACTGGTGCGCCCGCACGCACCTGGTGTGCGGCCGCACACGACCAATGTGCGGCCGCACACTCCCTTGGTGCACCCGCACCTGGCTGGGTCTTTCCCCCTTCATCTCTTCGTCCTAGCTCAAGTGGTGCACACATCCAGGATGATGATGATGGAGGACAAAGTAGGCAGGAACTTTCTTGAATTTCTTGAAGAGTATAAGCCATGAGGGAGGCATAAACAAAGCCTTGAAGCTTGCCCCTTGGATCCACCTTTGACTTGGAGCTTCTTGTACCTTCTTTAGGCATAAAAACAATAAAAACTCGTAGAGAGGAAGCTCGGGAATTCTTGGACAATCAATTACCACCTACAAACAAAAGATAAAAAGCAAGTAAAAGAGAAAAATAACAAGTAAACTAGAAAAAAGCATGAAATAGAGAAACTAACTACAAAAAGCATAAAATGAAGAAAACAAGAATAAAACTAAGGAAAACTAAAGAAAAGAGAGATAAAAACAAATAAAATCATCCAAAAAGGAACCAAATGAGTGCCAAAAATGTCACACATCATTGAGTCATGTCAAATATATTTTTTTGTAAATTCCTAAGCATAGAAATCACAAAAACAAAGCAAGTTATAAGGTTTTAAGGTCTGGTAGAACCGAAATCAAGCAAATTAAGGCAAAATGAGAAGAAGCGTTCTCATTTTCTACATGCACTTACTAATGAACTTGAAAAGGCTTGAGTCATGTCAAATATATGTATTTATAACTTCCTAACAAAAGAAATCTCAAAAACAATGGATTTTATAAGGTTTAAAGGTCTTGTAGAACCAAAATTAACCAAATTTGGCCCAAATGGGAAGAAGCGTTCCTATTTTCTACATGCTCTTTCTAATGAACTTATAAAGGCTTGAATCATGTTACATATATGTATTAGTAACTCCCTAAGCATAGAAATTACTAGTACAAAGCCAGTTATAAGGTTTTAAGGTCCGGTAGAACCGAAATCAACCGAATTCGAGCAAAATGAGAAGAAGTGTTCCCATTTTCTACATGCTCTTTCTAATGAACTTGAAAAGGCTTGATTTATGTCAAATATATGTATTCATAATTTCCCAAAAAAAGAAATCACAATAAAAAAGGATGTTATAAGGTTTTAAGGTCTTGTAGTACCAAAATCAAGCATATTCGGGCAAAATAGTAAGAAGCATTCCCATTTTCTACATACACTTTGTAATGAACATATAAATGCTTGAATCATGTTAAATATATGGATTTATAACTACCTAAGAATAGAAATAAAAAAAAAGCAAGTTATAAGGTTTTATGGTCTTGTAGAACCGAATCAAGCAAACTCGAGCAACATGGAAAGAAGCATTCCCATTTTCGACATGCTCTTTCTAATGAACATGAAAAAGCTTAAATCATGTCAAATATATGTATATATAATTTCATAACAAAATGAAAGTCAAATCCATTCAACAAACCTACTTGAGTCAAATGAAAGTCAAACACATTCAAACTAAGCTTTTTGAATCAAATGGAAGTAAAATGCCTTTATTAAAGCTAATTTAGTCAAATGAAAGTCAAACATTTTCAAACAAAGCTTTTCGAATTAAATGAAAGTAAAATGCAATTAACAAAGCTAATTGAGTCAAATGAAAGTCAAACACATTCATTTAAAGCTAATAGACTCAAGTGAAAGTCAAATGCATTCTACAAAGTTAATTTGAGTCTAATGATAGTCAAACAAATTCAAACAAAGCTTTTTGAATCAAATGACAATCAAATTCATTCAACAAAGCAAATTAAGTCAAATGAAAATCAAACACATTCAGACAAAGCTTTTTGAATCAAATGAATGTAAATTGCATTCATCAAAGCTAATTGAGTCAAATGAAAGTCAAACACATTCAAACAATGCTTTTTGATTCAAATGAAAGTGAAATGCATTCAACAAAGATAATTGTGTCAAATTAAAGTTAAACACATTCAAACAAAGTTTTTTGATTCAAACGAATGTCAAACACATTCAAACAAAGTTTTTTGAACCAAATGAAAGTCAAATGCATTCAACAAAGTTAATTGAGTCAAGTGAAAGTCAAACACATTCAAACAAAGCTTTTTGAATCAAATGAAAGTCAAATGCATTCAACAAAGATAATTGAGTCAAATGAAAGTCAAACACATTCAAACAAAGCTTTTTGAGTCAAAGGAAAGAAAAATGCATTCAACAAAACTAATTGAGCCAATTTAAAGTCAAACACATTCAAACAAAGCATTTTGAATTAAATGAAAATGAAATGCAATTAACAAAGCTAATTGAGTCAAATGAATGTTAAACATATTCAAACAAAGTTTTTGAACCAAATAAAAGTCAAATGCATTCCACAAAACTAATTGAGTTAAATGAAAGTCAAACACATTCAAACAAAGCTTTTAGAATCACATGAAAGTCAAATGCATTCAACAAAGCTTATTGAGTCAAATGAAAGTTAAACACATTCAAACAAAGCTTTTTGAATTGAATGAAAGTGAAATGTAATTATTAAAGCTAATTGAGTCAAATGAAAGTCAAACACATTCATACAAAGCTAATTGAGTCAAATGAAAGTCAAATGTATTCTACAAAGCTAATTGAGTCAAACGAAAGTAAAACACTTTCAAAAAAAGCTTTTTGAATCAAATGAAAGTCAAATGCATTCAACAAAGCTAATTGAGTCAAATGAAAGTCAAACACATTTAAACAATGCTTTTTAAATTAAATGAAAATCAAATGCATTCAACAAAGATAATTGAGTGAAATTAAAGTAAAACACATTCATACAAAGCTTTTTGAATCAAATGAATGTCAAACACATTCAAACAAAGCTTTTTAAAGTTAAATGAAAGTCAAATGCATTCAACAAAGCTTTTTGACTAAACTGAAAGTCAAAAACATTCAAACAAAGCTTTTTAAATCAAATTAAAGTAAAATGCATTTAACAAAGATAATTGTGTCAAATGAAAGTCAAACACATTCAAACAAAGCTTTATAAATTAAATGAAAGTCAAATGCATTCAATAAAGATATTTGAGTTAAATGAAAGTCAAACTCATTCATACCAAGCTTTTTAGTCAAATGCATTCAACAAACCTCTTTGACTCTAATGAAAGTCTAATAAATTCAAACAAAGATTTATGAATCAAATGAAAGTCAAATGCATTTAATAAAGATAATTAAGTCAAATGAAAGTCAAACACATTAATACAAAGCTTTTTGAATCAATTAAAAGTCGAATGGATTCAACAAAGATAACTGAGTGATATAAAAGTCAAACACATTCAAACAAAGTTTTTGAATCAAATGAAATTAAAATGCATTCAACAAAGCTAATTATATCAAATGAAAGTCAAAAACATTCTAACAAAGCTTTTATACTCAAATGAAAGTGAAATGCATTCAACAAAGATAATTGAGTCAAATGAAAGTCAAACACATTAAAACAAAGCTTTTTGAATCAAATTAAAGTCAAATGCATTCAACAAAGCTTTTTGACTCAAATGAAAGTCTAACACATTCAAACGAAGCTTTTTGAATCAAATGAATGTCAAATGCATTCAACAAAGCTAATTGAGTCAAATGAAAGTCAAACACTTTCAGCAAAGCTTTTAGAATCAAATGAAAGTAAAATACATTCAAACAAAGCTTTTTGAATCAAATGAAAGTCAAATACATTCAAACAAAGCTTTTTGAATCAAATGAAAGTGAATTGCATTCCACAATGCTAATGGAGTAAAATGAAAGTCAAACACATTCAACAAAGGTGATTGAGTCAAATGAAAGTCAAATACATTCAACAAAGCTAATTAAGTTAAATGAAAGTCAAACACATTCAAACAAAGTTTTTTGAATCAAATGAAAGTCAAATGCATTCAACAAAGCTAATTGAGTCAAATGAAGGTCAAACATTCAACAACACTTTTTAAATTAAATGAAAGTCAAATGCATTCAATAAATCTAATTGAGTCAAATGAAAGTCAAACACACTCAAACAAAACTTTTTGAATGAAATGAAAGTGAAATGCAATTAACAAAGCTAATTGAATTAAGTGAAAGTCAAACACATTCAAACAAAGCTTTTCGAATTAAATGAAAGTGAAATGCAACTAACAAAGCTAATATAGTCAAATGAAAATCAAACACATTCATACAAAGCTAAATGAGTTAAATGAAAGTCAAATGTATTCTACAAAGCTAATTGAGTAAAATGAAAGACAAACCCATTCAAATAAACCTTTTTGAATCAAAGGAAAGTCAAGTGCATTTAACAAAGATATTTGAGTCAAATGAATGTCAAACACATTCATACAAAGCTTTTTTAATCAAATGAATATCAAACACATTCAACAAACCTTTTTAAATTTAATGAAGGTGAAATGCAATTCACAAATCTAATTGAGTAAAATGAAAGACAAACACATTTATAAAAAGCTAATTGAGTCAAAAGAAAGTCAAATACATTCAACAAAGATAATTGAGCCAAATGAAAGTCAAACACATTCATACAAAGCTTTTTGAATCAAAAGAAAGTCAAATGCATTCAACAAAGCTAATTGCTTCAAATGAAAGTCAAACACATTCAAACAAAGCTTTTTGAATCAAATCAAAGTAAAATGCATTCATCAATACCATTTATATGAAATGAAAGTCAAACACATTCAAACAAAGCTTTTATAATCAAATGAAAGTTAAATGCATTCAACAAAGATAATTGAGTCAAATGAAAGTCAAATACATTAAAACAAAGGTTTTTGAGTCCAATTAAATTCAAATGCATTTAACAAAGCTTTTTGACTCAAATGAAAGTTAAACACATTCAAACAAAGCTTTTTGAATCAAATGAAAGTCAAATGCATTCAATAAAGATAATTGACTCAAATAAAAGTCAAACACATTCATTCAAAGCTTTTTGAATTAAATGAAAGTCAAAAGCATTCAACAAAGATAATTGAGTCAAATGAAAGTTAAACACATTCAAACAAAGATTTTTGAATCAAATAAAAGTCAATTGCATTCAAAAAAGATAGTTGAGTGAAATGAAAGTCAAACACATTAAAACAAAGCTTTTTGAGTCAAATGAAAGTTAAATGCATTCAACAAAGCTTTTTGACTCAAATGAAAGTTAAACATATTCAAACAAAGCTTTTTGAATCAAATTAAAGTCAAATGCATTCAACAAAGCTTTTTAACCCAAATGAAAGTTAAACATATTCAAACAAAGCTTTTTAAATCTAATGAAAGTCAAATGCATTCAGCAAAGATAATTGAACGAAATGAAAGTCAAACACATTCAAACAAAGCTTTTTGAGTCAAATGAAAGTCAAATGCATTCAACAAAGATATTTAAGTCAAAAGAAAGTCAAACACATTCATACAAAGTTTGTAGGATCTAATGAAAGTCAAATGCATACAACAAAGATAATTGAGCGAAATGAAACTCAAACACCTTTAAACAAGGCTTTTTGAAAATCAAATGCATTCAACAAAGATAATTGAGTCAAATTAAAGTCAAACACATTCAAACAAAGCTTTTTAAATCAAAAGAAAGTCAAATGCATTTAACAAAGATAATTGAGTCAAATGAAAGTCAAACGTATTCAAACAAAGCTTTTGAATCAAATGAAAGTCAACTGCATTCAATAAAGATAATTGACTTTAATGAAAGTCAAACACATTCATACAAAGCTTTTTGAATTAAATGAAAGTCAAACGCATTCAACAAAGATAATTGAGTCAAATGAAAGTCAAACACACTCTAACAAAACTTTTTGAATCAAATTAAAGTAAAATGCATTCAATAAAGCTAATTAAGTCAAACGAAAGTCAAACACATTCTAAAAAAGCTTTTTGAATCAAATGAAAGTAAAATGCATTCAACAAAGTTAATTGAGTCAAATAAACGTCAAATACATTCAAACAAATCTTTTTGTATTAAATGAAAATGAAATGCAATTAACAAAGCTAATTGAGTCAAATGAAATTTTATCATATTTTTACAAAGCTTTTTGAATCCAGAGAAAGTCAAATACATTCAACAAAGATAATTGAGTTAAATGAAAGTTAAACACATTCAAACAAAGCTTTTTGAATCAAATGAAAGTCAAATGCATTCAACAAACCTTTTTGACTCAAATAAAAGTCAAACACATTTAAACAAAGCTTTTTGAATCAAATGAGAGTCAAATGCATTCAATAAAGATAATTGAGTAAAATGAAAGTCAAACACATTCAAAAAAAGCTTTTTGAATCAAATGAAAGTCAAATTCATTCAACAAAGATTATTGAGTGAAATGAAAGTCAAACACATTCATACAAAGCTTTTCGAATCAACTAAATGTCAAATACATTCAAATAAAGGTTAATAAACCAAATGAAAGTCAAATACGTTCAACAAAGATAATTGAGTCAAATGAAAGTCAAACACATTCAAACAAAGCTTTTTGAGTCAAATGAAAGTGAAACGCATTCAACAAAAATTATTGAATTAAATGAAAGTCAAACACATTCAAACAAAGCTTTTTGAATTAAATCAAAGTGAAATACAATTAAGAAAGCTAACTGAGTCAAGTGAAAGTCAAATAAAAGTCAAACACATTCAAACAAATCTTTTTGTATCAAATGAAAGTCAAATGCATTCAACATGGATAATTGAGTTAAAAGAAAGTCACACACATTCATACAAAGCTTTATGAATCAAATAAAATTCAATTGCATTCAACAAAGCTAATTGTATCAAATGAAAGTCAAACACATTCAAACAAAGCTTTTTGAATCAAGTGAAACTGAACTGCATTCAACAAAGATAATTGAGTCACAAGAAAGTAAAAAACATTCAAACATTGCTTTTTGAATCAAAAGAAAGTCAAACACATTAAAAACAAAGCTTTTTGAGTCAAATGAAAGTCAAACACATTCAAAAAAAGCTTTTTGACTCAAATGAAAGTCAAACATATTCAAAGAAATCTTTTTGAATCAAATGAAAGTCAAATGCATTCAATAAAGATAATTCACTTAAATGAAAATCAAACACATTAAAAAAAAGCTTTTTGAATCAAATTAAAGTCAAATGCATTAAACAAACCTTTTTAAATAAAATGAGACTCAAATGCATTCAATAAAGATAATTGAGTCAAATGAAAGTCAAACACATTCATACAAAGCTTTTTGAATCTAATGCAAGTCAAATGCAATCAACAAAGATAATTGAACGAAATGAAAGTCAAACACATTCAAACAAAGCTTTTTGAATCAAATGAAAGTCAAATGCATTCAACAAAGATAATTAAGTCAAAGGAAAGTCAAACACATTCATACAAAGTTTGTAGAATCTAATGCAAGTCAAATGCATATAATAAAGATAATTGAGCGAAATGAAAGTCAAACACCTTCAAACAAAGCTTTTTGAATAAAATAAAAATCAAATGCATTCAACAAAGATAATTGAGTCAAATAAAAGTCAAACACATTCAAACAAAGCTTTTAGAATCAAATGAAAGTCAAATGCATTCAACAAAGATAATTAAGTCAAATGAAAGTCAAACACATTCAAACAAAGCTTTTTGAATCAAATGAAAGTAAAATGCATTCAACGAAGCTAATTGAGTCAAATGAAAGTCAAACACATTCAAACAAAGTTTTTTGAACAAATGAAAGTAAAATGCCTTTATTAAAGCTAATTTAGTCAAATGAAATTCAAACATTTTCAAACAAAGCTTTTCGAATTAAATGAAAGTAAAATGCAATTAACAAAGCTAATTGAGTCAAATGAAAGTCAACCACATTCATTTAAAGCTAATTGACTCAAGTGAAAGTCAAATGCATTCTACAAAGTTAATTTGAGTCCAATGATAGTCAAACAAATTCAAACAAAGCTTTTTGAATCAAATGACAATCAAATTCATTCAACAAAGCTAATTAAGTCAAATGAAATCAAACACATTCAAACAAAGCTTTTTGAATCAAATGAAAGTAAATTGCATTCATCAAAGGTAATTGAGTCAAATGAAAGTCAAACACATTCAAACAATGCTTTTTGATTCAAATGAAAGTGAAATGCATTCAACAAAGATAATTGTGTCAAATTAAAGTTAAACACATTCAAACAAAGTTTTTTGATTCAAACGAATGTCAAACACATTCAAACAAAGTTTTTTGAACCAAATGAAAGTCAAATGCATTCAACAAAACTAATTGAGTCAAGTGAAAGTCAAACACATTCAAACAAAGCTTTTTAAATCAAATGAAAGTCAAATGCATTCAACAAAGATAATTGAGTCAAATGAAAATCAAACACATTCAAACAAATCTTTTTGAATTAAATGAAAGTCAAAAACATTCAACAAAGCTTAGTTAGTTAAATGAAAGTCAAACACATTCAAACAACGCTTTTTGAATCAAAGGAAAGAAAAATGCATTCAACAAAACTAATTGAGCCAATTTAAAGTCAAACACATTCAAACAAAGCTTTTTGAATTAAATGAAAGTGAAATGCAATTAACAAAGCTAATTGAGTCAAATGAATGTTAAATACATTCAAACAAAGTTTTTGACCAAACGAAAGTCAAATGCATTCCACAAAACCAATTGAGTTAAATGAAAGTCAAATACATTCAAACAAAGCTTTTAGAATCACATGAAAGTCAAATGCATTCAACAAAGCTTATTGAGTCAAATGAAAGTTAAACACATTCAGACAAAGCTTTTTGAATTGAATGAAAGTGAAATGTAATTATTAAAGCTAATTGAGTCAAATGAAAGTCAAACACATTCATACAAAGCTAATTGATTCAAATGAAAGTCAAATATATTCTACAAAGCTAATTGAGTCAAACGAATGTAAAACACTTTCAAAAAAAGCTTTTTGAATCAAATGAAAGTCAAATGCATTCAACAAAGCTAATTGAGTCAAATGAAAGTCAAACACATTTAAACAATGCTTTTTAAATTAAATGAAAATCAAATGCATTCAACAAAGATAATTGAGTCAAATGAAAGTCAAACACATTCAAACAAAGCTTTTTGTGTCAAAGGAATGAAAAATGCATTCAACAAAACTAATTGAGCCAATTTAAAGTCAAACACATTCAAACAAAGCTTTTTGAATTAAATGAAAATGAAATGCAATTAACAAAGCTAATTGAGTCAAATGAATGTTAAACATATTTAAACAAAGTTTTTGAACCAAATAAAAGTCAAATGCATTCCACAAAACTAATTGAGTTAAATGAAAGTTAAACACATTCAAACAAAGCTTTTAGAATCACATGAAAGTCAAATGCATTCAACAAAGCTTATTGAGTCAAATGAAAGTTAAACACATTCAAACAAAGCTTTTTGAATTGAATGAAAGTGAAATGTAATTATTAAAGCTAATTAAGTCAAACGAAAGTCAAACACATTCATACAAAGCTAATTGAGTCAAATGAAAGTCAAATGTATTCTACAAAGCTAATTGAGTCAAACGAAAGTAAAACACTTTCAAAAAAAGCTTTTTGAATCAAATGAAAGTCAAATGCATTCAACAAAGCTAATTGAGTCAAATGAAAGTCAAACACATTTAAACAATGCTTTTTAAATTAAATGAAAATCAAATGCATTCAACAAAGATAATTGAGTCAAATTAAAGTAAAACACATTCATACAAAGCTTTTTGAATCAAATGAATGTCAAATTCATTCAACAAAGATAATTGAGTCTAATAAAAATCAATCACATTCAAACAAAGCTTTATGAATCAAATGAAAGTCTAATGCATTCAACAGAGATAATTGAGTCAAATGAAAGTCAAAAACATTCAAACAAAGCTTTTTGAAATAAATGAATGTGAAATCCAATTAACAACGCTAATTGAGTCAAATGAATGTCAACCATTTTCAAACAAAGCTTTTTGAACCTAATGAAAGTCAAATGCATTCTACAAAGCTAATTGAGTTAAATGAAAGTAAAACACATTCAAATAAAGCTTTCAGAATCAAATGAAAGTCAAATGCATTCAAAAAAGATAATTGAGTCAAATGAAAGTCAAGCACATTTATACAAATTGTTTTGAATCAAATTAATGTCAAACACATTCAAACAAAGCTTTTTGAAACAAATGAAAGTCAAATTCATTCAACAAAGATAATAGAGTCAAATAAAAGTCAAACACATTCAAACAAAGCTTTTAAAATCATATGAAAGTCAAATGCATTCAACGAAACTAATTGATTCGAATGAAAGTCAACCACATTCAAGCACAGCTTTTGATTGAATCAAAAGAAAATGAAATGCGTTCAATAAAGCTAATTAAGTCAAATTAAAGTCAAAACACATTCAAATAATGCTTTTTAAATCAAATGAAAATCAAATGCATTCATCAAAGCTACTTGAATCAAATGAAAGTCAAACAAAGCTTTTTGAATCAAATGAAAGTCAAATGCATACAACATAGTTTATTGAGCCAAATGAAAGTCAAACACATTCAAACAATGCTTTTTTAATCAAATGAAAGTCAAATGCATTCAACAAAGATAATTGAGTCAAATGAAAGTCAAACACATTCATACAAAGCTTTTTGAATCAAATGAATGTCAAACACATTCAAACAAAGCTATTGAAAACAAATGAAAGTCAAATTCATTCAACAAAGATAATTGAGTCTAATAAAACTCAAACACATTCAAATAAAGCTTTTGAATCAAATGAAAGTCAAATGCATTCAACAAAGATAATTGAGTCAAATGAAAGTCAAACACATTCAAACAAAGCTTTTTGAATTAAATGAACGTGAAATGCAATTAACAAAGTTAATTGAGTCAAATGAATGAAAACCATATTCAAACAAAGCTTTTTGAACCTAATGAAAGTCAAATGCATTCTACAAAGCTAATTGAGTCAAATGAAAGTCAAACACAGTTTTTTGAGTCAAATGAAAGTCAAATGCATTCAACAAAGTTAATTGAGCCAAATGAAAGTCAAACACATTCAAACAATGCTTTTTTAATCAAATGAAAGTCAAATGCATTCAACAAAGCTTATTGAGTCAAATGAAAGTCAAACACATTTAAACAATGCCTTTTAAATTAAATGAAAGTCAAATGCATTCAACAAAGATAATTGAGTCAAATGAAAGTCAAACACATTCATACAAAGCTTTTTGAATCAAATGAATGTCAAACACATTCAAACAAAGCTATTTAAAACAAATGAAAGTCAAATTCATTCAACAAAGATAACTGATTCTAATAAAAGTCAAACACATTCAAACAAAGCTTTGTGAATCAAATTAAAGTTAAAAGCATTCAACAAAGCTAATTTAGTCAAATGAAAGTCAAACATATTCATACAAAGGTTTTTGAATCAAATGAAAGTCAAACACATTCAACAAAGATAATTGAGTCAAATAAAAGTCAAACACATTAAAACAAAGCTTTTTGAATGAAATTAAAGTCAATTACATTCAACAAAGCTTTTTGACTCAAATGAAAGTCAAACATATTCTAACAAAGCTTTTTGAATCAAATGAAAGTGAAATACATTCAATAAACATAATTGACTCAAATGAAAATCAAACACATTTATATAAAGCTTTTTGAATCAAATGAAAGTCAAACGCATTCAACAAAGATAATTGAGTCAAATGAAAGTCAAACACAATCAAAAATCCTTTTTGAATCAAATGAAAGTAAAATGCATTCAACAAAGATAATTTAGTCAAATGAAAGTTAAACACATTCATACGAAGCATTTTGAATCAAATGAATGTCAAACACATTTAAACAAAGCTTCTGAACCAAATAAAATTTAAATGCATTTAACAATGACATTTAAGTCAAATGAAAGTAAAACGCATTCAAACAAAGCTTTTTGAGTTAAATGAAAGTCAAATGCATTCAACAAAGCTTTTTGACTAAAATGAAAGTCAAAAACATTCAAACAAAGCTTTTTAAATCAAATTAAAGTAAAATGCATTTAACAAAGATAATTGTGTCAAATGAAAGTCAAACACATTCAAACAAAGCTTTATAAATTAAATGAAAGTCAAATGCATTCAATAAAGATATTTGAGTTAAATGAAAGTCAAACTCATTCATACCAAGCTTTTTAGTCAAATGCATTCAACAAAGCTCTTTGACTCTAATGAAAGTCTAATAAATTCAAACAAAGATTTATGAATCAAATGAAAGTCAAATGCATTCAATAAAGATAATTAAGTCAAATGAAAGTCAAACACATTAATACAAAGCTTTTTTAATC
Source organism: Chenopodium formosanum (assembly GCA_024500155.1). Classification (NCBI taxonomy): domain Eukaryota; kingdom Viridiplantae; phylum Streptophyta; class Magnoliopsida; order Caryophyllales; family Amaranthaceae; genus Chenopodium; species Chenopodium formosanum. The sequence continues at coordinate 23,646,376 of CM044861.1, forward strand.
AATTAAAAGTCGAATGGATTCAACAAAGATAACTGAGTGATATAAAAGTCAAACACATTCAAACAAAGTTTTTGAATCAAATGAAATTAAAATGCATTCAACAAAGCTAATTATATCAAATGAAAGTCAAACACATTCTAACAAAGCTTTTACACTCAAATTAAAGTGAAATGCATTCAACAAAGCTTTTTGACTCAAATGAAAGTCTAACACATTCAAACGAAGCTTTTTGAATCAAATTAAAGTCAAATGCATTCAACAAAGCTTTTTGACTCAAATGAAAGTCTAACACATTCAAACGAAGCTTTTTGAATCAAATTAAAGTCAAATGCATTCAACAAAGCTTTTTGACTCAAATGAAAGTCTAACACATTCAAACGAAGCTTTTTGAATCAAATGAATGTCAAATGCATTCAACAAAGGTAATTGAGTCAAATGAAAGTCAAACACTTTCAGCAAAGCTTTTAGAATCAAATGAAAGTCAAATACAATCAAACAAAGCTTTTTGAATCAAATGAAAGTCAAATACATTCAAACAAAGCTTTTTGAATCAAATGAAAGTGAATTGCATTCCACAATGCTAATGGAGTAAAATGAAAGTCAAACACAATCAACAAAGGTGATTGAGTCAAATGAAAGTCAAATACATTCAACAAAGCTAATTAAGTTAAATGAAAGTCAAACACATTCAAACAAAGTTTTTTGAATCAAATGAAAGTCAAATGCATTCAACAATGCTAATTGAGTCAAATGAAGGTCAAACATTCAACAACACTTTTTAAATTAAATGAAAGTCAAATGCATTCAACAAATCTAATTGAGTCAAATGAAAGTCAAACACACTCAAACAAAACTTTTTGAATGAAATGAAAGTGAAATGCAATTAACAAAGCTAATTGAATTAAGTGAAAGTCAAACACATTCAAACAAAGCTTTTCGAATTAAATGAAAGTGAAATGCAACTAACAAAGCTAATATAGTCAAATGAAAATCAAACACATTCATACAAAGCTAAATGAGTTAAATGAAAGTCAAATGTATTCTACAAAGCTAATTGAGTAAAATGAAAGACAAACCCATTCAAATAAACCTTTTTGAATCAAAGGAAAGTCAAGTGCATTTAACAAAGATATTTGAGTCAAATGAAAGTCAAACACATTCATACAAAGCTTTTTTAATGAAATGAATATCAAACACATTCAACAAACCTTTTTAAATTTAATGAAAGTGAAATGCAATTCACAAATCTAATTGAGTAAAATGAAAGACAAACACATTTATAAAAAGCTAATTGAGTCAAAAGAAAGTCAAATGCATTCAACAAAGATAATTGAGCCAAATGAAAGTCAAACACATTCATACAAAGCTTTTTGAATCAAAAGAAAGTCAAACGCATTCAACAAAGCTAATTGCTTCAAATGAAAGTCAAACACATTCAAACAAAGCTTTTATAATCAAATGAAAGTTAAATGCATTCAACAAAGATAATTGAGTCAAATGAAAGTCAAATACATTAAAACAAAGCTTTTTGAGTCCAATTAAATTCAAATGCATTTAACAAAGCTTTTTGACTCAAATGAAAGTTAAACACATTCAAACAAAGCTTTTTGAATCAAATGAAAGTCAAATGCATTCAATAAAGATAATGGACTCAAATAAAAGTCAAACACATTCATTCAAAGCCTTTTGAATTAAATGAAAGTCAAAAGCATTCAACAAAGATAATTGAGTCAAATGAAAGTCAAACACATTCAAACAAAGATTTTTGAATCAAATGAAAGTCAATTGCATTCAAAAAAGATAGTTGAGTGAAATGAAAGTCAAACACATTAAAACAAAGCTTTTTGAGTCAAATGAAAGTTAAATGCATTCAACAAAGCTTTTTAACCCAAATGAAAGTTAAACATATTAAAACAAAGCTTTTTCAATCTAATGAAAGTCAAATGCATTCAGCAAAGATAATTGAACGAAATGAAAGTCAAACACATTCAAACAAAGCTTTTTGAGTCAAATGAAAGTCAAATGCATTCAACAAATATATTTATGTCAAAGGAAAGTCAACACACATTCATACAAAGTTTGTAGGATCTAATGAAAGTCAAATGCATACAACAAAGATAATTGAGAGAAATGAAAGTCAAACACCTTTGAACAAGGCTTTTTGAAAATCAAATGCATTCAACAAAGATAATTGAGTCAAATTAAAGTCAATCACATTCAAACAAAGCTTTTTGAATCAAAAGAAAGTCAAATGCATTTAACAAAGATAATTGAGTCAAATGAAAGTCAAACGTATTCAAACAAAGCTTTTGAATCAAATAAAAGTCAACTGCATTCAATAAAGATAATTGACTTTAATGAAAGTCAAACACATTCATACAAAGCTTTTTGAATTAAATGAAAGTCAAACGCATTCAACAAAGATAATTGAGTCAAATGAAAGTCAAACACACTCTAACAAAGCTTTTTGAATCAAATGAAAGTAAAATGCATTCAATAAAGCTAATTAAGTCAAATGAAAGTCAAACACATTCTAAAAAAGCTTTTTGAATCAAATGAAAGTAAAATGCATTCAACAAAGTTAATTGATCAAATAAACGTCAAATACATTCAAACAAATCTTTTTGAATTAAATGAAAATAAAATGCAATTAACAAACCTAATTGAGTCAAATGAAATTTTATCATATTTTTACAAAGCTTTTTGAATCCAGAGAAAGTCAAATACATTCAACAAAGATAATTGAGTTAAATGAAAGTTAAACACATTCAAACAAAGCTTTTTGAATCAAATGAAAGTCAAATGCATTCAACAAACCTTTTTGACTCAAATAAAAGTCAAACACATTTAAACAAAGCTTTTTGAATCAAATGAGAGTCAAATGCATTCAATAAAGATAATTGAGTAAAATGAAAGTCAAACACATTCAAAAAAAGCTTTTTGAATCAAATGAAAGTCAAATTCATTCAACAAAGATTATTGAGTGAAATGAAAGTCAAACACATTCATACAAAGCTTTTCGAATCAACTAAATGTCAAATACATTCAAATAAAGGTTAATAAACCAAATGAAAGTCAAATACGTTCAACAAAGATAATTGAGTCAAATGAAAGTCAAACACATTCAAACAAAGCTTTTTGAGTCAAATGAAAGTGAAACGCATTCAACAAAAATTATTGAATTAAATGAAAGTCAAACACATTCAAACAAAGCTTTTTGAATTAAATCAAAGTGAAATACAATTAAGAAAGCTAACTGAGTCAAGTGAAAGTCAAATAAAAGTCTAACACATTCAAACAAATCTTTTTGTATCAAATGAAAGTCAAATGCATTCAACATGGATAATTGAGTTAAAAGAAAGTCACACACATTCATACAAAGCTTTATGAATCAAATAAAATTCAATTGCATTCAACAAAGCTAATTGTATCAAATGAAAGTCAAACACATTCAAACAAAGCTTTTTGAATCAAGTGAAACTGAACTGCATTCAACAAAGATAATTGAGTCACAAGAAAGTAAAAAACATTCAAACATTGCTTTTTGAATCAAAAGAAAGTCAAACACATTAAAAACAAAGCTTTTTGAGTCAAATGAAAGTCAAACACATTCAAAAAAAGCTTTTTGACTCAAATGAAAGTCAAACATATTCAAAGAAATCTTTTTGAATCAAATGAAAGTCAAATGCATTCAATAAAGATAATTCACTTAAATGAAAATCAAACACATTAAAAAAAAGCTTTTTGAATCAAATTAAAGTCAAATGCATTAAACAAACCTTTTTAAATAAAATGAGACTCAAATGCATTCAATAAAGATAATTGAGTCAAATGAAAGTCAAACACATTCATACAAAGCTTTTTGAATCTAATGCAAGTCAAATGCAATCAACAAAGATAATTGAACGAAATGAAAGTCAAACACATTCAAACAAAGCTTTTTGAATCAAATGAAAGTCAAATGCATTCAACAAAGATAATTAAGTCAAAGGAAAGTCAAACACATTCATACAAAGTTTGTAGAATCTAATGCAAGTCAAATGCATATAATAAAGATAATTGAGCGAAATGAAAGTCAAACACCTTCAAACAAAGCTTTTTGAATAAAATAAAAATCAAATGCATTCAACAAAGATAATTGAGTCAAATAAAAGTCAAACACATTCAAACAAAGCTTTTAGAATCAAATGAAAGTCAAATGCATTCAACAAAGATAATTAAGTCAAATGAAAGTCAAACACATTCAAACAAAGCTTTTTGAATCAAATGAAAGTAAAATGCATTCAACGAAGCTAATTGAGTCAAATGAAAGTCAAACACATTCAAACAAAGTTTTTTGAACAAATGAAAGTAAAATGCCTTTATTAAAGCTAATTTAGTCAAATGAAATTCAAACATTTTCAAACAAAGCTTTTCGAATTAAATGAAAGTAAAATGCAATTAACAAAGCTAATTGAGTCAAATGAAAGTCAACCACATTCATTTAAAGCTAATTGACTCAAGTGAAAGTCAAATGCATTCTACAAAGTTAATTTGAGTCCAATGATAGTCAAACAAATTCAAACAAAGCTTTTTGAATCAAATGACAATCAAATTCATTCAACAAAGCTAATTAAGTCAAATGAAATCAAACACATTCAAACAAAGCTTTTTGAATCAAATGAAAGTAAATTGCATTCATCAAAGGTAATTGAGTCAAATGAAAGTCAAACACATTCAAACAATGCTTTTTGATTCAAATGAAAGTGAAATGCATTCAACAAAGATAATTGTGTCAAATTAAAGTTAAACACATTCAAACAAAGTTTTTTGATTCAAACGAATGTCAAACACATTCAAACAAAGTTTTTTGAACCAAATGAAAGTCAAATGCATTCAACAAAACTAATTGAGTCAAGTGAAAGTCAAACACATTCAAACAAAGCTTTTTAAATCAAATGAAAGTCAAATGCATTCAACAAAGATAATTGAGTCAAATGAAAATCAAACACATTCAAACAAATCTTTTTGAATTAAATGAAAGTCAAAAACATTCAACAAAGCTTAGTTAGTTAAATGAAAGTCAAACACATTCAAACAACGCTTTTTGAATCAAAGGAAAGAAAAATGCATTCAACAAAACTAATTGAGCCAATTTAAAGTCAAACACATTCAAACAAAGCTTTTTGAATTAAATGAAAGTGAAATGCAATTAACAAAGCTAATTGAGTCAAATGAATGTTAAATACATTCAAACAAAGTTTTTGACCAAACGAAAGTCAAATGCATTCCACAAAACCAATTGAGTTAAATGAAAGTCAAATACATTCAAACAAAGCTTTTAGAATCACATGAAAGTCAAATGCATTCAACAAAGCTTATTGAGTCAAATGAAAGTTAAACACATTCAGACAAAGCTTTTTGAATTGAATGAAAGTGAAATGTAATTATTAAAGCTAATTGAGTCAAATGAAAGTCAAACACATTCATACAAAGCTAATTGATTCAAATGAAAGTCAAATATATTCTACAAAGCTAATTGAGTCAAACGAATGTAAAACACTTTCAAAAAAAGCTTTTTGAATCAAATGAAAGTCAAATGCATTCAACAAAGCTAATTGAGTCAAATGAAAGTCAAACACATTTAAACAATGCTTTTTAAATTAAATGAAAATCAAATGCATTCAACAAAGATAATTGAGTCAAATGAAAGTCAAACACATTCAAACAAAGCTTTTTGTGTCAAAGGAATGAAAAATGCATTCAACAAAACTAATTGAGCCAATTTAAAGTCAAACACATTCAAACAAAGCTTTTTGAATTAAATGAAAATGAAATGCAATTAACAAAGCTAATTGAGTCAAATGAATGTTAAACATATTTAAACAAAGTTTTTGAACCAAATAAAAGTCAAATGCATTCCACAAAACTAATTGAGTTAAATGAAAGTTAAACACATTCAAACAAAGCTTTTAGAATCACATGAAAGTCAAATGCATTCAACAAAGCTTATTGAGTCAAATGAAAGTTAAACACATTCAAACAAAGCTTTTTGAATTGAATGAAAGTGAAATGTAATTATTAAAGCTAATTAAGTCAAACGAAAGTCAAACACATTCATACAAAGCTAATTGAGTCAAATGAAAGTCAAATGTATTCTACAAAGCTAATTGAGTCAAACGAAAGTAAAACACTTTCAAAAAAAGCTTTTTGAATCAAATGAAAGTCAAATGCATTCAACAAAGCTAATTGAGTCAAATGAAAGTCAAACACATTTAAACAATGCTTTTTAAATTAAATGAAAATCAAATGCATTCAACAAAGATAATTGAGTCAAATTAAAGTAAAACACATTCATACAAAGCTTTTTGAATCAAATGAATGTCAAATTCATTCAACAAAGATAATTGAGTCTAATAAAAATCAATCACATTCAAACAAAGCTTTATGAATCAAATGAAAGTCTAATGCATTCAACAGAGATAATTGAGTCAAATGAAAGTCAAAAACATTCAAACAAAGCTTTTTGAAATAAATGAATGTGAAATCCAATTAACAACGCTAATTGAGTCAAATGAATGTCAACCATTTTCAAACAAAGCTTTTTGAACCTAATGAAAGTCAAATGCATTCTACAAAGCTAATTGAGTTAAATGAAAGTAAAACACATTCAAATAAAGCTTTCAGAATCAAATGAAAGTCAAATGCATTCAAAAAAGATAATTGAGTCAAATGAAAGTCAAGCACATTTATACAAATTGTTTTGAATCAAATTAATGTCAAACACATTCAAACAAAGCTTTTTGAAACAAATGAAAGTCAAATTCATTCAACAAAGATAATAGAGTCAAATAAAAGTCAAACACATTCAAACAAAGCTTTTAAAATCATATGAAAGTCAAATGCATTCAACGAAACTAATTGATTCGAATGAAAGTCAACCACATTCAAGCACAGCTTTTGATTGAATCAAAAGAAAATGAAATGCGTTCAATAAAGCTAATTAAGTCAAATTAAAGTCAAAACACATTCAAATAATGCTTTTTAAATCAAATGAAAATCAAATGCATTCATCAAAGCTACTTGAATCAAATGAAAGTCAAACAAAGCTTTTTGAATCAAATGAAAGTCAAATGCATACAACATAGTTTATTGAGCCAAATGAAAGTCAAACACATTCAAACAATGCTTTTTTAATCAAATGAAAGTCAAATGCATTCAACAAAGATAATTGAGTCAAATGAAAGTCAAACACATTCATACAAAGCTTTTTGAATCAAATGAATGTCAAACACATTCAAACAAAGCTATTGAAAACAAATGAAAGTCAAATTCATTCAACAAAGATAATTGAGTCTAATAAAACTCAAACACATTCAAATAAAGCTTTTGAATCAAATGAAAGTCAAATGCATTCAACAAAGATAATTGAGTCAAATGAAAGTCAAACACATTCAAACAAAGCTTTTTGAATTAAATGAACGTGAAATGCAATTAACAAAGTTAATTGAGTCAAATGAATGAAAACCATATTCAAACAAAGCTTTTTGAACCTAATGAAAGTCAAATGCATTCTACAAAGCTAATTGAGTCAAATGAAAGTCAAACACAGTTTTTTGAGTCAAATGAAAGTCAAATGCATTCAACAAAGTTAATTGAGCCAAATGAAAGTCAAACACATTCAAACAATGCTTTTTTAATCAAATGAAAGTCAAATGCATTCAACAAAGCTTATTGAGTCAAATGAAAGTCAAACACATTTAAACAATGCCTTTTAAATTAAATGAAAGTCAAATGCATTCAACAAAGATAATTGAGTCAAATGAAAGTCAAACACATTCATACAAAGCTTTTTGAATCAAATGAATGTCAAACACATTCAAACAAAGCTATTTAAAACAAATGAAAGTCAAATTCATTCAACAAAGATAACTGATTCTAATAAAAGTCAAACACATTCAAACAAAGCTTTGTGAATCAAATTAAAGTTAAAAGCATTCAACAAAGCTAATTTAGTCAAATGAAAGTCAAACATATTCATACAAAGCTTTTTGAATCAAATGAAAGTCAAACACATTCAACAAAGATAATTGAGTCAAATAAAAGTCAAACACATTAAAACAAAGCTTTTTGAATGAAATTAAAGTCAATTACATTCAACAAAGCTTTTTGACTCAAATGAAAGTCAAACATATTCTAACAAAGCTTTTTGAATCAAATGAAAGTGAAATACATTCAATAAACATAATTGACTCAAATGAAAATCAAACACATTTATATAAAGCTTTTTGAATCAAATGAAAGTCAAACGCATTCAACAAAGATAATTGAGTCAAATGAAAGTCAAACACAATCAAAAATCCTTTTTGAATCAAATGAAAGTAAAATGCATTCAACAAAGATAATTTAGTCAAATGAAAGTTAAACACATTCATACGAAGCATTTTGAATCAAATGAATGTCAAACACATTTAAACAAAGCTTCTGAACCAAATAAAATTTAAATGCATTTAACAATGACATTTAAGTCAAATGAAAGTAAAACGCATTCAAACAAAGCTTTTTGAGTTAAATGAAAGTCAAATGCATTCAACAAAGCTTTTTGACTAAAATGAAAGTCAAAAACATTCAAACAAAGCTTTTTAAATCAAATTAAAGTAAAATGCATTTAACAAAGATAATTGTGTCAAATGAAAGTCAAACACATTCAAACAAAGCTTTATAAATTAAATGAAAGTCAAATGCATTCAATAAAGATATTTGAGTTAAATGAAAGTCAAACTCATTCATACCAAGCTTTTTAGTCAAATGCATTCAACAAAGCTCTTTGACTCTAATGAAAGTCTAATAAATTCAAACAAAGATTTATGAATCAAATGAAAGTCAAATGCATTCAATAAAGATAATTAAGTCAAATGAAAGTCAAACACATTAATACAAAGCTTTTTTAATCAATTAAAAGTCGAATGGATTCAATAAAGATAACTGAGTGATATAAAAGTCAAACACATTCAAACAAAGTTTTTGAATCAAATGAAATTAAAATGCATTCAACAAAGCTAATTATATCAAATGAAAGTCAAACACATTCTAACAAAGCTTTTACACTCAAATTAAAGTGAAATGCATTCAACAAAGCTTTTTGACTCAAATGAAAGTCTAACACATTCAAACGAAGCTTTTTGAATCAAATTAAAGTCAAATGCATTCAACAAAGCTTTTTGACTCAAATGAAAGTCTAACACATTCAAACGAAGCTTTTTGAATCAAATTAAAGTCAAATGCATTCAACAAAGCTTTTTGACTCAAATGAAAGTCTAACACATTCAAACGAAGCTTTTTGAATCAAATGAATGTCAAATGCATTCAACAAAGGTAATTGAGTCAAATGAAAGTCAAACACTTTCAGCAAAGCTTTTAGAATCAAATGAAAGTCAAATACAATCAAACAAAGCTTTTTGAATCAAATGAAAGTCAAATACATTCAAACAAAGCTTTTTGAATCAAATGAAAGTGAATTGCATTCCACAATGCTAATGGAGTAAAATGAAAGTCAAACACAATCAACAAAGGTGATTGAGTCAAATGAAAGTCAAATACATTCAACAAAGCTAATTAAGTTAAATGAAAGTCAAACACATTCAAACAAAGTTTTTTGAATCAAATGAAAGTCAAATGCATTCAACAATGCTAATTGAGTCAAATGAAGGTCAAACATTCAACAACACTTTTTAAATTAAATGAAAGTCAAATGCATTCAACAAATCTAATTGAGTCAAATGAAAGTCAAACACACTCAAACAAAACTTTTTGAATGAAATGAAAGTGAAATGCAATTAACAAAGCTAATTGAATTAAGTGAAAGTCAAACACATTCAAACAAAGCTTTTCGAATTAAATGAAAGTGAAATGCAACTAACAAAGCTAATATAGTCAAATGAAAATCAAACACATTCATACAAAGCTAAATGAGTTAAATGAAAGTCAAATGTATTCTACAAAGCTAATTGAGTAAAATGAAAGACAAACCCATTCAAATAAACCTTTTTGAATCAAAGGAAAGTCAAGTGCATTTAACAAAGATATTTGAGTCAAATGAAAGTCAAACACATTCATACAAAGCTTTTTTAATGAAATGAATATCAAACACATTCAACAAACCTTTTTAAATTTAATGAAAGTGAAATGCAATTCACAAATCTAATTGAGTAAAATGAAAGACAAACACATTTATAAAAAGCTAATTGAGTCAAAAGAAAGTCAAATGCATTCAACAAAGATAATTGAGCCAAATGAAAGTCAAACACATTCATACAAAGCTTTTTGAATCAAAAGAAAGTCAAACGCATTCAACAAAGCTAATTGCTTCAAATGAAAGTCAAACACATTCAAACAAAGCTTTTATAATCAAATGAAAGTTAAATGCATTCAACAAAGATAATTGAGTCAAATGAAAGTCAAATACATTAAAACAAAGCTTTTTGAGTCCAATTAAATTCAAATGCATTTAACAAAGCTTTTTGACTCAAATGAAAGTTAAACACATTCAAACAAAGCTTTTTGAATCAAATGAAAGTCAAATGCATTCAATAAAGATAATGGACTCAAATAAAAGTCAAACACATTCATTCAAAGCCTTTTGAATTAAATGAAAGTCAAAAGCATTCAACAAAGATAATTGAGTCAAATGAAAGTCAAACACATTCAAACAAAGATTTTTGAATCAAATGAAAGTCAATTGCATTCAAAAAAGATAGTTGAGTGAAATGAAAGTCAAACACATTAAAACAAAGCTTTTTGAGTCAAATGAAAGTTAAATGCATTCAACAAAGCTTTTTAACCCAAATGAAAGTTAAACATATTCAAACAAAGCTTTTTCAATCTAATGAAAGTCAAATGCATTCAGCAAAGATAATTGAACGAAATGAAAGTCAAACACATTCAAACAAAGCTTTTTGAGTCAAATGAAAGTCAAATGCATTCAACAAATATATTTATGTCAAAGGAAAGTCAACACACATTCATACAAAGTTTGTAGGATCTAATGAAAGTCAAATGCATACAACAAAGATAATTGAGAGAAATGAAAGTCAAACACCTTTGAACAAGGCTTTTTGAAAATCAAATGCATTCAACAAAGATAATTGAGTCAAATTAAAGTCAATCACATTCAAACAAAGCTTTTTGAATCAAAAGAAAGTCAAATGCATTTAACAAAGATAATTGAGTCAAATGAAAGTCAAACGTATTCAAACAAAGCTTTTGAATCAAATAAAAGTCAACTGCATTCAATAAAGATAATTGACTTTAATGAAAGTCAAACACATTCATACAAAGCGTTTTGAATTAAATGAAAGTCAAACGCATTCAACAAAGATAATTGAGTCAAATGAAAGTCAAACACACTCTAACAAAGCTTTTTGAATCAAATGAAAGTAAAATGCATTCAATAAAGCTAATTAAGTCAAATGAAAGTCAAACACATTCTAAAAAAGCTTTTTGAATCAAATGAAAGTAAAATGCATTCAACAAAGTTAATTGATCAAATAAACGTCAAATACATTCAAACAAATCTTTTTGAATTAAATGAAAATAAAATGCAATTAACAAACCTAATTGAGTCAAATGAAATTTTATCATATTTTTACAAAGCTTTTTGAATCAAGAGAAAGTCAAATACATTCAACAAAGATAATTGAGTTAAATGAAAGTTAAACACATTCAAACAAAGCTTTTTGAATCAAATGAAAGTCAAATGCATTCAACAAACCTTTTTGACTCAAATAAAAGTCAAACACATTTAAACAAAGCTTTTTGAATCAAATGAGAGTCAAATGCATTCAATAAAGATAATTGAGTAAAATGAAAGTCAAACACATTCAAAAAAAGCTTTTTGAATCAAATGAAAGTCAAATTCATTCAACAAAGATTATTGAGTGAAATGAAAGTCAAACACATTCATAATAAGCTTTTCGAATCAAATAAATGTCAAATACATTCAAATAAAGGTTAATAAACCAAATGAAAGTCAAATACATTCAACAAAGATAATTGAGTCAAATGAAAGTCAAACACATTCAAACAAAGCTTTTTGAGTCAAATGAAAGTGAAACGCATTCAACAAAAATTATTGAATTAAATGAAAGTCAAACACATTCAAACAAAGCTTTTTGAATTAAATCAAAGTGAAATACAATTAAGAAAGCTAACTGAGTCAAGTGAAAGTCAAATAAAAGTCAAACACATTCAAACAAATCTTTTTGTATAAAATGAAAGTCAAATGCATTCAACATGGATAATTGAGTCAAAAGAAAGTCAAACACATTCATACAAAGCTTTATGAATCAAATAAAAGTCAATTGCATTCAACAAAGCTAATTGTATCAAATGAAAGTCAAACACATTCAAACAAAGCTTTTTGAATCAAGTGAAACTGAAATGCATTCAACAAAGATAATTGAGTCACAAGAAAGTAAAAAACATTCAAACATTGCTTTTTGAATCAAAAGAAAGTCAAACACATTAAAACAAAGCTTTTTGAGTCAAATGAAAGTCAAACACATTCAAAAAAAGCTTTTTGACTCAAATGAAAGTCAAACATATTCAAAGAAAGCTTTTTGAATCAAATGAAAGTCAAATACATTCAATAAAGATAATTCACTTAAATGAAAATCAAACACATTAAAAAAAAGCTTTTTGAATCAAATTAAAGTCAAATGCATTAAACAAACCTTTTTAAATAAAATGAGACTCAAATGCATTCAACAAAGATAATTGAGTCAAATGAAAGTCAAACACATTCATACAAAGCTTTTTGAATCTAATGCAAGTCAAATGCAATCAACAAAGATAATTGAACGAAATGAAAGTCAAACACATTCAAACAAAGCTTTTTGAATCAAATGAAAGTCAAATGCATTCAACAAAGATAATTAAGTCAAAGGAAAGTCAAACACATTCATACAAAGTTTGTAGAATCTAATGCAAGTCAAATGCATATAACAAAGATAATTGAGCGAAATGAAAGTCAAACACCTTCAAACAAAGCTTTTTGAATAAAATAAAAATCAAATGCATTCAACAAAGATAATTGAGTCAAATAAAAGTCAAACACATTCAAACAAAGCTTTTAGAATCAAATGAAAGTCAAATGCATTCAACAAAGATAATTAAGTCAAATGAAAGTCAAACACATTCAAACAAAGCTTTTTGAATCAAATGAAAGTCAAATGCATTCAACGAAGCTAATTGAGTCAAATGAAAGTCAAACACATTCAAACAAAGTCTTTTGAATCAAATGAAAGTAAAAAGCCTTTATTAAACCTAATTTAGTCAAATGAAATTCAAACATTTTCAAACAAAGATTTTCGAATTAAATGAAAGTAAAATATAATTAACAAAGCTAATTGAGTCAAATGAAAGTCAACCACATTCATTTAAAGCTAATTGACTCAAGTGAAAGTCAAATGCATTCTACAAAGTTAATTTGAGTCCAATGATAGTCAAACAAATTCAAACAAAGCTTTTTGAATCAAATGACAATCAAATTCATTCAACAAAGCTAATTAAGTCAAATGAAAATCAAACACATTCAAACAAAGCTTTTTGAATCAAATGAATGTAAATTGCATTCATCAAAGGTAATTGAGTCAAATGAAAGTCAAACACATTCAAACAATGCTTTTTGATTCAAATGAAAGTGAAATGCATTCAACAAAGATAATTGTATCAAATTAAAGTTAAACACATTCAAACAAAGTTTTTTGATTCAAACGAATGTCAAACACATTCAAACAAAGTTTTTTGAACCAAATGAAAGTCAAATGCATTCAACAAAACTAATTGAGTCAAGTGAAAGTCAAACACATTCAAACAAAGCTTTTTGAATCAAATGAAAGTCAAATGCATTCAACAAAGATAATTGAGTCAAATGAAAATCAAACACATTCAAACAAATCTTTTTGAATCAAATGAAAGTCAAAAGCATTCAAGAAAGCTTAGTTAGTTAAATGAAAGTCAAACACATTCAAACAACGCTTTTTGAATCAAAGGAAAGAAAAATGCATTCAACAAAACTAATTGAGCCAATTTAAAGTCAAACACATTCAAACAAAGCTTTTTGAATTAAATGAAAGTGAAATGCAATTAACAAAGCGAATTAAGTCAAATGAATGTTAAATACATTCAAACAAAGTTTTTGACCAAACGAAAGTCAAATGCATTCCACAAAACCAATTGAGTTAAATGAAAGTCAAACACATTCAAACAAAGCTTTTAGAATCACATGAAAGTCAAATGCATTCAACAAAGCTAATTGAGTCAAATGAAAGTTAAACACATTCAAACAAAGCTTTTTGAATTGAATGAAAGTGAAATGTAATTATTAAAGCTAATTGAGTCAAATGAAAGTCAAACACATTCATACAAAGCTAATTGAGTCAAATGAAAGTCAAATGTATTCTACAAAGCTAATTGAGTCAAACGAAAGTAAAACACTTTCAAAAAAAGCTTTTTGAATCAAATGAAAGTCAAATGCATTCAACAAAGCTAATTGAGTCAAATAAAAGTCAAACACATTTAAACAATGCTTTTTAAATTAAATGAAAATCAAATGCATTCAACAAAGATAATTGAGTCAAATTAAAGTAAAACACATTCATACAAAGCTTTTTGAATCAAATAAATGTCAAACACATTCAAACAAAGCTTTTTAAAACAAATGAAAGTCAAATTTATTCAACAAAGATAATTGAGTCTAATAAAAATCAATCACATTCAAACAAAGCTTTATGAATCAAATGAAAGTCAAATGCATTCAACAAAGATAATTGAGTCAAATGAAAGTAAAAAACATTCAAACAAAGCTTTTTGAAATAAATGAAAGTGAAATCCAATTAACAACGCTAATTGAGTCAAATGAATGTCAACCATTTTCAAACAAAGCTTTTTGAACCTAATGAAAGTCAAATGCATTCTACATAGCTAATTGAGTTAAATGAAAGTAAAACACATTCAAACAAAGCTTTTAGAATCAAATGAAAGTCAAATGCAGTCAACAAAGATAATTGAGTCAAATGAAAGTCAAGCACATTTATACAAAGCTTTTTGAATCAAATTAATGTCAAACACATTCAAACAAAGCTTTTTGAAACAAATGAAAGTCAAATTCATTCAACAAAGATAATAGAGCCAAATAAAACTCAACCACAATCAAACAAAGGTTTTAAAATCATATGAAAGTCAAATGCATTCAACGAAACTAATTGATTCAAATGAAAGTCAACCACATTCAAGCACAGCTTTTGATAGAATCAAATGAAAATGAAATGCGTTCAATAAAGCTAATTAAGTCAAATTAAAGTCAAAACACATTCAAATAATGCTTTTTAAATCAAATGCATTCATTAAAGCAACTTGAATCAAATGAAAGTCAAACAAAGCTTTTTGAATCAAATGAAAGTCAAATGCATTCAACAAAGTTTATTGAGCCAAATGAAAGTCAAACACATTCAAACAATGCTTTTTTAATCAAATGAAAGTCAAATGCATTAAACAAAGCTAATTGAGTCAAATGAAAGTTAAACACATTTAAACAATGCTTTTTAAATTAAATGAAAGTCAAATGCATTCAACAAAGATAATTGAGTCAAATGAAAGTCAAACACATTCATACAAAGCTTTTTGAATCAAATGAATGTCAAACACATTCAAACAAAGCTATTTAAAACAAATGAAAGTCAAATTCATTCAACAAAGATAATTGAGTCTAATAAAAGTCAAACACATTCAAACAAAGCTTTTTGAGTCAAATGAAAGTCAAATGCATTCAACAACGATAATTGAGTCAAATGAAAGTCAAACACATTCAAACAAAGCTTGTTGAATTAAATAAAAGTGAAATGCAATTAACAAAGTTAATTGGGTAAAATGAATGTAAACCATATTCTAACAAAGCTTTTTGAACCTAATGAAAGTCAAATGCATTCTACAAAGCTAATTGAGTCAAATGAAAGTCAAACACAGTTTTTTGAGTCAAATGAAAGTCAAATGCATTCAACAAAGTTAATTGAGCCAAATGAAAGTCAAACACATTCAAACAATGCTTTTTTAATCAAATGAAAGTCAAATGCATTCAACAAAGCTAATTGAGTCAAATGAAAGTCAAACACATTTAAACAATGCCTTTTAAATTAAATGAAAGTCAAATGCATTCAACAAAGATAATTGAGTCAAATGAAAGTCAAACACATTCATACAAAGCTTTTTGAATCAAATGAATGTCAAACACATTCAAACAAAGCTATTTAAAACAAATGAAAGTCAAATTCATTCAACAAAGATAATTGAGTCTAATAAAAGTCAAACACATTGAAACAAAGCTTTTTGAATCAAATGAAAGTCAAATGCATTCAACAACGATAATTGAGTCAAATGAAAGTCAAACACATTCAAACAAAGCTTGTTGAATTAAGTGAAAGTGAAATGCAATTAACAAAGTTAATTGAGTCAAATGAATGTAAACCATATTCAAACAAAAGCTTTTTGAACCTAATGAAAGTCAAATGCATTCTACAAAGCTAATTGAGTCAATTGAAAGTCAAACACAGTTTTTTGAGTCAAATGAAAGTCAAATGCATTCAACAAAGTTAATTGAGCCAAATGAAAGTCAAACACATTCAAACAATGCTTTTTTAATTAAATGAAAGTCAAATGCATTCAACAAAGCTTATTGAGTCAAATGAAAGTCAAACACATTTAAACAATGCCTTTTAAATTAAATGAAAGTCAAATGCATTTAACAAAGATAATTGAGTCAAATGAAAGTCAAAAACATTCATACAAAGCTTTTTGAATCAAATGAATGTCTTTTGGAATCCAACGAGAGTCAAATGCATTCAACGGAGATAATTGAACGAAATGAAAGTGAAACACGTTCAAACAAAGCTTTTTAAATCAAATGAAAGTCAAACGCATTAAATAAAGATAATTGAATCAAATGAAAGTCAAACCTATTCATACAAAGGTTTTTGAATCTAATGAAAGTCAAATGCATTCACCAAAGATAATTGAGCGAAATGAAAGTTAAACACATTCAAACAAAGATTTTAGAATCAAATGAAAGTCAAATAAATTTAATAAAGATGTTTTGGTCAAATGAAAGTCAAACACATCCATACAATGCTTTTTGAATAAAATGAAAGTCAAACACATTCAACAAAGATAATTGAGTCATATGAAAGTCAAACATAATCAAAAAAACCTTTTTGAATCAAATGAAAGTAAAATGCATTCAACAAAGATAATTTAGTCAAATGAAAGTTAAACACATTTATACGAAGCTTTTTTAATCAAATGAATGTCAAACACATTTAAACAAAGCTTCTGAACTAAATAAAAGTTAAATGCATTTAACAATGACATTTAAGTCAAATGAAAGTAAAACACATTCAAACAAAGCTTTTTGAGTTAAATGAAAGTCAAATGCATTCAATAAAGGTTTTTAACTAAAATGAAAGTCAAACACATTCAAACAAAGCTTTTTAAATCAAATTAAAGTAAAATGCATTCAACAAAGATAATTATGTCAAATGAAAGTCAAACACATTCAAACTAAGCTTTATAAATTAAATGAAAGTCAAATGCATTCAATAAAGATATTTGAGTTAAATGAAAGTCAAACACATTCATACCAAGATATGAAAGCCAAATGCATTATACAAAGATAATTGAGTCAAATGAAAGTCGAACACATTCAAACAATACTTTTTGAATCCAATGAAAGTCAAATGCATTCAACGAACGTAATTGAGTCAAATGAAAGTCAAACACATTCAAACAAAGCTTTTTCAATCAAATGAAAGTCAAACACATTCAAACAAAGCTTTTTGAATTAAATGAAAGTGAAATGCAATTAACAAAGCAAATTGAGTCAAATGAATGTCAAACACATTCATACAAAGGTAATTGAGTCAAATGAAAGTCAAATGCATTCTACAAAGCTAATTCAGTCAAATGAAAGTTAAACACATTTAAACAATGCTTTTTGAATCAAACTAAAGTCAAATGCATTCAACAAAGCTAATTGAGTCAAATGAAAGTCAAACATATTCAAACAAAGATTTTTATATCAAATGAAAGTAAAATGCATTCAACAATGGTAATTGAGTCAAATGAAAGTCAAACACTTTCAAACAATGCTTTTTGAATCAAATGAAAGACAAATGCATTCAATAAAGATAATTGAGTCAAATGAAAGTAAAACACATTCATACAAAGCTTTTTGAATCAAATGAAAGTCAAATGCTTCAACTAAATTAATTGAGTCAAATGAAATTCAAACACATTCAAACGAAGCTTTTTGATTCAAATGAAAGTAAAATGCATTCAACAAAGGTAATTGAGTCAAATAAAAGTCAAACACATTCAAACAAAGCTTGTTGAATTCAATGAAAGTTAAATTCAATTAACAAAGCTAATTGAGTAAAATGAAAGTCAACCACATTATACAAAGCTAATTGATTCAATTGAAATTGTTGTTTTTGCGAGATGTCAAAAGTCGGTAACCTAGCCTCCTATAATTGCTTTAACTCTTCAATAAGAGGTTGCAAGTACACATCGAGATTCCCTTTAGGATTCTTCGGACCTGGAATTATCAAACTTTGAAACATAAAAGGTTTCTTCTTGCATAATTCAGGTGGAAGATTATAAGGAGTTGAAATGACGGGCTAACAAGAATATTGCCTTCCTGTCTTTCCAAATGGTGAAAATCCGTCGGTACAAAGACTCAGTCGGACATTTCTAGGCTCCGTAGCAAAAGAAGGGTACTCTTCATCTAGGTGTTTCCACGCCTCTCCATCACTTGGATGAGACATAAGGCCATGAACTCGAGGATTATCTTTATGCCACCTCATCTGCTCCGCAGTAGATCTTGTTGCATATAATCTTTGTAATCTCGGGCCTACAGGAAAGTAAATAAGAGCACTATGAGGAGAATTGTTGCCACTTTCTCTAAGTGTCTTATAACGACTTCCTTTGCAATATAGACATTCTTTGAGATCTTTGTGTTCCTTCCAAAATAACATACATCCATTTGGACATACATGAATCTTTTGGTGCGGAAGTTCTGGCCCTTCAAGCAATTTCTTAGTCTTGTAAAAACTATGTGTCATCTTGTTTTCATCTGGGCACATGTCTTTCATTAAGGAAGCAACACCATCTATAGCTTTATGTGGAATATTATACTGGGACTTGATGTTTGCCATCCTTGCAGCTCCAGACAATACAGACAACTTGCAGCCATCATACAATGGCTCTTCCGCTGCCTTCAACATGTCAAAGAACTTCTTGTAACTAGCATGTGGCTCTTCTTCAATATTTTCTAAACCATCTTCTAGTCCAAAGGCATCTAATTTCATGTTTCTATATGGGTTCAATGCATCCTCGGTGGATATGGAACTGCTACTTTGGGATTCTCTTTGGAAGTGCAGTTCACCATGAAAAACCCATTGGAAATAGTTTGTTTAAAAACCATGCCTATAGAGATGCTCCTTAATGGTATCAAGATCTTAATAAGGAATATTTCGACACTGTGCACATGGACATTTCATCACACCATCTATCACGACATTGTCTTGTGTGGTAGCAAATGTAATAAATTCATTGACCTTTTCAGCAAAGGTTGGACTAAGGAATTTTCCTTCTAACCGTTTATACATCCATGCTCGATCCTCCCTCATTATATAGCAGTTTCACTAAAAAATAAATGATACAAAAAGCATAGACAAAGTAAGTAACGCACTTAGAAAAATGACATTCTTTTAGGTCATTTAACTATTTAAGGTCATCAGAATGAAAATTATTACCAATTAACATCATAAGAGAAGAAGCGTTCCCATTTTCTACACGCTATTTCTAATGAACTTGAAAAGACTTGATTAATGTCTAATATATGTATTTATAAATTCCTAAGAAAATAAATCGCAAAAAAAATCATGTTACAAGGTTTTAAGGTCTTGTAAAACCAAAATCAAGCAAATTCGGCCAAAATGGGAAGAAACGTTCCAATTTTCTACATGCTCCTTCTAATGAACTTACAAAGGCTTGA
The DNA here is from genome assembly GCA_024500155.1 of Chenopodium formosanum. Lineage (NCBI taxonomy): Eukaryota > Viridiplantae > Streptophyta > Magnoliopsida > Caryophyllales > Amaranthaceae > Chenopodium > Chenopodium formosanum. The sequence continues at coordinate 23,666,459 of CM044861.1, forward strand.
ATCATGTCAAATATATGTATTTGTAACTTCCTATGAAAATAAATAACAAAGAGAAAGCAATTTATAAGGTTTTAAGGTCTGATAGAACCGAAATCAAGCAAATTCAGGCAAAATGAGAAGAAGCGTTCTCATTTTCTACATGCACTTTCTAATGAACTTGAAAAGGCTTGAGTCCTGTCAAATATATGTATTTTTTTAACTTCCTAACAAAATAAATCACAAAAACAAAGGATTTCATAAGGTTTAAAGTTCTTGTAGAACCAAAATCAACCAAATTCGGACCAAATGGGAAAAAGCATTCCCATTTTCTACATGCTCTTTCTAATGAACTTTTAAAGGCTTGAATCATGTCACATATATGTATTAGTAACTCCCTAAGCATAGAAATCACTAAGAAAAAGTAAGTTATAAGGTTTTAAGGTCTGGTAGAACTGAAATCAAGCAAATTCGGGCAAAATGAGAAGAAGCGTTCCCATTTTCTACATGCTCTTTCTAATGAACTTGAAAAGGCTTGATTTATGTCAAATATATGTATTTATAACTTCATAAAAAAAGAAATCACAAAAAAGGATGTTATAAGGTTTTAAGGTCTTGTAGTACCAAAATCAGGCATATTCGGGCAAAATAGTAAGAAACGTTCCCATTTTCTACATACTCTTTCTAATGAAATTATAAATGCTTGAATCATTTCAAATAACTTTATTTATAACTGCCTCACCATAGAAATTAAAAAAAAACACAAGTTATAAGGTTTTAAGGTTTTGTAGAACCGAAATTAAGAAAATTCGAGCAACATGGGAAGAAGAATTCCCATTTTCGACATGCTCTTTCTATTGAACATGAAAAGGCTTGAGTCATGTCAAATATATGTATTTATAACTTCATAACAAAATAAATCACAAAAAAAGGATGTTATAAGGTTTTAAGGTCTTGTAGAACCAAAATCAAGCATTTTCGGGTAAAATGGTAAAAAGCGTTCCCATTTTCTACATGCTCTTTCTAATGAACTTATAAATTTTTGAGTCATGTCGAATATATTTATTTGTAACTGCCTAAGAGTAGAAGTCACAAAAATAAAGCAAGTTATAAGGTTTTAAGGTCTGGTAGAACCGAAATCAAGCAAATTTAGGCAAAATGAGAAGAAGCGTTCCTATTTTCTACACGCTCTATTTAACGAACTTGAAAAGTCTTGATTCATGTCTAATATATGTATTTATAACTTCCTAAGAAATGAAATCACAAAAAAGCATGCTATAAGGTTTTTAGGTGTTGTAGAACCAAAATCAAGCAAATTCGGCCAAAATGGGAAGAAGCGTTCCCGTTTTCTACATGCTCCTTCTAATGAAATTATAAAAACTTGAATCATATTAGATATACGTATTTGTAACTGCCTAAGCAAATAAATAACAAAGAGAAAGCAATTTAGAAGGTTTTAAGGTATGGTAGAATCGAAATCAAGCAAATTCAGGCAAAATGAGAAGAAGCGTTCCCATTTTCTATACACTCTTTCTAATGAACTTGAAAAGGATTGATTCACGTAAAATATATGTATTCATAACTGCGTAAGAAAATAAAACACAAAAACAAAGCATGTATTAAGGTTTTAAGGTCCTGTAGAACCAATATCAAGCAAATTCGGGCAATATAGTAAGAACCATTCCCATTTTCTACATGTTCTTTCCAATGAAATCATAAATTCTTGAATCATGTCAAATAGACCTATTTTTTACTGCCTAAGAAAATAAATAACAAAGCAAAATCAAGTTATAAGGTTTTAAGGTTTTGTAGAACCAAAATCAAGCAAATTCGGGCAAAATGGGAATAAACGTTCCCATTTTCTACATGCACTTTCTAATGAACTTATAAATTCTTATATCATGTCAAATATATGTATTTAAAACACCATAAGAAAAAGAATTTCAAAAAAAAAGCAAGTTATGAGATTTTAAGGTCTTGTAGAACCAAAATCAAACAAATTCGGGTAAAATAGTAAGAAACATTCCCAAATTCTACATGCTCTTTCTAATGAACTTATAATTGTTTGAATCATGTAAAATATATGTATTTATAAATGCAAAAGAATAGAAATCACAAAAACAAAGCAAGTTATAAGGTTTTAAGGTCTTGTAGAACTGAAATCAAGCAAATTCGGGAAAACTAGTAAGAAGCATTCCCTTTTTCTACATGCTGTTTTTAATAAACTTGAAAAGGCTTGATTCATGTGAAATATATGAATTTATAATTCCTAACTAAATAAATCACAAAAACAAAAAAAAGTTATAAGGCTTTAAGGTCTTGTAGAACCAAAATCAAGCATATTCGGACAAAATAGTTAAAAGCCTTTCCATTTTCTACATGCTCTTTCTAATGAACTTATAAATTCTTGAATCATATCAACTATATGTATTTATAATTTTCTAAGCTTATAAATCACAAAAACGAAGCAAGTTATAAGGTTTTAAGGTGTAGTAGAACCAAAATCAATCAAATTCGGGCCTAATAGGAAAAAGCGTTCCCATTTTCTACATGCTCTTTCTAATGAACTTAAAAAGGCTTGATTCATGTCAAATATATGTATTTACAACTTCCTAAGAAAATAAATCACATAAATAAAGCATGTCATAAGGTTTTAAGGTCTTGTAGAGCCAAAATCAAGTAAATACGGCCAAAATGGGAAGAATCATTCCCATTTTTTACATGCTCTTTCTAATGAACTTGAAAAGTCTTGAGTAATGTCAAATATATGTAGTTATAACTGCCTCGAAAAAAAAATCACAAAAACAAATCAATTTATAAGGTTATAAGGTCTTGTAGAACCAAAATCAAGCAAATTCGGGCAAAATAGTAAGAAGCATTCCCATTTTCTACATGCTCTTTCTAATGAAATTATAAATTCTTGAATCAAGTTAAATATACATATTTATAACTGCCTAAGAAAATAAATAACAATGAAAAAGCAAGTTATATGGTTTTAAGGTCTTGTAGAACCAAAATCAAGCAAATTCGGGTAAAATGGAAAGAAACGTTCCCAGTTTCTGCATGCTCTTTCTAATGAGCTTATAAATGCTTGGATCATGTCAGATATATGTATTTATATCTCCATTAAAAAATAAATAACAAATACAAATCAAGTTATGAGGTTTTAAGGTCTTGTAGAACAAAAATTAAGCAAATTTGGGTAAAATAGTAAGAAGCATTCCCAAATTCTACATGCTCTTTCTTATGAACTTATAATTGTTTGAATCATGTGAAATATATGTATTTATAAATGCATAAACATAGAAATTGCAAAAACTAAGCAATTTATAAGGTTTTAAGGTCTTGTAGAACTAAAATCAATCAAATTCGGGCAAAATAGTAAGAAGCATTCCTTTTTTCTACATGCTCTTTTTAATAAACTTGAAAAGGCTTGATTCATGTCAAATATATGTATTTATAACTTCCTAACAATATAAATCACAACAAAATAGCAAGATATAAGGTTTTAAGGTCTAGTAAATCAAAAATCAAGCAAATTCGGGCAAAATAGTAAGAAGCCTTTCCATTTTCTACATGCTCTTTCTGATGAATTTATAAATTCTTGAATCATATAAAAAATATGTATTTATAACTTTTTAAGCATATAAATCACAAAAAAAAAAGCAAGTTACAAGGTTTTAAGGTGTTGTAGAGCCAAAATCAAGCAAATTTGGGCAAAATGGGAAAAAGCGTACCTATTTTCAACATGCTCTTTCTAATGAACTTGAAAAGGCTTGATTCATGTCAAACATATGTAATTATAACTGCCTAACCAAAGAAATCACAAAAACCAAAGCATGTTATAAGGTTTTAAGGTTTTGTAGAACCAAAATCAAGCAAATTCAGGCAAATTAGAAAGAAGCATTCTCATTTTCTACATGCTCTTTCTAATGAACTAAAAAATACTTGAATTATGTTAAATATATGTATTTATAATTCCTAATCATAGAAATAACAAAAACAAATCAAGTTATATGATTTTAAGGACTGGTAGAACCGAAATCAAACAAATTCGAGCAAAATAGGAAAAAGCACCCATATTTTACGTGCTCTTTCTAATGAACTTGAAAGGCTTGATTCATGTCCAATATATATATTTATAACTTCCTAAGAAAAGAAATCACAAAAACAAAGGATGTTATAAGGTTTTAAGGTCTTGTAGAACCAAAATCAACCAAATTCGGCCCAAATGATAAAAACGTTCCCATTTTCTACTTTCATCTTTCTAATGAACTTATAAAGGCTTGAATGATGTCAAATATATGTATTAGTAACTGCCTAAGCATAGAAATCACTAATACAAAGCAAGGTATAAGGTTTTAAGGTCTAGTAAAACAGAAATCAAGCAAATTCGGGCATAATAGGAAGAAGTGTTCCCATTTTCTACATGCTCTTTCTAATGAACTTGAAAAGGCTTGATTCATGTTAACATATGTATTTATAACTTCCTAAGAAAATAAATCACAAAAACATAGCATGTTATAAGGTTTTAAGGTCTTGTAGAACCAAAATCAAGTAAATTCGGCCCAAATGGGAAGAAGCGTTCCCATTTTCTACATTCTCTTTCTAATGAACTTATAAACGCTTGAATCATGTCAAATATATGTATTTGTAACTGCTTAAGCATTCAAATCACTAAGACAAAGCAAGGTATAAGGTTTAAGGTCGTTCCCATTTTCTACATGTATTAGTAAACCCGAAATGAAGCAAATTTGGGAAAAATGAGAACAATATTTCTTTTGTATAGAACAAGATGACTTGTTTTCTTTTTATTTATTACAACATATTATGTAAATTACTTCAATGACTCTTAATAAATTAGCAACAATTTATAACACAACTTGCTTCTAATGGCAACAAATTAAAATGTGATGTTATTTTAGCAACAAATAGTAAAACAAGTGTCCCATTTTCTACATGCTCTTTCTAATGAACTTGAAAAGGCTTGATTCCTGTCAAATATATATATTTATAACTTCCTAAGAAAATAAATCACAAAAATAACGCAGGTCATAAATTTTTAAGGACTTGTAAAGCCATAATCAAGCAAATTCGGCGAAAAAGGGAAGAAGCATTCCCATTTTCTACATGCTCTTTAGAATGAACATGAAAAGGCTTGAGTCATGTCAAATATATGTATTCATAACTGCCTCACAAAATAAATCAAAAAAACAAAGCAATTTATAAGGTTTTAAGGTCTTGTAGAACCAATATCAAGCAAATTCGGGCCAAATGGGAAAAAGCGTACCCATTTTCAACATGCTCCTTCTAATAAACTTGAAAAGGCTTGATTCATGTCAAATAAATGTATTTATAACTGCCTCACAGTAGAAATCACAAAAACAAAGCAAGTTATAAGGTTTTAAGGTCTTGTAGAACCAAAATCAAGCAAATTAGGGCAAAATAGTAGGAAACATTCCCATATTCGACATGCTCTTTCTAATGAACTAAAAAAAAACTTGAATAATGTTAAATATATGTATTTATAATTCCTAATAATAGAAATAACAAAAGAAAAGCAAGTTATAAGGGTTTAAGGACTGGTAGAACCGAAATCAAGCAAATTCGAGTAGAATAGGAAGAAGCACCCATTTTTTACATGCTCTTTCTAATGAACTTGAAAAGGCTTGATTCATGTCAAATATATATATTTATAACTTCCTAAAAAAAGAAATCACAAAAATAAAGGATGTGATAAGGTTTTAAGGTCTTGTAGAACCAAAATCAAAGCAAATTCGGCCAAATGGTAAAAAGCATTCCCATTTTCTACATGCTCTTTCTAATGAACTTATAAAGGCTTGAATCATTTCAAATATATGTATTAGTAACTGCCTAAGTATAGAAATCACTAAGACAAAGCAAGTTATAAGGTTTTAAGGTCTAGTAGAATCGAAATCAAGCAAATTCGGGCAAAATGGGAAGAAGCGTTCCCATTTTCTACATGCTCTTTTTAATGAACTTGAAAAGGCTTGAGTCATGTCAAATATATGTATTCATAACTGCCTCACAAAAGAAATCACAAAAATAAAGCAATTTATAAGGTTTTAAGGTCTTGTAGAACCAAAATCAAGCAAATTCGAGCAAAATAGTAAGAAGCATTCCCATTTTCTACATGCTCTTTCTAATGAACTTATAAAATAATATATATTATTTTATCGCCTTCGTTTTATTGCTAAAAGTGATTGAACGATTATTAATTCCTTCTAATATTTCTTTTGTATAGAACAAGATGACTTGTTTTCGTTTTATTTATCAATGACTCTTAATAAATTAGCAACAAATCAAAATGTGATGTCATTTTAGCAACAAATAGTAAAACAAGTGTCCCTAATAGCAACAATTAGAAATTTTGTTGCCAAACGTTTTATAAAATGGCATTGCTAAATGACATCAAATAAAAAATCTGTTGTCATCTAGCAACAATAATGAGACGGCTAATTTCTAATAGGAACAACTCATAAATTTATTGCCTCAATTTATTTCTAAATCGCTACAAATAAAAAATTATTGTCAGAATTTGTTAATATATGGAAATGAGATAAAATTTGATGAAATTTAGTAACAACTAGTAAGACAACTTGTTTTCAATAGCAACAAAAAAGAGATATATTGAATCAAATGAAAGTCAAATGCATTCAACAAAGGCAATTGGGTCAAATGAAAGTCAAACAAATTGATACAAAGCTTTTTGAATAAAATAAAACTTAAATGCATTCAACAAAGCTAATTGAGTCAAATGAAAGTCAATCACTGTAGGCGTCGCTCATGGTTTGGGAAAATGGGCTAGGAATTGGGTTGTTTTAAGAAATGTATTGAATATGAACCTGGATTGAAGCACTCTAAAGATTACATACTCAACCCGACCAATAATGGCGGTGAAAAGTTGTTCATCATCGGGTTTGGTTTTGGGGAGACATTTTTAGGTGTCTACATTTTTAGTATATCGATTATAACTTTTATTCTGTGACTCTGATTGTGGCGAAACCAACGCCAAATAATAGATAAAACTCGGGGCTACAGATCCATAGGTGGCACGACACGTAACTCTTTCTAGAACTCCGGCTATGACCAAAACAAGTTGACTCTTATGCAGGATACGAGAATAAAAATCCGGGTTGACTCAAGATAAAAAAAAATCCTATGACTCGACTCTAACAAAAAAAAAAGGTTTGATAAGAGAAAAAAAAAAGAGAAGAAAAAATAAAATAAAAATATGCACACATAAGCACATTGTCACGAATGATGCAATGAAGTTCGCAACCTAAAGTCAAGATCTATGTTCCACTATGGTCAAGCTTTTGGGTGTCAAAGGGTACCATGGTTAAGAGTTTGGACGCGTTAGCAAGGCAGCCTCCCTTGAGGGTGTATGCCAACGGGCGGCTCCGCGAGTTCGTGATGAAATCGAACTCGACTCCATGGTTTGGGTGGATTTAAAAACTCGGATGAACCCTTATTGTCATGAACGTTTTTGGGTTGATAGAGCTTAAATCCCCCGGGCTAGCCACGTACGTAGAACACGTACTATTGTGGAAAAATAGGTAACCTAATATGCATATGCATATGTGACAATGCCAATTAAATGGAAGGAATACAATTCAAGAATCTTTCAAGTCTCATCCACTCATCTCAATTAAATACCGATCACTCAAATCGATAAATAACCAAGAATCCTCCCCAGTGGAGTCGCCAAATTGTAGGCGTCGCTCGAAGTGCGCCTATGTTAAAGCATGTTGTGAATATGCTTGGCAGTCATAGGAAGTGGGAATTAACATAACGATTAGGGACAACGATTAGGGACAAATAAAGTAGGGAGCCGCCAACAAGTTTTTAAGGAACTTGTAAACCGTTCACGGATCATTTAAGGCAACCACGATTAAGGGACAACGAAGGCAACAACGATTAACCCGTGAAGGTTACACCCCATTCATAATCCATGAGATTACTAACTCCATATGGTTCGGAACCACGAAAGGAGGATCGGGGATGATGGTACGAAGTGAGTCATGGAGTCACATTCGCCCGTATTGGCCTCTACTCGATTCTTATATTGAAAAGTATTCCTTTGATCTCAAAGGCATACAAACAAAATATTCAATTTGCTCCAAACTATTATTATGCTAAATTGGTTTAATATTAATGCAACACATAATTCTAATTATTAGTGATCACTTGATTAAATAGTAAGATTAAAAGGAACCTAAGCCGGTTGTCCAAATTATCTTATTAAGCGTTATATTCAACTACATATTCCCTTTAAACATGCAATATGGTGATCATAATAAATAATAGAACAAACATTAATATAGGAAGCAATTCAACAATAATAACGTTAGTCCAAATCAAATAAAATAACCCTAATCATGATACTAGCAATAAGAAATAAAAATAAGAGTAATTAATTAATTACTCACATTCCGCGCGTTCCCTTAAATTGCTACATCATGAATAAATTGTTAGTAACTTCAATAAAAATAAATCAAATTGAAATTAAATAAAAAGTAGAGTTGATTTGGTCCAAACCCTCAGTTAATTCTACCTTTCACGCCTTGGTTTAAGTATAGAACTTCGGGTATTGTATGGACTCCTTAGAGTGCTTGAGGGATGTAAAATGAGAGAATAGGGTGGCTAGAGTTTAGGCAAGAGAGAGAGAATGATTTTTGGTGTAGGGAGAGAGGAGAGAATATTTTGATGATCAAGCTTGTTGATGATTGAAAAAGGGGAGATATGACCTCTATTTATAGGGAAAAAAGAGGGGGTCGAATCAAGAAAAGATAAGAATTCGAATCGGATAAACTCTTGCGATAGACAGCAGTTTTTGCGAATTTTGTTTTTATCATATCTTTTGATCCAAAAATCGGAATACGATGAATAAGATATCGTTGGAAAGCTCTTGAAGTCTAATTTCTAACCCAATTAGAATGAGATTAAAACATTTTGTAGAATAAAAGATATGGCTGAAATAGTGGAACGGTGTCAGTTTTGGATAGAGTTTCGTATTTCTTTTATATCTTTTTCGTTATAGCTCGGAATTAATATGATAATATATCATTAGAAAGATAATTTCAAGAGATATACAACCATTTAAGAATCAGATAAAAACTAAGAGGAACGAAAATAATATCTGTCAATCTTTGAACGTCTTTCATTGCAAATTAAATTACTAAAGGAGTTTTAATCTATTTCAAACTCTTTAATCTTATCTTTTCAAAAAGGATAATTAAGATATTTTAGAAGCTTATAGAAGCTTCCAATTAATCCTAATTGGATTAGGAGTGGGATTAAATCCTTTAGACCCTCCACATGATCGTTGGGTCGTAGGTAAGGTGGGCTTAGGTTCGGTTTGGACTCAGTTTAGTATTTTTGCCATAACTTATTCGTTATAACTCGGATTTGGACTTATAATACATCGTTGGAAAGCTCTTTTAAAGCCCCATCCAAATATTTAATCATTGAACCCAGATTATGGACCAAAATAAACTGGATTAAACGTTTTTATAAAAAGGACACGAAATGAATTATTTTAAAGGACACGAAATGAATTATTTTGGGTTTAAAGACACGAAAAGAGGAAAATAAGTTATGGTTTGGGAAAATGGGCTAGGAATTGGGTTGTTTTAAGAAATGTATTGAATATGAACCTGGATTTAAGCACTCTAAAGATTACATACTCAACCCGACCAATAATGGCGGTGAAAAGTTGTTCATCATCGGGTTTGGTTTTGGGGAGACATTTTTAGGTGTCTACATCACATTCAACAACGCTTTTTTAATCAAATGAAAGTCAAATGCATTCAACAAAGATAATTTAGTCAAATGAAAGTCAAACACATTCAAACAAATCTTTTTTAATCAAATGGAAGTCTAATGCATTCAACATAGCTTTTTTGACTCAAATGAAAGTCAAACACATTCAAACAAAGCTTTTTGAATAAAATGAAAGTCAAATGAATTCAACAAAGCTTTTTGAATAAAATGAAAGTCAAATGCATTGAACAAAGCTTATTAAGTCAAATGAAAGTCAAATACTTGCAACAAAGCTTTTTGAATCAAATGAATGTAAAATGCAACAACTAGTAAGACGGCTAATTTCTAATAGGAACAATATTCTACAAATAAAAAATTAGTTGTCAGAATTTGTTGATATATGGAAACAAGATAAAATTTGACGAAATCTAGCAACAACTAGAAAGACAACTTGTATTCAATAGCAACAAAAAAGAGATATATTGAATCAAATGAAAGACAAATGCATTAACAAAGGTAATTGGGTCAAATGAAGTCAAACACATTCATACAAAGCTTTTTGAATCAAATAAAACTCAAATGCATTCAACAAAGCTTATTGAATCAAATGAAAGTCAAACACATTCAACAACGTCTTTTGAACCAAATGAAAGTCAATTGCATTCAGCAAAGATTTTTAACTCAAATAAAAGTCAAACACATTCAAACAAAGTTTTTTAAATCTAATGAAAGTCAAATGCATTCAACAAGGATAATAGAGTCAAATGAAAGTCAAACACATTCATATAAAGCTTTTGGAACCAAATGAAAGTCAAATGCATTCAATAGAGGTAATTGAGTCAAATGAAAGTCAAACACATTCAAATAAAGCTTTTTGAATCAAATCAAAGTTAATTGCATTCATCATAGTTAATTGAGTCAAATGAAAGTCAAACACATTCAAACAATGCCTTTTTAATCAAATAAAAGTCAAATGCATTCAACAAAGCTAATTGAGTAAAATGAAAGTCAAACTCATTCAACAAAGCTTTTTGAACCAAATGAAAGTCAAACACATTCATACAAAGCTTTTAAAATCAAGTGAAAGTTAAATGCATTCAACGAAGATAATTAAGTCAATAGAAAGTCAAACACATTCATACAAAGCTATTTGAATCAAATGAAAGTAAAATGCATTCAACAAAGCTAATTGAGTCAAATGAAAGTAAAGTATAGTCAAACAAAGCTTTTTGAATTAAATGAAAGTGAAATGCAATTAACAAAGCTTATTGAGTTTAATGAAAGTCAAACACATTCAAACAATGCTTTTAAAATCAAGTGAAAGTCAAATGCATTCAACGAAGATAATTGAGACAAATGAAAGTTAAACACATTCAAAAAAAGCTTTTTGAATCAAATGAAAGTAAAATGCATTCAACAAAGCTAATTGAGTCAAATGAAAGTCAAATGCATTAAACAAAGATAATTGACTCAAATGAAATTCAAACACATTCATACAAAGCTTTTTGAATCAAATGAATATCAAACACATTCTAACAAATATTTTTTAATCAAATGAAAGTCAAACGCATTCAACAAAGATAATTGAGTTAAATGAAAGTGAAACACATTCAAACAAAGCTTTTTGAATCAAATTAAAGTCAAATGCATTTAATAAAGCTTTTTGACTCAAATGAAAGTTAAACACATTCAAATCAAGCTTTTTAAATCAAATGAAAGTCAAATGCATTCAACAAAGTTTATTTAGTCAAATAAAGTCAAACACATTCAAACAATGCTTTTTTAATCAAATGAAAGTCAAATGCATTCAACAAATCTAATTGAGTAAAATGAAAGTCAAACTCATTCAACAAAGCTTTTTGAACTAAATGAAAGTCAAACACATTTAAACTAAGGTTTTAAAATCAAATGAAAGTCAAATGCATTCAACAAAGCTAATTGAGTAAAATGAAAATCAATCTCATTCAACAAAGCTTTTTGTACCAAATGAAAGTCAAACACATTCAAACAAAGCTTTTAAAATGAAATGAAAGTCAAATGCATTCAACGAAGCTTATTGAGTCAAATGAAAGTCAAACACATTCATACAAAGCTTTTTGAATCAAATGAAAGTAAAATGCATTCACTAAAGCTAATTTAGTCAAATGAATTTCAAACACATTCAAAGAAATCTTTTAGAATCAAATGAAAGTAAAATACAATTAACAAAGCAAATTGAGTGAAATGAAAGTTAAACACATTCATCTAAAGCTAAATGACTCAAGTGAAAGTAAAATGCATTCTGATGGGCGTTAGAACGGTCGCTCATTCCACACTCAATCAAACACATTTATTAACAAACACCTACAAACCGAGCATAATGACAAGTAAGAGTTCGGTCCACAAGGAACGGGATATGGTTGCTAAAGATCTTAACACTTAAGCTAATTCGAAGTCAATGGTGAATTGGGGTTTCGTCAAGTAGACAAACAAACTATGGTTCTAAATCAATGGATTAAAGACACTAGGGAATGGGATCCACTCAACCAAGGCAATTAGGCAAACGGGAGTAAAATAGACAAGTTATAGCAAGGACTATATGTAAAATCAACCTCATGCAATAGGAAAACAACTCACACTAATAATTAGATTCCTCATTAGTCTAGCAATTGATGATACATAATCAAATTACAATAAGTAATGACATACTAAAATTTACACTTCCATGTCAAATTAGGCACATCATGCTATCAAGCTCCTAAGTCAAGGGTAGCTAATCCTATAATGAAGAACTAACAAGCAATCTCATATAATCAATTTAATTGCAATACAAACATCAATGTTTCTCCCATATTTGGATAACTAACCCAAAAGGTTGAGCTTCACCCAACCCCTAGCAAGAAGACTACTACAACTCATATTTATAAACATGCAATCAACAATTAGGGTTCTAACTACTTCAATAATTGGGAGAAAGTGGTTAACGATTGAAATAAGTATCATCCAATAACAAATTACCAAGAACTTAAGAAGATTTAAATGACATGCAAAAGCAAATGAAATCAGAAATTAAGTAGAAAAAGGTTGGAGAAATTACTAATTGAAGCTTGAAATTGAATAACAATGGAAGAACTTGTCTTCTACAATGATTGAAATTGAGAATTCCAAACTAATAATTGAATCTAACTAATGATTTGAGAGAATTTATGTTTCTACAACTACCAACTAAAAGGAAGCTCTGAAAACTTGGATCTCTTTTACAATAGAGTCTAAGGGGGTATTTATATGACCCTCAAATAAAAAGGACGGAGAAAACAAGAGTCGGGATTTTCTGCAGGTGCGCACGGACGTGCCAGTGGTGGCACGGACGTGCCACCCTAAGCACGGACGTGCAGATTCGGGTAGTAGCTTAGATTTGGCCAGGCTAACTGCACGACCGTGCAGTTTATGGCACGGACGTGCTGGCTGAGATGCACGGACGTGCTGAATCCTTGCACGTCCGTGCCAAATCGGGCAGTAGCAAAGTTTGACTGAGACTGTCTTGCACGGCCGTGCAGGACATGGCACGTCCGTGCAGGGTCTTCTAGGCCCTTTTCTTCACATTCTCTTTAGTTTTGCTCCTTTGTTACGGGTTCTAAACTTGGTTTGTCATCCATATGCTTCAAATCATCGGTTTTTGGTCTTGAAAACTCAACAAAAACACTAAAAACCCGTGAAGCAAGGGATACACAAAAATTGAATGAAAATAGCATAGAAAGTGAACCAAAATGCTAACATTTCAAGTAAACAAGGTTCAAAAATCACCCTAAAATCGTATCAAATAACAAGTTATCAAATCCCCCCAAGCTAAGTTTTTGCTAGTCCTCCAGCAAAACAAACATGCCAAATTAAGAAGGAAGATTACTTGCTAATGATCAAACCAAGGAGAGAAAACTCAAACACAAATCCGCATGGCAAGAACCATAAACACTTTTAGCACAAGTGAAAGCAATTTAAACCCCTAAGTCGCCTAAGAGGACGAGTTTTTATCTCGTGAGGGTTTCCCTTGAGCTTAACCCACAACTCACACAAACCACACCAACTAACATAGCACATTGTTGTTCTCAAAGTGGTCAAAACACACAAAACCAATATTTTTATTGCCCAAGTCAACTCATCGGGATACAAAACACAAGCAAGACAAGTGAGCAACTTTCAAGAATTACCGTTCATACAAATGTGCACCTAAGTTGGGGGTAGAGAGGCGAACTAAGCAAGGTTGCACTAGGATACTTCGTTAAACTTTTTACTAGTTCATTAGAGCACGTCTAGATATTCCAAAGTTGCAAAGCCCTTTTTCGGTTATAAAATCTCAAAATGCAAGTCCACCTCCCAAAATGCACTCCCAAGCCCTTTCAACTACGCTCTAATTCGGGAATTTACACAAGAAACTTCAAAATAGAAAGCGTGTGGGAGGCATCCACAAATTGACCTCTAGAATAGAAAAAGTGAAAATTTTGAGGATTTTGGAGGAGTTTTATTTATTTATTTATTTATTTATTTTCACTTCTCCACTCTTCCCCTTTTTTTTCATTCATTGCCCTCGCCTCTTTTAACTTTGAGCGGCTCTTTCTTTTATTCGAAACATGTGGCTTATTATGCCACTTATTACACAAGATATGCATAGAACTAATTCCCTAGCAGAGTTTCGTTTCGGGGAGGAAGGGAGACACACCAAGGGCACAAGGGACCGCAATTTGATTCAAACATATCCTACTTTGGGCAAATTAGACAATATCCTATGCTAGACGTGCAATTGAGCATTCATCGGTTTTCATTTCATATACACTAGTGCAATCGAGATTAATAAGCCTCTAAATGACCCCAACTCTTGCACACACCCTTCTAAAAGAACTTTACTCATCACTCAAGAGTCAAGCAAGCAAATCGTATAAGCATCATCATTTGAGTCTCATCCAAGGGCTAGAGAACGAGTTAGGAGAACTAAACTAAGCATAAACAAAAAAAAACACACTCAATCCACACTCAGTCAAACACATTTATTAACAAACACCTTACAAACCGAGCATAATGACAAGTAAGAGTTCGGTCCACAAGGAATGGGATATGGTTGCTAAAGATCTTAACACTTAAGCTAATTCGAAGTCAATGGTGAATTGGGGTTTCGTCAAGTAGACAAACAAACTATGGTTCTAAATCAATGGATTAAAGACACTAGGGAATGGGATCCACTCAACCAAGGCAATTAGGCAAACGGGAGTAAAATAGACAAGTTATAGCAAGGACTATATGTAAAATCAACCTCATGCAATAGGAAAACAACTCACACTACTAAACTTAGATTCCTTATTAGTCTAGCAATAGATGATACATAATCAAATTACAATAAGTAATGACATACTCAATTTACACTTCCATGTCAAATTAGGCACATCTTGCTATCAAGCTCCTAAGTCAAGGGTAGCTAATCCTATCATGAAGAACTTGTTGCATATAATCTTTGTAATCTCGGGCCTACAGGAAAGTAAATAAGAGCACTATGAGGAGAATTGTTGCCACTTTCTCTAAGTGTCTTATAACGACTTCCTTTGCAATATAGACATTCTTTGAGATCTTTGTGTTCCTTCAAAAATAACATACATCCATTTGGACATACATGAATCTTTTGGTGCGGAAGTTCTGGCCCTTCAAGCAATTTCTTAGTCTTGTAAAAACTATGTGTCATCTTGTTTTCATCTGGGCACATGTCTTTCATTAAGGAAGCAACACCATCTATAGCTTTATGTGGAATATTATATTGGGACTTGATGTTTGCCATCCTTGCAGCTCCAGACAATACAGACAACTTGCAGCCATCATACAATGGCTCTTCCGCTGCCTTCAACATGTCAAAGAACTTCTTGTAACTAGCATGTGGCTCTTCTTCAATATTTTCTAAACCATCTTCTAGTCCAAAGGCATCTAATTTCATGTTTCTATATGGGTTCAATGCATCCTCGGTGGATATGGAACTGCTACTTTGGGATTCTCTTTGGAAGTGCAGTTCACCATGAAAAACCCATTGGAAAAAGTTTGTTTAAAAACCATGCCTATAGAGATGCTCCTTAATGGTATCAAGATCTTAATAAGGAATATTTCGACACTGTGCACATGGACATTTCATCACACCATCTATCACGACATTGTCTTGTGTGGTAGCAAATGTAATAAATTCATTGACCTTTTCAGCAAAGGTTGGACTAAGGAATTTTCCTTCTAACCGTTTATACATCCATGCTCGATCCTCCCTCATTATATAGCAGTTTCACTAAAAAATAAATGATACAAAAAGCATAGACAAAGTAAGTAACGCACTTAGAAAAATGACATTCTTTTAGGTCATTTAACTATTTAAGGTCATCAGAATGAAAATTATTACCAATTAACATCATAAGAGAAGAAGCGTTCCCATTTTCTACACGCTATTTCTAATGAACTTGAAAAGACTTGATTAATGTCTAATATATATATTTATAAATTCCTAAGAAAATAAATCACAAAAAAAATCATGTTACAAGGTTTTAAGGTCTTGTAGAACCAAAATCAAGCAAATTCGGCCAAAATGGGAAGAAACGTTCCAATTTTCTACATGCTCCTTCTAATGAACTTACAAAGGCTTGAATCATGTCAAATATATGTATTTGTAACTTCCTATGAAAATAAATAACAAAGAGAAAGCAATTTATAAGGTTTTAAGGTCTGATAGAACCGAAATCAAGCAAATTCAGGCAAAATGAGAAGAAGCGTTCTCATTTTCTACATGCACTTTCTAATGAACTTGAAAAGGCTTGAGTCTTGTCAAATATATGTATTTTTATAACTTCCTAACAAAATAAATCACAAAAACAAAGGATTTCATAAGGTTTAAAGGTCTTGTAGAACCAAAATCAACCAAATTCGGACCAAATGGGAAGAAGCATTCCCATTTTCTACATGCTCTTTCTAATGAACTTTTAAAGGCATGAATCATGTCACATATATGTATTAGTAACTCCCTAAGCATAGAAATCACTAAGACAAAGCAAGTTATAAGGTTTTAAGGTCTGGTAGAACTGAAATCAAGCAAATTCGGGCAAAATGAGAAGAAGCGTTCCCAATTTCTACATGCTCTTTCTAATGAACTTGAAAAGGCTTGACTTATGTCAAATATATGTATTTCTAACTTCATAAAAAAAGAAATCACAAAAAAGGATGTTATAAGGTTTTAAGGTCTTGTAGTACCAAAATCAGGCATATTCGGGCAAAATAGTAAGAAACGTTCCCATTTTTTACATACTCTTTCTAATGAAATTATAAATGCTTGAATCATTTCAAATATCTGTAGTTATAACTGCCTAACCATAGAAATTAAAAAAAAAACAAGTTATAAGGTTTTAAGGTTTTGTAGAACCGAAATTAAGAAAATTCGAGCAACATGGGAAGAAGAATTCCCATTTTCGACATGCTCTTTCTAATAAACATGAAAAGGCTTGAGTCATGTCAAATATATGTATTTATAACTTCATAACAAAATAAATCACAAAAAAAGGATGTTATAAGGTTTTAAGGTCTTGTAGAACCAAAATCAAGCATTTTCGGGTAAAATGGTAAAAAGCGTTCCCATTTTCTACATGCTCTTTCTAATGAACTTATAAATTTTTGAGTCATGTCGAACATATTTATTTGTAACTGCCTAAGAATAGAAATCACAAAAATAAAGCAAGTTATAAGGTTTTAAGGTCTGGTAGAACCGAAATCAAGCAAATTCAGGCAAAATGAGAAGAAGCGTTCCTATTTTCTACACGCTCTATCTAACGAACTTGAAAAGGCTTGATTCATGTCTAATATATGTATTTATAACTTCCTAAGAAAAGAAATCACAAAAAAGCATGCTATAAGGTTTTTAGGTGTTGTAGAACCAAAATCAAGCAAATTCGGCCAATATGGGAACAAGCGTTCCCGTTTTCTACATGCTCCTTCTAATGAAATTATAAAAGCTTGAATCATATTAGATATACGTATTTGTAACTGCCTAAGCAAATAAATAACAAAGAGAAAGCAATTTAGAAGGTTTTAAGGTCTGGTAGAATCGAAATCAAGCAAATTCAGGCAAAATGAGAAGAAGCGTTCCCATTTTCTATACACTCTTTCTAATGAACTCGAAAAGGATTGATTCATGTCAAATATATGTATTCATAACTGCGTAAGAAAATAAAACACAAAAACAAAGCATGTATTAAGGTTTTAAGGTCCTGTAGAACCAATATCAAGCAAATTCGGGCAATATAGTAAGAAGCATTCCCATTTTCTACATGTTCTTTCCAATGAAATCATAAATTCTTGAATCATGTCAAATATACCTATTTTTTACTGCCTAAGAAAATAAATAACAAAGCAAAATCAAGTTATAAGGTTTTAAGGTCTTGTAGAACCAAAATCAAGCAAATTCGGGCAAAATGGGAATAAACGTTCCCATTTTCGATCTACATGCACTTTCTAATGAACTTATAAATTCTTATATCATGTCAAATATATGTATTTAAAACACCATAAGAAAAAAAATTTCAAAAAAAAAGCAAGTTATGAGATTTTAAGGTCTTGTAGAACCAAAATCAAACAAATTCGGGCAAAATAGTAAGAAACATTCCCAAATTCTACATGCTCTTTCTAATGAACTTATAATTGTTTGAATCATGTAAAATATATGTATTTATAAATGCAAAAGAATAGAAATCACAAAAACAAAGCAAGTTATAAGGTTTTAAGGTCTTGTAGAACTGAAATCAAGCAAATTCGGGAAAACTACTAAGAAGCATTCCCTTTTTCTACATGCTGTTTTTAATAAACTTGAAAAGGCTTGATTCATGTGAAATATATGAATTTAAAATTCCTAACTAAATAAATCACAAAAACAAAAAAAGTTATAAGGCTTTAAGGTCTTGTAGAACCAAAATCAAGCATATTCGGGTAAAATAGTTAGAAGCCTTTCCATTTTCTACATGCTCGTTCTAATGAACTTATAAATTCTTGAATCATATCAAGTATATGTATTTATAATTTTCTAAGCTTATAAATCACAAAAACGAAGCAAGTTATAAGGTTTTAAGGTGTAGTAGAACCAAAATCAATCAAATTCGGGCCTAATAGGAAAAAGCGTTCCCATTTTCTACATGCTCTTTCTAATGAACTTAAAAAGGCTTGATTCATGTCAAATATATGTATTTACAACTTCCTAAGAAAATAAATCACATAAATAAAGCATGTCATAAGGTTTTAAGGTCTTGTAGAGCCAAAATCAAGTAAATACGGCCAAAATGGGAAGAAGCATTCCCATTTTTTACATGCTCTTTCTAATGAACTTGAAAAGTCTTGAGTAATGTCAAATATATGTAGTTATAACTGCCTCGAAAAAAAAATCACAAAAACAAATCAATTCATAAGGTTATAAGGTCTTGTAGAACCAAAATCAAGCAAATTCGGGCAAAATAGTAAGAAGCATTCCCATTTTCTACATGCTCTTTCTAATGAAATTATAAATGCTTGAATCAAGTTAAATATACATATTTATAACTGCCTAAGAAAATAAATAACAATGAAAAAGCAAGTTATATGGTTTTAAGGTCTTGTAGAACCAAAATCAAGCAAATTCGGGTAAAATGGAAAGAAACGTTCCCAGTTTCTGCATGCTCTTTCTAATGAGCTTATAAATGCTTGGATCATGTCAGATATATGTATTTATATCTCCATTAAAAAATAAATAACAAATACAAATCAAGTTATGAGGTTTTAAGGTCTTGTAGAACAAAAATTAAGCAAATTTGGGTAAAATAGTAAGAAGCATTCCCAAATTCTACATGCTCTTTCTTATGAACTTATAATTGTTTGAATCATGTGAAATATATGTATTTATAAATGCATAAGCATAGAAATTGCAAAAACTAAGCAATTTATAAGGTTTTAAGGTCTTGTAGAACTAAAATCAATCAAATTCGGGCAAAATAGTAAGAAGCATTCCTTTTTTCTACATGCTCTTTTTAATAAACTTGAAAAGGCTTGATTCATGTCAAATATATGTATTTATAACTTCCTAACAATATAAATCACAACAAAATAGCAAGATATAAGGTTTTAAGGTCTAGTAGATCAAAAATCAAGCAAATTCGGGCAAAATAGTAAGAAGCCTTTCCATTTTCTACATGTTCTTTCTAATGAATTTATAAATTCTTGAATCATATAAAAAATATGTATTTATAACTTTTTAAGCATATAAATCACACAAAAAAAGCAAGTTATAAGGTTTTAAGGTGTTGTAGAGCCAAAATCAAGCAAATTTGGGCAAAATGGGAAAAAGCGTACCTATTTTCAACATGCTCTTTCTAATGAACTTGAAAAGGCTTGATTCATGTCAAACATATGTAATTATAACTGCCTAACCAAAGAAATCACAAAAACCAAAGTATGTTATAAGGTTTTAAGGTTTTGTAGAACCAAAATCAAGCAAATTCAGGCAAATTAGAAAGAAGCATTCTCATTTTTTACATGCTCTTTCTAATGAACTAAAAAATACTTGAATTATGTTAAATATATGTATTTATAATTCCTAATCATAGAAATAACAAAAACAAATCAAGTTATATGATTTTAAGGACTGGTAGAACCGAAATCAAACAAATTCGAGCAAAATAGGAAAAAGCACCCATATTTTACATGCTCTTTCTAATGAACTTGAAAAGGCTTGATTCATGTCCAATATATATATTTATAACTTCCTAAGAAAAGAAATCACAAAAACAAAGGATGTTATAAGGTTTTAAGGTCTTGTAGAACCAAAATCAACCAAATTCGGCCCAAATGATAAAAACGTTCCCATTTTCTACTTTCATCTTTCTAATGAAATTATAAAGGCTTGAATGATGTCAAATATATGTATTAGTAACTGCCTAAGCATAGAAATCACTAATACAAAGCAAGGTATAAGGTTTTAAGGTCTAGTAAAACAGAAATCAATCAAATTCGGGCATAATAGGAAGAAGTGTTCCCATTTTCTACATGCTCTTTCTAATGAACTTGAAAAGGCTTGATTCATGTTAAACATATGTATTTATAACTTCCTAAGAAAATTAATCACAAAAACATAGCATGTTATAAGGTTTTAAGGTCTTGTAGAACCAAAATCAAGTAAATTCGGCCCAAATGGGAAGAAGCGTTCCCATTTTCTACATTCTCTTTCTAATGAACTTATAAACGCTTGAATCATGTCAAATATATGTATTTGTAACTGCTTAAGCATTGAAATCACTAAGACAAAGCAAGGTATAAGGTTTAAGGTCGTTCCCATTTTCTACATGTATTAGTAAACCCGAAATGAAGCAAATTCGGGAAAAATGAGAACAATATTTCTTTTGTATAGAACAAGATGACTTGTTTTCTTTTTATTTATTACAACATATTATGTAAATTAATTCAATGACTCTTAATAAATTAGCAACAATTTATAACACAACTTGCTTCTAATGGCAACAAATTAAAATGTGATGTTATTTTAGCAACAAATAGTAAAACAAGTGTCCCATTTTCTACATGCTCTTTCTAATGAACTTGAAAAGGCTTGATTCCTGTCAAATATATATATTTATAACTTCCTAAGAAAATAAATCACAAAAATAAAGCAGGTCATAAATTTTTAAGGACTTGTAAAGCCATAATCAAGCAAATTCGGCGAAAAAGGGAAGAAGCATTCCCATTTTCTACATGCTCTTTAGAATGAACATGAAAAGGCTTGAGTCATGTCAAATATATGTATTCATAACTGCCTCACAAAATAAATCACAAAAACAAAGCAATTTATAAGGTTTTAAGGTCTTGTAGAACCAATATCAAGCAAATTCGGGCCAAATGGGAAAAAGCGTACCCATTTTCAACATGCTCCTTCTAATAAACTTGAAAAGGCTTGATTCATGTCAAATAAATGTTTTTATAACTGCCTCACAGTAGAAATCACAAAAACAAAGCAAGTTATAAGGTTTTAAGGTCTTGTAGAACCAAAATCAAGCAAATTAGGGCAAAATAGTAGGAAACATTCCCATATTCGACATGCTCTTTCTAATGAACTAAAAAAAACTTGAATAATGTTAAATATATGTATTTATAATTCCTAATAATAGAAATAACAAAAGAAAAGCAAGTTATAAGGGTTTAAGGACTGGTAGAACCGAAATCAAGCAAATTCGAGTAGAATAGGAAGAAGCACCCATTTTTTACATGCTCTTTCTAATGAACTTGAAAAGGCTTGATTCATGTCAAATATATGTATTTATAAATTCCCAACAAAAGAAAGCACAAAAATAAAGGATGTGATAAGGTTTTAAGGTCTTGTAGAACCAAAATCAAGCAAATTCAGCCAAATGGTAAAAAGCATTCCCATTTTCTACATGCTCTTTCTAATGAACTTATAAAGGCTTGAATCATTTCAAATATATGTATTAGTAACTGCCTAAGTATAGAAATCACTAAGACAAAGCAAGTTATAAGGTTTTAAGGTCTAGTAGAACCGAAATCAAGCAAATTCGGGCAAAATGGGAAGAAGCGTTCCCATTTTCTACATGCTCTTTTTAATGAACTTGAAAAGGCTTGAGTCATGTCAAATATATTTATTCATAACTGCCTCACAAAAGAAATCACAAAAATAAAGCAATTTATAAGGTTTTAAGGTCTTGTAGAACCAAAATCAAGCAAATTCGAGCAAAATAGTAAGAAGCATTCCCATTTTCTACATGCTCTTTCTAATGAACTTATAAAATAATATATATTATTTTATCGCCTTCGTTTTATTGCTAAAAGTGATTGAACGATTATTAATTCCTTCTAATATTTCTTTTGTATAGAACAAGATGACTTGTTTTCGTTTTATTTATCAATGACTCTTAATAAATTAGCAACAAATCAAAATGTGATGTCATTTTAGCAACAAATAGTAAAACAAGTGTCCCTAATAGCAACAATTAGAAATTTTGTTGCCAAACGTTTTATAAAATGGCATTGCTAAATGACATCAAATAAAAAATCTGTTGTCATCTAGCAACAATAATGAGACGGCTAATTTCTAATAGGAACAACTCATAAATTTATTGCCTCAATTTATTTCTAAATCGCTACAAATAAAAAATTATTGTCAGAATTTGTTAATATATGGAAATGAGATAAAATTTGATGAAATTTAGTAACAACTAGTAAGACAACTTGTTTTCAATAGCAACAAAAAAGAGATATATTGAATCAAATGAAAGTCAAATGCATTCAACAAAGGCAATTGGGTCAAATGAAAGTCAAACAAATTGATACAAAGCTTTTTGAATAAAATAAAACTTAAATGCATTCAACAAAGCTAATTGAGTCAAATGAAAGTCAATCACTGTAGGCGTCGCTCATGGTTTGGGAAAATGGGCTAGGAATTGGGTTGTTTTAAGAAATGTATTGAATATGAACCTGGATTGAAGCACTCTAAAGATTACATACTCAACCCGACCAATAATGGCGGTGAAAAGTTGTTCATCATCGGGTTTGGTTTTGGGGAGACATTTTTAGGTGTCTACAGAAGCCCCCACTTTGACTGAGTTTTTAGAAACATCAGTTTCGAAAACGATAGTCAAAGTAGTCGATTGGGACGGAGAATGATTTAAGACGTTCTGCGATCCTAAATCAGTCTGTATACGCCGATACCTGCAGAAAAATGTTAATTCCACAGATAAAAGAGTAAAGGGATAAAATGCGTATCTGACACCAGTGTATCGGTGACAAATGAGTTTGGTAGCTTCCTATGCTTGAAGGAATCCACCGGATTATGTTTTGCTGAAATGCTTTCCATGCCTGAGGAAAGCCGACTAATGAATTTGGTAGCTTTCTATGCTTGAAGAAATCTACCGGAGAACATTTTCCATGCTTGAGGAAAATCGACATATGATTTTGGAGGTTTTCTATGCTTGAAGAAATCCACCGATAATACTTTCCATGCTTGAGGAAAGCCGACAGATGATTTTGGCGGTTTTCTATGCTTGAAGAAACCCGCCGGTTGAGATACTTTCCATGCTTGAGGAAAGTCGATAGATGACAATTTTCCATGCTTGAGGAAAAACTTGTCTGATGATGAAATTGAAAGTCTCTGTGTATCGAGAACCTTGCGCCGTGAATCGTCTTCGCTTGGGAGATGATCACTAAAATGATGATGGTTCGATTGTCCCCGAACGTGGGCTGTAGTTGGTTTGCTTGTCCCTGGACATGGGCTGTGGATGGTCTGCTTGTCCCCGGACGTGGGCTGTGGATGGTCCGCTTGTCCCCGGATGTGGGCCGTGGATGGTCCGCTTGTCCCCGGACGTGGGCTGTAGATGGTCCTCTTGTCCCCGGACGTGGGCTGTGGATGGTCCGCTTGTCCCCGGACGTGGGCTGTGGTTGAAACCTGCAAAATAAAATTTGCCAAGGGACTCGTATATACTATGATTGACTTGACCAACCGACTTGACCAAGTTTGACTTCACACGACATGACATGACATGTGTATGACTTGTGAGTGTGTGTGTGTGTATATGTGTGTGTGCAGACACAAGCAAACGAAGATGCAAAAGCAAAAATTTTCCATCAATTTTTGTCATGAGTGGAGGGTGCCGAATATGCCGCAAAAAAGAAAGACATGAAAAAGATTTTATTTTCGAACTTCCCTCGATGAGAACATTTTGAAAAAGTTTTTGAACTTCCCCAAAAGAAAATAATGAAAAAGGGGAAGAAGTTTTGAACTTCCTCCTTAAGCAAGACGAAATGAATCGTATGGATTGAATTGCTTGTCTTGAAAACAGTTTATGCATGATGTATGCTCTTTGGCCAGGAGGCTAAGGACAATTACATCATGTGACACGATAGATGAATGAACTTAGGTTATGGAGCTAAGCATCATATATGGTGTAAAAAATGATCTTGAACGTTACTTAGGTCTGGAAGCTAAGCATGTATATAGATGAAGTGATCGATCAGTATGAATGTTACTTAATTAGGTCAAGGAGCTAAGCACGATATGCGATGTATGAAATAATGAACATTGCTTAGGTCTAGAAGCTAAGAAAATATACAATGTCTCTTCTAATGAATGTTGTCTTGAAAGATGATGACATGCACAGTGTTGAAACAAGATTTCATGATAAAGGGTTCTTAAAGGGAAGGATGATATGGCTATGTATGTGTGAGTGAAGTGTATGAAAGTGATACTAAGGTTGGCTGCAAAGGTTGTGGTGATGGATATAGATGTGAGAAGAGTCATAGATGATGACTCTTGTTGGGTTGGGTAAGCAAACTGATGTGGGTTCAAGCCCCCAAGTCTAGCTCTAAATGGGTAGGGGTAAGCATTGGATATTCTTTGAGTCGATCATGCATGGATATGAATATGAATGTGGCCGTACCTCAATGTGAGGTTGCCTACGTATCCGTTAGGAATCAGGCCGAACGTAGCTCTAACCGAGCTTTGCACAAGTGTATGTACACCTCAAAGAGGTCTTTCAAGGGTTGTAATGTAGTTAAGCTGATGGTTTAAGGAAAAAAAAAAAGGTAAATGGCTCAAGACCCGAGAGAAGCCCCCAAGATATGCAATTGTGTATTCGAAAATTTTAAATTCGCAAGTTTTATTTTTCACATATTTTTTTGCTTTGAACTTTTTTTTTTTATTTGGTCATTTGAATCAATGTAGGCAATCCCGGATCATGCGGTCCATCACTCACTTAGCATTCATGTTTCTCAGGCACGGTACCAAGCACCTACTCGATAAGAGACGCAATTCGAGACGTGTTCATATCAAAGACATTGGAACACTTGCCTTTAGCCACTGTTTTTTTTTTTTAATTTACTTATTCTTTTTTTTTATTATTTAAACTTGCTTTCTTACTGTTACACAAATTGCACATCTTTCCATCCCTGGGTTAAGTGAATGTGGGTTGAAGAAATAAAGGCCAAACGTTAGACGAGGCTCAAAGTGGTTGATGAAGAAATGAATATGTGATTGAAATGGTTTAAGGGGAATGACAGGGTTGCAAAGGTGCCTCAAATCATTGGTGTACCTTGTGTTTAGTTCGGCAATTTTTTATTTTTTTATTTTTTTTTTGTTTTTTTTTTTTTTTTTTTTTTTTTTTGCGAATGACATGATCGAATGCAAAGGAAATAGAGACATAAGGATAAGGAGAACCTATGCTAGACTTATTAGGGAAAAAGGGTTGGAACGAAAGAAGAAAAAAAAACATGAAATCTTGTATGGAAACTTGTTTTGTGCTTCGTCTTCAAAGATGCTTATGAATTACTTGTTACCGCCAAGAGGGACAAAAAATTTGTTATTGCTGATGCTTTGATTAGAAGAAAAGAAGGAAGGAATGACGTTCCCCTTATTCTTCCAACTCTTACCTAGTGATTCTTGAACTCGAGTACTATGGAACAAAATGAGCTCACTTAATGCATTGACTCAATACTCGGATTGAAAAGGAAGAGTATATGAAAGAATTTTAAAACCAATAGGAAATACTCCACTCATTCCTATTACGACGGAAAATGACACATGCATGGTCCTAGTATACGATCATAAACAATATAGTGCATAACTCGAAGACAAAGTGTGTGCAACGACTCAACATGTATGATTAGGTGAGTTTATTAAGACTCATGGTATGATCGCATGGCTAGACATGAGGACGTTGTGAAAAACAAAGGACCAAGGGACCAAATAGCACGGAAGAGTAAAAGACAAACTAACTTGATTAATTTTGTCCAATTTTAATGTTTATGCTATTTACTAGGTGAAAACGTTCCATTGACAATCGTTAGTCATAAATAAGATCAACCACAATCAACGACAAAGAACACATGTTAAGGTTAGCACAAAAAATCACAAGAAACTAAAAAGACGAGTGGAATTCTAGAAGAGTTAGGACTCATGGGTATAAATAAAAAGAAAAATCTATAATCCTATGTTATATGAGTTGACACGGATTAAAGGACTTGGCTAAGACTAGCTTGACACGAAGAAATAAAAATAAGAGGTTGCACACTAATAAAAAGACACCTAAACTGGACAGGCTGTAGTATATCGGTTATAACTTTTATTCTGTGACTCTGATTGTGGCGAAACTAACGCCAAATAAAAGATAAAACTCGGGGCTACAGATCCATATGTGGCACGACACGTAACTCTTTCTAGAACTCCGGCTATGACCAAAACAAGTTGACTCTTATGCAGGATACGAGAATAAAAATCCGAGTTGACTCAAGATAAATTAAAAAAAAAATCCTATGACTCGACTCTAACAAAAAAAAAAAGGTTTGATAAGAGAAAAAAAAAAGAGAAGAAAAAATAAAATAAAAATATGCACACATAAGCACATTGTCACGAATGATGCAATGAAGTTCGCAACCTAAAGTCAAGATCTATGTTCCACTATGGTCAAGCTTTTGGGTGTCAAAGGGTACCATGGTTAAGAGTTTGGACGCGTTAGCAAGGCAGCCTCCCTTGAGGGTGTATGCCAACGGGCGGCTCCGCGAGTTCGTGATGAAATCGAACTCAACTCCATGGTTTGGGTGGATTTAAAAACTCGGATGAACCCTTATTGTCATGAACGTTTTTGGGTTGATAGAGCTTAAATCCCCCGGGCTAGCCACGTACGTAGAACACGTACTATTGTGGAAAAATAGGTAACCTAATATGCATATGCATATGTGACAATGCCAATTAAATGGAAGGAATACAATTCAAGAATCTTTCAAGTCTCATCCACTCATCTCAATTAAATACCGATCACTCAAATCGATAAATAACCAAGAATCCTCCCCAGTGGAGTCGCCAAATTGTAGGCGTCGCTCGAAGTGCGCCTACGTTAAAGCATGTTGTGAATATGCTTGGCACTCATAGGAAGTGGGAATTGACATAACGATTAGGGACAACGATTAGGGACAAATAAAGTAGGGAGCCACCAACAAGTTTTTAAGGAACTTGTAAACCGTTCACGGATCATTTAAGGCAACCGCGATTAAGGGACAACGAAGGCAACAACGATTGACCCGTGAAGGTTACACCCCATTCATAATCCATGAGATTACTAACTCCATATGGTTCGGAACCACGAAAGGAGGATCGGGGATGATGGTACGAAGTGAGTCATGGAGTCACATTCGCCCGTATTGGCCTCTACTCGATTCTTATATTGAAAAGTATTCCTGTGATCTCAAAGGCATACAAACAAAATATTCAATTTGCTCCAAACTATTATTATGCTAAATTGGTTTAATATTAATGCAACACATAATTCTAATTATTAGTGATCACTTGATTAAATAGTAAGATTAAAAGGAACCTAAGCCGGTTGTCCAAATTATCTTATTAAGCGTTATATTCAACTACATATTCCCTTTAAACATGCAATATGGTGATCATAATAAATAATAGAACAAACATTAATATTGGAAGCAATTCAACAATAATAGCGTTAGTCCAAATCAAATAAAATACCCCTAATCATGATACTAGCAATAAGAAATAAAAATAAGAGTAATTAATTAATTACTCACATTCCGCGCGTTCCCTTAAATTGCTACATCATGAATAAATTGTTAGTAACTTCAATAAAAATAAATCAAATTGAAATTAAATAAAAAGTAGAGTTGATTTGGTCCAAACCCTCAGTTAATTCTACCTTTCACGCCTTGGTTTAAGTATAGAACTTCGGGTATTGTATGGACTCCTTAGAGTGCTTGAGGGATGTAAAATGAGAGAATAGGGTGGCTAGAGTTTAGGCAAGAGAGAGAGAATGATTTTTGGTGTAGGGAGAGAGGAGAGAATATTTTGATGATCAATCTTGTTGATGATTGAAAAAGGGGAGATATGACCTCTATTTATAGGGAAAAAAGAGGGGGTCGAATCAAGAAAAGATAAGAATTCGAATCGGATAAACTCTTGCGATAGACAGCAGTTTTTGCGGTTTTTGTTTTTATCATATCTTTTGATCCAGAAATCGGAATACGATGAATAAGATATCGTTGGAAAGCTCTTGAAGTCTACTTTCTAACCCAATTAGAATCAGATTAAAACATTTTGTAGAATAAATGATATGGCCGAAATAGTGGAACAATGTCAGTTTTGGATAGAGTTTCGTATTTCTTTTATATCTTTTTCGTTATAGCTCGGAATTAA
Source organism: Chenopodium formosanum (assembly GCA_024500155.1). NCBI lineage: Eukaryota > Viridiplantae > Streptophyta > Magnoliopsida > Caryophyllales > Amaranthaceae > Chenopodium > Chenopodium formosanum. The sequence continues at coordinate 23,695,425 of CM044861.1, forward strand.
TATGATAATATATCATTAGAAAGATAATTTCAAGAGCTATACAACCATTTAAGAATCAGATAAAAACTATGAGGAACGAAAATAATATCTGTCAATCTTTGAACGTCTTTCAATTCAAATTAAATTACTAAAGGAGTTTTATTCTATTTCAAACTCTTTAATCTTATCTTTTCAAAAAGGATAATTAAGATATTTTAGAAGCTTATAGAAGCTTCCAATTAATCCTAATTGGATTAGGAGTGGGATTAAATCCTTTAGACCCTCCACATGATCATTGGGTCGTAGGTAAGGTGGGCTTAGGTTCGATTTGGACTCAGTTTAGTATTTTTGCCATAACTTATTCGTTATAACTCGGATTTGGGCTTATAATACATCGTTGGAAAGCTCTTTTAAAGACCCATCCAAATATTTAATCATTGAACCCATATTATGGACCAAAATAAACTGGATTAAACGTTTTTATAAAAAGGACACGAAATGAATGATTTTAAAGGACACGAAATGAATTATTTTGGGTTTAAAGACACGAAAAGAGGAAAATAAGTTATGGTTTGGGAAAATGGGCTAGGAATTGGGTTGTTTTAAGAAATGTATTGAATATGAACATGGATTGAAGCACTCTAAAGATTACATACTCAAACCGACCAATAATGGCGGTGAAAATTTGTTCATCATCGGGTTTGGTTTTGGGGAGACATTTTTAGGTGTCTACATCACATTCAACAACGCTTTTTAAATCAAATGAAAGTCAAATGAATTCAACAAAGACAATTGAGTCAAATGAAAGTCAAACACATTCAAATAAAGCTTTTTGAATCAAATGAAAGTCAAATGCAATCAACAAAGATAATTAAGTCAAATGAAAGTCAAACACATTCAAACAAATCTTTTTTAATCAAATGGAAGTCTAATGCATTCAACATAGCTTTTTTGACTCAAATGAAAGTCAAACACATTCAAACAAAGCTTTTTGAATCAAATGAAAGTCAAATGAATTCAACAAAGCTTTTTGACTCAAATGAAAGTCTAACACATTCAAACAAAGCTTTTTAAATCAAATGAAAGTCAAATGCATTGAACAAAGCTTATTAAGTCAAATGAAAGTCAAATACTTGCAACAAAGCTTTTTGAATCAAATGAATGTAAAATGCAACAACTAGTAAGACGGCTAATTTCTAATAGGAACAATATTTGTTGCCTCAATTTGTTTCTAAATCGCTACAAATAAAAAATTAGTTGTCAGAATTTGTTGATATATGGAAACAAGATAAAATTTGAGGAAATCTAGCAACAACTAGTAAGACAACTTGTATTCAATAGCTACAAAAAAGAGATATATTGAATCAAATGAAAGACAAATGCATTCAACAAAGGTAATTGGGTCAAATGAAAGTCAAACACATTCATACAAAGCTTTTTGAATCAAATAAAACTCAAATGCATTCAACAAAGCTTATTGAATCAAATGAAAGTCAAACACATTCAACAACGTCTTTTGAACCAAATGAAAGTCAATTGCATTCAGCAAAGATTTTTAACTCAAATAAAAGTCAAACACATTCAAACAAAGTTTTTTAAATCTAATGAAAGTCAAATGCATTCAACAAAGATAATAGAGTCAAATGAAAGTCAAACACATTCATACAAAGCTTTTGGAACCAAATGAAAGTCAAATGCATTCAATAGAGGTAATTGAGTCAAATGAAAGTCAAACACATTCAAATAAAGTTTTTTGAATCAAATCAAAGTTAATTGCATTCATCATAGTTAATTGAGTCAAATGAAAGTCAAACACATTCAAACAATGCCTTTTTAATCAAATAAAAGTCAAATGCATTCAACAAAGCTAATTGAGTAAAATGAAAGTCAAACTCATTCAACAAAGCTTTTTGAACCAAATGAAAGTCAAACACATTCATACAAAGCTTTTAAAATGAAGTGAAAGTTAAATGCATTCAACGAAGATAATTAAGTCAATAGAAAGTCAAACACATTCATACAAAGCTATTTGAATCAAATGAAAGTAAAATGCATTCAACAAAGCTAATTGAGTCAAATGAAAGTAAAGCATAGTCAAACAAAGCTTTTTGAATTAAATGAAAGTGAAATGCAATTAACAAAGCTTATTGAGTTTAATGAAAGTCAAACACATTCAAACAAAGCTTTTAAAATCAAGTGAAAGTCAAATGCATTCAACAAAGCTAATTGAGTCAAATGAAAGTCAAACACATTCAAACAATGCTTTTTGAATCAAACGAAATTCAAATGCATTAAACAAAGATAATTGACTCAAATGAAATTCAAACACATTCATACAAAGCTTTTTGAATCAAATGAATATCAAACACATTCAAACAAATATTTTTTAATCAAATGAAAGTCAAACGCATTCAACAAAGATAATTGAGTTAAATGAAAGTGAAACACATTCAAACAAAGCTTTTTGAATCAAATTAAAGTCAAATGCATTTAATAAAGCTTTTTGACTCAAATGAAAGTTAAACACATTCAAATGAAGCTTTTTAAATCAAATGAAAGTCAAATGCATTCAACAAAGTTTAATTAGTCAAATAAAGTCAAACACATTCAAACAATGCTTTTTTAATCAAATGAAAGTCAAATGCATTCAACAAATCTAATTGAGTAAAATGAAAGTCAAACTCATTCAACAAAGCTTTTTGAACTAAATGAAAGTCAAACACATTTAAACTAAGGTTTTAAAATCAAATGAAAGTCAAATGCATTCAACAAAGCTAATTGAGTAAAATGAAAATCAAACTCATTCAACAAAGCTTTTTGTACCGAATGAAAGTCAAACACATTCAAACAAAGCTTTTAAAATGAAATGAAAGTCAAATGCATTCAACGAAGCTTATTGAGTCACATGAAAGTCAAACACATTCATACAAAGCTTTTTGAATCAAATGAAAGTAAAATGCATTCACTAAAGCTAATTTAGTCAAATGAATTTCAAACACATTCAAAGAAATCTTTTAGAATCAAATGAAAGTAAAATATAATTAACAAAGAAAATTGAGTGAAATGAAAGTTAAACACATTCATTTAAAGCTAAATGACTCAAGTGAAAGTAAAATGCATTCTGATGGGCGTTAGAACGGTCGCTCATTCCACACTCAATCAAACACATTTATTAACAAACACCTTACAAACCGAGCATAATGACAAGTAAGAGTTCGGTCCACAAGGAACGGGATATGGTTGCTAAAGATCTTAACACTTAAGCTAATTCGAAGTCAATGGTGAATTGGGGTTTCGTCAAGTAGACAAACAAACTATGGTTCTAAATCAATGGATTAAAGACACTAGGGAATGGGATCCACTCAACCAAGGCAATTAGGCAAACGGGAGTAAAATAGACAAGTTATAGCAAGGACTATATGTAAAATCAACCTCATGCAATAGGAAAACAACTCACACTACTAATTAGATTCCTCATTAGTCTAGCAATAGATGATACATAATCAAATTACAATAAGTAATGACATACTCAATTTACACTTCCATGTCAAATTAGGCACATCATGCTATCAAGCTCCTAAGTCAAGGGTAGCTAATCCTATCATGAAGAACTAACAAGCAATCTCATATAATCAATTTAATTGCAATACAAACATCAATGTTTCTCCCATATTTGGATAACTAACCCAAAAGGTTGAGCTTCACCCAACCCCTAGCAAGAAGACTACTACAACTCATATTTATAAACATGCAATCAACAATTAGGGTTCTAACTACTTCAATAATTGGGAGAAAGTGGTTAACGATTGAAATAAGTATCATCCAATAACAAATTACCAAGAACTTAAGAAGATTTAAATGACATGCAAAAGCAAATGAAATCAGAAATTAAGTAGAAAAAGGTTGGAGAAATTACTAATTGAAGCTTGAAATTGAATAACAATGGAAGAACTTGTCTTCTACAATGATTGAAATTGAGAATTCCAAACTAATAATTGAATCTAACTAATGATTTGAGAGAATTTATGTTTCTACAACTACCAACTAAAAGGAAGCTCTGAAAACTTGGATCTCTTTTACAATAGAGTCTAAGGGGGTATTTATATGACCCTCAAATAAAAAGGACGGAGAAAACAAGAGTCGGGATTTTCTGCAGGTGCGCACGGACGTGCCAGTGGTGGCACGGACGTGCCACCCTAAGCACGGACGTGCAGATTCGGGTAGTAGCTTAGATTTGGCCAGGCTAACTGACGATGCTTATACGATTTGCTTGCTTGACTCTTGAGTGATGAGTAAAGTTCTTTTAGAAGGGTGTGTGCAAGAGTTGGGGTCATTTAGAGGCTTGTTAATCTCGATTGCACTAGTGTATATGAAATGAAAACCGATGAATGCTCAATTGCACGTCTAGCATAGGGTATTGTCTAATTTGCCCAAAGTAGGATGTGTTTGAATCAAATTGCGATCCCTTGTGCCCTTGGTGTGTCTCCCTTCCTCCCCGAAACCAAACTCTGCTAGGGAATTAGTTCTATGCATATCTTGTGTAATAAGTGGCATAATAAGCCACATGTTTCGAATAAAAGAAAGAGCCGCTCAAAGTTAAAAGAGGCGAGGGCAATGATTGAAAAAAAAAGGGGAAGAGTGGAGAAGTGAAAATAAATAAATAAAACTCCTCCAAAATCCTCAAAATTTTCACTTTTTCTATTCTAGAGGTCAATTTGTGGATGCCTCCCACACGCTTTCTATTTTGAAGTTTCTTGTGTAAAGGGCTTGGGAGTGCATTTTGGGAGGTGGACTTGCATTTTGAGATTTTATAACCGAAAAAGGGCTTTGCAACTTTGTAATATCTAGACGTGCTCTAATGAACTAGTAAAAGGTATAACGAAGTATCCTAGTGCAACCTTGCTTAGTTCGCCTCTCTACCCCCAACTTAGGTGCACATTTGTATGAACGGTAATTCTTGAAAGTTGCTCACTTGTCTTGCTTGTGTTTTGTATCCCGATGAGTTGACTTGGGCAATAAAAATATTGGTTCTGTGTGTTTTGACCACTTTGAGAACAACAATGTGCTATGTTAGTTGGTGTGGTTTGTGTGAGTTGTGGGTTAAGCTCAAGGGAAACCCTCACGAGATAAAAACTCGTCCTCTTAGGCGACTTAGGGGTTTAAATTGCTTTCACTTGTGCTAAAAGTGTTTATGGTTCTTGCCATGCGGATTTGTGTTTGAGTTTTCTCTCCTTGGTTCGATCATTAGCAAGTAATCTTCCTTCTTAATTTGGCATGTTTGTTTTGCTCGAGGACTAGCAAAAACTTAGCTTGAGGGGATTTGATAACTTGTTATTTGATACGATTTTAGGGTGATTTTTGAACCTTGTTTACTTGAAATGTTAGCATTTTGGTTCACTTTCTATCCTATTTTCATTCAATTTTTGTGTATCCCTTGCTGTTGGGGTTTGGTGAGTCCGACTCACCGCGGAAATAAACCCAAAACCAAGATCGCACTCGCAATAAATAAAACCATGAACATAATTAAATTAATCACAAGATTAAGTTAAGCTAATTACCTTTGACGCGTGCTTCGCTCCAAATGAGCTCTTACTTGAAAGCTTCAAGTCCCGCTCGCACGGAGACCTCCAACGAAGTCCACCCGCACCACCAAAACCGACTAGGTCCAATGTCTTGGGGTTAGCAAGACCCGACCAATAAAACCCGAGTAATAATATTGAGTTCAAAGGTTTTCACTAATTGTGATGCCTTTTTCAACTCTTACTCAAGCATCATTCCCAATGCCCATACATGGGTATTTATAGGAAATGATGGGAGTATCATTTGCTCTCCCATCAATGTGGGATACTTTGATTTTTCCATTTTATTTTAAAGCTAAAATAAAATTAATAATCAAGCTAGTAATAAATCAACAAGTGGCAAGCTCATGTGAGTGGTTAGGTGAGGACCATTTGGAGAAGGGGGGGACCAAACTTGCTCCCCACTCCCTCTCCCATATCCGGCCAACACACTCAACACACACACATGCACCTCAAGCCACATGGCACCCACCCTTGGGCACCAAGGCAGCCAAGGTGGGCTGCCATGTGGTGCTGTACGTGGCAGCCTACGCACAGCAGGCCCAGCAAGCCCCGCACTTGCATGCGGGCTGCTGCTGCTGCTGGCCAGCATGCCCCGCATGCTTGTGCGGGCTTGCTGCTGGCCTTGTGCCTTGGCTAGCAACGCTAGGCAGCCAGCCGTGCTGCTGCTAGCAGTTGCGGGCTGGCGCGCCTAGCATGCTAGCATGGGTGCGCTAGCACGCACCAGCCAGCCTAGCCTCGGCTTGGTGCGCATGCTAGCCACCATGCTAGGCCATATGCCCTTAGCACTCGGTTTGCTAGGGCATTCCGATGCTAGGGGCATTTTGATCTTTTGTTGATTTATTACTATTTCTCGTCTCGTCTTTCACTATTTTTCGACTCGACTTCCGACGTTCGGTTTCGACGCTCTAAGCTCGAATTTCCGACGTCTAAATAAATATTACTCGGTTGACTCATTAATTCCTTCCGAATTAATTCGTCGATTCGGTTTGTTGAATGCTTGGGTGTGACCCGAAGGGTTCAGTCAAGATTAAGCTGTAACATTAATTATCCATTAATATTACTGATCGGAAGCGGCCTCCACCCAGGCATTCCGATCACTTGACCTTACTGAATATATTAGCTTTCTAATAATTCTGAACCCGCTAACGGAATAGTACACTTGTTCGAAGGACACCATTCCTTTCAATCTTCCACTTGTCCTTCCGGACAAGTGCTCATTTTGTGTACAGCCCTTTCCTATGTCGCTTAATGTCTCTTCATGAACTATAAGGTAAGATTTATCTTGTCATCCTTATTACGTCCAGAAGTGTTTCCCGATTCCGAGTCCGACTGTCAATAAACAGATGATTTCTAAAATCCATCCGAGCACGGCCATGCATTTTACAGTCTCGCTCTACGAGAGGCCTTGTATACAACAAAGACATCTTCCCTATTTTACTAGGGGGACATTCCCAGTCTTGTAATGTAGCTCCTCTTACTGAGAGGACCTAGCCGCCCGAGTGTTGCCGTTATAATCCCCTATTACGGCAGACGTTTGACAACATCAAAGCGAACTAGTACTCAAACAAGAGAACTCCCACTACTCATGGTCGAGGAAATAGGTTCCGATAGCCATAATGAGAAGTATACTTATGACAAAAATTTTAAATTTCTTAAAGTATTCTCATAGGTCGATCCAGTATGGTTCTTAACCAATACCTGTGCAAATGATTTATGACAATCATGTCCTCGTAGCACATGAAACGGTGCTATAAATCAGACTACACACTAATCTCAAATGGTCATTAATCGTCCATCGTTTAAATGACCTTGATTAGGGATAATTTTCGATTATAATATTCAATGTTCACTTAATAGGTGTTTCCTTACCAAGACTGGTCTTGATACCCTATTTTGAATATTCTCAGAATCGAATGAACTCATTATTTAATCCTAAACCACAATTAAATAGCATAATGGAGTAATAAAATGTTGCATGAAATTTTATATCACTCCCAAACATGAATGGTTTTCTTTAGTGTCTTACATTAACTTTTCTCAAAATTAACTGAAACACTAAACAAGGAAATCAAAGCCAGTCTCCAACATGCTTGATTCCCATTGCCTCAACGTGCTTGTTGTGCTTCACTTGAGGCAAAGGTTTAGTAAGTGGATCGGCTACATTGTCATCCGTTCCAACTTTGCAAATTCTGATTTCACCCTCTGATTTCCATTCTCGAATCATGTGAAATCGCCGCTTGACATGTTTGACCTTCTGATGTTCTCTAGGTTCTCTGGCCTGAGCAATAGCTCCATTGTTGTCACAATAGAGGGCTATTGGACCCTTTATAGAGGGTACAACATCAAGTTCGCCAACGAACTTACGAATCCAAACAGCCTCCTTAGCTGCTTCAGCAGCTGCCAAGTATTCGGCTTCAGTTGTAGAATCTGCAGTTGTACTCTGCTTTGCGCTCTTCCAACTAAACGCCCCTCCATTTAGACAGAACACATATCCAGATTGCGATTTGAAATCGTCTCTGTCTGTCTGGAAGCTTGCGTCGGTATAACCTTCCACAACCAAATCCTTTGTGCCACCATACACCAGGAATTTATCCTTGTTCCTTTTCAGGTACTTTAGGATATTTTTGGCCGCAGTCCAATGCGCCTCTCCTGGGTCTGATTGGTAACGGCTCGTAGCACTCAAGGCATACGACACATCTGGCCTAGTACATATCATGGCATACATGATAGATCCAATAAGCGAAGCATATGGGATCTGATTCATTCTTTCCCGCTCATCAGGTGTCTGTGGACACTGCTTCTTGCTTAGGGTTATGCCATGTGACATTGGCAGGTGACCTCTCTTGGCCTCCTCCATGCCAAATCGAGCAAGTACCTTATCAATATAAGTACTTTGACTCAATCCAATCATCCTCTTCGATCTATCCCTATAGATCTTGATGCCTAGTATGTACTGAGCCTCTCCCAAGTCTTTCATTGAGAAGCACTTTCCAAGCCAGGCCTTTACAGACTCTAACAACGGAATGCTGTTTCCAATGACCAATATGTCATCGACATATAAGACTAGGAAGGCGATGTTACTCCCACTGACCTTCTTGTAAACACAAGATTCATCTGGATTCTTGATAAAACCAAACTTACTGATGGCTTCATCGAAACGCAGATTCCAACTTCTGCTTGCTTGCTTTAATCCATAAATGGACTTCTTAAGCTTACATACTTTCCCAGCATTGTTTTGGTCGACAAAACCTTCAGGCTGTGTCATATACACAGTTTCTTCCAAATAACCATTAAGGAAGGCGGTTTTAACGTCCATCTGCCATATTTCATAGTCGTAATATGCAGCAATCGCTAGGAGGATCCGAACGGATTTAAGCATTGCAACTGGTGAAAAGGTTTCATCGTAATCAATACCATGAACTTGTCTGTAACCTTTTGCCACCAATCTAGCTTTGTAAATGAATACATTTCCATCTTTGTCGGTTTTCAACTTGAAAATCCACTTACATCCGATTGGTATATAACCTTCGGGTAAGTCAACCAAGTCCCAGACTTGATTTTCAAACATGGAATCCATTTCAGATCTCATGGCCTCTTGCCATTTAGCAGAGTCGGTGCTTGCCATCGCTTGCTTGTAGGTTGCCGGTTCATCTCCATCCATAATCAGGATGTCCTGATTCTCGGTTAATACTAAACCAAGATATCTATCAGGTTGAGATCTCGGCCTCAGAGACCTACGTAGGGTAATGGATTGAGCATTTGCATTGTTGGTTCGACTTTGCACATTTTGACCTTCGTCAACAGATGCTGTTTGAGCACTTTGACTGTCATTATGATTTTGTTGCTCATCCTCACGAACTTCGTCGAGTTCGATTTTCCTCCCACTTGTCATTTTGGAAAGGTGCTCCTTCTCCAAAAAGACACCATCGCGAGCAACAAACACTTTGTTCTCCGATTTGTTGTAGAAGTAATACCCTTTGGTTTCTTTTGGGTAGCCCACAAAGTAAACCTTGTCAGATTTGGGATGAAGTTTGTCAGAGATCAATTTCTTGACATATGCTTCGCATCCCCATATCTTTAGAAAAGATAACCTAGGAGGTTTCTTCGTCCATAATTCATATGGAGTCTTTTCTACAGCTTTAGATGGAGCACGGTTCAGTGTTAGTGCCGCAGTTAGGAGTGCGTGTCCCCAGAAAGAGATAGGAAGATCACTAAGACCCATTGTTGATCGTACCATGTCTAACAAGGTCCGATTTCTCCTTTCGGATACTCCGTTCCATTGTGGAGTTCCTGGAGGTGTCAATTCTGAAAGTATACCTTTTTCTTTCAGATGGTCATCGAATTCTTGGCTCAAGTATTCACCACCTCGATCCGATCGAAGGGCTTTGATTTTCTTGCCAAGTTGATTTTCAACTTCACTCTGAAATTCTTTGAACTTTTCAAATGATTCAGATTTGTGCGACATGAGGTAGACATAGCCATATCTACTATAGTCGTCTGTGAAAGTGATGAAATATCGATGTCCATTTCTTGTGGTTGAGCTCATTGGTCCACATACATCGGTATGTATAAGACCCAATAAGTCACTTGCCCTTTCTCCCAACTTGGAGAATGGTTGTTTAATCATCTTGCCTAATAAACATCCTTCGCAATTCTCAAACGATTCTAAATCGAAAGAGTCAAGAACACCTTCTTGTAGAAGTTTCTTGATGCGTTTGATGTTAATGTGGCCAAGACGACAATGCCACAAGTAAGTCTGATTTGACTCCATGGTCTTAGCTCTTTTGGTATCATTATTCACATTATAAACTTGTTTGTCTAATGAAAGCACATAAAGACCATTTTCAGAATGTGCAATACCATATAAAACATTATCGAGATAAAATGAACATTCTTTGTCCTTTACTCGAAATTCAAAACCTTTGGCGTCCAACGCCGAAATTGAAATAATGTTTTTGGTAATGTTGGGAACATAATAAACATTATCGAGTTCCAAAACTAGCCCGGTGGGCAAAGACAAACTGAGAGTTCCTACGGATACGGCACCAATTCTGGCTCCATTGCCGACCCGGAGTTCAATCTCTCCCTTCTCTAGCCTTCTAGCGTTCCTTAGTCCCTGAGAATTGGAACAAAGGTGTGAGCCACATCCGGTATCTAATACCCATGATGTTAAGCTAGTGAAGTTAAAGTCTATAACGAATATACCTGATTCAGAAGCAACGGTTCCGTTCTTCTTATCCTCCTTGAACTTGAGGCAATCTCTCTTCCAATGTCCCTTCTTCTTACAGTAGAAACATTCGGAATCAGATTTAGAAGACGCTACCTTCTTATCCTTGGTAGCTTTAGACTTAGGCGGAAAAGTTTTCTTCTTACCTTTCCCCTTAAAGCCTTTCTTCTTCTTGCCCGAAAATTTGAACGGCTTGCCCTTTTTAATCATGAGCATGTCATGCTTTCCCTCATCCTTGAGCGTTTGCTCAGCTTGCTTCAACATACCATGAAGCTCGGTGAGGGTTTTCTCCATGCTGTGCATATTATAGTTCATCTTGAACTGATCATAGCCTTTGTGCAGCGAGTGGAGAATGATGTCAATTGCCATCTCGGTTGAATACCCCGCATCAAGCCTTCCCATGTTTTCAAACAATCCAATCATTTTGAGTACATGTGGGCTGACTGGCTCTCCTTTCTTGAGCTTGCTCTCAAGGATCTGCCTGTGGGTTTCAAACCTTTCAGTTCGGGCCTGCTCTTGGAACATATTCTGCAATTCAGAAATGATCTCAAAAGCCGTCTCCTTTTCAAAAAATGTCTTTTGAAGCTCAGGAGACATTGTGGCCAGCATAATACATTTGACATCTCGATTGGCACTTTGCCATCGATTTAGGGCAGCTTGAGTCACCTCCTCATTGGGAGTCTCGGGCATTTCCTCATCAAGGACATATTCCTTTTGCTCTTGCATGAGAACAATTCGCAAATTCCTTTGCCAATCAAGAAAATTTGGCCCACTCAATTTCTCCTTGTCGAGAATTGAGCGTAGGTTGTTCGAGTTATTTGAAGACATGATTCTACAATTGAAAGAATTTAAAATGAAAAACCATTCATTGTACTTTAAATAAGATTGAAATCATGCATTTTAATCAAACTTATTTAAAACGTCTTATTCACACATTAAAGATTGTCCCCAATATTGGTGAGAATAAGTCGATTCCAAGATCCAAAGAAACAAAGAGTGGTTAAGCATGCTTTGGCTTGTCTTAACACTCAATCTCCTAAGGTAAGCAACGCTTTGCTAATGGCTACAAGCCACTCTTGGTTGAATAAATCGTCGCATCCCATGCTCTCTAAACAATTTATTCACTTTGCCACGACATGTTAGGACTCCATCACTCATATCGTTGAGTATAACCAAAACCACTTGCATACCTAGTATGCCTTACGTTCCTTGGAGAAGTAGTGATGCCTCGCTTTGGCGTAGCCCACCACTACCCTCGTTCGGTTGGTAAGTGTGTTTTGGAATGGCAAGTTTTACTCAATTTTAAGGGACCTAGGGTTTCTATGTTGGTTGATTTAAGTGAACTTAATTAATCATCTCAACATTTGAAATCCTAACCATGCATCTAACATATAATTCATATATATAAACATAAATATATATCGAAAACATAAATAGAGATGCATTTGGCAACTAGCATGACCCCTTGAGATCTTCAAGTCTTCAAAAGGTCTTCTTTTGCAACTTTATGGCTTCGTCTTCTAAGAACCCCGTCTTCAAGACTTGACCAAATAATATAATTGCTAGTGTCTACGATTAGGACTAATCTAAATATTAAGGTACAAAAATACTCAACGGTTCGCAGACCGTATTTAGATTTACAAAAATACATCACGGATCACAGTCCGTATTTTCTATCCTAATCGGGCCCCACTAGTTGCCATTTCATAAAACCTGTGAGAGAATTTTACATTCCATTCATCCATTCACTATCTGTGAATGGCCCATGCATTTTACAACGATCAAACAAGTAACAATGCATAAAACCGCGCGCGAACTAGTAATTAATCTAGGTGGTTAATTCAATTAACACGCCTAATTAAACTAGTCAAAGTTGTTTTATCCGGTTAAGGTAATGATTAAGATACGCTCCCACTAAATTCCGCATCCAAACTTAATTAATCCAATTAATTAAGTCGGTGAACCCAAATATTTGTCAAAATTAATTTTGCAAATGTCGCTCATAAACCCGAGGCCTAGCCTCCAAAATTTTAATTAAATAAACAAAATAATTAAAATAATAAAACGACAAGATAAGCAAAATTACGTATTCCATAATGTCTAAGTGCCTAGCACTAAGACTTGGAACCCAAAATTACCCTTATTTACTTTTTAAGCAATGCTAAAATTAACCTTAAAAATAGCATCGACTTAATAACCCGGGGTTATTATGCTAATTATTGAATCGTACATACCGTACAACAAGCTCGTAGCATAACCATCGGCACCCCGCAACACCAAGCATGCCCATGGGCTGCTTGTGCTCGCACACGCCACGCCCAGCCAAGCCAAGCGTGGCAGCAAGCACAGCGCGCACAGCACAAGGCTGCTGCTGCGCCATGCTGCTGCTCGTAGCTGGCTGGTGCGGGGTGTGGCTGGCAGCGAGCAGCAGCCCACGCCAATCCTCGCACACACAGCACCACGCACCAAGGCACGAGGCACCCAGTAGCCTCGGCAGCCACATATGGGTTGCGTGAGCAGCCCAGCTGGCCGAGAGCTAGCTCGGGGCTCTTAGGCCTCGTGTTGCGTGCTAATGCTTCGAAAATTATCGAATTTTGCGTGTGACATTATAAATTAATTCTAAATTAATTTTAGAATCAATTATTTTGAGGAAAAATGAAAAATAACAAGTCCAACTTAAATAATTCATCCAAAGCAATTAACCAAATTTATTACCAAGAATCATTCTTTAATAAAATTGGTCTAACTTGGTGTAACAAAAAAAATTAGGGCATTTCTCACTATTAATTTAATCACTTTAAATTAATCTTGAGATTTTGACAAAATAAAAGGGAAATGGAAAAATGAACATAAGTTCAATAAAGACTCCAACTTTAATACTTGTGACTTCATGAAAAAATATATCTTCCAATATGAAGATAAACTAATTTTTTTTTTTATCACAAGTTTTAAACTTTATGATTCCAATCAACTAAAAAATGATTAAATCAACAAAGTTTAACCAAAATTCATGGAATTTAGTAACTCAAAGTTTCAATCACTTATCATAAGTAAAGATTGAATCTTTAATACTTGGAAGCATCAAATAACAACTATTTCACACTCAATGCAATTAATTTGCAATTATGTGAAAAATAAAATCAAACTTTCAAGCACCAATTACTACCAAGTAATCATGCTTAAAGTGGTCTAAGATTGCATATAAAATAAGGAAAGAACCATATACATAACCACCATAAATATGCAATCAATTTTCAAGGTTAGAAAGACTTAAAATTTTTCGTCAAAACGAAAAATCCCTCGAAAAATGCATTTCTGGTCGTTTTTTGGCTAAAAACCGAGCCCTATAAGGGTAAAACCATTTCCAGAACACCTTTTCCACCCAAAATTCACTATTTTTGGGTCGAAATCTGAGTTCGGGGCTGAAGATAGCTCAAATACGAGGTTAAAAATACAAAACCGAGTTACTAATATAATTAGCAACTTAAACCAGAAAAAATAAGCCATAATAACACCTTGAAAATATCATGATTTTAAAAATAAACGAGCGAGGCTCCGATACCGCTGTTGGGGTTTGGTGAGTCCGACTCACCGCGGAAATAAACCCAAAACCAAGATCGCACTCGCAATAAATAAAACCATGAACATAATTAAATTAATCACAAGATTAAGTTAAGCTAATTACCTTTGACGCGTGCTTCGCTCCAAATGAGCTCTTACTTGAAAGCTTCAAGTCCCGCTCGCACGGAGACCTCCAACGAAGTCCACCCGCACCAACAAAACCGACTAGGTCCAATGTCTTGGGGTTAGCAAGACCCGACCAATAAAACCCGAGTAATAATATTGAGTTCAAAGGTTTTCACTAATTGTGATGCCTTTTTCAACTCTTACTCAAGCATCATTCCCAATGCCCATACATGAGTATTTATAGGAAATGATGGGAGTATCATTTGCTCTCCCATCAATGTGGGATACTTTGATTTTTCCATTTTATTTTAAAGCTAAAATAAAATTAATAATCAAGCTAGTAATAAATCAACAAGTGGCAAGCTCATGTGAGTGGTTAGGTGAGGACCATTTGGAGAAGGGGGGGACCGAACTTGCTCCCCACTCCCTCTCCCATATCCGGCCAACACACTCAACACACAGACATGCACCTCAAGCCACATGGCACCCACCCTTGGGCACCAAGGCAGCCAAGGTGGGCTGCCATGTGGTGCTGTCCGTGGCAGCCTACGCACAGCAGGCCCAGCAAGCCCCGCACTTGCATGCGGGCTGCTGCTGCTGCTGGCCAGCATGCCCCGCATGCTTGTGCGGGCTTGCTGCTGGCCTTGTGCCTTGGCTAGCAACGCTAGGCAGCCAGCCGTGCTGCTGCTAGCAGTTGCGGGCTGGCGCGCCTAGCATGCTAGCATGGGTGCGCTAGCACGCACCAGCCAGCCTAGCCTCGGCTTGGTGCGCATGCTAGCCACCATGCTAGGCCATATGCCCTTAGCACTCGGTTTGCTAGGGCATTCCGATGCTAGGGGCATTTTGATCTTTTGTTGATTTATTACTATTTCTCGTCTCGTCTTTCACTATTTTTCGACTCGACTTCCGACGTTCGGTTTCGACGCTCTAAGCTCGAATTTCCGACGTCTAAATAAATATTACTCGGTTGACTCATTAATTCCTTCCGAATTAATTCGTCGATTCGGTTTGTTGAATGCTTGGGTGTGACCCGAAGGGTTCAGTCAAGATTAAGCTGTAACATTAATTATCCATTAATATTACTGATCGGAAGCGGCCTCCACCCAGGCATTCCGATCACTTGACCTTACTGAATATATTAGCTTTCTAATAATTCTGAACTCGCTAACGGAATAGTACACTTGTTCGAAGGACACCATTCCTTTCACTTGCTTCACGGGTTTTTAGTGTTTTTGTTGAGTTTTCAGGACCAAAAACCGATGATTTGAAGCATATGGATGACAAACCAAGTTTAGAAGCCGTAACAAAGGAGCAAAACTGAAGAGAATGTGAAGAAAAGGGCCTAGAAGACCCTACACGGACGTGCCATGTCCTGCACGGCCGTGCAGGACAGTCTCAGTCAAACTTTGCTACTGCCCGATTTGGCACGGACGTGCAAGGATTCAGCACGTCCATGCATCTCAGCCAGCACGTCCGTGCCATAAACTGCACGGCCGTGCAGTTAGCCTGGCCAAATCTGAGCTACTGCTCGAATCTGCACGTCCGTGCTTAGGGTGGCACGTCCGTGCCACCTTGGCTGCACGTCCGTGCCACCCCTGGCACGTCCGTGCGCACCTGCAGAAAATCCCGACTCTTGTTTTCTCCGTCCTTTTTATTTGAGGGTCATATAAATACCCCCTTAGACTCTATTGTAAAAGAGATCCAAGTTTTCAGAGCTTCCTTTTAGTTGGTAGTTGTAGAAACATAAATTCTCTCAAATCATTAGTTAGATTCAATTATTAGTTTGGAATTCTCAATTTCAATCATTGTAGAAGACAAGTTCCTCCATTGTTATTCAATTTCAAGCTTCAATTAGTAATTTCTCCAACCTTTTTCTACTTAATTTCTGATTTCATTTGCTTTTGCATGTCATTTAAATCTTCTTAAGTTCTTGGTAATTTGTTATTGGATGATAGTTATTTCAATCGTTAACCACTTTCTCCCAATTATTGAAGTAGTTAGAACCCTAATTGTTGATTGCATGTTTATAAATATGAGTTGTGAGTATTCTTCTTGCTAGGGGTTGGGTGAAGCTCAACCTTTTGGGTTAGTTATGCAAATATGGGAGAAACATTGATGTTTGTATTGCAATTAAATTGATTATATGAGATTGCTTGTTAGTTCATCATGATAGGATTAGCTACCCTTGACTTAGGAGCTTGATAGCATGATGTGCCTAATTTGACATGGAAGTGTAAATTGAGTATGTCATTACTTATTGTAATTTGATTATGTATCATCTATTGCTAGACTAATGAGGAATCTAAGTTTTGTAGTGTGAGTTGTTTTCCTATTGCATGAGGTTGATTTTACATATAGTCCTTGCTATAACTTGTCTATTTTACTCCCGTTTGCCTAATTGCCTTGGTTGAGTGGATCCCATTCCCTAGTGTCTTTAATCCATTGATTTAGAACCATAGTTTGTTTGTCTACTTGACGAAACCCCAATTCACCATTGACTTGGAATTAGCTTAAGTGTTAAGATCTTTAGCAACCATATCCCGTTCCTTGTGGACCGAACTCTTACTTGTCATTATGCTCGGTTTGTAAGGTGTTTGTTATTAAATGTGTTTGATTGAGTGTGGAATGAGCGACCGTTCTAACGCCCATCCGCCATTTTGATGGGCGTTAGAACGGTCGCTCCTGGGCAAACCTGCTGATATGCAAAATCAAGATTAAGAGCAGCAGCAATAATAGTGATCATACCACCTATGGTATGTTACCGGACCCGGTGGCAACATCCTCTAGGTGGTCTACAAACCAGGACCCTACATCTAGTGCCGAACTACCCATACTCAAGTGCCATAGGAAGTGAAGCTCCCTAGTGGACACTACCCACGAACTGTCACCTCTAGCGAACGTCGTGTTCGCTATGGTGCGCTGTGACAACCTAAATGCGGGGTGGATAATGGCCGTGGCCTTATCGGTCCTGGGGTTGTAGTTAAAGAGGCCGGTGATCTTCCTCCAAAACTCACCTGCGTTATAGCTACGGGGTGGCCTATCCTTTGCCCCAATGGTTCCGTTTGTAGGCCACCCGAACGCTTGGTTCACCCTATTGATGGTCATGGTATGGGTGGTGTTCATGAGTTGGAAGGTGATACGGCGGGGGTTCCTAGTTGTGTCCCGTTGGACTTGTAGGGTGGAGAGGAATTCAAGAGTTAATCTCTTGTAGGTCAAGGCATGTAAGTCTAGCTAACTACCTAGGCCACATCCCTCGAATAACATTCTAATGTCCTCCCCCACCCCTAGGGACTCGGCAACCTCCTCACTATAGAACTTGGTCGGCCTAATTCTCCTCCTACTATTTCTCAGAAAGTTGTTTGCAAAAGTTTCATCATTGAAAATTATTTCCATTGTATCCACTTGTGGTAGACCAACGGGAGGAGGAGGAGAAGGGTTGCGGTACCTAGCGTCTGTGTTTCTAGGTCGATTTCTTCTAGACATGGTCGGATTTATGCAATGCAATCAAACAAACCACAACCAAATGATCAACACAATAAACACACAATAGGCACTAGGTCCACTAAACACAACTAAAGCTCAAACAAGGCCAATAGATATTACACAATCAAGCCAAGCTCTAAGTCTCCCACCTAAAACAAGCAAATCACCAAGGCACTAACACTTAATCCAATCACAACCACAACAATTCTAATATCAAAATTATGCACTAGAATCAACAAATCCAACACAACAATTTACTCAAACAAGCATGCTTTGTCATGTATGAAAATCAATTCCTCACCCTCACTTACAAAAGTTCAATTCTCAAAACACACCTAAATTCATTCAAACTTTATAATACTTGGCAATTATCAATTATCAATCACTCATAACCAATTTCAACAAGCTTTCATAAGCAATTTCATGCAAAAATCCAAGAATTCAAGCACAAAAATAGTTTAAGGGAGGAACGATTATACCGAGCTTATCGTGGTTGTAAAACTCGCAAATGAACCTTTCTAACCTTCCCTTTGCTTCCTTGAACTTACTCCTTCAACCAATTTCTCCAAATTTATCTCCCAAAGAAAACCCCCAAATAAATTTTCAAGGTTAGGGTTTGAGTAGTTTGGGTGATTTTTGGGGTTAAATGTGATAGAAGGAGGTAGTAATTTGTGAAAATGGTGAAAAGGAGTGAAGATTTTTGTAAAAAGAGTTGAATTTGGGTGAAAATTTGGGTGAGAATGAAGATTTGAGTGAGTATGGAGAGAAGGAAGAGGAGTTCTAGAGAGAGAGAGAGAGGAGAAACGTGAGATTGAAATGAGAAGTGAAGAAAATTTTATTTTTTTTTAAGTAAAACCCGTGGCTTTACAGCCAAAATCGAGGCTGCACGGACGTGCCAAATTTGGCACGGACGTGCAGTTTCGATCAGTTTTGAGATAAAGTTCCTGCTTGATTTGGCACGGACGTACTGAATTTGGCACGTCCGTGCCAAATTCCGAAGCATTTTGGCACTTACTGCCTGATTCTGCACGGACGTGCGATGTTCTGCACGTCCGTGCAGACCTGATGCTGCCTTTTCTTTCTCTTTTATTTATTTATTTATTTTTTTTCATTTTAAATTTTAATAATAGTAAGGCATAATAATAATAATAATAAAATTATTATTATCACCATTGTTATTATTATTATTTAAAAAATTGCCTACTACTTCCTTTTCACAAAAACCTTTTCTTACTTCTCTTTTCATCAACACCTACAAAAGACATTGAAAGAAAAGTTAGTAATAGTAAAGTGATGGAAATTAAGTAATAGCTTATTGAGAGAGAGAGTTGAGAAACTCGGGTTGCCTCCCGGAAGCGCTCTTTTAACGTCACTAGCTTGACGACCTCCACACCTAGGAGATAAGATTACATTGAGTTGATTCTAAAACACCCACATGAGCACCCTCGTAGTAAAGCTTGAGGCGATGCCCATTCACCTTGAAAAATCTCTTGCCGTCCATATCCCAAACTTCCACGGCTCCATGAGGAAACACTTCCTTGACGACAAAAGGCCCACTCCACCTTGATAAAAGTTTCCCGGGAAACAATTTCATCCTAGAGTTGTAGAGGAGTACCTTATCGCCCTTTTGAAATGCTTTCTTTTCAATGTTCCGGTCGTGGCAATCCTTAGTGCGATTCTTATAGTTGCTGGCACACTCATAGGCTTCCAACCTTAGCTCTTGAAGCTCATGCAAATCAAGCCATCTTTGCTCTCCCGCGCTAGCCAAGTCGAAATTAATCTTCTTGATCGCCCATTGGGTTCGGTGCTCAAGCTCCACCGGTAGATGACAAGATTTTCCATACACTAGCCGGTATGGAGTTGTGCCTATTGGGGTCTTGTACGCCGTCCTATATGCCCATAGAGCGTCGTCAAGCTTTTCCGACCAATCCTTCCTATTCTTAGCAACCGTCTTCTCGAGGATTAGCTTTATTTGACGGTTAGACACTTCCGCTTGTCCACTTGTTTGTGGATGATAGGTAAGGCCGAATCTTTGGTGGACCCCGTGCTTTCTTAGCATCTTTTGAAAAGCACTATGAACAAAATGTGAACCATTATCACTCACCACCGCCCTTGGAATACCGAATCTTGGGAATATGACTTTTTTGAACATCTTCATGACAACCTTGTGGTCATTGGTTGGGGAGGCAATGGCTTCCACCCATTTTGATACATAGTCGACCGCCACAAGGATGTATTTATTTCCACGAGAATTCGGGAATGGCCCCATGAAATCCATACCCCAAACATCAAATACCTCAAGCTCAAGAATCGGTTGTTGGGGCATCTCATTGTGCTTGGATATGTTGTCGGTTCGTTGACACCGGTCACAAGTCTTCACAAATCCCCAAGCGTCCTTGAAAATGTGAGGCCACCACAACCCGCTATGCAAGATTTTCAATGCAGTTTTGTTGGCTCCCATATGCCCTCCACATGGATCGGAATGGCACATCTTGAGCACTTCTTGCACTTGTTCATCCGGGACACACCTACGGAGCAAACCATCTACTCCTCGTTTGTAGAGAATGGGATCATCCCATACGTAATGTCTTGCTTCTCTTTTTAGCTTCTTCCTTTGATTCTTGGAGAAATCGGGTGGACATTCTCCACAAGCCAAGTAGTTCACCAAGTCGGCGAACCAAGGAAGCTCCTTTTCATTCAAAATGTAAAGCACATCATCTCTCAATTCATCACATATAGGGATTTCATCATCGCTAGCTTGCACATTCTCTAGTCGAGAAAGATGGTCCGCAACCACATTCTCGGCCCCCTTTTTATCACGGATTTCAACATCATATTGTTGGAGAGATAAGACCCACAGAAGAAGACGTGGCTTGGATTCTTTCTTTGCAATAAGGTACCTAATGGCTGCGTGATCGGTATAGACAATAGTTTTGGAACCAATGAGGTAGTTCTAAAACTTCTCAAAAGCATGAACCACGGCAAGAAACTCTTTCTCCGTTGTGGTGTAGTTCCGTTGAGCTTCATTCAAGGTCTTAGACATGTAGTAAATCACGTGAAGATTCTTCTCTACCCTTTGCCCCAATACTCCTCCAATCGCAACATCACTTGCATCGCACATAAGTTCAAATGGCAAATCCCATCTTGGCCCTTGTACAATTGGAGTTGAGATTAAGGCCTCCTTTAATTTGTTGAAAGCTTGGAGACACTTTTCATCAAAAATAAAGATGGCATCCTTTTAAAGAAGACCATTTAGGGGTCTAGCAATTTGTGAGAAATCCTTGATGAATCTTCTGTAGAACCCGGCATGCCCCAAAAATGACCTTACTCCTCTCACATTGATTGGTGGCGGTAGCTTCTCTATCACTTCAACTTTGGCCTTGTCAACCTCAATCCCTTTGCTCGAAATCTTGTGACCAAGGACAATTCCCTCTTCCACCATAAAGTGGCATTTTTCCCAATTCAAAACCAAATTGACCTTCTCACATCTTGCTAAGCACTTGCCCAAGTTGGACAAACAATCCTCGAATGAAAGGCCCCCTACCGAGAAGTCATCCATGAAAACTTCCATTTCGGCTTCAAGCATGTCCCCAAAAATACTCATCATGCATCTTTGGAAGGTTGCCGGTGCGTTGCAAAGCCCGAAGGGCATCCTCCTATATGCAAAAGTTCCATAGGGACAAGTAAAAGTTGTTTTCTCTTGATCATCCAGGTTTATAGGGATTTGAAAGAAACCCGAATAACCATCAAGAAAGCAATAATACTTGTGCTTGGTTAGTCTTTCAAGCATTTGGTCGATAAAAGGGAGAGGGAAATGATCCTTGTTGGTGGATGCATTTAGATGTCTATAGTCTATGCACATCCTCCAACTGGTCACCGTTCTAGTTGAAATGAGATCACCATTCTCATTTTCAACTACGGTCATTCCTCCCTTTTTAGGGACCACATGAACGGGGGAAACCCATCTAGAACTCGAAATGGGGAAGATGATGCCGGCATCAAGGAGTTTGGTGATTTCTTTCTTCACCACCTCCCCCATTTGAGGATTGAGTTTCCTTTGCCTCTCAATGGAAGGCTTAGCACCCTCCTCAAGTGTTATGTGGTGCATACATAAAGCGGGACTAATACATTTGAGGTTATCTATGGTATAGCCTAAAGCACCTTGGTGGTCTCTCAAAACACCACATAACATTTGAGTTTGGCACTCATTCAAAGAAGAATTCACAATAACCGGAAAAGTTGAATTGGGGCCCAAAAACTCATACCTTAGGTGTGATGGTAGAGGTTTTAACTCTACCATTGGAACACCCTTACCTTCTCTTGAGGTAGCTACTTCTAGTGCATCATGGGTTGTGATTCCCATGCACACTTGCTCATTGCTTGATTCCGTACTTCCTTCAAGCATCTCCTCATACAATGCCATATCTTTGCTTTGGTCACCTATCTTTTCCTTGTTCAAAAGGACATTCTCAAGGGCATCATTAGTAGTGAGCAAGTGCTCATGCATGGAAGTTACAATAGAATCAATAGTATCAATCATCATGCAATTATCAAGATTAGAGCTTGGATATTTCATGCTCTCATTCAAGTCAAATTCTTTTACCTCATCTCCTACTTTTAGTGAAATTTTGGCACTTTTAACATCTATTAAAGCACCCGAAGTAGCAAGAAAAGGTCTTCCTAGAATTATTGGAATGTTAACATCTTTGTCCATCTCTAATACAACAAAATCCACCGGGATTACAAACTTTCCTACCCTTAGAGGAACATCCTCTACCTTACCCTTTGGGAATTTAATAGAGCGATCGGCCAATTGTAGGGTGATGTTGGTGGGTAGAAGTTCCTCTATCCCAAGTCTTTGGTATACTGAGTATGGCATTAGGCTAACACTAGCCCCTAGGTCACACAAAGCATTATCAATTTGCATCTTGTATATCGCACATGGGATAGAAAATTTACCGGGGTCTTTCAACTTGGGTGGCATCTTATTCATGATAATAGCACTACAATTCTCGGTGAGATTCACCGTTTCAACCAATTCACACTTTCTCCTTCCACTCAAAATGTCTTTTAAAAACCTAGCCTAATTAGGCATTTGCTTGATAGCGTCGGTAAAAGGAATTGAAAGATGAATTTGCTTCAATGTCTCAAGAAACTTTCCAAATTGCACATCTAATTTGTTTCTAACAAATTTATGAGGATATGGTAGCCTTTGCAATTGTTTTGTTTCCCTCTCTTTTTCTCTTTTCTCTTGACTCTCTTTTTCAAAATCATTCTCTTTTTCACATTCTTTTTCTTTTTCACTCTCTTGATTTTTCTCTTTTTCATGCTCACAATCACTCTCAAGGGGAGGCTCACTCATGTTCACTCTCTCATTGCTTTTCTTAGGAACACTATCTTCCAACACCTTCCCACTCCTAGTAGATATGGCATTAACGGGCCTCTTAGGATCTAGTCCTTGGCGTGGAAGTTTTGAAGTGCTAGCCCCTTCCTTCAAAGCATTGGCCAATTGTGAAATTTGAGTTTCAAGCATTTTATTATGAGTCATTACTTCATTAAACTTCTTGTCACTCGTGGCCATGAAAGTGTTGAACATTTTGGCTTGACTTTCCATCATTTCCTCTAGATTAGACTTACTAGGTGGTGCTTGGGCATAATAGTTATCTTGGGGAGCTCTATTACCTCTCACATTTGAATTGGAAGCATTTTGATTAGAAAAACCTCTATTGTTATTGTTGTTCCAATTATTCCTATTATTAGAGTTCCCCCCCTTGGTGATATTGGCCTTGATTCCCATAATTCCCTTGATTATTATGGTTATGGTTATGTAGACACCCATTTGTGTCTCCCCAAAACCAAACCCAGTTATGAATGCCTTGTACGTCGAAACATAATCGAATTAGGTGAAACTGGTTCGAAAGTCGAGTGTTGCGGTTTAGTTTTAATTAATTTCTTTTCTCTCTGTTTTTGAAAATGACCTTATTTATTTGAAAACGTCCATTTCAGTTTATTTTGGTCCATGATAAGGGTCCAATAATAGTGTAGTTGGATGGGGCTTGAAAAGACCTTTCCGACGATATATTATAAGCCCGATTCCGATGAATATTGAGGAAGTTATGGCCAAAATACTAAAATGGGCCCGGTGTTCTATTTTTATTACGGCCCAATGATCTAGAGGAGGGCCCAATGTTAATTACTATTCCAAAAACTATTAGGATTAATTATAGTTTTATAGAAGTTTCTAGAAACTTCTTTTTAATTCTAATATTGATAGGATTAATAATTAATTATCTTTAAAGGTTTTTTATTTGGAATAAAATATTATTTCATTATCTTAAAATATGTATTTTATCTTCTGTACGGATTTCGTAGATCAAGTTGATTAAAGATCGGATTCCGTGTGATGAAAAACGCGCTTATACAGGCTGTCGCCTCGCGACAGACATTGTCGCGTCGTGACAGAGTTAATTCCTGGCGACAGCGTGGAGTTTTATTCCTTATCAAATTCCGTGATTTTTCCGGATTATTTTCATTATAAATAACGTCCGGATTCCTATTTTCAGAATCATCAATTCCTAGCAATCTCTATTAATTCTTATTCCCTTCTCTCTTGAGCAATTCATGCTTTCTTTCTCTCTTTTCTAGTTTTTACAATATTCCGCATACATTAGACCTAGAATCATCTAGCCAAGTTCGAAGTTGCCTTCGCCCTAGACGTGCAAGGTTTAATATTTTCTGAGGGTTTGGTCCAAATCTAGTCTAAACTTTATTTGACTTTAATTTGATTTCAATTTAATTCTTTAATTATTGTTTATTGATTTTCATTGAAGTTTACTAAGTTGTGTATTTTGTTATTAGAAAGAGGTGCGAGGCTTCAAAGTAAGTAGATTAGCTTACTCCCTATTTCTTTCACAATGTAGATTGCATGCTTATTATTGTTTACAATTCCTAGAATCATGTTAGGATGCTTTTAATGCTTTCTAGTTTCATGTTAGGATGTTATTTTATATTTCTAGTGTCATGTTTAGGGTGCCTTTACTCTCTCTAATATCATGTTAGTACCATGTTAGGGTTAAAGCTTCGTTCTTTATTGTTTAGTGACATGCTAGGATTTGTTATTAATCTTGTTAGTATCATGCCTAGGATCTTGCTATTATTATTAAGCTTTATTATGCCTTATCATGCCTAGGATCTTGTTAGTATCATCGTTATTGTTTTATTGTTATGTTGCTTGATATATTTTATTGTTATTGCTTGATCACGGCTTTTATGCAGGTTTAAAGGGAATTTGTACTTGAAATCACGCTTAATAAGATAATTAATAATTTGGTTTAGGCTAATGTGATTTTAATTCAAGTGATCGCCAATAATAGTATTATTTGTGCATTAATATTCAACCAACATAGATAAACAGGGTAGGATCAACATAATGTTTGTATGTTATTCGAAAAGCGCGCATGAATACGAGCAGAACAAAGTAGAGGCCTATTTTATAGGGCGGGTCCTTTCTTTTGTAGATTGGATTCGTACCCTCATCCCCGGACCCTGTTTGGTTCAAGACCTTATGGAGTATTTGACGGTCCTTTGGATTGTCTTTTTAGTACAAGTTCCTTAAAACTTGTTGGCGACTCTTTTTGCTCTTTGTCTTTCCCTTTGGAACGCCACCGTACTTTAGTGTATGATCACAGTGGGGTTCAAGTTTGGGGTTATCATGATGCTTGAAATATTCCCTACAGTTTTTGGCGACTCCACTGGGGAGGATTTCTATTTATATTCCTGAAATTTATTAAATTTTGGCAATTATTTAGAATGAGCGGATGAGACTCGAAAAATTCTAAGTATTTCATGTGCGTGATTTGATTAACATTATTGTCATATGCTTTAAAAGGTCCTCATGGGAGCACCCCATGAGTCAATCCATAGGAATTTTACACGTAGGAAATTTGGGAAATATCTTTCATGACTAGAATCGAAATAGATAATACGAAATCTGGAAAATTCGAAGAACACAGAAACTTGCCAAGGCATGTAGGAACTAGCGTATAGAAAACAGGGCTTGTCGCCCGTAAAAAGTTTCTGTCGCCTGGCGACAGTTCTGTCGCTTGGCGACAGGAGCTTTTTTGCGGCGATAGTCCCTGTAGTCTGGCGCCAAGTTCTTCCAATATCGAGCCAGGGGTCTGTCTTCTTGCTTTGACAATTTCTAGTGTTGTTGGCTCGATTTTGCTTATTGATTGAGTCATTTTCTCACTTTTCTGAAACCCATATGTGTTCTACATATGGATATAACCCTCTGGGGGTTCCTGCTTCGCCTGCCCAATGGAGTATTCCACTATCTTGTGCAAAGCTCAGATTTGGGGACGTGTAAGTTTTGTGAATCCACCAAACCATGGCGTCGAGTCCGATCTCATATCGCACTCGCGGAATCTTGTCCATTCGCTCCAACCCTCCCGGTAGGCTTGTGTGCAATGCATGTGGATTCTTAACCATGGACCTTTTTGACTTAACCCATATCCTCGAACTTTAGAGAACTAGAGCCATGGTTAGGTTGCAAACTCATCATGTTGTGACTATGTGAACTACGTGTACCTTTTGCTTGTATATATTATATGTGCATTAACCGTTTGTTTGACTTGTGTTCAAGACTAATAAATTAACTAATGACTAAAAGGACTTTGTCTAATTAATTAATTAATTAATCTTGAATTAATTAAAGACTAATAATTTAATCAATTCGACTTAGTACGACTTTAGGCATGTCCTTTTAGAGTAAAATTACTGCAAACAGTCAAGATTAATGTTCCAGCAATGGCGCAGGAGTTTGGACCGTGGCGCTGCATTTTAGTCTCTGTCGCCTGGCGACAGGCTCTAAACGGCGGCGACAGTTCTGTTGTTTTAGCGACAGTCCAGTTTTCTTACTCGAGTCATCACGATGAGTCTAATTAATGGTTCTACTAATCGGATTAATCATTTTGTTAGTTATTTAAACCATGTTCAAGTCTTTAATTGAATTTAGGCATTTAAAAGTCCCATGGTCACACACTAGTAGTCAATGCATGTCGCTCATATACACATAAAGCACACACATAACATGTTTGTCACGTTATAACCATGATTAGAGAGTCTTGAATGCGTGTTTTCCGTCATTTTTTTGGGGGGGGTAAGTTGGATATTAATCCTCCAATTTAATTTCCCTTAATATATATATAATATGTACCCCATCATTTTTTTTTATTTTTAATCTTTTAAACATAAAGTCAAGTCAATTAGAGTCAAAAATTAAAAAAAATATGGTTTAAATTACAGCGCGTGGTCAAGAAAGGAAGGGCGTTTAATCAAAGACAACACTTTTGTTCAAGTCTTACTTTTCGACAAACCAATCGGTAGGAAAAGGAAGGCTAAGAAGGCAATGGCTAGTCAAGAAGAACTTAATGAAGTCAGGGGACAGGTAGCCAACTTGGCTGAGATGTTGCAAAACCTATCGTTGCAAATTAATAACCCTGAGAAACAGAAACAAATGGACCTAATCCAGGAAAGTTTTGGCAAGCTATCCAATGATTTCAGATTTCAAGAGATTAGCTCTCAAGGGGTCTCGGTGGATAAGGATCTTCTTCCACAAAAATTCAATCCCAACGACATCCTTAAGTTCAAGGCTATGGATAATCCTTATTTTCATTTAAGGGCTTTTGAAACTGTAATGGGCATTAAGGGGATAGATAGAAAAGCTTTTCATTCTGTATTCTCATTATCCTTAGAAGCTGTATGTCAACAGTGGTACTTTTCACTTGATAAAGAAAAGACCTCTAGTTGGGAATCTATTGTGAGCGCTTTCATTGAAAGGTATACAAGTTGAAACCGATCACAGAGAATTAGAAATGCTGAAACAAAAAGAAAATGAGGGTTTTACCTCTTTCTTCAATAAATGGAGGGAAACCACTGCAAAATATTCGTTAGAAGTGCCTAGTGAGAAGGAATCCGTTAGGATGTTCATTAAGAACCTCCAAGAAAAATATTCCAAGCATCTCAAATACCAAAGCAACCTAAATACATTCAAAGCAGTATATGATATTGGAATTAACATTGAGGATGACCTCACTAAACAGAAAATTGATAGTAACAACTCAAGTAGTGGCTGGAAAAATAAGAAGAACGACAATCCTTCTTCATCTAAATCTACCCACTCAAATAATGTTAGCACTTTTCCGCTTAATGAGGTACTAGCAATGAATAATAATCAAGGGCAAAAGAAACCATTTAGGAAGAACTATACTTTTATTGGTATGAGTTATGACACCGCGTTTGATCGTTTACATGCAAAAGGTCTCATAACTCCCATTGGACCATTTGGAGATCCACCTGTCGAAAGGAGAACGGCTAGCTGGAACCCAAATGCACATTGCAAATATCACCAGGGTAGAGGACATCCTACAGAAAATTGTTGGAGGTTAAAGGAAGCCATTCAAGACTTGATTGATAGTAACAAGCTCCCATTACCTCCTGCAAGTAAGAAGCCAAGTATTAATACTGCACCACTATCGGATTCTTTGGCTATTTCCGACGAAGAAAACCAAGAGGATCCATCTAATCTCATAGAGCCTATGGAGACCATTGAAGAAGAAATTTTCGAAGATGCTCTCGAATCCTCCGGTCAAGAACCCGCGACTAAGCAAGAAGTATTGGCATTAACATTAGTACTTTCAGAATTGAAAAAGTTTATGTCACAAACCTTCGAAGCTATAAAGTAGCAAAATGAATTGCTTAAGAGAAAGAAACCCTTTTCTTTCCAAGTAATTGACACCCCTAAAAAGAACAATAAGAAATACACTCCAATTGGGATGTCATACACAAACATGTTTAAAATGCTCTTCGAGAATGGAAAAGTCCAACCCCTTGAGCCAAGACCATTTGAATCGCTGAAAAGGACAGACAAATACTACTGTGCATATCATCAATCAGGGGGACATACAATAGAGCAATGCTTTAGGTTTAAAGATTTGGTTCAACGTTTGATTGATGAGAAAAAGTTAGTTCAACTTCCACGGGATGCTATGATAAACGGAGTATGGGACAGTGATGACGAGGATGTTTACCTTAAAGACATTGAAGAAACTCCTCTATCAACAATATACCCAGTAAGTGACATTTGGGATGAGGAAGATTCACCTATAGATGTCCTCACTAGGTCCGGGAGAGTACAACCTCCCATTTTAACGCAACCCATACCATCTATCCAGCAAATTCCCATGCCTATTATAGAAGACAACGATGTTGTCAAGCAGTTAAAAAAGACTAAGGTAGAGATGAATGTATGGAAACTCTTATCCACGTCTCGAGAACATAGAATAGCAGTTATGGATGCACTGGCTAAAATAGGCATTGATTCGGACACCACTCCTGAGGGACTTGCAAACTTCCTCACGAGTGATCTCCCAAGTCCAATTAATTTAGTCACTTTCTCGGATAAAGATCTACCCCCGGAAGGTGACAAATACAATAAAGCTCTAAACCTCATGGTCACATGCAAAAGAATGAATGTCCCTATGACCCTTGTTGATAATGGGCAATTTATAAGAGAAGGAGAGGATTACCCTTGTCATGAATTTCCCGAACCCTTTGTTGTGAATGGTATAAGGCAGCCTGGATTCGAAATCTTCCTGGATTGTTGTTTCCTAGACGAGATCCCAGCTCCAACATATAAGGAAAAAGCACCTCCTTGTTTTGACTTTAATGTCATGGGACTCCTCTTTGGAAGGGAAAAGAATGAACCCAAACATGTGGAGGATAATTCATCGCTTATCCAAGCAGTTCTCCAAAGCGAAAATTTCGATCCCTCCAAGCTTATTACTCCTGTAGAAGATCAAGAGCGTGGATGGCGCAAGACGGTGAGAATCATTACTACAAGTGGAAGGAAGGTTTCAATAACCACAGGACAAGGACCAATTTTCGAAGAGTCGTCTGAGTCAGAATCTGAGTTAGAGTCTCCCCCTATCGAGTCTTCTAAGTCTTTAGTTGTAGCATCTTCATCTTCTTCTCCTACTCCTAGGATAGTTAGTAATCAAATCCCGACGGATATTTCTTTATTCGATGTAATGATTTCCGAGTTCAATAATATGTCTTCTTCCCCTTATTTCTCTTGTTTTTCTTTATCCAAAGATGACGAACATTGCTTAACTAATGTTGAAAATGACAAAGAAATTATTAAAGGAATGGAAACACTTGAAAATAAAACGCCAGTAATTGAGGATACAGAAACGGTTGATATCTCAAAAGATCCAACCATTAAAAGAGAAGTTAAAATCGGATTGACATTAAACAAAGAAGAAAGAACCGATTTAATAAATCTACTAAAAGAATTTATCGATGTATTTGCTTGGTCATACGAAGATATGCCAGGCATTAATAGAGAAATAGCTCAACACACTTGTAGAGAATATTTCAAGCATTATGATAACCCCAAACTTGAACCCCACTGTGGTCATACACTAAAGTACGGTGGCGTTCCAAAGGGAAAGACAAAGAGCTAAAACGAGTCGCCAACAAGTATTAAGGAACTTGTACCCAAAAGACAATCCAAAGGACCGTCAAATACTCCATAAGGTCTTGAACCAAATAGGGTCCGGGGATGAGGGTACGAATCCAATCTACAAAAGAAAGGACCCGCCCTATAAAATAGGCCTCTACTTTGTTCTGCTCGTATTCATGCGCGCTTTTCGAATAACATACAAACATTATGTTGATCCTACCCTGTTTATCTATGTTAGTTGAATATTAATGCACAAATAATACTATTATTGGCGATCACTTGAATTAAAATCACATTAGCCTAAACCAAATTATTAATTATCTTATTAAGCGTGATTTCAAGTACAAATTCCCTTTAAACCTGCATAAAAGGCGTGATCAAGCAATAACAATAAAATATATCAAGCAACATAACAATAAAACAATAACGATGATAATAGCATGATAAGGCATAATAAAGCTTAATAATAATAGCAAGATCCTAGGCATGATACTAACAAGATTAATAACAAATCCTAGCATGTCACTAAACAATAAAGATCGAAGCTTTAAACCTAACATGGTACTAACATGCTATTAGAAAGAATTAAAGGCACCCTAAACATGATACTAGAAAGCATAAAATAACATCCTAACATGATACTAGGAATATTAAACAATATCCTAACATGATACTAAGAATTAATCAATAATAAACATGCTTTCTACATTGAAAGAGAGTAATAAGATTACATACTTTGAAGCCTCGTACCTCTTTCTAATAACAAAATACAAAAGTTAGTAAACTTCAATGAAAAAGAATAAGGAACGATCAAAGAATTAAATTGAAATCAAATTAAATAAAGTTTAGACTAGTTTTGGACCAAACCCTCAGAAAATATCAACCTTGCATGTCTAGGGTGAAGGCAACTTCGAACTTGGCTAGATGACTCTAAGATCTTGTGAATGCGGAATATTGTTAAAACTAGAAAAGAGAGAAAGAAAGCATCAATTGCTCAAGAGAGAAGAGAATAAGAATTAATAGAGAGTTAATAGGAATTGATGATTCTGAAAACAGGAATCCGGACGCTATTTATAATGAAAATAATCCGGAAAATCACGGAATTTGATAAGGAATAAAACTCCACGCTGTCGCCAGGAATTTACTCTGTCGCGAGGCGACAGGGTCTGTCGCGCGGCGACAGCCTGTATAAGCGCGTTTTTTCTTCACACGGAATCCGATCTTTAATCAACTTGATCTACGGAATCCGTATAGAAGATAAAATACGTATTTAAGATAATATAATAATATTTTATTCCAAATAAAAAAACCTTTAAAGATAATTAATTATTAATCCTATCAATATTGGAATTAAAAAGAACTTTCTAGAAACTTCTAGAAAACTATAATTAATCCTAACAATTTTAGGAATAGTAATTAACATTGGACCCTCCTCTAGATCATTGGGCCGTACTAAA
This sequence comes from Chenopodium formosanum, assembly GCA_024500155.1. NCBI lineage: Eukaryota > Viridiplantae > Streptophyta > Magnoliopsida > Caryophyllales > Amaranthaceae > Chenopodium > Chenopodium formosanum. The sequence continues at coordinate 23,727,360 of CM044861.1, forward strand.
ATAGAACACCGGGCCCAGTTTAGTATTTTGGCCATAACTTCCTCATTATTCATCGGAATTGGGCTTATAATATATCGTTGGAAAGGTCTTTTCAAGCCCCATCCAACTACACCATTATTGGTCCCTTATCATGGACCAAAATAAACTGAAATGGACATTTTCAAATAAATAAAATCATTTTCAAAAACAGAGAGAAAAGAAATTAATTAACACTAAACCGCGACACTTCACTTTCGAACCACTTTCACCTAATCCGATTATGTTTCGACGTACAAGGCATTCATCACTGGGTTTGGTTTTGGGGAGACACAAATGGGTGTCTACAGAAGCCCCCACTTTGACTGAGTTTGAAGAAACTTATGTTTCGAAAAACGAGAGTCAAAGTATCGATAGGGACGGAGAATGATTCAAAATGTTCTGCAATTCCAAATTATTCTTATAACGCCGATACCTGCAAACTAATCATTAGTTAAACAGATAAAAGAGTTAAGAAACGTGTATCTTGCACCGTCGAGCACACGTCTCTGAAAGTAACCATCTTTGTTGCTGTATCTTATATTGTTTATGACAACCTCCACTGTGCCTTGTGAACGCCATCCCTGAAGATAACCATATGTCGTCGCCTTCAATATTCTTGGTGATAATCCTCCATAGTATTTCGGGAACATCATCGAAAATAACTGTATGTCGTCATCTCCTGGGTGTGGCCATACGTCGCCACAGCAGTATGTCGCCGCTATAGACAATCTCTTCTTTACCTTGAGGGACCGCCGAAGGTGGCCTTGCTTCGCCATCTCCACCATTTGTGACACTACCTCGTCACGACCGTACTTCGCCGCTAAACAATTTCCCCTCATGTTGAGACATTGCCAAAGAATCACTTTACCTATTGACCCTTAATATCATTATTCATCATTGCTTTTATATTTGTGCCGGTACTTTGGTGCTTTTGCCTTTGTAAACCATTCCTTTGGTGCGTTTATTGAACCAATATTTCGGTGCCTTGAACCATTATTTCGGTGCCGTGAACCATTATTTCGGTGCCTTATTTGTTGAACCATTATTTCGGTGCCTTATTATGAGCCAATACTTAGGCGCTTTAAGCTAAAGTGAGACGATCTTGCATCAAGTCGATCACTTAGTGCATTTGATCAAGCTAACTAAATCATGTCAATTACTTAAAGGGGCTAAATGGCGTACCAAGGAACCCAAATTACTAAACTGGACCCACAAAACCATAAGGAAAAGCCCAGAACTCTGTCGCCACTCCAGCGCTGGCCAGAAGTGCCTGTCGCGGGCGTTTGCATCTGTCGTCACGCGACAGAGTCTGTCGCCTCGCGACAATTCTGTCGTTTGGCGATAGAATCAGGGTTTTAAAACCCGTCATCTTCTTCTTTCCCATTTCGCTGCTCTGCTTCATAAAATTCGCGAAAACTTCAATCTACTCGTTCTTGCTGATTTCTCAACCAAATTTGCTCAAACTTGTTGCAAATCGAAGCTTTTCTCATCTAATTTTCGGATCTATGTAAGTTTTGCTCAAACTCTACTCGGTTTTTGATGAATTGCATGTTCTTGTTCGCGTATTTTTCGAAAATACGAAAACTCTTTTGCTTAATTTGCTTTGCTCGTTGAATTTTATGCCTTGAATTTGCTTAATTATGTTTGTATATTACCTTGGGAGTGTTTTGAGACTTGTTTGACTCAATTTGGTGAAGAAACGAACAATTCACCATTGTTGGGCCTCTTAAGGTCGTGAAGAACAATGTGAGTCGTTCTTGGTATTTTAACTGCTTTTCCTTGCACAATTTGTGACAAATATTCATCACATGTTTGCAAGAAATTGTTTATTTGCTCAAACAATACTTCCATGCTTGTTTGAGATTTTTGCTCTGTTTTAATACTACGTACTCTGTTTTTTTGAACATAGTATCATGCGGCTTAGGCGAACTTAGATACTGTAGAAACTTAAGTTTAATTACTTTTACAAACTTTAGCATGGCTAGACGACGTGGTTCGAGTTCTCGGTCGAAGGACACGCGTCGAGAGGACGAGCCCACCAGTGAGGGCGAGGACGTGCCTTCTACCTCCGGGTTGGTCGGGTCATATGATTGGGCCAGCATGGCCTACGCTGATTTTCTGTTGGGCTTACGGCGTTCCTGTCGTCACAAGGCCCTGTCTGGAGAGGTCGCCCTGTCCAGTTTCTGGAGGGTCGTAGAGGTATGCCTCTTTTTTATCACTTAGATTTTGCTCTAGATTTTTAGGAACATGATTTTACTAATTTTTGCTTTTGTATAGATTTGGTTCTACGAGTATTTTCCCTCTCTCGCGCCAGCGAGGCCTTCTCCTCGCGTGCTCCCCATTGCTGCTAGTTGGGGAGGCCGCAGAGGTCCGCCGGAGGTGTTACGCTTCCGAGAGATGATCCTCACGGTGGGTTTTTCTCTTAATTCTTACTTTTTGTTTTATCACCTTTAGCATTAGCGTCTTACTTAGTGATATTTTAGGAGCCTAGCCCGGTATATCGACCTTGGGCTGGTTTCCCTATCCCTGCGCTGGCGGCGCAGTATACAGCTGAGCGTCGCTACTTTCTGGGGACGTATGATGCGGTGGTCTACCTAGGGGAGCGGGTGGCCATCCAGCACTCCTCAGATTCTTTCGTTGTTCCAGCTCCTTCACCCAGGCATTTGTTCCATGATGCCTTGCAGCGGGATCGTGCTGGTGGTCCTTCGCGAGGTATTCATTGGAGGTCCCATATTCTCCTCGAGCAGAGCTATGAGGAGGATCTGCTATCGTTGCTGGCGCCAGCTCCTGTCCCTTCAGAGGAGGCAGCGGTATGTTTTTATTTGTTTAGTTTTATTTGCCTTAGGTAGCCCCCAAGTATCTTTTTAACTTTCTACTTTTAGCAGGCTGGTCCTAGGGAGTTCATTCCTCCGAGGATGTCCATATGTTACCAGGGTACATATAGGCCGATCGAGGAGCTCATTCCGCCCGCTCCAGAGGGAGAGCAGTTTGTGGAGCGGTCTATTCCTCGTCACCAGACTCGAGTAAGTAGTTAGGCCATTTTATGTCATCCTTATATTGGCTTTATATTCGTTATTTTGATTTGATTATTTCGACAGTTCTCTCGCGAGGTGGTGACGGCTATGGCCAGGTGCATTGTCGTCTTTCGCAGCCAGCTTGTGAGGTTGCGGAACCGTGCTACCTGTCGTAGCAACGATGTTGAGGAGGTATTATTTTACTTTCACTGTTTTTGGTTTTATTTTTGTTATATTGGCTAATCTTGAATTTACTTTTGCAGGGGCAGCCTATTCCTTCTCCACGCACTCGATCGAGGCCCGAGCCTAGGAGGGAGACTACTAGGTCTGACTCGAGGCGTCGCCGGACTACCTCTAGTGGCCGAGGTGGTCGTTCTGAGGCCGCCGCTGTAGAGGATTCGGCGTCATCACCTGAGGACGTTCCGACCGGGCCGACTGTTCGAGGTGGGATGGGTGGTGGGACATACGAGTTCGTCTCGTCATCGCAGCAACCCTTGCAGCCCCAGCCTCTTTCTGTCGGGTTTGAGGGCGAGGTTAGGTGGCCTGGTCCTGAGCTGCAGTTCGCGTCATTTGGTGGTCCAGGGGGACGATGATGGACATACTCCGCGGAGTAGGGCATTTTTTGATACATTTGGTATTCCTCGCGACCTGCGACCTCCGGCACCATAGTTGTACCTGTACTTATTTTTATGTTTGACTTTTATAGGACTTTGTCTAGTGTATTTATGCGACTCATGTACCAGACACTTGTATATATGCATTTATTTCATTAAACATTTTACTTAGTTGGTAGGTTGAGGTTAGGTGGCAGGTTGTTTACTTAGTTTGTCATTTTATAATGTATGCATTGTGAGTGGAAGAGTGTAATTTTTGCGCGAAATTTTTCCGTCATTTTTAATATTAGTGGAGGGTACCTACTCTCTCCCCCAAAAGAAAAAGGAAAAATGAGAGCGAGCTTAAAAATTAAGCGTTATTATTATAATAATGATAATGATGGTCATAATGATAATAATAATAATAAGAATAATGATAAGAATAATGATAATAATAATAATAATAATAATAATAATAATAATAATAATAATAATAATAATAAGAATAATGATGATAATAATAATAATAATAATAGTAATAATAATAATAATAATAATAATAATAATAATAATAATAATAATGATGAGGAATAAAACAGTAAGTCAAGTCAAATTCGAAATCAGATACGTAAAAACACGGTTTCCTACGCGCAATAGGTGACGCTATTAAGGAAAGTACTGGCGCCGCGTAATCCAGTCTGTCGCCACGCGACAGGCTCTGTCGCCGCGCGACAATTTTGTCGCCTGGCGACAGACACGGTTTTCCTATTTCCTACAGGAATGGAAGTCTGTCGTGCAGGAAAAGTTATAAATAGCCCCCAAATAGTCCGTTTACTGCATAATTCGATCAGCTTATCAAATAATTAAATTAATTAGTAATCATGTCTCTAGCTAAAAGAACCTTTTGTGGGTACATGGATGAGTGGTGTCGTCACTTGACTGCTAAAGATAGGAAAGCATTAGAACTTTCTCATATGGGGAGTATGTTTGGGGTCAAGGGGATGATTCTTGATACTGACTTTATTTATTCTGCCATAGATTATTGGAATATTGACACTCATTGTTTTAGATTTTTTCATGATGAAATATGTCCTTCACCGGAAGAATTTGGAGCCATTAGGTTATTATTCCACAGACCTTGCGGTAATGCCTAGAGTCAATGAATATTACTATAAAGATTTTGAGCACTTCTTTGATTTAAGGAGGACGGCTTTAAAAAACATAGTGCACGGGAATGTAGTTAATTTGACAGAATTTGCACATTATTATTATGATAATCCCAATCCCGATTTTCGCACATATAAAAGAAGGGCTTTTCTTTATTGTTTATTTAATCAATTGCTCTTAGTTAGCGGTAAGGATAATGAGGGGCAGTCAATAATCATATCTGTTATAGAACAAGTTAAAACTGGGAGAAATCCAATGCCATTAATTGTTGGAGAGACTATGCTATGGTTAGATGCATTGAGAAAGAATCCAAAAGCACCTTTTAGGGGTTCTCCAATTTTATTACAGGTATAAAATAATATTATTATTAATTATTAAGAACTAAATCATATTGTTTTTATACTTGTAATATTAATGTAAACATATATTTTGCAGATATGGCTCATGGAGAGATTGAAGCTCATTAATGTAAACATATATTAATGTAAACATATGTTCCAAACTGCATAATCCGCCGAAAGAAGCGATTCTTGAAAATCGGTCGCCGTGAATGGAGCAAAGTGTTTGCTGCTGGTGATTTTACCATAAATTGGGTTGTTCCTTGGTGGAGGATCGATGCGATGATCGGTTGTAGTAACCAAGCATATTGTCGTCTCCCGAGCTTGTCAAGACTAACCTTTTATTTCCCTTGTAGAGTCCTGAGACAATATGGTCTTGCACAAACCATCCCTACAGGAGATCTTCGCCGCCCTTATGAATTTCCTGTGCCAAAAGAGATTGAGCGCTTCGATAGATACTGGAGTGGTAGGCCTTTATGGGAGGTGATTGCCTATAAGGAACCGCCTTGCCTGTCAAACAAAGTGAAGCAGTGGCTTGATGGAAGATTTCAAAAGCCTCAAATTACTATTGAAAAGACCAATGTGAAGGACCGACTGGGTGACAAGAAAATTCCTGCTAAAGAGCGTCTAGGGGGAAGAATTGAATTCAAAACTCCTATTATGCCTAGAAAGAAGAGTGCTAAGAAAAATCAAGGAAAAAGGAAAGTGGATTCTACTGAAAAGGAAGTTTGAATAGAGAAGAAACATGGAGTTCTAGCGGAAGGAGAAACTATCCATACCAAGATAGAATGCAGATCTTCTAACGGTTGTCTCCTAGCGAAGGTTATGGATCAAGAGGAAGAGAAAGAAGACATAAATTGGAAAAGAATGAAGAAAGAGAAGAAAGTTTAGAACATTGCTTATCTTTTGATTTATTAGACAGAATTAAATTTGCTTTAGTTAATTTTTCAGCTTTTATTTTATCAATAATGTACTTTCTTTATTAATCAATAAAATTTCAGCTTTTATTTTAATTAACTTTTAATTAAAGCAATGAAAACAATTACAACATTTATTTTTCGGAAAATTAATTCGAGTACGAGAGTCGAAAAAATTTCCAGAATACGTGAAACTTGTCCAGACACTTGCAGAAGATTGGCGCTGTTGTCAGAGGCACTGTCGCTGGCGATTTGACTCTGTCGCCTGGCGACAGACATTGTCGTCTGGCGACAGAGTCTATTTTCTGGCGCCAGTCTTGAAACTTTGCAGACGTACATTTTTTGCTTCGGGGATACATGATCTGAAGGAATTAAAGTGGCCGCACCCTATTCGGGTTGCCTACGTATCCTTTATTTAAGGAATCAGGCCAAACGTAGCTCTCTTGAGTGTCTCCTCAAGTATTTATGGGTAGTATTTCTTAAGTTGGTCGAGGTTTGTCATATTTGAAAATTCATTGCCATCCATGTCAGTTAATTTAGCTGAGCCTCCTAACAGGATTGTTTTGACGATGTATGGTCCAGACCAATTAGGGCGGAATTTGCCTCTTGGATCTAAAACATTTTTTCTTAATGCTTTTAATACCAAGTCCCCAACCTTGATATTTCTAGTCTTGACCTTTTTGTTGAAATGTCTAGCCATACGGGTTTGATAACATTGGGTATGGTGTAGAGCTTCTAGTCGTTTTTCATCGAGTAGGATTAGTTCTTCATATCGTGCTCTGGTCCACTCAACTTCATCGAGTTTACTTTCTAACGCAATGCGTAAAGAAGGTATTTCTAGTTCTACAAGTTGTACAACATCCATCCCGTATACTAAATTGAATGGTGTATAACCTGTTGATGTTCGGATTGACGTGCGATATCCCCACAGTGCGAAGTGGAGTTTGTCAGGCCAATCTTTATAATTTTCAGTCATTTTCTCGATGATTGTTTTTAAATTCTTATTAGCAGCCTCAACTGCCCCATTTGCTTGAGGTCTATACGGGGAAGAATGGTGATGTTGAATGCCATACTTTTGCAGCAATTCTTCACATTCTTCTTGAAAATGAGTTCCATTGTCACTTATCATCTCATGTGGGAGTCCGCATTGGAAAATTATGTTCCTTTCGATAAAGAGTGTTACATGTTTGGCGGTGAGTTTAGCATATGATTGTGCTTCCACCCACTTTGTGAAATAATCTATTGCAACCAGGATGTATTCGTGACCTCCTGTTCCTGGGGGTGTAATTTTTCCAATTATGTCTATTCCCCATGTAGAGAAAGGTCATGGTGAAGTATAGGTGTAGAGAAGAGATGGCGGGATATGTTGCAAATTTGCATAAATTTGACACTTGGGGCATCTTTTTACATACTGATGACAATCTTTGTTCATGGTAGTCCAGTAATATCTTTCTCGCATTATCTTTTGGACTAGCATTTTGCCGTTAACATGTGTTCCGCATATACCCTCATGGATAACTCTCATAGCCTTTTGAGCATCCTTTTTACCTACACATAATAGAGCTCGTCCCTTAGGTACTCTTTTATGTAGTTCATTTCCTATAAGTACAAACTGGGAAGCTAGGAGTCTTAATGCTCTTTTCGCTCTTTTGTCAGCATGAGGAGGGTATTCTCCCTTGGTGACATAATTCAATATGTCTACGAACCATGGTTCCTCCTCTGGTTCTTCTTCTTGAATTATTTCATCATCCTCTATGGCTTGAATGTATGCTGGTTTATGCCTTTTCTCTATGGTTAAAGGCATTTGTTCAATTTCTTTAGGTATTCTAACCATTGAGGCTAACCTTGCCAGAGCGTCGGCGAATTGATTTTCTTCTCTAGGTCGGTAAGTGTATTCTACCTTTTCCAGTTGATCGGTTAGGGTTTCCAAATATGTCTGATAAGGAGCTAGACTCTCACTCCTAACTTTCCATCTTTTGGAAATTTGATTAATGATTAAGGATGAATCTCCAAATATCTGGAGTTTTTTCACGCCTAAGGCTAAAGCGGTTTCGAGGCCTACGACGCATGCTTCATATTCAGCTGCGTTGTTAGGGACGTCGAAATCTAACTTGATGGATATAGGAACATGTTCTTCCTTAGGTGATACTAATAAGACTCCTACACCGCACCCTTTTTGGTTTGAGGCTCCGTCAAAATATAGAGTCCACGTGTCATCCTCTGTCATCATTAAATCTTTGTCTGGGAATTCGTTCTCTTCTAAGGGTGTTGAATCTTTTATTGGGAAATCTGCTAGAAAATCTGAGACCACTGATCCTTTAATTGCTTTTTGAGGCATAAACCTTATGTCAAATTGAGCTAAATTTACTATCCATCTTGAGATTCGTCCATTAAGTGTAGATCTTTCGAATAGATATTTTAAGGGATCCATTCGTGAGACTACATAGACAGTATGCACGAGCATATAATGTCTTAATTTAGTTGTGGCCCATACCAATGCGAGGCACAATTTTTCCAATGGTGTGTAGCGTGTTTCGTACTCGTGCATTTTTTTACTTAGATAGTAAATATCATTTTCCTTGCTTTCTACCTCTTGTGCGAGCATAGCCCCCATTGTTTCCTTTGTGACGGTTAAGTATAGTCTTAAGGGTATTCCGGGGAGTGCTGAAGCTAATACGGGAGGATTTGCGAGATAGGCTTTGATCTTTTCAAAGGCTTTTTGACACTCATCGTCCCATATAATTGGTACATTTTTCTTAAGCTTCTTAAATATTGGTTCGCATATCGTGGTTAACTTAGATATGAACCTACTTATATATTGCAACCGGCCAATAAATCCTCGAATTTGTTTTTCGGTGTTGGGCGGTGGCATGGACATGATTGCTTTGATCTTTGTAGGATCTATTTCTATTCCTCGAGAACTTATGACATAGCCTAAAAGTTTCCCTGAAGTGACCCCAAAAGCACATTTAGTGGGGTTTAGTCTCATGTTGTATTTTCTTAATCTTTCAAAGAATTTCTTTAAGGCTATTGGGTGTCCTTGACGATCTTTTGACTTTTCAATCATATCATCCACATAGACTTCTACTTCTTTATGCATCATATCATGGAGTAGGGCAGTTGCTGCTCGTTGGTAGGTGGCACCTGCGTTTAACCCAAATGGCATTACCGTATAGCAATAAGTACCCCAAGGTGTTATGAATGTTGTTTTCTCCATATCTTCTTCGGCCATGAGGATTTGATTGTACCCTGCGTATCCATCCATAAACGAGAGAAGTGCATGGTTTGCTGTGTTATCTACCAAAATGTCGATGTGTGGTAAAGGGAAGTTGTCCTTTGGACTTGCCTTGTTTAAATCTCGATAGTCGACACACATTCCGACTCTACCATCTTTTTTCGGAACTGGGACCACATTAGCGACCCATTCGGGGTATTTGGATACCCGGATAAAACCTGCAGTTATTTGTTTTTGTACTTCTTCTTTTATTTTAAGGGCTATGTCGGGTTTCATTCGACGTAACTTTTGTTTTACAGGTTTCATTCCTGGAATTAATGGTATAGTGTGTTGAGCTATTTCTCTATTAATGTCTGGCATATCTTCGTATGACCAAGCAAATACATCGATAAATTCTTTTAGTAGATTTATTAAATCGGTTCTTTCTTCTTTGTTTAATGTCAATCCAATTTTAACTTCTCTTTTAATGGTTGGATCTTTTGAGATATCAACCGTTTCTGTATCCTCAATTACTAGCGTTTTATTTTCAAGTGTTTCCATTGCTTTAATAATTTCTTTGTCATTTTCATCATTAGCCAAGCAATGTTCGTCATCTTTAGATAAACAAAAACAAGAGAAATAAGGGGAAGAAGACATATTATTGAACTCGGAAATCATTACATCGAATAAAGAAATATCCGTCGGGATTTGATCACTAACTATCCTAGGAGTAGGAGAAGAAGATGAAGATGCTATAACTAAGGACTTAGAAGACTCGATAGGGGGAGACTCTAACTCAGATTCTGACTCAGACGACTCTTCGAAAATTGGTCCTTGTCCTGTGGTTACTGAAACCTTCCTTCCATTTGTAGTAATGATTCTCACCGTCTTGCGCCATCCACGCTCTTGATCTTCTATGGGAGTAATAAGCTTGGAGGGATTGAAATTTTCGCTTTGGAGAACTGCTTGGATAAGCGATGAATTATCCTCCACATGCTTTGGTTCGTTCTTTTCCCTTCCAAAGAGGAGTCCCATGACATTAAAGTCAAAACAAGGAGGTGCTTTTTCCTTATATGTTGGAGCTGGGATCTCGTCTAGGAAACAACAATCCAGGAAGATTTCGAATCCAGGCTGCCTTATACCATTCACAATAAAGGGTTCGGGAAATTCATGACAAGGGTAATCCTCTCCTTCTCTTATAAATTGCCCATTTAAAGTAAGAGGATACTGGTCCATGGGTATTTCCCTTTTTTGTATGCGGGCATTTCTTTGTGCCTTTAATTTTTCCTGGGCCCGTTTGAAGTCTTCGCGAGTTGGTTCGAAACCAAGTCCAAAAGTATCCAGTTTAGGAAGGCCAGGTAAACCCATATGTTTAGCTATTCCTTTTTTCTTTCCTAGATTCATTCCGGAAAAGTGTCCTTGTTTTCTTAGGATAGCATTTGTCACCATGTTTGAGTGGAGGTCATAATGAAGAGGGGTCTTTTCGTCTTCCTATATTAAGGAGACCTCTTCGCTAAAGCCCCACAAATCTTCGTCATTTTCATCATATTCCACATTAATTAGTGGATTTTCTATTGTTTTTATCCTCATAGGTGAAGCATCAATGGTGATTGGAATGCCTCCCACTATAGCCTTTACTTGTTGATGGAGAGATGAAGGGACGGCCTATAGATCATGAAGCCAAGGGCGTCCTAATAGCAGGTTAAAAGAAGCTTTGATATCTACCACCTGAAATGTAGTGGCATGTTCAATTGCGCCTGCTGTTATATTCATAGTGATTGTCCCTAATGCTTGTCGTCGTGAATTATCATAGGCTCTTATTCCTTGGGTTGACGAGGATAAATCCTCATCTCTTATTCCCAGCATCCTGGCGGTTCTAAGTGGGCATACGTTAATTGCCGAACCGTTATCAACAAGGGTCATAGGGACATTCATTCTTTTGCATATGACCGTGAGGTTTAGAGCCTTATTGTGTTTGTCACCTTCCAGGGGTAGATCTTTATCTGAAAAAGTGACTAGATTAATTGGACTTGAGAGATCACTCGTGAGGAAGTTTACAAGTCCCTCAGGAGTGGTGTCCGAATCAATGCCTAATTTAGCCAAAGCATCCATAACTGCTATTCTATGTTCTCGAGACGTGGCTAAGAGTTTCCATACGTTCATCTTGATGAGTGACAATTTTAGCACTCATTTGGTTCCTTTTTGGATGATTTTTATTCCATTTTATCTCTCCTTTCTTTAGTTTTCCTTAGTTTTATTCTTGTTTTCTTCATTTTATGCTTTTTGTAGTTAGTTTCTCTATTTTATCCTTTTTCTAGTTTATTTGTTATTTTCCCTTTTATTTGCTTTTTCTCCTTTGTTTGTAGGTTGTGATTGATTGTCCAAGGATTCCCGAGCTTCCTCTCCATGATCTTTCATTATTTTCATGCCTAAAGGTTGTTGATAACGGTTCGGCAATTAACGTCAAAAGAGGGTTCAAAGGGGCATGCTTCAAGGCCTTGTAAATGCCTTCTTTATGGCTCATTTTCTTCAAGAAATTCAAGGAAGTTGCTGCCTACCTTGTCCTCCATCATCATCATCTAGGATGCGTGCACCTCGTGAGCAAGGGCAAAGAAGAAAGGAGGAAACTGCAGCTATGTGCGGGCGCACATCAGGAGTGTGCGGCCGCACATCTGTCGTGTGCGGCCGCACATCAGGTGTGTGCGGCCGCACATCAGGTGTGTGCGGGCGCACATTCCTGGGTGTGCTCCCGTGCGCACCATTCTCTCTCCTTCGAGCGCCCGCACCTGCGTGGGTTTATTCTTGGGCGTCAATTCCGACCTTCTCCTTTGTATATATAGTTATTTCCTTCTATTTTTGGAGTAACAAGTGATAATAGAATTAGATCATATTCTTAGCTTAGTTGAGAGCTTCTCTCTCTAGATTTAGGGGTTAGTTTTAGGAGTAGATTTTAGAGAGAGAAAGTGAAGAATTTCAATGGTGATTGAGAGATTGAAGATCCAATGGTGACAATTGTATTGGAGATCTACTCTATTATCAATGAGCATTTCTAAACTCTATCTCATTTATTGTTTTGTTTAGTATTCATGTTTAGATTGTTTGATTTTGATTATATTTTGATGATTTGATGATTGATGTTTGATTAGAGTAATTGTTCTTCTTTAATTGTAGATTCTTTGATTGTTGATTGTTGATTTCTTTAGTTGTTGATTGAATTGATGATGTTGCTAGAGTAGTTGTTTGGTTAGGGATTTGGTGAAGCTTGTATAATGTAATGAATTGATGTAGATTGGGGATTTTGATGGAGTTGATGATGTGATTAAATTGGTTAATTGATTATGTGCATGTGTGTGTTTGATTTAGGCTTGATCACCCTTGTTATTCACACTAGATTGCATTGTAAGTTCACATTGATACGGACCATTGATTTGTGGCTTGCATTTACACGATTGAGGTGTCTTGTGATGTTTCCTAGCTAGAGTTTATCGTAGTTGACGCTAGTTAGACCTCTAGGAGAATAGCTTGATATGCTCTTTTGGTTGCATGATTGATTTTCCCTCACATTGCTTGACTTAGTCGACTTTCCATTCCAATTTGCATTGTTCATTGCTATTGTAAGTGAATCCTAATCCCTAGCTCTTATATTTGTGTGGTTTCTTCGTTTTAGTAGTTGTTAGAATCACATTTTATCTCTTGTCTTCGACCTAGCTTAGGCATATAATTGGAAGCACTTAAGCATTACCGTTCCTTTGGGTTCGACCCTTGACTTACCTCTATACTTGTTTTTAGGTTTGTTGAGTGTTTATAAATTTTGTTTGGCTTAGGGAAGATTAGCCCAACGACCTAGTTTTCCCACGTCACATCTCTACCTTAGTCTTTTTTAACTGCTTGACAACATCGTTGTCTTCTATGATAGGCATGGGAATTTGCTGGATAGAAGGTATGGGTTGCGTTAAAATGGGAGGTTGTACTCTCCCGGACCTAGTGAGGACATCTATAGGTGAATCTTCCTCATCCCAAATGTCACTTACTGGATATATTGTTGATAGAGGAGTTTCTTCAATGTCTTTAAGGTAAACATCCTCGTCATCACTGTCCCATACTCCGTTTATCGTGGCATCTTGTGGAAGTTGAACTAGCTTTTTCTCATCAATCAAACGTTGAACCAAATCTTTAAATCTAAAGCATTGCTCTATTGTATGTCCCCCTGATTGATGATATGCACAGTAGTATAAGTCTGTCCTTTTGAGCGATTCAAATGGTCTTGGCTCGAGGGGTTGGACTTTTCCATTCTCGAAGAGCATTTTAAACATGTTTGTGTACGACATCCCAATTGGAGTGTATTTCTTACTGTTCTTTTTAGGGGTGTCAATTACTTGGAAAGAAAAGGGTTTCTTTCTCTTAAGCAAGTCATTTTGCTCCTTTATAGCTTCGAAGGTTTGTGACATAAACTTTTTCCATTCCGAAAGTACTAATGTTAATGCCAATACTTCTTGTTTAGTCGCGGGTTCTTAACTGGAGGATTCGAGAGCATCTTCGAAGATTTCTTCTTCAATAGTCTCGATAGGCTGTATGAGACTAGATGGATCCTCTTGGTTTTCTTCGTCGGAAATAGCCAAAGAATCTGATAGTGGTGCAGTATTAATGCTTGGCTTCTTACTTGTAGGAGGTAATGGGAGCTTGTTACTATCAATCAAGTCTTGAATGGCTTCCTTTAACCTCCAACAATTTTCTGTAGGATGTCCTCTACCCTGGTGATATTTGCAATGTGCATTTGGGTTCCAGCTAGCCGTTCTCCTTTCGACAGGTGGATTTCCAAATGGTCCAATGGGAGTTATGAGACCTTTTGCATGTAAACGATCAAACGCGGTGTCATAACTCATACCAATAGGAGTGTAGTTCTTCCTAAATGGTTTCTTTTGCCCTTGATTATTGTTCATTGCTAGTACTTCTTTAAGAGGAAAAGTGCTAACATTATTTGAGTGGGTAGATTTAGATGAAGAAGGATTGTCGTTCTTCTTATTTTTCCAGCCACTACTTGAGTTGTTACTAGCAATTTTTTGTTTAGTGAGGTCATCCTCAATGTTAATTACAATATCATATACTGCTTTGAATGTGTTTAGGTTGCTTTGGTATTTGAGATGCTTGGAATACTTTTCTTGGAGGTTCTTAATGAACATCCTAACGGATTCCTTCTCACTAGGCACTTCAACCATTTTTGCGGTGGTTTCCCTCCATTTATTGAAGAAGGAGGTAAAACCCTCATTTTCTTTTTGTTTCAGCATTTCTAATTCTCTGTGATCGGTTTCAACTTGTATATTGCATTTGTACCTTTCAATGAAAGCGCTCACAATAGATTCCCAACTAGAGGTCTTTTCTTTGTCAAGTGAAAAGTACCACTGTTGACATACAGCTTCTAAGGATAATGAGAATACAGAGTGAAAAGCTTTTCTATCTATCCCCTTAATTAATGCCCATTACAGTTTCAAAAGCCCTTAAATGAAAGTAAGGATTATCCATAGCCTTGAACTTAGGGATGTCGTTGGGATTGAATTTTCGTGGAAGAAGATCCTTATCCACCGAGACCCCTTGAGAGCTAATATCTTGAAATCTGAAATCGTTGGATAGCTTGCCCAAACTTTCCTGGATTAGGTCCATTTGTTTCTGTTTCTCAGGGTTATTTATTTGCAGCGATAGGTTTTGCAACATCTCAGCCAAGTTGGCTACCTGTCCCCTGACTTCATTAAGTTCTTCTTGACTAGCCATTGCCTTCTTAGCCTTCCTTTTCCTACCGATTGGTTTGTCGAAAAGTAAGACTTGAACAAAAGTGTTGTCTTTGATTAAACGCCCTTCCTTTCTTGACCACGCGCTGTAATTTAAACCATATTTGTTTTAATATTTGACTCTAATTGACTTAACTTTATGTTTAAAATATTAAAAAAATGGGGTATATATTATATATATATTAAGGGAAACTAAATTGGAGGATTAATATCCGACTTACCCCCCAAAAAAAAAATGACGGAAAACACGCATTCAAGACTCTCTAATCATGGTTATAACGTGACAAACATGTTATGTGTGTGCTTTATGTGTATGTGAGTGACATGCGTTGACTACTAGTGTGTGACCATGGGACTTTTAAATGCCTAAATTCAATTAAAGACTTTAACATGGTTTAAATAACTAACAAACTGATTAATTCGATTAGTAGGCCATTAATTAGACTCATCGTGATGACTCGAGTAAGAAAACTGAACTGTCGCTAAAACAACAGAACTGTCGCTAAAACAACAGAACTGTCGCCGCTGTTTAGAGCCTGTCGGCAGACGACAAAATTTTCGCCATGCGACAGACACTAAACTGCAGCGCCACAGTCCAAACTCCTGCGCCATTGCTGGAACATTTATCTGGACTGTTTCCAGTAATTTTACTCTAAATGGACATGCCTAAAGTCGTACTAAGTCGAATTGATTAAATTATTAGCCTTTAATTAAATCAAGATTAATTAATCAATTAATTACACAAAGTCCTTTTAGTCATTAGTCAATTTATTAGTCTTGAACACAAGTCAAACAAACGGTTAACGCACATATAATATATACAAGCAAAAGGTACACGTAGTTCACATAGTCACAACATGATGAGTTTGCAACCTAACCATGGCTCTAGTTCTCTTAAGTTTGAGGATATGGGTTAAGTCAAAAAGGTCCATGGTTAAGAATCCACATGCATTGCACACAAGCCTACCGGGAGGGTTGGAGCGAATGGACAAGATTCCGCGAGTGCGATATGAGAACGGACTCGACGCCATGGTTTGGTGGATTCACAAAACTTACACGTCCCCTAATCTGAGCTTTGCACAAGATAGTGGAATACTCCATTGGGCAGGCGAAGCAGGAACCCCCGGAGGGTTATATCCATATGTAGAACACATATGGGTTTCAGAAAAGTGAGAAAATGACTCAATCAATAAGCAAAATCGAGCCAACAACACTAGAAATGGTCAAAGCAAGAAGACAGACCCCTGGCTCGGTATTGGAAGAACTTGACGCCAGATTACAGGGACTGTCGCCTCAAAAAAGCCTCTGTCGCCAAGCGGCAGAATTGTCGCCAGGCGACAGAACTGTCACCAGGCGACAGAAACTTTTTACGGGCGGCAAGCCCTGTTTTCTAGACGCTAGTTCCTACATGGCTTGGCAAGTTTCTGTGTTCTTCGAATTTTCCAGATTTCGTATTATCTTTTCGATTCTAGTCATGAAAGATATTTCCCAAATTTCCTACGTGTAAAATTCCATGGATTGACTCATGGGGTGCTCCCATGAGGACCTTTTAATGCATATGACAATAATGTTAATCAAATCACGCACATGAAATACTTAGAATTTTTCGAGTCTCATCCGCTCATTCTAAATAATTGCCAAAATTTAATAAATTTCAGGAATATAAATAGAAATCCTCCCCAGTGGAGTCGCCAAAAACTGTAGGGAATATTTCAAGCATTATGATAACCCCAAACTTGAACCCCACTGTGATCATACACTAAAGTACGGTGGCGTTCCAAAGGGAAAGACAAAGAGCTAAAACGAGTCGCCAACAAGTTTTAAGGAACTTGTACCCAAAAGACAATCCAAAGGACCGTCAAATACTCCATAAGGTCTTGAACCAAATAGGGTCCGGGGATGAGGGTACGAATCCAATCTACAAAAGAAAGGACCCGCCCTGTAAAATAGGCCTCTACTTTGTTCTGCTCGTATTCATGCGCGCTTTTCGAATAACATACAAACATTATGTTGATCCTACCCTGTTTATCTATGTTGGTTGAATATTAATGCACAAATAATACTATTATTGGCGATCACTTGAATTAAAATCACATTAGCCTAAACCAAATTATTAATTATCTTATTAAGCGTGATTTCAAGTACAAATTCCCTTTAAACCTGCATAAAAGGCGTGATCAAGCAATAACAATAAAATATATCAAGCAACATAACAATAAAACAATAACGATGATAATAGCATGATAAGGCATAATAAAGCTTAATAATAATAGCAAGATCCTAGGCATGATACTAACAAGATTAATAACAAATCCTAGCATGTCACTAAACAATAAAGATCGAAGCTTTAAACCTAACATGGTACTAACATGCTATTAGAAAGAATTAAAGGCACCCTAAACATGATACTAGAAAGCATAAAATAACATCCTAACATGATACTAGGAATATTAAACAATATCCTAACATGATACTAAGAATTAATCAATAATAAACATGCTTTCTACATTGAAAGAGAGTAATAAGATTACATACTTTGAAGCCTCGTACCTCTTTCTAATAACAAAATACACAAGTTAGTAAACTTCAATGAAAAATAATAAGGAACGATCAAAGAATTAAATTGAAATCAAATTAAATAAAGTTTAGACTAGTTTTGGACCAAACCCTCAGAAAATATCAACCTTGCACGTCTAGGGCGAAGGCAACTTCGAACTTGGCTAGATGACTCTAAGATCTTGTGAATGCGGAATATTGTTAAAACTAGAAAAGAGAGAAAGAAAGCATCAATTGCTCAAGAGAGAAAAGAATAAGAATTAATAAAGAGTTAATAGGAATTGATGATTCTGAAAACAGGAATCCGAACGCTATTTATAACGAAAATAATCCGAAAAATCACGGAATTTGATAAGGAATAAAACTCCACGCTGTCGCCAGGAATTAACTTTGTCGGGAGGCGACAGGGTCTGTCGCGCGGCGACAGAGTCTGTCGCGTGGCGACAGACTTGTCGTCTGGCGACAGCCTGTATAAGCGCGTTTTTTCTTCACACGGAATCCGATCTTTAATCAACTTGATCTACGGAATCCGTACAGAAGATAAAATACGTATTTAAGATAATATAATAATATTTTATTCCAAATAAAAAAACCTTTAAAGATAATTAATTATTAATCCTATCAATATTGGAATTAAAAAGAACTTTCTAGAAACTTCTAGAAAACTATAATTAATCCTAACAATTTTAGGAATAGTAATTAACATTGGGGCCTCCTCTAGATCATTGGGCCGTACTAAAATAGAACACCGGGCCCAGTTTAGTATTTTGGCCATAACTTCCTCATTATTCATCGGAATTGGGCTTATAATTTATCGTTGGAAAGGTCTTTTCAAGCCCCATCCAACTACACCATTATTGGACCGTTATCATGGACCAAAATAAACTGAAATGGACATTTTCAAATAAATAAAATCAATTTCAAAAACAGAGAGAAAAGAAATTAATTAACACTAAACCGCGACACATGACTTTCGAACCACTTTCACCTAATCCGATTATGTTTCGACGTACAAGGCATTCATCACTGGGTTTGGTTTTGGGGAGACACAAATGGGTGTCTACAACACTATACCATTAATTCCAGGAATGAAACCTGCAAAATAAAAGTTACGTCGAATGAAACCCGACGTAGCCCTTAAAATAAAAGAAGAAGTACAAAAACAAATAACTATAGGTTTTATCCGGGTATCCAAATACCCCGAATGGGTCGCTAATGTGGTCCCAGTTCCGAAAAAAGATGGTAGAGTTCGAATGTGTGTCGACTATCGAGATTTAAACAAGGCAAGTCCAAAGGACGACTTCCCTTTACCACACATCGACATTTTGGTAGATAACACGGCAAACCATGCACTTCTCTCGTTTATGGATGGATACGCAGGATACAATCAAATCCTCATGGCCGAAGAAGATATGGAGAAGACAACATTCATAACACCTTGGGGTACTTATCGCTATACGGTAATGCCATTTGGGTTAAAGAACGCAGGTGCCACCTACCAACGAGCAGCAACTGCCCTACTCCATGATATGATGCATAAAGAAGTAGAAGTCTATGTGGATGATATGATTGTAAAATCAAAAGATCGTCAAGGACACCCAATAGCCTTAAAGAAATTCTTTGAAAGGTTAAGAAAATACAACATGAGGCTAAACCCCTCTAAATGTGCTTTTGGGGTCACCTCAGGGAAACTTTTAGGCTATGTCATAAGTTCTCGAGGAATAGAAATAGATCCTACAAAGATTAAAGCAATCATGTCCATGCCACTGCCCAAAACCGAAAAACAAATTCGAGGATTTATTGGCCGGTTGCAATATATAAGTAGGTTCATATCTGAGTTAACCACGATATGCGAACCAATATTTAAGAAGCTTAAGAAAAATGTACCAATTATATGGGACGATGAGTGTCAAAAAGCCTTTGAAAAGATCAAAGCCTATCTCGCAAATCCTCCCGTATTAGCTCCAGCACTCCCCGGAATACCCTTAAGACTATACTTGATCGTCACAAAGGAAACAATGGGGGCTATGCTCGCACATGAGGTAGAAAGCAAGGAAAATGCTATTTACTATCTGAGTAAAAAAATGCTCGAGTACGAAACGCGCTACACACCGTTGGAAAAGTTGTGCCTCGCATTGGTATGGGCCACAACTAAATTAAGACATTATATGCTCGTGCATACTGTTTATGTAGTCTCACGAATGGATCCCTTAAAATAGCTATTCGAAAGATCTACACTTAATGGACGAATCTCAAGATGGATAGTAAATTTGGCTCAATTTGACATAAGGTTTATGCCTCAAAAAGCAATTAAAGGATCAGTGGTCTCGGATTTTCTAGCAGATTTCCCAATAGAAGATTCAACACCCTTAGAACAGAACGAATTCCCGGACGAAGATTTAATGATGACAGAGGATGACACGTGGACTCTATATTTTGACGGAGCCACGAACCAAAAGGGGTGCGGTGTAGGAGTCCTATTAGTATCACCTAAGGAAGAACATGTTCCTATATCCATCAAGTTAGATTTCGACGTCACCAATAACGCAGCTGAATATGAAGCATGCGTCGTAGGCCTCGAAACCGCTTTAGCCTTAGGCATGAAAAAACTCCGGAAATTTGGAGATTTATCCTTAATCATTAATCAAATTTCCAAAAGATGGAAAGTTAGGAATGAGAGTCTAGCTCCTTACCAGACATATTTGGAAACTCTCACCGATCAACTGGAAAAGGTAGAATACACTTTCCCTACCTAGAGAGGAAAATCAATTTGCCGACGCTCTGGCAAGGTTAGCCTCAATGGTTTGAATACCTAAAGAAATTGAACAAATGCCTTTAACCTTAGAGAAAAGGCATAAACCAGCATACATTCAAGCCATAGAGGATGATGAAATAATTCAAGAAGAAGAACCAGAGGAGGAACCATGGTTCGTAGACATATTGAATTATGTCACCAAAGGAGAATACCCTCCTCATGCTCACAAAAGAGCGAAAAGAGCATTAAGGCTCTTAGCTTCCCAGTTTGTACTCATAGGAAATGAACTACACAAAAGGGTACCTAAGGGACGAGCTCTATTATGTGTAGGTAAAAAGGATGCTCAAAAGGCTATGAGAGTTATCCATGAGGGTATATGCGGAACACATGTTAACGGCAAAATGGTAGTCCAAAAGATAATGCGAGAAGGATATTACTGGACTACCATGAACAAAGATTGTCATCAATATGTAAAAAGATGCCCCAAGTGTCAAATTTATGCAAATTTGCAACATATCCCACCATCTCTTCTCTACACCTATACTTCACCATGGCCTTTCTCTACATGGGGAATAGACATAATTGGAAAAATTACACCCCCAGGAACAGGAGGTCATGAATACATCCAAGTTGCAATAGATTACTTCACAAAGTGGGTGGAAGCACAATCATATGCTAAACTCACCGCCAAACATGTAGCACTCTTTACGGAGTCCCACATGAGATGATAAGTGACAATGGAACTCACTTTCAAGCAGAATGTGAAGAATTGCTGCAAAAGTATGGTATTCAACATCACCATTCTTCCCCGTATAGACCTCAAGCAAATGGGGTAGTTGAGGCTGCTAATAAGAATTTAAAAACAATCATCGAGAAAATGACTGAAAATTATAAAGATTGGCCTAACAAACTCTACTTTGCACTGTGGGGATATCGCACGTCAATCCGAACATCAACGGGAAATACACCATTCAATTTAGTATACGGGATGGATGCCGTACAACCTGTAGAATTAGAAATACCTTCTTTACGTATTGCGTTAGAAAGTGAACTCGATGAAGTTGAATGGACCAGAGCACGATATGAAGAGCTAATCCTACTCGATGAAAAACGACTAGAAGCTCTACACCATACCCAATGTTATCAAACCCGTATGGCTAGACATTTTAACAAAAAGGTTAAGACTAGAAATATCAAGGTTGGGGACTTGGTATTAAAAGCATTAAGGAAAAATGTTTTAGACCCAAGAGGCAAATTCCGCGCTAATTGGTCTGGACCATATATTGTCAAAACAATCCTGTCAGGAGGCGCAGCTAAATTAACTGACATGGATGGCAATGAATTTTCAAATATGACAAATCTTGACCAACTTAAGAAATACTACCCATAAGTACTTGAGGAAACACTCAAGAGAGCTACGTTTGGCCTGATTCCTTAAATAAAGGATACGTAGGCAACCCGATTAGGGTGCGGCCACTTTAACTTCTTTAAATCTTGTATCCCCGAAGCGAATAATGTACGTCTGCAAAGTTTCAAGACTGGCGCCAGAAAATGGACTCTGTCGCCAGACGACAATGTCTGTCGCCAGGCGACAGAGTCAAATCGTCAGCGACAGTGCCTCAGACAACAGCGCCAATCTTCTGCAAGTGTCTGGACAAGTTTCACGTATTCTGGAAATTTTTTTTTTCTCGACTCCCGTACTTGAATTAATTTTCCGAAAAATAAATGTTGTAATTGTTTTCATTGCTTTAATTAAAAGTTAATTAAAATAAAAGCTGAAATTTTATTGATTAATAAAGAAAGTACATAATTGATAAAATAAAAGCTGAAAAATTAACTAAAATAAATTAATTTTGTCTAATAAATCAAAAGATAAGCAATGTTCTAATCTTTTTTTTCTCTTTCTTCATTCTTTTCCAATTTATGTCTTCTTTCTCTTCCTCTTGATCCATAACCTTCGCTAGGAGACAACCGTTAGAAGATCGGCATTCTATCTTGGTATGGATAGTTTCTCCTTCCGCTAGGACTCCATGTTTCTTCTCTATCCAAACTTCCTTTTTAGTAGAGTCCACTTTCCTTTTTCCTTGATTTTTCTTAGCACTCTTTTTTCTAGGCATAATAGGAGTTTTGAATTCAATTCTTTCCCCTAGACGCTCTTTAGCAGGAATTTTCTTGTCACCCAGACGGTCCTTCACATTGGTCTTTTCAATGGTAATTTGAGGCTTTTGAAATCTTCCATCAAGCCACTGCTTCACTTTGTTTGACAAACAAGGCGGTTCCTTATAGGCAATCACCTCCCATAAAGGCCTACCACTCCAGTATCCATCGAAGCGCTCAATCTCTTGTGACACAGGAAATTCATAAGGGCGGCGAAGATCTCCTGTAGGGATGGTTTGTGCAAGACCATATTGTCTCAGGACTCTAAAAGGGAAATAAAAGGTTAGTCTTGACAAGCTCGGGAGACGACAATATGCTTGGTTACTACAACCAATCATCGCATCGATCCTCTACCAAGGAACAACCCAGTTTATGGTAAAATCACCAGCAGCAAACACCTTGCTCCATTCACGGCGACCGATTTTCAAGAATCGCTTCTTTCGGCGGATTATGCAGTTTGGAACATATGTTTGAATGTCATCAGGGGGATTAATAAGTTTCAATCTCTCCATGACTGATATCTGCAAAAAAATATATGTTTACATTAATATTACAGTGTAAAAATAATATGCTTTAGTTCTTAACAATTAATAATAATATTATTTTATACCTGTAATAAAATTGGAGAACCCCTAAAAGGTTCTTTTGGATTTTTTCTCAATGCGTCTAACCATAGCATAGTCTCTCCAACAATTAATGGCATTGGATTTCTCCCAGTTTCAACTTGTTCTATAACAGATACGATTATTGACTGTCCCTCATTATCTTTACCGCTAACTAAGAGCAATTGATTAAATAAACAATAAAGAAAAGCCCTTCTTTTATATGTGCGAAAATCGGGATTAGGATTATCATAATAATAATGTGCAAATTCTGTCAAATTAACTACATTCCCGTGCACTATGTTTTTTAAAGCCGTCCCCCTTAAATCAAAGAAGTGCTCAAAATCTTTATAGTAATATTCATTGACTCTAGGCATTACCGCAAGGTCTGTGGAATAGTAACCTATGATGGCTCCAAATTCTTCCGGTAAATGACATATTTCATCATGAAAAAATCTAAAACAATGAGTGTCAATGTTCCAATAATCTATGGCAGAATAAATAAAGTCAGTATCAAGAATCATCCCCTTGACCCCAAACATACCCCCCATATGAGAAAGATCTAATGCTTTCCTATCTTTAGCAGTCAAGTGACGACACCACTCATCCATGTACCCACAAAAGGTTCTATTAGCTAGAGACATGATTACTAATTAATTTAATTATTTGATAAGCTGATCGAATTATGCAGTAAACGGACTATTTGGGGGCTATTTATAACTTTTCCTGCACGACAGACTTCCATTCCTGTAGGAAATAGGAAAACGTGTCTGTCGCCAGGCGACAAAATTGTCGCGCGGCGATAGAGGTTGTCGCCTAGCGACAGAGCCTGTCGCGTGGCGACAGACTGGATTACGCGGCGCCAGTACTTTCCTTAATAGCGTCACCTATTGCGTGTAGGAAACCGTGTTTTAACGTATCTGATTTCGAATTTGACTTGACTTACTGTTTTATTCCTCATCATTATTATTATTATTATTATTATTATTATTATTATTATTATTATTATTATTATTATTATTATTATTATTATTATTATTATTATTATTATTTTTATTCTTCTTATTATTATTATCATTATGACTATCATTATTATTATTATAATAATAAAGCTTAATTTTTAAGCTTGCTCTCATTTTTCCTTTTTTCTTTTTGGGGGAAAGAGTCGGTACCCTCCACTAATATCAAAAATGACGGAAAAATTTCTCGCAAAAAATTACACTCTTCCACACACAATGTATACATTATAGAACGACAAACTAAGTAAAATGTTCAATAAATAATGAAATAAGTGCATATATACAAGTGTCTGGTACATGAGTCGCATAAGTACACTAGGCAAAGTCCTATAAAAGTCAAATATAAAAACAAGTACAGGTACAACTATGGTGCTGGAGGTCGTAGGTCACGAGGAATACCAAATGTATCAAAAAATGCCCTACTCCGCGAAGTATGTCCATCATCGTCCCCTGGACCACCAGATGACACAAACTGCAGCTCATGACCAGGCCACCTAACCTCGCCCTGAAACCCGACAGAAAGAGGCTGGGGCTGCAAGGGCTGCTGAGATGACGAGCCGAACTCGTATGTCCCACCACCCATCCCACCTCGAACAGTCGGCCCGGTCGGAACATCCTCAGGTGATGACGCCGAATCCTCTACAGCGGCGGCCTCAGAACGACCACCTCGGCCACTAGAAGTAGTCCGGCGACGCCTCGAGTCAGACCTAGTAGTCTCCCTCCTAGGCTCGGGCCTCGATCGAGTGCGTGGGGAAGGAATAGGCTGCCCCTGCAAAAGTAAATTCAAGGATTAGCAAATATAACAAAAATAAAACCCAAAAACAGTGAAAGTAAAATAATACCTCCTCAACATCGTTGCTACGACAGGTAGCACGGTTCCGCAACCTCACAAGCTGGCTGCGAAAGGCGTCAATGCACCTGCCATAGCCGTCACCACCTCGCGAGAGAACTGTCGAAACAATCAAGTCAAAATAACGAATATAAAGCCAATGTAAGGATGACATAAAATAGCCTAACTACCTACTCGAGTCTGGTGACGAGGAATAGACCGCTCCACAAACTGCTCTCCCTCTGGAGCGGGCAGAATGAGCTCCTCAATCGGCCCATACGTACCCTGGTAACGTATAGACATCCTCGGAGGAATGAACTCCCTTGGACCAGCCCGCTAAAAGTAAAAAGTTAAAAAGATACTTGGGGGCTACCTAGGGCAAATAAAACTAAACAAATAAAAACATATCGCTGCCTCCTCTGAAGGGACAGGAGCCGGCGCCAGCAACGGTAGCAGATCCTCCTCATAGCTCTGCTCGAGGAGAATATGGGACCTCTAGTGGGTACCTCGCGAAGGACCGCCAGCACGATCCCGCTGCAAGGCATCGTGGAACATATGCCTGGGTGGAGAAGCTGGAACAACGAAAGAATCTGAGGAGTGCTGGATGGCCACCCGCTCCCCTAGGTAGACCACCGCTTCATACGTCCCCAGAAAGTAGCGACGCTCAGCTGTATACTGTGCCGCCAGCGCAAGGATAGGAAAACCAGCCCAAGGTCGATATACCGGGCCAGGCTCCTGAAATATCACTAAGTAAGACACTAATGCTAAAATTGATAAAACAAAAAGTAAGAATTAAAAGAAAAACCCACCGTGAGGATCATCTCTCGAAGGCGTAACACCTCCGGCGGACCTCTGCGGCCTCCCCAACTAGCAGCAATGGGGAGCACGCGAGGAGAAGTCCTCGCTGGCGCGAGAGAGGGAAAATACTCGTAGAACCAAATCTATACAAAAGCAAAAATTAGTAAAAATTATGTTCCTAAAAATCTAGAGCAAAATCTAAGTGATAAAAAAAGAGGCATACCTCTACGACCCTCCAAAAACTGGACAGGGCGACCTCTCCAGACAGGGCCTTGTGACGACAGGAACGCCGTAAGCCCAACAGAAAATCAGCATAGGCCATGCTGGCCCAATCATATGTCCCGACCAATCCTAGGTCGCGAACGACAGATAGGTAGTACAGTAGTACTCTACTACCTCGATCAGGGGAAAACGTCCCTGATAGCAGAATCAGCACAAAGATGCGCGCCCGCTGCTCTCGGGTAGTCGCATCGTCCTCAAAGGCTGCAGCCAACGTGCAGCGACGGATACATCGGGAACTCAGCTGTCCCGACTGAGCCTCAGCCTGGGCACGAATGACGATCGGCCCCAATAACTCCAAAACCTCTGGCGAGTAGACAGTAACGCCAGCGTTAAAGGGCAACGGAGTAGACTGAAACTCTAACCCCGTAATGAGACTAAAGTCAACTGGAGTGACTGTCATCTCACCCCAAGAAAAGTGAAAAGTGTTGGTGGTGTCCCAAAAGAACTCCACCAAAGTCCGGACGACGAGGTTACCCCCATCGTATGAAAACATGGCTCGAGTGGCCTGCAGCATAGGAGTCAACCCACATGACTCCCAAAGATGTCGAAGCCCCTCGTCGCGGAAAATGAAGTTGTCGTACAAGGAGATGATAGTGGAATTACCCGAGCCATGGCTACGGGTCCTCCCACTCGCTAGACCTCGTCGGATTCTCTCCGACAAATGATGAACTGGCGCGTGAAACAAGGTACGCTCATCCCAATCAGGCATGACGCCCAACCCGGAGGTAGAAGGCACGTCCTCGCCCTCACTGGTGGGCTCGTCCTCTCGACGCGTGTCCCTCGACCGAGAACTCGAACCACGTCGTCTAGCCATGCTAAAGTTTGTAAAAGTAATTTAACTTAAGTTTCTACAGTATCTAATTTCGCCTAAGCCGCATGATACTATGTTAAAAAAAAAACAGAGTACGTAGTACTAAAATAGAGCAAAAATCTCAAACAAGCATGGAAGTATTCTTTGAGCAAATAAACAATTTCTTGCAAACATATGATGAATATTTGTGACAAATTGTACAAGAAAAAGCAGTTAAAATACCAAGAACGACTCACATTGTTCTTCACGACCTTACGAGGTCCAACAATGGTGAATTGTTCGTTTCTTCACATAATTGAGTCTAACAAGTTTCAAAATACTCCCAAGGTAATATACAAACATAATTAAACAAATTCAAGGCATAAAATTCAACGAGCAAAGCAAATTAAGCAAAATAATTTTCGAATTTTCGGAAAATACGCAAACAAGAACATGCAATTCATCAAAAACCGAGTAGAGTTTGAGCAAAACTTACATAGATCGGGAAAATAGATGAGAAAAGCTTCGATTTGGAACAAGTTTGAGCGAATTTGGTTGAGAAATGAGCGAGAACGAGTAAGGAGAAGATTTCGTGAATTCGTGAGAAGCAAAGCAGCGAAATGAGAAATGGAGAAGATGACGGGTTTTAAAACCCCGATTCTGTCGCCAAACGACAGAATTGTCGCGAGGCGACAGACTCTGTCGCGTGGCGACAGACACAAATGCTCGCGACAGGCACTTCTGGCCAGCGCTGGAGTGGCGACAGAGTTCTGGGCTTTTCCTTATGGTTTTGTGGGTCCAATTTAGTATTTGGGTTCCTTGGTACGCCAGTTAGCCCCTTTAAGTAATTGACATGATTTAGTCAACTTGATCAAATGCACTGAGTGATCGACTTGAAGAAAGATCGTCTCACTTTAGCTTAAAGCGCCTAAGTATTGGCTCATAATAAGGCACCGAAATAATGGTTCAAGGCACCGAAATAATGGTTCAAAAAATAAGGCACCGAAATATTGGTTCAATAAACGCGCTAAAGTAATGGTTTATGAAGGCAAAAGCACCAAAGTACCGGCACAAATATAAAAGTAATGATAAATAATGATATTAAGGGTCAATAGGTAAAGTGATTCTTTAGCAATGTCTCAACATAAAGGGAAATTGTTTAGCGGCGAAGTACGGTCGTGACGAGGTAATGTCATAAATGATGGAGATGGCGAAGCAAGGTCACCTTCGGCGGTCCCTCGAGGTAAAGAAGAGATTGTCTAATAGCGGCGACATACTGCTGTGGCGACATATGGCCACACCCAGGAGATGACGACATACAGTTATTTTCGATGATGTTCCCGAAATACTGTGGAGGATCAAGAATATTGAAGGCGACGACATATGGTTATCTTCAAGGATGGCGTTCACAAGGCACAGTGGAGGTTGTCATAAACAATATAAGATACGGCAACAAAGATGGTTACTTTCAGAGACGTGTGCTCGACGGTGCAAGATACGCGTTTCTAAACTCTTTTATCTGTTTTAACTAATGATTGGTTTGCAAGTATCGGCGTTATAAGAATGATTTGGGATTGCAGAACGTTTTGAATCATTCTCCGTCCCTATCGATACTTTGACTTTCGTTTTTCGAAACATAAGTTACTCCAAACTCAGTCAAAGTGGGGGCTTCTGTAGACACCCATTTGTGTCTCCCCAAAACCAAACCCAGTGATGAATGCCTTGTACGTCGAAACATAATCGAATTAGGTGAAAGTGGTTCGAAAGTCGAGTGTTGCGGTTTAGTTTTAATTAATTTCTTTTCTCTCTGTTTTTGAAAATGACCTTATTTATTTGAAAACGTCCATTTCAGTTTATTTTGGTCCATGATAAGGGTCCAATAATAGTGTAGTTGGATGGGGCTTGAAAAGACCTTTCCGACGATATATTATAAGCCCGATTCCGATGAATATTGATGAATTTATGGCCAAAATACTAAACTGGGCTCGGTGTTCTATTTCAATACGGCCCAATGATCTAGAGGAGGGCCCAATGTAATTACTATTCCTAAAACTATTAGGATTAATTATAGTTTTCTAGAAGTTTCTATAAAGTTCTTTTTAATTCTAATATTGATAGGATTAATAATTACTTTTCTTTAAAGGTTTTTTATTTGGAATAAAATATTATTTCATTATCTTAAAATATGTATTTTATCTTCTGTACAGATTCCGTAGATCAAGTTGATTAAAGATCGGATTCCTTGTGAAGAAAAACGCGCTTATACAGGCTGTCGACAGACGACAAGTCTGTCGCCGCGCGACAGACCCTGTCGCCTCGCGACAGACATTGTCGCGTCGCGACAGAGTTAATTCCTGGCGACAACGTGGAGTTTTATTCCTTATCAAATTCCGTGATTTTTCCGGATTATTTTCATTATAAATAGCGTCCGGATTCCTGTTTTCAGAATCATCAATTCCTAACAATCTCTATTAATTCTTATTCCCTTCTCTCTTGAGCAATTCATGCTTTCTTTCTCTCTTTTCTAGTTTTTACAATATTCCGCATACATTAGACCTAGAATCATCTAGCCAAGTTCGAAGTTGCCTTCGCCCTAGACATGCAAGGTTTGATATTTTCTGAGGGTTTGGTCCAAATCTAGTCTAAATTTTATTTGACTTTAATTTGATTTCAATTTAATTTTTTAATTATTGTTTATTGATTTTCATTGAAGTTTACTAACTTGTGTATTTTGTTATTAGAAAGAGGTATGAGGCTTCAAAGTAAGTAGATTAGCTTACTCCCTATTTCTTTCACAATGTAGATTGCATGCTTATTATTGTTTATAATTCCTAGTATCATGTTAGGATGCTTTTAATGCTTTCTAGTATCATGTTAGGATGTTATTTTATATTTCTAGTGTCATGTTTAGGGTGCCTTTACTCTCTCTAATATCATGTTAGTACCAAGTTAGGGTTAAAGCTTCGTTCTTTATTGTTTAGTGACATGCTAGGATTTGTTATTAATCTTGTTAGTATCATGCCTAGGATCTTGCTATTATTGTTAAGCTTTATTATGCCTTATCATGCTATTATTGTTATTATTACATATTGTTTATTCTTGTGTTCCTTGATATTATATTTATTATTATTGTTATTACTTGATCACGCCTTTTATGCAGGTTTAAAGGGAATTTTTACTTGAAATCACGCTTAATAAGATAATTAATAATTTGGTTTAGGCTAATGTGATTTTAACTCAAGTGATCGCCAATAATAGTTATTTGTGCATTAATTTCAACCAACATAGATAAACAGGGTAGGTTTAACATAATGTTTGTATGTTATTCGAAAAGCGCGCATGAATACGAGCAGAACAAAGTAGAGGCCTATTTTATAGGGCGGGTCCTTTCTTTTGTAGATTGGATTCGTACCCTCATCCCCGGACCCTGTTTGGTTCAAGACCTTATGGAGTATTTGACGGTCCTTTGGATTGTCTTTTGGGTACAAGTTCCTTAAAACTTGTTGGCGACACTTTTTGCTCTTTGTCTTTCCCTTTGGAACGCCACCGTACTTTAGTGTATGATCACAGTGGGGTTCAAGTTTGGGGTTATCATGATGCTTGAAATATTCCCTAAAGTTTTTGGCGACTCCACTGGGGAGGATTTCTATTTATATTCCTGAAATTTATTAAATTTTGTCAATTATTTAGAATGAGCGGATGGGACTCAAAAAATTCTAAGTATTTCATGTGCGTGATTTGATTAACATTATTGTCATATGCATTAAAAGGTCCTCATGGGACCACCCCATGAGTCAATCCATAGGAATTTTACACGTAGGAAATTTGGGAAATATCTTTCATGACTAGAATCGAAAAGATAATACGAAATCTGGAAAATTCGAAGAACACAGAAACTTGCCAAGGCATGTAGGAACTAGCGTCTAGAAAACAGGGCTTGTCGCCCGAAAAAAGTTTCTGTCGCCTGGCGACAGGAGCTTTTTTGCGGCGGCAGTCCCTGTAGTCTGGCGCCAAGTTCTTCCAATACCGAGCCAGGGGTCTGTCTTCTTGCTTTGACCATTTCTAGTGTTTTTGGCTCGATTTTGCTTATTGATTGAGTCATTTTCTCACTTTTCTGAAACCCATATGTGTTCTACATATGGATATAACCCTCTGGGGGTTCCTGCTTCGCCTGCCAATGGAGTATTCCACTATCTTGTGCAAAGATCAGATTTGGGGACGTGTAAGTTTTGTGAATCCACCAAACAATGGCGTCGAGTCTGATCTCATATCGCACTCGCGGAATCTTGTCCATTCGCTCCAACCCTCCCGGTAGGCTTTTGTGCAATGCATGTGGATTCTTAACCATGGACCTTTTTGACTTAACCCATATCCTCGAACTTTAGAGAACTAGAGCCATGGTTAGGTTGCAAACTCATCATGTTGTGACTATGTGAACTACATGTACCTTTTGCTTGTATATATTATATGTGCATTAACCGTTTGTTTGACTTGTGTTCAAGACTAATAAATTAACTAATGACTAAAAGAACTTTGTCTAATTAATTAACTAATTAATCTTGAATTAATTAAAGACTAATAATTTAATCAATTCGACTTAGTACGACTTTAGGCATGTCCATTTAGAGTAAAATTACTGGAAACAGTCCAGATTAATGTTCCAGCAATCGCGCAGAAGTTTGGACCGTGGCGCTGCAATCTAGTGTCTGTCGCCTGGCGACAATTTCGTCGTCTGGTGACAAGTTCTAAACGGCGGCGACAGTTCTGTTGTTTTAGCGACAGTCCAGTTTTCTTACTCGAGTCATCACGATGAGTCTAATTAATGGTTCTACTAATCGGATTAATCATTTTGTTAGTTATTTAAACCATGTTCAAGTCTTTAATTGAATTTAGGCATTTAAAAGTCCCATGGTCACACACTAGTAGTCAATGCATGTCGCTCACATACACATAAAGCACACACATAACATGTTTGTCACGTTATAACCATGATTAGAGAGTCTTGAATGCGTGTTTTCCGTCATTTTTTTGGGGGGGTAAGTCGGATATTAATCCTCCAATTTAATTTCCCTTAATATATATATAATATATACCCCATCATTTTTTTTTATTTTTAATCTTTTAAACATAAAGTCAAGTTAATTAGAGTCAAATATTAAAACAAATATGGTTTAAATTACAGCGCGTGGTCAAGAAAGGAAGGGCGTTTAATCAAAGACAACATGTAATACCCCATATTTTCATACGTATTTTCCTAATTATTAATTAGGAATTATTTTATAAAAAGAGTATTTTAGTAAATTTATTATTTGGAGCCAAAATAATATTTGAATTTTGGCGCCAAAAGTATTTTGAAAACTAATCATTATTTTGGATAAGATTTATTATCCATTTATCCTATTTTAAAAACCGGATTATTTATATATTTCGGATATTTTAATTAAGGCAAAAGCTATATTTTATTATTATTTTAATAAGTCCGAAAATATAATTTATTTAGCTAATAATTTCAGATTTTCTTATGAATAAAATCTGATTTTATAAGTTAAATTATTTGGTAAATATTTGGTATTTTATTATTTAATTATTTATTACAATATATATTATATACACAATTATTTTTAATTCCTTAAAACGAGCAAAATATATTCCTAAATACTAAATAGGAAGGCTGAAAATATGAGCTTAGGAAAGCTCAATAATTTCGGCCATCCCATAAAGATTTTGGGAAAATATTTTGGTAAATTGTATTTTTAATTATCTCCCTAAAATCTCCTATTTTCCATAATTCTAATTCTCCATCTTTTTGATATCCAATTATTATATTTTGTTTCCATTCATTCTTCTTAATTATTCCCCAAGCAATTCCAATTTCCTTAATATTTTTCATGACATACATACCTTCCATATTCAATTATACACAATCCCTTCAAATATCAAAACCTTCCTTAAATCTTTGCTTACTTCTCCAAGTAATCTCTTAAACCCTAATTACCATAATTATTCCTACATTTTCCTACCATAATTCATGCACATACTAGCCTATAAATACCCCTTCATACCTCTCAAATTCTTCACACAAATTCTCTTCTTTTCTTCTCCTCAATTTTACACAAATCATCCCGTCCATCTTTGAAGCCAATTTTCGGGCACTTCTGGTCAGTTTTTGGGGTAGTGACATTTCACAGAAGGTTGTTCCTCTCGAAAAATCCTTGAGGTTAGGCTCAAGAATCACTCAATTCGGAGCTATATTGAAGGAGTTATAGCCTCTGAAAGTTCTGCCTATTATTTCCTGCGCAAATCGATCCAATTCTTTTCTTCTCCTTTTCTTTTATTCAATTATTATTATTATTATTATGGGAGATTAATATGAAATTATTATGAGTAGTTTTAATTATATAAAATCATGTTTTAATAATATTCATGTTGAATTAATTTAAGAGGTTCATGTACATATAGTTGGGAGGGTTTAATTTAATTATTTGTGATTATTTGTTAACCTTATATTGATCAAGCTACTTGAGAGTTCTTTTGAAGTGTTGTTGGCTAAGTGGAGATCAAGGTACGTTAGGTGGCTAGATACCTTGAAAGTGATCGGTTTGAATAACATGTTTGAATGATGAATTGAATTAAATTGAATTGAATTATGGTTTATGAATTAAAAGTATGTTTAAAGGATTGGTTTTAATAATTAAATTGGGGTATGAATTTTTATTACATGTTTTGATTAATTAATTTATTATTCATGTTTAAAAGGGATTGATTTTAAAAGCATGTTGAATTTATTAAAAGAAGTTTGAATTATTATTATTAAAGGTTGAATTATTGGATTTAAAAGAGGATTTATTGAATCATGAATTTATTATTATTTATGCTTTACAAGCATGTTAGTAATCCCACTATGCGGATTTGGTTTATTGATAAGACTATGGACTTTGTATGACCTAGTCTTTCCTCAAGAATAGCCTTGTAATATAAGGAGACTAGCTTGGGGGGTGTGCACACTTGGGAGAGGAATTGGTTTTAAATAATTGGAATTGGTTTTATTGATATTGGAATTATTGAGAATTGGTTTTAAACCATGAGTTTGGAATTATTGGATCATTTATTGGAAATTGGTTTTAAAGCATGTTTGCGAATAAATTGAGTTTAATTATCTTGCACTTATCGTACTTAGCATATTTTGCTAACCCGTACTTCTTATTTGTTTTGGTTCGCCCTGTTTACCGTAATGGTAAGCAGTGTTCTTATTTTCAGGTTGGAGTCAATAAATGATGCATTGGAGTCCCGGGATTGGTTTTCACTAAATTAGGAATTTGGTCTTGTATCTATTTTAAGTACTCATAACTTTGGTTACTATTTATGGTTATTATTAATAAAGAAGAGTATTGAAGTTTCCGCTGCAAAGTATTGTTGTTTTTAGTAAGATGAGTAGCCTTGCGTAATCACGCGGCGGTAATACGCCTAAGTCTATCTCTACGGTATAATTATACGTATTATACTAGTATTTCCGTAGAGGGAGATTTGGGGATGTTACACAACACTTTTGTTCAAGTCTTACTTTTCGACAAACCAATCGGTAGGAAAAGGAAGGCTAAGAAGGCAATGGCTAGTCAAGAAGAACTTAATGAAGTCAGGGGACAGGTAGCCAACTTGGCTGAGATGTTGCAAAACCTATCGCTGCAAATAAATAACCCTGAGAAACAGAAACAAATGGACCTAATCCAGGAAAGTTTGGGCAAGCTATCCAACGATTTCAGATTTCAAGAGATTAGCTCCCAAGGGGTCTCGGTGGATAAGGATCTTCTTCCACAAAAATTCAATCCCAACGACATCCCAAAGTTCAAGGCTATGGATAATCCTTATTTTCATTTAAGGGCTTTTGAAACTGTAATGGGCATTAAGGGGATAGATAGAAAAGCTTTTCATTCTGTATTCTCATTATCCTTAGAAGCTGTATGTCAACAGTGGTACTTTTCACTTGATAAAGAAAAGACCTCTAGTTGGGAATCTATTGTGAGCGCTTTCATTGAAAGGTATAAATGCAATATACAAGTTGAAACCGATCACAGAGAATTAGAAATGCTGAAACAAAAAGAAAATGAGGGTTTTACCTCTTTCTTCAATAAATGGAGGGAAACCACTACAAAAGTGGTTGAAGTGCCTAGTGAGAAGGAATCCGTTAGGATGTTCATTAAGAACCTCCAAGAAAAATATTCCAAACATCTCAAATACCAAAGCAACCTAAATACATTCAAAGCAGTATATGATATTGGAATTAACATTGAGGATGACCTCACTAAACAGAAAATTGCTAGTAACAACTCAAGTAGTGGCTGGAAAAATAAGAAGAACGACAATCCTTCTTCATCTAAATCTACCCACTCAAATAATGTTAGCACTTTTCCTCTTAATGAGGTACTAGCAATGAATAATAATCAAGGGCAAAAGAAACCATTTAGGAAGAACTATACTCCTATTGGTATGAGTTATGACACCGCGTTTGATCGTTTACATGCAAAAGGTCTCATAACTCCCATTGGACCATTTGGAGATCCACCTGTCGAAAGGAGAACGGCTAGCTAGAACCCAAATGCACATTGCAAATATCACCAGGGTAGAGGACATCCTACAGAAAATTGTTGGAGGTTAAAGGAAGCCATTCAAGACTTGATTGATAGTAACAAGCTCCCATTACCTCCTGCAAGTAAGAAGCCAAGTATTAATACCGCACCACTATCGGATTCTTTGGCTATTTCCAACGAAGAAAACCAAGAGGATCCATCTAATCTCAAAGAGCCTATAGAGACCATTGAAGAAGAAATTTTCGAAAATGCTCTCGAATCCTCCGGTCAAGAACCCGCGACTAAGCAAGAAGTATTGGCATTTGTTGGGGTTTGGTGAGTCCGACTCACCGCGGAAATAAACCCAAAACCAAGAACGCACTCGCAATAAATAAAACCATGAACATAATTAAATTAATCACAAGATTAAGTTAAGCTAATTACCTTTGACGCGTGCTTCGCTCCAAATGAGCTCTTACTTGAAAGCTTCAAGTCCCGCTCGCACGGAGACCTCCAACGAAGTCCACCCGCACCAACAAAACCGACTAGGTCCAATGTCTTGGAGTTAGCAAGACCCGACCAATAAAACCCGAGTAATAATATTGAGTTCAAAGGTTTTCACTAATTGTGATGCCTTTTTCAACTCTTACTCAAGCATCATTCCCAATGCCCATACATGGGTATTTATAGGAAATGATGGGAGTATCATTTGCTCTCCCATCAATGTGGGATACTTTGATTTTTCCATTTTATTTTAAAGCTAAAATAAAATTAATAATCAAGCTAGTAATAAATCAACAAGTGGCAAGCTCATGTGAGTGGTTAGGTGAGGACCATTTGGAGAAGGGGGGGACCAAACTTGCTCCCCACTCCCTCTCCCATAGCCGACCAACACACTCCCCACACACTCAAGGACCACAAGCCACATGGCACCCATCCTTGGGCACCAAGGCAGCTAGGGTGGGCTGCCATGTGGTGCGGCAGCCAGGCACAGCAAGCATGCGGGCTGCTGCTGCTGCTGGCCAGCATGCCCCGCATGCTTGTGCGGGCTGCTGCTGCTGGCCTTGTGCCTCGGCCAGCACTGCTAGGCAGCCAGCCGTGCTGCTGCTAACAGTTGCGGGCTGGCGCGCCTAGCATGCTAGCATGGGTGCGCTAGCACGCACCAGCCAGCCTAGGCTCGGCTTGGTGCGCATGCTAGCCACCATGCTAGGCCATACGCCCTTAGCACTCGGTTTGCTAGGGCATTCCGATGCTAGGGGT
This sequence comes from Chenopodium formosanum, assembly GCA_024500155.1. Classification (NCBI taxonomy): domain Eukaryota; kingdom Viridiplantae; phylum Streptophyta; class Magnoliopsida; order Caryophyllales; family Amaranthaceae; genus Chenopodium; species Chenopodium formosanum. The sequence continues at coordinate 23,764,016 of CM044861.1, forward strand.
ATTTTGGTCTTTTGTTGATTTATTACTATTTCTCGTCTCGTCTTTCACTATTTTTCGACTCGACTTCCGACGCTCGGTTTCGACGCTCTAAGCTCGAATTTCCGACGTCTAAATAAATATTACTCGGTTGACTCATTAATTCCTTCCGGATTAATTCGTCGATTCGGTTTGTTGAATGCTTGGGTGTGACCCGAAGGGTTCAGTCAAGATTAAGCTGTAACATTAATTATCCATTAATATTACTGATCGGAAGCGGCCTCCACCCAGGCATTCCGATCACTTGACCTTACTGAATATATTAGCTTTCTAATAATTCTGAACCCGCTAACGGAATAATACACTTGTTCGAAGGACACCATTCCTTTCAATCTCCCACTTGTCCTTCCGGACAAGTGCTCATTTTGTGTACAACCCTCTCCTATGTCGCTTAATGTCTCTTCATGAACTATAAGGTAAGATTTATCTTGTCATCCTTATTACGTCCAGAAGTGTTTCCCGATTCCGAGTCCGACTGTCAATAAACAGATGATTTCTAAAATCCATCCGAGCACGGCCATGCATTTTACAGTCTCGCTCTACGAGAGGCCTTGTATACAACAAAGACATCTTCCCTATTTTACTAGGGGGACATTCCCAGTCTTGTAATGTAGCTCCTCTTACTGAGAGGACCTAGTCGCCCGAGTGTTGCCGTTATAATCCCCTATTACGGCAGACGTTTGACAACATCAAAGCGAACTAGTACTCAAACAAGAGAACTCCCACTACTCATGGTCGAGGAAATAGGTTCCGATAGCCATAATGAGAAGTATACTTATGACAAAAATTTTAAATTTCTTAAAGTATTCTCATAGGTCGATCCAGTATGGTTCTAAACCAATACCTGTGCAAATGATTTATGACAATCATGTCCTCGCAGCACATGAAACGGTGCTATAAATCAGACTACACACTAATCTCAAATGGTCATTAATCGTCCATCGTTTAAATGACCTTGATTAGGGATAATTTTCGATTATAATATTCAATGTTCACTTAATAGGTGTTTCCTTACCAAGACTGGTCTTGATACCCTATTTTGAATATTCTCAGAATCGAACGGACTCATTATTTAATCCTAAACCACAATTAAATAGCATAATGGAGTAATAAAATGTTGCATGAAATTTTATATTACTCCTAAACATGAATGGTTTTCCTTAGTGTCTTACATTAACTTTTCTCAAAATTAACTAAAAACACTAAACAAGGAAATCAAAGCCAGTCTCCAACATGCTTGATTCCCATTGCCTCAACGTGCTTGTTGTGCTTCACTTGAGGCAAAGGTTTAGTAAGTGGATCGGCTACATTGTCATCCGTTCCAACTTTGCAAATTCTGATTTCACCCTCTGATTTCCATTCTCGAATCATGTGAAATCGCCGCTTGACATGTTTGACCTTCTGATGTTCTCTAGGTTCTCTGGCCTGAGCAATAGCTCCATTGTTGTCACAATAGAGGGCTATTGGACCCTTTATAGAGGGTACAATATCAAGTTCGCCAACGAACTTACGAATCCAAACAGCCTCCTTAGCTGCTTCAGCAACTGCCAAGTATTCGGCTTCAGTTGTAGAATCTGCAGTTGTACTCTGCTTTGCGCTCTTCCAACTAAACGCCCCTCCATTTAGACAGAACACATATCTAGATTGCGATTTGAAATCGTCTCTGTCTGTCTTGAAGCTTGCGTCGGTATAACCTTCCACAACCAAATCCTTTGTGCCACCATACACCAGGAATTTATCCTTGTTCCTTTTCAGGTACTTTAGGATATTTTTGGCCGCAGTCCAATGCGCATCTCCTGGGTCTGATTGGTAACGGCTCGTAGCACTCAAGGCATACGACACATCTGGCCTAGTACATATCATGGCATACATGATAGATCCAATAAGCGAAGCATATGGAATCTGATTCATTCTTTCCCGCTCATCAGGTGTCTGTGGACACTGCTTCTTGCTTAGGGTTATGCCATGTGACATTGGCAGGTGACCTCTTTTGGCCTCCTCCATGCCAAATCGAGCAAGTACCTTATCAATATAAGTACTTTGACTCAATCCAATCATCCTTTTCGATCTATCCCTATAGATCTTGATGCCTAGTATGTACTGAGCCTCTCCCAAGTCTTTCATTGAGAAGCACTTTCCAAGCCAGGCCTTTACAGACTCTAACAACGGAATGCTGTTTCCAATGAGCAATATGTCATCGACATATAAGACTAGGAAGGCGATGTTACTCCCACTGACCTTCTTGTAAACACAAGATTCATCTGGATTCTTGATAAAACCAAACTTACTGATGGCTTCATCGAAACGCAGATTCCAACTTCTGCTTGCTTGCTTTAATCCATAAATGGACTTCTTAAGCTTACAAACTTTCCCAGCATTGTTTTGGTCGACAAAACCTTCAGGCTGTGTCATATACACAGTTTCTTCCAAATAACCATTAAGGAAGGCGGTTTTGACGTCCATCTGCCATATTTCATAGTCGTAATATGCAGCAATCGCTAGGAGGATCCGAACGGATTTAAGCATTGCAACTGGTGAAAAGGTTTCATCGTAATCAATACCATGAACTTGTCTGTAACCTTTTGCCACCAATCTAGCTTTGTAAATGAATACATTTCCATCTTTGTCGGTTTTCAACTTGAAAATCCACTTACATCCGATCGGTATATAACCTTCGGGTAAGTCAACCAAGTCCCAGACTTGATTTTCAAACATGGAATCCATTTCAGATCTCATGGCCTCTTGCCATTTAGCAGAGTCGGTGCTTGCCATCGCTTGCTTGTAGGTTGCCGGTTCATCTCCATCCATAATCAGGATGTCCTGATTCTCGGTTAATACTAAACCAAGATATCTATCAGGTTGAGATCTCTGCCTCAGAGACCTACGTAGGGTAATGGATTGAGCATTTGCATTGTCGGTTCGACTTTGCACATTTTGATCATTTTGACCTGCGTCAACAGATGCTGTTTGAGCACTTTGACTGTCATTATGATTTTGTTGCTCATCCTCACGAACTTCGTCGAGTTCGATTTTCCTCCCACTTGTCATTTTGGAAAGGTGCTCCTTCTCCAAAAAGACACCATCGCGAGTAACAAACACTTTGTTCTCCGATTTGTTGTAGAAGTAATACCCTTTGGTTTCTTTTGGGTAGCCCACAAAGTAAACCTTGTCAGATTTGGGATGAAGTTTGTCAGAGATCAATTTCTTGACATATGCTTCGCATCCCCATATCTTCAGAAAAGATAACCTAGGAGGTTTCTTCGTCCATAATTCATATGGAGTCTTTTCTACAGCTTTTGATGGAGCACGGTTCAGTGTTAGTGCCGCAGTTAGAAGTGCGTGTCCCCAGAAAGAGATAGGAAGATCACTAAGACCCATTGTTGATCGTACCATGTCTAACAAGGTCCGATTTCTCCTTTCGGATACTCCGTTCCATTGTGGAGTTCCTGGAGGTGTCAATTCTGAAAGTATACCCTTTTCTTTCAGATGGTCATCGAATTCTTGGCTTAAGTATTCACCACCTCGATCCGATCGAAGGGCTTTGATTTTCTTGCCAAGCTGATTTTCAACTTCACTCTGAAATTCTTTGAACTTTTCAAATGATTCAGATTTGTGCGACATGAGGTAGACATAGCCATATCTACTATAGTCGTCTGTGAAAGTGATGAAATATCGATGTCCATTTCTTGTGGTTGAGCTCATTGGTCCACATACATCGGTATGTATAAGACCCAATAAGTCACTTGCCCTTTCTCCCAACTTGGAGAATGGTTGTTTAATCATCTTGCCTAATAATCATCCTTCGCAATTCTCAAACGATTCTAAATCGAAAGAGTCAAGAACACCTTCTTGTAGAAGTTTCTTGATGCGTTTGATGTTAATGTGGCCAAGACGACAATGCCACAAGTAAGTCTGATTTGACTCCATGGTCTTAGCTCTTTTGGTATCATTATTCACATTATAAACTTGTTTGTCTAATGAAAGCACATAAAGACCATTTTCAGAATGTGCAATACCATATAAAACATTATCGAGATAAAATGAACATTCTTTGTCCTTTACTCGAAATTCAAAACCTTTGGCGTCCAACGCCGAAATTGAAATAATGTTTTTGGTAATGTTAGGAACATAATAAACATTATCGAGTTCCAAAACTAGCCCGGTGGGCAAAGACAAACTGAGAGTTCCTACGGATACGGCACCAATTCTGGCTCCATTGCCGACCCGGAGTTCAATCTCTCCCTTCTCTAGCCTTCTAGCGTTCCTTAGTCCCTGAGAATTGGAACAAAGGTGTGAGCCACATCCGGTATCTAATACCCATGATGTTAAGCTAGTGAAGTTAAAGTCTATAACGAATATACCTGATTCAGAAGCAACGGTTCCGTTCTTCTTATCCTCCTTGAACTTGAGGCAATCTCTCTTCCAATGTCCCTTCTTCTTACAGTAGAAACATTCGGAATCAGATTTAGAAGACGATACCTTCTTATCCTTGGTAGCTTTAGACTTACGCGGAAAAGTTTTCTTCTTACCTTTCCCCTTAAAGCCTTTCTTCTTCTTGCCCGAAAATTTGAACGGCTTGCCCTTTTTAATCATGAGCATATCATGCTTTCCCTCATCCTTGAGCGTTTGCTCTGCTTGCTTCAACATACCATGAAGCTCGGTGAGGGTTTTCTCCATGCTTTGCATATTATAGTTCATCTTGAACTGATCATAGCCTTTGTGCAGCGAGTGGAGAATGATGTCAATTGCCATCTCGGTTGAATACCCCGCATCAAGCCTTCCCATGTTTTCAAACAATCCAATCATTTTGAGTACATGTGGGCTGACTGGCTCTCCTTTCTTGAGCTTGCTCTCAAGGATCTGCCTGTGGGTTTCAAACCTTTCAGTTCGGGCCTGCTCTTGGAACATATTCTGCAATTCAGAAATGATCTCAAAAGCCGTCTCCTTTTCAAAGAATGTCTTTTGAAGCTCAGGAGACATTGTGGCCAGCATAATACATTTGACATCTCGATTGGCACTTTGCCATCGATTTAGGGCAGCTTAAGTCACCTCCTCATTGGGAGTCTCGGGCATTTCCTCATCAAGGACATATTCCTTTTGCTCTTGCATGAGAACAATACGCAAATTCCTTTGCCAATCAAGAAAATTTGGCCCACTCAATTTCTCCTTGTCGAGAATTGAGCGTAAGTTGTTCGAGTTATTAGTTGAAGACATGATTCTACAATTGAAAGAATTTAAAATGAAAAACCATTCATTATTATACTTAAATAAGATTGAAATCATGCATTTTAATCAAACTTATTTAAACGTCTTATTCACACATTAAAGATTATCCCCAATATTGGTGAGAATAAGTCGATTCCAAGATCCAAAGAAACAAAGAGTGGTTAAGCATGCTTTGGCTTGTCTTAACAATCAATCTCCTAAGGTAAGCAACGCTTTGCTAATGGCTCCAAGCCACTCTTGGTTGAATAAATTGTCGCATCCCATGCTCTCTAAACAATTTATTCACTTTGCCACGACATGTTAGGACTCCATCACTCATATCGTTGAGTATAACCAAAACCACTTGCATACCTAGTATGCCTTACGTTCCTTGGAGAAGTAGTGATGCCTCGCTTTGGCGTAGCCCACCACTACCCTCGTTCGGTTGGTAAGTGTGTTTTGGAATGGCAAGTTTTACTCAATTTTAAGGGACCTAGGGTTTCTATGTTGGTTGATTTAAGTGAACTTAATTAATCATCTCAACATTCGAAATCCTAACCATGCATCTAACATATAATTCATATATATAAACATAAATATATATCGAAAACATAAATAGAGATGCATTTGGCAACTAGCATGACCCCTTGAGATCTTCAAGTCTTCAAAAGGTCTTCTTTTGCAACTTTATGGCTTCGTCTTCTAAGAACCCCGTCTTCAAGACTTGACCAAATAATATAATTGCTAGTGACTACGATTAGGACTAATCTAAATATTAAGGTACAAAAATACTCAACGGTTCGCAGACCGTATTTAGATTTACAAAAATACATCACGGATCACAGTCCGTATTTTCTATCCTAATCGGGCCCCACTAGTTGCCATTTCATAAACCCGTGAGAGAATTTTACATTCCATTCATCCATTCACTATCTGTGAATGGCCCATGCATTTTACAACGATCAAACAAGTAACAATGCATAAAACCGCGCGCGAACTAGTAATTAATCTAGGTGGTTAATTTAATTAACACGCCTGATTAAACTAGTCAAAGTTGTTTTATCCGGTTAAGGTAATGACTAAGATACGCTCCCACTAAATTCCGCATCCAAACTTAATTAATCCAATTAATTAAGTCGGTGAACCCAAATATTTGTCAAAATTAATTTTGCAAATGTCGCTCATAAACCCGAGGCCTAGCCTCCAAAATTTTAATTAAATAAACAAAATAATTAAAATAATTAAAACGACAAGTTAAGCAAAATTACGTATTCCATAATGTCTAAGTGCCTAGCACTAAGACTTGGAACCCAAAATTACCCTTATTTACTTATTAAGCAATGCTAAAAATAACCTTAAAAATAGCATCGACTTAATAACCCGGGGTTATTATGCTAATTATTGAATCGTACATACCGTACAACAAGCTCGTAGCATAACCATTCGCACCCCGCAACACCAAGCATGCCCATGGGCTGCTTGTGCTCGCATACGCCACGCCCAGCCAAGCCAAGCGTGGCAGCAAGCACAGCGCGCACAGCACTATGCTGCTGCTGCGCCATGCTGCTGCTCGTTGCTGGCTGGTGCGGGGTGTGGCTGGCAGCGAGCAGCAGCCCCACTCCCTTCCTCGCACACACAGCACCACGCACCTAAGCACGAGGCACCCAGCAGCCTCGGCAGCCACATATGGGTTGCGTGAGCAGCCCAGCTGGCCGAGAGCTAGCTCGGGGCTCTTAGGCCTCGTGTTGCGTGCTAATGCTTCGAAAATTATCGAATTTTGCGTGTGACATTATAAATCAATTCTAAATTAATTTTAGAATCAATTTTTTTGAGGAAAAATGAAAAATAACAAGTCCAACTTAAATAATTCATCCAAAGCAATTAACCAAATTTATTACCAAGAAACATTCTTTAATAAAATTGGTCTAACTTGGTGTAACAAAAATAATTAGGGCATTTCTCACTATTAATTTAATCACTTTAAATTAATCTTGAGATTTTGACAAAATAAAAGGGAGTTGGAAAAATGAACATAAGTTCAATAAAGACTCCAACTTTAATACTTGTGACTTCATGAAAAATTATATCTTCCAATATGAAGATAAACTAATTTTTATCACAAGTTTTAAACTTTATGATTCCAATCAACTAAAAAATGATTAAATCAACAAAGTTTAACCAAAATTCATGGAATTTAGTAACTCAAAGTTTCAATCACTTATCATAAGTAAAGATTGAATCTTTAATACTTGGAAGCATCAAAGAACAACTATTTCACACTCAATGCAATTAATTTGCAATTATGTGAAAAATAAAACCAAACTTTCAAGCACCAATTACTACCAAGTAATCATGTTTAAAGTGGTCTAAAATTGCATATAAAATAAGGAAAGAACCATATACATAACCACCATAAATTTGCAATCAATTTTCAAGGTTAGAAAGACTTAAAATTTTTCGTCAAAACGAAAAATCCCTCGAAAAATGCATTTCTGGTCGTTTTTTGGCTAAAAACCGAGCCCAACAAGGGTAAAACCATTTCCAGAACACGTTTTCCACCCAAAATTCACTATTTTTGGGTCGAAATCTGAGTTCGGGGCTGAAGATAGCTCAAATACGAGGTAAAAATTAGGAAAAACGAGTTACTAATATAATTAGCAACTTAAAACCAGAAAAAATAAGCCATAATAACACCTTGAAAATATCATGATTTTAAAAATAAACGAGCGAGGCTCCGATACCGCTGTTGGGGTTTGGTGAGTCCGACTCACCGCGGAAATAAACCCAAAACCAAGAACGCACTCGCAATAAATAAAACCATGAACATAATTAAATTAATCACAAGATTAAGTTAAGCTAATTACCTTTGACGCGTGCTTCGCTCCAAATGAGCTCTTACTTGAAAGCTTCAAGTCCCGCTCGCACGGAGACCTCCAACGAAGTCCACCCGCACCAACAAAACCGACTAGGTCCAATGTCTTGGAGTTAGCAAGACCCGACCAATAAAACCCGAGTAATAATATTGAGTTCAAAGGTTTTCACTAATTGTGATGCCTTTTTCAACTCTTACTCAAGCATCATTCCCAATGCCCATACATGGGTATTTATAGGAAATGATGGGAGTATCATTTGCTCTCCCATCAATGTGGGATACTTTGATTTTTCCATTTTATTTTAAAGCTAAAATAAAATTAATAATCAAGCTAGTAATAAATCAACAAGTGGCAAGCTCATGTGAGTGGTTAGGTGAGGACCATTTGGAGAAGGGGGGGACCAAACTTGCTCCCCACTCCCTCTCCCATAGCCGGCCAACACACTCCCCACACACTCAAGGACCACAAGCCACATGGCACCCATCCTTGGGCACCAAGGCAGCTAGGGTGGGCTGCCATGTGGTGCGGCAGCCAGGCACAGCAAGCATGCGGGCTGCTGCTGCTGCTGGCCAGCATGCCCCGCATGCTTGTGCGGGCTGCTGCTGCTGGCCTTGTGCCTCGGCCAGCACTGCTAGGCAGCCAGCCGTGCTGCTGCTAGCAGTTGCGGGCTGGCGCGCCTAGCATGCTAGCATGGGTGCGCTAGCACGCACCAGCCAGCCTAGGCTCGGCTTGGTGCGCATGCTAGCCACCATGCTAGGCCATACGCCCTTAGCACTCGGTTTGCTAGGGCATTCCGATGCTAGGGGTATTTTGGTCTTTTGTTGATTTATTACTATTTCTCGTCTCGTCTTTCACTATTTTTCGACTCGACTTCCGACGCTCGGTTTCGACGCTCTAAGCTCGAATTTCCGACGTCTAAATAAATATTACTCGGTTGACTCATTAATTCCTTCCGGATTAATTCGTCGATTCGGTTTGTTGAATGCTTGGGTGTGACCCGAAGGGTTCAGTCAAGATTAAGCTGTAACATTAATTATCCATTAATATTACTGATCGGAAGCGGCCTCCACCCAGGCATTCCGATCACTTGACCTTACTGAATATATTAGCTTTCTAATAATTCTGAACCCGCTAACGGAATAATACACTTGTTCGAAGGACACCATTCCTTTCAGCATTAACATTAGTACTTTAAGAATTGAAAAAGTTTATGTCACAAACCTTCGAAGCTATAAAGGAGCAAAATGAATTGCTTAAGAGAAAGAAACCCTTTTCTTTCCAAGTAATTGACACCCCTAAAAAGAACAATAAGAAATACACTCCAATTGGGATGTCATACACAAACATGTTTAAAATGCTCTTCGAGAATGGAAAAGTCCAACCCCTCGAGCCAAGACCATTTGAATCGCTGAAAAGGACAGACAAATACTACTGTGCATATCATCAATCAGGGGGACATACAATAGAGCAATGCTTTAGGTTTAAAGATTTGGTTCAACGTTTGATTGATGAGAAAAAGTTAGTTCAACTTCCACGGGATGCCATGATAAACAGAGTATGGGACAGTGATGACGAGGATGTTTACCTTAAAGACATTGAAGAAACTCCTCTATCAACAATATACCCAGTAAGTGACATTTGGGATGAGGAAGATTCACCTATAGATGTCCTCACTAGGTCCGGGAGAGTACAACCTCCCATTTCAACGCAACCCATACCTTCTATCCAGCAAATTCCCATGCCTATTATAGAAGACAACGATGTTGTCAAGCAGTTAAAAAAGACTAAGGTAGAGATGAATGTATGGAAACTCTTAGCCACGTCTCGAGAACATAGAATAGCAGTTATGGATGCACTAGCTAAAATAGGCATTGATTCGGACACCACTCCTGAGAGACTTGCAAACTTCCTCACGAGTGATCTCCCAAGTCCAATTAATTTAGTCACTTTCTCGGATAAAGATCTACCCCCGGAAGGTGACAAACACAATAAAGCTCTAAACCTCACGGTCATATGCAAAAGAATGAATGTCCCTATGACCCTTGTTGATAACGGTTCAGCAATTAACGTATGCCCACTTAGAACCGCCAGAATGCTGGGAATAAGAGATGAGGATTTATCCCCATCAACCCAAGGAATAAGAGCCTATGATAATTCACGACGACAAGCATTAGGGACAATTACTATGAATATAACAGCAGGCGCAATTGAACATGCCACTACGTTTCAAGTAGTAGATATCAAGGCTTCTTTTAACCTGCTATTAGGACGCCCTTGGCTTCATGATCTAAAGGCCGTCCCTTCGTCTCTCTATCAACAAGTAAAAGCTATAGTTGGAGGCATTCCAATCACCATTGATGTTTCACCTATGAGGATCAAAACAGTAGAAAATCCACTAATTAATGTGGAACATGACGAAAATGACGAAGATTTGTGGGGCTTTAGCGAAGAGGTCTCCTTAATAGAGGAAGACGAAAGGACCCCTCTTCATTATGACCTCCACTCAAACATGGTGACAAATGCTATCCTAAGAAAACAAGGACACTTTCCCGGAATGACTCTAGGAAAGAAAAAAGGAATAGCTAAACATATGGGTTTACCTGGCCTTCCTAAACTGGATACTTTCGGACTTGGTTTCGAACCAACTCGCGAAGACCTCAAACGGGCCCAAGAAAAATTAAAGGCACGAAGAAATGCCCGCATACAAAAAAGGGAAATACCCATGGACCAGTATCCTCTTACTTTAAATGGGCAATTTATAAGAGAAGGAGAGGATTACCCTTGTCATGAATTTCCCGAACCCTTTGTTGTGAATGGTATAAGGCAGCCTGGATTCGAAATCTTCCTGGATTGTTGTTTCCAAGACGAGATCCCAGCTCCAACATATAAGGAAAAAGTACCTCCTTGTTTTGACTTTAATGTCATGGGACTCCTCTTTGGAAGGGAAAAGAATGAACCCAAACATGTGGAGGATAATTCATCGTTTATCCAAGCGGTTCTCCAAAGCGAAAATTTCGATCCCTCCAAGCTTATTACTCCTGTAGAAGATCAAGAGCGTGGATGGCGCAAGACGGTGAGAATCATTACTACAAGTGGAAGGAAGGTTTCAATAACCACAGGACAAGGACCAATTTTCGAAGAGTCGTCTGAGTCAGAATCTGAGTTAGAGTCTCCCCCTATCGAGTCTTCTAAGTCTTTAGTTGTAGCATCTTCATCTTCTTCTCCTACTCCTAGGATAGTTAGTAATCAAATCCCGACGGATATTTCTTTATTCGATGTAATGATTTCCGAGTTCAATAATATGTCTTCTTCCCCTTATTTCTCTTGTTTTTCTTTATTCAAAGATGACGAACATTGCTTAACTAATGATGAAAATGACAAAGAAATTATTAAAGCAATGGAAACACTTGAAAATAAAACGCCAGTAATTGAGGATACAGAAACGGTTGATATCTCAAAAGATCCAACCATTAAAAGAGAAGTTAAAATCGGATTGACATTAAACAAAGAAGAAAGAACCGATTTAATAAATCTACTAAAAGAATTTATCGATGTATTTGCTTGGTCATACGAAGATATGCCAGGCATTAATAGAGAAATAGCTCAACACACAATACCATTAATTCCAGGAATGAAACCTGTAAAACAAAAGTTACGTCGAATGAAACCCGACGTAGCCCTTAAAATAAAAGAAGAAGTACAAAAACAACTGCAGGTTTTATCCGGGTATCCAAATACCCCGAATGGGTCGCTAATGTGGTCCCAGTTCCGAAAAAAGATGGTAGAGTTCGAATGTGTGTCGACTATCGAGATTTAAATAAGGCAAGTCCAAAGGACGACTTCCCTTTACCACACATCGACATTTTGGTAGATAACACGGCAAACCATGCACTTCTCTCGTTTATGGATGGATACGCAGGATACAATCAAATCCTCATGGCCGAAGAAGATATGGAGAAGACAACATTCATAACACCTTGGGGTACTTATCGCTATACGGTAATGCCATTTGGGTTAAAGAACGCAGGTGCCACCTACCAACGAGCAGCAACTGCCCTACTCCATGATATGATGCATAAAGAAGTAGAAGTCTATGTGGATGATATGATTGTAAAATCAAAAGATCGTCAAGGACACCCAATAGCCTTAAAGAAATTCTTTGAAAGGTTAAGAAAATACACCATGAGGCTAAACCCCTCTAAATGTGCTTTTGGTGTCACCTCAGGGAAACTTTTAGGCTATGTCATAAGTTCTCGAGGAATAGAAATAGATCCTACAAAGATTAAAGCAATCATGTCCATGCCACCGCCCAAAACCGAAAAACAAATTCGAGGATTTATTGGCCGGTTGCAATATATAAGTAGGTTCATATCTAAGTTAACCACGATATGCGAACCAATATTTAAGAAGCTTACGAAAAATGTACCAATTATATGGAACGATGAGTGTCAAAAAGCCTTTGAAAAGATCAAAGCCTATCTCGCAAATCCTCCCGTATTAGCTCCAGCACTCCCCGGAATACCCTTAAGACTATACTTGACCGTCACAAAGGAAACAATGGGGGCTATGCTCGCACAAGAGGTAGAAAGCAAGGAAAATGCTATTTACTATCTGAGTAAAAAAATGCTCGAGTACGAAACGCGCTACACACCGTTGGAAAAGTTGTGCCTCGCATTGGTATGGGCCACAACTAAATTAAGACATTATATGCTCGTGCATACTGTTTATGTAGTCTCACGAATGGATCCCTTAAAATACCTATTCGAAAGATCTACACTTAATGGACGAATCTCAAGATGGATAGTAAATTTGGCTCAATTTGACATAAGGTTTATGCCTCAAAAATCAATTAAAGGATCAGTGGTCTCGGATTTTCTAGCAGATTTCCCAATAGAAGATTCAACACCCTTAGAAGAGAACGAATTCTCGGACGAAGATTTAATGATGACAGAGGATGACACATGGACTCTATATTTTGACGGAGCCTCGAACCAAAAGGGGTGCGGTGTAGGAGTCCTATTAGTATCACCTAAGGAAGAACATGTTCCTATATCCATCAAGTTAGATTTCGACGTCACCAATAACGCAGCTGAATATGAAGCATGCGTCGTAGGCCTCGAAACCGCTTTAGCCTTAGGCGTGAAAAAACTCCGGATATTTGGAGATTCATCCTTAATCATTAATCAAATTTCCAAAAGATGGAAAGTTAGGAGTGAGAGTCTAGCTCCTTACCAGACATATTTGGAAACTCTCACCGATCAACTGGAAAAGGTAGAATACACTTACCTACCTGGAGAGGAAAATCAATTTGCCGACGCTCTGGCAAGGTTAGCCTCAATGGTTAGAATACCTAAAGAAATTGAACAAATGCCTTTAACCATAGAGAAAAGGCATAAACCAGCATACATTCAAGCGATAGAGGATGATGAAATAATTCAAGAAGAAGAACCAGAGGAGGAACCATGGTTCGTAGACATATTGAATTATGTCACCAAAGGAGAATACCCTCCTCATGCTGACAAAAGAGCGAAAAGAGCATTAAGGCTCTTAGCTTCCCAGTTTGTACTCATAGGAAATGAACTACACAAAAGGGTACCTAAGGGACGAGCTCTATTATGTGTAGGTAAAAAGGATGCTCAAAAGGCTATGAGAGTTATCCATGAGGGTATATGCGGAACACATGTTAACGGCAAAATGCTAGTCCAAAAGATAATGCGAGAAGGATATTACTGGACTACCATGAACAAAGATTGTCATCAATATGTAAAAAGATGCCCCAAGTGTCAAATTTATGCAAATTTGCAACATATCCCACCATCTCTTCTCTACACCTATACTTCACCATGGCCTTTCTCTACATGGGGAATAGACATAATTGGAAAAATTACACCCCCAGGAACAGGAGGTCACGAATACATCCTGGTTGCAATAGATTACTTCACAAAGTGGGTGGAAGCACAATCATATGCTAAACTCACCGCCAAACATGTAGCACTCTTTATCGAAAGAAACATAATCTGTCGATACGGAGTCCCAAATGAGATGATAAGTGACAATGGAACTCACTTTCAAGCAGAATGTGAAGAATTGCTGCAAAAGTATGGTATTCAACATCACCATTCTTCCCCGTATAGACCTCAAGCAAATGGGGCAGTTGAGGCTGCTAATAAGAATTTAAAAACAATCATCGAGAAAATGACTGAAAATTATAAAGATTGGCCTAACAAACTCTACTTTGCACTGTGGGGATATCGCACGTCAATCCGAACATCAACGGGAAATACACCATTGAATTTAGTATACGGGATGGATGCCGTACAACCTGTAGAATTAGAAATACCTTCTTTACGCATTGCGTTAGAAAGTGAACTCGATGAAGTTGAATGGACCAGAGCACGATATGAAGAGCTAATCCTACTCGATGAAAAACGACTAGAAGCTCTACACCATACCCAATGTTATCAAACCCGTATGGCTAGACATTTAAACAAAAAGGTTAAGACTAGAAATATCAAGGTTGGGGACTTGGTATTAAAAGCATTAAGGAAAAATGTTTTAGACCCAAGAGGCAAATTCCGCCCTAATTGGTCTGGACCATATATTGTCAAAACAATCCTGTCAGGAGGCGCAGCTAAATTAACTGACATGGATGGCAATAAATTTTCAAATATGACAAATCTTGACCAACTTAAGAAATACTACCCATAAGTACTTGAGGAAACACTCAAGAGAGCTACGTTTGGCCTGATTCCTTAAATAAAGGATACGTAGGCAACCCGAATAGGGTGCGGCCACTTTAACTTCTTCAAATCCTGTATCCCCGAAGCGAATAATGTACGTCTGCAAAGTTTCAAGACTGGCGCCAGAAAATGGACTCTGTCGCCAGACGACAATGTCTGTCGCCAGGCGACAGAGTCAAATCGTCAGCGACAGTGCCTCAGACAACAGCGCCAATCTTCTGCAAGTGTCTGGACAAGTTTCACGTATTCTGGAAATTTTTTTTTCTCGACTCCCGTACTTGAATTAATTTTCCGAAAAATAAATGTTGTAATTGTTTTCATTGCTTTAATTAAAAGTTAATTAAAATAAAAGCTGAAATTTTATTGATTAATAAAGAAAGTACATAATTGATAAAATAAAAGCTGAAAAATTAACTAAAATAAATTAATTTTGTCTAATAAATCAAAAGATAAGCAATGTTCTAATCTTTTTTCTCTTTCTTCATTCTTTTCCAATTTATGTCTTCTTTCTCTTCCTCTTGATCCATAACCTTCGCTAGGAGACAACCGTTAGAAGATCGGCATTCTATCTTGGTATGGATAGTTTCTCCTTCCGCTAGGACTCCATGTTTCTTCTCTATCCAAACTTCCTTTTTAGTAGAGTCCACTTTCCTTTTTCCTTGATTTTTCTTAGCACTCTTCTTTCTAGGCATAATAGGAGTTTTGAATTCAATTCTTTCCCCTAGACGCTCTTTAGCAGGAATTTTCTTGTCACCCAGACGGTCCTTCACATTGGTCTTTTCAATGGTAATTTGAGGCTTTTGAAATCTTCCATCAAGCCACTGCTTCACTTTGTTTGACAAACAAGGCGGTTCCTTATAGGCAATCACCTCCCATAAAGGCCTACCACTCCAGTATCCATCGAAGCGCTCAATCTCTTGTGACACAGGAAATTCATAAGGGCGGCGAAGATCTCCTGTAGGGATGGTTTGTGCAAGACCATATTGTCTCAGGACTCTACAAGGGAAATAAAAGGTTAGTCTTGACAAGCTCGGGAGACGACAATATGCTTGGTTACTACAACCAATCATCGCATCGATCCTCCACCAAGGAACAACCCAGTTTATGGTAAAATCACCAGCAGCAAACACCTTGCTCCATTCACGGCGACCGATTTTCAAGAATCGCTTCTTTCGGCGGATTATGCAGTTTGGAACATATGTTTGAATGTCATCAGGGGGATTAATAAGTTTCAATCTCTCCATGAGCGATATCTGCAAAAAAATATATGTTTACATTAATATTACAGTGTAAAAATAATATGCTTTAGTTCTTAACAATTAATAATAATATTATTTTATACCTGTATTAAAATTGGAGAACCCCTAAAAGGTTCTTTTGGATTTTTTCTCAATGCATCTAACCATAGCATAGTCTCTCCAACAATTAATGGCATTGGATTTCTCCCAGTTTCAACTTGTTCTATAACAGATACGATTATTGACTGTCCCTCATTATCTTTACCGCTAACTAAGAGCAATTGATTAAATAAACAATAAAGAAAATCCCTTCTTTTATATGTGCGAAAATCGGGATTAGGATTATCATAATAATAATGTGCAAATTCTGTCAAATTAACTACATTCCCGTGCACTATGTTTTTTAAAGCCGTCCCCCTTAAATCAAAGAAGTGCTCAAAATCTTTATAGTAATATTCATTGACACTAGGGATTACCGCAAGGTCTGTGGAATAGTAACCTATGATGGCTCCAAATTCTTCCGGTAAAGGACATATTTCATCATGAAAAAATCTAAAACAATGAGTGTCAATGTTCCAATAATCTATGGCAGAATAAATAAAGTCAGTATCAAGAATCATCCCCTTGACCCCAAACATACCCCCCATATGAGAAAGATCTAATGCTTTCCTATTTTTAGCAGTCAAGTGACGACACCACTCATCCATGTACCCACAAAAGGTTCTTTTAGCTTGAGACATGATTACTAATTAATTTAATTATTTGATAAGCTGATCGAATTATGCAGTAAACGGACTATTTGGGGGCTATTTATAACTTTTCCTGCACGACAGACTTCCATTCCTGTAGGAAATAGGAAAACGTGTCTGTCGCGCGGCGATAGAGGCTGTCGCCTGGCGACAGAGCCTGTCGCATGGCGACAGACTGGATTACGCGGCGCCAGTACTTTCCTTAATAGCGTCACCTATTGCGTGTAGGAAACCATGTTTTTACGTATCTGATTTCGAATTTGACTTGACTTACTGTTTTATTCCTCATCATTATTATTATTATTATTATTATTATTATTATTATTATTATTATTATTATTATTATTATTATTATTATTATTATTATTATTATTATTATTATTATTCTTATCATTATGACTATCATTATTATTATTATAATAATAAAGCTTAATTTTTAAGCTTGCTCTCATTTTTCCTTTTTTCTTTTTGGGGGAGAGAGTCGGTACCCTCCACTAATATCAAAAATGACGGAAAAATTTCGCGCAAAAAATTACACTCTTCCACACACAATGCATACATTATAGAACGACAAACTAAGTAAAATGTTCAATAAATAATGAAATAAGTGCATATATACAAGTGTCTGGTACATGAGTCGCATAAATACACTAGGCAAAGTCCTATAAAAGTCAAATATAAAAACAAGTACAGGTACAACTATGGTGCTGGAGGTCGTAGGTCACGAGGAATACCAAATGTATCAAAAAATGCCCTACTCCGCGGAGTATGTCCATCATCGTCCCCTGGATCACCAGATGACGCAAACTGCAGCTCATGACCAGGCCACCTAACCTCGCCCTGAAACCCGACAGAAAGAGGCTGGGGCTGCAAGGGCTGCTGCGATGACGAGCCGAACTCGTATGTCCCACCACCCATCCCACCTCGAACAGTCGGCCCGGTCAGAACATCCTCAGGTGATGACACCGAATCCTCTACAGCGGCGGCCTCAGAACGACCACCTCGGCCACTAGAAGTAGTCCGGCGACGCCTCAAGTCAGACCTAGTAGTCTCCCTCCTAGGCTCGGGCCTCGATCGAGTGCGTGGGGAAGGAATAGGCTGCCCTTGCAAAAGTAAATTCAAGGATTAGCAAATATAACAAAAATAAAACCCAAAAACAGTGAAAGTAAAATAATACCTCCTCAACATCGTTGCTACGACAGGTAGCACGGTTCCGCAACCTCACAAGCTGGCTGCGAAAGGCGTCAATGCACCTGGCCATAGCCGTCACCACCTCGCGAGAGAACTGTCGACACAATCAAGTCAAAATAACGAATATAAAGCCAATGTAAGGATGACATAAAATAGCCTAACTACTTACTCGAGTCTGGTGACGAGGAATAGACCGCTCCACAAACTGCTCTCCCTCTAGAGCGGGCGGAATGAGCTCCTCGATCGGCCCATACGTACCCTGGTAACGTATAGACATCCTCGGAGGAATGAACTCCCTAGGACCAGCCTGCTAAAAGTAAAAAGTTAAAAAGATACTTGGGGGCTACCTAGGGCAAATAAAACTAAACAAATAAAAACATATCGCTGCCTCCTCTGAAAGGACAGGAGCCGGCGCCAGCAACGGTAGCAGATCCTCCTCATAGCTCTGCTCGAGGAGAATATGGGACCTCCAGTGGGTACCTCGCGAAGGACCGCCAGCACCATCCCGCTGCAAGGCATCGTGGAACATATGCCTGGGTGGAGGAGCTGGAACAACGAAAGAATCTGAGGAGTGCTGGATGGCCACCCGCTCCCCTAGGTAGACCACCGCATCATACGTCCCCAGAAAGTAGCGACGCTCAGCTGTATACTGCGCCGCCAGCGCAGGGATTGGGAAACCAGCCCAAGGTCGATATACCGGGCCAGGCTCCTGAAATATCACTAAGTACGACACTAATGCTAAAATTGATAAAACAAAAAGTAAGAATTAAAAGAAAAACCCACCGTGAGGATCATCTCTCGAAGGCGTAACACCTCCGGCGGACCTCTGTGGCCTCCCCAACTAGCAGCAATGGGGAGCAAGCGAGGAGAAGACCTCGCTGGCACGAGAGAGGGAAAATACTCGTAGAACCAAATCTATACAAAAGCAAAAATTAGTAAAAATTATGTTCCTAAAAATCTAGAGCAAAATCTAAGTGATAAAAAAAGAGGCATACCTCTACGACCCTCCAGAAACTGGACAGGGCGACCTCTCCAGACAGGGCCTTGTGACGACAGGAACGCCGTAAGCCCAACAGAAAATCAGCATAGGCCATGCTGGCCCAATCATATGTCCCGACCAATCCTAGGTCGCGAACGGCAGATAGGTAGTACAGTAGTACTCTACTACCTCGATCAGGGGAAAACGTCCCTGATAGCAGAATCAGCACAAAGATGCGCACCCGCTGCTCTCGGGTAGTCGCATCGTCCTCAAAGGCTGCAGCCAACGTGCAGCGAAGGATACATCGGGAGCTCAGTTGTCCCGACTGAGCCTCAGCCTGGGAACGAATGACGATCGGCCCCAATAACTCCAAAACCTCTGGCGAGTAGACAGTAACGCCAGCGTCAAAGGGCAACGGAGTAGACTGAAACTCTAACCCCGTAATGAGACTAAAGTTAGCAGGAGTGACTGTCATCTCACCCCAAGGAAAGTGAAAAGTGTTGGTGGTGTCCCAAAAGAACTCCACCAAAGTCCGGACGACGAGGTTACCCCCATCGTATGAAAACATGGCTCGAGTGGCCTGCAGCAGAGGAGTCAACCCACATGACTCCCAAAGATGTCGAAGCCCCTCGTCGCGGAAAATTAAGTTGTCGTACAAGGAGATGATAGTGGAATTACCCGAGCCATGGCTACGGGTCCTCTCACTCGCTAGACCTCGTCGGATTCTCTCCGAAAAATGATGAACTGGCGCGTGAAACAAGGTGCGCTCGTCCCAATCAGGCATGACGCCCAACCCGGAGGTAGAAGGCACGTCCTCGCCCTCACTGGTGGGCTCGTCCTCTCGACGCGTGTCCCTCGACCGAGAACTCGAACCACATCGTCTAAGCCATGCTAAAGTTTGTAAAAGTAATTTAACTTAAGTTTCTACAGTATCTAAGTTCGCCTAAGCCGCATGATACTATGTTAAAAAAAAAACAGAGTACGTAGTACTAAAATAGAGCAAAAATCTCAAACAAGCATGGAAGTATTCTTTGAGCAAATAAACAATTTCTTGCAAACATATGATGAATATTTGTGACAAATTGTACAAGAAAAAGCAGTTAAAATACAAAGAACGACTCACATTGTTCTTCACGACCTTAAGAGGTCCAACAATGGTGAATTGTTCATTTCTTCACCAAATTGAGTCAAACAAGTCTCAAAATACTCCCAAGGTAATATACAAACATAATTAAACAAATTCAAGGCATAAAATTCAACGAGCAAAGCAAATTAAGCAAAATAATTTTCAAATTTTCGGAAAATACGCAAACAAGAACATGCAATTCATCAAAAACCGAGTAGAGTTTGAGCAAAACTTACATATATCGGGAAAATAGATGAGAAAAGCTTCGATTTGCAACAAGTTTGAGCGAATTTGGTTGAGAAATGAGCGAGAACGAGCAAGGAGAAGATTTCGTGAATTCTAGCCAGCGCTGGAGTGGCGACAGAGTTCTGGGCTTTTCCTTATGGTTTTGTGGGTCCAGTTTAGTATTTGGGTTCCTTGGTACGCCAGTTAGCCCCTTTAAGTAATTGACATGATTTAATCAACTTGATCAAATGCACTGAGTGATCGACTTGATGAAAGACCGTCTCACTTTAGCTTAAAGCGCCTAAGTATTGGCTCATAATAAGGCACCGAAATAATGGTTCAAGGCACCGAAATAATGGTTCAACAAATAAGGCACCGAAATATTGGTTCAATAAACGCGCCAAAGTAATGGTTTATGAAGGCAAAAGCACCAAAGTACCGGCACAAATATAAAAGTAATGATAAATAATGATATTAAGGGTCAACAGGTAAAGTGATTCTTTAGCAATGTCTCAACATAAAGGGAAATTGTTTAGCGGCGAAGTACGGTCGTGACGAGGTAATGTCATAAATGATGGAGATGGCGAAGCAAGGTCACCTTTGGCGGTCCCTCGAGGTAAAGAAGAGATTGTCTAATAGCGGCGACATACTGCTGTGGCGACATATGGCCACACCCAGGAGATGACGACATACAGTTATTTTCGATGATGTTCCCGAAATACTGTGGAGGATCAAGAATATTGAAGGCGACGACATATGGTTATCTTCAAGGATGGTGTTCACAAGGCACAGTGGAGGTTGTCATAAACAATATAAGATACGGTAACAAAGATGGTTACTTTCAGAGACGTGTGCTCGACGGTGCAAGATACGCGTTTCTAAACTCTTTTATCTGTTTTAACTAATGATTGGTTTGCAGGTATCGGCGTTATAAGAATGATTTGGGATTGCAGAACGTTTTGAATCATTCTCCGTCCCTATCGATACTTTGACTTTCGTTTTTCGAAACATAAGTTTCTCCAAACTCAGTCAAAGTGGGGGCTTCTGTAGACACCCATTTGTGTCTCCCCAAAACCAAACTCAGTGATGAATGCCTTGTACGTCGAAACATAATCGAATTAGGTGAAAGTGGTTCGAAAGTCGAGTGTTGCGGTTTAGTTTTAATGACAGAGTTAATTCCTGGCGACAGCGTGGAGTTTTATTCCTTATCAAATTCCGTGATTTTTCCGGATTATTTTCATTATAAATAGCGTCCGGATTCCTGTTTTCAGAATCATCAATTCCTAACAATCTCTATTAATTCTTATTCCCTTCTCTCTTGAGCAATTCATGCTTTCTTTCTCTCTTTTCTAGTTTTTACAATATTCCGCATACATTAGACCTAGAATCATCTAGCCAAGTTTGAAGTTGCCTTCGCCCTAGACGTGCAAGGTTTGATATTTTCTGAGGGTTTGGTCCAAATCTAGTCTAAACTTTATTTGACTTTAATTTGATTTCAATTTAATGCTTTAATTATTGTTTATTGATTTTCATTGAAGTTTACTAACTTGTGTATTTTGTTATTAGGAAGAGGTACGAGGCTTCAAAGTAAGTAGATTAGCTTACTCCCTATTTCTTTCACAATGTAGATTGCATGCTTATTATTGTTTATAATTCCTAGTATCATGTTAGGATGCTTTTAATGCTTTCTAGTATCATGTTAGGATGTTATTTTATATTTCTAGTGTCATGTTTAGGGTGCCTTTACTCTCTCTAATATCATGTTAGTACCATGTTAGGGTTAAAGCTTCGTTCTTTATTGTTTAGTGACATGCTAGGATTTGTTATTAATCTTGTTAGTATCATGCCTAGGATCTTGCTATTATTGTTAAGCTTTATTATGCCTTATCATGCTATTATCGTTATTATTGCATATTGTTTATTCTTGTGTTGCTTGATATTATATTTATTATTATTGTTATTACTTGATCACGCCTTTTATGCAGGTTTAAAGGGAATTTTTACTTGAAATCACGCTTAATAAGATAATTAATAATTTGGTTTAGGCTAATGTGATTTTAACTCAAGTGATCGCCAATAATAGTTTATTTGTGCATTAATTTCAACCAACATAGATAAACAGGGTAGGTTTAACATAATGTTTTTATGTTATTCGAAAAGCGCGCATGAATACGAGCAGAACAAAGTATAGGCCTATTTTATAGGGCGGGTCCTTTCTTTTGTAGATTGGATTCGTACCCTCATCCTCGGACCCTGTTTGGTTCAAGACCTTATGGAGTATTTGACGGTCCTTTGGATTGTCTTTTGGGTACAAGTTTCTTAAAACTTGTTGGCGACTCTTTTTGCTCTTTGTCTTTCCCTTTGGAACACCACCGTACTTTAGTGTATGATCACAGTGGGGTTCAAGTTTGGGGCTATCATGATGCTTGAAATATTCCCTACAGGTTACCATAACCACCTTGTTGGTTGTAGTTACCTTGGGGATTTTGGTCCCTTTGGTTCGTATTACCCCATTGGTTTTGGTTATGATAATCATAATCATTTCCTCTTTGATTATAAGCATTTCCCCCTTGTTCCCTTCGATTAGGTGGTAAATATCTTTGATTGTCATTCCTATGTCTATTATCATACGACAAAGCATTGACCTGTTCATTTTCATTATCATTACCCTCTTCATAATGGGATTGGGGTTGGGAATCATAATTACAAGAAGAGGTATCATGGTCATATGACCCACAATTTTCACAAAACAAACACCCATGTGGCATGTTATTAGATGTAGAAGGAGAAGAGTTAGAATTCATACCTCTCCCCTTAGATTGGGAGGGATGCTCTTGTTGTGAAGTGGAAATCTCTAGCTTTGCCTTGATAGATGTCATCTCCTTGCCAAGATTGGCTATTTGAGATGTCAAATTATTGATGGCGTTGAGGTGATCGACGGAGTAGACCGCATTCCCTCCTTTGCTTAAAGACTCCCTCTCTCCTTCTTGCCAATCCATGTGGTGTCTCACCACATCCTCAATTATCTCGATGACTTGTTCCTCCGTTTTGTTCATAATCGGGCCACCCGCTCCCGCATCCAAGCTAGTCTTTCCTTGTGGGCTCAATCCCCCATAGAAAATTTGAAGCACTTGATATGATGGAATGCCATGATAAGGGCACTCCCTTTGATATTCTTTGTATCGTTCCCATGCCTCATATATGGTTTCACTAGCCCTTTGACGGAAGCCTTGGATCAAAGCCCTTGCTTCGGCCGTCTTCTTTTGAGAATAGAATCTCCCTAAGAAGGCCGTGGTGACCTCGTCCCAAGTTCTCAAGGAGTTAGGCCTCACCTCCTTCTCAAGCCATTCAAGAGCCCTTCCTATCAAAGAAAAAGGAAATAGCTTTAGTCTCACAAACTCTTGAGTTACCCCATTTACCTTGATTGTGTTGCAATATTTCTCGAACTCGTTCAAGTGTGCAAGAGGGCTCTCATGTTTTGCTCCACTGTATTGCCTCCTTTCAATCAAATTTATCATCGCGGGCCGAATCTCGAAGTCATTGGCTTGAGTGACGGGTGGAGCAATGCCGCTTGAAGCTCTATAAGCTCCCGGAGTTCCCAACTCCTTTAAAGGTCTTTGAGGTGGTGATTCCGCGTCACCCATTTGATCTCGATCCTCCTCGAAATTGGTCTCTCTAGTTGGGGGAGTATTGAACGGCCTAAAACCGGCTCTTTTTCTCCTTCTATAAGTTTGCTCAATCTCGGGATCGTAAGGTACCAAGATCCTGTTATGAGTTCTGCGCATACACTCTCAACAAACGCAATTAGTACCAAGGCTACAAGTGTAGCCAAAAAGAAACAATTCTTTTTGAAATTTTTATGGTTTATGGTGAACTAGACTCAAGTAATCAATTAGAAATCAACAACACCGTTCCCCGGCAACGGCGCCATTTTGATGGGCGTTAGAACGGTCGTTCATTCCACACTCAATCAAACACATTTATTAACAAACACCTTACAAACCGAGCATAGTGACAAGTAAGAGTTGGAACGGGATATGGTTGCTAAAGATCTTAACACTTAAGCTAATTCGAAATCAATGGTGAATTGGGGTTTCGTCAAGTAGACAAACAAACTATGGTTCTAAATCAATGGATTAAAGACACTAGGGAATGGGATCCACTCAACCAAGGGAATTAGGCAAACGGGAGTAAAATAGACAAGTTATAGCAAGGACTATATGTAAAATCAACCTCATGCAATAGGAAAACAACTCACACTACTAAACTTAGATTCCTCATTAGTCTAGCAATAGA
This sequence comes from Chenopodium formosanum, assembly GCA_024500155.1. Classification (NCBI taxonomy): domain Eukaryota; kingdom Viridiplantae; phylum Streptophyta; class Magnoliopsida; order Caryophyllales; family Amaranthaceae; genus Chenopodium; species Chenopodium formosanum. The sequence continues at coordinate 23,788,674 of CM044861.1, forward strand.
TGATAATCAAATTACAATAAGTAATGACATACTCAATTTACACTTCCATGTCAAATTAGGCACATCATGCAATCAAGCTCCTAAGTCAAGGGTAGCTAATCCTATCATGAAGAACTAACAAGCAATCTCATATAATCAATTTAATTGCAATACAAACATCAATGTTTCTCCCATATTTGCATAACTAACCCAAAAGGTTGAGCTTCACCCAACCCCTAGCAAGAAGACTACTCACAACTCATATTTATAAACATGCAATTAACAATTAGGGTTCTAACTACTTCAATAATTGGGAGAAAGTGGTTAACGATTGAAATAACTATCATCCAATAACAAATTACCAAGAACTTAAGAAGATTTAAATGACATTCAAAAGCAAATGAAATCAGAAATTAAGTAGAAAAAGGTTGGAGAAATTACTAATTGAAGCTTGAAATTGAATAACAATGGAGGAACTTGTCTTCTACAATGATTGAAATTGAGAATTCCAAACTAATAATTGAATCTAACTAATGATTTGAGAGAATTTATGTTTCTACAACTACCAACTAAAAGGAAGTTCTGAAAACTTGGATCTCTTTTACAATAGAGTCTAAGGGGGTATTTATATGACCCTCAAATAAAAAGGACGGAGAAAACAAGAGTTGGGATTTTCTGCAGGTGCGCACGGACGTGCCAGGGGTGGCACGGACAAGCAGCCAAGGTGGCACGGACGTGCCACCCTAAGCACGGACGTGCAGATTTGGGCAGTAGCTCAGATTTGGCCAGGCTAACTGCATGGCCGTGTAGTTCTCCTAACTCGTTCTCCAAAAAAAAAAAAAAAAAAAAAAAAAAAAAACAACCGAAAAATAGCCCTTGGATGAGACTCAAATGACGATGCTTATACGATTTGCTTGCTTGACTCTTGAGTGATGAGTAAAGTTCTTTTAGAAGGGTGTGTGCAAGAGTTGGGGTCATTTAGAGGCTTATTAATCTCGATTGCACTAGTGTATATGAAATGAAAACCGATGAATGCTCAATTGCACGTCTAGCATAGGATATTGTCTAATTTGCCCAAAGTAGGATATGTTTGAATCAAATTGCGATCCCTTGTGCCCTTGGTGTGTCTCCCTTCTTCCCCGAAACGAAACTCTGCTAGGGAATTAGTTCTATGCATATCTTGTGTAATAAGTGGCATAATAAGCCACATGTTTCAAATAAAAGAAAGAGCCGCTCAAAGTTAAAAGAGGCGAGGGCAATGAATGGAAAAAAAAAAGGGGAAGAGTGGAGAAGTGAAAATAAATAAATAAATAAATAAAAACTCCTCCAAAATCCTCAAAATTTTCACTTTTTCTATTCTAGAGGTCAATTTGTGGATGCCTCCCACACGCTTTCTATTTTGAAGTTTCTTGTGTAAATTCCTGAATTAAAGCGTAGTTGAAAGGGCTTGGGAGTGCATTTTGGGAGGTGGACTTGCATTTTGAGATTTTATAACCGAAAAAGGGCTTTGCAACTTTGGAATATCTAGACGTGCTCTAATGAACTAGTAAAAGGTATAACGAAGTATCCTAGTGCAACCTTGCTTAGTTCGCCTCTCTACCCCCAACTTAGGTGCACATTTGTATGAACGGTAATTCTTGAAAGTAGCTCACTTGTCTTGCTTGTGTTTTGTATCCCGATGAGTTGACTTGGGCAATAAAAATATTGGTTTTGTGTGTTTTGACCACTTTGAGAACAACAATGTGTTATGTTAGTTTATGGCAGTTTATGGCACGGACGTGCTGACTGAGATGCACGGACGTGCTGAATCCTTGCACGTCCGTGCCAAACCGGCAGTAGCAAAGTTTGACTGAGAATATCCTGCACGGCCGTGCAGGACATGGCACGTCCGTGCAGGGTCTTCTAGGCCCTTTTCTTCACATTCTCTTCAGTTTTGCTCCTTTGTTACGGCTTCTAAACTTGGTTTGTCATCCATATGCTTCAAATCATCGGTTTTTGGTCCTGAAAACTCAACAAAAACACTAAAAACCGTGAAGCAAGGGATACACAAATATTGAATGAAAATAGGATAGAAAGTGAACCAAAATGCTAACATTTCAAGTAAACAAGGTTCAAAAATCACCCTAAAATCGTATCAAATAACAAGTTATCACATTCTACAAAGTTAATTGAGTCTAATAGTCAAACAAATTCAAACAAAGCTTTTTGAATCAAATGATAATCAAATGCATTCAACAAAGCTAATTGAGTCAAATGAAAGTCAAACACATTCAAACGAAGCTTTTTGAATCAAATGAATGTAAATTGCATTTATCAAAGCTAATTGAGTCAAATGAAAGTCAAACACATTCAAACAATGCTTTTTGATTCAAATGAAAGTGAAATGCATTCAACAAAGATAATTGTTTCAAATTAAAGTTAAACACATTCAAACAAAGTTTTTTGAATAAAACGAATGTCAAACACATTTAAACAAAGCTTTTTGAACCAAATGAAAGTTAAATGCATTCAACGAGCTAATTGAGTCAAATGAAAGTCAAACACATTCAAACAAAGGTTTTTGAATCAAATGAAAGTCAAATGCATTCAACAAAGATAATTGAGTCTAATGAAAGTCAAACACATTCAAACAAAGCTTTTTGAATCAAATGAAAGTCAAAAGCAATCAACAAAGCTAATTTAGTCAACTGAAAGTCAAACACATTCAAACAACGAGTTTTGAATCAAATGAAAGTAAAATGCATTCAACAGAACTAATTGAGTCAGTTTAAAGTCAAACACATTCAAACAAAGCTTTTTGAATTAATTGAAAGTGAAATGCAATTAATAAAGCTAATTTAGTTAAATGAATGTCAAACACATTCAAACAAAGCTTTGTAAACCAAATGAAAGTCAAATGCATTCTACAAAACTAATTGATTTAAATGAAAGTCAAACATATTCAAACAAAGCTTTTAGAATCAAATGAAAGTCAAATGCATTCAACAAATCTAATTGAGTCAAATGAAAGTCAAACACATTCAAACAAATCTTTTTGAATTAAATGAAAGTGAAATGTAATTATTAAAGCTAATTGAGTCAAATGAAAGTCAAACACATTCTACAAAGCTAATTGAGTCAAACGAAAGTGAACACATTCAAAAAATGCTTTTTGAATCAAATGAAAGTCAAATGCATTCAATAAAGCTAATTGAGTCAAATGAAAGTCAAACCCATGTAAACAATGCTTTTTAAATTTAATGAAAGTTAAATGCATTCAACAAAGATAATTGAGTCAAATGAAAGTCAAGCACATTCATACAAAGCTTTTTGAATCAAATGAATGTCAAACAATTCAAACAAAGCTTTTTAAAACTAATGAAAGTCAAATTCATTCAACAAAGATAATTGAGTCTAATAAAACTCAACACATTCAAACAAAGCTTTTTGAATCAAATGAAAGTCAAATGCATTCAATAAAGGTAATTGAGTTAAATGAAAGTCAAACACATTCAAACAAAGCTTTTTGAATTAAATGAAAGTGAAATGCAATTAACAAAGGTAATTGAGTCAAATGAATGTCAACCATATTCAAACAAAGCTTTTTGAACCTAATGAAAGTCAAATGCATTCAACAAAGCTAATTGAGTCAAATAAAAGTCAAACACTTTCAACAAAGCTTTTAGAATCAAATGAAAGTCAAACACATTCAAACATAGCTTTTTGAATCAGATGAAAGTCAAATGCATTCAACAAAGCTAATTGAGTCAAATGAAAGTCAAACACTTTCAACAAAGCTAATTGAGTCAAAAGAAAGTCAAACACATTCAAACAAAGCTTTTTGAATCAAATGAAAGTCAAATGCATTCAACAAAGCCAATTGAGTCAAATGAAAGTCAAACACATTCAAACAAAGCTTTTAGAATAAAATGAAAGTCAAATGCATTCAACAAAGAGAATTGAGTCAAATGAAAGTCAAACACATTTATACAAAGCGTTTTGAATCAAATGAATGTCAAACACATTCAAACAATGCTTTTTGAAATAAATGAAAGTCAAATTTATTCAACAAAGATAATTGAGTCAAATAAAAGTCAAACACATTCAAACAAAGCTTTTTGAATCAAATGAATGTCAAATGTATTCAACGAAGCTAATTGAGTCAAATGAAAGTCAAACACATTAAAACAAAGCTTTTTGAATCAAATGAAATTCAAATGCGTTCAATAAAGCTAATTAAGTCAAAATAAAGGCAAACACATTCAAACAATGCATTTTAAATCAAATGAAAATGAAATGTGTTTAGGGTAATTTTACCCCGCCATGTGGACCTATCCCTGCTTGACACGTGTCATCCCAGATTTTTGGGAAAATGACGGCCTTCAGGCCCAAATCCCGAGAAAGCCGCAATGCGGCGTAGCCAACCACTGATTAGGGTTCTGTGATCTAATCAGGGGCACAATTCCCGAGGACCCCATAAATAGGGAGATTCCCCTCTTTTGGAAGGCACGTTTTTCCATTTATTACAAACTGTCCCTTTGATAGAGACAATTGAGCTTGGAATCCGAGCAGATACCCACCTAAATTTCCGCACCTTTTTCTCTCCTTTCAAGTTACTAACTTGATCGTCGGAGGCGGAGCACCTACCAACTAGTGTCTCCGTTTGTCTTGTAGGTACAGGCCGCACCGGACCAGTCTTTCAGCTGTAACTCTCCCGAGGGACAAAAACACCCAAAACATTTGGCGCCGTCTGTGGGGAGAATACCTCAAAGATGGTTGGAGAGTCTCTACCCATTCTTGATCTTACCAACTTACAACCGGTTATACAACCGGAGAACCACGAAAACCCTCAACCGGCACCTCTGTCGTACCCTCGGCCTCCGCCTGAGGTCGTCACTGAGGATGAAGCTGATGATGAAGATGATGACGACCTGGAGACCTATAAATTGGAGGACAATATTGACCAAGCGAGCCCAAGCAGGCGCCCCTCTGAGAGGCCAGAAGGGGATACCCCGAAGGCCATAGGTCAAGCCCTAGTCACCCGGTATGAGCTCATGAAATTCTTGAACTCTTTCAAGGGTGAAATCAAGGCCATGATCAACAAAAACAAGGCAGGCTCTAGCAAGAGTCCGCCGGCTAAGAAGTCTCCCACTCTGTAATACCCCGTATTTTTAACGTATTTTATATTTTATTTATTTAATTATAAAATATATTTTGGGTCAAACTATTTTAATTATTTAATTATTAATAAAGCAAGTGTTTATATTTTGGGTCAACAAGTATTTAATCCAAATATAACCCATACCCAATCACCCTATTTTTACTTTTGGACCACCTATTTCAACATTTAAAGTCCATTACTATATGAAGCCCAAAACTACACTAATTACCCTACACTATATATATCTACTAGATCCCCAAAATTTCCCACACAAAAAGGTTAGTCTTATTTTCTTTCCTTTTTCTCTCCTCTTTTCATTCTAGCTATTTTGATGATTTTATTTATGGATTTTGGTTTTAATTATTCAAAGTATGTTTAATTAGTATCATAATTATGTTTTGATGATTAAAGATTGTAAATTTTAAATAATAAAGTGTTTTATTTTCAGATTTCATAAAATTATAAGTTAGGGTTTTAAAATTATTAAAGACTTGATTTTTAGGGTTTTATGAACAATTGATTTAGGGCTTTTATAGTAATGATATTTTGGAAATTTTGGTGATTATAAATACTAATTAGTTTAACTTAATTCTAGATTATTTTGAGCACATAAATTCGTGTTTTAATTTATAGATTTTCGTTCGTTAATATTAATCCCGTTTTAATCCCGATCAGGTTCTAAACTCATCCGATTTTGACAAAAAAGTAGTGTTTTCCATGTGGAAACAACGTTTTAAGAAAGACTCACTACCCTTGGTAGTAATCACCACCCTTTCGTGGCCAAATTCAGCCTTTAAGTATGATTTTCGGGCAGTTTTTGATTTTTAACGAAGTTTTTTTTAAATTTTATCCTTGAGTTTAAAGGGTAAGATATAATTTAATTTTTCTATGGATAATTTAAGTATGAAAATATATTTTGATGAAGTTTTAAAGGGGTTTTAGATTAGATTAAAATGCTAGAATTTTATTTAAAGTAGTATAATTGTGATTTTAATAGAAGGGTGTGATAACCTATTAAAAAGGAGTTTAATTAGGGGTTTCTAAATAATTTTCAGATTATTCTAAATAGTTTAAAGTGAGTTTAAGTTGCTGGAAATTGTGTATACAAGAGTAATTAATTTAGCATTATTGTCCCTTATTGTAGGAGACTTGATTCGGGAATTGTTGTAGTATTTTCGGCCACTTTATGGGCTTAATTGAGGTACGTTCGCGTACTTAGCATATTTGATGATGTAGAATCATGTTAGGTTTGGTTTCAATCAATTACAAGTAGTATCATGCTAAGGTTCATGTGTTGATTTTGTGAATTATTGGTGTTGGTGATTGAATTGTGAAGCATGAATTATTTGTGATGATCTATGGATTGAAAAATTATATTTTGGCATGAGTATATGGACTACATATTTATTTATGGCATGTTAGAGAGCATGTTTAATTAAACTAATTGTTTAATTATGTTTAGAATATTGAAAAGGAATTTCATTATAGTCCATATAATTTTTATTGATGCATTAAGCATAAGGAAGGAGCTATATAAGTGTCTATGTACACAAGGAATAAATGGTATGTGGTGCCTTTGTGCACTTAAGGTGTTTTTAACACCGAGGGATAGGATTGTTGGCGCTTTATGCGTTTAAGGTGTCTTTGACACTGAGGTAGATTTAAAAAGGGTTCAACATTAAATTATATGTGGTCACTAATCATTCAAGAATTAAATTGGTATGTTTGTTTGTTTGAATTATTATTGATGATTGAATTGTTATGCTTTGTGAGTCATCGCCAAGTCTAATAATATGTAAACAACGTAAAGTGAAAGAGATTACGCACCAAAACTCTTGGAACGTATATACCTTGAGTATGAACATTAGGGGGGAGTTATGGGGTTTTATATTTAACCATAACTTCTAATGGAGTACAGGACGCTGTATATTCCCTTTTTATTATTATGCGTTGGAATTCCGCCACCAATGTGTGGCACAGGTGATACTGGCACGGTTAGCTCCCGTGTCAGTGGTCCTCAATTTATTGAGGCAGGTTTGGTTGGAAACCCGTTCGATGCGTAATCAATGCTAAATAAATTATTTAGTGCCCAGTTAAAGAGTCTTTTTGTTTGTTGTGTGTGCTTGTAAACAGGTGCAAAGAGGTAAGTATGTGTGATGTTAGGAATTGCATGTTAGTGTGTTTAAATACGCTTATGTACTCAGCTTTGCTGATCGTGTGTGTTGTTTGTGTCTGGCTGTGTCTTTATCTTGGCCCTACGATGATCCATTTTAATGGAGAGTAGTGGGGACAAGTGGAGATAATCTTTTCAGGCGTTGAAGCATATTCATGACGGGGCATGAGTGAAGAGCGAATCATGCTAGTTTCTATTAGTTGAGATGTGGTTTATTTCTTTCAACTATTATATTATGTTATGCCTATGAGACTAACGCAAAGGTTTTCATAATTTAATTGGTTTCGATAAGGTTGATTTTATTTGACTTCGTTTGACTTTGGTTTTTAATCTTTACTTTCGCTTGGTTGACTTTTAAGTTGACTCTTTTTTGAATGGTTTTGAGTTGAGTCTTCCGCTGTGTGTCTTTGATAATTGCCTTAGCCGTTTTCACGGTGGCGGTAATGTCTTAGATATTCCTAAATCGTATTTTTAAATGAGTAAAGTGTGTATTTTAAGGAAAGGAATTTCTAGGGTGTTACAAAGTGGTATCTGGGAGCTTTGGTTGAGATTTTTACTACCACTAAAAGCCAATAATGTATTTGAAAGTGTTTTGTTTAAAACTTGGCCAAGTGCTTATTTAATAAAGTAGTTTTAAAAGCGAGTTATTTTATTTTATTTTAATTTTAAGAGGACCAAAATATTTATTTATTTTTTTTATGAGGTCCAAAATTTTTATTTTGGACATCCGAAATTTTTATGGTATGTCCGAATTTTTTTTTGTGATGACCGAATATTTTGACCCTTTTTCCAAACTTATTTTCAAATTTTATTTTAAAAAGAGGAGTCAAAAATATTTTTAGTTTGTTCATTTTGTAGGGAAGCAAGGATTGAGGTAAGAAATATGTGTTAAAAGCTTTTATTAGCATGTTGGTGAGTTTGGGTAGGAGAAGAAAGGGCATATAGGCTAGAATTTAATTTCTTCCCTATGTGCATATTTGTATATGAGGTGTTCAAGCATGTTGTATGACTGAATGTTTATTGATGAAAGCATGCAATATGTGAGATAATATATGTGAGCTATCAAGATTGTTTGATTGAACACCGAACTTAATTTTCTACAAGAACTGTATTATATTGTTATGGGAAGGGTTTTCTTTTGATGGTCAAACCCGTTTTCTTGTAGGATCCCTAAACCCATACCTTGTGAGTTATCATGATGAGAATTTCGAGGAATGTTAAGGATTTTGAGAGTTCAATTGCTTATTTTAGGATTGTTTGCTTCAATTTCCTTATTAAAGAGGTATTTTGGAAGATAACTTGGGATACACATCATCACATAGGTGTGATTATTGTGTTTTGGGATAGCATGTTGTTAAGATACCTTGTCTAGTTATTAGAATGAGTTTATGAGTTTTGTGAATTTGTGTATTAAGACACAAAGGTATGAGAATTAAGAAATTAATACCATTGATTAAAAGAGCTTGTAATTGGGAGAAATTGTGATTCTATACCCATTTGAGGAATATGTTTTGTCTTTGAACACGAGGTTGAGTATGAATCAAAATTGAACAAGAGCCCAAGGAAGGTGAGCATAAGAATTGATTAGAGATGAGTGAGGATGGAAGTTATTATATGAGCTGAGGGATACTCAATCCGAAGCAATTGGAGTTTGATATTATAAGCTTAGTGACTTATCATTTCTCATGATTAAAGTTATTTAGTTTGGGATGGAGAATTATATATATATATATATATATGTATAGATATATATATATATGTATATATATATATATATATATATATATATATATATATATATATATATATATATATATATATATATATATGATGGGAGTATTGAGAAATCATGATTTTGTTGGAATATTGAGGACTTTTGTTTTGTCGAACCTTGAGAATATTGACACATATCATCTAAAAGTTATGAGTATTTACTTATTAACCTTGGGATATGAAGATAATTATCTTACATTAAGGAGTTATAGCAAAGCTATCATTTGAAGAGAGTTCTTAAACTTATTCACCTACTCTTTTAGAGTTGTTCAACGACCTTATGATTTCTATTGTTTTCCAAGAGCTACTAATTTCCTTCTCTCCTTTTTGGGTAGCAGTCATGGGGATATTTATATTTTTGATTGCTTGTTTAATTATATGAACTATGGTTGTTTATCAATCATAATTTTATGCATTTGAATTATTGGAAATGAGGACAAACATATGTTACCTCAAACCTTAATTCGAATTAAATAATAATTGTCCCTTGATTGAGTTTATTGGTTGATGTTTTGATTGGAACAAGAGAAAGCTAGGTATTTCAACTCAACCTATATAGCATCCGGTTTTATCATTAGAAAGTATGGTGACAAGAAACAATTCCAGTAATGGAAATGATTTGAACAAGGTAGTAAGGCAAACTTGAAAGATTGCCAAGGATGATATAACCACCAATAATCCTGTAGTGGATGAAGGTGTAACTAAATAGTGTTAAAGAGTGAAAACCATCTAAACACCAAAGGGAGATCAATTCCCAAAGTTTTGAGGGTTGAGTTAAAGAGCTATGCAAGCTGTTTAAAGGCAAAATATGTCTTGAGAATCTAAGAGGGAATGAAAGTTTGTATGATAAGTACTGGAAAGAGTTGATTTTACCATGTCAACGGGAACGAACAAGTTGTGAATACACCCAATCTTATCTGAGGGACATTTGAGATAGCAAACTCGAAATAAAGATGGAAGGAACATGTAGTGAAGTTTGGGTGGAAATAAAAAGATTGTTTGCTTTGGAGTAGCACTCCAAGTAGTTAAAATCTCGAAGTTTTCAAGGGAGTAGTACTGTTTAGAAGCCTAAGGAACAAGTTAAAGGATGATGATCTTTATATGAGTTCCAATGATAATTGTCAACATATAGTGTTTTTAGGAGTTTGATTGAATTGTATAAAAAAAGGGTGAGACTAAGGATGAGGATAAGGGATCAAAACCATAAAGAAGGTGGGTGAAAGATCAACAAGATGGCTAAAGGAGTTTTAAAAAGATATTTTAGGAATAAGAAGAAGCAGGAAGGTGGCTTAAGTAATTCTTGGAGGTTAAGAAAGTTAAAACCATGAAGAAATAATATACTTAAAGGTATTGAATTTATTGAACTATGAATATGAAAATGTCATAAAGGAGAAGAGTTTATGACAAGATTTATGAATTTGATTGGAATGTGTTAATATGATTTAAGTAAGAACATTCAAAAGAGGACATTTAGAAATTGGCATTTGACCTTATGATAAAGTATAGAGGAAATTGTTGGTGTAACAGGGATAGAAGTGGTGAATTATGGACAATACATTAGTTGTCATTTAAGGTCTTTAAGTTGGATAATAGGGGTGAAAAAGGTCTATGATGGATTTTCAAGGCTAATAGACAAGTGAATGTATTAATGGAGAGTAATAGAAAGTTTATGGGGAATATAAATGTGAAATAAATTTTGTATGGAAACATGATTATTTGAATGAAGTTTAAAGTTTGAGATAGACTCTCACACACAAGGATTTAATTATGTAGCAAAGGAATGATTGGAGTTGATAAAGGAATACGGGTGAGACATTCAATGTTATTGAAAGGGAAGGTAATGTGGTGGATTGATACAAAGTAGGAAAGAAGGAAATTAACCCCCTCAAAAGTGTTGGAAAAGAAAGTAAAGAAAATGTTGGGATAACTAGAGTTTAAGACCAACGATATTCGAGGAAATGCAGGAAAATCAAGAAGAGAATGTGAATTTGGGTTGAATTCGTAGGAGGATGTGCTATTTTATTGGTCATGGAAATAAGCTTAAATATACATTTAAGAGTAAGAAGTTGAAGTGAAATATAATGGAAGGAAGGTGAAATACACCCAGGAAAGGACAAGTTGTAAAAGGATTCGGTAAAGGTGTATTAATGATTAAGAGCGATTGTTTCATTTGAATTGTGGTGGATAGATTGTCTAAATCCACAATGTGTAAAACTGATGAAGAAGACTTGGAGAAAGGAGCTGCTTGCAAAAGCTTACATCAAATTTGTTGTGAGATTTCATGGAGTTCCTAAGGATATCATTTTAGTTTGAGATTCCTAGTTTCTTTCAAGATCCTAGGAGGTATATAGGAGAACTGCGGTGATACACTGAGGACGATTGCTACAACCATCAAATAATAATGGACAAACAAAAGGAATATTTGACGTTGGAAGTCATTAAAGAGCATGAAGCATTGGAGAGAAAACAATGAAAGATAACTATGCAAGCCCGCATTAGCATAGCAACATTTCGAGATTGGTATAGAAAGAACCATAAAAGTTCACTATGTCGGGGAACATTAGTGAGAAGATCGTCTTAGGACTTCATACGAGTAAAGTTATGGAGAAGCAAGAAAAGTATCTATGAACGGACTTAAGTAATGCAAAGTTTAACAGGGGAAGAAAGACAATTGTTATTGAAAGTGTAACCCATAAAACAAAGTTAAAAGTATGGAAAGAATAAAGAGAATGAGCCAAGGGATATAGAAATATATGAATTTGCATAGAATTGGTAAATTGGTAAATTGGCAAATAACTTGGCATATTATTGGACCTTGATAAGGTATAAGACATTTTTCATGAGTCATTGTGAAAGAACATTGACTAAAGGTAGGAATTACAAAGGAAACTATTGAGGGTAACCAACTTAATCAAGAGAAAGCTTGACAAAATCAAGGTTTTTAATAGCAAAGTGCCTCATACTTTTACTAGAGGATTGGTAAAAGAGAGTATATATAGATGGTATTGATTATTTTTGGTATAATGAGTACGGAATCGACGAGACTTTTGGTACTTGCAACAAGGAATGAATATAGAGAAGTATTATGATTTTACCAAGGATGGAAAGAGAAAGAGAACAACATAACTCTAAAGTTGAATTAAGTGGAGTTACGGGGGCGTAACTCGTTTTCTTTAAGGGGGGTAGAGTGTGATGCGCACTTTTCCCTCAATTTTGGCATTTTAAGTGCTTTTTCGGTCAGTTTTACACTGATTTTGTTATTTAGTTTGTTTGTCTTACACACATGGATGTGTAAGTTTATTACCAAAGTTGAATCTTACACTAATAGTAGTGTGAGTTTGTTAGATAGTCTAATAGTCTACACATTATTTTGTGTAAGTTTGGTAGTAAAGTTGTTATCTTATACACTAGTTTGTGTAAGTTGGTTAGTAAGTTGGTTACTTTACACACTAGTTTGTGTGTGATTGAATAGATGAGTCATGTCAAATATATGTATTCATAACTTCCTCACAAAATAAATTACAAAAACAAAGGAATTCATAAGATTTTAAGGTCTTGTAGAACCAAAATCAAGCAAATTCGGGCAAAATAGTAAGAAGCATTCCCATTTTCTACATGCTCTTTCTAATGAAATTATAAATTCCTGAATCATGTCAAATATACATATTTATAACGGATATTTCACCATATGCCATTGAGTTTTTTGTTTATTCATCATATACCCATGAACTTTTTTAAATTCATCATATACCCATGAGTTTTCACAAAAATACACCATATACCTTTGATAACATATTATTGTTAAATTCGTCAATCATTTGGGATAATTATGAACCGAAACCACTCTAAATACATTCCTCTACCCCGAAACCACCCACATTCCTTTTTTGCACCCCAAACTTACCCTAAATTTCATTTTCTAATCCTCAAAATTATTTATATGGTTATGGTTATGGAGATTTGGAGTGGTTTCTAGGGCTAGAGAAATGAGAAAAGTTGTTTTGGGGATGAAGGGAGATATCCAAGGTGATTTCGATGTATAATTAACCAAATTCTTTTCATCTTATTTTCATTAAGGATATACGGTGAATTTTTATTACAACTTAGGGGTATATGGTGAATTTGAAAATTTTCATGGGTATATGGTGAATAAACAAAAAACTCAAGGGAATGTGGTGAAAAAGCCGTATTTATAAATTCCTAAGCAAATAAATAACAAAGCAAAAGCAAGTTATATGGTTTTAAGGTCTTGTCGAACCAAAATCAAGCCAATTCGGGCAAAATGGGAAGAAACGTTCCCATTTTCTACATGCTTTTTCTAATGAACTTATAAATGCTTGGATCATGTCAAATATATGTATTTATAACTCCATTAAAAGATAAATAACAAAAACAAATCAAGTTATGAGGTTTTAAGGTCTTGTAGAACCAAAATCAAGCAAAATTTGGGTAAAATAGTAAGAAGCATTCCCAAATTCTACATGCTCTTTCTTATTAACTTATAATTGTTTGAATAATGTGAAATATATGTATTTATAACTGCATCAGCGTAGAAATCACAAAAACAAAGCAATTTATAAGGTTTTAAGGTCTTGTAGAACTAAAATCAATCAAATTCGGGCAAAATAGTAAGAAGCATTCCCTTTTTCTACATGCTCTTTTTAATAAACTTGATAATTTCCTAACAATATAAATCACAAAAACAAAGCGAGATACAAGGTTTTAAGGTCTAGTAGAACAAAAATCAAGCAAATTCGGGCAAAATAGTAAGAAGCCTTTCCATTTTCTACATGCTCTTTCTAATGAATTTATAAATTCTTGAATCATATAAAATATATGTATTTATAATTTTCTAAACATGTAAATCAAAAAAAAAAAAAAAAAAAAAGAGCAAGTTATAAGGTTTTAAGGTGTTGTGGAGCCTAAATCAAGCAAATTTGGGCAAAATGGGAAAAAACGTACCCATTTTCCACATGCTCTTTGTAATGAACTTTAAAAGGCTTGATTCAATTCAGATATATGTATTCATAACTGCCTAACCAAAGAAATCACAAAAACCAAAGCAAGTGATAAGGTTTTTAGGTTTTGTAGAACCAAAATCAAGCAAATTCAGGCAAAATAGAAAGAAGCATTCTCATTTTCTACATGCTCTTTCTAATGAACTACAAAAAACTTGAATAATGTTAAATATATGTATTTATAATTCCTAATCACAGATATAACAAAAATAAAGCAAGTTATAAGGTTTTAAGGACTAGTAGAACCGAAACCAAGCAAATTCGAGCAAAATAGGAAAAAGCACCCATTTTTTACATGCTCTTTCTAATGAACTAGAAAAGGCTTTATTCATGTCAAATATATGTATTTATAATTTCCTAACAAAAGAAATCAAAAAACAAAAGATGTTATAAGGTTTTAAAGTCTTGTAGAACCAAAATCAACCAAATTCGGCCCAAATGGTAAAAAGCGTTCCCATTTTCTACATGCTCTTTCTAATGAACTTATAAAGCCTTGAATGTAATCCCCCATATTTGTAAATATATTATAAATGAATTTTTATTTTGTTTATAATATTTATGTGTGTTTTTCCGGGATTTAAGTTTTAAAGTTTCAAATTATTTTTGGGTTGATAATTGATTTTGTTCTAAAAGGATTTTTAATTGTTCGTTCTACAATTTATGCCATGCATATTAAACAAACCTAGCCCATTTTATTTATCTAATTGGCCCATTATTTTTTTTATGAGGCCCAATACTCCTATTTACCCTACAAATCTCTCTCCTATAACTACCCCATACATCCCAAAATTTCCCCCACACAAAAAGGTTAGTGTTTTCTTTTCCCTAATTATTTATTATTATTATTATTTTTTTTTTCCTTTCCTTTCTTTTATTTTTTTTTCTTTTTCCTTTTTCTTTCTTTTCTTCTTCTTTTTTTTTCCTTTTCCTTTCTTTCTTTCTTACGTGAGTTTTCATGCACTCACCTGGCTGCCCCACCTACTGCCACCTACTGCACACCACCGCCGGTCATCGGCGCCGCCCCCTGACCGCCGGCGCACCACCAGCAGTGGGCCCACGTGGCTGCTTGCTCTCTCTTCCCTTTGTTTTCTTTTTTTTTTCTTTATTTTGTTCAATGTTTGTTAAATTAGTTTTGGGTTTTGATTTCTTAGTGTAAAGATTATATTTTTCGTATTAAAATCATGTTTTTGATAGCTTAAACTGATAAATTTCAGATTTGTTTTATGTTATAATTTTCAGATTTTATAATTTTAAAACCTAGGGTTTCAATTTATTTAAATTTGGATTTTAGGGTTCTTATGACTAATTAATTTGGGGCTTTTGTTCCTAATCAATTTCTAATGATTAATTAACCATAAAAACATGTTTATAATGAAGTTTTAAAGACTTTTAATCTATTTTGTATTGCTGGAAATTTTTGTAAGTATTAATTTGTGATTATTGGTTGTTTTCTAGGAGGTAATTTTTCTCTAGGAGACTTTTAATTAATTAAAAGTGGCGCAAAGAATTGTTTACACGAGGTACGTACATGTCTACTTCGTTGTAAGTAGTATCATGTTTAGGTACCAAAAGGAAAGAACTTAGTTTCATGATTAGAGAACATTTGGATGGAAATTGTTTGATTATATATTTAATTAATTCATGTATTTATGTTATGAGGCATGTTTTGGTGAATTAATTATTCTTGTATGGAATTATGGATGCAAGTATGTTGAATTATATTAGATTAATTGTTTGTATAGAATATTGATACAAACATATTTTATTGGATTGGTTTGTTAACCACATTTGGATTATTAAAGGATTGGAATTAAATGGTTCAAGTGGAATGAATTTATTAATTACTCCACAAGGTTATTATTATTTATTTATTACTCAATCATAACTTGTTAGTATGTTGAGTAAAGGTGGATTAAGCCGAAATGGCTAGGTGAGTTGACTATGTTCAACAATTTTGGATAATTTGGAAGTTTAATAGAATTAAAGGTCAATTTGTGATGTGATCACCATTGTCCTAAATAAGATTAAAAATGAATTGATGTATGATTTTTATGTATGGTCTTCTTGATTTAATCGGCTATTAATTAAAATTGTAATCACGTAAAGTGAAACATGGATGAGCAATAAAACTCTGGAAAGCGTGCACTTCTAGAGTATTGACAATTATGGGTTGGGGTACACGGTGGTAGCCCGTGGCTTTTCGAGGCTTGTTTGATCAACATGTCCTCTTCTCTTTTGGTATTTACATTTTATTTTATAATGAAAGTTAGATGGGATCCTAGACTAACTTTGTGAGAATGGAGTCGCGCCCATTCTTGCATCGCGCTAAACTTTTATTTCAAATGGTCATTTGGGACCAAAATGATTTGGTGGATTGGACAACCTGGTCTATTGCTTACTCCAAACTAAATAAATTAAATTAATTAAATTATATATAAAGAGTCAAGTGTCTGGAATTAGTTAGTAAGTATGTTGAGTCAATTGAATTATTTAAGTGTGGAGTCTTGATTATTGAATTCACATTGTATGTTTATCTACTTTAATTAATTGAGCATGCTAGGTTTGGTACGTTGTAGCTTGTATGTACTCAGCTTTGCTGATTGCGTGCTTTTGTGTGTGTGTTTTTCTTTGGTCATGGCCTTCGCCTTTCAATGACCCTGTGATGATCCAATTATTACACTTGTATTATTGGGGAGCAGTATTGCACAGGTTAGCTTGATGATGTGCAGTTCGGGATTTGACAATCGCATTGTCAAAGGATGGTGTGATTGAGTGTATTTGTTATTTGTGTTGAACTTATTTATGCTTTGCTATTTCGTTTATGTTTTGGACTTTGATTATTGGTTTGGTTTTAAATAAGGGCCTTACATGGTTCCAATTTGTATGCTTTGACTTATTAATTTCCTAAACTATGTTATTTTAAAGACTTGTAATTGATTTTCCGCTGCAATACTTTGATAAAGCCTTAACGTTTTAACACGTGGCGGTAACATGTCAATGGTTCTCCACTATTTTATTTAAAGTTAGCGGTTTGGAAAAGGGAGAATTATTGGGGTGTTACAAAGTGGTATCTGGGAGCTTAGGTTCGATTTAATTACCACTAAATTTAATTTAAAGTTTTTAGGCGCCTAACGTTTTAAATCTAATGAGTTTATTTAACTACCTTATTTAAAGTTAACTTAGTTTTCAAAAATTATTCTATTCTAAT
This sequence comes from Chenopodium formosanum, assembly GCA_024500155.1. Classification (NCBI taxonomy): domain Eukaryota; kingdom Viridiplantae; phylum Streptophyta; class Magnoliopsida; order Caryophyllales; family Amaranthaceae; genus Chenopodium; species Chenopodium formosanum. The sequence continues at coordinate 23,805,965 of CM044861.1, forward strand.
GTATTTATTTCTGCATTTAATAAAAAAGTTTATTTATTTGTTTTATATATTTTTAAATTGTTTAGTTATTTTGAAATAAAATGAATTTAATTATTTATTTTATTCCTAACTTGTATACTTATTTTATTTATCGGCGAGATTTGGGTAGAATTAGGAAGAGCGTATAGAATATATTATTTATTTCTGTATGCATTGTGATTAATTTTTTTTAATGCTTTATTTTATTCATGTATGAAGTGATCATGCAGGTTATTTAATTTATCTATGTTTTATCTAATGGTGCAAACTTGAGTGATCGATCACTTAGTATCATGTTTAAGATTAAAACATGTAATATGGAATGGAATGAGATTCTTTATGCAATGTGAAATGTTTAAATGAGTTGTTTGTGTGAAGCATGTTACTATGTGTCTACTAATATGTACTTATTTAATGATGCTATACACTTGATGCATGAATTTTTGATGGAATTGAATCAAAGGAATTATTTTATTTTATTTTTCGCGTGCGTAGGAATGATTAAAATTAAATAATCATTTCCTTTAAAAGTGACTTATTAGGGGCGATTGTGTGGTCGTGTCTACCTTTCTACCTTAATATATATATTTGATGGTTGTGAATGTGATTTATTGAACAAGTAGAGTTCTTTCGTGTTGATGTCGGCTTAAGAGTGTATTACTTTTCTAGGCAGAGAAGGAGGATGGCTAACAACGATGCTTTAGCTGCTGCTATTAGGCTACTAGCTGAGAACTTGAACCAAAACCGCAATGATAATCCTGATCCTGCGGGTGAGATGTTTAAGAAACTTGCTCAAGTCAAGCCACCATACTTTGAGGGAGGTGGAGACCCAACTTTTCTAGAGAATTGGATTAGGGAGTTTGATAAGATTTTTGCTGCTTTGAATTGCCCTGAGAATATGAGAGTAGATCAAGCTGCCATGTATTTGAAGGAAGAGGCAGATATTTGGTGGAGGGATAATGGAGATGTGCTTCGTGCTGAGGCTAATTTTGGGTGGGAGACTTTCAAAACCAAACTTAGGGAGAAATTCTATCCACCATTCTTAAGGAAACAAAAGGCTCAAGAGTTCATCAATCTCCAAATGAACAATATGTCGATTACTGAGTACTATAACAAGTTTATGAACTTGGCAAGGTTTGCTCCTGAGGTAGTGCCTACTGAGGAGTTGAAGGCTCAAAGATTTGAGCAAGGTTTGACTAAACAATTGCAGAAGGTCTTGGCTGGAAAGACATTTAAGACTCTAGATAAGGTTTATGGGAGAGCAGCGCACTTGTGCGGTCTGAATGCCAGGAGTGCACCTGAGAGTGGAAGTGTTGGAGAAAAGCGTAAGGATTTTTGGAATTCGAGTGACCAAGGTAACTCCAAGAAGCCAAGGAATGAGAATTTCCAGAATAGGAATGTTTAGAACAATGGAGGGTCATCTAGAACTAATGGCGAAGCTGAGAGGCATTACAACTGCAAGAGATGTGGCAAGGATCATCCTGGAAAGGATTGTGATGGAAACTTTGTTGTGTGTAGATACTGTAATAAGAAGGGTCATAGGGAGTTTGAGTGTTTCTCCAAATTAAAGCAACAAGGGAATGGGAACAAGTTGACTTCAACAAGCAACCAAGGAGGGAATTCGAATGGTCATAATGGGAATGGAAAGAATGGAAATGTTGGCAACAACAACTCCGGGAATCAAGGAAAGAATGACACTCCAGGTCATTTGTTTGTGATGAGCAAAACGGAGGCTGAAAGGTCTTTTGACACTGGTAACTTTTCTATTCATTCTACTTCTGCTAAAGCCTTGTTTGATTCTGGAGCCACCAATTCTTTTATTTCTAGTTCTGTGGTAGTGAAACCATTTGGACTAGTTGAACCAAATTCGATTGACTTACTTATTAGTTTGCCTAGTGGTAAGGTTGTGAGGTGCACCAAGATACATAAGAGATAACCTAAATTATTTAATGAGGTGAGTTACGAGGGCGTAACTCTTGTTCTTTAAGGGGGGTAGAATGCGTATAATTTCGCCTTTTGCCCTATTTTATGGTGTTTTCATGGTTTCCATAGCTATTTTATTGTTTACGTATCTAGTGAAGTGTGTAAATTGGGATGGAGATAAGGTATTAGTGTCGATATTGTGACACAATTGGAATTCCAGCAACATAATTTTGATAATTTTGAAAAGGTTTTATGCAAATGTTTTGCAATTAAAGGGATTTCGTGCTAAGTTTCGGGACGAAACTTCTTTTAAGAGGGGTAGATTGTAATCCCCCATATTTATAAATATATTATAAATGAATTTTTATTTTGTTTATAATATTTATGTGTGTTTTTCCGAGATTTAAGTTTTAAAGTTTCAAATTATTTTTGGGTTGATAATTGATTTTGTTCTAAAAGGATTTTTAATTGTTCCTTCTACAATTTATGCCATGCATATTAAACAAACCTAGCCCATTTCATTTATCTAATTGGCCCATTATTTTTTTATGAGGCCCAATACTCCTATTTACCCTACAAATCTCTCTCCTATAAATACCCCATACATCCCAAAATTTCCCCCACACAAAAAGGTTAGTGTTTTCTTTTCCCTAATTATTTATTATTATTATTATTATTATTATTTTTTCCTTTCCTTTCTTTTATTTTATTTTTTTTTTCTTTTTCCTTTTTCTTTCTTTTCTTCTTCTTTTTTTTTCCTTTTCCTTTCTTTCTTTCTTACGTGAGTTTTCATGCACTCACCTGGCTGCCCCACCTACTGCCACCTACTGCACACCACCGCCGGTCACCGGCGCCGCCCCCTGACCGCCGGCGCACCACCAGCAGTGGGCCCACGTGGCTGCTTGCTCTCTCTTCCCTTTGTTTTCTTTTTTTTTTTTTCTTTTTTTTGTTCAATGTTTGTTAAATTAGTTTTGGGTTTTGATTTCTTAGTGTAAAGATTATATTTTTAGTATTAAAATCATGTTTTTGATAGCTTAAACTTATAATTTTCAGATTTTATAATTTTAAAACCTAGGGTTTCAATTTATTTAAATTGGGATTTTAGGGTTCTTATGACTAATTAATTTGGGGCTTTTGTTCCTAATCAATTTCTAATGAATAACCATAAAAACATGTTTATAATGAAGTTTTAAGGACTTTTAATCTATTTTGTATTGCTGGAAATTTTTGTAAGTATTAATTTGTGATTATTGGTTGTTTTCTAGGAGGTAATTTTTCTCTAGGAGACTTTTAATTAATTAAAAGTGGCGCAAAGAATTGTTTACACGAGGTACGTACATGTCTACTTCGTTGTAAGTAGTATCATGTTTAGGTACCAAAAGGAAAGAACTTAGTTTCATGATTAGAGAACATTTGGATGGAAATTGTTTGATTATATATTTAATTAATTCATGTATTTATGTTATGAGGCATGTTTTGGTGAATTAATTATTCTTGTATGGAATTATGGATGCAAGTATGTTGAATTATATTACATTAATTGTTTGTATAGAATATTGATACAAACATATTTTATTGGATTGGTTTGTTAACCACATTTGGATTATTAAAGGATTGGAATTGAATGGTTCAAGTGGAATGAATTTATTAATTACTCCACAAGGTTATTATTATTTATTTATTACTCAATCATAACTTGTTAGTATGTTGAGTAAAGGTGGATTAAGCCGAAATGGCTAGGTGAGTTGACTATGTTCAACAATTTTGGATAATTTGGAAGTTTAATAGAATTAAAGGTCAATTTGTGATGTGATCACCATTGTCCTAAATAAGATTAAAAATGAATTGATGTATGATTTTTATGTATGGTCTTCTTGATTTAATCGGCTATTAATTAAAATTGTAATCACATAAAGTGAAACATGGATGAGCAATAATACTCTGGAAAGCGTGCACTTCTAGAATATTGACAATTATGGGTTGGGGTACACGGTGGTAGCCCGTGGCTTTTCGAGGCTTGTTTGATCAACATGTCCTCTTCTCTTTTGGTATTTACATTTTATTTTATAATGAAAGTTAGATGGGATCCTAGACTAACTTTGTGAGAATGGAGTCGCGCCCATTCTTGCATCGCGCTAAACTTTTATTTCAAATGGTCATTTGGAACCAAAATGATTTGGTGGATTGGACAACCTGGTCTATTGCTTACTCCAAACTAAATAAATTAAATTAATTAAATTATATATAAAGAGTCAAGTGTCTGGAATTAATTAGTAAGTATGTTGAGTCAATTGAATTATTTAAGTGTGGAGTCTTGATTATTGAATTCACATTGTATGTTTATCTAATTTAATTAATTGAGCATGCTAGGTTTGGTACGTTGTAGCTTGTATGTACTCAGCTTTGCTGATTGCGTGCTTTTGTGTGTGTGTTTTTCTTTGGTCATGGCCTTCGCCTTTTTCAATGACCCTGTGATGATCCAATTATTACACTTGTATTATTGTGGAGCAGTATTGCACAGGTTAGCTTGATGATGTGCAGTTCGGGATTTGACAATCGCATTGTCAAGGGATGGTGTGATTGAGTGTATTCGTTATTTGTGTTGAACTTATTTATGCTTTGCTATTTCGTTTATGTTTTGGACTTTGATTATTGGTTTGGTTTTAAATAAGGGCCTTACATGGTTCCAATTTGTAAGCTTTGACTTATTAATTTCCTAAACTATGTTATTTTAAAGACTTGTGTTTGATTTTCCGCTGCGATACTTTGATAAAGCCTTAACGTTTTAACACGTGGCGGTAACATGTCAATGGTTCTCCACTATTTTATTTAAAGTTACCGGTTTGGAAAAGGGAGAATTATTGGGGTGTTACATTGAATTAAGTCAAATATATGTATTAGTAACTTCCTAAGCATAGAAATAACTAAGACAAAACAAGGTATAAGGTTTTAAGGTCTAGTAGAACCGAAATCAAGCAAATTCGGGCATAATGGGAAGAAGCGTTCCCAATTTCTACATGCAATTTCTAATGAACTTGAAAAGTATTGATTCATGTCAAATATATGTATTTATAACTTCTTAACAAAAGAAATCACAAAAACAAAGCATTTTATAAGGTTTTAAGGTCTTGTAGAACCAAAATCAAGCAAATTCGGCCTAAATGGGACGACGCGTTCCCTTTTTCTATATGCTCTTTCTAATGAACTGATAAAGGCTTGAATCATGTCAAATATATGTATCTGTAACAGACTAAGCATAGCAATTACTAAGACTAAGCAAGTTATAACGTTTTAAGGTCTAGTAGAACCGTAATCAAGCAAATTCGAGCAAAATGAGAAGAAGCGTTCCCATTTTATACATGCTTTTTCTAATGAACTTGAAAAGGCTTGATTCATGTAAAATATATGTATTTACAACTTTCTAAGAAAATAAATCAAAAAAATAAAGCATGTCATAAGGTTTTAAGGTCTTGTAGAGCCAAAATTAAGCAAATTCGGCCAAAATGGGAAGAAGCATTCCCATTTTTTTTACATGCTCTTTCTAATGAACTTGAAAAGGCTTGAGTCATGTCAAATATATGTATTCATAACTGCCTCACAAAATAAATTACAAAAACAAAGCAATTCATAAGGTCTTGTAGAACCAAAATCAAGCAAATTCGGGCAAAATAGTAAGAAGCATTCCCATTTTCTACATGCTCTTTCTGATGAAATTATAAATTCCAGAATCATGTCAAATATACATATTTATAAATTCCTAAGCAAATAAATAACAAAGCAAAAGCAATTTATATGGTTTTAAGGTCTTGTAGAACCAAAATCAAGCAAATTCGGGCAAAATGGGAAGAAATGTTCCCATTTTCTACATGCTTTTTCTAATGAACTTATAAATGCTTGGATCATGTCAAATATATGTATTTATAACTCCATTAAAAAATAAATAACAAAAACAAATCAAGTTATGAGGTTTTAAGGTCTTGTAGAACCAAAATCAAGCAAAATTTGGGTAAAATAGTAAGAAGCATTCCCAAATTCTACATGCTCTTTCTTATTAACTTATAATTGTTTGAATAATGTGAAATATATGTATTTATAACTGAATAAGCGTAGAAATCACAAAAACAAAGCAATTTATAAGGTTTTAAGGTCTTGTAGAACTAAAATCAATCAAATTCGGGCAAAATAGTAAGAAGCATTCCCTTTTTCTACATGCTCTTTTTAATAAACTTGATAACTTCCTAACAATATAAATCACAAAAACAAAGCGAGATATAAGGTTTTAAGGTCTAGTAGAACAAAAATCAAGCAAATTCGGGCAAAATAGTAAGAAGCCTTTCCATTTTCTACATGCTCTTTCTAATGAATTTATAAATTCTTGAATCATATAAAATATATGTATTTATAATTTTCTAAACATGTAAATCACAAAAAAAAAAAAAAAGAGCAAGTTATAAGGTTTTAAGGTGTTGTGGAGCCTAAATCAAGCAAATTTGGGCAAAATGGGAATAAACGTACCCATTTTCCACATGCTCTTTCTAATGAACTTTAAAAGGCTTGATTCATGTCAGATAAATGTATTCATAACTGCCTAACCAAAGAAATCACAAAAACTAAAGCAAGTGATAAGGTTTTAAGGTTTTATAGAACCAAATCAAGCAAATTCAGGCAAAATAGAAAGAAGCATTCTCATTTTCTACATGCTCTTTCTAATGAACTACAAAAAACTTGAATAATGTTAAATATATGTATTTATAATTCCTAATCACAGATATAACAAAAATAAAGCAAGTTATAAGGTTTTAAGGACTAGTAGAACCGAAACCAAGCAAATTCGAGCAAAATAGGAAAAATCACCCATTTTTTACATGCTCTTTCTAATGAACTTGAAAAGGCTTTATTCATGTCAAATATATGTATTTATAATTTCCTAACAAAAGAAATCACAAAAACAAAAAGATGTTATAAGGTTTTAAGGTCTTGTAGAACCAAAATCAACCAAATTCGGCCCAAATGGTAAAAAGCGTTCCCATTTTCTACATGCTCTTTCTAATGAACTTATAAAGGCTTGAATTATGTCAAATATATGTATTAGTAACTGCCTAAACATTGAAATCACTAAGACAAAGCAAGGTATATGGTTTTAAGGTCTAGTAGAACCGAAATCAAGCAAATTCGGGCATAATGGGAAGAAGCGTTCCCAATTTCTACATGCTCTTTCTAATGAACTTGAAAAGGCTTGATTCATGTCAAATATATGTATTAATAACTTCCTAAGAAAAGAAATAACAAAAACAAAGTATTTTATAAGGTTTTAAGGTCTTGTAGAACCAAAATCAAGCAAATTCGGTCCAAATGGGAAGAAGCGTTCCAATTTTCTACATGCTCTTTCTAATGAACTGATAAAGGCTTGAATAATGTCAAATATATGTATTTGTAACTGAATAAGCATAGAAATCACTAAGACCAAGCAAGTTATAAGGTTTTAAGGTCTGGTAGAACCGAAATCAAGCAAATTCGGGCAAAATGAGAAGAAGCGTTCCCATTTTCTACATGCTCTTTCTAATGAACTTGAAAAGGCTTGATTCATGTCAAATATATGTATTTACAACTTCCTAAGAAAATAAATCACAAAAAAAACGCATGTCATAAGGTTTTAAGGTCTTGTAGAGCCAAAATTAAGCAAATACGGCCAAAATGGGAAGAAGCATTCCCATTTTTTACATGCTCTTTCTAATGAATTTGAAAAGGCTTGAGAAATGTCAAATATATGTAGTTATAACTGCCTCACAAAAAAATCACAAAAAGAAATCAATTCATAAGGTTATAAGGTCTTGTAGAACCAAAATCAAGCAAATTCGTGCAAAATAATAAGAAGCATTCCCATTTTCTACATGCTCTTTCTAATGAAATTATAAATTCTTGAATCATCTCAAATATACATATTTATAACTTCCTAAGCAAATAAATAACAAAGAAAAAGCAAGTTATATGGTTTTAAGGTCTTGTAGAACCAAAATCAAGCAAATTCGGGCAAAATGTAAAGAAACATTCCCATTTTCTGCATGCTCTTTCTAATGAGCTTATTAATGCTTGGATCATGTCAAATATATGTATTTATAACTCCATGAAAAAATAAATAATAAATACAAATCAAGTTATGAGGTTTTAAGGTATTGTAGAACCAAAATCAATCAAATTTGGGTAAAATTGTAAGAAGCATTCCCAAATTCTACATGCTCTTTCTTATGAACTTATAATTGTTTGAATCATATGAAATATATGTATTTATAAATGCATAAGCATAGAAATCGCAAAAACTAAGCAATTTATAAGGTTTTAAGGTCTTGTAGAACTGAAATCAATCAAATTTGGGCAAAATAGTAACAAGCATTCCCTTTTTCTACATGCTCTTTTTAATAAAAAAGCTTAATTCATGTCAAATATATGTATTTATAACTTCCTAACAATATAAATCACAAAAACAAAGCAAGATATAAGGTTTTAAGGTCTAATAGAACAAAAATCATGCAAATTCGGGCAAAATAGTAAGAAGCCTTTCCATTTTCTACATGCTCTTTCTAATGAATTTATAAATTCTTGAATCATATAAAATATATGTATTTATAATTTTCTAATAAAATAAATCACCAAAAAAAAGCAAGTTATAAGATTTTAAGGTGTTGTAGAGCCTAAATCAAGCAAATTTGGGCAAAATGGGAAAAAGCGTACCCATTTTACACATGCTCTTTCTAATGAACTTGAAAAGGCTTGATTCATGTCAAATATATGTATTTATAACTTCCTAACCAAAGAAATGACAATAACCAAAGCAAATTATAAGGTTTTAAGGTTTTGTAGAACCAAAATCAAGCAAATTCAGGCAAAATAGAAAGAAGCATTCTCATTTTCTACATGCTCTTTCTAATGAACTACAAAAAACTTGAATAATGTTAAATATATGTATTTATAATTCCTAATCATAGAAATAACAAAAACAAAGCAAGTTATAAGATTTTAAGGACTGGTAGAACCGAAATCAAACAAATTCGAGCAAAATAGGAAGAAGCACCCATATTTTACATGCTTTTTCTAATGAACTTGAAAAGGCTTGATTCATGTCAAATATATATATTTATAACTTCCTAAAAAAAGAAATCACAAAAACAAAGGATGTTATAAGGTTTTAAGGTCTTGTAGGCCTAAAATCAACCAAATTCGGCCTAAATGATAAAAAGAGTTCCCATTTCCTGGTTTCATCTTTCTAATGAAATTATAAAGGCTTGAATGATGTCAAATATATGTATAAGTAACTGTCTAAGCATAGAAATCACTAAGACAAAGCAAGGTATAAGGTTTTAAGGTCTATTAGAACAGAAATCAAGCGAATTCGGCCATAATGGGAAGAAGCGTTCCCATTTTCTACATGCTCTTTCTAATGAACTTAAAAAGGCTTGATTCATGTCAAACATCTGTATTTATAACTTCCTAAGAAAAGAAATCACAAAAACATAGCATGTTATAAGGTTTTAAGGTCTTGTAGAACCAAAATCAAGCAAATTCGGCCATAATAGTAAGAAGCATTCCCATTTTATACATGCTCTTTCTAATGATCTTATAAAATAATATATATTATTTTATCACCTTCGTTTTATTGCTAAAAGTGATTGAACGATTATTAATTCCTTCTAATATTTCTTTTGTAAAGAACAAGATGACTTGTTTTCGTTTTTATTTATTAAAACATATTATGTAAATTACTTCAATGACTCTTAATAAATTAGCAACAATTTATAACACAACTTTCTTCTAATGACAACTTGTGATGTCATTTTAGCAAGAAATAGTAAAACAAGTGTCCCTAATAGCAATATCTAGAAATTTTGTTGCCAAACGTTTTGTAAAATGGCATTGCTAAATGACAACAAATAAAAAATCTGTTGTCATCTAGCAACAACAACGAGACGACTAATTTATAATAGGAACAACTCAAAAATTTAGTGCCTCAATTTGATTCTAAATCGCTACAAATAAAAAATTAGTTGTCAGAATTTGTTGATATATGGAAACGAGACAAAATTGATGAAATTTAGCAACAACTAGTAAGACAACTTGTTTTCAATAGCAACAAAAAAGAGATATATTGAATCAAATGAAAGTCAAATGCATTCAACAAAGGTAATTGGGTCAAATGATAGTCAAACACATTGATACAAAGCTTTTTGAATCAAATAAAACTTAAATACATTCAACAATGCTAATTGAGTCAAATGAAAGTCAAACACATTCAACAACGCTTTTTAAATCAAATGAAAGTCAAATGCATTCAACAAAGACAATTGAGTCAAATGAAAGTCAAACACATTCAAACAAAGCGTTTTGAATCAAATGAAAGTCAAATGCATTCAACAAAGGTAACTGGGTCAAATGAAAGTCAAACACATTGATACAAAGCTTTTTTAATTAAATAAAACTTAAATGCATTCAACAAAGCTAATTGAGTCAAATGATAGTCAAACACATTCAACAACGCTTTCTAAATCAAACGAAAGTCAAATGCATTCAACAAAGACAATTGAGTCAAATGAAAGTGAAACACATTCAAACACAGCTTTTTGAATCAAATGAAAATCAAATGCATTCAACAAAGATAATTGAGTCAAATGAAAGTCAAACACATTTAAACCAAGCTTTTTGAATCAAATGGAAGTCTAATGCATTTAACATATCTTTTTAACTCAAATGAAAGTTAAACACATTCAAACAAAGCTTTTTGAATCTAATGAAAGTCAAATGCATTCAACAAAGCTTTTTGACTCAAATGAAAGTCAAACACATTCAAACAAAGCTCTTTGAATCAAATGAAAGTCAAATGCATTCAACAAAGCTTATTGAGTCAAATGAAAGTCAAATACTTTCAACAAAGCTTTTTGAATCAAATGATTGTAAAATGCAACAACTAATAAGACAACTAATTTCTAATAGGAACAATTCAAAAATTTGTTGCCTCAATTTGTTTCTAAATCAATACAAATAAAAAATTAGTTGATAGAATTTGTTGACATATGAAAACAAGACAAAATTTGAGGAAATCTAGCAACAACTAGTAAAACAACTTGTATTTAAAAGCAACAAAATAGAGATATATTGAATCAAATGAAAGACAAATGCATACAACAAAGGTAATTGGGTGAAATAAAAGTCAAACACATTCATACAAAGCTTTTTGAATCAAATAAAACTCAAATGCATTCAACCAAGCTAATTGAGTCAAATGAAAGTCAAACACATTAAACAACGCTTTTTGAACCAAATGAAAGTCAAATGCATTCAACAAAGATAATTAAGTCAAATGAAAGTCAAACTCATTCAAACAAAGGTTCTTGAATCAAATAAAGTCAAATGCATTCAACAAAGATTTTTAACTCAAATAAAAGTCAAACACGTTCAAACAAAGCTTTTTAAATCAAATGAAAGTCAAATGTATTCAACAAGGATAATTGAGTCAAATGAAAGTCAAACACATTCATACAAAGCATTTGGAATCAAATGAAAGTCAAATGCATTCAATAAAGGTAATTGAGTCAAATGAAAGTTAAACACTTTCAAACAAAGTTTTTTTGAATCAAATCAAAGATAAATGCATTCATCATAGTTAATTAAGTCAAATGAAAGTCAAACACATTCAAACAATGCTTTTTTAATCAAATGAAAGTCAAATGCATTCAATAAAGCTAAATTGAGTAAAATGAAAGACAAACTCATTCAACAAAGTTTTTTGAACCAAATGAAAGTCAAACACATTCAAACAGAGCTTTTAAAATCAAGTGAAAGTCAAATGCATTCAACGAAGATAATTGAGTCAAATGAAAGTCAAACACATTCATACAAAGCTTTTTTAATCAAATGAAAGTAAAATGCATTCAACAAAGCTAATTGAGTCAAATAAAAGTAAAACACATTCAAACAAAGATTTTTGAATTAAATGAAAGTGAAATGCAATTAACAAAGCTAATTAAGTCAAATGAAAGTCAAAACACATTCAAACAAAGCTTTTAAAATCAAGTGAAAGTCAAATGCATTCAACGAAGATAATTGAGTCAAATTAAAGTAAAAAACATTCAAAAAAAGCTTTTTGAATCAAATGAAAGTCAAATGCATTCAACAAAGCTAATTAAGTCAAATGAAAGTCAAACACATTCAAACAATGCTTTTTGAATCAAACGAAAGTCAAATGCATTCAACAAAGATAATTGACTCAAATGAAAGTCAAACACATTCATACAAAGCCTTTTGAATCAAATGAATGTCAAAAACATTCAAACAAAGCATTTTGAATAAAATGAAAGTCAAACGCATTCAACAAAGATAATTGAGTCAAATGAAAGTCAAACACATTCAAACAAAGCTTTTTGAATCAAATTAAATTCAAATGCATTTAATAAAGCTTTTTGACTCAAATGAAAGTCAAACACATTCAAATAAAGCTTTTTAAATCAAATGAAAGTCAAATGCATTCAACAAAGTTTATTGAGTTAAATAAAGTCTAACACATTCAAACAATGCTTTTTAAATCAAATGAAAGTCAAGTGCATTCAACAAATCTAATTGAGTAATATGAAAGTCAAACTAATTCAACAAAGCTTGTTGAACCAAATGAAAGTGAAACACATTTAAATAAAGGTTTTTAAATCAAATGAAAGTCAAATGCATTCAACAAAGCTAATTGAGTAAAATGAAAATCAAACACATTCAACAAAGCTTTTTGAATCAAATGAAAGTCAAACACAATCAAACAAAGCTTTTTAAATCAAATGAAACTCAAATGCATTCAACGAAGCTAATTGAGTCAAATAAAAGTCAAACACATTCATACAAAGCTTTTTGAATCAATTGAAAGTCAATTGCATTCAAAAAGGATAATTGAGTCAAATGAAAGTCAAACACATTCAAACAAAGCTTTTTGAATCAAATGAAAGTCAAATGCATTGAACAAAGCTAATTAACTCAAATGAAAGTCAAACACATACAAACAAAGCTTTTTATATTAAACGTAATTAAGTAATATGAAAGTCATACACATTCTAACAAAGTCAAATGAAAGTCAAATGCATTAACAAACATAATTAAGTAATATGAAAGTCATACACATTCTAACAAAGCTAATTGAGTCAAATGAAAGTCCAACACATTCAATTAAAGCTTTTTGAATCAAATAAAAGTCAAATGCATTCAACAATGATTTTTGACTCAAATGAAAGTCAAGCACCTTTAAACAAAGCGTTTTGAATCAAATAAAAGTCAAATGCATTCAATAAAGATAATTGTGTCAAATGAATTTATAATTTTCTAAACATGTAAATCACAAAAAAAAAAAAAAAAAAAAAAGAGCAAGTTATAAGGTTTTAAGGTGTTGTGGAGCCAAAATAAAGCAAATTTGGGCAAAATGGGAAAAAACGTACCCATTTTCCACATGCTCTTTGTAATGAACTTTAAAAGGCTTGATTCAATTCAGATATATGTATTCATAACTGCCTAACCAAAGAAATCACAAAAACCAAAGCAAGTGATAAGGTTTTTAGGTTTTGTAGAACCAAAATCAAGCAAATTCAGGCAAAATAGAAAGAAGCATTCTCATTTTCTACATGCTCTTTCTAATGAACTACAAAAAACTTGAATAATGTTAAATATATGTATTTATAATTCCTAATAAAAGATATAACAAAAATAAAGCAAGTTATAAGGTTTTAAGGACTGGTAGAACCGAAACCAAGCAAATTCGAGCAAAATAGGAAAAAGCACCCATTTTTTACATGCTCTTTCTAATGAACTAGAAAAGGCTTTATTCATGTCAAATATATGTATTTATAATTTCCTAACAAAAGAAATCACAAAAACAAAAGTTGTTATAAGGTTTTAAAGTCTTGTAGAACCAAAATCAACCAAATTCGGCCCAAATGGTAAAAAGCGTTCCCATTTTCTACATGCTCTTTCTAATGAACTTATAAAGCCTTGAATGTAATCCCCCATATTTATAAATATATTATAAATGAATTTTTATTTTGTTTATAATATTTATGTGTGTTTTTCCGGGATTTAAGTTTTAAAGTTTTAAATTATTTTTGGGTTGATAATTGATTTTGTTCTAAAAGGATTTTTAATTGTTCCTTCTACAATTTATGCCATGCATATTAAACAAACCTAGCCCATTTCATTTATCTAATTGGCCCATTATTTTTTTATGAGGCCCAATACTCCTATTTACCCTACAAATCTCTCTCCTATAAATACCCCATACATCCCAAAATTTCCCCCACACAAAAAGGTTAGTGTTTTCTTTTCCCTAATTATTTATTATTATTATTATTATTATTATTATTATTATTATTATTATTATTATTATTTTTTACTTTCCTTTCTTTTATTTTATTTTTTTTTTCTTTTTCCTTTTTCTTTCTTTTCTTCTTCTTTTTTTTTCCTTTTCTTTTCTTTCTTTCTTACGTGAGTTTTCATGCACTCACCTGGCTGCCCCACCTACTGCCACCTACTGCACACCACCGCCGGTCACCGGCGCCGCCCCCTGACCGCCGGCGCACCACCAGCAGTGGGCCCACGTGGCTGCTTGCTCTCTCTTCCCTTTGTTTTCTTTTTTTTTTTTTCTTTTTTTTGTTCAATGTTTGTTAAATTAGTTTTGGGTTTTGATTTCTTAGTGTAAAGATTATATTTTTAGTATTAAAATCATGTTTTTGATAGCTTAAACTTATAATTTTCAGATTTTATAATTTTAAAACCTAGGGTTTCAATTTATTTAAATTGGGATTTTAGGGTTCTTATGACTAATTAATTTGGGGCTTTTGTTCCTAATCAATTTCTAATGAATAACCATAAAAACATGTTTATAATGAAGTTTTAAGGACTTTTAATCTATTTTGTATTGCTGGAAATTTTTGTAAGTATTAATTTGTGATTATTGGTTGTTTTCTAGGAGGTAATTTTTCTCTAGGAGACTTTTAATTAATTAAAAGTGGCGCAAAGAATTGTTTACATGAGGTACGTACATGTCTACTTCGTTGTAAGTAGTATCATGTTTAGGTACCAAAAAGAAAGAACTTAGTTTCATGATTAGAGAACATTTGGATGGAAATTGTTTGGTTATATATTTAATTAATTCATGTATTTATGTTATGAGGCATGTTTTGGTGAATTAATTATTCTTGTATGGAATTATGGATGCAAGTATGTTGAATTATATTAGATTAATTGTTTGTATAGAATATTGATACAAACATATTTTATTGGATTGGTTTGTTAACCACATTTGGATTATTAAAGGATTGGAATTGAATGGTTCAAGTGGAATGAATTTATTAATTACTCCACAAGGTTATTATTATTTATTTATTACTCAATCATAACTTGTTAGTATGTTGAGTAAAGGTGGATTAAGCCGAAATGGCTAGGTGAGTTGATTATGTTCAACAATTTTGGATAATTTGGAAGTTTAATAGAATTAAAGGTCAATTTGTGATGTGATCACCATTGTCCTAAATAAGATTAAAAATGAATTGATGTATGATTTTTATGTATGGTCTTCTTGATTTAATCGGCTATTAATTAAAATTGTAATCACGTAAAGTGAAACATGGATGAGCAATAAAACTCTGGAAAGCGTGCACTTCTAGAGTATTGACAATTATGGGTTGGGGTACACGGTGGTAGCCCGTGGCTTTTCGAGGCTTGTTTGATCAACATGTCCTCTTCTCTTTTGGTATTTACATTTTATTTTATAATGAAAGTTAGATGGGATCCTAGACTAACTTTGTGAGAATGGAGTCGCGCCCACTCTTGCATCGCGCTAAACTTTTATTTCAAATGGTCATTTGGGACCAAAATGATTTGGTGGATTGGACAACCTGGTCTATTGCTTACTCCAAACTAAATAAATTAAATTAATTAAATTATATATAAAGAGTCAAGTGTCTGGAATTAGTTAGTAAGTATGTTGAGTCAATTGAATTATTTAAGTGTGGAGTCTTGATTATTGAATTCACATTGTATGTTTATCTACTTTAATTAATTGAGCATGCTAGATTTGGTACGTTGTAGCTTGTATGTACTCAGCTTTGCTGATTGCGTGCTTTTGTGTGTGTGTTTTTCTTTGGTCATGGCCTTCGCCTTTTTTAATGACCCTGTGATGATCCAATTATTACACTTGTATTATTGGGGAGCAGTATTGCACAGGTTAGCTTGATGATGTGCAGTTCGGGATTTGACAATCGCATTGTCAAAGGATGGTGTGATTGAGTGTATTCGTTATTTGTGTTGAACTTATTTATGCTTTGCTATTTCGTTTATGTTTTGGACTTTGATTATTGGTTTGGTTTTAAATAAGGGCCTTACATGGTTCCAATTTGTAAGCTTTGACTTATTAATTTCCTAAATTATGTTATTTTAAAGACTTGTAATTGATTTTCCGCTGCGATACTTTGATAAAGCCTTAACGTTTTAACACGTGGCGGTAACATGTCAATGGTTCTCCACTATTTTATTTAAAGTTAGCGGTTTGGAAAAGGGAGAATAATTGGGATGTTACAAAGTGGTATCTGGGAGCTTAGGTTCGATTTAATTACCACTAAATTTAATTTAAAGTTTTTAGGCGCCTAACGTTTTAAATCTAATGAGTTTATTTAACTACCTTATTTAAAGTTAACTTAGGTTTTCAAAAATTATTCTATTCTAATGTATTTATTTCTGCATTTAATAAAAAAGTTTATTTATTTGTTTTATATATTTTTAAATTGTTTAGTTATTTTGAAATAAAATGAATTTAATTATTTATTTTATTCCTAACTTGTATACTTATTTTATTTATCGGCGAGATTTGGGTAGAATTAGGAAGAGCGTATAGAATATATTATTTATTTCTGTATGCATTGTGATTAATTTTTTTTAATGCTTTATTTTATTCATGTATGAAGTGATCATGCAGGTTATTTAATTTATCTATGTTTTATGTAATGGTGCAAACTTGAGTGATCGATCACTTAGTATCATGTTTAAGATTAAAACATGTAATATGGAATGGAATGAGATTCTTTATGCAATGTGAAATGTTTAAATGAGTTGTTTGTGTGAAGCATGTAACTATGTGTCTACTAATATGTATTTATTTAATGATGCTATACACTTGATGCATGAATTTTTGATGGAATTGAATCAAAGGAATTATTTTATTTTATTTTTCGCGTGCGTAGGAATGATTAAAATTAAATAATCATTTCCTTTAAAAGTGACTTATTAGGGGCGATTGTGTGGTCGTGTCTACCTTTCTACCTTAATATATATATTTGATGGTTGTGAATGTGATTTATTGAACAAGTAGAGTTCTTTCGTGTTGATGTCGGCTTAAGAGTGTATTACTTTTCTAGGCAGAGAAGGAGGATGGCTAACAACGATGCTTTAGCTGCTGCTATTAGGCTACTAGCTGAGAACTTGAACCAAAACCGCAATGATAATCCTGATCCTGCGGGTGAGATGTTTAAGAAACTTGCTCAAGTCAAGCCACCATACTTTGAGGGAGGTGGAGACCCAACTTTTCTAGAGAATTGGATTAGGGAGTTTGATAAGATTTTTGCTGCTTTGAATTGCCCTGAGAATATGAGAGTAGATCAAGCTGCCATGTATTTGAAGGAAGAGGCAGATATTTGGTGGAGGGATAATGGAGATGTGCTTCGTGCTAAGGCTAATTTTGGGTGGGAGACTTTCAAAACCAAACTTAGGGAGAAATTCCATCCACCATTCTTAAGGAAACAAAAGGCTCAAGAGTTCATCAATCTCCAAATGAACAATATGTCGATTACTGAGTACTATAACAAGTTTATGAACTTGGCAAGGTTTGCTCCTGAGGTAGTGCCTACTGAGGAGTTGAAGGCTCAAAGATTTGAGCAAGGTTTGACTAAACAATTGCAGAAGGTCTTGGCTGGAAAGACATTTAAGACTCTAGATAAGGTTTATGGGAGAGCAGCGCACTTGTACGGTCTGAATGCCAGGAGTGCACCTGAGAGTGGAAGTGTTGGAGAAAAGCGTAAGGATTTTTGGAATTCGAGTGACCAAGGTAACTCCAAGAAGCCAAGGATTGAGAATTTCCAGAATAGGAATGTTCAGAACAATGGAGGGTCATCTAGAACTAATGGCGAAGCTGAGAGGCATTACAACTGCAAGAGATGTGGCAAGGATCATCCTGGAAAGGATTGTGATGGAAACTTGATTGTGTGTAGATACTGTAATAAGAAGGGTCATAGGGAGTTTGAGTGTTTCTCCAAATTAAAGCAACAAGGGAATGGGAACAAATTGACTTCAACAAGCAACCAAGGAGGGAATTCGAATGGTCATAATGGGAATGGAAAGAATGGAAATGTTGGCAACAACAACTCCGGGAATCAAGGAAAGAATGACACTCCAGGTCGTTTGTTTGTGATGAGCAAAACGGAGGCTGAAAGGTCTTTTGATACTGGTAACTTTTCTATTCATTCTACTTCTGCTAAAGCCTTGTTTGATTCTGGAGCCACCAATTCTTTTATTTCTAGTTCTGTGGTAGTGAAACCATTTGGACTAGTTGAACCAAATTCTATTGACTTACTTATTAGTTTGCCTAGTGGTAAGGTTGTGAGGTGCACCAAGATACATAAGAGATAACCTAAATTATTTAATGAGGTGAGTTACGAGGGCGTAACTCTTGTTCTTTAAAGGGGGTAGAATGCGTATAATTTCGCCTTTTGCCCTATTTTATGGTGTTTTCATGGTTTTCATAGCTATTTTATTGTTTACGTATCTAGTGAAGTGTGTAAATTGGGATGGAGATAAGGTATTAGTGTCGATATTGTGACACAATTGGAATTCCAGCAACATAATTTTGATAATTTTGAAAAGGTTTTATGCAAATGTTTTGCAATTAAAGGGATTTCGTGCTAAGTTTCGGGACGGAACTTCTTTTAAGAGGGGTAGATTGTAATCCCCCATATTTATAAATATATTATAAATGAATTTTTATTTTGTTTATAATATTTACGTGTGTTTTTCCGGGATTTAAGTTTTAAATTTTCAAATTATTTTTGGGTTGATAATTGATTTTGTTCTAAAAGGATTTTTAATTGTTCCTTCTACAATTTATGCCATGCATATTAAACAAACCTAGCCCATTTCATTTATCTAATTGGCCCATTATTTTTTTATGAGGCCCAATACTCCTATTTACCCTACAAATCTCTCTCCTATAAATACCCCATACATCCCAAAATTTCCCCCACACAAAAAGGTTAGTGTTTTCTTTTCCGTAATTATTTATTATTATTATTATTATTATTATTATTATTATTATTATTATTATTATTATTATTATTATTATTTCCTTTCCTTTCTTTTATTTTATTTTTTTTTTCTTTTTCCTTTTTCTTTCTTTTCTTCTTCTTTTTTTTTCCTTTTCCTTTCTTTCTTTCTTACGTGAGTTTTCATGCACTCACCTGGCTGCCCCACCTACTGCCACCTACTGCACACCACCGCCGGTCACCGGCGCCGCCCCCTGACCGCCAGCGCACCACCCGCAGTGCGCCCACGTGGCTGCTTGCTCTCTCTTCCCTTTGTTTTTTTTTTTTTTCTTTTTTTTGTTCAATGTTTGTTAAATTAGTTTTGGGTTTTGATTTCTTAGTGTAAAGATTATATTTTTAGTATTAAAATCATGTTTTTGATAGCTTAAACTTATAAATTTCAGATTTTGTTTATGTTATAATTTTCAGATTTTATAATTTTAAAACCTAGGGTTTCAATTTATTTAAATTGGGATTTTAGGGTTCTTATGACTAATTAATTTGGGGCTTTTGTTCCTAATCAATTTCTAATGATTAACCATAAAAACATGTTTATAATGAAGTTTTAAGGACTTTTAATCTATTTTATATTGCTGGAAATTTTTGTAAGTATTAATTTGTGATTATTGGTTGTTTTCTAGGAGGTAATTTTTCTCTAGGAGACAATTAATTAATTAAAAGTGGCGCAAAGAATTGTTTACACGAGGTACGTACATGTCTACTTCGTTGTAAGTAGTATCATGTTTAGGTACCAAAAGGAAAGAACTTAGTTTCATGATTAGAGAACATTTGGATGGAAATTGTTTGGTTATATATTTAATTAATTCATGTATTTATGTTATGAGGCATGTTTTGGTGAATTAATTATTCTTGTATGGAATTATGGATGCAAGTATGTTGAATTATATTAGATTGATTGTTTGTATAGAATATTGATACAAACATATTTTATTGGATTGGTTTGTTAACCACATTTGGATTATTAAAGGATTGGAATTGAATGGTTCAAGTGGAATGAATTTATTAATTACTCCACAAGGTTATTATTATTTATTTATTACTCAATCATAACTTGTTAGTATGTTGAGTAAAGGTGGATTAAGCCAAAATGGCTAGGTGAGTTGACTATGTTCGACAATTTTGGATAATTTGGAAGTTTAATAGAATTAAAGGTCAATTTGTGATGTGATCACTATTGTCCTAAATAAGATTAAAAATGAATTGATGTATGATTTTTATGTATGGTCTTCTTGATTGAATCGGATATTAATTAAAATTGTAATCACGTAAAGTGAAACATGGATGAGCAATAAAACTCTGGAAAGCGTGCACTTCTAGAGTATTGACAATTATGGGTTGGGGTACACGGTGGTAGCCCGTGGCTTTTCGAGGCTTGTTTGATCAACATGTCCTCTTCTCTTTTGGTATTTACATTTTATTTTATAATGAAAGTTAGATGGGATCCTAGACTAACTTTGTGAGAATGGAGTCGCGCCCACTCTTGCATCGCGCTAAACTTTTATTTCAAATGGTCATTTGGGACCAAAATGATTTGGTGGATTGGACAACCTGGTCTATTGCTTACTCCAAACTAAATAAATTAAATTAATTAAATTATATATAAAGAGTCAAGTGTCTGGAATTAGTTAGTAAGTATGTTGAGTCAATTGAATTATTTAAGTGTGGAGTCTTGATTATTGAATTCACATTGTATGTTTATCTACTTTAATTAATTGAGCATGCTAGGTTTGGTACGTTGTAGCTTGTATGTACTCAGCTTTGCTGAATGCGTGCTTTTGTGTATGTGTTTTTCTTTGGTCATGGCCTTCGCCTTTCAATGACCCTGTTGTAACACCCTAGAAATTCCTTTCCTTTAAAATACACTTTACTCTTTTTAAAATACGATTAGGAATTGAATATCTAAGACGTTACCGCCACCGTGAAAACGGCTAAGGCAATTATCAAAGACACACAGTGGAAGACTTAACTCAAAACCATTCAAAAACGAGTCAACTTAAAAGTCAACCAAACGAAAGTAAAGATTAAAATTAAAGTCAAACGAAGTCAGATAAAATCAACCTACAACTTGGAACCATTGAAGGCCCTTATCAAAACCAATTAAATTACGAAAACCTTTGCGTTAGTCTCATAAGCATAACATAATATAATATAATATTTGAATGCAATAAACCACATCTCAACTAATAGAAACTAGCATGATTCGCTCTTCACTCATGCCCCGTCATGACTATGTTTCAACACCTGAAAAGATTATCTCCACTTGCCCCCACTACTCTCCATTAAAATGGATCATCGTAGGGCCAAGATAAAGACATAGCCAAACACAAACAAAACACACAATCAGCAAAGCTGAGTACATAAGCGTATTTAAACACACTAACATGCATTTCCCTATCATCACACACACTTACCTCATTGCACCTGTTTACAAGCACACACACAACACTACAAGACTCTTTAACTAGACACTAAATAATTTATTTAGCGTTGATTACGCATCGAACGGGTTTCTAACTTGATTAAACCTTTCTCAATGAAATGAGAACCACTGACACGGGAGCTAACCGTGCCAGCATCACCTGTGCCACACATTGGTGGCGGAATTCCAGCGCATAATAATAATAATAATAAAAGGGAATATACAGCGTCCTGTACTCCATTAGAAGTTATGATCAAATATAAAGTCACATAACTCCCCCCATATGTTCATACTCAAGGTATATACGTTCCAAGAGTATTGGTGCGTAATCTCTCTCACTTTACGTTATTTACATATTATTAGAATTGGTGATGACTCTCAAGCATAACAATTCAATCATCAATAATAATTCAACCATTCAAACATATCAATTTAATTCTTGAATATTTAGTGACCACATAATATTTAATGTTGAACCCCTTTTTATTACTTTCTCAGTGTCTTGGACACTGTAAACGCATAAAGCGCCACAATCCTATCCTTTGGTGTTTAAAGCACCAACATACAATTTATTTCTTATGTACATAGACATTTACTTAGCTCCTTCTTCATGCTTAAAGCATCAATAAAAATTATATGAACCATAATAAAATTCCTTTTCAATATTCCAAACATAATTAAACAATTAGTTTAATTAAACATGCTCTCTAACATGCCATAAATAAATATGTAGTCCATATAATCATGCCAAAATATGATTTTCCAATCCATAGATCATCACAAATAATTCATGCTTCACAATTCAATCACCAACACCAATAATTCACAAGTCATTACATGAACCTTAACATGATGCTACTTATAATTGATTGAATTTAAGCCTAGCATGATTCTACATCCTCAAAATATGTTAAGTACGCGAACGTACCTCAATTAAGCCCATAAAGTGGCCGAAAATACTACAACATTCCCGAATCAAGTCTCCTACAATAAGGGACAATAATACTAAATTAATTATTCTTGTATACACAATTTCCAGCAACTTAAACTCACTTTAAACTATTTAGAATAATCTGAAAATTATTTAAAAACCCCTCATTAAACTCCTTTTTAATAGGTTATCACACCCTTTTATTAAAATCACAATTATACTACTTTAAATAAAATTCCAGCATTTTAAACTAATCTAAAACCCCTTTAAAACTTCATCAAAATATATTTTCATACTTAAATTATCCATAGAAAAATTAAATTATATCTTACCCTTTAAACTCAAGGATTAAATTTAAAAAAAACTTCGTTAAAAATCAAAAACTGCCCGAAAATCATACTTAGAAGCTGAATTTGGCCACGAAAGGGTGGTGCTCACTACCAAAGGTAGTGAGTCTTTCTTAAAACGTTGTTTCTACATGGAAAACACTACTTTTTTGTCAAAATCGGATGAGTTTAGAACCTGATCGGGATTAAAACGGGATTAATATTAACGAACGTGAAATCTATAAATTAAAGCACGAATTTATGAGTTCAAAATAATCTGGAATTAAGTTAAACTAATTAGTAGTTATAATCACCAAAATTCCAAAATATCATTACTATAAAAGCCCTAAATCAATTGTTCATAAAAACCCTAAAAATCAAGTCTTTAATAATAAAAACCCTAGCTTTTAATACTTTATAAAATCTGAAATTAAAACACTCTATACTCTAAAATTTACAATCTTTAATCATCAAAACATAATTATGATACTAATTAAACATACTTTGAATAACTAAAACCAAAATCCATAAATAAAATCATCAAAATAGTTAGAATGAAAAGAGGAGAGAAAAAGGGAAGAAATTAATACTGACCTTTTTTGTGTGGGAAATTTTTGGGGATAAATGGAGTATTTATAGAGTGGAGTAGGTTAGGGTAGATTTTGGGCTTCATAAAAATTATGGAGTTGGATAATAAAATAGTTGGCCCAAATTATAAAAATAGGATGGTTGGGTTTATAATAAAGATGGGCTACATTTGGATTAAATACTTGTTGGCCCAAATAGAAATACTTGATTAATCTATAATCCAATAATTAAAATAGTTTTACCCAAAATATATTTTATAAATAAATAAATAAAATATAAAATACGTTAAAAATACGGGGTATTACACCTGTGATGATCCAATTATTACACTTGTATTATTGTGGAGCAGTATTGCACAGGTTAGCTTGATGATGTGCAGTTCGGGATTTGACAATCGCATTGTCAAGGGATGGTGTGATTGAGTGTATTCGTTATTTGTGTTGAACTTATTTATGCTTTGCTATTTCGTTTATGTTTTGGACTTTGATTATTGGTTTGGTTTTAAATAAGGGCCTTACATAGTTCCAATTTGTAAGCTTTGACTTATTAATTTCCTAAACTATGTTATTTTAAAGACTTGTGTTTGATTTTCCGCTGCGATACTTTGATAAAGCCATAACGTATTAACACGTGGCGGTAACATGTCAATGGTTCTCCACTATTTTATTTAAAGTTACCGGTTTGGAAAAGGGAGAATTATTGGGGTGTTACATTGAATTAAGTCAAATATATGTATTAGTAACTTCCTAAGCATAGAAATCACTAAGACAAAACAAGGTATAAGGTTTTAAGGTCTTGTAGAAATAAAATCAATCAAATTCGGGCAAAATAGTAAGAAGCATTCCCTTTTTCTACATGCTCTTTTTAATAAACTTGATAACTTCCTAACAATATAAATCACAAAAACAAAGCGAGATATAAGGTTTTAAGGTCTAGTAGAACAAAAATCATGCAAATTCGGGCAAAATAGTAAGAAGACTTTCCATTTTCTACATGCTCTTTCTAATGAATTTATAAGAAAATAAATCACCCAAAAAAAGCAAGTTATAAGATTTTAAGGTGTTGTAGAGCCTAAATCAAGCAAATTTGGGCAAAATGGGAAAAAGCGTACCCATTTTCCACATGCTCTTTCTAATGAACTTGAAAAGGCTTGATTCATGTCAAATATATGTATTTATAACTTCCTAACCAAAGAAATGACAATAACCAAAGCAAATTATAAGGTTTTAAGGTTTTGTAGAACCAAAATCAAGCAAATTCAGGCAAAATAGAAAGAAGCATTCTCATTTTCTACATGCTCTTTCTAATGAACTACAAAAAACTTGAATAATGTTAAATATATGTATTTATAATTCCTAATCATAGAAATAACAAAAACAAAGCAAGTTATAAGATTTTAAGGACTGGTAGAACCGAAATCAAACAAATTCGAGCAAAATAGGAAGAAGCACCCATATTTTACATGCTTTTTCTAATGAACTTGAAAAGGCTTGATTCATGTCAAATATATATATTTATAACTTCCTGAAAAAAGAAATCACAAAAACAAAGGATGTTATAAGGTTTTAAGGTCTTGCAGGACCAAAATCAACCAAATTCGGCCTAAATGATAAAAAGCGTTCCCATTTCCTGCTTTCATCTTTCTAATGAAATTATAAAGGCTTGAATGATGTCAAATATATGTATTAGTAACTGGCTAAGCATAGAAATCACTAAGACAAAGCAAGGTATAAGGTTTTAAGGTCTATTAGAACAGAAATCAAGCGAATTCGGCCATAATGGGAAGAAGATTTCCCATTTTCTACATGCTCTTTCTAATGAACTTAAAAAGGCTTGATTCATGTCAAACATCTGTATTTATAACTTCCTAAGAAAAGAAATCACAAAAACATAGCATGTTATAAGGTTTTAAGGTCTTGTAGAACCAAAATCAAGCAAATTCGGCCATAATAGTAAGAAGCATTCCCATTTTATACATGCTCTTTCTAATGATCTTATAAAATAATATATATTATTTTATCACCTTCGTTTTATTGCTAAAAGTGATTGAACGATTATTAATTCCTTCTAATATTTCTTTTGTATAGAACAAGATGACTTGTTTTCGTTTTTATTTATTAAAACATATTATGTAAATTACTTCAATGACTCTTAATAAATTAGCAACAATTTATAATACAACTTTCTTCTAATGGCAACAAATTAAAATGTGATGTCATTTTAGCAAGAAATAGTAAAACAAGTGTCCCTAATAGCAACATCTAGAAATTTTGTTGCCAAACGTTTTGTAAAATGGCATTGCTAAATGACAACAAATAAAAAATCTGTTGTCATCTAGCAACAACAACGAGATGGCTAATTTCTAATAGGAACAACTCAAAAATTTAGTGCCTCAATTTGATTCTAAATCGCTACAAATAAAAAATTAGTTGTCAGAATTTGTTGATATATGGAAACGAGACAAAATTGATGAAATTTAGCAACAACTAGTAAGACAACTTGTTTTCAATAGCAACAAAAAAGAGATATATTGAATCAAATGAAAGTCAAATGCATTCAACAAAGGTAATTGGGTCAAATGATAGTCAAACACATTGATACAAAGCTTTTTGAATCAAATAAAACTTAAATACATTCAACAATGCTAATTGAGTCAAATGAAAGTCAAACACATTCAACAACGCTTTTTAAATCAAATGAAAGTCAAATGCATTCAACAAAGACAATTGAGTCAAATGAAAGTCAAACACATTCAAACAAAGCGTTTTGAATCAAATGAAAGTCAAATGCATTCAACAAAGGTAACTGGGTCAAATGAAAGTCAAACACATTGATACAAAGCTTTTTTAATCAAATAAAAC
Organism: Chenopodium formosanum; assembly: GCA_024500155.1. Classification (NCBI taxonomy): domain Eukaryota; kingdom Viridiplantae; phylum Streptophyta; class Magnoliopsida; order Caryophyllales; family Amaranthaceae; genus Chenopodium; species Chenopodium formosanum. The sequence goes on from CM044861.1 coordinate 23,832,412, forward strand.
TTAAATGCATTCAACAAAGCTAATTGAGTCAAATGATAGTCAAACACATTCAACAACGCTTTCTAAATCAAATGAAAGTCAAATGCATTCAACAAAGACAATTGAGTCAAATGAAAGTGAAACACATTCAAACACAGCTTTTAGAATCAAATGAAAGTCAAATGCATTCAACAAAGATAATTGAGTCAAATGAAAGTCAAACACATTTAAACCAAGCTTTTTGAATCAAATGGAAGTCTAATGCATTCAACATATCTTTTTAACTCAAATGAAAGTCAAACAGATTCAAACAAAACTTTTTGAATCTAATGAAAGTCAAATGCATTCAACAAAGCTTTTTGACTTAAATAAAAGTCAAACACATTCAAACAAAGCTCTTTGAATCAAATGAAAGTCAAATGCATTCAACAAAGCTTATTGAGTCAAATGAAAGTCAAATACTTTCAACAAAGCTTTTTGAATCAAATGAATGTAAAATGCAACAACTAATAAGACAGCTAATTTCTAATAGGAACAATTCAAAAATTTGTTGCCTCAATTTGTTTCTAAATCAATACAAATAAAAAAGTCAAACACATTCATACAAAGCTTTTTGAATCAAATAAAACTCAAATGCATTCAACCAAGCTAATTGAGTCAAATGAAAGTCAAACACATTAAACAACGCTTTTTGAACCAAATGAAAGTCAAATGCATTCAACAAAGATAATTAAGTCAAATGAAAGTCAAACTCATTCAAACAAAGGTTCTTGAATCAAATAAAGTCAAATGCATTCAACAAAGATTTTTAACTCAAATAAAAGTCAAACACGTTCAAACAAAGCTTTTTAAATCAAATGAAAGTCAAATGTATTCAACAAGGATAATTGAGTCAAATGAAAGTCAAACACATTCATACAAAGCATTTGGAATCAAATGAAAGTCAAATGCATTCAATAAAGGTAATTGAGTCAAATGAAAGTTAAACACTTTCAAACAAAGTTTTTTTGAATCAAATCAAAGATAAATGCATTCATCATAGTTTATTAAATCAAATGAAAGTCAAACACATTCAAACAATGCTTTTTTAATCAAATGAAAGTCAAATGCATTCAACAAAGTTAAATTTAGTAAAATGAAAGACAAACTCATTCAACAAAGCTTTTTGAACCAAATGAAAGTCAAACACATTCAAACAGAGCTTTTAAAATCAAGTGAAAGTCAAATGCATTCAACGAAGATAATTGAGTCAAATGAAAGTCAAACACATTCATACAAAGCATTTTTAATCAAATGAAAGTAAAATGCATTCAACAAAGCTAATTGAGTCAAATAAAAGTAAAACACATTCAAACAAAGCTTTTTGAATTAAATGAAAGTGAAATGCAATTAACAAAGCTAATTAAGTCAAATGAAAGTCAAAACACATTCAAACAAAGCTTTTAAAATCAAGTGAAAGTCAAATGCATTCAACGAAGATAATTGAGTCAAATTAAAGTAAAAAACATTCAAAAAAAGCTTTTTGAATCAAATGAAAGTCAAATGCATTCAACAAAGCTAATTAAGTCAAATGAAAGTCAAACACATTCAAACAATGCTTTTTGAATCAAACGAAAGTCAAATGCATTCAACAAAGATAATTGACTCAAATGAAAGTCAAACACATTCATACAAAGCTTTTTGAATCAAATGAATGTCAAACACATTCAATTAAAGCATTTTGAATCAAATGAAAGTCAAACACATTCAACAAAGATAATTGAGTCAAATGAAAGTCAAACACATTCAAACAAAGCTTTTTGAATCAAATTAAATTCAAATGCATTTAATAAAGCTTTTTGACTCAAATGAAAGTCAAACACATTCAAATAAAGCTTTTTAAATCAAATGAAAGTCAAATGCATTCAACAAAGTTTATTGAGTTAAATAAAGTCTAACACATTCAAACAATGCTTTTTTAATCAAATGAAAGTCAAATGCATTCAACAAATCTAATTGAGTAAAATGAAAGTCAAACTTATTCAACAAAGCTTGTTGAACCAAATGAAAGTCAAACACATTTAAACAAAGGTTTTAAAATCAAATGAAAGTCAAATGCATTCAACAAAGCTAATTGAGTAAAATGAAAATTAAACACATTCAACAAAGCTTTTTGAACCAAATGAAATTTAAACACAATCAAACAAAGCTTTTTAAATCAAATGAAAGTCAAATGCATTCAACGAAGCTAATTGAGTCAAATGAAAGTCAAACACATTCATACAAAGCTTTTTGAATCAATTGAAAGTCAATTGCATTCAAAAAGGATAATTGAGTCAATTGAAAGTCAAACACATTCAAACAAAGCTTTTTGAATCAAATGAAAGTCAAATGCATTGAACAAAGCTAATTGACTCAAATGAAAGTCAAACACATACAAACAAAGCTTTTTATATTAAACGAAAGTCAAGTGCATTCAACAATGCTTTATAACTCAAATGAAAGTCAACACCTTCAAACAAAGCTTTTTGAATCAAATGAAAGTCAAATGCATTAAACAAACATAATTAAGTAATATGAAAGTCATACACATTCTAACAAAGCTAATTGAGTCAAAGAAAGTCCAACAAATTCAATCAAAGCTTTTTGAATCAAATAAAAGTCAAATGCATTCAACAATGATTTTTGACTCAAATGAAAGTCAAGCACCTTCAAACAAAGCGTTTTGAATCAAATAAAAGTCAAATGCATTCAATAAAGATAATTATGTCAAATTAAAGTCAAACACACACATACAAAGCTTTTTGAAACAAATGAAAGTCAAATGCGTTCAACAAAAATAATTGAGTCAAATGAAATTAAAACACATTCAAACAAAGCGTTTTATATCAAATGAAAGTCTAATGCATTCAACAAAGCTAATTGAGTCAATTGAAAGTCAAACACATTCAAACAATACTTTTTGAATCAAATGAAAGTCAAATGCATTCAACAAAGGTAATTGAGTCAAATGAAAGTCAAACACATTCAAACAAAGCTTTTTCAATCAAATGAAAGTGAAACACATTCAAATAAAGCTTTTTGAATTAAATGAAAGTGAAATGCAATTAAAAAAGCTAATTGAGTCAAATGAATGTCAAACACATTCATACAAAGCTAATTGAGTTAAATGAAAGTCAAATGCAGTCTACAAAGCTAATTGAGTCAAATGAAAGTCAAACACATTCAAACAATGCTTTTTGAATCAAACTAAAGTCAAATGCATTCAACAAAGCTAATTGAGTAAAATGAAAGTCAAACACATTGAAAGAAAGCTTTTTATAAAATGAAAGTAAAATGCATTCAACAAAGCTAATTGAGTCAAATGAAAGTCAAACACATTCAAACAATGGTTTTTAAATCAAATGAAAGACAAATGCATTCAAGAAAGATAATTGAGTCTAATGAAAGTAAAACATATTCATACAAAGCTTTTTGAATCAAATGAAAGTCAAATACATTCAACTAAGCTAATTGAGTCAAATGAAATTCAAACGCATTCAAACGTAGCTTTTTGAATCAAATGAAAGTAAAATGCATTTAACAAAGGTAATTGAGTCAAATAAAAGTCAAACACATTCAACAAAGCTTGTTGAATTAAATGAAAGTTAAATGTAATTAACAAAGCTAATTGAGTCAAATGAAAGTCAAACACATTATACAAAGCTAATTGAGTCAAATGAAAATTTTATTTTTGCGAGATGTTGTAAGTCGGTAACCCAGCCTCCCATAATTGCTTTAACTCTTCAATAAGAGGTTGCAAGTACACATCGAGATTCCATTTAGGATTCTTCGGACCTGGAATTATCAAACTTAGAAACATAAAAGGTTTCTTCATGCACAATTCAGGTGGAAGATTATAAAAAGTTAAAGCCAACAAGAATATTGCCTTCCTGTCTTTCCAAATGGTGAAAATCCGTCGGTACAAAGACCTAGTCGGACATTTCTAGGTGTAACACCCCCGATTTACTAATTAATAATAAATAAGAAATAAAGGAAAAATAGACAACCTTTAAATAAAATTGCGGAAGCATACACCTAAATCGGAGGTATTACCGCCACACTCGACAACTTGTCAAGTGCTAAGGCTTACAAAATCCCAATAATTACAACCCAATAATCTAGGTGAGCTACTTGTACAACTTTATAAACTCGTTATAACAAACTAATCGATACACTTGAGCTCCTGTAGCTACGATCATCACTTGATCAACCTGTTACAATCTTGACTGCTCACCATTAAGGACAAATTCCAAAATAGATCGTCGCAGGGCCACCATAAGAAAAAGACATGGCCGCAAACACAAGTAGCACAACAAAAATACACACACGTCAGCAAAAAGCTGAGTAATCACCACATATCAGAATACATAGTATAGCAAAATAATCAACATTACTAGCTCAATTAAACAATGTAGTTCAAACTACATTACACATTGTACTCTGAGAAAAGTAACCATTGGTCAACTCAACCTTGAATAATAATACAAACCTTTACTCAATCATCAACTCATATAACCCATAAGTGTGCCATGCTCATTGTTCTATACCTAGCCTTGGACATGGGTAATTCAAATATCAAACCAACAAGTATAAAAACTTTAATACTCCCAATTACTAGAAAAACACCTTGAACCAGACCACATACGGGCCAATTCCCACTGTAGGGGACCATTGAAAAATAAATAATATAAAGATTGTACCTCATTCTTAACTCATGATCATTATCTCATTTCCAACATGCCAAGGACTAGGTCTATAACGCCGAGCCTCAAACCAAGAACAAAATAATAATTTCTCAACCTTTTGATCTCATACTTGATCAAATAATCTTTCACATGATAATAAATAATATCTCAATATTGGCACAAGTTCCCAATTCATAAAATATCTCAACTCTTATATGGCTAATACTAGTACCCAAAATTAATTAATTTAACCCAATATAATATTAGTAGCCCTAAAACCTCAAGAACAATACTCCTTAAAACGACAACATTAAAACCCTAGAAATGACACAATCAATCAATGCGATATTTAAATCATACAATACCACACACTAACCATATACATATAAATCATGATTATATATAATTCACAAATAATAAAATTTATATACGTAGTATAACAATACGAAGTACAATCAATACTAACAATTTATAATCAAACAAAATCAAGAAATAAGATTCGTGTGATTACGAGACAAAAGTATATAAATTAAGCATACGACTCCAAATAATTGATATAGTGAGTACCTAGGGAGACGATAAACCTAATTTCATGATAGAAAAATAGCAATAAGCGATATGCTGCTTATCAAACCAAATAGAAAGCAAGACGACGGTATTACATTCATAGCATATGCGTGAAAGGCTTTAATGAGATTGGTCTCTTGAAATTTGGTTCACAATTGCATACGTATAATATAGTCAATGGGTGGAAATAAGATCAAAGCTATAAATTGGTTGATGATGTAAGTATCAAGGGTAGGTGAAAATTGATCAAAAGCAAACAAAGAGCCACAAACAGGCGCACAAACGGCCATTATAAATATAATTAGGGTTTTAAGATAGTTTATTTAAATTAAATAAGAGTCCTAATATCATTAAAATAGGGTTTTAAACCTTTCCGAACTCTAAAATAAAAATATGAGATTAGGAAAGTTATTTAATAAATAAAAATAAAAATAAATTATATATAAAATCATAAAATATTCGGGTATTACACTAGGCTCCGCAGCAAAAGTAGGGTACTCTTCATCTAGGTGTTTCCACGCCTCTTCATCACTTGGATGAGACATAAGGCCATGAACTCGAGGATTATCTTTATGCCACCTCATCTGCTCCGCAGTAGATCTTGTTGCATATAATCTTTGTAATCTCGGGCCTACAGGAAAGTAAATAAGAGCACTATGAGGAGAATTGTTGCCACTTTCTCTAAGTGTCTTATAACGACTTCCTTTGCAATATAGACATTCTTTGAGATATTTGTGTTCCTTCCAAAATAACATACATCCATTTGGACATACATGAATCTTTTGGTGCGGAAGTTCTGGCCCTTCAAGCAATTTCTTAGTCTCGTAAAAACTATCTTTCATTAAGGAAGCAACACCATCTATAGCTTTATGTGGAATATTATACTCGGACTTGATGTTTGCCATCCTTGCAGCTGCAGAAAATACAAACAACTTGCAGCCATCATACAATGGCTCTTCCGCTGCCTTCAACATGTCAAAGAACTTCTTGTAACTAGCATGTGGCTCTTCTTCAATATTTTCTAAACCACCTTCTAGTGCAAAGGCATCTAATACCATGTTTCTATATGGGTTCAATGCATCCTCGGTGGATATGGAACTGCTACTTTGGGATTCTCTTTCGAAGTGCAGTTCACATGAAAAACCCATTGGAAATAGTTAGGCAAAAAACTATGCCTATAGAGATGCTCCTTAATGGTATCAAGATCTTGATAAGGAATATTTCGACACTGTGCACATGGACATTTCATCACACCATCTATCACGACATTCTCTTGTGTGGTAGCAAATGTAATAAATTCATTGACCTTTTCAGCAAAGGTTGGACTAAGGAATTTTCCTTCTAACCGTTTATACATCCATGCTCGATCCTCCCTCATTATATAGCAATTTCACTAAAAAATAAATGATACAAAAACCATAGACAAAGTAAGTAAAGCACTTAGAAGAATGACATTCTTTTAGGTCATTTAACTATTTAAGGTCATCAAAATGAAAATTATTGTTACCAATTAACATCATATGAGAAGAAGCGTTCCCATTTTCTACACGCTATTTCTAATGAACTTGAAAAGGCTTGATTCATGTCTAATATATGTATTTATAAATTCCTAAGAAAAGAAATCACAAAAAATAAATGTTATAAGGTTTTAAGGTCTTGTAGAACCAAAATCAAGCAAATTCGGCCAAAATGGGAAGAAGCGTTCCTATTTTCTACATGCTCCTTCTAATGAACTTATAAAGGCTTGAATCATGTCAAATATATATATTTGTAACTTCCTAAGAAAATAAATAACAAAGAGAAAGAAATTAATAAGGTTTTAAGGTCTGATAGAACCGAAATCAAGCAAATTCAAGCAAAATGAAAAGAAGCGTTCTCATTTTCTACATGCACTTTCTAATGAACTTGAAAAGGCTTGAGTCATGTCAAATATATGTATTTATAACTTCCTAACAAAAGAAATCACAAAAACAATGGATTTTATAAGGTGTAAAGGTCTTGTAGAACCAAAATCAACCAAATTCGGCCCAAATGGGAAGAAGCGTTCCCATTTTCTACATGCTCTTTCTAATGAACTTATAAAGGCTTCAATCATGTTACATATATGTATTAGTAACTCCCTAAGCATAGAAATCACTAAGACAAAGCAAGTTATAAGGTTTTAAGGTCCGGTAGAACCGAAATCAAGCGAATTCGGGCAAAATGAGACGAAGCGTTCCCATTTTCTACATGCTCTTTCTAATGAACTTGAAAAGGCTTGATTTATGTCAAATATATGTATTCATAACTTCCTAAAAAAAGAAATCACAAAAAAAGGATGTTATAAGAATTTAAGGTCTTGTAGTACCAAAATCAAGCATATTCGGGCAAAATAGTAAGAAGCATTCCCATTTTCTACATACACTTTCTAATGAACATATAAATGCTTGAATCATGTTAAATATATGGATTTATAACTGCCTAAGAATAGAAATAAAAAAAAGCAAGTTATAAGGTTTTATGGTCTTGTAGAACCGAATCAAGCAAATTTGAGCAACAGGGGAAGAAGCATTCTTATTTTCGACAAGCTCTTTCTAATGAACATGAAAAGGCTTGAATCATGTCAAATATATGTATTTATAACTTCATAACAAAATGAATCACAAAAAAAAGATGTTATAAGGTATCAAGGTCTTGTAGAACCAAAATCAAGCATTTTCAGGAGAAATTGTAAGAAGCTTACCCATTTTCTACATGCTCTTTCTAAAAAACTTATAAATGCTTGAGTCATGTCAAATATATTTTTTTGTAAATTCTTAAGCATAGAAATCACAAAAAAAAAAGCAAGTTATAAGGTTTTAAGGTCTGGTAGAACCGAAATCAAGCAAATTAAGGCAAAATGAGAAGCGTTCCTATTTTCAACACACTCTTTCTAATGAACTTGAAAAGGTTTGATTCATGTCTAATATATGTATTTATAACTTCCTAAGAAAATAATCACAAAAAAAGTATGTTATAGGGTTTAAAGGTGTTGTAGAACCAAAATCAAGCAAATCCGGCCAAAATGGGAAGAAGCGTTCCCGTTTTCTACATGCTCCTTCTAATGAAATTATAAAGGCTTGAATCATATAAGATATATGTATTTGTAACTGCCTAAGCAAATAAATAACAAAAGAAAGCAATTTATAAGGTTTTAAGGTCTGGTAGAATCCGAATCAAGCAAATTCAGGGAAAATGAGAAGAAGCGTTCCCATTTTCTATACGCTCATCCTAATGAACTTGAAAAGGATTGATTCACGTAAAATATATGTATTCATAACTGTGTAAGAAAATAAATCACAAAAACAAAGCATGTATTAAGGTTTTAAGGTCTTGTAGAACCAAAATCAAGCAAATTCAGGCAAAATAGTAAGAAGCATTCCCAAATTCTACATGCTCTTTCTAATGAACTTATAATTGTTTGAATCATGTGAAATATATGTATTTATAAATGCTTAAGCGTAGAAATCACAAAAAGAAAGCAAGTTATAAGGTTTTAAGGTCTTGTAGAACTGAAATCAAGCAAATTCGGACAAACTAGTAAGAAGCATTCCCTTTTTCTACATGCTCTTTTTAATAAACTTGAAAAGGCATGATTCATGTCAAATATATGAATTTACAATTCCTAACAAAATAAATCACAAAAAAAAGCAAGTTATAAGGTTTTAAGGTCTTGTAGAACCAATATCAAGCAAATTCGGGCAAAATAGTAAGAAGCCTTTCCATTTTCTACATGCTCTTTCTAATGAATTTATAAATTCTTGAATCATATAAAATATATGTATTTATAATTTTTTAAGAAAATAAATCACCAAAAAAAAAAGACAATTTATAAGGTTTTAAGGTGTTGTAGAGCTAAAATCAAGAAAATTAGGGCAATATGGGAAAAAGCGTACCCATTTTCAACATGCTCTTTCTAATGAACTTGAAAAGGCTTGATTCATGTCAAATATATGTATTTATAACTTCCTAACAGAATAAACCACAAAAACAAAGCAAGTTATACGGTTTTAAGGTCTTTTAGAACCAAAATCAAGCAAATTCGGGTAAAATAGTAAGAAGGATTCCCATTTTCTACATGCTCCTTCTAATGAACTAAAAAAAATTGAATAATGTTAAATATTTGTATTTATCATTCCTAATCATAGATATAACAAAAATAAAGCAAGTTATAAGGTTTTAAGGACTGGTAGAACCGAAATCAAGCAAATTCGAGCAAAATAAGTAAAAGCACCCATTTTTTACATGCTCTTTCTAATGAACTTGAAAAGGCTTTATTCATGTCAAATATATGTATTTATAATTTCCTAACAAAAGAAATCACAAAAACAAAAGATGTTAAAAGGTTTTAAGGTCTTGTAGAACCAAAATCAACCAAATTCGGCCCAAATGGTAAAAAGTGTTCCCATTTTCTACATGCTCTTTATAATGAACATATAAAGGCTTGAATGATGTCAAATATATGTATTAGTAACTGCCTAAGAATAGAAATCACTAAGACAAAGCAAGGTATAAGGTTTTAAGGTCTAGTAGAACCGAAATCAAGCAAATTCGGGCATAATGGGAAGAAGCGTTCCCAATTTCTACATGCTCTTTCTAATGAACTTGAAAAGGCTTGATTCATGTAAAATATATGTATTTATAAATTCCTAAGAAAAGAAATAACAAAAACAAAGCAATTTTTAAGGTTTCAAGGTCTCGTAGAACCAAAATCAAGCAAATTCGGCCTAAATGGGAATACGCGTTCCCTTTTTCTACATGCTCTTTCTAATGAACTGATAAAGGCTTGAATCATATCAAATATATGTATCTGTAACAGACTAAGCATAGCAATTACTAAGACCAAGCAAGTTATAACGTTTTAAGGTCTGGTAGAACCGTAATCAAGCAAATTCGGGCAAAATGAGAAGAAGCGTTCCCATTTTCTACATGCTCTTTCTAATGAACTTGAAAAGGCTTGATTCATGTAAAATATATGTATTTACAACTTTCTAAGAAAATAAATCACAAAAATAAAGCATGTCATAAGGCTTTAAGGTCTTGTAGAGCCAAAATTAAGCAAATTCGGCCAAAATGGGTAGAAGCATTCCCATTTTTTACATGCTCTTTCTAATGAACTATAAAAGGCTTGAGTCATGTCAAATATATGTATTCCTAACTTCCTCACAAAATAAATTACGAAAACAAAGGAACTCATAAGGTTTTAAGGTCTTGTAGAACCAAAATCAAGCAAATCGGGCAAAATAGTAAGAAGCATTCCCATTTTCTACATGCTCTTTCTAATGAAATTATAAATTCCTGAATCATGTCAAATATACATATTTATAACGGATATTTCACCATATGCCATTGAGTTTTTTGTTTATTCATCATATACCCATGAACTTTTTTAAATTCATCATATACCCATGAGTTTTCACAAAAATACACCATATACCTTTGATAACATATTATTGTTAAATTCGTCAATCATTTGGGATAATTATGAACCGAAACCACTCTAAATACATTCCTCTACCCCGAAACCACCCACATTCCTTTTTTGCACCCCAAACTTACCCTAAATTTCATTTTCTAATCCTCAAAATTATTTATATGGTTATGGTTAAGGAGATTTGGAGTGGTTTCTAGGGCTAAAGAAATAAGAAGAGTTGTTTTGGGGATGAAGGGAGATATCTAAGGTGATTTCGATGTATAATTAACCAAATTCTTTTCATCTTATTTTCATTAAGGATATACGGTGAATTTTTTATTACAACTTAGGGGTATATGGTGAATTTGAAAATTTTCATGGGTATATGGTGAATAAACAAAAACCTCAAGGGTATGTGGTGAAAAAGCCGTATTTATAAATTCCTAAGCAAATAAATAACAAAGCAAAAGCAAGTTATATGGTTTTAAGGTCTTGTAGAACCAAAATCAAGCAAATTCGGGTAAAATGGGAAGAAACGTTCCCATTTTCTACATGCTTTTTCTAATGAACTTATAAATGCTTGGATCATGTCAAATATATGTATTTATAACTCCATTAAAAGATAAATAACAAAAACAAATCAAGTTATGAGGTTTTAAGGTCTTGTAGAACCAAAATCAAGCAAAATTTGGGTAAAATAGTAAGAAGCATTCCCAAATTCTACATGATCTTTCTTATTAACTTATAATTGTTTGAATCATGTGAAATATATGTATTTATAAATGCATAAGCATAGAAATCACAAAAACAAAGCAATTTATAAGGTTTTAAGGTCTTGTAGAACTAAAATCAATCAAATTCGGGCAAAATAGTAAGAAGCATTCCTTTTTTCGACATGCTCTTTTTAATAAACTTGATAACTTCCTAACAATATAAATCACAAAAACAAAGCAAGATATAAGGTTTTAAGGTCTAGTAGAACAAAAATCAAGCAAATTCGGGCAAAAGAGTAAGAAGCCTTTCCATTTTCTACATGCTCTTTCTAATGAATTTATAAATTCTTGAATCATATAAAATATATGTATTTATAATTTTCTAAGCAAATAAATCACAAAAAAAAAAGCAAGTTATAAGGTTTTAAGGTGTTGTGGAGCCTAAATCAAGCAAATTTGGGCAAAATGGGAAAAAACGTACCCATTTTCCACAGGCTCTTTCTAATGAACTTTAAAAGGCTTGATTCATGTCAGATATATGTATTCATAACTGCCTAACCAAAGAAATCACAAAAACCAAAGCAAGTGATAAGGTTTTAAGGTTTTGTAGAACCAAAATCAAGAAAATTCAGGCAAAATAGAAAAAAGCATTCTCATTTTCTACATGCTCTTTCTAATGAACTACAAAAAACTTGAATAATGTTAAATACATGTATTTATAATTCCTAATCACAGATATAACAAAAATAAAGCAAGTTATAAGGTTTTAAGGACTGGTAGAACCGAAACCAAGCAAATTCGAGCAAAATAGGAAAAAGCACCCATTTTTTACAAGCTCTTTCTAATGAACTTGAAAAGGCTTTATTCATGTCAAATATATGTATTTATAATTTCCTAACAAAAGAAATCACAAAAACAAAAGATGTTATAAGGTTTTAAAGTCTTGTAGAACCAAAATTAACCAAATTCGGCCCAAATGGGAAGAAGCGTTCCTATTTTCTACATGCTCTTTCTAATGAACTTATAAAGACTTGAATCATGTTAAATATATGTATTAGTAACTCCCTAAGCATAGAAAGCACTAAGACAAAGTAAGTTATAACGTTTTAAGGTCCGGTAGAACCGAAATCAACCGAATTCGAGCAAAATGAGAAGAAGCGTTCCCATTTTCTACATGCTCTTTCTAATGAACTTGAAAAGGCTTTATTTATTTCAAATATATGTATTCATAACTTCCTAAAAAAGGAAATCACAAAAAGAGGATGTTATAAGAATTTAAGGTCTTGTAGTACCAAAATCAAGCATATTCGGGCAAAATAGTAAGAAGCATTCCCATTTTCTACATACACTTTCTAATGAACATATAAATGCTTGAATCATGTTAAATATATGAATTTAAAACTGCCTAAGAATAGAAATAAAAAAAGCAAGTTATAAGGTTTTATGGTCTTGTAGAACCGAATCAAGCAAATTCGAGCAACATGGGAAGAAGCATTCCCATTTTCGACATGCTCTTTCTAATGAACATGAAAAGGCTTGAATCATGTCAAATATATGTATTTATAACTTCATAAAAAAATGAATCACAAAAAAAAACGATGTTATAAGGTATTAAGGTCTTGTAGAACCAAAATCAAGCATTTTCGGGAAAAATGGTAAGAAGCGTACCCATTTTCTACATGCTCTTTCTAATAAACTTATAAATGCTTGAGTCATGTCAAATATATTTTTTTATAAATTCCTAAGCATAGAAATCACAAAAAAAAAAAGCAAGTTATAAGGTTTTAAGGTCTGGTAGAACCGAAATCAAGCAAATTAAGGCAAAATGAGAAGCGTTCCTATTTTCAACACACTCTTTCTAATGAACTTGAAAAAGTTTGATTCATGTCTAATATATGTATTTATAACTTCCTAAGAAAACAATCACAAAAAAAGTATGTTATAGGGTTTTAAGGTGTTATAGAACCAAAATCAAGCAAATTCGGCCAAAATGGGAAGAAGCGTTCCCATTTTCTACATGCTCCTTCTAATGAAATGAAAAAGGCTTGAATCATATAAGATATATGTATTTGTAACTGCTCAAGCAATTAAATAACAAAGAGAAAGCAATTTATAAGGTTTTAAGGTCTGGTAGAATCCGAATCAAGCAAATTCAGGGAAAATGAGAAGAAGCGTTCCCATTTTCTATACGTTCATCCTAATGAACTTGAAAAGGATTGATTCACTTAAAATATATGTATTCATAACCGTGTAGGAAAATAAATTACAAAAACAAAGCATGTATTAAGGTTTTAAGGTCTTGTAGAACCAAAATCAAGCAAATTCGGGCAAAATAGTAAGAATCATTCCCAAATTCTACATGCTCTTTGTAATGAACTTATAATTGTTTGAATCATGTGAAATATATGTATTTATAAATACAAAAGCATAGAAATCACAAAAAGAAAGCAAGTTATAAGGTTTTAAGGTCTTGTAGAACTGAAATCAAGCAAATTCGGACAAACTAGTAAGAAGCATTCCCTTTTTCTACATGCTCTTTTTAATAAACTTGAAAAGACTTGATTCATGTCAAATATATGAATTTATAATTCCTAACAAAATAAATCACAAAAAAAAAAGCAAGTTATAAGGTTTTAAGGTCTTGTAGAACCAAAATCAAGCAAATTCGGGCAAAATAATAAAGAAGCCTTTCCATTTTCTACATGCACTTTCTAATGAACTTATAAATTCTTGAATCATATAAAATATATGCATTTATTATTTTCTAAGCAAGTAAATCACAAAAAAAAAGCATGTTATAAGGTTTTATGGTGATGTGGAGCCTAAATCAAGCAAATTTGGGCAAAATGGGAAAAAACGTACCCATTTTCCACATGCTCTTTCAAATGACCTTTAAAAGGCTTGATTCATGTCAAATACATGTATTTATAACTGCCTAACCAAAGAAATGACAATTACCAAAGCAAGTTATAAGGTTTTAAGGTTTTGTAGAACCAAAATCAAGCAAATTCAGGCAAAATAGAAAGAAGCATTCTCATTTTCTACATGCTCTTTCTAATGAACTACAAAAAACTTGAATAATGTTAAATATATGTATTTATAATTCCTAATCACAGATATAAGAAAAATAAAGCAAGTTATAAGGTTTTAAGGACTGGTAGAACCGAAATCAAGCAAATTCGAGCAAAATAAGTAAAAGCACCCATTTTTTACATGCTCTTTCTATTGAACTTGAAAAGGATTTATTCATGTCAAATATATGTATTTATAATTTCCTAACAAAAGAAATCACAAAAACAAAAGATGTTATAAGGTTTTAAGGTCTTGTAGAACCAAAATCAACCAAATTCGGCCCAAATGGTAAAAAGCGTTCCCATTAAGACAAAGCAAGGTATAAGGTTTTAAGGTCTAGTAGAACCGAAATTAAGCAAATTCGGGCATAATGGGAAGAAGCGTTCCCAATTTCTACATGCTCTTTCTAATGAACTTGAAAAGGCTTGATTCATGTCAAATATATGTATTTATAACTTCTTAAGAAAAGAAATCACAAAAACAAAGCATTTTATAAGGTTTTAAGGTCTTGTAGAACCAAAATCAAGCAAATTCGGTCCAAATGGGAAGAAGCGTTCCCATTTTCTACATGCTCTTTCTAATGAACTGATAAAGACTTGAATTATGTCAAATATATGTATTTGTAACTGACTAAGCATAGAAATCACTAAGACCAAGCAAGTTACAAGGTTTTAAGGTCTGGTAGAACCGAAATCAAGCAAATTCGGGCAAAATCAGAAGAAGCGTTCCCATTTTCTACATGGTCTTTCTAATGAACTTGAAAAGGCTTGATTCATGTCAAATATATGTATTTACAACTTCCTAAGAAAATAAATCACAAAAATAAAGCATGTCATAAGGTTTTAAGGTCTTGTAGAGCCAAAATTAAGCAAATACGGCCAAAATGGGAAGAAGCATTCCCATTTTTATACATGCTCTTTCTAATGAATTTGAAAAGGCTTGAGTAATGTCAAATATATGTAGTTATATCTGCCTCACAAAAAAAATCACAAAAAGAAATCAATTCATAAGGTTATAAGGTCTTGTAGAACAAAAATCAAGCAAATTCGTGTAAAATAGTAAGAAGCATTCCCATTTTCTACATGCTCTTTCTAATGAAATTATAAATTCTTGAATCATGTCAAATATACATATTTATAACTGCCTAAGCAAATAAATAACAAAGAAAAAGCAAGTTATATGGTTTTAAGGTCTTGTAGAACCAAAATCTAGCAAATTCGGGCAAAATGGAAAGAAACGTTCCCATTTTCTGCATGCTCTTTCTAATGAGCTTATAAATGCTTGGATCATGTCAAATATATGTATTTATAACTCAATTAAAAAATAAATAACAAATACAAATCAAGTTATGAGGTTTACAAGTCTTGTAGAACCAAAATCAATCAAATTTGGGTAAAATTGTAAGAAGCATTCCCAAATTCTACATGCTCTTTCTTATGAACTTATAATTGTTTGAATCATGTGAAATATATGTATTTATAAATGCATAAGCATAGAAATCGCAAAAACTAAGCAATTTATAAGGTTTTAAGGTCTTGTAGAACTGAAATCAATCAAATTCGGGCAAAATAGTAAGAAGCATTCCCTTTTTCTACATGCTCTTTTTAATAAACTTGAAAAAACTTGATTCATGTCAAATATATGTATTTATAACTTCCTAAAAATATAAATCACAAAAACAAAGCAAGATATAAGGTTTTAAGGTCTAGTAGAACAAAAATCATGCAAATTCGGGCAAAATAGTAAGAAGCCTTTCCATTTTCTACATGCTCTTTCTAATGAATTTATAAATTCTTGAATCACATAAAATATATGTATTTATAATTTTCTAAGCAAATAAATCAGAAAAAAAATAGCAAGTTATAAGGTTTTAAGGTGTTGTCGAGCCTAAATCAAGTAAATTTGGGCAAAATGGGAAAAAGCGTACCCATTTTCCACATGCTCTTTCTAATGAACTTGAAAAGGCTTGATTCATGTCAAATATATGTATTTATAACTTCCTAACCAAAGAAATGACAATAAACAAAGCAAATTATAAGGTTTTAAGGTTTTGTAGAACCAAAATCAAGCAAATTTAGGCAAAATAGAAAGAAGCATTCTCATTTTCTACATGCTCTTTCTAATGAACTACAAAAAACTTGAATAATGTTAAATATATGTATTTATAATTCCTAATCATAGAAATAACAAAAACAAAGCAAGTTATAAGATTTTAAGGACTGGTAGAGCCGAAATCAAACAAATTCGAGCAAAATAGGAAGAAACACCCATATTTTACATGCTTTTTCTAATGAACTTGAAAAGGCTTGATTCATGTCAAATATATATATTTATAACTTCCTAAAAAAAGAAATCACAAAAACAAGGATGTTATAAGGTTTTAAGGTCTTGTAGAACCAAAATCAACCAAATTCGGCCTAAATGATAAAAAGCGTTCCCATTTCCTGCTTTCATCTTTCTAAGGAAATTATAAAGGCTTGAATGATGTCAAATATATGTATTAGTAACTGGCTAAGCATAGAAATCACTAAGACAAAGCAAGGTATAAGGTTTTAAGGTCTATTAGAACAGAAATCAAGCGAATTCGGCCATAATGGGAAGAAGCGTTCCCATTTTCTACATGCTGTTTCTAATGAACTTAAAAAGGCTTGATTCATGTCAAACATATGTATTTATAACTTCCTAAGAAAAGAAATCACAAAAACATAGCATGTTATAAGGTTTTAAGGTCTTGTAGAACCAAAATCAAGCAAATTCGACCATAATAGTAAGAAGCATTCCCATTTTATACATGCTCTTTCTAATGAACTTATAAAATAATATATATTATTTTATCGCCTTCGTTTTATTGCTAAAAGTGATTGAACGATTATTAATTCCTTCTAATATTTCTTTTGTATAGAACAAGATGACTTGTTTTCGTTTTTATTTATTAAAACATATTATGTAAATTACTTCAATGACTCTTAATAAATTAGCAACAATTAATAACACAACTTTCTTCTAATGGTAACAAATTAAAATGTGATGTCATTTTAGCAAGAAATAGTAAAACAAGTGTCTATAATAGCAACAACTAGAAATTTTGTTGCCAAACGTTTTGTAAAATGGCATTGCTAAATGACAACAAATAAAAAATCTGTTGTCATCTAGCAACAACAACGAGACGGCTAATTTCTAATAGGAACAACTCAAAAATTTAGTGCCTCAATTTGATTCTAACAAATAAAAAATTAGTTGTCAGAATTTGTTGATATATGGAAACGAGACAAAATTGATGAAATTTAGCAACAACTAGTAAGACAACTTGTTTTCAATAGCAATAAAAAAGAGATATATTGAATCAAATGAAAGTCAAATGCATTCAACAAAGGTAATTGGGTCAAATGAAAGTCAAACACATTGATACAAAGCTTTTTGAATCAAATAAAACTTAAATACATTCAACAAAGCTAATTGAGTCAAATGAAAGTCAAACACATTCAACAACGCTTTTTAAATCAAATGAAAGTCAAATGCATTCAACAAAGACAATTGAGTCAAATGAAAGTCAAACACATTCAAACAAAGCTTTTTGAATCAAATGAAAGTCAAATGCATTCAACAAAGGTAATTGGGTCAAATGAAAGTCAAACACATTGATACAAAGCTTTTTGAATCAAATAAAACTTAAATGCATTCAACAAAGCTAATTGAGTCAAATGATAGTCAAACACATTCAACAACGCTTTCTAAATCAAATGAAAGTCAAATGCATTCAACAAAGACAATCGAGTCAAATGAAAGTCAAACACATTCAAACAAAGCTTTTTGAATCAAATGAAAGTCAAATGCATTCAACAAAGATAATTGAGTCATATGAAAGTCAAACACATTTAAACCAAGCTTTTTGAATCAAAGGGAAGTCTAATGCATTCAACATATCTTTTTAACTCAAATGAAAGTCAAACACATTCAAACAAAGCTTTTTGAATCTAATGAAAGTCAAATGCATTCAACAAAGCTTTTTGACTCAAATGAAAGTCAAACACATTCAAACAAAGCTCTTTGAATCAAATAAAACTCAAATGCATTCAACAAAGCTTATTGAGACAAATGAAAGTCAAATACTTTCAACAAAGCTTTTTGAATCAAATGAATGTAAAATGCAACAACTAGTAATACTACTAATTTCTAATAGGAACAATTCAAAAATTTGTTGCCTCAATTTGTTTCTAAATCGATACAAATAAAAAATTAGTTGATAGAATTTGTTGACATATGAAAACAAGATAAAATTTGAGGAAATCTAGCAACAACTAGTAAAAAACTTGTATTCAAAAGCAACAAAATAGAGATATATTGAATCAAATGAAAGACAAATGCATTCAACAAAGGTAATTGGGTCAAATAAAAGTCAAACACATTCATACAAAGCTTTTTGAATCAAATAAAACTCAAATGCATTCAACCAAGCTAATTGAGTCAAATGAAAGTCAAACACATCAAACAACGCTTTTTGAACCAAATGAAAGTCAAATGCATTCAACAAAGATAATTAAGTCAAATGAAAGTCAAACTCATTCAAACAAAGGTTCTTGAATCAAATAAAGTCAAATGCATTCAACAAAGATTTTTAACTCAAATAAAAGTCAAACACGTTCAAACAAAGCTTTTTAAATCAAATGAAAGTCAAATGTATTCAACAAGGATAATTGAGTCAAATGAAAGTCAAACACATTCATACAAAGCTTTTGGAATCAAATGAAAGTCAAATGCATTCAATAAAGGTAATTGAGTCAAATAAAAGTCAAACACTTTCAAACAAAGTTTTTTGAATCAAATCAAAGATAAATGCATTCATTATAGTTAATTAAGTCAAATGAAAGTCAAACACATTCAAACAATGCTTTTTTAATCAAATGAAAGTCAAATGCATTCAATAAAGCTAAATTGAGTAAAATGAAAGACAAACTCATTCAACAAAGTTTTTTGAACCAAATGAAAGTCAAACACATTCAAACAGAGCTTTTAAAATCAAGTGAAAGTCAAATGCATTCAACGAAGATAATTGAGTCAAATGAAAGTCAAACACATTCATACAAAGCTTTTTTAATCAAATGAAAGTAAAATGCATTCAACAAAGTTAATTGAGTCAAATAAAAGTAAAACACATTCAAACAAAGATTTTTGAATGAAATGAAAGTGAAATGCAATTAACAAAGCTAATTAAGTCAAATGAAAGTCAAAACACATTCAAACAAAGCTTTTAAAATCAAGTGAAAGTCAAATGCATTCAACGAAGATAATTGAGTCAAATTAAAGTAAAAAACATTCAAAAAAAGCTTTTTGAATCAAATGAAAGTCAAATGCATTCAACAAAGCTAATTAAGTCAAATGAAAGTCAAACACATTCAAACAATGCTTTTTGAATCAAACGAAAGTCAAATGCATTCAACAAAGATAATTGACTCAAATGAAAGTCAAACACATTCATACAAAGCTTTTTGAATCAAATGAATGTCAAACACATTCAAACAAAGCATTTTAAATCAAATGAAAGTCAAACGCATTCAACAAAGATAATTGAGTCAAATGAAAGTCAAACACATTCAAACAAAGCTTTTTGAATCAAATTAAATTCAAATGCATTTAATAAAGCTTTTTGACTCAAATGAAAGTCAAACACATTCAAATAAAGCTTTTTAAATCAAATGAAAGTCAAATGCATTCAACAAAGTTTATTGAGTTAAATAAAGTCTAACACATTCAAACAACGCTTTTTAAATCAAATGAAAGTCAAGTGCATTCAACAAATCTAATTGAGTAAAATGAAAGTCAAACTCATTCAACAAAGCTTGTTGAACCAAATGAAAGTGAAACACATTTAAATAAAGGTTTTAAAATCAAATGAAAGTCAAATGCATTCAACAAAGCTAATTGAGTAAAATGAAAATTAAACACATTCAACAAAGCTTTTTGAATCAATTGAAAGTCAAACACAATCAAATAAAGCTTTTTAAATCTAATGAAACTCAAATGCATTCAACGAAGCTAATTGAGTCAAATAAAAGTCAAACACATTCATACAAAGCTTTTTGAATCAATTGAAAGTCAATTGCATTCAAAAAGGATAATTGAGTCAAATGAAAGTCAAAAACATTCAAACAAAGCTTTTTGAATCAAATGAAAGTCAAATGCATTGAACAAAGCTAATTGACTCAAATGAATGTCAAACACATACAAACAAAGCTTTTTATATTAAACGTAATTAAGTAATATGAAAGTCATACACATTCTAACAAAGTCAAATGAAAGTCAAATGCATTCAACAAACATAATTAAGTAATATGAAAGTCATACACATTCTAACAAAGCTAATTGAGTCAAGTGAAAGTCCAACACATTCTATTAAAGCTTTTTGAATCAAATAAAAGTCAAATGCATTCAACAATGATTTTTGACACAAATGAAAGTCAAGCACCTTTAAACAAACCGTTTTGAATCAAATAAAAGTCAAATGCATTCAATAAAGATAATTGTGTCAAATTAAAGTCAAACACTCACATACAAAGCTTTTAGAAACAAATGAAAGTCAAATGCGTTCAACAAAAATAATTGAGTCAAATGAAATTAAAACACATTCAAACAAAGAGTTTTATATCAAATGAAAGTCTAATTCATTCAACAAAGCTAATTGAGTCAATTGAAAGTCAAACACATTCAAACAATACTTTTTGAATCAAATGAAAGTCAAATGCATTCAACAAAGGTAATTGAGTCAAATGAAAGTCAAACACATTCATACAAAGCTTTTTTAATCAAATGAAAGTCTAATGAATTCAACAAAGCTAATTGAGTCAAATGAATGTCAAACACATTCATACAAAACTAATTGAGTTAAATGAAAGTCAAATGTAGTCTACAAAGCTAATTGAGTCAAATGAAAGTCAAACACATTCAAACAATGCTTTTTGAATCAAACTAAAGTCAAATGCATTCAACAAAGCTAATTGAGTAAAATGAAAGTCAAACACATTTAAAGAAAGCTTTTTGTATCAAATGAAAGTAAAATGCATTCAACAAAGCTAATTGAGTCAAATGAAAGTCAAACACATTCAAACATTGGTTTTTGAATCAAATGAAAGACAAATGCATTCAAAAAAGATAATTGAGTCTAATTAAAGTAAAACATATTCATACGAAGCTTTTTGAATCAAATGAAAGTCAAATGCATTCAACTAAGCTAATTGAGTCAAATGAAATTCAAACGCATTCAAACGAAGCTTTTTGAATAAAATGAAAGTAAAATGCATTCAACAAAGGTAATTGAGTCAAATAAAAGTCAAACACATTCAATAAAGCTTGTTGAATTAAATGAAAGTTAAATGTAATTAACAAAGCTAATTGAGTCAAATGAAAGTCAAACACATTATACAAAGCTAATTGAGTCAAATGAAAATTTTGTTTTTGCAAGATGTTGTAAGTCGGTAACCCAGCCTCCCATAATTGCTTTAACTCTTCAATAAGAGGTCGCAAGTACACATCGAGATTCCCTTTAGGATTCTTCGGACCTGGAATTATCAAACTTAGAAACATAAAAGGTTTCTTCATGCACAATTCAGGTGGAAGATTATAAGGAGTTAAAATGACGGGCCAACAAGAATATTGCCTTCCTGTCTTTCCAAACAGTGAAAATCCGTCGGTACAAAAACCTAGTCGGACATTTCTAGGCTCCGCAGCAAAAGAAGGGTACTCTTCATCTAGGTGTTTCCACGCCTCTTCATCACTTGGATGAGACATAAGGCCATGAACTCGAGGATTATCTTTATGCCACCTCATCTGCTCCGCAGTAGATCTTGTTGCATATAATCTTTGTAATCTCGGGCCTACAGGAAAGTAAATAAGAGCACTATGAGGAGAATTGTTGCCACTTTCTCTAAGTGTCTTATAACGACTTTATTTGCAATATAGACATTCTTTGAGATCTTTGTGTTCCTTCCAAAATAGCATAAATCCATTTGGACATACATGAATCTTTTGGTGCAGAAGTTCTGGCCCTTTAAGCAATGTCTTAGTCTTGTAAAAACTATCTTTCATTATGCAAGCAACACCATATATAGCTTTATGTAGAATATTATACTCGAACTTGATGTTTGCCATCCTTGCAGCTGCAGACAGTACAGACAACTTGCAGCCATCATACAATGGCTCTTCCGCTGCCTTCAACATGTCAAAGAACTTCTTGTAACTAGCATGTGGCTCTTCTTCAATATTTTCTAAACCACCTTGTAGTCCAAAGGAATCTAATAGTATGTTTCTATATGGGTTCAATGCATCCTCGGTGGATATGGAACCGCTACTTTGGGATTCTCTTTGGAAGTGCAGTTCACCATGAATAACCCATTAAAAATAGTTAGGCAAAACACCATGCCTATAGAGATGCTCCATAATGGTATCAAGATCTTGATAAGGAATATTTCGACACTGTGCACATGGACATTTCATCACACCATCTATCACGACATTCTCTTGTGTGGTAGCAAATGTAATAAATTCATTGACCTTTTCAGCAAAGGTTGGACTAAGGAATTTTCCTTCTAACCGTTTATACATCCATGCTCGATCCTCCCTCATTATATAGCAGTTTCACTAAAAAATAAATGATACAAAAATCATAGACAAACTAAGTAAAGCACTTAGAAGAATGACATTCTTTTAGGTCATTTAACTATTTAAGGTCATCAAAATGAAAATTATTGTTACCAATTAACATCATATGAGAAGAAGCGTTCCCATTTTCTACACGCTATTTGTAATGAACTTGAAAAGGCTTGATTCATGTCTAATATATGTATTGATAAATTCCTAAGAAAAGAAATCACAAAAAATGCATGTTATAAAGTTTTAAGGTCTTGTAGAACCAAAATCAAGCAAATTCGGCCAAAATGGGAAGAAGCGTTCCTATTTTCTACATGCTCCTTCTAATGAACTTATAAAGCCTTGAATCATGTCAAATATATGTATTTGTAACTTCCTAAGAAAATAAATAACAAAGAGAAAGCAATTAATAAGGTTTTAAGGTCTGATAGAACCGAAATCAAGCAAATTCAGGCAAAATGAGAAGAAGCGTTCTCATTTTCAACATGTACGTTCTGATGAACTTGAAAAGGCTTGAGTCATGTCAAATATATGTATTTACAACTTCCTAAAAAAAGAAATCACAAAAACAATGGATTTTATAAGGTTTAAAGGTCTTGTAGAACCAAAATCAACCAAATTCGGCCCAAATGGGAAGAAGCGTTCCATTTTCTACATGCTCTTTCTAATGAACTTATAAAGGCTTGAATCATGTTACATATATGTATTAGTAACTCCCTTAGCATAGAAATCACTAAGACAAAGCAAGTTATAAGGTTTTAAGGTCCGGTAGAACCGAAATCAAGCGAATTCGGGCAAAATGAGAAGAAGCGTTCCCATTTTCTACATGCTCTTTCTAATGAACTTGAAAAGGCTTGATTTATGTCAAATATATGTATTCATAACTTCCTAAAAAAATAAATCACAAAAAAGGATGTTATAAGGTTTTAAGGTCTTGTAGTACCAAAATCAAGCATATTCGGGCAATATAGTAAGAAGCATTCCCATTTTTTACATACTATTTCTAATGAACTTATAAATGCTTGAATCATGTCAAACATATGGATTTATAACTGCCTAAGAATAGAAATAAAAAAAAGCAAGTTATAAGGTTTTATGGTCTTGTAGTACCGAATCAAGCAAATTCGAGCAACATGGGAAGAAGCATTCCCATTTTCGACATGCTCTTTCTAATGAACATGAAAAGGCCTAAGTCATGTCAAATATATGTATTAATAGCTTCATAACAAAATGAATCACAAAAAAAAGGATGTTATAAGGTTTTAAGGTCTTGTAAAACAAAAATCAAGCATTTTCGGGAAAAATGGTAAGAAGCGTACCCATTTTCTACAAGCTCTTTCTAATAAACTTATAAATGCTTGAGTGATGGGAAGGAGAACGGTAGGTCGTTGGGCTACCACCCCACCCTATCAAACAAAATTTGTAACTTAACAAACCCCTATTTAGCGTAGTGGTAAGTCAAGGTCGAACCCAAGGGAATGGAGATCAAATGCACGATGCCTAAATCAAGCTATTTCGAAGTCAAGAAGGGGTTTGAGGTAGAACTAAGGCTAAAGTAGGTGATGCAAAAGCTTATATGAAATCAATCTAAAACACTAGCGCAATGGATCCACATGCAATAGTAATGGAAACGGTAATTTGGGAGGTTAAACCGACTAAGTCAAGTGATATGAAGGAAGAACATCATGTATCCAAAAGAGCATACTAAGATGGTTCACCTAGAGGTCTAACTAGCGTCAACTACGCTAAACACTACCTAGGGAACGTCACAAAGCACCTCAATCGTGAAATTGCAAGTTTACTAATCAATGGTCCGTATCATAGCAAGCTTACAATGCAATCTAGTGTATTAATCAAAGATGGCCAAACCTCAATTAATCACACACATGCACATGAAATATCAACCAAATTTAATCATATCATCAACTCTATCAATTATCCCCAAATTACACTAATCCATCATTCATACATGCTTCACCATTTCCCTAGCTAGGAAACTACTCACTAGCCATAGGAATTAAGATCAAAACTACAACAATCATCAATTTCATCATCAACATAATTGAAATCAAAGATTAAACCAACAATCAATCAAAATCAATCAAAATTCAATCAATAACCAAATCAATCATCAATAACATGGAAAAACTAATGAAATCAACTAAAATCAAACTTGTATTGAAATCAAGAAGAAGATCTTTACAAAACTTTGATCTAAAGATCAAATACAATGAGGAATCCTTGAGCAATCACCAAAAATCATGAGTTTCTCTCTCTAAAGTTCTTGAGTTTCTCACTCTAAAATTCTCCCAAAAACTAACTATCAAATTCAATCTAAAACTAACTTCCTAAAAATAGGTAGAAATAACTATATATACAAAGAGGAGGTCGGTAATGACGCCCAAAAATAGACCCTCGTAAGTGCGGGCGCTCGGAGGAGAGAGAATGGCGCGCACGGGACACACCCAGACTGGTGCGCCCGCACGCACCTGGTGTGCGGCCGCACACGACCAATGTGCGGCCGCACACTCCCTTGGTGCGCCCGCACCTGGCTGGGTCTTTCCCCCTTCTTCTCTTTGTCCTAGCTCAAGTGGTGCACACATCCAGGATGATGATGATGGAGGACAAAGTAGGCAGGAACTTTCTTGAATTTCTTGAAGAGTATAAGCCATGAGGGAGGCATAAACAAAGCCTTGAAACTTGCCCCTTGGATCCACCTTTGATTTGGAGCTTCTTGTACCTTCTTTAGGCATAAAAACAATGAAAACTCGTAGAGAGGAAGCTTGGGAATTCTTGGACAATCAATTACCACCTACAAACAAAAGATAAAAGGCAAGTAAAAGAGAAAAATAACAAGTAAACTAGAAAAAAGCATGAAATAGAGAAACTAACTACAAAAAGCATAAAATGAAGAAAACAAGAATAAAACTAAGGAAAACTAAAGAAAAGAGAGAAAAAGAAATAAAAATCATCCAAAAAGTAACTAAATGAGTGCCAAAAATGTCACTCATCAAATTCCCCCAAGCTAAACTTTTGCTCGTCCTCGAGCAAAACAAAGCAAGAAAAAGAGAAGATGAAAATTTTATTGAAAACGAAAAAGAAAGACTCAAGATAAGAATATACACTAAAACTCATTGTCGTAGGAATCACGGTTGTTTTTAGCTACAACAAGCCCTTTAAACCCCAAAGTCGCCTATGAGGACGAGTGAGGTCTCGTAAGGGTATCCTAAGAGTTTGACCCATAACTCTCCACCAAACATCAATGAGGCAAACCATAAAATTAAAAGAAAGAAAATGAAAATAAAAACAAACCTTTGCGAAATGAATCAACATAAAGACTATAATGTAAGTGAATGACAATCTTTCTCAAGTAGTTAAGGTATGCACGTTTCAAGATATCCAAAGTTGATTGAAACATAGGGTATGCTAGGCATAGGAACTAGTTGTCACAATTCACTTTCATCCCAAACAATCTTACCACGTTCTTCCCACTAGTCTCAAATCTCCCCTTAGTGAGTGTCCCAATGATTCCTCGAAGGAACCGGAAAAGAATTATTTTAAGGCTACTCGATAATCTTGACTATGCATCCCCTTTCCTTAGGCAATAACCCATGATGCCCTCCCCCGAATAGTGACTCAACTATCTAGGTCGAAAGGTCTTTCCCCAAGGTTGTAACGTAAGGCATAAAGGGTGAAGGTAGGCTAAAATTTAAAAATTTGGTGATTTTCCTAAAAAGTGAAGCAAAAGGGTGATCAATCCGTAACACCACAATCAAGAAATTACCAAACAAAAACAACACCCCCAAGCTTACTTGAAGCTATACTCACAAAAATATATACAATAAGCGTACACGCTTTCCCCCCAAGCAAAAATGGAGTATTATCCTCAATGCTTAGTAGGAGAAAAGAATAAATCAAAATATTTTTGAATATTTCACTTTTCATTTTTTTTTTTTTTGTGTTTTTATATTGTAATTGCAAAGTCCTTGCCTTTTGCTAAATTCGGACGGCTTTTCCTAAATGCAAATTATTAGTCCATGCCTTTTGAGAAGTAGGATGGCTCTTCCAAATATATTTGCCATTATTCACAAAAAGGATGAAATCTCAAACTTGCTTTCATCAAAAACCAAAATTCCAACTTAACCACCACAAACTTCATCTCAAATGATCATATTGCTACACAAAAATCAAGAAAAGTAGAAAATGAAACAAAAGGTCAAATAACTAAAGATGTGGCTTGAAAAGAAGGGATAAGGCTCAAATGGGTGCAAGAAGGCAAATGTAAACCCAAAAATAAAGAAAATAACAAAATATAGAAAAAATGAAAAATACCACCCCGAAAAATGTGCCTTTGTCCTTCCTAGATAGTTCGGTCTCGTGTTTGAGAATCATACATCAAGCTTTATTAGATTAGGTTTGCATAGTCAAGGATGTGGCAAAAACTCACTAGTGGTGCCAAATCAACTATAGGAAGCAACTACCAACATACCACAAACAAGTAGAATCCGGCTTCATGATCCTCTTAGTTCAAACCAACTACCCTAGCATACACTATCCTAGAGTCAACCGAACATAATCTCAAACCGTGCATACCTTTACAACCTAGGAAGAAAGTCACGCAAAAGACAAGTCCAATGTACAAGGTTCATCCCATAAGAAAAGAAATGAAAAACAATGCCTCAAAATCTCATCAAAAATAAGAAGAAAATTAAAGGAAAGTAAGAGAAAAAGGTAAAATAAAAGAGAGTAAAAGAAAAGGAACGGAGACATAGAAAAGGAAAACATAGGAGAAAAGCATGCAAAGAACTAGAAAGCATGTTAAACACATAAAATTCCCAATCGACAAACAAGTGATCGATAGACAACAAAGTCACCGATCCCAAACACATTACGTGTTAACAAGCATCCATCCTCGAACCATTCAACTTCTCCTAAACTAATCCTATCCTATGCAACCAAGGAAAATAAAGAGAAAATAAGAAAGGTCTCACCGAGATTCCAAGCTTAGCAAAAATAAGTGAAGCGATTATAAACCACCTCGTAGCATGCCATATCGATAAGCTCTTGAAGGAACCAAGTGAGAGAAAGAAATAAAAGAAACTATGAACAAAGAAAATGGTTAGTAACTTCAAAACAAATAAAAGAAAACAACAAATAAAAGGAAAATAAACTAAGCAAGAAGTATATACAACTAAAGGAAAGAAAAGCTAAACTAACCAAAGAATAGAAAGAATAAAAGAAATAAAGTCTAGACTAACTAAAGAACTACTCTAAACTACAAGATTTGGATTTAAGGGATTTGGATTAAGGGATTTGGATATAAGGGATCATCAACAACAACATGCCAAGCAAAACATCGCCATAAACAACAAACATCCAAGCAAATTGGGCAAACAAGCTAGCTACAAGAAAAGTAGCCTAGAGATCAAGAAAATGAGGAAACCAAAAAGAGGAATGAAAATAAACATGCAAGCAACTAAGATATGTATACAACAACAAAATGGTCACCGAGCAAGTTATTAGTTCCCCCAAGCTAGATAGAAAATACATCTCAACATCCCGATCAAAACAAAGCAAGCATAAAAAATATAAGGGATGGAGGTAAAAAGCATGAGAAGCTAAAGGGAACTAATAACTACTACCATCACCACCACCACTCCCACTTGGCCCGGCCCCATCGGGGTCTCTGTTGTGCTCGGGGTCATCGAATGGATGAGGGTAAGGCTCCCATCCTCCGGTGTACCCCTCGGGCCACCCATAATGCCCCTTGAAAAGGTCTTGTTGCCAAGGAGCAAGAGGGGTGAAGTTATCGGGCAAAGTGAGTTCAAAGGGGTGGTTGGGATGGACATGGGGTAGTTAGGGTCCCCCCTATAGTCACTACCACCCGGAGCCTTGTAATCATAGTTACCATGCTCGTCCGGGTAATAGTGACGCTCAGTGTCGGGGTTAGAAGGCCCCGACCAATAAGGATGCCCAAACGAAGGTAGAGGACCTTGTTGGGGCGGGAAATACGGATAGTTAACCGGGGGAGTAATGTTCCCACGGTTAACTTCCGCCTCATAAATTTGTTGTTGTTGTATAAACATACCTTGTTGCATCTCTTGAATACCTCTTATTTGGTTATAGATGGCCCCAAAGTCTTGATCGTACATGCCATCCACGTGGATTTTCAATCCACACATTTGCTCACTAAGAGCCCTCAAATCTGCATTGGCGAAAGCATGTTGCCCTTGCTCTTGCTCTTGCTCTTGAGGAGCTTGTTGTTGTGGAGAATAATGTTGTTGTTGTTCTTGATCTTGTTGTTCTTCTTCATCATCTTCTTCCTCATCCTCCTCGGAGTCAAAGTTGGGATGCCAGAAGGACTTGGGAACATGCCACACATTGTTGGCAATCCTAGCCAAAGAAGTCAAGCTAGGGTTAGGCAAGTAGCACCAATGCTCGTTGCCACGAAGCCACTCATATCTCCCTTCACTAAAGCCCTTGGAGATAAATTGGATTTGACCCAATTGTTGCATATCGAGGTAGATAGAAGCTGCATCCCCGATCTCCTTACAAAATGGGAGATAATCATTGAGGCGAAGGCAAGTCAATAACCTAGTTACCATACCCCACATGGGATCTCTCCCGTCCTCCTTTTGCGAAGTTCCAAGCACTATTGGGCAAAGATATAGCCCAAGTTCAACCGGCCCACATACTCCGGGCGAGTAGACAACCAAAGGACCTTGAGCTCCAATTTACTCAACTTCCCCATTTCTTTCTTGGGGAACAAAACATAGCCCAAAAGTCGGTGTACAACCCTAAGGCAAGGTTGGTACACCTCTGAGATCTTAGCCCTGTTGGTGATAAACTCATTACCACCGGAGATGTCTTCCCACCATGAGTTTTGATCATACTCCGGGAAGATGAAGTGTTCAACGTTGACAATATCCCCATGGGGATCTATCCAAAGCGGCGTTGAACTCTTCCAAAGATTGGTCAAAGATGTGGTTGAACAATTGGAAACGCACCCTATATACCACTCCTACGGGTACAAGCTCTAAGGTAGCCGAGAACTCCAAAGTAGGCTCCTCATAGGTGCGGTAGGCATCGGTGATGAAAGAACCCAATCTGAGATTTAAAAGCAACGACCGCACATCATTATCAATACCCAACTTCAGCATATCGGGTTGGAAGTAATGGCGGGTTTGTTTTAGGATTCTTTCATCTTTCAGGTTTTGGTAGAAGGTCTTTTGTTTATTGGTGAAGTTTTTCTTTTTGGGAAGAGAGGTTGGGGGTTGTGTTTGAGTGGAGGAAGGGTTGGAAGTACTAGGCCTAGAAGATGTACTAGGCCTAGAGGAAGTACTTGGGCGAGGAGGTTCATCGATGCTAACATCGGTTTTCCGCTTCTTGGTGAGTTTCTTGAGGTATTTAGACATTTTGAGAGGCTAAGAAGATCACCAACAACCAACAAGTAGCAAAACCAATGAACCAAGAACACCACACCCAAATTCACCACTTACTACCAAAATCACCAAACTCCAAATTCACAATTCTTTTCAATCAAACCAATTCCAAACCAATCAACAATACCAATGATCCAAGAAAAACTCCTTTTCAACAATCCAAGAGCAACCACAAGACCAATACCAAAATCACCATATACTACCAATGTTCCAAAAATTCAACTCATAAGATTTCAACCAAAAATGATGAGAATCACTACAAAATCAACAAACAACACAATGTTATGCAAAATCAATCAACAAACATCACCAAATCACAACCAAAATCAAGATCAAGCATCAAAAATCACAAAATCAATACTACATTATTCATGCTCATACAAATTTGTAATCCATGCAAATTTATGATATAAATGGCAAAATTAAAGCAAGGATTAGTGATTATACCATAAAAGAAGCAAGATTAACCAATTTGAGCAAGCAATTTGAACTCCTAACAAAAGCCCCAATTTCCGGCCACCAAGAGTAGGAGAGAGAGGTGAGTGAAATTTGGGTCAACTTGTAAGGAATTTGTAGTGTAATAAGGTTTGTAAGTGATTTTGAGTGAAAATGTAGTGATTTTAGTGAGGATTTGAGTGATTTTTGATGGTGAATAAGGGAGGAAGAAGTGCGCACAAGAGGGTTTTGAAAGGGGAAGCCGTGAGGTTGAAGATGAAGGAAATGTTGAAATGAAGGGAGGAAAAAGGAGGAAGAAGGATATAGTGCACGTCCAGCAGCGTGCGGCCGCACAGAACTGGTGTGCGCCCGCACACGCGAGCTGTGCGCCCGCACCAGCAAGCTGTGCGCCCGCACCAGCCTCGTGTGCGGCCGCACACCCCTGTGCGTCTCCCTTCCTTCTTTTTTCTCGAAAAATTGATACTTACTGCCTATTTTGGTGCGCACATGAATCATGATGGTGATGAGGAACAACATAGGCAGTAGCTAAAATCATTTTCAAATCCCTCAAAGTTGAAAATTCATGTGCACACCACAAAAATTCACTAAGTATCAATTTCCTCCAACATTTAAAACATGAATTTCCTATCTTACCTCTCTAAAATTCTTACCCTTTTACCTCAAATTTCGACTAGAATCGAACAAAATATGATTTGTGCCATGAACACCTTCTATTCATCATGCATACTTGTTGAATTCCAATCCCGCAAAAGGACATCCTAAAAATCCAAATAAGTAGAAAAGTAAAAGAAAAGACAAAGTAATAAAAGAAACAAAATTGAGAAAATTCAAAAATCAAATAGAAAGGTTAGAAACTCCGGGTTGCCTCCCAAGAAGCGCTTGCTTAAGGTCCTAAGCTCGACCCTTCCTCCTAATCATGGAGGATCAAAGAACACCACCTTCTTCAAGGTGGTCGATAGAGCAAAATCTTCTTCAACTTTGAGCAACTTCTCATCGTTGCTTAATGAAACTTTCACAAAATTCTTTTCAAATTCTTCTTTTTCATTTCTCAATTTCTTCCTTTTCCTTGCTTTCTTCGAGTCACGGGCCTTTTTCTTCGGCTTGACTTCAACATCTTTAGTCATGGAAGCTTTCTCTTCATCTTGAGGATTAAGCTTGAACCAATTTGGAAACTCAATTTCTTTCTCATCCCTTGGCTTTTGAATCACAAATTCCTCTTCACTAACATCATTAAGACTTCCACAAACATCATCAACAATCTCAAAAACATTGTTAGTAGAAGAATCAATCATGCACATACCATCAATGGAACGAGAAAGACTAGCACATGCGATATCTTGCACACAAGATTTGGATTCATGCATTGGTTTCAACTTAAAACTCTCTTCTAATTTTCCACACCTCAAAGTGATTTGACCTCCTTTTACATCTATTAAAGCTCCCGAGGTAGCTAAGAAAGGCCTCCCTAAAATGATTGGAATATGTTCATCCTCCTCAATCTCTAAAACAACAAAATCCACGGGAAAGACAAACTCTCCAATCCTTAAAGGAACATCATCAATTCTTCCCTTAGGAAGCTTAATAGATCGATCGGCCAATTGAAGTGTTATATTAGATGGTTGAAGCTCACCTAGATCAAGCCTTTTGAAGACCGAAAAGGGCATAATACTCACACTAGCCCCTAGATCACACAAAGCATTTTCAAAAACCATTTTCTTAATTTGACAAGGGATTGAAAAATTCCCCGGATCTTCCATCTTCTTCGGGAATTCACCATGGATAAGAGCACTAAAGCACTTCCCTCCTTCCACCGAACTACCCTCATCAAAATCTTCCTTCTCCTCTAAGATCTCCTTAAGGAACTTAGAGTACTTAGGCATGTCGGGAATTGGCTCGGTAGAGGGTGTAGAATCATGAACATCCTTAAGAACTTCAAGGAACTTCCCAAATTGCTCATCCATTTTGAATCTCAAATATTATTGGGGATATGGTAGATCGGGAAATCTCTCTACCTCACTCATCTTTTCAACAACACACTCTTCTCTTTTGTCAACTTCACAATAGATTTCCTTAGACTCAACCCTCTCCACTTCATTCTCCTTAGCACCACTCTCATCTCTTAGCACCACTCTCAAATTAAAGTCAAATGCATTCAACAAAGCTTTTTGACTTAAATGAAAGTCAAACATATTCTAACAAAGCTTTTTGAATCAAATGAAAATGAAATACATTCAATAAACATAATTGACTCAAATGATAATCAAACACATTCATACAAAGCTTTTTGAATCAAATGAAAGTCAAACGCATTCAACAAAGATAATTGAGTCAAATGAAAGTCAAACACAATAAAAAATCCTTTTTGAATCAAATGAAAGTAAAATGCATTCAACAAAGATAATTTAGTCAAATGAAAGTTAAACATATTCATACGAAGCTTTTTGAATCAAATGAATGTCAAACACATTTAAAAAAAGCTTCTAACCAAATAAAATTTAAATGCATTTAACAATGACATTTTAGTCAAATCAAAATAAAACACATTCAATAAAGCTTTTTGAATCAAATGAAAGTGAAATACATTCAATAAACATAATTGACTCAAATGATAATCAAACACATTCATACAAAGCTTTTTGAATCAAATGAAAGTCAAACGCATTCAACAAAGATAATTGAGTCAAATGAAAGTCAAACACAATAAAAAATACTTTTTGAATCAAATGAAAGTAAAATGCATTCAACAAAGATAATTTAGTCAAATGAAAGTTAAACACATTCATACGAAGCTTTTTGAATCAAATGAATGTCAAACACATTTAAACAAAGCTTCTAACCAAATAAAATTTAAATGCATTTAACAATGACATTTTAGTCAAATCAAAATAAAACACATTCAAACAAAGCTTTTTGAGTTAAATGAAAGTCAAATGCATTCAACAAAGCTTTTTGACTAAACTGAAAATCAAACACATTCAAACAAAGCTTTTTAAATCAAATTAAAGTAAAATGAATTTAACAAAGATAATTGTGTCAAATGAAAGTCAAACACATTCAAACAAAACTTTATAAATTAAATGAAAGTCAAATGCATTCAATAAAGATATTTGAGTTAAATGAAAGTCAAACTCATTCATACCAAGCTTTTTAGTCGAATGCATTCAACAAAGCTCTTTGACTCTAATGAAAGTCCAATAAATTCAAACAAAGCTTTATGAATCAAATGAAAGTCAAATGCATTCAATAAAGATAATTAAGTCAAATGAAAGTCAAACACATTAATACAAAGCTTTTTGAATCAATTAAAAGTCGAATGGATTCAACAAAGATAACTGAGTGATATAAAAGTCAAACACACTCAAACAAAGCTTTTTAAATCAAATGAAAGTCAAATGCATTCAACAAAGCTAATTAAGTTAAATGAAAGTCAAACACATTCAAACAAAGTTTTTTGAATCAAATGAAAGTCAAATGCATTCAACAAAGCTAATTGAGTCAAATGAAAGTCAAACATTCAACAACGCTTTTTAAATTAAATGAAAGTCAAATGCATTCAACAAAGCTAATTGAGTCAAATGAAAGTCAAACACACTCAAACAAAACTTTTCGAATAAAATGAAAGTAAAATGCAATTAACAAAGCTAATTGAATTAAGTGAAAGTCAAACACATTCAAACAAAGCTTTTCGAATTAAATGAAAGTGAAATGCAACTAACAAAGCTAATTGAGTCAAATGAAAATCAAACACATTCATACAAAGCTAATTGAGTTAAACGAAAGTCAAATGTATTCTAAAAAGCTAATTGAGTAAAATGGAAGACAAACCCATTCAAATAAACCTTTTTGAATCAAAGGAAAGTCAAGTGCATTTAACAAAGATATTTGAGTCAAATGAAAGTCAAACACATTTATACAAAGCTTTTTAATCAAATGAATATCAAACACATTCAACAAACCTTCTTAAATTTAATGAAAGTGAAATGCAATTCACAAATCTAATTGAGTAAAATGAAAGACAAACACATTTATAAAAAGCTAATTGAGTCAAAAGAAAGTCAAATGCATTCAACAAAGATAATTGAGCCAAATGAAAGTCAAACACATTCAAACAAAGCTTTTTGAATCAAAAGAAAGTCAAACGCATTCAACAAAGATAATTGCTTCAAATGAAAGTCAAACACATTCAAACAAAGCTTTTTGAATCAAATCAAAGTAAAATGCATTCAACAAAGATAATCACATGAAAGTTAAATGCATTCAACAAAGATAATTGAGTCAAATGAAAGTCAAATACATTAAAACAAAGCTTTTTGAGTCAAATTAAATTCAAATGCATTTAACAAAGCTTTTTGACTCTAATGAAAGTTAAACATATTCAAACAAAGCTTTTTGAATCAAATGAAAGTCAAATGCATTCAATAAAGATAATTGACTCAAATAAAAGTCAAACACATTCATTCAAAGCTTTTTTAATTAAATGAAAGTCAAAAGCATTCAACAAAGATAATTAGGTCAAATGAAAGTCAAACACATTCAAACAAAGATTTTTGAATCAAATGAAAGTCAATTGCATTCAAAAAAGATAGTTGAGTGAAATGAAAGTCAAACACGTTAAAACAAAGCTTTTTGAGTCAAATGAAAGTTAAATGCATTCAACAAAGCTTTTTGACTCAAATGAAAGTTAAACATATTCAAACAAAGCTTTTTGAATCAAATGAAAGTCAAATGCATTCAATAAAGATAATTGACTCAAATGAAAGTCAAACATATTAAAAAAAAAGCTTTTTGAATCAAATTAAAGTCAAATGCATTCAACAAAGCTTTTTAAATCAAATGAAAGTTAAACATATTCAAACAAAGTTTTTTTTGATCTAATGAAAGTCAAATGCATTCAACAAAGGTAATTGAATGAAATGAAAGTCAAACACATTCAAACAAAGCTTTTTGAATCAAATGAAAGTCAAATGCATTCAACAAAGATATTTAAGTCAAAGGTAAGTCAAACACATTCATACAAAGTTTGTAGGATCTAATGAAAGTAAAATGCATACAACAAAGATAATTGAGCGAAATGAAAGTCAAACACCTTTAAACAAAGCTTTTTGAAAATCAAATGCATTCAACAAAGATAATTGAGTCAAATGAAAGTCAAACGTATTCAAATAAAGCTTTTTGAATCAAAAGAAAGTCAAATGCATTTAACAAAGATAATTGAGTCAAATGAAAGTCAAACGTATTCAAACAAAGCTTTTGAATCAAATGAAAGTCAACTGCATTCAATAAAGATAATTGACTTTAATGAAAGTCAAACACATTCATACAAAGCTTTTTGAATTAAATGAAAGTCAAACACATTCAACAAAGATAATTAAGTCAAATGAAAGTCAAACACACTCTAACAAAGCTTTTTGAATCAAATGAAAGTCAAATGCATTCAACAAAGCTAATTAAGTAAAATGAAAGTCAAACATATTCCAAAAAAGCTTTTTGAATCAAATGAAAGTAAAATGCATTCAACAAAGTTAATTGAGTCAAATAAACGTCAACTACATTCAAACAAATCGTTTTGAATTAAATGAAAATGAAATGCAATTAACAAAGCTAATTGAGTCAAACGAAATTTTATCATATTTTTACAAAGCTTTTTGAATCAAGAGAAAGTCAAATACATTCAACAAAGATAATTGAGTTAAATAAAAGTTGAACACATTCAAACAAAGCTTTTTGAATCAAATGAAAGTCAAATGCATTCAACAAACCTTTTTTACTCAAATAAAAGTCAAACACATTTAAACAAAGCTTTTTTAATCAAATGAGAGTCAAATGCATTCAATAAAAATAATTGAGTCAAATGAAATTAAAACACATTCAAACAAAGCGTTTTATATCAAATGAAAGTCTAATGCATTCAACAAAGCTAATTGAGTCAATTGAAAGCCAAACACATTCAAACAATACTTTTTGAATCAAATGAAAGTCAAATGAATTCAACAAAGGTAATTGAGTCAAATGAAAGTCAAACACATTCAAACAAAGCTTTTTCAATCAAATGAAAGTGAAACACATTCAAACAAAGCTTTTTGAATTAAATGAAAGTGAAATGCAATTAACAAAGCTAATTGAGTCAAATGAATGTCAAACACATTCATACAAAGCTAATTGAGTTAAATGAAAGTCAAATGCAGTCTACAAAGCTAATTGAGTCAAATGAAAGTCAAACACATTCAAACAATGATTTTTGAATCAAACTAAAGTCAAATGCATTCAACAATGCTAATTGAGTAGAATGAAAGTCAAACACATTGAAAGAAAGCTTTTTGTATCAAATGAAAGTAAAATGCATTCAACAAAGCTAATTGAGTCAAATGAAAGTCAAACACATTCAAACATTGGTTTTTGAATCAAATGAAAGACAAATGCATTCAAGAAAGATAATTGAGTCTAATGAAAGTAAAACATATTCATACAAATCTTTTTGAATCGAATGAAAGTCAAATGCATTCAACTAAGCTAATTGAGTCAAATGAAATTCAAACGCATTCAAACGAAGCTTTTTGAATCAAATGAAAGTAAAATGCATTCAACAAAGGTAATTGAGTCAAATAAAAGTCAAACACATTCAACAAAGCTTGTTGAATTAAATGAAAGTTAAATGTAATTAACAAAGCTAATTGAGTCAAATGAAAGTCAAACACATTATACAAAGCTAATTGAGTCAAATGAAAATTTTGTTTTTGCGAGATGTTGTAAGTCGGTAACCCAGCCTCCCATAATAGCTTGGACTCTTCAATAAGAGGTCGCAAGTACACATCGAGATTCCCTTTAGGATTCTTCGGACCTGGAATTATCAAACTTAGAAACATAAAAGGTTTCTTCATGCACAATTCAGGTGTAAGATTATAAGGAGTTAAAATGACGGGCCAACAAGAATATTGCCTTCCTGTCTTTCCAAATGGTGAAAATCCGTCGGTACAAAGACCTAGTCGGACATTTCTAGGCTCCGCAGCAAAAGAAGGGTACTCTTCATCTAGGTGTTTCCACGCCTCTTCATCACTTGGATGAGACATAAGGCCATGAACTCGAGGATTATCTTTATGCCACCTCATCTGCTCCGCAGTAGATCTTGTTGCATATAATCTTTGTAATCTCGGGCCTACAGGAAAGTAAATAAGAGCACTATGAGGAGAATTGTTGCCACTTTCTCTAAGTGTCTTATAACGACTTCCTTTGCAATATAGACATTCTTTGAGATCTTTGTGTTCCTTCCAAAATAGCATAAATCCATTTGGACATACATGAATCTTTTGGTGCGGAAGTTCTTGCCCTTTAAGCAATGTCTTAGTCTTGTAAAAACTATCTTTCATTATGGAAGCAACACCATCTATAGCTTTATGCGGAATATTATACTCGGACTTGATGTTTGCCATCCTTGTAGCTGCCGACAATACAGACAACTTGCAGCCATCATACAATGGCTCTTCCGCTGCCTTCAACATGTCAAAGAACTTCTTGTAACTAGCATGTGGCTCTTCTTCAATATTTTCTAAACCACCTTCTAGTCCAAAGGCATCTAATACCATGTTTCTATATGGGTTCAATGCATTCTCGGTGGATATGGAACTGCTACTTTGGGATTCTCTTTCGAAGTACAGTTCACCATGAAAAACCCATTGGAAATAGTTAGGCAAAAAACCATGCCTAAAGAGATGCTCCATAAAGGTATCAAGATCTTGATAAGGAATATTTCGACACTGTGCACATGGAAATTTCATCACACCATCTATCACGACATTCTCTTGTGTGGTAGCAAATGTAATAAATTCATTGACCTTTTCAGAAAAGGTTTGACTAAGGAATTTTCCTTCTAACCGTTTATACATCCATGCTCGATCCTCCCTCATTATATAGCAGTTTCACTAAAAAATAAATGATACAAAAAGCGTAGACAAACTAAGTAAAGCACTTAGAAGAATGACATTCTTTTAGGTCATTTAACTATTTAAGGTCATCAAAATGAAAATTATTGTTACCAATTAACATCATATGAGAAGAAGCGTTCCCATTATCTACACACTATTTCTAATGAACTTGAAAAGGCTTGATTCATGTCTAATATATGTATTTATAAATTCCTAAGAAAAGAAATCACAAAAAATTCATGTTATAAAGTTTTAAGGTCTTGTAGAACCAAAATCAAGCAAATTCGGCCAAAATGGGAAGAAGCGTTCCTATTTTCTACATGCTCCTTCTAATGAACTTATAAAGGCTTGAATCATGTTAAATATATGTATTTGTAACTTCCTAAGAAAATAAATAACAAAGAGAAAGCAATTAATAAGGTTTTAAGGTCTGATAGAACCGAAATCAAGCAAATTCAGGCAAAATGAGAAGAAGCGTTCTCATTTTGAACATGTACGTTCTAATGAACTTGAAAAGGCTTGAGTCATGTCAAATATATGTATTTATAACTTCCTAAAAAATGAAATCACAAAAACAATGGATTTTATAAGGTTTAAAGATCTTGTAGAACCAAAATCAACCAAATTCGGCCCAAATGGGAAGAAGCGTTCCCATTTTCTACATGCTCTTTCTAATGAACTTATAAAGGCTTGAATCATGTTACATATATGTATTAGTAACTCCCTTAGCATAGAAATCACTAAGACAAAGCAAGTTATAAGGTTTTAAGGTCCGGTAGAACCGAAATCAAGCGAATTCGGGCAAAATGAGAAGAAGCGTTCCCATTTTCTACATGCTCTTTCTAATGAACTTGAAAAGGCTTGATTTATGTCAAATATATGTATTCATAACTTCCTAAAAAAATAAATCACAAAAAAGGATGTTATAAGGTTTTAAGGTCTTGTAGTACCAAAATCAAGCATATTCGGGCAAAATAGTAAGAAGCATTCCCATTTTATACATACTATTTCTAATGAACTTATAAATGCTTGAATCATGTCAAATATATGGATTTATAACTGCCTAAGAATAGAAATAAAAAAACAGCAATTTATAAGGTTTTATGGTCTTGTAGTACCGAATCAAGCAAATTCGAGCAACATGGGAAGAAGCATTCCCATTTTCGACATGCTCTTTCTAATGAACATGAAAAGGCCCGAGTCATGTCAAATATATGTATTAATAGCTTCATAACAAAATGAATCACAAAAAAAAGGATGTTATAAGGTTTTAAGATCTTGTAGAACCAAAATCAAGCATTTTCGGGAGAAATGGTAAGAAGCGTACCCATTTTCTACAAGCTCTTTCTAATAAACTTATAAATGCTTGAGTGATCATACAATGGATTTTATAAGGTTTAAAGGTCTTGTAGAACCAAAATCAACCAAATTCGGCCCAAATGGGAAAAAGCGTTCCCATTTTCTACATGCTCTTTCGAATGAACTTATAAAGGCTTGAATCATGTTACATATATGTATTAGTAACTCCCTTAGCATAGAATTCACTAAGACAAAGCAAGTTATAAGGTTTTAAGGTTCGGTAGAACCGAAATCAAACGAATTCGGGCAAAATGAGAAGAAGCGTTCCCATTTTCTACATGCTCTTTCTAATGAACTTGAAAAGGCTTGATTTATGTCAAATATATGTATTCATAACTTCCTTAAAAAATAAATCACAAAAACGGATGTTATAAGGTTTTAAGGTCTTGTAGTACCAAAATCAAGCATATTCGGGCAAAATAGTAAGAAGCATTACCATTTTCTACATACTATTTCTAATGAACTTATAAATGCTTGAATCATGTCAAATATATGGATTTATAACTGCATAAGAATAGAAATAAAAAAAAAGCAAGTTATAAGGTTTTATGGTCTTGTAGTACCGAATCAAGCAAATTCGAGCAACATAGGAAGAAGCATTCCCATTTTCGACATGCTCTTTCTAATGAACATGAAAAGGCCTGAGTCATGTCAAATATATGTATTAATAGCTTCATAACAAAATGAATAACAAAAAAAAGGATGTTATAAGGTTTTAAGGTCTTGTAGAACCAAAATCAAGCATTTTCGGGCAAAATGCTAAGAAGCGTACCCATTTTCTACATGCTCTTTCTAAAAAACTTATAAATGCTTGAGTCATGTCAAATATATTTTTTTGTAAATTCCTAAGCATAGAAATCACAAAAACAAAGCAAGTTATAAGTTTTTAAGGTCTGGTAGAACCGAAATCAAGCAAATCAAGGCAAAATGAGAAGAAGCGTTCTCATTTTCTACATGCACTTACTAATGAACTTGAAAAGGCTTGAGTCATGTCAAATATATGTATTTATAACTTCCTAACAAAAGAAACCTCAAAAACAATGGATTTTATAAGGTTTAAAGGTCTTGTAGAACCAAAATTAACCAAATTTGGCCCAAATGGGAAGAAGCGTTCCTATTTTCTACATGCTCTTTCTAATGAATTTATAAAGGCTTGAATCATGTTACATATATGTATTAGTAACTCCCTAAGCATAGAAATCACTAAGACAAAGCAAGTTATAAGGTTTTAAGGTCCGGTAGAACCGAAATCAACCGAATTCGAGCAAAATGAGAAGAAGCGTTCCCATTTTCTACATGCTCTTTTTAATGAACTTGAAAAGGCTTGATTTATGTCAAATATATGTATTCATAACTTCCTAAAAAAAGAAATCACAAAAATAAGGATGTTATAAGGTTTTAAGGTCTTGTAGTACCAAAATCAAGCATATTCGGGCAAAATAGTAAGAACCATTCCCATTTTATACATACACTTTCTAATGAACATATAAATGCTTGAATCATGTTAAATATATGGATTTATAACTGCCTAAGAATAGAAATAAAAAAAAAGCAAGTTATAAGGTTTTATGGTCTTGTAGAACCGAATCAAGCAAACTCGAGCAACATGGGAAGAAGCATTCCCATTTTCGACATGCTCTTTCTAATGAACATGAAAAGGTTTGAATCATGTCAAATATATGTATTTATAACTTCATAACAAAATGAATCACAAAAAAAAAGGATGTTATAAGGTATTAAGGTCTTGTAGAACCAAAATCAAGCATTTTCGGTAAAAATGGTAAGAAGCGTACCCATTTTCTACATGCTCTTTCTAAAAAACTTATAAATGCTTGAGTCATGTCAAATATATTTTTTTGTAAATTCCTAAGCATAGAAATCACAAAAAAAAACGCAAGTTATAAGGTTTTAAGGTCTGGTAGAACCGAAATCAAGCAAATTAAGGCAAAATGAGAAGCGTTCCAATTTTCAACACACTCTTTCTAATGAACTTGAAAAGTTTTGATTCATGTGTAATATATGTATTTATAACTTCCTAAGAAAAGAATCACAAAAAAAGTATGTTATAGGGTTTAAAGGTGTTGTAGAACCAAAATCAAGCAAATTCGGCCAAAATGGGAAGAAGCGTTCCCGTTTTCTACATGCTCCTTCTAATGAAATTATAAAGGCTTGAATGATGTCAAATATATTTATTAGTAACTTCCTAAGAATAGAAATCACTAAGGCAAAGCAAGGTATAAGGTTTTAAGGTCTAGTAGAACCGAAATCAAGCAAATTCGGGCATAATGGGAAGAAGCGTTCCCAATTTCTAAATGTTCTTTCTAATGAACTTGAAAAGGCTTGATTCATGTAAAATATATGTATTTATAAATTCCTAAGAAAATAAATAACAAAAACAAAGCAATTTTTAAGGTTTTAAGGTCTCGTAGAACCAAAATCAAGCAAATTCGGCCTAAATGGGAAGACGCGTTCCCTTTTTCTACATGCTCTTTCTAATGAACTGATAAAGGCTTGAATCATGTCAAATATATGTATATGTAACAGACTAAGCATATCAATTACTAAGAACAAGCAAGTTATAACGTTTTAAGGTCTGGTAGAACCGTAATCAAGCAAATTCGGGCAAAATGAGAAGAAGCGTTCCCATTTTCTACATGCTCTTTCTAATAAACTTGAAAAGGCTTGATTCATGTAAAATATATGTATTTACAACTTTCTAAGAAAATAAATCACAAAAATAAAGCATGTCATAAGGCTTTAAGATCTTGTAGAGCCAAAATTAAGCAAATTCGGCCAAAATGGGAAGAAGCATTCCCATTTTTTACATGCTCTTTCTAATGAACTATAAAAGGCTTGAGTCATGTCAAATATACGTATTCATAACTTCCTCACTAAATAAATTACAAAAACAAAGCAATTCATAAGGTTTTAAGGTCTTGTAGAACCAAAATCAAGCAAATTCGGGCAAAATAGTAAGAAGCATTCCCATTTTCTACATGCTCTTTCTAATGAAATTATAAATTCCTGAATCATGTCAAATATACATATTTATAACGGATATTTCACCATATGCCATTGAGTTTTTTGTTTATTCATCATATACCCATGAACTTTTTTAAATTCATCATATACCCATGAGTTTTCACAAAAATACACCATATACCTTTGATAACATATTATTGTTAAATTCGTCAATCATTTACCGAAACCACACACATTCCTTTTTTGCACC
The DNA here is from genome assembly GCA_024500155.1 of Chenopodium formosanum. NCBI lineage: Eukaryota > Viridiplantae > Streptophyta > Magnoliopsida > Caryophyllales > Amaranthaceae > Chenopodium > Chenopodium formosanum. Next base: position 23,875,928 of record CM044861.1, read on the forward strand.
CCAAACTTACCCTAAATTTCATTTTCTAATCCTCGAAATTATTTATATGGTTATGGTTATGGAGATTTGGAGTGGTTTCTAGGGCTAGAGAAATGAGAAGAGTTGTTTTGGGGATGAAGGGAGATATCTAAGGTGATTTCGATGTATAATTAACCAAATTCTTTTCATCTTATTTTCATTAAGGATATACGGTGAATTTTTATTACAACTTAGGGGTATATGGTGAATTTGAAAATTTTCATGGGTATATGGTGAATAAACAAAAAACTCAAGGGTATGTGGTGAAAAAGCCGTATTTATAAATTCCTAAGCAAATAAATAACAAAGCAAAAGCAAGTTATATGGTTTTAAGGTCTTGTAGAACCAAAATCAAGCAAATTCGGGCAAAATGGGAAGAAACGTTCCTATTTTCTACATGCTTTTTCTAATGAACTTATAAATGTTTGGATCATGTCAAATATATGTATTTATAACTCCATTAAAATATAAATAACAAAAACAAATCAAGTTATGAGGTTTTAAGGTCTTGTAGAACCAAAATCAAGCAAAATTTGGGTAAAACAGTAAGAAGCATTCCCAAATTCTACATACTCTTTCTTATTAACTTATAATTGTTTGAATAATGTGAAATATATGTATTTATAACTGCATAAGCGTAGAAATCACAAAAACAAAGCAATTTATAAGGTTTTAAGGTCTTGTAGAACTAAAATCAATCAAATTCGGGCAAAATAGTAAGAAGCATTCCCTTTTTCTACATGCTCTTTTTAATAAACTTGATAACTTCCTAACAATATAAATCACAAAAACAAAGCGAGATATAAGGTTTTAAGGTCTAGTAGAACAAAAATCAAGCAAATTCGGGCAAAATAGTAAGAAGCCTTTCCATTTTCTACATGCTCTTTCTAATGAATTTATAAATTCTTGAATCATATATAAATCACAAAAAAAAAGCAAGTTATAAGGTTTTAAGGTGTTGTGGAGCCTAAATCAAGCAAATTTGGGCAAAATGGGAAAAAACGTACCCATTTTCCACATGCTCTTTCTAATGAACTTTAAAAGGCTTGATTCATGTCAGATATATGTATTCATAACTACCTAACCTAAGAAATCACAAAAACCAAAGCAAGTTATAAGGTTTTAAGGTTTTGTAGAACCAAAATCAAGAAAATTCCGGCAAAATAGAAAGAAGCATTCTCATTTTCTACATGCTCTTTCTAATAAACTACAAAAAACTTGAATAATGTTAAAAATATGTATTTATAATTCATAATCACAGATATAACAAAAATAAAGCAAGTTATAAGGTTTTAAGGACTGGTAGAACCGAAACCAAGCAAATTCGAGCAAAATAGGAAAAAGCACCCATTTTTTACATGCTCTTTCTAATGAACTTGAAAAGGATGTATTCATGTCAAATATATGTATTTATAATTTCCTAACAAAAGAAATCAAAAAAACAAAAGATGTTATAAGGTTTTAAAGTCTTGTAGAACCAAAATCAACCAAATTCGGCCCAAATGGTAAAAAGCGTTCCCATTTTCTACATTCTCTTTCTAATGAACTTATAAAGGCTTGAATTATGTCAAATATATGTATTAGTAACTGCTAAGCATAAAAATCACTAAGACAAAACAAGGTATAAGGTTTTAAGGTCTAGTAGAACCGAAATCAAGCAAATTCGGGCATAATGGGAAGAAGCGTTCCCAATTTCTACATGCTCTTTCTAATGAACTTGAAAAGGCTTGATTCATGTCAAATATATGTATTTATAACTTCCTAACAAAAGAAATCTCAAAAACAATGGATTTTATAAGGTTTAAAGGTCTTGTAGAACCAAAATTAACCAAATTTGGCCCAAATGGGAAGAAGCGTTCCTATTTTCTATATGCTCTTTCTAATGAATTTATAAAGGCTTGAATCATGTTACATATATGTATTAGTAACTCCATAAGCATAGAAATCACTAAGACAAAGCAAGTTATAAGGTTTTAAGGTCCGGTAGAACCGAAATCAACCGAATTCGAGCAAAATGAGAAGAAGCGTTCCCATTTTCTACATGCTCTTTTTAATGAACTTGAAAAGGTTTGATTTATGTCAAATATATGTATTCATAACTTCCTAAAAAAAGAAATCACAAAAATAAGGATGTTATAGGGTTTTAAGATCTTGTAGTACCAAAATCAAGCATATTCGGGCAAAATAGTAAGAAGCATTCCCATTTTATACATACACTTTCTAATGAAAATATAAATGCTTGAATCATGTTAAATATATGGATTTATAACTGCCTCACAAAATACATTACAAAAACAAAGCAATTCATAAGATTTTAAGGTCTTGTAGAACCAAAATCAAGCAAATTCGGGCAAAATAGTAAGAAGCATTCCCATTATCTACATGCTCTTTCTAATGAAATTATAAATTCCTGAATCATGTCAAATATACATATTTATAAATTCCTAAGCAAATAAATAACAAAGCAAAAGCAATTTATATGGTTTTAAGGTCTTGTAGAACCAAAATCAAGCAAATTCGGGCAAAATGGGAAAAAACGTTCCCATTTTCTACATGCTTTTTCTAATGAACTTATAAATGCTTGGATCATGTCAAATATATGTATTTATAACTCCATTAAAAAATAAATAACAAAAAAAAATCAAGTTATGAGGTTTTAAGGTCTTGTAGAACCAAAATCAAGCAAAATTTGGGTAAAATAGTAAGAAGCATTCCCAAATTCTACATGCTCTTTCTTATTAACTTATAATTGTTTGAATCATGTGAAATATATGTATTTATAAATGCATAAGCGTAGAAATCACAAAAAAAAAAAGCAATTTATAAGGTTTTAAGGTCTTGTAGAACTAAAATTAATCAAATTCGGGCAAAATAGTAAGAAGCATTCCCTTTTTCTACATGCTCTTTTTAATAAACTTGATAAATTCCTAACAATATAAATCACAAAAACAATGCAAGATATAAGGTTTTAAGGTCTAGTAGAACAAAAATTAAGCAAATTCGGGCAAAATAGTAAGAAGCCTTTCCATTTTCTACATGCTCTTTCTAATGAATTTATAAATTCTTGAATCATATAAAATATATGTATTTATAATTTTCTAAGCAAATAAATCAAAAAAAAAAAGCAAGTTATAAGGTTTTAAGGTGTTGTGGAGCCTAAATCAAGCAAATTTGGGCAAAATGGGAAAAAACGTACCCATTTTCCACATGCTCTTTCTAATAAACTTTCAAAGGCTTGATTCATGTCAGATATATGTATTCATAACTGCCTAACCAAAGAAATCACAAAAACCAAAGCAAGTTATAAGGTTTTAAGGTTTTGTAGAACCAAAATCAAGCAAATTCAAGCAAAATAGAAAGAAGCATTCTCATTTTCTACATGCTCTTTCTAATGAACTACAAAAAACTTGAATAATGTTAAATATATGTATTTATAATTCCTAATCATAGAAATAACAAAAACAAAGCAAGTTATAAGATTTTAAGGACTGGTAGAACCGAAATCAAACAAATTCGAGCAAAATAGGAAGAAGCACCCATATTTTACATGCTTTTTCTAATGAACTTGAAAAGGCTTGATTCATGTCAAATATATATATTTATAACTTCCTAAAAAAAGAAATCACAAAAACAAAGGATGTTATAAGGTTTTAAGGTGTTGTAGAACCAAAATCAACCAAATTCGGCCTAAATGATAAAAAGCGTTCCCATTTCCTGCTTTCATCTTTTTAATGAAATTATAAAGGCTTGAATGATGTCAAATATATGTATTGTTAACTGGCTAAGCATAGAAATCACTAAGACAAAGCAAGGTATAAGGTTTTAAGGTCTATTAGAACAAAAATCAAGCGAATTCGGCCATAATGGGAAGAAGCGTTCCCATTTTCTACATGCTCTTTCTAATGAACTTAAAAAGGCTTGATTCATGTCAAACATATGTATTTATAACTTCCTAAGAAAAGAAATCACAAAAACATAGCATGTTATAAGGTTTTAAGGTCTTGTAGAACCAAAATCAAGCAAATTCGGCCATAATAGTAAGAAGCATTCCCATTTTATACATGCTCTTTCTAATGAACTTATAAAATAATATATATTATTTTATCGCCTTCGTTTTATTGCTAAAAGTGATTGAACGATTATTAATTCCTTCTAATATTTCTTTTGTATAGAACAAGATGACTTGTTTTCGTTTTTATTTATTAAAACATATTATGTAAATTACTTCAATGACTCTTAATAAATTAGCAACAATTTATAACACAACTTTCTTCTAATGGCAACAAATTAAAATGTGATGTCATTTTAGCAAGAAATAGTAAAACAAGTGTCCCTAATAGCAACAACTAGAAATTTTGTTGCCAAACGTTTTGTAAAATGGCATTGCTAAATGACAACAAGTAAAAAATCTGTTGTCATCTAGCAACAACAACGAGACGGCTAATTTCTAATAGGAACAACTCAAAAATTTAGTGCCTCAATTTGATTCTAAATCGCTACAAATAAAAAATTAGTTGTCAGAATTTGTTGATATATGGAAACGAGACAAAATTGATGAAATTTAGCAACAACTAGTAAGACAACTTGTTTTCAATAGCAACAAAAAAGTGATATATTGAATCAAATGAAAGTCAAATGCATTCAACAAAGGTAATTGGGTCAAATGAAAGTATAACACATTGATACAAAGCATTTTGAATCAAATAAAACTTAAATACATTCAACAAAGCTAATTGAGTCAAATGAAAGTCAAACACATTCAACAACGCTTTTTAAATCAAATGAAAGTCAAATGCATTCAACAAAGACAATTGAGTCAAATGAAAGTAAAACACATTCAAACAAAGCTTTTTGAATCAAATGAAAGTCAAATGCATTCAACAAAGGTAATTGGGTCAAATGAAAGTCAAACACATTGATACAAAGCTTTTTGAATCAAATAAAACTTAAATGCATTCAACAAAGCTAATTGAGTCAAATGATAGTCAAACACATTCAACAACACTTTCTAAATCAAATGAAAGTCAAATGCATTCAAAAAAGACAATTGAGTCAAATGAAAGTCAAACACATTCAAACAAAGCTTTTTGAATCAAATGAAAGTCAAATGCATTCAACAAAGATAATTGAGTCAAATGAAAGTTAAACACATTTAAACCAAGATTTTTGAATCAAATGGAAGTCTAATGCATTCAACATATCTTTTTAACTCAAATGAAAGTCAAACACATTCAAACAAAGCCTTTTGAATCTAATGAAAGTCAAATGCATTCAACGAAGCTTTTTTACTCAAATGAAAGTCAAACACATTCAAACAAAGATCTTTGAATAAAATGAAAGTTAAAGGCATTCAACAAAGCTTATTGAGTCAAATGAAAGTCAAATACTTTCAACAAAGCTTTTTGAATCAAATGAATGTAAAATGTAACAACTAGTAAGACGTCTAATTTCTAATAGGAACAATTCAAAAATTTGTTGCCTCAATTTGTTTCTAAATCGATACAAATAAAAAATTAGTTGATAGAATTTGTTGACATATGAAAACAAGACAAAATTTGAGGAAATCTAGCAACAACTAGTAAAACAACTTGTATTCAAAAGCAACAAAATAGAGATATACTGAATCAAATGAAAGACAAATGCATTCAACAAAGGTAATTGAGTCAAATAAAAGTCAAACACATTCATATAAAGCTTTTTGAATCAAATAAAACTCAAATGCATTCAACCAAGCTATTTGAACCAAATGAATGTCAAACACATTAAACAACGCTTTTTGAACCAAATGAAAGTCAAATGCATTCAACAAAGATAATTAAGTCAAATGAAAGTCAAACTCATTCAAACAAAGAGTCTTGAATCAAATAAAGTCAAATGCATTCAACAAAGATATTTAACTCAAATAAAAGTCAAACACGTTCAAACAAAGCTTTTTAAATCAAATGAAAGTCAAATGTATTCAACAAGGATAATTGAGTCAAATGAAAGTCAAACACATTCATACAAAGCTTTTGGAATCAAATGAAAGTCAAATGCATTCAATAAAGGTAATTGAGTCAAATGAAAGTCAAACACTTTTAAACAAAGTTTTTTGAATCTAATCAAAGATAAATGCATTCCTTATAGTTAATTAAGTCAAATGAAAGTCAAACACATTCAAACAATGCTTTTTTAATCAAATGAAAGTCAAATGCATTCAACAAAGCTAAATTGAGTAAAATGAAAGACAAACTCATTCAACAAACCTTTTCGAACCAAATGAAAGTCAAACACATTCAAACAGAGCTTTTAAAATCAAGTGAAAGTAAAATGCATTCAACGAAGATAATTGAGTCAAATGAAAGTCAAACACATTCATACAAAGCTTTTTTAATCAAATGAAAGTAAAATGCATTCAACAAAGCTAATTGAGTCAAATAAAAGTAAAACACATTCAAACAAAGCATTTTGAATTAAATGAAAGTGAAATGCAATTAACAAAGCTGATTGAGTCAAATGAAAGTCAAAACACATTCAAACAAAGCTTTTAAAATCAAATGAAAGTCAAATGCATTCAACAAAGTTTATTGAGTTAAATAAAGTCTAATACATTCAAACAATGCTTTTTTAATCAAATGAAAGTCAAATGCATTCAACAAATCTAATTGAGTAAAATGAAAGTCAAACTCATTCAACAAAGCTTGTTGAATCAAATGAAAATCAAACACATTTAAACAATGGTTTTAAAATCAAATGAAAGTCAAATGCATTCAACAAAGCTAATTGAGTAAATTGAAAATCAAACACATTCAACAAAGCCTTTTGAACCAAATGAAAGTCAAACACATTCATACAAAGCTTTTTGAACCAATTGAAAGTCAATTGCATTCAAAAAGGATAATTGAGTCAAATGAAAGTCAAACACATTCAAATAAAGCTTTTTGAATCAAATGAAAGTCAAATGCATTGAACAAAACTAATTGACTCAAATGAAAGTCAAACACATACAAACAAAGCTTTTTATATTAAACGAAAGCCAAGTGCATTCAACAATGCTTTATAACTCAAATGAAAGTCAACACCTTCAAATAAAGCTTTTTGAATCAAATGAAAGTCAAATGCATTCAACAAACATAATTAAGTAATATGAAAGTCATACACATTCTAACAAAGATAATAGAGTCAAATGAAAGTCCAACACATTAAACAACGCTTTTTGAATCAAATAAAAGTCAAATGCATTCAACAATGATTTTTGACTCAAATGAAAGTCAAGCACCTTCAAACAAAGCGTTTTGAATAAAATAAAAGTCAAATGCATTCAATAAAGATAATTGTGTCAAATTAAAGTCAAACACACACATACAAAGCTTTTTGAAACAAATGAAAGTCAAACGCGTTCAACAAAAATAATTGAGTCAAATGAAATTAAAACACATTCAAACAAAGCGTTTTACATCAAATGAAAGTCTAATACATTCAACAAAGCTAATTGAGTCAATTGAAAGTCAAACACATTCAAACAATACTTTTTGAATCAAATGAAAGTCAAATGCATTCAACAAAGGTAATTGAGTCAAATGAAAGTCAAACACATTCAAACAAAGCTTTTTCAATCAAATGAAAGTGAAACACATTCAAACAAAGCTTTTTGAATTAAATGAAAGTGAAATGCAATTAACAAAGCTAATTGAGTCAAATGAATGTCAAACACATTCATACAAAGCTAATTGAGTTAAATGACAGTCAAATGCAGTTTACAAAGCTAATTGAGTCAAATGAAAGTCAAACAAACCATGCTTTTTGAATCAAACTAAAGTCAAATGCATTCAACAAAGCTAATTGAGTAAAATGAAAGTCAAACACATTGAAAGAAAGCTTTTTGTATCAAATGAAAGTAAAATGCATTCAACATTGGTTTTTGAATCAAATGATAGATAAATGCATTCAAGAAAGATAATTGAGTCTAATGAAAGTAAAACATATTCATACAAAGCTTTTTGAATCAAATGAAAGTCAAATGCATTTAACTAAGCTAATTGAGTCAAATGAAATTCAAACGCATTCAAACGAAGCTTTTTGAATCAAATGAAAGTAAAATGCATTCAACAAAGGTAATTGAGTCAAATAAAAGTCAAACACATTCAACAAAGCTTGTTGAATTAAATGAAATTTAAATGTAATTAACAAAGCTAATTGAGTCAAATGAAAGTCAAACACATTATAGAAAGCTAATTGAGTCAAATGAAAATTTTGTTTTTGCGAGATGTTGTAAGTCGGTAACCCAGCCTCCCATAATTGCTTTAACTCTTCAATAAGAGGGCGCAAGTACACATCGAGATTCCCTTTAGGATTCTTCGGACCTGGAATTATCAATCTTAGAAACATAAAAGGTTTCTTCATGCACAATTCACGTGGAAGATTATAAGGAGTTAAAATGACGGGCCAACAAGAATATTGCCTTCCTGTCTTTCCAAATGGTTAAAATCCGTCGGTACAAAGACCTAGTCGGACATTTCTAGGCTCCGCAGCAAAAGAAGGGTACTCTTCATCTAGGTGTTTCCACGCCTCTTCATCACTTGGATGAGACATAAGGCCATGAACTCGAGGATTATCTTTATGCCACCTCATCTGCTCTGCAGTAGATCTTGTTGCATATAATCTTTGTAATCTCGGGCCTACAGGAAAGTAAATAATTAGAGCACTATGAGGAGAATTGTTGCCACTTTCTCTAAGTGTCTTATAACGACTTCCTTTGCAATATAGACATTCTTTGAGATCTTTGTGTTCCTTCCAAAATAGCATAAATCCATTTGGACATACATGAATCTTTTGGTGCGGAAGTTCTGGCCCTTTAAGCAATGTCTTAGTCTTGTAAAAACTATCTTTCATTATGCAAGCAACACCATCTATAGCTTTATGTGGAATATTATACTCGGACTTGATGTTTGCCATCCTTGCAGCTGCAGACAATACAGACAACTTGCAGCCATCATACAATGGCTCTTCCGCTGCCTTCAACATGTCAAAGAACTTCTTGTAACTAGCATGTGGCTCTTCTTCAATATTTTCTAAACCACCTTGTAGTCCAAAGGCATCTAATAGTATGTTTCTATATGGGTTCAATGCATCCTCGGTGGATATGGAACCGCTACTTTGGGATTCTCTTTGGAAGTGCAGTTCACCATGAATAACCCATTGGAAATAGTTAGGCAAAACACCATGCCTATAGAGATGCTCCATAATTGTATCAAGATCTTGATAAGGAATATTTCGACACTGTGCACATGGACATTTCATCACACCATCTATCACGACATTCTCTTGTGTGGTAGCAAATGTAATAAATTCATTGACCTTTTCAGCAAAGGTTGGACGACTAAGGAATTTTCCTTCTAACCGTTTATACATCCATGCTCGATCCTCCCTCATTATGTAGCAGTTTCACTAAAAAATAAATGATACAAAAAGCATAGACAAACTAAGTAAAGCACTTAGAAGAATGACATTCTTTTAGGTCATTTAACTATTTAAGGTCATCAAAATGAAAATTATTGTTACCAATTAACATCATATGAGAAGAAGCGTTCCCATTTTCTACACGCTATTTCTAATGAACTTGAAAAGGCTTGATTCATGTCTAATATATGTATTTATAAATTCCTAAGAAAAGAAATCACAAAAAATGCATGTTATAAAGTTTTAAGGTCTTGTAGAACCAAAATCAAGCAAATTCGGCCAAAATGGGAAGAAGCGTTCCTATTTTCTACATGCTCCTTCTAATGAACTTATAAAGGCTTGAATCATGTCAAATATATGTATTTGTAACTTCCTAAGAAAATAAATAACAAAGAGAAAGCAATTAATAAGGTTTTAAGGTCTGATAGAACCGAAATCAAGCAAATTCAGGCAAAATGAGAAGAAGCGTTCTCATTTTCAACATGTACGTTCTAATGAACTTGAAAAGGCTTGAGTCATGTCAAATATATGTATTTATAACATCATAAAAAAAGAAATCACAAAAACAATGGATTTTATAAGGTCTAAAGGTCTTGTAGAACCAAAATCAACCAAATTCGGCCCAAATGGGAAGAAGCGTTCCCATTTTCTACATGCTCTTTCTAATGAACTTATAAAGGCTTGAATCATGTTACATATATGTATTAGTAACTCCCTTAGCATAGAAATCACTAAGACAAAGCAAGTTATAAGGTTTTAAGGTCCGGTAGAACCGAAATCAAGCGAATTCGGGCAAAATGAGAAGAAGCGTTCCCATTTTCTACATGCTCTTTCTAATGAACTTGAAAAGGCTTGATTTATGTCAAATATATGTATTCATAACTTCCTAAAAAAAAAAATCACAAAAAAGGATGTTTTAAGGTTTTAAGGTCTTGTAGTACCAAAATCAAGCATTTTCGGGCAAAATAGTAAGAAGCATTCCCATTTTCTACATACTATTTCTAATGAACTTATAAACGCTTGAATCATGTCAAATGTATGGATTTATAACTGCCTAAGAATAGGAAAAAAAAAGCAATTTATATGGTTTTATGGTCTTGTAGTACCGAATCAAGCAAATTCGAGCAACATGGGAAGAAGCATTCCCATTTTCGACATGCTCTTTCTAATGAACATGAAAAGGCCTGAGTCATGTCAAATATATGTATTAATAGCTTCATAACAAAATGAATCACAAAAAAAAGGATGTTATAAGGTTTTAAGGTCTTGTAGAACCAAAATCAAGCATTTTCGGGAAAAATGGTAAGAAGCGTACCCATTTTCTACAAGCTCTTTCTAATAAACTTATAAATGCTTGAGTGATGGGAAGGAGAACCGTAGGTCGTTGGGCTACCACTCCACCCTATCAAACAAAATTTATAACTTAACAAACCCCTATTTAGCGTAGTGGTAAGTCAAGGTCGAACCCAAGGGAATGGAGATCAAATGCATGATGCCTAAATCAAGCTATTTCGAAGTCAAGAAGGGGTTTGAGGTAGAACTAAGGCTAAACTAGGTGATGCAAAAGCTTATATGAAATCAATCTAAAACACTAGGGCAATGGATCCACATGCAATCGTAATGGAAACGGTAATTTGGGAGGTTAAACCGACTAAGTAATGTGATATGAAGGAAGATCATCATTTATCCAAAAGAGCATACTAAGATGGTTCACCTAGAGGTCTAACTAGCGTCAACTACGCTAAACACTACCTAGGGAACGTCACAAAGCACCTCAATCGTGAAATTGCAAGTTTACTAATCAATGGTCCGTATCATAGCAAGCTTACAATGCAATCTAGTGTATTAATCAAAGATGGCCAAACCTCAATTAATCACACACATGCACATGAAATATCAACCAAATTTAATCATATCATCAACTCTATCAATTATCCCCAAATTACACTAATCCATCATTCATACATGCTTCACCATTTCCCTAGCTAGGAAACTACTCACTAGCCATAGGAATTAAGATCAAAACTACAACAATCATCAATTTTATCATCAACATAATTGAAATCAAAGATTAAACCAACAATCAATCAAAATCAATCAAAATTCAATCAATAACCAAATCAATCATCAATAACATGGAAAAACTAATGAAATCAACTAAAATCAAACTTGTATTGAAATCAAGAAGAAGATCCTTACAAAACTTTGATCTAAAGATCAAATACAATGAGGAATCCTTGAGCAATCACCAAAAATCATGAGTTTCTCTCTCTAAAGCTCTTGAGTTTCTCTCTCTAAAATTCTCCCAAAAACTAACTATCAAATTCAATCTAAAACTAACTTCCTAAAAATAGGTAGAAATAACTATATATACAAAGAGGAGGTCGGCAATGACGCCCAAAAATAGACCCTCGTAAGTGCGGGCGCTCGGAGGAGAGAGAATGGCGCGCACGGGACACACCCAGACTGGTGCGCCCGCACGCACCTGGTGTGCGGCCGCACGCGACCAATGTGCGGCCGCACACTCCCTTGGTGCGCCCGCACCTGGCTGGGTCTTTCCCCCTTCATCTCTTCGTCCTAGCTCAAGTGGTGCACACATCCAGGATGATGATGATGGAGGACAAAGTAGGCAGGAACTTTCTTGAATTTCTTGAAGAGTATAAGCCATGAGGGAGGCATAAACAAAGCCTTGAAGCTTGCCCCTTGGATCCACCTTTGACTTGGAGCTTCTTGTACCTTCTTTAGGCATAAAAACAATGAAAACTCGTACAGAGGAAGCTCGGGAATTCTTGGACAATCAATTACCACCTACAAACAAAAGATAAAAAGCAAGTAAAAGAGAAAAATAACAAGTAAACTAGAAAAAAGCATGAAATAGAGAAACTAACTACAAAAAGCATAAAATGAAGAAAACAAGAATAAAACTAAGGAAAACTAAAGAAAAGAGAGATAAAAAGAAATAAAAATCATCCAAAAAGGAACCAAATGAGTGTCAAAAATGTCACTCATCATTGAGTCATGTCAAATATATTTTTTTGTAAATTCCTAAGCATAGAAATCACAAAAAGAAAGCAAGTTATAAGGTTTTAAGGTCTGGTAGAACCGAAATCAAGCAAATTAAGGCAAAATGAGAAGAAGCGTTCTCATTTTCTACATGCACTTACTAATGAACTTAAAAAGGCTTGAGTCATGTCAAATATATGTATTTATAACTAACAAAAGAAATCTCAAAAACAATGGATTTTATAAGGTTTAAAGGTCTTGTAGAACCAAAATTAACCAAATTTGGCCCAAATGGGAAGAAGCGTTCCTATTTTCTACATGCTCTTTCTAATGAACTTATAAAGGCTTGAATCATGTTACATATATTTATTAGTAGCTCCCTAAGCATAGAAATTACTAATACAAATCAAGTTATAAGGTTTTAAGGTCCGGTAGAACCGAAATCAACCGAATTCGAGCAAAATGAGAAGAAGCATTCCCATTTTCTACATGCTCTTTCTAATGAACATATAAATGCTTGAATCATGTTAAATATATGGATTTATAACTGCCTAAGAATAGAAATAAAAAAAAGCAAGTTATAAGGTTTTATTGTCTTGTAGAACCGAATCAAGCAAACTCGAGCAACATAGGAAGAAACATTCCCATTTTCGACATGCTCTTTCTAATGAACATGAAAAAGCTTGAATCATGTCAAATATATGTATATATAACTTCATAACAAAATGAAAGTCAAATGCATTCAACAAACCTAATTGAGTCAAATGAAAGTCAAACACATTCAAACTAAGCTTTTTGAATCAAATGAAAGTAAAATGCCTTTATTAAAGCTAATTTAGTCAAATGAAAGTCAAACATTTTCAAACAAAGCTTTTCGAATTAAATGAAAGTAAAATGCAATTAACAAAGCTAATTGAGTCAAATGAAAGTCAAACACATTCATTTAAAGCTAATTGACTCAAGTGAAAGTCAAATGCATTCTACAAAGTTAATTTGAGTCTAATGATAGTTAAACAAATTTAAACAAAGCTTTTTCAATCAATTGACAATCAAATTCATTCAACAAAGCAAATTAAGTCAAATGAAAATCAAACACATTCAAACAAAGCTTTTTGAATCAAATGAATGTAAATTGCATTCATCAAAGCTAATTGAGTCAAATGAAAGTCAAACACATTCAAACAATGCTTTTTGATTCAAATGAAAGTGAAATGCATTCAACAAAGATAATTGTGTCAAATTAAAGTTAAACACATTCAAACAAAGTTTTTTGATTCAAACGAATGTCAAACACATTCGAACAAAGTTTTTTGAACCAAATGAAAGTCAAATGCATTCAACAAAGTTAATTGAGTCAAGTGAAAGTCAAACACATTCAAACAAAGCTTTTTGAATCAAATGAAAGTGAAATGCATTCAACAAAGATAATTGAGTCAAATGAAAGTCAAACACATTCAAACAAAGCTTTTTGAATCAAATGAAAGTCAAAAGCATTCAACAAAGCTAATTTAGTCAAATGAAAGTCAAACACATTCAAACAACGCTTTTTGAATCAAAGGAAAGAAAAATGCATTCAACAAAACTAATTGAGCCAATTTAAAGTCAAACACATTCAAACAAAGCCTTTTGAATTAAATGAAAGTGAAATGCAATTAACAAAGCTAATTGAGTCAAATGAATGTTAAACACATTCAAACAAAGTTTTTGAACCAAATGAAAGTCAAATGCATTCCACAAAACTAATTGAGTTAAATGAAAGTCAAACACATTCAAACAAAGCTTTTAGAATCACATGAAAGTCAAATGCATTCAACAAAGCTAATTGAGTCAAATGAAAGTTAAACACATTCAAACAAAGCTTTTTGAATTGAATGAAAGTGAAATGTAATTGTAATACCCCTCATGATTGCTTTAAAGGAATTTGATATACTACTCATATCAACAAGATGCATCTTTCTTTTAGGGAGCTCATATGCTAAGAATACTCCATAGGTAAGCGTGCTTGGCTAGGAGTAGTCTTGGGATGGGTGACCTCCTGGGAAGTTTTCTCGGGGTGCGCATGAGTGAGGACAAAATGCGCCGGAAGGACTCGTGTTGGTTTGTGGGGACAGTTGTTGGCCCTTGATGCGCATTTTGTGACAATAGGCCCCTCCCTAATCTGTTTGGGGTCGGGGTGTTACAGTAATTATTGAAGCTAATTGAGTCAAATGAAAGTCAAACACATTCATACAAAGCTAATTGAGTCAAATGAAAGTCAAATGTATTCTACAAAGCTAATTGAGTCAAATGAAAGTAAAACACTTTCAAAAAAAGCTTTTTGAATCAAATGAAAGTCAAATGCATTCAACAAAGCTAATTGAGTCAAATGAAAGTCAAACACATTTAAACAATGCTTTTTAAATTAAACGAAAATCAAATGCATTCAACAAAGATAATTGAGTCAAATTAAAGTAAAACACATTCCTCCAAAGCTTTTTGAATCAAATGAATGTCAAACACATTCAAACAAAGCTTTTTAAAACACATGAAAGTCAAATTCATTCAACAAAGATAATTGAGTCTAATAAAAATCAATCACATTCAAACAAAGCTTTATGAATCAAATGAAAGTCAAATGCATTCAACAAAGATAATTGAGTCAAATGAAAGTAAAAAACATTCAAACAAAGCTTTTTGAAATAAATGAAAGTGAAATCCAATTAACAACGCTAATTGAGTCAAATGAATGTCAACCATTTTCAAACAAAGCTTTTTGAACCTAATGAAAGTCAAATGCATTCTACAAAGCTAATTGTGTTAAATGAAAGTTAAACACATTCAAATAAAGCTTTTAGAATCAAATGAAAGTCAAACGCATTCAGCAAAGATAATTGAGTCAAATGAAAGTCAAGCACATTTATACAAAGCTTTTTGAATCAAATTAATGTCAAACACATTCAAACAAAGCTTTTTGAAACAAATGAAAGTCAAATTCATTCAACAAAGATAATAGAGTCAAATAAAAGTCAAACACATTCAAACAAAGCTTTTAAAATCATATGAAAGTCAAATGCATTCAACGAAAGTAATTGATTCAAATGAAAGTCAACCACATTCAAGCACAGCTTTTGATTGAATCAAATTAAAGTGAAATGCGTTCAATAAAGCTAATTAAGTCAAATTAAAGTCAAAACACATTCAAATAATGCTTTTTAAATCAAATGAAAATCAAATGCATTCATCAAAGCTACTTGAATCAAATGAAAGTCAAACAAAGCTTTTTGAATCAAATGAAAGTTAAATGCATTCAACAAAGTTTATTGAGCCAAATGAAAGTCAAACACATTCAAACAATGCTTTTTTAATCAAATGAAAGTCAAATGCATTCAACAAAGCTAATTGAGTCAAATGAAAGTTAAACACATTTAAACAATGCTTTTTAAATTAAATGAAAGTCAAATGCATTCAACAAAGATAATTGAGTCAAATGAAAGTCAAACACATTCATACAAAGCTTTTTGAATCAAATGAATGTCAAACACATTCAAACAAAGCTATTTAAAACAAATGAAAGTCAAATTAATTCAACAAAGATAATTGAGTCTAATAAAAGTCAAACACATTCAAACAAAGCTTTTTGAATCAAATGAAAGTCAAATACATTCAACAACGATAATTGAGTCAAATGAAAGTCAAACACATTCAAACAAAGCTTGTTGAATTAAATGAAAGTGAAATGCAATTAACAAAGTTAATTGAGTCAAATGAATGTAAACCATATTCAAACAAAGCTTTTTGAACCTAATGAAAGTCAAATGCATTCTACAAAGCTAATTGAGTCAAATGAACGTCAAACACAGTTTTTTGAGTCAAATGAAAGTCAAATGCATTCAACAAAGTTAATTGAGCCAAATGAAAGTCAAACACATTCAAACAATGCTTTTTAATCAAATGAAAGTCGAATACATTCAACAAAGCTAATTGAGTCAAATGAAAGTCAAACACATTTAAACAATGCTTTTGAAATTAAGTGAAAGTCAAAATGCATTGAACAAAGATAATTGAGTCAAATGAAAGTCAAACACATTCATACAAAGCCTTTTGAATCAAATGAATGTCAAACACATTCAAACAAAGCTATTTAAAACAAATAAAAGTCAAATTCATTCAACAAAGATAATTGAGTCTAATAAAAGTCAAACACATTCAAATCAAGCTTTTGAATCAAATGAAAGTCAAATGCATTCAACAAAGATAATTGAGTCAAATGAAAGTCAATCACATTCAAACAAAGCTTTTTGAATTAAATAAACGTGAAATGCAATTAACAAAGTTAATTGAGTCAAATGAATGTAAACCATATTCAAACAAAGCTTTTTGAACCTAATGAAAGTCAAATGCATTCTACAAAGCTAATTGAGTCAAATGAAAGTCAAACATAGTTTTTTGAGTCAAATGAAAGTCAAATGCATTCAACAAAGTTAATTGAGCCAAATGAAAGTCAAACATATTCAAACAATGCTTTTTTAATCAAATGAAAGTCAAATGCATTCAACAAAGCTTATGGAGTCAAATGAAAGTTAAACACATTAAAACAATGCCTTTTTAATTAAATGAAAGTCAAATGCATTCAACAAAGATAATTGATTCAAATGAAAGTCAAACACATTCATATAAAGCTTTTTGAATCAAATGAATGTCAAACACATTCAAACAAAGCTATTTTAAACAAATGAAAGTCAAATTCATTCAACAAAGATAATTGATTCTAATAAAAGTCAAACACATTCAAACAAAGCTTTTTGAATCAAATGAAAGTTAAATGCATTCAACAAAGATAATTGAGTCAAATGAAAGTCAAACACATTCAAACAAAGCTTTTTGAATTAAATGAAAGTGAAATGCAATTAACAAAGTTAATTGAGTCAAATGAAAGTCGAATACATTCAAACAAAGCTTTTTAAATCAAATGAAAGTTAAAAGCATTCAACAAAGCTAATTTAGTCAAATGAAAGTCAAACACATTCAAACAAAGCTTTTATAATCAAATGAAAGTGAAATGCATTCAACAAAGAAAATTGAGTCAAATGAAAGTCAAACACATTAAAACAAAGCTTTTTGAATCAAATTAAAGTCAAATGCATTCAACAAAGCTTTTTGATTCAAATGAAAGTCAAACATATTCTAACAAAGCTTTTTGAATCAAATGAAAGTGAAATACATTCAATAAACATAATTGACTCAAATGATAATCAAACACATTCATAAAAAGCTTTTTGAATCAAATCAAAGTCAAACGCATTCAACAAAGATAATTGAGTCAAATGAAAGTTAAACACAATAAAAAATCCTTTTTGAATCAAATGAAAGTAAAATGCATTCAACAAAGATAATTTAGTCAAATGAAAGTTAAACACATTCATACGAAGCTTTTTTAATCAAATGAATATCAAACACATTTAAACAAAGCTTCCGAACCAAATAAAATTTAAATGCATTTAACAATGACATTTAAGTCAAATGAGAGTAAAACACATTCAAACAAAGCTTTTTGAGTTAAATGAAAGTCAAATGCATTCAACAAAGCTTTTTGACTAAACTGAAAGTCAAACACATTCAAACAAAGCTTTTTAAATAAAATTAAAGTAAAATGCATTTAACAAAGATAATTGTGTCAAATGAAAGTCAAACACATTCAAACAAAACTTTATAAATTAAATGAAAGTCAAATGCATTCAACAAAGATATTTGAGTTAAATGAAAGTCAAACTCATTCATACCAAGCTTTTTAGTCAAATGCATTCAACAAAGCTCTTTGACTCTAATGAAAGTCCAATAAATTCAAACAAAGCTTTATGAATCAAATGAAAGTCAAATGCATTCAATAAAGATAATTAAGTCAAATGAAAGTCAAACATATTAATACAAAGCTTTTTGAATTAATTAAAAGTCGAATGGATTCAACAAAGATAACTGAGTGATATAAAAGTCAAACACATTTAAACAAAGCTTTTTGAATCAAATGAAATTAAAATGCATTCAACAAAGCTAATTATATCAAATGAAAGTCAAACACATTCAAACAAAGCTTTTATAATCAAATGAAAGTGAAATGCATTCAACAAAGATAATTGAGTCAAATGAAAGTCAAACACATTAAAACAAAGCTTTTTGAATCAAATTAAAGTCAAATGCATTCAACAAAGCTTTTTGACTTAAATGAAAGTCTAAAACATTCAAACGAAGCTTTTTGAATCAAATGAAAGTCAAATGCATTCAACAAAGCTAATTGAGTCAAATGAAAGTCAAACACTTTCAGCAAAGCTTTAAGAATCAAATGAAAGTCAAATACATTCAAACAAAGCTTTTTGAATCAAATGAATGTCAAATACATTCAAACAAAGCTTTTTGAATCAAATGAAAGTGAATTGCATTCCACAATGCTAATGGAGTAAAATGAAACTCAAACACATTCAACAAAGGTGATTGAGTCAAATGAAAGTCAAATACATTCAACAAAGCTAATTAAGTTAAATGAAAGTCAAACACATTCAAACAAAGTTTTTTGAATCAAATGAAAGTCAAATGAATTCAACAAAGCTAATTGAGTCAAAAGAAAGTCAAACATTCAACAACACTTTTTAAATTAAATGAAAGTCAAATGCATTCAACAAAGCTAATTGAGTCAAATGAAAGTCAAACACACTCAAACAAAACTTTTTGAATAAAATGAAAGTGAAATGCAATTAACAAAGCTAATTGAATTAAGTGAAAGTCAAACATATTCATACAAAGCTTTTCGAATTAAATGAAAGTGAAATGCAACTAACAAAGCTAATTGAGTCAAATGAAAATCAAACACATTCATACAAAGCTAATTGAGTTAAATGAAAGTCAAATGTATTCTACAAAGCCAATTGAGTAAAATGAAAGACAAACCCATTCAAATAAACCTTTTTGAATCAAAGGAAAGTCAAGTGCATTTAACAAAGATATTTGAGTCAAATGAAAGTCAAACACATTCATACAAAGCTATTTAATCAAATGAACATCAAACACATTCAACAAACCTTTTTAAATTTAATGAAAGTGAAATGCAATTCACAAATCTAATTGAGTAAAATGAAAGACAACCACATTTATAAAAAGCTAATTGAGTCAAAAGAAAGTCAAATGCATTCAACAAAGATAATTGAGCCAAATGAAAGTCAAACACATTCATACAAAGCTTTTTGAATCAAAAGAAAGTCAAACACATTCAACAAAGATAATTGTTTCAAATGAAAGTCAAACACATTCAAACAAAGCATTTTGAATCAAATCAAAGTAAAATGCATTCATCAATACCATTTATATGAAATGAAAGTCAAACACATTCAAACAAAGCTTTTATAATCAAATGAAAGTTAAATACATTCAACAAAGATAATTGAGTCAAATGAAAGTCAAATACATTAAAACAAAGCTTTTTAAGTCTAATTAAATTTAAATGCATTTAACAAAGCTTTTTGACTCAAATGAAAGTTAAACATATTCAAACAAAGCTTTTTGAATCAAATGAAAGTCAAATGCATTCAGTAAAGATAATTGACTCAAATAAAAGTCAAACACATTCATTCAAAGCTTTTTGAATTAAATGAAAGTCAAAAGAATTCAACAAAGATAATTGAGTCAAATGAAAGTCAAACACATTCAAACAAAGATTTTTGAATCAAATGATAGTCAATTGCATTCAAAAAAGATAGTTGAGTGAAATGAAAGTCAAACACATTAAAACAAAGCTTTTTGAGTCAAATGAAAGTTAAATGCATTCAACCAAGCTTTTTGACTCAAATGAAAGTTAAACATATTCAAACAAAGCTTTTTTGATCAAATGAAAGTCAAATGCATTCAATAAAGATAATTGACTCAAATGAAAATCAAACACATTAAAAAAAAGCTTTTTGAATCAAATTAAAGTCAAATGCATTCAATAAAGCTTTTTAACTCAAATGAAAGTTAAACATATTCAAACAAAGCTTTTTGAATCTAATGAAAGTCAAATGCATTCAACAAAGATAATTGAACGAAATGAAAGTCAAACACATTCAAACAAAGCTTTTTGAATCAAATGAAAGTCAAATGCATTCAACAAAGATATTTAAGTCAAAGAAAAGTCAAACACATTCATACAAAGTTTGTAGGATCTAATGAAAGTTAAATGCATACAACAAAGATAATTGAGGGAAATGAAAGTCAAACACCTTTAAACAAAGCTTTTTGAAAATTAAATGCATTTAAAAAAAATAATTGAGTCAAATTAAAGTCAATCACATTCAAACAAAGCTTTTTGAATCAAAAGAAAGTCAAATGCATTTAACAAAGATAATTGAGTCAAATGAAAGTCAAACGTATTCAAACAAAGCTTTTGAATCAAATGAAAGTCAACTGCATTCAATAAAGATAATTGACTTTAATGAAAGTCAAACACATTCATACAAAGCTTTTTGAATTAAATGAAAGTCAAACGCATTCATTAAAGATAATTGAGTCAAATGAAAGTCAAACACACCCTAACAAAGCTTTTTGAATCAAATGAAAGTCAAATGCATTCAACAAAGCTAATTCAGTCAAATGAAAGTCAAACACATTCTAAAAAAGCTTTTAGAATCAAATGAAAGTAAAATGCATTCAACAAAGTTAATTGAGTCAAATAAACGTCAAATACATTCAAACAAATCTTTTTGAATTAAATGAAAATGAAATGCAATTAACAAAGCTAGTTGAGTCAAACGAAATTTTATAATATTTTTACAAAGCTTTTTGAATCAAGAGAAAGTCAAATACATTGAACAAAGATAATTGAGTTAAATGAAAGTTAAACACATTCAAACAAAGCTTTTTGAATCAAATGAAAGTCAAATGCATTCAACAAACCTTTTTTACTCAAATAAAAGTCAAACACATTTAAACAAAGCTTTTTGAATCAAATGAGAGTCAAATGCATTCAATAAAGGTAATTGAGTAAAATGAAAGTCAAACACATTAAAAAAAAGCTTTTTGAATCAAATGAAAGTCAAATTCATTCAACAAAGATTATTGAGCGAAATGAAAGTCAAACACATTCATACAAAGCTTTTCGAATCAAATAAATGTCGATTACATTCAAACAAAGGTTAATAAACCAAATGAAAGTCAAATACATTCAACAAAGATAATTGAGTCAAATGAAAGTCAAACACATTCAAACAAATAAAGCTTTTTGAGTCAAATGAAAGTCAAACGCATTCAATAAATATTATTGAATTAAATGAAAGTCAAACACATTCAAACAAAGCTTTTTGAATTAAATCAAAGTGAAATACAATTAAGAAAGCTAACTGAGTCAAATGAAAGTCAAATAAAAGTCAAACACATTCAAACAAATCTTTTTGTATCAAATGAAAGTCAAATGCATTCAGCATGGATAATTGAGTCAAAAGAAAGTTACACACATTTATACAAAGCTTTTTGAATCAAATAAAAGTCAAATGCACTCAACAAAGCTAATTGTATCAAATGATAGTCAAACACATTCAAACAAAGCTTTTTGAATCAAGTGAAACTGAAATGCATTCAACAAAGATAATTGAGTCACAAGGAAGTAAAAAACATTCAAACATTGCTTTTTGAATGTAAAGAAAGTCAAACACATTAAAACAAAGCTTTTTGAGTCAAATAAAAGTCAAACAAATTCAAAAAAGCTTTTTCACTCAAATGAAAGTCAAACATATTCAAAGAAAGCTTTTTGAATCAAATGAAAGTCAAATGCATTCAATAAAGATAATTCACTTAAACGAAAATCAAACACATTAAAAAAAAGCTTTATGAATCAAATTAAAGTCAAAAGCATTAAACAAAGCTTTTTGAATAAAATAAGACTCAAATGCATTCAATAAAGATAATTGAGTCAAATGAAAGTCAAACACATTCATACAAAGCTTTTTGAATCTAATGCAAGTCAAATGCATTCAAGAAAGATAATTGAACGAAATGAAAGTCAAACACATTCAAACAAAGCTTTTTGAATCAAAAGATAGTCAAATGCATTCAACAAAGATAATTAAGGCAAAGAAAGTCAAACACATTCATACAAAGTTTGTAGAATCTAATGCAAGTCAAATGCATACAACAAACATAATTGAGCGAAATGAAAGTCAAACACCTTCAAACAAAGCTTTTTGAATAAAATTAAAATCAAATGCATTCAACAAAGATAATTGAGTCAAATAAAAGTCAAACACATTCAAACAAAGCTTTTAGAATCAAATGAAAGTCAAATGCATTCAACAAAGATAGTTAAGTCAAATGAAAGTCAAACACATCCAAACAAAGCTTTTTGAATCAAATGAAAGTCAAATGCATTCAACGAAGCTAATTGAGTCAAATGAAAGTCAAACACATACAAACAAAGTTTTTTGAATCAAATGAAAGTAAAATGCCTTTATTAAAGCTAATTTAGTCAAATGAATGTCAAACATTTTCAAACAAAGCTTTTCGAATTAAATAAAAGTAAAATGCAATTAACAAAGCTAATTGAGTCAAATGAAAGTCAAACACATTCATTTAATGCTAATTGACTCAAGTGAAAGTCAAATGCATTTCACAAAGTTAATTTGAGTCTAATGATAGTCAAACAAATTCAAACAAAGCTTTTTGAATCAAATGACAATCAAATTCATTCAACAAAGCTAATTAAGTCAAATGAAAATCAAACACATTCAAACAAAGCTTTTTAAATCAAATGAATGTAAATTGCATTCATCAAAGCTAATTGAGTAAAATGAAAGTCAAACACATTCAAACAATACTTTTTGATTCAAATAAAAGTGAAATGCATTCAACAAAGATAATTGTGTCAAATTAAAGTTAAACACATTCTAACAAAGTTTTTTGATTCAAACGAATGTCAAACACATTCAAACAAAGTTTTTTGAACCAAATGAAAGTCAAATGCATTCAGCAAAGCTAATTGAGTCAAGTGAAAGTCAAACACATTCAAACAAAGCTTTTTGAATCAAATGAAATTCAAATGCATTCAACAAAGATAATTGAGTCAAATGAAAGTCAAACACATTCAAACAAAGCTTTTTGAATCAAATGAAAGTCAAAAGCATTCAACAAAGCTAATTTAGTCAAATGAAAGTCAAACACATTCAAACAACGCTTTTTGAATCAAAGGAAAGAAAAATGCATTCAACAAAACTAATTGAGCCAATTTAAAGTCAAACACATTCAAACAAAGCTTTTTGAATTAAATGAAAGTGAAATGCAATTAACAAAGCTAATTGAGTCAAATGAATGTTAAACACATTCAAACAAAGTTTTTGAACCAAATGAAAGTCAAATGCATTCCACAAACCTAATTAAGTTAAACGAAAGTCAAACACATTCAAACAAAGCTTTTAGAATCACATGAAAGTCAAATGCATTCAACAAAGCTAATTGAGTCAAATGAAAGTTAAACACATTCAAACAAAGCTTTTTGAATTGAATGAAAGTGAAATGTAATTATTAAAGCTAATAGAGTCAAATGAAAGTCAAACACAATCAGATAAAGCTAATTGAGTCAAATGAAAGTCAAATGTATTCTACAAAGCTAATTGAGTCAAACGAAAGTAAAACACTTTCAAAAAAAGCTTTTTGAATCAAATGAAAGTCAAATGCATTCAACAAAGCTAATTGAGTCAAATGAAAGTCAAACACATTTAAACAATGCTTTTTAAATGAAATGAAAATCAAATGCATTCAACAAAGATAATTGAGTCAAATTAAAGTAAAACACATTCATACAAAGCTTTTTGAATCAAATGAATGTTAAACACATTCAAACAAAGCTTTTTAAAACAAATGAAAGTTAAATTCATTTAACAAAGATAATTGAGTCTAATAAAAATCAATCACATTCAAACAAAGCTTTATGAATCAATTGAAAGTCAAATGCATTCCAAAGATAATTGAGTCAAATGAAAGTCAAAAACATTCAAACAAAGCTTTTTGAAATAAATGAAAGTGAAATCCAATTAACAACGCTAATTGAGTCAAATGAATGTCAACCATTTTCAAACAAAGCTTTTTGAACCTAATGAAAATCAAATGCATTCTACATAGCTAATTGAGTTAAATGAAAGTAAAACACATTCAAACAAAGCTTTTAGAATCAAATGAAAGTCAAATGCATTCAACAAAGATAATTGCGTCAAATGAAAGTCAAGCACATTTATACAAAGCTCTTTGAATCAAATTAATGTCAAACACATTCAAACAAAACTTTTTGAAACAAATGAAAGTCAAATTCACTCAACAAAGATAATAGAGTCAATTAAAAGTCAAACACATTCAAACAAAGCTTTTAAAATCATATGAAAGTCAAATGCATTCAACGAAAGTAATTGATTCAAATGAAAGTCAACCACATTCTAGCACAGCTTTTGATTGAATCAAATTAAAATGAAATGCGTTCAATAAAGCTAATTAAGTCAAATTAAAGTCAAAACACATTCAAATAATGCTTTTTAAATCAAATGAAAATCAAATGCATTCAATAAAGCTACTTGAATCAAATGAAAGTCAAACAAAGCTTTTTGAATCAAATGAAAGTCAAATGCATTCAACAAAGTTTATTGAGCCAAATGAAAGTCAAACACATTCAAACAATGCTTTTTTAATCAAATGAAAGTCAAATGCATTCAAAAAAGCTAATTGAGTCAAATGAAAGTAAAACACATTTAAACAATGCTTTTTAAATTAAATGAAAGTCAAATGCATTCAACAAAGATAATTGAGTCAAATGAAAGTCAAACACATTCATACAAAGTTTTTTTAATCAAATGAATGTCAAACACATTCAAACAAAGCTATTTAAAACAAATGAAAGTCAAATTCATTTAACAAAGATAATTGAGTCTACTAAAAGTCAAACACATTCAAACAAAGCTTTTTGAATCAAATGAAAGTCAAATGCATTCAACAACGATAATTGAGTCAAATGAAAGTCAAACACATTCAAACAAAGCTTGTTCAATTAAATGAAAGTGAAATGCAATTAACAAAGTTAATTGAGTCAAATGAATGTAAACCATATTCAAACAAAGCTTTTTGAACCTAATGAAAGTCAAATGCATTCTTCAAAGCTAATTGAGTCAAATGAAAGTCAAACACATTTTTTTGAGTCAAATGAAAGTCAAATGCATTCAACAAAGTTAATTGAGCCAAATCAAAGTCAGACACATTCAAACAATGCTTTTTTAATCAAATGAAAGTCGAATGCATTCAACAAAGCTAATTGAGTCAAATGAAAGTCAAACACATTTAAACAATGCTTTTTAAATTAAATGAAAGTCAAATGCATTGAACAAAGATAATTGAGCCAAAGTAAAGTCAAACACATTCATACAAAGCCTTTTGAATCAAATGAATGTCAAACACATTCAAACAAAGCTATTTAAAACAAATGAAAGTCAAATTCATTCAACAAAGATAATTGAGTCTAAGAAAAGTCAAACACATTCAAATAAAGCTTTTGAATCAAATGAAAGTCAAATGCATTCAACAAAGATAATTGAGTCTAATGAAAGTCAAACACATTCAAACAAAGCTTTTTGAATTAAATGAACGTGAAATGCAATTAACAAAGTTAATTGAGTCAAATGAATGCAAACCATATTCAAACAAAGCTTTTTGAACCTAATGAAAGTCAAATTCATTCTACAAAGCTAATTGAGTCAAATGAAAGTCAAACTCAGTTTTTTGAGTCAAATGAAAGTCAAATGCATTCAACAAAGTTAATTGAGCCAAATGAAAGTCAAACACATTCAAACAATGCTTTTTTAATCAAATGAAAGTCAAATGCATTCAACAAAGCTTATTGAGTCAAATGAAAGTCAAACACATTTAAACATTGCCTTTTAAATTAAATGAAAGTCAAATGCATTCAACAAAGATAATTGAGTCAAATGAAAGTCAAACACATTCATACAAAGCTTTTTGAATCAAATGAATGTCAAACACATTCAAACAAAGCTATTTAAAGCAAATGAAAGTCAAATTAATTCAACAAAGATAATTGATTCTAATAAAAGTCAAACACATTCAAACAAATCTTTTTGAATCAAATGAAAGTTAAATGCATTCAACAAAGATAATTGAATCAAATGAAAGTCAAACACATTCAAACAAAGCTTTTTGAATTAAATGAAAGTGAAATGCAATTAACAAAGTTAATTGAGTCAAATGAAAGGCGAACACATTCAAACAAAGCTTTTTGAATCAAATGAAAGTTAAAAGCATTCAACAAAGCTAATTTAGTCAAATGAAAGTCAAACACATTCATACAAAGCTTTTTGAATCAAATGAAAGTCAAACACATTCAACAAAGATAATTGAGTCAAATAAAAGTCAAACACATTCAAACAAATATTTTTGAATCAAATGAAATTAAAATGCATTCAACAAAGCTAATTATATCAAATGAAAGTCAAACACATTCAAACAAAGCTAATATAATCAAATGAAAGTGAAATGCATTCAACAAAGATAATTGAGTCAAATGAAAGTCAAACACATTAAAACAAAGCTTTTTGAATGAAATTAAAGTCAAATGCATTCAACAAAGCTTTTTGACTCAAATGAAAGTCAAACATATTCTAACAAAGCTTTTTGAATTAAATGAAAGTGAAATACATTCAATAAACATAATTGTCTCAAATGATAATCAAACACATTCATATAAAGCTTTTTGAATCAAATGAAAGTCAAACGCATTCAACAAAGATAATTGAGTCAAATGAAAGTCAAACACATACAATCAAAAATCCTTTTTGAATCAAATAAAAGTAATATGCATTCAACAAAGATAATTTAGTCAAATGAAAGTTAAACACTTTCATACGAAGCTTTTTGAATCAATTGAATGTCAAACACTGTTAAACAAAGCTTCTGAACCAAATAAAATTTAAATGCATTTAACAAAGAAATTTAAGTCAAATGAAAGTAAAACACATTCAAACAAAGCTTTTTGAGTTAAATGAAAGTCAAATGCATTCAACAAAGCTTTTTGACTAAACTGAAAGTCAAACACATTCAAACAAAGCTTTTTAAATCAAATTAAAGTAAAATGCATTTAACAAAGATAATTGTGTCAAATGAAAGTCAAACACATTCAAACAAAGCTTTATAAATTAAATGAAAGTCAAATGCATTCAATAAAGATATTTGAGTTAAATGAAAGTCAAACTCATTCATACCAAGCTTTTTAGTCAAATGCATTCAACAAAGCTCTTTGACTCTAATGAAAGTCCAATAAATTCAAACAAAGCTTTATTAATCAAATGAAAGTCAAATGCATTCAATAAAGATAATTAAGTCAAATGAAAGTCAAACACATTAATACAAAGCTTTTTGAATCAATTAAAAGTCGAATGGATTCAACAAAGATAACTGAGTGATATAAAAGTCAAACACATTCAAACAAAGCTTTTTGAATCAAATGAAAGTCAAATGCATTTAACAAAGCTAATTAAGTTAAATGAAAGTAAAACACATTCAAACAAAGTTTTTTGAATCAAATGAAAGTCTAATGCATTCATGATAACTTTTTATTTGATACGATTTTAGGGTGATTTTTGAACCTTGTTTACTTGAAATGTTAGCATTTTGGTTCACTTTCTATGCTATTTTCATTCAATTTTTGTGTATCCCTTGCTTCACGGGTTTTTAGTGTTTTTGTTGAGTTTTCAAGACCAAAAATCGATGATTTGAAGCATATGGATGACAAACCAAGTTTAGAAGCCGTAACAAAGGAGCAAAACTGAAGAGAATGTGAAGAAAAGGGCCTAGAAGACCCTGCACGGATGTGCCATGTCCTGCACGGCCGTGCAGGACAGTCTCAGTCAAACCTTGCTACTGCCCGATTTGGCACGGACGTGCAAGGATTCAGCACGTCCGTGCATCTCAGCCAGCACGTCCGTGCCATAAACTGCACGGCCGTGCAGTTAGCCTGGCCAAATCTGAGCTACTGCCCAAATCTGCACGTCCGTGCTTAGGGTGGCACGTTCGTGCCACCTTGGTTGCACGTCCGTGCCACCCCTGGCACGTCCGTGCCACCCCTGGCACGTCCGTGCGCACCTGCAGAAAATCCCGACTCTTGTTTTCTCCGTCCTTTTTATTTGAGGGTCATATTAATACCCCCTTAGACTCTATTGTAAAAGAGAGAAAAGATCCAAGTTTTCAGAGCTTTCTTTTAGTTTGTAGTTGTAGAAACATAAATTCTCTCAAATCATTAGTTAGATTCAATTATTAGTTTGGAATTCTCAATCTCAATCATTGTAGAAGACAAGTTCCTCCATTGTTATTCAATTTCAAGCTTCAATTAGTAATTTCTCCAACCTTTTTCTACTTCATTTCTGATTTCATTTGCTTTTGCATATCATTTAAATCTTCTTAAGTTCTTGGTAATTTGTTATTGGATGATAGTTATTTCAATCGTTAACCACTTTCTCCCAATTATTGAAGTAGTTAGAACCCTAATTGTTGATTGCATGTTTATAAATATGAGTTGTGAGTAGTCTTCTTGCTAGGGGTTGGGTGAAGCTCAACCTTTTGGGTTAGTTATGCAAATATGGGAGAAACATTGATGTTTGTATTGCAATTAAATTGATTATATGAGATTGCTTGTTAGTTCTTCATGATAGGATTAGCTACCCTTGACTTAGGAGCTTGATAGCATGATGTGCCTAATTTGACATGAAAGTGTAAATTGAGTATGTCATTACTTATTGTAATTTGATTATGTATCATCTATTGCTAGACTAATGAGGAATCTAAGTTTAGTCGTAGTGTGAGTTGTTTTCCTATTGCATGAGGTTGATTTTACATATAGTCCTTGCTATAACTTGTCTATTTTACTCCCGTTTGCCTAATTGCCTTGGTTGAGTGGATCCCATTCCCTAGTGTCTTTAATCCATTGATTTAGAACCATAGTTTGTTTGTCTACTTGACGAAACCCCAATTCACCATTGACTTTGAATTAGCTTAAGTGTTAAGATCATTAGCAACCATATCCCGTTCCTTGTGGACCGAACTCTTACTTGTCATTATGCTTGGTTTGTAAGGTGTTTGTTAATAAATGTGTTTGATTGAGTGTGGAATGAGCGACCGTTTTAACACCCATCAAAATGGCGCCGTTGCCGGGGAACGGTGTTGTTGATTGCTAATTGATTACTTGCGTCTAGTTCACCATAAACCATAAAAATTTCAAAAAGAATTGTTTCTTTTTGGCTACACTTGTAGCCTTGGTACTAATTGCGTTTGTTGAGATTGTATGCGCAGAACTCATAACAGGATCTTGGTACCTTACGATCCCGAGATTGAGCAAACTTATAGAAGGAGAAAAAGAGCCGGTTCTAGGCCGTTCAATACTCCCCCAACTAGAGAGACCAATTTCGAGGAGGATCGAGATCAAATGGGTGACGCGAAACCACCACCTCAAAGACCTTTAAAGGAGTTGGGAACTCCGGGAGCTTATAGAGCTTCAAGCGGCATTGCTCCACCCGTCACTCAAGCCAATGAATTCGAGATTCGGCCCGCGATGATAAATTTGATTGAAAGGAGGAAATATAGTGGAGCAAAACATGAGAGCCCTCTTGCACACTTGAACGAGTTCGAGAAATATTGCAACACAATCAAGGTAAATGGGGTAACTCAAGAGTTTGTGAGACTAAAGCTATTTCCTTTTTCTTTGATAGGAAGGGCTCTTGAATGGCTTGAGAAGGAGGTGAGGCCTAACTCCTTGAGAACTTGGGACGAGGTCACCACGGCCTTCTTAGGGAGATTTTATTCTCAAAAGAAGACGGCCGAAGCAAGGGCTTTGATCCAAGGCTTCCGTCAAAGGGCTAGTGAAACCATATATGAGGCATGGGAACGATACAAAGAATATCAAAGGGAGTTCCCTCATCATGGCATTCCATCATATCAAGTGCTTCAAATTTTCTATGGGGGATTGAGCCCACAAGGAAAGACTAGCTTGGATGCGGGAGCGGGTGGCCCAATTATGAACAAAACGGAGGAACAAGTCATCGAGATAATTGAGGATGTGGTGAGACACCACATTGAT
The DNA here is from genome assembly GCA_024500155.1 of Chenopodium formosanum. Taxonomy (NCBI): domain Eukaryota; kingdom Viridiplantae; phylum Streptophyta; class Magnoliopsida; order Caryophyllales; family Amaranthaceae; genus Chenopodium; species Chenopodium formosanum. The sequence goes on from CM044861.1 coordinate 23,906,496, forward strand.
TGGCAAGAAGGAGAGAGGGAGTCTTTAAGCAAAGGAGGGAATGCGGTCTACTCCGTCGATCACCTCAACGCCATCAATAATTTGACATCTCAAATAGCCAATCTTGGCAAGGAGATGACATCTATCAAGGCAAAGCTAGAGACTTCCACTTCACAACAAGAGCAACCCTCCCAATCTAAGGGGAGAGGTATGAATTCTAACTCTTCTCCTTCTACATCTAATAACATGCCACATGGGTGTTTGTTTTGTGAAAATTGTGGGTCATATGACCATGATACCTCTTCTTGTAATTATGATTCCCAACCCCAATCCCATTATGAAGAGGGTAATGATAATGAAAATGAACAGGTCAATGCTTTGTCGTATGATAATAGACATAGGAATGACAATCAAAGATATTTACCACCTAATCGAAGGGAACAAGGGGGAAATGCTTATAATCAAAGAGGAAATGATTATGATTACCATAACCAAAACCAATGGGGGAATAGGAACCAAAGGGACCAAAATCCCCAAGGTAACTACAACCAACAAGGTGGTTATGGTAACCATAACCATAATAATCAAGGGAATTATGGGAATCAAGGCCAATATCACCAAGGGGGGAACTCTAATAATAGGAATAATTGGAACAACAATAACAATAGAGGTTTTTCTAATCAAAATGCTTCCAATTCAAATGTGAGAGGTAATAGAGCTCCCCAAGATAACTATTATGCCCAAGCATCACCTAGTAAGTCTAATCTAGAGGAAATGATGGAAAGTCACGCTAAAATGTTAAACACTTTCATGGCCACGACTGACAAGAAGTTTAATGAAGTAATGACTCATAATAAAATGCTTGAAACTCAAATTTCACAATTGGCCAATGCTTTGAAGGAAGGGGCTAGCACTTCCAAACTTCCACCCCAAGGACTAGATCCTAAGAGGCCAGTTAATGCCATATCTACTAGGAGTGGGAAGGTGTTGGAAGATAGTGTTCCTAAGAAAAGCAATGAGAGAGTAAACATGAGTGAGCCTCCCTTTGAGAGTGATTGTGAGCAAGAAAAAGAGAAAAATCAAGAGAGTGAAAGAGAAAAAGAATGTGAGAAAGAAAAAGAATGTGAAAAGAGAATGATTTTGAGAAAGAGAGTCAAGAGAAAAGAGAAAAAGAGAGGGAAACAAAACAATTGCAAAGGCTACCATATCCTCATAAATTTGTTAGAAACAAATTAGATGTGCAATTTGGAAAGTTTCTTGAGACATTGAAGCAAATTCATCTTTCAATTCCTTTTACCGACGCTATCAAGCTAATGCCTAATTATGCTAGGTTTTTAAAAGACATTTTGAGTGGAAGGAGAAAGTGTGAATTGGTTGAAACGGTGAATCTCACCGAGAGTTGTAGTGCTATTATCATGAATAAGATGCCACCCATGTTGAAAGACCCCGGTAACTTTTCTATCCCATGTGCGATATACAAGATGCAAATTGATAATGCTTTGTGTGACCTAGGGGCTAGTGTTAGCCTAATGCCATACTCGGTATACCAAAGACTTAGGATAGGGGAACTTCTACCCACCAACATCACCCTACAATTGGCCGATCGCTCTATTAAATTCCCAAAGGGTAAGGTAGAGGATGTTCCTCTAAGGGTAGGAAAGTTTGTAATCCCGGTGGATTTTGTTGTGTTAGAGATGGACGAAGATGTTAACATTCCAATAATTCTAGGAAGACCTTTTCTTGCTACTTAGGGTGCTTTAATAGATGTTAAAAGTGCTAAAATTTCACTAAAAGTAGGAGATGAGGTAATAGAATTTGACTTGAATGAGAGCATGAAATATCCAAGCTCTAATCTTGATAATTGCATGATGATTGATACTATTGATTCTATTGTAACTTCCATGCATGAGCACTTGCTCACTACTAATGATGCCCTTGATAATGTCCTTTTGAACAAGGAAAAGATAGGTGACCAAAGCAAAGAGATGGCATTGTATGAGGAGATGCTTGAAGGAAGTACGGAATCAAGCAATGAGCAAGTGTGCATGGGAATCACAACACATGATGCACTATAAGTAGCTACCTCAAGAGAAGGTAAGGGTGTTCCAATGGTAGAGTTGAAACCTCTACCATCACACCTAAGGTATGAGTTTTTGGGCCCCAATTCAACTTTTCCGGTTATTGTGAATTCTTCTTTGAATGAGTGCCAAACTCAAATGTTATATGGTGTTTTGAGAGACCACCAAGGTGCTTTAGGCTATACCATAGATAACCTCAAAGGTATTAGTCCCGCTTTATGTATGCACCACATAACACTTGAGGAGGGTGCTAAGCCTTCCATTGAGAGGCAAAGGAAACTCAATCCTCAAATGGGGGAGGTGGTGAAGAAAGAAATCACCAAACTCCTTGATGCCGGCATCATCTTCCCCATTTCGAGTTCTAGATGGGTTTCCCCCGTTCATGTGGTCCCTAAAAAGGGAGGAATGACCGTAGTTGAAAATGAGAATGGTGATCTCATTTCAACTAGAACGGTGACCGGTTGGAGGATGTGCATAGACTATAGACGTCTAAATGCATCCACCAACAAGGATCATTTTCCTCTCCCTTTTGTCGACCAAATGCTTGAAAGACTAACCAAGCACAAGTATTATTGCTTTCTTGATGGTTATTCGGGTTTCTTTCAAATCCCTATAAACCCGGATGATCAAGAGAAAACAACTTTTACTTGTCCCTATGGAACTTTTGCATATAGGAGGATGCCCTTCGGGCTTTGCAACGCACCGGCAACCTTCCAAAGATGCATGATGAGTATTTTTGGGGACATGCTTGAAGCCGAAATGGAAGTTTTCATGGATGACTTCTCGGTAGGGGGCCTTTCATTCGAGGATTGTTTGTCCAACTTGGGCAAGTGCTTGGCAAGATGTGAGAAGGTCAATTTGGTTTTGAATAGGGAAAAATGCCACTTTATGGTGGAAGAGGGAATTGTCCTTGGTCACTAGATTTCAAGCAAGGGGATTGAGGTCGACAAGGCCAAAGTTGAAGTGATAGAGAAGCTACCGCCACCAATCAATGTGAGAGGAGTAAGGTCATTTTTGGGGCATGCCGGGTTCTATAGAAGATTCATCAAGGATTTCTCACAAATTGCTAGACCCCTAAATGCTCTTCTTCAAAAGGATGCCATCTTTATTTTTGATGAAAAGTGTCTCCAAGCTTTCAACAAATTAAAGGAGGCCTTAATCTCAACTCCAATTGTACAAGGGCCAAGATGGGATTTGCCATTTGAACTTATGTGCGATGCAAGTGATGTTGCGATTGGAGGAGTATTGGGGCAAAGGGTAGAGAAGAAGCTTCACGTGATTTACTACATGTCTAAGACCTTGAATGAAGCTCAACGGAACTACACCACAACGAAGAAAGAGTTTCTTGCCGTGGTTCATGCTTTTGAGAAGTTTTGGAACTACCTCATTAGTTCCAAAACTATTGTCTATACCGATCACGTAGCCATTAGGTACCTTATTGCAAAGAAAGAATCCAAGCCATGTCTTCTTCGGTGGGTCTTATCTCTCCAACAATTTGATGTTGAAATCCGTGATAAAAAGGGGGCCGAGAATGTGGTTGCGGACCATCTTTCCCGACTAGAGAATGTGCAAGCTAGCGATGATGAAATCCCTATAAGTGATGAATTGAGAGATGATGTACTTTACATTTTGAATGAAAAAGAGCTTCCTTGGTTCGCCGACTTGGTGAACTACTTGGCTTGTGGAGAATGTCCACCCGATTTCTCCAAGAATCAAAGGAAGAAGCTAAAAAGAGAAGCAAGACATTATGTATGGGATGATCCCATTCTCTACAAACGAGGAGTAGATGGTTTGCTCCGTAGGTGTGTCCCGGATGAACAAGTGCAAGAAGTGCTCAAGATGTGCCATTTCGATCCATGTGGAGGGCATATGGGAGGCAACAAAACTGCATTGAAAATCTTGAATAGCGGGTTGTGATGGCCTCACATTTTCAAGGACGCTTGGGGATTTGTGAAGACTTGTGACCGGTGTCAACGAACCGGCAACATATCCAAGCGCAATAAGATGCCCCAACAACCGATTCTTGAGCTTGAGGTATTTGATGTTTGGGGTATGGATTTCATGGGGCCATTCCCGAATTCTCATGGAAATCAATACATCCTTGTGGCGGTCGACTATGTATCAAAATGGGTGGAAGCCATTGCCTCCCCAACCAATGACCACAAGGTTGTCATGAAGATGTTCAAAAAGTCATATTCCCAAGATTCGGTATTGCAAGGGCGGTGGTGAGTGATAATGGTTCACATTTTGTTCATAGTGCTTTTCAAAAGATGCTAAGAAAGCACGGGGTCCACCAAAGATTCGGCCTTACCTATCATCCACAAACAAGTGGACAAGCGGAAGTGTCTAACCGTCAAATAAAGCTAATCCTCGAGAAGACGGTTGCTAAGAATAGGAAGGATTGGTCGGAAAAGCTTGACGACGCTCTATGGGCATATAGGACGGCGTACAAGACCCCAATAGGCACAACTCCATACCGGCTAGTGTATGGAAAATCTTGTCATCTACCGGTGGAGCTTGAGCACCAAACCCAATGGGCGATCAAAAAGATTAATTAATTTCGACTTGGCTAGCGCGGGAGAGCAAAGATGGCTTGATTTGCATGAGCTTCAAGAGCTAAGGTTGGAAGCCTATGAGTGTGCCAGCAACTATAAGAATCGCACTAAGGATTGCCACGACCGCAACATTGAAAAGAAAGCATTTCAAAAGGGCGATAAGGTACTCCTCTACAACTCTAGGATGAAATTGTTTCCCGGGAAACTTTTATCAAGGTGGAGTGGGCCTTTTGTCGTCAAGGAAGTGTTTCCTCATGGAGCCGTGGAAGTTTGGGATATGGACGGCAAGAGATTTTTCAAGGTGAATGGGCATCGCCTCAAGCTTTACTACGAGGGTGCTCATGTGGGTGTTTTAGAATCAACTCGATGTAATCTTATCTCCTAGGTGTGGAGGTCGTCAAGCTAGTGACGTTAAAAGAGCGCTTCCGGGAGGCAACCCGAGTTTCTCAACTCTCTCTCTCTCAATAAGCTATTACTTAATTTCCATCACTTTACTATTCCTAACTTTTCTTTCAATGTCTTTTGTAGGTGTTGATGAAAAGAGAAGTAAGAAAAGGTTTTTGTGAAAATGAAGTAGTAGGCAATTTTAATAATAATAATAATAATAATGGTGATATTAATAATTTTTATTAGGAAAAATTAGAAAAAATAATCCCAACTTTCATCAATTTTGCTAGAATAATCCCAACTTTGGATTATTCTGGAATAATCCGAACTTTATGGGTTATTTTTTTTCTTCAATCCCTAACCGGTCAACCAAAGTCAATGACCCATTATATTAGGTCACTTGACACGTGTCAAGTCCTGAATGGTCTAAAAAATTTTTTTAAAAAAAAGCAAAAAAAAAACAAAACAGAAAAATTAAAAAAAAAAAAAAAAAATCCAGCCAGCAGCCTCCCCTCCCCCACCGCTCCACCCTAACCTCCACCACTACAGAAATTCCGCCGCCTCACCATCACCGGACAGCCGTCGTTCGTTCCTCAGCCACCGCGTTCTTCCCTCGCCGTTTTCCCCCTTTCCCGAAATCCCCTTCAACAAGTTCAACCCCCCCACACAACCACCAAAGAAACCCCTTTCCCATTCTCGAAAAACCCCATTTACTCCTCCCCCACCTCAAAACCCTAGCGGCTAGGGTTTTCGACGGTGGTGAAGGGGTTTTTGGTGCTTTTCGGGAGTGGGCAAGGTGGTTTAGAGGGATATTTCGAGAGCAGAGCTGCTGGTTTTTGGGGATTTCGGGAGTGGGGCTAGTAGTTTTTGGGGATTGGCTGGTGGCGTGGGAGTTTCGAGCAGGCGATGGTGGTTTGACAGCGAAGGGTGGATGGCGTCAGTCAGGGTTTGGGTTTGGGTTTGGTTGGTGTGAGAAGGGGAGGGGGGAGTTTTTACGGGATTGGGGAAGGGAGGGGGGAGGGTTTCGTGGGTGGGGGAAGGGAGGGGGAGGTGTTTCGGCGGGTGGGGAGTGGTGGTCGGCTGGTGGGAAGGGTTTTCCGGCTGCGTGGGGGGTGTTTTTGGGTGGGGGCTGGTGAAAGGGGTGGGGGAGGGCTGGTGGAGGGGGTGGTTTGGGTGGGGGGGTGCTGGTGGTTAAGGGGGAAGTGGGGTGGTTAATGTTTTTTTTTTTTTAATTTTTCACAATTGTTTTTTTTTTAAAAAAAAAAATTTGGACCAATCATGTGCTGACACGTGGCTTTTAAAAACATAAAAGAAAAATTTAACCTTCTCAACAAGTAACCGGTCATAAGGACTGAAGAAAAAGAAGACCCCCCAAAGTTTGGATTATTCTGGAATAATCCAAAGTTGGGATTATTCTAGCAAAATTGATGAAAGATGGGATTATTTTTTCTAATTTTTCCTTTTTATTATTATGCCTTACTATTATTATTTAAAAAAAAAAAGAAAAAAAAAGGGGCAAAGTACAGCATCAGGTAAGCACGGACGTGCAGAACATCGCACGTTCGTGCAGAATCAGGCAGGCCGGAACTCCAAATATTGCTTCGAAGATAGGCACGGACGTGCCAAAATCAGCACGTCCGTGTGTACAATTCAGCACAGACGTGCATAACCCAGCACGTCCGTGCCAAATCAGGCAGTAACTATTTTGCTACTGCCAGATTACGCACGTCCGTGCCAAATTTGGCACGTCCGTGCGTACCCTGTTTCAGCTGCTGTAAACACGGGTTTAAGCTAAAAAAAAAAAAAATTCTCATTCCCCTCTTTTCAATCAAACGTTTCTCCTCTCTCTCTCTCTAGAACTCCTCTTCCTCCTCTCCATACTCACTCAAATCATCATTCTCACCCAAATTTTCACCCAAATTCAACTCTTTTTACAAAAATCTTCACTCCTTTTCACCATTTTCACAAATTACTACCTCCTTCTATCACATTTAACCCCAAAATTCACCCAAACTACTCAAACTCTAACCTTGAAAATTGATTTGGGGGTTTTCTTTGGGAGATAAATTTGGAGCAATTGGTTGAAGGAGTAAGTTCAAGGAAGCAAAGGGAAGGTTAGAAAGGTTCATTTGCGGGTTTTACACCCACGATAAGCTCGGTATAATCGTTCCTCCCTTTAACTATTTTTATGCTTGAATTCTTGGATTTTTGCATGAAATTGCTTATGAAAGCTTGTTGAAATTGGTTATGAGTGATTGATAATTGATAATTGACAAGTATTATAGAGTTTGAATGAATTTTGGTGTCGTTTGAGAATTGCACTTTTGTAAGTGAGGGTGAGGATTTGATTTTCATACATGACAAAGCATGCTTGTTTGAGTAAATTGTTGTGTTGGATTTGTTGATTCTATTGCATAATTTTGCTATTAGAATTGTTGTGGTTGTGATTGGATTAAGTCTTAGTGGATTGGTGATTTGCTTGTTTTAGGTGGGAGACTTAGAGTTTGGCTTGATTGTGTAATATCTATTGGCCTTGTTTGAGCTTCATTTGTGTTTAGTGGACCTAGTGCCTATTGTGTGTTTATTGTGTTGATTATTTGGTTGTGGTTTGTTTGATTGCATTGCATAAATCCGACCATGTCTAGAAGAAATCGACCTAGAAACACGGACGCTAGGTACCGCAACCCTTCTCCTCCTCCTCCCGTTGGTCCACCACAAGTGGATACAATGGGAATAATTTTCAATGACGAAACTTTTGCAAACAACTTTCTGAGAAATAGTAGGAGGAGAATTAGGCCGACCAAGTTCTATAGTGAGGAGGTTGCCGAGTCCCTAGGGGTGGGGGAGGACATAAGAATGTTATTCGAGGGATGTGGCCTAGGTAGTTGGCTAGACATACATGCCTTGACCTACAAGAGATTAACTCTTGAATTCCTCTCCACCCTACAAGTCCAACGGGACACAACTAGGAACCCCCGCCGTATCACCTTCCAACTCATGAACACCACCCATACCATGACCATCAATAGGGTGAACCAAGCGTTCGGGTGGCCTACAAACGGAACCATTGGGGCAAAGGATAGGCCACCCCGTAGCTATAACGCAGGTGAGTTTTGGAGGAAGATCACCGGCCTCTTTAACTACAACCCCAGGACCGATAAGGCCACGGCCATTATCCACCCCGCATTTAGGTTGTCACAGCGCACCATAGCGAACACGACGTTCGCTAGAGGTGACAGTTCGGGGTTAGTGTCCACTAGGGAGCTTCACTTCATATGGCACTTGAGTATGGGTAGTTCGGCCCTAGATGTAGGGTCCTGGTTTGTAGACCACCTAGAGGATGTTGCCACCGGGTCCGGTAACATCACCATAGGTGGTATGATCACTATTATTGCTGCTTCTCTTAATCTTGATTTTGCAGATCAACAGGTTTGCCCAGGAGCGACGCGGATCGATATGCAGTCGCTTAGGACAATGAGGTGGGTGGAGGACGTCGAGGGGCCACACCCCTACCTGTGGCACGTCAGTGGCCGGTCCTACGCCTACCTCCCCGACCCGGAGCGGACCTTCATCGACGACAAGACCAACTGGATCTTCGAGAGAGACCACGATTGGGCTCCCGGCGATGAAGACGATGAAGAGGGGCAAGAGCAAGGAGAGCAGCAGCAACCTCCACAGCAACCTCCACAACAACCTCCACAACAACAATTCCAACAACACAATCACCAACAAGGGTACCAGCAAGGATACCAAGGTCAAGGCATGGGTGAGGGCAACCCACCCCTCACCTTCGAGCAGCAAATGCATATGATGAACCAAGGGTTCAATCGGATGACCACCGAGTTCGAGACTATGAGAAAGTCTCACGAAGATATGAGGTCCTCCTACGACAATATGAGGACAAGCTTCAAAGGACTTCGGTCGGAATTAGGTGAGTTCCGAAATGCCTACCGACATTGGTACCCCGGGGGCTCAAGCTCCCAAGGAGGACCAAACCAATGAGTTAGTCTCTTTTTCCCCTTTCTTGTGCTTTTATTGTTTTAACATTGGGGACAATGTGTATGATAGCTTGGGGGGGAGTCTTTCTCTTTGATTTTGTTGATTGGTTCTTGTTTGTGCTTGATTGGTGATTACCTTGCATGTTGTTTGTTCCTTCCCCTAACATCCAAACCCCTTAACATCCAAATTTGATCCCTTTGAAATCCAACGCTCTAAATCCAAATCTCTTAATGTGTGAATACCTTTCTTCTCTCCTCTTTTCATTTATTTGTATAGTTGTGTTCTATTTTTTTTTTTTTTATTCTTAGTTTAGTTCTCCTAACTCGTTCACCTAAAAAAAAAAAAAAAAAACCCTTGGATGAGACTCAAATGACGATGCTTATACGATTTGCTTGCTTGACTCTTGAGTGATGAGTAAAGTTCTTTTAGAAGGGTGTGTGCAAGAGTTGGGGTCATTTAGAGGCTTATTAATCTTAGTGTATATGAAATGAAAACCGATGAATGCTCAATTGCACGTCTAGCATAGGATATTGTCTAATTTGCCCAAAGTAGGATATGTTTGAATCAAATTGCGGTCCCTTGTACCCTTGGTGTGTCTCCCTTCCTCCCCGAAACGAAACTCTGCTAGGGAATTAGTTCTATGTATATCTTGTGTAATAAGTGGCATAATAAGCCACATGTTTCGAATAAAAGAAAGAGCCTCTCAAAGTTAAAAGAGGCGAGGGCAATGAATGAAAAAAAAATTAAAAAAAATAAATAAATAAATAAATAAAACTCCTCCAAAATCCTCAAAATTTTTACTTTTTCTACTCTAGAGGTCAATTTGTAGATGCCTCCCACACGCTTTCTATTTTGAAGTTTCTTGTGTAAATTCCCGAATTAGAGCGTAGTTGAAAGGGCTTGGGAGTGCATTTTGGGAGGTGGACTTGCATTTTGAGATTTTATAACCGAAAAAGGGCTTTGCAACTTTGGAATATCTAGACGTGCTCTAATGAACTAGTAAAAGGTATAACGAAGTATCCTAGTGCAACCTTGCTTAGTTCGCCTCTCTACCCCCAACTTAGGTGCACATTTGTATGAATGGTAATTATTGAAAGTTGCTCACTTGTCTTGCTTGTGTTTTGTATCCCGATGAGTTGACTTGGGCAATAAAAATATTGGTTTTGTGTGTTTTGACCACTTTGAGAACAACAATGTGCTATGTTAGTTGGTGTGGTTTGTGTGAGTTGTGGGTTAAGCTCAAGGGAAACCCTCACGAGATAAAAACTCGTCCTCTTAGGCGACTTAGGGGTTTAAATTGCTTTCACTTGTGCTAAAAGTGTTTATGGTTCTTGCCATGCGGATTTGTGTTTGTGTTTTCTCTCCTTGGTTTGATCATTAGCAAGTAATCTTCCTTCTTAATTTGGCATGTTTGTTTTGCTCGAGGACTAGCAAAAACTTAGCTTGGGGGGATTTGATAACTTGTTATTTGATACGATTTTAGGGTGATTTTTGAACCTTGTTTACTTGAAATGTTAGCATTTTGGTTCACTTTCTATCCTATTTTCATTCAATTTTTGTGTATCCCTTGCTTCACGGGTTTTTAGTTTGTAGTTGTAGAAACATAAATTCTCTCAAATCATTAGTTAGATTCAATTATTAGTTTGGAATTCTCAATCTCAATCATTGTAGAAGACAAGTTCCTCCATTGTTATTCAATTTCAAGCTTCAATTAGTAATTTCTCCAACCTTTTTCTACTTAATTTCTAATTTCATTTGCTTTTGCATGTCATTTAAATCTTCTTAAGTTCTTGGTAATTTGTTATTGGATGATAGTTATTTCAATCGTTAACCACTTTCTCCCAATTATTGAAGTAGTTAGAACCCTAATTGTTGATTGCATGTTTATAAATATGAGTTGTGAGTAGTCTTCTTGCTAGGGGTTGGGTGAAGCTCAACCTTTTGGGTTAGTTATGCAAATATGGGAGAAACATTAATGTTTGTATTGCAATTAAATTGATTATATGAGATTGCTTGTTAGTTCTTCATGATAGGATTAGCTACCCTTGACTTAGGAGCTTGATAGCATGATGTGCCTAATTTGACATGGAAGTGTAAATTGAGTATGTCATTACTTATTGTAATTTGATTATGTATCATCTATTGCTAGACTAATGAGGAATCTAAGTTTAGTCGTAGTGTGAGTTGTTTTCCTATTGCATAGGTTGATTTTACATATAGTCCTTGCTATAACTTGTCTATTTTACTCCCGTTTGCCTAATTGCCTTGGTTGAGTGGATCCCATTCCCTAGTGTCTTTAATCCATTGATTTAGAACCATAGTTTGTTTGTCTACTTGACGAAACCCCAATTCACCATTGACTTCGAATTAGCTTAAGTGTTAAGATCTTTAGCAACCATATCCCGTTCCTTGTGGACCGAACTCTTACTTGTCATTATGCTTGGTTTGTAAGGTGTTTGTTAATAAATGTGTTTGATTGAGTGTGGAATGAGCGACCGTTCTAACGCCCATCAATTCAACAAAGCTAATTGAGTTAAATGAAAGTCAAATGTATTCTACAAAGCTAATTGAGTAAAATGAAAGACAAACCCATTCAAATAAACCTTTTTGAATCAAAGGAAAGTCAAGTGCATTTAACAAAGATATTTGAGTCAAATGAAAGTCAAACACATTCATAAAAAGCTTTTTTTAATCAAATGAATATCAAACACATTCAACAAACCTTTTTAAATTTAATGAAAGTGAAATGCAATTCACAAATCTAATTGAGTAAAATGAAAGACAAACACATTTATAAAAAGCTTATTGAGTCAAAAGAAAGTCAAATGCATTCAACAAAGATAATTGAGCCAAATGAAAGTCAAACACATTCATACAAAGCTTTTTGAATCAAAAGAAAGTCAAACGCATTCAACAAAGATAATTGCTTCAAATGAAAGTCAAACACATTCAAACAAAGGTTTTTGAATCAAATCAAAGTAAAATGCATTCATCAATACCATTTATATGAAATGAAAGTCAAACACATTCAAACAAAGCTTTTATAATCAAATGAAAGTTAAATGCATTCAACAAAGATAATTGAGTCAAATGAAAGTCAAATACATTAAAACAAAGCTTTTTGAGTCAAATTAAATTCAAATGCATTTAACAAACCTTTTTGACTCAAATGAAAGTTAAACATATTCAAACAAAGCTTTTTGAATCAAATTAAAGTCAAATGCATTCAATAAAGATAATTGACTCAAATAAAAGTCAAACACATTCATTCAAAGCTTTTCGAATTAAATGAAAGTCAAAAGAATTCAACAAAGATAATTGAGTCAAATGAAAGTCAAACACATTCAAACAAAGATTTTTGAATCAAATGAAAGTCAATTGCATTCAAAAAAGATAGTTGAGTGAAATGAAAGTCAAACACATTAAAACAAAGCTTTTTGAGTCAAATGAAAGTTAAATGCATTCAACAAAGCTTTTTCACTCCAATGAAAGTTAAACATATTCTAACAAAGCTTTTTGAAACAAATGAAAGTCAAATGCATTCAATAAAGATAATTGACTCAAATGAAAATCAAACACATTAAAAAAAGCTTTTTGAATCAAATTAAAGTCAAATGCATTCAACAAAGCTTTTTAACTCAAATGAAAGTTAAACGTATTCAAACAAAGCTTTTTGAATCTTATGAAAGTCAAATGCATTCAACAAAGATAATTGAACGAAATGAAAGTAAAAAACATTCAAACAAAGCTTTTTCAATCAAATGAAAGTCAAATGCATTCAACAAAGATATTTAAGTCAAAGGAAAGTCAAACACATTCATACAAAGTTTGTATGATCTAATGAAAGTCAAATGCATACAACAAAGATAATTGAGCGAAATGAAAGTCAAACACCTTTAAACAAAGCTTTTTGAAAATCAAATGCATTCAACAAAGATAATTGAGTCAAATTAAAGTCAAACACATTCAAACAACGCTTTTTGAATCAAAAGAAAGTCAAATGCATTTAACAAAGATAATTGAGTCAAATGAAAGTCAATCGTATTCAAACAAAGCTTTTGAATCAAATGAAAGTCAACTGCATTCAATAAAGATAATTGACTTTAATGAAAGTCAAACACATTCATACAAAGCTTTTTGAATTAAATGAAAGTCAAACGAATTCAACAAAGATAATTGAGGCAAATGAAAGTCAAACACACTCTAACAAAGCTTTTTGAATCAAATGAAAGTCAAATCCATTCAACAAAGCTAATTAAGTCAAATGAAAGTCAAACACATTCTAAAAAAGCTTTTTGAATTAAATGAAAGTAAAATGCATTCAACAAAGTTAATTGAGTCAAATAAACGTCAAATACATTCAAACAAATCTTTTTGAATTAAATGAAAATGAAATGCAATTAACAAAGCTAATTGAGTCAAACGAAATTTTATCATATTTTTACAAAGCTTTTTGAATCAAGAGAAAGTCAAATACATTCTACAAAGATAATTGAGTTAAATAAAAGTTAAACACATTCAAACAAAGCTTCTTGAATCAAATGAAAGTCAAATGCATTCAACAAACCTTTTTGACTCAAATAAAAGTCAAACACATTTATACAAAGCTTTTTGAATCAAATGAGAGTCAAATGCATTCAATAAAAATAATTGAGTAAAATGAAAGTCAAACACATTCAAAAAAAGCTTTTTGAATCAAATGAAAGTGAAATTCATTCAGCAAAGATAATTGAGTGAAATGAAAGTCAAACACATTCATACAAAGCTTTTCGAATCAATTAAATGTCAAACACATTCAAACAAAGGTTAATAAACCAAATGAAAGTCAAATACATTCAACAAAGATAATTGAGTCAAATGAAAGTGGAACACATTCAAACAAACAAAGCTTTTTGAGTCAAATGAAAGTCAAACGCATTCAACAAAAATTATTGAATTAAATGAAAGTCAAACACATTCAAACAAAGCTTTTTGAATTAAATCAAAGTGAAATACAATTAAGAAAGCTAACTGAGTCAAATGAAAGTCAAATAAAAGTCAAACACATTTAAACAAATCTTTTCGTATCAAATGAAAGTCAAATGCATTCAACATGGATAATTGAGTCAAAAGAAAGTCACACACATTCATACAAAGCTTTTTGAATCAAATAAAAGCCAAATGCATTCAACAAAGCTAATTGTATCAAATGACAGTCAAACACATTCAAACAAAGCTTTTTGAATTAAGTGAAACTGAAATGCATTCAACAAAGATAATTGAGTCACAAGAAAGTAAAAAACATTCAAACATTGCTTTTTGAATTAAAAGAAAGTCAAACACATTAAAACAAAGCTTTTTGAGCCAAATGAAAGTCAAACACATTCAAAAAAAGCTTTTTGACTCAAATGAAAGTCAAACATATTCAAAGAAAGCTTTTTGAATCAAATGAAAGTCAAATGCATTCAATAAAGATAATTGACTTAAATGAAAATCAAACACATTAAAAAAAAGCTTTTTGAATCAAATTAAAGTCAAATGCATTAAACAAAGCTTTTTGAATAAAATGAGACTCAAATGCATTCAATAAAGATAATTGAGTCAAATGAAAGTCAAACACATTCATACAAAGCTTTTTGAATCTAATGAAAGTCAAATGCATTCAACAAAAATAATTGAACGAAATGAAAGTCAAACACATTCAAACAAAGCTTATTGAATCAAATGAAAGTCAAATGCATTAAACAAAGATAATTAAGTCAAAGGAAAGTCAAACACATTCATACAAAGTTTGTAGAATCTAATGCAAGTCAAATGCATACAACAAAGATAATTGAGCGAAATGAAAGTTAAACACCTTCAAACAAAGCTTTTTGAATAAAATTAAAATCAAATGCATTCAACAAAGATAATTAAGTCAAATAAAAGTCAAACACATTCAAACAAAGCTTTTAGAATCAAATGAAAGTCAAATGCATTCAACAAAGATAATTAAGTCAAATGAAAGTCAAACACATTCAAACAAAGCTTTTTGAATCAAATGAAAGTCAAATGCATTCAACGAAGCTAATTGAGTCAAATGAAAGTCAAACACATTCAAACAAAGTTTTTTGAATCAAATGAAAATCAAATGCGTTCAATAAAGCTAATTAAATCAAATTAAAGTCAAACACATTCAAACAAAGCTTTTGGAATCCAACGAGTGTCAAATGCATTCAACGAAGATAATTGAACGAAATGAAAGTGAAACACATTTAAACAAAGCTTTTTGAATCAAATGAAAGTCAAACGCATTCAACAAAGATAATTGAATCAAATGAAAGTCAAACCTATTCATACAAAGCTTTTTGAATCTAATGAAAGTCAAATGCATTCACCAAAGATAATTGAGCGAAATGAAAGTTAAACACATTCAAACAAAGCTTTTAGAATCAAATGAAAGTCAAATGCATTTAATAAAGATGTTTTGGTCAAATGAAAGTCAAACACATCCATACAAAGCTTTTTGAATAAAATGAAAGTCAAACACATTCAACAAAGATAATTGAGTCAAATGAAAGTCAAACATAATCAAAAAACGTTTTTGAATAAAATGAAAGTAAAATGCATTCAATAAAGATAATTTAGTCAAATGAAAGTTAAACACATTCATACGAAGCTTTTTGAATCAAATGAATGTCAAACACATTTAAACAAAGCTTCTGAACTAAATAAAAGTTAAATGCATTTAACAATGTCATTTAAGTCAAATGAAAGTAAAACACATTCAAACAAAGCTTTTTGAGTTAAATGAAAGACAAATGCATTCAATAAAGGTTTTTGACTAAAATGAAAGTCAAACACATTCAAACAAAGCTTTTTAAATCAAATTAAAGTAAAATGCATTCAACAAAGATAATTGTGTCAAATGAAAGTCAAACACATTCAAACAAAGCTTTATAAATTAAATGAAAGTCAAATGCATTCAATAAAGATATTTGAGTTAAATGAAAGTCAAACACATTCATACCAATATATTTAGTCAAATGCATTCAACAAAGCTCTTTGACTCTAATGAAAGTCCAATAAATTCAAACAAAGCTTTATGAATCAAATGAAAGTCAAATGCATTCAATAAAGATAATTCAGTCAAATGAGAGTCACACACATTAATACAAAGCTTTTTGAATCAATTAAAAGTCGAATGGATTCAACAAAGATAACTTAGTGATATAAAAGTCAAACACATTCAAACAAAGCTTTTTGAATCAAATGAAAGTCAAATGCATTCAACAAAGCTAATTAAGTTAAATGAAAGTCAAACACATTCAAACAAAGTTTTTTGAATCAAATGAAAGTCAAATGCATTCAACAAAGCTAATTGAGTCAAATGAAAGTCAAACACATTCAACAACGCTTTTTAAATTAAATGAAAGTCAAATGCATTCAACAAAGCTAATTGAGTCAAATGAAAGTTGGGCGCGGGGAAATTAGATCGTTGTCTAACCTCCTCACGGCCAAACTAAATTTATTATAATCCTAAACTAACCCCTAAACAAGTCTAGTGGTAAGTTCGGAGTCGAACCACAAGGAACGGTAATGTTGGATTGTTCTCGATCTAATGCTTAAGCTACGCCGAAGTCAGTTTATGGATAGTGGACACTACAACTACACTAACACACATATAAAGATCAAGATATTATAAAGTCTACTAGGGGCAAAGTTCCAGTTTGAATAATTAACAAGTTAATGGGAATCGATTTGATAATCAATCATGCAAAGAAAGAATTAAAATGAGAATTAATTACACTCAAGAGTAATCTCTCAAATTCCTAGCCTAGATCCCTCATTGACTAGGTGCATAGAAGAAATTTACCCAAAATGCAATCAAATATATATAAATTCTAATTCACAATCCCTTGTCAAACTAGAACTAACATGCAATTAAGTTTTCTATCTTGGGAGAACAATCCAATCTAAAACAAACAACATGCCATCATCAATTCAATCAATTTAATCACACAATTATCATCAAATTTATCTCAAGTAACTCAATTAACCATACCAAAGCTTCACTCAACACCTAGTAGAATGAAATCTACTTAAACATGATTAACAAAGCAATTAATAAAGCATAAAGAGAGAAGAGAGTAAGAAATGCTCATTGATATAAAATGGAGATCTTCAAATCATCAAGTTCCTCCTTTGATTATCCAAAATCCATAAAAACCATTGTTTCTCTCACTTTCTCTCTCCAAAATTTGAGAGTTTCTCTCTCTAAAAACCTGAAACTAACCTAAAACTACTGAAAATATGAAAATCCCCCCTCTAAAATGAGCAAAAAATCTATTTATAGCCCTTACTAATTGCCTAGGAAGCTCCGCAAAAAGTCGAGCAGCGCGTAGAGGAGCGGGCGTGCACCCCCTCAGGAGCGGGCGCTCCAAACTTTCTGCCAAACTTCAAAATTGCACACCCTGTGAGGAGCGGGCGTGCGGCCTTGAGGAGCGGGCGCTCCTGGCTGCGAACTGGGCAAACTACTCAGCTTCAAATGAGCATATCTCCCACGTTTTACATCGGAATTGAGCATATGACCTGTCGTTGGAAAGCTCTCAAGATAAGCTTTCATCTCCAATTAGAATCGCCCCAAAATGTTTTGTAGATCAAAAGATATAGCCGTTTGAAGTATGATCTTTGCAAATCAAGTGTACATTTCTTCATTACTTGTTCTTTTATGTTTTATATTTCTTCAATCTCGAGCAATGAACTTATCCAAGTGTTCCTAAACATAAGAGTAAACCAATAAAGTTTTATCTAATGTCATAAGCCACCAAAATATGCAAGAAGAGCCAGAATTGAGCAATAACGACATTTCACACATAAACATGACAAATATAGTAAAACGTTATTAAAACCAAGTAAAAAGATAGAAAAACTATGAAAAACTAACAAGAAAACTCCTAAAAATAGCGACATAAATGACACTTATCAAATTCCCCCAAGCTTAACTTTTGCTCGCCCTCGAGCAAAACAAAAGAAACACAAGGAAATGTGATGCATTTTATACAAACAAAGAAAACTAGAAGGGAAAGAATATACACTAACTCACTTTCGTAGGAATCACGAATACATTTAGCATATGCATCAAGCACTTTAAACGCCTTAGATTGCTCTAGAGGACGAGTAAGCTCTCGTAAGGGTGTCCTAAGAGTTTAACCCATAACTCTTGACAAAAATCAAGGCAAAGCAATAAATAAATAAAATAAAATTAATCGAAGTAAGAGAAAAGTTATAAGCGTTCTAGAGTGGACTTTTATGATGGAACAAACACTAATGAATGTCAATCTTTCTAAAATAATAAAGGTATGCACGTTCTAAGATGTCCAAGGTTGATTGAAACATAACATATGCTAAGCATAGAGAACTAAAGGAAACACATTCCACCTTTTGTTTCAACCAATCAAACCACGTTCTCTCTACTAGTTTCAAATCCACTTTCAAGTTAGCTTCTCATGATTCCACGAAGGAACCGGAAAATAAATAAGAAATTAAAAACATTGAGAAGGTTAACCTACATCTTGGCTATGCAAACTCGCTCTATAGGCTTGATTCCTATTTCCCGCCATCATTGAATGACTTAACCCTCTAGGATCAAAAGGACTTTCAAGGTATTAACATATAAGCTAGGAGAGTAAAGGTGTGGAGAACTCTTGAAATTGGTGGTAAACCTATGTGAAGCACGGGTGGAACTTCTTCCACAAGATCCAAACGATTCCAAAACAAAAGTGCCAAGTATGCTTATTAAATAACTTTCCCCCAAGCTTATTTAACACAAAATAACAAAAACAGGGAAAACAACAATAACAACACCTTTTTTTTGTGCTTTACATTCTTCTTTACCTTTTTTTTTCAATATTTCCTTTTTCCAAGCTTTTTTTTATATGTCCTTGCCTCTTTTAACTTTGGACGGCTTTTTCTCAAAATGCATTTGGTTTTATGCACAAAATTATATACAACACATACTTGCTTTGCAAACGAACTCATAATTCTAAACTTGCACCATAAACAATAAAACAAGCTCCAAAACAAAATTGCTTCACAAAACTAAAGGTAGAAAGTAAAGTGAAACCAATTCAAGGCTTGAAAGCTTGTATATGGCTAGAGAAAAGAATGTATATGGGTCAAAGGGGCTAGCAAGAGGGGCAAATGCAAACCAAATCCAAAGATTGAAAATTAATCCTATAAAAAGATAAATGCGTTTGTCATCCCCTAAAGTGGCTCAGTTGTGATCTTGGGAGCTAAAAGTCAAGTTCTAGATATGAGAATGCAATAGCCAAGGATCAAAAAATGCCGCTCAAAAAAATATGATGAAGGCTTGAACAATTATAACTCACTATGGATAGCAATAACTAACTCTTAACTTCATATCCACTATAGAGAGCAACTCCATCTTACCACAAGCAAGTGAACTAGAGCTTCATGGTCCCAAAGTTCTTAGCCAACTACCTTAGCATACCATATCCTAGAGTCAACCTAACACATTCTCAAACCGTGCACACCTCTAAAATTTAGGAAGAAAGACATTCAAGAATACAAGTCCATAAGTATTATGTCCAAAGCAAGAACAAAAGAAAACACGTTGCAAATTTGCCTTGATAGAAACAAAAATCTTTTTGTGATTTTCAAGATAAAGAACATGAAAATACATATACAAATGTGCATGGCATATATGAATCAACATCCCACCAAACATGATGGAATACCCTCCCCGAAGCTTGAATGAAACACTAAACTCAATCATAAATCAATTAATCCATGGGAGGGGAAAACAAGGAGATCAATCCAACAACCCAACATATGTCCTGTTTCAAAGCCACTTTAGGTATCAACCAATGGAGAAATAGCAAGGAAAGATATTACCGGATTTTAGGTGGGTGTATATACCCGCAAATGACCCAATTAAACTTTTCAAAGCCACTTTTCTCAAGAATTGAATCTTGTTTTCCATATGCTAGCAATTGTGGTGCCAAACTTCCTTGATTCTTGATCCAAACCAATGCACCAAAGTATATCAAGTTATGTACCTAGATAAAGGCACACAAACATTTTCATGAGAGAAAATATATTCTAAAAAGAAAAAAAAATGAAAGTAATAAAACACGGGTTACTTCCCGAGAAAGGCTTGCTTAAGGTCCAAGCTTGACCACTCTAGTAAATAATATTGCAACGATCGCAAGAGCTTGTCAAATGCACTACTACACATCTCATAAGATAACAAGTAGGCAAATGTTATAAGAAGGGCATGCACCAAGATTAGTGCACGCAAAAGAAAGTGAAGAGGGAGTTGCCAAGAAGAAGAAGAATCAAAAGAAAATTCAAGAAAATAAGAAGAAGAATAGAAAGGCAAACTCCCTTCACAAAAATTTTTTTGGGTGGCAAAATCACCCTTTTCCTCAATAGAAGACGAATGAGGGACATGAAAATCATCATAGGTAAGGGGTTCCCAAATAGGCTCATTAACAAAGGAAGGAAGGGATATAGGAGTGTAAGGGATATGGTTGAAATTCCTTGAAAAAGGGACATGAGAGAAGGGGATAGGAGCAATGGTCTCACAAATGGCCTCTTCTTCACCACCATTCCTCAAATCACCAATTTGAGCATGAAAATCAAACATAGAATCCTCAAAAGAAGAACACTCATGATCATGATCTCCCTCAAACATCCAACTTCCAAGATGAACTACATAATCCCCTTCACTACAATCATAAACAACAACTCCCTCAACTTCCTTAAAGCCTAAAATCTCAAAGCCATGCATGAATGAATGCAAATTCATTTCAAAATCATCTCTCTCCCATGAAGCATTCTTAATGAACTCACTCAAAAGGCTATGGGTTTTCATTTGACACTCAATAAACACATTAGACATAACCTCAAATGAATCCAAATACTCATGGATAAAAGGATAACAATCATGCACTTGAGACTCATCAAGATGGGAAAGAGGGTTAAGATTCTCAAAATCAACACTCTCTTCATTCTCAACTCCTTCACCATCACTCATATGCTCACCAATGGGATCCTCACACTCTCTTGGTTGCTCAAAATCATCATCATCATCCTCAACACACACATTAAATTGGGATTTTTCACGAACAAGCATCAAGGGTGACAATTGGCTTTCTGACTCTTCTTTTCTTCTTCTTCCCTCCTCAAGACACTCCTCATTCTTTTTCATTATCTCTAATTGACCTCCCATAGAATTAAGAATCATTTCCTTACTAGGCCCAAGCTCATTATCAAGCTCAATGCACCTAATTTGAGATTCAAAAGTAGCAATAAGGGATTCAAAAGGTGTAGAAGATTGAGGCTCAACAAGAGAAGAAGAAGTACAACCAAGATTGGAAAAATTAACATTAAGATCATGAGCATATACATCACAATGGGGAGTGGGGGCACAATCAAACACATGAGATTCATCATTAAGGGAACGAAGCACATCACAAGAAGGCATGGTAAATAATGAAGAATATTGAAACAGACCATTAGCATCAACTTGAGCATGTACCTCATCATCATGAACAAAAGAGGAAATAGAGTTGAAATCATGTGTTCTAGGTTCACTTAAGGGATCATGTAACAAATCATGGGAATTCATGCTAATATTGGACGTATCAACACATTGCATATCAATAATAGAATCATAATCACCCTTATTATTGACATCCCAAGAAAACCAAACATAAAAATCCCAAGCATCATCAATTGATAATGCTCTAAATTCACCATTATGCATGCATTCAATTTCATCCCTAGTTTACTCTTTCAAACCAAAATAACAAATCTCACAAGCCTCCGAAAGAATACAACAATTAAAGTCCAAATATCCCTCAAGTCTATTGAAATATTCACAAAAAGGCTCATTGTCATATTGAGGAAACAAGTTACTTGCCATTTTTTTTTACAAAAACAAGAAAAAATAAAAAAAAAATAAAAAGAAAAGTATACACAAAGACCTAGACTCAAGAAATCAAAAACAACCAAGCATTGACACCGCTCCCCGGCAACGGCGCCATTTTGATGGGTGTTAGAACGGTCGCTCATTCCACACTCAATCAAACACATTTATTAACAAACACCTTACAAACCAAGCATAATGACAAGTAAGAGTTCGGTCCACAAGGAACGGGATATGGTTGCTAAAGATCTTAACACTTAAGCTAATTCGAAGTCAATGGTGAATTGGGGTTTCGTCAAGTAGACAAACAAACTATGGTTCTAAATCAATGGATTAAAGACACTAGGGAATGGGATCCACTCAACCAAGGCAATTAGGCAAACGGGAGTAAAATAGACAAGTTATAGCAAGGACTATATGTAAAATCAACCTCATGCAATAGGAAAACAACTCACACTACTAAACTTAGATTCCTCATTAGTCTAGCAATAGATGATACATAATCAAATTACAATAAGTAATCACATACTCAATTTACACTTCCATGTCAAATTAGGCACATCATGCTATCAAGCTCCTAAGTCAAGGGTAGCTAATCCTATCATGAAGAACTAACAAGCAATCTCATATAATCAATTTAATTGCAATACAAACATCAATATTTCTCCCATATTTGCATAACTAACCCAAAAGGTTGAGCTTCACCCAACCCCTAGCAAGAAGACTACTCACAACTCATATTTATAAACATGCAATCAACAATTAGGGTTCTAACTACTTCAATAATTGGGAGAAAGTGGTTAACGATTGAAATAACTATCATCCAATAACAAATTACCAAGAACTTAAGAAGATTTAAATGACATGCAAAAGCAAATGAAATTAGAAATTAAGTAGAAAAAGGTTGGAGAAATTACTAATTGAAGCTTGAAATTGAATAACAATGGAGGAACTTGTCTTCTACAATTATTGAGATTGAGAATTCCAAACTAATAATTGAATCTAACTAATGATTTGAGAGAATTTATGTTTCTACAACTACAAACTAAAAACCCGTGAAGCAAGGGATACACAAAAATTGAATGAAAATAGGATAGAAAGTGAACCAAAATGCTAACATTTCAAGTAAACAAGGTTCAAAAATCACCCTAAAATCGTATCAAATAACAAGTTATCAAATCCCCCCAAGCTAAGTTTTTGCTAGTCCTCGAGCAAAACAAACATGCCAAATTAAGAAGGAAGATTACTTGCTAATGATCAAACCAAGGAGAGAAAACACAAACACAAATCCGCATGGCAAGAACCATAAACACTTTTAGCACAAGTGAAAGCAATTTAAACCCCTAAGTCGCCTAAGAGGACGAGTTTTTATCTCGTGAGGGTTTCCCTTGAGCTTAACCCACAACTCACACAAACCACACCAACTAACATAGCACATTGTTGTTCTCAAAGTGGTCAAAACACACAAAACCAATATTTTTATTGCCCAAGTCAACTCATCGGGATACAAAACACAAGCAACACAAGTGAGCAACTTTCAATAATTACCATTCATACAAAGCTTTTTAAACTAAATGAAAGTCAAGTGCATTCAGCAATCTTTATGACTCAAATGAAAATTAAACACATTCAAACAAAGCTTTATGAATCATATGAAAGCCAAATGCATTATACAAAGATAATTGAGTCAAATGAAAGTCAAACAAATTCAAACAATACTTTTTGAATCCAATGAAAGTCAAATGCATTCAACAAAGGTAATTGAGTCAAATGAAAGTCAAACACATTCAAACAAAGCTTTTTCAATCAAATGAAAGTCAAACACATTCAAACAAAGCTTTTTGAATTAAATGAAAGTGAAATGCAATTAACAAAGCAAATTGAGTCAAATGAATGTCAAACACATTCATACAAAGGTAATTGAGTGAAATGAAAGTCAAACACATTCATACAAAGCTTTTTGAATCTAATGCAAGTCAAATGCATTGAACAAAGATAATTGAACGAAATGAAAGTCAAACACATTTAAACAAAGCTTTTTGAATCAAATGAAAGTCAAATGCATTCAACAAAGATAATTAAGTCAAAGGAAAGTCAAACACATTCATACAAAGTTTGTAGAATCTAATGCAAGTCAAATGCATACAACAAAGATAATTGAGCGAAATGAAAGACAAACACCTTCAAACAAAGCTTTTTGAATAAAATTAAAATCAAATGCATTCAACAAAGATAATTGAGTGAAATAAAAGTCAAACACATTCAAACAAAGATTTTAGAATCAAATGAAAGTCAAATGCATTCAACAAAGATAATTAAGTCAAATGAAAGTCAAACACATTCAAACAAAGCTTTTTAAATCAAATGAAACTCAAATGCATTCAACGAAGCTAATTGAGTCAAATGAAAGTCAAACACATTCAAACAAAGCTTTTCGAATTAAATGAAAGTAAAATGCAATTAACAAAGCTAATTAAGTCAAATGAAAATCAAACACATTCAAACAAAGCTTTTTGAATCAAATGAATGTAAATTGCATTCATCAAAGCTAATTGAGTCAAATGAAAGTCAAACACATTCAAACAATGCTTTATGATTCAAATGAAAGTGAAATGCATTAAACAAAGATAATTGTGTCAAATTAAAGTTAAGAACATGCAAACAAAGTTTTTTGATTCAAACGAATGTCAAACACATTCAAACTAAGTTTTTTGAACCAAATGAAAGTCAAATGCATTGAACAAAGCTAATTGAGTCAAGTGAAAGTCAAACACATTCAAACAAAGCTTTTTGAATCAAATGAAATTCAAATGCATTCAACAAAGATAATTGAGTCAAATGAAATTCAAACACATTCAAACAAAGCTTTTTGAATCAAATGAAAGTCAAAAGCATTCAACAAAGCTAATTTAGTCAAATGAAAGTCAAACACATTCAAACAACGCTTTTTGAATCAAAGGAAAGAAAAATGCATTCAACAAAACTAATTGAGCCAATTTAAAGTCAAACACATTCAAACAAAGCTTTTTGAATTAAATGAAAGTGAAATGCAATTAACAAAGCTAATTGAGTCAAATGAATGTTAAACACATTCAAACAAAGTTTTTGAACCAAATGAAAGTCAAATGCATTCCACAAAACTAATTGAGTTAAATGAAAGTCAAACACATTCAAACAAAGCTTTTAGAATCACATGAAAGTCAAATGCATTCAACAAAGCTAATTGAGTCAAATGAAAGTTAAACACATTCAAACAAAGCTTTTTGAATTGAATGAAAGTGAAATGTAATTATTAAAGCTAATTGAGTCAAATGAAAGTCAAACACATTCATACAAAGCTAATTGAGTCAAATGAAAGTCAAATGTATTCTACAAAGCTAATTGAGTCAAACGAAAGTAAAACACTTTCAAAAAAAGCTTTTTGAATCAAATGAAAGTCAAATGCATTCAACAAAGCTAATAGAGTCAAATGAAAGTCAAACACATTAAAACAATGCTTTTTAAATTAAATGAAAATCAAATGCATTCAACAAAGATAATTGAGTCAAATTAAAGTAAAACACATTCATACAAAGCTTTTTGAATCAAATGAATGTCAAACACATTCAAAAAAAGCTTTTTAAAACAAATGAAAGTCAAATTCATTCAACAAAGATAATAGAGTCTAATAAAAATCAATCACATTCAAACAAATCTTTATGAATCAAATGAAAGTTAAATGCATTCCAAAGATAATTGAGTCAAATGAAAGTAAAAAACATTCAAACAAAGCTATTTGAAATAAATGAAAGTGAAATCCAATTAACAACGCTAATTGAGTCAAATGAATGTCAACCATTTTCAAACGAAGCTTTTTGAACCTAATGAAAGTCAAATGCATTCTACATAGCTAATTGAGTTAAATGAATTTAAAACACATTCAAAGAAAGATTTTAGAATCAAATGAAAGTGAAATGCGTTCAATAAAGCTAATTAAGTCAAATTAAAGTGAAAACACATTCAAATAATGCTTTTTAAATCAAATGAAAATCAAATGCATTCATCAAAGCTACTTGAATCAAATGAAAGTCAAACAAAGCTTTTTGAATCAAATGAAAGTCAAATGCATTCAACAAAGTTTATTGAGCCAAATGAAAGGTAAACACATTCAAACAATGCTTTTTTAATCAAATGAAAGTCAAATGCATTCAACAAAGCTAATTGAGTCAAATGAAAGTTAAACACATTTAAACAATGCTTTTTAAATTAAATGAAAGTCAAATGCATTGAACAAAGATAATTGAGTCAAATAAAAGTCAAACACATTCATAGAAAGCCTTTTGAATGAAATGAATGTCAAACACATTCAAACAAAGCTATTTAAAACAAATGAAAGTCAAATTCATTCAACAAAGATAATTCAGTCTAATAAAAGTCAAACACATTCAAATAAAGCTTTTGAATCAAATGAAAGTCAAATGCATTCAACAAAGATAATTGAGTCAAATGAAAGTCAAACACATTCAAACAAAGCTTTTTGAATTAAATGAACGTGAAATGCAATTAACAAAGTTAATTGAGTCAAATGAATGTAAACCATATTCAAACAAAGCTTTTTGAACCTAATGAAAGTCAAATGCATTCTACAAAGCTAATTGAGTCAAATGAAAGTCAAACACAATTTTTTGAGTCAAATGATAGTCAAATGCATTCAACAAAGTTAATTGAGGCAAATGAAAGTCAAACACATTCAAACAATGCTTTTTTAATCAAATGAAAGTCGAGTGCATTCAACAAAGCTAATTGAGTCAAATGAAAGTCAAACACATTTAAACAATGCTTTTTAAATTAAATAAAAGTGAAATGCATTGAACAAAGATAATTGAGTCAAATGAAAGTCAAACACATTCATACAAAGCCTTTTGAATCAAATGAATGTCAAACACATTCAAACAAAGCTATTTAAAATAAATGAAAGTCAAATTCATTCAACAAAGATAATTGAGTCTAATAAAAGTCAAACACATTTAAATAAAGCTTTTGAATCAAATGAAAGTCAAATGCATTCAACAAAGATAATTGAGTCAAATGAAAGTCAAACACATTCAAACAAAGCTTTTTGAATTAAATGAACATGAAATGCAATTAACAAAGTTAATTGAGTCAAATGAATGTAAACCATATTCAAACAAAGCTTTTTTAACCTAATGAAAGTCAAATGCATTCTACAAAGCTAATTGAGTCAAATGAAATTCAAACACAGTTTTTTGAGTCAAATGAAAGTCAAATGCATTCAACAAAGTTAATTGAGCCCAATGAAAGTCAAACACATTCAAACAATGCTTTTTTAATCAAATGAAAGTCAAATGCATTCAACAAAGCTTATTGAGTCAAATGAAAGTCAAACACATTTAAACAATGCCTTTTAAATTAAATGAAAGTCAAATGCATTCAACAAAGATAATTGAGTCAAATGAAAGTCAAACACATTCATACAAAGCTTTTTGAATCAAATGAATGTCAAACACATTCAAACAAATCTATTTAAAACAAATGAAAATCAAATTCATTCAACAAAGATAATTAATTCTAATAAAAGTCAAACACATTCAAACAAAGCTTTTTGAATCAAATGAAAGTTAAATGCATTCAACAAAGATAATTGAGTCAAATGAAAGTCAAACACATTCAAACAAAGCTTTTTGAATTAAATGAAAGTGAAATGCAATTAACAAAGTTAATTAAGTCAAATGAAAGTCGAAAACATTCAAACAAAGCTTTTTGAATCAAATGAAAGTTAAAAGCATTCAACAAAGCTAATTTAGTCAAATGAAAGTCAAACACATTCAAACAAAGCTTTTTGAATCAAATGAAAGTAAAACACATTCAACAAAGATAATTGAGTCAAATAAAAGTCAAACACATTCAAACAAATATTTTTGAATCAAATGAAATTAAAATGCATTCAACAAAGCTAATTATATCTAATGAAAGTCAAACACATTAAAACAAAGCTTTTATAATCAAATGAAAGTGAAATGCATTCAAAAAAGATAATTTAGTCAAATGAAAGTCAAACAAATTAAAACAAAGCTTTTTGAATGAAATTAAAGTAAAATGCATTCAACAAAGCTTTTTGACTCAAATGAAAGTCAAACATATTCTAACAAAGCTTTTTGAATCAAATGAAAGTGAAATACATTCAATAAACATAATTGACTCAAATGATAATCAAACACATTCATATAAAGCTTTTTGAATCAAATGAAAGTCAGACGCATTCAACAAAGATAATTGAGTCAAATGAAAGTCAAACACAATCAAAAATCGTTTTTGAATCAAATGAAAGTAAAATGCATTCAACAAAGATAATTTAGTCAAATGAAAGTTAAACACATTCATACGAAGCTTTTTGAATCAAATGAATGTCAAACACATTTAAACAAAGCTTCTGAACCAAATAAAATTTAAATGCATTTAACAATGACATTTAAGTCAAACGAAAGTAAAACACATTCAAACAAAGCTTTTTGAGTTAAATGAAAGTCAAATGCATTCAACAAAGCTTTTTGACTAAACTGAAAGTCAAACACATTCAAACAAAGCTTTTTAAATCAAATTAAAGTAAAATGCATTTAACAAAGATAATTGTGTCAAATAAAAGTCAAACACATTAAAACAAAGCTTTATAAATTAAATGAAAGTCAAATGCATTCAATAAAGATATTTGAGTTAAATGAAAGTCAAACTCATTCATACCAAGCTTTTTAGTCCAATGCATTCAACAAAGCTCTTTGACTCTAATGAAAGTCCAATAAATTCAAACAAAGTTTTATGAATCAAATGAAAGTCAAATGCATTCAATAAAGATAATTAATTAAGTCAAATGAGAGTCAAACACATTAATACAAAGCTTTTTGAATCAATTAAAAGTCGAATGGATTCACCAAAGATAACTGAGTGATATAAAAGTCAAACACATTCAAACAAAGCTTTTTGAATCAAATGAAAGTCAAATGCATTCAACAAAGCTAATTAAGTTAAATGAAAGTCAAACACATTCAAACAAAGTTTTTTAAATCAAGTGAAAGTCAAATGCATTCAACAAAGCTAATTGAGTCAAATGAAAGTCAAACATTCAACAACGCTTTTTAAATTAAATGAAAGTCAAATGCATTCAACAAAGCTAATTGAGTCAAATCAAAGTCAAACACACTCAAACAAAACTTTTTGAATAAAATGAAAGTGAAATGCAATTAACAAAGCTAATTGAATTAAGTGGAAGTCAAACACATTCAAACAAAGCTTTTCGAATTAAATGAAAGTGAAATGCAACTAACAAAGCTAATTGAGTCAAATGAAAATCAAACACATTCATACAAAGCTAATTGAGTTAAATGAAAGTCAAATGTATTTTACAAAGCTAATTGAGTAAAATGAAAGACAATCCCATTCAAATAAACCTTTTTGAATCAAAGGAAAGTCAAGTGCATTTAACAAAGATATTTGAGTCAAATGAAAGTCAAAATAATGTTAAATATATGTATTTATAATTCCTAATCACAGATATAACAAAAATAAAGCAAGTTATAAGGTTTTAAGGACTGGTAGAACCGAAACCAAGCAAATTCGAGCAAAATAGGAAAAAGCACCCATTTTTTACAAGCTCTTTCTAATGAACTTGAAAAGTCTTTATTCATGTCAAATATATGTATTTATAATTTCCTAACAAAAGAAATCACAAAAAAAAAGATGTTATAAGGTTTTAAAGTCTTGTAGAACCAAAATTAACCAAATTCGGCCCAAATGGGAAGAAGCGTTCCTATTTTCTACATGCTCTTTCTAATGAACTTATAAAGGCTTGAATCAAGTTAAATATATGTATTAGTAACTCCCTAAGCATAGAAAGCACTAAGACAAAGTAAGTTATAACGTTTTAAGGTCCGGTAGAACCGAAATCAACCGAATTCGAGCAAAATGAGAAGAAGCGTTCCCATTTTCTACATGCTCTTTCTAATGAACTTGAAAAGGCTTTATTTATTTCAAATATATGTATTCACAACTTCCTAAAAAAAGAAATCACAAAAAAAGGATGTTATAAGAATTTAAGGTCTTGTAGTACCAAAATCAAGCATATTCGGGCAAAATAGTAAGAAGCATTCCCATTTTCTACATACACTTTCTAATGAACATATAAATGCTTGAATCATGTTAAATATATGAATTTATAACTGCCTAAGAATAGAAATAAAAAAAAGCAAGTTATAAGGTTTTATGGTCTTGTAGAACCGAATCAAGCAAATTCGAGCAACATGGGAAGAAGCATTCCCATTTTCGACATGCTCTTTCTAATGAACATGAAAAGGCTTGAATCATGTCAAATATATGTATTTATAACTTCATAACAAAATGAATCACAAAAAAAAGGATGTTATAAGGTATTAAGGTCTTGTAGAACCAAAATCAAGCATTTTCTGGAAAAATGGTAAGAAGCGTACCCATTTTCTACATGCTCTTTCTAAAAAACTTATAAATGTTTGAGTCATGTCAAATATATTTTTTTATAAATTCCTAAGCATAGAAATCACAAAAAAAAAGCAAGTTATAAGGTTTTAAGGCCTGTTAGAACCGAAATCAAGCAAATTAAGGCAAAATGTGAAGCGTTCCTATTTTCGACACACTCTTTCTAATGAACTTGAAAAAGTTTGATTCATGTATAATATATGTATTTATAACTTCCTAAGAAAAGAATCACAAAAAAAGTATGTTATAGGGTTTTAAGGTGTTGTAGAACCAAAATCAAGCAAATTCGGCCAAAATGGGAAGAAACGTTCCCGTTTTCTACATGCTCCTTCTAATGAAATGATAAAGGCTTGAATCATATACGATATATGTATTTGTAACTGCCTAAGCAAATAAATAACAAAGAGAAAGCAATTTATAAGGTTTTAAGGTCTGGTAGAATCCGAATCAAGCAAATTCAGGGAAAATGAGAAGAAGCGTTCCCATTTTCTATATGTTCATCCTAATGAACTTGAAAAGGATTGATTCACTTAAAATATATGTATTCATAACTGTGTAAGGAAATAAATCACAAAAACAAAGCATGTATTAAGGTTTTAAGGTCTTGTAGAACCAAAATCAAGCAAAGTCGGGCAAAATAGTAAGAAGCATTCCCAAATTCTACATGCTCTTTCTAATGAACTTATAATTGTTTGAATCATGTGAAATATATGTATTTATAAATGCTTACGCATAGAAATCACAAAAAGAAAGCAAGTTATAAGGTTTTAAGGTCTTGTAGAACTGAAATCAAGCAAATTCGGACAAACTAGTAAAAAGCATTCCCTTTTTCTACATGCTCTTTTTAATAAACTTGAAAAGGCTTGATTCATGTCAAATATATGAATTTATAATTCCTAACAAAATAAATCACAAAAAAAAGCAAGTTATACGGTTTTAAGGTCTTGTAGAACCAAAATCAAGCAAATTCGGGCAATATAATAAAGAAGCCTTTCCATTTTCTATATGCTCTTTCTAATGAAATTATAAATTCTTGAAAAATATAAAATATATGCATTTATTATTTTCTAAGCAAGAAAATCACAAAAAAAAAAGCATGTTATAAGGTTTTAAGGTGTTATGGAGCCTAAATCAAGCAAATTTGGGCAAAATGGGAAAAAACGTACCCATTTTCCACATGCTCTTTCTAATGACCTTTAAAAGGCTTGATTCATGTCAAATACATGTATTTATAACTGCCTAACCAAAGAAATGACAATAACCAAAGCAAGTTATAAGGTTTTAAGGTTTTGTAGAACCAAAATCAAGCACATTCAGGCAAAATAGAAAGAAGCATTCTCATTTTCTACATGCTCTTTCTAATGAACTACAAAAAACTTGAATAATGTTAAATATATGTATTTATAATTCCTAATCACAGATATAACAAAAATAAAGCAAGTTATAAGGTTTTAAGGACTGGTAGAACCGAAATCAAGCAAATACGAGCAAAATAAGTAAAAGCACCCATTTTTTACATGCTCTTTCTAATGAACTTGAAAAGGCTTTATTCATGTCAAATATATGTATTTATAATTTCCTAACAAAGGAAATCACAAAAACAAAAAATGTTATAAGGTTTTAAGGTCTTGTAGAACCAAAATCAACCAAATTCGGCCCAAATGGTAAAAAGCGTTCCCATTTTCTACATGCTCTTTCTAATGAACTTATAAAGGCTTGAATTATGTCAAATATATGTATTAGTAACTGCCTAAGCATAGAAATCACTAAGACAAAGCAAGGTATAAGGTTTTAAGGTCTAGTAGAACCGAAATCAAGCAAATTCGGGCATAATGGGAAGAAGCGTTCCCAATTTCTACATGCTCTTTCTAATGAACTCGAAAAGGCTTGATTCATGTCAAATATATGTATTTATAACTTCCTAAGAAAAGAAATCACAAAAACAAAGCATTTTATAAGGTTTTAAGGTCTTGTAGAACCAAAATCAAGCAAATTCGGTCCAAATGGGAAGAAGCGTCCCCATTTTCTACATGCTCTTTCTAATGAACTGATAAAGACTTGAATCATGTCAAATATATGTATTTGTAACTGACTAAGCATAGAAATCACTAAGACCAAGCAAGTTATAAGGTTTTAAGGTCTGGTAGAACCGAAATCAAGCAAATTCGGGCAAAATGAGAAGAAGCGTTCCCATTTTCTACATGCTCTTTCTAATGAACTTGAAAAGGCTTGATTCATGTCAAATATATGTATTTACAACTTCCTAAGAAAATAAATCACAAAAATAAAGCATGTCATAAGGTTTTAAGGTCTTGTAGAGCCAAAATTAAGCAAATACGGCCAAAATGGGAAGAAGCATTCCCATTTTTATACATGCTCTTTCTAATGAATTTGAAAAGGCTTGATTAATGTCAAATATATGTAGTTATAACTGCATCACAAAAAAAATCACAAAAAGAAATCAATTCATAAGGTTATACGGTCTTGTAAAACCAAAATCAAGCAAATTCGTGTAAAATAGTAAGAAGCATTCCCATTTTCTACATGCTCTTTCTAATGAAATTATAAATTCTTGAATCATGTCAAATATACATATTTATAACTGCCTAAGCAAATAAATAACAAAGAAAAAGCAAGTTATATGGTTTTAAGGTCTTGTAGAACCAAAATCAAGCAAATTCGGGCAAAATGGAAAGAAACGTTCCCATTTTCTGCATGCTCTTTCTAATGAGCTTATAAATGCTTGGATCATGTCAAATATATGTATTTATAACTCCAATAAAAAATAAATAACAAATACAAATCAAGTTATGAGGTTTTAAGGTCTTGTAGAACCAAAATCAATCAAATTTGGGTAAAATTGTAAGAAGCATTCCCAAATTCTACATGCTCTTTCTTATGAACTTATAATTGTTTGAATCATGTGAAATATATGTATTTATAAATGCATAAGCATAGAAATCGCAAAAACTAAGCAATTTATAAGGTTTTAAGGTCTTGTAGAACTGAAATCAATCAAATTCGGGCAAAATAGTAAGAAGCATTCCCTTTTTCTACATGCTCTTTTTAATAAACTTGAAAAAACTTGATTCATGTCAAATATATGTATTTATAACTTCCTAACAATATAAATCACAAAAACAAAGCAAGATATAAGGTTTTAAGGTCTAGTAGAACAAAAATCATGCAAATTCGGGCAAAATAGTAAGAAGCCTTTCCATTTTCTACATGCTCTTTCTAATGAATTTATAAATTCTTGAATCATATAAAATATATGTATTTATAATTTTCTAAGCAAATAAATCACAAAAAAATAGCAAGTTATAAGGTTTTAAGGTGTTGTAGAGCCTAAATCAAGCAAATTTGGGCAAAATAGGAAAAAGCGTACCCATTTTCCACATGCTCTTTCTAATGAACTTGAAAAGGCTTGATTCATGTCAAATATATGTATGTATAACTTCCTAACCAAAGAAATGACAATAACCAAAGCAAATTATAAGGTTTTAAGGTTTTGTAGAACCAAAATCAAGCAAATTCAGGCAAAATAGAAAGAACCATTCTCATTTTCTACATGCTCTTTCTAATGAACTACAAAAAACTTGAATAATGTTAAATATATGTATTTATAATTCCTAATCATAGAAATAACAAAAACAAAGCAATTTATAAGATTTTAAGGACTGGTAGAACCGAAATCAAACAAATTCGAGCAAAATAGGAAGAAGCACCCATATTTTACATGCTTTTTCTAATGAACTTGAAAAGGCTTGATTCAAGTCAAATATATATATTTATAACTTCGTAAAAAAGGAAATCACAAAAACAAGGATGTTATAAGGTTTTAAGGTCTTGTAGAAGCAAAATCAACCAAATTCGGCCTAAATGATAAAAAGCGTTCCCATTTCCTGCTTTCATCTTTCTAATGAAATTATAAAGGCTTGAATGATGTCAAATATATGTATTAGTAACTGGCTAAGCATAGAAATCACTAAGACAAAGCAAGGTATAAGGTTTTGAGGTCTATTAGAACAGAAATCAAGCGAATTCGGCCATAATGGGAAGAAGCGTTCCCATTTTCTACATGCTCTTTCTAATGAACTTAAAAAGGCTTGATTCATGTCAAACATATGTATTTATAACTTCCTAAGAAAAGAAATCACAAAAACATAGCATGTTATAAGGTTTTAAGGTCTTGTAGAACCAAAATCAAGCAAATTCGGCCATAATAGTAAGAAGCATTCCCATTTTATACATGCTCTTTCTAATGAACTTATAAAATAATATATATTATTTTATCGCCTTCGTTTTATTGCTAAAAGTGATTGAACGATTATTAATTCCTTCTAATATTTCTTTTGTATAGAACAAGATGACTTGTTTTCGTTTTTATTTATTAAAACATATTATGTAAATTACTTCAATGACTCTTAATAAATTAGCAACAATTTATAACACAACTTTCTTCTAATGGCAACAAATTAAAATGTGATGTCATTTTAGCAAGAAATAGTAAAACAAGTGTCCCTAATAGCAACAACTAGAAATTTTGTTGCCAAACGTTTTGTAAAATGGCATTGCTAAATGACAACAAATAACAAATCTGTTGTCATCAAGCAACAACAACGAGACGGCTAATTTCTAATAGGAACAACTCAAAAATTTAGTGCCTCAATTTGATTCTAAATCGCTACAAATAAAAAATAAGTTGTCATAATTTGTTGATATATGGAAACGAGACAAAATTGATGAAATTTAGCAACAACTAGTCAGACAACTTATTTTCAATAGCAACAAAAAAGAGATATATTGAATCAAATGAAAGTCAAATGCATTCAACAAAGGTAATTGGGTCAAATGAAAGTCAAACACATTGATACAAAGCTTTTTGAATCAAATAAAACTTAAATGCATTCAACAAAGCTAATTGAGTCAAATGATAGTCAAACACATTCAACAACGCTTTCTAAATCAAATGAAAGTCAAATGCATTCAACAAAGACAATTGAGTCAAATGAAAGTCAAACACATTCAAACAAAGCTTTTTGAATCAAATGAAAGTCAAATGCATTCAACAAAGATAATTGAGTCAAATGAAAGTCAGACACATTTAAACTAAGCTTTTTGAATCAAATGGAAGTCTAATGCATTCAACATATCTTTTTAACTCAATTGAAAGTCAAACACATTCAAACAAAGCTTTTTGAATCTAATGAAAGTCAAATGCATTCAACGAAGCTTTTTGACTCAAATGAAAGTCAAACACATTCAAACAAAGCTCTTTGAATCAAATGAAAGTCAAATGCATTCAACAAAGCTTATTGAGTCAAATGAAAGTCAAATACTTTCAACAAAGATTTTTGAATCAAATGAATGTAAAATGCAACAACTAGTAAGACGGCTAATTTCTAATAGGAACAATTAAAAAATTTGTTGCCTCAATTTGTTTCTAAATCGATACAAATAAAAAATTAGTTGATAGAATTTGTTGACATATGAAAACAAGAAAAAATTTGAGGAAATCTAGCAACAACTAGTAAAACAACTTGTATTCAAAAGCAACAAATAGAGATATATTGAATCAAATGAAAGACAAATGCATTCAACAAAGGTAATTGAGTTAAATAAAAGTCAAACACATTCATACAAAGCTTTTTGAATCAAATAAAACTCAAATGCATTCAACCAAGCTAATTGAGTCAAATGAAAGTCAAACACATTAAACAACGCTTTTTGAACCAAATGAAAGTCAAATGCATTCAACAAAGATAATTAAGTCAAATGAAAGTCAAACTCATTCAAACAAAGGTTCTTGAATCAAATAAAAGTCAAATGCATTCAACAAAGATTTTTAACTCAAATAAAAGTCAAACACGTTCAAACAAAGCTTTTTAAATCAAATGAAAGTCAAATGTATTCAACAAGGATAATTGAGTCAAATGAAAGTCAAACACATTCATACAAAGCTTTTGGAATCAATTGAAAGTCAAATGCATTTAATAAAGGTAATTGAGTCAAATGAAAGTCAAACACTTTCAAACAAAGCTTTTTGAATCAAATCAAAGATAAATGCATTCATCATAGTTAATTAAGTCATGAAAGTCAAACACATTCAAACAATGCTTTTTTAATCAAATGAAAGTCAAATGCATTCAACAAAGCTAAATTGAGTAAATTGAAAGACAAACTCATTCAACAAAGCTTTTTGAGTCAAATGAAAGTCAAACACATTCAAATAGAGCTTTAAAAATCAAGTGAAAGTTAAATGCATTCAACGAAGATAATTGAGTCAAATGAAAGTCAAACACATTCATACAAAGCTTTTTTAATCAAACGAAAGTAAAATGCATTCAACGAAGCTAATTGAGTCAAATAAAAGTAAAACACATTCAAACAAAGCTTTTTGAATTAAATGAAAGTGAAATGCAATTAATAAAGCTAATTGAGTCAAATGAAAGTCAAAACACATTCAAACAAACCTTTTAAAATCAAGTGAAAGTCAAATGCATTCAACGAAGATAATTGAGTCAAATTAAAGTCAAAAACATTCAAAGAAAGCTTTTTGAATCAAATGAAAGTCAAATGCATTCAACAAAGCTAATGAAGTCAAATGAAAGTCAAACACATTCAAACAATGCTTTTTTAATCAAACGAAAGTCAAATGCATTCAACAAAGATAATTGACTCAAATGAAAGTCAAACACATTCATACAAAGCTTTTTGAATCAAATGAATGTCAAACACATTCAAACAAAGCATTTTGAATCAAATAAAAGTCAAACGCATTCAACAAAGATAATTGAGTCAAATGAAAGTCAAACACATTCAAACAAAGCTTTTTGAATCAAATTAAATTCAAATGCATTTAATAAAGCTTTTTGACTCAAATGAAAGTCAAACACATTCAAATAAAGGTTTTTTAATCAAATGAAAGTCAAATGCATTCAACAAAGTTTTTTGAGTTAAATAAAGTCTAACACATTCAAACAATGCTTTTTTAATCAAATGAAAGTCAAATGCAATCAACAAATCTAATTGAGTAAAATGAAAGTCAAACTCATTCAACACAGCTTGTTGAACCAAATGAAAGTCAAACACATTTAAACAAAGGTTTTAAAATCAAATGAAAGTCAAATGCATTCAACAAAGCTAATTGAGTAAAATGAAAATCAAACACATTCAAAAAAGCTTTTTGAACCAAATGAAAGTCAAGCACAATCAAACAAAGCTTTTTAAATCAAATGAAAGTCAAATGCATTCAACGAAGCTAATTGAGTCAAATGAAAGTCAAACACATTCATACAAAGCTTTTTGAATCAATTGAAAGTCAATTGCATTCAAAAAGGATAATTGAGTCAAATGAAAGTCAAACACATTCAAACAAAGCTTTTTGAATCAAATGAAAGTCAAATGCATTGAACAAAGCTAATTGACTCAAATGAAAGTCAAACACATACAAACAAAGCTTTTTACATTAAACGAAAGTCAAGTGCATTCAACAATGCTTTATAACTCAAATGAAAGTCAACACCTTCAAACAAAGCCTTTTGAATCAAATGAAAGTCAAATGCATTCAACAAACATAATTAAGTAATATGAAAGTCATACACATTCTAACAAAACTAATTGAGTCAAATGAAAGTCCAACACATTCAATAAAAGCTTTTTGAATCAAACAAAAGTCAAATGCATTCAACAATGATTTTTGACTCAAATGATAGTCAAGCACCTTCAAACAAAGCGTTTTGAATCAAATGAAAGTCAAATGCATTCAATAAAGATAATTGTGTCACATTAAAATCAAACACACACATACAAAGCTTTTTGAAACAAATGAAAGTCAAATGCGTTCAACAAAAATAATTGAGTCAAATAAAATTAAAACACATTCAAACAAAGCGTTTTATATCAAATGAAAGTCTAATGCATTCAACAAAGCTAATTGATACAATTGAAAGTCAAACACATTCAAACATTACTTTTTGAATCAAATGAAAATCAAATGCATTCAACAAAGGTAATTGAGTCAAATGAAAGTCAAACACATTCAAACAAAGCTTTTTCAATCAAATGAAAGTGAAACACATTCAAACAAAGCTTTTTGAATTAAATGAAAGTGAAATTCAATTAACAAAGCTAATTGAGTCAAATGAATGTCAAACACATTCATACAAAGCTAATTGAGTCAAATGAATGTCAAATGCAGTCTACAAAGCTAATTGAGTCAAATGAAAGTCAAAAACATTCAAAAAATGCTTTTTTAATCAAACTAAAGTCAAATGCATTCAACAAAGCTTATTGAGTAAAATGAAAGTCAAACACATTGAAAGAAAGCTTTTTGTATCAAGTGAAAGTAAAATGCATTCAACAAAGCTAATTGAGTCAAATGAAAGGTAAACACATTCAAAGATTCGTTTTTGAATTTAATGAAAGACAAATGCATTCAAGAAAGATAATTGAGTCTAATGAAAGTAAAGCTTATTCATACAAAGCTTTTTGAATCAAATGAAAGTCAAATGCATTCAACTAAGCTAATTGAGTCAAATGAAATTCAAACGCATTCAAACGAAGCTTTTTGAATCAAATGAAATTAAAATGCATTCAACAAAGGTAATTAAGTCAAATGAAAGTCAAACACATTCTAAAAAAGCTTTTTGAATCAAATGAAAGTAAAATGCATTCAACAAAGTTAATTGAGTCAAATAAACGTTAAATACATTCAAACAAATCGTTTTGAATTAAATGAAAATGAAATGCAATTAACAAAGCTAATTGAGTCAAACGAAATTTTATCATATTTTTACAAAGCTTTTTGAATCAAGAGAAAGTCAAATACATTCAACAAAGATAATTGAGTTAAATGAAATTTAAACACATTCAAACAAAGCTTTTTGAATCAAATGAAAGTCAAATGCATTCAACAAACCTTTTTGACTCAAATAAAAGTCAAACACATTTAAACAAAGCTTTTTGAATCAAATGAGAGTCAAATGCATTCAATAAAAATAATTGAGTCAAATGAAATTAAAACACATTCAAACAAAGCGTTTTATATCAAATGAAAGTCTAATGCATTCAACAAAGCTAATTGAGTCAATTGAAAGTCAAACACATTCAAACAATACTTTTTGAATCAAATGAAAGTCAAATGCATTCAACAAAGGTAATTGAGTCAAATGAAAGTCAAACACATTCAAACAAAGCTTTTTCAATCAAATGAAAGTGAAACACATTCAAACAAAGCTTTTTGAATTAAATGAAAGTGAAATGCAATTAACAAAGCTAATTGAGTCAAATGAATGTCAAACACATTCATAAAAAGCTAATTGAGTTAAATGAAAGTCAAATGCAGTCTACAAAGCTAATTGAGTCAAATGAAAGTCAAACACATTCAAACAATGCTTTTTAAATCAAACTAAAGTCAAATGCATTCAACAAAGCTAACTGAGTAAAATGAAAGTCAAACACATTATACAAAGCTAATTGAGTCAAATGAAAATTTTGTTTTTGCGAGATGTTGTAAGTCGGTAACCCAGCCTCCCATAATTGCTTTAACTCTTCAATAAGAGGGCTCAAGTACACATCGAGATTCCCTTTAGGATTCTTCGGACCTGGAATTATCAAACTTAGAAACATAAAAGGTTTCTTCATGCACAATTCAGGTGGAAGATTATAAGGAGTTAAAATGACGGGCCAACAAGAATATTGCCTTCCTGTCTTTCCAAATGGTGAAAATCCGTCGGTACAAAGACCTAGTCGGAAATTTCTAGGCTCCGCAGCAAAAGAAGGGTACTCTTCATCTAGGTGTTTCCACGCCTCTTCATCACTTGGATGAGACATAAGGCCATGAACTCGAGGATTATCTTTATGCCACCTCATCTGCTCCGCAGTAGATCTTGTTGCATATAATCTTTGTAATCTCGGGCCTACAGGAAAGTAAATAAGAGCACTATGAGGAGAATTGTTGCCACTTTCTCTAAGTGTCTTATAACGACTTCCTTTGCAATATAGACATTCTTTGAGATCTTTGTGTTCCTTCCAAAATAGCATAAATCCATTTGGACATACATAAA
Source organism: Chenopodium formosanum (assembly GCA_024500155.1). NCBI lineage: Eukaryota > Viridiplantae > Streptophyta > Magnoliopsida > Caryophyllales > Amaranthaceae > Chenopodium > Chenopodium formosanum. The sequence goes on from CM044861.1 coordinate 23,946,979, forward strand.
TCTTTTGGTGCGGAAGTTCTGGCCCTTTAAGCAATGTCTTAGTCTTGTAAAAACTATCTTTCATTATGGAAGCAACACCATCTATAGCTTTATGCGGAATATTATACTCGGACTTGATGTTTGCCATCCTTGCAGCTGCAGACAATACAGACAACTTGCAGCCATCATACAATGGCTCTTCCGCTGCCTTCAACATGTCAAAGAACTTCTTGTAACTAGCATGTGGCTCTTCTTCAATATTTTCTAAACCACCTTCTAGTCCAAAGGCATCTAATACCATGTTTCTATATGGGTTCAATGCATCCTCGGTGGATATGGAACTGCTACTTTGGGATTCTCTTTGGAAGTGAAGTTCACCATGAAAAACCCATTGGATATAGTTAGGCAAAAAACCATGCCTATAGAGATGCTCCATAATGGTATCAAGATCTTGATAAGGAATATTTCGACACTGTGCACATGGACATTTCATCACACCATCTATCACGACATTCACTTGTGTGGTAGCAAATGTAAAAAATTCATTGACCTTTTCAGCAAAGGTTGGACTAAGGAATTTTCCTTCTAACCGTTTATACATCCATGCTCGATCCTCCCTCATTATATAGCAGTTTCACTAAAAAAATAAATGATATAAAAAGCATAGACAAACTAAGTAAAGCACTTAGAAGAATGACATTCTTTTAGGTCATTTAACTATTTAAGGTCATCAAAATGAAAATTATTGTTACCAATTAACATCATATGAGAAGAAGCGTTCCCATTTTCTACACGCTATTTCTAATGAACTTGAAAAGACTTGATTCATGTCTAATATATGTATTTATAAATTCCTAAGAAAAGAAATCACAAAAAATGCATGTTATAAAGTTTTAAGGTCTTGTAGAACCAAAACCAAGCAAATTCGGCCAAAATGGGAAGAAGCGTTCCTATTTTCTACATGCTCCTTCTAATGAACTTATAAAGGCTTGAATTGTTGGGGTTTGGTGAGTCCGACTCACCGCGGAAATAAACCCAAAACCAAGAACGCACTCGCAATAAATAAAACCATGAACATAATTAAATTAATCACAAGATTAAGTTAAGCTAATTACCTTTGACACGTGCTTCGCTCCAAATGAGCTCTTACTTGAAAGCTTCAAGTCCCGCTCGCACGGAGACCTCCAACGAAGTCCACCCGCACCAACAAAACCGACTAGGTCCAATGTCTTGGGGTTAGCAAGACCCGACCAATAAAACCCGAGTAATAATATTGAGTTCAAAGGTTTTCACTAATTGTGATGCCTTTTTCAACTCTTACACAAGCATCATTCCCAATGCCCATACATGGGTATTTATAGGAAATGATGGGAGTATCATTTGCTCTCCCATCAATGTGGGATACTTTGATTTTTCCATTTTATTTTAAAGCTAAAATAAAATTAATAATCAAGCTAGTAATAAATCAACAAGTGGCAAGCTCATGTGAGTGGTTAGGTGAGGACCATTTGGAGAAGGGGGGGACCAAACTTGCTCCCCACTCCCTCTCCCATATTCGGCCAACACACTCAACACACACACATGCACCTCAAGCCACATGGCACCCACCCTTGGGCACCAAGGCAGCCAAGGTGGGCTGCCATGTGGTGCTTGCCGTGGCAGCCTACGCATAGCAGGCCCAGCAAGCCCCGCACTTGCATGCGGGCTGCTGCTGCTGCTGGCCAGCACGCCCCGCATGCTTGTGCGGGCTGCTGCTGCTGGCCTTGTGCCTCGGCCAGCACTGCTAGGCAGCTAGCCACGCTGCTGCTAGCAGTTGCGGGCTGGCGTGCCTTGCATGCTAGCATGGGTGCGCTAGCACGCACCAGCCAGCCTAGGCTCGGCTTGGTGCGCATGCTAGCCACCATGCTAGGCCATACGCCCTTAGCACTCGGTTTGCTAGGGCATTCCGATGCTAGGGGTATTTTGGTCTTTTGTTGATTTATTACTATTTCTCGTCTCGTCTTTCACTATTTTTCGACTCGACTTCCGACGTTCGGTTTCGACGCTCTAAGCTCGAATTTCCGACGTCTAAATAAATATTACTCGGTTGACTCATTAATTCCTTCCGGATTAATTCGTCGATTCGGTTTGTTGAATGCTTGGGTGTGACCCGAAGGGTTCAGTCAAGATTAAGCTGTAACATTAATTATCCATTAATATTACTGATCGGAAGCGGCCTCCACCCAGGCATTCCGATCACTTGACCTTACTGAATATATTAGCTTTCTAATAATTCTGAACCCGCTAACGGAATAGTACACTTGTTCGAAGGACACCATTCCTTTCAATCTCCCACTTGTCCTTCCGGACAAGTGCTCATTTTGTGTACAGCCCTTTCCTATGTCGCTTAATGTCTCTTCATGAACTATAAGGTAAGATTTATCTTGTCATCCTTATTACGTCCAGAAGTGTTTCCCGATTCCGAGTCCGACTGTCAATAAACAGATGATTTCTAAAATCCATCCGAGCACGGCCATGCATTTTACAGTCTCGCTCTACGAGAGGCCTTGTATACAACAAAGACATCTTCCCTATTTTACTAGGGGGACATTCCCAGTCTTGTAATGTAGCTCCTCTTACTGAGAGGACCTAGCCGCCCGAGTGTTGCCGTTATAATCCCCTATTACGGCAGACGTTTGACAACATCAAAGCGAACTAGTACTCAAACAAGAGAACTCCCACTACTCATGGTCGAGGAAATAGGTTCCGATAGCCATAATGAGAAGTATACTTATGACAAAAATTTTAAATTTCTTAAAGTATTCTCATAGGTCGATCCAGTATGGTTCTGAACCAATACCTGTGCAAATGATTTATGACAATCATGTCCTCGTAGCACATGAAACGGTGCTATAAATCAGACTACACACTAATCTCAAATGGTCATTAATCGTCCATCGTTTAAATGACCTTGATTAGGGATAATTTTCGATTATAATATTCAATGTTCACTTAATAGGTGTTTCCTTACCAAGACTGGTCTTGATACCCTATTTTGAATATTCTCAGAATCGAATGGACTCATTATTTAATCCTAAACCACAATTAAATAGCATAATGGAGTAATAAAATGTTGCATGAATTTTATATCACTCCCAAACATGAATGGTTTTCCTTAGTGTCTTACATTAACTTTTCTCAAAATTAACTGAAACACTAAACAAGGAAATCAAAGCCAGTCTCCAACATGCTTGATTCCCATTGCCTCAACGTGCTTGTTGTGCTTCACTTGAGGCAAAGGTTTAGTAAGTGGATCGGCTACATTGTCATCCGTTCCAACTTTGCAAATTCTGATTTCACCCTCTGATTTCCATTCTCGAATCATGTGAAATCGCCGCTTGACATGTTTGACCTTCTGATGTTCTCTAGGTTCTCTGGCCTGAGCAATAGCTCCATTGTTGTCACAATAGAGGGCTATTGGACCCTTTATAGAGGGTACAACATCAAGTTCGCCAACGAACTTACGAATCCAAACAGCCTCCTTAGCTGCTTCAGCAGCTGCCAAGTATTCGGCTTCAGTTGTAGAATTTGCAGTTGTACTCTGCTTTGCGCTCTTCCAACTAAACGCCCCTCCATTTAGACAGAACACATATCCAGATTGCGATTTGAAATCGTCTCTGTCTGTCTGGAAGCTTGCGTCGGTATAACCTTCCACAACCAAATCCTTTGTGCCACCATACACCGGGAATTTATCCTTGTTCCTTTTCAGGTACTTTAGGATATTTTTGGCCGCAGTCCAATGCGCCTCTCCTGGGTCTGATTGGTAACGGCTCGTAGCACTCAAGGCATACGACACATCTGGCCTAGTACATATCATGGCATACATGATAGATCCAATAAGCGAAGCATATGGAATCTGATTCATTCTTTCCCGCTCATCAGGTGTCTGTGGACACTGCTTCTTGCTTAGGGTTATGCCATGTGACATTGGCAGGTGACCTCTCTTGGCCTCCTCCATGCCAAATCGAGCAAGTACCTTATCAATATAAGTACTTTGACTCAATCCAATCATCCTTTTCGATCTATCCCTATAGATCTTGATGCCTAGTATGTACTGAGCCTCTCCCAAGTCTTTCATTGAGAAGCACTTTCCAAGCCAGGCCTTTACAGACTCTAACAACGGAATGCTGTTTCCAATGAGCAATATGTCATCGACATATAAGACTAGGAAGGCGATGTTACTCCCACTGACCTTCTTGTAAACACAAGATTCATCTGGATTCTTGATAAAACCAAACTTACTGATGGCTTCATCGAAACGCAGATTCCAACTTCTGCTTGCTTGCTTTAATCCATAAATGGACTTCTTAAGCTTACATACTTTCCCAGCATTGTTTTGGTCGACAAAACCTTCAGGCTGTGTCATATACACAGTTTCTTCCAAATAACCATTAAGGAAGGCGGTTTTAACGTCCATCTGCCATATTTCATAGTTGTAATATGCAGCAATCGCTAGGAGGATCCGAACGGATTTAAGCATTGCAACTGGTGAAAAGGTTTCATCGTAGTCAATACCATGAACTTGTCTGTAACCTTTTGCCACCAATCTAGCTTTGTAAATGAATACATTTCCATCTTTGTCGGTTTTCAACTTGAAAATCCACTTACATCCGATCGGTATATAACCTTCGGGTAAGTCAACCAAGTCCCAGACTTGATTTTCAAACATGGAATCCATTTCAGATCTCATGGCCTCTTGCCATTTAGCAGAGTCGGTGCTTGCCATCGCTTGCTTGTAGGTTGCCGGTTCATCTCCATCCATAATCAGGATGTCCTGATTCTCGGTTAATACTAAACCAAGATATCTATCAGGTTGAGATCTCGGCCTCAGAGACCTACGTAGGGTAATGGATTGAGCATTTGCATTGTCGGTTCGACTTTGCACATTTTGATCATATTGACCTTCGTCAACAGATGCTGTTTGAGCACTTTGACTGTCATTATGATTTTGTTGCTCATCCTCACGAACTTCGTCGAGTTCGATTTTCCTCCCACTTGTCATTTTGGAAAGGTGCTCCTTCTCCAAAAAGACACCATCGCGAGCAACAAACACTTTGTTCTCCGATTTGTTGTAGAAGTAATACCCTTTGGTTTCTTTTGGGTAGCCCACAAAGTAAACCTTGTCAGATTTGGGATGAAGTTTGTCAGAGATCAATTTCTTGACATATGCTTCGCATCCCCATATCTTTAGAAAAGATAACCTAGGAGGTTTCTTCGTCCATAATTCATATGGAGTCTTTTCTACAGCTTTTGATGGAGCACGGTTCAGTGTTAGTGCCGCAGTTAGAAGTGCGTGTCCCCAGAAAGAGATAGGAAGATCACTAAGACCCATTGTTGATCGTACCATGTCTAACAAGGTCCGATTTCTCCTTTCGGATACTCCGTTCCATTGTGGAGTTCCTGGAGGTGTCAATTCTGAAAGTATACCTTTTTCTTTCAGATGGTCATCGAATTCTTGGCTCAAGTATTCACCACCTCGATCCGATCAAAGGGCTTTGATTTTCTTGCCAAGCTGATTTTCAACTTCACTCTGAAATTCTTTGAACTTTTCAAATGATTCAGATTTGTGCGACATGAGGTAGACATAGCCATATCTACTATAGTCGTCTGTGAAAGTGATGAAATATCGATGTCCATTTCTTGTGGTTGAGCTCATTGGTCCACATACATCAGTATGTATAAGACCCAATAAGTCACTTGCCCTTTCTCCCAACTTGGAGAATGGCTGTTTAATCATCTTGCCTAATAAACATCCTTCGCAATTCTCAAACGATTCTAAATCGAAAGAGTCAAGAACACCTTCTTGTAGAAGTTTCTTGATGCGTTTGATGTTAATGTGGCCAAGACGACAATGCCACAAGTAAGTCTGATTTGACTCCATGGTCTTAGCTCTTTTGGTATCATTATTCACATTATAAACTTGTTTGTCTAATGAAAGCACATAAAGACCATTTTCAGAATGTGCAATACCATATAAAACATTATCGAGATAAAATGAACATTCTTTGTCCTTTACTCGAAATTCAAAACCTTTGGCGTCCAACGCCGAAATTGAAATAATGTTTTTGGTAATGTTGGGAACATAATAAACATTATCGAGTTCCAAAACTAGCCCGGTGGGCAAAGACAAACTGAGAGTTCCTACGGATACGGCACCAATTCTGGCTCCATTGCCGACCCGGAGTTCAATCTCTCCCTTCTCTAGCCTTCTAGCGTTCCTTAGTCCCTGAGAATTGGAACAAAGGTGTGAGCCACATCCGGTATCTAATACCCATGATGTTAAGCTAGTGAAGTTAAAGTCTATAACGAATATACCTGATTCAGAAGCAACGGTTCCGTTCTTCTTATCCTCCTTGAACTTGAGGCAATCTCTCTTCCAATGTCCCTTCTTCTTACAGTAGAAACATTCGGAATCAGATTTAGAAGACGCTACCTTCTTATCCTTGGTAGCTTTAGACTTAGGCGGAAAAGTTTTCTTCTTACCTTTCCCCTTAAAGCCTTTCTTCTTCTTGCCCGAAAATTTGAACGGCTTGCCCTTTTTAATCATGAGCATGTCATGCTTTCCCTCATCCTTGAGCGTTTGCTCAGCTTGCTTCAACATACCATGAAGCTCGGTGAGGGTTTTCTCCATGCTGTGCATATTATAGTTCATCTTGAACTGATCATAGCCTTTGTGCAGCGAGTGGAGAATGATGTCAATTGCCATCTCGGTTGAATACCCCGCATCAAGCCTTCCCATGTTTTCAAACAATCCAATCATTTTGAGTACATGTGGGCTGACTGGCTCTCCTTTCTTGAGCTTGCTCTCAAGGATCTGCCTGTGGGTTTCAAACCTTTCAGTTCGGGCCTGCTCTTGGAACATATTCTGCAATTCAGAAATGATCTCAAAAGTCGTCTCCTTTTCAAAAAATGTCTTTTGAAGCTCAGGAGACATTGTGGCCAGCATAATACATTTGACATCTCGATTGGCACTTTGCCATCGATTTAGGGCAGCTTGAGTCACCTCCTCATTGGGAGTCTCGGGCATTTCCTCATCAAGGACATATTCCTTTTGCTCTTGCATGAGAACAATTCGCAAATTCCTTTGCCAATCAAGAAAATTTGGCCCACTCAATTTCTCCTTGTCGAGAATTGAGCGTAAGTTGTTCGAGTTATTTGAAGACATGATTCTACAATTGAAAGAATTTAAAATGAAAAACCATTCATTATACTTAAATAAGATTGAAATCATGCATTTTAATCAAACTTATTTAAAACGTCTTATTCACACATTAAAGATTGTCCCCAATTTTGGTGAGAATAAGTCGATTCCAAGATCCAAAGAAACAAAGAGTGGTTAAGCATGCTTTGGCTTGTCTTAACACTCAATCTCCTAAGGTAAGCAACGCTTTGCTAATGGCTCCAAGCCACTCTTGGTTGAATAAATCGTCGCATCCCATGCTCTCTAAACAATTTATTCACTTTGCCACGACATGTTAGGACTCCATCACTCATATCGTTGAGTATAACCAAAACCACTTGCATACCTAGTATGCCTTACGTTCCTTGGAGAAGTAGTGATGCCTCGCTTTGGCGTAGCCCACCACTACCCTCGTTCGGTTGGTAAGTGTGTTTTGGAATGGCAAGTTTTACTCAATTTTAAGGGACCTAGGGTTTCTATGTTGGTTGATTTAAGTGAACTTAATTAATCATCTCAACATTTGAAATCCTAACCATGCATCTAACATATAATTCATATATATAAACATAAATATATATCGAAAACATAAATAGAGATGCATTTGGCAACTAGCATGACCCCTTGAGATCTTCAAGTCTTCAAAAGGTCTTCTTTTGCAATATAATGGCTTCGTCTTCTAAGAACCCCGTCTTCAAGACTTGACCAAATAATATAATTGCTAGTGTCTACGATTAGGACTAATCTAAATATTAAGGTACAAAAATACTCAACGGTTCGCAGACCGTATTTAGATTTACAAAAATACATCACGGATCACAGTCCGTATTTTCTATCCTAATCGGGCCCCACTAGTTGCCATTTCATAAAACCTGTGAGAGAATTTTACATTCCATTCATCCATTCACTATCTGTGAATGGCCCATGCATTTTACAACGATCAAACAAGTAACAATGCATAAAACCGCGCGCGAACTAGTAATTAATCTAGGTGGTTAATTCAATTAACACGCCTAATTAAACTAGTCAAAGTTGTTTTATCCGGTTAAGGTAATGACTAAGATACGCTCCCACTAAATTCCGCATCCAAACTTAATTAATCCAATTAATTAAGTCGGTGAACCCAAATATTTGTCAAAATTAATTTTGCAAATGTCGCTCATAAACCCGAGGCCTAGCCTCCAAAATTTTAATTAAATAAACAAAATAATTAAAAAAAAACGACAAGATAAGCAAAATTACGAATTCCATAATGTCTAAGTGCCTAGCACTAAGTCTTGGAACCCAAAATTACCCTTATTAATATACATTAAGCAACGCTAAAATTAACCTTAAAGTTAGCATCGACTTAATAACCCGGGGTTATTATGCTAATTATTAAATCGTACATACCGTACAACAAGCTCGTAGCATAACCATCGGCACCCCGCAACACCAAGCATGCCCATGGGCTGCTTGTGCTCGCACACGCCACGCCCAGCCAAGCCAAGCGTGGCAGCAAGCACAGCGCGCACAGCACAAGGCTGCTGCTGCGCCATGCTGCTGCACGTTGATGGCTGGTGCGGGGTGTGGCTGGCAGCGAGCAGCAGCCCACGCCAATCCTCGCACACACAGCACCACGCACCAAGGCACGAGGCACCCAGCAGCCTCGGCAGCCACATATGGGTTGCGTGAGCAGCCCAGCTGGCCGAGAGCTAGCTCGGGGCTCTTAGGCCTCGTGTTGCGTGCTAATGCTTCGAAAATTATCGAATTTTGCGTGTGACATTATAAATTAATTCTAAATTAATTTTAGAATCAATTATTTTGAGGAAAAAATGAAAAATAACAAGTCCAACTTAAATAATTCATCCAAAGCAATTAACCAAATTTATTACCAAGAATCATTCTTTAATAAAATTGGTCTAACTTGGTGTAACAAAAATAATTAGGGCATTTCTCACTATTAATTTAATCACTTTAAATTAATCTTGAGATTTTGACAAAATAAAAGGGAGTTGGAAAAATGAACATAAGTTCAACAAAGACTCCAACTTTAATACTTGTGACTTCATGAAAAATTATATCTTCCAATATGAAGATAAACTAATTTTTCATCACAAGTTTTAAACTTTATGATTCCAATCAACTAAAAAATGATTAAATCAACAAAGTTTAACCAAAATTCATGGAATTTAGTAACTCAAAGTTTCAATCACTTATCATAAGTAAAGATTGAATCTTTAATACTTGGAAGCATCAAATAACAACTATTTCACACTCAATGCAATTTATTTGCAATTATGTGAAAAATAAAACCAAACTTTCAAGCACCAATTACTACCAAGTAATCATGCTTAAAGTGGTCTAAGATTGCATATAAAATAAGGAAAGAACCATATACATAACCACCATAAATATGCAATCAATTTTCAAGGTTAGAAAGACTTAAAATTTTTCGTCAAAACGAAAAATCCCTCGAAAAATGCATTTCTGGTCGTTTTTTTGGCTAAAAACCGAGCCCTACAAGGGTAAAACCATTTCCAGAACACCTTTTCCACCCAAAATTCACTATTTTTGGGTCGAAATCTGAGTTCGGGGCTGAAGATAGCTCAAATACGAGGTTAAAAATACAAAAACGAGTTACTAATATAATTAGCAACTTAAAACCAGAAAAAATAAGCCATAATAACACCTTGAAAATATCATGATTTTAAAAATAAACGAGCGAGGCTCTGATACCACTGTTGGGGTTTGGTGAGTCCGACTCACCGCGGAAATAAACCCAAAACCAAGAACGCACTCGCAATAAATAAAACCATGAACATAATTAAATTAATCACAAGATTAAGTTAAGCTAATTACCTTTGACGCGTGCTTCGCTCCAAATGAGCTCTTACTTGAAAGCTTCAAGTCCCGCTCGCACGGAGACCTCCAACGAAGTCCACCCGCACCAACAAAACCGACTAGGTCCAATGTCTTGGGGTTAGCAAGACCCGACCAATAAAACCCGAGTAATAATATTGAGTTCAAAGGTTTTCACTAATTGTGATGCCTTTTTCAACTCTTACTCAAGCATCATTCCCAATGCCCATACATGGGTATTTATAGGAAATGATGGGAGTATCATTTGCTCTCCCATCAATGTGGGATACTTTGATTTTTCCATTTTATTTTAAAGCTAAAATAAAATTAATAATCAAGCTAGTAATAAATCAACAAGTGGCAAGCTCATGTGAGTGGTTAGGTGAGGACCATTTGGAGAAGGGGGGGACCAAACTTGCTCCCCACTCCCTCTCCCATATTCGGCCAACACACTCAACACACACACATGCACCTCAAGCCACATGGCACCCACCCTTGGGCACCAAGGCAGCCAAGGTGGGCTGCCATGTGGTGCTTGCCGTGGCAGCCTACGCACAGCAGGCCTAGCAAGCCCCGCACTTGCATGCGGGCTGCTGCTGCTGCTGGCCAGCACGCCCCGCATGCTTGTGCGGGCTGCTGCTGCTGGCCTTGTGCCTCGGCCAGCACTGCTAGGCAGCTAGCCACGCTGCTGCTAGCAGTTGCGGGCTGGCGTGCCTTGCATGCTAGCATGGGTGCGCTAGCACGCACCAGCCAGCCTAGGCTCGGCTTGGTGCGCATGCTAGCCACCATGCTAGGCCATACGCCCTTAGCACTCGGTTTGCTAGGGCATTCCGATGCTAGGGGTATTTTGGTCTTTTGTTGATTTATTACTATTTCTCGTCTCGTCTTTCACTATTTTTCGACTCGACTTCCGACGTTCGGTTTCGACGCTCTAAGCTCGAATTTCCGACGTCTAAATAAATATTACTCGGTTGACTCATTAATTCCTTCCGGATTAATTCGTCGATTCGGTTTGTTGAATGCTTGGGTGTGACCCGAAGGGTTCAGTCAAGATTAAGCTGTAACATTAATTATCCATTAATATTACTGATCGGAAGCGGCCTCCACCCAGGCATTCCGATCTCTTGACCTTACTGAATATATTAGCTTTCTAATAATTCTGAACCCGCTAACGGAATAGTACACTTGTTCGAAGGACACCATTTCTTTCATGAATCATGTCAAATATATGTATTTGTAACTTCCTAAGAAAATAAATAACAAAGAGAAAGCAATTAATAAGGTTTTAAGGTCTGATAGAACCGAAATCAAGCAAATTCAGGCAAAATGAAAAGAAGCGTTCTCATTTTCTACATGCACTTTCTAATGAACTTGAAAAGGCTTGAGTCATGTCAAATATATGTATTTATAACTTCCTAACAAAAGAAATCACAAAAACAATGGATTTTATAAGGTTTAAAGGTCTTGTAGAACCAAAATCAACCAAATTCGGCCCAAATGGGAAGAAGCGTTCCCATTTTCTACATGCTCTTTCTAATGAACTTATAAAGGCTTGAATCATGTTACATATATTTATTAGTAACTCCCTAAGCATATAAATCACTAAGACCAAGCAAGTTATAAGGTTTTAAGGTCCGGTAGAACCGAAATCAAGCAAATTCGGGCAAAATGAGAAGAAGCGTTCCCATTTTCTACATGCTCTTTCTAATGAACTTGAAAAGGCTTGATTTATGTCAAATATATGTATTAGTAACTGCCTAAGAATAGAAATCACTAAGACAAAGCAAGGTATAAGGTTTTAAGGTCTAGTAGAACCGAAATCAAGCAAATTCGGGCATAATGGGAAGAAGCGTTCCCAATTTCTATATGCTCTTTCTAATGAACTTGAAAAGGCTTGATTCATGTCAAATATATGTATTTATAACTTCCTAAGAAAAGAAATCACAAAAACAAATCATTTTATAAGGTTTTAAGGTCTTGTAGAACAAAAATCAAGCAAATTCGGTCCAAATGGGAAGAAGCGTTCCCATTTTCTACATGCTCTTTCTAATGAACTAATAAAGGCTTGAATAATGTCAAATATATGTATTTGTAACTGACTAAGCATAGAAATCACTAAGACCAAGCAAGTTATAAGGTTTTAAGGTCTTGTAGAGCCAAAATTAAGCAAATACGGCAAAAATGGGAAGAAGCATTCCCATTTTTTACATGCTCTTTCTAATGAATTTGAAAAGGCTTGAGTAATGTCAAATATATGATGTTATAACTGCCTCACAAAAAAAATCACAAAAAGAAATCAATTCATAAGGTTATAAGGTCTTGTAGAACCAAAATCAAGCAAATTCGTGCAAAATAGTAAGAAGCATTCCCATTTTCTACATGCTCTTTCTAATGAAATTATAAATTCTTGAATCATGTCAAATATACATATTTATAACTGCCTAAGCAAATAAATAACAAAGAAAAAGCAAGTTATATGGTTTTAAGGTCTTGTAGAACCAAAATCAAGCAAATTCGGGCAAAATGGAAAGAAACGTTCCCATTTTCTGCATGCTCTTTCGAATGATCTCATAAATGCTTGGATCATGTCAAATATATGTATTTATAACTCCATTAAAAAATAAATAACAAATACAAATCAAGTTATGAGGTTTTAAGGTCTTGTAGAACCAAAATCAATCAAATTTGGGTAAAATTGTAAGAAGCATTCCCAAATTCTACATGCTCTTTCTTATGAACTTATAATTGTTTGAATCATGTGAAATATATGTATTTATAAATGCATAAGCATAGAAATCGCAAAAACTAAGCAATTTATAAGGTTTTAAGGTCTTGTAGAACTGAAATCAATCAAATTCGGGCAAAATAGTAAGAAGCATTCCCTTTTTCTACATGCTCTTTTTAATAAACTTGAAAAAGCTTGATTCATGTCAAATATATGTATTTATAACTTCATAACAATATAAATCACAAAAACCAAGCAAGATATAAGGTTTTAAGGTCTAGTAGAACAAAAATCATGCAAATTCGGGCAAAATAGTAAGAAGCCTTTCCATTTTCTACATGCTCTTTCTAATGAATTTATAAATTCTTGAATCATATAAAATATATGTATTTATAATTTTCTAAGCAAATAAATCACAAAAAAAAAAGCAAGTTATAAGGTTTTAAAGTGTTGTAGAGCCTAAATCAAGCAAATTTGGGCAAAATGGGAAAAAGCGTACCCATTTTCCACATGCTCTTTCTAATGAACTTGAAAAGGCTTGATTCATGTCAAATATATGTATTTATAACTTCCTAACCAATGAAATGACAATAACCAAAGCAAATTATAAGGTTTTAAGGTTTTGTAGAACCAAAATCAAGCAAATTCGGCCCAAATGGTAAAAAGCGTTCCCATTTTCTACATGCTCTTTCTAATGAACTTATAAAGGCTTGAATTATGTCAAATATATGTATTAGTAACTGCCTAAGAATAGAAATCACTAAGAAAAAGCAAGGTATAAGGTTTTAAGGTCTAGTAGAACCGAAATCAAGCAAATTCGGGCATAATGGGAAGAAGCGTTCCCAATTTCTATATGCTCTTTCTGATGAACTTGAAAAGGCTTGATTCATGTCAAATATATGTATTTATAACTTCCTAAGAAAAGAAATCACAAAAAAAAATCATTTTATAAGGTTTTAAGGTCTTGTAGAATCAAAATCAAGCAAACTCGGTCCAAATGGGAAGAAGCGTTCCCATTTTCTACATGCTCTTTCTAATGAACTGATAAAGGCTTGAATAATGTCACTTATATGTATTTGTAACTGACTAAGCATAGAAATCACTAAGACCAAGCAAGTTATAAGGTTTTAAGGTCAGGTAGAACCGAAATCAAGCAAATTCGGGCAAAATGAGAAGAAGCGTTCCCATTTTCTACATGCTCTTTCTAATGAACTTGAAAAGGCTTGATTCATGTAAAATATATGTATTTACAACTTCCTAAGAAAATAAATCACAAAAATAACGCATGTCATAAGGTTTTAAGGTCTTGTAGAGCCAAAATTTAGCAAATACGGCCATAATAGGAAGAAGCATTCCCATTTTTTACATGCTCTTTCTAATGAATTTGAAAAGGCTTGAGTAATGTCAAATATATGTAGTTATAACTGCCTCACAAAAAAAATCACAAAAAGAAATCAATTCATAAGGTTATAAGGTCTTGTAGAACCAAAATCAAGCAAATTCGTGCAAAAAAAGTAAGAAGCATTCCCATTTTCTACATGCTCTTTCTAATGAAATTATAAATTCTTGAATCATGTCAAATATACATATTTATAACTGCCTAAGCAAATAAATAACAAAGAAAAAGCAAGTTATATGGTTTTAAGGTCTTGTAGAACCAAAATCAAGCAAATTCGGGCAAAATGGAAAGAAACGTTCCCATTTTCTGCATGCTCTTTCTAATGATCTTATAAATGCTTGGATCATGTCAAATATATGTATTTAACTCCATTAAAAAATAAATAACAAATACAAATCAAGTTATGAGGTTTTTAGGTCTTGTAGAACCAAAATCAATCAAATTTGGGTAAAATTGTAAGAAGCATTCCCAAATTCTACATGCTCTTTCTTATGAACTTATAATTGTTTGAATCATGTGAAATATATGTATTTATAAATGCATAAGCATAGAAATCGCAAAAACTAAGCAATTTATAAGGTTTTAAGGTCTTGTAGAACTGAAATCAATCAAATTCGGGCAAAATAGTAAGAAGCATTCCCTTTTTCTACATGCTCTTTTTAATAAACTTGAAAAAGCTTGATTCATGTCAAATATATGTATTTATAACTTCATAACAATATAAATCACAAAAACCAAGCAAGATATAAGGTTTTAAGGTCTAGTAGAACAAAAATCATGCAAATTCGGGCAAAATAGTAAGAAGCCTTTCCATTTTCTACATGCTCTTTCTAATGAATTTATAAATTCTTGAATCATATAAAATATATGTATTTATAATTTTCTAAGCAAATAAATCACAAAAAAAAAGCAAGTTATAAGGTTTTAAGGTGTTGTAGAGCCTAAATCAAGCAAATTTGGGCAAAATGGGAAAAAGCGTACCCATTTTCCACATGCTCTTTCTAATGAACTTGAAAAGGCTTGATTCATGTCAAATATATGTATTTATAACTTCCTAACCAAAGAAATGACAATAACCAAAGCAAATTATAAGGTTTTAAGGTTTTGTAGAACCAAAATCAAGCAAATTCAGGCAAAATAGAAAGAACCATTCTCATTTTCTACATGCTCTTTCTAATGAACTACAAAAAACTTGAATAATATTAAATATATGTATTTATAATTCCTAATCATAGAAATAACAAAAACAAAGCAAGTTATAAGATTTTAAGCACTGGTAGAACCGAAATCAAACAAATTCGAGCAAAATAGGAAGAAGCACCCATATTTTACATGCTTTTTCTAATGAACTTGAAAAGGCTTGATTCATGTCAAATATATATATTTATAACTTCCTAAAAAAAGAAATCACAAAAACAAAGGATGTTATAAGGTTTTAAGGTCTTGTAGAACCAAAATCAACCAAATTCGGCCTAAATGATAAAAAGCGTTCCCATTTCCTGCTTTCATCTTTCTAATGAAATTATAAAGGCTTGAATGATATCAAATATATGTATTAGTAACTGGCTAAGCATAGAAATCACTAAGACAAAGCAAGGTATAAGGTTTTAAGGTCTATTAGAACAGAAATCAAGCGAATTCGGCTATAATGGGAAGAAGCGTTCCCATTTTCTACATGCTCTTTCTAATGAACTTAAAAAGGCTTGATTCATGTCAAACATATGTATTTATAACTTCCTAAGAAAAGAAATCACAAAAACATAGCATGTTATAAGGTTTTAAGGTCTTGTAGAACCAAAATCAAGCAAATTCGGCCATAATAGTAAGAAGCATTCCCAAATTCTACTGAACTTATAAAATAATATATATTATTTTATCGCCTTCGTTTTATTGCTAAAAGTGATTGAACGATTATTAATTTCTTTTAATATTTCTTTTGTATAGAACAAGATGACTTGTTTTCGTTTTTATTTATTAAAACATATTATGTAAATTACTACAATGACTCTTAATAAATTAGCAACAATTTATAACAAAACTTTCTTCTAATGGCAACAAATTAAAATGTGATGTCATTTTAGCAAGAAATAGTAAAACAAGTGTCCCTAATAGCAACAACTAGAAATTTTGTTGCCAAACGTTTTGTAAAATGGCATTGCTAAATGACAACAAATAAAAAATCTGTTGTCATCTAGCAACAACAACGAGACGGCTAATTTCTAATAGGAACAACTCAAAAATTTAGTGCCTCAATTTGATTCTAAATCGCTACAAATAAAAAATTAGTTGTTAGAATTTGTTGATATATGGAAACAAGACAAAATTTATGAAATTTAGCAACAACTAGTAAGACAACTTGTTTTCAATAGCAACAAAAAAGAGATATATTGAATCAAATGAAAATCAAATGCATTCAACAAAGGTAATTGGGTCAAATGAAAGTCAAACACATTGATACAAAGCTTTTTGAATCAAATTAAACTTAATAACATTCAACAAAGCTAATTAAGTCAAATGAAAGTCAAACACATTCAACAACGCTTTTTAAATCAAATGAAAGTCAAATGCATTCAACAAAGACAATTGAGTCAAATGAAAGTCAAACACATTCAAACAAAGCTTTTTGAATCAAATGAAAGTCAAATGCATTCAACAAAGGTAATTGGGTCAAATGAAAGTCAAACACATTGATACAAAGGTTTTTGAATCAAATAAAACTTAAATGCATTCAACAAAGTTAATTGAGTCAAATGATAGTCAAACACATTCAACAACGCATTCTAAATCAAATGAAAGTCAAATGCATTCAACAAAGACAATTGAGTCAAATAAAAGTCAAACACATTCAAACAAAGCTTTTTGAATCAAATGAAAGTCAAATGCATTCAACAAAGATAATTGAGTCAAATTAAAGTCAAACACATTTAAACCAAGATTTTTGAATCAAATGGAAGTCTGATGCATTCAACATATCTTTTTAACTCAAATGAAAGTCAAACACATTCAAACAAAACTTTTTGAATCTAATGAAAGTCAAATGCATTCAACGAAGCTTTGTGACTCAAATGAAAGTCAAACACATTCAAACAAAGCTCTTTGAATCAAATGAAAGTTAAAGGCATTCAACAAAGCTTATTGAGTCAAATGAACGTCAAATACTTTCAACAAAGCTTTTCGAATCAAATGAATGTAAAATGTAACAACTAGTAAGACGGCTAATTTCTAATAGGAACAATTCAAAAATTTGTTGCCTCAATTTGTTTCTAAATCGATACAAATAAAAAATTAGTTGATAGAATTTGTTGATATATGAAAACAAGACAAAATTTGAGGAAATCTAGCAACAACTAGTAAAACAACTTGTATTCAAAAGCAACAAAATAGAGATATACTGAATGAAATGAAAGACAAATGCATTCAACAAAGGTAATTGAGTCAAATAAAAGTCAAACAAATTCATACAAAGCTTTTTGAATCAAATAAAACTCAAATGCATTCAACCAAGCTATTTTAACCAAATGAAAGTCAAACACATTAAACAACGCTTTTTAAACCAAATGAAAGTCAAATGCATTCAACAAAGATAATTAAGTCAAATGAAAGTCAAACTCATTCAAACAAAGGTTCTTGAATCAAATAAAGTCAAATGCATTCAACAAAGATTTTTAACTCAAATAAAGGTCAAACACGTTCAAACAAAGCTTTTTAAATCAAATGAAAGTCAAATGTATTCAACAAGGATAATTGAGTTAAATGAAAGTCAAACACATTCATACAAAGCTTTTGGAATCAAATGAAAGTCAAATGCATTCAATAAAGGCAATTGAGTCAAATGAAAGTCAAACACTTTCAAACAAAGCTTTTTGAATCAAATCAAAGATAAATGAATTCATCATAGTTAATTAAGTCAAATGAAAGTCAAACACATTCAAACAATGCTTTTTTAATCAAATGAAAGTCAAATGCATTCAACAAAGCTAAATTGAGTAAAATGAAAGACAAACTCATTCAACAAAGCTTTTTGAACCAAATGAAAGTCAACCACATTCAAACAGAGCTTTTAAAATCAAGTGAAAGTCAAATGCATTCAACGAAGATAATTGAGTCAAATGAAAGTCAAACACATTCATACAAAGCTTTTTTAATCAAATTAAAGTAAAATGCATTCAACAAAGCTAATTGAGTCAAATAAAAGTAAAACACATTCAAACAAAGCTTTTTGAATTAAACGAAAGTAAAATGCAATTAACAAAGCTAATTAAGTCAAATGAAAGTCAAAACACATTTAAACAAAGCTTTTAAAATCAAGTGAAAGTCAAATGCATTCAACGAAGATAATTGAGTCAAATTAAAGTAAAAAACATTCAAAAAAAGCTTTTTGAATCAAATGAAAGTCAAATGCATTCAACAAAGCTAATTAAGTAAAATGAAAGTCAAACACATTCAAACAATGCTTTTTGAATCAAACGAAAGTCAAATGCATTCAACAAAGATAATTGACTCAAATGAAAGTCAAACACATTCATACAAAGCTTTTTGAATCAAATGAATGTCAAACACATTCAAACAAAGCATTTTGAATCAAATGAAAGTCAAACGCATTCAACAAAGATAATTGAGTCAAATGAAAGTCAAACACATTCAAACAAAGCTTTTTGAATCAAATTAAATTCAAATGCATTTAATAAAGCTTTTTGACTCAAATGAAAGTCAAACACATTCAAATAAAGCTTTTTAAATCAAATGAAAGTCAAATGCATTCAACAAAGTTTATTGAGTTAAATAAAGTACAACACATTCAAACAATGCTTTTTTAATCAAATGAAAGTCAAATGCATTCAACAAATCTAATTGAGTAAAATGAAAGTCAAACTCATTCAACAAAGCTTGTTGAACCAAATGAAAGTCAAACACATTTAAATAAAGGTTTTAAAATCAAATGAAAGTCAAATGCATTCAACAAAGCTAATTAAGTAAAATGAAAATCAAACACATTCAACAAAGCTTTTTGAACCAAATGAAATTCAAACACAATCAAACAAAGCTTTTTAAATCAAATGAAAGTCCAATGTATTCAACAAAGCTAATTGAGTCAAATGAAAGTCAAACGCTTTCATCAAAGTTTTTAGAATCAAATGAAAGTCAAACACACTGATACAAAGCTTTTTGAATCAAATAAAACTTAAATGCGTTCAACAAAGCTAATTGAGTCAAATGATAGTCAAACACATTCAACAACGCTTTCTAAATCAAATGAAAGTCAAATGCATTCAACAAAGACAATTGAGTCAAATGAAAGTCAAACACATTCAAACAAAGCTTTTTGAATCAAATGAAAGTCAAATGCATTCAACAAAGATAATTGAGTCAAATTAAAGTCAAACACATTTAAACCAAGATTTTTGAATCAAATGGAAGTCTGATGCATTCAACATATCTTTTTAACTCAAATGAAAGTAAAACACATTCAAACAAAACTTTTTGAATCTAATGAAAGTCAAATGCATTCAACGAAGCTTTGTGACTCAAATGAAAGTCAAACACATTCAAACAAAGCTCTTTGAATCAAATGAAAGTTAAAGGCATTCAACAAAGCTTATTGAGTCAAATGAAAGTCAAATACTTTCAACAAAGCTTTTTGAATCAAATGAATGTAAAATGTAACAACTAGTAAGACGGCTAATTTCTAATAGGAACAATTCAAAAATTTGTTGCCTCAATTTGTTTCTAAATCGATACAAATAAAAAATTAGTTGATAGAATTTGTTGATATATGAAAACAAGACAAAATTTGAGGAAATCTAGCAACAACTAGTAAAACAACTTGTATTCAAAAGCAACAAAATAGAGATATACTGAATGAAATGAAAGACAAATGCATTCAACAAAGGTAATTGAGTCAAATAAAAGTCAAACAAATTCATACAAAGCTTTTTGAATCAAATAAAACTCAAATGCATTCAACCAAGCTATTTGAACCAAATGAAAGTCAAACACATTAAACAACGCTTTTTAAACCAAATGAAAGTCAAATGCATTCAACAAAGATAATTAAGTCAAATGAAAGTCAAACTCATTCAAACAAAGGTTCTTGAATCAAATAAAGTCAAATGCATTCAACAAAGATTTTTAACTCAAATAAAAGTCAAACACGTTCAAACAAAGCTTTTTAAATCAAATGAAAGTCAAATGTATTCAACAAGGATAATTGAGTTAAATGAAAGTCAAACACATTCATACAAAGCTTTTGGAATCAAATGAAAGTCAAATGCATTCAATAAAGGCAATTGAGTCAAATGAAAGTCAAACACATTCAAACAATGCTTTTTTTAATCAAATGAAAGTTAAATGCATTCAACAAAGCTAAATTGAGTAAAATGAAAGACAAACTCATTCAACAAAGCTTTTTGAACCAAATGAAAGTCAACCACATTCAAACAGAGCTTTTAAAATCAAGTGAAAGTCAAATGCATTCAACGAAGATAATTGAGTCAAATGAAAGTCAAACACATTCATACAAAGCTTTTTTAATCAAATTAAAGTAAAATGCATTCAACAAAGCTAATTGAGTCAAATAAAAGTAAAACACATTCAAACAAAGCTTTTTGAATTAAATGAAAGTAAAATGCAATTAACAAAGCTAATTAAGTCAAATGAAAGTCAAAACACATTCAAACAAAGCTTTTAAAATCAAGTGAAAGTCAAATGCATTCAACGAAGATAATTGAGTCAAATTAAAGTAAAAAACATTCAAAAAAAACTTTTTGAATCAAATGAAAGTCAAATGCATTCAACAAAGCTAATTAGGTAAAATGAAAGTCAAACACATTCAAACAATGCTTTTTGAATCAAACGAAAGTCAAATGCATTCAACAAAGATAATTGACTCAAATGAAAGTCAAACACATTCATACAAAGCTTTTTGAATCAAATGAATGTCAAACACATTCAAACAAAGCATTTTGAATCAAATGAAAGTCAAACGCATTCAACAAAGATAATTGAGTCAAATGAAAGTCAAACACATTCAAACAAAGCTTTTTGAATCAAATTAAATTCAAATGCATTTAATAAAGCTTTTTGACTCAAATGAAAGTCAAACACATTCAAATAAAGCTTTTTAAATCAAATGAAAGTCAAATGCATTCAACAAAGTTTATTGAGTTAAATAAAGTACAACACATTCAAACAATGCTTTTTTAATCAAATGAAAGTCAAACGCATTCAAAAAATCTAATTGAGTAAAATGAAAGTCAAACTCATTCAACAAAGCTTGTTGAACCAAATGAAAGTCAAAAACATTTAAATAAAGGTTTTAAAATCAAATGAAAGTCAAATGCATTCAACAAAGCTAATTAAGTAAAATGAAAATCAAACACATTCAACAAAGCTTTTTGAACCAAATGAAAGTCAAACACAATCAAACAAAGCTTTTTAAATCAAATGAAAGTCCAATGCATTCAACAAAGCTAATTGAGTCAAATGAAAGTCAAACGCTTTCATCAAAGTTTTTAGAATCAAATGAAAGTCAAACACACTGATACAAAGCTTTTTGAATCAAATAAAACTTAAATGCGTTCAACAAAGCTAATTGAGTCAAATGATAGTCAAACACATTCAACAACGCTTTCTAAATCAAATGAAAGTCAAATGCATTCAACAAAGACAATTGAGTCAAATGAAAGTCAAACACATTCAAACAAAGCTTTTTGAATCAAATGAAAGTCAAATGCATTCAACAAAGATAATTGAGTCAAATGAAAGTCATACACATTTAAATCAAGCTTTTTGAATCAAATGGAAGTCTAATGCATTCAACATATCTTTTTAACTCAAATGAAAGTCAAACACATTCAAACAAAGCTTTTTGAATCTAATGAAAGTCAAATGCATTCAACAAAGCTTTTTGACTCAAATGAAAGTCAAACACATTCAAACAAAGCTCTTTGAATCAAATGAAAGTCAAATTCATTCAACAAAGCTTATTGAGTCAAATGAAAGTCAAATACTTTCAACAAAGCTTTTTGAATCAAATGAATGTAAAATGCAACAACTAGTAAGACGACTAATTTCTAATAGGAACAATTCAAATATTTGTTGCCTCAATTTGTTTCTAAATCGATACAAATAAAAAATTAGTTGATAGAATTTGTTGACATATGAAAACAAGACAAAATTTGAGGAAATCTAGCAACAACTAGTAAAACAACTTGTATTCAAAAGCAACAAAATAGAGATATACTGAATCAAATGAAAGACAAATGCATTCAACAAAGGTAATTGAGTCAAATAAAAGTCAAACACATTCATACAAAGCTCTTTGAATCAAATAAAACTAAAATGCATTCAACCAAGCTATTTGAACCAAATGAAAGTCAAACACATTAAACAACGCTTTTTGAACCAAATGAAAGTCAAATGCATTCAACAAAGATAATTAAGTCAAATGAAAGTCAAACTCATTCAAACAAAGGTTCTTGAATCAAATAAAGTCAAATGCATTCAACAAAGATTTTTAACTCAAATACAAGTCAAACACATTAAAACAAAGCTTTTTAAATCAAATGAAAGTCAAATGTATTCAACAAGGATAATTGAGTCAAATGAAAGTCAAACACATTCATACAAAGCTTTTGGAATAAAATGAAAGTCAAATGCATTCAATAAAGGTAATTGAGTCAAATGAAAGTCAAACACTTTCAAACAAAGTTTTTTGAATCAAATCAAAGATAAATGCATTCATCATAGTTAATTAAGTCAAATGAAAGTCAAACACATTCAAACAATGTTTTTTTAATCAAATGAAAGTCAAATGCATTCAACAAAGCTAAATTGAGTAAAATGAAAGACAAACTCATTCAACAAAGCTTTTTGAACCAAATGAAAGTCAAACACATTCAAACAGAGCTTTTAAAATCAAGTGAAAGTCAAATGCATTCAACGAAGATAATTTAGTCAAATGAAAGTCAAACACATTCATACAAAGCTTTTTTAATCAAATTAAAGTAAAATGCATTCAACAAAGCTAATTGAGTCAAATAAAAGTAAAACACATTCAAACAAAGCTTTTTGAATTAAATGAAAGTAAAATGCAATTAACAAAGCTAATTAAGTCAAATGAAAGTCAAAAAACATTCAAACAAAGCTTTTAAAATCAAGTGAAAGTCAAATGCATTCAACGAAGATAATTGAGTCAAATTAAAGTAAAAAACATTCAAAAAAAGCTTTTTGAATCAAATGAAAGTCAAATGCATTCAATAAAGCTAATTAAGTAAAATGAAAGTCAAACACATTCAAACAATGCTTTTTGAATCAAACGAAAGTCAAATGCATTCAACAAAGATAATAGACTCAAATGAAAGTCATACACATTCATACAAAGCTTTTTGAATCAAATGAATGTCAAACACATTCAAACAAAGAATTTTGAATCAAATGAAAGTCAAACGCATTCAACAAAGATAATTGAGTCAAATGATAGTCAAACACATTCAAACAAAGCTTTTTGAATCAAATTAAATTCAAATGCATTTAATAAAGCTTTTTGACTCAAATGAAAGTCAAACACATTCAAATAAAGCTTTTTAAATCAAATGAAAGTCAAATGCATTCAACAAAGTTTATTGAGTTAAATAAAGTACAACACATTCAAACAATGCTTTTTTAATCAAATGAAAGTCAAATGCATTCAACAAATCTAATTGAGTAAAATGAAAGTCAAACTCATTCAACAAAGCTTGTTGAACCAAATGAAAGTCAAACACATTTAAATAAAGGTTTTAAAATCAAATGAAAGTCAAATGCATTCAACAAAGCTAATTAAGTAAAATGAAAATCAAACACATTCAACAAAGCTTTTTGAACCAAATGAAATTCAAACACAATCAAACAAAGCTTTTTAAATCAAATGAAAGTCCAATGTATTCAACAAAGCTAATTGAGTCAAATGAAAGTCAAACGCTTTCATCAAAGTTTTTAGAATCAAATGAAAGTCAAACACACTGATACAAAGCTTTTTGAATCAAATAAAACTTAAATGCGTTCAACAAAGCTAATTGAGTCAAATGATAGTCAAACACATTCAACAACGCTTTCTAAATCAAATGAAAGTCAAATGCATTCAACAAAGACAATTGAGTCAAATGAAAGTCAAACACATTCAAACAAAGCTTTTTGAATCAAATGAAAGTCAAATGCATTCAACAAAGATAATTGAGTCAAATGAAAGTCATACACATTTAAATCAAGCTTTTTGAATCAAATGGAAGTCTAATGCATTCAACATATCTTTTTAACTCAAATGAAAGTCAAACACATTCAAACAAAGCTTTTTGAATCTAATGAAAGTCAAATGCATTCAACAAAGCTTTTTGACTCAAATGAAAGTCAAACACATTCAAACAAAGCTCTTTGAATCAAATGAAAGTCAAATTCATTCAACAAAGCTTATTGAGTCAAATGAAAGTCAAATACTTTCAACAAAGCTTTTTGAATCAAATGAATGTAAAATGCAACAACTAGTAAGACGGCTAATTTCTAATAGGAACAATTCAAATATTTGTTGCCTCAATTTGTTTCTAAATCGATACAAATAAAAAATTAGTTGATAGAATTTGTTGACATATGAAAACAAGACAAAATTTGAGGAAATCTAGCAACAACTAGTAAAACAACTTGTATTCAAAAGCAACAAAATAGATATATATTGAATCAAATGAAAGACAAATGCATTCAACAAAGGTAATTGGGTCAAATTAAAGTCAAACACATTCATACAAAGCTTTTTGAATCAAATAAAACTCAAATGCATTCAACCAAGCTAATTGAGTCAAATGAAAGTCAAACACATTAAACAACGCTTTTTGAACCAAATGAAAGTCAAATGCATTCAACAAAGATAATTAAGTCAAATGAAAGTCAAACTCATTCAAACAAAGAGTCTTGAATCAAATAAAGTCAAATGCATTCAACAAATATTTTTAACTCAAATAAAAGTCAAACACGTTCAAACAAAGCTTTTTAAATCAAATGAAAGTCAAATGTATTCAACAAGGATAATTGAGTCAAATGAAAGTCAAACACATTCATACAAAGCTTTTGGAATCAAATGAAAGTCAAATGCATTCAATAAAGGTAATTGAGTCAAATGAAAGTCAAACACTTTCAAACAAAGCTTTTTGAATGAAATCAAAGATGAATGCATTCATCATAGTTAATTAAGTCAAATGAAAGTCAAACACATTCAAACAATGTTTTTTTAATCAAATGAAAGTCAAATGCATTCAACAAAGCTAAATTGAGTAAAATGAAAGACAAACTCATTCAACAAAGCTTTTTGAACCAAATGAAAGTCAAACACATTCAAACAGAGCTTTTAAAATCAAGTGAAAGTCAAATGCATTCAACGAAGATAATTTAGTCAAATGAAAGTCAAACACATTCATACAAAGCTTTTTTAATCAAATTAAAGTAAAATGCATTCAACAAAGCTAATTGAGTCAAATAAAAGTAAAACACATTCAAACAAAGCTTTTTGAATTAAATGAAAGTAAAATGCAATTAACAAAGCTAATTAAGTCAAATGAAAGTCAAAAAACATTCAAACAAAGCTTTTAAAATCAAGTGAAAGTCAAATGCATTCAACGAAGATAATTGAGTCAAATTAAAGTAAAAAACATTCAAAAAAAGCTTTTTGAATCAAATGAAAATCAAATGCATTCAATAAAGCTAATTAAGTAAAATGAAAGTCAAACACATTCAAACAATGCTTTTTGAATCAAACGAAAGTCAAATGCATTTAACAAAGATAATAGACTCAAATGAAAGTCATACACATTCATACAAAGCTTTTTGAATCAAATGAATGTCAAACACATTCAAACAAAGAATTTTGAATCAAATGAAAGTCAAACGCATTCAACAAAGATAATTGAGTCAAATGAAAGTCAAACACATTCAAACAAAGCTTTTTGAATCAAATTAAATTCAAATGCATTTAATAAAGCTTTTTGACTCAAATGAAAGTCAAACACATTCAAATAAAGCTTTTTAAATCAAATGAAAGTCAAATGCATTCAACAAAGTTTATTGAGTTAAATAAAGTACAACACATTCAAACAATGCTTTTTTAATCAAATGAAAGTCAAATGCATTCAACAAATCTAATTGAGTAAAATGAAAGTCAAACTCATTCAACAAAGCTTGTTGAACCAAATGAAAGTCAAACACATTTAAATAAAGGTTTTAAAATCAAATGAAAGTCAAATGCATTCAACAAAGCTAATTGAGTAAAGTGAAAATCAAACACATTCAACAAAGCTTTTTGAACCAAATGAAAGTCAAACACAATCAAACAAAGCTTTTTAAATCAAATGAAAGTCAAATACATTCAACAAAGCTAATTGAGTCAAATGAAAGTCAAACGCTTTCATCAAAGTTTTTAGAATCAAATGAAAGTCAAACACATTGATACAAAGCTTTTTGAATCAAATAAAACTTAAATGCGTTCAACAAAGCTAATTGAGTCAAATGATAGTCAAACACATTCAACAACGCTTTCTAAATCAAATGAAAGTCAAATGCATTCAACAAAGACAATTGAGTCAAATGAAAGTCAAACACATTCAAACAAAGCTTTTTGAATCAAATGAAAGTCAAATGCATTCAACAAAGATAATTGAGTCAAATGAAAGTCATACACATTTAAATCAAGCTTTTTGAATCAAATGGAAGTCTAATGCATTCAACATATCTTTTTAACTCAAATGAAAGTCAAACACATTCAAACAAAGCTTTTTGAATCTAATGAAAGTCAAATGCATTCAACAAAGCTTTTTGACTCAAATGAAAGTCAAACACATTCAAACAAAGCTCTTTGAATCAAATGAAAGTCAAATTCATTCAACAAAGCTTATTGAGTCAAATGAAAGTCAAATACTTTCAACAAAGCTTTTTGAATCAAATGAATGTAAAATGCAACAACTAGTAAGACGGCTAATTTCTAATAGGAACAATTCAACTATTTGTTGCCTCAATTTGTTTCTAAATCGATACAAATAAAAAATTAGTTGATAGAATTTGTTGACATATGAAAACAAGACAAAATTTGAGGAAATCTAGCAACAACTAGTAAAACAACTTGTATTCAAAAGCAATAAAATAGATATATATTGAATCAAATGAAAGACAAATGCATTCAACAAAGGTAATTGGGTCAAATTAAAGTCAAACACATTCATACAAAGCTTTTTGAATCAAATAAAACTCAAATGCATTCAACCAAGCTAATTGAGTCAAATGAAAGTCAAACACATTAAACAACGCTTTTTGAACCAAATGAAAGTCAAATGCATTCAACAAAGATAATTAAGTCAAATGAAAGTCAAACTCATTCAAACAAAGAGTCTTGAATCAAATAAAGTCAAATGCATTCAACAAATATTTTTAACTCAAATAAAAGTCAAACACGTTCAAACAAAGCTTTTTAAATCAAATGAAAGTCAAATGTATTCAACAAGGATAATTGAGTCAAATGAAAGTCAAACACATTCATACAAAGCTTTTGGAATCAAATGAAAGTCAAATGCATTCAATAAAGGTAATTGAGTCAAATGAAAGTCAAACACTTTCAAACAAAGCTTTTTGAATGAAATCAAAGATGAATGCATTCATCATAGTTAATTAAGTCAAATGAAAGTCAAACACATTCAAACAATGCTTTTTTAATCAAATGAAAGTCAAATGCATTCAACAAAGCTAAATTGAGTAAAATGAAAGACAAACTCATTCAACAAAGCTTTTTGAACCAAATGAAAGTCAAACACATTCAAACAGAGCTTTTAAAATCAAATGAAAGTCAAATGCATTCAACGAAGATAATTGAGTCAAATGAAAGTCAAACACATTCATACAAAGCTTTTTTAATCAAATGAAAGTAAAATGCATTCAACAAAGCTAATTGAGTCAAATAAAAGTAAAACACATTCAAACAAAGCTTTTTGAATCAAATTAAATTCAAATGCATTTCATAAAGCTTTTTGACTCAAATGAAAGTCAAACACATTCAAATAAAGCTTTTTAAATCAAATGAAAGTCAAATGCATTCAACAAAGTTTATTGAGTTAAATAAAGTACAACACATTCAAACAATGCTTTTTTAATCAAATGAAAGTCAAATGCATTCAACAAATCTAATTGAGTAAAATGAAAGTCAAACTCATTCAACAAAGCTTGTTGAACCAAATGAAAGTCAAACATATTTAAATAAAGGTTTTAAAATCAAATGAAAGTCAAATGCATTCAACAAAGCTAATTGAGTAAAATGAAAATCAAACACATTCAACAAAGCTTTTTGAACCAAATGAAAGTCAAACACAATCAAACAAAGCTTTTTAAATCAAATGAAAGTCAAATGCATTCAACAAAGCTAATTGAGTCAAATGAAAGTCAAACACTTTCATCAAAGTTTTTAGAATCAAATGAAAGTCAAACACATTGATACAAAGCTTTTTGAATCAAATAAAACTTAAATGCGTTCAACAAAGCTAATTGAGTCAAATGATAGTCAAACACATTCAACAACGCTTTCTAAATCAAATGAAAGTCAAATGCATTCAACAAAGACAATTGAGTCAAATGAAAGTCAAACACATTCAAACAAAGCTTTTTGAATCAAATGAAAGTCAAATGCATTCAACAAAGATAATTGAGTCAAATGAAAGTCATACACATTTAAATCAACCTTTTTGAATCAAATGGAAGTCTAATGCATTCAACATATCTTTTTAACTCAAATGAAAGTCAAACACATTCAAACAAAGCTTTTTGAATCTAATGAAAGTCAAATGCATTCAACAAAGCTTTTTGACTCAAATGAAAGTCAAACACATTCAAACAAAGCTCTTTGAATCAAATGAAAGTCAAATTCATTCAACAAAGCTTATTGAGTCAAATGAAAGTCAAATACTTTCAACAAAGCTTTTTGAATCAAATGAATGTAAAATGCAACAACTAGTAAGACGGCTAATTTCTAATAGGAACAATTCAAATATTTGTTGCCTCAATTTGTTTCTAAATCGATACAAATAAAAAATTAGTTGATAGAATTTGTTGACATATGAAAACAAGACAAAATTTGAGGAAATCTAGCAACAACTAGTAAAACAACTTGTATTCAAAAGCAATAAAATAGATATATATTGAATCAAATGAAAGACAAATGCATTCAACAAAGGTAATTGGGTCAAATTAAAGTCAAACACATTCATATAAAGCTTTTTGAATCAAATAAAACTCAAATGCATTCAACCAAGCTAATTGAGTCAAATGAAAGTCAAACACATTAAACAACGCTTTTTGAACCAAATGAAAGTCAAATGCATTCAACAAAGATAATTAAGTCAAATGAAAGTCAACCTCATTCAAACAAAGAGTCTTGAATCAAATAAAGTCAAATGCATTCAACAAATATTTTTAACTCAAATAAAAGTCAAACACGTTCAAACAAAGCTTTTTAAATCAAATGAAAGTCAAATGTATTCAACAAGGATAATTGAGTCAAATGAAAGTCAAACACATTCATACAAAGCTTTTGGAATCAAATGAAAGTCAAATGCATTCAAAAAAGGTAATTGAGTCAAATGAAAGTCAAACACTTTCAAACAAAGCTTTTTGAATGAAATCAAAGATGAATGCATTCATCATAGTTAATTAAGTCAAATGAAAGTCAAACACATTCAAACAATGCTTTTTTAATCAAATGAAAGTCAAATGCATTCAACAAAGCTAAATTGAGTAAAATGAAAGACAAACTCATTCAACAAAGCTTTTTGAACTAAATGAAAGTCAAACACATTCAAACAGAGCTTTTAAAATCAAGTGAAAGTCAAATGCATTCAACGAAGATAATTGAGTCAAATGAAAGTCAAACACATTCATACAAAGCTTTTTTAATCAAATGAAAGTAAAATGCATTCAACAAAGCTAATTGAGTCAAATAAAAGTCAAACTCATTCAAACAAAGATTCTTGAATCAAATAAAGTCAAATGCATTCAACAAAGATTTTTAACTCAAATAAAAGTCAAACACGTTCAAACAAAGCTTTTTAAATCAAATGAAAGTCAAATGTATTCAACAAGGATAATTGAGTCAAATGAAAGTCAAACACATTCATACAAAGCTTTTCGAATCAAATGAAAGTCAAATGCATTCAATAAAGGTAATTGAGTCAAATGAAAGTCAAACATTTTCAAACAAAGCTTTTTGAATCAAATCAAAGATAAATGCATTCATCATAGTTAATTAAGTCAAATGAAAGTCAAACACATTCAAACAATGCTTTTTTAATCAAATGAAAGTCAAATGCATTCAACAAAGCTAAATTGAGTAAAATGAAAGACAAACTTATTCAACAAAGCTTTTTGAACCAAATGAAAGTCAAACACATTCAAACAGAGCTTTTAAAATCAAGTGAAAGTCAAATGCATTCAACGAAGATAATTGAGTCAAATGAAAGTCAAACACATTCATACAAAGCTTTTTGAATTAAATGAAAGTGAAATGCAATTAACAAAGCTAATTAAGTCAAATGAAAGTCAAAACACATTCAAACAAAGCTTTTAAAATCAAGTGAAAGTCAAATGCATTCAACAAAGATTATTGACTCAAATGAAAGTCAAACACATTCATACAAAGCTTTTTGAATCAAATGAATGTCAAACACATTCAAACAAAGCATTTTGAATCAAATGAAAGTCAAACGCATTCAACAAAGATAATTGAGTCAAATGAAAGTCAAACACATTCAAACAAAGCTTTTTGAATCAAATTAAATTCAAATGCATTTAATAAAGCTTTTTGACTCAAATGAAAGTCAAACACATTCAAATAAAGCTTTTTAAATCAAATGAAAGTCAAATGCATTCAACAAAGTTTATTGAGTTAAATAAAGTATAACACATTCAAACAATGCTTTTTTAATCAAATGAAAGTCAAATGCATTCAACAAATCTAATTGAGTAAAATGAAAGTCAAACTCATTCAACAAAGCTTGTTGAACCAAATGAAAGTCAAACACATTTAAATAAAGGTTTTAAAATCAAATGAAAGTCAAATGCATTCAACAAAGCTAATTGAGTAAAATGAAAATCAAACACATTCAACAAAGCTTTTTGAACCAAATGAAATTCAAACACAATCAAACAAAGCTTTTTAAATCAAATGAAAGTCAAATGCATTCAACGAAGCTAATTGAGTCAAATGAAAGTCAAACACATTCATACAAAGCTTTTTGAATCAATTGAAAGTCAATTGCATTCAAAAAGGATAATTGAGTCAAATGAAAGTCAAACGCATTCAAACAAAGCTTTTTGAATCAAATGAAAGTCAAATGCATTGAACAAAGCTAATTGACTCAAATGAAATTCAAACACATACAAACAAAGCTTTTTATATTAAACGAAAGTCAAGTGCATTCAACAATGCTTTATAACTCAAATGAAAGTCAACACCTTCAAACAAAGCTTTTTGAATCAAATGAAAGTCAAATGCATTCAACAAACATAATTAAGTAATATGAAAGTCATACACATTCTAACAAAGCTAATTGAGTCAACTGAAAGTCCAACACATTCAATCAAAGCTTTTTGAATCAAATAAAGTCAAATGCATTCAACTATGATTTTTAACTCAAATGAAAGTCAAGCACCTTCAAACAAAGCGTTTTGAATCAAATAAAAGTCAAATGCATTCAATAAAGATAATTGTGTCAAATTAAAGTCAAACACACACATACAAAGCTTTTTGAAACAAATGAAAGTCAAATGCGTTCAACAAAAATAATTAAGTCAAATGAAATTAAAACACATTCAAACAAAGCGTTTTATATCAAATGAAAGTCTAATGCATTCAACAAAGCTAATTGAGTCAATTGAAAGTCAAACACATTCAAACAATACTTTTTGAATCAAATGAAAGTCAAATGCATTCAAAAAAGGTAATTGAGTCAAATGAAAGTCATGTAAGAGATTATAGGTACTAAATGCGGAATTAACATGAATCATATTCATATAGCACCAAACCAAGGATCTCATGCATAACACATAAAGAAGTAAGAAATATACCTTTGAAGCGTGATTCCACTAGTGATCGAGCAAGAACAAGGGAGACAAAGAACCCCACGTGTGATTCCTCTACTTAGTCCACGAGCACGGATTAAACCTCCACTAATGCTAGTTAGTTGTGACTGAACGCTTCAATCAACCTTCTACGGAGATTAGAGTCACGAGCACACCACAACACCACCCACGCGCCACCACACGCACCACCACAATAAGGGGGCGCACGGATCTAGGGAGGAGGAGGAGAGGGACGGTTGTGAGAGAGAGGGAATTAGGGTTTGGGATCTCTTGGTTGCTTGTCTGACAATTCACAGTGTGTCAATTGTTCTATCTTGCAACCCTAGGCATGGTTTATATTTATAGATCATATCTAGAAATAAAACCATGTCCAAATCCTAATTGAACTCTACTTACAATCCAAGCCCAAACATAAGATGTGTCATATACTCATGAGGCCCAATAATGGGCCTCTAACTTGTTTAACCCAATACTCTAGTGTGTGACCTTGTAGGATCCATCCTATAAGGCTTTGGACCATTTTGACAAGCCCAAAGTCCAATCATCATATCTAGCAACAGACATTGGCAACCTTATAGTATGAACTTATTATCTCCATAACTGTGATCCTATGATATATCTAGTAATTGCACTTATCGAAGACATAACTCCTTCAATCTCCCACTTGTCTGAGACAAGTGCGCAATATTCAAATTCCTTAAGTCATTTTGTGTCTATTTGATAATATGATTGCATCTTATGCTAATCCATATTAATCTACAAATCGTTTCTTGAAACTGAGTTAGAATTACAAAACAAATGGTTACTATGTAACACATTTGAGCACGGCCATGCATTTTCTGAATTCTCCCTCTTCAAGAGGCCAAAACATGACACATTCCTAATTTAATAGGCAGACTCTATCCAATCTTGTGGCAACTAAAGCTCCCACTCAATTCATGAAGTGACCGGGAAACATCCTTTATAATCCCCATTTACGGCAAGACGTTTGAATGTACCACAGTCAAAACAATCATTGAATAAAAACAGTGTTCCACTCATGTCAAAGGAATCCACTAATATATCCGGAAGTTCTATACTTGAACTTCAAAGTAGGTCTATAGTTCGATCCTGCATCATTCATGCATATCCATGTGATTGACCGAGCATCATCACCATGCTCCCATAGCCCATGAAACTGCACTATCCAATCAATCTTACATGCTAGTTCAGTATAAGAAATCATTTATGTCCACTTTAATGATTCCGAACTAGGAACTTAATAATATATGAATTTTGTTCACCTGTGGGGTTTCATTCAAAAGGTCATCAACCTAGTGAGCCCATCAATTCATAATTATTTTGGACATTTTATTTAATTTTAAAACCACAATTAAATAAGAGAAATAATAGAATTTCTGATTAAACATAATTCTGCAAATGAATGTATTACATATGTAATTTATTTTCTCAAAACAAAATACAACTTCTAATTACATCATTCGCCTCAATCCAGCCTCACTAGCATGTTTCTCATGCTTTGGAGCTGGAAGGGGTTTAGTAAGCGGATCAGCGATATTCTCATCCGTATGAATTTTGCACATCTTGACATCTCCTCTGTCAATGATCTCTCGAATGAGGTAATACTTCCTCTCTACATGCTTGGATTTGAAATGTGACCTTGCTTCTTTTGATTGTGCAATAGCACCATTGTTGTCACAAAACAATTCAATTCCCTTTTGAGCACTTGGTACAATGTCCAGCTCAATTAGGAATTTCTTTATCCAAACTGCTTCTTTAGCTGCTTCAACAGCAGCCATATATTCTGATTCTGTCGTAGAGTCTGCGACAGTGCTTTGCTTCAAACTTTTCCAGCTCACTGCTCCTCCATTCAGACAGAAAATGTACCCAGATTGAGATCTAAAGTCATCTCTGTCCGTTTGGAAACTCGCATCCGTATAACCTGTGACAACCAATTCCTTTTCGCCACCATATACTAGAAACATCTCTTTAGTCCTTCTCAAGTACTTAAGGATGTTCTTGGCAGCTATCCAGTGTGCTTCTCCTGGATTTGCCTGAAACCTGCTACACATGCTTAGAGCATATGCAACATCCGGCCTTGTACATATCATGGCATACATGATTGATCCTATTGCCGAAGCATAAGGTTTATCACTCATTCCTCTCATCTCCTCTGCCGTTTTAGGGCACTGAGATTTACTGAGAGTGATGCCATGAGACATGGGGAGAAATCCTCTCTTAGAGTCTTTCATGGAAAACCTATCAAGAATCTTATCAATATAAGTCTCTTGACTTAATCCAATCATCCTTCGAGACCTGTCTCGATGGATTTTGATCCCCAATATGTATTCGGCCTCTCCCAAGTCTTTCATGGAAAAACAACTTTTCAACCATTCCTTGACTGACTCAAGCATTGGTATGTCATTTCCCATGAGAAGTATGTCATCTACATACAAGACTAAGAAAACTATGCTGCTCCCACTAAACTTCTTGTATACACAAGGTTCCTCTTCACTTTTGACAAAATCAAACTTTTTGATTGCTTCATCAAAACGAAGATTCCAACTCCTGGATGCCTGCTTCAATCCATAAATGGATTTCTCAAGCTTGCATACCTTTCTAGGATTTTCTGGATCTTCAAAACCCTCAGGTTGTGTCATATACACTTCCTCCGTCAAGAACCCATTCAAGAAGGCGGTTTTGACATCCATCTGCCATATTTCGTAATCGAAAAATGCGGCGATCGCTAGAAGAATCCGAATGGACTTAAGCATTGCTACTGGGGAAAAAGTTTCATCATAGTCAATACCATGAATCTGTCTGAACCCTTTTGCAACTAGTCTTGCTTTATGGATGTAGACATTTCCATCCTTGTCTGTTTTAATCTTGTAGACCCATTTGCAACCAATGGGTTTTACCCCATTAGGCAAGTCAACTAGAGTCCACACTTTATTTTCAGACATTGATTCCATTTCGGATTTCATGGCTTCAAGCCATTTATCTGAGTTGGGGCTCACCAAAGCTTGCTTGTAGGTTGTGGGTTCCTCATTCTCTAATAAGAAGATCTCAGAATCCTCAGTTACCAGAACGTCAACAAACTGTTTGTTTCTGATTCTGACAGACCTACGAGGGGTAGGAGCAACAGCAGAAATTTTCTCTCCAACTTCTTGAAGATTTTCGCATGAATTAGATTCAAGTGGGGCGATAGGAGTCTCGCTGGTGGAATTAGCTTGCTCCGACGCATGATTAATCGTTTCATGCGCCCTCGCCTCTGATGTGGTGTTATCCACATCCATTTGTTGCTCGTCTCGAATTTCTTCGAGAACTACTTTACTCCCACTTGGCTTTCTAGATAGAAATTCCTTTTCTAGAAAGACACCATCGCGAGCAACAAACACTTTGTTATCTTCGCGATTGTAGAAGTAATACCCTTTTGTTTCTTTGGGGTAGCCCACAAAGAAACACTTGTCTGATTTAGGGTGTAGTTTATCGCCTTGTAAACGTTTTGCATAGGCTTCACATCCCCAAATCTTGAGAAAAGACAACTTTGGAGCTCTTCCATTCCACATCTCATATGGAGTCTTTTCTACAGCTTTGGATGGGCTTCTGTTTAGTATCCTTGCAGCTGCTTCTAATGCATATCCCCAAAAGGATATGTGAAGATCAGTAAAGCTCATCATGGACCTAACCATATCTAGTAAAGTCCTATTTCTCCTTTCTGACACTCCATTCAATTGAGGTGTCCCTGGAGGGGTTAATTGTGAAAGTATTCCACAATTAATCAGATGTTCATCAAATTCTTGGGTTAAATATTCGCCACCACGATCAGATCGCAATGCCTTAATTGTTTTCCCAAGTTGGTTTTGTACTTCATTCTGGAATTCTTTGAACTTTTCAAAGGCTTCCGACTTATGCTTCATTAAGTAGATGTAACCATATCTACTTAAATCATCAGTAAAAGTAATGAAGTAGCCAAACCCACCCCTAGCTTTTGAACTCATTGGTCCACACACATCTGTATGTATGAGTCCCAAAAGGTCACTAGCTCTTTCACCTATACCCGTAAAGGGTGACTTAGTCATTTTCCCAAGCAAGCATGACTCACAGTTTTCAAATGATTCATAATCAAAAGAAGAAAGGAGTCCATCCTTATGTAATTTTTGGATGCGCTTTTGGTTAATATGTCCAAGCCTACAATGCCATAGGTAAGTTGGGTTTGAACCATCTGTTTTCTGCTTTTTATGATCAATGTTGTAGACATGAGTTGTATATTCTAAAACATACAAACCATTAATTAATCTAGCATTAGCATATAACATGTTTTCTTTCGAAATAAAACAACGCTTGTCTCTTATTTCAAACGAAAAACCTTCAGTATCTAAGACTGGAACTGAAATAATGTTTTTGGTAATGCTGGGAACGAAATAACAATTATTAAGTATTAAAATTAATCCAGAAGGAAGTCTCAAATGATAACTCCCAATAGCAAGTGCAGCAACTTTTGCTCCATTTCCTACTCGAAGTGTTACTTCCCCTGGATCTAGCTTCCTACTTCCTTTCAAGCCCTGCACGTCATTAACGATATGAGCACCACAACCGGTATCAAATACCCAAGTGGAAGATGAAGTAAGATTAATTTCTACAACAAAAACATCAAGTAACTCCTTACCTTCAGTTTTCACTGGTGTTTAATGGGGACACCCTGGTGTATGGACTTGCCATCCACCACAGTAGAAGCACTGGCAATCTCTCCTAACCAGGTACTCCTCAGCATGGTCAAGTAAGATGTTGATCAAATTTACTGTTGATCCCTCATCATTATGAGAAAGTCTCACAATGTCAAAACCAGCATGGAGTGAGAACAAGATAATGTCACGTGCATAGTCATCATCAATCGGTTTCCCGAGGACATCCATTTGGTTGATCATATCAACCAATTCTGTGACATGTTTCCTCACTGACTGACCAGGCAAAAGTTTCTTTTCTATAATGTTACTATGAATCCGGTATGTCTCATACCTCAAACTGTCAGCCCAGGAATAGTAAATCTGAGGGATCGAGTTAACGATCTCTCTTACATGTGGATCGTTTGATCCTCCGCTCCTCAATGCCCCCATGCCACCTCTGCAGATAGCACGAAGACATTGATATAAGTTGGTCACCTCATACCTTCTAAATTTATTATACCAACAGTTTGGTATAGAATCCAGTATTAGGTTTTTGACCTTTATTGCATCCAAAACTAATTTTGCATGCAATGCAGGGTCCTGACCAGGAGCACACTTGTTCTCAACGGGAACATATAGACGAGCATCAAGCTTACAGCTTGTGAGAACATTTCTCAATTCGCCCTCCCAGTGCCTGTAGTTTCTGAGATTAAGCCTTAAATTGAGTTTCATTGGCAATTCTGCGTTGTCATATAAGTTATTCATCTACAAACAAAAACAAAACGAGGCAAAAATTCAATAATTATGTTTAATAAATTTAAAGTACCATAATTTTAGTTATTGGTAACTTTAAAGCATTTATTCAATATTAATTGATCCCTATTGAATAAAATGATTCCAAGATCCTTTATTTGTGCAATAATTAACCGGACTGAGGCCCTGCCATCAACCATTACATTTTCAAGGTGAGTAAACTCTTTACTGATTACAACTCTTGTAATTCTTGGTTGAATAATTAACCATCACATGTTTAATTATTACTCTTAGCTTCAAGGTTCTAAACTGATCTTTAGGTAACCTTGTTGAATATAACCAATTAAAAGTGTAGAACGTGATCTACCCCCACTTCCCCAAGATACATTATGACGCTCTGCTGAGGCCGACCCATCACAAACGATCAAGGTTTTCATCGGGTTTTTAATTGGAAAAGCTGCATCAATATTTCTGGGATCTAGATTTATTATGTTGTGATTTTATAGTGAACTCTAACGCATCATCAAGCAACATAAATAAACCTAAACATGCATGATCTACTAATGCAATAAAACATGACATAGTATGGCCCCTTAATCCTAAGAAAACTAATAAAGTAAAATGCTCCCACTTGAACCTTCATGGATCTCATCCATCTTGCTCCATTGGGCCTTCACTTTATTGGTTTTTGGATCAACTGCAACCTGTAATTTTATTCTATTCTACTACTACTTAAATAAAATAAAATAAATTACAAAAATACTCAACGGTACGCAGACCGTATTTAGATTACAAAAATACATCACGATGCGCAGATCGTATTTTAGAATCTATGGGCCATACTAGTCTATAAATAGCAATAAACAATATCATATATTATAAAGTGCCATATAATAAATCACTCATCATGCTTTCCTAAACTACAACATCGAATGTTCACAATAAAGGAAACATGGCCATAAATATCTCATATTTTAATTAATTACTGTAATTAGATAATATCATATATTAATCATGACCAATTATAAAATATCATATATTTTAATTTAGGTATGAGATAGAATCAAATCTTATTTGAAATTATGGAATATAAATCGTATTTATTTTCCATGATTATCCTAACTAATTTAGGAATTCTATCCTAATTACATGCCAATCACATATTTTAAATCAATTATTATCCATAAATAATTATGAGATAATCATATTATTTAATCAATTATTATCCTTATAGAATCTTTTGCTCCATAAATATCCAAACTTAACAAAATAACAACTTTAATTTTGTTAGTTATCTTTTTCAAAATTTAAACTTATCTTTTAAAATTTTGAAATCTGATTTTATCTAAAATAAAATAAAATATTTTTTTTTTTTTAAGAAACACGTCAGCCACCGTGGTGTGGCCAGCCGGAGCCGGCCACGGTGGCCGCTGCCCCTGCAGTAACGCAGGAACAGCAGCAGCAGCAGCACACGCAAGGCTGCGGCACTGTTGCGCTGCTCCTTGCTGTTGACCCAGCCCCGCCCCTTCCCTCCTGGACCACCAGCAGTGGCACCACCGTGGCAGCGCCACCCAGCCGCGGTGCTGCTGCTGTTTTTCTTTTTTTTTTTTTTATTATTTTTATCATTATTTAATTAATCAAAACAACTCTTGTAAAAATTAATTAAAACTTGATGTGGTCCATTTAATTCCAAAATTAAATCATATTCAATTTTGAAATTAAGGTTCTTGATGAGGTTAATCCCCAATTTAATTTAACACTTAAATTAAATAATTTGACCATGAAAAATTCATAATTTTAACATGTAATCAAATAGATTAAATTCCTTAAACATATTACCATCGAAATAAATCAAAATTTAAACACAAATTTCACAAATTAGGGTTTAAATTTCGAAAAATTCGAAATTAGGGTTTTTGGGGTTCGAATTTTCGATTTTATTAGGGCAAATTCGGATCAAAATTTATGGTTAATATGGAGCAAATTAAACACCTTTAATGATTCTATATTGTTAAATCACATTTAATATAACAATTGACTCATAATTAAATATTCTCCCTCCTAATTGAATTAAAATTGTGGATTATCAAAGAATTATTACTCAATATATGTAGATGCAAGAGGCTAACTGATACCACTGTAAGAGATTATAGGTACTAAATGCGGAATTAACATGAATCATATTCATATAGCACCAAACCAAGGATCTCATGCATAACACATAAAGAAGTAAGAAATATACCTTTGAAGCGTGATTCCACTAATGATCGAGCAAGAACAAGGGAGACAAAGAACCCCACGTGTGATTCCTCTACTTAGTCCACGAGCACGGATTAAACCTCCACTAATGCTAGTTAGTTGTGACTGAACGCTTCAATCAACCTTCTACGGAGATTAGAGTCACGAGCACACCACAACACCACCCACGCGCCACCACACGCACCACCACAATAAGGGGGCGCACGGATCTAGGGAGGAGGAGGAGAGGGACGGTTGTGAGAGAGAGGGAATTAGGGTTTGGGATTTCTTGGTTGCTTGTCTGACAATTCACAGTGTGTCAATTGTTCTATCTTGCAACCCTAGGCATAGTTTATATTTGTAGATCATATCTAGAAATAAAACCATGTCCAAATCCTAATTGAACTCTACTTACAATCCAAGCCCAAACATAAGATGTGTCATATACTCATGAGGCCCAATAATGGGCCTCTAACTTGTTTAACCCAATACTCTAGTGTGTGACCTTGTAGGATCCATCCTATAAGGCTTTGGACCATTTTGACAAGCCCAAAGTCCAATTATCATATCTAGCAACAGACATTGGCAACCTTATAGTATGAACTTATTATCTCCATAACTGTGATCCTATGATAAATCTAGTAATTGCACTTATCGAAGACATAACTCCTTCAAGTCAAACACATTCAAACAAAGCTTTTTCAATCAAATGAAAGTGAAACACATTCAAATAAAGCTTTTTGAATTAAATGAAAGTGAAATGCAATTAACAAAGCTAATTGAGTCAAATGAATGATGTGTGTCATAAATGGCACACATTTGACGAGCATTTAGGTCATTTCTATTCTCTTTTCATAGCTTTCATGCTTAATAAGTGCTTAGTTTTATGCTTTGTTGCTTAGTTTTACTATTCTTCTCTTATTTTGTAACTGTTGTGCATTTCGTTGGTTTTCTAGCCTTTTCTTCTTTATTTGCTCTATTTTCATGGTTGTAGGTATTGGACGAGGTTCGGGTCTTGATTTTGGTGATCCATTATGGTGGAAGGAGCTTTAGGATCAAGTTCATGGAGTTTGGGAAGCTCAAGATGCAAAGAAGTGGAAGTTCCAAGTCTTGGCTCTTCTCTTGTGCTCCCTTCAAAGGAAGTGTGTGCCCTCAATATTATGCCTTAGCTACTGCCTACCTTATCTTTCATCACCGTCATACATCATGTGTGCACCCCTTGAGCTTGAAGAGTTGAAGATTCGAAGAAACCCAGCTGAGTGTGGCAGCACGCGCAGAATGTGCGGGCGTACACGAGGGATGTGCGGCCGCACACCATGGTGGTGCGGGCGCACATCATGGTGGTGCGGGCGCACATCCCCTGTTGTGTGGCCGCACCAACGTGGGTCTTTTCCAATCGGATTTCGACGATTTTTTCTCTCTTCTTATACCTATTTGAACCCAATTTTTGTAAGAAGTTTTCATAAAAGAATTAGATCATTTTCTTAGCTTAGTTGAGAGCTTCTCTCTCTAGATTTAGAGGTTAGTTTTAGGAGTAGATTTTAGAGAGAGAAAGTGAAGAATTTCAATGGTGATTGAGAGATTGAAGATCCAATGGTGACAATTGTATTGGAGATCTACTCTATTATCAATGAGCATTTCTAAACTCTATCTCATTTATTGTTTTGTTTAGTAATCATGTTTTGATTGTTTGGTTTTGATTGGATTTTGATGATTCGATGATTGATGTTTGATTAGTGTAATTGTTCTTCTTAGATTGTTAATTGTTGATTTCTTTAATTGTTTGTTGAATTGATGATAATGTTTGAGTAGTTGTTTGGTTAGGGATTTGGTGAAGCTTATGATGTAATGAATTGATGTAAATATGGGATAATTGATGGAGTTGATGATGTGATTAAACTTGGTTGATTGATCTTGTGCATGTGTGTGATTAATTAGAGAGTAGCTAACTTTGATTATTGCACTAGATTGCATTGTAAGTTCACATTGATACGGACCATTGATTTGTGGCTTGCATTTACACGATTGAGGTGTCTTGTGATGTTTCCTAGCTAGAGTTTATCGTAGTTGACGCTAGTTAGACCTCTAGGAGAATAGCTTGACATGCTCTTTTGGTTGCATGATTGATTTTCCCTCACATTGCTTGACTTAGTCGACTTTCCATTCCAATTTGCATCGTTCATTGCCATTATTTGCGGATCCTAATCCCTAGCTCTTATATTTGTTTGGTTTCTTCGTTTAGGTAGTTGTTAGAGTCACCTTTTACCCCTTGTCTTCGACCTAGCTTAGGCACATAATTGAAAGCATTTAGACATTACCGTTCCTTTGGGTTCGACCCTTGACTTACCTCTATACTTGTATTTAGGTTTGTTGAGTGTTTATAAATTTTGTTTGGCTTAGGGAGAATTAGCCCAACGACCTAGTTTTCCCCACATCAATGAATGTCAAACACATTCATACAAAGCTAATTGAGTTAAATGAAAGTCAAATGCAGTCTACAAAGCTAATTGAGTCAAATGAAAGTCAAACACATTCAAACAATGCTTTTTGAATCAAACTAAAGTCAAATGCATTCAACAAAGCTAATTGAGTAAAATGAAAGTCAAACACATTGAAAGAAAGCTTTTGGTATCAAATGAAAGTAAAATGCATTCAACAAAGCTAATTGAGTCAAATGAAAGTCAAACACATTCAAACAATGGTTTTTGAATCAAATAAAAGACAAATGCATTCAAGAAAGATAATTGAGGCTAATGAAAGTAAAACATATTCATACAAAGCTTTTTGAATCAAATGAAAGTCAAATGCATTCAACTAAGCTAATTGAGTCAAATGAAATTCAAACGCATTCAAACGAAGCTTTTTGAATCAAATGAAAGTAAAATGCATTCAACAAAGGTAATTGAGTCAAATAAAAGTCAAACACATTCAACAAAGCTTGTTGAATTAAATGAAAGTTAAATGTAATTAACAAAGCTAATTGAGTCAAATGAAAGTCAAACACATTATACAAAGCTAATTGAGTCAAATGAAAATTTTGTTTTTGCGAGATGTTGTAAGTCGGTAACCCAGCCTCCCATAATTGCTTTAACTCTTCAATAAGAGGGCGCAAGTACACATCGAGATTCCCTTTAGGATTCTTCGGACCTGGAATTATCAAACTTAGAAACATAAAAGGTTTCTTCATGCACAATTCAGGTGGAAGATTATAAGGAGTTAAAATGACGGGCCAACAAGAATATTGCCTTCCTGTCTTTCCAAATGGTGAAAATCCGTCGGTACAAAGACCTAGTCGGAAATTTCTAGGCTCCGCAACAAAAGAAGGGTACTCTTCATCTAGGTGTTTCCACGCCTCTTCATCACTTGGATGAGACATAAGGCCATGAACTCGACGATTATCTTTATGCCACCTCATCTGCTCCGCAGTAGATCTTGTTGCATATAATCTTTGTAATCTCGGGCCTAAAGGAAAGTAAATAAGAGCACTATGAGGAGAATTGTTGCCACTTTCTCTAAGTGTCTTATAACGACTTCCTTTGCAATATAGACATTCTTTGAGATCTTTGTGTTCCTTCCAAAATAGCATAAATCCAGTTGGACATACATGAATCTTTTGGTGCGGAAGTTCTGT
Organism: Chenopodium formosanum; assembly: GCA_024500155.1. Lineage (NCBI taxonomy): Eukaryota > Viridiplantae > Streptophyta > Magnoliopsida > Caryophyllales > Amaranthaceae > Chenopodium > Chenopodium formosanum. The sequence continues at coordinate 23,990,563 of CM044861.1, forward strand.
CCCTTTAAGCAATGTCTTAGTCTTGTAAAAACTATCTTTCATTATGGAAGCAACACCATCTATAGCTTTATGTGGAATATTATACTCGGACTTGATGTTTGCCATCCTTGCAGCTGCAGACAATACAGACAACTTGCAGCCATCATACAATGGCTCTTCCGCTGCCTTCAACATGTCAAAGAACTTCTTGTAACTAGCATGTGGCTCTTCTTCAATATTTTCTAAACCACCTTCTAGTCCAAAGGCATCTAATAGTATGTTTCTATATGGGTTCAATGCATCCTCGGTGGATATGGAACTGCTACTTTGGGATTCTCTTTGGAAGTGAAGTTCACCATGAAAAACCCATTGGAAATAGTTAGGCAAAAAACCATGCCTATAGAGATGCTCCTTAATGGTATCAAGATCTTGATAAGGAATATTTCGACACTGTGCACATGGACATTTCATCACACCATCTATCACGACATTCTCTTGTGTGGTAGCAAATGTAATAAATTCATTGACCTTTTCAGCAAAGGTTGGACTAAGGAATATTCCTTCTAACCGTTTATACATCCATGCTCGACCCTCCCTCATTATATAGCAGTTTCACTAAAAAAATAAATGATACAAAAAGCATAGACAAACTAAGTAAAGCACTTAGAAGAATGACATTCTTTTAGGTCATTTAACTATTTAAGGTCATCAAAATGAAAATTATTGTTACCAATTAACATCATATGAGAAGAAGCGTTCCCATTTTCTACACGCTATTTCTAATGAACTTGAAAAGGCTTGATTCATTTCAAATATATGTATTTATAAATTCCTAAAAAAAGAAATCACAAAAAATAAATGTTATAAGGTTTTAAGGTCTTGTAGAACCAAAATCAAGCAAATTCGGCCAAAATGGGAAGAAACGTTCCTATTTTCTACATGCTCCTTCTAATGAACTTATAAAGGCTTGAATCATGTCAAATATATGTATTTGTAACTTCCTAAGAAAATAAATAACAAAGAGAAAGCAATTAATAAGGTTTTAAGGTCTGATAGAACCGAAATCAAGTAAATTCAGGCAAAATGAAAAGAAGCGTTCTCATTTTCTACATGCACTTTCTAATGAACTTGAAAAGGCTTGAGTCATGTCAAATATATGTATTTTTAACTTCCTAACAAAAGAAATCACAAAAACAATGGATTTTATAAGGTTTAAAGGTCTTGTAGAACCAAAATCAACCAAATTCGGCCCAAATGGGAAGAAGTGTTCCCATTTTCTACATGCTCTTTCTAATGAACTTATAAAGCCTTGAATCATGTTACATATATGTATTAGTAACTCCCTAAGCATATAAATCACTAAGACAAAGCAAGTTATAAGGTTTTAAGGTCCGGTAGAACCGAAATCAAGCGAATTTGGGCAAAATGAGAAGAAGCGTTCCCATTTGCTACATGCTCTTTCTAATGAACTTGAAAAGGCTTGATTTATGTCAAATATATGTATTCATAACTTCCTAAAAAAAGAAATCACAAAAAAAGGATGTTATAAGGTTTTAAGGTCTTGTAGTACCAAAATCAAGCATATTCGGGCAAAATAGTAAGAAGCATTCCCATTTTCTACATACTATTTCTAATGAACTTATAAATGCTTGAATCATGTCAAATATATGGATTTATAACTGCCTAAGAATAGAAATACCAAAAAAAAAAAAAAAAAAAAGCAAGTTATAAGGTTTTATGGTCTTGTAGAACCGAATCAAGCAAATTCGAGCAACATGGGAAGAAGCATTCCCATTTTCGACATGCTCTTTCTAACGAACATGAAAAGGCCTGAGTCATGTCAAATATACGTATTTATAACTTTATAACAAAATGAATCACAAAAAAAAAGGATGTTATAAGGTTTTAAGGTCTTATAGAACCAAAATCAAGCATTTTCGGGCAAAATGCTAAGAAGCGTACCCATTTTCTACATGCTCTTTCTAATAAACTTATAAATGCTTGAGTCATGTCAAATATATTTTTTTGTAAATTCCTAAGCATAGAAATCACAAAAAACAGAGCAAATTATAAGTATTTAAGGTCTGGTAGAACCGAAATCAAGCAAATTAAGGCAAAATGAGAAGAAGCGTTCTCATTTTCTACATGCACTTACTAATGAACTTGAATAGGCTTGAGTCATGTCAAATATATGTATTTTTAACTTCTTAACAAAAGAAATCACAAAAACAATGGATTTTATAAGGTTTAAAGGTCTTGTAGAACCAAAATCAACCAAATTCGGCCCAAATGGGAAGAAGTGTTCCCATTATCTACATGCTCTTTCTAATGAACTTATAAAGCCTTGAATCATGTTACATATATGTATTAGTAACTCCCTAAGCATATAAATCACTAAGACAAAGCAAGTTATAAGGTTTTAAGGTCCGGTAGAACCGAAATCAAGCAAATTTGGGCAAAATGAGAAGAAGCGTTCCCATTTTCTACATGCTCTTTCTAATGAACTTGAAAAGGCTTGATTTATGTCAAATATATGTATTCAAAACTTCCTAAAAAAAGAAATCACAAAAAAAGGATGTTATAAGGTTTTAAGGTCTTGTAGTACCAAAATCAAGCATATTCGGGCAAAATAGTAAGAAGCATTCCCATTTTCTACATACTATTTCTAATGAACTTATAAATGCTTGAATCATGTCAAATATATGGATTTATAACTGCCTAAGAATAGAAATACCAAAAAAAAAAAAAAAAAAAAAAGCAAGTTATAAGGTTTTATGGTCTTGTAGAACCGAATCAAGCAAATTCGAGCAACATGGGAAGAAGCATTCCCATTTTCGACATGCTCTTTCTAATGAACATGAAAAGGCCTGAGTCATGTCAAATATACGTATTTATAACTTTATAACAAAATGAATCACAAAAAAAAAAGGATGTTATAAGGTTTTAAGGTCTTATAGAACCAAAATCAAGCATTTTCGGGCAAAATGCTAAGAAGCGTACCCATTTTCTACATGCTCTTTCTAATAAACTTATAAATGCTTGAGTCATGTCAAATATATTTTTTTGTAAATTCCTAAGCATAGAAATCACAAAAAACAGAGCAAGTTATAAGTTTTTAAGGTTTGGTAGAACCGAAATCAAGCAAATTAAGGCAAAATGAGAAGAAGCGTTCTCATTTTCTACATGCACTTACTAATGAACTTGAATAGGCTTGAGTCATGTCAAATATATGTATTTTTAACTTCCTAACAAAAGAAATCACAAAAACAATGGATTTTATAAGGTTTAAAGGTCTTGTAGAACCAAAATCAACCAAATTCGGCCCAAATGGGAAGAAGTGCTCCCATTTTCTACATGCTCTTTCTAATGAACTTATAAAGCCTTGAATCATGTTACCTATATGTATTAGTAACTCCATAAGCATATAAATCACTAAGACAAAGCAAGTTATAAGGTTTTAAGGTCCGGTAGAACCGAAATCAAGCGAATTTGGGCAAAATGAGAAGAAGCGTTCCCATTTTCTACATGCTCTTTCTAATGAACTTGAAAAGGCTTGATTTATGTCAAATATATGTATTCATAACTTCCTAAAAAAAGAAATCACAAAAAATGATGTTATAAGGTTTTAAGGTCTTGTAGTACCAAAATCAAGCATATTCGGGCAAAATAGTAAGAAGCATTCCCATTTTCTACATACTATTTCTAATGAACTTATAAATGCTTGAATCATGTCAAATATATGGATTTATAACTGCCTAAGAATAGAAATACCAAAAAAAAAAAAAAAAAAAAAGCAAGTTATAAGGTTTTATGGTCTTGTAGAACCGAATCAAGCAAATTCGAGCAACATGGGAAGAAGCAATCCCATTTTCGACATGCTCTTTCTAATGAACATGAAAAGGCCTGAGTCATGTCAAATATACGTATTTATAACTTTATAACAAAATGAATCACAAAAAAAAAGGATGTTATAAGGTTTTAAGGTCTTATAGAACCAAAATCAAGCATTTTCGGGCAAAATGCTAAGAAGCGTACCCATTTTCTACATGCTCTTTCTAATAAACTTATAAATGCTTGAGTCATGTCAAATATATTTTTTTGTAAATTCCTAAGCATAGAAATCACAAAAAACAGAGCAAGTTATAAGTTTTTAAGGTTTGGTAGAACCGAAATCAAGCAAATTAAGGCAAAATGAGAAGAAGCGTTCTCATTTTCTACATGCACTTACTAATGAACTTGAATAGGCTTGAGTCATGTCAAATATATGTATTTATAACTTCCTAACAAAAGAAATCTCAAAAACAATGGATTTTATAAGGTTTAAAGGTCTTGTAGAACCAAAATTAACCAAATTCGGCCCAAATAGGAAGAAGCGTTCCTATTTTCTACATGCTCTTTCTAATGAACTTATAAAGGCTTGAATCATGTTAAATATATGAATTAGTAACTCCCTAAGCATAGAAAGCACTAAGACAAAGTAAGTTATAACATTTTAAGGTCCGGTAGAACCGAAATCAACCGAATTCGAGCAAAATGAGAAGAAGCGTTCCCATTTTCTACATGCTCTTTCTAATGAACTTGAAAAGGCTTTATTTATGTCAAATATATGAATTCATAACTTCCTAAAAAAAGAAATCACAAAAAAAGGATGTTATAAGAATTTAAGGTCTTGTAGTACCAAAATCAAGCATATTTTGGACAAAATAGTAAGAAGCATTCCCATTTTCTACATACACTTTCTAATGAACATATAAATGCTTGAATCATGTTAAATATATGAATTTATAACTGCCTAAGAATAGAAATAAAAAAAAGCAAGTTATAAGGTTTTATGGTCTTGTAGAACCGAATCAAGCAAATTTGAGCAACATGGGAAGAAGCATTCCCATTTTCGACATGCTCTTTCTAATGAACATGAAAAGGCTTGAATCATGTCAAATATATGTATTTATAACTTCATAACAAAATGAATCACAAAAAAAAAGGATGTTATAGGGTATTAAGGTCTTGTAGAACCAAAATCAAGCATTTTCGGGAAAAATGGTAAGAAGCGTACCCATTTTCTACATGCTCTTTCTAAAAAACTTATAAATGCTTGAGTCATGTCAAATATATTTTTTTTATAAATTCCTAAGCATAGAAATCACAAAAAAAAAAGCAAGTTATAAGGTTTTAAGGTCTGGTAGAACCGAAATCAAGCAAATTAAGGCAAAATGAGAAGCGTTCCTATTTTCAACACACTCTTTCTAATGAACTTGAAAAGGTTTGATTCATGTCTAATATATGTATTTATAACTTCCTAAGAAAAGAATCACAAAAAAAGTATGTTATAGGGTTTTAAGGTGTTGTAGAACCAAAATCAAGCAAATTCGGCCAAAATGGGAAGAAGCGTTCCCGTTTTCTACATGCTCCTTCTAATGAAATTATAAAGGCTTGAATCATATAAGATATATGTATTTGTAACTGCCTAAGCAAATAAATAACAAAAATAAAACAATTTATAAGGTTTTAAGGTCTGGTAGAATCCGAATCAAGCAAAATTAGGGAAAATGAGAAGAAGCGTTCCCATTTTCTATACGTTCATCCTAATGAACTTGAAAAGGATTGATTCACTTAAAATATATGTATTCATAACTGTGTAAGAAAATAAATCACAAAAACAAAGCATGTATTAAGGTTTTAAGGTCTTGTAGAACCAAAATCAAGCAAATTCGGGCAAAATAGTAAGAAGCATTCCCAAATTCTACATGCTCTTTCTAATGAACTTATAATTGTTTGAATCATGTGAAATATATGTATTTATAAATGCATAAGCATAGAAATCACAAAAAGAAAGCAAGTTATAAGGTTTTAAGGTCTTGTAGAACTGAAATCAAGCAAATTAAGACAAACTAGTAAGAAGCATTCCCTTTTTCTACATGCTCTTTTTAATAAACTTGAAAAGGCTTGATTCATGTCAAATATATGAATTTATAATTCCTAACAAAATAAATCACAAAAAAAAAGCAAGTTATAAGGTTTTAAGGTCTTGTAGAACCAAAATCAAGCAAATTCGGGCAAAATAATAAAGAAGCCTTTCCATTTTCTACATGCTCTTTCTAATGAACTTATAAATTCTTGAATCATATAAAATATAAGTATTTATAATTTTCTAAGCAAGTAAATCACAAAAAAAAGCATGTTATAAGGTTTTAAGGTGTTGTGGAGCCTAAATCAAGCAAATTTGGGCAAAATGGGAAAAAACGTACCCATTTTCCACATGCTCTTTCTAATGACCTTTAAAAGGCTTGAGTCATGTCAAATACATGTATTTATAACTGCCTAACCAAAGAAATGACAATAACCAAAGCAAGTTATAATGTTTTAAGGTTTTGTAAAACCAAAATCAAGCAAATTCAGGCAAAATAGAAAGAAGTATTCTCATTTTCTACATGCTCTTTCTAATGAACTACAAAAAACTTGAATAATGTTAAATATATGTATTTATAATTCCTAATCACAGATATAACAAAAATAAAGCAAGTTATAAGGTTTTAAGGACTGGTAGCACCGAAACCAAGCAAATTCGAGCAAAATAGGAAAAAGCACCCATTTTTTACATGCTCTTTCTAATGAACTTGAAAAGGCTTTATTCATGTCAAATATATGTATTTATAATTTCCTAACAAAAGAAATCACAAAAACAAAAGATGTTATAAGGTTTTAAGGTCTTGTAGAACCAAAATCAACGAAATACGGCCCAAATGGTAAAAAGCGTTCCCATTTTCTACATGCTCTTTCTAATGAACTTATAAAGGCTTGAATTATGTCAAATATATGTATTAGTAACTGCCTAAGCATAGAAATCACTAAGACAAAGCAAGGTATAAGGTTTTAAGGTATAGTAGAACCGAAATCAAGCAAATTCGGGCATAATGGGAAGAAGCGTTCCCAATTTCTACATGCTCTTTCTAATGAACTTGAAAAGGCTTGATTCATGTCAAATATATGTATTTATAACTTCCTAAGAAAATAAATCACAAAAACAAAGCATTTTATAAGGTTTTAAGGTCTTGTAGAACCAAAATCAAGCAAATTCGGTCCAAATGGGAAGAAGCGTTCCCATTTTCTACATGCTCTTTCTAATGAACTGATAAAGGCTTGAATAATGTCAAATATATGTATTTGTAACTGACTAAGCATAGAAATCATTAAGACCAAGCAAGTTATAAGGTTTTAAGGTCTGGCAGAACCGAAATCAAGCAAATTCGGGCAAAATGAGAAGAAGCGTTCCCATTTTCTACATCCTCTTTCTAATGAACCTGAAAAGGCTTGATTCATGTAAAATATATGTATTTACAACTTCCTAAGAAAATAAATCACAAAAATAACGCATGTCATAAGGTTTTAAGGTCTTGTAGAGCCAAAATTTAGCAATTACGGCCAAAATGGGAAGAAGCATTCCCATTTTTTACATGCTCTTTCTAATGAATTTAAAAAGGCTTGAGTAATGTCAAATATATGTAGTTATAACTGCCTCACAAAAAAAATCACAAAAAGAAATCAATTCATAAGGTTATAAGGTCTTGTAGAATCAAAATCAAGCAAATTCGTGCAAAATAGTAAGAAGCATTCCCATTTTCTACATGCTCTTTCTAATGAAATTATAAATTCTTGAATCATGTCAAATATGCATATTTATAACTGCCTAAGCAAATAAATAACAAAGAAAAGGCAAGTTATATGGTTTTAAGGTCTTGTAGAACCAAAATCAAGCAAATTCGGGCAAAATGGAAAGAAACGTTCCCATTTTCTGCATGATATTTCTAATGAGCCTATAAATGCTTGGATATTTTCTGCATGCTCTTTCTAATGAGCCTATAAATGCTTGGATCATGTCAAATATATGTATTTATAACTCCATTAAAAAATAAATAACAAATACAAATCAAGTTATGAGGTTTTAAGGTCTTGTAGAACCAAAATCAATCAAATTTGGGTAAAATTGTAAGAAGCATTCCCAAATTCTACATGCTCTTTCTTATGAACTTATAATTGTTTGAATCATGTGAAATATATGTATTTATAAATGAACAAGCATAGAAATCGCAAAAACTAAGCAATTTATAAGGTTTTAAGGTCTTGTAGAACTGAAATCAATCAAATTCGGGCAAAATAGTAAGAAGCATTCCCTTTTTCTACATGCTCTTTTTAATAAACTTGAAAAAGCTTGATTTATGTCAAATATATGTATTTATAACTTCCTAACAATGTAAATCACAAAAACAAAGCAAGATATAAGGTTTTAAGGTCTAGTAGAACAAAAATCATGCAAATTCGGGCAAAATAGTAAGAAGCTTTTCCATTTTCTACATGCTCTTTCTAATGAATTTATAAATTCTTGAATCATATAAAATATGTGTATTTATAATTTTCTAAGCAAATAAATCACAAAAAAAAAAAAAGCAAGTTATAAGATTTTAAGGTGTTGTAGAGCCTAAATCAAGCAAATTTGGGCAAAATGGGAAAAAGCGTACCCATTTTCCACATGCTCTTTCTAATGAACTTGAAAAGGCTTGATTCATGTCAAATATATGTATTTATAACTTCCTAACCAAAGAAATGACAATAACCAAAGCAAATTATAAGGTTTTAAGGTTTTGTAGAACCAAAATCAAGCAAATTCAGGCAAAATAGAAAGAAGCATTCTCATTTTCTACATGCTCTTTCTAATGAACTACAAAAAACTTGAATAATGTTAAATATATGTATTTATAATTCCTAATCATAGAAATAACAAAAACAAAGCAAGTTATAAGATTTTAAGGACTGGTAGAACCGAAATCAAACAAATTCGAGCAAAATAGGAAGAAGCACCCATATTTTACATGCTTTTTCTAATGAACTTGAAAAGGCTTGATTCATGTCAAATATATATATTTATAACTTCCTAAAAAAAGAAATCACAAAAATAAAGGATGTTATAAGGTTTTAAGGTCTTGTAGAACCAAAATCAACCAAATTCGGCCTAAATGATAAAAAGCGTTCCCATTTCCTGCTTTCATCTTTCTAATGAAATTATAAAGGCTTGAATGATGTCAAATATATGTATTAGTAACTGGCTAAGCATAGAAATCACTAAGACAAAGCAAGGTATAAGGTTTTAAGGTCTATTAGAACAGAAATCAAGCGAATTCGGCCATAATGGGAAGAAGCGTTCCCATTTTCTACATGCTCTTTCTAATGAACTTAAAAAGGCTTGATTCATGTCAAACATATGTATTTATAACTTCCTAAGAAAAGAAATCACAAAAACATAGCATGTTATAAGGTTTTAAGGTCTTGTAGAACCAAAATCAAGCAAATTCGGCCATAATAGTAAGAAGCATTCCCATTTTATACATGCTCTTTCTAATGAACTTATAAAATAATATATATTATTTTATCGCCTTCGTTTTATTGCTAATTTCTAGCAACAACAACGAGACGGCTAATTTCTAATAGGAACAACTCAAAAATTTAGTGCCTCAATTTGATTCTAAATCGCTACAAATAAAAAATTAGTTGTCAGAATTTGTTGATATATGGAAACGAGACAAAATTGATGAAATTTAGCAACAACTAGTAAGACAACTTGTTTTCAATAGCAACAAAAAAGAGATATATTGAATCAAATGAAAGTCAAATGCATTCAACAAAGGTAATTGGGTCAAATGAAAGTCAAACACATTGATACAAAGCTTTTTGAATCAAATAAAACTTAATTACATTCAACAAAGCTAATTCAGTCAAATGAAAGTCAAACACATTCAACAACGCTTTTTAAATCAAATGAAAGTCAAATGCATTCAACAAAGACAGTTGAGTCAAATGAAAGTCAAACACATTCAAAGAAAGCTTTTTGAATCAAATGAAAGTCAAATGCATTCATCAAAGGTAATTGGGTCAAATGAAAGTCAAACACATTGATACAAAGGTTTTTGAATCAAATAAAACTTAAATGCATTCAACAAAGCTAATTGAGTCAAATGATAGTCAAACACATTCAACAACGCTTTCTAAATCAAATGAAAGTCAAATGCATTCAACAAAGACAATTGAGTCAAATGAAAGTCAAACACATTCAAACAAAGCTTTTTGAATCAAATGAAAGTCAAATGCATTCAACAAAGATAATTGAGTCAAATGAAAGTCAAACGCATTTAAACCAAGATTTTTGAATCAAATGGAAGTCTGATGCATTCAAAATATCTTTTTAACTCAAATGAAAGTCAAACACATTCAAACAAAGCTTTTTGAATCTAATGAAAGTCAAATGCATTCAACGAAGCTTTTTGACTCAAATGAAAGTCAAACACATTCAAACAAAGCTCTTTGAATCAAATGAAAGTCAAATACTTTCAACAAAGCTTTTTGAATCAAATGAATGTAAAATGTAACAACTAGTAAGACGGTTAATTTCTAATAGGAACAATTCAAAAATTTGTTGCCTCAATTTGTTTCTAAATCGATACAAATAAAAAATTAGTTGATAGAATTTGTTGACATATGAAAACAAGACAAAATTTGAGGAAATCTAGCAACAACTAGTAAAACAACTTGTATTCAAAAGCAACAAAATAGAGATATACTGAATCAAATGAAAGACAAATGCATTCAACAAAGGTAATTGAGTCAAATAAAAAGTCAAACACATTCATACAAAGCTCTTTGAATCAAATAAAACTAAAATGCATTCAACCAAGCTATTTGAACCAAATGAAAGTCAAACACATTAAACAACGCTTTTTGAACCAAATGAAAGTCAAATGCATTCAACAAAGATAATTAAGTCAAATGAAAGTCAAACTCATTCAAACAAAGGTTCTTGAATCAAATAAAGTCAAATGCATTCAACAAAGATTTTTAACTCAAATACAAGTCAAACACATTAAAACAAAGCTTTTTAAATCAAATGAAAGTCAAATGTATTCAACAAGGATAATTGAGTCAAATGAAAGTCAAACACATTCATACAAAGCTTTTGGAATAAAATGAAAGTCAAATGCATTCAATAAAGGTAATTGAGTCAAATGAAAGTCAAACACTTTCAAACAAAGTTTTTTGAATCAAATCAAAGATAAATGCATTCCTTATAGTTAATTAAGTCAAATGAAAGTCAAACACATTCAAACAATGCTTTTTTAATCAAATGAAAGTCAAATGCATTCAACAAAGCAAAATTGAGTAAAATGAAAGACAAACTCATTCAACAAAGCTTTTTGAACCAAATGAAAGTCAAACACATTCAAACAGAGCTTTTAAAATCAAGTGAAAGTCAAATGCATTCAACGAAGATAATTGAGTCAAATGAAAGTCAAACACATTCATACAAAGCTTTTTTAATCAAATGGAAGTAAAATGCATTCAACAAAGCTAATTGAGTCAAATAAAAGTAAAACACATTCAAACAAAGCTTTTTGAATTATATGAAAGTGAAATGCAATTAACAAAGCTAATTGAGTCAAATGAAAGTCAAAACACATTTAAACAAAGCTTTTAAAATCAAATGAAAGTCAAATGCATTCAACAAAGTTTTTTGAGTTAAATAAAGTCTAACACATTCAAACAATGCTTTTTTAGTCAAATGAAAGTCAAATGCATTCAACAAATCTAATTGAGTAAAATGAAAGTCAAACTCATTCAACAAAGCTTGTTGAATCAAATGAAAGTCAAACACATTTAAACAAAGGTTTTAAAATCAAATAAAAGTCAAATGCATTCAAAAAAGCTAATTGAGTAAAATGAAAATCAAACACATTCAACAAAGCTTTTTGAACCAAATGAAAGTCAAACACAATCAAACAAAGCTTTTTAAATCAAATGAAAGCCAAATGCATTCATTAAAGCTAATTGAGTCAAATGAAAGTCAAACACATTCATACAAAGCTTTTTGAATCAATTGAAAGTCAATTACATTCAAAAAGGATATTTGAGTCAAATGAAAGTCAAACACATTCAAACAAAGCTTTTTGAATCAAATGAAAGTCAAATGCATTGAACAAAGCTAATTGACTCAAATGAAAGTCAAACACATACAAACAAAGCTTTTTATATTAAATGAAAGTCAAGTGCATTCAACAATGTTTTATAACTCAAATGAAAGTCAACACCTTTAAACAAAGCTTTTTGAATCAAATGAAAGTCAAATGCATTCAACAAACATAATTAAGTAATATGAAAGTCATACACATTCTAACAAAGCTAATTGAGTCAAATGAAAGTCCAACACATTCAATCAAAGCTTTTTGAATCAAATAAAAGTCAAATGCATTCAACCATGATTTTTAACTCAAATGAAAGTCAAGCACCTTCAAACAAAGCGTTTTGAATCAAATGAAAGTCAAATGCATTCAATAAAGATAATTGTATCAAATTAAAGTCAAACACACACATACAAAGCCTTTTGAATCAAATGAAAGTCAAATGCGTTCAACAAAAATCATTGAGTCAAAAGAAATTAAAACACATTCAAACAAAGCGTTTTATATCAAATGAAAGTCTAATGCATTCAACAAAGCTAATTGAGTCAATTGAAAGTCAAACACATTCAAACAATACTTTTTGAATCAAATGAAAGTCAAATGATTTCAACAAAGGTAATTGAGTCAAATGAAAGTCAAACACATTCAAACAAAGCTTTTTCAATCAAATGAAAGTGAAACACATTCAAACAAAGCTTTTTGAATTAAATGAAAGTGAAATGCAATTAACAAAGCTTATTGAGTCAAATGTATGTCAAACACATTCATATTAAGCTAATTGAGTTAATGAAAGTCAAAGGCAGTCTACAAAGCTAATTGAGTCAAATGAAAGTCAAACACATTCAAACAATGCTTTTTGAATCAAACTAAAGTCAAATGCATTCAACAAAGCTAATTGAGTAAAATGAAAGTCAAACACATTGAAAGAAAGCTTTTTGTATCAAATGAAAGTAAAATGCATTCAACAAAGCTAATTGAGTCAAATGAAAGTCAAACACATTCAAACATTGGTTTTTGAATCAAATGAAAGACAAATGCATTCAAGAAAGATAATTGAGTCTAATGAAAGTAAAACATATTCATACAAAGCTTTTTGAATCAAATGAAAGTCAAATGCATTCAACTAAGCTAATTGAGTCAAATGAAATTCAAACGCATTCAAACGAAGCTTTTTGAATCAAATGAAAGTAAAATGCATTCAACAAAGGTAATTGAGTCAAATAAAAGTCAAACACATTCAACAAAGCTTGTTGAATTAAATGAAAGTTAAATGTAATTAAAAAGCTAATTGAGTCAAATGAAAGTCAAACACATTATACAAAGCTAATTGAGTCAAATGAAAATTTTGTTTTTGCGAGATGTTGTAAGTCGGTAACCCAGCCTCCCATAATTGCTTTAACTCTTCAATAAGAGGGCTCAAGTACACATCGAGATTCCCTTTAGGATTCTTCGGACCTGGAATTATCAAACTTAGAAACATAAAAGGTTTCTTCATGCACAATTCAGGTGGAACATTATAAGGAGTTAAAATGACGGGCCAACAAGAATATTGCCTTCCTGTCTTTCCAAATGGTGAAAATCCGTCGGTACAAAGACCTAGTCGGACATTTCTAGGCTCCGCAGCAAAAGAAGGGTACTCTTCATCTAGGTGTTTCCACGCCTCTTCATCACTTAGATGAGACATAAGGCCATGAACTCGAGGATTATCTTTATGCCACCTCATCTGCTCCGCAGTAGATCTTGTTGCATATAATCTTTGTAATCTCGGGCCTACAGGAAAGTAAATAAGAGCACTATGAGGAGAATTGTTGCCACTTTCTCTAAGTGTCTTATAACGACTTCCTTTGCAATATAGACATTCTTTGAGATCTTTGTGTTCCTTCCAAAATAGCATAAATCCATTTGGACATACATGAATCTTTTGGTGCGGAAGTTCTGGCCCTTTAAGCAATGTCTTAGTCTTGTAAAAACTATCTTTCATTATGGAAGCAACACCATCTATAGCTTTATGTGGATTATTATACTCGGACTTGATGTTTGCCATCCTTGCAGCTGCAGACAATACAGACAACTTGCAGCCATCATACAATGGCTCTTCCGCTGCCTTCAACATGTCAAAGAACTTCTTGTAACTAGCATGTGGCTCTTCTTCAATATTTTCTAAACCACCTTCTAGTCCAAAGGCATCTAATACCATGTTTCTATATGGGTTCAATGCATCCACGGTGGATATGGAACTGCTACTTTGGGATTCTCTTTGGAAGTGCAGTTCACCATGAATAACCCATTGGAAATAGTTAGGCAAAAAACCATGCCTATAGAGATGCTCCATAATGGTATCAAGATCTTGATAAGGAATATTTCGACACTGTGCACATGGACATTTCATCACACCATCTATCACGACATTCTCTTGTGTGGTAGCAAATGTAATAAATTCATTGACCTTTTCAGCAAAGGTTGGACTAAGGAATTTTCCTTCTAACCGTTTATACATCCATGCTCGATCCTCCCTCATTATATAGCAGTTTCACTAAAAAATAAATGATACAAAAAGCATAGACAAACTAAGCAAATCACTTAGAAGAATGACATTCTTTTAGGTCATTTAACTATTTAAGGTCATCAAAATGAAAATTATTGTTACCAATTAACATCATATGAGAAGAAGCGTTCCCATTTTCTACACGCTATTTCTAATGAACTTGAAAAGGCTTGATTCATGTCTAATATATGTATTTATAAATTCCTAAGAAAAGAAATCACAAAAAATGCATGTTATAAAGTTTTAAGGTCTTGTAGAACCAAAATCAAGCAAATTCGGCCAAAATGGGAAGAAGCGTTCCTATTTTCTACATGCTCCTTCTAATGAACTTATAAAGGCTTGAATCATGTCAAATATATGTATTTGTAACTTCCTAAGAAAATAAATAACAAAGAGAAAGCAGTTAATAAGGTTTTAAGGTCTGATAGAACCGAAATCAAGCAAATTCAGGCAAAATGAGAAGAAGCGTTCTCATTTTCAACATGTACGTTCTAATGAACTTGAAAAGGCTTGAGTCATGTCAAATTTATGTATTTATAACTTCCTAAAAAAAGAAATCACAAAAACAATGGATTTTATAAGGTTTAAAGGTCTTGTAGAACCAAAATCAACCAAATTCGGCCCAAATGGGAAGAAGCGTTCCCATTTTCTACATGCTCTTTCTATTGAACTTACAAAGGCAATCATGTTACATATATGTATTAGTAACTCCCTTAGCATAGAAATCAGTAAGACAAAGCAAGTTATAAGGTTTTAAGGTCCGGTAGAACCGAAATCAAGCGAATTCGGGCAAAATGAGAAGAAGCGTTCCCATTTTCTACATGCTCTTTCTAATGAACTTGAAAAGGCTTGATTTATGTCAAATATATGTATTCCTAACTTCCTAAAAAAATAAATCACAAAAAAGGATGTTTTAAGGTTTTAAGGTCTTGTAGTACCAAAATCAAGCATATTCGGGCAAAATAGTAAGAAGCATTCCCATTTTCTACATACTATTTCTAATAACTTATAAATGCTTGAATCATGTCAAATGTATGGATTTATAGCTTCCTAAGAATAGAAAAAAAAAAAAGCAAGTTATAAGGTTTTATGGTCTTGTAGTACCGAATCAAGCAAATTCGAGCAACATGGGAAGAAGCATTCCCATTTTCGACATGCTCTTTCTAATGAACATGAAAAGGCCCGAGTCATGTCAAATATATGTATTAATAGCTTCATAACAAAATGAATCAAAAAAAAAAGGATGTTATAAGGTTTTAAGGTCTTGTAGAACCAAAATCAAGCATTTTCGGGAAAAATGGTAAGAAGCGTACCCATTTTCTACAAGCTCTTTCTAATAAACTTATAAATGCTTGAGTGATGGGAAGGAGAACGGTAGGTCGTTGGGCTACCACCCCACCCTATCAAACAAAATTTGTAACTTAACAAACCCCTATTTAGCGTAGTGGTAAGTCAAGGTCGAACCCAAGGGAATGGAGATCAAATGCATGATGCCTAAATCAAGCTATTTCGAAGTCAAGAAGGGGTTTGAGGTAGAACTAAGGCTAAACTAGGTGATGCAAAAGCTTATATGAAATCAATCTAAAAACACTAGGGCAATGGATCCACATGCAATCGTAATGGAAACGGTAATTTGGGAGGTTAAACCGACTAAGTCATGTGATACGAAGGAAAATCATCATGTATCCAAAAGAGCATACTAAGATGGTTCACCTAGAGGTCTAACTAGCGTCAACTACGCTAAACACTACCTAGGGAACGTCACAAAGCACCTCAATCGTGAAATCGCAAGTTTACTAATCAATGGTCCGTATCATAGCAAGCTTACAATGCAATCTAGTGTATTAATCAAAGATGGCCAAACCTCAATTAATCACACACATGCACATGAAATATCAACCAAATTTAATCATATCATCAACTCTATCAATTATCCCCAAATTACACTAATCCATCATTCATACATGCTTCACCATTTCCCTAGCTAGGAAACTACTCACTAGCCATAGGAATTAAGATCAAAACTACAACAATCATCAATTTCATCATCAACATAATTGAAATCAAAGATTAAACCAACAATCAATCAAAATCAATCAAAATTCAATCAATAACCAAATCAATCATCAATAACATGGAAAAACTAATGAAATCAACTAAAATCAAACTTGTATTGAAATCAAGAAGAAGATCCTTACAAAACTTTGATCTAAAGATCAAATACAATGAGGAATCCTTGAGCAATCACCAAAAATCATGAGTTTCTCTCTCTAAAGTTCTTGAGTTTCTCTCTCTAAAATTCTCCCAAAAACTAACTATCAAATTCAACCTAAAACTAACTTCCTAAAAATAGGTAGAAATAACTATATATACAAAGAGGAGGTCGGTAATGAAGCCCAAAAATAGACCCTCGTAAGTGCGGGCGCTCGGAGGAGAGAGAATGGCGCGCACGGGACACACCCAGACTGGTGCGCCCGCACGCACCTGGTTTGCGGCCGCACACGACCAATGTGCGGCCGCACACTCCCTTGGTGCGCCCGCACCTAGCTGGGTGTTTCCCCCTTCTTCTCTTTGTCCTAGCTCAAGTGGTGCACACATCCAGGATGATGATGATGGAGGACAAAGTAGGCAGGAACTTTCTTGAATTTCTTGAAGAGTATAAGCCATGAGGGAGGCATAAACAAAGCCTTGAAGCTTGCCCCTTGGATCCACCTTTGACTTGGAGCTTCTTGTACCTTCTTTAGGCATAAAAACAATGAAAACTCGTAGAGAGGAAGCTCAGGAATTCTTGGACAATCAATTACCACCTACGAACAAAAGATAAAAAGCAAGTAAAAGAGAAAAATAACAAGTAAACTAGAAAAAAGCATGAAATAGAGAAACTAACTACAAAAAGCATAAAATGAAGAAAACAAGAATAAAACTAAGGAAAACTAAAGAAAAGAGAGATAAAAAGAAATAAAAATCATCCAAAAAGGAACTAAATGAGTGCCAAAAATGTCACTCATCAAATTCCCCCAAGCTAAACTTTTGCTCGTCCTCGAGCAAAACAAAGCAAGAAAAAGAGAAGATGAAAATTTTATTGAAAACGAAAAAGAAAGACTCAAGATAAGAATATACACTAAAACTCATTGTCGTAGGAATCACGGTTGTTTTTAGCTATAACAAGCCCTTTAAACCCCAAAGTCGCCTATGAGGACGAGTGAGGTCTCGTAAGGGTATCCTAAGAGTTTGACCCATAACTCTCCACCAAACATCAATGAGGCAAACCATAAAATAAAAAGAAAGAAAATGAAAATAAAAACAAACCTTTGAGAAATGAATCAACATAAAGACTATAATGCAAGTGAATGACAATCTTTCTCAAGTAGTTAAGGTATGCACGTTTCAAGATATCTTAGGTTGATTGAAACATAGGGTATGCTAGGCATAGGAACTAGTTGTCACAATTCACTTTCATCCCAAACAATCTTACCGCGTTCTTCCCACTAGTCTCAAATCTCCCCTTAGTGAGTGTCCCAATGATTCCTCGAAGGAACCGGAAAAGAATTATTTTAAGGCTACTCGACAATCTTGACTATGCATCCCCTTTCCTTAGGCAATGACCCATGATGCCCTCCCCCGAATAGTGACTCAACTATCTACGTCGAAAGGTCTTTCCCCAAGGTTGTAACGTAAGGCATAAAGGGTGAAGGTAGGCTAAAATTTAAAAATTTGGTGATTTTCCTAAAAAGTGAAGCAAAAAGGTGATCAATCCTTAACACCACAATCAAGAAATTACCAAACAAAAACAACACCCTCAAGCTTACTTGAAGCTATACTCACAAAAATATATACAAAAAGCGTACACGCTTCTCCCCCAAGCTAAAATGGAGCATTGTCCTCAATGCTTAGTAGGAGAAAAGAATAAATCAAAATATTTTTGAATATTTCACTTTTCATTTTTTTTTGTGTTTTTATATTGTAATTGCAAAGTCCTTGCCTTTTGCTAAATTCGGACGGCTTTTCCTAAATGCAAATTATTAGTCCATGTCTTTTGAGAAGTAGGACGGCTCTTCCAAATATATTTGCCATTATTCACAAAAAGGATGAAATCACAAACTTGCTTTCATAAAAACAAAAATTCCAACTTAACCACCACAAACTTCATCTCAAATGATCATATTGCTACACAAAAATCAAGAAAAGTAGAAAATGAAACAAAAGGTCAAATAACTAAAGATGTGGCTTGAAAAGAAGGGATAAGGCTCAAATGGTTGCAAGAAGGCAAATGTAAACCCAAAAATAACGAAAATAACAAAATATAGAAAAAATGAAAAATACCACCCCGAAAAATGTTCCTTTGTCCTTCCTAGATAGTTCGGTCTCGTGTTTGAGAATCATACATCAAGCTTTATTAGATTAGGTTCGCATAGTCAAGGATGTGGCAAAAACTCACTAGTGGTGCCAAATCAACTATAGGAAGCAACTACCAACATACCACAAACAAGTAGAATCCGGCTTCATGATCCTCCTAGTTCAAACCAACTACCCTAGCATACACTATCCTAGAGTCAACCGAACATAATCTCAAACCGTGCATACCTTTACAACCTAGGAAGAAAGTCACGCAAAAGACAAGTCCAATGTACAAGGTTCATCCCATAAGAAAAGAAATGAAAAACAATGCCTCAAAATCTCATCAAAAATAAGAAGAAAATTAAAGGAAAGTAAGAGAAAAAGGTAAAATAAAAGAGAGTAAAAGAAAAGGAACGGAGACATAGAAAAGGAAAACATAGGAGAAAAGCATGCAAAGGACTAGAAAGCATGTTAAACACATAAAATTCCCAATCGACAAACAAGTGATCGATAGACAACAAAGTCACCGATCCCAAACACATTACGTGTTAACATGCATCCATCCTCGAACCATTCAACTTCTCCTAAACTAATCCTATCCTATGCAACCAAGGAAAATAAAGAGAAAATAAGAAAGGTCTCACCGGGATTCCAAGCTTAGCAAAAATAAGTGAAGCGATTATAAACCACCTCGTAGCATGCCATATCCATAAGCTCTTGAAGGAACCAAGTGAGAGAAAGAAATAAAAGAAACTATGAACAAAGAAAATGGTTAGTAACTTCAAAACAAATAAAAGAAAACAACAAATAAAAGGAAAATAAACTAAGCAAGAAGTATATACAACTAAAGGAAAGAAAAGCTGAACTAACCAAAGAATAGAAAGAATAAAAGAAATAAAGTCTAGACTAACTAAAGAACTACTCTAAACTACAAGATTTGGATTTAAGGGATTTGGATTAAGGGATTTGGATATAAGGGATCATCAACAACAACATGCCAAGCAAAACATCGCCACAAACAACAAACATCCAAGCAAATTGGGCAAACAAGCTAGCTACAAGGAAAGTAGCCTAGAGATCAAGAAAATGAGGAAACCAAAAAGAGGAATGAAAATAAACATGCAAGCAACTAAGATATGTATACAACAACAAAATGGTCACCGAGCAAGTTATTAGTTCCCCCAAGCTAGATAGAAAATACATCTCAACATCCCGGTCAAAACAAAGCAAGCATCAAAAATATAAGGGATGGAGGTAAAAAGCATGAGAAGCTAAAGGGAACTAATAACTACTACCATCACCACCACCACTCCCACTTGGCCCGGCCCCATCGGGGTCTCTGTTGCGCTCGGGGTCATCGAAGGGATGAGGGTAAGGCTCCCATCCTCCGGTTTACCCCTCGGGCCACCCATAATCCCCCTTGAAAACGTCTTGTTGCCAAGGAGCTAGAGGGATGAAGATATCGGGCAAAGTGAGTTCAAAGGGGTGGTTGGGATGGACATGGGGGTAGTTAGGGTCCCTCCTATAGTCACTACCACCCGGAGCCTTGTAATCATAGTTACCATGCTCGTCCGGGTAATAGTGACGCTCGGTGTCGGGGTTAGAAGGCCCCGACCAATAAGGATGCCCAAACGAAGGTAGAGGACCGTGTTGGGGCGGGAAGTACGGATAGTTAACCGGGGGAGTAATGTTCCCACGGTTAACTTCCGCCTCATAAATTTGTTGTTGTTGTATAAACATACCTTGTTGCATCTCTTGAATACCTCTTATTTGGTCATAGATGGCCCCAAAGTCTTGATCGTACATGCCATCCACGTGGATTTTCAATCCACACATTTGCTCACTAAGAGCCCTCAAATCTGCATTGGCGAAAGCATGTTGCCCTTGCTCTTGCTCTTGCTCTTGTTCTTGAGGAGCTTGTTGTTGTGGAGAATAATGTTGTTGTTGTTCTTGATCTTGTTGTTCTTCTTCATCATCTTCTTCCTCATCCTCCTCGGAGTCAAAGTTGGGATGCCGGAAGGACTTGGGAACATGCCACACATTGTTGGCAATCCTAGCCAAAGAAGTCAAGCTAGGGTTAGGCAAGTAGCACCAATGCTCGTTGCCACGAAGCCACTCATATCTCCCTTCACTAAAGCCCTTGGAGATAAATTGGATTTGACCCAATTGTTGCATATCGAGGTAGATAGAAGCTGCATCCCCGATCTCCTTACAAAATGGGAGATAATCATTGAGGCGAAGGCGAGTCAATAGCCTAG
This sequence comes from Chenopodium formosanum, assembly GCA_024500155.1. Taxonomy (NCBI): domain Eukaryota; kingdom Viridiplantae; phylum Streptophyta; class Magnoliopsida; order Caryophyllales; family Amaranthaceae; genus Chenopodium; species Chenopodium formosanum. The sequence continues at coordinate 24,011,685 of CM044861.1, forward strand.
TTACCATACCCCCACATGGGATCTCTCCCGTCCTCCTTTTGCGAAGTTCCAAGCAATATTGGGCAAAGATATAGCCCAAGTTCAACCGGCCCACATACTCCGGGCGAGTAGACAACCAAAGGACCTTGAGCTCCAATTTACTCAACTTCCCCATTTCTTGCTTGGGGAACAAAACATAGCCCAAAAGTCGGTGTACAACCCTAAGGCAAGGTTGGTACACCTCTGAGATCTTAGCCCTGTTGGTGATAAACTCATTACCACCGGAGATGTCTTCCCACCATGAGTTTTGATCATACTCCGGGAAGATGAAGTGTTCAACGTTGACAATATCCCCATGGGGATCAAAATCCAAAGCGGCGTTGAACTCTTCCAAAGATTGGTCAAAGATGTGGTTGAACAATTGGAAACGCACCCTATATACCCCTCCTACGGGTACAAGCTCTAAGGTAGCCAAGAACTCCAAAGTAGGCTCCTTATAGGTGCGGTAGGCATCGGTGATGAAAGAACCCAATATGAAATTTAAAAGCAACGACCGCACATCATTATCAATACCCAACTTCAGCATATCGGGTTGGAAGTAGTGGCGGGTTTGTTTTAGGATTCTTTCATCTTTCAGGTTTTGGTAGAAGGTCTTTTGTTTATCGGTGAAGTTTTTCTTTTTGGGAAGAGAGGTTGGGGGTCGTGTTTGAGTGGAGGAAGGGTTGGAAGTACTAGGCCTAGAAGATGTACTAGGCCTAGAGGAAGTACTTGGGCGAGGAGGTTCATCGATGCTAACATCGGTTTTCCGCTTCTTGGTGAGTTTCTTGAGGTATTTAGACATTTTGAGAGGCTAAGAAGATCACCAACAACCAACAAGTAGCAAAACCAATGAACCAAGAACACCACACCCAAATTCACCACTTACTACCAAAATCACCAAACTCCAAATTCACAATTCTTTTCAATCAAACCAATTCCAAACCAATCAACAATACCAATGATCCAAGAAAAACTCCTTTTCAACAATCCAAGAGCAACCACAAGACCAATACCAAAATCACCATATACTACCAATGTTCCAAAAATTCAACTCACAAGATTTCAACCAAAAATGATGAGAATCACTACAAAATCAACAAACAACACAATGTTATGCAAAATCAATCAACAAACATCACCAAATCACAACCAAAATCAAGATCAAGCATAAAAAATCACAAAATCAATACTACACTATTCATGCTCATACAAATTTGTAATCCATGCAAATTTATGATATAAATGGCAAAATTAAAGCAAGGATTAGTGATTATACCATAAAAGAAGCAAGATTAACCAATTTGAGCAAGCAATTTGAACTCCTAACAAAATCCCCAATTTCCGGCCACCAAGAGTAGGAGAGAGAGTGAGTGAAATTTGGGTCAACTTGTAAGGAATTTGTAGTGTAATAAGGTTTGTAAGTGATTTTGAGTGAAAATGGAGTGATTTTAGTGAGGATTTGAGTGATTTTTTATGGTGAATAAGGGAGGAAGAGGTGCGCACAAGAGGGTTTTGAAAGGGGAAGCCGTGAGGTTGAAGATGAAGGAAATGTTGAAATGAAGGGAAGAAAAAGGAGGAAGAAGGATATAGTGCACGTCCAGCAGCGTGCGGCCGCACAGAACTGGTGTGCGCCCGCACACGCGAGCTGTGCGCCCGCACCAGCCTCGTGTGCGGCCGCACACCCCTGTGCGTCTCCCTTCCTTCTTTTTTCTCGAAAAATTGATACTTACTGCCTATTTTGGTGCGCACATGAATCATGATGGTGATGAGGAACAACATAGGCAGTAGCTAAAATCATTTTCAAACCCCTCAAAGTTGAAAATTCATGTGCACACCACAGAAATTCACTAAGTATCAATTTCCTCCAACATTTAAAACATGAATTTCCTATCTTACCTCTCTAAAATTCTTACCCTTTTACCTCAAATTTCGACTAGAATCGAACAAAATATGATTTGTGCCATGAACACCTTCTATTCATCATGCATACTTGTTGAATTCCAATCCCGCAAAAGGACATCCTAAAAATCCAAATAAGTAGAAAAGTAAAAGAAAAGACAAAGTAATAAAATAAACAAAATTGAGAAAATTCAAAAATCAAAGAGAAAGGTTAGAAACTCCGGGTTGCCTCCCAGGAAGCGCTTGCTTATGGTCCTAAGCTCGACCCTTCCTCCTAATCATGGAGGATCAAAGAACACCACCTTCTTCAAGGTGGTCGATAGAGCAAAATCTTCTTCAACTTTGAGCAACTTCTCATCGTTGCTTAATGAAACTTTCACAAAATTCTTTTCAAATTCTTCTTTTTCATTTCTCAACTTCTTCCTTTTCCTTGCTTTCTTCGAGTCACGGGCCTTTTTCTTCGGCTTGACTTCAACATCTTTAGTCATGGAAGCTTTCTCTTCATCTTGAGGATTAAGCTTGAACCAATTTGGAAACTCAATTTCTTTCTCATCCCTTGGCTTTTGAATCACAAATTCCTCTTCACTAACATCATTAAGACTTCCACAAACATCATCAACAATCTCAAAAACATTGTTAGTAGAAGAATCAATCATGAACATACCATCAATGGAACGAGAAAGACTAGCACATGCGATATCTTGCACACAAGATAGGGATTCATGCATTGGTTTCAACTTAAAACTCTCTTCTAATTTTCCACACCTCAAAGTGATTTGACCTCCTTTGACATCTATTAAAGCTCCCGAGGTAGCTAAGAAAGGCCTCCCTAAAATGATTGGAATATGTTCATCCTCCTCAATCTCTAAAACAACAAAATCCACGGGAAAGACAAACTCTCCAATCCTTAAAGGAACATCATCAATTCTTCCCTTAGGAAGCTTAATAGATCGATCGGCCAATTGAAGTGTTATATTAGATGGTTGAAGCTCACCTAGATCAAGCCTTTTGAAGACCGAAAAGGGCATAATACTCACACTAGCCCCTAGATCACACAATGCATTTTCAAAAACCATTTTCTTAATTTGACAAGGGATTGAAAAATTCCCCGGATCTTCCATCTTCTTCGGGAATTCACCATGGATAAGAGCACTAAAGCACTTCCCTCCTTCCACCGAACTACCCTCATCAAAATCTTCCTTCTCCTCTAAGATCTCCTTAAGGAACTTAGAGTACTTAGGCATGTCGGGAATTGGCTCAGTAGAGGGTGTAGAATCATGAACATCCTTAAGAACTTCAAGGAACTTCCTAAATTGCTCATCCATTTTGAATCTCAAATATTATTGGGGATATGGTAGATCGGGAAATCTCTCTACCTCACTCATCTTTTCAACAACACACTCTTCTCTTTTGTCAACCTCACAATAGATTTCCTTAGACTCAACCCTCTCCACTTCATTCTCCTTAGCACCACTCTCATCTCTTAGCACCACTCTCAAATTAAAGTCAAATGCATTCAACAAAGCTTTTTGACTCAAATGAAAGTCAAACATATTCTAACAAAGCTTTTTGAATCAAATGAAAGTGAAATACATTCAATAAACATAATTGACTCAAATGATAATCAAACACATTCATACAAAGCTTTTTGAATCAAATGAAAGTCAAACGCATTCAACAAAGATAATTGAGTCAAATGAAAGTCAAACACAATCAAAAATCCTTTTTAAATCAAATGAAAGTAAAATGCATTCAACAAAGATAATTTAGTCAAATGAAAGTAAAACACATTCATACGAAGCTTTTTGAATCAAATGAATGTCAAACACATTTAAACAAAGCTTCTGAACCAAATAAAATTTAAATGCATTTAACAATGACATTTAAGTCAAATGAAAGTAAAACACATTCAAACAAAGCTTTTTGAGTTAAATGAAAGTCAAATGCATTCAACAAAGCTTTTTGACTAAAGTGAAAGTCAAACACATTCAAACAAAGCTTTTTAAATCAAATTAAAGTAAAATGCATTTATCAAAGATAATTGTGTCAAATGAAAGTCAAACACATTCAAACAAAGCTTTATAAATTAAATGAAAGTCAAATGCATTCAATAAAGATATTTGAGTTAAATGAAAGTCAAACTCATTCATACCAAGCTTTTTAGTCAAATGCATTCAACAAAGCTCTTTGACTCTAATGAAAGTCCAATAAATTCAAACAAAGCTTTATGAATCAAATGAAAGTCAAATGCATTCAATAAAGATAATTAAGTCAAATGAAAGTCAAACACATTAATACAAAGCTTTTTGAATCAATTAAAAGTCGAATGGATTCAACAAAGATAACTGAGTGATATAAAAGTCAAACACATTCAAACAAAGCTTTTTGAATCAAATGAAAGTCAAATGCATTCAACAAAGCTAATTAAGTTAAATGAAAGTCAAACACATTCAAACAAAGTTTTTTGAATTAAATGAAAGTAAAATGCATTCAACAAAGCTAATTGAGTCAAATGAAAGTCAAACATTCAACAACGCTTTTTAAATTAAATGAAAGTCAAATGCATTCAACAAAGCTAATTGAGTCAAATGAAAGTCAAACACACTCAAACAAAACTTTTTGAATAAAATGAAAGTGACATGCAATTAACAAAGCTAATTGAATTAAGTGAAAGTCAAACACATTCAAACAAAGCTTTTCGAATTAAATGAAAGTTAAATGCAACTAACAAAGCTAATTGAGTCAAATGAAAATCAAACACATTCATACAAAGCTAATTGTGTTAAATGAAAGTCAAATGTATTCTACAAAGCTAATTGAGTAAAATGAAAGACAAACCCATTCAAATAAACCTTTTTGAATCAAAGGAAAGTCAAGTGCATTTAACAAAGATATTTGAGTCAAATGAAAGTCAAACACATTCATACAAAGCTTTTTAATCAAATGAATATCAAACACATTCAACAAACCTTTTTAAATTTAATGAAAGTGAAATGCAATTCACAAATCTAATTGAGTAAAATGAAAGACAAACACATTTATAAAAAGCTAATTGAGTCAAAAGAAAGTCAAATGCATTCAACAAAGATAATTGAGCCAAATGAAAGTCAAACACATTCATACAAAGCTTTTTGAATCAAAAGAAAGTCAAACGCATTTAACAAAGATGATTGCTTCAAATGAAAGTCAAACACATTCAAACAAAGCTTTTTGAATCAAATCAAAGTAAAATGCATTCATCAATACCATTTATATGAAATGAAAGTCAAACACATTCAAACAAAGCTTTTATAATCACATGAAAGTTAAATGCATTCAACAAAGATAATTGAGTCAAATGAAAGTCAAATACATTAAAACAAAGCTTTTTGAGTCAAATTAAATTCGAATGCATTTAACAAAGCTTTTTGACTCTAATGAAAGTTAAATATATTCAAACAAAGCTTTTTGAATCAAATGAAAGTCAAATGCATTCAATAAAGATAATTGACTCAAATAAAAGTCAAACACATTCATTCAAAGCTTTTTTAATCAAATGAAAGTCAAAAGCATTCAACAAAGATAATTGGGTCAAATGAAAGTCAAACACATTCAAACAAAGATTTTTGAATCAAATGAATGTCAATTGCATTAAAAAAAGATAGTTGAGTGAAATGACAGTCAAACACATTAAAACAAAGCTTTTTGAGTCAAATGAAAGTTATATGCATTCAACAAAACTTTTTGACTCAAATGAAAGTTAAACATATTCAAACAAAGCTTTTTGAATCAAATGAAAGTCAAATGCATTCAATAAAGATAATTGACTCAAATGAAAATCAAACACATTAAAAAAAAGCTTTTTGAATCAAATTAAAGTCAAATGCATTCAACAAAGCTTTTTAACTCAAATGAAAGTTAAACATATTCAAACAAAGCTTTTTGAATCTAATGAAAGTCAAATGCATTCAATAAAGATAATTGAACGAAATGAAAGTCAAACACATTCAAACAAAGCTTTTTGAATCAAATGAAAGTCAAATGCATTCAACAAAGATATTTAAGTCAAAGGAAAGTCAAACACATTCATACAAAGTTTGAAGGATCTAATGAAAGTCAAATGCATAAAACAATGATAATTGAGCGAAATGAAAGTCAAACACCTTTAAACAAAGCTTTTTGAAAATCAAATGCATTCAACAAAGATAATTGAGTCAAATTAAAGTCAAACACATTCAAACAAAGCTTTTTGAATCAAAAGAAAGTCAAATGCATTTAACAAAGATAATTGAGTCAAATGAAAGTCAAACGTATTCAAACAAAGCTTTTGAATCAAATGAAAGTCAACTGCATTCAATAAAGATAATTGACTTTAATGAAAGTCAAACACATTCATACAAAGCTTTTTGAATTAAATGAAAGTCAAACGCATTCAACAAAGATAATTGAGTCAAATGAAAGTCAAACACACTCTAACAAAGCTTTTTGAATCAAATGAAAGTCAAATGCATTTAACAAAGCTAATTAAGTCAAATGAAAGTCAAACACATTCTAAAAAAGCTTTTTGAATCAAATGAAAGTAAAATGCATTCAACAAAGTTATTTGAGTCAAACAAACGTTAAATACATTCAAACAAATCGTTTTGAATTAAATGAAAATGAAATGCAATTAACAAAGCTAATTGAGTCAAACGAAATTTTATCATATTTTTACAAAGCTTTTTGAATCAAGAGAAAGTCAAATACATTCAACAAAGATAATTGAGTTAAATGAAAGTTAAACACATTCAAACAAAGCTTTTTGAATCAAATGAAAGTCAAATGCATTCAACAAACCTTTTTGACTCAAATAAAAGTCAAACACATTTAAACAAAGCTTTTTGAATCAAATGAGAGTCAAATGCATTCAATAAAAATAATTGAGTCAAATGAAACTAAAACACATTCAAACAAAGCGTTTTATATCAAATGAAAGTCTAATGCATTCAACAAAGCTAATTGAGTCAATTGAAAGTCAAACACATTCAAACAATACTTTTTGAATAAAATGAAAGTCAAATGCATTCAACAAAGGTAATTGAGTCAAATGAAAGTCAAACACATTCAAACAAAGCTTTTTCAATCAAATGAAAGTGAAACACATTCAAACAAAGCTTTTTTAATTAAATGAAAGTGAAATGCAATTAACAAAGCTAATTGAGTCAAATGAATGTCAAACACATTCATAAAAAGCTAATTGAGTTAAATGAAAGTCAAATGCAGTCTACAAAGCTAATTGAGTCAAATGAAAGTCAAACACATTCAAACAATGCTTTTTGAATCAAACTAAAGTCAAATGCATTCAACAAAGCTAACTGAGTAAAATGAAAGTCAAACACATTGAAAGAAAGCTTTTTGTATCAAATGAAAGTAAAATGCATTCAACAAAGCTAATTGAGTCAAATGAAAGTCAAACACATTCAAACTTTGGTTTTTGAATCAAATGAAAGACAAATGCATTCAAGAAAAATAATTAAGTCTAATGAAAGTAAAACATATTCATACAAAGCTTTTTGAATCAAATGAAAGTCAAATGCATTCAACTAAGCTAATTGAGTCAAATGAAATTCTAACGCATTCGAACGAAGCTTTTTGAATCAAATGAAAGTAAAATGCATTCAACAAAGGTAATTGAGTCAAATAAAAGTCAAACACATTCAACAAAGCTTGTTGAATTAAATGAAAGTTAAATGTAATTAACAAAGCTAATTGAGTCAAATGAAAGTCAAACACATTATACAAAGCTAATTTAGTCAAATGAAAATTTTGTTTTTGCGAGATGTTGTAAGTCGGTAACCCAGCCTCCCATAATTGCTTTAACTCTTCAATAAGAGGTCGCAAGTACACATCGAGATTCCCTTTAGGATTCTTCGGACCTGGAATTATCAAACTTAGAAACATAAAAGGTTTCTTCATGCACAATTCAGGTGGAAGATTATAAGGAGTTAAAATGACGGGCCAACAAGAATATTGCCTTCCTGTCTTTCCAAATGGTGAAAATCCGTCGGTACAAAGACCTAGTCGGACATTTCTAGGCTCCGCAGCAAAAGAACGGTACTCTTCATCTAGGTGTTTCCACGCCTCTTCATCACTTGGATGAGACATAAGGCCATGAACTCGAGGATTATCTTTATGCCACCTCATCTGCTCCGCAGATGATCTTGTTGCATATAATCTTTGTAATCTCGGGCCTACAGGAAAGTAAATAAGAGCACTATGAGGAGAATTGTTGCCACTTTCTCTAAGTGTCTTATAACGACTTCCTTTGCAATATAGACATTCTTTGAGATCTTTGTGTTCCTTCCAAAATAGCATAAATCCATTTGGACATACATGAATCTTTTGGTGCGGAAGTTCTGGCCCTTTAAGCAATGTCTTAGTCTTGTAAAAACTATCTTTCATTATGGAAGCAACACCATCTATAGCTTTATGCGGAATATTATACTCGGACTTGATGTTTGCCATCCTTGCAGCTGCAGACAATACAGACAACTTGTAGCCATCATACAGTGGCTCGTCCGCTGCCTTCAACATGTCAAAGAACTTCTTGTAACTAGCATGTGGCTCTTCTTCAATATTTTCTAAACCACCTTCTAGTCCAAAGGCATCTAATACCATGTTTCTATATGGGTTCAATGCATCCACGGTGGATATGGAACTGCTACTTTGGGATTCTCTTTGGAAGTGCAGTTCACCATGAATAACCCATTGGAAATAGATAGGCAAAAAACCATGCCTATAGAGATGCTCCATAATGGTATCAAGATCTTGATAAGGAATATTTCGACACTGTGCACATGGACATTTCATCACACCATCTATCACGACATTCTCTTGTGTGGTAGCAAATGTAATAAATTCATTGACCTTTTCAACAAAGGTCCGACTAAGGAATTTTCCTTCTAACCGTTTATACATCCATGCTCGATCCTCCCTCATTATATAGCAGTTTCACTAAAAAATAAATGATACAAAAAGCATAGACAAACTAAGTAAAGCACTTAGAAGAATGACATTCTTTTAGGTCATTTAACTATTTAAGGTCATCAAAATGAAAATTATTGTTACCAATTAACATCATATGAGAAGAAGCGTTCCCATTTTCTACACGCTATTTCTAATGAACTTGAAAAGGCTTGATTCATGTCTAATATATGTATTTATAAATTCCTAAGAAAAGAAATCACAAAAAATGCATGTTATAAAGTTTTAAGGTCTTGTAGAACCAAAATCAAGCAAATTCGGCCAAAATGGGAAGAAGCGTTCCTATTTTCTACATGCTCCTTCTAATGAACTTATAAAGGCTTGATTCATGTCAAATATATGTATTTGTAACTTCCTAAGAAAATAAATAACAAAAAGAAAGCAATTAATAAGGTTTTAAGGTCTGATAGAACCGAAATCAAGCAAATTCAGGCAAAATGAGAAGAAGCGTTCTCATTTTCAACATGTACGTTCTAATGAACTTGAAAAGGCTTGAGTCATGTCAAATATATGTATTTATAACTTCCTAAAAAAAGAAATCACAAAAACAATAGATTTTATAAGGTTTAAAGATCTTGTAGAACCAAAATCAACCAAATTCGGCCCAAATGGGAAGAAGCGTTCCCATTTTCTACATGCTCTTTCTAATGAACTTATAAAGGCTTGAATCATGTTACATATATGTATTAGTAACTCCCTTAGCATAGAAATCACTAAGACAAAGCAAGTTATAAAGTTTTAAGGTCCGGTAGAACCGAAATCAAGCGAATTCGGGCAAAATGAGAAGAAGCGTTCCCATTTTCTACATGCTCTTTCTAATGAACTTGAAAAGGCTTGATTTATGTCAAATATATGTATTAGTAACTGCCTAAGAATAGAAATCACTAAGACAAAGCAAGGTATAAGGTTTTAAGGTCTAGTAGAACCGAAATCAAGCAAATTCGGGCATAATGGGAAGAAGCGTTCCCAATTTCTATATGCTCTTTCTAATGAACTTGAAAAGGCTTGATTCATGTCAAATATATGTATTTATAACTTCCTAAGAAAAGAAATCACAAAAACAAATCATTTTATAAGGTTTTAAGGTCTTGTAGAACCAAAATCAAGCAAATTCGATCCAAATGGGAAGAAGCGTTCCCATTTTCTACATGCTCTTTCTAATGAACTGATAAAGGCTTGAATAATGTCAAATATATGTATTTGTAACTGACTAAGCAGAGAAATCACTAAGACCAAGCAAGTTATAAGGTTTTAAGGTCTGGTAGAACCGAAATCAAGCAAATTCGGGCAAAATGAGAAGAAGCGTTCCCATTTTCTACATGCTCTTTCTAATGAACTTGAAAAGGCTTGATTCATGTAAAATATATGTATTTACAACTTCCTAAGAAAATAAATCACAAAAATAACGCATGTCATAAGGTTTTAAGGTCTTGTAGAGCCAAAATTAAGAAAATACGGCCAAAATGGGAAGAAGCATTCTTATTTTTTACATGCTCTTTCTAATGAATTTGAAAAGGCTTGAGTAATGTCAAATATATGTAGTTATAACTACCTCACAAAAAAAATCAGAAAAAGAAATCAATTCATAAGGTTATAAGGTCTTGTAGAACCAAAATCAAGCAAATTCGTGCAAAATAGTAAGAAGCATTCCCATTTTCTACATGCTCTTTCTAATGAAATTATAAATTCTTGAATAATGTCAAATATACATATTTATAACTGCCTAAGCAAATAAATAACAAAGAAAAAGCAAGTTATAGGGTTTTAAGGTCTTGTAGAACCAAAATCAAGCAAATTCGGGCAAAACGGAAAGAAACGTTCCCATTTTCTGCATGCTCTTTCTAATGATCTTATAAATGCTTGGATCATGTCAAATATATGTATTTATAACTCCATTAAAAAAATAAATAACAAATACAAATCAAGTTATGAGGTTTTAAGGTCTTGTAGAACCAAAATCAATCAAATTTGGGTAAAATTGTAAGAAGCATTCCCAAATTCTACATGCTCTTTCTTATGAACTTATAATTGTTTGAATCATGTGAAATATATGTATTTATAAATGCATAAGCATAGAAATCGCAAAAACTAAGCAATTTATAAGGTTTTAAGGTCTTGTAGAACTGAAATCAATCAAATTCGGGCAAAATAGTAAGAAGCATTCCCTTTTTCTACATGCTCTTTTTAATAAACTTGAAAAATCTTGATTCATGTCAAATATATGTATTCATAACTTCCTAACAATATAAATCACAAAAACCAAGCAAGATATAAGGTTTTAAGGTCTAGTAGAACAAAAATCATGCAAATTCGGGCAAAATAGTAAGAAGCCTTTCCATTTTCTACATGCTCTTTCTAATGAATTTATAAATTCTTGAATCATATAAAATATATGTATTTATAATTTTCTAAGCAAATAAATCACATAAAAAAAAGCAAGTTATAAGGTTTTAAGGTGTTGTAGAGCCTAAATCAAGCAAATTTGGGCAAAATGGGAAAAAGCATACCCATTTTCCACATGCTCTTTCTAATGAAATTGAAAAGGCTTGATTCATGTCAAATATATGTATTTATAACTTCCTAACCAAAGCAAATTATAAGGTTTTAAGGTTTTGTAGAACCAAAATTAAGCAAATTCAGGCAAAATAGAAAGAAGCATTCTCATTTTCTACATGCTCTTTCTAATGAACTACAAAAAACTTGAATAATGTTAAATATATGTATTTATAATTCCTAATCACAGATATAGCAAAAATAAAGCAAGTTATAAGGTTTTAAGGACTGGTAGAACCGAAACCAAGCAAATTCGAGCAAAATAGGAAAAAGCACCCATTTTTTACATGCTCTTTCTAATGAACTTGAAAAGGCTTTATTCATGTAAAATATATGTATTTATAATTTCTAACAAAAGAAATCACAAAAACAAAAGATGTTATAAGGTTTTAAGGTCTTGTAGAACCAAAATCAACCAAATTCGGCCCAAATGGTAAAAAGCGTTCCCATTTTCTACATGCTCTTTCTAATGAACTTATAAAGGCTTGAATTATGTCAAATATATGTATTAGTAACTGCCTAAGCATAGAAATCACTAAGACAAAGCAAGGTATAAGGTTTTAAGGTATAGTAGAACCGAAATCAAGCAAATTCGGGCATAATGGGAAGAAGCGTTCCCAATTTCTACATGCTCTTTCTAATGAACTTGAAAAGGCTTGATTCATGTCAAATATATGTATTTATAACTTCCTAAGAAAAGAAATCACAAATTCAAAGCATTTTATAAGGTTTTAAGGTCTTGTAGAACCAAAATCAAGCAAATTCGGTCCAAATGGGAAGAAGCGTTCCCATTTTCTACATGCTCTTTCTAATGAACTGATAAAGTCTTGAATAATGTCAAATATATGTATTTGTAACTGACTAAGCATAGAAATCACTAAGACCAAGCAAGTTATAAGGTTTTAAGGTCTGGTAGAACCGAAATCAAGCAAATTCGAGCAAAATGAGAAGAAGCGTTCCCATTTTCTACATGCTCTTTCTAATGAACCTGAAAAGGCTTGATTCATGTAAAATATATGTATTTACAACTTCCTAAGAAAATAAATCACAAAAATAATGCATGTCATAAGGTTTTAAGGTCTTGTAGAGCCAAAATTAAGCAAATACGGCCAAAATGGGAAGAAGCATTCTTATTTTTTACATGCTCTTTCTAATGAATTTGAAAAGGCTTGAGTAATGTCAAATATATGTAGTTATAACTGCCTCATAAAAAAAATCACAAAAAGAAATCAATTCATAAGGTTATAAGGTCTTGTAGAACCAAAATCAAGCAAATTCGTGCAAAATAGTAAGAAGCATTCCCATTTTCTACATGCTCTTTCTAATGAAATTATAAATTCTTGAATCATGTCAAATATACATATTTATAACTGCCTAAGCAAATAAATAACAAAGAAAAAGCAAGTTATATGGTTTTAAGGTCTTGTAGAACCAAAATCAAGCAAATTCGGGCAAAATGGAAAGAAACGTTCCCATTTTCTGCATGCTCTTTCTAATGAGCCTATAAATGCTTGGATATTTTCTGCATGCTCTTTCTAATGAACCTATAAATGCTTGGATCATGTCAAATATATGTATTTATAACTCCATTAAAAAATAAATAACAAATACAAATCAAGTTATGAGGTTTTAAGGTCTTGTAGAACCAAAATCAATCAAATTTGGGTAAAATTGTAAGAAGCATTCCCAAATTCTACATGCTCTTTCTTATGAACTTATAATTGTTTGAATTATGTGAAATATATGTATTTATAAATGAATAAGCATAGAAATCGCAAAAACTAAGCAATTTATAAGGTTTTAAGGTCTTGTAGAACTGAAATCAATCAAATTCGGGCAAAATAGTAAGAAGCATTCCCTTTTTCTACATGCTCTTTTTAATAAACTTGAAAAAGCTTGATTTATGTCAAATTTATGTATTTATAACTTCCTAACAATGTAAATCACAAAAACCAAGCAAGATATAAGGTTTTAAGGTCTAGTAGAACAAAAATCATGCAAATTCGGGCAAAATAGTAAGAAGCCTTTCCATTTTCTACATGCTCTTTCTAATGAATTTATAAATTCTTGAATCATATAAAATATATGTATTTATAATTTTCTAAGCAAATAAATCACAAAAAAAAGCAAGTTATAAGATTTTAAGGTGTTGTAGAGCCTAAATCAAGCAAATTTGGGCAAAATGGGAAAAAGCGTACCCATTTTCCACATGCTCTTTCTAATGAACTTGAAAAGGCTTGATTAATGTCAAATATATGTATTTATAATGTCCTAACCAAAGCAAATTATAAGGTTTTAAGGTTTTGTAGAACCAAAATTAAGCAAATTCAGGCAAAATAGAAAGAAGCATTCTCATTTTCTACATGCTCTTTCTAATGAACTACAAAAAACTTGAATAATGTTAAATATATGTATTTATAATTCCTAATCATAGAAATAACAAAAACAAAGCAAGTTATAAGATTTTAAGGACTGGTAGAACCGAAATCAAACAAATTCGAGCAAAATAGGAAGAAGCACCCATATTTTACATGCTTTTTCTAATGAACTTGAAAAGGCTTGATTCATGTGAAATATATATATTTATAACTTCCTAAAAAAAGAAATCACAAAAACAAAGGATGTTATAAGGTTTTAAGGTCTTGTAGAACCAAAATCAACCAAATTCGGTCTAAATGATAAAAAGCGTTCCCATTTCCTGCTTTCATCTTTCTAATGAAATTATAAAGGCTTGAATGATGTCAAATATATGTATTAGTAACTGGCTAAGCATAGAAATCACTAAGACAAAGCAAGGTATAAGGTTTTAAGGTCTATTAGTACAGAAATCAAGCGAATTCGGCCATAATGGGAAGAAGCGTTTCCATTTTCTACATGCTCTTTCTAATGAACTTAAAAAGGCTTGATTCATGTCAAACATATGTATTTATAACTTCCTAAGAAAAGAAATAACAAAAACATAGCATGTTATAAGGTTTTAAGGTCTTGTAGAACCAAAATCAAGCAAATTCGGCCATAATAGTAAGAAGCATTCCCATTTTATACATGCTCTTTCTAACGAACTTATAAAATAATATATATTATTTTATCGCCTTCGTTTTATTGCTAAAAGTGATTGAACGATTATTAATTCCTTCTAATATTTCTTTTGTATAGAACAAGATGACTTGTTTTCGTTTTAATTTATTAAAACATATTATGTAAATTACTACAATGACTCTTAATAAATTAGCAACAATTTATAACACAACTTACTTCTAATGGCAACAAATTAAAATGTGATGTCATTTTAGCAAGAAATAGTAAAACAAGTGTCCCTAATAGCAACAACTAGAAATTTTGTTAACAAACGTTTTGTAAAATGGCATTGCTAAATGACAACAAATAAAAAATCTGTTGTCATCTAGCAACAACAACGAGACGGCTAATTTCTAATAGGAACAACTCAAAAATTTAGTGCCTCAATTTGATTCTAAATCAATACAAATAAAAAATTAGTTGACAGAATTTGTTGATATATGGAAACGAGACAAAATTGATGAAATTTAGCAACAACTAGTAAGACAACTTGTTTTCTATAGCAACAAAAAAGAGATATATTGAATCAAATGAAAGTCAAATGCATTCAACAAAGGTAATTGGGTCAAATGAAAGTCAAACACATTGATACAAAGCTTTTTGAATCAAATAAAACTTAAATGCATTCAACAAAGCTAATTGAGTCAAATGATAGTCAAACACATTCAACAACGCTTTCTAAATAAAATGAAAGTCAAATGCATTCAACAAAGACAATTGAGTCAAATGAAAGTCAAACACATTCAAACAAAGCTTTTTGAATCAAATGAAAGTCAAATGCATTCAACAAAGATAATTGAGTCAAATGAAAGTCAAACACATTTAAATCAAGCTTTTTGAATCAAATGGAAGTCTAATGCATTCAACATATCTTTTTAACTCAAATGAAAGTCAAACACATTCAAACAAAGCTTTTTGAATCTAATGAAAGTCAAATGCATTCAACAATGCTTTTTGACTCAAATGAAAGTCAAACACATTCAAACAAAGCTCTTTGAATCAAATGAAAGTCAAATGCATTCAACAAAGCTTATTGAGTCAAATGAAAGTCAAATACTTTCAACAAAGCTTTTTGAATTAAATGAATGTAAAATGCAACAACTAGTAAGACGGCTAATTTCTAATAGGAACAATTCAAAAATTTGTTGCCTCAATTTGTTTCTAAATCGATACAAATAAAAAATTAGTTGATAGAATTTGTTGACATATGAAAACAAGACAAAATTTGAGGAAATCTAGCAACAACTAGTAAAACAACTTGTATTCAAAAGCAATAAAATAGAGATATATTGAATCAAATAAAAGACAAATGCATTCAACAAAGGTAATTGGGTCAAATAAAAGTCAAACACATTCATACAAAGCTTTTTGAATCAAATAAAACTCAAGTGCATTCAACCAAGCTAATTGAGTCAAATGAAAGTCAAACACATTAAACAACGCTTTTTGAACCAAATAAAAGTCAAATGCATTCAACAAAGATAATTAAGTCAAATGAAAGTCAAACTCATTCAAACAAAGAGTCTTGAATCAAATAAAGTCAAATGCATTCAACAAAGATTTTTAACTCAAATAAAAGTCAAACACGTTCAAACAAAGCTTTTTAAATCAAATGAAAGTCAAATGTATTCAACAAGGATAATTGAGTCAAATGAAAGTCAAACACATTCATACAAAGCTTTTGGAATCAAATGAAAGTCAAATGCATTCAATAAAGGTAATTGAGTCAAATGAAAGTCAAACACTTTCAAACAAAGTTTTTGAATCAAATCAAAGATAAATGCATTCATCATAGTTAATTAAGTCAAATGAAAGTCAAACACATTCAAACAATGCTTTTTTTATCAAATGAAAGTCAAATGCATTCAACAAAGCTAAATTGAGTAAAATGAAAGACAAACTCATTCAACAAAGCTTTTTGAACCAAATGAAAGTCAAACACATTCAAACAGAGCTTTTAAAATCAAGTGAAAGTCAAATGCATTCAACGAAGATAATTGAGTCAAATTAAAGTCAAACACATTCATACAAAGCTTTTTTAATCAAATGAAAGTAAAATGCATTCAACAAAGCTAATTGAGTCAAATAAAAGTCAAACTCATTCAAACAAAGAGTCTTGAATCAAATAAAGTCAAATGCATTCAACAAAGATTTTTAACTCAAATAAAAGTCTAACACGTTCAAATAAAGCTCTTTAAATCAAATGAAAGTCAAATGTATTCAACAAGGATAATTGAGTCAAACGAAAGTCAAACACATTCATACAAAGCTTTTGGAATCAAATGAAAGTCAAATTCATTCAATAAAAGTAATTGAGTCAAATGAAAGTCAAACACATTCATACAAAGCTTTTTTAATCAAATGAAAGTAAAATGCATTCAACAAAGCTAATTGAGTCAAATAAAAGTCAAACTCATTCAAACAAAGAGCCTTGAATCAAATAAAGGCAAATGAATTCAACAAAGATTTTTAACTCAAATAAAAGTCAAACACGTTCAAACAAAGCTTTTTAAATCAAATGAAAGTCAAATGTATTCAACAAGGATAATTGAGTCAAATGAAAGTCAAACACATTCATACAAAGCTTTTGGAATCAAATAAAAGTCAAATGCATTCAATAAAGGTAATTGAGTCAAATGAAAGTCAAACACTTTCAAACAAAGCTTTTTGAATCAAATCAAAGATAAATGCATTCATCATAGTTAATTAAGTCAAATGAAAGTCAAACACATTCAAACAATGCTTTTTTAATCAAATGAAAGTCAAACGCATTCAACAAAGCTAAATTGAGTAAAATGAAAGACAAACTCATTCAACAAAGCTTTTTGAACCAAATGAAAGTCAAACACATTCAAACAGAGCTTTTAAAATCAAGTGAAAGTCAAATGCATTCAACGAAGATAATTGAGTCAAATGAAAGTCAAACACATTCATACAAAGCTTTTTTAATCAAATGAAAGTAAAATCCATTCAACAAAGCTAATTGAGTCAAATAAAAGTCAAACTCATTCAAACAAAGAGTCTTGAATCAAATAAAATCAAATGCATTCAACAAAGATTTTTAACTCAAATAAAAGTCAAACACGTTCAAACAAAGCTTTTTAAATCAAATGAAAGTCAAATGTATTCAACAAGGATAATTGAGTCAAATGAAAGTCAAACACATTCATACAAAGCTTTTGGAATCAAATGAAAGTCAAATGCATTCAATAAAGGTAATTGAGTCAAATGAAAGTTAAACACATTCATACAAAGCTTTTTTAATCAAATGAAAGTAAAATGCATTCAACAAAGCTAATTGAGTCAAATAAAAGTCAAACTCATTCAAACAAAGAGTCTTGAATCAAATAAAGTCAAATGAATTCAACAAAGATTTTTAACTCAAATAAAAGTCAAACACGTTCAAACAAAGCTTTTTAAATCAAATGAAAGTCAAATGTATTCAACAAGGATAATTGAGTCAAATGAAAGTCAAACACATTCATACAAAGCTTTTGGAATCAAATGAAAGTCAAATGCATTCAATAAATGTAATTGAGTCAAATGAAAGTCAAACACTTTCAAACAAAGCTTTTTGAATCAAATCAAAGATAAATGCATTCATCATAGTTAATTAAGTCAAATGAAAGTCAAACACATTCAAAACAATGCTTTTTTAATCAAATGAAAGTCAAATGCATTCAACAAAGCTAAATTGAGTAAAATGAAAGACAAACTCATTCAATAAAGCTTTTTGAACCAAATGAAAGTCAAACACATTCAAACAGAGCTTTTAAAATCAAGTGAAAGTCAAATGCATTCAACGAAGATAATTGAGTCAAATGAAAGTCAAACACATTCATACAAAGCTTTTTGAATTAAATGAAAGTGAAATGCAATTAACAAAGCTAATTAAGTCAAATGAAAGTCAAAACAAATTCAAACAAAGCTTTTAAAATCAAGTGAAAGTCAAATGCATGCAACGAAGATAATTGAGTCAAATTCAAATAAAAAACATTCAAAAAAAGCTTTTTGAATCAAATGAAAGTCAAATGCATTCAACAAAGCTAATTAAGTCAAATGAAAGTCAAACACATTCAAACAATGCTTTTTGAATCAAACGAAAGTCAAATGCATTCAACAAAGATAATTGACTCAACTGAAAGTCAAACACATTTATACAAAGCTTTTTGAATCAAATGAATGTCAAACACATTCAAACAAAGCATTTTGAATCAAATGAAAGTCAAACGCATTCAACAAAGATAATTGAGTCAAATGAAAGTCAAACACATTCAAACAAAGCTTTTTGAATCAAATTAAATTCAAATGCATTTAATAAAGCTTTTTGACTCAAATGAAAGTCAAACAGATTCAAATAAAGCTTTTTAAATCAAATGAAAGTCAAATGCATTCAACAAAGTTTATTGAGTTAAATAAAGTATAACACATTCAAACAATGCTTTTTTAATCAAATGAAAGTCAAATGCATTCAACAAATCTAATTGAGTAAATTGAAAGTCAAACTCATTCAACAAAGCTTGTTGAACCAAATGAAAGTCAAACACATTTTAATAAAGGTTTTAAAATCAAATGAAAGTCAAATGCATTCAACAAAGCTAATTGAGTAAAATGAAAATCAAACACATTCAACAAAGCTTTTTGAACCAAATGAAAGTCAAACATAATCAAACAAAGCTTTTTAAATCAAATGAAAGTCAAATGCATTCAACGAAGCTAATTGAGTCAAATGAAAGTCAAACACATTCATACAAAGCTTTTTGAATCAATTGAAATTCAATTGCATTCAAAAAGGATAATTGAGTCAAATGAAAGTCAAACACATTCAAACAAAGCTTTTTGAATCAAATGAAAGTCAAATGCATTGAACAAAGCTAATTGACTCAAATGAAAGTCAAACACATACAAACAAAGCTTTTTATATTAAACGAAAGTCAAGTGCATTCAACAATGCTTTATAACTCAAATGAAAGTCAACACCTTCAAACAAAGCTTTTTGAATCAAATGAAAGTCAAATGCATTCAACAAACATAATTAAGTAATTCGAAAGTCATACACATTCTAACAAAGCTAATTGAGTCAAATGAGAGTCCAACACATTCAATCAAAGCTTTTTGAATCAAATAAAAGTCAAATGCATTCAACAATGATTTTTGACTCAAATGAAAGTCAAGCACCTTCAAACAAAGCGTTTTGAATCAAATAAAAGTCAAATGCATTCAATAAAGATAATTGTGTCAAATTAAAGTCAAACACACACATACAAAGCTTTTTGAAACAAATGAAAGTCAAATGCGTTCAACAAAAATAATTGAGTCAAATGAAATTAAAACACATTCAAACAAAGCGTTTTATATCAAATGAAAGTCTAATGCTTTTAACAAAGCTAATTGAGTCAATTGAAAGTCAAACACATTCAAACAATACTTTTTGAATCAAATGAAAGTCAAATGCATTCAACAAAGGTAATTGAGTCAAATGAAAGTCAAACACATTCAAACAAAGCTTTTTCAATCAAATGAAAGTGAAACACATTCAAACAAAGCTTTTTGAATTAAATGAAAGTGAAATGCAATTAACAAAGCTAATTGAGTCAAATGAATGATGTGTGTCATAAATGGCACACATTTGACGAGCATTTAGGTCCTTTCTATTCTCTTTTCATAGCTTTCATGCTTAATAAGTGCTTAGTTTTATGCTTTGTTGCTTAGTTTTACTTTTCTTCTCTTATTTTGTAACTGTTGTGCATTTCGTTGGTTTTCTAGCCTTTTCTTCTTTATTTGCTCTATTTTCGTGGTTGTAGGTATTGGACGAGGTTCGGGTCGTGATTTTGGTGATCCATTATGGTGGAAGGAGCTTTAGGATCAAGTTCATGGAGTTTGGGAAGCTCAAGATGCAAAGAAGTGGAAGTTCCAAGTCTTGGCTCTTCTCTTGTGCTCCCTTCAAAGGAAGTGTGTGCCCTCAATATTAAGCCTTAGCTACTGCCTACCTTATCCTTCATCACCATCATAAATCATGTGTGCACCCCTTGAGCTTGAAGAGTTGAAGATTCTAAGAAATCCAGCTGAGTGCGGCCGCACGCGCAGAATGTGCGGGGGCACACGAGGGATGTGTGGCCGCACACCATGGTGGTGCGGGCGCACATCATGGTGGTGCGGGCGCACATCCCCTGTTGTGTGGCCGCACCAACGTGGGTCTTTTCCGATCGGATTTCGACAATTTTCTCTCTCTTCTTATACCTATTTGAACCCAATTTTTGTAAGAAGTTTTCATAAAAGAATAAGATCATTTTCTTAGCTTAGTTGAGAGCTTCTCTCTCTAGATTTAGAGGTTAGTTTTAGGAGTAGATTTTAGAGAGAGAAAGTGAAGAATTTCAATGGTGATTGAGAGATTGAAGATCCAATGGTGACAATTGTATTGGAGATCTACTCTATTATCAATGAGCATTTCTAAACTCTATCTCATTTATTGTTTTGTTTAGTATTCATGTTTTGATTGTTTGGTTTTGATTGGATTTTGATGATTCGATGATTGATGTTTGATTAGAGTAATTGTTCTTCTTAGATTGTTAATTGTTGATTTCTTTAATTGTTTGTTGAATTGATGAAAATGTTTGAGTAGTTGTTTGGTTAGGGGTTTGGTGAAGCTTATGATGTAATGAATTGATATAAATATGGGATAATTGATGGAGTTGATGATGTGATTAAACTTGGTTGATTGATCTTGTGCATGTGTGTGATTAATTAGAGAGTAGCTAACTTTGATTATTGCACTAGATTGCATTGTAAGTTCACATTGATACGGACCATTGATTTGTGGCTTGCATTTACACGATTGAGGTGTCTTGTGATGTTTCCTAGCTAGAGTTTATCGTAGTTGACGCTAGTTAGACCTCTAGGAGAATAGCTTGACATGCTCTTTTGGTTGCATGATTGATTTTCCCTCACATTGCTTGACTTAGTCGACTTTCCATTCCAATTTGCATCGTTCATTGCCATTATTTGCGGATCCTAATCCCTAGCTCTTATATTTGTTTGGTTTCTTCGTTTAGGTAGTTGTTAGAGTCACCTTTTACCCCTTGTCTTCGACCTAGCTTAGGCACATAATTGAAAGCATTTAGACATTACCGTTCCTTTGGGTTCGACCCTTGACTTACCTCTATACTTGTATTTAGGTTTGTTGAGTGTTTATAAATTTTGTTTGGCTTAGGGAGAATTAGCCCAACGACCTAGTTTTCCCCACGTCAATGAATGTCAAACACATTCATACAAAGCTAATTGAGTTAAATGAAAGTCAAATGCAGTCTACAAAGCTAATTGAGTTAAATGAAAGTCAAACACATTCAAACAATGCTTTTTGAATCAAACTAAAGTCAAATGCATTCAACAAAGCTAATTGAGTAAAATGAAAGTCAAACACATTGAAAGAAAGCTTTTTGTATCAAATGAAAGTAAAATGCATTCAACAAAGCTAATTGAGTCAAATGAAAGTCAAACACATTCAAACAATGGTTTTTGAATCAAATGAAAGACAAATGCATTCAAGAAAGATAATTGAGTTTAATGAAAGTAAAACATATTCATACAAAGCTTTTTGAATCAAATGAAAGTCAAATGCATTCAACTAAGCTAATTGAGTCAAATGAAATTCAAACGCATTCAAACGAAGCTTTTTGAATTGAATGAAAGTAAAATGCATTCAACAAAGGTAATTGAGTCAAATAAAAGTCAAACACATTCAACAAAGCTTGTTGAATTAAATGAAAGTTAAATGTAATTAACAAAGCTAATTGAGTCAAATGAAAGTCAAACACATTATACAAAGCTAATTGAGTCAAATGAAAATTTTGTTTTTGCGAGATGTTGTAAGTCGGTAACCCAGCCTCCCATAATTGCTTTAACTCTTCAATAAGAGGTCGCAAGTACACATCGAGATTCCCTTTAGGATTCTTCGGACCTGGAATTATCAAACTTAGAAACATAAAAGGTTTCTTCATGCACAATTCAGGTGGAAGATTATAAGGAGTTAAAATGACGGGCCAACAAGAATATTGCCTTCCTGTCTTTCCAAATGGTGAAAATCCGTCGGTACAAAGACCTAGTCGGACATTTCTAGGCTCCGCAGCAAAAGAAGGGTACTCTTCATCTAGGTGTTTCCACGCCTCTTCATCACTTGGATGAGACATAAGGCCATGAACTCGAGGATTATCTTTATGCCACCTCATCTGCTCCGCAGTAGATCTTGTTGCATATAATCTTTGTAATCTCGGGCCTACAGGAAAGTAAATAAGAGCACTATGAGGAGAATTGTTGCCACTTTCTCTAAGTGTCTTATAACGACTTCCTTTGCAATATAGACATTCTTTGAGATCTTTGTGTTCCTTCCAAAATAGCATACATCCATTTGGACATACATGAATCTTTTGGTGCGGAAGTTCTGGCCCTTCAAGCAATTTCTTAGTCTTGTAAAAACTATCTTTCATTAAGGAAGCAACACCATCTATAGCTTTATGTGGAATATTATACTCGGACTTGATGTTTGCCATCCTTACAGCTGCAGACAATACAGACAACTTGCACCCATCATACAATGGCTCTTCCGCTGCCTTCAACATGTCAAAGAACTTCTTGTAACTAGCATGTGGCTCTTCTTCAATATTTTCTAAACCACCTTCTAGTCCAAAGGCATCTAATACCATGTTTCTATATGGGTTCAATGCATCCTCGGTGGATATGGAACTGCTACTTTGGGATTCTCTTTGAAAGTGCAGTTCACCATGAAAAACCCATTAGAAATAGTTAGGCAAACAACCATGCCTATAGAAATGCTCCTTAATGGTATCAAGATCTTGATAAGGAATATTTCGACACTGTGGACATGGACATTTCATCACACCATCTATCACGACATTCTCTTGTGTGGTAGCAAATGTAATAAATTCATTGACCTTTTCAGCAAAGGTTGGACTAAGGAATTTTCCTTCTAACCGTTTATACATCCATGCTCGATCCTTTCTCATTATATAGCAATTTCCCTAAAAAAATAAATGATACAAAAAGCATAGAAAAACTAAGTAAAGCACTTAGAAGAATGACATTCTTTTAGGTCATTTAACTATTTAAGGTCATCAAAATGAAAATTATTGTTACCAATTAACATCATGTGAGAAGAAGCGTTCCCATTTTCTACACGCTATTTCTAATGAACTTGAAAAGGCTTGATTCGTTTCTAATATATGTATTTATAAATTCCTAAGAAAAGAAATCACAAAAAATAAATGTTATAAGGTTTTAAGGTCTTGTAGAACCAAAATCAAGCAAATTCGGCCAAAATGGGAAGAAGCGTTCCCAATTTCTATATGCTCTTTCTAATGAACTTGAAAAGGCTTGATTCATGTCAAATATATGTATTTATAACTTCCTAAGAAAAGAAATCACAAAAACAAATCATTTTATAAGGTTTTAAGGTCTTGTAGAACCAAAATCAAGCAAACTCGGCCCAAATGGGAAGAAGCGTTCCCATTTTCTACATGCTCTTTCTAATGAACTGATAAAGGCTTGAATAATGTCAAATATATGTATTTGTAACTGACTAAGCATAGAAATCACTAAGACCAAGCAAGTTATAAGGTTTTAAGGTCTGGTAGATCCGAAATCAAGCAAATTCGGGCAAAATGAGAAGAAGCGTTCCCATTTTCTACATGCTCTTTCTAATGAACTTGAAAAGGCTTGATTCATGTAAAATATATGTATTTACAACTTCCTAAGAAAATAAATCACAAAAATAACGCATGTCATAAGGTTTTAAGGTCTTGTAGAGCCAAAATTAAGCAAATACGGCCAAAATGGGAAGAAGCATTCCCATTTTTTACATGCTCTTTCTAATGAATTTGAAAAGGCTTGAGTAATGTCAAATATATGTAGTTATAACTGCCTAACAAAAAAAATCACAAAAAGAAATCAATTCATAAGGTTATAAGGTCTTGTAGAACCAAAATCAAGCAAATTCGTGCAAAATAGTAAGAAGCATTCCCATTTTCTACATGCTCTTTCTAATGAAATTATAAATTCTTGAATCATGTCAAATATACATATTTACAACTGCCTATGCAAATAAATAACAAAGAAAAAGCAAGTTATAGGGTTTTAAGGTCTTGTAGAACCAAACTCAAGCAAATTCGGGCAAAATGGAAAGAAACGTTCCCATTTTCTGCATGCTCTTTCTAATGATCTTATAAATGCTTGGATCATGTCAAATATATGTATTTATAACTCCATTAAAAAATAAATAACAAATACAAATCAAGTTATGAGGTTTTAAGGTCTTGTAGAACCAAAATCAATCAAATTTGGGTAAAATTGTAAGAAGCATTCCCAAATTCTACATGCTCTTTCTTATGAACTTATAATTGTTTGAATCATGTGAAATATATGTATTTATAAATGCATAAGCATAGAAATCTCAAAAACTAAGCCATTTATAAGGTTTTAAGGTCTTGTAGAACTGAAATCAATCAAATTCGGGCAAAATAGTAAGAAGCATTCCCTTTTTCTACATGATCTTTTTAATAAACTTGAAAAAGCTTGATTCATGTCAAATATATGTATTTATAACTTCCTAAAAATATAAATCACAAAAACCAAGCAAGATATAAGGTTTTAAGGTCTAGTAGAACAAAAATCATGCAAATTCGGGCAGAATAGTAAGAAGCCTTTCCATTTTCTACATGCTCTTTCTAATGAATTTATAAATTCTTGAATCATATAAAATATATGTATTTATAATTTTCTAAGCAAATAAATCACAAAAAAAAAAGCGAGTTATAAGGTTTTAAGGTGTTGTAGAGCCTAAATCAAGCAAATTTAGGCAAAATGGGAAAAAGCGTACCCATTTTCCACATGCTCTTTCTAATGAACTTGAAAAGGCTTGATTCATGTCAAATATATGTATTTATAACTTCATAACCAAAGAAATGACAATAACCAAAGCAAATTATAAGGTTTTAAGGTTTTGTAGAACCAAAATCAAGCAAATTCGGCCCAAATGGTAAAAAGCATTCCCATTTTCTACATGCTCTTTCTAATGAACTTATAAAGGCTTGAATTATGTCAAATATATGTATTAGTAACTGCCTAAGAATATAAATCACTAAGACAAAGCAAGGTATAAGGTTTTAAGGTCTAGTAGAACCGAAATCAAGCAAATTCGGGCATAATGGGAAGAAGCGTTCCCAATTTCTATATGCTCTTTCTAATGAACTTGAAAAGGCTTGATTCATGTCAAATATATGTATTTATAACTTCCTAAGAAAAGAAATCACAAAAACAAATCATTTTATAAGGTTTTAAGGTCTTGTAGAACCAAAATCAAGCAAACTCGGTCCAAATGGGAAGAAGCGTTCCCATTTTCTACATGCTCTTTCTAATGAACTGACAAAGGCTTGAATAATGTCAAATATATGTATTTTTAACTGACTAAGCATAGAAATCACTAAGACCAAGCAAGTTATAAGGTTTTAAGGTCTGGCAGAACCGAAATCAAGCAAATTCGGGCAAAATGAGAAGAAGCGTTCCCATTTTCTACATCCTCTTTCTAATGAACTTGAAAAGGCTTGATTCATGTAAAATATATGTATTTACAACTTCCTAAGAAAATAAATCACAAAAATAACGCATGTCATAAGGTTTTAAGGTCTTGTAGAGCCAAAATTAAGCAAATACGGCCAAAATGGGAAGAAGCATTCCCATTTTTTACATGCTCTTTCTAATGAACTTGAAAAGGCTTGAGTAATGTCAAATATATGTATTTATAACTGCCTCAAAAAAAAAATCACAAAAAGAAATCAATTCATAAGGTTATAAGGTCTTGTAGAACCATAATCAAGCAAATTCGTGCAAAATAGTAAGAAGCATTCCCATTTTCTACATGCTCTTTCTAATGAAATTATAAATTCTTGAATCATGTCAAATATACATATTTATAACTGCCTAAGCAAATAAATAACAAAGAAAAAGCAAGTTATAGGGTTTTAAGGTCTTGTAGAACCAAAATCAAGCAAATTCGGGCAAAACGGAAAGAAACGTTCCCATTTTATGCATGTTCTTTCTAATGATCTTATAAATGCTTGGATCATGTCAAATATATGTATTTATAACTCCATTAAAAAATAAATAACAAATACAAATCAAGTTATGAGGTTTTAAGGTCTTGTAGAACCAAAATCAATCAAATTTGGGTAAAATTGTAAGAAGCATTCCCAAATTCTACATGCTCTTTCTTATGAACTTATAATTGTTTGAATCATGTGAAATATATGTATTTATAAATGCATAAGCATAGAAATCGCAAAAACTAAGCAATTTATAAGGTTTTAAGGTCTTGTAGAACTGAAATCAATCAAATTCGGGCAAAATAGTAAGAAGCATTCCCTTTTTCTACATGCTCTTTTTAATAAACTTGAAAAAGCTTGATTCATGTCAAATATATGTATTTATAACTTCCTAACAATATAAATCACAAAAACCAAGCAAGATATAAGGTTTTAAGGTCTAGTAGAACAAAAATCATGCAAATTCGGGCAAAATAGTAAGAAGCCTTTCCATTTTCTACATTCTCTTTCTAATGAATTTATAAATTCTTGAATCATATAAAATATATGTATTTATAATTTTCTAAGCAAATAAATCACAAAAAAAAAAAAATGCGAGTTATAAGGTTTTAAGGTGTTGTAGAGCCTAAATCAAGCAAATTTGGGCAAAATGGGAAAAAGCGTACCCATTTCCACATGCTCTTTCTAATGAACTTGAAAAGGCTTGATTCATGTCAAATATATGTATTTATAACTTCCTAACCAAAGAAATGACAAAAACCAAAGCAAATTATAAGGTTTTAAGGTTTTGTAGAACCAAAATCAAGCAAATTCGGCCCAAATGGTAAAAAGCGTTCCCATTTTCTACATGCTCTTTCTAATGAACTTATAAAGGGTTGAATTATGTCAAATATATGTATTAGTAACTGCCTAAGAATAGAAATCACTAAGACAAAGCAAGGTATAAGGTTTTAAGGTCTAGTAGAACCGAAATCAAGCAAATTCGGGCATAATGGGAAGAAGCGTTCCCAATTTCTATATGCTCTTTCTAATGAACTTGAAAAGGCTTGATTCATGTCAAATATATGTATTTATAACTTCCTAAGAAAAGAAATCACAAAAACAAATCATTTTATAAGGTTTTAAGGTCTTGTAGAACCAAAATCAAGCAAACTCGGTCCAAATGGGAAGAAGCGTTCCCATTTTCTACATGCTCTTTCTAATGAACTGACAAAGGCTTGAATAATGTCAAATATATGTATTTGTAACTGACTAAGCATAGAAATCACTATGACCAAGCAAGTTATAAGGTTTTAAGGTCCGGTAGAACCGAAATCAAGCAAATTCGGGCAAAATGAGAAGAAGCGTTCCCATTTTCTACATGCTCTTTCTAATGAACTTGAAAAGGCTTGATTCATGTAAAATATATGTATTTACAACTTCCTAAGAAAATAAATCACAAAAATAACGCATGTCATAAGGTTTTAAGGTCTTGTAGAGCCAAAATTAAGCAAATACGGCCAAAATGGGAAGAAGCATTCCCATTTTTTACATGCTCTTTCTAATGAATTTGAAAAGGCTTGAGTAATGTCAAATATATGTAGTTATAACTGCCTCACAAAAAAAATCACAAAAAGAAATCAATTCATAAGGTTATAAGGTCTTGTAGAACCAAAATCAAGCAAATTCGTGCAAAATAGTAAGAAGCATTCCCATTTTCTACATGCTCTTTCTAATGAAATTATAAATTTTTGAATCATGTCAAATATTCATATTTATAACTGCCTAAGCAAATAAATAACAAAGAAAAAGCAAGTTATAGGGTTTTAAGGTCTTGTAGAACCAAAATAAAGCAAATTCGGGCAAAATGGAAAGAAACGTTCCCATTTTCTGCATGCTCTTTCTAATGATCTTATAAATGCTTGGATCATGTCAAATATATGTATTTATAACTCCATTAAAAATAAATAACAAATACAAATCAAGTTATGAGGTTTTAAGTTCTTGTAGAACCAAAATCAATCAAATTTGGGTAAAATTGTAAGAAGCATTCCCAAATTCTACATGCTCTTTCATATGAACTTATAATTGTTTGAATCATGTGAAATATATGTATTTATAAATGCATAAGCATAGAAATCGCAAAAACTAAGCAATTTATAAGGTTTTAAGGTCTTGTAGAACTGAAATCAATCAAATTCGGGCAAAATAGTAAGAAGCATTCCCTTTTTCTACATGCTCTTTTTAATAAACTTGAAAAAGCTTGATTCATGTCAAATATATGTATTTATAACTTCCTAACAATATAAATCACAAAAACCAAGCAAGATATAAGGTTTTAAGGTCTAGTAGAACAAAAATCATGCAAATTCGGGCAAAATAGTAAGAAGCCTTTCCATTTTCTACATGCTCTTTCTAATGAATTTATAAATTCTTGAATCATATAAAATATATGTATTTATAATTTTCTAAGCAAATAAATCACAAAAAAAAAAGCGAGTTATAAGGTTTTAAGGTGTTGTAGAGCCTAAATCAAGCAAATTTGGGCAAAATGGGAAAAAGCGTACCCATTTTCCACATGCTCTTTCTAATAAACTTGAAAATGCTTGATTCATGTCAAATATATGTATTTATAACTTCCTAACCAAAGAAATAACAATAACCAAAGCAAATTATAAGGTTTTAAGGTTTTGTAGAACCAAAATTAAGCAAATTCAGGCAAAATAGAAAGAAGCATTCTCATTTTCTACATGCTCTTTCTAATGAACTACAAAAAACTTGAATAATGTTAAATATATGTATTTATAATTCCTAATCATAGAAATAACAAAAACAAAGCAAGTTATAAGATTTTAAGGACTGGTAGAACCGAAATCAAACAAATTCGAGCAAAATAGGAAGAAGCACCCATATTTTACATGCTTTTTTCTAATGAACTTGAAAAGGCTTGATTCATGTCAAATATATATATTTATAACTTCCTAAAAAAAGAAATCACAAAAACAAAGGATGTTATAAGGTTTTAAGGTCTTGTAAAACCAAAATCAACCAAATTCGGCCTAAATGATAAAAAGCGTTCCCATTTCCTGCTTTCATGTTTCTAATGAAATTATAAAGGCTTGAATGATGTCAAATATATGTATTAGTAACTGGCTAAGCATAGAAATCACTAAGACAAAGCAAGGTATAAGGTTTTAAGGTCTATTAGAACAGAAATCAAGCGAATTCGGCCATAATGGGAAGAAGTGTTCCCATTTTCTACATGCTCTTTCTAATGAACTTAAAAAGGCTTGATTCATGTCAAACATATGTATTTATAACTTCCTAAGAAAAGAAATAACAAAAACATAGCATGTTATAAGGTTTTAAGGTCTTGTAGAACCAAAATCAAGCAAATTCGGCCATAATAGTAAGAAGCATTCCCATTTTATACATGCTCTTTCTAATGAACTTATAAAATAATATATATTATTTTATCGCCTTCGTTTTATTGCTAAAAGTGATTGAACGATAATTAATTCCTTCTAATATTTCTTTTGTATAGAACAAGATGACTGGTTTTCGTTTTTATTTATTAAAACATATTATGTAAATTACTACAATGACTCTTAATAAATTAGCAACAATTTATAACACAACTTTCTTCTAATGGCAACAAATTAAAATGTGATGTCATTTTAGCAAGAAATAGTAAAACAAGTGTCCCTAATAGCAACAACTAGAAATTTTGTTGCCAAACATTTTGTAAAATGGCATTGCTAAATGACAACAAATAAAAAATCTGCTGTCATCTAGCAACAACAACGAGACGGCTAATTTCTAGTAGGAACAACTCAAAAATTTAGTGCCTCAATTTGATTCTAAATCAATACAAATAAAAAATTAGTTGTCAGAATTTGTTGATATATGGAAACGAGACAAAATTGATGAAATTTAGCAACAACTAGTAAGACAACTTGTTTTCTATAGCAACAAAAAAGAGATATATTGAATCAAATGAAAGTCAAATGCATTCAACAAAGGTAATTGGGTCAAATGAAAGTCAAACACATTGATACAAAGCTTTTTGAATCAAATAAAACTTAAATACATTCAACAAAGCTAATTGAGTCAAATGAAAGTCAAACACATTCAACAACGCTTTTTAATTCAAATGAAAGTCAAATGCATTCAACAAAGACAATTGAGTCAAATGAAAGTCAAACACATTCAAACAAAGCTTTTTGAATCAAATGAAAGTCAAATGCATTCAACAAAGGTAATTGGGTCAAATGAAAGTCAAACACATTGATACAAAGCTTTTTGAATCAAATAAAACTTAAATGCACTCAACAAAGCTAATTGAGTCAAATGATAGTCAAACACATTCAACAACGCTTTCTAAATCAAATGAAAGTCAGATGCATTCAACAAAGACAATTGAGTCAAATGAAAGTCAAACACAATCAAACAAAACTTTTTGAATCAAATGAAAGTCAAATGCATTCAACAAAGATAATTGAGTCAAATGAAAGTCAA
Organism: Chenopodium formosanum; assembly: GCA_024500155.1. Lineage (NCBI taxonomy): Eukaryota > Viridiplantae > Streptophyta > Magnoliopsida > Caryophyllales > Amaranthaceae > Chenopodium > Chenopodium formosanum. Next base: position 24,042,842 of record CM044861.1, read on the forward strand.
ACACATTTAAATCAAGCTTTTTGAATCAAATGGAAGTCTAATGCATTCAACATATCTTTTTAACTCAAATGAAAGTCAAACACATTCAAACAAAGCTTTTTAAATCTAATGAAAGTCAAATGCATTCAACAAAGATTTTTGACTCAAATGAAAGTCAAACACATTCAAACAAAGCTCTTTGAATCAAATGAAAGTCAAATGCATTCAACAAAGCTTATTGAGTCAAATGAAAGTCAAATACTTTCAACAAAGCTTTTTGAATCAAATGAATGTAAAATGCAACAACTAGTAAGACGGCTAATTTCTAATAGGAACAATTCAAAAATTTATTGCCTCAATTTGTTTCTAAATCGATACAAATAAAAAATTAGTTGATAGAATTTGTTGACATATGAAAACAAGACAAAATTTGAGGAAATCTAGCAACAACTAGTAAAACAACTTGTATTTAAAAGCAATAAAATAGAGATATATTGAATCAAATGAAAGACAAATGCATTCAACAAAGGTAATTGGGTCAAATAAAAGTCAAACACATTCATACAAAGCGTTTTGAATCAAATAAAACTCAAATGCATTCAACCAAGCTAATTGAGTCAAATGAAAGTCAAACACATAAAACAACGCTTTTTGAACCAAATGAAAGTCAAATGCATTCAACAAAGATAATTAAGTCAAATGAAAGTCAAACTCATTCAAACAAAGAGTCTTGAATCAAATAAAGTCAAATGCATACAACAAAGATTTTTAACTCAAATAAAAGTCAAACACGTTCAAACAAAGCTTTTTAATTCAAATGAAAGTCAAATGTATTCAACAAGGATAATTGAGTCAAATGAAAGTCAAACACATTCATACAAAGCTTTTGGAATCAAATGAAAGTCAAATGCATTCAATAAAGGTAATTGAGTCAAATGAAAGTCAAACACTTTCAAACAAAGCTTTTTGAATCAAATCAAAGATAAATGCATTCATCATAGTTAATTAAGTCAAATGAAAGTCAAACACAATCAAACAATGCTTTTTTAATCAAATGAAAGACAAATGCTTTCAACAAAGCTAAATTGAGTAAAATGAAAGACAAATTCATTCAACAAAGCTTTTTGAACCAAATGAAAGTCAAACACATTCAAACAGAGCTTTTAAAATCAATTGAAAGTCAAATGCATTCAACGAAGACAATTGAGTCAAATGAAAGTCAAACACATTCATACAAAGCTTTTTTAATCAAATGAAAGTAAAATGCATTCAACAAAGCTAATTGAGTCAAATAAAAGTAAAACACATTCAAACAAAGCTTTTTGAATTAAATGAAAGTGAAATGCAGTTAACAAAGCTAATTAAGTCAAATGAAAGTCAAAACACATTCAAACAAAGCTTTTAAAATCAAGTGAAAGTCAAATGCATTCAACGAAGATAATTGAGTCAAATTAAAGTAAAAAACATTCAAAAATAGCTTTTTGAATCAAATGAAAGTCAAATGCATTCAACAAAGCTAATTAAGTCAAATGAAAGTCAAACACATTCAAACAATGCTTTTTGAATCAAACGAAAGTCAAATGCATTCAACAAAGATAATTGACTCAAATGAAAGTCAAACACATTCATACAAAGCTTTTTGAATCAAATGAATGTCAAACACATTCAAACAAAGCATTTTGAATCAAATGAAAGTCAAACGCATTCAACAAAGATAATTAAGTCAAATGAAAGTCAAACTCATTCAAACAAAGAGTCTTGAATCAAATAAAGTCAAATGCATTCAACAAAGATTTTTAACTCAAATAAAAGTCAAACACGTTCAAACAAAGCTTTTTAAATCAAATGAAAGTCAAATGTATTCAACAAGGATAATTGAGTCAAATGAAAGTCAAACACATTCATTCAAAGCTTTTGGAATCAAATGAAAGTCAAATGCATTCAATAAAGGTAATTGAGTCAAATGAAAGTCAAACACTTTCAAACAAAGCTTTTTGAATCAAATCAAAGATAAATGCATTCATCATAGTTAATTAAGTCAAATGAAAGTCAAACACATTCAAACAATGCTTTTTTAATCAAATGAAAGACAAATGCTTTCAACAAAGCTAAATTGAGTAAAATGAAAGACAAACTCATTCAACAAAGCTTTTTGAACCAAATGAAAGTCAAACACATTCAAACAGAGCATTTAAAATCAAGTGAAAGTCAAATGCATTCAACGAAGACAATTGAGTCAAATGAAAGTCAAACACATTCATACAAAGCTTTTTTAATCAAATGAAAGTAAAATGCATTCAACAAAGCTAATTGAGTCAAATAAAAGTAAAACACATTCAAACAAAGTTTTTTGAATTAAATGAAAGTGAAATGCAATTAACAAAGCTAATTAAGTCAAATGAAAGTCAAAACACATTCAAACAAAGCTTTTAAAATCAAGTGAAAGTCAAATGCATTCAACGAAGATAATTGAGTCAACTTAAAGTAAAAAACATTCAAAAATAGCTTTTTGAATCAAATGAAAGTCAAATGCATTCAACAAAGCTAATTAAGTCAAATGAAAGTCAAACACATTCAAACAATGCTTTTTGAATCAAACGAAAGTCAAATACATTCAACAAAGATAATTGACTCAAATGAAAGTCAAACACATTCATACAAAGCTTTTTGAATCAAATGAATGTCAAACACATTCAAACAAAGCATTTTGAATCAAATGAAAGTCAAACGCATTCAACAAAGATAATTAAGTCAAATGAAAGTCAAACACATTCAAACAAAGCTTTTTGAATCAAATTAAATTCAAATGCATTTAATAAAGCTTTTTGACTCAAATGAAAGTCAAACACATTTAAATAAAGCTTTTTAAATCAAATGAAAGTCAAATGCATTCAACAAAGTTTATTGAGTTAAATAAAATATAACACATTCAAACAATGCTTTTTTAATCAAATGAAAGTCAAATGCATTCAACAAATCTAATTGAGTAAAATGAAAGTCAAACTCATTCAACAAAGCTTGTTGAACCAAATGAAAGTCAAACACATTTAAATAAAGGTTTTAAAATCAAATGAAAGTCAAATGCATTCAACAAAGCTAATTGAGTAAAATGAAAATCAAACATATTCAACAAAGCTTTTTGAACCAAATGAAAGTCAAACACAATCAAACAAAGCTTTTAAAATGAAATGAAAGTCAAATGCATTCAACAAAGCTAATTGAGTCAAATGAAAGTCAAACACTTTCGTCAAAGTTTTTAGAATCAAATGAAAGTCAAACACATTGATACAAAGCTTTTTGAATCAAATAAAACTTAAATGCATTCAACAAAGCTAATTGAGTCAAATGATAGTCAAACACATTCAACAACGCTTTCTAAATCAAATGAAAGTCAAATGCATTCAACAAAGACAATTGAGTCAAATGAAAGTCAAACACATTTAAATCAAGCTTTTTGAATCAAATGGAAGTCTAATGCATTCAACATATCTTTTTAACTCAAATGAAAGTCAAACACATTCAAACAAAGCTCTTTGAATCAAATGAAAGTCAAATGCATTCAACAAAGCTTATTGAGTCAAATGAAAGTCAAATACTTTCAACAAAGCTTTTTGAATCAAATGAAAGTCAAATGCATTCAATAAAGGTAATTGAGTCTAATGAAAGTCAAACACTTTCAAACAAAGCTTTTTGAATCAAATCAAAGATAAATGCATTCATCATAGTTAATTAAGTCAAATGAAAGTCAAACACATTCAAACAATGCTTTTTTAATCAAATGAAAGTCAAATGCATTCAACAAAGCTTAATTGAGTAAAATGAAAGACAAACTCATTCAACAAAGCTTTTTGAACCAAATGAAAGTCAAACACATTCAAACAGAGCTTTTAAAATCAAGTGAAAGTCAAATTCATTCAACGAAGATAATTGAGTCAAATGAAAGTCAAACACATTTATACAAAGCTTTTTTAATCAAATGAAAGTAAAATGCATTCAACAAAGCTAATTGAGTCAAATAAAAGTCAAACTCATTCAAACAAAGAGTCTTGAATCAAATAAAGTCAAATACATTCAACAAAGATTTTTAACTCAAATAAAAGTCAAACACGTTCAAACAAAGCTTTTTAAATCAAATGAAAGTCAAATGTATTTAACAAGGATAATTGAGTCAAATGAAAGTCAAACACATTCATACAAAGCTTTTGGAATCAAATTAAAGTCAAATGCATTCAATAAAGGTAATTGAGTCAAATGAAAGTCAAACACTTTCAAACAAAGCTTTTTGAATCAAATCAAAGATAAATGCACTCAACATTGTTAATTAAGTCAAATGAAAGTCAAACACATTCAAACAATGCTTTTTTAATCAAATGAAAGTCAAATGCATTCAACAAAGCTAAATTGAGTAAAATGAAAGACAAACTCATTCAACAAAGCTTTTTGAACCAAATGAAAGTCAAACACATTCAAACACAGCTTTTAAAATCAAGTGAAAGTCAAATGCATTCAACGAAGATAATTGAGTCAAATAAAAGTCAAACACATTCATACAAAGCTTTTTGAATTAAATGAAAGTGAAATGCAATTAACAAAGCTAATTAAGTCAAATGAAAGTCAAAACACATTCAAACAAAGCTTTTAAAATCAAGTGAAAGTCAAATGCATTCAACGAAGATAATTGAGTCAAATTAAAATAAAAAAACATTAAAAAAAAGCTTTTTGAATCAAATGAAAGTCAAATGCATTCAACAAAGCTAATTAAGTCAAATGAAAGTCAAACACATTCAAACAATGCTTTTTGAATCAAATGAAAGTCAAATGCATTCAACAAAGATAATTGACTCAAATGAAAGTCAAACACATTCATACAAAGCTTTTTGAATCAAATGAATGTCAAACACATTCAAACAAAGCATTTTGAATCAAATGAAAGTCAAACGCATTCAACAAAGATAATTGAGTCAAATGAAAGTCAAACACATTCAAACAAAGCTTTTTGAATCAAATTAAATTCTAATGCATTTAATAAAGCTTTTTAACTAAAATGAAAGTCAAACACATTCAAATAAAGCTTTTTAAATCAAATGACAGTCAAATGCATTCAACAAAGTTTATTGAGTTAAATAAAGTATAACACATTCAAACAATGCCTTTTTAATCAAATGAAAGTCAAATGCATTCAACAAATCTAATTGAGTAAAATGAAAGTCAAACTCATTCAACAAAGCTTGTTGAACCAAATGAAAGTCAAACACATTAAAATAAAGGTTTTAAAATCAAACACTTTCAACTAATCTAATTGAGTAAAATGAAAGTCAAACACATTCAAACAAAACTTTTTGATTCAAATGAAAGTCAAATGCATTCAACAAAGCTAATTGAGTTAAATGAAAGGCAAACACTTTCAACAAAGCTTTTAGAATCAAAAGAAAGTCAAACACATTCAAACAAAGCTTTTTGAATCAAATGAAAGTCAAACACTTTCAACAAAGCTAATTGAGTCAAAAGAAAGTCAAACACATTCAAACAAAGCTTTTTGAATCAAATGAAATTCAAATGCATTCAACAAAGCCAATTGAGTCAAATGAAAGTCAAACACATTCACATAAAGCTTCTTGATTCAAATGAAAGTCAAATGCATTCAACAAAGCTAATTGAGTCAAATGAAAGTCAAACACTTTTAACAAAGCTAATTGAGTCAAATGAAAGTCAAACACATTAAATCAAAGCTTCTTGATTCAAATGAAAGTAGAATGCATTCAACAAAGCTAATTGAGTCAAATGAAAGTCAAACACTTTCAACAAAGCTAATTGAGTCAAAAGAAAGTCAAACACATTCAAACAAAGCTTTTTGAATCAAATGAAATTAATATTCATTCAACAAAGCTAATATAGTCAAATGAAAGTCAAACACTTTCAACAAAGTTAATTGAGTCAAATAAAAGTCAAACACATTCAAACAAAACTTTTTGATTCAAATGAAAGTCAAATTCATTCAACAAAGCTAATTGAGTCAAATGAAAGTCAAACACTTTCAACAAAGCTTTTAGAATCAAAAGAAAGTCAAACACATTCAAACAAAGCTTTTTGAATCAAATGAAAGTAAATTGCATTCCACAATGCTAATTGAGTCAAATGAAAGTCAAACACATTCAACAAAGCTAATTGAGTCTAAAGAAAGTCAAACACATTCTAACAAAGCTTTTTGAATCAGATGAAGGTCAATTGCATTCAACGAAGCTAATTGAGTCAAATGAAAGTCAAACACTTTCAACAAAGCTTTTAGAATCAAATAAAAGTCAATTGCATTCCACAATATTAATTGAGTCAAATGAAAGTCAAACACATTCAACCAAGCTAATTGAATTAAATGAAAGTCAAACACATTTAACAAAGCTAATTGAGTCAAATGAAAGTTAAACACATTCAAACAAAGCTTCTTCATTCAAGTGAAAGTCAAATGCATTCAACAAAGCTAATTGAGTCAAATGAAAGTAAAACACTTTCAACAAAGCTTTTATAATCAAATGAAAGTCAAATACATTAAACTAAGCTTTTTGATCAAATGAAAGTTTATTGCATTCCACAATGCTAATTGAGTCAAATGAAAGTCAAACACATTTAACAAAGCTAATTGAGTCAAATGAAAGTTAAAAACATTCAAACAAAGCTTCTTGATTCAAGTGAAAGTCAAATGCATTCAACAAAAGAAATTGAGTCAAATGAGAGTCAAACACTTTCAACAAAGCTTTTAGAATCTAATGAAAGTCAAACACATTAAAACAAAGCTTTTTGATCAAATGAAAGTCAAAGGCATTCAATAAAGCAAATTAAGTCAAATGAAAGTCAAACACTTCCAACAAAGCTTTTAGAATCAAATGAAAGTCAAATACATTAAACTAAGCTTTTTGATCAAATGAAAGTCAATTGCATTCCACAATGCTAATTGAGTCAAATGAAAGCCAAACACATTCAACAAAGCTAATTGAATCATATGAAAGTCAAACACTTTCAACAAAGCTTTTAGAATCAAATGAAAATCAAATACATTCAAACAAAGCTTTTTGAATCAAATGAAAATCAATTGCATTCCACAATGCTAATTGAGTCAAATGAAAGTCAACCACATTCAACAAAGCTAATTGAGTTAAATGAAAGTTAAACACTACTTACAAATCTAATTGAGTCAAATGAAAGTCAAATACATTAAAACAAAGCTTTTTGATTCAAAAGAAAGTCAAATGCATTCAACAAAGCTAATTGAGTCAAATGCAAGTCAAACATTTTCAACAAAGCTTTTAAAATCAAATGAAAGTCAAACACATTCAAACAAAGCTTTTTGAATCAAATGAAATCAAATGAATTCAACAAAGCTAATTGAAACAAATGAAAGTCAAACACATTCATCAAATGTTTTAGAATCAAATGAAAGTCAAATACATTCAAACAAAGATTTTTGAATCAAATGGAAATCAATTGCATTCCACAATGCTAATTGAGTCAAATGAAAGTCAAACACATTCAAGGAAACTAATTGAGTTAAATGAAAGTCAAACACATTCAAACAAAGCTTTTTGAATCAAATGAAAGTCAAATCCATTCAATAAAGTCAATTGAGTCTAATGAAAGTTAAACACATTCAAACAAAGCTTCTTGATTCAAATGAAAGTCAATTGCATTCAACAAAGCTAATTGAATCATATGAAAATCAAACACTTTCAACAAAGCTTTTTCAATCTAATGAAAGTCAATTACATTCCACAATGTTAATTGAGTTAAATGAAAGTCAAACACATTGAAACAAAGCTTCTTGATTCAAGTGAAAGTCAAATGCATTCAACAAAGCTAATTGAGTCAAATAAAATTCAAACATTTTCAACAAAGCTTTTAGAATCAAATGAAAGTAAAACACATTCAAACAAAGCTTTTTGAATCAAATAAATGTCAAATGCATTCAACAAAGCTAATTGAGTCAAGTGAAAGTCAAACACATTCAACAAAGCAAATTGAGTCAAAAGGTAGTCAAACACATTCAAACAAAGCTTTTTGAATGAAAAGAAAGTCAAACACATTAAAACAACGCTTTTTGAATGAAACGAAAGTCAAATGCATTCAACAAAGCTAGTTGAGTCAAATGAAAGTCAAACACTTTCAACAAAGCTTTTAAAATCTAATGATAGTCAAACACATTAAAACAAAGCTTTTAGAATCAAATGAAAGTTAAATACATTAAACTAAGATTTTTGATCAAATGAAAGTCAATTGCATTCCACAATGCTAATTGAATCAAATGAAATTCAAACACATTCAACAAAGCTAATTGAGTCAAATGAAAGTCAAACACTTTTAACAAAGCTTTTAGAATCAAATGTAAGTCAAATACATTCAAACAAAGATTTTTGAAGAAAATGAAAGTCAATTGCATTCCACAATGCTAATTGAGTCAAATGAAAGTCAAACACATTCAACAAAGCTAATTGAGTCAAAAGAAAGTCAAACACATTCAAACAAAGCTTTTTGAATCAAATGAAAGTCAAATGCATTCAACAAAGCCAATTGAGTCAAATGAAAGTTAAACACATTCAACAAATCTAATTGAGTCAAATGAAAGTCAAACACATTCAATTAAAGCTTTTTGATTCAAACGAAAGAAAATGCATTCAACAAAGCTAATTGAGTCAAATGTAAGTCAAACACTTTCAACAAAGCTTTTAGAATGAAATGAAAGTCAAACACATTTAAACAAAGCTTTTTGAATCAAATGAAGGTCAATTGCATTCAACAATACTAATTGAGTCAAATGAAAGTCAAACACTTTCAACAAATCTTTTAGAATCAAGCAAAAGTCAAATACATTCAAACAAAGGTTTTTGAATCAAATGAAAGTCAATTGCATTCCACAATGTTAATTGAGTCAAATGAAAGTCAAACACATTCAACAAAGCTAATTGAGTCAAATGAATGTTAAACACAGTCAAAAAAAGCTTCTTGATTCAAGTGAACGTCAAATGCATTCAACAAAAGAAATTGAGTCAAATGAAAGTCAAACACTTTCAACAAAGCTTTTAGAATCTAATGAAAGTCAAACACATTCAAACAAAGCTTTTTGATTCAAATGAAAGTCAAATGCATTCAACAAAGCTAATTGACTCAAATGAAAATCAAACACTTTCAACAAAGCTTTTAGAATCTAATGAAAGTCAAATACATTAAAACAAAGCTTTTTAAATCAAATGAAAGTCAAATGCATTCAATAAAGCTAATTGAGTCAAATAAAAGTCAAACACTTTTAACAAAGCTTTTAGAATCTAATGAAAGTCAAACACATTAAAACAAAGCTTTTTGAATCAAATGAATGTCAAATGCATTCAACAAAGCTAATTGAGTCAAGTGAAAGTTAAACACATTTAACAAAGCAAATAGAGTCAAAAGATAGTCAAACACATTCAAACAAAGCTTTTTAAATGAAAAGAAAGTCAAACAGATTAAAACAACGCTTTTTGAATCAAATAAAAGTCAAATGCATTCCACAAAGCTAGTTGAGTCAAATGAAAATCAAACAATTTCAACAAAGCTTTTAGAATCTAATGATAGTCAAACACATTAAAACAAAGCTTTTTGAATCAAATGAAAGTCAAATGCTTCAACAAAGCTAATTGAGTCAAATGAAAGTCAAACACTTTCTACAAAGCTTTTAGAATGAACAGAAAGTCAAACACATTCTAACAAAGCTTTTTGAATCAAATGAAAGGAAAATGCATTCAACAAAGCTAATTGAGTCAAATGAAAGTCATACACTTTCAACAAAGCTTTTAGAATCAAATGAAAGTCAAACACATTCAAACAAAGCTTTTTAAATCAAATGGAAGTCTATTGCATTCCACAATACTAATTGAGTCAAATGAAAGTCAAACAGATTCAACGAAGCTAACTGAGTCAAATGAAAATCAAACACATTCAAACAAAGCTTTTTGAATCAAGTGAAAGTAAAATGCATTCAACAAAGCCAATTGAGTCAAATGAAAGTCAAACACATTCAAACAAAGCTTCTTGATTCAAATGAAAGTCAAATGCATTCAACAATGCTAATTGAGTCAAATGAAAGTCAAACACTTTCAACAAAGCTTTTAGAATCAAATGAAAGTCAAACACATTCAAACAAAGCTTTTAGAATCAAATGAAGGTCAATTGCATTCAACAAAGCTAATTGAGTCAAATGAAAGTCAAACACTTTCAACAAAGCTTTTAGAATCAAATAAAAGTCAAATGCATTCAAACAAAGATTTTTGAATCAAATGAAAGTCAATTGCATTCCACAATGTTAATTGAGTCAAATGAAAGTCAAACATATTCAACAAAGCAAATTGAGTCAAATGAAAGTTAAACACATTCAAACAAAGCTTCTTGATTCAAGTGAGAGTAAAATGCATTCAACAAAGCTAATTGAGTCAAATGAAAGTGAAACACTTTCAACAAAGCTTTTAGAATCTAATGAAAGTCAAATACATTAAAACAAAGATTTTTGAATCAAATGAAAGTCAAATGCATTCAACAAAGCTAATTGAGTCAAATAAAATTCAAACATTTTCAACAAAGCTTTTAGAATCAAATGAAAGTAAAACACATTCAAACAAAACTTTTTGAATCAAATAAATGTCAAATGCATTCAACAAAGCTAATTGAGTCAAGTGAAAGTCAAACACATTCAACAAAGCAAATTGAGTCAAAAGATAGTCAAACACATTCAAACAAAGCTTTTTGAATGAAAAGAAAGTCAAACACATTCTAACAAAGCTTTTTGAATCAAATGAAAGGAAAATGCATTCAACAAAGCTAATTGAGTCAAATGAAAGTCATACACTTTCAACAAAGCTTTTAGAATCAAATGAAAGTCAAACACATTCAAACAAAGCTTTTTAAATCAAATGGAAGTCTATTGCATTCCACAATACTAATTGAGTCAAATGAAAGTCAAACAGATTCAACGAAGCTAACTAAGTCAAATGAAAATCAAACACATTCAAACAAAGCTTTTTGAATCAAGTGAAAGTAAAATGCATTCAACAAAGCCAATTGAGTCAAATGAAAGTCAAACACATTCAAACAAAGCTTCTTGATTCAAATGAAAGTCAAATGCATTCAACAAAGCTAATTGAGTCAAATGAAAGTCAAACACTTTCAACAAAGCTTTTAGAATCAAATGAAAGTCAAACACATTCAAACAAAGCTTTTAGAATCAAATGAAGGTCAATTGCATTCAACAAAGCTAATTGAGTCAAATGAAAGTCAAACACTTTCAACAAAGCTTTTAGAATCAAATAAAAGTCAAATGCATTCAAACAAAGATTTTTGAATCAAATGAAAGTCAATTGCATTCCACAATGTTAATTGAGTCAAATGGAAGTCAAACATATTCAACAAAGCAAATTGAGTCAAATGAAAGTTAAACACATTCAAACAAAGCTTCTTGATTCAAGTGAGAGTAAAATGCATTCAACAAAGCTAATTGAGTCAAATGAAAGTGAAACACTTTCAACAAAGCTTTTAGAATCTAATGAAAGTCAAATACATTAAAACAAAGATTTTTGAATCAAATGAAAGTCAAATGTATTCAACAAAGCCAATTGAGTCAAATGAAAGTCAAACACTTTCAACAAAGCTTTTTGAATCAAATGAAAGTCAAATACATTAAACTTAGCTTTTTGATCAAATGAAAGTCTATTGCATTCAACAATGGTAATTGTGTCAAATGAAAGTCAAACACATTCAACAAAGCTAATTGAGTCATATGAAAGTCAAACACATTCAAACAAAGCTTTTTGAATCAAATGAAAGCCAAATGCATTCAACAAAGCTAATTAAGTTAAACGAATGTCAAACACTTTCATCAAAGCTTTTAGAACCAAATGAAAGTCAAACAAATTCAAACAAAGCTTTTTGAATCAAATGAAAATCAAATACATTCAACAAAGCTAATTGAGTCAAATGAAAGTCAAACACTTTCAACAAAGCGTTTAGAATCAAAGGAAAGTCAAATACATTCAAACAAAGCTCTTTGAATCAAATGATAGTCAATTGCATTCCACAATGCTAATTGGGTGAAATGAAAGTCAAACGCATATAACAAAGCTAATTGAGTCTAAAGAAAGTCAAACACATTCAAACAAAGCTTTTTGAGTCAAATGAAAGGCAAATGCATTCAACAAAGCTAACTGAGTCAAATGAAAGTCAAACACTTTCAACAAAGCATTTAGAATCAAATGAAAGTCAAACACATTCAAACAAAGCTTTTTGAATCAAATGAAAATCAAATGAATTCAACAAAGCTAATTGAGTCAAATGAAAGTCAAACACATTCATCAAAGCTTTTAGAATCAAATGAAAGTCAAATACATTCAAACAAAGCTTTTTGAATCAAATGGAAATCAATTGCATTCCACAATGCTAATTGAGTCAAATGAAAGTCAAACACATTCAACGAAGCTAATTGAGTTAAATGAAAGTCAAACACATTCAAACAAAGCTTCTTGATTCAAATGAAAGTCAATTGCATTCAACAAAGCTAATTGAGTCAAATGAAAATCAAACACTTTCAACAAAGCTTTTTCAATCAAATGAAACTCAATTACATTCCACAATGTTAATTGAGTTAAATGAAAGTTAAACACATTCAACAAAGCTAATTAAGTGAAATGAAAGTTAAATACATTCAAACAAAGCTTCTTGATTCAAGTGAAAGCCAAATGCATTCAACAAAGCTAATTGAGTCAAATGAAAGTCAAACACTAACAAAAAAGATTTTAGAATCTAATGAAAGTCAAACACATTATAACAAAGCTTTTTGAATCAAATGAAAGTCAAATGCATTCAACAAAGCTAATTAAGTCAAATGAAAGTCAAACACTTGCAACAAAGCTTTTAGAATCTGATGAAAGTCAAACACATTAAAACAAAGCTTTTTAAATCAAATGAAAGTCAAATGCATTCAACAAAGCTAATTGATTTAAATGAAAGTCAAACACTTTTAACAAAGCTAATTGAGTCAAATGATAGTCAAACACAATCTAACAAAGCTTTTTGATTCAAATGAAAGTCAATTGTATTCAACAAAGCTAATTGAGTCAATTGAAAGTCAAACACTTTCAACAAAGCGTTTAGAATCAAATGAAATTAATTTCATTCCACAATGCTAATTGGTTCAAATTAAAGTCAAACCCATTCAACAAAGCTAATTGAGTCAAAACAAAGTCAAACACATTCAAACAAAGCTTTTTGAATCAAACGAAAGTCAAATGCATTCAACAAAGCTAATTGAGTCAAATCAAAGTCTAACACTTTTAACAAAGCTAATTGAGTCAAATGAAAGTCAAACACAATCAAACAAAGCTTTTTGAATCAAATGTAAGTCCATTGCATTCCACAATGCTAATTAAGTCATATGAAAGTCAAACACATTCAACAAAGCTAATTGAGTCAAAAGAAAGTCAAACACATTCAAACAAAGCTTTTTGAATCAAATGAAAGTAAAATGCATTCAACAAAGCTAATTGAAACAAATGAAAGTCAAACACTTTCAACAAAGCTAATTGAGTCAAAAGAAAGTCAAACCCTTTCAACAAAGCTTTTAGAATCAAATTAAAGTAAAATACATTCAAACAAAGGTTTTTGAATCAAATGAAAGTCAAATGCATTCAACAAAGCTAATTAAGTCAAATGAAAGTCAAACACTTTCAACAAAGCGTTTAGAATCAAATGAAAGTCAATTGCATTCCACAATGCTAATTGGTTCAAATTAAAGTCAAACCCATTCAACAAAGCTAATTGAGTTAAAACAAAGTCAAACACATTCAAACAAAGCTTTTTGAATCAAACGAAAGTCAAATGCATTCAACAAAGCTAATTGAGTCAAATGAAAGTCAAACACATTTAAACAAAGCTTTGAAATTCAAATGAAAGTCAAATGCATTCAACAAAGCTAATTGAGTCAAATGAAAGTCAAACACTTTCAATAAAGCTTTTAGAATCAAATGAAACTCAAACACATTCAAACAAAGCTTTTTGAATCAAATGAATGTCAAATGCATTCAAGAAAGCTAATTGAGTCAATTGAAAGTCAAACACTTCCAACAAAGCTTTTAGAATCAAATGAAAGTCAAACACATTCAGACAAAGCTTTTTGAATCAAATGAATGTCAAATGCATTCAAGAAAGCTAATTGAGTCAAATGAAAGTCAAACACTTCCAACGAAGCTAATTGAGTCAAATGAAAGTCAAACACATTCAAACAAAGCTTTTTGAATCAAATGAAAGTCAAATACATTCAACAAAGCTAATTGAGTCAAATGAAAGTCAAATACATTCAACAAAGCTAATTGAGTCAAATGAAAGTCAAACACTTTCAACAAAGCTAATTTAGTCAAACGAAGGTCAAACACATTTAAACAAAACTTTTTGAATCAAATGAAAGTCAAATACATTCAACAAAGCTAATTGAGTCAAATGAAAGTCAAACACTTTCAACAAAGCTAATTTAGTCAAACGAAGGTCAAACACATTTAAACAAAGCTTTGAGATTCAAATGAAAGTCAAATACTTTCAACAAAGCTAATTGAGTCAAATTAAAGTCAAACACTTTCAACAAAGCTTTTAGAATCAAATGAAAGTCAAAAACATTCAAACAAAGCTTTTTGAATCAAATGAAAGTCAATTACATTCAACAAAGGTAATTGAGTCAAATGAAAGTCATACACTTTCAACAAAGCTTTTTCAATCAAATGAAAGTCAATTACATCCCACAATGTTAATTGAGTTAAATGAAAGTTAAACACATTCAACAAAGCTAATTAAGTCAAATGAAAGTTAAACACATTCAAACAAAGCTTCTTGATTCAAGTGAAAGCCAAATGCATTCAACAAAGCTAATTGAGTCAAATGAAAGTCAAACACTTTCAACAAAGATTTTAGAATCTAATGAAAGTCAAACACATTATAACAAAGCTTTTCGAATCAAATGAAATTCAAATGCATTAAACAAAGCTAATTGAGTCAAATGAAAGTCAAATACTTTCGACAAAGCTTTTAGAATCAAATGAAAGTTAAATACATTAAACTAAGCTTTTTGATCAGATGAAAGTCAATTGCATTCCACAATGCTAATTGAATCAAATGAAATTAAAACACATTCAACAAAGCTAATTGAGTCAAATGAAAGTCAAACACTTTCAACAAAGCTTTTAGAATCAAATGAAAGTCAAATACATTCAAACAAAGCTTTTTGAATCAAATGAAAAGCAATTGCATTCCACAATGCTAATTGAGTCAAATAAAATTCAAACACATTCAACAAAGCTAAGTGAGTCAAAAGAAAATCAAACACATTCAAACAAAGCTTTTTGAATCAAATGAAAGTCAAATGCATTCAACAAAGCCAATTGAGTCAAATGAAAGTTAAACACTTTCAACAAATCTAATTGATTCAAATGAAAGTCAAACACTTTCAACAAAGCTTTTAGAATGAATTGAAAGTCAAACACTTTCAAACAAAGCTTTTTGAATTAAATGAAAGGCAAATGCATTCAACAAAGCTAATTGAGTCAAATGAAAGTCAAACACTTTTAACAAAGCTTTTGGAATCAAATGAAAGTCAAATACATTCAACCAAAGCTTTTTGAATCAAATGGAAGTCAATTTCATTCCAATACACTAATTGAGTCAAATGAAAGTCAAACACATTCAAACAAAGCTTTTTGAATCAAATGAAAGTTAAATGCATTCAATAAAGCTAATTGAGTCAAATGAAAGTCAAACACTTTCAACAAAGCTTTTAGAATCAAATGAAAGTCAAACACATTCAAACAAAGCTTTTTGAATCAAATGAAGGTCAATTCCATTCAACAAAGCTAATTGAGTCAAATGAAAGTCGAACACTTTCATCAAAGCTTTTAGAATCAAATAAAAGTCAAATGCATTAAAACAAAGCTTTTTGAATCAAATGAAAGTCAAATGCATTCAACAAAGCTAATTGAGTCAAATGAAAGTCAAATACTTTCAACAAAGCTTTTAGAATCAAATGAAAGTTAAATACATTCAAACAAAGCTTTTTGAATCAAATGAAAGGCAATCGCATTCCACAATGCTAATTGAGTCAAATAAAATTCAAACACATTCAACAAAGCAAATTGAGTCAAAAGAAAATCAAACACATTCAAACAAAGCTTTTTGAATCAAATGAAAGCCAAATGCATTCAACAAAGCTAATTGAGTCAAATGAATGTCAAACACTTTCAACAAAGCTTTTAGAATCAAATGAAAGTCAAACACATTCAAACAAAGCTTTTTAATCAAATGAAAGTCTATTGCATTCCACAATTCTAATTGAGTCAAATGAAAGTCAAACATATTCAACAAAGCTAATTGAGTCAAATGAAAGTCAAACACATTCAAACAAAGCTTTTTGAATCAAATGAAAGCAAAATGCATTAAACAAAGCTAATTGAGTCAAATGAATGTCAAACACTTTCAACCAAGCTTTTAGAATAAAATGAAAGTAAAACACATTCAAACAAAGGTTTTTGAATCAAATGAAAGTCAAATGCATTCAACAAAGCTAATTGAGTCAAATGAAAGTCAAACACTTTCAACAAAGCGTTTAGAATCAAATGAAAGTCAATTGCATTCCACAATGCTAATTGAGTCAAATGAAAGTCAAACACATTCCACAAATCTTATTGAGTCAAAAGAAAGTCAAACACATTCCAACAAAGCTTTTTGAATCAAATGAAAGTCAAATGCATTTAATAAAGCTAATTGAGTCAAACGAAAGTCAAACACTTTCAACAAAGCTAATTGAGTCAAATGAAGGTCAAACACATTTAAACAAAGCTTTTAGATTCAAATCAAAAGTCAAAAGCATTCAACAAAGCTAATTGAGTCAAATGAAGGTCAAACACATTTAAACAAAGCTTTCAGATTCAAATGAAAGTCAAATGCATTCAACAAAGCTAATTGAGTCAAATGAAAGTCAAACACATTCAACAAATCTTTTAGAATCAAATGAAAGTCAAACACATTCAAACAAAGCTTTTTGAATCAAATGAATGTCAAATGCATTTAACAAAGCTAATTGAGTCAAATGAAAGTCAAACACATTCAAACAAAGCTTTTTGAATCGAATGAATGTCAAATGCATTCAACAAATCTAATTGAGTCAAATGAAAGTCAAACACTTTCAACAAAGCTTTTAGAATCAAATGAAAGTCAAAAACATTCAAACAAAGCTTTTTTGAATCAAATGAATGTCAAATGCATTCAAGAAAGGTAATTGAGTGAAATGAAAGTCAAACACTTTCAACGAAGCTAATTGAGTCAAATGAAAGTCAAACACATTCAAACAAAGATTTTTGAATCAAATGAATGTCAAATGCATTCAAGAAAGCTAATTGAGTCAAATGAAAGTCAAACACATTCAAACAAAGCATTTTGAATCAAATGAAAGTCAAATGCATTCTACAAAGCCAATTGAGTCAAATGAAAGTCAAACACATTCAAACAAAGCTTCTTGATTCAAATGAAAGTAAAATGCATTGAACAAAGCTAATTGAGTCAAATGAAAGTCAAACACTTTCAATAAAGCTTTTAGAATCAAATGAAAGTCAAACACATTCAAACAAAACTTTTTGAATCAAATGAAAGTCAAACACTATCAAACAAAGCTTTTTGAATCAAATGAAAGTCAAATGCATTCAACAAAGCTAATTGAGTCAAATGAAAGTCAAACACTTTCATCAAAGTTTTTAGAATCAAATGAAAGTCAAACACGTTGATACAAAGCTTTTTGAATCAAATAAAACTTAAATGCGTTCAACAAAGCTAATTGAGTCAAATGATAGTCAAACACATTCAACAACGCTTTCTAAATCAAATGAGAGTCAAATGCATTCAACAAAGACAATTGAGTCAAATGAAAGTGAAACACATTCAAACAAAGCTTTTTGAATCAAATGAAAGTCAAATGCATTCAACAAAGATAATTGAGTCAAATGAAAGTCAAACACATTTAAATCAAACTTTTTGAATCAAATGGAAGTCTAATGCATTCAATATATCTTTTTAACTCAAATGAAAGTCAAACACATTCAAACAAAGCTTTTTGAATCTAATGAAAGTCAAATGCATTCAACAAAGCTTTTTGACTCAAATGAAAGTCAAACACATTCAAACAAAGCTCTTTGAATCAAATGAAAGTCAAATTCATTCAACAAAGCTTATTGAGTCAAATGAAAGTCAAATACTTTCAACAAAGCTTTTTGAATCAAATGAATGTAAAATGCAACAACTAGTAAGACGGCTAATTTCTAATAGGAACAATTCAAAAATTTGTTGCCTCAATTTGTTTCTAAATCGATACAAATAAAAAATTAGTTGATAGAATTTGTTGACATATGAAAACAAGACAAAATTTGAGGAAATCTAACAACAACTAGTAAAACAACTTGTATTCAAAAGCAATAAAATAGATATATATTGAATCAACTGAAAGACAAATGCATTCAACAAAGGTAATTGGGTCAAATAAAAGTCAAACACATTCATACAAAGCTTTTTGAATCAAATAAAACTCAAATGCATTCAACCAAGCTAATTGAGTCAAATGAAAGTCAAACACATTAAACAACGCTTTTTGAACCGATTGAAAGTCAAATGCATTCAACAAAGATAATTAAGTCAAATGAAAGTCAAACTCATTCAAACAAAGAGTCTTGAATCAAATAAAGTCAAATGCATTCAACAAAGATTTTTAACTCAAATAAAAGTCAAACACGTTCAAACAAAGCTTTTTAAATCAAATGAAAGTCAAATGTATTCAACAAGGATAATTGAGACAAATGAAAGTCAAACACATTCATACAAAGCTTTTGGAATCAAATGAAAGTCAAATGCATTCAATAAAGGTAATTGAGTCAAATGAAAGTCAAACACTTTCAAACAAAGCTTTTTGAATGAAATCAAAGATGAATGCATTCATCATAGTTAATTAAGTCAAATGAAAGTCAAACACATTCAAACAATGCTTTTTTAATCAAATGAAAGTCAAATACATTCAACAAAGCTAAATTGAGTAAAATGAAAGACAAACTCATTCAACAAAGCTTTTTGAACCAAATGAAAGTCAAACACATTCAAACAGAGCTTTTAAAATCAAGTGAAAGTCAAATGCATTCAACGAAGATAATTGAGTCAAATGAAAGTCAAACACATTCATACAAAGCTTTTTTAATCAAATGAAAGTAAAATGCATTCAACAAAGCTAATTGAGTCAAATAAAAGTCAAACTCATTCAAACAAAGAGTCTTGAATCAAATAAAGTCAAATGCATTCAACAAAGATTTTTAACTCAAATAAAAGTCGAACACGTTCAAACAAAGCTTTTTAAATCAAATGAAAGTCAAATGTATTCAACAAGGATAATTGAGTCAAATGAAAGTCAAACACATTCATACAAAGCTTTTCGAATCAAATGAAAGTCAAATGCATTCAATAAAGGTAATTGAGTCAAATGAAAGTCAAACATTTTCAAACAAAGCTTTTTGAATCAAATCAAAGATAAATGCATTCATCATAGTTAATTAAGTCAAATGAAAGTTAAACACATTCAAACAATGCTTTTTTAATCAAATGCAAGTCAAATGCATTCAATAAAGGTAAATTGAGTAAAATGAAAGACAAACTTATTCAACAAAGCTTTTTGAACCAAATGAAAGTCAAACACATTCAAACAGAGCTTTTAAAATCAAGTGAAAGTCAAATGCATTCAACGAAGATAATTGAGTCAAATGAAAGTCAAACACATTCATACAAAGCTTTTTGAATTAAATGAAAGTGAAATGCAATTAACAAAGCTAATTAAGTTAAATGAAAGTCAAAACACATTCAAACAAAGCTTTTAAAATTAAGTGAAAGTCAAATGCATTCAACGAAGATAATTGAGTCAAATTAAAATAAAAAACATTCAAAAAAAGCTTTTTGAATCAAATGAAAGTCAAATGCATTCAACAAAGCTAATTAAGTCAAATGAAAGTCAAACACATTCAAACAATGCTTTTTGAATCAAACGAAAGTCAAATGCATTCAACAAAGATTATTGACTCAAATGAAAGTCAAACACATTCATACAAAGCTTTTTGAATCAAATGAATGTCAAACACATGCAAACAAAGCATTTTGAATCAAATGAAAGTCAAACGCATTCAACAAAGATAATTGAGTCAAATGAAAGTCAAACACATTCAAACAAAGCTTTTTGAATCAAATTAAATTCAAATACATTTAATAAAGCTTTTTGACTCAAATGAAAGTCAAACACATTCAAATAAAGCTTTTTAAATCAAATGAAAGTCAAATGCATTCAACAAAGTTTATTGAGTTAAATAAAGTATAACACATTCAAACAATGCTTTTTTAATCAAATGAAAGTCAAATGCATTCAACAAATCTAATTGAGTAAAATGAAAGTCAAACTCATTCAACAAAGCTTGTTGAACCAAATGAAAGTCAAACACATTTAAATAAAGGTTTTAAAATCAAATGAAAGTCAAATGCATTCAACAAAGCTAATTGAGTAAAATGAAAATCAAACACATTCAATAAAGCTTTTTGAACCAAATGAAAGTCAAACACAATCAAACAAAGCTTTTTAAATCAAATGAAAGTCAAATGCATTCAACGAAGCTAATTGAGTCAAATGAAAGTCAAACACATTCATACAAAGCTTTTTGAATCAATTGAAAGTCAATTGCATTCAAAAAGGATAATTGAGTCAAATGAAAGTCAAATACATTCAAACAAAGCTTTTTGAATCAAATGAAAGTGAAATGCATTGAACAAAGCTAATTGACTCAAATGAAAGTCAAACACATACAAACAAAGCTTTTTATATTAAACGAAAGTCAAGTGCATTCAACAATGCTTTATAACTCAAATGAAAGTCAACACCTTCAAACAAAGCTTTTTGAATCAAATGAAAGTCAAATGCATTCAACAAACATAATTAAGTAATATGAAAGTCATACACATTCTAACAAAGCTAATTGAGTCAAATGAAAGTCCAACACATTCAATCAAAGCTTTTTGAATCAAATAAAGTCAAATGCATTCAACTATGATTTTTGACTCAAATGAAAGTCAAGCACCTTCAAACAAAGCGTTTTGAATCAAATAAAAGTCAAATGCATTCAATAAAGATAATTGTGTCAAATTAAAGCCAAACACACACATACAAAGCTTTTTGAAACAAATGAAAGTCAAATGCGTTCAACAAAATTAATTGAGTCAAATGAAATTAAAACACATTCAAACAAAGCGTTTTATATCAAATGAAAGTCTAATGCATTCAACAAAGCTAATTGAGTCAATTGAAAGTCAAACACATTCAAACAATACTTTTTGAATCAAATGAAAGTCAAATGCATTCAACAAAGGTAATTGAGTCAAATGAAAGTCAAACACATTCAAACAAAGCTTTTTCAATCAAATGAAAGTGAAACACATTCAAATAAAGCTTTTTGAATTAAATGAAAGTGAAATGCAATTAACAAAGCTAATTGAGTCAAATGAATGATGTGTGTCATAAATGGCACACATTTGACGAGCATTTAGGTCCTTTCTATTCTCTTTTCATAGCATTCATGCTTAATAAGTGCTTAGTTTTATGCTTTGTTGCTTAGTTTTACTTTTCTTCTCTTATTTTGTAACTGTTGTGCATTTCGTTGGTTTTCTAGCCTTTTCTTCTTTATTTGCTCTATTTTCGTGGTTGTAGGTATTGGACGAGGTTCGGGTCGTGATTTTGGTGATCCATTATGGTGGAAGGAGCTTTAGGATCAAGTTCATGGAGTTTGGGAAGCTCAAGATGCAAAGAAGTGGAAGTTCCAAGTCTTGGCTCTTCTCTTGTGCTCCCTTCAAAGGAAGTGTGTGCCCTCAATATTAAGCCTTAGCTACTGCCTACCTTATCCTTCATCACCATCATAAATCATGTGTGCACCCCTTGAGCTTGAAGAGTTGAAGATTCGAAGAAACCCAGCTGAGTGCGGCCGCACGCGCAGAATGTGCGGGCGTACACGAGGGATGTGCGGCCGCACACCATGGTGGTGCGGGCGCACATCATGGTGGTGCGGGCGCACATCCCCTGTTGTGTGGCCGCACCAACGTGGGTCTTTTCCGATCGGATTTCGACGATTTTCTCTCTCTTCTTATACCTATTTGAACCCAATTTTTGTAAGAAGTTTTCATAAAAGAATTAGATCATTTTCTTAGCTTAGTTGAGAGCTTCTCTCTCTAGATTTAGAGGTTAGTTTTAGGAGTAGATTTTAGAGAGAGAAAGTGAAGAATTTCAATGGTGATTGAGAGATTGAAGATCCAATGGTGACAATTGTATTGGAGATCTACTCTATTATCAATGAGCATTTCTAAACTCTATCTCATTTATTGTTTTGTTTAGTATTCATGTTTTGATTGTTTGGTTTTGATTGGATTTTGATGATTCGATGATTGATGTTTGATTAGAGTAATTGTTCTTCTTAGATTGTTAATTGTTGATTTCTTTAATTGTTTGTTGAATTGATGATAATGTTTGAGTAGTTGTTTGGTTAGGGATTTGGTGAAGCTTATGATGTAATGAATTGATGTAAATATGGGATAATTGATGGAGTTGATGATGTGATTAAACTTGGTTGATTGATCTTGTGCATGTGTGTGATTAATTAGAGAGTAGCTAACTTTGATTATTGCACTAGATTGCATTGTAAGTTCACATTGATACGGACCATTGATTTGTGGCTTGCATTTACACGATTGAGGTGTCTTGTGATGTTTCCTAGCTAGAGTTTATCGTAGTTGACGCTAGTTAGACCTCTAGGAGAATAGCTTGACATGCTCTTTTGGTTGCATGATTGATTTTCCCTCACATTGCTTGACTTAGTCGACTTTCCATTCCAATTTGCATCGTTCATTGCCATTATTTGCGGATCCTAATCCCTAGCTCTTATATTTGTTTGGTTTCTTCGTTTAGGTAGTTGTTAGAGTCACCTTTTACCCCTTGTCTTCGACCTAGATTAGGCACATAATTGAAAGCATTTAGACATTACCGTTCCTTTGGGTTCGACCCTTGACTTACCTCTATACTTGTATTTAGGTTTGTTGAGTGTTTATAAATTTTGTTTGGCTTAGGGAGAATTAGGCCAACGACCTAGTTTTCCCCATGTCAATGAATGTCAAACACATTCATACAAAGCTAATTGAGTTAAATGAAAGTCAAATGCAGTCTACAAAGCTAATTGAGTCAAATGAAAGTCAAACACATTCAAACAATGCTTTTTGAATCAAACTAAAGTCAAATGCATTCAACAAAGCTAATTGAGTAAAATGAAAGTCAAACACATTGAAAGAAAGCTTTTTGTATCAAATGAAAGTAAAATGCATTCAACAAAGCTAATTAAGTCAAATGAAAGTCAAACACATTCAAACAATGGTTTTTGAATCAAATGAAAGACAAATGCATTCAAGAAAGATAATTGAGTCTAATGAAAGTAAAACATATTCATACAAAGCTTTTTGAATCAAATGAAAGCCAAATGCATTCAACTAAGCTAATTGAGTCAAATGAAATTCAAACGCATTCAAACGAAGCTTTTTGAATCAAATGAAAGTAAAATGCATTCAACAAAGGTAATTGAGTCAAATAAAAGTCAAACACATTCAACAAAGCTTGTTGAATTAAATGAAAGTTAAATGTAATTAACAAAGCTAATTGAGTCAAATGAAAGTCAAACACATTATACAAAGCTAATTGAGTCAAATGAAAATTTTGTTTTTGCGAGATGTTGTAAGTCGGTAACTTAGCCTCCCATAATTGCTTTAACTCTTCAATAAGAGGGCGCAAGTACACATCGAGATTCCCTTTAGGATTCTTCGGACCTAGAATTATCAAACTTAGAAACATAAAAGGTTTCTTCATGCACAATTCAGGTGGAAGATTATAAGGAGTTAAAATGACGGGCCAACAAGAATATTGCCTTCCTGTCTTTCCAAATGGTGAAAATCCGTCGGTACAAAGACCTAGTCGGAAATTTCTAGGCTCCGCAGGAAAAGAAGGGTACTCTTCATCTAGGTGTTTCCACGCCTCTTCATCACTTGGATGAGACATAAGGCCATGAAATCGAGGATTATCTTTATGCCACCTCATCTGCTCCGCAGTAGATCTTGTTGCATATAATCTTTGTAATCTCGGGCCTACATGAAAGTAAATAAGAGCACTATGAGGAGAATTGTTGCCACTTTCTCTAAGTGTCTTATAACGACTTCCTTTGCAATATAGACATTCTTTGAGATCTTTGTGTTCCTTCCAAAATAGCATAAATCCAGTTGGACATACATGAATCTTTTGGTGCGGAAGTTCTGGCCCTTTAAGCAATGTCTTAGTCTTGTAAAAACTATCTTTCATTATGGAAGCAACGCCATCTATAGCTTTATGTGGAATATTATACTCGGACTTGATGTTTGCCATCCTTGCAGCTGCAGACAATACAGACAACTTGCAGCCATCATACAATGGCTCTTCCGCTGCCTTCAACATGTCAAAGAACTTCTTGTAACTAGCATGTGGCTCTTCTTCAATATTTTCTAAACCACCTTCTAGTCCAAAGGCATCTAATAGTATGTTTCTATATGGGTTCAATGCATCCTCGGTGGATATGGAACTGCTACTTTGGGATTCTCTTTGGAAGTGAAGTTCACCATGAAAAACCCATTGGAAATAGTTAGGGAAAAAACCATGCCTATAGAGATGCTCTTTAATGGTATCAAGATCTTGATAAGGAATATTTCGACACTGTGCACATGGACATTTCATCACACCATCTATCACGACATTCTTTTGTGTGGTAGCAAATGTAATAAATTCATTGACCTTTTCAGCAAAGGTTGGACTAAGGAATTTTCCTTCTAACCGTTTATACATCCATGCTCGACCCTCCCTCATTATATAGCAGTTTCACTAAAAAAATAAATGATACAAAAAGCATAGACAAACTAAGTAAAGCACTTAGAAGAATGACATTCTTTTAGGTCATTTAACTATTTAAGGTCATCAAAATGAAAATTATTGTTACCAATTAACATCATATGAGAAGAAGCGTTCCCATTTTCTACATGCTATTTCTAATGAACTTGAAAAGGCTTGATTCATTTATAATATATGTATTTATAAATTCCTAAGAAAAGAAATCACAAAAAATAAATGTTATAAGGTTTTAAGGTCTTGTAGAACCAAAATCAAGCAAATTCGGCCAAAATGGGAAGAAGCGTTCCTATTTTCTACATGCTCCTTCTAATGAACTTATAAAGGCTTGAATCATGTCAAATATATGTATTTGTAACTTCCTAAGAAAATAAATAACAAAGAGAAAGCAATTAATAAGGTTTTAAGGTCTGATAGAACCGAAATCAAGCAAATTCAGGCAAAATGAAAAGAAGCGTTCTCATTTTCTACATGCACTTTCAAATGAACTTGAAAAGGCATGAGTCATGTCAAATATATGTATTTTTAACTTCCTAACAAAAGAAATCACAAAAACAATGGATTTTATAAGGTTTAAAGGTCTTGTAGAACCAAAATCAACCAAATTCGGCCCAAATGGGAAGAAGTGTTCCCATTTTCTACATGCTCTTTCTAATGAACTATAAAGCCTTGAATCATGTTACATATATGTATTAGTAACTCCCTAAGCATAGAAATCACTAAGACAAAGCAAGTTATAAGGTTTTAAGGTCCGGTAGAACCGAAATCAAGCGAATTTGGGCAAAATGAGAAGAAGCGTTCCCATTTTCTACATGCTCTTTCTAATGAAATTGAAAAGGCTTGATTTATGTCAAATATATGTATTCATAACTTCCTAAAAAAAGAAATCACAAAAAAAGGATGTTATAAGGTTTTAAGGTCTTGTAGTACCAAAATCAAGCATATTCGGGCAAAATAGTAAGAAGTATTCCCATTTTCTACATACTATTTCTAATGAACTTATAAATGCTTGAATCATGTCAAATATATGGATTTATAACTGCCTAAGAATAGAAATACAAAAAAAAACCAAGTTATAAGGTTTTATGGTCTTATAGAAGCGAATCAAGCAAATTCGAGCAACATGGGAAGAAGCATTCCCATTTTCGACATGCTTTTTCTAATGAACATGAAAAGGCCTGAGTCATGTCAAATATACGTATTTATAACTTCATAACAAAATGAATCACAAAAAAAAAGGATGTTATAAGGTTTTAAGGTCTTGTAGAACCAAAATCAAGCATTTTCGGGCAAAATGCTAAGAAGCGTACCCATTTTCTACATGCTCTTTCTAATAAACTTATAAATGCTTAAGTCATGTCAAATATATTTTTTTGTAAATTCCTAAGCATAGAAATCACAAAAAATAGAGCAAGTTATAAGTTTTTAGAGTCTGGTAGAACCGAAATCAAGCAAATTAAGGCAAAATGAGAAGAAGCGTTCTCATTTTCTACATGCACTTACTAATGAACTTGAATAGGCTTGAGTCATGTCAAATATATGTATTTATAACTTCCTAACAAAAGAAATCTCAAAAACAATGGATTTATAAGGTTTAAAGGTCTTGTAGAACCGAAATCAACCGAATTCGAGCAAAATGAGAAGAAGCGTTCCCATTTTCTACATGCTCTTTCTAATGAACTTGAAAAGGCTTTATTTATGTCAAATATATGAATTCATAACTTCCTAAAAAAAGAAATCACAAAAAAAGGATGTTATAAGAATTTAAGGTCTTGTAGTACCAAAATCAAGCATATTCGGGCAAAATAGTAAGAAGCATTCCCATTTTCTACATACACTTTCTAATGAACATATAAATGCTTGAATCATGTTAAATATATGAATTTATAACTGCCTAAGAATAGAAATAAAAAAAAGCAAGTTATAAGGTTTTATGGTCTTGTGGAACCGAATCAAGCAAATTTGAGCAACATGGGAAGAAGCATTCCCATTTTCGACATGCTCTTTCTAATGAACATGAAAAGGCTTGAATCATGTCAAATATATGTATTTATAACTTCATAACAAAATGAATCACAAAAAAAAAAGGATGTTATAGGGTATTAAGGTCTTGTAGAACCAAAATCAAGCATTTTCGGGAAAAATGGTAAGAAGCGTACCCATTTTCTACATGCTCTTTCTAAAAAACTTATAAATGCTTGAGTCATGTCAAATATATTTTTTATAAATTCCTAAGCATAGAAATCACAAAAAAAAAGCAAGTTATAAGGTTTTAAGGTCTGGTAGAACCGAAATCAAGCAAATTAAGGCAAAATGAGAAGCGTTCCTATTTTCAACACACTCTTTCTAATGAACTTGAAAAGGTTTGATTCATGTCTAATATATGTATTTATAACTTCCTAAGAAAAGAATCACAAAAAAAGTATGTTATAGGGTTTTAAGGTGTTGTAGAACCAAAATCAAGCAAATTCGGCCAAAATGGGAAGAAGCGTTCCCGTTTTCTATATGCTCCTTCTAATGAAATTATAAAGGCTTGAATCATATAAGATATATGTATTTTTAACTGCCTAAGCAAATAAATAACAAAAATAAAACAATTTATAAGGTTTTAAGGTCTGGTAGAATCCGAATCAAGCAAAATCAGGGAAAATGAGAAGAAGCGTTCCCATTTTCTATACGTTCATCCTAATGAACTTGAAAAGGATTGATTCACTTAAAAAATATGTATTCATAACTGTGTAAGAAAATAAATCACAAAAACAAAGCATGTATTAAGGTTTTAAGGTCTTGTAGAACCAAAATCAAGCAAATTCGGGCAAAATAGTAAGAAGCATTCCCAAATTCTACATGCTCTTTCTAATGAACTTATAATTGTTTGAATCATGTGAAATATATGTATTTATAAATGCATAAGCATAGAAATCACAAAAAGAAAGCAAGTTATAAGGTTTTAAGGTCTTGTAGAACTGAAATCAAGCAAATTCGGACAAACTAGTAAGAAGCATTCCCTTTTTCTACATGCTTTTTTTAATAAACTTGAAAAGGCTTGATTCATGTCAAATATATGAATTTATAATTCCTAACAAAATAAATCACAAAAAAAAGCAAGTTATAAGGTTTTAAGGTCTTGTAGAACCAAAATCAAGCAAATTCGGGCAAAATAATAAAGAAGCCTTTCCATTTTCTACATGCTCTTTCTAATGAACTTATAAATTCTTGAATCATATAAAATATATGTATTTATAATTTTCTAAGCAAGTAAATCACAAAAAAAATCATGTTATAAGGTTTTAAGGTGTTGTGGAGCCTAAATCAAGCAAATTTGGGCAAAATGGGAAAAAACGTACCCATTTTCCACATGCTCTTTCTAATGACCTTTAAAAGGCTTGATTCATGTCAAATACATGTATTTATAGCTGCATAACCAAAGAAATGACAATAACCAAAGCAAGTTATAAGGTTTTAAGGTTTTGTAGAACCAAAATCAAGCAAATTCAGGCAAAGTAGAAAGAAGCATTCTCATTTTCTACATGCTCTTTCTAATGAACTACAAAAAACTTGAATAATGTTAAATATATGTATTTATAATTCCTAATCACAGATATAACAAAAATAAAGCAAGTTATAAGGTTTTAAGGACTGGTAGAACCGAAACCAAGCAAATTCGAGCAAAATAGGAAAAAGCACCCATTTTTTACATGCTCTTTCTAATGAACTTGAAAAGGCTTTATTCATGTCAAATATATGTATTTATAATTTCCTAACAAAAGAAATCACAAAAACAAAAGATGTTATAAGGTTTTAAGGTCTTGTAGAACCAAAATCAACCAAATTCGGCCCAAATGGTAAAAAGCGTTCCCATTTTCTACATGCTCTTTCTAATGAACTTATAAAGGCTTGAATTATGTCAAATATATGTATTATTAACTGCCTAATCATAGAAATCACTAAGACAAAGCAAGGTATAAGGTTTTAAGGTATAGTAGAACCGAAATCAAGCAAATTCGGGCAAAATGAGAATAAGCGTTCCCATTTTCTACATGCTCTTTCGAACTTGAAAAGGCTTGATTCATGTCAAATGTATGTATTTATAACTTCCTAAGAAAAGAAATCACAAAAACAAAGCATTTTATAAGGTTTTAAGGTCTTGTAGAACCAAAATCAAGCAAATCGGTCCAAATGGGAAGAAGCGTTCCCATTTTCTACATGCTCTTTCTAATGAACTGATAAAGGCTTGAATAATGTCAAATATATGTATTTGTAACTGACTAAGCATAGAAATCACTAAGACCAAGCAAGTTATAAGGTTTTAAGGTCTGGTAGAACCGAAATCAAGCAAATTCGGGCAAAATGAGAAGAAGCGTTCCCATTTTCTACATGCTCTTTCTAATGAACCTGAAAAGGCTTGATTCATGTAAAATATATGTATTTAAAACTTCCTAAGAAAATAAATCACAAAAATAACGCATGTCATAAGGTTTTAAGGTCTTGTAGAGCCAAAATTAAGCAAATACGGCCAAAATGGGAAGAAGCATTCCCATTTTTTACATGCTCTTTCTAATGAATTTAAAAAGGCTTGAGTAATGTCAAATATATGTAGTTATAACTGCCTCACAAAAAAAATCACAAAAAGAAATCAATTCATAAGGTTATAAGGTCTTGTAGAACCAAAATCAAGCAAATTCGTGCAAAATAGTAAGAAGCATTCCCATTTTCTACATGCTCTTTCTAATGAAATTATAAATTCTTGAATCATGTCAAATATACATATTTATAACTGCCTAAGCAAATAAATAACAAAGAAAAAGCAAGTTATATGGTTTTAAGGTCTTGTAGAACCAAAATCAAGCAAATTCGGGCAAAATGGAAAGAAACGTTCCCATTTTCTGCATGCTCTTTCTAAAGAGCCTATAAATGCTTGGATATTTTCTGCATGCTCTTTCTAATGAGCCTATAAATTCTTGGATCATGTCAAATATATGTATTTATAACTCCACTAAAAAATAAATAACAAATACAAATCAAGTTATGAGGTTTTAAGGTCTTGTAGAACCAAAATCAATCAAATTTGGGTAAAATTGTAAGAAGCATTCCCAAATTCTACATGCTCTTTCTTATGAACTTATAATTGTTTGAATCATGTGAAATATATGTATTTATAAATGAACAAGCATAGAAATCGCAAAAACTAAGCAATTTATAAGGTTTTAAGGTCTTGTAGAACTGAAATCAATCAAATTCGGGCAAAATAGTAAGAAGCATTCCCTTTTTCTACATGCTCTTTTTAATAAACTTGAAAAAGATTGATTTATGTCAAATATATGTATTTATAACTTCCTAACAATGTAAATCACAAAAACAAAGCAAGATATAAGATTTTAAGGTCTAGTAGAATAAAAATCATGCAAATTCGGGCAAAATAGTAAGAAGCTTTTCCATTTTCTACATGCTCTTTCTAATGAATTTATAAATTCTTGAATCATATAAAATATATGTATTTATAATTTTCTAAGCAAATAAATCACAAAAAAAAAGCAAGTTATAAGATTTTAAGGTGTTGTAGAGCCTAAATCAAGCAAATTTGGGCAAAATGGGAAAAAGCGTACCCATTTTCCACATGCTCTTTCTAATGAACTTGAAAAGGCTTGATTCATGTCAAATATATGTATTTATAACTTCCTAACCAAAGCAAATTATAAGGTTTTAAGGTTTTGTAGAACCAAAATCAAGCAAATTCAGGCAAAATAGAAAGAAGCATTCTCATTTTCTACATGCTCTTTCTAATGAACTACAAAAAACTTGAATAATGTTAAATATATGTATTTATAATTCCTAATCATAGAAATAACAAAAACAAAGCAAGTTATAAGATTTTAAGGACTGGTAGAACCGAAATCAAACAAATTCGAGCAAAATAGGAAGAAGCACCCATATTTTACATGCTTTTTCTAATGAACTTGAAAAGGCTTGATTCATGTCAAATATATTTATAACTTACTAAAAAAAAAATCACAAAAACAAAGGATGTTATAAGGTTTTAAGGTCTTGTAGAACCAAAATCAACCAAATTCGGCCTAAATGATAAAAAGCGTTCCCATTTCCTGCTTTCATCTTTCTAATGAAATTATAAAGGCTTGAATGATGTCAAATATATGTATTAGTAACTGGCTAAGCATAGAAATCACTAAGACAAAGCAAGGTATAAGGTTTTAAGGTCTATTAGAACAGAAATCAAGCGAATTCGGCCATAATGGGAAGAAGCGTTCCCATTTTCTACATGCTCTTTCTAATGAACTTAAAAAGGCTTGATTTATGTCAAACATATGTATTTATAACTTCCAAAGAAAAGAAATCACAAAAACATAGCATGTTATAAGGTTTTAAGGTCTTGTAGAACCAAAATCAAGCAAATTCGGCCATAATAGTAAGAAGCATTCCCATTTTATACATGCTCTTTCTAATGAACTTATAAAATAATATATATTATTTTATCGCCTTCGTTTTATTGCTAAAAGTGATTGAACGATTATTAATTCCTTCTAATATTTCTTTTGTATAGAACAAGATGACTTGTTTTCGTTTTTATTTATTAAAACATATTATGTAAATTACTACAATGACTCTTAATAAATTAGCAACAATTTATAACACAACTTTCTTCTAATGGCAACAAATTAAAATGTGATGTCATTTTAGCAAGAAATAGTAAAACAAGTGTCCCTAATAGCAACAACTAGAAATTTTGTTGCCAAACGTTTTGTAAAATGGCATTGCTAAATGACAACAAATAAAAAATCTGTTGTCATCTAGCAACAACAACGAGACGGCTAATTTCTAATAGGAACAACTCAAAAATTTAGTGCCTCAATTTTGATTCTAAATCGCTACAAATAAAAAATTAGTTGTCAGAATTTGTTGATATATGGAAACGAGACAAAATTGATGAAATTTAGCAACAACTAGTAAGACAACTTGTTTTCAATAGCAACAAAAAAGAGATATATTGAATCAAATGAAAGTCAAATGCATTCAACAAAGGTAATTGGGTCAAATGAAAGTCAAACACATTGATACAAAGCTTTTTTAATCAAGTAAAACTTAATTACATTCAACAAAGCTAATTGAGTCAAATGAAAGTCAAACACATTCAACAACGCTTTTTAAATCAAATGAAAGTCAAATGCATTCAACAAAGACAATTGAGTCAAATGAAAGTCAAACACATTCAAACAAAGCTTTTTGAATTAAATGAAAGTCAAATGCATTCAACAAAGGTAATGGGTCAAATGAAAGTCAAACACATTGATACAAAGGTTTTTGAATCAAATAAAACTTAAATGCATTCAACAAAGCTAATTAAGTCAAATGATAGTCAAACACATTCAACAACGCTTTCTAAATCAAATGAAAGTCAAATGCATTCAACAAAGACAATTGAGTCAAATGAAAGTCAAACACATTCAAACAAAGCTTTTTGAATCAAATGAAAGTCAAATGCATTCAACAAAGATAATTTAGTCAAATGAAAGTCAAACACATTTAAACCAAGATTTTTGAATCAAATGGAAGTCTGATGCATTCAACATATCTTTTTAACTCAAATGAAAGTCAAACACATTCAAACAAAGCTTTTTGAATCTAATGAAAGTCAAATGCATTCAACGAAGCTTTTTGACTCAAATGAAAGTCAAACACATTCAAACAAAGCTCTTTGAATCAAATGAAAGTCAAATACTTTCAACAAAGCTTTTTGAATCAAATGAATGTAAAATGTAACAACTAGTAAGACGGCTAATTTCTAATAGGAACAATTCAAAAATTTGTTGCCTCAATTTGTTTCTAAATCGATACAAATAAAAAATTAGTTGATAGAATTTGTTGACATATGAAAACAAGACAAAATTTGAGGAAATCTAGCAATAACTAGTAAAACAACTTGTATTCAAAAGCAACAAAATAGAGATATACTGAATCAAATGAAAGACAAATGCATTCAACAAAGGTAATTGAGTCAAATAAAAGTCAAACACATTCATACAAAGCTTTTTGAATCAAATAAAACTCAAATGCATTCAACCAAGCTATTTGAACCAAATGAAAGTCAAACACATTAAACAACGCTTTTTGAACCAAATGAAAGTCAAATGCATTCAACAAAGATAATTAAGTCAAATGAAAGTCAAACTCATTCAAACAAAGGTTCTTGAATCAAATAAAGTCAAATGCATTCAACAAAGATTTTTAACTCAAATACAAGTCAAACACATTAAAACAAAGCTTTTTAAATCAAATGAAAGTCAAATGTATTCAACAAGGATAATTGAGTCAAATGAAAGTCAAACACATTCATACAAAGCTTTTGGAATCAAATGAAAGTCAAATGCATTCAATAAAGGTAATTGAGTCAAATGAAAGTCAAACACTTTCAAACAAAGTTTTTTGAATCAAATCAAAGATAAATGCATTCCTTATAGTTAATTAAGTCAAATGAAAGTCAAACACATTCAAACAATGCTTTTTTAATCAAATGAAAGTCAAATGCATTCAACAAAGCAAAATTGCGTAAAATGAAAGACAAACTCATTCAACAAAGCTTTTTGAACCAAATGAAAGTCAAACACATTCAAACGGAGCTTTTAAAATCAAGTGAAAGTCAAATGCATTCAACGAAGATAATTGAGTCAAATGAAAGTCAAACACATTCATACAAAGCTTTTTTAATCAAATGAAAGTAAAATGCATTCAACAAAGCTAATTGAGTCAAATAAAAGTAAAACACATTCAAACAAAGCTTTTTGAATTATATGAAAGTGAAATGCAATTAACAAAGCTAATTGAGTCAAATGAAAGTCAAAACACATTTAAACAAAGGTTTTAAAATCAAATGAAAGTCAAACGCATTCAACAAAGTTTATTGAGTTAAATAAAGTCTAACACATTCAAACAATGCTTTTTTAATCAAATGAAAGTCAAATGCATTCAACAAATCTAATTGAGTAAAATGAAAGTCAAACTGATTCAACAAAGCTTGTTGAACCAAATGAAAGTCAAACACATTTAAACAAAGGTTTTAAAATCAAATGAAAGTCAAATGCATTCAAAAAAGCTAATTGAGTAAAATGAAAATCAAACACATTCAACAAAGCTTTTTGAACCAAATGAAAGTCAAACACAATCAAACAAAGCTTTTTAAATCAAATGAAAGTCAAATGCATTCATTGAAGCTAATTGAGTCAAATGAAAGTCAAACACATTCATACAAAGCTTTTTGAATCAATTGAAAGTCAATTGCATTCAAAAAGGATAATTGAGTCAAATGAAAGTCAAACACATTCAAACAAAGCTTTTTGAATCAAATGAAAGTCAAATGCATTGAACAAAGCTAATTGACTCTAATGAAAGTCAAACACATACAAACAAAGCTTTTTATATTATACGAAAGTCAAGTGCATTCAACAATGTTTTATAACTCAAATGAAAGTCAACACCTTTAAACAAAGCTTTTTGAATCAAATGAAAGTCAAATGCATTCAACAAACATAATTAAGTAATATGAAAGTCATACACATTCTAATAAAGCTAATTGAGTCAAATGAAAGTCCAACACATTCAATCAAAGCTTTTTGAATCAAACAAAAGTCAAATGCATTCAACCATGATTTTTGACTCAAATGAAAGTCAAGCACCTTCAAACAAAGCGTTTTGAATCAAATGAAAGTCAAATGCATTCAATAAAGATAATTGTATCAAATTAAAGTCAAACACACACATACAAAACCTTTTGAATCAAATGAAAGTCAAATGCGTTCAACAAAAATATTTGAGTCAAAAGAAATTAAAACACATTCAAACAAAGCGTTTTATATCAAATGAAAGTCTAATGCATTCAACAAAGCTAATTGAGTCAATTGAAAGTCAAACACATTCAAACAATACTTTTTGAATCAAATGAAAGTCAAATGCATTCAACAAAGGTAATTGAGTCAAATGAAAGTCAAACACATTCAAACAAAGCTTTTTCAATCAAATGAAAGTGAAACACATTCAAACAAAGCTTTTTGAATTAAATGAAAGTGAAATGCAATTAACAAAGCTTATTGAGTCAAATGAATGTCAAACACATTCATACAAAGCTAATTGAGTTAAATGAAAGTCAAAGGCAGTCTACAAAGCTAATTGAGTCAAATGAAAGTCAAACACATTCAAACAATGCTTTTTGAATCAAACTAAAGTCAAATGCATTCAACAAAGCTAATTGAGTAAAATGAAAGTCAAACACATTGAAAGAAAGCTTTTTGTATCAAATGAAAGTAAAATGCATTCAACAAAGCTAATTGAGTCAAATGAAAGTCAAACACATTCAAACATTGGTTTTTGAATCAAATGAAAGACAAATGCATTCAAGAAAGATAATTGAGTCTAATGAAAGTAAAACATATTCAAACAAAGCTTTTTGAATCAAATAAAAGTCAAATGCATTCAACTAAGCTAATTGAGTCAAATGAAATTCAAACGCATTCAAACGAAGCTTTTTGAATCAAATGAAAGTAAAATGCATTCAACAAAGGTAATTGAGTCAAATAAAAGTCAAACACATTCAACAAAGCTTGTTGAATTAAATGAAAGTTAAATGTAATTAACAAAGCTAATTGAGTCAAATGAAAATTTTGTTTTTGCGAGATGTTGTAAGTCGGTAACCCAGCCTCCCATAATTGCTTTAACTCTTCAATAAGAGGGCGCAAGTACACATCGAGATTCCCTTTAGGATTCTTCGGACCTGGAATTATCAAACTTAGAAACATAAAAGGTTTCTTCATGCACAATTCAGGTGGAAGATTATAAGGAGTTAAAATGACGGGCCAACAAGAATATTGCCTTCCTGTCTTTCCAAATGGTGAAAATCCGTCGGTACAAAGACCTAGTCGGACATTTCTAAGCTCCGCAGCAAAAGAAGGGTACTCTTCATCTAGGTGTTTCCACGCCTCTTCATCACTTGGATGAGACATAAGGCCATGAACTCGAGGATTATCTTTATGCCACCTCATCTGCTCCGCAGTAGATCTTGTTGCATATAATCTTTGTAATCTCGGGCCTACAGTAAAGTAAATAAGAGCACTATGAGGAGAATTGTTGCCACTTTCTCTAAGTGTCTTATAACGACTTCCTTTGCAATATAGACATTCTTTGAGATCATTGTGTTCCTTCCAAAATAGCATAAATCCATTTGGACATACATGAATCTTTTGGTGCGGAAGTTCTGGCCCTTTAAGCAATGTCTTAGTCTTGTAAAAACTATCTTTCATTATGGAAGCAACACCATCTATAGCTTTATGCGGAATATTATACTCGGACTTGATGTTTGCCATCCTTGCAGTTGCAGACAATACAGACAACTTGTAGCCATCATACAGTGGGTCTTCCGCTGCCTTCAACATGTCAAAGAACTTCTTGTAACTAGCATGTGGCTCTTCTTCAATATTTTCTAAACCACCTTCTAGTCCAAAGGCATCTAATACCATGTTTCTATATGGGTTCAATGCATCCACGGTGGATATGGAACTGCTACTTTGGGATTCTCTTTGGAAGTGCAGTTCACCATGAATAACCCATTGGAAATAGTTAGGCAAAAAACCATGCCTATAGAGATGCTCCATAATGGTATCAAGATCTTGATAAGGAATATTTCGACACTGTGCACATGGACATTTCATCACACCATCTATCACGACATTCTCTTGTGTGGTAGCAAATGTAATAAATTCATTGACCTTTTCAGCAAAGGTTGGACTAAGGAATTTTCCTTCTAACCGTTTATACATCCATGCTCGATCCTCCCTCATTATATAGCAGTTTCACTAAAAAATAAATGATACAAAAAGCATAGACAAACTAAGTAAAGCACTTAGAAGAATGACATTCTTTTAGGTCATTTAACTATTTAAGGTCATCAAAATGAAAATTATTGTTACCAATTAACATCATATGAGAAGAAGCGTTCCCATTTTCTACACGCTATTTCTAATGAACTTGAAAAGGCTTGATTCATTTCTAATATATGTATTTATAAATTCCTAAGAAAAGAAATCACAAAAAATGCATTTTATAAAGTTTTAAGGTCTTGTAGAACCAAAATCAAGCAAATTCGGCCAAAATGGGAAGAAGCGTTCCTATTTTCTACATGCTCCTTCTAATGAACTTATAAAGGCTTGAATCATGTCAAATATATGTATTTGTAACTTCCTAAGAAAATAAATAACAAAGAGAAAGCAGTTAATAAGGTTTTAAGGTCTGATAGAACCGAAATCAAGCAAATTCAGGCAAAATGAGAAGAAGCGTTCTCATTTTCAACATGTACGTTCTAATGAACTTGAAAAGGCTTGAGTCATGTCAAATATATGTATTTATAACTTCCTAAAAAAAGAAATCACAAAAACAATGGATTTTATAAGGTCTAAAGGTCTTTTAGAACCAAAATCAACCAAATTCGGCCCAAATGGGAAGAAGCATTCCCATTTTCTACATGCTCTTTCTATTAAACTTATAAAGGCAATCATGTTACATATATGTATTAGTAACTCCCTTAGCATAGAAATCAGTAAGACAAAGCAAGTTATAAGGTTTTAAGGTCCGGTAGAACCGAAATCAAGCGAATTCGGGCAAAATGAGAAGAAGCGTTCCCATTTTCTACATGCTCTTTCTAATGAACTTGAAAAGGCTTGATTTATGTCAAATATATGTATTCCTAACTTCCTAAAAAAATAAATCACAAAAAAGGATGTTTTAAGGTTTTAAGGTCTTGTAGTACCAAAATCAAGCATATTCGGGCAAAATAGTAAGAAGCATTCCATTTTCTACATACTATTTCTAATAAACTTATAAATACTTGAATCATGTCAAATGTATAGATTTATAGCTGCCTAAGAATAGAAAAAAAAAAAGCAAGTTATAAGGTTTTATGGTCTTGTAGTACCGAATCAAGCAAATTCGAGCAACATGGGAAGAAGCATTCCCATTTTCGACATGCTCTTTCTAATGAACATGAAAAGGCCTGAGTCATGTCAAATATATGTATTAATAGCTTCATAACAAAATGAATCAAAAAAAAGGATGTTATAAGGTTTTAAGGTCTTGTAGAACCAAAATCAAGAATTTTCGGGAAAAATAGTAAGAAGCGTACCCATTTTCTACAAGCTCTTTCTAATAAACTTATAAATGCTTGAGTGATGGGAAGGAGAACGGTAGGTCGTTGGGCTACCACCCCACCCTATCAAACAAAATTTGTAACTTAACAAACCCCTATTTAGCGTAGTGGTAAGTCAAGGTCGAACCCAAGGGAATGGAGATCAAATGCATGATGCCTAAATCAAGCTATTTCGAAGTCAAGAAGGGGTTTGAGGTAGAACTAAGGCTAAACTAGGTGATGCAAAAGCTTATATGAAATCAATCTAAAACACTAGGGCAATGGATCCACATGCAATCGTAATGGAAACGGTAATTTGGGAGGTTAAACCGACTAAGTCATGTGATATGAAGGAAAATCATCATGTATCCAAAAGAGCATACTAAGATGGTTCACCTAGAGGTCTAACTAGCGTCAACTACGCTAAACACTACCTAGGGAACGTCACAAAGCACCTCAATCGTGAAATCGCAAGTTTACTAATCAATGGTCCGTATCATAGCAAGCTTACAATGCAATCTAGTGTATTAATCAAAGATGGACAAACCTCAATTAATCACACACATGCACATGAAATATCAACCAAATTTAATCATATCATCAACTCTATCAATTATCCCCAAATTACACTAATCCATCATTCATACATGCTTCACCATTTCCCTAGCTAGGAAACTACTCACTAGCCATAGGAATTAAGATCAAAACTACAACAATCATCAATTTCATCATCAACATAATTGAAATCAAAGATTAAACCAACAATCAATCAAAATCAATCAAAATTCAATCAATAACCAAATCAATCATCAATAACATGGAAAAACTAATGAAATCAACTAAAATCAAACTTGTATTGAAATTAAGAAGAAGATCCTTACAAAACTTTGATCTAAAGATCAAATACAATGAGGAATCCTTGAGCAATCACCAAAAATCATGAGTTTCTCTCTCTAAAGTTCTTGAGTTTCTCTCTCTAAAATTCTCCCAAAAACTAACTATCAAATTCAATCTAAAACTAACTTCCTAAAAATAGGTAGAAATAACTATATATACAAAGAGGAGGTCGGTAATGAAGCCCAAAAATAGACCCTCGTAAGTGCGGGCGCTCGGAGGAGAGAGAATGGCGCGCACGGGACACACCCAGACTGGTGCGCCCGCACGCACCTGGTTTGCGGCTGCACACGACCAATGTTCGGCCGCACACTCACTTGGTGCGCCCGCACCTGGCTGGGTGTTTCCCCCTTCTTCTCTTTGTCCTAGCTCAAGTGGTGCACACATCCAGGATGATGATGATGGAGGACAAAGTAGGCAGGAACTTTCTTGAATTTCTTGAAGAGTATAAGCCATGAGGGAGGCATAAACAAAGCCTTGAAGCTTGCCCCTTGGATCCACCTTTGACTTGGAGCTTCTTGTACCTTCTTTAGGCATAAAAACAATGAAAACTCGTAGAGAGGAAGCTCGGGAATTCTTGGACAATCAATTACCACCTACAAACAAAAGATAAAAAGCAAGTAAAAGAGAAAAATAACAAGTAAACTAAAAAAAAGCATGAAATAGAGAAACTAACTACAAAAAGCATAAAATGAAGAAAACAAGAATAAAACTAAGGAAAACTAAAGAAAAGAGAGATAAAAAGAAATAAAAATCATCCAAAAAGGAACTAAATGAGTGCCAAAAATGTCACTCATCAAATTCCCCCAAGCTAAACTTTTGCTCGTCCTCGAGCAAAACAAAGCAAGAAAAAGAGAAGATGAAAATTTTATTGAAAACGAAAAAGAAAGACTCAAGATAAGAATATACACTAAAACTCATTGTCGTAGGAATCACGGTTGTTTTTAGCTATAACAAGCCCTTTAAACCCCAAAGTCGCCTATGAGGACGAGTGAGGTCTCGTAAGGGTATCCTAAGAGTTTGACCCATAACTCTCCACCAAACATCAATGAGGCAAACCATAAAATTTAAAGAAAGAAAATGAAAATAAAAACAAACCTTTGAGAAATGAATCAACATAAAGACTATAATGCAAGTGAATGACAATCTTTCTCAAGTAGTTAAGGTATGCACGTTTCAAGATATCCAAGGTTGATTGAAACATAGGGTATGCTAGTGTAGACACCCATTTGTGTCTCCCCAAAACCAAACCCAGTGATGAATGCCTTGTGCGTCGTGTTATAATCGAATTAGGTGAAGGTGATTCGAAAGTCAAGTGTCGCGGTTTAGTTTTAATTAATTTCTTTTCTCTCTGTTTTTGAAAATGGCTTTATTTATTTGAAAACGTCCAATTCAGTTTATTTTGGTCCATGATAAGGGTCCAATAATGGTATAGTTGGATGGGGCTTGAAAAGACCTTTCCAACGATATATTATAAGCCCAATTCCGATGAATAATGAGGAAGTTATGGCCAAAATACTAAACTGGGCCCAAACCGGATTTTACCTACGACCCAATGATCATGAGGAGGGTCCAAAGGTTTAATCCTATTCCTAAACTAATTAGGATTGATTAGAATCTTTTATAAGTTTCTAAAATATCTTAATTATCCTTTTTTGAAAAGATAAGATCATAGAATTTGATTTAAATATAAACTTTCCTATTTTAAAACTTTCCTAATTCTATTCGGATTTAAAGATGTTCAGAGATAGTCAAATATTATTTTCGTGCCTCATATTTTTTATCCAAATTTTATATGGTTGGATAGATCTTGAAATTATCTTTCCAATGATATATTATAATAATAAATCCGAGCTATAACGAAAAAGATATTAAAGATATACGAAACTCTATCCAAAACTGACACCCTTTCACTATTTCGTCCATTTTTTTTATCTACAAAAGATTTTAATCTGATTCCAATTGCATTAGAAAGTAGACTTCAAGAGCTTTCCAACGACATATTATATGACTTATTTGGACTTCTAGATCAAAAGATATGATAGAAACAAAATCCGCAAAAATTGTTTCTGTCGCCAAACGACAGGTTTGTCGCCGCGCGACAGACTCTGTCGCCTGGCGACAAGATAAATATGTGGCGACAAGGTCGGTTTGATTAGCGACAGAGTGGAGTTTTATTCCTTATAAAATTCTATGATTTTCCGGACTTTTTCCTTATAAATAGGGTCCGAACCTCTGTTTTTATTCATCAACTTTCATCATCAATTCTCATTCACTCTTACTTAATTCTTAATTCTTTCTCCCTCTCTTTCCAAACTACCTTTTTACAAACACAATTCCGCATTCACAAGATCTTGAATCTCCTATCCAAGTTCGAAGTTGCCTTCGCCCTAGATGTGCAAGGTTTGATATTTTCTGAGGGTTTGGTCCAAAACTAGTCAAAACTTTATTTTATTTGATTTCAATTTAATTCTTTAATTATTCTTTATTATTTTCATTGAAGTTTACTAACTTGTGTATTTTGTTATTAGAAAGAGGTACGAGGCTTCAAAGTATGTAATCTTATTACTCTCTTTCAATGTAGAAAGCATGTTTATTAATGTTTAATTCCTAGTATCATGTTAGGATGCTTTTTATGCTTTCTAGTATCATGTTAGGATGTTTTTTATGCTTTCTAGTATCATGTTTAGGGTGCCTTTATTCTTTCTAATAACATGTTAGTACCATGTTAGGTTAAAGCTTTGATCTTAATTGTTTAGTGACATGCTAGGATTTGTTATTAATCTTGTTAGTATCATGCCTTGGATCTTGCTATTATTATCAAGCTTTATTATGCCTTATCATGCTATTATCATCGTTATTGTTGTTATGATTATTATTGCTTTATTATTTATGTTGCTTGATATTATATATTATTGTTATTGCTTGATCACGCCTTTTATGCAGGTTTAAAGGGAATTTGTACTTGAAATCACGCTTAATAAGATAATTGATAATTTGGTTTAGGCTAATGTGATTTTAATTCAAGTGATCGCCAATAATAGTATTATTTGTGCATTAATATTCAACCAACATAGATAAACAGGGTAGGTTTAATATAATGTTTGTATGTTATTCGAAAAGCGCACATGAATACGAGCAGAACAAAGTAGAGGCCTATTTTATAGGGCGGGTTCTTTCTTTTGTAGATTGGATTCGTACCCTCATCCCCGGACCCTGTTTGGTTCAAGACCTTATGGAGTAGTTGATGGTCCTTTTGGATTGTCTTTTGGGTACAAGTTCCTTAAAACTTGTTGGCGACTCTTTTTGCTCTTTGTCTTTCCCTTTGGAACGCCACCATACTTTAGTGTATGATCACAGTGGGGTTCAAGTTTGGGGTTATCATGATGCTTGAAATCTTCCCTACAGTTTTTGGCGACTCCACTGGGGAGGATTTCTATTTATATTCCTGAAATTTATTTAATTTTGGCAATTATTTAGAATGAGCGGATGAGACTCGAAAAATTCTAAGTATTTCATGTGCGTGATTTGATTAACATTATTGTCATATGCATTAAAAGGTCCTCATGGGAGCACCCCACGAGTCAATCCATAGGAATTTTACACGTAGGAAATTTGGGAAATATCTTTCATGACTAGAATCGAAAAGGTAATACGAAAACTAGAAAATTCGAAGAACACAGAAACTTGCCAAGGCATGTAGGAACTAGCGTCTAGAAAGCAGGGCTTGTCGCCCGTAAAAAGTTTCTGTCGCCTGGCGACAGGGACTTTTTTGCGGCGACAGTCCCTGTTGTCTGGCGCCAAGTTCTTCCAATACTAAGCCAGGGTTCTGTCTTCTTGCTTTGACCTTTTCTTGTGTTATTGGCTCGATTTTGCTTATTGATTGAATCGTTTTCTCACTTTTCTGAAACCCATATGTGTTCTACATATGGATATAACCCTCTGGGGGTTCCTTGCTTCGCCTGCCCAATGGAGTATCCCACTATTTTGTGCAAAGCTCAGATTTGGGGACGTGTATGTCTTGGAATCTATCCAACCATGGCGTCGAGTCCGGTCTCCTACCGCACTCGCAGAATCTTGTCCATTCGCTCCAACCCTCTTGGCAGGCTTGTGTGCAATGCAT
Organism: Chenopodium formosanum; assembly: GCA_024500155.1. Taxonomy (NCBI): domain Eukaryota; kingdom Viridiplantae; phylum Streptophyta; class Magnoliopsida; order Caryophyllales; family Amaranthaceae; genus Chenopodium; species Chenopodium formosanum. The sequence goes on from CM044861.1 coordinate 24,086,087, forward strand.
GTGGATTCTTAACCATGGACCTTTTTGACTTAACCCATATCCTCGAACTTTAGAGAACTAGAACCATGGTTAGGTTGCAAACTCATCTTGTGACTATGTGAACTATGTGTACCTCTTGCTTGAATATATTATATATGTGCTAACCGTTTGTTTGACTTGTGTTAAAGACTAAATAAACTAACCAATGACTAAAGGACTTTGTTTAATTAATAAATTAATTAATTTGAACTAATAAAATTCCCTTAAGTCAAGTCATAGTTACTTTAAGTCAACCCGGATTTTTATTCCCGTATACTGCACATGCGTCAACTTGTTTTGGTCATAGCCGGAGTTCTAGGAAGAACCACGAGTCGTACAACCTATGGATCTGTAGCCCCGAGTTTTATCTTTAATTTGGCGTTGGTTTCGTCCCAATCAGAGTCACAGATTAAAAGTTATGACTAAAATACCACAGCCTGTCCAGTTTAATGCACATACGTGAAGTCTTAATTTAGTCTTTACTTGAGTCTAGTCACATAGTCTAGCCACATGGTCATGACACAAGTCTTAACATGTCACCTACACTCATTAGTCTTAGCACACACTTTGTATATGTCACCATAACCATGTCTTAGGTTCATGCATGAGTCGTTTTTCCGTCATTTGAGTTAGGGTCCATTCTATTCCTAATTCTTCCATATTTCTTCATCTACATCTTTTTCCTACTCTCCACTCACTTTCTTCCATATTTCTCCATCTACATCTTCTTCCTACTCTCCACATACTTTCTCTACATATTATTCCCTTCATTCTTTCATGATCTCTTCCCATCTATGCATGTTGAATCAATTTGAGTCATGTGATTGACAATAATAAAAAAAGTAATGATGAGACAAAATACAAGGCAAGCTTCTCACTAAGATTTCATGCTTTTTTCTTCTTTTTTTTTCAAACCTTTCCCCCATAAGTCTAGCATAGGCACCCTTTGTCTACCTTAGATTTATTACATAGATTTTTTATTTTGTTCCCCTTTAATATAATGAGCATTTTAATTTCTTGCATATGATCATCGCATTGCATTGCATAATTCAAAAAAAAAAAAAAATTAAAAAAAATAATAAAAAAATCAAGGTCGAATTAAGCACAAGGTATATCAATGATGGGAGGCACCCCTTGTAGCCATATCATATCTCTCACCCTTTAAATATATAATCCTTTTCTTGATAAACCACTTTGAGCCTCGTCTAACGATAGACCTTTCTTTTTTCAACCCAAATTTACCTAACCTTGGGATGGGATGGTGTGTAACTTATGCAATTTACAAATATGAAAACTTGAGTGATCTCAAAAGAATAAAATGAAAATAAGTAAATGAATAAAAGTAAATGATCACAGTGGGGTTCAAGTTTGGGGTTATCATGATGCTTGAAATATTCCCTACAGCTAGGCATAGGAACTAGTTGTCACAATTCACTTTCATCCCAAACAATCTTACCGCGTTCTTCCCACTAGTCTCAAATCTCCCCTTAGTGAGTGTCCCAATGATTCCTCGAAGGAACCGGAAAAGAATTATTTTAAGGCTACTCGACAATCTTGACTATGTATCCCCTTTCCTTAGGCAATGACCCATGATGCCCTCCCCCGAATAGTGACTCAACTATCTACGTCGAAAGGTCTTTCCCCAAGGTTGTAACGTAAGGCATAAAGGGTGAAGGTAGGCTAAAATTTAAAAATTTGGTGATTTTCCTAAAAAGTGAAGCAAAAGGGTGATCAATCCTTAACACCACAATCAAGAAATTACTAAACAAAAACAATACCCTCAAGCTTACTTGAAGCTATACTCACAAAAATATATACAAAAAGCGTACACGCTTCTCCCCCAAGCTAAAATGGAGCATTGTCCTCAATGCATAGTAGGAGAAAAGAATAAATCAAAATATTTTTGAATATTTCACTTTTCATTTTTTTTTTTTGTGTTTTTATATTGTAATTGCAAAGTCCTTGCCTTTTGCTAAATTCGGACGGCTTTTCCTAAATGCAAATTATTAGTCCATGCCTTTTGAGAAGTAGGACGGCTCTTCCAAATATATTTGCCATTATTCACAAAAAGGATGAAATCACAAACTTGCTTTCATAAAAACCAAAATTCCAACTTAACCACCACAAACTTCATCTCAAATGATCATATTGCTACACAAAAATCAAGAAAAGTAGAAAATGAAACAAAAGGTCAAATAACTAAAGATGTGGCTTGAAAAGAAGGGATAAGGCTCAAATGGTTGCAAGAAGGCAAATGTAAACCCAAAAATAAAGAAAATAACAACATATAGAAAAAATGAAAAATACCACCCCGAAAAATGTTCCTTTGTCCTTCCTAGATAGTTCGGTCTCGTGTTTGAGAATCATACATCAAGCTTTATTAGATTAGGTTCGCATAGTCAAGGATGTAGCAAAAACTCACTAGTGGTGCCAAATCAACTATAGGAAGCAACTACCAACATACCACAAACAAGTAGAATCCGGCTTCATGATCCTCCTAGTTCAAACCAACTACCCTAGCATACACTATCCTAGAGTCAACCGAACATAATCTCAAACCGTGCATACCTTTACAACCTAGGAAGAAAGTCACGCAAAAGACAAGTCGAATGTACAAGGTTCATCCCATAAGAAAAGAAATGAAAAACAATGCCTCAAAATCTCATCAAAAATAAGAAGAAAATTAAAGGAAAGTAAGAGAAAAAGGTAAAATAAAAGAGAGTAAAAGAAAAGGAACGGAGACATAGAAAAGGAAAACATAGGAGAAAAGCATGCAAAGGACTAGAAAGCATGTTAAACACATAAAATTCCCAATCGACAAACAAGTGATCGATAGACAACAAAGTCACCGATCCCAAACACATTACGTGTTAACAAGCATCCATCCTCGAACCATTCAACTTCTCCTAAACTAATCCTATCCTATGCAACCAAGGAAAATAAAGAGAAAATAAGAAAGGTCTCACCGGGATTCCAAGCTTAGCAAAAATAAGTGAAGCGATTATAAACCACCTCGTAGCATGCCATATCCATAAGCTCTTGAAGGAACCAAGTGAGAGAAAGAAATAAAAGAAACGATGAACAAAGAAAATGGTTAGTAACTTCAAAACAAATAAAAGAAAACAACAAATAAAAAGAAAATAAACTAAGCAAGAAGTATATACAACTAAAGGAAAGAAAAGCTAAACTAACCAAAGAAAAGAAAGAATAAAAGAAATAAAGTCTAGACTAACTAAAGAACTACTCTAAACTACAAGATTTGGATTTAAGGGATTTGGATTAAGGGATTTGGATATAAGGGATCATCAACAACAACATGCCAAGCAAAACATCGCCACAAACAACAAACATCCAAGCAAATGGGGCAAACAAGCTAGCTACAAGGAAAGTAGCCTAGAGATCAAGAAAATGAGGAAACCAAAAAGAGGAATGAAAATAAACATGCAAGCAACTAAGATATGTATACAACAACAAAATGGTCACCGAGCAAGTTATTAGTTCCCCCAAGCTAGATAGAAAATACATCTCAACATCCCGGTCAAAACAAAGCAAGCATCAAAAATATAAGGGATGGAGGTAAAAAGCATGAGAAGCTAAAGGGAACTAATAACTACTACCATCACCACCACCACTCCCACTTGGCCCGGCCCCATCGGGGTCTCTGTTGCGCTCGGGGTCATCGAAGGGATGAGGGTAAGGCTCCCATCCTCCGGTGTACCCCTCGGGCCACCCATAATCCCCCTTGAAAAGGTCTTGTTGCCAAGGAGCTAGAGGGGTGAAGTTATCGGGCAAAGTGAGTTCAAAGGGGTGGTTGGGATGGACATGGGGGTAGTTAGGGTCCCTCCTATAGTCACTACCACCCGGAGCCTTGTAATCATAGTTACCATGCTCGTCCGGGTAATAGTGACGCTCGGTGTCGGGGTTAGAAGGCCCCGACCAATAAGGATGCCCAAACGAAGGTAGAGGACTGTGTTGGGGCGGGAAGTACGGATAGTTAACCGGGGGAGTAATGTTCCCACGGTTAACTTCCTCCTCATAAATTTGTTGTTGTTGTATAAACATACCTTGTTGCATCTCTTGAATACCTCTTATTTGGTCATAGATGGCCCCAAAGTCTTGATCGTACATGCCATCCACGTGGATTTTCAATCCACACATTTGCTCACTAAGAGCCCTCAAATCTGCATTGGCGAAAGCATGTTGCCCTTGCTCTTGCTCTTGCTCTTGCTCTTGAGGAGCTTGTTGTTGTGGAGAATAATGTTGTTGTTGTTCTTGATCTTGTTGTTCTTCTTCATCATCTTCTTCCTCATCCTCCTCGGAGTCAAAGTTGGGATGCCGGAAGGACTTGGGAACATGCCACACATTGTTGGCAATCCTAGCCAAAGAAGTCAAGCTAGGGTTAGGCAAGTAGCACCAATGCTCGTTGCCACGAAGCCACTCATATCTCCCTTCACTAAAGCCCTTGGAGATAAATTGGATTTGACCCAATTGTTGCATATCGAGGTAGATAGAAGCTGCATCCCCGATCTCCTTACAAAATGGGAGATAATCATTGAGGCGAAGGCGAGTCAATAGCCTAGTTACCATACCCCCATATGGGATCTCTCCCGTCCTCCTTTTGCGAAGTTCCAAGCAATATTGGGCAAAGATATAGCCCAAGTTCAACCGGCCCACATACTCCGGGCGAGTAGACAACCAAAGGACCTTGAGCTCCAATTTACTCAACTTCCCCATTTCTTGCTTGGGGAACAAAACATAGCCCAAAAGTCGGTGTACAACCCTAAGGCAAGGTTGGTACACCTCTGAGATCTTAGCCCTGTTGGTGATAAACTCATTACCACCGGAGATGTCTTCCCACCATGAGTTTTGATCATACTCCGGGAAGATGAAGTGTTCAACGTTGACAATATCCCCATGGGGATCAAAATCCAAAGCGGCGTTGAACTCTTCCAAAGATTGGTCAAAGATGTGGTTGAACAATTGGAAACGCACCCTATATACCCCTCCTACGGGTACAAGCTCTAAGGTAGCCAAGAACTCCAAAGTAGGCTCCTTATAGGTGCGGTAGGCATCGGTGATGAAAGAACCCAATCTGAGATTTAAAAGCAACGACCGCACATCATTATCAATACCCAACTTCAGCATATCGGGTTGGAAGTAGTGGCGGGTTTGTTTTAGGATTCTTTCATCTTTCAGGTTTTGGTAGAAGGTCTTTTGTTTATCGGTGAAGTTTTTCTTTTTGGGAAGAGAGGTTGGGGGTCGTGTTTGAGTGGAGGAAGGGTTGGAAGTACTAGGCCTAGAAGATGTACTAGGCCTAGAGGAAGTACTTGGGCGAGGAGGTTCATCGATGCTAACATCGGTTTTCCGCTTCTTGGTGAGTTTCTTGAGGTATTTAGACATTTTGAGAGGCTAAGAAGATCACCAACAACCAACAAGTAGCAAAACCAATGAACCAAGAACACCACACCCAAATTCACCACTTACTACCAAAATCACCAAACTCCAAATTCACAATTCTTTTCAATCAAACCAATTCCAAACCAATCAACAATACCAATGCATGATCCAAGAAAAACTCCTTTTCAACAATCCAAGAGCAACCACAAGACCAATACCAAAATCACCATATACTACCAATGTTCCAAAAATTCAACTCACAAGATTTCAACCAAAAATGATGAGAATCACTACAAAATCAACAAACAACACAATGTTATGCAAAATCAATCAACAAACATCACCAAATCACAACCAAAATCAAGATCAAGCATAAAAAATCACAAAATCAATACTACACTATTCATGCTCATACAAATTTGTAATCCATGCAAATTTATGATATAAATGGCAAAATTAAAGCAAGGATTAGTGATTATACCATAAAAGAAGCAAGATTAACCAATTTGAGCAAGCAATTTGAACTCCTAACAAAATCCCCAATTTCCGGCCACCAAGAGTAGGAGAGAGAGTGAGTGAAATTTGGGTCAACTTGTAAGGAATTTGTAGTGTAATAAGGTTTGTAAGTGATTTTGAGTGAAAATGGAGTGATTTTAGTGAGGATTTGAGTGATTTTTGATGGTGAATAAGGGAGGAAGAGGTGCGCACAAGAGGGTTTTGAAAGGGGAAGCCGTGAGGTTGAAGATGAAGGAAATGTTGAAATGAAGGGAAGAAAAAGGAGGAAGAAGGATATAGTGCACGTCCAGCAGCGTGCGGCCGCACAGAACTGGTGTGCGCCCGCACACGCGATCTGTGCGCCCGCACCAGCCTCGTGTGCGGCCGCACACCCCTGTGCGTCTCCCTTCCTTCTTTTTTCTCGAAAAATTGATACTTACTGCCTATTTTGGTGCGCACATGAATCATGATGGTGATGAGGAACAACATAGGCAGTAGCTAAAATCATTTTCAAACCCCTCAAAGTTGAAAATTCATGTGCACACCACAAAAATTCACTAAGTATCAATTTCCTCCAACATTTAAAACATGAATTTCCTATCTTACCTCTCTAAAATTCTTACCCTTTTACCTCAAATTTCGACTAGAATCGAACAAAATATGATTTGTGCCATGAACACCTTCTATTCATCATGCATACTTGTTGAATTCCAATCCCGCAAAAGGACATCCTAAAAATCCAAATAAGTAGAAAAGTAAAAGAAAAGACAAAGTAATAAAATAAACAAAATTGAGAAAATTCAAAAATCAAAGAGAAAGGTTAGAAACTCCGGGTTGCCTCCCAGGAAGCGCTTGCTTATGGTCCTAAGCTCGACCCTTCCTCCTAATCATGGAGGATCAAAGAACACCACCTTCTTCAAGGTGGTCGATAGAGCAAAATCTTCTTCAACTTTGAGCAACTTCTCATCGTTGCTTAATGAAACTTTCACAAAATTCTTTTCAAATTCTTCTTTTTCATTTCTCAACTTCTTCCTTTTCCTTGCTTTCTTCGAGTCACGGGCCTTTTTCTTCGGCTTGACTTCAACATCTTTAGTCATGGAAGCTTTCTCTTCATCTTGAGGATTAAGCTTGAACCAATTTGGAAACTCAATTTCTTTCTCATCCCTTGGCTTTTGAATCACAAATTCCTCTTCACTAACATCATTAAGACTTCCACAAACATCATCAACAATCTCAAAAACATTGTTAGTAGAAGAATCAATCATGAACATACCATCAATGGAACGAGAAAGACTAGCACATGCGATATCTTGCACACAAGATAGGGATTCATGCATTGGTTTCAACTTAAAACTCTCTTCTAATTTTCCACACCTCAAAGTGATTTGACCTCCTTTGACATCTATTAAAGCTCCCGAGGTAGCTAAGAAAGGCCTCCCTAAAATGATTGGAATATGTTCATCCTCCTCAATCTCTAAAACAACAAAATCCACGGGAAAGACAAACTCTCCAATCCTTAAAGGAACATCATCAATTCTTCCCTTAGGAAGCTCAATAGATCGATCGGCCAATTGAAGTGTTATATTAGATGGTTGAAGCTCACCTAGATCAAGCCTTTTGAAGACCGAAAAGGGCATAATACTCACACTAGCCCCTAGATCACACAATGCATTTTCAAAAACCATTTTCTTAATTTGACAAGGGATTGAAAAATTCCCCGGATCTTCCATCTTCTTCGGGAATTCACCATGGATAAGAGCACTCAAGCACTTCCCTCCTTCCACCGAATCATGAACATCCTTAAGAACTTCAAGGAACTTCCCAAATTGCTCATCCATTTTGAATCTCAAGTATTATTGGGGATATGGTAGATCGGGAAATCTCTCTACCTCACTCATCTTTTCAACAACACACTCTTCTCTTTTGTCAACCTCACAATAGATTTCCTTAGACTCAACCCTCTCCACTTCATTCTCCATAGCACCACTCTCATCTCTTAGCACCACTCTCAAATTAAAGTCAAATGCATTCAACAAAGCTTTTTGACTCAAATGAAAGTCAAACATATTCTAACAAAGCTTTTTGAATCAAATGAAAGTGAAATACATTCAATAAACATAATTGACTCAAATGATAATCAAACACATTCATACAAAGCTTTTTGAATCAAATGAAAGTCAAACGCATTCAACAAAGATAATTGAGTCAAATGAAAGTCAAACACAATCAAAAATCCTTTTTGAATCAAATGAAAGTAAAATGCATTCAACAAAGATAATTTAGTCAAATGAAAGTTAAACACATTCATACGAAGCTTTTTGAATCAAATGAATGTCAAACACATTTAAACAAAGCTTCTGAACCAAATAAAATTTAAATGCATTTAACAATGACATTTAAGTCAAATGAAAGTAAAACACATTCAAACAAAGCTTTTTGAGTTAAATGAAAGTCAAATGCATTCAACAAAGCTTTTTGACTAAAGTGAAAGTCAAACACATTCAAACAAAGCTTTATAAATCAAATTAAAGTAAAATCCATTTATCAAAGATAATTGTGTCAAATGAAAGTCAAACACATTCAAACAAAGCTTTATAAATTAAATGAAAGTCAAATGCATTCAATAAAGATATTTGAGTTAAATGAAAGTCAAACTTATTCATACCAAGCTTTTTAGTCAAATGCATTCAACAAAGCTCTTTGACTCTAATGAAAGTCCAATAAATTCAAACAAAGCTTTATGAATCAAATGAAAGTCAAATGCATTCAATAAAGATAATTAAGTCAAATGAAAGTCAAACACATTAATACAAAGCTTTTTTAATCAATTAAAAGTCGAATGGATTCAACAAAGATAACTGAGTGATATAAAAGTCAAACACATTCAAACAAAGCTTTTTGAATCAAATGAAAGTCAAATGCATTCAACAAAGCTAATTAAGTTAAATGAAAGTCAAACACATTCAAACAAAGTTTTTTGAATCAAATGAAAGTAAAATGCATTCAACAAAGCTAATTGAGTCAAATGAAAGTCAAACATTCAACAACGCTTTTTAAATTAAATGAAAGTCAAATGCATTCAACAAAGCTAATTGAGTCAAATGAAAGTCAAACACACTCAAACAAAACTTTTTGAATAAAATGAAAGTGAAATGCAATTAACAAAGCTAATTGAATTAAGTGAAAGTCAAACACATTCAAACAAAGCTTTTCGAATTAAATGAAAGTTAAATGCAACTAACAAAGCTAATTGAGTCAAATGAAAATCAAACACATTCATACAAAGCTAATTGAGTTAAATGAAAGTCAAATGTATTCTACAAAGCTAATTGAGTAAAATGAAAGACAAACCCATTCAAATAAACCTTTTTGAATCAAAGGAAAGTCAAGTGTATTTAACAAAGATATTTGAGTCAAATGAAAGTCAAACACATTCATACAAAGCTTTTTAATCAAATGAATATCAAACACATTCAACAAACCTTTTTAAATTTAATGAAAGTGAAATGCAATTCACAAATCTAATTGAGTAAAATGAAAGACAAACACATTTATAAAAAGCTAATTGAGTCAAAAGAAAGTCAAATGCATTCAACAAAGATAATTGAGCCAAATGAAAGTCAAACACATTCATACAAAGCTTTTTGAATCAAAAGAAAGTCAAACGCATTCAACAAAGATGATTGCTTCAAATGAAAGTCAAACACATTCAAACAAAGCTTTTTGAATCAAATCAAAGTAAAATGCATTCATCAATACCATTTATATGAAATGAAAGTCAAACACATTCAAACAAAGCTTTTATAATCACATGAAAGTTAAATGCATTCAACAAAGATAATTGAGTCAAATGAAAGTCAAATACATTAAAACAAAGTTTTTTGAGTCAAATTAAATTCGAATGCATTTAACAAAGCTTTTTTACTCTAATGAAAGTTAAATATATTCAAACAAAGATTTTTGAATCAAATGAAAGTCAAATGCATTCAATAAAGATAATTGACTCAAATAAAAGTCAAACACATTCATTCAAAGCTTTTTTAATTAAATGAAAGTCAAAAGCATTCAACAAAGATAATTGGGTCAAATGAAAGTCAAACACATTCAAACAAAGATTTTTGAATCAAATGAATGTCAACTGCATTCAAAAAAGATAGTTGAGTGAAATGACAGTCAAACACATTAAAACAGAGCTTTTTGAGTCAAATGAAAGTTATATGCATTCAACAAAACTTTTTGACTCAAATGAAAGTTAAACATATTCAAACAAAGCTTTTTGAATCAAATGAAAGTCAAATGCATTCAATAAAGATAATTGACTCAAATGAAAATCAAACACATTAAAAAAAAGCTTTTTGAATCAAATTAAAGTCAAATGCATTCAACAAAGCTTTTTAACTCAAATGAAAGTTAAACATATTCAAACAAAGCTTTTTGAATCTAATGAAAGTCAAATGCATTCAATAAAGATAATTGAACGAAATGAAAGTCAAACACATTCAAACAAAGCTTTTTGAATCAAATGAAAGTCAAATGCATTCAACAAAGATATTTAAGTCAAAGGAAAGTCAAACACATTCATACAAAGTTTGAAGGATCTAATGAAAGTCAAATGCATAAAACAATGATAATTGAGCGAAATGAAAGTCAAACACCTTTAAACAAAGCTTTTTGAAAATCAAATGCATTCAACAAAGATAATTGAGTCAAATTAAAGTCAAACACATTCAAACAAAGCTTTTTGAATAAAAAGAAAGTCAAATGCATTTAACAAAGATAATTGAGTCAAATGAAAGTCAAACGTATTCAAACAAAGCTTTTGAATCAAATGAAAGTCAATTGCATTCAATAAAGATAATTGACTTTAATGAAAGTCAAACACATTCATACAAAGCTTTTTGAATTAAATGAAAGTCAAACGCATTCAACAAAGATAATTGAGTCAAATGAAAGTCAAACACACTCTAACAAAGCTTTTTGAATCAAATGAAAGTCAAATGCATTTAACAAAGCTAATTAAGTCAAATGAAAGTCAAACACATTCTAAAAAAGCTTTTTGAATCAAATGAAAGTAAAATGCATTCAACAAAGTTATTTGAGTCAAATAAACGTTAAATACATTCAAACAAATCGTTTTGAATTAAATGAAAATGAAATGCAATTAACAAAGCTAATTGAGTCAAACGAAATTTTATCATATTTTTACAAAGCTTTTTGAATCAAGAGAAAGTCAAATACATTCAACAAAGATAATTGAGTTAAATGAAAGTTAAACACATTCAAACAAAGCTTTTTGAATCAAATGAAAGTCAAATGCATTTAACAAACCTTTTTGACTCAAATAAAAGTCAAACACATTTAAACAAAGCTTTTTGAATCAAATGAGAGTCAAATGCATTCAATAAAAATAATTGAGTCAAATGAAACTAAAACACATTCAAACAAAGCGTTTTATATCAAATGAAAGTCTAATGCATTCAACAAAGCTAATTGAGTCAATTGAAAGTCAAACACATTCAAACAATACTTTTTGAATCAAATGAAAGTCAAATGCATTCAACAAAGGTAATTGAGTCAAATGAAAGTCAAACACATTCAAACAAAGCTTTTTCAATCAAATGAAAGTGAAACACATTCAAACAAAGCTTTTTTAATTAAATGAAAGTGAAATGCAATTAACAAAGCTAATTGAGTCAAATGAATGTCAAACACATTCATAAAAAGCTAATTGAGTTAAATGAAAGTCAAATGCAGTCTACAAAGCTAATTGAGTCAAATGAAAGTCAAACACATTCAAACAATGCTTTTTGAATCAAACTAAAGTCAAATGCATTCAACAAAGCTAACCGAGTAAATTGAAAGTCAAACACATTGAAAGAAAGCTTTTTGTATCAAATGAAAGTAAAATGCATTCAACAAAGCTAATTTAGTCAAATGAAAGTCAAACACATTCAAACTTTGGTTTTTGAATCAAATGAAAGACAAATGCATTCAAGAAAAATAATTAAGTCTAATGAAAGTAAAACATATTCATACAAAGCTTTTTGAATCAAATGAAAGTCAAATGCATTCAACTAAGCTAATTGAGTCAAATGAAATTCTAACGCATTCGAACGAAGCTTTTTGAATCAAATGAAAGTAAAATGCATTCAACAAAGGTAATTGAGTCAAATAAAAGTCAAACACATTCAACAAAGCTTGTTGAATTAAATGAAAGTTAAATGTAATTAACAAAGCTAATTGAGTCAAATGAAAGTCAAACGCATTATACAAAGCTAATTGAGTCAAATGAAAATTTCGTTTTTGCGAGATGTTGTAAGTCGGTAACCGAGCCTCCCATAATTGCTTTAACTCTTCAATAAGAGGTCGCAAGTACACATCGAGATTCCCTTTAGGATTCTTCGGACCTGGAATTATCAAACTTAGAAACATAAAAGGTTTCTTCATGCACAATTCAGGTGGAAGATTATAAGGAGTTAAAATGACGGGCCAACAAGAATATTGCCTTCCTGTCTTTCCAAATGGTGAAAATCCGTCGGTACAAAGACCTAGTCGGACATTTCTAGGCTCCGCAGCAAAAGAAGGGTACTCTTCATCTAGGTGTTTCCACGCCTCTTCATCACTTGGATGAGACATAAGCCCATGAACTCGAGGATTATCTTTATGCCACCTCATCTGCTCCGTAGTAGATCTTGTTGCATATAATCTTTGTAATCTCGGGCCTACAGGAAAGTAAATAAGAGCACTATGAGGAGAATTGTTGCCACTTTCTCTAAGTGTCTTATGACGACTTCCTTTGCAATATAGACATTCTTTGAGATCTTTGTGTTCCTTCCAAAATAGCATACATACATTTGGACATACATGAATCTTTTGGTGCGGAAGTTCTGGCCCTTCAAGCAATTTCTTAGTCTTGTAAAAACTATCTTTCATTAAGGAAGCAACACCATCTATAGCTTTATGTGGAATATTATACTCGGACTTGATGTTTGCCATCCTTACAGCTGCAGACAATACAGACAACTTGCACCCATCATACAATGGCTCTTCCGCAGCCTTCAACATGTCAAAGAACTTCTTGTAACTAGCATGTGGCTCTTCTTCAATATTTTCTAAACCACCTTCTAGTCCAAAGGCATCTAATACCATGTTTCTATATGGGTTCAATGCATCCTCGGTGGATATGGAACTGCTACTTTGGGATTCTCTTTGAAAGTGCAGTTCACCATGAAAAACCCATTAGAAATAGTTAGGCAAACAACCATGCCTATAGAAATGCTCCTTAATGGTATCAAGATCTTGATAAGGAATATTTCGACACTGTGCACATGGACATTTCATCACACCATCTATCACGACATTCTCTTGTGTGGTAGCAAATGTAATAAATTCATTGACCTTTTCAGCAAAGGTTGGACTAAGGAATTTTCCTTCTAACCGTTTATACATCCATGCTCGATCCTTTCTCATTATATAGCAGTTTCCCTAAAAAAATAAATGATACAAAAAGCATAGACAAACTAAGTAAAGCACTTAGAAGAATGACATTCTTTTAGGTCATTTAACTATTTAAGGTCATCAAAATGAAAATTATTGTTACCAATTAACATCATGTGAGAAGAAGCGTTCCCATTTTCTACACGCTATTTCTAATGAACTTGAAAAGGCTTGATTCGTTTCTAATATATGTATTTATAAATTCCTAAGAAAAGAAATCACAAAAAATAAATGTTATAAGGTTTTAAGGTCTTGTAGAACCAAAATCAAGCAAATTCGGCCAAAATGGGAAGAAGCGTTCCCAATTTCTATATGCTCTTTCTAATGAACTTGAAAAGGCTTGATTCATGTCAAATATATGTATTTATAACTTCCTAAGAAAAGAAATCACAAAAACAAATCATTTTATAAGGTTTTAAGGTCTTGTAGAACCAAAATCAAGCAAACTCGGTCCAAATGGGAAGAAGCGTTCCCATTTTCTACATGCTCTTTCTAATGAACTGATAAAGGCTTGAATAATGTCAAATATATGTATTTGTAACTGACTAAGCATAGAAATCACTAAGACCAAGCAAGTTATAAGGTTTTAAGGTCTGGTAGAACCGAAATCAAGCAAATTCGGGCAAAATGAGAAGAAGCGTTCCCATTTTCTACATGCTCTTTCTAATGAACTTGAAAAGGCTTGATTCATGTAAAATATATGTATTTACAACTTCCTAAGAAAATAAATCACAAAAATAACGCATGTCATAAGGTTTTAAGGTCTTGTAGAGCCAAAATTAAGCAATTACGGCCAAAATGGGAAGAAGCATTCCCATTTTTTACATGCTCTTTCTAATGAATTTGAAAAGGCTTGAGTAATGTCAAATATATGTAGTTATAACTGCCTCACAAAAAAAATCACAAAAAGAAATCAATTCATAAGGTTATAAGGTCTTGTAGAACCAAAATCAAGCAAATTCGTGCAAAATAGTAAGAAGCATTCCCATTTTCTACATGCTCTTTCTAATGAAATTATAAATTCTTGAATCATGTCAAATATACATATTTATAACTGCCTAAGCAAATAAATAACAAAGAAAAAGCAAGTTATAGGGTTTTAAGGTCTTGTAGAACCAAAATCATGCAAATTCGGGCAAAATAGTAAGAAACCTTTCCATTTTCTACATGCTCTTTCTAATGAATTTATAAATTCTTGAATCATATAAAATATATGTATTTATAATTTTCTAAGCAAATAAATAACAAAAAAAAAGCGAGTTATAAGGTTTTAAGGTCTAGTAGAACCGAAATCAAGCAAATTCGGGCATAACGGGAAGAAACGTTCCCAATTTCTATATGCTCTTTCTAATGAACTTGAAAAGGCTTGATTCATGTCAAATATATTTATTTATAACTTCCTAAGAAAAGAAATCACAAAAACAAATCATTTTATAAGGTTTTAAGGTCTTGTAGAACCAAAATCAAGCAAATTCGGTCCAAATGGGAAGAAGCGTTCCCATTTTCTACATGCTCTTTATAATGAACTGATAAAGGCTTGAATAATGTCAAATATATGTATTTGTAACTGACTAAGCATAGAAATCACTAAGACCAAGCAAGTTATAAGGTTTTAAGGTCTGGTAGAACCGAAATCAAGCAAATTCGGGCAAAATGAGAAGAAGCGTTCCCATTTTCTACATGCTCTTTCTAATGAACTTGAAAAGGCTTGATTCATGTAAAATATATGTATTTACAACTTCCAAAGAAAATAAATCACAAAAATAACGCATGTCATAAGGTTTTAAGGTCTTGTAGAGCCAAAATTAAGCAAATACGGCTAAAATGGGAAGAAGCATTCCCATTTTTTACATGCTCTTTCTAATGAATTTGAAAAGGCTTGAGTAATGTCAAATATATGTAGTTATAACTGCCTCACAAAAAAAATCACAAAAAGAAATCAATTCATAAGGTTATAAGGTCTTGTAGAACCAAAATCAAGCAAATTCGTGCAAAATAGTAAGAAGCATTCCCATTTTCTACATGCTCTTTCTAATGAAATTATAAATTCTTGAATCATGTCAAATATACATATTTATAACTGCCTAAGTAAATAAATAACAAAGAAAAAGCAAGTTATAGGGTTTTAAGGTCTTGTAGAACCAAAATCAAACAAATTCGGGCAAAATGGAAAGAAACGTTCCCATTTTCTGCATGCTCTTTCTAATGATCTTATAAATGCTTGGATCATGTCAAATCTATGTATTTATAACTCCATTAAAAAATAAATAACAAATACAAATCAAGTTATGAGGTTTTAAGGTCTTGTAGAACTAAAATCAATCAAATTTGGGTAAAATTGTAAGAAGCATTCCCAAATTCTGCATGCTCTTTCTTATGAACTTATAATTGTTTGAATCATGTGAAATATATGTATTTATAAATGCATAAGCATTGAAATCGCAAAAACTAAGCAATTTATAAGGTTTTAAGGTCTTGTAGAACTGAAATCAATCAAATTCGGGCAAAATAGTAAGAAGCATTCCCTTTTTCTACATGCTCTTTTTAATAAACTTGAAAAAGCTTGATTCATGTCAAATATATGTATTTATAACTTCCTAACAATATAAATAACAAAAACCAAGCAAGATATAAGGTTTTAAGGTCTAGTAGAACAAAAATCATGCAAATTCGGGCAAAATAGTAAGAAGCCTTTCCATTTTCTACATGCTCTTTCTAATGAATTTATAAATTCTTGAATCATATAAAATATATGTATTTATAATTTTCTAAGAAAATAAATCACAAAAAAAAAAGCGAGTTATAAGGTTTTAAGGTGTTGTAGAGCCTAAATCAAGCAAATTTGGGCAAAATGGGAAAAAGCTTACCCATTTTCCACATGCTCTTTCTAATGAACTTGAAAAGGCTTGATTCATGTCAAATATATTGTAGAGCCTAAATCAAGCAAATTTGGGCAAAATGGGAAAAAGCGTAACCATTTTCCACATGCTCTTTCTAATGAACTTGAAAAGGCTTGATTAATATCAAATATATGTATTTATAATGTCCTAACCAAAGCAAATTATAAGGTTTTAAGGTTTTGTAGAACCAAAATTAAGCAAATTCAGGCAAAATAGAAAGAAGCATTCTCATTTTCTCCCCACTTTTGGGATTAAGGCTTTGATTGATTGATTGATTGATTGATTGATTCTCATTTTCTACATGCTCTTTCTAATGAACTACAAAAAACTTGAATAATGTTAAATATATGTATTTATAATTCCTAATCATAGAAATAACAAAAACAAAGCAAGTTATAAGATTTTAAGGACTGGTAGAACCGAAATCAAACAAATTCGAGCAAAATAGGAAGAAGCACCCATATTTTACATGCTTTTTCTAATGAACTTGAAAAGACTTGATTCATGTGAAATATATATATTTATAATTTCCTAAAAAAAGAAATCACAAAAACAAAGGATGTTATAAGGTTTTAAGGTCTTGTAGAACCAAAATCAAGCAAACTCGGCCCAAATGGGAAGAAGCGTTCCCATTTTCTACATGCTCTTTCTAATGAACTGATAAAGGCTTGAATGATGTCAAATATATGTATTAGTAACTGGCTAAGCATAGAAATCACTAAGACAAAGCAAGGTATAAGGTTTTAAGGTCTATTAGAACAGAAATCAAGCGAATTCGGCCATAATGGGAAGAAGCGTTTCCATTTTCTACATGCTCTTTCTAATGAACTTAATAAGGCTTGATTCATGTCAAACATATGTATTTATAACTTCCTAAGAAAAGAAATAACAAAAACATAGCATGTTATAAGGTTTTAAGGTCTTGTAGAACCAAAATCAAGCAAATTCGGCCATAATAGTAAGAAGCATTCCCATTTTATACATGCTCTTTCTAACGAACTTATAAAATAATATATATTATTTTATCGCCTTCGTTTTATTGCTAAAAGTGATTGAACGATAATTAATTCCTTCTAATATTTCTTTTGTATAGAACAAGATGACTTGTTTTCGTTTTAATTTATTAAAACATATTATGTAAATTACTACAATGACTCTTAATAAATTAGCAACAATTTATAACACAACTTACTTCTAATGGCAACAAATTAAAATGTGATGTCATTTTAGCAAGAAATAGTAAAACAAGTGTCCCAAATAGCAACAACTAGAAATTTTGTTGCCAAACGTTTTGTAAAATGGCATTGCTAAATGACAACAAATAAAAAATCTGTTGTCATCTAGCAACAACAACGAGACGGCTAATTTCTAATAGGAACAACTCAAAAATTTAGTGCCTCAATTTGATTCTAAATCAATACAAATAAAAAATTAGTTGTCAGAATTTGTTGATATATGGAAACGAGACAAAATTGATGAAATTTAGCAACAACTAGTAAGACAACTTGTTTTCTATAGCAACAAAAAAGAGATATATTGAATCAAATGAAAGTCAAATGCATTCAACAAAGGTAATTGGGTCAAATGAAAGTCAAACACATTGATACAAAGCTTTTTGAATCAAATAAAACTTAAATGCATTCAACAAAGCTAATTGAGTCAAATGATAGTCAAACACATTCAACAACGCTTTCTAAATAAAATGAAAGTCAAATGCATTCAACAAAGACAATTGAGTCAAATGAAAGTCAAACACATTCAAACAAAGCTTTTTGAATCAAATGAAAGTCAAATGCATTCAACAAAGATAATTGAGTCAAATGAAAGTCAAACACATTTAAATCAAGCTTTTTGAATCAAATGGAAGTCTAATGCATTCAACATATCTTTTTAACTCAAATGAAAGTCAAACACATTCAAACAAAGCTTTTTGAATCTAACGAAAGTCAAATGCATTCAACAAAGCTTTTTGACTCAAATGAAAGTCAAACACATTCAAACAAAGCTCTTTGAATCAAATGAAAGTCAAATGCATTCAACAAAGCTTATTGAGTCAAATGAAAGTCAAATACTTTCAACAAAGCTTTTTGAATCAAATGAATGTAAAATGCAACAACTAGTAAGACGGCTAATTTCTAATAGGAACAATTCAAAAATTTGTTGCCTCAATTTGTTTCTAAATCGATACAAATAAAAAATTAGTTGATAGAATTTGTTGACATATGAAAACAAGACAAAATTTGAGGAAATCTAGCAACAACTAGTAAAACAACTTGTATTCAAAAGCAATAAAATAGAGATACACTGAATCAAATAAAAGACAAATGCATTCAACAAAGGTAATTGGGTCAAATAAAAGTCAAACACATTCATACAAAGCTTTTTGAATCAAATAAAACTCAAGTGCATTCAACCAAGCTAATTGAGTCAAATGAAAGTCAAACACATTAAACAACGCTTTTTGAACCAAATGAAAGTCAAATGCATTCAACAAAGATAATTAAGTCAAATGAAAGTCAAACTCATTCAAACAAAGAGTCTTGAATCAAATAAAGTCAAATGCATTCAACAAAGATTTTTAACTGAAATAAAAGTCAAACACGTTCAAACAAAGCTTTTTAAATCAAATGAAAGTCAAATGTATTCAACAAGGATAATTGAGTCAAATGAAAGTCAAACACATTCATACAAAGCTTTTGGAGTCAAATGAAAGTCAAATGCATTCAATAAAGGTAATTGAGTCAAATGAAAGTCAAACACTTTCAAACAAAGTTTTTGAATCAAATCAAAGATAAATGCATTCATCATAGTTAATTAAGTCAAATGAAAGTCAAACACATTCAAACAATGCTTTTTTTATCAAATGAAAGTCAAGTGCATTCAACAAAGCTAAATTGAGTAAAATGAAAGACAAACTCATTCAACAAAGCTTTTTGAACCAAATGAAAGTCAAACACATTCAAACACAGCTTTTAAAATCAAGTGAAAGTCAAATGCATTCAACGAAGATAATTGAGTCAAATGAAAGTCAAACACATTCATACAAAGCTTTTTTAATCAAATGAAAGTAAAATGCATTCAACAAAGCTAATTGAGTCAAATAAAAGTCAAACTCATTCAAACAAAGAGTCTCATCAAATAAAGTCAAATGCATTCAACAAAGATTTTTAACTCAAATAAAAGTCAAACACGTTCAAATAAAGCTTTTTAAATCAAATGAAAGTCAAATGTATTCAACAAGGATAATTGAGTCAAATGAAAGTCAAACACATTCATACAAAGCTTTTGGAATCAAATGAAAGTCAAATGCATTCAATAAAGGTAATTGAGTCAAATGAAAGTCAAACACATTCATACAAAGCTTTTTTAATCAAATGAAAGTAAAATGCATTCAACAAAGCTAATTGAGTCAAATAAAAGTCAAACTCATTCAAACAAAGAGTCTTGAATCAAATAAAGGCAAATGAATTCAACAAAGATTTTTAACTCAAATAAAAGTCAAACACGTTCAAACAAAGCTTTTTAAATCAAATGAAAGTCAAATGTATTCAACAAGGATAATTGAGTCAAATGAAAGTCAAACACATTCATACAAAGCTTTTGGAATCAAATAAAAGTCAAATGCATTCAATAAAGGTAATTGAGTCAAATGAAAGTCAAACACTTTCAAACAAAGCTTTTTGAATCAAATCAAAGATAAATGCATTCATCATAGTTAATTAAGTCAAATGAAAGTCAAACACATTCAAACAATGATTTTTTAATCAAATGAAAGTCAAACGCATTCAACAAAGCTAAATTGAGTAAAATGAAAGACAAACTCATTCAACAAAGCTTATTGAACCAAATGAAAGTCAAACACATTCAAACAGAGCTTTTAAAATCAAGTGAAAGTCAAATGCATTCAACGAAGATAATTGAGTCAAATGAAAGTCAAACACATTCATACAAAGCTTTTTTAATCAAATGAAAGTAAAATGCATTCAACAAAGCTAATTGAGTCAAATAAAAGTCAAACTCATTCAAACAAAGAGTCTTGAATCAAATAAAGTCAAATGCATTCAACAAAGATTTTTAACTCAAATAAAAGTCAAACACGTTCAAATAAAGCTTTTTAAGTCAAATAAAAGTCAAATGTATTCAACAAGGATAATTGAGTCAAATGAAAGTCAAACACATTCATACAAAGCTTTTGGAATCAAATGAAAGTCAAATGCATTCAATAAAGGTAATTGAGTCAAATGAAAGTCAAACACATTCATACAAAGCTTTTTTAATCAAATGAAAGTAAAATGCATTCAACAAAGCTAATTGAGTCAAATAAAAGTCAAACTCATTCAAACAAAGAGTCTTGAATCAAATAAAGTCAAATGAATTCAACAAAGATTTTTAACTCAAATAAAAGTCAAACACGTTCAAACAAAGCTTTTTAAATCAAATGAAAGTCAAATGTATTCAACAAGGATAATTGAGTCAAATGAAAGTCAAACACATTCATACAAAGCTTTTGGAATCAAACAAAAGTCAAATGCATTCAATAAAGGTAATTGAGTCAAATGAAAGTCAAACACTTTCAAACAAAGCTTTTTGAATCAAATCAAAGATAAATGCATTCATCATAGTTAATTAAGTCAAATGAAAGTCAAACACATTCAAACAATGCTTTTTTAATCAAATGAAAGTCAAACGCATTCAACAAAGCTAAATTGAGTAAAATGAAAGACAAACTCATTCAACAAAGCTTTTTGAACCAAATGAAAGTCAAACACATTCAAACAGAGCTTTTAAAATCAAGTGAAAGTCAAATGCATTCAACGAAGATAATTGAGTCAAATGAAAGTCAAACACATTCATACAAAGCTTTTTTAATCAAATGAAAGTAAAATGCATTCAACAAAGCTAATTGAGTCAAATAAAAGTCAAACTCATTCAAACAAAGAGTCTTGAATCAAATAAAGTCAAATGCATTCAACAAAGATTTTTAACTCAAATAAAAGTCAAACACGTTCAAACAAAGCTTTTTAAATCAAATGAAAGTCAAATGTATTCAACAAGGATAATTGAGTCAAATGAAAGTCAAACACATTCATACAAAGCTTTTGGAATCAAATGAAAGTCAAATGCATTCAATAAAGGTAATTGAGTCAAATGAAAGTCAAACACATTCATACAAAGCTTTTTTAATCAAATGAAAGTAAAATGCATTCAACAAAGCTAATTGAGTCAAATAAAAGTCAAACTCATTCAAACAAAGAGTCTTGAATCAAATAAAGTCAAATGAATTCAACAAAGATTTTTAACTCAAATAAAAGTCAAACACGTTCAAACAAAGCTTTTTAAATCAAATGAAAGTCAAATGTATTCAACAAGGATAATTGAGTCAAATGAAAGTCAAACACATTCATACAAAGCTTTTGGAATCAAATGAAAGTCAAATGCATTCAATAAATGTAATTGAGTCAAATGAAAGTCAAACACTTTCAAACAAAGCTTTTTGAATCAAATCAAAGATAAATGCATTCATCATAGTTAATTAAGTCAAATGAAAGTCAAACACATTCTAAACAATGCTTTTTTAATCAAATGAAAGTCAAATGCATTCAACAAAGCTAAATTGAGTAAAATGAAAGACAAACTCATTCAATAAAGCTTTTTGAACCAAATGAAAGTCAAACACATTCAAACAGAGCTTTTAAAATCAAGTGAAAGTCAAATGCATTCAACGAAGATAATTGAGTCAAATGAAAGTCAAACACATTCATACAAAGCTTTTTGAATTAAATGAAAGTGAAATGCAATTAACAAAGCTAATTAAGTCAAATGAAAGTCAAAACAAATTCAAACAAAGCTTTTAAAATCAAGTGAAAGTCAAATGCATGCAACGAAGATAATTGAGTCAAATTAAAATAAAAAACATTCAAAAAAAGCTTTTTGAATCAAATGAAAGTCAAACGCATTCAACAAAGCTAATTAAGTCAAATGAAAGTCAAACACATTCAAACAATGCTTTTTGAATCAAACGAAAGTCAAATGCATTCAACAAAGATAATTGACTCAAATGAAAGTCAAACACATTTATACAAAGCTTTTTGAATCAAATGAATGTCAAACACATTCAAACAAAGCATTTTGAATCAAATGAAAGTCAAACGCATTCAACAAAGATAATTGAGTCAAATGAAAGTCAAACACATTCAAACAAAGCTTTTTGAATCAAATTAAATTCAAATGCATTTAATAAAGCTTTTTGACTCAAATGAAAGTCAAACAGATTCAAATAAAGCTTTTTAAATCAAATGAAAGTCAAATGCATTCAACAAAGTTTATTGAGTTAAATAAAGTATAACACATTCAAACAATGCCTTTTTAATCAAATGAAAGTCAAATGCATTCAACAAATCTAATTGAGTAAAATGAAAGTCAAACTCATTCAACAAAGCTTGTTGAACCAAATGAAAGTCAAACACATTTTAATAAAGGTTTTAAAATCAAATGAAAGTCAAATGCATTCAACAAAGCTAATTGAGTAAAATGAAAATCAAACACATTCAACAAAGCTTTTTGAACCAAATGAAAGTCAAACACAATCAAACAAAGCTTTTTAAATCAAATGAAAGTCAAATGCATTCAACGAAGCTAATTGAGTCAAATGAAAGTCAAACACATTCATACAAAGCTTTTTGAATCAATTGAAATTCAATTGCATTCAAAAAGGATAATTGAGTCAAATGAAAGTCAAACACATTCAAACAAAGCTTTTTGAATCAAATGAAAGTCAAATGCATTGAACAAAGCTAATTGACTCAAATGAAAGTCAAACACATACAAACAAAGCTTTTTATATTAAACGAAAGTCAAGTGCATTCAACAATGCTTTATAACTCAAATGAAAGTCAACACCTTCAAACAAAGCTTTTTGAATTAAATGAAAGTCAAATGCATTCAACAAACATAATTAAGTAATTCGAAAGTCATACACGTTCTAACAAAGCTAATTGAGTCAAATGAAAGTCCAACACATTCAATCAAAGCTTTTTGAATCAAATAAAAGTCAAATGCATTCAACAATGATTTTTGACTCAAATGAAAGTCAAGCACCTTCAAACAAAGCGTTTTGAATCAAATAAAAGTCAAATGCATTCAATAAAGATAATTGTGTCAAATTAAAGTCAAACACACACATACAAAGCTTTTTGAAACAAATGAAAGTCAAATGCGTTCAACAAAAATAATTGAGTCAAATGAAATTAAAACACATTCAAACAAAGCGTTTTATATCAAATGAAAGTCTAATGCTTTTAACAAAGCTAATTGAGTCAATTGAAAGTCAAACACATTCAAACAATACTTTTTGAATCAAATGAAAGTCAAATGCATTCAACAAAGGTAATTGAGTCAAATGAAAGTCAAACACATTCAAACAAAGCTTTTTCAATCAAATGAAAGTGAAACACATTCAAACAAAGCTTTTTGAATTAAATGAAAGTGAAATGCAATTAACAAAGCTAATTGAGTCAAATGAATGATGTGTGTCATAAATGGCACACATTTGACGAGCATTTAGGTCCTTTCTATTCTCTTTTCATAGCTTTCATGCTTAATAAGTGCTTAGTTTTATGCTTTGTTGCTTAGTTTTACTTTTCTTCTCTTATTTTGTAACTGTTGTGCATTTCGTTGGTTTTCTAGCCTTTTCTTCTTTATTTGCTCTATTTTCGTGGTTGTAGGTATTGGACGAGGTTCGGGTCGTGATTTTGGTGATCCATTATGGTGGAAGGAGCTTTAGGATCAAGTTCATGGAGTTTGGGAAGCTCAAGATGCAAAGAAGTGGAAGTTCCAAGTCTTGGCTCTTCTCTTGTGCTCCCTTCAAAGGAAGTGTGTGCCCTCAATATTAAGCCTTAGCTACTGCCTACCTTATCCTTCATCACCATCATAAATCATGTGTGCACCCCTTGAGCTTGAAGAGTTGAAGATTCGAAGAAACCCAGCTGAGTGCGGCCGCACGCGCAGAATGTGCGGGCGTACACGAGGGATGTGCGGCCGCACACCATGGTGGTGCGGGCGCACATCATGGTGGTGCGGGCGCACATCCCCTGTTGTGTGGCCGCACCAACGTGGGTCTTTTCCAATCGGATTTCGACGATTTTTTCTCTCTTCTTATACCTATTTGAACCCAATTTTTGTAAGAAGTTTTCATAAAAGAATTAGATCATTTTCTTAGCTTAGTTGAGAGCTTCTCTCTCTAGATTTAGAGGTTAGTTTTAGGAGTAGATTTTAGAGAGAGAAAGTGAAGAATTTCAATGGTGATTGAGAGATTGAAGATCCAATGGTGACAATTGTATTGGAGATCTACTCTATTATCAATGAGCATTTCTAAACTCTATCTCATTTATTGTTTTGTTTAGTATTCATGTTTTGATTGTTTGGTTTTGATTGGATTTTGATGATTCGATGATTGATGTTTGATTAGTGTAATTGTTCTTCTTAGATTGTTAATTGTTGATTTCTTTAATTGTTTGTTGAATTGATGATAATGTTTGAGTAGTTGTTTGGTTAGGGATTTGGTGAAGCTTATGATGTAATGAATTGATGTAAATATGGGATAATTGATGGAGTTGATGATGTGATTAAACTTGGTTGATTGATCTTGTGCATGTGTGTGATTAATTAGAGAGTAGCTAACTTTGATTATTGCACTAGATTGCATTGTAAGTTCACATTGATACGGACCATTGATTTGTGGCTTGCATTTACACGATTGAGGTGTCTTGTGATGTTTCCTAGCTAGAGTTTATCGTAGTTGACGCTAGTTAGACCTCTAGGAGAATAGCTTGACATGCTCTTTTGGTTGCATGATTGATTTTCCCTCACATTGCTTGACTTAGTCGACTTTCCATTCCAATTTGCATCGTTCATTGCCATTATTTGCGGATCCTAATCCCTAGCTCTTATATTTGTTTGGTTTCTTCGTTTAGGTAGTTGTTAGAGTCACCTTTTACCCCTTGTCTTCGACCTAGCTTAGGCACATAATTGAAAGCATTTAGACATTACCGTTCCTTTGGGTTCGACCCTTGACTTACCTCTATACTTGTATTTAGGTTTGTTGAGTGTTTATAAATTTTGTTTGGATTAGGGAGAATTAGCCCAACGACCTAGTTTTCCCCACGTCAATGAATGTCAAACACATTCATACAAAGCTAATTGAGTTAAATGAAAGTCAAATGCAGTCTACAAAGCTAATTGAGTTAAATGAAAGTCAAACACATTCAAACAATGCTTTTTGAATCAAACTAAAGTCAAATGCATTCAACAAAGCTAATTGAGTAAAATGAAAGTCAAACACATTGAAAGAAAGCTTTTTGTATCAAATGAAAGTAAAATGCATTCAACAAAGCTAATTGAGTCAAATAAAAGTCAAACACATTCAAACAATGGTTTTTGAATCAAATGAAAGACAAATGCATTCAAGAAAGATAATTGAGTCTAATGAAAGTAAAACATATTCATACAAAGCTTTTTGAATCAAATGAAAGTCAAATGCATTCAACTAAGCTAATTGAGTCAAATGAAATTCAAACGCATTCAAACGAAGCTTTTTGAATTAAATGAAAGTAAAATGCATTCAACAAAGGTAATTGAGTCAAATAAAAGTCAAACACATTCAACAAAGCTTGTTGAATTAAATGAAAGTTAAATGTAATTAACAAAGCTAATTGAGTCAAATGAAAGTCAAACACATTATACAAAGCTAATTGAGTCAAATGAGAATTTTGTTTTTGCGAGATGTTGTAAGTCGGTAACTGAGCCTCCCATAATTGCTTTAACTCTTCAATAAGAGGTCGCAAGTACACATCGAGATTCCCTTTAGGATTCTTCGGACCTGGAATTATCAAACTTAGAAACATAAAAGGTTTCTTCATGCACAATTCAGGTGGAAGATTATAAGGAGTTAAAATGACGGGCCAACAAGAATATTGCCTTCCTGTCTTTCCAAATGGTGAAAATCCGTCGGTACAAAGACCTAGTCGGACATTTCTAGGCTCCGCAGCAAAAGAAGGGTACTCTTCATCTAGGTGTTTCCACGCCTCTTCATCACTTGGATGAGACATAAGCCCATGAACTCGAGGATTATCTTTATGCCACCTCATCTGCTCCGTAGTAGATCTTGTTGCATATAATCTTTGTAATCTCGGGCCTACAGGAAAGTAAATAAGAGCACTATGAGGAGAATTGTTGCCACTTTCTCTAAGTGTCTTATAACGACTTCCTTTGCAATATAGACATTCTTTGAGATCTTTGTGTTCCTTCCAAAATAGCATACATCCATTTGGACATACATGAATCTTTTGGTGCGGAAGTTCTGGCCCTTCAAGCAATTTCTTAGTCTTGTAAAAACTATCTTTCATTAAGGAAGCAACACCATCTATAGCTTTATGTGGAATATTATACTCGGACTTGATGTTTGCCATCCTTACAGCTGCAGACAATACAGACAACTTGCACCCATCATACAATGGCTCTTCCGCAGCCTTCAACATGTCAAAGAACTTCTTGTAACTAGCATGTGGCTCTTCTTCAATATTTTCTAAACCACCTTCTAGTCCAAAGGCATCTAATACCATGTTTCTATATGGGTTCAATGCATCCTCGGTGGATATGGAACTGCTACTTTGGGATTCTCTTTGAAAGTGCAGTTCACCATGAAAAACCCATTAGAAATAGTTAGGCAAACAACCATGCCTATAGAAATGCTCCTTAATGGTATCAAGATCTTGATAAGGAATATTTCGACACTGTGCACATGGACATTTCATCACACCATCTATCACGACATTCTCTTGTGTGGTAGCAAATGTAATAAATTCATTGACCTTTTCAGCAAAGGTTGGACTAAGGAATTTTCCTTCTAACCGTTTATACATCCATGCTCGATCCTTTCTCATTATATAGCAGTTTCCCTAAAAAAATAAATGATACAAAAAGCATAGACAAACTAAGTAAAGCACTTAGAAGAATGACATTCTTTTAGGTCATTTAACTATTTAAGGTCATCAAAATGAAAATTATTGTTACCAATTAACATCATGTGAGAAGAAGCGTTCCCATTTTCTACACGCTATTTCTAATGAACTTGAAAAGGCTTGATTCGTTTCTAATATATGTATTTATAAATTCCTAAGAAAAGAAATCACAAAAAATAAATGTTATAAGGTTTTAAGGTCTTGTAGAACCAAAATCAAGCAAATTCGGCCAAAATGGGAAGAAGCGTTCCCAATTTCTATATGCTCTTTCTAATGAACTTGAAAAGGCTTGATTCATGTCAAATATATGTATTTATAACTTCCTAAGAAAAGAAATCACAAAAACAAATCATTTTATAAGGTTTTAAGGTCTTGTAGAACCAAAATCAAGCAAACTCGGTCCAAATGGGAAGAAGCGTTCCCATTTTCTACATGCTCTTTCTAATGAACTGATAAAGGCTTGAATAATGTCAAATATATGTATTTGTAACTGACTAAGCATAGAAATCACTAAGACCAAGCAAGTTATAAGGTTTTAAGGTCTGGTAGAACCGAAATCAAGCAAATTCGGGCAAAATGAGAAGAAGCGTTCCCATTTTCTACATGCTCTTTCTAATGAACTTGAAAAGGCTTGATTCATGTAAAATATATGTATTTACAACTTCCTAAGAAAATAAATCACAAAAATAACGCATGTCATAAGGTTTTAAGGTCTTGTAGAGCCAAAATTAAGCAATTACGGCCAAAATGGGAAGAAGCATTCCCATTTTTTACATGCTCTTTCTAATGAATTTGAAAAGGCTTGAGTAATGTCAAATATATGTAGTTATAACTGCCTCACAAAAAAAATCACAAAAAGAAATCAATTCATAAGGTTATAAGGTCTTGTAGAACCAAAATCAAGCAAATTCGTGCAAAATAGTAAGAAGCATTCCCATTTTCTACATGCTCTTTCTAATGAAATTATAAATTCTTGAATCATGTCAAATATACATATTTATAACTGCCTAAGCAAATAAATAACAAAGAAAAAGCAAGTTATAGGGTTTTAAGGTCTTGTAGAACCAAAATCATGCAAATTCGGGCAAAATAGTAAGAAACCTTTCCATTTTCTACATGCTCTTTCTAATGAATTTATAAATTCTTGAATCATATAAAATATATGTATTTATAATTTTCTAAGCAAATAAATAACAAAAAAAAAGCGAGTTATAAGGTTTTAAGGTCTAGTAGAACCGAAATCAAGCAAATTCGGGCATAACGGGAAGAAACGTTCCCAATTTCTATATGCTCTTTCTAATGAACTTGAAAAGGCTTGATTCATGTCAAATATATTTATTTATAACTTCCTAAGAAAAGAAATCACAAAAACAAATCATTTTATAAGGTTTTAAGGTCTTGTAGAACCAAAATCAAGCAAATTCGGTCCAAATGGGAAGAAGCGTTCCCATTTTCTACATGCTCTTTATAATGAACTGATAAAGGCTTGAATAATGTCAAATATATGTATTTGTAACTGACTAAGCATAGAAATCACTAAGACCAAGCAAGTTATAAGGTTTTAAGGTCTGGTAGAACCGAAATCAAGCAAATTCGGGCAAAATGAGAAGAAGCGTTCCCATTTTCTACATGCTCTTTCTAATGAACTTGAAAAGGCTTGATTCATGTAAAATATATGTATTTACAACTTCCAAATAAAATAAATCACAAAAATAACGCATGTCATAAGGTTTTAAGGTCTTGTAGAGCCAAAATTAAGCAAATACGGCTAAAATGGGAAGAAGCATTCCCATTTTTTACATGCTCTTTCTAATGAATTTGAAAAGGCTTGAGTAATGTCAAATATATGTAGTTATAACTGCCTCACAAAAAAAATCACAAAAAGAAATCAATTCATAAGGTTATAAGGTCTTGTAGAACCAAAATCAAGCAAATTCGTGCAAAATAGTAAGAAGCATTCCCATTTTCTACATGCTCTTTCTAATGAAATTATAAATTCTTGAATCATGTCAAATATACATATTTATAACTGCCTAAGCAAATAAATAACAAAGAAAAAGCAAGTTATAGGGTTTTAAGGTCTTGTAGAACCAAAATCATGCAAATTCGGGCAAAATAGTAAGAAACCTTTCCATTTTCTACATGCTCTTTCTAATGAATTTATAAATTCTTGAATCATATAAAATATATGTATTTATAATTTTCTAAGCAAATAAATAACAAAAAAAAAGCGAGTTATAAGGTTTTAAGGTCTAGTAGAACCGAAATCAAGCAAATTCGGGCATAACGGGAAGAAACGTTCCCAATTTCTATATGCTCTTTCTAATGAACTTGAAAAGGCTTGATTCATGTCAAATATATTTATTTATAACTTCCTAAGAAAAGAAATCACAAAAACAAATCATTTTATAAGGTTTTAAGGTCTTGTAGAACCAAAATCAAGCAAATTCGGTCCAAATGGGAAGAAGCGTTCCCATTTTCTACATGCTCTTTATAATGAACTGATAAAGGCTTGAATAATGTCAAATATATGTATTTGTAACTGACTAAGCATAGAAATCACTAAGACCAAGCAAGTTATAAGGTTTTAAGGTCTGGTAGAACCGAAATCAAGCAAATTCGGGCAAAATGAGAAGAAGCGTTCCCATTTTCTACATGCTCTTTCTAATGAACTTGAAAAGGCTTGATTCATGTAAAATATATGTATTTACAACTTCCAAATAAAATAAATCACAAAAATAACGCATGTCATAAGGTTTTAAGGTCTTGTAGAGCCAAAATTAAGCAAATACGGCTAAAATGGGAAGAAGCATTCCCATTTTTTACATGCTCTTTCTAATGAATTTGAAAAGGCTTGAGTAATGTCAAATATATGTAGTTATAACTGCCTCACAAAAAAAATCACAAAAAGAAATCAATTCATAAGGTTATAAGGTCTTGTAGAACCAAAATCAAGCAAATTCGTGCAAAATAGTAAGAAGCATTCCCATTTTCTACATGCTCTTTCTAATGAAATTATAAATTCTTGAATCATGTCAAATATACATATTTATAACTGCCTAAGCAAATAAATAACAAAGAAAAAGCAAGTTATAGGGTTTTAAGGTCTTGTACAACCAAAATCAAACAAATTCGGGCAAAATGGAAAGAAACGTTCCCATTTTCTGCATGCTCTTTCTAATGATCTTATAAATGCTTGGATCATGTCAAATATATGTATTTATAACTCCATTAAAAAATAAATAACAAATACAAATCAAGTTATGAGGTTTTAAGGTCTTGTAGAACCAAAATCAATCAAATTTGGGTAAAATTGTAAGAAGCATTCCCAAATTCTGCATGCTCTTTCTTATGAACTTATAATTGTTTGAATCATGTGAAATACATGTATTTATAAATGCATAAGCATAGAAATCGCAAAAACTAAGCAATTTATAAGGTTTTAAGGTCTTGTAGAACTGAAATCAATCAAATTCGGGCAAAATAGTAAGAAGCATTCCCTTTTTCTACATGCTCTTTTTAATAAACTTGAAAAAGCTTGATTCATGTCAAATATATGTATTTATAACTTCCTAACAATATAAATCACAAAAACCAAGCAAGATATAAGGTTTTAAGGTCTAGTAGAACAAAAATCATGCAAATTCGGGCAAAATAGTAAGAAGCCTTTCCATTTTCTACATGCTCTTTCTAATGAATTTATAAATTCTTGAATCATATAAAATATATGTATTTATAATTTTCTAAGAAAATAAATCACAAAAAAAAAAGCGAGTTATAAGGTTTTAAGGTGTTGTAGAGCCTAAATCAAGCAAATTTGGGCAAAATGGGAAAAAGCGTACCCATTTTCCACATGCTCTTTCTAATGAACTTGAAAAGGCTTGATTCATGTCAAATATATGTATTTATAACTTCCTAACCAAAGAAATGACAATAACCAAATCAAATTATAAGGTTTTAAGGTTTTGTAGAACCAAAATCAAGCAAATTCGGCCCAAATGGTAAAAAGCGTTCCCATTTTCTACATGCTCTTTCTAATGAACTTATAAAGGCTTGAATAATGTCAAATATATGTATTTGTAACTGACTAAGCATAGAAATCACTAAGACCAAGCAAGTTATAAGGTTTTACGGTCTGGTAGAACCGAAATCAAGCAAATTCGGGCAAAATGAGAAGAAGCGTTCCCATTTTCTACATGCTCTTTCTAATGAACTTGAAAAGGCATGATTCATATAAAATATATGTATTTACAACTTCCAAAGAAAATAAATCACAAAAATAACGCATGTCATAAGGTTTTAAGGTCTTGTAGAGCCAAAATTAAGCAAATACGGCTAAAATGGGAAGAAGCATTCCCATTTTTTACATGCTCTTTCAAATGAATTTGAAAAGGCTTGAGTAATGTCAAATATATGTAGTTATGACTGCCTCACAAAAAAAATCACAAAAAGAAATCAATTCATAAGGTTATAAGGTCTTGTAGAACCAAAATCAAGCAAATTCGTGCAAAATAGTAAGAAGCATTCCCATTTTCTACATGCTCTTTCTAATGAAATTATAAATTCTTGAATCATGTCAAATATACATATTTATAACTGCCTAAGCAAATAAATAACAAAGAAAAAGCAAGTTATAGGGTTTTAAGATCTTGTAGAACCAAAATCAAGCAAATTCGGGCAAAATGGAAAGAAACGTTCCTATTTTCTGCATGCTCTTTCTAATGATCTTATTAATGCTTGGATCATGTCAAATATATGTATTTATAACTCCATTAAAAAATAAATATCAAATACAAATCAAGTTATGAGGTTTTAAGGTCTTGTAGAACCAAAATCAATCAAATTTGGGTAAAATTGTAAGAAGCATTCCCAAATTCAACATGCTCCTTCTTATGAACTTATAATTGTTTGAATCATGTGAAATATATGTATTTATAAATGCATAAGCATAGAAATCGCAAAAACTAAGCAATTTATAAGGTTTTAAGGTCTTGTAGAACTGAAATCAATCAAATTCGGGCAAAATAGTAAGAAGCATTCCCTTTTTCTACATGCTCTTTTTAATAAACTTGAAAAAGCTTGATTCATGTAAAATATATGTATTTATAACTTCCTAACAATATAAATCACAAAAACCAAGCAAGATATAAGGTTTTAAGGTCTAGTAGAACAAAAATCATGCAAATTCGGCAAAATAATAAGAAGCCTTTCCATTTTCTACATGCTCTTTCTAATGAATTTATAAATTCTTGAATCATATAAAATATATGTATTTATAATTTTCTAAGCAACTAAATCACAAAAAAAAAAGCGAGTTATAAGGTTTTAAGGTGTTGTAGAGCCTAAATCAAGCAAATTTGGGCAAAATGGGAAAAAGCGTACCCATTTTCCACATGCTCTTTCTAATGAACTTGAAAAGGCTTAATTCATGTCAAATATATGTATTTATAACTTCCTAACCAAAGAAATGACAATAACCAAAGAAAATTATAAGGTTTTAAGGTTTTGTAGAACTAAAATCAAGCAAATTCGGCCCAAATGGTCAAAAGCATTCCCATTTTCTACATGCTCTTTCTAATGAACTTATAAAGGCTTGAATTATGTCAAATATATGTATTAGTAACTGCCTAAGAATAGAAATCACTAAGACAAAGCAAGGTATAAGGTTTTAAGGTCTAGTAGAACCGAAATCAAGCAAATTCGGGCATAATGGGAAGAAGCGTTCCCAATTTCTATTTACTATTTCTAATGAACTTGAAAAGGCTTGATTCATGTCAAATATATGTATTTATAACTTCCTAAGAAAAGAAATCACAAAAACAAATCATTTTATAAGGTTTTAAGGTCTTGTAGAACCAAAATCAAGCAAACTCGGTCCAAATGGGAAGAAGCGTTCCCATTTTCTACATGCTCTTTCTAAAGAACTGATAAAGGCTTGAATAATGTCAAATATATGTATTTGTAACTGACTAAGCATAGAAATCACTAAGACCAAGCAAGTTATAAGGTTTTAAGGTCTGGTAGAACCGAAATCAAGCAAATTCGGGCAAAATGAGAAGAAGCGTTCCCATTTTCTACATGCTCTTTCTAATGAACTTGAAAAGGCTTGATTCATGTAAAATATATGTATTTACAACTTCCAAAGAAAATAAATCACAAAAATAACGCATGTCATAAGGTTTTAAGGTCTTGTAGAGCCAAAATTAAGCAAATACGGCCAAAATGGGAAGAAGCATTCCCATTTTTTACATGCTCTTTCTAATGAATTTGAAAAGGCTTGAGTAATGTCAAATATATGTAGTTATAACTGCCTCACAAAAAAAAATCACAAAAAGAAATCAATTCATAAGGTTATAAGGTCTTGTAGAACCAAAATCAAGCAAATTCGTGCAAAATAGTAAGAAGCATTCCCATTTTCTACATGCTCTTTCTAATGAAATTATAAATTCTTGAATCATGTCAAATATACATATTTACAACTGCCTAAGCAAATAAATAACAAAGAAAAAGCAAGTTATAGCGTTTTAAGGTCTTGTAGAACCAAAATCAAGCAAATTCGGGCAAAATGGAAAGAAACGTTCCCATTTTCTGCATGCTCTTTCTAATGATCTTATAAATGCTTTGATCATGTCAAATATATGTATTTATAACTCCATTAAAAAATAAATAACAAATACAAATCAAGTTATGAGGTTTTAAGGTCTTGTAGAACCAAAATCAATCAAATTTGGGTAAAATTGTAAGAAGCATTCCCAAATTCTGCATGCTCTTTCTTATGAACTTATAATTGTTTGAATCATGTGAAATATATGTATTTATAAATGCATAAGCATAGAAATCGCAAAAACTAAGCAATTTATAAGGTTTTAAGGTCTTGTAGAACTGAAATCAATCAAATTCGGGGAAAATAGTAAGAAGCATTCCCTTTTTCTACATGCTCTTTTTAATAAACTTGAAAAAGCTTGATTCATGTCAAATATATGTATTTATAACTTCCTAACAATATAAATCACAAAAACCAAGCAAGATATAAGGTTTTAAGGTCTAGTAGAACAAAAATCATGCAAATTCGGGCAAAATAGTAAGAAGCCTTTCCATTTTCTACATGCTCTTTCTAATGAATTTATAAATTCTTGAATCATACAAAATATATGTATTTATAATTTTCTAAGCAAATAAATCACAAAAAAAAAGCGAGTTATAAGGTTTTAAGGTGTTGTAGAGCCTAAATCGAGCAAATTTAGGCAAAATGGGAAAAAGCATACCCATTTTCCACATGCTCTTTCTAATGAACTTGAAAAGGCTTGATTCATGTCAAATATATTGTAGAGCCTAAATCAAGCAAATTTGGGCAAAATGGGAAAAAGCGTACCCATTTTCCACATGCTCTTTCTAATGAACTTGAAAAGGCTTGATTAATATCAAATATATGTATTTATAATGTCCTAACCAAAGCAAATTATAAGGTTTTAAGGTTTTGTAGAACCAAAATTAAGCAAATTCAGGCAAAATAGAAAGAAGCATTCTCATTTTCTACATGCTCTTTCTAATGAACTACAAAAAACTTGAATAATGTTAAATATATGTATTTATAATTCCTAATCATAGAAATAACAAAAACAAAGCAAGTTATAAGATTTTAAGGACTGGTAGAACCGAAATCAAACAAATTCGAGCAAAATAGGAAGAAGCACCCATATTTTACATGCTTTTTCTAATGAACTTGAAAAGGCTTGATTCATGTGAAATATATATATTTATAACTTCCTAAAAAAAGAAATCACAAAAACAAAGGATGTTATAAGGTTTTAAGGTCTTGTAGAACCAAAATCAACCAAATTCGGTCTAAATGATAAAAAGCGTTCCCATTTCCTGCTTTCATCTTTCTAATGAAATTATAAAGGCTTGAATGATGTCAAATATATGTATTAGTAACTGGCTAAGCATAGAAATCACTAAGACAAAGCAAGGTATAAGGTTTTAAGGTCTATTAGAACAGAAATCAAGCGAATTCGGCCATAATGGGAAGAAGCGTTTCCATTTTCTACATGCTCTTTCTAATGAACTTAATAAGGCTTGATTCATGTCAAACATATGTATTTATAACTTCCTAAGAAAAGAAATAACAAAAACATAGCATGTTATAAGGTTTTAAGGTCTTGTAGAACCAAAATCAAGCAAATTCGGCCATAATAGTAAGAAGCATTCCCATTTTATACATGCTCTTTCTAACGAACTTATACATGCTCTTTCTAACGAACTTATAAAATAATATATATTATTTTATCGAACCAAAATCAAGCAAATTCGGCCATAATAGTAAGAAGCAAACAACTAGAAATTTTGTTGCCAAACATTTTGTAAAATGGCATTGCTAAATGACAACAAATAAAAAATCTGCTGTCATCTAGCAACAACAACGAGACGGCTAATTTCTGATAGGAACAACTCAAAAATTTAGTGCCTCAATTTGATTCTAAATCAATACAAATAAAAAATTAGTTGTCAGAATTTGTTGATATATGGAAACGAGACAAAATTGATGAAATTTAGCAACAACTAGTAAGACAACTTGTTTTCTATAGCAACAAAAAAGAGATATATTGAATCAAATGAAAGTCAAATGCATTCAACAAAGGTAATTGGGTCAAATGAAAGTCAAACACATTGATACAAAGCTTTTTGAATCAAATAAAACTTAAATGCATTCAACAAAGCTAATTGAGTCAAATGATAGTCAAACACATTCAACAACGCTTTCTAAATAAAATGAAAGTCAAATGCATTCATCAAAGACAATTGAGTCAAATGAAAGTCAAACACATTCAAACAAAGCTTTTTGAATCAAATGAAAGTCAAATGCATTCAACAAAGATAATTGAGTCAAATGAAAGTCAAACACATTTAAATCAAGCTTTTTGAATCAAATGGAAGTCTAATGCATTCAACATATCTTTTTAACTCAAATGAAAGTCAAACACATTCAAACAAAGCTTTTTGAATCTACTGAAAGTCAAATGCATTCAACAAAGCTTTTTGACTCAAATGAAAGTCAAACACATTCAAACAAAGCTCTTTGAATCAAATGAAAGTCAAATGCATTCAACAAAGCTTATTGAGTCAAATGAAAGTCAAATACTTTCAACAAAGCTTTTTGAATCAAATGAATGTAAAATGCAACAACTAGTAAGACGGCTAATTTCTAATAGGAACAATTCAAAAATTTGTTGCCTCAATTTGTTTCTAAATCGATACAAATAAAAAATTAGTTGATAGAATTTGTTGACATATGAAAACAAGACAAAATTTGAGGAAATCTAGCAACAACTAGTAAAACAACTTGTATTCAAAAGCAATAAAATAGAGATACACTGAATCAAATAAAAGACAAATGCATTCAACAAAGGTAATTGGGTCAAATAAAAGTCAAACACATTCATACAAAGCTTTTTGAATCAAATAAAACTCAAGTGCATTCAACCAAGCTAATTGAGTCAAATGAAAGTCAAACACATTAAACAACGCTTTTTGAACCAAATGAAAGTCAAATGCATTCAACAAAGATAATTAAGTCAAATGAAAGTCAAACTCATTCAAACAAAGAGTCTTGAATCAAATAAAGTCAAATGCATTCAACAAAGATTTTTAACTGAAATAAAAGTCAAACACGTTCAAACAAAGCTTTTTAAATCAAATGAAAGTCAAATGTATTCAACAAGGATAATTGAGTCAAATGAAAGTCAAACACATTCATACAAAGCTTTTGGAATCAAATGAAAGTCAAATGCATTCAATAAAGGTAATTGAGTCAAATGAAAGTCAAACACTTTCAAACAAAGTTTTTGAATCAAATCAAAGATAAATGCATTCATCATAGTTAATTAAGTCAAATGAAAGTCAAACACATTCAAACAATGCTTTTTTTATCAAATGAAAGTCAAGTGCATTCAACAAAGCTAAATTGAGTAAAATGAAAGACAAACTCATTCAACAAAGCTTTTTGAACCAAATGAAAGTCAAACACATTCAAACAGAGCTTTTAAAATCAAGTGAAAGTCAAATGCATTCAACGAAGATAATTGAGTCAAATGAAAGTCAAACACATTCATACAAAGCTTTTTTAATCAAATGAAAGTAAAATGCATTCAACAAAGCTAATTGAGTCAAATAAAAGTCAAACTCATTCAAACAAAGAGTCTCATCAAATAAAGTCAAATGCATTCAACAAAGATTTTTAACTCAAATAAAAGTCAAACACGTTCAAATAAAGCTTTTTAAATCAAATGAAAGTCAAATGTATTCAACAAGGATAATTGAGTCAAATGAAAGTCAAACACATTCATACAAAGCTTTTAGAATCAAATGAAAGTCAAATGCATTCAATAAAGGTAATTGAGTCAAATGAAAGTCAAACACATTCATACAAAGCTTTTTTAATCAAATGAAAGTAAAATGCATTCAACAAAGCTAATTGAGTCAAATAAAAGTCAAACTCATTCAAACAAAGAGTCTTGAATCAAATAAAGGCAAATGAATTCAACAAAGATTTTTAACTCAAATAAAAGTCAAACACGTTCAAACAAAGCTTTTTAAATCAAATGAAAGTCAAATGTATTCAACAAGGATAATTGAGTCAAATGAAAGTCAAACACATTCATACAAAGCTTTTGGAATCAAATAAAAGTCAAATGCATTCAATAAAGGTAATTGAGTCAAATGAAAGTCAAACACTTTCAAACAAAGCTTTTTGAATCAAATCAAAGATAAATGCATTCATCATAGTTAATTAAGTCAAATGAAAGTCAAACACATTCAAACAATGCTTTTTTAATCAAATGAAAGTCAAACGCATTCAACAAAGCTAAATTTTGTAAAATGAAAGACAAACTCATTCAACAAAGCTTATTGAACCAAATGAAAGTCAAACACATTCAAACAGAGCTTTTAAAATCAAGTGAAAGTCAAATGCATTCAACGAAGATAATTGAGTCAAATGAAAGTCAAACACATTCATACAAAGCTTTTTTAATCAAATGAAAGTAAAATGCATTCAACAAAGCTAATTGAGTCAAATAAAAGTCAAACTCATTCAAACAAAGAGTCTTGAATCAAATAAAGTCAAATGCATTCAACAAAGATTTTTAACTCAAATAAAAGTCAAACACGTTCAAATAAAGCTTTTTAAGTCAAATGAAAGTCAAATGTATTCAACAAGGATAATTGAGTCAAATGAAAGTCAAACACATTCATACAAAGCTTTTGGAATCAAATGAAAGTCAAATGCATTCAATAAAGGTAATTGAGTCAAATGAAAGTCAAACACATTCATACAAAGCTTTTTTAATCAAATGAAAGTAAAATGCATTCAACAAAGCTAATTGAGTCAAATAAAAGTCAAACTCATTCAAACAAAGAGTCTTGAATCAAATAAAGTCAAATGAATTCAACAAAGATTTTTAACTCAAATAAAAGTCAAACACGTTCAAACAAAGCTTTTTAAATCAAATGAAAGTCAAATGTATTCAACAAGGATAATTGAGTCAAATGAAAGTCAAACACATTCATACAAAGCTTTTGGAATCAAATAAAAGTCAAATGCATTCAATAAAGGTAATTGAGTCAAATGAAAGTCAAACACTTTCAAACAAAGCTTTTTGAATCAAATCAAAGATAAATGCATTCATCATAGTTAATTAAGTCAAATGAAAGTCAAACACATTCAAACAATGCTTTTTTAATCAAATGAAAGTCAAACGCATTCAACAAAGCTAAATTGAGTAAAATGAAAGACAAACTCATTCAACAAAGCTTTTTGAACCAAATGAAAGTCAAACACATTCAAAGAGAGCTTTTAAAATCAAGTGAAAGTCAAATGCATTCAACGAAGATAATTGAGTCAAATGAAAGTCAAACACATTCATACAAAGCTTTTTTAATCAAATGAAAGTAAAATGCATTCAACAAAGCTAATTGAGTCAAATAAAAGTCAAACTCATTCAAACAAAGAGTCTTGAATCAAATAAAGTCAAATGCATTCAACAAAGATTTTTAACTCAAATAAAAGTCAAACACGTTCAAACAAAGCTTTTTAAATCAAATGAAAGTCAAATGTATTCAACAAGGATAATTGAGTCAAATGAAAGTCAAACACATTCATACAAAGCTTTTGGAATCAAATGAAAGTCAAATGCATTCAATAAAGGTAATTGAGTCAAATGAAAGTCAAACACATTCATACAAAGCTTTTTTAATCAAATGAAAGTAAAATGCATTCAACAAAGCTAATTGAGTCAAATAAAAGTCAAACTCATTCAAACAAAGAGTCTTGAATCAAATAAAGTCAAATGAATTCAACAAAGATTTTTAACTCAAATAAAAGTCAAACACGTTCAAACAAAGCTTTTTAAATCAAATGAAAGTCAAATGTATTCAACAAGGATAATTGAGTCAAATGAAAGTCAAACACATTCATACAAAGCTTTTGGAATCAAATGAAAGTCAAATGCATTCAATAAATGTAATTGAGTCAAATGAAAGTCAAACACTTTCAAACAAAGCTTTTTGAATCAAATCAAAGATAAATGCATTCATCATAGTTAATTAAGTTAAATGAAAGTCAAACACATTCAAAACAATGCTTTTTTAATCAAATGAAAGTCAAATGCATTCAACAAAGCTAAATTGTGTAAAATGAAAGACAAACTCATTCAATAAAGCTTTTTGAACCAAATGAAAGTCAAACACATTCAAACAGAGCTTTTAAAATCAAGTGAAAGTCAAATGCATTCAACGAAGATAATTGAGTCAAATGAAAGTCAAACACATTCATACAAAGCTTTTTGAATTAAATGAAAGTGAAATGCAATTAACAAAGCTAATTAAGTCAAATGAAAGTCAAAACAAATTCAAACAAAGCTTTTAAAATCAAGTGAAAGTCAAATGCATGCAACGAAGATAATTGAGTCAAATTAAAATAAAAAACATTCAAAAAGAGCTTTTTGAATCAAATGAAAGTCAAATGCATTCAACAAAGCTAATTAAGTCAAATGAAAGTCAAACACATTCAAACAATGCTTTTTGAATCAAACGAAAGTCAAATGCATTCAACAAAGATAATTGACTCAAATGAAAGTCAAACACATTTATACAAAGCTTTTTGAATCAAATGAATGTCAAACACATTCAAACAAAGCATTTTGAATCAAATGAAAGTCAAACGCATTCAACAAAGATAATTGAGTCAAATGAAAGTCAAACACATTCAAACAAAGCTTTTTGAATCAAATTAAATTCAAATGCATTTAATAAAGCTTTTTGACTCAAATGAAAGTCAAACAGATTCAAATAAAGCTTTTTAAATCAAATGAAAGTCAAATGCATTCAACAAAGTTTATTGAGTTAAATAAAGTATAACACATTCAAACAATGCTTTTTTAATCAAATGAAAGTCAAATGCATTCAACAAATCTAATTGAGTAAAATGAAAGTCAAACTCATTCAACAAAGCTTGTTGAACCAAATGAAAGTCAAACACATTTTAATAAAGGTTTTAAAATCAAATGAAAGTCAAATGCATTCAACAAAGCTAATTGAGTAAAATGAAAATCAAACACATTCAACAAAGCTTTTTGAACCAAATGAAAGTCAAACACAATCAAACAAAGCTTTTTAAATCAAATGAAAGTCAAATGCATTCAACGAAGCTAATTGAGTCAAATGAAAGTCAAACACATTCATACAAAGCTTTTTGAATCAATTGAAATTCAATTGCATTCAAAAAGGATAATTGAGTCAAATGAAAGTCAAACACATTCAAACAAAGCTTTTTGAATCAAATGAAAGTCAAATGCATTGAACAAAGCTAATTGACTCAAATGAAAGTCAAACACATACAAACAAAGCTTTTTATATTAAACGAAAGTCAAGTGCATTCAACAATGCTTTATAACTCAAATGAAAGTCAACACCTTCAAACAAAGCTTTTTGAATCAAATGAAAGTCAAATGCATTCAACAAACATAATTAAGTAATTCGAAAGTCATACACATTCTAACAAAGCTAATTGAGTCAAATGAAAGTCCAACACATTCAATCAAAGCTTTTTGAATCAAATAAAAGTCAAATGCATTCAACAATGATTTTTGACTCAAATGAAAGTCAAGCACCTTCAAACAAAGCGTTTTGAATCAAATAAAAGTCAAATGCATTCAATAAAGATAATTGTGTCAAATTAAAGTCAAACACACACATACAAAGCTTTTTGAAACAAATGAAAGTCAAATGCGTTCAACAAAAATAATTGAGTCAAATGAAATTAAAACACATTCAAACAAAGCGTTTTATATCAAATGAAAGTCTAATGCTTTTAACAAAGCTAATTGAGTCAATTGAAAGTCAAACACATTCAAACAATACTTTTTGAATCAAATGAAAGTCAAATGCATTCAACAAAGGTAATTGAGTCAAATGAAAGTCAAACACATTCAAACAAAGCTTTTTCAATCAAATGAAAGTGAAACACATTCAAACAAAGCTTTTTGAATTAAATGAAAGTGAAATGCAATTAACAAAGCTAATTGAGTCAAATGAATGATGTGTGTCATAAATGGCACACATTTGACGAGCATTTAGGTCCTTTCTATTCTCTTTTCATAGCTTTCATGCTTAGTTTTATGCTTTGTTGCTTAGTTTTACTTTTCTTCTCTTATTTTGTAACTGTTGTGCATTTCGTTGGTTTTCTAGCCTTTTCTTCTTTATTTGCTCTATTTTCGTGGTTGTAGGTATTGGACGAGGTTCGGGTCGTGATTTTGGTGATCCATTATGGTGGAAGGAGCTTTAGGATCAAGTTCATGGAGTTTGGGAAGCTCAAGATGCAAAGAAGTGGAAGTTCCAAGTCTTGGCTCTTCTCTTGTGCTCCCTTCAAAGGAAGTGTGTGCCCTCAATATTAAGCCTTAGCTACTGCCTACCTTATCCTTCATCACCATCATAAATCATGTGTGCACCCCTTGAGCTTGAAGAGTTGAAGATTCTAAGAAATCCAGCTGAGTGCGGCCGCACGCGCAGAATGTGCGGGGGCACACGAGGGATGTGTGGCCGCACACCATGGTGGTGCGGGCGCACATCATGGTGGTGTGGGCGCACATCCCCTGTTGTGTGGCCGCACCAACGTGGGTCTTTTCCGATCGGATTTCGATAATTTTCTCTCTCTTCTTAAACCTATTTGAACCCAATTTTTGTAAGAAGTTTTCATAAAAGAATTAGATCATTTTCTTAGCTTAGTTGAGAGCTTCTCTCTCTAGATTTAGAGGTTAGTTTTAGGAGTAGATTTTAGAGAGAGAAAGTGAAGAATTTCAATGGTGATTGAGAGATTGAAGATCCAATGGTGACAATTGTATTGGAGATCTACTCTATTATCAATGAGCATTTCTAAACTCTATCTCATTTATTGTTTTGTTTAGTATTCATGTTTTGATTGTTTGGTTTTGATTGGATTTTGATGATTCGATGATTGATGTTTGATTAGAGTAATTGTTCTTCTTAGATTGTTAATTGTTGATTTCTTTAATTGTTTGTTGAATTGATGAAAATGTTTGAGTAGTTGTTTGGTTAGGGGTTTGGTGAAGCTTATGATGTAATGAATTGATGTAAATATGGGATAATTGATGGAGTTGATGATGTGATTAAACTTGGTTGATTGATCTTGTGCATGTGTGTGATTAATTAGAGAGTAGCTAACTTTGATTATTGCACTAGATTGCATTGTAAGTTCACATTGATACGGACCATTGATTTGTGGCTTGCATTTACACGATTGAGGTGTCTTGTGATGTTTCCTAGCTAGAGTTTATCGTAGTTGACGCTAGTTAGACCTCTAGGAGAATAGCTTGACATGCTCTTTTGGTTGCATGATTGATTTTCCCTCACATTGCTTGACTTAGTCGACTTTCCATTCCAATTTGCATCGTTCATTGCCATTATTTGCGGATCCTAATCCCTAGCTCTTATATTTGTTTGGTTTCTT
The DNA here is from genome assembly GCA_024500155.1 of Chenopodium formosanum. Classification (NCBI taxonomy): domain Eukaryota; kingdom Viridiplantae; phylum Streptophyta; class Magnoliopsida; order Caryophyllales; family Amaranthaceae; genus Chenopodium; species Chenopodium formosanum. The sequence continues at coordinate 24,129,433 of CM044861.1, forward strand.
CGTTTAGGTAGTTGTTAGAGTCACCTTTTACCCCTTGTCTTCGACCTAGCTTAGGCACATAATTGAAAGCATTTAGACATTACCGTTCCTTTGGGTTCGACCCTTGACTTACCTCTATACTTGTATTTAGGTTTGTTGAGTGTTTATAAATTTTGTTTGGCTTAGGGAGAATTAGCCCAACGACCTAGTTTTCCCCACGTCAATGAATGTCAAACACATTCATACAAAGCTGATTGAGTTAAATGAAAGTCAAATGCAGTCTACAAAGCTAATTGAGTTAAATGAAAGTCAAACACATTCAAACAATGCTTTTTGAATCAAACTAAAGTCAAATGCATTCAACAAAGCTAATTGAGTAAAATGAAAGTCAAACACATTGAAAGAAAGCTTTTTGTATCAAATGAAAGTAAAATGCATTCAACAAAGCTAATTGAGTCAAATGAAAGTCAAACACATTCAAACAATGGTTTTTGAATCAAATGAAAGACAAATGCATTCAAGAAAGATAATTGAGTCTAATGAAAGTAAAACATATTCATACAAAGCTTTTTGAATCAAATGAAAGTCAAATGCATTCAACTAAGCTAATTGAGTCAAATGAAATTCAAACGCATTCAAACGAAGCTTTTTGAATTAAATGAAAGTAAAATGCATTCAACAAAGGTAATTGAGTCAAATAAAAGTCAAACACATTCAACAAAGCTTGTTGAATTAAATGAAAGTTAAATGTAATTAACAAAGCTAATTGAGTCAAATGAAAGTCAAACACATTATACAAAGCTAATTGAGTAAACTGAAAATTTTGTTTTTGCGAGATGTTGTAAGTCGGTAACCGAGCCTCCCATAATTGCTTTAACTCTTCAATAAGAGGTCGCAAGTACACATCGAGATTCCCTTTAGGATTCTTCGGACCTGGAATTATCAAACTTAGAAACATAAAAGGTTTCTTCATGCACAATTCAGGTGGAAGATTATAAGGAGTTAAAATGACGGGCCAACAAGAATATTGCCTTCCTGTCTTTCCAAATGGTGAAAATCCGTCGGTACAAAGACCTAGTCGGACATTTCTAGGCTCCGCAGCAAAAGAAGGGTACTCTTCATCTAGGTGTTTCCACGCCTCTTCATCACTTGGATGAGACATAAGCCCATGAACTCGAGGATTATCTTTATGCCACCTCATCTGCTCCGTAGTAGATCTTGTTGCATATAATCTTTGTAATCTCGGGCCTACAGGAAAGTAAATAAGAGCACTATGAGGAGAATTGTTGCCACTTTCTCTAAGTGTCTTATGACGACTTCCTTTGCAATATAGACATTCTTTGAGATCTTTGTGTTCCTTCCAAAATAGCATACATACATTTGGACATACATGAATCTTTTGGTGCGGAAGTTCTGGCCCTTCAAGCAATTTCTTAGTCTTGTAAAAACTATCTTTCATTAAGGAAGCAACACCATCTATAGCTTTATGTGGAATATTATACTCGGACTTGATGTTTGCCATCCTTACAGCTGCAGACAATACAGACAACTTGCACCCATCATACAATGGCTCTTCCGCAGCCTTCAACATGTCAAAGAACTTCTTGTAACTAGCATGTGGCTCTTCTTCAATATTTTCTAAACCACCTTCTAGTCCAAAGGCATCTAATACCATGTTTCTATATGGGTTCAATGCATCCTCGGTGGATATGGAACTGCTACTTTGGGATTCTCTTTGAAAGTGCAGTTCACCATGAAAAACCCATTAGAAATAGTTAGGCAAACAACCATGCCTATAGAAATGCTCCTTAATGGTATCAAGATCTTGATAAGGAATATTTCGACACTGTGCACATGGACATTTCATCACACCATCTATCACGACATTCTCTTGTGTGGTAGCAAATGTAATAAATTCATTGACCTTTTCAGCAAAGGTTGGACTAAGGAATTTTCCTTCTAACCGTTTATACATCCATGCTCGATCCTTTCTCATTATATAGCAGTTTCCCTAAAAAAATAAATGATACAAAAAGCATAGACAAACTAAGTAAAGCACTTAGAAGAATGACATTCTTTTAGGTCATTTAACTATTTAAGGTCATCAAAATGAAAATTATTGTTACCAATTAACATCATGTGAGAAGAAGCGTTCCCATTTTCTACACGCTATTTCTAATGAACTTGAAAAGGCTTGATTCGTTTCTAATATATGTATTTATAAATTCCTAAGAAAAGAAATCACAAAAAATAAATGTTATAAGGTTTTAAGGTCTTGTAGAACCAAAATCAAGCAAATTCGGCCAAAATGGGAAGAAGCGTTCCCAATTTCTATATGCTCTTTCTAATGAACTTGAAAAGGCTTGATTCATGTCAAATATATGTATTTATAACTTCCTAAGAAAAGAAATCACAAAAACAAATCATTTTATAAGGTTTTAAGGTCTTGTAGAACCAAAATCAAGCAAACTCGGTCCAAATGGGAAGAAGCGTTCCCATTTTCTACATGCTCTTTCTAATGAACTGATAAAGGCTTGAATAATGTCAAATATATGTATTTGTAACTGACTAAGCATAGAAATCACTAAGACCAAGCAAGTTATAAGGTTTTAAGGTCTGGTAGAACCGAAATGAAGCAAATTCGGGCAAAATGAGAAGAAGCGTTCCCATTTTCTACATGCTCTTTCTAATGAACTTGAAAAGGCTTGATTCATGTAAAATATATGTATTTACAACTTCCTAAGAAAATAAATCACAAAAATAACGCATGTCATAAGGTTTTAAGGTCTTGTAGAGCCAAAATTAAGCAAATACGGCCAAAATGGGAAGAAGCATTCCCATTTTTTACATGCTCTTTCTAATGAATTTGAAAAGGCTTGAGTAATGTCAAATATATGTAGTTATAACTGCCTCACAAAAAAAATCACAAAAAGAAATCAATTCATAAGGTTATAAGGTCTTGTAGAACCAAAATCAAGCAAATTCGTGCAAAATAGTAAGAAGCATTCCCATTTTCTACATGCTCTTCCTAATGAAATTATAAATTCTTGAATCATGTCAAATATACATATTTATAACTGCGTAAGCAAATAAATAACAAAGAAAAAGCAAGTTATAGGGTTTTAAGGTCTTGTAGAACCAAAATCATGCAAATTCGGGCAAAATAGTAAGAAGCCTTTCCATTTTCTACATGCTCTTTCTAATGAATTTATAAATTCTTGAATCATATAAAATATATGTATTTATAATTTTCTAAGCAAATAAATAACAAAAAAAAAGCGAGTTATAAGGTTTTAAGGTCTAGTAGAACCGAAATCAAGCAAATTCGGGCATAATGGGAAGAAACGTTCCCAATTTCTATATGCTCTTTCTAATGAACTTGAAAAGGCTTGATTCATGTCAAATATATTTATTTATAACTTCCTAAGAAAAGAAATCACAAAAACAAATCATTTTATAAGGTTTTAAGGTCTTGTAGAACCAAAATCAAGCAAACTCGGTCCAAATGGGAAGAAGCGTTCCCATTTTCTACATGCTCTTTATAATGAACTGATAAAGGCTTGAATAATGTCAAATATATGTATTTGTAACTGACTAAGCATAGAAATCACTAAGACCAAGCAAGTTATAAGGTTTTAAGGTCTGGTAGAACCGAAATCAAGCAAATTCGGGCAAAATGAGAAGAAGCGTTCCCATTTTCTACATGCTCTTTCTAATGAACTTGAAAAGGCTTGATTCATGTAAAATATATGTATTTACAACTTCCAAAGAAAATAAATCACAAAAATAACGCATGTCATAAGGTTTTAAGGTCTTGTAGAACCAAAATCAAGCAAATTCGTGCAAAATAGTAAGAAGCATTCCCATTTTCTACATGCTCTTTCTAATGAAATTATAAATTCTTGAATCATGTCAAATATACATATTTATAACTGCCTAAGCAAATAAATAACAAAGAAAAAGCAAGTTATAGGGTTTTAAGGTCTTGTAGAACCAAAATCATGCAAATTCGGGCAAAATGGAAAGAAACGTTCCCATTTTCTGCATGCTCTTTCTAATGATCTTATAAATGCTTGGATCATGTCAAATATATGTATTTATAACTCCATTAAAAAATAAATAACAAATACAAATCAAGTTATGAGGTTTTAAGGTCTTGTAGAACCAAAATCAATCAAATTTGGGTAAAATTGTAAGAAGCATTCCCAAATTCTGCATGCTCTTTCTTATGAACTTATAATTGTTTGAATCATGTGAAATATATGTATTTATAAATGCATAAGCATAGAAATCGCAAAAACTAAGCAATTTATAAGGTTTTAAGGTCTTGTAGAACTGAAATCAATCAAATTCGGGCAAAATAGTAAGAAGCATTCCCTTTTTCTACATGCTCTTTTTAATAAACTTGAAAAAGCTTGATTCATGTCAAATATATGTATTTATAACTTCCTAACAATATAAATCACAAAAACCAAGCAAGATATAAGGTTTTAAGGTCTAGTAGAACAAAAATCATGCAAATTCGGGCAAAATAGTAAGAAGCCTTTCCATTTTCTACATGCTCTTTCTAATGAATTTATAAATTCTTGAATCATATAAAATATATGTATTTATAATTTTCTAAGCAAATAAATCACAAAAAAAAAAAAGCGAGTTATTAGGTTTTAAGGTGTTGTAGAGCCTAAATCAAGCAAATTTGGGCAAAATGGGAAAAAGCGTACCCATTTTCCACATGCTCTTTCTAATGAACTTGAAAAGGCTTGATTCATGTCAAATATATGTATTTATAACTTCCTAACCAAAGAAATGACAATAACCAAAGCAAATTATAAGGTTTTAAGGTTTTGTAGAACCAAAATCAAGCAAATTCGGCCCAAATGGTAAAAAGCGTTCCCATTTTCTACATGCTCTTTCTAATGAACTTATAAAGGCTTGAATAATGTCAAATATATGTATTTGTAACTGACTAAGCATAGAAATCACTAAGACCAAGCAAGTTATAAGGTTTTACGGTCTGGTAGAACCGAAATCAAGCAAATTCGGGCAAAATGAGAAGAAGCGTTCCCATTTTCTACATGCTCTTTTTAATGAACTTGAAAAGGCTTGATTCATATAAAATATATGTATTTACAACTTCCAAAGAAAATAAATCACAAAAATAACGCATGTCATAAGGTTTTAAGGTCTTGTAGAGCCAAAATTAAGCAAATACGGCCAAAATGGGAAGAAGCATTCCCATTTTTTACATGCTCTTTCTAATGAATTTGAAAAGGCTTGAGTAATGTCAAATATATGTAGTTATAACTGCCACACAAAAAAAATCACAAAAAGAAATCAATTCATAAGGTTATAAGGTCTTGTAGAACCAAAATCAAGCAAATTCGTGCAAAATAGTAAGAAGCATTCCCATTTTCTACATGCTCTTTCTAATGAAATTATAAATTCTTGAATCATGTCAAATATACATATTTATAACTGCCTAAGCAAATAAATAACAAAGAAAAAGCAAGTGATAGGGTTTTAAGGTCTTGTAGAACCAAAATCAAGCAAATTCGGGCAAAATGGAAAGAAACGTTCCCATTTTCTGCATGCTCTTTCTAATGATCTTATTAATGCTTGGATCATGTCAAATATATGTATTTATAACTCCATTAAAAAATAAATAACAAATACAAATCAAGTTATGAGGTTTTAAGGTCTTGTAGAACCAAAATCAATCAAATTTGGGTAAAATTGTAAGAAGCATTCCCAAATTCTACATGCTCTTTCTTATGAACTTATAATTGTTTGAATCATGTGAAATATATGTATTTATAAATTCATAAGCATAGAAATCGCAAAAACTAAGCAATTTATAAGGTTTTAAGGTCTTGTAGAACTGAAATCAATCAAATTCGGGCAAAATAGTAAGAAGCATTCCCTTTTTCTACATGCTCTTTTTAATAAACTTGAAAAAGCTTGATTCATGTCAAATATATGTATTTAAACTTCCTAACAATATAAATCACAAAAACCAAGCAAGATATAAGGTTTTAAGGTCTAGCAGAACAAAAATCATGCAAATTCGGCAAAATAGTAAGAAGCCTTTCCATTTTCTACATGCTCTTTCTAATGAATTTATAAATTCTTGAATCATATAAAATATATGTATTTATAATTTTCTAAGCAAATAAATCACAAAAAAAAAGCGAGTTATAAGGTTTTAAGGTGTTGTAGAGCCTAAATCAAGCAAATTTGGGCAAAATGGGAAAAAGCGTACTCATTTTCCACATGCTCTTTCTAATGAACTTGAAAAGGCTTGATTCATGTCAAATATATGTATTTATAACTTTCTAACCAAATAAATGACAATAACCAAAGCATATTATAAGGTTTTAAGGTTTTGTAGAACTAAAATCAAGCAAACTCGGCCCAAATGGTAAAAAGCGTTCCCATTTTCTACATGCTCTTTCTAATGAACTTATAAAGGGTTGAATTATGTAAAATATATGTATTAGTAACTGCCTAAGAATAGAAATCACTAAGACAAAGCAAGGTATAAGGTTTTAAGGTCTAGTAGAACCGAAATCAAGCAAATTCGGGCATAATGGGAAGAAGCGTTCCCAATTTCTATATGCTATTTCTAATGAACTTGAAAAGGCTTGATTCATGTCAAATATATGTATTTATAACTTCCTAAGAAAAGAAATCACAAAAACAAATCATTTTATAAGGTTTTAAGGTCTTGTAGAACCAAAATCAAGCAAACTCGGTCCAAATGGGAAGAAGCGTTCCCATTTTCTACATGCTCTTTCTAAAGAACTGATAAAGGCTTGAATAATGTCAAATATATGTATTTGTAACTGACTAAGCATAGAAATCACTAAGACCAAGCAAGTTATAAGGTTTTAAGGTCTGGTAGAACCGAAATCAAGCAAATTCGGGCAAAATGAGAAGAAGCGTTCCCATTTTCTACATGCTCTTTCTAATGAACTTGAAAAGGCTTGATTCATGTAAAAAATATGTATTTACAACTTCCAAAGAAAATAAATCACAAAAATAACGCATGTCATAAGGTTTTAAGGTCTTGTAGAGCCAAAATTAAGCAAATACGGCCAAAATGGGAAGAAGCATTCCCATTTTTTATATGCTCTTTCTAATGAATTTGAAAAGGCTTGAGTAATGTCAAATATATGTAGTTATAACTGCCTCACAAAAAAAAATCACAAAAAGAAATCAATTCATAAGGTTATAAGGTCTTGTAGAACCAAAATCAAGCAAATTCGTGCAAAATAGTAAGAAGCATTCCCATTTTCTACATGCTCTTTCTAATGAAATTATAAATTCTTGAATCATGTCAAATATACATCTTTACAACTGCCTAAGCAAATAAATAACAAATAAAAAGCAAGTTATAGCGTTTTAAGGTCTTGTAGAACCAAAATCAAGCAAATTCGGGCAAAATGGAAAGAAACGTTCCCATTTTCTGCATGCTCTTTCTAATGATCTTATAAATGCTTGGATCATGTCAAATATATGTATTTATAACTCCATTAAAAAATAAATAACAAATACAAATCAAGTTATGAGGTTTTAAGGTCTTGTAGAACCAAAATCAATCAAATTTGGGTAAAATTGTAAGAAGCATTCCCAAATTCTGCATGCTCTTTCTTATGAACTTATAATTGTTTGAATCATGTGAAATATATGTATTTATAAATGCATAAGCATAGAAATCGCAAAAACTAAGCAATTTATAAGGTTTTAAGGTCTTGTAGAACTGAAATCAATCAAATTCGGGCAAAATAGTAAGAAGCATTCCCTTTTTCTACATGCTCTTTTTAATAAACTTGAAAAAGCTTGATTCATGTCAAATATATGTATTTATAACTTCCTAACAATATAAATCACAAAAACCAAGCAAGATATAAGGTTTTAAGGTCTAGTAGAACAAAAATCATGCAAATTCGGGCAAAATAGTAAGAAGCCTTTCCATTTTCTACATGCTCTTTCTAATGAATTTATAAATTCTTGAATCATATAAAATATATGTATTTATAATTTTCTAAGCAAATAAATCACAAAAAAAAAAGCGAGTTATAAGGTTTTAAGGTGTTGTAGAGCCTAAATCAAGCAAATTTAGGCAAAATGGGAAAAAGCATACCCATTTTCCACATGCTCTTTCTAATGAACTTGAAAAGGCTTGATTCATGTCAAATATATTGTAGAGCCTAAATCAAGCAAATTTGGGCAAAATGGGAAAAAGCGTACCCATTTTCCACATGCTCTTTCTAATGAACTTGAAAAGGCTTGATTAATGTCAAATATATGTATTTATAATGTCCTAACCAAAGCAAATTATAAGGTTTTAAGGTTTTGTAGAACCAAAATTAAGCAAATTCAGGCAAAATAGAAATAAGCATTCTCATTTTCTACATGCTCTTTCTAATGAACTACAAAAAACTTGAATAATGTTAAATATATGTATTTATAATTCCTAATCATAGAAATAACAAAAACAAAGCAAGTTATAAGATTTTAAGGACTGGTAGAACCGAAATCAAACAAATTCGAGCAAAATAGGAAGAAGCACCCATATTTTACATGCTTTTTCTAATGAACTTGAAAAGGCTTGATTCATGTGAAATATATATATTTATAACTTCCTAAAAAAAGAAATCACAAAAACAAAGGATGTTATAAGGTTTTAAGGTCTTGTAGAACCAAAATCAACCAAATTCGGTCTAAATGATAAAAAGCGTTCCCATTTCCTGCTTTCATCTTTCTAATGAAATTATAAAGGCTTGAATGATGTCAAATATATGTATTAGTAACTGGCTAAGCATAGAAATCACTAAGACAAAGCAAGGTATAAGGTTTTAAGGTCTATTAGAACAGAAATCAAGCGAATTCGGCCATAATGGGAAGAAGCGTTTCCATTTTCTACATGCTCTTTCTAATGAACTTAATGAGGCTTGATTCATGTCAAACATATGTATTTATAACTTCCTAAGAAAAGAAATAACAAAAACATAGCATGTTATAAGGTTTTAAGGTCTTGTAGAACCAAAATCAAGCAAATTCGGCCATAATAGTAAGAAGCATTCCCATTTTATACATGCTCTTTCTAACGAACTTATAAAATAATATATATTATTTTATCGCCTTCGTTTTATTGCTAAAAGTGATTGAACGATTATTAATTCCTTCTAATATTTCTTTTGTATAGAACAAGATGACTTGTTTTCGTTTTAATTTATTAAAACATATTATGTAAATTACTACAATGACTCTTAATAAATTAGCAACAATTTATAACACAACTTACTTCTAATGGCAACAAATTAAAATGTGATGTCATTTTAGCAAGAAATAGTAAAACAAGTGTCCCAAATAGCAACAACTAGAAATTTTGTTGCCAAACGTTTTGTAAAATGGCATTGCTAAATGACAACAAATAAAAAATCTGTTGTCATCTAGCAACAACAATGAGACGGCTAATTTCTAATAGGAACAACTCAAAAATTTTGTGCCTCAATTTGATTCTAAATCAATACAAATAAAAATTAGTTGTCAGAATTTGTTGATATATGGAAACGAGACAAAATTGATGAAATTTAGCAACAACTTGTAAGACAACTTGTTTTCTATAGCAACAAAAAAGAGATATATTGAATCAAATGAAAGTCAAATGCATTCAACAAAGGTAATTGGGTCAAATGAAAGTCAAACACATTGATACAAAGCTTTTTGAATCAAATAAAACTTAAATGCATTCAACAAAGCTAATTGAGTCAAATGATAGTCAAACACATTCAACAACGCTTTCTAAATAAAATGAAAGTCAAATGCATTCAACAAAGACAATTGAGTCAAATGAAAGTCAAACACATTCAAACAAAGCTTTTTGAATCAAATGAAAGTCAAATGCATTCAACAAAGATAATTGAGTCAAATGAAAGTCAAACACATTTAAATCAAGCTTTTTGAATCAAATGGAAGTCTAATGCATTCAACATATCTTTTTAACTCAAATGAAAGTCAAACACATTCAAACAAAGCTTTTTGAATCTAATGAAAGTCAAATGCATTCAACAAAGCTTTTTGACTCAAATGAAAGTCAAACACATTCAAACAAAGCTCTTTGAATCAAATGGAAGTCTAATGCATTCAACATATCTTTTTAACTCAAATGAAAGTCAGACACATTCAAACAAAGCTTTTTGAATCTAATGAAAGTCAAATGCATTCAACAAAGCTTTTTGACTCAAATGAAAGTCAAACACATTCAAACAAAGCTCTTTGAATCAAATGAAAGTCAAATGCATTCAACAAAGCTTATTGAGTCAAATGAAAGTCAAATACTTTCAACAAAGCTTTTTGAATCAAATGAATGTAAAATGCAACAACTAGTAAGACGGCTAATTTCTAATAGGAACAATTCAAAAATTTGTTGCCTCAATTTGTTTCTAAATCGATACAAATAAAAAATTAGTTGATAGAATTTGTTGACATATGAAAACAAGACAAAATTTGAGGAAATCTAGCAACAACTAGTAAAACAACTTGTATTCAAAAGCAATAAAATAGAGATACACTGAATCAAATAAAAGACAAATGCATTCAACAAAGGTAATTGGGTCAAATAAAAGTCAAACACATTCATACAAAGCTTTTTGAATCAAATAAAACTCAAGTGCATTCAACCAAGCTAATTGAGTCAAATGAAAGTCAAACACATTAAACAACGCTTTTTGAACCAAATGAAAGTCAAATGCATTCAACAAAGATAATTAAGTCAAATGAAAGTCAAACTCATTCAAACAAAGAGTCTTGAATCAAATAAAGTCAAGTGCATTCAACAAAGATTTTTAACTGAAATAAAAGTCAAACACGTTCAAACAAAGCTTTTTAAATCAAATGAAAGTCAAATGTATTCAACAAGGATAATTGAGTCAAATGAAAGTCAAACACATTCATACAAAGCTTTTGGAATCAAATGAAAGTCAAATGCATTCAATAAAGGTAATTGAGTCAAATGAAAGTCAAACACTTTCAAACAAAGCTTTTTGAATCAAATCAAAGATAAATGCATTCATCATAGTTAATTAAGTCAAATGAAAGTCAAACACATTCAAACAATGCTTTTTTAATCAAATGAAAGTCAAACGCATTCAACAAAGCTAAATTGAGTAAAATGAAAGACAAACTCATTCAACAAAGCTTTTTGAACCAAATGAAAGTTAAACACATTCAAACAGAGCTTTTAAAATCAAGTGAAAGTCAAATGCATTCAACGAAGATAATTGAGTCAAATGAAAGTCAAACACATTCATACAAAGCTTTTTTAATCAAATGAAAGTAAAATGCATTCAACAAAGCTAATTGAGTCAAATAAAGGTCAAACTCATTCAAACAAAGAGTCTTGAATCAAATAAAGTCAAATGCATTCAACAAAGATTTTTAACTCAAATAAAAGTCAAACACGTTCAAATAAAGCTTTTTAAATCAAATGAAAGTCAAATGTATTCAACAAGGATAATTGAGTCAAATGAAAGTCAAACACATTCATACAAAGCTTTTGGAATCAAATGAAAGTCAAATGCATTCAATAAAGGTAATTGAGTCAAATAAAAGTCAAACACATTCATACAAAGCTTTTTTAATAAAATGAAAGTAAAATGCATTCAACAAAGCTAATTGAGTCAAATAAAAGTCAAACTCATTCAAACAAAGAGTCTTGAATCAAATAAAGGCAAATGAATTCAACAAAGATTTTTAACTCAAATAAAAGTCAAACACGTTCAAACAAATCTTTTTAAATCAAATGAAAGTCAAATGTATTCAACAAGGATAATTGAGTCAAATGAAAGTCAAACACATTCATACAAAGCTTTTGGAATCAAATAAAAGTCAAATGCATTCAATAAAGGTAATTGAGTCAAATGAAAGTCAAACACTTTCAAACAAAGCTTTTTGAATCAAATCAAAGATAAATGCATTCATCATAGTTAATTAAGTCAAATGAAAGTCAAACACATTCAAACAATGCTTTTTTAATCAAATGAAACTCAAACGCATTCAACAAAGCTAAATTGAGTAAAATGAAAGACAAACTCATTCAACAAAGCTTTTTGAACCAAATGAAAGTCAAACACATTCAAACAGAGCTTTTAAAATCAAGTGAAAGTCAAATGCATTCAACGAAGATAATTGAGTCAAATGAAAGTCAAACACATTCATACAAAGCTTTTTTAATCAAATGAAAGTAAAATGCATTCAACAAAGCTAATTGAGTCAAATAAAAGTCAAACTCATTCAAACAAAGAGTCTTGAATCAAATAAAGTCAAATGCATTCAACAAAGATTTTTAACTCAAATAAAAGTCAAACACGTTCAAACAAAGCTTTTTAAATCAAATGAAAGTGAAATGTATTCAACAAGGATAATTGAGTCAAATGAAAGTCAAACACATTCATACAAAGCTTTTGGAATCAAATGAAAGTCAAATGCATTCAATAAAGGTAATTGAGTCAAATGAAAGTCAAACACATTCATACAAAGCTTTTTTAATCAAATGAAAGTAAAATGCATTCAACAAAGCTAATTGAGTCAAATAAAAGTCAAACTCATTCAAACAAAGAGTCTTGAATCAAATAAAGTCAAATGAATTCAACAAAGATTTTTAACTCAAATAAAAGTCAAACACGTTCAAACAAAGCTTTTTAAATAAAATCAAAGTCAAATGTATTCAACAAGGATAATTGAGTCAAATGAAAGTCAAACACATTCATACAAAGCTTTTGGAATGAAATAAAAGTCAAATGCATTCAATAAAGGTAATTGAGTCAAATGAAAGTCAAACACTTTCAAACAAAGCTTTTTGAATCAAATCAAAGATAAATGCATTCATCATAGTTAATTAAGTCAAATGAAAGTCAAACACATTCAAACAATGCTTTTTTAATCAAATGAAAGTCAAACGCATTCAACAAAGCTAAATTGAGTAAAATGAAAGAAAAACTCATTCAACAAAGCTTTTTGAACCAAATGAAAGTCAAACACATTCAAACAGAGCTTTTAAAATCAAGTGGAAGTCAAATGCATTCAACGAAGATAATTGAGTCAAATGAAAGTCAAACACATTCATACAAAGCTTTTTTAATCAAATGAAAGTAAAATGCATTCAACAAAGCTAATTGAGTCAAATAAAAGTCAAACTCATTCAAACAAAGAGTCTTGAATCAAATAAAGTCAAATGCATTCAACAAAGATTTTTAACTCAAATAAAAGTCAAACACGTTCAAATAAAGCTTTTTAAGTCAAATGAAAGTCAAATGTATTCAACAAGGATAATTGAGTCAAATGAAAGTCAAACATATTCATACAAAGCTTTTGGAATCAAATGAAAGTCAAATGCATTCAATAAAGGTAATTGAGTCAAATTAAAGTCAAACACATTCATACAAAGCTTTTTTAATCAAATGAAAGTAAAATGCATTCAACAAAGCTAATTGAGTCAAATAAAAGTCAAACTCATTCAAACAAAGAGTCTTGAATCAAATAAAGTCAAATGAATTCAACAAAGATTTTTAACTCAAATAAAAGTCAAACACATTCAAACAAAGCTTTTTAAATAAAATCAAAGTCAAATGTATTCAACAAGGATAATTGAGTCAAATGAAAGTCAAACACATTCATACAAAGCTTTTGGAATCAAATAAAAGTCAAATGCATTCAATAAAGGTAATTGAGTCAAATGAAAGTCAAACACTTTCAAACAAAGCTTTTTGAATCAAATCAAAGATAAATGCATTCATCATAGTTAATTAAGTCAAATGAAAGTCAAACACATTCAAACAATGCTTTTTTAATCAAATGAAAGTCAAACGCATTCAACAAAGCTAAATTGAGTAAAATGAAAGACAAACTCATTCAACAAAGCTTTTTGAACCAAATGAAAGTCAAACACATTCAAACAGAGCTTTTAAAATCAAGTGAAAGTCAAATGCATTCAACGAAGATAATTGAGTCAAATGAAAGTCAAACACATTCATACAAAGCTTTTTTAATCAAATGAAAGTAAAATGCATTCAACAAAGCTAATTGAGTCAAATAAAAGTCAAACTCATTCAAACAAAGAGTCTTGAATCAAATAAAGTCAAATGCATTCAACAAAGATTTTTAACTCAAATAAAAGTCAAACACGTTCAAACAAAGCTTTTTAAATCAAATGAAAGTCAAATGTATTCAACAAGGATAATTGAATCAAATGAAAGTCAAACACATTCATACAAAGCTTTTGGAATCAAATGAAAGTCAAATGCATTCAATAAAGGTAATTGAGTCAAATGAAAGTCAAACACATTCATACAAAGCTTTTTTAATCAAATGAAAGTAAAATGCATTCAACAAAGCTAATTGAGTCAAATAAAAGTCAAACTCATTCAAACAAAGAGTCTTGAATCAAATAAAGTCAAATGAATTCAACAAAGATTTTTAACTCAAATAAAAGTCAAACACGTTCAAACAAAGCTTTTTAAATCAAATGAAAGTCAAATGTATTCAACAAGGATAATTGAGTCAAATGAAAGTCAAACACATTCATACAAAGCTTTTGGAATCAAATGAAAGTCAAATGCATTCAATAAATGTAATTGAGTCAAATGAAAGTCAAACACTTTCAAACAAAGCTTTTTGAATCAAATCAAAGATAAATGCATTCATCATAGTTAATTAAGTCAAATGAAAGTCAAACACATTCAAAACAATGCTTTTTTAATCAAATGAAAGTCAAATGCATTCAACAAAGCTAAATTGAGTAAAATGAAAGACAAACTCATTCAATAAAGCTTTTTGAACCAAATGAAAGTCAAACACATTCAAACAGAGCTTTTAAAATCAAGTGAAAGTCAAATGCATTCAACGAAGATAATTGAGTCAAATGAAAGTCAAACACATTCATACAAAGCTTTTTGAATTAAATGAAAGTGAAATGCAATTAACAAAGCTAATTAAGTTAAATGAAAGTTGAAACAAATTCAAACAAAGCTTTTAAAATCAAGTGAAAGTCAAATGCATGCAACGAAGATAATTGAGTCAAATTAAAATAAAAAACATTCAAAAAAAGCTTTTTGAATCAAATGAAAGTCAAATGCATTCAACAAAGCTAATTAAGTCAGATGAAAGTCAAACACATTCAAACAATGCTTTTTGAATCAAACGAAAGTCAAATGCATTCAACAAAGATAATTGACTCAAATGAAAGTCAAACACATTTATACAAAGCTTTTTGAATCAAATGAATGTCAAACACATTCAAACAAAGCTTTTTGAATCAAATGAAAGTCAAACGCATTCAACAAAGATAATTGAGTCAAATGAAAGTCAAACACATTCAAACAAAGCTTTTTGAATCAAATTAAATTCAAATGCATTTAATAAAGCTTTTTGACTCAAATGAAAGTCAAACAGATTCAAATAAAGCTTTTTAAATCAAATGAAAGTCAAATGCATTCAACAAAGTTTATTGAGTTAAATAAAGTATAACACATTCAAACAATGCTTTTTTAATCAAATGAAAGTCAAATGCATTCAACAAATCTAATTGAGTAAAATGAAAGTCAAACTCATTCAACAAAGCTTGTTGAACCAAATGAAAGTCAAACACATTTTAATAAAGGTTTTAAAATCAAATGAAAGTCAAATGCATTCAACAAAGCTAATTGAGTAAAATGAAAATCAAACACATTCAACAAAGCTTTTTGAACCAAATGAAAGTCAAACACAATCAAACAAAGCTTTTTAAATCAAATGAAAGTCAAATGCATTCAACGAAGCTAATTGAGTCAAATGAAAGTCAAACACATTCATACAAAGCTTTTTGAATCAATTGAAATTCAATTGCATTCAAAAAGGATAATTGAGTCAAATGAAAGTCAAACACATTCAAACAAAGCTTTTTGAATCAAATGAAAGTCAAATGCATTGAACAAAGCTAATTGACTCAAATGAAAGTCAAACACATACAAACAAAGCTTTTTATATTAAACGAAAGTCAAGTGCATTCAACAATGCTTTATAACTCAAATGAAAGTCAACACCTTCAAACAAAGCTTTTTGAATCAAATGAAAGTCAAATGCATTCAACAAACATAATTAAGTAATTCGAAAGTCATACACATTCTAACAAAGCTAATTGAGTCAAATGAAAGTCCAACACATTCAATCAAAGCTTTTTGAATCAAATAAAAGTCAAATGCATTCAACAATGATTTTTGACTCAAATGAAAGTCAAGCACCTTCAAACAAAGCGTTTTGAATCAAATAAAAGTCAAATGCATTCAATAAAGATAATTGTGTCAAATTAAAGTCAAACACACACATACAAAGCTTTTTGAAACAAATGAAAGTCAAATGCGTTCAACAAAAATAATTGAGTCAAATGAAATTAAAACACATTCAAACAAAGCGTTTTATATCAAATGAAAGTCTAATGCTTTTAACAAAGCTAATTGAGTCAATTGAAAGTCAAACACATTCAAACAATACTTTTTGAATCAAATGAAAGTCAAATGCATTCAACAAAGGTAATTGAGTCAAATGAAAGTCAAACACATTCAAACAAAGCTTTTTCAATCAAATGAAAGTGAAACACATTCAAACAAAGCTTTTTGAATTAAATGAAAGTGAAATGCAATTAACAAAGCTAATTGAGTCAAATGAATGATGTGTGTCATAAATGGCACACATTTGACGAGCATTTAGGTCCTTTCTATTCTCTTTTCATAGCTTTCATGCTTAATAAGTGCTTAGTTTTATGCTTTGTTGCTTAGTTTTACTTTTCTTCTCTTATTTTGTAACTGTTGTGCATTTCGTTGGTTTTCTAGCCTTTTCTTCTTTATTTGCTCTATTTTCGTGGTTGTAGGTATTGGACGAGGTTCGGGTCGTGATTTTGGTGATCCATTATGGTGGAAGGAGCTTTAGGATCAAGTTCATGGAGTTTGGGAAGCTCAAGATGCAAAGAAGTGGAAGTTCCAAGTCTTGGCTCTTCTCTTGTGCTCCCTTCAAAGGAAGTGTGTGCCCTCAATATTAAGCCTTAGCTACTGCCTACCTTATCCTTCATCACCATCATAAATCATGTGTGCACCCCTTGAGCTTGAAGAGTTGAAGATTCTAAGAAATCCAGCTGAGTGCGGCCGCACGCGCAGAATGTGCGGGGGCACACGAGGGATGTGTGGCCGCACACCATGGTGGTGCGGGCGCACATCATGGTGGTGCGGGCGCACATCCCCTGTTGTGTGGCCGCACCAACGTGGGTCTTTTCCGATCGGATTTCGACAATTTTCTCTCTCTTCTTATACCTATTTGAACCCAATTTTTGTAAGAAGTTTTCATAAAAGAATTAGATCATTTTCTTAGCTTAGTTGAGAGCTTCTCTCTCTAGATTTAGAGGTTAGTTTTAGGAGTAGATTTTAGAGAGAGAAAGTGAAGAATTTCAATGGTGATTGAGAGATTGAAGATCCAATGGTGACAATTGTATTGGAGATCTACTCTATTATCAATGAGCATTTCTAAACTCTATCTCATTTATTGTTTTGTTTAGTATTCATGTTTTGATTGTTTGGTTTTGATTGGATTTTGATGATTCGATGATTGATGTTTGATTAGAGTAATTGTTCTTCTTAGATTGTTAATTGTTGATTTCTTTAATTGTTTGTTGAATTGATGAAAATGTTTGAGTAGTTGTTTGGTTAGGGGTTTGGTGAAGCTTATGATGTAATGAATTGATGTAAATATGGGATAATTGATGGAGTTGATGATGTGATTAAACTTGGTTGATTGATCTTGTGCATGTGTGTGATTAATTAGAGAGTAGCTAACTTTGATTATTGCACTAGATTGCATTGTAAGTTCACATTGATACGGACCATTGATTTGTGGCTTGCATTTACACGATTGAGGTGTCTTGTGATGTTTCCTAGCTAGAGTTTATCGTAGTTGACGCTAGTTAGACCTCTAGGAGAATAGCTTGACATGCTCTTTTGGTTGCATGATTGATTTTCCCTCACATTGCTTGACTTAGTCGACTTTCCATTCCAATTTGCATCGTTCATTGCCATTATTTGCGGATCCTAATCCCTAGCTCTTATATTTGTTTGGTTTCTTCGTTTAGGTAGTTGTTAGAGTCACCTTTTACCCCTTGTCTTCGACCTAGCTTAGGCACATAATTGAAAGCATTTAGACATTACCGTTCCTTTGGGTTCGACCCTTGACTTACCTCTATACTTGTATTTAGGTTTGTTGAGTGTTTATAAATTTTGTTTGGCTTAGGGAGAATTAGCCCAACGACCTAGTTTTCCCCACGTCAATGAATGTCAAACACATTCATACAAAGCTGATTGAGTTAAATGAAAGTCAAATGCAGTCTACAAAGCTAATTGAGTTAAATGAAAGTCAAACACATTCAAACAATGCTTTTTGAATCAAACTAAAGTCAAATGCATTCAACAAAGCTAATTGAGTAAAATGAAAGTCAAACACATTGAAAGAAAGCTTTTTGTATCAAATGAAAGTAAAATACATTCAACAAAGCTAATTGAGTCAAATGAAAGTCAAACACATTCAAACAATGGTTTTTGAATCAAATGAAAGACAAATGCATTCAAGAAAGATAATTGAGTCTAATGAAAGTAAAACATATTCATACAAAGCTTTTTGAATCAAATGAAAGTCAAATGCATTCAACTAAGCTAATTGAGTCAAATGAAATTCAAACGCATTCAAACGAAGCTTTTTGAATTAAATGAAAGTAAAATGCATTCAACAAAGGCAATTGAGTCAAATAAAAGTCAAACACATTCAACAAAGCTTGTTGAATTAAATGAAAGTTAAATGTAATTAACAAAGCTAATTGAGTCAAATGAAAGTCAAACACATTATACAAAGCTAATTGAGTCAAATGAAAATTTTGTTTTTGCGAGATGTTGTAAGTCGGTAACCGAGCCTCCCATAATTGCTTTAACTCTTCAATAAGAGGTCGCAAGTACACATCGAGATTCCCTTTAGGATTCTTCGGACCTGGAATTATCAAACTTAGAAACATAAAAGGTTTCTTCATGCACAATTCAGGTGGAAGATTATAAGGAGTTAAAATGACGGGCCAACAAGAATATTGCCTTCCTGTCTTTCCAAATGGTGCGAAGAGTGGAAGAGTGGGACCATGGAGGGATTAAACGAGGAAGAGGGAGACCAAAGATGACTTGGTTGGAAGGAGTGAGGAAGGATATGAAGTGCATGGATTTACGTGAGGATGAAGTTTTGGATCGTAAGGGATGGAGGAGAAAGATTTATGTTGATGACTACACGGAATAATCAAATTTGGTTCATGTTAGCCGACCCCACTTTTGGGATTAAGGCTTTGATTGATTGATTGATTGATTGTCTTTCCAAATGGTGAAAATCCGTCGGTACAAAGACCTAGTCGGACATTTCTAGGCTCCGCAGCAAAAGAAGGGTACTCTTCATCTAGGTGTTTCCACGCCTCTTCATCACTTGGATGAGACATAAGCCCATGAACTCGAGGATTATCTTTATGCCACCTCATCTGCTCCGCAGTAGATCTTGTTGCATATAATCTTTGTAATCTCGGGCCTACAGGAAAGTAAATAAGAGCACTATGAGGAGAATTGTTGCCACTTTCTCTAAGTGTCTTATAACGACTTCCTTTGCAATATAGACATTCTTTGAGATCTTTGTGTTCCTTCCAAAATAGCATACATCCATTTGGACATACATGAATCTTTTGGTGCGGAAGTTCTGGCCCTTCAAGCAATTTCTTAGTCTTGTAAAAACTATCTTTCATTAAGGAAGCAACACCATCTATAGCTTTATGTGGAATATTATACTCGGACTTGATGTTTGCCATCCTTACAGCTGCAGACAATACAGACAACTTGCACCCATCATACAATGGCTCTTCCGCAGCCTTCAACATGTCAAAGAACTTCTTGTAACTAGCATGTGGCTCTTCTTCAATATTTTCTAAACCACCTTCTAGTCCAAAGGCATCTAATACCATGTTTCTATATGGGTTCAATGCATCCTCGGTGGATATGGAACTGCTACTTTGGGATTCTCTTTGAAAGTGCAGTTCACCATGAAAAACCCATTAGAAATAGTTAGGCAAACAACCATGCCTATAGAAATGCTCCTTAATGGTATCAAGATCTTGATAAGGAATATTTCGACACTGTGCACATGGACATTTCATCACACCATCTATCACGACATTCTCTTGTGTGGTAGCAAATGTAATAAATTCATTGACCTTTTCAGCAAAGGTTGGACTAAGGAATTTTCCTTCTAACCGTTTATACATCCATGCTCGATCCTTTCTCATTATATAGCAGTTTCCCTAAAAAAATAAATGATACAAAAAGCATAGACAAACTAAGTAAAGCACTTAGAAGAATGACATTCTTTTAGGTCATTTAACTATTTAAGGTCATCAAAATGAAAATTATTGTTACCAATTAACATCATGTGAGAAGAAGCGTTCCCATTTTCTACACGCTATTTCTAATGAACTTGAAAAGGCTTGATTCGTTTCTAATATATGTATTTATAAATTCCTAAGAAAAGAAATCACAAAAAATAAATGTTATAAGGTTTTAAGGTCTTGTAGAACCAAAATCAAGCAAATTCGGCCAAAATGGGAAGAAGCGTTCCCAATTTCTATATGCTCTTTCTAATGAACTTGAAAAGGCTTGATTCATGTCAAATATATGTATTTATAACTTCCTAAGAAAAGAAATCACAAAAAAAAATCATTTTATAAGGTTTTAAGGTCTTGTAGAACCAAAATCAAGCAAACTCGGTCCAAATGGGAAGAAGCGTTCCCATTTTCTACATGCTCTTTCTAATGAACTGATAAACGCTTGAATAATGTCAAATATATGTATTTGTAACTGACTAAGCATAGAAATCACTATGACCAAGCAATTTATAAGGTTTTAAGGTCTGGTAGAGCCGAAATCAAGCAAATTCGGGCAAAATGAGAAGAAGCGTTCCCATTTTCTACATGCTCTTTCTAATGAACTTGAAAAGGCTTGATTCATGTAAAATATATGTATTTAAAACTTCCTAAGAAAATAAATCACAAAAATAACGCATGTCATAAGGTTTTAAGGTCTTGTAGAGCCAAAATTAAGCAAATACGGCCAAAATGGGAAGAAGGATTCCCATTTTTTACATGCTCTTTCTAATGAATTTGAAAAGGCTTGAGTAATGTCAAATATATGTAGTTATAACTGCCTCACAAAAAAAATCACAAAAAGAAATCAATTCATAAGGTTATAAGGTCTTGTAGAACCAAAATCAAGCAAATTCGTGCAAAATAGTAAGAAGCATTCCCATTTTCTACATGCTCTTTCTAATGAAATTATAAATTCTTGAATCATGTCAAATATACATATTTATAACTGCCTAAGCAAATAAATAACAAAGAAAAAGCAAGTTATAGGGTTTTAAGGTCTTGTAGAACCAAAATCATGCAAATTCGGGCAAAATAGTAAGAAGCCTTTCCATTTTCTATATGCTCTTTCTAATGAATTTATAAATTCTTGAATCATATAAAATATATGTATTTATAATTTTCTAAGCAAATAAATAACAAAAAAAAAGCGAGTTATAAGGTTTTAGGTCTAGTAGGACCGAAATCAAGCAAATTCGGCCAAAATGGGAAGAAGCGTTCCCAATTTCTATATGCTCTTTCTAATGAACTTGAAAAGGCTTGATTCATGTCAAATATATTTATTTATAACTTCCTAAGAAAAGAAATCACAAAAACAAATCATTTTATAAGGTTTTAAGGTCTTGTAGAACCAAAATCAAGCAAACTCGGTCCAAATGGGAAGAAGCGTTCCCATTTTCTACATGCTCTTTCTAATGAACTGATAAAGGCTTGAATAATGTCAAATATATGTATTTATAACTTCCTAAGAAAAGAAATCACAAAAACAAATCATTTTATAAGGTTTTAAGGTCTTGTAGAACCAAAATCAAGCAAACTCGGTCCAAATGGGAAGAAGCGTTCCCATTTTCTACATGCTCTTTCTAATGAACTGATAAAGGCTTGAATAATGTCAAATATATGTATTTGTAACTGACTAAGCATAGAAATCACTAAGACCAAGCAATTTATAAGGTTTTAAGGTCTGGTAGAACCGAAATCAAGCAAATTCGGGCAAAATGAGAAGAAGCGTTCCCATTTTCTACATGATCTTTCTAATGAACTTGAAAAGGCTTGATTCATGTAAAATATATGTATTTACAACTTCCTAAGAAAATAAATCACAAAAATAACGCATGTCATAAGGTTTTAAGGTCTTGTAGAGCCAAAATTAAGCAAATACGGCCAAAATGGGAAGAAGCATTCCCATTTTTTACATGCTCTTTCTAATGAATTTGAAAAGGCTTGAGTAATGTCAAATATATGTAGTTATAACTGCCTCACAAAAAAAATCACAAAAAGAAATCAATTCATAAGGTTATAAGGTCTTGTAGAACCAAAATCAAGCAAATTCGTGCAAAATAGTAAGAAGCATTCCCATTTTCTACATGCTCTTTCTAATGAAATTATAAATTCTTGAATCATGTCAAATATACATATTTATAACTGCCTAAGCAAATAAATAACAAAGAAAAAGCAAGTTATAGGGTTTTAAGGTCTTGTAGAACCAAAATCATGCAAATTCGGGCAAAATAGTAAGAAGCCTTTCCATTTTCTACATGCTCTTTCTAATGAATTTATAAATTCTTGAATCATATAAAATATATGTATTTATAATTTTCTAAGCAAATAAATAACAAAAAAAAAGCGAGTTATAAGGTTTTAGGTCTAGTAGGACCGAAATCAAGCAAATTCGGCCAAAATGGGAAGAAGCGTTCCCAATTTCTATATGCTCTTTCTAATGAACTTGAAAAGGCTTGATTCATGTCAAATATATTTATTTATAACTTCCTAAGAAAAGAAATCACAAAAACAAATCATTTTATAAGGTTTTAAGGTCTTGTAGAACCAAAATCAAGCAAACTCGGTCCAAATGGGAAGAAGCGTTCCCATTTTCTACATGCTCTTTCTAATGAACTGATAAAGGCTTGAATAATGTCAAATATATGTATTTATAACTTCCTAAGAAAAGAAATCACAAAAACAAATCATTTTATAAGGTTTTAAGGTCTTGTAGAACCAAAATCAAGCAAACTCGGTCCAAATGGGAAGAAGCGTTCCCATTTTCTACATGCTCTTTCTAATGAACTGATAAAGGCTTGAATAATGTCAAATATATGTATTTGTAACTGACTAAGCATAGAAATCACTAAGACCAAGCAATTTATAAGGTTTTAAGGTCTGGTAGAACCGAAATCAAGCAAATTCGGGCAAAATGAGAAGAAGCGTTCCCATTTTCTACATGATCTTTCTAATGAACTTGAAAAGGCTTGATTCATGTAAAATATATGTATTTACAACTTCCTAAGAAATTAAATCACAAAAATAACGCATGTCATAAGGTTTTAAGGTCTTGTAGAGCCAAAATTAAGCAAATACGGCCAAAATGGGAAGAAGCATTCCCATTTTTTACATGCTCTTTCTAATGAATTTGAAAAGGCTTGAGTAATGTCAAATATATGTAGTTATAACTGCCTCACAAAAAAAATCACAAAAAGAAATCAATTCATAAGGTTATAAGGTCTTGTAGAACCAAAATCAAGCAAATTCGTGCAAAATAGTAAGAAGCATTCCCATTTTCTACATGCTCTTTCTAATGAAATTATAAATTCTTGAATCATGTCAAATATACATATTTACAACTGCCTAAGCAAATAAATAACAAAGAAAAAGCAAGTTATAGGGTTTTAAGGTCTTGTAGAACCAAATTCAAGCATATTCGAGCAAAATGGAAAGAAACGTTCCCATTTTCTGCATGCTCTTTCTAATGATCTTATAAATGCTTGGATCATGTCAAATATATGTATTTATAACTCCATTAAAAAATAAATAACAAATACAAATCAAGTTATGAGGTTTTAAGGTCTTGTAGAACCAAAATCAATCAAATTTGGGTAAAATTGTAAGAAGCATTCCCAAATTCTACATGCTCTTTCTTATGAACTTATAATTGTTTGAATCATGTGAAATATATGTATTTATAAATTCATAAGCATAGAAATCGCAAAAACTAAGCAATTTATAAGGTTTTAAGGTCTTGTAGAACTGAAATCAATCAAATTCGGGCAAAATAGTAAGAAGCATTCCCTTTTTCTACATGCTCTTTTTAATAAACTTGAAAAAGCTTGATTCATGTCAAATATATGTATTTATAACTTCCTAACAATATAAATCACAAAAACCAAGCAAGATATAAGGTTTTAAGGTCTACTAGAAAAAAAATAATGCAAATTCGGGCAAAATAGTAAGAAGCCTTTCCATTTTCTACATGCTCTTTCTAATGAATTTATAAATTCTTGAATCATATAAAATATATGTATTTATAATTTTCTAAGCAAATAAATCACAAAAAACAAAAGCGAGTTATAAGGTTTTAAGGTGTTGTAGAGCCTAAATCAAGCAAATTTGGGCAAAATAGGAAAAAGCGTACCCATTTTCCACATGCTCTTTCTAATGAACTTGAAAAGGCTTGATTCATGTCAAATATATGTATTTATAACTTCCTAACCAAAGAAATGACAATAACCAAAGCAAATTATAAGGTTTTAAGGTTTTGTAGAACCAAAATCAAGCAAATTCGGCCCAAATGGTAAAAAGCGTTCCCATTTTCTACATGCTCTTTATAATGAACTTATAAAGGCTTGAATTATGTCAAATATATGTATTAGTAACTGCCTAAGAATAGAAATCAATAAGACAAAGCAAGGGATAAGGTTTTAAGGTCTAGTAGAACCGAAATCAAGCAAATTCGAGCATAATGGGAAGAAGCGTTCCCAATTTCTATTTGCTCTTTCTAATGAACTTTAAAAGGCTTGATTCATGTCAAATATATGTATTTATAACTTCCTAAGAAAAGAAATCACAAAAACAAATCATTTTATAAGGTTTTAAGGTCTTGTAGAACCAAAATCAAGCAAACTCGGTCCAAATGGGAAGAAGCGTTCCCATTTTCTACATGCTCTTTCTAATGAACTGATAAAGGCTTGAATAATGTCAAATATATGTATTTGTAACTGACTAAGCATAGAAATCACTAAGACCAAGCAAGTTATAAGGTTTTAAGGTCTGGTAGAGCCGAAATCAAGCAAATTCGGGCAAAATGAGAAGAAGCGTTCCCATTTTCTACATGCTCTTTCTAATGAACTTGAAAAGGCTTGATTCATGTAAAATATATGTATTTACAACTTCCTAAGAAAATAAATCACAAAAATAACGCATGTCATAAGGTTTTAAGGTCTTGTAGAGCCAAAATTAAGCAAATACGGCCAAAATGGGAAGAAGCATTCCCATTTTTTACATGCTCTTTCTAATGAATTTGAAAAGGCTTGAGTAATGTCAAATATATGTAGTTATAACTGCCTCACAAAAAAATCACAAAAAGAAATCAATTCATAAGGTTATAAGGTCTTGTAGAACCAAAATCAAGCAAATTCGTGCAAAATAGTAAGAAGCATTCCCATTTTCTACATGCTCTTTCTAATGAAATTATAAATTCTTGAATCATGTCAAATATACATATTTATAACTGCCTAAGCAAATAAATAACAAAGAAAAAGCAGGTTATAGGGTTTTAAGGTCTAGTAGAACCAAAATCATGCAAATTCGGGCAAAATAGTAAGAAGCCTTTCCATTTTCTACATGCTCTTTCTAATGAATTTATAAATTCTTGAATCATATAAAATTATGTATTTATAATTTTCTAAGCAAATAAATAACAAAAAAAAAAAGCGAGTTATAAGGTTTTAGGTCTAGTAGGACCGAAATCAAGCAAATTTGGCCAAAATGGGAAGAAGCGTTCCCAATTTCTATATGCTCTTTCTAATGAACTTGAAAAGGCTTGATTCATGTCAAATATATTTATTTATAACTTCCTAAGAAAAGAAATCACAAAAACAAATCATTTTATAAGGTTTTAAGGTCTTGTAGAACCAAAATCAAGCAAACTCGGTCCAAATGGGAAGAAGCGTTCCCATTTTCTACATGCTCTTTCTAATGAACTGATAAAGGCTTGAATAATGTCAAATATATGTATTTGTAACTGACTAAGCATAGAAATCACTAAGACCAAGCAAGTTATAAGGTTTTAAGGTCCGGTAGAACCGAAATCAAGCAAATTCGGGCAAAATGAGAAGAAGCGTTCCCATTTTCCACATGCTCTTTCTAATGAACTTGAAAAGGCTTGATTCATGTAAAATATATGTATTTACAACTTCCAAAGAAAATAAATCACAAAAATAACGCATGTCATAAGGTTTTAAGGTCTTATAGAGCCAAAATTAAGCAAATACGGCCAAAATGGGAAGAAGCATTCCCATTTTTTACATGCTCTTTCTAATGAATTTGAAAAGGCTTGAGTAATGTCAAATATATGTAGTTATAACTGCCTCACAAAAAAAATCACAAAAAGAAATCAATTCATAAGGTTATAAGGTCTTGTAGAACCAAAATCAAGCAAATTCGTGCAAAATAGTAAGAAGGATTCCCATTTTCTACATGCTCTTTCTAATGAAATTATAAATTCTTGAATCATGTCAAATATACATATTATAACTGCCTAAGCAAATAAATAACAAAGAAAAAGCAAGTTATAGGGTTTTAAGGTCTTGTAGAACCAAAATCAAGCAAATTCGGGCAAAATGGAAAGAAACGTTCCCATTTTCTGCATGCTCTTTCTAATGATCTTATAAATGCTTGGATCATGTCAAATATATGTATTTATAACTCCATTAAAAAATAAATAACAAATACAAATCAAGTTATGAGGTTTTAAGGTCTTGTAGAACCAAAATCAATCAAATTTGGGTAAAATTGTAAGAAGCATTCCCAAATTCTACATGCTCTTTCTTATGAACTTATAATTGTTTGAATCATGTGAAATATATGTATTTATAAATTCATAAGCATAGAAATCGCAAAAACTAAGCAATTTATAAGGTTTTAAGGTCTTGTAGAACTGAAATCAATCAAATTCGGGCAAAATAGTAAGAAGCATTCCCTTTTTCTACATGCTCTTTTTAATAAACTTGAAAAACCTTGATTCATGTCAAATATATGTATTTATAACTTCCTAACAATATAAATCACAAAAACCAAGCAAGATATAAGGTTTTAAGGTCTAGTAGAACAAAAATCATGCAAATTCGGGCAAAATAGTAAGAAGCCTTTCCATTTTCTACATGCTCTTTCTAATGAATTTATAAATTCTTGAATCATATAAAATATATGTATTTATAATTTTCTAAGCAAATAAATCAGAAAAAAAAAAAAGCGAGTTATAAGGTTTTAAGGTGTTGTAGAGCCTAAATCAAGCAAATTTGGGCAAAATGGGAAAAAGCGTACCCATTTTCCACATGCTCTTTCTAATGAACTTGAAAAGGCTTGATTCATGTCAAATATATGTATTTATAACTTCCTAACCAAAGAAATGACAATAACCAAAGCAAATTATAAGGTTTTAAGGTTTTGTAGAACCAAAATCAAGCAAATTCGGCCCAAATGGTAAAAAGCATTCCCATTTTCTACATGCTCTTTCTAATGAACTTATAAAGGCTTGAATTATGTCAAATATATGTATTAGTAACTGCCTAAGAATAGAAATCACTAAGACAAAGCAAGGTATAAGGTTTTAAGGTCTAGTAGAACCGAAATCAAGCAAATTCGGCCAAAATGGGAAGAAGCGTTCCCAATTTCTATATGCTCTTTCTAATGAACTTGAAAAGGCTTGATTCATGTCAAATATATTTTTTTATAACTTCCTAAGAAAAGAAATCACAAAAACAAATCATTTTATAAGGTTTTAAGGTCTTGTAGAACCAAAATCAAGCAAACTCGGTCCAAATGGGAAAAAGCGTTCCCATTTTCTACATGCTCTTTCTAAAGAACTGATAAAGGCTTGAATAATGTCAAATATATGTATTTGTAACTGACTAAGCATAGAAATCACTAAGACCAAGCAATTTATAAGGTTTTAAGGTCCGGTAGAACCGAAATCAAGCAAATTCGTGCAAAATGAGAAGAAGCGTTCCCATTTTCTACATGCTCTTTCTAATGAACTTGAAAAGGCTTGATTCATGTAAAATATATGTATTTACAACTTCCAAAGAAAATAAATCACAAAAAAAACGCATGTCATAAGGTTTTAAGGTCTTGTAGAGCCAAAATTAAGCAAATACGGCCAAAATGGGAAGAAGCATTCCCATTTTTTACATGCTCTTTCTAATGAATTTGAAAAGGCTTGAGTAATGTCAAATATATGTAGTTATAACTGCCTCACAAAAAAAATCACAAAAAGAAATCAATTCATAAGGTTATAAGGTCTTGTAGAACCAAAATCAAGCAAATTCGTGCAAAATAGTAAGAAGCATTCCCATTTTCTACATGCTCTTTCGAATGAAATTATAAATTCTTGAATCATGTCAAATATACATATTTACAACTGCCTAAGCAAATAAATAACAAAGAAAAAGCAAGTTATAGGGTTTTAAGGTCTTGTAGAACCAAAATCAAGCATATTCGAGCAAAATGGAAAGAAACGTTCCCATTTTCTGCATGCTCTTTCTAATGATCTTATAAATGCTTGGATCATGTCAAATATATGTATTTATAACTCCATTAAAAAATAAATAACAAATACAAATCAAGTTATGAGGTTTTAAGGTCTTGTAGAACCAAAATCAATCAAATTTGGGTAAAATTGTAAGAAGCATTCCCAAATTCTACATGCTCTTTCTTATGAACTTATAATTGTTTGAATCATGTGAAATATATGTATTTATAAATTCATAAGCATAGAAATCGCAAAAACTAAGCAATTTATAAGGTTTTAAGGTCTTGTAGAACTGAAATCAATCAAATTCGGGCAAAATAGTAAGAAGCATTCCCTTTTTCTACATGCTCTTTTTAATAAACTTGAAAAAGCTTGATTCATGTCAAATATATGTATTTATAACTTCCTAACAATATAAATCACAAAAACCAAGCAAGATATAAGGTTTTAAGGTCTACTAGAAAAAAAATAATGCAAATTCGGGCAAAATAGTAAGAAGCCTTTCCATTTTCTACATGCTCTTTCTAATGAATTTATAAATTCTTGAATCATATAAAATATATGTATTTATAATTTTCTAAGCAAATAAATCACAAAAAAGAAAAGCGAGTTATAAGGTTTTAAGGTGTTGTAGAGCCTAAATCAAGCAAATTTGGGCAAAATAGGAAAAAGCGTACCCATTTTCCACATGCTCTTTCTAATGAACTTGAAAAGGCTTGATTCATGTCAAATATATGTATTTATAACTTCCTAACCAAAGAAATGACAATAACCAAAGCAAATTATAAGGTTTTAAGGTTTTGTAGAACCAAAATCAAGCAAATTCGGCCCAAATGGTAAAAAGCGTTCCCATTTTCTACATGCTCTTTCTAATGAACTTATAAAGGCTTGAATTATGTCAAATATATGTATTAGTAACTGCATAAGAATAGAAATCACTAAGACAAAGCAAGGGATAAGGTTTTAAGGTCTAGTAGAACCGAAATCAAGCAAATTCGAGCATAATGGGAAGAAGCGTTCCCAATTTCTATATGCTCTTTCTAATGAACTTTAAAAGGCTTGATTCATGTCAAATATATGTATTTATAACTTCCTAAGAAAAGAAATCACAAAAACAAATCATTTTATAAGGTTTTAAGGTCTTGTAGAACCAAAATCAAGCAAACTCGGTCCAAATGGGAAGAAGCGTTCCCATTTTCTACATGCTCTTTCTAATGAACTGATAAAGGCTTGAATAATGTCAAATATATGTATTTGTAACTGACTAAGCATAGAAATCACTAAGACCAAGCAATTTATAAGGTTTTAAGGTCTGGTAGAACCGAAATCAAGCAAATTCGGGCAAAATGAGAAGAAGCGTTCCCATTTTCTACATGCTCTTTCTAATGAACTTAAAAAGGCTTGATTCATGTAAAATATATGTATTTACAACTTCCTAAGAAAATAAATCACAAAAATAACGCATGTCATAAGGTTTTAAGGTCTTGTAGAGCCAAAATTAAGCAAATACGGCCAAAATGGGAAGAAGCATTCCCATTTTTTACATGCTCTTTCTAATGAATTTGAAAAGGCTTGAGTAATGTCAAATATATGTAGTTATAACTGCCTCACAAAAAAAATCACAAAAAGAAATCAATTCATAAGGTTATAAGGTCTTGTAGAACCAAAATCAAGCAAATTCGTGCAAAATAGTAAGAAGCATTCCCATTTTCTACATGCTCTTTCTAATGAAATTATAAATTCTTGAATCATGTCAAATATACATATTTACAACTGCCTAAGCAAATAAATAACAAAGAAAAAGCAAGTTATAGGGTTTTAAGGTCTTGTAGAACCAAAATCAAGCATATTCGAGCAAAATGGAAAGAAACGTTCCCATTTTCTGCATGCTCTTTCTAATGATCTTATAAATGCTTGGATCATGTCAAATATATGTATTTATAACTCCATTAAAAAATAAATAACAAATACAAATCAAGTTATGAGGTTTTAAGGTCTTGTAGAACCAAAATCAATCAAATTTGGGTAAAATTGTAAGAAGCATTCCCAAATTCTACATGCTCTTTCTTATGAACTTATAATTGTTTGAATCATGTGAAATATATGTATTTATAAATTCATAAGCATAGAAATCGCAAAAACTAAGCAATTTATAAGGTTTTAAGGTCTTGTAGAACTGAAATCAATCAAATTCGGGCAAAATAGTAAGAAGCATTCCCTTTTTCTACATGCTCTTTTTAATAAACTTGAAAAAGCTTGATTCATGTCAAATATATGTATTTATAACTTCCTAACAATATAAATCACAAAAACCAAGCAAGATATAAGGTTTTAAGGTCTACTAGAAAAAAAATAATGCAAATTCGGGCAAAATAGTAAGAAGCCTTTCCATTTTCTACATGCTCTTTCTAATGAATTTATAAATTCTTGAATCATATAAAATATATGTATTTATAATTTTCTAAGCAAATAAATCACAAAAAAGAAAAGCGAGTTATAAGGTTTTAAGGTGTTGTAGAGCCTAAATCAAGCAAATTTGGGCAAAATAGGAAAAAGCGTACCCATTTTCCACATGCTCTTTCTAATGAACTTGAAAAGGCTTGATTCATGTCAAATATATGTATTTATAACTTCCTAACCAAAGAAATGACAATAACCAAAGCAAATTATAAGGTTTTAAGGTTTTGTAGAACCAAAATCAAGCAAATTCGGCCCAAATGGTAAAAAGCGTTCCCATTTTCTACATGCTCTTTCTAATGAACTTATAAAGGCTTGAATTATGTCAAATATATGTATTAGTAACTGCATAAGAATAGAAATCACTAAGACAAAGCAAGGGATAAGGTTTTAAGGTCTAGTAGAACCGAAATCAAGCAAATTCGAGCATAATGGGAAGAAGCGTTCCCAATTTCTATATGCTCTTTCTAATGAACTTTAAAAGGCTTGATTCATGTCAAATATATGTATTTATAACTTCCTAAGAAAAGAAATCACAAAAACAAATCATTTTATAAGGTTTTAAGGTCTTGTAGAACCAAAATCAAGCAAACTCGGTCCAAATGGGAAGAAGCGTTCCCATTTTCTACATGCTCTTTCTAATGAACTGATAAAGGCTTGAATAATGTCAAATATATGTATTTGTAACTGACTAAGCATAGAAATCACTAAGACCAAGCAATTTATAAGGTTTTAAGGTCTGGTAGAACCGAAATCAAGCAAATTCGGGCAAAATGAGAAGAAGCGTTCCCATTTTCTACATGCTCTTTCTAATGAACTTAAAAAGGCTTGATTCATGTAAAATATATGTATTTACAACTTCCTAAGAAAATAAATCACAAAAATAACGCATGTCATAAGGTTTTAAGGTCTTGTAGAGCCAAAATTAAGCAAATACGGCCAAAATGGGAAGAAGCATTCCCATTTTTTACATGCTCTTTCTAATGAATTTGAAAAGGCTTGAGTAATGTCAAATATATGTAGTTATAACTGCCTCACAAAAAAAATCACAAAAAGAAATCAATTCATAAGGTTATAAGGTCTTGTAGAACCAAAATCAAGCAAATTCGTGCAAAATAGTAAGAAGCATTCCCATTTTCTACATGCTCTTTCTAATGAAATTATAAATTCTTGAATCATGTCAAATATACATATTTACAACTGCCTAAGCAAATAAATAACAAAGAAAAAGCAAGTTATAGGGTTTTAAGGTCTTGTAGAACCAAAATCAAGCATATTCGAGCAAAATGGAAAGAAACGTTCCCATTTTCTGCATGCTCTTTCTAATGATCTTATAAATGCTTGGATCATGTCAAATATATGTATTTATAACTCCATTAAAAAATAAATAACAAATACAAATCAAGTTATGAGGTTTTAAGGTCTTGTAGAACCAAAATCAATCAAATTTGGGTAAAATTGTAAGAAGCATTCCCAAATTCTACATGCTCTTTCTTATGAACTTATAATTGTTTGAATCATGTGAAATATATGTATTTATAAATTCATAAGCATAGAAATCGCAAAAACTAAGCAATTTATAAGGTTTTAAGGTCTTGTAGAACTGAAATCAATCAAATTCGGGCAAAATAGTAAGAAGCATTCCCTTTTTCTACATGCTCTTTTTAATAAACTTGAAAAAGCTTGATTCATGTCAAATATATGTATTTATAACTTCCTAACAATATAAATCACAAAAACCAAGCAAGATATAAGGTTTTAAGGTCTACTAGAAAAAAAATAATGCAAATTCGGGCAAAATAGTAAGAAGCCTTTCCATTTTCTACATGCTCTTTCTAATGAATTTATAAATTCTTGAATCATATAAAATATATGTATTTATAATTTTCTAAGCAAATAAATCACAAAAAAGAAAAGCGAGTTATAAGGTTTTAAGGTGTTGTAGAGCCTAAATCAAGCAAATTTGGGCAAAATAGGAAAAAGCGTACCCATTTTCCACATGCTCTTTCTAATGAACTTGAAAAGGCTTGATTCATGTCAAATATATGTATTTATAACTTCCTAACCAAAGAAATGACAATAACCAAAGCAAATTATAAGGTTTTAAGGTTTTGTAGAACCAAAATCAAGCAAATTCGGCCCAAATGGTAAAAAGCGTTCCCATTTTCTACATGCTCTTTCTAATGAACTTATAAAGGCTTGAATTATGTCAAATATATGTATTAGTAACTGCATAAGAATAGAAATCACTAAGACAAAGCAAGGGATAAGGTTTTAAGGTCTAGTAGAACCGAAATCAAGCAAATTCGAGCATAATGGGAAGAAGCGTTCCCAATTTCTATATGCTCTTTCTAATGAACTTTAAAAGGCTTGATTCATGTCAAATATATGTATTTATAACTTCCTAACAAAAGAAATCACAAAAACAAATCATTTTATAAGGTTTTAAGGTCTTGTAGAACCAAAATCAAGCAAACTCGGTCCAAATGGGAAGAAGCGTTCCCATTTTCTACATGCTCTTTCTAATGAACTGATAAAGGCTTGAATAATGTCAAATATATGTATTTGTAACTGACTAAGCATAGAAATCACTAAGACCAAGCAATTTATAAGGTTTTAAGGTCTGGTAGAACCGAAATCAAGCAAATTCGGGCAAAATGAGAAGAAGCGTTCCCATTTTCTACATGCTCTTTCTAATGAACTTAAAAAGGCTTGATTCATGTAAAATATATGTATTTAAAACTTCCTAATAAAATAAATCACAAAAATAACGCATGTCATAAGGTTTTAAGGTCTTGTAGAGCCAAAATTAAGCAAATACGGCCAAAATGGGAAGAAGGATTCCCATTTTTTACATGCTCTTTCTAATGAATTTGAAAAGGCTTGAGTAATGTCAAATATATGTAGTTATAACTGCCTCACAAAAAAAATCACAAAAAGAAATCAATTCATAAGGTTATAAGGTCTTGTAGAACCAAAATCAAGCAAATTCGTGCAAAATAGTAAGAAGCATTCCCATTTTCTACATGCTCTTTCTAATGAAATTATAAATTCTTGAATCATGTCAAATATACATATTTATAACTGCCTAAGCAAATAAATAACAAAGAAAAAGCAAGTTATAGGGTTTTAAGGTCTTGTAGAACCAAAATCATGCAAATTCGGGCAAAATAGTAAGAAGCCTTTCCATTTTCTACATGCTCTTTCTAATGAATTTATAAATTCTTGAATCATATAAAATATATGTATTTATAATTTTCTAAGCAAATAAATCACAAAAAAAAAGCGAGTTATAAGGTTTTAAGGTGTTGTAGAGCCTAAATCAAGCAAATTTGGGCAAAATGGGAAAAAGCGTACCCATTTTCCACATGCTCTTTCTAATGAACTTGAAAAGACTTGATTCATGTCAAATATATGTATTTATAATTTCCTAAGAAAAGAAATCACAAAAACAAATCATTTTATAAGGTTTTAAGGTCTTGTAGAACCAAAATCAAGCAAACTCGGTCCAAATGGGAAGAAGCGTTCCCATTTTCTACATACTCTTTCTAATGAACTGATAAAGGCTTGAATAATGTCAAATATATGTATTTGTAACTGACTAAGCATAGAAATCACTAAGACCAAGCAAGTTATAAGGTTTTAAGGTCTGGTAGAACCGAAATCAAGCAAATTCGGGCAAAATGAGAAGAAGCGTTCCCATTTTCTACATGCTCTTTCTAATGAACTTGAAAAGGCTTGATTCATGTAAAATATATGTATTTACAACTTCCAAAGAAAATAAATCACAAAAATAACGCATGTCATAAGGTTTTAAGGTCTTGTAGAGCCAAAATTAAGCAAATACGGCCAAAATGGGAAGAAGCATTCCCATTTTTTACATGCTCTTTCTAATGAATTTGAAAAGGCTTGAGTAATGTCAAATATATGTAGTTATAACTGCCTCACAAAAAAAATCACAAAAAGAAATCAATTCATAAGGTTATAAGGTCTTGTAGAACCAAAATCAAGCAAATTCGTGCAAAATAGTAAGAAGCATTCCCATTTTCTACATGCTCTTTCTAATGAAATTATAAATTCTTGAATCATGTCAAATATACATATTTATAATTTTCTAAGCAAATAAATAACAAAAAAAAAGCGAGTTATAAGGTTTTAGGTCTAGTAGGACCGAAATCAAGCAAATTCGGCCAAAATGGGAAGAAGCGTTCCCAATTTCTATATGCTCTTTCTAATGAACTTGAAAAGGCTTGATTCATGTCAAATATATTTATTTATAACTTCCTAAGAAAAGAAATCACAAAAACAAATCATTTTATAAGGTTTTAAGGTCTTGTAGAACCAAAATCAAGCAAACTCGGTCCAAATGGGAAGAAGCGTTCCCATTTTCTACATGCTCTTTCTAATGAACTGATAAAGGCTTGAATAATGTCAAATATATGTATTTATAACTTCCTAAGAAAAGAAATCACAAAAACAAATCATTTTATAAGGTTTTAAGGTCTTGTAGAACCAAAATCAAGCAAACTCGGTCCAAATGGGAAGAAGCGTTCCCATTTTCTACATGCTCTTTCTAATGAACTGATAAAGGCTTGAATAATGTCAAATATATGTATTTGTAACTGACTAAGCATAGAAATCACTAAGACCAAGCAATTTATAAGGTTTTAAGGTCTGGTAGAACCGAAATCAAGCAAATTCGGGCAAAATGAGAAGAAGCGTTCCCATTTTCTACATGATCTTTCTAATGAACTTGAAAAGGCTTGATTCATGTAAAATATATGTATTTACAACTTCCTAAGAAAATAAATCACAAAAATAACGCATGTCATAAGGTTTTAAGGTCTTGTAGAGCCAAAATTAAGCAAATACGGCCAAAATGGGAAGAAGCATTCCCATTTTTTACATGCTCTTTCTAATGAATTTGAAAAGGCTTGAGTAATGTCAAATATATGTAGTTATAACTGCCTCACAAAAAAAATCACAAAAAGAAATCAATTCATAAGGTTATAAGGTCTTGTAGAACCAAAATCAAGCAAATTCGTGCAAAATAGTAAGAAGCATTCCCATTTTCTACATGCTCTTTCTAATGAAATTATAAATTCTTGAATCATGTCAAATATACATATTTATAACTGCCTAAGCAAATAAATAACAAAGAAAAAGCAAGTTATAGGGTTTTAAGGTCTTGTAGAACCAAAATCATGCAAATTCGGGCAAAATAGTAAGAAGCCTTTCCATTTTCTACATGCTCTTTCTAATGAATTTATAAATTCTTGAATCATATAAAATATATGTATTTATAATTTTCTAAGCAAATAAATAACAAAAAAAAAGCGAGTTATAAGGTTTTAGGTCTAGTAGGACCGAAATCAAGCAAATTCGGCCAAAATGGGAAGAAGCGTTCCCAATTTCTATATGCTCTTTCTAATGAACTTGAAAAGGCTTGATTCATGTCAAATATATTTATTTATAACTTCCTAAGAAAAGAAATCACAAAAACAAATCATTTTATAAGGTTTTAAGGTCTTGTAGAACCAAAATCAAGCAAACTCGGTCCAAATGGGAAGAAGCGTTCCCATTTTCTACATGCTCTTTCTAATGAACTGATAAAGGCTTGAATAATGTCAAATATATGTATTTATAACTTCCTAAGAAAAGAAATCACAAAAACAAATCATTTTATAAGGTTTTAAGGTCTTGTAGAACCAAAATCAAGCAAACTCGGTCCAAATGGGAAGAAGCGTTCCCATTTTCTACATGCTCTTTCTAATGAACTGATAAAGGCTTGAATAATGTCAAATATATGTATTTGTAACTGACTAAGCATAGAAATCACTAAGACCAAGCAATTTATAAGGTTTTAAGGTCTGGTAGAACCGAAATCAAGCAAATTCGGGCAAAATGAGAAGAAGCGTTCCCATTTTCTACATGATCTTTCTAATGAACTTGAAAAGGCTTGATTCATGTAAAATATATGTATTTACAACTTCCTAAGAAATTAAATCACAAAAATAACGCATGTCATAAGGTTTTAAGGTCTTGTAGAGCCAAAATTAAGCAAATACGGCCAAAATGGGAAGAAGCATTCCCATTTTTTACATGCTCTTTCTAATGAATTTGAAAAGGCTTGAGTAATGTCAAATATATGTAGTTATAACTGCCTCACAAAAAAAATCACAAAAAGAAATCAATTCATAAGGTTATAAGGTCTTGTAGAACCAAAATCAAGCAAATTCGTGCAAAATAGTAAGAAGCATTCCCATTTTCTACATGCTCTTTCTAATGAAATTATAAATTCTTGAATCATGTCAAATATACATATTTACAACTGCCTAAGCAAATAAATAACAAAGAAAAAGCAAGTTATAGGGTTTTAAGGTCTTGTAGAACCAAATTCAAGCATATTCGAGCAAAATGGAAAGAAACGTTCCCATTTTCTGCATGCTCTTTCTAATGATCTTATAAATGCTTGGATCATGTCAAATATATGTATTTATAACTCCATTAAAAAATAAATAACAAATACAAATCAAGTTATGAGGTTTTAAGGTCTTGTAGAACCAAAATCAATCAAATTTGGGTAAAATTGTAAGAAGCATTCCCAAATTCTACATGCTCTTTCTTATGAACTTATAATTGTTTGAATCATGTGAAATATATGTATTTATAAATTCATAAGCATAGAAATCGCAAAAACTAAGCAATTTATAAGGTTTTAAGGTCTTGTAGAACTGAAATCAATCAAATTCGGGCAAAATAGTAAGAAGCATTCCCTTTTTCTACATGCTCTTTTTAATAAACTTGAAAAAGCTTGATTCATGTCAAATATATGTATTTATAACTTCCTAACAATATAAATCACAAAAACCAAGCAAGATATAAGGTTTTAAGGTCTACTAGAAAAAAAATAATGCAAATTCGGGCAAAATAGTAAGAAGCCTTTCCATTTTCTACATGCTCTTTCTAATGAATTTATAAATTCTTGAATCATATAAAATATATGTATTTATAATTTTCTAAGCAAATAAATCACAAAAAACAAAAGCGAGTTATAAGGTTTTAAGGTGTTGTAGAGCCTAAATCAAGCAAATTTGGGCAAAATAGGAAAAAGCGTACCCATTTTCCACATGCTCTTTCTAATGAACTTGAAAAGGCTTGATTCATGTCAAATATATGTATTTATAACTTCCTAACCAAAGAAATGACAATAACCAAAGCAAATTATAAGGTTTTAAGGTTTTGTAGAACCAAAATCAAGCAAATTCGGCCCAAATGGTAAAAAGCGTTCCCATTTTCTACATGCTCTTTATAATGAACTTATAAAGGCTTGAATTATGTCAAATATATGTATTAGTAACTGCCTAAGAATAGAAATCAATAAGACAAAGCAAGGGATAAGGTTTTAAGGTCTAGTAGAACCGAAATCAAGCAAATTCGAGCATAATGGGAAGAAGCGTTCCCAATTTCTATTTGCTCTTTCTAATGAACTTTAAAAGGCTTGATTCATGTCAAATATATGTATTTATAACTTCCTAAGAAAAGAAATCACAAAAACAAATCATTTTATAAGGTTTTAAGGTCTTGTAGAACCAAAATCAAGCAAACTCGGTCCAAATGGGAAGAAGCGTTCCCATTTTCTACATGCTCTTTCTAATGAACTGATAAAGGCTTGAATAATGTCAAATATATGTATTTGTAACTGACTAAGCATAGAAATCACTAAGACCAAGCAAGTTATAAGGTTTTAAGGTCTGGTAGAGCCGAAATCAAGCAAATTCGGGCAAAATGAGAAGAAGCGTTCCCATTTTCTACATGCTCTTTCTAATGAACTTGAAAAGGCTTGATTCATGTAAAATATATGTATTTACAACTTCCTAAGAAAATAAATCACAAAAATAACGCATGTCATAAGGTTTTAAGGTCTTGTAGAGCCAAAATTAAGCAAATACGGCCAAAATGGGAAGAAGCATTCCCATTTTTTACATGCTCTTTCTAATGAATTTGAAAAGGCTTGAGTAATGTCAAATATATGTAGTTATAACTGCCTCACAAAAAAATCACAAAAAGAAATCAATTCATAAGGTTATAAGGTCTTGTAGAACCAAAATCAAGCAAATTCGTGCAAAATAGTAAGAAGCATTCCCATTTTCTACATGCTCTTTCTAATGAAATTATAAATTCTTGAATCATGTCAAATATACATATTTATAACTGCCTAAGCAAATAAATAACAAAGAAAAAGCAGGTTATAGGGTTTTAAGGTCTAGTAGAACCAAAATCATGCAAATTCGGGCAAAATAGTAAGAAGCCTTTCCATTTTCTACATGCTCTTTCTAATGAATTTATAAATTCTTGAATCATATAAAATATATGTATTTATAATTTTCTAAGCAAATAAATAACAAAAAAAAAAGCGAGTTATAAGGTTTTAGGTCTAGTAGGACCGAAATCAAGCAAATTTGGCCAAAATGGGAAGAAGCGTTCCCAATTTCTATATGCTCTTTCTAATGAACTTGAAAAGGCTTGATTCATGTCAAATATATTTATTTATAACTTCCTAAGAAAAGAAATCACAAAAACAAATCATTTTATAAGGTTTTAAGGTCTTGTAGAACCAAAATCAAGCAAACTCGGTCCAAATGGGAAGAAGCGTTCCCATTTTCTACATGCTCTTTCTAATGAACTGATAAAGGCTTGAATAATGTCAAATATATGTATTTGTAACTGACTAAGCATAGAAATCACTAAGACCAAGCAAGTTATAAGGTTTTAAGGTCCGGTAGAACCGAAATCAAGCAAATTCGGGCAAAATGAGAAGAAGCGTTCCCATTTTCCACATGCTCTTTCTAATGAACTTGAAAAGGCTTGATTCATGTAAAATATATGTATTTACAACTTCCAAAGAAAATAAATCACAAAAATAACGCATGTCATAAGGTTTTAAGGTCTTATAGAGCCAAAATTAAGCAAATACGGCCAAAATGGGAAGAAGCATTCCCATTTTTTACATGCTCTTTCTAATGAATTTGAAAAGGCTTGAGTAATGTCAAATATATGTAGTTATAACTGCCTCACAAAAAAAATCACAAAAAGAAATCAATTCATAAGGTTATAAGGTCTTGTAGAACCAAAATCAAGCAAATTCGTGCAAAATAGTAAGAAGGATTCCCATTTTCTACATGCTCTTTCTAATGAAATTATAAATTCTTGAATCATGTCAAATATACATATTATAACTGCCTAAGCAAATAAATAACAAAGAAAAAGCAAGTTATAGGGTTTTAAGGTCTTGTAGAACCAAAATCAAGCAAATTCGGGCAAAATGGAAAGAAACGTTCCCATTTTCTGCATGCTCTTTCTAATGATCTTATAAATGCTTGGATCATGTCAAATATATGTATTTATAACTCCATTAAAAAATAAATAACAAATACAAATCAAGTTATGAGGTTTTAAGGTCTTGTAGAACCAAAATCAATCAAATTTGGGTAAAATTGTAAGAAGCATTCCCAAATTCTACATGCTCTTTCTTATGAACTTATAATTGTTTGAATCATGTGAAATATATGTATTTATAAATTCATAAGCATAGAAATCGCAAAAACTAAGCAATTTATAAGGTTTTAAGGTCTTGTAGAACTGAAATCAATCAAATTCGGGCAAAATAGTAAGAAGCATTCCCTTTTTCTACATGCTCTTTTTAATAAACTTGAAAAAGCTTGATTCATGTCAAATATATGTATTTATAACTTCCTAACAATATAAATCACAAAAACCAAGCAAGATATAAGGTTTTAAGGTCTAGTAGAACAAAAATCATGCAAATTCGGGCAAAATAGTAAGAAGCCTTTCCAGTTTTTACATGCTCTTTCTAATGAATTTATAAATTCTTGAATTATTTAAAATATATGTATTTATAATTTTCTAAGCAAATAAATCACAAAAAAAAAAAAGCGAGTTATAAGGTTTTAAGGTGTTGTAGAGCCTAAATCAAGCAAATTTGGGCAAAATGGGAAAAAGCGTACCCATTTTCCACATGCTCTTTCTAATGAACTTGAAAAGGCTTGATTCATGTCAAATATATGTATTTATAACTTCCTAGCCAAAGAAATGACAATAACCAAAGCAAATTATAAGGTTTTAAGGTTTTGTAGAACCAAAATCAAGCAAATTCGGCCCAAATGGTAAAAAGCGTTCCCATTTTCTACATGCTCTTTCTAATGAACTTATAAAGGCTTGAATTATGTCAAATATATGTATTAGTAACTGCCTAAGAATAGAAATCACTAAGACAAAGCAACGTATAAGGTTTTAAGGTCTAGTAGAACCGAAATCAAGCAAATTCGGGCATAATAGGAAGAAGCGTTCCCAATTTCTATATGCTCTTTCTAATGAACTTGAAAAGGCTTGATTCATGTCAAATATATTTATTTATAACTTCCTAAGAAAAGAAATCACAAAAACAAATCATTTTATAAGGTTTTAAGGTCTTGTAGAACCAAAATCAAGCAAACTTGGTCCAAATGGGAAGAAGCGTTCCCATTTTCTACATGCTCTTTCTAATGAACTGATAAAGGCTTGAATAATGTCAAATATATGTATTTGTAACTGACTAAGCATAGAAATTGTTTAGGGTAATTTTACCCTCACTCGTGGCCCAATCAGAGGGTGACACGTGTCAGCCTATGAATGGACCACAATGGTCCAATCCTAGGGTGACACGTGTCTACCCAGATATCAGGAGGAATGTCGGCCTTCAGGCCCAATTCCCGAGAAAGCTGCAAAACGGCGCAGCCCATTTATGATTAGGGTTCTGTCACCTAATCAGGGGCACAAATCCCAATGACCCTATAAATAGGGAGATTCCCCTCTTTTGGAGGGCACGTTCCTTCATTTATTACACCCAGCTGTCCCTTTGATAGAGACAACTGAGCTAGACAACCTAGCAGATCCCCTCCTAGTTTTCCGCACCTTTTTTCCCTTTCAAGTCACTAACTTGATCGTTGGAGGCGGAGCACCACCCAAACGGTGTCTTCGTTGATTTTGCAGGTACAGAAGCCTCCCGGACCAGTCTTGTGTTGTAACTCTCCCGAGGGACAAAAACACCCAAAACATTTGGCGCCGTCTGTGGGGAGAGTACCTCAAGATGGTTGAAAATTCTGTACCGTTTCCTAATTCTACCACTCTCCGTCTGGGCACTCAGACGGGGGCTCCAGATGACAATCCGGTTATTCAACCGGTGGGGTTTGATATCCCCCAGCCTCCACCTCAGCCTCAGCCAGAGGTATTCACTGAGGAGGAGGAAGAAGATGAGGATGATGATGTAGAGACTTACATATCTAAGGATGGCTCCCTCATCTCTAAGTCTGTTCGTTCCAGGGATCACCTGGAGCGAAATGAAGACCAGGCGGGCCCAAGCAGGCGCCCATCTGGAAGGCCAGAAGGGGAAACCCAGAAGGCCAAAGGTCAGGCCCCAGTCACCCGAGATGAGCTCATGAAATTCATGAACTCTTTCAAAGGTGAGATCAAGGCCATGATCAACCAACCCAAGGCAGGCTCTAGTAAGAGCCAGCCGGCTAAAAAGACTCCCAATGTTGGGAAGAAGAAGAAGCCAGTCAAGGACAGGCAGCCAACTCCTCACCCAAAGGAGAAGGCAGCCGCAAAACTTGACTGGTCTAAGATTCTGATGCCTCGGCGACCCCAGCCGGAAGGCAAGAAGACGCCTACCTTCGATGCAAGAGAAGTCATTAATCGAAGGAGGCAGCAGCAGTCTGAGTCAGCCTCTACCTCGAGCTTTCCAGACAGCTTTAAACAAGCTTCAGCAAGGAATTCTATCTCCTTGCATGAGAGTCGGACAGGCGGTAAATCCGTCAACACCGAGCCTCAACTGATGATAGGGTCAATGCCATACGCACCTCAGGCGCAGTATGGGCAATATGGCCTTCAATTCATGCAGCCACCTCCTTTTGGAGGTCAGGCGGCATATCCTCCTGCCCAGCCTCTGGACTGGCAGCTTCGGCTAATGAGGCTAGGCGAACAACCGTCTGCCTTTGCAGCCAATATAACCGAGGCGGCTCAGCCGGCCAAGGTTAAGAATGTATTGGTGGGTGCCTATGA
The DNA here is from genome assembly GCA_024500155.1 of Chenopodium formosanum. Lineage (NCBI taxonomy): Eukaryota > Viridiplantae > Streptophyta > Magnoliopsida > Caryophyllales > Amaranthaceae > Chenopodium > Chenopodium formosanum. The sequence continues at coordinate 24,172,746 of CM044861.1, forward strand.
TGGTACCACCAACCCTGAAGACCACCTGATGGCATACACCAACCTTATGTGCTTACAAGGTTGGGACGATGCCACCTGGTGTCGATGTTTCCCGGCTACACTGAAGGGCATCGCCCAGCAGTGGTTTGGCAACTTGCCAGCCGGCTCTATTGACAGCTTCAAGAGGCTGGCCTTCTTGTTTGCTACCAACTTCTCAATGAACATCCCTGCCAGAAAGACGAGCCTTGATTTGAGCACCGTCAGCCAGGGTGAGAGAGAAGGGCTACGCTCATATGTCAGGCGGTTCAACCTGGTCAGAATACAGATCCAGGGGCTGTCTGACGAGGTAGCTTTCACAGACTTCTTCAAAGGTCTGAAGGACGGGTCGGCTTTTAAGTTCGATCTTGTCCGAAAAGGGGCATTTACGCTACAGGCGGCCCTGAGGGAGGCGGAGAGCTATATCCAGGCTACCGACCTCTGCTCGCCTGGTAGCCAGTCAGACTCCAAGAAGTCTGACAAGCCAAAGGAAAACCGGTCTGCTCAGCCGGGTAACAAAAAGGAAGAGAGCAAGAAGAGAAAAGAAGTCTGGGCGGTTAGTGAGTCTGACCAGCCGTCCCAGAAGAAGAAGAAAGAATTTAAACCGTACGTCCCCAAGTACGAGTTTAACAAAGACTGCAACTCCATTTTCATGGAGGTGAAGGACCGGCTGTCTATTGAGAAGCCGAATCCGATGAAGAGTTCCGTCCAGTCTCGGAACAAGAATAAATTTTGTCACTTCCATGAGGAGGTTGGCCATGACACCAACGACTGCTTCAGTCTGCAGCGGACGTTGGACCGTCTGGCTGATAAGGGGCTCCTTAAGTCCTACATCTCTAAGTCCCCTGCCGGGGCAAAGAAGAAGAACAAGGGTCAGACCTCCAAGGCTGACACCCAGCCGGCTAGTAGCTCGGAAACTCTACAGCCGGTCACGCCTTGATGAGCTTCATGGATGCCTATTCCGGCTTCCATCAGATACCCCTCTGGAAAAAGGATCAAGAGAAGACGGCCTTCGTCACTGATTTGGGGTTATTCTGCTATACTGTGATGCCGTTTGGCTTGAAGAATGCGCCTGCCACCTTCCAACGGATGATTAATACGGTCTTCATTAATCAAATTGGGAGGAATGTGGAGGCGTACATAGATGACATGATAGTCAAATCCAAGCAACAGGCGGATCACCTTGCTGATCTCCGAGAAACATTCACCACCCTCAGGCGGCATAAGGTCATGTTAAACCCCAAGAAATGCGTCTTTGGTGTTGAGTCTGGGAAGTTTCTCGGATTCCTGATTGATCAAAGGGGGATAGAGGCTAACCCCGAGAAGATACAGGCGGTGATTGACATGAAGTCACCCCGCTCTGTCAAGGAAGTTCAAAGGTTAACTGGTTGCTTGGCCGCCTTGGGAAGGTTCCTCAGCCGGTCAGGTGACAAATGCCTCTACTTCTTCCAAGCAATCAGGAAGAAGACCAGGTTCGAATGGGGAGACGATACTGAGGCGGCATTCCAAAAGTTGAAAGAGCACTTGCACTCTCTACCTAGGCTGGTCAGTCCTCTACCTAGGGAGACGTTGTACATGTATTTAGCCGTCTCAGATCATGCTCTCAGTGCCGTTCTCCTTGCTGAGCGAGACGGCGTTCAACTCCCCGTCTACTTCATTAGCCATGTTTTGAAAAATGCTGAACTCCGGTACCCTGTGGTGGAAAAATTTGGACTTGCTTTGTTCATGGCATTCAAAAAACTGAAGCCTTACTTTTTGGCTCATCCGGTGGTGATTTACACCGACCAGCCACTCAAGCGGCCAATGTCCACCTTGGAGTCATCCGGTAGAATGTTGAAATGGGCTATTGAAATGCAAAGTCTTGAAATCACTTACGAACCAAGAAAGGCAGTGAAAGGTCAGGCGTTTGCCGACTTCATTGTGGAAATGACCCGTCCGGTGGCTCCGGATAATCTCAGTCGGGTTTGGAAAGTGTATGTAGACGGGAGTTCAACAAAAAACGGCTGTGGTGCAGGCGTAATTTGTGAGTCTCCTGAGGGAGACAGATATGAGTATGCACTACGGTTCAAGTTTCAAGCCTCAAACAATGAGGCGGAATATGAGGCACTGCTAGCCGGAATCCGCATGTGTAAGGCGGCAGGGGCCACAAAGATTGACGCCTATTCTGATTCGCAATTGGTCGTTAGCCAATATGAGGGTACATTTGAAGCAACTCACCCGGCTATGATCAAATATCTTCAGGCGGTCAAAGATGAGGCTGGGTTACTTGAGGAGTTCCATCTAAATCAGGTGCCCAAGTCAGACAACAACCAGGCGGATGCTTTGTCTAAACTTGCATCCTCCGCCTGCCATGACACGCCTCGGTCAGTCTTCTGGGAAGTACTTGAAAAAAGAAGCATCTATGAAGATCCCATTGGAGTCCTTGACCGAAGCTCTACCTGGATGGATGGCATCCGGGCTTATCTCTCAGACGGGACACTTCCTGATTCGCCACAGGAGGCAGCCGTCCTGAGAAAACGAGCTGCAAACTTCGAGTTAAGAAATGGAGAGCTCTTCAAGGCGGGGTTTCTTAAGCCTCTTTTGAAGTGTGTAACCCCAGAAAAGGGGAAGGAAGTTCTTGAAGATTTGCACTCGGGATTTTGCGCCTCCCACATAGGCGGCAAATCCTTAGCCGTCAGAGCCAGACGACATTACTTTTGGCCCACTCTAGAGGCAGACGCCAAGGAATTGGTGAGAAGATGTGACAAGTGCCAGAAATTTGGCAAGCTTATTCACCGTCCGGCAACTGATCTGACGGCCATCCACAGCCCAATCCCGTTTGCCAAATGGGGCATGGACATCTTGGGTCCGTACACGCCTGCACCAGGCGGAAAGCGCTACATCTTAGTGGCTGTGGATTACTTCACCAAGTGGGTAGAGGCTGAGGCGGTAAAAAATATCAAGACCTCAGACGTGATTTCTTTCATCTGGAAGAACATCATCACCCGGTTTGGGGTTCCTATGTCTATGGTGTTTGATAATGGGCCTCAGTTTGAAACGCCTCAGCTCAAAACTTGGTTGGGAGACCAGGGGGTCTCAAGTTACTTTGCATCCGTTGGCCGGCCCCAAGCAAACGGCCAAGTTGAAGCTTTCAACAAGCTAATCTCAGACGGTATAAAAAAGAAGATTGAGAGAGCCGGTGGCTTATGGGCTGAGGAATTAATTCATGTCCTATGGGCCATCCGGACAACCGCAAAAGGGGCAACCGGTGAAACCCCATTTCTCATGGTTTATGGTGCTGAGGCCGTCTTGCCTATTGAGCACTATGAGCCTACTCTTAGAGTCATGTTGTATGATGAAGAGGTAAACTGGGAAGCAATGCGCCTAGCATTGGATTCACTTCCAGAACGTAGGGGCAATGCCGCCTTACGCCATGAGATTTACCGTCTGAGAATGACAAGAGCCTACAACAAAAGAGTACACAGGCGTCCCTTGAAAGTAGACGACCTTGTGCTACGGAAAATGGAGGCAACCGGTAGGGCCAATGAGCTTGGAAAGCTGACTCCGAATTGGGAAGGTCCCTACCGGATTTATGAAGAAGTAAGAGACGGCACCTACCGCCTGGAAACCCCAGACGGCAGGCGCCTGCCTAGAACTTGGAATGTAGACAATCTCAAAAGATACTACGTCTGAGGTTTTGTAAATTTTTTGTAAGCAAGAAGTGTACTTTAATGAGAAAAGGCCTTTTTGTTTTCATCTCTAAGTTTTTATTTCCGTCTGAAACACAGACGGGTTGCATGTTTGTTTTCCTAAGTTTGATACTTAGAAGTTAAAATTGACAAAGAGGCCAATGGCTAGATACCTAAGCTGAGCACAAAAACGCTCAGTGGCTACACAGCCGGTCCAAATCAAGACCAATGGCCAATGGCCACACGGCTGATTCCCCATAAAAACCGCCAGTCCCTACATGGACTAAGGCGTCCGGCGACACCCCTCCGGGTGCAATCGCCGCAGAGAGAAGCCAACATGCTTACTCTACGTACCAATACAGGCGGCCACAATTGGACGGCTGAATCAGCCGCTCATAGCCGTCTGCCTGAGCAACTTAAGGAAATATTAAGGTTGGAAAACCAGATGTCAACTGACATCAGACGGTTTCCCATACCGGCTGAATTCCTTACTTAGCATTTTTTCGGATTTAAATTGTACGCAGCCTCGTTTGGGGCAAAAGAGTTGTACAAATGTCTTAATGAACTTCACCCAGACGGTCAAAACCGTCCGGGATGAAGTGGAATCGCCTGTATATGTACGGCTGTGCACTTGGTTTGGGGCAATCTCTATTGTGATTGATTGACTTGCAAACGTATCATGCTCTTTGCAGCATCAGACGTTCCCAAGTCAATCAACCAACCCAGTTTAAAACCAAGCACACAGCCGTCCAGGGGCAAAGACAGCCGTATACTTTTGATAAGTTAGGCAAAAAACAAAAAATTGTGAAGCCGCATGCTTTTGATAAGTTAGGCAAAAAATAAAAAAAACGAAGTGCAAACACAAGCGCAAAATAGATCAAAACCGACTCAGTCGGTGCATTCATTAATTACCCACCCAACCAAACGGTTGCAGTGGGAGAAATGTTATCCGGACCCCGTCCGGGAAAAGAGAAATTGTTTAATAAACACGGCTCCTTAGCCGGTAATTACAGAGATACTCGGCACACAGGCCGGAAAAGTAAGTTTTTGGCATACTGCCGCAGAAGAAAAAATAAAAAAAGCAAGTCTTGGCACACAGCCGCTGAAATTATTGCCCCGCAGACGGACCCTCCTGGTTGTTCCCGGCTTCCTCCAGGATCTCAACGTCTGGAGCGTCTGGAGCGTCAGCTTCGGCCTCTTCCCCCGGCTCAGGATGCTCCGTCTCAGCCCAGACCTTGAAGGACTCCGGCTCAGGCAGCCCGTTCTCTCTGGCGTAGACGACCTCGTCGGCGTACTTGTGAGCCAGAGCCCAGACGCCGTATTCCTTGCCAGGGTAAAGAGCCTCCCAGGCGATCCTCATCATTGCATCCTGGTCGTTGGACATTTCCGTGACCAGGCGGTTCTGATCCGCCTCGAGGGTGGCCTTGAAGTTCTCCTGGGCCTTGGCTGCCGCCTCCTCCAGGCGGGCCACCTTGCTCTTCAGATCCTCATTTTCTGAAGAGGCAGCTTGGAGCGCCTGGAGGCTCTCCTGGGCCTTCTGGAGGTCCTCCTTGAGTTTGGGGAGGTCTGCCTCCGCCTGCTTCTGGGCCGCCTCTGCAGCCTCAGCCTTCTCATTGGCCGCCTTCAGCTGCGTCTCCAGCTCTGAGACCCTGGCCGCCTGCGTCATTTCGGTTGCTTTAGTTTTTATTTCATTTACAATAGACGTGTGTAAAGCAACGTCATTGGCAGTAGTGGCAGACTGATTGGCCCGTCTTACCTCATCCCGCTTGCGGGTGTAGGGACGCTTCAGCCCGTCTACCCGCAGCATGGCCTGCAAAAAAAAGCTAAGTTCAGTACTGCAGGCGGAGAAAAGAATTTAAAAGAATTCAAAAGAATTCAAAAGAGTTCAAAAGAGTTAAAAAAAAAAAAAAAAAAAAAAAGAGAAGAAAAGAATGGCTAAGTTACCTCAGCCAGAAGGGTCAGGATGCGTTCCAGGTTGAACGTCTCAATGCCTGGGATGGCATCCTTATCCCGCCTGCCCACAGCCTCCAGCATGGCGCGGGCGTGTTGCTGGACGTCTGGCCAGCGAGGCGACCGATCTGCACCATAATCAGCGTCAGATTGAGTTACTAAAGCTGCGCCTATCTGATTTCGACCGTCTGAGGATGACGTCTGCTGAGAGTGTGATTTCACTCGCAAAGGCCATCCCAGCTCAGGCGGGGATTCAAAAGGATTCTTATCTGCAGAGCCGGCGTGGCGAGAGCCACTGGCAGTCGTGGGAATACCCCCGGTTGCAGTAAGACGGGGAGCGAAGTCCAGGCCAATGGGGCCTGCCACCGTTTCAGTCCTTCCCCCAATTCTCATTCGCCTCCCAGACGGGGCAACGGGGGTGGTGGCAGAGGAGGCGGCCTTCTTCGAGGATTTTTTTGAGACAGGCGTCTCCTCCCTCGCCCGTTTGAGATTTTTCTCAAACGTTTTATCTATAATGCCTCCCTGAAAAATTACAACACAATGTTAGCAGGCGAAGAAATGAAACTTTGAAAGAAAGACGCTTCAAAGAGGTCAGGCGGTTACCTTGGCCCTAAGCTCCTTCGCCTGGGCCTCCGCCAAGTCTCGGCGAATTTGGGCGGAGGACCGTCTGGTTGTCTTCTCCTCTGGCAACATGTTCAGAGCGTCTTCTGCAAAGACCAGACGGGAAAAACAGTTAGAATAAATTTCAAAGAAATAAAACTTCCGATACAAAAGCAATATAGACGGAAGCAAGGCAGGCGCATACGTCTCTCAAACATGTACCCTAGCCCGCAGGCGGCTAGGAAACATTCATCTCTGAACCAGGCGCTCTTGGGGATCCAATTCTTTGGAACCTTTATTTTCTCGCCTGTAGAGAGAGTTGCGTCTTCGAGGCCAAAGAGATCAGCCTCAATTATTGCGTCGTAGTCCTCATCCGGGATACGAGGCAGACAGCATTTTCGCCCCATTAACTCGGGCTTCTTATTGTACCGGCGGAGTTCGGAATTCTCCCGCCTGGTAGGAGCCGTACACAGGTAGAACCTGTTCTTCCAGCCGTCGAACTTGGACACTTTGTCCAAGGTCATCATATATTGGGGGAACGTGGTCAGAGTATACCACGCTCTATACCCGCCTGGGTTGCGGCTCAGATAGTGCATTTTTGCAAAAGCCTCCCAGCCGGGGTGAACCCCTTGAAACTCACAGGCGGCAACATACCCCAATATGTTTGCCCAAGAATTGGGGGTAAGTTGCCAGACGCCGAGGCCGTAGCCTCTCAAAATTGCCTTCACCGCCTGGTGAAGGGGGAAGCGAAGCCCCGCCTTGAATGTGGCTTCGTAACAGCCAAAGAAGCCGTTTGCGTTAGGCTGGTCGTCCTCCCAAGAAATGGTGCCGTCTGGGGGAGGCACCCTTATTCTCCACCCGTCTCCCATGGGGTGGGTTTGCAAAAATTTTTCAAGACCCCTTTGCATAAGGTCAATGTCCTTTGAGGAGACGTGGATTTTAAATGGATCATCCTTCTCCTTCCGCGTCTTCCTCTCCTCCTCCTCACTATCTTCAAAGGGAGGAAGGTCGTCTATGTCTTCTGAAGAGGAGGCGTTGAGACTGCTTTCCGCCTCATCCCCAGACGAGGACGAAGAGATTGAGACGGGCTCTACCCCGCCTAGGTTGTGGGTCTCTTCCACACTACGGTCGCACTCCTCCAAAAAGGAATCAGGAGGAGTTGGGGGACCTCGAGGCGGAGATCTTTCCGGAGCCGTCTGGTGTCCAGAGCCAGACGACTCCCCGTCAGATGAATGACCGCCTGAGGCGTCACTTCGGTAATCTGGATCTTGTGCCGTCTGCATAGTCCGAGCCATTGTGTCCTGCACAGACGCGCAAATGGTCGGAATCCAAGCATGAGGGTGGTTCCAACACCCTGAGACGGCACTACCAGTCCTAGACTCAGCCGTTCCTGGTGAACGGCTGGATTCTACCCTAGGTTGTGCTGTGTGTGTTGGTGATGAATCCATTTATTGCAAGGAATATATACAAACGGAAAAAATGAAAAAGAGCTGAAAGAGTCAGAGACGGTACCTTTAGATTTGATATCTGAAGGTAGACGGATCCGCCTGTGTTGATGTGACTGAGCTTCTTCGAAAGAATGCGCCTGACTCAGACGGGTGACTTCTGATCTCTCTTTCAAGAAAAATTCTCTAAGTGTTTTTGGAATTTGTGAAGCGTAAATGAGAAATTGAGGGGTAAAACGCCTCTATATATGGAGGGTGAAAAAGGGGTATTTCCGTAATTCACCCGGAATTTGAAATGTAAAAATGGGCGGTAAAATTACCACCACCCGTTGCGTGTCACAGATGCCACGTGGCGTGCCACGTCACATCTGTGAGGAGCAAATGTTTAGGGTAATTTTACCCTCACTCGTGGCCCAATCAGAGGGTGACACGTGTCAGCCTATGAATGGACCACAATGGTCCAATCCTAGGGTGACACGTGTCTACCCAGATATCAGGAGGAATGTCGGCCTTCAGGCCCAATTCCCGAGAAAGCCGCAAAACGGCGCAGCCCATTTATGATTAGGGTTCTGTCACCTAATCAGGGGCACAAATCCCAATGACCCTATAAATAGGGAGATTCCCCTCTTTTGGAGGGCACGTTCCTTCATTTATTACACCCAACTGTCCCTTTGATAGAGACAACTGAGCTAGACAACCTAGCAGATCCCCTCCTAGTTTTCCGCACCTTTTTTCCCTTTCAAGTCACTAACTTGATCGTTGGAGGCGGAGCACCACCCAAACGGTGTCTTCGTTGATTTTGCAGGTACAGAAGCCTCCCGGACCAGTCTTGTGTTGTAACTCTCCCGAGGGACAAAAACACCCAAAACAGAAATCACTAAGACCAAGCAAGTTATAAGGTTTTAAGGTCCGGTAGAACCGAAATCAAGCAAATTCGGGCAAAATGAGAAGAAGCGTTCCCATTTTCTACATGCTCTTTCTAATGAACTTGAAAAGGCTTGATTCATGTAAAATATATGTATTTACAACTTCCTAAGAAAATAAATCACAAAAATAACGCATGTCATAAGGTTTTAAGGTCTTGTAGAGCCAAAATTAAGCAAATACGGCCAAAATGGGAAGAAGCATTCCCATTTTTTACATGCTCTTTCTAATGAATTTGAAAAGGCTTGAGTAATGTCAAATATATGTAGTTATAACTGCCTCACAAAAAAAATCACAAAAAGAAATCAATTCATAAGGTTATAAGGTCTTGTAGAACCAAAATCAAGCAAATTCGTGCAAAATAGTAAGAAGCATTCCCATTTTCTACATGCTCTTTCTAATGAAATTATAAATTCTTGAATCATGTCAAATATACATATTTATAACTGCCTAAGCAAATAAATAACAAAGAAAAAGCAAGTTATAGGGTTTTAAGGTCTTGTAAAACCAAAATCAAGCAAATTCGGGCAAAATGGAAAGAAACGTTCCCATTTTCTGCATGCTCTTTCTAATGATCTTATAAATGCTTGGATCATATCAAATATATGTATTTATAACTCCATTAAAAAATAAATAATAAATACAAATCAAGTTATGAGGTTTTAAGGTTTTGTAGAACCAAAATCAATCAAATTTGGGTAAAATTGTAAGAAGCATTCCCAAATTCTACATGCTCTTTCTTATGAACTTATAATTGTTTGAATCATGTGAAATATATGTATTTATAAATTCATAAGCATAGAAATCGCAAAAACTAAGCAATTTATAAGGTTTTAAGGTCTTGTAGAACTGAAATCAATCAAATTCGGGCAAAATAGTAAGAAGCATTCCCTTTTTCTACATGCTCTTTTTAATAAACTTGAAAAAGCTTGATTCATGTCAAATATATGTATTTATAACTTCCTAACAATATAAATCACAAAAACCAAGCAAAATATAAGGTTTTAAGGTCTAGTAGAACAAAAATCATGCAAATTCGGGCAAAATAGTAAGAAGCCTTTCCATTTTCTACATTATCTTTCTAATGAATTTATAAATTCTTGAATCATATAAAATATATGTATTTATAATTTTCTAAGCAAATAAATCACAAAAAAAAAAAAGCGAGTTATAAGGTTTTAAGGTGTTGTAGAGCCTAAATCAAGCAAATTTGGGCAAAATGGGAAAAAGCGTACCCATTTTCCACATGCTCCTTCTAATGAACTTGAAAAGGCTGGATTCATGTCAAATATATGTATTTATAACTTCCTAACCAAAGAAATGACAATAACCAAAGCAAATTATAAGGTTTTAAGGTTTTGTAAAACCAAAATCAAGCAAATTCGGCCCAAATGGTAAAAAGCGTTCCCATTTTCTACATGCTCTTTTTAATGAACTTATAAAGGCTTGAATTATGTCAAATATATGTATTAGTAACTGCCTAAGAATAGAAATCACTAAGACAAAGCAAGGTATAAGGTTTTAAGGTCTAGTAGAACCGAAATCAAGCAAATTCGAGCATAATGGGAAAAAGCGTTCCCAATTTCTATATGCTCTTTCTAATGAACTTGAAAAGGCTTGATTCATGTCAAATATATTTATTTATAACATCCTAAGAAAAGAAATCACAAAAACAAATCATTTTATAAGGTTTTAAGGTCTTGTAGAACCAAAATCAAGCAAACTCGGTCCAAATGGGAAGAAGCGTTCCCATTTTCTACATGCTCTTTCTAATGAACTGATAAAGGCTTGAATAATGTCAAATATATGTATTTGTAACTGACTAAGCATAGAAATCACTAAGACCAAGCAAGTTATAAGGTTTTAAGGTCCGGTAGAACCGAAATCAAGCAAATTCGGGCAAAATGAGAAGAAGCGTTCCCATTTTCTACATGCTCTTTCTAATGAACTTGAAAAGGCTTGATTCATGTAAAATATATGTATTTACAACTTCCTAAGAAAATAAATCACAAAAATAACGCATGTCATAAGGTTTTAAGGTCTTGTAGAGCCAAAATTAAGCAAATACGGCCAAAATGGGAAGAAGCATTCCCATTTTTTACATGCTCTTTCTAATGAATTTGAAAAGGCTTGAGTAATGTCAAATATATGTAGTTATAACTGCCTCACAAAAAAAATCACAAAAAGAAATCAATTCATAAGGTTATAAGGTCTTGTAGAACCAAAATCAAGCAAATTCGTGCAAAATAGTAAGAAGCATTCCCATTTTCTACATGCTCTTTCTAATGAAATTATAAATTCTTGAATCATGTCAAATATACATATTTATAACTGCCTAAGCAAATAAATAACAAAGAAAAAGCAAGTTATAGGGTTTTAAGGTCTTGTACAACCAAAATCAAACAAATTCGGGCAAAATGGAAAGAAACGTTCCCATTTTCTGCATGCTCTTTCTAATGATCTTATAAATGCTTGGATCATGTCAAATATATGTATTTATAACTCCATTAAAAAATAAATAACAAATACAAATCAAGTTATGAGGTTTTAAGGTCTTGTAGAACCAAAATCAATCAAATTTGGGTAAAATTGTAAGAAGCATTCCCAAATTCTACATGCTCTTTCTTATGAACTTATAATTGTTTGAATCATGTGAAATATATGTATTTATAAATTCATAAGCATAGAAATCGCAAAAACTAAGCAATTTATAAGGTTTTAAGGTCTTGTAGAACTGAAATCAATCAAATTCGGGCAAAATAGTAAGAAGCATTCCCTTTTTCTACATGCTCTTTTTAATAAACTTGAAAAACCTTGATTCATGTCAAATATATGTATTTATAACTTCCTAACAATATAAATCACAAAAACCAAGCAAGATATAAGGTTTTAAGGTCTAGTAGAACAAAAATCATGCAAATTCGGGCAAAATAGTAAGAAGCCTTTCCATTTTCTACATGCTCTTTCTAATGAATTTATAAATTCTTGAATCATATAAAATATATGTATTTATAATTTTCTAAGCAAATAAATCACAAAAAAAAAAGCGAGTTATAAGGTTTTAAGGTGTTGTAGAGCCTAAATCAAGCAAATTTGGGCAAAATGGGAAAAAGCGTACCCATTTTCCACATGCTCTTTCTAATGAACTTGAAAAGGCTTGATTCATGTCAAATATATGTATTTATAACTTCCTAACCAAAGAAATGACAATAACCAAAGCAAATTAGAAGGTTTTAAGGTTTTGTAGAACCAAAATCAAGCAAATTCGGCCCAAATGGTAAAAAGCATTCCCATTTTCTACATGCTCTTTCTAATGAACTTATAAAGGCTTGAATTATGTCAAATATATGTATTAGTAACTGCCTAAGAATAGAAATCACTAAGACAAAGCAAGGTATAAGGTTTTAAGGTCTAGTAGAACCGAAATCAAGCAAATTCGGCCAAAATGGGAAGAAGCGTTCCCAATTTCTATATGCTCTTTCTAATGAACTTGAAAAGGCTTGATTCATGTCAAATATATTTATTTATAACTTCCTAAGAAAAGAAATCACAAAAACAAATTATTTTATAAGGTTTTAAGGTCTTGTAGAACCAAAATCAAGCAAACTCGGTCCAAATGGGAAGAAGCGTTCCCATTTTCTACATGCTCTTTCTAAAGAACTGATAAAGGCTTGAATAATGTCAAATATATGTATTTGTAACTGACTAAGCATAGAAATCACTAAGACCAAGCAATTTATAAGGTTTTAAGGTCCGGTAGAACCGAAATCAAGCAAATTCGGGCAAAATGAGAAGAAGCGTTCCCATTTTCTACATGCTCTTTCTAATGAACTTGAAAAGGCTTGATTCATGTAAAATATATGTATTTACAACTTCCTAAGAAAATAAATCACAAAAATAACGCATGTCATAAGGTTTTAAGGTCTTGTAGAGCCAAAATTAAGCAAATACGGCCAAAATGGGAAGAAGCATTCCCATTTTTTACATGCTCTTTCTAATGAATTTGAAAAGGCTTGAGTAATGTCAAATATATGTAGTTATAACTGCCTCACAAAAAAAATCACAAAAAGAAATCAATTCATAAGGTTATAAGGTCTTGTAGAACCAAAATCAAGCAAATTCGTGCAAAATAGTAAGAAGCATTCCCATTTTCTACATGCTCTTTCTAATGAAATTATAAATTCTTGAATCATGTCAAATATACATATTTATAACTGCCTAAGCAAATAAGTTATAGGGTTTTAAGGTCTTGTACAACCAAAATCAAACAAATTCGGGCAAAATGGAAAGAAACGTTCCCATTTTCTGCATGCTCTTTCTAATGATCTTATAAATGCTTGGATCATGTCAAATATATGTATTTATAACTCCATTAAAAAATAAATAACAAATACAAATCAAGTTATGAGGTTTTAAGGTCTTGTAGAACCAAAATCAATCAAATTTGGGTAAAATTGTAAGAAGCATTCCCAAATTCTACATGCTCTTTCTTATGAACTTATAATTGTTTGAATCATGTGAAATATATGTATTTATAAATTCATAAGCATAGAAATCGCAAAAACTAAGCAATTTATAAGGTTTTAAGGTCTTGTAGAACTGAAATCAATCAAATTCGGGCAAAATAGTAAGAAGCATTCCCTTTTTCTACATGCTCTTTTTAATAAACTTGAAAAAGCTTGATTCATGTCAAATATATGTATTTATAACTTCCTAACAATAAAAATCACAAAAACCAAGCAAGATATAAGGTTTTAAGGTCTAGTAGAACAAAAATCATGCAAATTCGGGCAAAATAGTAAGAAGCCTTTCCATTTTTTACATGCTCTTTCTAATGAATTTATAAATTCTTGAATCATATAAAATATATGTATTTATAATTTTCTAAGCAAATAAATCACAAAAAAAAAAAAGCGAGTTATAAGGTTTTAAGGTGTTGTAGAGCCTAAATCAAGCAAATTTGGACAAAATGGGAAAAAGCGTACCCATTTTCCACATGCTCTTTCTAATGAACTTGAAAATGCTTGATTCATGTCAAATATATGTATTTATAACTTCCTAACCAAAGAAATGACAATAACCAAAGCAAATTATAAGGTTTTAAGGTTTTGTAGAACCAAAATCAAGCAAATTCAGGCAAAATAGAAAGAAGCATTCTCATTTTCTACATGCTCTTTCTAATGAACTACAAAAAACTTGAATAATGTTAAATATATGTATTTATAATTCCTAATCATAGAAATAACAAAAACAAAGCAAGTTATAAGATTTTAAGGACTGGTAGAACCGAAATCAAACAAATTCGAGCAAAATAGGAAGAAGCACCCATATTTTACATGCTTTTTCTAATGAACTTGAAAAGGCTTGATTCATGTCAAATATATATATTTATAACTTCCTAAAAAAAGAAATCACAAAAACAAAGGATGTTATAAGGTTTTAAGGTCTTGTAAAACCAAAATCAACCAAATTCGGCCTAAATGATAAAAAGCGTTCCCATTTCCTGCTTTCATGTTTCTAATGAAATTATAAAGGCTTGAATGATGTCAAATATATGTATTAGTAACTGGCTAAGCATAGAAATCACTAAGACAAAGCAAGGTATAAGGTTTTAAGGTCTATTAGAACAAAAATCAAGCGAATTCGGCCATAATGGGAAGAAGTGTTCCCATTTTCTACATGCTCTTTCTAATGAACTTAATAAGGCTTGATTCATGTCAAACATATGTATTTATAACTTCCTAAGAAAAGAAATAACAAAAACATAGCATGTTATAAGGTTTTAAGGTCTTGTAGAACCAAAATCAAGCAAATTCGGCCATAATAGTAAGAAGCATTCCCATTTTATACATGCTCTTTCTAAAGAACTTATAAAATAATATATATTATTTTATCGCCTTCGTTTTATTGCTAAAAGTGATTGAACGATAATTAATTCCTTCTAATATTTCTTTTGTATAGAACAAGATGACTTGTTTTCGTTTTTATTTATTAAAACATATTATGTAAATTACTACAATGACTCTTAATAAATTAGCAACAATTTATAACACAACTTTCTTCTAATGGCAACAAATTAAAATGTGATGTCATTTTAGCAAGAAATAGTAAAACAAGTGTCCCTAATAGCAACAACTAGAAATTTTGTTGCCAAACATTTTGTAAAATGGCATTGCTAAATGACAACAAATAAAAAATCTGCTGTCATCTAGCAACAACAACGAGACGGCTAATTTCTGATAGGAACAACTCAAAAATTTAGTGCCTCAATTTGATTCTAAATCAATACAAATAAAAAATTAGTTGTCAGAATTTGTTGATATATGGAAACGAGACAAAATTGATGAAATTTAGCAACAACTAGTAAGACAACTTGTTTTCTATAGCAACATAAAAGAGATATATTGAATCAAATGAAAGTCAAATGCATTCAACAAAGGTAATTGGGTCAAATGAAAGTCAAACGCATTGATACAAAGCTTTTTGAATCAAATAAAACTTAAATACATTCAACAAAGCTAATTGAGTCAAATGAAAGTCAAACACATTCAACAACGCTTTTTAAATCAAATGAAAGTCAAATGCATTCAACAAAGACAATTGAGTCAAATGAAAGTCAAACACATTCAAACAAAGCTTTTTGAATCAAATGAAAGTCAAATGCATTCAACAAAGGTAATTGGGTCAAATGAAAGTCAAACACATTGATACAAAGCTTTTTGAATCAAATAAAACTTAAATGCATTCAACAAAGCTAATTGAGTCAAATGATAGTCAAACACATTCAACAACGCTTTCTAAATCAAATGAAAGTCAAATGCATTCAACAAAGACAATTGAGTCAAATGAAAGTCAAACACAATCAAACAAAGCTTTTTGAATCAAATGAAAGTCAAATGCATTCAACAAAGATAATTGAGTCAAATGAAAGTCAAACACATTTAAATCAAGCTTTTTGAATCAAATGGAAGTCTAATGCATTCAACATATCTTTTTAACTCAAATGAAAGTCAAACACATTCAAACAAAGCTTTTTGAATCTAATGAAAGTCAAATGCATTCAACAAAGATTTTTGACTCAAATGAAAGTCAAACACATTCAAACAAAGCTCTTTGAATCAAATGAAAGTCAAATGCATTCAACAAAGCTTATTGAGTCAAATGAAAGTCAAATACTTTCAACAAAGCTTTTTGAATCAAATGAATGTAAAATGCAACAACTAGTAAGACGGCTAATTTCTAATAGGAACAATTCAAAAATTTATTGCCTCAATTTGTTTCTAAATCGATACAAATAAAAAATTAGTAGATAGAATTTGTTGACATATGAAAACAAGACAAAATTTGAGGAAATCTAGCAACAACTAGTAAAACAACTTGTATTTAAAAGCAATAAAATAGAGATATATTGAATCAAATGAAAGACAAATGCATTCAACAAAGGTAATTGGGTCAAATAAAAGTCAAACACATTCATACAAAGCTTTTTGAATCAAATAAAACTCAAATGCATTCAACCAAGCTAATTGAGTCAAATGAAAGTCAAACACATAAAACAACGCTTTTTGAACCAAATGAAAGTCAAATGCATTCAACAAAGATAATTAAGTCAAATGAAAGTCAAACTCATTCAAACAAAGAGTCTTGAATCAAATAAAGTCAAATGCATTCAACAAAGATTTTTAACTCAAATAAAAGTCAAACACGTTCAAACAAAGCTTTTTAAATCAAATGAAAGTCAAATGTATTCAACAAGGATAATTGAGTCAAATGAAAGTCAAACACATTCATACAAAACTTTTGGAATCAAATGAAAGTCAAATGCATTCAATAAAGATAACTGAGTCAAATGAAAGTCAAACACTTTCAAACAAAGCTTTTTGAATCAAATCAAAGATAAATGCATTCATCATAGTTAATTAAGTCAAATGAAAGTCAAACACATTCAAACAATGCTTTTTTAATCAAATGAAAGACAAATGCTTTCAACAAAGCTAAATTGAGTAAAATGAAAGACAAACTCATTCAACAAAGCTTTTTGAACCAAATGAAAGTCAAACACATTCAAACAGAGCTTTTAAAATCAAGTGAAAGTCAAATGCATTCAACGAAGACAATTGAGTCAAATGAAAGTCAAACACATTCATACAAAGCTTTTTTAGTCAAATGAAAGTAAAATGCATTCAACAAAGCTAATTGAGTCAAATAAAAGTAAAACACATTCAAACAAAGCTTTTTGAATTAAATGAAAGTGAAATACAATTAACAAAGCTAATTAAGTCAAATGAAAGTCAAAACACATTCAAACAAAGCTTTTAAAGTCAAGTGGAAGTCAAATGCATTCAACGAAGATAATTGAGTCAAATTAAAGTAAAAAACATTCAAAAATAGCTTTTTGAATCAAATGAAAGTCAAATGCATTCAACAAAGCTAATTAAGTCAAATGAAAGTCAAACACATTCAAACAATGGTTTTTGAATCAAACGAAAGTCAAATGCATTCAACAAAGATAATTGACTCACATGAAAGTCAAACACATTCATTCAAAGCTTTTTGAATCAAATGAATGTCAAACACATTCAAACAAAGCATTTTGAATCAAATGAAAGTCAAACGCATTCAACAAAGATAATTAAGTCAAATGAAAGTCAAACACATTCAAACAAAGCTTTTTGAATCAAATTAAATTCAAATGCATTTAATAAAGCTTTTTAACTAAAATGAAAGTCAAACACATTCAAATAAAGCTTTTTAAATCAAATGACAGTCAAATGCGTTCAACAAAGTTTATTGAGTTAAATAAAGTATAACACATTCAAACAATGCTTTTTTAATCAAATGAAAGTTAAATGCATTCAACAAATCTAATTGAGTAAAATGAAAGTCAAACTCATTCAACAAAGCATGTTGAACCAAATGAAAGTCAAACACATTTAAATAAAGGTTTTAAAATCAAATGAAAGTCAAATGCATTCAACAAAGCTAATTGAGTAAAATGAAAATCAAACATATTCAACAAAGCTATTTGAACCAAATGAAAGTCAAACACAATCAAACAAAACTTTTAAAATCAAATGAAAGTCAAATGCATTCAACAAAGCTAATTGAGTCAAATGAAAGTCAAACACTTTCGTCAAAGTTTTTAGAATCAAATGAAAGTCAAACACATTGATACAAAGCTTTTTGAATCAAATAAAACTTAAATGCATTCAACAAAGCTAATTGAGTCAAATGATAGTCAAACACATTCAACAATGCTTTCTAAATCAAATGAAAGTCAAATGCATTCAACAAAGACAATTGAGTCAAATGAAAGTCAAACACATTTAAATCAAGCTTTTTGAATCAAATGGAAGTCTAATGCATTCAACATATCTTTTTAACTCAAATGAAAGTCAAACACATTCAAACAAAGCTTTTTGAATCTAATGAAAGTCAAATGCATTCAACAAAGCTTTTTGACTCAAATGAAAGTCAAACACATTCAAACAAAGCTCTTTGAATCAAATGAAAGTCAAATGCATTCAACAAAGCTTATTGAGTCAAATGAAAGTCAAATACTTTCAACAAAGCTTTTTGAATCAAATGAAAGTCAAATGCATTCAATAAAGGTAAGTGAGTCAAATGAAAGTCAAACAATTTCAAACAAAGCTTTTTGAATCAAATCAAAGATAAATGCATTCATCATAGTTAATTAAGTCAAATGAAAGTCAAACACATTCAAACAATGCTTTTTTAATCAAATGAAAGTCAAATGCATTCAACAAAGCTTAATTGAGTAAAATGAAAGACAAACTCATTCAACAAAGCTTTTTGAACCAAATTAAAGTCAAACACATTCAAACACAGCTTTTAAAATCAAGTGAAAGTCAAATGCATTCAACGAAGATAATTGAGTAAAATAAAAGTCAAACACATTCATACAAAGCTTTTTGAATTAAATGAAAGTGAAATGCAATTAACAAAGCTAATTAAGTCAAATGAAAGTCAAAACACATTCAAACAAAGCTTTTAAAATCAAGTGAAAGTCAAATGCATTCAACGAAGATAATTGAGTCAAATTAAAATAAAAAACATTAAAAAAAAGCTTTTTGAATCAAATGAAAGTCAAATGCATTCAACAAAGCTAATTAAGTCAAATGAAAGTCAAACACATTCAAACAATGCTTTTTGAATCAAATGAAAGTCAAATGCATTCAACAAAGATAATTGACTCAAATGAAAGTCAAACACATTCATACAAAGCTTTTTGAATCAAATGAATGTCAAAACACATTCAAACAAAGCATTTTGAATCAAATGAAAGTCAAACGCATTCAACAAAAATAATTGAGTCAAATGAAAGTCAAACACATTCAAACAAAGCTTTTTGAATCAAATTAAATTCAAATGCATTTAATAAAGCTTTTTAACTAAAATGAAAGTCAAACACATTCAAATAAAGCTTTTTAAATCAAATGACAGACATATGCATTCAACAAAGTTTATTGAGTTAAATAAAGTATAACACATTCAAACAATGCTTTTTTAATCAAATGAAAGTCAAATGCATTCAACAAATCTAATTGAGTAAAATGAAAGTCAAACTCATTCAACAAAGCTTGTTGAACCAAATGAAAGTCAAACACATTTAAATAAAGGTTTTAAAATCAAACACTTTCAACTAATCTAATTGAGTAAAATGAAAGTCAAACACATTCAAACAAAACTTTTTGATTCAAATGAAAGTCAAATGCATTCAACAAAGCTAATTGAGTTAAATGAAAGGCAAACACTTTCGACAAAGCTTTTAGAATCAAAAGAAAGTCAAACACATTCAAACAAAGCTTTTTGAATCAAATAAAAGTCAAACACTTTCAACAAAGCTAATTGAGTCAAAAGAAAGTCAAACACATTCAAACAAAGCTTTTTGAATCAAATGAAATTCAAATGCATTCAACAAAGCCAATTGAGTCAAATGAAAATCAAACACATTCACATAAAGCTTCTTGATTCAAATGAAAGTCAAATGCATTCAACAAAGCTAATTGAGTCAAATGAAAGTCAAACACTTTTAACAAAGCTAATTGAGTCAAATGAAAGTCAAACACATTCAATCAAAGCTTCTTGATTCAAATGAAAGTCAAATGCATTCAACAAAGCTAATTGAGTCAAATGAAAGTCAAACACTTTCAACAAAGCTAATTGAGTCAAAAGAAAGTCAAACACATTCAAACAAAGCTTTTTGAATCAAATGAAATTAATATTCATTCAACAAAGCTAATATAGTCAAATGAAAGTCAAACACTTTCAACAAAGTTAATTGAGTCAAATGAAAGTCAAACACATTCAAACAAAACTTTTTGATTCAAATGAAAGTCAAATTCATTCAACAAAGCTAATTGAGTCAAATGAAAGTCAAACACTTTCAACAAAGCTTTTAGAATCAAAAGAAAGTCAAACACATTCAAACAAAGCTTTTTGAATCAAATGAAAGTAAATTGCATTCCACAATGCTAATTGAGTCAAATGAAAGTCAAACACATTCAACAAAGCTAATTGAGTCTAAAGAAAGTCAAACACATTCAAACAAAGCTTTTTGAATCAAATGAAGGTCAATTGCATTCAACAAAGCTAATTGAGTCAAATGAAAGTCAAACACTTTCAACAAAGCTTTTAGAATCAAATAAAAGTCAATTGCATTCCACAATATTAATTGAGTCAAATGAAAGTCAAACACATTCAACCAAGCTAATTGAATTAAATGAAAGTCAAACACTTTTAACAAAGCTAATTGAGTCAAATGAAAGTTAAACACATTAAAACAAAGCTTCTTCATTCAAGTGAAAGTCAAATGCATTCAACAAAGCTAATTGAGTCAAATGAAAGTAAAACACTTTCAACAAAGCTTTTATAATCAAATGAAAGTCAAATACATTAAACTAAGCTTTTTGATCAAATGAAAGTTTATTGCATTCCACAATGCTAATTGAGTCCAATGAAAGTCAAACACATTCAACAAAGCTAATTGAGTCAAATGAAAGTTAAAAACATTCAAACAAAGCTTTTTGATTCAAGTGAAAGTCAAATGCATTCAACAAAAGAAATTGAGTTAAATGAGAGTCAAACACTTTCAACAAAGCTTTTAGAATCTAATGAAAGTCAAACACATTAAAACAAAGCTTTTTGATCAAATGAAAGTCAAAAGGCATTCAACAAAGCAAATTAAGTCAAATGAAAGTCAAACACTTCCAACAAAGCTTTTAGAATCAAATGAAAGTAAAATACATTAAACTAAGCTTTTTGATCAAATGAAAGTCAATTGCATTCCACAATGCTAATTGAGTCAAATGAAAGCCAAACTCATTCAACAAAGCTAATTGAATCATATGAAAGTCAAACACTTTCAACAAAGCTTTTAGAATCAAATGAAAATCAAATACATTCAAACAAAGCTTTTTGAATCAAATGAAAATCAATTGCATTCCACAATGCTAATTGATTCAAATGAAAGTCAACCACATTCAACAAAGCTAATTGAGTTAAATGAAATTTAAACACTACTTACAAATCTAATTGAGTCAAATGAAAGTCAAATACATTAAAACAAAGCTTTTTGATTCAAAAGAAAGTCAAATGCATTCAACAAAGCTAATTGAGTCAAATGAAAGTCAAACATTTTCAACAAAGCTTTTAGAATCAAATGAAAGTCAAATACATTCAAACAAAGCTTTTTGAATCAAATGAAATCAAATGAATTCAACAAAGCTAATTGAGTCAAATGAAAGTCAAACACATTCATCAAATGTTTTAGAATCAAATGAAAGTCAAATACATTCAAACAAAGATTTTTGAATCAAATGGAAATCAATTGCATTCCACAATGCTAATTGAGTCAAATGAAAGTCAAACACATTAAAGGAAGCTAATTGAGTTAAATGAAAGTCAAACACATTCAAACAAAGCTTTTTGAATCAAATGAAAGTCAAATCCATTCAATAAAGTCAATTGAGTCAAATGAAAGTTAAACACATTCAAACAAAGCTTCTTGATTCAAATGAAAGTCAATTGCATTCAACAAAGCTAATTGAGTCATATGAAAATCAAACACTTTCAACAAAGCTTTTTCAATCTAATGAAAGTCAATTACATTCCACAATGTTAATTGAGTTAAATGAAAGTCAAACACATTCAACAAAGCTAATTGAGTCAAATGAAAGTTAAACACATTCAAACAAAGCTTCTTGATTCAAGTGAAAGTCAAATGCATTCAACAAAGCTAATTGAGTCAAATAAAATTCAAACATTTTCAACAAAGCTTTTAGAATCAAATGAAAGTAAAACACATTCAAACAAAGCTTTTTGAATCAAATGAATGTCAAATGCATTCAACAAAGCTAATTGAGTCAAGTGAAAGTCAAACACATTCAACAAAGCAAATTGAGTCAAAAGATAGTCAAACACATTGAAAGAAAGCTTTTTGAATGAAAAGAAAGTCAAACACATTAAAACAACGCTTTTTGAATCAAACGAAAGTCAAATGCATTCAACAAAGCTAGTTGAGTCAAATGAAAGTCAAACACATACAAACAAAGCTTTTAGAATCTAATGATAGTCAAACACATTAAAACAAAGCTTTTTGAATCAAATGAAAGTCAAATGCTTCAACAAAGCTAATTAAGTCAAATGAAAGTTAAACACTTTCAACAAAGCTTTTAGAATCAAATGAAAGTGAAATACATTAAACTAAGATTTTTGATCAAATGAAAGTCAATTGCATTCCACAATGCTAATTGAATCAAATGAAATTCAAACACATTCAACAAAGCTAATTGAGTCAAGTGAAAGTCAAACACTTTTAACAAAGCTTTTAGAATCAAATGTAAGTCAAATACATTCAAACAAAGATTTTTGAAGAAAATAAAAGTCAATTGCATTCCACAATGCTAATTGAGTCAAATGAAAGTCAAACACATTCAACAAAGCTAATTGAGTCAAAAGAAAGTCAAACACATTCAAACAAAGCTTTTTGAATCAAATGAAAGTCAAATGCATTTAACAAAGCCAATTGAGTCAAATGAAAGTTAAACACATTCAACAAATCTAATTGAGTCAAATGTAAGTCAAACACATTCAAACAAAGATTTTTGAATCAAATGAAGGTCAATTGCATTCAACAATACTAATTGAGTCAAATGAAAGTCAAACACTTTCAACAAATCTTTTAGAATCAAGCAAAAGTCAAATACATTCAAACAAAGGTTTTTGAATCAAATGAAAGTCAATTGCATTCCACAATGTTAATTGAGTCAAATGAAAGTCAAACACATTCAACAAAGCTAATTGAGTCAAATGAATGTTAAACACAGTCAAACAAAGCTTCTTGATTCAAGTGAAAGTCAAATGCATTCAACAAAAGAAATTGAGTCAAATGAAAGTCAAACACTTTCAACAAAGCTTTTAGAATCTAATGAAAGTCAAACACATTCAAACAAAACTTTTTGATTCAAATGAAAGTCAAATGCATTCAACAAAGCTAATTGACTCAAATGAAAATCAAACACTTTCAACAAAGCTTTTAGAATCTAATGAAAGTCAAATACATTAAAACAAAGCTTTTTAAATCAAATGAAAGTCAAATGCATTCAATAAAGCTAATTGAGTCAAATAAAAGTCAAACACTTTTAACAAAGCTTTTAGAATCTAATGAAAGTCAAACACATTAAAACAAAGCTTTTTGAATCAAATGAATGTCAAATGCATTAAACAAAGCTAATTGAGTCAAGTGAAAGTCAAACACATTCAACAAAGCAAATAGAGTCAAAAGATAGTCAAACACATTCAAACAAAGCTTTTTAAATGAAAAGAAAGTCAAACACATTAAAACAACGCTTTTTGAATCAAATGAAAGTCAAATGCATTCCACAAAGCTAGTTGAGTCAAATGAAAGTCAAACAATTTCAACAAAGCTTTTAAAATCTAATGATAGTCAAACACATTAAAACAAAGCTTTTTGAATCAAATGAAAGTCAAATGCTTCAACAAAGCTAATTGAGTAAAATGAAAGTCAAACACTTTCTACAAAGCTTTTAGAATGAAAAGAAAGTCAAACACATTCTAACAAAGCTTTTTGAATCAAATGAAAGGAAAATGCATTCAACAAAGCTAATTGAGTCAAATGAAAGTCATACACTTTCAACAAAGCTTTTAGAATCAAATGAAAGTCAAACACATTCAAACAAAGCTTTTTAAATCAAATGGAAGTCTATTGCATTCCACAATACTAATTGAGTCAAATGAAAGTCAAACACATTCAACGAAGCTAACTGAGTCAAATGAAAATCAAACACATTCAAACAAAGCTTTTTGAATCAAATGAAAGTAAAATGCATTCAACAAAGCCAATTGAGTCAAATGAAAGTCAAACACATTCAAACAAAGCTTCTTGATTCAAATGAAAGTCAAATGCATTCAACAAAGCTAATTGAGTCAAATGAAAGTCAAACAATTTCAACAAAGCTTTTAGAATCAAATGAAAGTCAAACACATTCAAACAAAGCTTTTTGAATCAAATGAAGGTCAATTGCATTCAACAAAGCTAATTGAGTCAAATGAAAGTCAAACACTTTCAACAAAATCTTTTAGAATCAAATAAAAATCAAATGCATTCAAACAAAGATTTTTGAATCAAATGAAAGTCAATTGCATTCCACAATGTTAATTGAGTCAAATGAAAGTCAAACATATTCAACAAAGCAAATTGAGTCAAATGAAAGTTAAACACATTCAAACAAAGCTTCTTGATTCAAGTGAGAGTAAAATGCATTCAACAAAGCTAATTGAGTCAAATGAAAGTGAAACACTTTCAACAAAGCTTTTAGAATCTAATGAAAGTCAAACACATTAAAACAAAGCTTTTTGAATCAAATGAAAGTCAAATGCATTCAACAAAGCCAATTGAGTCAAATGAAAGTCAAACACTTTCAACAAAGCTTTTTGAATCAAATGAAAGTCAAATACATTAAACTTAGCTTTTTGATCAAATGAAAGTGTATTGCATTCCACAATGGTAATTGTGTCAAATGAAAGTCAAACACATTCAACAAAGCTAATTGAGTCATATGAAAGTCAAACACATTCAAACAAAGCTTTTTGAATCAAATGAAAGCCAAATGCATTCAACAAAGCTAATTGAGTCAAACGAATGTCAAACACTTTCATCAAAGCTTTTAGAACCAAATGAAAGTCAAACAAATTCAAACAAAGCTTTTTGAATCAAATGAAAATCAAATACATTCAACAAAGCTAATTGAGTCAAATGAAAGTCAAACACTTTCAACAAAGCGTTTAGAATCAAAGGAAAGTCAAATACATTCAAACAAAGCTCTTTGAATCAAATGATAGTCAATTGCATTCCACAATGCTAATTGGGTGAAATGAAAGTCAAACACATATAACAAAGCTAATTGAGTCTAAAGAAAGTCAAACACATTCAAACAAAGCTTTTTGAGTCAAATGAAAGGCAAATGCATTCAACAAAGCTAACTGAGTCAAATGAAAGTCAAACACATTCAACAAAGCTTTTAGAATCAAATGAAAGTGAAACACATTCATACAAAGCTTTTTGAATCAAATGAAAATCAAATGAATTCAACAAAGCTAATTGAGTCAAATGAAAGTCAAACACATTCATCAAAGCTTTTAGAATCAAATGAAAGTCAAATACATTCAAACAAAGCTTTTTGAATCAAATGGAAATCAATTGCATTCCACAATGCTAATTGAGTCAAATGAAAGTCAAACACATTCAACGAAGCTAATTGAGTTAAATGAAAGTCAAACTCATTCAAACAAAGCTTCTTGATTCAAATGAAATGCAATTGCATTCAACAAAGCTAATTGAGTCAAATGAAAATCAAACACTTTCAACAAAGCTTTTTCAATCAAATGAAACTCAATTACATTCCACAATGTTAATTGAGTTAAATGAAAGTTAAACATATTCAATAAAGCTAATTAAGTCAAATGAAAGTTAAACACATTCAAACAAAGCTTCTTGATTCAAGTGAAAGCCAAATGCATTCAACAAAGCTAATTGAGTCAAATGAAAGTCAAACACTAACAACAAAGATTTTAGAATCTAATGAAAGTCAAACACATTATAACAAAGCTTTTTGAATCAAATGAAAGTGAAATGCATTCAACAAAGCTAATTGAGTCAAATGAAAGTCAAACACTTGCAACAAAGCTTTTAGAATCTGATGAAAGTTAAACACATTAAAACAAAGCTTTTTAAATCAAATGAAAGTCAAATGCATTCAACAAAGCTCATTGATTTAAATGAAAGTCAAACACTTTTAACAAAGCTAATTGAGTCAAATGATAGTCAAACACAATCTAACAAAGCTTTTTGATTCAAATGAAAGTCAAATGTATTCAACAAAGCTAATTGAGTCAAATGAAAGTCAAACACTTTCAACAAAGCGTTTAGAATCAAATGAAAGTTAATTGCATTCCACAATGCTAATTGGTTCAAATTAAAGTCAAACCCATTCAACAAAGCTAATTGAGTCAAAACAAAGTCAAACACATTCAAACAAAGCTTTTTGAATCAAACGAAAGTCAAATGCATTCAACAAAGCTAATTGAGTCAAATGAAAGTCAAACACTTTTAACAAAGCTAATTGAGTCAAATGAAAGTCAAACACAATTAAACAAAGCTTTTTGAATCAAATGTAAGTCATTTGCATTCCACAATGCTAATTGAGTCATATGAAAGTCAAACACATTCAACAAAGCTAATTGAGTGAAAAGAAAGTAAAACACATTCAAACAAAGCTTTTTGAATCAAATGAAAGTAAAATGCATTCAACAAAGCTAATTGAGTCAAATGAAAGTCAAACACTTTCAACAAAGCTAATTGAGTCAAAAGAAAGTCAAACACATTCAAACAAAGCTTTTTGAATCAAATGAAAGTCAAATGCATTCACCAAAGCTAATTGAGTCAAATGAAAGTCAAACACTTTCAACAAAGCTTTTAGAATAAAATGAAAGTAAAATACATTCAAACAAAGGTTTTTGAATCAAATGAAAGTCAAATGCATTCAACAAAGCTAATTGAGTCAAATGAAAGTCAAACACTTTCAACAAAGCGTTTAGAATCAAATGAAAGTCAATTGCATTCCACAATGCTAATTGGTTCAAATTAGAGTCAAACACATTCCACAAATCTAATTGAGTCAAAAGAAAGTCAAAGACATTCAAACAAAGCTTTTTGAATCAAATGAAAGTCAAATGCATTCAACAAAGCTAATTGAGTCAAATTAAAGTCAAACACTTTCAACAAAGCTAATTTAGTCAAACGAAGGTCAAACACATTTAAATAAAGCTTTTAGATTCAAATGAAAGTCAAATACTTTCAACAAAGCTAATTGAGTCAAATTAAAGTCAAACACTTTCAACAAAGCTTTTAGAATCAAATGAAAGTAAAAAACATTCAAACAAAGCTTTTTGAATCAAATGAAAGTCAATTACATTCAACAAAGCTAATTGAGTCAAATGAAAGTCAAACACTTTCAACAAAGCTTTTTGAATCAAATAAAAGTCAAATACATTCAAACAAAGCTTTTTGAATCAAATGAAAGTCAATTGCATTCCACAATGTTAATTGAGTCAAATGAAAGTCAAACACATTCAACAAAGCTAATTGAGTGAAATGAAAGTCAAACACATTCAAACAAAGCTTCGTGAATCAAATGAAAGCCAAATGCATTCAACCAAGCTAATTGAGTCAAATGAATGTCAAACAATTTCAACAAAGCTTTTAGAATCAAATGAAAGTCAAACACATTCAAACAAAGGTTTTTAATCAAATGAAAGTCTAATGCATTCCACAATTCTAATTGAGTCAAATGAAAGTCAAACATATTCAACAAAGCTAATTGAGTCAAATGAAAGTCAAACACATTCAAACAAAGCTTTTTGAATCAAATGAAAGCAAAATGCATTCAACAAAGCTAATTGAGTCAAACGAATGTCAAACACTTTCAACAAAGCTTTTAGAATCAAATGAAAGTAAAACACATTCAAACAAAGGTTTTTGACTCAAATCAAAGTCAAATGCATTCAACAAAGCTAATTGAGTCAAATGAAAGTCAAACATTTTCAACAAAGTGTTTAGAATCAAATGAAAGTCAATTGCATTCCACAATGCTAATTGAGTCAAATGAAAGTCAAACACATTCCACAAATCTAATTGAGTCAAAAGAAAGTCAAACACATTCCAACAAAGCTTTTTGAATCATATGAAAGTCAAATGCATTTAACAAAGCTAATTGAGTCAAACGAAAGTCAAACACTTTCAACAAAGCTAATTGAGTCAAATGAAGGTCAAACACATTTAAACAAAGCTTTTAGATTCAAATGAAAGTCAAACGCATTCAACAAAGCTAATTGAGTCAAATGAAGGTCAAACACATTTAAACAAAGCTTTTAGATTCAAATGAAAGTCAAATGCATTCAACAAAGCTAATTGAGTCAAATGAAAGTCAAAAACATTTAACAAAGCTTTTAGAATCAAATGAAAGTCAAACACATTCAAACAAAGCTTTTTGAATCAAATGAATGTCAAATGCATTCAACAAAGCTAATTGAGTCAAATGAAAGTCAAACACATTCAAACAAAGCTTTTTGAATCAAATGAATGTCAAATGCATTCAACAAAGCTAATTGAGTCAAATGAAAGTCAAACACTTTCAACAAAGCTTTTAGAATCAAATAAAAGTCAAACACATTCAAACAAAGCTTTTTGAGTCAAATGAATGTCAAATGCATTTATAATAGCTAATTGAGTCAAATGAAAGCCAAACACTTTCAACGAAGCTAATTGAGTCAAATGAAAGTCAATCACATTCAAACAAAGATTTTTGAATCAAATGAATGTCAAATGCATTCAAGAAAGCTAATTGAGTAAAATGAATGTCAAACACATTCAAACAAAGGTTTTTGAATCAAATGAAAGTCAAATGCATTCTACAAAGCCAATTGAGTCAAATGAAATTCAAACACATTCAAACAAAGCTTCTTGATTCAAATGAAAGTCAAATGCATTCAACAAAGCTAATCGAGTCAAATGAAAGTCAAACACTTTCAACAAAGCTTTTAGAATCAAATGAAAGTCAAACACATTCATACAAAGCTTTTTGAATTAAATGAAAGTAAAATGCATTCAACAAAGCTAATTGAGTAAAATGAAAGTCAAACACTTTCAACAAATCTTTTAGAATAAAATGAAAGTCAAATACATTAAACTAAGCTTTTTGATCAAATGATAGTCTATTGCATTCCACAATGGTAATTGAGTAAAATGAAAGTCAAACACATTCAACAAAGCTAATTGAGTCAAATGAAAGTCAAACACATTCAAACAAAGGATTTTGAATCAAATGAAAGCCAAATGCATTAAAAAAAGCTAATTGAGTTAAATGAATGTCAAACACTTTCAACAAAGCTTTTAGAATCAAATGAAAGTCAAACACATACAAACAAAGCTTTTTGAATCAAATGAAAGTCAAATGCATTCAACAAAGCTAATTGAGTAAAATGAAAGACAAACACTTTCAAGAAAGCGTTTAGAATCAAATCAAAGTCAAATACATTCAAACAAAGCTTTTTGAATCAAATGAAAGTCAATTGCATTCCACAATGCTAATTGAGTCAAATGAAATTCAAACACATTCCACAAATCTAATTGAGTAAAAAGAAAGTCAAACACATTCAAACAAAGCTTTTTGAATCAAATGAAAGTCAAATGCATTCAACAAAGCTTATTGAGTCAAATGAAAGTCAAACACTTTCAACAAAGCTAATTGAGTCAAATGAAGGTCAAACACATTTAAACAAAGCTTTGAGATTCAAATGAAAGTCAAATGCATTCAACAAAGCTAATTGAGTCAAATGAAAGTCAAACAATTTCAATAAAGCTTTTAGAATCAAATGAAACTCAAACACATTCAAACAAAGCTTTTTGAATCAAATGAATGTCAAATGCATTCAAGAAAGCTAATTGAGTCAATTGAAAGTCAAACACTTCCAACAAAGCTTTTAGAATCAAATCAAAGTCAAACACATTCAAACAAAGCTTTTTGAATCAAATGAATGTCAAATGCATTCAAGAAAGCTAATTGAGTCAAATGAAAGTCAAACACTTCCAACGAAGCTAATTGAGTCAAATGAAAGTCAAACACATTCAAACAAAGCTTTTTGAATCAAATGAATGTCAAATGCATTCAAGAAAGCTAATTGAGTCAAATGAAAGTCAAACACATTCAAACAAAGCTTTTTGAATCAAATGAAAGTCAAACAAATTCCACAAATCTAATTGAGTCAAAAGTAAGTCAAACACATTCAAACAAAGCTTTTTGAAGCAATTGAAAGTCAAATGCATTCAATGAAGCTAATTGTGTCAAATGAAAGACAAACACTTTCAACAAAGCGTTTAGAATCAAATCAAAGTCAAATACATTCAAACAAAGTTTTTTGAATCAAATGAAAGTCAATTACATTCCACAATGCTAATTGAGTCAAATGAAAGTCAAACACATTCCACAAATCTAATTAAGTCAAAAGAAAGTCAAACACATTCAAACAAAGCATTTTAAATCAAATGAAAGTCAAATACATTTAATAAAGCTAATTGAGTCAAAT
Source organism: Chenopodium formosanum (assembly GCA_024500155.1). Lineage (NCBI taxonomy): Eukaryota > Viridiplantae > Streptophyta > Magnoliopsida > Caryophyllales > Amaranthaceae > Chenopodium > Chenopodium formosanum. Next base: position 24,203,032 of record CM044861.1, read on the forward strand.
GAAAATCAAACACTTTCAACAAAGCTAATTTAGTCAAACGAAGGTCAAACACAATTAAACAAAGCTAATTGAGTCAAATGAAAGTCAAACACTTTCAACAAAGCTTTTAGAATCTAATGAAAGTCAAACACATTAAAACAAAGCTTTTTGAATCAAATGAAAGTCAAATGCATTCAACAAAGCCAATTGAGTCAAATGAAAGTCAAACATTTGCAACAAAGCTTTTTGAATCAAATGAAAGTCAAATACATTAAACTTAGATTTTTGATCAAATGAAAGTCTATTGCATTCCACAATGGTAATTGAGTCAAATGAAAGTCAAACACATTCAACAAAGCTAATTGAGTCAAAAGAAAGTCAAACACATTCAAACAAAGCTTTTTGAATCAAATGAAAGCCAAATGCATTCAACAAAGCTAATTGAGTCAAATGAATGTCAAACACTTTCATCAAAGCTTTTAGAATCAAATGAAAGTCAAACACATTCAAACAAAGCTTTTTGAATCAAATGAAAGTCAAATACATTCAACAAAGCTAATTGAGTCAAATGAAAGTCAAACACTTTCAACAAAGCGTTAAGAATCAAATGAAAGTCAAATACATTCAAACAAAGCTCTTTAAATCAAATGAAAGTCAATTGCATTCCACAATGCTAATTGAGTCGAATGAAAGTAAAACACATTTAACAAAGCTAATTGAGTCTAAAGAAAGTCAAACACATTCAAACAAAGCTATTTGAGTCAAATGAAAGGCAGATGCATTCAACAAAGCTAACTGAGTCAAATGAAAGTCAAACACTTTCAACAAAGCTTTTAGAATCAAATGATAGTCAAACACATTCAAACAAAGCATTTTGAATCAAATGAAAATCAAATGAATTCAACAAAGCTAATTGAGTCAAATGAAAGTCAAACACATTCATCAAAGCTTTTAGAATCAAATGAAAGTCAAATACATTCAAACAAAGCTTTTTGAATCAAATGGAAATCAATTGCATTCCACAATGCTAATTGACTCAAATAAAGGTCAAACACATTAAACGAAGCTAATTGAGTTAAATGAAAGTCAAACACATTCAAACAAAGCTTTTTGAATCAAATAAAAGTCAAATGCATTCAATAAAGCCAATTGAGTCAAATGAAAGTCAAACACATTCAAACAAAGCTTCTTGATTCAAATGAAAGTCAATTGCATTCAACAAAGCTAATTGAGTCAAATGAAAATCAAACACTTTCAACAAAGCTTTTTCAATCAAATGAAAGTCAAATACATTCCACAATGTTAATTAAGTTAAATGAAAGTTAAACACATTCAACAAAGCTAATTAAGTCAAATGAAAGTTAAACACATTTAAAAAAAGCTTCTTGATTCAAGTGAAAGCGAAATGCATTCAACAAAGCTAATTCAGTCAAATGAAAGTCAAACACTTTCAACAAAGCTTTTAGAATCAAATGAAAGTCAAACACATTTAAACAAAGCTTTTTGAATCAAATGAAAATCAAATGAATTCAACAAAGCTAATTGAGTCAAATGAAAGTCAAACACATTTATCAAAGCTTTTAGAATCAAATGAAAGTCAAATACATTCAAACAAAGCTTTTTGGATCAAATGAAGGTCAAACACATTCAACGAAGCTAATTGAGTTAAATGAAAGTCAAACACATTCAAACAAAGCTTTTTGAATCAAATAAAATTCAAATGCATTCAATAAAGCCAATTGAGTCAAATGAAAGTCAAACACATTCAAACAAAGCTTCTTAGTTCAAATGAAAGTCAATTGCATTCAACAAAGCAAATTGAGTCAAATGAAAATCAATCACTTTCAACAAAGCTTTTTCAATCAAATGAAAGTCAATTACATTCCACAATGTTAATTGAGTTAAATGAAAGTTAAACACATTCAACAAAGCTAATTAAGTCAAATGAAAGTTAAACATCTTCAAACAAAACTTCTTGATTCAAGTGAAAGCCAAATGCATTCAACAAAGCTAATTGAGTCAAATGAAAGTCAAACACTTTCAACAAAGATTTTAGAATCTGATGAAAGTCAAACACATTATAACAAAGCTTTTCGAATCAAATGAAAGTCAAATGCATTCAACAAAGCTAATTGAGTCAAATGAAAGTCAAATACTTTCGACAAAGCTTTTAGAATCAAATGAAAGTTAAATACATTAAACTAAGCTTTTTGATCAAATGAAAGTCAATTGCATTCCACAATGCTAATTGAGTCAAATGAAATTTAAACACATTCAACAAAGCTAATTGAGTCAAATGAAAGTCAAACACTTTCAACAAAGCTTTTAGAATCAAATGAAAGTCAAATACATTCAAACAAAGCTTTTTGAATCAAATGAAAGGCAATTGCATTCCACAATGCTAATTGAGTCAAATAAAATTCAAACACATTCAACAAAGCTAAGTGAGTCAAAAGAAAATCAAACACATTCAAACAAAGCTTTTTGAATCAAATGAAAGTCAAATGCATTCAACAAAGCCAATTGAGTCAAATGAAAGTTAAACACTTTCAACAAATCTAATTGATTCAAATGAAAGTCAAACACATTCAAATAAAGCTTTCTGATTCAAAAGAAAGTAAAATGCATTCAACAAAGCTAATTGAGTCAAATGAAAGTCAAACACTTTCAACAAAGCTTTTAGAATGAAATGAAAGTCAAACACTTTCAAACAAAGCTTTTTGAATTAAATGAAAGGCAAATGCATTCAACAAAGCTAATTGAGTCAAATGAGAGTTAATCACTTTCAACAAAGCTAATTGAGTAAAAAGAATGTCAAACACATTTAAACAAAGCTTATTGAATCAAATGAAAGTCAAATGCATTCAACAAAGCCAATTGAGTCAAATGAAAGGGAAACACATTCAAATAAAGCTTCGTGATTCAAATGAAAGTCAAATGCATTTAACAAAGCCAATTGAGTCAAATGAAAGTAAAACACATTCAAATAAAGCTTCTTGATTCAAATGTAAGTCAAATGCATTCAATAAAGCCAATTGAGTCAAATGAAAGTCAAACACATTCAAATAAAGCTTCTTGATTCAAATAAAAGTCAAATGCATTCAACAAAGCTAATTGAGAAAAATGAAAGTCAAACACTTTCAACAAAGCTAATTGAGTCAAATGAAAGTCAAACAGATTACAACAAAGCTTTTTGAATCAAATGAAAATCAAATGCATTCAACAAAGCTAATTGAGTCCAATGAAAGTCAAACACTTTCAACAAAGCGTTTAGAATCAAATGAAATTCAAATACATTCAATCAAAGCTTTTTGAATCAAATTAAAGTCAATTGCATTCCACAATGCTAATTAAATCAAATGAAAGTCAAACACATTCAAAAAAGCTAATTGAGTCAAAAGAAAGTCAAACACATTCAAACAATGCTTTTTGAATCAAATGAAAGTAAAATGCATTCAACAAAGCTAATTGAGTCAAATGAAAGTCAAACACTTTCAACAAAGCTAATTGAGTCAAATAAAAGTCAAACACATTCAAACAAAGCTTTTTGATTCAAATGAAAGTCAAATGCATTCAACAAAGCTAATTGAGTCAAATGAAAGTCAAACACTTTCAACAAAGCTTTTAGAATCAAATGAAAGTCAAACACATTCAATAAAGCTTTTTGAATCAAATGATAATCAAATGAATTCAACAAAGCTAATTGAGTCAAATGAAAGTCAAACACATTCATCAAAGCTTTTAGAATAAAATGAAAGTCAAATACATTCAAACAAAGCTTTTTGAATCAAATGGAAATCAATTGCATTTCACAATGCTAATTGAGTGAAATGAAAGTCAAACACATTCAACGAAGCTAATTGAGTCAAATGAAAGTCAAACACATTCATCGAAGCTAACTAAGTCAAATGAAAATCAATTACATTCAAACAAAGCTTTTTGAATCAAATGAAAGTCAAATGCATTCAACAAAGCAAGTTGAGTCAAAAGAAAGTCAAACACATTCAAACAAAGCTTTTTGAATCAAATGAAAGTAAAATACATTCAACAAAGCTAATTGAGTCAAATGAAAGTCAAACACTTTCAACAAAGCTAATAGAGTCGAATGAAAGTCAAACTCATTCAAACAAAGCTTTTTGAATCAAATGAAAGTCAAATGCATTCAACAAAGCCAATTGAGTCAAATGCAAGTCGAACACATTCAAATAAAGCTTCTTGATTCAAATGAAAGTCAAATGCATTCAACAAAGCTAATTGTGTCAAATAAAAGTCAAACACTTTCAACAAAGCTTTTACAATCAAATGAAAGTCAAATAAATTCAAACAAAGCTTTTTGAATCAAATGAAAGTCAAATGCATTCAACAAAGCTAATGGAGTCAAATGAAAGTTAAACACTTTTAACAGAGCGTTTAGAATCAAATGAAAGTTAAATAGATTCACTCAATGGTTTTTGAATCAAATGAAAGTCAATTGCATTCCACAATGCTAATCGAGTCAAATGAAAGTCAAACATTTCAACAAAGCTAATTGAGTCAAAAGAAAGTCAAACACATTCAAACAAAGCTTTTTGAATCAAATGAAATTAAAATGCATTCAACAAAGCTAATTGAGTCAAAGAAAGTCAAACACTTTCAACAAAGCTAATTGAGTCAAATGAAAGTTAAACACATTCAAACAAAACTTTTTGATTCAAATGAAAGTCAAATGCATTAAACAAAGCTAATTTAGTCAAATGAAAGTCAAACACTTTCAACAAAGCTTTTAGAATCAAATGAAAGTCAAACACATTCAAACAAAGCTTTTTGAATCAAATGAAAATTAAATGAATTAAACAAAGCTAATTGAGTCAAATGAAAGTCAAACATTTTCATCAATGCTTTTAGAATCAAATGAAAGTCAAATACATTCAAACAAAGCTTTTTGAATCAAATGAAAGTCAAATGCATTCAACAAAGCCAAGTGAGTCAAATGAAAGTCAAACACATTTAAACAAAGCTTCTTGATTCAAACGAAAGTCAAATGCATTCAACAAAGCTAATTGAGTCAAATGAAAGTTAAACAATTTCAACAAAGCTTTTAGAATCAATTGTAAGTAAAACACATTCAAACAAAGCTTTTTGAATCAAATGAATGTCAAATGCATTCAACAAAGCTAATTGAGTCAAATGAGAGTTAATCACTTTCAACAAAGCTAATTGAGTTAAAAGAATGTCAAACACATTTAAACAAAGCTTATTGAATCAAATGAAAGTCAAATGCATTCAACAAAGCAATTGAGTCAAATGAAAGGGAAACACATTCAAATAAAGCTTCGTGATTCAAATGAAAGTCAAATACATTCAACAAAGCCAATTGAGTCAACTGAAAGTCAAACACATTCAAATAAAGCTTCTTGATTCAAATGTAAGTCAAATGCATTCAACAAAGCCAATTGAGTCAAATGAAAGTCAAACACATTCAAATAAAGCTTCTTGATTCAAATAAAAGTCAAATGCATTCAACAAAGCTAATTGAGACAAATGAAAGTCAAACACTTTCAACAAAGCTAATTGAGTCAAATGAAAGTCAAACAGATTACAACAAAGCTTTTTGAATCAAATGAAAATCAAATGCATTCAACAAAGCTAATTGAGTCCAATGAAAGTCAAACACTTTCAACAAAGCGTTTAGAATCAAATGAAAGTCAAATACATTTAATCAAAGCTTTTTGAATCAAATGAAAGTCAATTGCATTCCACAATGCTAATTAAATCAAATGAAAGTCAAACACATTCAAAAAAGCTAATTGAGTCAAAAGAAAGTCAAACACATTCAAACAATGCTTTTTGAATCAAATGAAAGTAAAATGCATTCAACAAAGATAATTGAGTCAAATGAAAGTCAAACACTTTCAACAAAGCTAATTGAGTCAAATGAAAGTCAAACACATTCAAACAAAGCTTTTTAATTCAAATGAAAGTCAAATGCATTCAACAAAGCTAATTGAGTCGAATGAAAGTCAAACATTTTCAACAAAGCTTTTAGAATCAAATGAAAGTCAAACACATTCAACAAAGCTTTTTGAATCAAATGAAAATCAAATGAATTCAACAAATCTAATTGAGTCAAATGAAAGTCAAACACTTTCATCAAAGCTTTTAGAATCAAATGAAAGTCAAATACATTCAAACAAAGCTTTTTGAATCAAATGAAAGTCAAATGCATTCAACTAAGTCAATTGAGTCAAATGAAAGTCAAACACATTCAAACAAAGCTTCTTGATTCAAACGAAAGTCAAATGCATTCAACAAAGCTAATTGAGTCAAATGAAAGTCAAACACTTTCAACAAAGCTTTTAGAATCAAACGAAAGTAAAACACATTCAAACAAAGCTTTTTGAATCAAATGAATGTCAAATGCATTCAACAAAGCTAATTGAGTCAAATGAAAGTCAAACACAATCAACAAAGCTAATTGAGTTAAAAGAAAGTCAAACATATTCAAACAAAGCTTTTTGATTCAAATGAATGTCAAATGCATTCAACAAAGCTAATTGTGTCAAATGAGAGTTAAACACTTTCAACAAAGCTAATTGAGTTAAAAGAAAGTCAAACACATTTAAACAAAGCTTTTTGAATCAAATGAAAGTCAAATGCATTCAACAAAGCCAATTAAGTCAAATGAAAGTCAAACACATTATAATAAAGCTTCTTGATTCAAATGAAAGTCAAATGCATTCAACAAAGCCAATTGAGTCAAATGAAAGTCAAACACATTCAAATAAAGCTTCTTGATTCAAATGAAAGTCAAATGCATTCAGCAAAGCTAATTGAGACCAACGAAAGTCAAACACTTTCAACAAAGCTAATTGAGTCAAATGAAAGTCAAACAGATTACAACAAAGCTTTTTGAATCAAATGAAAATCAAATGCATTCAACAAAGCTAATTGAGTCCAATGAAAGTCAAACACTTTCAACAAAGCGTTTAGAATCAAATGAAAGTCAAATACATTCAATCAAAGCTTTTTGAATCAAATAAAAGTCAATTGCATTCCACAATGCTAATTAAATCAAATGAAAGTCAAACACATTCAAAAAAGCTAATTGAGTCAAAAGAAAGTCAAACACATTCAAACAATGCTTTTTGAATCAAATGAAAGTAAAATGCATTCAACAAAGCTAATTGAGTCAAATGAAAGTCAAACACTTTCAACAAAGCTAATTGAGTCAAATGAAAGTCAAAAACATTCAAACAAATCTGTTTGATTCAATTGAAAGTCAAATGCATTCAACAAAGCTAATTGAGTCAAATGAAAGCCAAACACTTTCAACAAAGCTTTTAGAATCAAGTGAAAGTCAAACACATTCAAACAAAGCTTTTTGAATCAAATGAAAATCAAATGAATTCAACAAAGCTAATTGAGTCTAATGAAAGTCAAACACTTTCATCAAAGCTTTTAGAATCAAATGAAAGTCAAATACATTCAAACAAAGATTTTTTAATCAAATGAAAGTCAATTGCATTCCACAATGCTAATTGAGTCAAATTAAAGTCAATCACATTGAACGAAGCTAATTGAGTCAAATGAAAGTCAAACACAATCAAACAAAGCTTTTTGAATAAAATGAAAGTCAAATGTATTCAACAAAGCCAATTGAGTCAAATGAAAGTCAAACACATTCAAACCAAGCTTCTTGATTCAAATGAAAGTCAAATGCATTCTACAAAGCTAATTGAGTCAAATGAAAGTCTAACACTTTCAACAAAACTTTTAGAATTAAATGAAAGTAAAACACATTCAAACAAAGCTTTTTGAATCAAATGAATGTCAAATGCATTCAACAAAGCTAATTGAGTCAAATGAAAGTCAAACACATTCAACAAAGCTAATCGAGTCAAAAGAAAGTCAAACACATTCAAACAAAGCTTTTTGAATCAAATGAAAGTCAAATGCATTCAACAAAGCCAATTGATTCTAATGAAAGTCAAACACATTAAAATAAAGCTTCTTGATTCAAATGAAAGTCAAATGCATTCAACAAAGCTAATTGAGTCAAATGAAAGCCAAATACATTCAACGAAGCTAATTGAGTCAAATGAAAGTCAAACACATTCAAACAAAGCTTTTTGAATCAAATGAAAATCAAATGCATTCAACAAGGCCAATTGAGTCAAATGAAAGTCGAACACATTCAAATAAAGCTTCTTGATTCAAATGAAAGTCAAATGAAAATCAAATGAATTCAAATACAGATAATTGAATCAAACGAAAATCAAATGAATTCAACAAAGCTAATTGAGTCAAATGAAAGTCAAACACATTCATCAAAGCTTTTAGAATCAAATGAAAGTAAAACACATTCAAACAAAGCTTTTTAAATCAAATGAATGTCAAATACATTCAACAAAGCTAATTGAGGCAAATGAAAGTCAAACACATTCAACAAAGCTAATTGAGTCAAAAGAAAGTCAAACACATTCAAACAAAGATTTTTGAATCTAATGAAAGTCAAATGCATTTAACAAAGCCAATTGAGTCAAATGAAAGTCAAACACATTCAAATAAAGCTTCTTGATTCAAATTAAAGTCAAATGCATTCAACAAAGGTAATTGAGTCAAATGAACGTCAAACACAATCAAATAAAGCTTCTTGATTCAAATGAAAGTCAAATGCATTCAACAAAGCTAATTGTGTCAAACGAAAGTCAAACACTTTCAACAAAGCTTTTAGAATCAAATGAAAGTCAAACAAATTCAAACAAAGATTTTTGAATCAAATGAAAGTCAAATGCATTCAACAAAGCTAATTGAGTCAAATGAAAGTCAAACACTTTTAACAAAGCGTTTAGAGTAAAATGAAAGTCAAATACATTCAATCAAAGCTTTTTGCATCAAATGAAAGTCAACTGCATTCCACAATGCTAATTGAAACAAATGAAAGTTAAACACTTTCAACAAAGCTAATTGAGTCAAAAGAAAGTCAAACACATTCAAACAAAGCTTTTTGAATCAAATGAAATTAAAATGCATTCAACAAAGCTAATTGAGTCAAATGAAAGTTAAACAGTTTCAACAAAGCTAATTGAGTCAAACGAAAGTTAAACACATTCAAACAAAACTTTTTGATTCAAATGAAAGTCAAATGCATTCAACAAAGCTAATTGAGTCAAATAAAAGTAAACACTTTCAACAAAGCTTTTAGAATCAAATGAAAGTCAAACACATTCAAACAAAGGTTTTTGAATCAAATGAAAATCAAATGAATTCAACAAAGCTAATTGAGTCAAATGAAAGTCAAACACTTTCATCAAAGCTTTTAGAATCAAATAAAAGTCAAATACATTCAAACAAAGCTTTTTGAATCAAATGAAAGTCAAATGCATTCAACAAAGTCAATTAAGTCAAATGAAAGTCAAACACATTCAAACAAAGCTTCTCGATTCAAACGAAAGTCAAATGCATTCAACGAAGCTAGTTGAGTCAAATGAAAGTCTAACACTTTCAACAAAGCTTTTAGAATCAAATGAATGTAAAACACATTCAAACAAAGCTTTTTGAATCAAATGAAAGTCAAACACATTCAAATAAAGCTTCTTGATTAAAATGAAAGTCAAATGCATTCAACAAAGCTAATTGACTCAAATGAAAGTCAAACACTTTCAACAAAGCTAATTGAGTCAAATGAAAGTCAAACACATTCAAACAAAGCTTCTTGAGTCAAATGAAAGTCAAATGCATTCAACAAAGCTAATTGAGACAAATGAAAGTCAAACACTTTCAACAAAGCTTTTAGAATCAATTGAAAGTCAAATACATTCAAATAAAGCTTTTTATATCAAACGAAAATCAAATGAATTCAACAAAGCTAATTGAGTCAAATGAAAGTCAAACACTTTCATCAAAGCATTTAGAATCAAATGAAAGTAAAACACATTCAAACAAAGCTTTTTGAATCAAATGTATGTCAAATGCATTCAACAAAGCTAATTGAGTCAAATGAAAGTCAAACACATTCAATAAAGCTTATTGAGTCAAAAGAAAGTCAAACACATTCAAACAAAGCTTCTTGAGTCAAATGAAATTAAAATGCATTCAACAAAGCAAATTGAGTCAAATGAAAGTCAAACACTTTCAACAAAGCTTTTAGAATCAAATGAAAGTCAAACACATTCAAACAAAGCTTTTTGAATAAAATGAAAATTAAATGAATTAAACAAAGCTAATTGAGTCAAATGAAAGTCAAACATTTTCATCAAAGCTTTTAGAATCAAATGAAAGTCAAATACATTCAAACAAAGCTTTTTGAATCAAATGAAAGTCTAATGCATTCGACAAAGCCAAGTAAGTCAAATGAAAGTCAAACACATTCAAACAAAGCTTCTTGATTCAAATGAAAGTCAAATGCATTCAACAAAGCTAATTGAGTCTAATGAAAGTCAAACACTTTCAACAAAGCTAATTGAGTCAAATGAAAGTCAAAAACTTTCAACAAAGCTTTTATAATCAAATGAAACTCAAACACATTCAAACAAAGCTTTTTGAATCAAATGAAAGTCAAATGCATTCAACAAAGCCAATTAAGTCAAATGAAAGTCAAACACATTCAAATAAAGCTTCTTGATTCAAATGAAAGTCAAATGCATTCAACAAAGCTAATTGAGTCAAATGAAAGTCAAACACATTCAAACAAAGCATCTTGATTCAAATGAAAGTCAAATGCATTCAACAAAGCTAATTGAGTCAAATGAAAGTCAAACACTTTCAACAAAGCTAATTGATTCAAATGAAAGTCAAACACATTCAAACAAAGCTTTTTGATTCAAATGAAAGTCAAATGCATTCAACAAAGCTAATTGAGTCAAATGAAAATCAAACACTTTCAACAAAGGTTTTAGAATCAAATGAAAGTCAAACACATTAAAATAAAGATTTTTGAATCAAACTAAAATCAAATGAATTCAACAAAGCTATTTGAGTCAAATGAAAGTCAAACACTTTCATCAAAGCTTTTAGAATCAAATGAAAGTCAAACACATTCAAATAAAGCTTCTTGATTCAAATGAAAGTCAAATGCATTCAACAAAGCTAATTGAGTCAAATGAAAGTCAAACACTTTCAACAAAGCTAATTGAGTCAAATGAAAGTCAAACACATTCAAACAAAGCTTCTTGATTCAAATGAAAGTCAAATGCATTCAACGAAGCTTATTGAGTCAAATAAAAGTCAAACACTTTCAACAAAGCGTTTAGAATCAAATGAAAGTCAAATACATTCAATCAAAGATTTTTGAATAATATGAAAGTCAATTGCATTCCACAATGCTAATTAAGTCAAATGAAAGTCAAACACATTTAACAAACCTAATTGAGTCAAAAGAAAGTCAAACACATTCAAACAAAGCTTTTTAAATTAAATGAAAGTGAATTGCATTCCACAATGCTAATGAAGTCAAATGAAAGTCAAACACGTTCAACAAAGCTAATTGAGTCAAAAGAAAGTCGAACACATTCAAACAAAGCTTTTTGAATCAAATGAAAGTCAAATGCAATCAACAAAGCTAATTGAGTCAAATGAAAGTCAAACACTTTCAACAAAGCTAATTAAGTCAAATGAAAGTCAAACACATTCAAACAAAGCTTTTTGATTCAAATGAAAGTCAAATGCATTCAACAAAGCTAATTGAGTCAAATCAAAGTCAACCACTTTCAACAAAGCTTTTAGAATCAATTGAAAGTCAAATACATTCAAACAAAGCTTTTTGAATGAAACGAAAATCAAATGAATTTAACAAAGCTAATTGAGTCAAATGAAAGTCAAACACTTTCATCAAAGCTTTTAGAATCAAATGAAAGTAAAACACATTCAAACAAAGCTTTTTGAATCAAATGAATGTCAAATGCATTCAACCAAGCGAATTGAGTCAAACGAAAGTCAAACACATTCAACAAAGCTAATTGAGTCAAAAGAAAGACAAACACATTCAAACAAAGCTTTTTGAATCAAATGAAAGTCAAATGCATTCAACAAAGCCAATTGACTCAAATGAAAGTCAAACACATTCAAATAAAGCTTCTTCATTCAAATGAAAGTCAAATGCATTCAACAAAAGTAATTGAGTCAAATGAAAGTCAAACACTTTCAACAAAGCTAATTGAGTCAAATGAAAGTCAAACACATCAAACAAAGCTTCTGGATTCAAATGAAAGTCAAATGCATTCAACAAAGCTAACTGAGTCAAATGAAAGTCAAACACTTTCAACAAAGCTAATTGAGTCAAATGAAAGTCAAACACATTCAAACAAAGCTTTTTGATTCAAATGAAAGTCAAATGCATTCAACAAAGCTAATTCAGTCAAAAGAAAGTCAAACACTTTCAACAAAGGTTTTAGAATAAAATGAAAGTCAAACACATTCAAATAAAGCTTTTTGAATCAAACGAAAATCAAATGAATTCGACAAAGCTAATTTAGTCAAATGAAAGTCAAACACTTTTATCAAAGCTTTTAGAATCAAATGAAAGTCAAACACATTCAAATAAAGCTTCTTGATTCAAATGAAAGTCAAATGCATTCAACAAAGCTAATTGAGTCAAATGAAAGTCAAACACTTTCAACAAAACTATTTACGTCAAATGAAAGTCAAACACATTCAAACAAAGCTTTTTGATTCAAATGAAAGTCAAATGCATTCAACAAAGCTAATTGAGTCAAATGAAAGTCAAACACTTTCAACAAAACTATTTACGTCAAATGAAAGTCAAACACATTCAAACAAAGCTTCTTGATTCAAATGAAAGTCAAATGCATTCAACAAAGCTAATTGAGTCAAATGAAAGTCAAACACTTTCAACAAAGCTAATTGAGTTAATTGAAAGTCAAACACACTCAAACAAAGCTTCTTGATTCAAATGAAAGTCAAATGCATTCAACAAAGCTAATTGAGTCAAATGAAAGTCAAACACTTTCAACAAAGCTAATTGAGTCAAATTAAAGTCAAACACATTCAAACAAAGCTTTTTGATTCAAATGAAAGTCAAATGCATTCAACAAAGCTAATTGAGTCAAATGAAAGTCAAACACTTTCAACAAAGCTTTTAGAATCAATTGAAAGTCAAATACATTCAAACAAAGCTTTTGAATCAAACGAAAATCAAATGAATTCAACACAGCTAATAGAGTCAAATGAAAGTCAAACACATTCAAACAAAGCTTATTGAATCAAATGAATGTCAAATGCATTCAACAAAGCTAATTGAGTCAAATGAAAGTCAAACACTTTCATCAAAGCTTTTAGAATCAAATGAAAGTAAAACACATTCAAACAAAGCTTTTTGAATCAATTGAATGTCAAATGCATTCAACAAAGCTAATTGAGTCAAATGAAAGTCAAACACATTCAACAAAGCTTTTTGAATCGAAAGAAAGTCAAACACATTCAAACAAAGCTTTTTGAATCAAATGAAAGTCAAATGCATTCAACAAAGCCAATTGAGTCAAATGAAATTCAAACACATCCAAATAAAGCTTCTTGATTCAAATGAAAGTCAAATGCATTCAACAAAGGTAATTGAGTTAAATGAAAGTCAAACACTTTCAACAAAGCTAATTGAGTCAAATGAAAGTCAAACACATCAAACAAAGCTTCTTGATTCAAATGAAAGTCAAATGCATTCAACAAAGCTAACTGAGTCAAATGAAAGTCAACCACTTTCAACAAAGCTAATTGAGCCAAATGAAAGTCAAACACATTGAAACAAAGCTTTTTGATTCAAATGAAAGTCAAATGCATTCAACACAGCTAATTGAGTCAAATGAAAGTCAAACACTTTCAACAAAGGTTTTAGAATCAAATGAAAGTCAAACACATTCAAATAAAGCTTTTTGAATCAAATGAAAATCAAATGAATTCAACAAAGCTAATTGAGTCAAATGAAAGTCAAACGCTTTCATCAAAGCTTTTAGAATCAAATGAAAGTCAAACACATTCAAACAAAGCTTCTTGATTCAAATGAAAGTCAAATGCATTCAACGAAGTTTATTGAGTCAAATAAAAGTGGAACACTTTCAACAAAGCGTTTAGAATCAAATGAAAGTCAAATACATTCAATCAAAGCTTTTTGAATCAAAAGAAAGTCAATTGCATTCCACATTGCCAATTAAGTCAAATGAAAGTCAAATACATTCAACAAACCTAATTGAGTCAAAAGAAAGTCAAACACATTCAAACAAAGCTTTTTGATTCAAATGAAAATCAAATGAATTCAACAAAGCTAATTGAGTCAAATGAAAGTCAAACACTTTCATCAAAGCTTTTAGAATCAAATGAAAGTAAAACACATTCAAATAAAGCTTTTTGAATCAAATGAATGTCAAATGCATTCAACCAAGCGAATTGAGTCAAACGAAAGTCAAACACATTCAACAAAGCTAATTTAGTCAAAAGAAAGTCAAACACATTCAAACAAAGCTTTTTGAATCAAATGAAAGTCAAATGCATTCAACAAAGCCAATTGACTCAAATGAAAGTCAAACACATTCAAATAAAGCTTCTTCATTCAAATGAAAGTCAAATGCATTCAACAAAAGTAATTGAGTCAAATGAAAGTCAAACACTTTCAACAAAGCTAATTGAGTCAAATGAAAGTCAAACACATCAAACAAAGCTTCTGGATTCAAATGAAAGTCAAATGCATTCAACAAAGCTAACTGAGTCAAATGAAAGTCAAACACTTTCAACAAAGCTAATTGAGTCAAATGAAAGTCAAACACATTCAAACAAAGCTTTTTGATTCAAATGAAAGTCAAATGCATTCAACAAAGCTAATTCAGTCAAAAGAAAGTCAAACACTTTCAACAAAGGTTTTAGAATAAAATGAAAGTCAAACACATTCAAATAAAGCTTTTTGAATCAAACGAAAATCAAATGAATTCGACAAAGCTAATTTAGTCAAATGAAAGTCAAACACTTTTATCAAAGCTTTTAGAATCAAATGAAAGTCAAACACATTCAAATAAAGCTTCTTGATTCAAATGAAAGTCAAATGCATTCAACAAAGCTAATTGAGTCAAATGAAAGTCAAACACTTTCAACAAAACTATTTACGTCAAATGAAAGTCAAACACATTCAAACAAAGCTTTTTGATTCAAATGAAAGTCAAATGCATTCAACAAAGCTAATTGAGTCAAATGAAAGTCAAACACTTTCAACAAAACTATTTACGTCAAATGAAAGTCAAACACTTCAAACAAAGCTTCTTGATTCAAATGAAAGTCAAATGCATTCAACAAAGCTAATTGAGTCAAATGAAAGTCAAACACTTTCAACAAAGCTAATTGAGTTAATTGAAAGTCAAACACACTCAAACAAAGCTTCTTGATTCAAATGAAAGTCAAATGCATTCAATAAAGCTAATTGAGTCAAATGAAAGTCAAACACTTTCAACAAAGCTAATTGAGTCAAATTAAAGTCAAACACATTCAAACAAAGCTTTTTGATTCAAATGAAAGTCAAATGCATTCAACAAAGCTAATTGAGTCAAATGAAAGTCAAACACTTTCAACAAAGCTTTTAGAATCAATTGAAAGTCAAATACATTCAAACAAAGCTTTTGAATCAAACGAAAATCAAATGAATTCAACACAGCTAATAGAGTCAAATGAAAGTCAAACACATTCAAACAAAGCTTTTTGAATCAAATGAATGTCAAATGCATTCAACAAAGCTAATTGAGTCAAATGAAAGTCAAACACTTTCATCAAAGCTTTTAGAATCAAATGAAAGTAAAACACATTCAAACAAAGCTTTTTGAATCAATTGAATGTCAAATGCATTCAACAAAGCTAATTGAGTCAAATGAAAGTCAAACACATTCAACAAAGCTTTTTGAATCGAAAGAAAGTCAAACACATTCAAACAAAGCTTTTTGAATCAAATGAAAGTCAAATGCATTCAACAAAGCCAATTGAGTCAAATGAAATTCAAACACATCCAAATAAAGCTTCTTGATTCAAATGAAAGTCAAATGCATTCAACAAAGGTAATTGAGTTAAATGAAAGTCAAACACTTTCAACAAAGCTAATTGAGTCAAATGAAAGTCAAACACATCAAACAAAGCTTCTTGATTCAAATGAAAGTCAAATGCATTCAACAAAGCTAACTGAGTCAAATGAAAGTCAACCACTTTCAACAAAGCTAATTGAGCCAAATGAAAGTCAAACACATTGAAACAAAGCTTTTTGATTCAAATGAAAGTCAAATGCATTCAACACAGCTAATTGAGTCAAATGAAAGTCAAACACTTTCAACAAAGGTTTTAGAATCAAATGAAAGTCAAACACATTCAAATAAAGCTTTTTGAATCAAATGAAAATCAAATGAATTCAACAAAGCTAATTGAGTCAAATGAAAGTCAAACACTTTCATCAAAGCTTTTAGAATCAAATGAAAGTCAAACACATTCAAACAAAGCTTCTTGATTCAAATGAAAGTCAAATGCATTCAACGAAGTTTATTGAGTCAAATAAAAGTGGAACACTTTCAACAAAGCGTTTAGAATCAAATGAAAGTCAAATACATTCAATCAAAGCTTTTTGAATCAAAAGAAAGTCAATTGCATTCCACATTGCTAATTAAGTCAAATGAAAGTCAAACACATTCAACAAACCTAATTGAGTCAAAAGAAAGTCAAACACATTCAAACAAAGCTTTTTGATTCAAATGAAAATCAAATGAATTCAACAAAGCTAATTGAGTCAAATGAAAGTCAAACACTTTCATCAAAGCTTTTAGAATCAAATGAAAGTAAAACACATTCAAATAAAGCTTTTTGAATCAAATGAATGTCAAATGCATTCAACCAAGCGAATTGAGTCAAACGAAAGTCAAACACATTCAACAAAGCTAATTTAGTCAAAAGAAAGTCAAACACATTCAAACAAAGCTTTTTGAATCAAATGAAAGTCAAATGCATTCAACAAAGCCAATTGACTCAAATGAAAGTCAAACACATTCAAATAAAGCTTCTTGATTCAAATGAAAGTCAAATGCATTCAACAAAGGTAATTGAGTCAAATGAAAGTCAAACACTTTCAACAAAGCTAATTGAGTCAAATGAAAGTCAAACACATCAAACAAAGCTTCTGGATTCAAATGAAAGTGAAATGCATTCAACAAAGCTAACTGAGTCAAATGAAAGTCAAACACTTTCAACAAAGCTAATTGAGTCAAATGAAAGTCAAACACATTCAAACAAAGCTTTTTGATTCAAATGAAAGTCAAATGCATTCAAAAAAGCTAATTCAGTCAAAAGAAAGTCAAACACTTTCAACAAAGGTTTTAGAATAAAATGAAAGTCAAACACATTCAAATAAAGCTTTTTGAATCAAACGAAAATCAAATGAATTCTGTTTGGGGATTTTTTACCCTAGACATGTGGACCAATGAGGAAACACCACGTGTCACAAGGTGTCGTGTCATCCTAGACCAACCCTAAATAGACACGTGGCGACTCCAGATAACCTTTAAGGAATTGCGGCCTTCAAGGCCCAATTCCCGAGAAATTCGCCCTTTGACGGCGTAGCCCACCAATCCTAGGTTAAATGACCTAGGATAGGGCACCTTTCCCAAGGACCCTATAAATAGGGAGATATTCCCCCAAAATGGGGGACATTCAGAAATTTATCCAACATTTATTACATCCTACTTTCTCTCTCATCAGAGAACACCTGAGCTTGGAATCCAAGCAGATCCCCACCTTAAATTCCGCATTTATTACTCTCCTTCAAGTTACTAACTTGAGCGTTGGAGGCGGAGCACCACCCCAACCGGTGTCTCCGTTGTTTTTGCAGGTACAGAAGCCCTCAGGACCAATCATCGAGCTGTAACTCTCCCAAGGGACAAAAACACCCAAAACATTTGGCGCCGTCTGTGGGGAGAGTACCTCAAGATGGTTCAAAATTCTGTACCAAATCTCAATTCCATTTCTCTGCATCCGGGTGCTCAGACGGGTAACCCGGAAGACTTACAACCGGTTATTCAGCCGGTGGGATTCGAAATCCCTCGGCCTCCACCTCAGCCTCAGCCAGAAGTATTCACTGAGGAGGAGGATGAGGAGGAAGACAATGATGTTGAGACCTACATCTCCAAGAACGGTTCTCTCATCTCAAAATCTGTCCGTTCCAGGGATCAGCTGGAACGAAATCTGGATCAGGCGGGCCCTAGTAGCCGACCAACTGGGAGGTCAGACGGGGAAACCCGGAAGGCCAGAGGAGAAGCCCAAGTCACCCGGAATGAGCTCATGAATTCCTTCAAGGGTGAGATCAAGGATATGATCAACAACAAGGCAGGCTCTTCCAAGGGTCAGCCGGCTAAGAAGACTCCCACTAGTGGGAAGAAGAAGAAGCCAGTCAAGGACAGGCAGCCAACTCCTCATCCAAAGGAGAAGGCAGCCGCAAAACTTGACTGGACCAAGATCTTGATGCCCCGGCGATCCCAGCCGGATGGTAATAAGGCCTCTACCTTTGATGCCCGGGAGGTCATCAATCGTAGGAGGCAGGAGCAATCCGAGTCAGCTTCTACTTCAAGCTTTCCGGACAGCTTCAAGCAAGCATCTGCGAGGAACTCTCTTTCCTTGCATGAGAGTCGGACAGGCGGAAAATCCGTCAACACCGAACCTCAGCTAATGATAGGGTCTATGCCCTACGCACCCCAGGCGCAGTATGGGCAATACGGCCTGCAATTCATGCAGCCACTCCCATTCGGAGGTCAGGCGGCATATCCCAGTGCTCAGCCACTGGACTGGCAACTCCGGCTGATGAGGCTAGGCGAACAGCCGTCTGCCTTTGCAGCCAATATAACCGAGGCGGCCCAGCCGGCCAAGGTTAAGAATATCTTGGTTGGTGCTTATGATGGCACCACCAATCCTGAAGATCACCTGATGGCATATACCAACCTGATGTGTTTACAAGGTTGGGATGATGCTACCTGGTGCCGTTGTTTTCCGGCTACATTGAAGGGCATTGCCCAACAATGGTTTGGCAACTTGCCAGCCGGGTCTATTGACTGCTTCAAGAAGCTTGCCTTCTTGTTTGCCACTAACTTCTCAATGAACATCCCTGCTAAGAAGACAAGTTTAGACTTTAGCACTATTAAGCAGGGGGAGAGGGAAGGGCTACGCTCATATGTCAGGCGGTTCAACCTGGTTAGAATTCAAATCCAGGGGCTGTCTGATGAGGTAGCATTTACAGACTTTTTCAAGGGTCTGAGAGACGGGTCGGCTTTTAAGTTTGACCTTGTCAGAAAAGGGGCCTTTACATTACAGGCGGCCTTGAGGGAGGCGGAAAGCTATATACAAGCAACCGACCTCTGTACGCCTGGTAACCAGTCGGACTCCAAGAAGTCTGACAAACAAAAAGAGAGCCGGTCTGCTCAGCCGGCGAAGAAAAAAGAAGAGAGCAAGAAGAGAAAAGAAGTCTGGGCGGTCAGCGACTCTGAGCAGCCGTCCCAGAAAAAGAAAAAAGAGTTTAAACCGTACGTCCCCCGGTACGATTTTAACAAAGATTGTAACTCCATCCTCATGGAGGTAAAGGACCGGCTGTCCATTGAGAAGCCGAATCCAATGAAGAGTTCCGTTCAATCTCGGAACAAGGGCAAATATTGTCAATTCCATGAGGAAGTTGGCCACGATACCAACGACTACTTCAGTTTACAGCGGACGTTGGACCGTCTGGCTGACAAAGGGCTTCTGAAGTCCTATATTTCCAAGTCCCCAGCCGGGGCAAAGAAGAAGAACAAGGGGCAGCCCTCTAAGGCTGCCTCCCAGCCGGCAAGTAGTTCGGAAACAGACAAGGATCCGGTCTACACCATTGCAGGCGGGTTCTCTTGTGGTGGCCCTACCATCCGGGGCACCAAAAGCCATCTTCGAAAGATGGATAAGGATGATGAGGAGCAGGCATCCGCCAGCTCCACCTTTCCGGATGTCCTCATTACTAAGAAGGACAGGGGCAGCGTTCGCCGCCCGCATGATGATCCGGTTGTCATCGAATGCAAAGTTGCCAACCAGCTGGTTGGGCGTATCCTTATTGACACCGGCAGCTCATCAGACATCATCAGTCTCCGGTGCTTACAGAAGCTGAAATACAACTCCAGCAGTATGCATCCGGTCACCCACCCTCTGGTTGGTTTTGGGGGTGGGATGGTCTATCCAGCCGGCAGAATTGACCTACCCGTCCGGCTGGGAGAGAAAGGTCAAGGACGACACCTGGTCGTCAGATTCTTGGTCGTTGAGGAGTTGACAGCCTATAACATCATTCTTGGGAGGCCAAACCTCAATGAGGCCAAGGCGGTAATCATCCCGTCTCTCATGCTCATCAAGTATGAGAAAGATGACGGTTCTGTTGGTTCCCTGAACGGGGATCAGAAGACGGCTAGGGAATGCTACCTCTCAGCCGTCAAAGATACTGTGGCCGCAGACGGCCAAGGGAAGGAACAAATAGATCTTGACAATGTCAAGGATGCTTCTTCACCTCCACCAGCAGCCGGCAAAAAGAGAAAAGCTGCAGAGATGGTGGTGGTGAAGAAAGAAAAGAAATAGCAATCACTGACCGGTGAACGGTCAGATGAGCTCCGTCCCCAACCGGCTGGTGAAAGTATTGATCTTGTTTTGGATGATAGTCGTCCAGAACGAACTGTTAAGGTTGGGACGGCTGCTAATGCTGTTCTGGGTGCAGACTTGCACCTTCTGTTGAAAGAATTCAAAGATGTGTTTGCCTTTGAAGTGGAAGAGATGCCAGGTATTAGCCCGGATCTCGCTGTCCACAAACTCGCTGTGGATCCAAAAATGAAGCCCATCCGGCAAAAGAAGAGGAACCACGGTGAGGAAAGAAGTCAGGCGGCAGCTGCCGAAGTAAAAAAGCTGTTAGATGCCAGGTTCATCCGGCCTTGTAATTTCCCCGACTGGGTGGCAAACGTTGTTCTTATAAAGAAGCCGAATGGAACCTGGCGGATGTGTGTAGATTACACAGATCTCAACAAGGCATGTCCAAAGGATAGTTACCCACTGCCAAAAATTGACAGTCTGGTTGATTCAACAGCCGGCCATGCCTTGATGAGTTTCATGGATGCCTATTCCGGCTTCCATCAGATACCCCTGTGGAAAAAAGATCAAGAAAAGACGGCCTTCGTCACTGATCAGGGGTTATTTTGTTACACTGTGATGCCGTTTGGCTTGAAAAATGCACCGGCTACATTCCAACGGATGATTAATACAGTCTTCATTAATCAAATTGGGAGGAATGTAGAGGCGTATATTGATGACATGATAGTCAAATCCAAGCAGCAGACGGATCATCTTGCTGATCTCCGAGAAACCTTCACCACACTCAGGCGGCATAAGGTTATGTTAAATCCTAAGAAATGCGTCTTTGGTGTTGAGTCTGGGAAGTTTCTCGGATTCCTGATTGATCAAAGGGGGATAGAGGCTAACCCTGAGAAGATACAGGCGGTAATTGACATGAAGTCACCCCGCACTGTCAAAGAGGTTCAGAGACTTACCGGTTGCCTGGCCGCCTTGGGGAGGTTCCTCAGCCGGTCAGGTGACAAATGCCTTTATTTCTTCCAAGCAATCAGGAAGAAGACTAGATTTGAATGGGGGGATGATGCTGAGGCGGCATTTCAGAAATTGAAAGAACACTTGCAATCTTTGCCAAGACTTGTAAGTCCTTTGCCAAGAGAGAAGTTATACATGTACCTAGCCGTCTCAGACCATGCTCTCAGTGCCGTTCTCCTTGCTGAACGGGACGGTACGCAGCTCCCGGTATATTTCATTAGTCATGTGCTAAAGAATGCTGAACTCTGGTACCCCATGGTGGAAAAATTTGGCCTTGCTCTATACATGGCCTTCAAAAAGTTGAAGCCATACTTCTTGGCCCATCCGGTAGTAATTTACACCGACCAGCCCCTCAAGCGGCCAATGTCCACCCTGGAGTCATCCGGTAGAATGCTTAAATGGGCTATTGAAATGCAAAGTCTGGAAATGTCTTTCGAACCAAGGAAAGCAGTGAAAGGTCAGGCGTTTGCCGACTTCATTGTTGAAATGACTCGTCCGGCTCCTCCGGATAACACTGATCAGGTTTGGAAGGTGTATGGAGACGGGAGCTCTACGAAGAATGGCTGTGGTGCAGGGATAGTTTGTGAATCTCCAGAAGGGGATAGATATGAGTATGCACTGCGGTTCAAGTTCCAGGCCTCGAATAACGAGGCGGAGTATGAAGCCTTGCTAGCCGGTATCCGCATGTGTAAGGCAGCAGGGGCAACAAAGATTGACGCCTATTCTGATTCTCAATTGGTTGTTAGCCAGTATGAGGGCACTTATGAAGCTACCCATCCGGCAATGATCAAATATCTTCAGGCTGTCAAAAGTGAGGCCGGGACACTTGAGGAGTTCAAGTTGAATCAAGTGCCCCGGTCAGATAACCACCCGGCGGATGCACTGTCAAAATTGGCTTCATCCGCCTGCCACGATACGCCTCGATCAGTCTTTTGGGAAGTTCTTGAAAAACGAAGTATTTATGAAGAGCCCATTGGAATTCTGGATCGAAGTTCTACTTGGATGGATGGCATCCGGGCGTATCTTGCAGACGGCACGCTCCCTGATGCACCTCAGGAAGCAGCCGTCATGAAAAAGAGGGCAGCAAACTTCGAGTTAAGAAACGGAGAACTCTTCAAGGCTGGTTTTCTCAAGCCCTTGTTGAAATGTGTCACCCCAGAAAAGGGGAAAGAAGTACTCGAAGAGTTGCATGCGGGGTTCTGCGCCTCCCATATAGGCGGCAAGTCCCTAGCCGTCAGAGCCAGGCGGCACTATTTTTGGCCTACCTTAGAGGCAGATGCCAAGGAATTTGTGAAGAAATGTGACAAATGCCAAAGGTTTGGCAAGCTAATACATCGCCCGGCTACTGATCTGACGGCAATCCATAGCCCAGTCCCGTTTGCTAAATGGGGGATGGACATATTGGGTCCGTATACGCCTGCTCCAGGCGGAAAACGCTACATTTTGGTGGCTGTGGATTACTTCACCAAGTGGGTGGAGGCGGAGGCAGTTAAAAACATCAAGACAAAGGATGTCATCTCCTTCATATGGAAGAATATCATCACCCGGTTTGGGGTACCTATGTCTATGGTGTTCGATAATGGCCCCCAGTTTGAAACGCCCCAGCTTAAGACTTGGTTAGGAGATCAGGGCGTTTCAAGCTATTTTGCCTCAGTCGGTCGTCCTCAAGCAAACGGCCAGGTTGAAGCATTCAACAAACTCATCTCAGACGGGATTAAGAAGAAAATTGAAAGAGCCGGTGGTCTGTGGGCTGAAGAGTTAATTCATGTGTTATGGGCCATCCGGACAACTGCTAAAGGGTCAACCGGGGAAACCCCGTTTCTCATGGTATACGGGGCGGAAGCCGTTTTACCTATTGAACACTATGAGCCTACGCTCAGAGTGATGCTCTATGATGAAGAGGCAAACTGGGAGGCCATGCGGCTGGCATTGGACTCCCTCCCGGAACGTAGGGGCAATGCTGCCCTGCGACATGAGATATACCGTCTGAGAATGACGAGAGCCTACAACAAAAGAGTGCGCAAACGCCCTTTGAAAGTGGACGATTTTGTGTTACGGAAAATGGAGGCAACCGGTAGGGCCAATGAATTCGGAAAGTTAACTCCCAATTGGGAAGGCCCCTACCGGATCTATGAAGAAGTTAGGGATGGCACATACCGCCTGGAAACTCCAGACGGTAGACGCCTGCCTAGAACTTGGAATGTAGACAACCTGAAAAAGTACTACTTCTGAGTATTGTAAATTTTTTACAACAAAAAGTATTAATGAGAAATGCTTTTGTTTCATTTATTGTCTTTTAATTTTCCGTCTGGGTTTACCCAAACTACCGTTTGTAATGAATAAAAAACCGGAGGCCAATGGCCAGATAAAAACTAAGTTTTATACTTAGTGCATGATAACAAAGGTCCATAGTGACAAGAGGCTAACAGCCGGATCCTAAAGCTAAGCACAAAACCGTTTAGCAGCTACCCAACAAGTCTAAAAGCTAGACTTGAGGCCAAGGGCCAGATGGTTGTTTATTTTCTTAAAATTCGTCTATCCTAATGCGGCTATAGGCGTCCGGCGACACCCCTCCGGGTGCAATCGTCGCAGAGAACAGCCCCCATGCCTGTTCTATAAGCTCATACAGGCGGCGACAATTGAGTGGCTTGAATAGCCAACTCATAGCCACTTGTGCCTTTTTGTTTCTCTAAAGTAACCTCTAATTAGAATTTTCCGGCTACAATTATCAGCCGGAGAAACATTGAATGTTTTTACTTAGAGAAATTTTTTCCAAGTTGTGTATTTCAGGGGCAAACCCCTATTTTACATAAACAGCTGCAAAGTGAACCCAAACGGTTTGACACCGACTGGGGCAGAGGCTGCGTGCCTATTATTTGGCCGGCTGTGCGCCTGGTTCGGGGTAGTCTATTAAGATTGGTTGCCTTGATTTGAACCAGCCGCACAATCGTCCAAGGGCAAGTATAGCCGGAAAAGAGTTCGCCGCATGCTTTTTATAAGTTAGGCAAATTCACAAGTATATGTTGAGCATATATGAAAAATTGAAAAAACAAAAACTGAAAATTATGCAAGTATAAGAAAACCGACTGGGTCGGTGTACTTCATAAAATAAATGGCTCTAAGGCCAAAAATAATTGTTAACCGGATACACATCCGGAGTACATGGATACAAAAAACAAAAAAAGAGAAATTACAGATTTACTCGGCTCACAGGCCGGAAAAACAAGGGTGGCATACTGCCGCAGAAAGGGAGAGGGAGCTACGCTGCTGGCTCATCCGGCTGGGCTCCTGAAGGACCATCATCCGGAATCTCAACCGCTTCCGGCTGATTTTCCTTGTTCACTATGTTGATGATCTCATCCAGGTCCGGCTCCTCAGTGTCGGAGACCTCGAACCTGTTCTCCAAGGCCCAGTCCTTGAAGCTAGCCGGTGCAGGATCCTGAAGGACCTTGGCATCGTACACCTCAGTGGCGTAGTTATACCTCAGCTTGTAGACTTCAAAGTCTACTTCAGGATAGAGAAGCCCCCATGCATAACGCAGGCGGATCTCATTGTCCCGCTCATTCTCCTTAATGAGCCGGGCCTGCTCCGCCTGGAGCTCCGCAGCATGTTTGCCCTTTAGACTGGCAAGTTCCCCAATCAGCCGGGACTTGTCAGCTCTAAGGGAGACGTTCTCCTGGTCGGCTCCCTCTAATGCCTTGAGGTCGGAGCCGGCGGTTTTCAGTTGCGCCTCCAGCTCTTGAATCTTGGCGTTTGCCTCGTCATTGGCAGTCGTCAAGGTCCTCACCAGCTCCTCCTGTTTCATCTCAAGAGCTTTAATCTCAACATCAAAGTTTATATAGGCATATTCAGCAGAGTTGAGATTAGCTTGAGCCCTTCTTTTGGCATCAGTTACCTCTTCTTGTTTTTTCCGGAAGGGCAACCGGAGTCCATCCACCCGGACCATAACCTGATCAAGGTCATCCGGGAAAACAAACACTTAGCAAAATTTTCAAGAAATAAAAAGAAATTGAAATACAAGGAAATGAAAAAGTTCCGGCTCCACTTACCTCCGCCAGCTGCCCCAGGATATGGTCGAAATCGACCTCGTGGCGGTTGGGTATGGAGTTCTTCTCCGTCTGGGTGAGAGTCCTCACCATCCGTTTTCCAAACCCAGCCAGGTCTGGGGCAGAAGAAGGGGCAGAAGTAGCATCTGCAGCATAAGAAGGACTTGGTGAGAGACTGGCAGCATATTTGGCATTCATTCTTTGCCGGCTACTCACAGAACCCCCGGAAGGGTTAGTCATAGTCTTGACGCGCATAAAGTCAAGCGGCCAAGGAATTTGTATCTTACCTTTGGAGCCCTCCTTTGCCGGCTCCTCTCCAGCGGCTGCAGCACCACCTGCAGCCTTAGGTGGCTTGCCACCCTTCGATGCTTCACGAGCATCCGGCTTTTTCTTGGCCTTCCCTGAGTTTTCACTCAGAGTAGCCATTGCTTCGGGGCCTTTTCCCCCGGTTGTAGGAAAACCTCTGGCATTAACGCCAGAGGACGTTGAAGTTGTTTTCCTGCCGGATTTAGGAGCCGGCTTCTGGAGGTTGTCCTCCCCAGGCCTTTTCAGGACCTTAGTTACTGACCGGGGAAGAATGCCGGATGAGGTCTGCAAAAACAACGAAAACGTCACTCATCCGGTGATAAAAAAAAGGATAAATAATTCAAGTAAGGAGGGAAGATCTTACCCCTCCCTTCTTGACCTCTTTTGCCTCAATATTGGCCTTCTTGGCCAAAATTTTCTCTTTGCGGAGCTGAGCCGCAGATTTCTGAGGGGTCTTAGCCGGGTCGACCATCCTCTTAGCTTCCTCTGCACAATGAAATATCAAGTGTTAGAACTGAGACAAGTTCAAAAGCATAAAAAAATAAAGAGCAGGCGGAAGAAAGCCGGGTGAGTAAGTTTATCTACCCTTGGGAAACATTGTGCTCAGCCCGCAGGCGGACAAGAATCTCTCGTCCTTAAAGAAATCCGGATGGGGGATCCAATTTTTGGGAACCACTATCTGAGACCCATCCCCCAAGGGCTCAGTGGTTGTCTTGAAGAATTCCGGCTCTATAATTTGTTCCCGGGCATTGGAAGTAAGAGCCGGGCGAACTGCCTTCTGGCCTATCAGTGCCGGCTCCTTATTGTAGCGCCGGAGGATCCTATTCATCCTTAGACTTGGAGAAGAGACCAAGTACCATTTATCCTTCCAGCCGCCCCACTTGGACACCTTGTCCAAAGACATCAGATATTCCGGGAGCGTGGAAATGGTGTACCACGCTCCAAATCCGCCTGGGGCACTTTTTAAATAGTGCATATGGGCGAAGGCGGTAAAGCTTGGCTCTATGTCCTGGAGCTCGCAGGCGGCAATATAACTTAGGATATTGACCCAAGAGTTAGGCGTTAGCTGCCATACTCCCAGGTCGTATCCCTTCAGAATTTTCCGGATGCCGCGGTGGAGGGGGAAGCGAAGGCCGGCTTCAATTACCGCCTCGTAGCAGACAAAGTAGTTGTCCGCGTTTTCAATATCGTCCCCCCAGGCCAGAACAGCATTAGCCGGAGGGACAATGATGTCCCAATCCTCCCCAAACGGGTGCTGCTCTTTGAATGCCTCGAAGCCACTTTCGAGGAGAGCTATGTCCCCTGGCTTCATCCGGGTCTTGGTGGGATCCGGGTTTACGCTCTTCTGTACCGTCTGGCGATAAGCCTCGGCAAGATCCTCTTCTTCCTCGCCGGATCCCTCTTGCACTTCAGCTGCTCCATCAGCTGAATTATTCTGCTCAGGGGAGGAGGCGGTATCCTCACCGTCTCCCCCAGAATTGCTGCTACTGCTGGAGGAAGACGGGGTGTCCTCAGCTGAGGTGCTTTGCTCAGCCGCCTCGTACTCCTCCTCTCTTACTACTTCACTTGCGGGCACTTCCCTAGTGCGCCGCCTCCTCGGCTTGGTAGCCGTCTGTTTTGTTCTAGCCATTGTGTCCTGCACAGACACAGAGAGGGAAGAAGCCGGAGATGAGCAAAGCACTCCAGAAACTCCAGACAAGGCACCCCCGGTTCTAGACTCAGCCGATCTCGGTGACCGACTGAGTGTCCTAGGCAGTGCCGTGTGTGCAAATGGAGAATTCATCTTATTTTTGTTTAAGTTTTTGAAAATTAATGTATACAGCCGGAATTCGATGTATACAAGCTCAAGAGAAAAGAAAAAGAAAAAATGGAAGACTTAAAGAAAGGAAACGGATGGTTACCTTACTTTGAGTTCTGAAAAGAAAATCTGGAATGCAACCGGTGACCGGGTGACTTCGAAAGAGCACACGGAAATCTGGAACTTGCTTGAACGCAACCGGGATCAGAGCACCTCTCTCTAAAAACTCTCTTTTCTCTCTCTAGAAAGTCAAAATATGAAAAGTAAAGAAGAGAGAGGAGGGGGGGTAAAACCCTATTTATAGGGGGTGAAACGGCGTCAAGGCCGTCAAAACCCCCGTTTTTTACTGTTCACCCCTCGTTGGGTGACGCGTGTCACAGGTCCTACGTGGCCTGCCACGTGGCACCTGTGAGGGGCAAATGTTTGGGGATTTTTTACCCTAGACATGTGGACCAATGAGGAAACGCCACATGTCACAAGGTGTCGTGTCATCCTAGACCAACCCTAAATAGACACGTGGCGACTCCAGATAACCTTTAAGGAATTGCGGCCTTCAAGGCCCAATTCCCGAGAAATTCGCCCTTTGACGGCGTAGCCCACCAATCCTAGGTTAAATGACCTAGGATAGGGCACCTTTCCCAAGGACCCTATAAATAGGGAGATATTCCCCCAAAATGGGGGACATTCAGAAATTTTTCCAACATTTATTACATCCTACTTTCTCTCTCATCAGAGAACACCTGAGCTTGGAATCCAAGCAGATCCCCACCTTAAATTCCGCATTTATTACTCTCCTTCAAGTTACTAACTTGAGCGTTGGAGGCGAAGCACCACCCCAACCGGTGTCTCCGTTGTTTTTGCAGGTACAGAAGCCCTCAGGACCAATCTTCGAGCTGTAACTCTCCCAAGGGACAAAAACACCCAAAACAAATTCAACAAAGCTAATTGAGTCAAATGAAAGTCAAACACTTTTATCAAAGCTTTTAGAATCAAATGACAGTCAAACACATTCAAATAAAGCTTCTTGATTCAAATGAAAGTCAAATGCATTCAACAAAGCTAATTGAGTCAAATGAAAGTTAAACACTTTCAACAAAACTATTTACGTCAAATGAAAGTCAAACACATTCAAACAAAGCTTCTTGATTCAAATGAAAGTCAAATGCATTCAACAAAGCTAATTGAGTCAAATGAAAGTCAAACACTTTCAACAAAGCTAATTGAGTCAATTGAAAGTCAAACACATTCAAACAAAGCTTCTTGATTCAAATGAAAGTCAAATGCATTCAACAAAGCTAATTGAGTCAAATGAAAGTCAAACACTTTCAACAAAGCTAATTGAGTCAAATTAAAGTCAAACACATTCAAACAAAGCTTTTTGATTCAAATGAAAGTCAAACGCATTCAACAAAGCTAATTGAGTCAAATGAAAGTCAAACACTTTCACCAAAGCTTTTAGAATCAATTGAAAGTCAAATACATTCAAACAAAGCTTTTTGAATCAAACGAAAATCAAATGAATTCAACACAGCTAATAGAGTCAAATGAAAGTCAAACACATTTAAACAAAGCTTTTTGAATCAAATGAATGTCAAATGCATTTAACAAAGCTAATTGAGTCAAATGAAAGTCAAACACTTTCATCAAAGCTTTTAGAATCAAATGAAAGTAAAACACATTCAAACAAAGCTTTTTGAATCAATGGAATGTCAAATGCATTCAACAAAGCTAATTGAGTCAAATGAAAGTCAAACACATTCAACAAAGCTTTTTGAATCGAAAGAAAGTCAAACACATTCAAACAAAGCTTTTTGAATCAAATGAAAGTCAAATGCATTCAACAAAGCCAATTGAGTCAAATGAAATTCAAACACATCCAAATAAAGCTTCTTGATTCAAATGAAAGTCAAATGCATTCAACAAAGGTAATTGAGTTAAATGAAAGTCAAACACTTTCAACAAATCTAATTGAGTCAAATGAAAGTCAAACACATCAAACAAAGCTTCTTGATTCAAATGAAAGTCAAATGTATTCAACAAAGCTAACTGAGTCAAATGAAAGTCAACCACTTTCAACAAAGCTAATTGAGCCAAATGAAACTCAAACACATTGAAACAAAGCTTTTTGATTTAAATGAAAGTCAAATGCATTCAACAAAGCTAATTGAGTCAAATGAAAGTCAAACACTTTCAACAAAGGTTTTAGAATCAAATGAAAGTCAAACACATTCAAATAAAGCTTTTTGAATCAAATGAAAATCAAATGAATTCAACAAAGCTAATTGAGTCAAATGAAAGTCAAACACTTTCATCAAAGCTTTTAGAATCAAATGAAAGTCAAACACATTCAAACAAAGCTTCTTGATTCAACTGAAAGTCAAATGCATTCAACGAAGCTTATTGAGTCAAATAAAAGTGAAACACTTTCAACAAAGCGTTTAGAATCAAATGAAAGTCAAATACATTCAATCAAAGCTTTTTGAATCAAAAGAAAGTCAATTGCATTCCACATTGCTAATTAAGTCAAATGAAAGTCAAACACATTCAACAAACCTAATTGAGTCAAAAGAAAGTCAAACACATTCAAACAAAGCTTTTTGATTCAAATGAAAATCAAATGAATTCAACAAAGCTAATTGAGTCAAATGAAAGTCAAACACTTTCATCAAAGCTTTTAGAATCAAATGAAAGTAAAACACATTCAAACAAAGCTTTTTGAATCAAATGAATGTCAAATGCATTCAACCAAGCGAATTGAGTCAAACGAAAGTCAAACACATTCAACAAAGCTAATTGAGTCAAAAGAAAGTCAAACACATTCAAACAAAGCTTTTTGAATCAAATGAAAGTCAAATGCATTCAACAAAGCCAATTGACTCAAATGAAAGTCAAACACATTCAAATAAAGCTTCTTGATTCAAATGAAAGTCAAATGCATTCAACAAAGGTAATTGAGTCAAATGAATGTCAAACACTTTCAACAAAGCTAATTGAGTCAAATGAAAGTCAAACACATCAAACAAAGCTTCTGGATTCAAATGAAAGTGAAATGCATTCAACAAAGCTAACTGAGTCAAATGAAAGTCAAACACTTTCAACAAAGCTAATTGAGTCAAATGAAAGTCAAACACATTCAAACAAAGCTTTTTGATTCAAATGAAAGTCAAATGCATTCAACAAAGCTAATTCAGTCAAAAGAAAGTCAAACACTTTCAACAAAGGTTTTAGAATAAAATGAAAGTCAAACACATTCAAATAAAGCTTTTTGAATCAAACGAAAATCAAATGAATTCAACAAAGCTAATTGAGTCAAATGAAAGTCAAACACTTTTATCAAAGCTTTTAGAATCAAATGAAAGTCAAACACATTCAAATAAAGCTTCTTGATTCAAATGAAAGTCAAATGCATTCAACAAAGCTAATTGAGTCAAATGAAAGTCAAACACTTTCAACAAAGCTAATTGAGTCAATTGAAAGTCAAACACACTCAAACAAAGCTTCTTGATTCAAATGAAAGTCAAATGCATTCTACAAAGCTAATTGAGTCAAATGAAATTCAAACACTTTCAACAAAGCTAATTGAGTCAAATTAAAGTCAAACACATTCAAACAAAGCTTTTTGAATCAAATGAATGTCAAATGCATTCAACGAAGCGAATTGAGTCAAACGAAAGTCAAACACATTCAACAAAGCTAATTGAGTCAAAAGAAAGTCAAACACATTCAAACAAAGCTTTTTGAATCAAATGAAAGTCAAATGCATTCAACAAAGCCAATTGACTCAAATGAAAGTCAAACACATTCAAATAAAGCTTCTTGATTCAAATGAAAGTCAAATGCATTCAACAAAGGTAATTGAGTCAAATGAAAGTCAAACACTTTCAACAAAGCTAATTGAGTCAAATGAAAGTCAAACACATCAAACAAAGCTTCTGGATTCAAATGAAAGTCAAATGCATTCAACAAAGCTAACTGAGTCAAATGAAAGTCAAACACTTTCAACAAAGCTAATTGAGTCAAATGAAAGTCAAACACATTCAAACAAAGCTTTTTGATTCAAATGAAAGTCAAATGCATTCAACAAAGCTAATTCAGTCAAAAGAAAGTCAAACACTTTCAACAAACGTTTTAGAATAAAAAGAAAGTCAAACACATTCAAATAAAGCTTTTTGAATCAAACGAAAATCAAATGAATTCAACAAAGCTAATTGAGTCAAATGAAAGTCAAACACTTTTATCAAAGCTTTTAGAATCAAATGAAAGTCAAACACATTCAAATAAAGCTTCTTGATTCAAATGAAAGTCAAATGCATTCAACAAAGCTAATTGAGTCAAATGAAAGTCAAACACTTTCGACAAAGCTAATTGAGTCAATTGAAAGTCAAACACACTCAAACAAAGCTTCTTGATTCAAATGAAAGTCAAATGCATTCTACAAAGCTAATTGAGTCAAATGAAAGTCAAACACTTTCAACAAAGCTAATTGAGTCAAATTAAAGTCAAACACATTCAAACAAAGCTTTTTGATTCAAATGAATGTCAAATGCATTCAACAAAGCTAATTGAGTCAAATGAAAGTCAAACACTTTCAACAAAGCTTTTAGAATCAATTGAAAGTCAAATACATTCAAACAAAGCTTTTGAATCAAACGAAATTCAAATGAATTCAACACAGCTAATAGAGTCAAATGAAAGTCAAACACATTCAAACAAAGCTTTTTGAATCAAATGAATGTCAAATGCATTCAACAAAGCTAATTGAGTCAAATGAAAGTCAAACACTTTCATCAAAGCTTTTAGAATCAAATGAAATTAAAACACATTCAAACAAAGCTTTTTGAATCAATTGAATGTCAAATGCATTCAACAAAGCTAATTGAGTCAAATGAAAGTCAAACACATTCAACAAAGCTTTTTGAATCGAAAGAAAGTCAAACACATTCAAACAAAGCTTTTTGAATCAAATGAAAGTCAAATGCATTCAACAAAGCCAATTGAGTCAAATGAAATTCAAACACATCCAAATAAAGCTTCTTGATTCAAATGAAAGTCAAATGCATTCAACAAAGGTAATTGAGTTAAATGAAAGTCAAACACTTTAAACAAAGCTAATTGAGTCAAATGAAAGTCAAACACATCAAACAATGCTTCATGATTCAAATGAAAGTCAAATGCATTCAACAAAGCTAACTGATTCAAATGAAAGTCAACCACTTTCAACAAAGGTTTTAGAATCAAATGAAAGTCAAACACATTCAAATAAAGCTTTTTGAATCAAAAGAAAATCAAATGAATTCAACAAAGCTAATTGAGTCAAATGAATGTCAAACACTTTCAACAAAGCTTTTAGAATCAATTGAAAGTCAAATACATTCAAACAAAGCTTTTTGAATCAAACGAAAATCAAATGAATTCAACACAGCTAATAGAGTCAAATGAAAGTCAAACACATTCAAATAAAGCTTTTTGAATCAAATGAATGTCAAATGCATTCAACAAAGCTAATTGAGTCAAATAAAAGTCAAACACTTTCAACAAAGCTAATTGAGTCAAATGAAAGTCAAACACATACAAACAAAGCTTTTTGATTCAAATGAAAGTCAAATGCATTCAACAAAGCTAATTGAGTCAAATGAAAGTCAAACACTTTCATCAAAGCTTTTAGAATCAAATGAAAGTAAAACACATTCAAACAAAGCTTTTTGAATCAAATGAATGTCAAATGCATTCAACCAAGCGAATTGAGTCAAACGAAAGTCAAACACATTCAACAAAGCTAATTGAGTCAAAAGAAAGTCAAACACATTCAAACAAAGCTTTTTGAATCAAATGAAAGTCAAATGCATTCAACAAAGCCAATTGAGTCAAATGAAAGTCAAACACATTCAAATAAAGCTTCTTTATTCAAATGAAAGTCTAATGCATTCAACAAAGGTAATTGAGTTAAATGAAAGTCAAACACTTTCAACAAAGCTAATTGAGTCAAATGAAAGTTAAACGCATTCAAACAAAGCTTCTTGATTCAAATGAAAGTCAAATGCATTTAACAAGGCTAATTGAGTCAAATAAAAGTCAAACACATTCAACAAAGCGTTTAGAATCAAATGAAAGTCAAATACATTCAATCAAAGCTTTTTAAATCAAATGAAAGTCAATTGCATTCCACAATGCTAATTAAGTCAAATGAAATTCAAACACATTCAACAAAGCTAATTGAGTCAAATGAAAGTCAAACACATTCAAACAAAGCTTTTTGATTCAAATGAAAGTCAAATGAATTCAACAAAGCTAATTGAGTCAAATGAAAGTCAAACACTTTCAACAAAGCTTTTAGAATCAATTGAAAGTCAAATACATTCAAACAAAGCTTTTTGAATGAAACAAAAATCAAATGAATTCAACAAAGCTAATTGAGTCAAATGAAAGTCAAACACTTTCATCAAAGCTTTTAGAATCAAATGAAAGTAAAACACATTCAAACAAAGCTTTTTGAATCAAATGAATGTCAAATGTATTCAACAAAGCTAATTGAGTCAAATGAAAGTCAAACACATTCAACAAAGCTAATTGAGTCAAAAGAAAGTCAAACACATTCAAACAAAGCTTTTTGAATCAAATGAAAGTCAAATGCATTCAACAAAGCCAATTGACTCAAATGAAAGTCAAACACATTCAAATAAAGCTTCTTGATTCAAATAAAAGTCTAATGCATTCAACAAAGGTAATTGAGTTAAATGAAAGTCAAACACATTCAACAAAGCTAATTGAGTCAAATGAACGTCAAACGCATTCAAACAAAGCTTTTTGATTCAAATAAATTCAAATGCATTCAACAAGGCTAATTGAGTCAAATAAAAGTCAAACACTTTCAACAAAGCGTTTAGAATCAAATGAAAGTCAAATACATTCAATCAAAGCTTTTTAAATCAAATGAAAGTCAATTGCATTCCACAATGCTAATTAACTCATATGAAATTCAAACACATTCAACAAAGCTAATTGAGTCAAAAGAAAGTCGAACACATTCAAACAAAGCTTTTTGAATCAAATGAAAGTCAAATGCATTCAACAAAGCTAATTGAGTCAAATGAAAGTCAAACACTTTCAACAAAGATAATTGAGTCAAATGAAAGTCAAACACATTCAAACAAAGCTATTTGATTCAAATGAAAGTCAAATGCATTCAACAAAGCTAATTGAGTCAAATGAAAGTCAAACACTTTCAACAAAGCTAATTGAGTCAAATGAAAGTCAAACACATCAAACAAAGCTTCTGGATTCAAATGAAAGTCAAATGCATTCAACAAAGCTAACTGAGTCAAATGAAAGTCAAACCATTTCAACAAAGCTAATTGAGTCAAATGAAAGTCAAACACATTCAAACAAAGCTTTTTGATTCAAATGAAAGTCAAATGCATTCAACAAAGCTAATTCAGTCAAAAGAAAGTCAAACACTTTCAACAAAGGTTTTAGAATAAAATCAAAGTCAAACACATTCAAAAAAAGCTTTTTGAATCAAAAGAAAATCAAATGAAATAAACAAAGCTAATTGAGTCAAATGAAAGTCAAACACTTTTATCAAAGCCTTTAGAATCAAATGAAAGTCAAACACATTCAAATAAAGCTTCTTGATTCAAATGAAAGTCGCATTCAACAAAGCTAATTGAGTCAAATGAAAGTCAAACACTTTCAACAAAACTATTTACGTCAAATGAAAGTCAAACACATTCAAACAAAGCTTCTTGATTCAAATGAAAGTCAAATGCATTCAACAAAGGTAATTGAGTCAAATGAAAGTAAAACACTTTCAACAAAGCTAATTGAGTCAATTGAAAGTCAAACACATTCAAACAAAGCTTCTTGATTCAAATGAAAGTCAAATGCATTCAACAAAGCTAATTGAGTCAAATGAAAGTCAAACACTTTCAACAAAGCTAATTGAGTCAAATTAAAGTCAAACACATTCAAACAAAGCTTTTTGATTCAAATGAAAGTCAAATGCATTCAACAAAGCTAATTGAGTCAAATGAAAGTCAAACACTTTCAACAAAGCTTTTAGAATCAATTGAAAGTCAAATACATTCAAACAAAGCTTTTTGAATCAAACGAAAATCAAATGAATTTAACACAGCTAATAGAGTCAAATGAAAGTCAAACACATTCAAACAAAGCTTTTTCAATCAAATGAATGTCAAATGCATTTAACAAAGCTAATTGAGTCATATGAAAGTCAAACACTTTCATCAAAGCTTTTAGAATCAAATGAAAGTAAAACACATTCAAACAAAGCTTTTTGAATCAATTGAATGTCAAATGCATTCAACAAAGCTAATTGAGTCAAATGAAAGTCAAACACATTCAACAAAGCTTTTTGAATCGAAAAAAAGTCAAACACATTCAAACAAAGCTTTTTGAATCAAATGAAAGTCAAATGCATTCAACAAAGCCAATTGAGTCGAAGGAAAGTCAAACACATTCAAAAAAGCTTCTTGATTCAAATGAAAGTCAAATGCATTCAACAAAGGTAATTGAGTCAAATGAAAGTCAAACACATTCAACAAAGCAAATTGAGTCAAATGAAAGTCAAACACATCAAACAAAGCTTCTTGATTCAAATGAAAGTCAAATGCATTCAACAAAGCTAACTGAGTCAAATGAAAGTCAAACACTTTCAACAAAGCTAATTGAGTCAAACGAAAGTCAAATACATTCAAACAAAGCTTTTTGATTCAAATGAAAGTCAAATGCATTCAACAAAGCTAATTCAGTCAAAAGAAAGTCAAACACTTTCAACAAAGGTTTTAGAATAAAATGAAAGTCAAACACATTCAAATAAAGCTTTTTGAATCAAACGAAAATCAAATGAATTCAACAAAGCTAATTGAGTCAAATGAAAGTCAAACACTTTTATCAAAGCTTTTAGAATCAAATGAAAGTCAAACACATTCAAATAAAGCTTCTTGATTCAAATGAAAGTCAAATTTATTCAACAAAGCTAATTGAGTCAAATGAAAGTCAAACACATTCAAACAAAACTATTTACGTCAAATGAAAGTCAAACACATTCAAACAAAGCTTCTTGATTCAAATGAAAGTCAAATGCATTTAACAAAGCTAATTGAGTCAAATGAAAGTCAAACACTTTCAACAAAGCTAATTGAGTCAATCGAAAGTCAAACACATTCAAACAAAGCTTTTTGATTCAAATGAAAGTCAAATGCATTCAACAAAGCTAATTGAGTCAAATGAAAGTCAAACACTTTCAACAAAGCTTTTAGAATCAATTGAAAGTCAAACACATTCAAACAAAGCTTTTTGATTCAAATGAAAGTCAAATGCATTCAACAAAGCTAATTGAGTCAAATGAATGTCAAACACTTTCAACAAAGCTTTTAGAATCAATTGAAAGTCAAATACATTCAAACAAAGCTTTTTGAATCAAACGAAAATCAAATGAATTCAACACAGCTAATAGAGTCAAATGAAAGTCAAACACATTCAAATAAACCTTTTTGAATCAAATGAATGTCAAATGCATTCAACAAAGCTAATTGAGTCAAATGAAAGTCAAACACTTTTATCAAAGCTTTTAGAATCAAATGAAAGTAAAACACATTCGAACAAAGCTTTTTGAATCAATTGAATGTCAAATGCATTCAACAAAGCTAATTGAGTCAAATGAAAGTCAAACACATTCAACAAAGCTTTTTGAATCGAAAGAAAGTCAAACACATTCAAACAAAGCTTTTTGAATCAAATGAAAGTCAAATGCATTCAACAAAGCCAATTGAGTCAAATGAAAGTCAAACACATTCAAATAAAGCTTCTTGATTCAAATGAAAGTCTAATGCATTCAACAAAGCTAACTGAGTCAAATGAAAGTCAAACACTTTCAACAAAGCTAATTGAGTCAAACGAAAGTCAAATACATTCAAACAAAGCTTTTTGATTCAAATGAAAGTCAAATGCATTCAACAAAGCTAATTCAGTCAAAAGAAAGTCAAACACTTTCAACAAAGGTTTTAGAATAAAATGAAAGTCAAACACATTCAAATAAAGCTTTTTGAATCAAACGAAAATCAAATGAATTCAACAAAGCTAATTGAGTCAAATGAAAGTCAAACACTTTTATCAAAGCTTTTAGAATCAAATGAAAGTCAAACACATTCAAATAAAGCTTCTTGATTCAAATGAAAGTCAAATTTATTCAACAAAGCTAATTGAGTCAAATGAAAGTCAAACACATTCAAACAAAACTATTTACGTCAAATGAAAGTCAAACACATTCAAACAAAGCTTCTTGATTCAAATGAAAGTCAAATGCATTTAACAAAGCTAATTGAGTCAAATGAAAGTCAAACACTTTCAACAAAGCTAATTGAGTCAATCGAAAGTCAAACACATTCAAACAAAGCTTTTTGATTCAAATGAAAGTCAAATGCATTCAACAAAGCTAATTGAGTCAAATGAAAGTCAAACACTTTCAACAAAGCTTTTAGAATCAATTGAAAGTCAAACACATTCAAACAAAGCTTTTTGATTCAAATGAAAGTCAAATGCATTCAACAAAGCTAATTGAGTCAAATGAATGTCAAACACTTTCAACAAAGCTTTTAGAATCAATTGAAAGTCAAATACATTCAAACAAAGCTTTTTGAATCAAACGAAAATCAAATGAATTCAACACAGCTAATAGAGTCAAATGAAAGTCAAACACATTCAAATAAACCTTTTTGAATCAAATGAATGTCAAATGCATTCAACAAAGCTAATTGAGTCAAATGAAAGTCAAACACTTTTATCAAAGCTTTTAGAATCAAATGAAAGTAAAACACATTCGAACAAAGCTTTTTGAATCAATTGAATGTCAAATGCATTCAACAAAGCTAATTGAGTCAAATGAAAGTCAAACACATTCAACAAAGCTTTTTGAATCGAAAGAAAGTCAAACACATTCAAACAAAGCTTTTTGAATCAAATGAAAGTCAAATGCATTCAACAAAGCCAATTGAGTCAAATGAAAGTCAAACACATTCAAATAAAGCTTCTTGATTCAAATGAAAGTCTAATGCATTCAACAAAGGTAATTGAGTCAAATGAAAGTCAACCACTTTCAACAAAGCTAATTGAGTCAAATGAAAGTTAAACACATCAAACAAAGCTTCTGGATTCAAATGAAAATCAAATGCATTCAACAAAGCTAACTGAGTCAAATGAAAGTCAAACACTTTCAACAAAGCTAATTGAGTCAAATGAAAGTCAAACACATTCAAACAAAGCTTTTTGATTCAAGTGAAAGTCAAATGAATTCAACAAAGCTAATTGAGTCAAATGAAAGTCAAACACTTTTATCAAAGCTTTTAGAATCAAATGAAAGTCAAACACATTCAAACAAAGCTTCTTGATTCAAATGAAAGTCAAATGCATTCAACAAAGCTAATTGAGTCAAATGAAAGTCAAACACTTTCAACAAAGCTAATTGAGTCAATTGAAAGTCAAACACATTCAAACAAAGCTTCTTGATTCAAATGAAAGTCAAATGCATTCAACAAAGCTAATTGAGTCAAATGAAAGTCAAACACTTTCAACAAAGCTAATTGAGTCAATTGAAAGTCAAACACATTCAAACAAAGCTTCTTGATTCAAATGAAAGTCAAATGCATTCAACAAAGCTAATTGAGTCAAATGAAAGTCAAACACTTTCAACAAAGCTAATTGAGTCAAATTAAAGTCAAACACATTCAAACAAAGCTTTTTGATTCAAATGAAAGTCAAATGCATTCAACAAAGCTAATTGAGTCAAATGAAAGTCAAACACTTTCAACAAAGCTTTTAGAATCAATTGAAAGTCAAATACATTCAAATAAAGCTTTTTGAATCAAACGAAAATCAAATGAATTCAACACAGCTAATAGAGTTAAATGAAAGTCAAACACATTCAAACAAAGCTTTTTGAATCAAATGAATGTCAAATGCATTCAACAAAGCTAATTGAGTCAAATGAAAGTCAAACACTTTCATCAAAGCTTTTAGAATCAAATGAAAGTAAAACACATTCAAACAAAGCTTTTTGAATCAATTGAATGTCAAATGCATTCAACAAAGCTAATTGAGTCAAATGAAAGTCAAACACATTCAACAAAGCTTTTTGAATCGAAAGAAAGTCAAACACATTCAAACAAAGCTTTTTGAATCAAATGAAAGTCAAATGCATTCAACAAAGCCAATTGAGTCGAAGGAAAGTCAAACACATTCAAATAAAGCTTCTTGATTCAAATGAAAGTCAAATGCATTCAACAAAGGTAATTGAGTCAAATGAAAGTCAACCACTTTCAACATAGCTGATGAGTGTCATTTATGGCACTCATAGGGTAGTCTTTTAGGTTATTTTCTTTCCCTCTTTGTTGCTTTCTTCTCTTAGTTTTGGTTCTTTTTCCTTTAGTTTCTCCCTTTTCCTCTTTTCTCTTTGTTTCTCGTGTTTTTATCGTGTTTTCCTTTATTTTGCACTTTTTCCCTTTTATTTCCTTCTTTTGTTTGCTTGTGTAGGTGTTGTGAGTTTTACCTTGGCAAAGGATACAATTCGGGACCTCAATGATCAAGCAAGGAAGAAGAATTGGGCTAGAGAGGGCTTAGAGAGGCCTTGGAGAGGCCTCGGAGAGGTCTCTAAGGCAATACTGCAGGCCGCGGGCGCGGGTCATCAAGCCGCGGGCGCAGGTCATTTGGAGAAGAACTGCCCAAAAATTGGCAGGAACTCCCCGCGGTTGCCCCGAGGGCTTCCCGCGGGCGCGGGCAAAATGGAGAGGTCTCTCCACTCAGAGAGACCGCGGCCCCCTGATCTGCCTTTGGGAGTAGGGGATTTAGCCGCGGGCGCGGATTCTCTACCCGCAGGCGCGGGCCCTTGATGCCGTGGGCGCGGGTTCTGCCCAGTTGGCCGCGGAGGGTTCCGTACCCATTTTTCCGCGGGCGCGGGTTTAGCGGGAGAGACCGCGGGAGCTGCCGATTCCTTCTTTGTTTATAAATAGAGTTGTATTTCCCTTTTAAAAACTAACTTTTTAGATAATATTCATTAGCTTAATTTTAGAGAGAGAAGTTAGAGAGAAGATAGAGAGAACTTGTTAGCTTTGGATTTGTAACTCAACATTTGATCAATCAAGTTTGGATTTCTTCATCAATTTTAGTGAGATCTTCTTCTTTCCTTAATCTTTACTTACTTGTTAATTGTTTCTTTTGCTTGATGTTTGATTTTCTCAACTTAGACTTAGATTTTCTCAACTTAGACTTAGGTTTTCATCATTGCATTCCCTTGGGATCGACCCTTAACTTACCCTATATTCATATAAGGTTGGTTAGGTGTTTACAAATTTAGTTTGGCTAGGGGAAAGGGTAGGAACGACATGCATTTTCCCCTTGTCAAAATGGCGCCGTTGCCGGGGACTGCTTTTGGTGCTTAGCTTTTGTTGTTGAGTCTACTTCAATAAAAAAAAAACAAAAAGATTTTGTTTCTTTAGGCTACACTTGTAGCCGTGCTACTAATATTGTTGTTTGAGTTTTTGCATGCACAGAACCCGTGATCGTCCCCTTCTTCCCCTTGATCCGGAAATAGAGAGGACTATTTCAAGAAGAAGAGTGGATATTAGATCCTTGGCTTATAGCTCTTCAAGTGAGGAAGAAATTCAAGAAGGACAAGGAATGGGTGAACATCCTAGATTAGCCTTGAAGGAGCTTGGAGTCCTTGGGGCTTATAGATTTGAAAGTGGAATAGCTCCTCCCACTACCCCGGCAAATGACTTCGAAATCCGTCCGGCAATGATCACCTTGATCGAGAGAAGGCAATATAGTGGGGCTAAGAATGAGAGCCCATTGAACCATTTGAAAGAATTTGAAAAATATTGCAATACCATTAAAGTCAATGGGGTTTCTCAAGAATTTATCCGCCTCAAGTTGTTCCCTTTCTCTCTAATTGGAAGATCCTTGGAATGGCTAGACAAGGAAGTGAAGCCCAACTCCTTGAGAACTTGGGACGATGTCACAAAGGCTTTCTTGTCTCGCTTCTACCCCCAAAAGAAGACGGCGGAGGCAAGAGCCTTGATTCAAGGGTTCAAGCAAAGGCCGAGTGAAAGCCTTTATGAAGCATGGGAGAGATTCAAAGAGTATCAAAGGGAGTGCCCTCATCATGGAATCCCCACATACCAAGTGATCCAAATCTTCTATGGCGGTTTAAGTCCCCAAGGCAAGTCATGCCTTGATGGAGGGGCCGGGGGCCCTATCATGAACAAAACCGAAGAAGAAGTTGTGGACATCATTGAGGATGTAGTGACTTATTATAGGGATTGGCAAGATGGAGAGAGGGACTCTTCAAGCAAACAATCTTCATTGTATTCGGTGGACCATCTCAATGCAATCAACAACCTTTCCTCTCAAATGACAAATTTAGGGAAAGAGGTCACCGCAATCAAGGCAAAGTTGGAGAGCACTTCTTCCTCTTCTCAAGCTTCTAATCTTCCCTCCCAATTTAAGGGGAGAGGTACTCCTTCTAACTCTCAACCCCCTCCCTCTTCGCATAATATGCCTTTGGGTTGTTTGTTTTGTGATGCATGTGGATCGTACGATCATGATTCTAGTGTTTGTCCTAATGAATGTGTTGATGAGTTTGATAACCATGAAAGTGAACATGTGAATTATGTGTCAAATAATAATGGTCAACGGTTTGAAAACCAAAGGGGTCAATGGAATAGGAACTTCCAAGGCCAAAGCAATTTTGACAACTATAACCAAGGCAGTGGTTATAGAAACCAAGGGAACCAAGGTTCCCGTGGTAGCTATAATGGCCAAGGTTATAGTGGCCAAAATCAAGGCCAATATTATGGTAACCAAGGCCAAAGTTATGGTTCTCAAAACCAAGGTTATGGAAATCATAACCAAGGTAGTGGGAACCATAATCAAGGTGGTGGAAACCATAATCAAAATTATGGCCAAAATCAAAATAGGAGTAGTTGGAACAACCAAGGTCGGGGCAATTTTCAAAATAATTCTCAAAGAGGCCCCCCACCCGGGTTTGTTCCAAAAACTCAAGGGGAAAGTTCCTATTCTCAACCCTCTTCACCTAGGACTAATTTGGAAGAGATAATTGAGAATCAAA
The DNA here is from genome assembly GCA_024500155.1 of Chenopodium formosanum. Lineage (NCBI taxonomy): Eukaryota > Viridiplantae > Streptophyta > Magnoliopsida > Caryophyllales > Amaranthaceae > Chenopodium > Chenopodium formosanum. The sequence continues at coordinate 24,245,888 of CM044861.1, forward strand.
CCAAGTTGTTGAACACATACATGGCCGTGAGCGATAAAAAATTCAATGAAATGATGACTCATAACAAAATGCTTGAAAACCAAATCTCTCAACTTGCTAATGCCTTGAAAGATCATGCTAGCCCTTCTTCTTTACCTTCCCAAGGCCTTGACCCAAAGAAATCCGTGAGTGCTATTGTTACTAGGAGTGGAAAGGTTCTTGAGGAGGTATTGCCTAGAAGTGGTGTAGACAAGGAGGTTCCTAGGGAGATTTTGGTTGAGGATGAGGCAAGAAAGGCATCTTTGGATGAGGTAGTTGTTGAGACACCTAGAGAGGTGAGAGTTGAGAAAGAGATTGTGAGACCCAAACTCCCCTATCCACAAAAATTCATGAGACACAAGTTGGATGAACAATTTGGGAGATTTATTGAAATGTTAAAACAACTTCACCTTTCTCTACCTTTTACCAATGTGATCAACCAAATGCCAAACTATGCCAAATTCCTCAAGGACATTTTGAGTGGGAGAAGAACTTGTGAGGTTGTGGAGACCATCAATTTGACCGAAAATTGTAGTGCTATCATCATGAACAAAATGCCACCCAAGTTGAAAGACCCCGGAAACTTCTCCATCCCTTGTGCAATCAACAAAATGCAAATTGATAATGCCTTATGTGACTTGGGAGCTAGTGTGAGCCTAATGCCATATTCGGTTTATCAAAGACTTGAGTTGGGGGAACTTCTACCTTCTAACATTACCTTGCAATTAGCGGATAGGTCTATCAAATTTCCAAAAGGTAAAGTAGAAGATGTTCCTTTGAGGGTAGGGAAGTTTGTGTTTCCAGTAGATTTTGTTGTTCTTGAAATGGATGAGGATGCCACCATTCCAATCATTTTAGGTAGACCCTTTCTTGCTACCTCGGGAGCTATGATTGATGTGAGAAATGCAAAGATCTCCCTTAAGGTGGGAGAAGAGATTATTGAATTTGATTTGAATGAAAGCATGAAATATCCATGTTCTTCTTTGGAAAATTGTATGATGATTGATTCACTTGATATTGTTGTGTCTTCCATGCATGAGCACTTGCTCACTTCTAACGATGCTCTTGAGAATGTATTGTTGAACAAAGACAAGGTAGGTGCTTCATGCAAGGAGATGAATTTCTATGAGGAATTGCTTGATAGAAGTGTGGAGGATGTGGATGACCAATCATGTTTTGGAATCTCATGCAATGAAACTTTGCAAGCAACCATATCACAAGAAGGTAATGGTGTGCCTATGGTAGAGCTCAAACCTCTACCATCACACCTTAGGTATGAATTCTTGGGCCCTTATTCTACTTACCCCGTGATTGTAAGTGCATCCTTGAGTGAAAGCCAAGCTCAAGCGTTATGTGGTGTTTTGAGAAAACACCAAAGTGCTTTGGGGTACACAATTGATGACCTTAAAGGTATAAGCCCCGCTTTGTGTCAACATCACATAACACTTGAGGAAGGCGCCCTTCCTTCTATTGAACGACAACGGAAACTACATCCCCAAATGGGAGATGTAGTTAAGAAAGAGATCACCAAGCTCTTGAATGCGGGAATCATATTCCCCATCTCAAGCTCAAGGTGGGTCTCCCCCGTGCATGTCGTTCCTAAGAAGGGGGGTATGACCGTAGTTGAGAATGAGAAAGGTGAGCTCATTCCAACTAGAACGGTCACCGGTTGGAGGATGTGTATAGACTATAGACGTCTAAACACATCAACCAAAAAGGATCACTTCCCTCTCCCTTTTATTGACCAAATGCTTGAAAGCTTGACTAGGCACAAGTTCTATTGCTTCCTTGATGGATAGTCGGGATTCTTTCAAATTCCCATTCATCCCGAAGATCAAGAAAAGACAACCTTCACATGCCCCTATGGTACTTTTGCATATCGAAGAATGCCCTTTGGATTGTGTAATGCTCCGGCAACCTTTCAAAGGTGTATGATGAGCATTTTTGGGGACATGCTTGAAGAGGAAATGGAGGTTTTCATGGATGATTTTTCTGTGGGAGGTGTTTCTTTTGAGGATTGCCTCAAGAATCTTGAGAGGTGCCTAGAAAGATGTGAAAAGGTCAATTTGGTGCTTAATTGGGAGAAGTGCCACTTCATGGTGGAGGAAGGAATTGTGCTTGGGCACAAGATTTCACATAAGGGCATTGAGGTGGATAAGGCAAAAATTGATGTGATAGAAAAGCTTCCACCTCCAATAAATGTCAAGGGAGTAAGATCGTTCCTTGGTCATGCGGGTTTTTATAGGGGATTCATCAAGGACTTCTCCCTCATTGCTAAGCCCCTAAATGACCTTCTTCAAAAAGATGTTGAGTTCAATTTTGATGGCAAATGCTTAAAGGCATTTGATACATTGAAGAAGGCCCTAATCTCTACTCCTATTGTTCAAGGCCCAAGGTGGGACCTACCTTTTGAGTTGATGTGTGATGCAAGTGATTGGGCAATTGGAGGTGTTTTGGGACAACGGGTAGACAAGAAACTTCATGTCATTTACTATATGTCTAAGACTCTCAATGGGGCTCAAAAGAACTACACAACAACGGAGAAGGAATTTTTGGCTATTGTGCACACTTTTGAGAAATTCCGGTGTTACTTGTTGGGTTCCAAAACCATAGTCTTCACGGATCATGCGGCCCTCAAGTATCTCTTTGCTAAAAAAGAGTCCAAGCCAAGGTTGATTCGATGGGTTCTTGAATTACAAGCTTTTGAGATTGAGATTAGGGACAAGAAGGGTGCGGAGAATGTCGTGGCGGGTCACCTTTCTCGCCTTGAAGGGGATCATATTCATGATGATGGTTTGCCAATAGAAGATAAGATGCTTGATGATTTCTTATATGCCATAGAGGTGAAGGAACTCCCATGGTATGCCGATTTGGTCAATTTTCTAGCATGTGGGGAGTTTCCACCCTCTTTCTCCAAAAATCAAAAGAGGAAGATCAAAAGAGAAGCAAGGCACTATTTGTGGGATGAGCCTATCTTATACAAACGTGGGGTTGATGGTTTACTTAGGCGTTGTGTTCCAAATGAAGAGGTGCCTAGTGTTTTAAAAATGTGCCACTCGGATCCTAGTGGTGGACACATGGGTGTTTCCAAGACCGCCACTAAAGTCCTTCAATGTGGTTTTTGGTGGCCAACTCTTTTCAAGGATTCATGGGGCTTTGTTAAATCATGTGACCAATGTCAACGAGTTGGCAACATTTCCAAACGAAATGAGATGCCACAACAACCCATCCTTGAGTTGGAGGTGTTTGATGTGTGGGGAATTGACTTCATGGGACCATTTCCCTCCTCATATGGGAATCAATATATTCTTGTGGCGGTGGACTATGTTTCTAAGTGGGTTGAGGCCATCGCCTCTCCAACAAATGATCACAAGGTTGTATTGAAGTTATTCCAGAAGATCATTTTTCCAAGGTTTGGTGTTCCAAAGGCGGTGATAAGTGATAATAGATTCCATTTTGTCCATAATGCTTTTCAAAAGATGTTGAGGAAACATGGTGTGCATCAACGATTTGGGCTCCCCTATCACCCTCAAACGAGTGGCCAAGTTGAGATTTCAAATCGTCAACTCAAGCTTATTCTTGAGAAGACGGTTGCTCGTAATAGGAAAGATTGGGCGGACAAGTTGGATGATGCTCTATGGGCTTATAGGACGGCCTTCAAGACACCAATCGGTACCACTCCATATCGCCTTGTCTATGGCAAATCATGCCATCTCCCGGTTGAGCTTGAACATCGTGCCATGTGGGCTATCAAGCTGATAAATTTTGACTTAGCAAGTGCGGGAGAGAAGAGGTGGTTGGACCTTCATGAGTTAGAGGAACTTCGACTTGATGCCTATGATTGTGCTAGCACTTACAAAGCTCGATCCAAAGAAGTTCACGACCAAATGATTGAGAAAAAGGAGTTTTTTGTAGGTGACAAAGTCCTCCTCTATAATTCTAGAATGAAGTTGTTCCCCGGGAAACTCATGTCAAGATGGAGTGGTCCGTTCTTGGTAAAGGATGTTTTTGATAATGGTGCCGTGGAAATTTCTCCTTTGGATTCCTCCTCATCGTTTAAGGTTAATGGTCATCGGCTCAAGAAGTACTTTGACAAAGTTTTTGTTGGTCTTGTCCACCATATGATTCTTTTCCAACCACCTTGAGTGGAGTGAAGCACGTCGAGCTAACAACGTTAACCAAAAGCGCTTACGGGAGGCAACCCGGATTCTCATCTCATTTTTCTTTTCTTTTCTTTTCCTTTTCCTTGTTTCGTTTTTGATCTTATTTTGTGTTGGTTTTATGTTTGTTTTGTAGGTTGCCTATTGTCATCACTTGATGGAAAAAAAGGGGTTTCGTGAAGAGTTTAAAGTGCATGGGAGAGGGCTCCCCGAGGGCTTGGAGAGACCTCGGGGGCCTCTCCAGTTTTCATGAGCAAAAACGATAAGGAACTCCCCACGGTTGCCCCGCGGTCTCTCCGCGGGCGCGGGGGAGTATAGAGAGGCCTCGGGAATTTGGAGAGGGCGCGGCCCTCTACTTCAGCCAAATTGCAAAATCGGATCAGGAACTTCCCGCGGTTGTCCCGCGGTCTCTCCGCGGGCGCGGGAAGTTTTGGAGAGGGCGCGGCATAGCTGGAGAGGGCGCGGCCAACAACAGGTAAAATTTGTTCAAAATTGGGCAGGAACTCCCCGCGGTTGTCCCGCGGTCTCTCCGCGGGCGCGGGAGAGTTCCCGAGACCGCGGGTTTATCGGGAGTGGGCGCGGCGATCTGGGTTACATGAACCCGGACGCCCCTCCCTCTCTCTCTCTCCTCTCTTATTTTCAACTTTCCTCTCTTATTTTCCCCTTTCTCTCTCTACATACTCTCAAACCCTAACCCCAAATCATCAAATCCTTACTCCTTTCTTCAAATTTCCATCAAAATCTTCACAAAATCAACCTTATTTCTCTATTTTCATCACTTCTACTCAAATTTCTCGTGATTTTTCGGCAATTTCGGTAGTGTGTGGTGCTCTTTGCTTGATTTGAGTCTCCAATCTTGGTATACTTCTAACCTTTGTATAATTCTTGTTAATTTTGCTTGATTTCTTTACATTGGTTGGTATTATCTTGATTTTGAGCATGATTTTGTGTTTCATGGCTATTGTTTGTGAAATTTGGTATTTTTGAGTGATGCTTGTTTTTCTTGAAAAAAATCTTGCATATATTTGATGGATGATTGTTAATATTGGTATTTATTGTTGGAATTTTGGTTGTGGTGTTGATTGAAACAGGTACCTTGTAGTTTTTGGGGGTTTTGGTTGGATTTGAAGGAGGATTGTGTGTGTTTGGAGTGTTTGTTGTTTGATTGAGGGAGTTGGACTATCTCTTGAGAATTTTTGTGTGAGTTTGTGTAAAAAACAAAACCAAAGAAACACCATGAATTTGTTGAGACGTTCCAAGAGTAGCAAAAACCGCTCCACCCAATCCCCCGGCCAATCTTCTCAAGGCCAATCCTCTAACCCTAACCCACAAACTCACCCCTCTAACCAAGATGACGCCCCTCCTCCTCTACCTCCTCTAAAATTGTGGAATCGGTCTAAGTAACTTCCCATTTACAATAAAATGAAAGACCGTAGGTTTAGACCCACCCGCCACTACTTCCGTGATGATATGGCCAAGCTAGGGATAGATAATGATCTTGAGGTTCTTCTTAACAACCTTAGCTTAGGTGAATTTTTGAAGTACAACCCTCGAACTTACTTGGAACCATCGATTGAATTTTTCTCCACTTTTGAGTTCAATAGGGTTGGGGACACCGACTACATCATCTCCTTCAAACTTTTCAACATTAAACACACAATGAACCTAGCCGAGTTTAATGTTGCCCTAGGTTTCAACCCGGATGGTGATATTTTCGAACCCCTTATCACCATTGCCCAAAGTGAGTACAATGAGGTTTCTTGGTGGAGAACCATAGCCCACAAAAGACAGTTCGACTCTAAAACTTCCCTTGCTAGCGAGATCATTCATCCGGCCCTTAGGATCCTCCATAGAATTCTTGGGTACTCGGTTTATAGTAAGCAAGACTTGGGTAAGTTGTCTCGAGAGGAGATAATGGTTTTGTGGATGGCTACTAAGCCGGAATTGGGTTCTAGGATTAACTTTGGGTACATCTTCATGGAAGGGTGCAAGGAGATCATGCACGGGGTGAAAACGGGGGAGGTTCATTGTGGGGGCATGGTGACCCGGTTGGTGAGGTACTTCAACCAAGAACGGTTCTTGGAGTCTTGCACTCCGATTGGAGGGAGTGAAGACATTTGGATTAACTTGAGGCAAGTTAACACCCTCCGTTTCATCACTAGTACTAAGAGGGCCGGTTCCTACTCTTGGCTAGTTAGGAATACCCACCATTGCCTTCTCCCTAACCCGGTCGCTACCTTCATTTTTCGCGAGGCTAGGAATGTGTGGATGGTCCCTAAGGACAATGGTAGGGTTGATGAGGATGAGATGGAGGAGGATGCTCCTTTTGTTGAGGGGGTTGGGTTAGAAGAGGTGAACGAGGAGGAGGAGGAAGGTAGAGGAGAAGATGATGAGGAACAACAACAACAACAACAACCATTTCAACAACACCAACAAGGAAGAAGGAGAAGACAACAACGACAACAACAACAACAAGAACACCAACAACAACCGTCATATGACATTGAGCAAGATATGGCGGCTATGTGGGCGCAAATGGACCGCATGAGACTTTCCATGCATGGTATGTATTTTGACCACCAAACTCTTTCTTATCAAACTAGCGCTTTATATGATGCTAGTGTACGTAGGGGGGAGGTCACACCCCCGGTCAACTATCCTTATGTGCCGCCCCAACAAGGGCCGGTACCTTTCCGGGGTGGTGATGGCCTCCCTACGTACCCTTATTGGCAAGGGGTTGAGAACCCCGATGTGCCAAGGCGCAACTTCCCACCTTATGATTATAGGGCCCCGGGGGGGAGTGATTATAGGGGTGACCCCGCCTATTATTATGTTGACCCCCGTCACCCCGAGCCCCTCGTCCAACAACCACCCTTTGACCAATTGACCCCATCCCAACAGGACCTTTTTAAGGGTTATTACGGTTTTCCTCTCGGTTTCACCGGAGGTTGGGATGGGGGCGATGGTTTTGGGGGTGATGATGGTGCCGGCCCGAGTGGCCATTAGTCCTTTTATTTGCATTTTTTGTTTCCCTTTTGCTCTCCCCTTTCCCTATTTTTGCATGATTGACGGCATCGGGGTCGATGCTTTCATTTTGTGAGGGGGGAGGGTCAAAAGGATGTGTTAGCATGGGGACGGCACCTTTGGCTCGGTGGGAAGTCTTTGATAAGGTTTTTGGTGGATCTTGCTATTTGGTCTTGTTGTTTGTTGTTGATTATTTCTTTGGATGGTGCTTTTGGGTTCTTCTATACAATTTTTGATGATGATGGGTTCTTCTAGGTTTTTGTATATAGTTAGTGTTTTCGTTTTTATTATTGTTTGCTTTTGTGTGGAAGTTACTAACAATTTCACTTTGTATATATATAGCTTTCTTTTCTTTTACTCACCTTGTTCGTAGCTCATGCTTTGGATTGCGGAGCCCTTCGGAGAAGCTTCTGCGAACTCTTTGGGTACTTTAATCTAGCACGGACGCTTGGTGAGACCTTTCTTATTTTACTTCCCTTTGTCTTTCGCTCCTTGTTATTTTTCTTGGTTGCTTAGATTAAGATTAGACTTAGGGGAAGTTGAACGGTTCGAGGATGTATGAATTTAACACCTAGTGTGTTTGGGGTCTTTGGCGATGTGGCCATTAGACCACTTGTATGTCGATTGGGATAAATTTGTTTTGATTGCATCTTTGCCTTTTCTTCTTTCTCTTTTCTTATCTTTGTCTAGGTTTTCCGTCTTTTCCTTTCTTTTCTTTTCTTTTATTCTTGTTGGTGTGAATATCTTTTTGAGGCTTTCCTTCTTACTTTTTCTCTTTTTGAAAGTCGGACTTGTATGCAATGGACTTTTGCTCTTGAATAATAGTCTTCCTAGGTAATTATGGTATGCACGGTTTGAGATTACGTTTGGTTGATTCTAGGATAAAGCATGCTAAGGTAGATGTCTAGAACTAGAGGGATCACGAAGCCGGATTCTACTTGTTTGTGGCATGTTTGGTAGTTGCTCCCTATCTTCGATTTGACAACCTTAGTGAGTTTTTGCTACAACCTTGTGAGGTGTTTATTTGTTCAAGCTTTCATCACATTCTTGCATGAGCGGCATGGATCCTTGATTTTCGCAAACCTAATCTAGAATCTTAGCATATGATTCCCGAGACCGCGACCGAACTTCTAGGAAGGACAAAGGCACCTTTTTCGGGGTGGTACTTTCATTTTTAGGATAGTTTGATTCAATTTTGTTTTTGGGTTTACATTTGCCTTCTTGCAACCATTTGAGTCTTTTCCCTTCTTTTCAAGCCACATCTTTAGATATTTGGCCTTTTGTTTCATTTTTCGTTCTTCCTTGTTTTTGTGAAGCAAATTGATCATATTTGTTGGAGTTTGTGGTGGAAAAGATGGATATTGGGTTTCCACAAGTGCAAGATTACATCTTTGTGAATAATGGCAAATGCTATTGTAAAAGCCGTCCTAATTCAAAAAAGGCATGGACTAATAAATTGCATTATAAAAAAAAGCCGTCCGATTTTAGCAAAAGGCAAGGACATTGCAAGTTTAAGCTTTAAAAATAAAAAAAAGTTGAAAAAAAGTAAAATTCCAAAAAATATTTTGTTGAATTCTTTCCTTCTAAGCATTGAGGACAATGCTTCCTTTAGCTTGGGGGGGAAAGCGTTTTCCTTCACGCTTTTTGGTCTTTTTCTTGTAGAGTATAGCGTTGAATAAGCTTGGGGGTGTTAATTCATTTTTGTTTGGTGATTACTTAAAGTTTGGTGTTGAGATTTGGCCGGTCTTTGCTTCACATTTTAGGATAACCACCAAATTTTAAAATTTTTAGCCTACCTTAACCCTTTTTGCCCTTCGTTACAACCTTGGGGAAAGACCTTTTGACCTAGGAGTTGAGTCTTTCATCGGTGGAGGGAATCATAAGTTGTGGACTAAGGAAAGGGGATGCGAAATCAAGATGTCGAGTAGCCTAAAACTTTGATCTTTTTCCGGTTCCTTCGCGGAATCTATGAGATGCTCACTAAGGGGAGATATGAGATTAGTAGGGGGAACGCGGTAAGATTGTATGGGATGAAGGGGGAGTGTGATAACTAGTTCCTATGCTTAGCATATTTATGTTTCAATCAACCTTGGGTATCTTTTAACGTGCATACCATAATTCGCTTTAGAAAGGATGTTATTCATTTGTACTATAGTCTCTTTGTAAAGTCCATTTCATAAAGATTTTATTTCCTTTTTCTTCTTTGTGCTTTTTTCCTTGGTTTGCCTCTTGGGGGTTTGGTGGAGAGTTATGGGTAAACTCTTTGGAAACCCTTACGAGAGCATCACTCGTCCTCTTGAGCGATCTAGGGGTTCAAAATGGCTTGTTGTAGCTAAAAACAACCGTGATTCCTACGACAGTGAGTCCTAGTGTAAATTCTTACCCCTCTTTTTCTTTTTACTTGTCCCCTCTTATTCCTTCTTGGCCTTTGTTTTGCTCGGGACGAGCAAAAGTCTAGCTTGGGGGAATTTGATGAGTGTCATTTATGGCACTCATAGGGTAGTCTTTTAGGTTATTTTCTTTCCCTCTTTGTTGCTTTCTTCTCTTAGTTTTGGTTCTTTTTCCTTTAGTTTCTCCCTTTTCCTCTTTTCTCTTTGTTTCTCGTGTTTTTATCGTGTTTTCCTTTATTTTGCACTTTTTCCCTTTTATTTCCTTCTTTTGTTTGCTTGTGTAGGTGTTGTGAGTTTTACCTTGGCAAAGGATACAATTCGGGACCTCAATGATCAAGCAAGGAAGAAGAATTGGGCTAGAGAGGGCTTAGAGAGGCCTTGGAGAGGCCTCGGAGAGGTCTCTAAGGCAATACTGCAGGCCGCGGGCGCGGGTCATCAAGCCGCGGGCGCGGGTCATTTGGAGAAGAACTGCCCAAAAATTGGCAGGAACTCCCCGTGGTTGCCCCGAGGGCTTCCCGCGGGCGCGGGCAAAATGGAGAGGTCTCTCCACTCAGAGAGACCGCGGCCCCCTGATCTGCCTTTGGGAGTAGGGGATTTAGCCGCGGGCGCGGATTCTCTACCCGCGGGCGCAGGCCCCTGATGCCGCGGGCGCGGGTTCTGCCCAGTTGGCCGCGGAGGGTTCCGTACCCATTTTTCCGCGGGCGCGGGTTTAGCGGGAGAGACCGCGGGAGCTGCCGATTCCTTCTTTGTTTATAAATAGAGTTGTATTTCCCTTTTAAAAACTAACTTTTTAGATAATATTCATTAGCTTAATTTTAGAGAGAGAAGTTAGAGAGAAGATAAAGAGAACTTGTTAGCTTTGGATTTGTAACTCAACATTTGATCAATCAAGTTTGGATTTCTTCATCAATTTTAGTGAGATCTTCTTCTTTCCTTAATCTTTACTTACTTGTTAATTGTTTCTTTTGCTTGATGTTTGATTTTCTTGGAATTTAGTTGTGATAATATTGAATACTTTGATTTCTATTGGATTTTGATTTAGAATGTTGATCAATGCAATTTCTAGTTATTTGTTCTTGAATTTCATCATGATTAGTGAGTAATTTAGTTGCTAGGGAAGGGGGGAAGCATGTTTGATTGATGGAAATGCTAGTTGAAGCTCTTGATTGGTTGATTTGTTGCAATTAATTTGGTTGACATAGTTTTGCATGAGATTGATTAGACTAGGATTGATCACCCTATAAGATTAATCTAGATTGCATTGCAACTCTTAATGACATGACCAATTGAATTAAAAGTTGCTTTAATTGATTGAGTTTGTTCATGATTCTTCTTGGGTTGCCTTTCATAGTGACCACTAGATTGGCCTATAGGAGATAGTATTTGAACTCTCTTGATTGCTACTATCGTTTGTCCATTGCAATCATTTGAACTAATTGAATGAGTTTTAATCTAGCATTATCATTGGTTTTGCATGTGGAACCCATCTCCCTAGTGTTTAGACTCTTGATCTAGTTCATTTAGTACCAACCGATATCTCATTCTCATCTCCGAAGTAGCTTGACTTAGACTTAGGTTTTCATCATTGCATTCCCTTGGGATCGACCCTTAACTTACCCTATATTCATATAAGGTTGGTTAGGTGTTTACAAATTTAGTTTGGCTAGGGGAAAGGGTAGGAACGACATGCATTTTCCCCTTGTCAAAATGGCGCCGTTGCCGGGGACTGCTTTTGGTGCTTAGCTTTTGTTGTTGAGTCTACTTCAATAAAAAAAAAAAACAAAAAGATTTTGTTTCTTTAGGCTACACTTGTAGCCGTGCTACTAATATTGTTGTTTGAGTTTTTGCATGCACAGAACCCGTGATCGTCCCCTTCTTCCCCTTGATCCGGAAATAGAGAGGACTATTTCAAGAAGAAGAGTGGATATTAGATCCTTGGCTTATAGCTCTTCAAGTGAGGAAGAAATTCAAGAAGGACAAGGAATGGGTGAACAAAGTCAAAAGAAAGTCAAACACATTTAACAAACCTAATTGAGTCAAAAGAAAGTCAAACACATTCAAACAAAGCTTTTTAAATCAAATGAAAGTCAATTGCATTCCACAATGCTAATTAAGTCAAATGAAAGTCAAACACATTCAACAAAGCTAATTGAGTGAAAAGAAAGTCGAACACATTCAAAAAAAGCTTTTTGAATCAAATGAAAGTCAAATGCATTCAACAAAGCTAATTGAGTCAAATGAAAGTGTAACACTTTCAATAAAGCTAATTGAGTCAAATGAAAGTTAAACACATTCAAACAAAGCTTTTTGATACAAATGAAAGTCAAATGCATTCAACAAAGCTAATTGAGTCAAATGGAAGTTAAACACATTCAAACAAAGCTTTTTGAATCAAATGAATGTCAAATGCATTCAACAAAGCTAATTGAGTCAATTGAAAGTCAAATACTTTCATCAAAGCTTTTTGAATCTAATGAATGTCAAATGCATTCAACAAAGCTAATTGAGTCAAATGAAAGTCAAACACATTCAACAAAGCTTTTTGAATTAAAAGAAAATCAAACACATTCAAAAAAGCTTCTTGATTCAAATGAAAGTCAAATGCATTCAACAAAGGTAATTGAGTCAAATGAAAGTCAAACACTTTCAACAAAGCTAATTGAGACAAATGAAAGTCAAACACATCAAACAAAGCTTCTTGATTCAAATGAAAGTCAAATGCATTCAACAAAGCTAACTGAGTCAAATGAAAGTCAAACACTTTCAACAAAGCTAATTGAGCCAAATGAAAAGAAAACACATTCAAACAAAGCTTTTTGATTCAAATGAAAGTCAAATGCATTCAACAAAGCTAATAGAGTCAAAAGAAAGTCAAACTCTTTCAACAAAGGTTTTAGAATAAAATGAAAGTCAAACACATTCAAATAAAGCTTTATAAATCAAACGAAAATCAAATGAATTCAACAAAGCTAATTGAGTCAAATGAAAGTCAAACACTTTCATCAAAGCTTTTAGAATCAAATGAAAGTCAAACACATTCAAATAAAGCTTCTTGATTCAAATGAAAGTCAAATGCATTCAACAAAGCTAATTGAGTCAAATTAAAGTCAAACACATTCAAACAAAGCTTTTTGATTCAAATGAAAGTCAAATGCATTCAACAAAGCTAATTGAGTCAAATGAAAGTGAAACACTTTCAACAAAGCTTTTAGAATCAAGTGAAAGTCAAATACATTCAAACAAAGTTTTTTGAATCAAACGAATGTCAAATGCATTCAACAAAGCTAATTGAGTCAAATGAAAGTCAAACACTTTCATCAAAGCTTTTAGAATCTAATGAAAGTAAAACACATTCAAACAAAGCTTTTTGAATCAATTGAATGTCAAATGCATTCAACAAAGCTAATTCAGTCAAATGAAAGTCTAACACATTCAACAAAGCTTTTTGAATCGAAAGAAAGTCAAACACATTCAAACAAAGCTTTTTGAATCAAATGAAAGTGAAATGCATTCAACAAAGCCAATTGAGTCAAATGAAAGTCAAACACATTCAAATAAAGCTTCTTGATTCAAATGAAAGTCAAATGCATTCAACAAAGGTAATTGAGTAAAATGAAAGTAAAACACTTTCAACAAAGCTAATTGAGTCAAATGAAAGTCAAACACATCAAACAAAGCTTCTTGATTCAAATGAAAGTCAAATGCATTCAACAAAGCTAACTGAGTCAAATGAAAGTCAAACACTTTCAACAAAGCTAATAGAGCCAAATGAAAGTCAAACACATTGAAACAAAGCTTTTTGATTCAAATGAAAGTCAAATGCATTCAACAAAGCTAATTGAGTCAAATGAAAGTCAAACACTTTCAACATAGCTAATTGAGTCAAATGAAAGTCAAACACATTCAAACAAAGCTTCTTGATTCAAATGAAAGTCAAATGCATTCAACGAAGCTTATTGAGTCAAATAAAAGTGAAACACTTTCAACAAAGCGTTTAGAATCAAATGAAAGTCAAATACATTCAATCAAAGCTTTTTGAATCAAATGAAAGTCAATTGCATTCCACAATGCTAATTAAGTCTAATGAAAGTTAAACACATTCAACAAACCTAATTGAGTCAAAAGAAAGTCAAACACATTCAAACAAAGCTTTTTAAATAAAATGAAAGTCAATAGCATTCCACAATGCTAATTAAGTCAAATGAAAGTCAAACACATTCAACAAAGCTAATTTAGTCAAAACAAAGTCGAATACATTCAAACAAAGCTTTGTGAATCAAATGAATGTCAAATGCATTCAACAAAGCTAATTGAGTCAAATGAAAGTAAAACACTTTCAACAAAGCTAATTGAGTCAAATGAAAGTCAAACACATTCAAACAAAGCTTTTGGATTCAAATGAAAGTCAAATGCATTCAACAAAGCTAATTGAGTCAAATGAAAGTCAAACACGTTCAACAAAGCTTTAAGAATCAATTGAAAGTCAAATACATTCAAACAAAGCTTTTTAAATGAAACGAAAATCAAATGAATTCAACAAAGCTAATTGAGTCAAATGAAAGTCAAACACTTTCATCAAAGCTTTTAGAATCAAATGAAAGTAAAACACATTCAAACAAATCTTTTTGAATCAAATGAATGTCAAATGCATTCAACAAAGCTAATTGGGTCAAATGAAAGTCAAACACATTCAACAAAGCTAATTGAGTCAAAAGAATGTCAAACACATTCAAACAAAGCTTTTTGAATCAAATGAAAGTCAAATGCATTCAACAAAGCCAATTGAGTCAAATGAAAGTTAAACACATTCAAATAAAGCTTATTGATTCAAATGAAAGTCAAATGCATTCAACAAAGGTAATTGAGTCAAATGAAAGTCAAACACTTTCAAAAAAGCTAATTGAGTCAAATGAAAGTCAAACACATCAAACAAAGCTTCTGGATTCAAATGAAAGTCAAATGCATTCAACAAAGCTAACTGAGTCAAATGAAAGTCAAACACTTTCAACAAAGCTAATTGAGCCAAATGAAATTCAAACACATTGAAACAAAGCTTTTAGGTTCAAATGAAAGTCAAATGCATTCAACAAAGCTAATTGAGTCAAATGAAAGTCAAACACTTTCAACAAAGGTTTTAGAATCAAATGAAAGTCAAACACATTCAAATAAAGCTTTTTGAATCAAATGAAAATCAAATGAATTCAACAAAGCAAATTGAGTCAAATGAAAGTCAAACACTTTCATGAAAGCTTTTAAAATCAAATGAAAGTCAAACACATTCAAATAAAGCTTCGTGATTCAAATGAAAGTCAAATCCATTCAACAAAGCTAATTGAGTCAAATGAAAGTCAAACACTTTCAACAAAGCTAATTGAGTCAAATGAAAGTCAAACACATTCAAACAAAGCTTCGTGATTCAAATGAAAGTCAAATGCATTCAACGAAGCTTATTGAGTCAAATAAAAGTGAAACACTTTCAACAAAGCATTTAGAATCAAATGAAAGTCAAATACATTCAATCAAAGCTTTTTGAATCAAATGAAAGTCAATTGCATTCCACAATGCTAATTAAGTCTAATGAAAGTCAAACACATTCAACAAACCTAATTGAGTCAAAAGAAAGTCAAACACATTCAAACAAAGCTTTTTAAATCAAATGAAAGTCAATTGCATTCCACAAAGCTAATTGAGTCAAATGAAAGTCAAACACTTTCAACAAAGCTAATTGAGTCAAATGAAAGTCAAACACTTTCAACAAAGCTTTTAGAATCAATTGATAGTCAAATACATTCAAACAAAGCTTTTTGAATAAAATAAAAATCAAATGAATTCAACAAAGCTAATTGAGTCAAATGAAAGTCAAACACTTTCATCAAAGCTTTTAGAATCAAATGAAAGTAAAACACATTCAAACAAAGCTTTTTGAATAAAATGAATGTCAAATGCATTCAACAAAGCTAATTGAGTCAAATGAAAGCCAAACACATTCAACAAAGCTAATTGAGTCAAAAGAAAGTCAAACACATTCAAACAAAGCTTTTTGAATCAAATGAAAGTCAAATGCATTCAACAAAGCCAATTGACTCAAATGAAAGTCAAACACATTCAAATAAAGCTTCTTGATTCAAATGAAAGTCAAATGCATTCAACAAAGGTAATTGAGTCAAATGAAAGTCAAACACTTTCAACAAAGCTAATAGAGTCAAATGAAAGTCAAACACATTCAAACAAAGCTTCTTGATTCAAATGAAAGTCAAATGCATTCAACAAGGCTAATTGAGTCAAACACTTTCAACAAAGCGTTTGGAATCAAATGAAAGTCAAATACATTCAATCAAAGCTTTTTAAATCATATTAAAGTCAATTGCATTCCACAATGCTAATTAAGTCAAATGAAATTCAAACACATTCAACAAAGCTAATTGAGTCAAAAGAAAGTCGAACACATTCAAATAAAGCTTTTTGAATCAAAGGAAAGTCAAATGCATTCAACAAAGCTAATTGAGTCAAATGAAAGTCAAACACTTTCAACAAAGCTAATTGAGTCTTATGAAAGTCAAACACACTTTCAAACAAAGCATTTTGATTCAAATGAATGTCAAATGCATTCAACAAAGCTAATTGAGTCAAAATGAAAGTCAAACACTTTCAACAAAGCTTTTACAATCAATTGAAAGTCAAATACATTCAAACAAAGCTTTTTGAATGAAACGAAAATCAAATGAATTCAACAAAGCTAATTGAGTCAAATGAAAGTCAAACACTTTCATCAAAGCTTTTAGAATCAAATGAAAGTAAAACACATTTAAACAAAGCTTTTTGAATCAAATGAATGTCAAATGCATTCAACAAAGCTAATTGAGTCAAATGAAAGTCAAACACATTCAACAAAGCTAATTGAGTCAAAAGAAAATCAAACACATTCAAACAAAGCTTTTTGAATCAAATGAAAGTCAAGCGCATTCAACAAAGCCAATTGAGTCAAATGAAAGTTAAACACATTCAAATAAAGGTTCTAGATTCAAATGAAAGTCTAATGCATTCAACAAAGGTAATTGAGTCAAATGAAAGTCAAACACTTTCAACAAAGCAAATTGAGTCAAATGAAAGTCAAGCACATTCAAACAAAGCTTCTTGATTCAAATGAAAGTCAAATGCATTCAACAAGGCTAATTGAGTCAAACACTTTCAACAAAGCGTTTAGAATCAAATGAAAGTCAAATACATTCAATCAAAGCTTTTTAAATCAAATGAAAGTCAATTGCATTCCACAATGCTAATTAAGTCAAATGAAATTCAAACACATTCAACAAAGTTAATTGAGTCAAAAGAAAGTCGAACACATTCAAACAAAGCTTTTTGAATCAAATGAAAGTCAAATGCATTCAACAAAGCTAATTGAGTCAAATGAAACTCAAACACTTTCAACAAAGCTAATTGAGTCAAATGAAAGTCAAACACATTCAAACAAAGCTTTTTGATTCAAATGAATGTCAAATGCATTCAACAAAGCTAATTGAGTCAAATGAAAGTCAAACACTTTGAACAAAGCTTTTAGAATCAATTGAAAGTCAAATACATTCAAACAAAGCTTTTTGAATGAAACGAAAATCAAATGAATTCAACAAAGCTAATTGAGTCAAACGAAAGTCAAACTCTTTCATCAAAGCTTTTAGAATCAAATGAAAGTAAAACACATTCAAACAAAGCTTTTTGAATCAAATGAATGTCAAATGCATTCAACAAAGCTAATTGAGTCAAATGAAAGTCAAACACATTTAACAAAGCTAATTGAGTCAAAAGAAAGTCAAACACATTCAAACAAAGCTTTTTAAATGAAATGAAAGTCAAATGCATTCAACAAAGCCAATTGAGTCAAATGAAAGTCAAACACATTCAAATAAAGCTTCTTGATTCAAATGAAAGTCAAATGCATTCAACATAGGTAATTCAGTTAAATAAAAGTCAAACACTTTTAACAAAGCTAATTGAGTCAAATGAAAGTCAAACACATCAAACAAAGTTTCTTGATTCAAATGAAAGTCAAATGCATTCAACAAAGCTAACTGAGTCAAATGAAAGTCAAACACTTTCAACAAAGCTAATTGAGTCAAATGAAAGTCAAACACATTCAAACAAAGCTTCTTGATTCAAATGAAAGTCAAATGCATTCAACAAGGCTAATTGAGTCAAACACTTTCAACAAAGCGTTTGGAATCAAATGAAAGTCAAATACATTCAATCAAAGCTTTTTAAATCATATTAAAGTCAATTGCATTCCACAATGCTAATTAAGTCAAATGAAATTCAAACACATTCAACAAAGCTAATTGAGTCAAAAGAAAGTCGAACACATTCAAATAAAGCTTTTTGAATCAAAGGAAAGTCAAATGCATTCAACAAAGCTAATTGAGTCAAATGAAAGTCAAACACTTTCAACAAAGCTAATTGAGTCTTATGAAAGTCAAACACACTTTCAAACAAAGCATTTTGATTCAAATGAATGTCAAATGCATTCAACAAAGCTAATTGAGTCAAAATGAAAGTCAAACACTTTCAACAAAGCTTTTACAATCAATTGAAAGTCAAATACATTCAAACAAAGCTTTTTGAATGAAACGAAAATCAAATGAATTCAACAAAGCTAATTGAGTCAAATGAAAGTCAAACACTTTCATCAAAGCTTTTAGAATCAAATGAAAGTAAAACACATTTAAACAAAGCTTTTTGAATCAAATGAATGTCAAATGCATTCAACAAAGCTAATTGAGTCAAATGAAAGTCAAACACATTCAACAAAGCTAATTGAGTCAAAAGAAAATCAAACACATTCAAACAAAGCTTTTTGAATCAAATGAAAGTCAAATGCATTCAACAAAGCCAATTGAGTCAAATGAAAGTTAAACACATTCAAATAAAGGTTCTAGATTCAAATGAAAGTCTAATGCATTCAACAAAGGTAATTGAGTCAAATGAAAGTCAAACACTTTCAACAAAGCAAATTGAGTCAAATGAAAGTCAAGCACATTCAAACAAAGCTTCTTGATTCAAATGAAAGTCAAATGCATTCAACAAGGCTAATTGAGTCAAACACTTTCAACAAAGCGTTTAGAATCAAATGAAAGTCAAATACATTCAATCAAAGCTTTTTAAATCAAATGAAAGTCAATTGCATTCCACAATGCTAATTAAGTCAAATGAAATTCAAACACATTCAACAAAGTTAATTGAGTCAAAAGAAAGTCGAACACATTCAAACAAAGCTTTTTGAATCAAATGAAAGTCAAATGCATTCAACAAAGCTAATTGAGTCAAATGAAACTCAAACACTTTCAACAAAGCTAATTGAGTCAAATGAAAGTCAAACACATTCAAACAAAGCTTTTTGATTCAAATGAATGTCAAATGCATTCAACAAAGCTAATTGAGTCAAATGAAAGTCAAACACTTTGAACAAAGCTTTTAGAATCAATTGAAAGTCAAATACATTCAAACAAAGCTTTTTGAATGAAACGAAAATCAAATGAATTCAACAAAGCTAATTGAGTCAAACGAAAGTCAAACTCTTTCATCAAAGCTTTTAGAATCAAATGAAAGTAAAACACATTCAAACAAAGCTTTTTGAATCAAATGAATGTCAAATGCATTCAACAAAGCTAATTGAGTCAAATGAAAGTCAAACACATTTAACAAAGCTAATTGAGTCAAAAGAAAGTCAAACACATTCAAACAAAGCTTTTTAAATGAAATGAAAGTCAAATGCATTCAACAAAGCCAATTGAGTCAAATGAAAGTCAAACACATTCAAATAAAGCTTCTTGATTCAAATGAAAGTCAAATGCATTCAACATAGGTAATTCAGTTAAATAAAAGTCAAACACTTTTAACAAAGCTAATTGAGTCAAATGAAAGTCAAACACATCAAACAAAGTTTCTTGATTCAAATGAAAGTCAAATGCATTCAACAAAGCTAACTGAGTCAAATGAAAGTCAAACACTTTCAACAAAGCTAATTGAGTCAAATGAAAGTCAAACACATTGTAACAAAGCTTTTTGATTCAAATGAAAGTCAAATGCATTCAACAAAGCTAATTGAGTCAAAAGAAAGTCAAACACTTTCAACAAAGGTTTTAGAATAAAATGAAAGTCAAACACATTCAAATAAATCTTTTTGAATTAAACGAATATCAAATGAATTCAACAAAGCTAATTGAATCAAATGAAAGTCAAACACTTTCAACAAAACTAATTGAGTCAAATGAAAGTCAAACACATTCAAACAAAGCTTTTTGATTCAAATGAAAGTCAAATGCATTCAACAAAGCTAATTGAGTCAAATGAAAGTTAAACACTTTCAACAAAGCTAATTGAGTCAATTGAAAGTCAAACACATTCAAACAAAGCTTCTTGATTCAAATGAAAGTCAAATGCATTCAACAAAGCTAATTGAGGCAAATGAAAGTCAAACACTTTCAACAAAGCTAAGTGAGTCAAATGAAAGTCAAACACATTCAAACAAAGCTTTTTGATTCAAATGAAAGTCAAATGCATTCAACAAAGCTAATTGAGTCAAATGAAAGTCAAACACTTTCCACTAAGGTATTAGAATCAAATGAAAGTCAAACACATTCAAATAAAGCTTTTTGAATCAAATGAAAATCAAATGAATTCAACAAAGCTAATTGAGTCAAATGAAAGTCAAACACTTTCATCAAAGCTTTTACAATCAAATGAAAGTCAAACACATTCAAATAAAGCTTCTTGATTAAAATGAAAGTCAATTGCATTCAACAAAGCTAATTGAGTCAAATGAAAGTCAAACACTTTCAACAAAGCTAATTGAGTCAAATGAAAGTCAAACGCATTCAAACAAAGCTTCTTGATTCAAATGAAAGTCAAATGCATTCAACGAAGCTTATTGAGTAAAATAAAAGCCAAACACTTTCAACAAAGCGTTTAGAATCAAATGAAAGTCTAATACATTCAATCAAAGCTTTTTGAATCAAATGAAAGTCAATTGCATTCCACAATGCTAATTAAGTCAAATGAAAGTCAAACACATTCAACAAACCTAATTGAGTCAAAAGAAATTCAAACACATTCAACAAAGGTTTTAGAATAAAATGAAAGTCAAACACATTCAAATAAATCTTTTTGAAACAAATGAAAATCAAATGAATTCAACAAAGCTAATTGAGTCAAATGAAAGTCAAACACTTTAAACAAAGCTAATTGAGTCAAATGAAAGTCAAACACATTCAAACAAAGCTTTTTGATTCAAATGAAAGTCAAATGCATTCAACAAAGCTAATTGAGTCAAATGAAAGTTAAACACTTTCAACAAAGCTAATTGAGTCAATTGAAAGTCAAACACATTCAAACAAAGCTTCTTGATTCAAATGAAAGTCAAATGCATTCAACAAAGCTAATTGAGGCAAATGAAAGTCAAACACTTTCAACAAAGCTAAGTGAGTCAAATGAAAGTCAAACACATTCAAACAAAGCTTTTTGATTCAAATGAAAGTCAAATGCATTCAACAAAGCTGATTGAGTCAAATGAAAGTCAAACACTTTCCACTAAGGTTTTAGAATCAAATAAAAGTCAAACACATTCAAATAAAGCTTTTTGAATCAAATGAAAATCAAATGAATTCAACAAAGCTAATTGAGTCAAATGAAAGTCAAACACTTTCATCAAAGCTTTTACAATCAAATGAAAGTCAAACACATTCAAATAAAGCTTCTTGATTCAAATGAAAGTCAATTTCATTCAACAAAGCTAATTGAGTCAAATGAAAGTCAAACACTTTCAACAAAGCTAATTGAGTCAAATGAAAGTCAAACGCATTCAAACAAAGCTTCTTGATTCAAATGAAAGTCAAATGCATTCAACGAAGCTTATTGAGTAAAATAAAAGTCAAACACTTTCAACAAAGCGTTTAGAATCAAATGAAAGTCAAATACATTCAATCAAAGCTTTTTGAATCAAATGAAAGTCAATTGCATTCCACAATGATAATTAAGTCAAATGAAAGTCAAACACATTCAACAAACCTAATTGAGTCAAAAGAAATTCAAACACATTCAAACAAAGCTTTTTAAATCAAATGGAAGTTAATTACATTCCACAATGCTAATTAAGTCAAATGAAAGTCAAACACATTCAACAAAGCTAATTGAGTCAAAAGAAAGTCGAACACATTCAAACAAAGGTTTTTGAATCAAATGAAAGTCAAATGCATTCAACAAAGCTAATTGAGTCAAATCTAAGTCAAACACTTTCAACAAAGCCAATTGAGTCAAATGAAAGTCAAACACATTCAAACAAAGCTTTTTCATTCAAGTGAAAGTCAAATGCATTCAACAAAGCTAATTGAGTAAAATGAAAGTCAAACACTTTCAACAAAGGTTTTAGAATCAAATGAAAGTCAAACACATTCAAATAAAGCTTCTTGATTCAAATGAAAGTCAAATGCATTCAACAAAGCTAATTGAGTCAAATGAAAGTCAAACACTTTCAACAAAGCTAATTGAGTCAAATGAAAGTCAAACACATTCAAACAAAGCTACTTGATTCAAATGAAAGTCAAATGCATTCAACGAAGCTTATTGAGTCAAATAAAAGTCAAACACTTTCAACAAAGCGTTTAGAATCAAATGAAAGTCAAATACATTCAATCAAAGCTTTTTGAATCAAATGAAAGTCAATTGCATTCCACAATGCTAATTATTTCAAATGAAAGTCAAACACATTTAACAAACCTAATTGAGTCAAAAGAAAGTCAAACACATTCAAACAAAGCTTTTTAAATCAAATGAAAGTCAATTGCATTCCACAATGCTAATTAAGTCAAATGAAAGTCAAACACATCCAACAAAGCTAATTGAGTGAAAAGAAAGTCGAACACATTCAAAAAAAACTTTTTGAATCAAATGAAAGTCAAATGCATTCAACAAAGCTAATTGAGTCAAATGAAAGTGTAACACTTTCAATAAAGCTAATTGAGTCAAATGAAAGTTAAACACATTCAAACAAAGCTTTTTGATACAAATGAAAGTCAAATGCATTCAACAAAGCTAATTGAGTCAAATGGAAGTTAAACACATTCAAACAAAGCTTTTTGAATCAAATGAATGTCAAATGAATTCAACAAAGCTAATTGAGTCAATTGAAAGTCAAATACTTTCATCAAAGCTTTTTGAATCAAATGAATGTCAAATGCATTCAACAAAGCTAATTAAGTCAAATGAAAGTCAAACACATTCAACAAAGCTTTCTGAATTAAAAGAAAATCAAACACATTCAAACAAAGCTTCTTGATTCAAATGAAAGTCAAATGCATTCAACAAAGGTAATTGAGTCAAATGAAAGTCAAACACTTTCAACAAAGCTAATTGAGACAAATGAAAGTCAAACACATCAAACAAAGCTTCTTGATTCAAATGAAAGTCAAATGCATTCAACAAAGCTAACTGAGTCAAATGAAAGTCAAACACTTTGAACAAAGCTAATTGAGCCAAATGAAAAGAAAACACATTCAAACAAAGCTTTTTGATTAAAATGAAAGTCAAATGCATTCAACAAAGCTAATTGAGTCAAAAGAAAGTCAAACTCTTCCAACAAAGGTTTTAGAATAAAATGAAAGTCAAACACATTCAAATAAAGCTTTATAAATCAAACGAAAATCAAATGAATTCAACAAAGCTAATTGAGTCAAATGAAAGTCAAACACTTTCATCAAAGCTTTTAGAATCAAATGAAAGTCAAACACATTCAAATAAAGCTTCTTGATTCAAATGAAAGTCAAATGCATTCAACAAAGCTAATTGAGTCAAATGAAAGTCAAATACTTTCATCAAAGCTTTTAGAATCAAATGAAAGTCAAACACATTCAAACAAAGCTTTTTGAATCAAATGAAAGTCAAATGCATTCAACAAAGCTAATTGAGTCAAATGAAAGTAAAACACTTTCAACAAAGCTAATTGAGTCAAATGAAAGTCAAACACATTCAAACAAAGCTTTTTGATTTAAATGAAAGTCAAATGCATTCAACAAATCTAATTGACTCAAATGAAAGTCAAACACGTTCAACAAAGCTTTTAGAATCAATTGAAAGTCAAATACATTCAAACAAAGCTTTTTGAATAAAACGAAAATCAAATGAATTCAACAAAGCTAATTGAGTCAAATGAAAGTCAAACACTTTCATCAAAGCTTTTAGAATCAAATGAAAGTCAAATACATTCAAACAAAGCTTTTTGAGTCAAGTGGAAGTCCATTGCATTCCACAATGATAATTGAGTCAAATGAAAGTCAAACACTTTCAACAAAGCTTTTAGAATCAATTGAAAGTCAAAGACATTCAAACAAAGCTTTTTGAATGAAACGAAAATCAAATGAATTCAACAAAGCTAATTGAGTCAAATGAAAGTCAAACACATTCAAATAAAGCTTCTTGATTCAAATGAAAGTCAAATGCATTCAACAAAGGTAATTGAGTCAAATGAAAGTCAAACACATTCAACAAAGCTAATTGAGTCAAATGAAAGTCAAACACATCAAACAAAGCTTCTTAATTCAAATGAAAGTCAAATGCATTCAACAAAGCTAACTGAGTCAAATGAAAGTCAAACACTTTCAACAAAGCTAATTGAGCCAAATGAAAGTGAAACACATTGAAACAAAGCTTTTTGATTCAAATGAAACTCAACTGCATTCAACAAAGCTAATTGAGTCAAATGAAAGTCAAACACTTTCAACAAAGGTTTTAGAATCAAATGAAAGTCAAACACATTCAAATAAAGCTTTTTGAATCAAATGAAAATCAAATGAATTCAACAAAGCTAATTGAGTCAAATGAATGTCAAACACTTTCATCAAAGCTTTTAGAATCAAATGAAAGTCAAACACATTCAAATAAAGCTTCTTGATTCAAATGAAAGTCAAATGCATTCAACAAAGCTAATTGAGTCAAATGAAAGTCAAATACTTTCAACAAAGCTAATTGAGTCAAATGAAAGTCAAACACATTCAAACAAAGCTTCTTAATTCAAATGAAAGTCAAATACATTCAATGAAGCTTATTGAGTCAAATAAAAGTGAAACACTTTCAACAAAGCGTTTAGAATCAAATGAAAGTCAAATACATTCAATCAAAGCCTTTTGAATTAAATGAAAGTCATTTGCATTCCACCATGCTTTTAAGTCAAATGAAAGTCAAACACATTCAACAAACCTATTTGAGTCAAAAGAAAGTCAAACACATTTAAACAAAGCTTTTAAAATCAAATGAAAGTCAATTGCATTCCACAAAGCTAATTGAGTCAAATGAAAGTCAAACACTTTCAACAAAGCTAATTGAGTCAAATGAAAGTCAAACACATTCAAACAAAGCTTTTTGATTCAAATGAAAGTCAAATGCATTCAACAAAGCTAATTAAGTCAAATGAAAGTCAAACAATTTCAACAAAGCTTTTAGAATCAATTGAAAGTCAAATACATTCAAACAAAGCTTTTTGAATGAAACAAAAATCAAATGAATTCAACAAAGCTAATTGAGTCAAATGAAAGTCAAACACTTTCATCAAAGCTTTTAGAATCAAATGAAAGTAAAACACATTCAAACAAAGCTTTTTGAATCAAATGAATGACAAATGCATTCAACAAGGCTAATTGAGTCAAATAAAAGTCAAACACATTCAACAAAGCTAATTGAGTCAAAAGAAAGTCAAACACATTCAAACAAAGCTTTTTGAATCAAATGAAAGTCAAATGCATTCAACAAAGCCAATTGACTCAAATGAAAGTCAAACACATTCAAATAAAGCTTCCTTATTCAAATGAAAGTCTAATGCATTTAACAAAGGTAATAGAGTCAAATGAAAGTCAAACACTTTCAAGAAAGCTAATTCAGTCAAATGAAAGTCAAACACAATCAAACAAAGCTTCTTGATTCAAATGAAAGTCAAATGCATTCAACAAGGCTAATTGAGTCAAATAAAAGTCAAACACTTTCAACAAAGCGTTTAGAATCAAATGAAATTCAAATACATTCAATCAAAGCTTTTTAAATCAAATGAAAGTCAATTGCATTCCAATATGCTAATTAACTCAAATGAAATTCAAACACATTCAACAAAGCTAATTGAGTCAAAAGAAAGTCGAACACATTCAAACAAAGCTTTTTGAATCAAATGAAAGTCAAATGCATTCAACAATGCTAATTGAGTCAAATGAAAGTCAAACACTTTCAACAAAGCTAATTGAGTCAAATGAAAGTCAAACACATTCAAACAAAGCTTTTTATTTCAAATGAAAGTCAAATGCATTCAACAAAGCTAATTGAGTCAAATGAAAGTCAAACACTTTCAACAAAGCTTTTAGAATCAATTGAAAGTCAAATACATTCAAACAAAGCTTTTTGAATGAAACAAAAATCAAATGAATTCAACAAAGCTAATTGAGTCAAATGAAAGTCAAACACTTTCATCAAAGCTTTTAGAATCAAATGAAAGTCAAATACATTCAAACAAAGCTTTTTGAGTCAAGTGGAAGTCCATTGCATTCCACAATGATAATTGTGTCAAATGAAAGTCAAACACTTTCAACAAAGCTTTTAGAATCAATTGAAAGTCAAATACATTCAAACAAAGCTTTTTGAATGAAACGAAAATCAAATGAATTCAACAAAGCTAATTGAGTCAAATGAAAGTCAAACACATTCTAATAAAGCTTCTTGATTCAAATGAAAGTCAAATGCATTCAACAAAGGTAATTGAGTCAAATGAAAGTCAAACACATTCAACAAAGCTAATTGAGTCAAATAAAAGTCAAACACATCAAACAAAGCTTCTTGATTCAAATGAAAGTCAAATGCATTCAACAAAGCTAACTGAGTCAAATGAAAGTCAAACACTTTCAACAAAGCTAATTGAGCAAAATGAAAGTCAAACACATTGAAACAAAGCTTTTTGATTCAAATGAAACTCAACTGCATTCAACAAAGCTAATTGAGTCAAATGAAAGTCAAACACTTTCAACAAAGGTTTTAGAATCAAATGAAAGTCAAACACATTCAAATAAAGCTTTTTGAATCAAATGAAAATCAAATGAATTCAACAAAGCTAATTAAGTCAAATGAATGTCAAACACTTTCATCAAAGCTTTTAGAATCAAATGAAAGTCAAACACATTCAAATAAAGCTTCTTGATTCAAATGAAAGTCAAATGCATTCAACAAAGCTAATTGAGTCAAATGAAAGTCAAATACTTTCAACAAAGCTAATTGAGTCAAACGAAAGTCAAACACATTCAAACAAAGCTTCTTAATTCAAATGAAAGTCAAATACATTCAACGAAGCTTATTGAGTCAAATAAAAGTGAAACACTTTCAACAAAGCGTTTAGAATCAAATGAAAGTCAAATACATTCAATCAAAGCTTTTTGAATCAAATGAAAGTCAATTGCATTCCACCATGCTTTTAAGTCAAATGAAAGTCAAACACATTCAACAAACCTATTTGAGTCAAAAGAAAGTCAAACACATTAAAACAAAGCTTTTTAAATCAAATGAAAGTCAATTGCATTCCACAAAACTAATTGAGTCAAATGAAAGTCAAACACTTTCAACAAAGCTAATTGAGTCAAATGAAAGTCAAACACATTCAAACAAAGCTTTTTGATTCAAATGAAAGTCAAATGCATTCAACAAAGCTAATTAAGTCAAATGAAAGTCAAACACTTTCAACAAAGCTTTTAGAATCAATTGAAAGTCAAATACATTCAAACAAAGCTTTTTGAATGAAACAAAAATCAAATGAATTCAACAAAGCTAATTGAGTCAAATAAAAGTCAAACACTTTCATCAAAGCTTTTAGAATCAAATGAAAGTCAAACACATTCAAATAAAGCTTCTTGATTCAAATGAAAGTCAAATGCATTCAACAAAGCTAATTGAGTCAAATGAAAGTCAAATACTTTCAACAAAGCTAATTGAGTCAAATGAAAGTCAAACACATTCAAACAAAGCTTCTTAATTCAAATGAAAGTCAAATACATTCAACGAAGCTTATTGAGTCAAATAAAAGTGAAACACTTTCAACAAAGCGTTTAGAATCAAATGAAAGTCAAATACATTCAATCAAAGCTTTTAGAATCAAATGAAAGTCAATTGCATTCCACCATGCTTTTAAGTCATATGAAAGTCAAACACATTCAACAAACCTATTTGAGTCAAAAGAAAGTCAAACACATTCAAACAAAGCTTTTTAAATCAAATGAAAGTCAATTGCATTCCACAAAGCTAATTGAGTCAAATGAAAGTCAAACACTTTCAACAAAGCTAATTGAGTCAAATGAAAGTCAAACACATTTAAACAAAGCTTTTTGATTCAAATGAAAGTCAAATGCATTCAACAAAGCTAATTGAGTCAAATGAAAGTCAAACACTTTCAACAAAGCTTTTAGAATCAATTGAAAGTCAAATACATTCAAACAAAGCTTTTTGAATGAAACAAAAATCAAATGAATTCAACAAAGCTAATTGAGTCAAATGAAAGTCAAACACTTTCATCAAAGCTTTTAGAATCAAATGAAAGTAAAACACATTCAAACAAAGCTTTTTGAATCAAATGAATGTCAAATGCATTCAACAAGGCTAATTGAGTCAAATAAAAGTCAAACACATTCAACAAAGCTAATTGAGTCAAAAGAAAGTCAAACACATTCAAACAAAGCTTTTTAAATCAAATGAAAGTCAAATGCATTCAACAAAGCGAATTGACTCAAATGAAAGTCAAACACATTCAAATAAAGCTTCCTTATTCAAATGAAAGTCTAATGCATTCAACAAAGGTAATTGAGTCAAATGAAAGTCAAACACTTTCAACAAAGCTAATTCAGTCAAATGAAAGTCAAACACAATCAAACAAAGCTTCTTGATTCAAATGAAAGTCAAATGCATTCAACAAGTCTAATTAAGTCAAATAAAAGTCAAACACTTTCAACAAAGCGTTTAGAATCAAATGAAAGTCAAATACATTCAATCAAAGCTTTTTAAATCAAATGAAAGTCAATTGCATTCCAATATGCTAATTAAGTCAAATGAAATTCAAACACATTCAACAAAGCTAATTGAGTCAAAAGAAAGTCGAACACATTCAAACAAAGCTTTTTGAATCAAATGGAAGTCAAATGCATTCAACAATGCTAATTGAGTCAAATGAAAGTCAAACACTTTCAACAAAGCTAATTGAGTCAAATGAAAGTCAAACACATTCAAACAAAGCTTCTTAATTCAAATGAAAGTCAAATACATTCAACGAAGCTTATTGAGTCAAATAAAAGTGAAACACTTTCAACAAAGCGTTTAGAATCAAATGAAAGTCAAATACATTCAATCAAAGCTTTTTGAATCAAATGAAAGTCAATTGCATTCCACCATGCTTTTAAGTCAAATGAAAGTCAAACACATTCAACAAACCTATTTGAGTCAAAAGAAAGTCAAACACATTCAAACAAAGCTTTTTAAATCAAATGAAAGTCAATTGCATTCCACAAAGCTAATTGAGTCAAATGAAAGTCAAACACTTTCAACAAAGCTAATTGAGTCAAATGAAAGTCAAACACATTCAAACAAAGCTTTTTGATTCAAATGAAAGTCAAATGCATTCAACAAAGCTAATTGAGTCAAATGAAAGTCAAACACTTTCAACAAAGCTTTTAGAATCAATTGAAAGTCAAATACATTCAAACAAAGCTTTTTGAATGAAACAAAAATCAAATGAATTCAACAAAGCTAATTGAGTCAAATGAAAGTCAAACACTTTCATCAAAGCTTTTAGAATCAAATGAAAGTAAAACACATTCAAACAAAGCTTTTTGAATCAAATGAATGTCAAATGCATTCAACAAGGCTAATTGAGTCAAATAAAAGTCAAACACATTCAACAAAGCTAATTGAGTCAAAAGAAAGTCAAACACATTCAAACAAAGCTTTTTGAATCAAATGAAAGTCAAATGCATTCAACAAAGCCAATTGACTCAAATGAAAGTCAAACACATTCAAATAAAGCTTCCTTATTCAAATGAAAGTCTAATGCATTCAACAAAGGTAATTGAGTCAAATGAAAGTCAAACACTTTCAACAAAGCTAATTCAGTCAAATGAAAGTCAAACACAATCAAACAAAGCTTCTTGATTCAAATGAAAGTCAAATGCATTCAACAAGGCTAATTGAGTCAAATAAAAGTCAAACACTTTCAACAAAGCGTTTAGAATCAAATGAAAGTCAAATACATTCAATCAAAGCTTTTTAAGTCAAATGAAAGTCAATTGCATTCCAATATGCTAATTAAGTCAAATGAAATTCAAACACATTCAACAAAGCTAATTGAGTCAAAAGAAAGTCGAACACATTCAAACAAAGCTTTTTGAATCAAATGAAAGTCAAATGCATTCAACAATGCTAATTGAGTCAAATGAAAGTCAAACACTTTCAACAAAGCTAATTGAGTCAAATGAAAGTCAAACACATTCAAACAAAGCTTCTTAATTCAAATGAAAGTCAAATACATTCAACGAAGCTTATTGAGTCAAATAAAAGTGAAACACTTTCAACAAAGCGTTTAGAATCAAATGAAAGTCAAATACATTCAATCAAAGCTTTTTGAATCAAATGAAAGTCAATTGCATTCCACCATGCTTTTAAGTCAAATAAAAGTCAAACACATTCAACAAACCTATTTGAGTCAAAAGAAAGTCAAACACATTCAAACAAAGCTTTTTAAATCAAATGAAAGTCAATTGCATTCCACAAAGCTAATTGAGTCAAATGAAAGTCAAACACTTTCAACAAAGCTAATTGAGTCAAATGAAAGTCAAACACATTCAAACAAAGCTTTTTGATTCAAATGAAAGTCAAATGCATTCAACAAAGCTAATTGAGTCAAATGAAAGTCAAACACTTTCAACAAAGCTTTTAGAATCAATTGAAAGTCAAATACATTCAAACAAAGCTTTTTGAATGAAACAAAAATCAAATGAATTCAACAAAGCTAATTGAGTCAAATGAAAGTCAAACACTTTCATCAAAGCTTTTAGAATCAAATGAAAGTAAAACACATTCAAACAAAGCTTTTTGAATCAAATGAATGTCAAATGCATTCAACAAGGCTAATTGAGTCAAATAAAAGTCAAACACATTCAACAAAGCTAATTGAGTCAAAAGAAAGTCAAACACATTCAAACAAAGCTTTTTGAATCAAATGAAAGTCAAATGCATTCAACAAAGCCAATTGACTCAAATGAAAGTCAAACACATTCAAATAAAGCTTCCTTATTCAAATGAAAGTCTAATGCATTCAACAAAGGTAATTGAGTCAAATGAAAGTCAAACACTTTCAACAAAGCTAATTCAGTCAAATGAAAGTCAAACACAATCAAACAAAGCTTCTTGATTCAAATGAAAGTCAAATGCATTCAACAAGGCTAATTGAGTCAAATAAAAGTCAAACACTTTCAACAAAGCGTTTAGAATCAAATGAAAGTCAAATACATTCAATCAAAGCTTTTTAAATCAAATGAAAGTCAATTGCATTCCAATATGCTAATTAAGTCAAATGAAATTCAAACACATTCAACAAAGCTAATTGAGTCAAAAGAAAGTCGAACACATTCAAACAAAGCTTTTTGAATCAAATGAAAGTCAAATGCATTCAACAATGCTAATTGAGTCAAATGAAAGTCAAACACTTTCAACAAAGCTAATTGAGTCAAATGAAAGTCAAACACATTCAAACAAAGCTTTTTGATTCAAATGAAAGTCAAATGCATTCAACAAAGCTAATTGAGTCAAATGAAAGTCAAACACTTTCAACAAATCTTTTAGAATCAATTGAAAGTCAAATAGATTCAAACAAAGCTTTTTGAATGAAACGAAAATCAAATGAATTCAACAAAGCTAATTGAGTCAAATGAAAGTCAAACACTTTCATCAAAGCTTTTAGAATCAAATGAAAGTAAAACACATTCAAACAAAGCTTTTTGAATCAAATGAATGTCAAATGCATTCAACAAAGCTAATTGAATCAAATGAAAGTCAAACACATTCAACAAAGCTAATTGAGTCAAAAGAAAGTCAAACACATTCAAACAAAGCTTTTTGAATCAAATGAAAGTCAAATGCATTCAACAAAGCCAATTGAGTCAAATGAAAGTCAAACACATTCAAATAAAGCTTCTTGATTCAAATGAAAGTCTAATGCATTCAACAAAGGTAATTGGCTCAAATGAAAGTCAAACACTTTCAACAAAGCTAATTGAGTCAAATGAAAGTCAAACACATTCAAACAAAGCTTCTTGATTCAAGTGAAAGTCAAATGCATTCAACAAGGCTAATTGAGTCAAACACTTTCAACAAAGCGTTTAGAATCAAATGAAAGTCAAATACATTCAATCAAAGCTTTTTAAATCAAATGAAAGTCAATTGCATTCCACAATGCTAATTAAGTCAAATGAAAGTCAAACACATTCAACAAAGCTAATTGAGTCAAAAGAAAGTCGAACACATTCAAACAAAGCTTTTTGAATCAAATGAAAGTCAAATGCATTCAACAAAGCTAATTGAGTCAAATGAAAGTAAAACACTTTCAACAAAGCTAATTGAGTCAAATGAAAGTCAAACACATTCAAACAAAGCTTTTTGATTCAAATGAAAGTTAAATGCATTCAACAAAGCTAATTAAGTCAAATGAAAGTCAAACACGTTCAACAAAGCTTTTAGAATCAATTGAAAGTCAAATACATTCAAACAAAGCTTTTTAAATGAAACGAAAATCAAATGAATTCAACAAAGCTAATTGAGTCAAATGAAAGTCAAACACTTTCATCAAAGCTTTTAGAATCAAATGAAAGTAAAACACATTCAAACAAATCTTTTTGAATCAAATGAATGTCAAATGCATTCAACAAAGCTAATTGGGTCAAATGAAAGTCAAACACATTCAACAAAGCTAATTGAGTCAAAAGAATGTCAAACACATTCAAACAAAGCTTTTTGAATCAAATGAAAGTCAAATGCATTCAACAAAGCCAATTGAGTCAAATGAAAGTCAAACACATTCAAATAAAGCTTCTTGATTCAAATGAAAGTCAAATGCATTCAACAAAGGTAATTGAGTCAAATGAAAGTCAAACACTTTCAACAAAGCTAATTGAGTCAAATGAAAGTCAAACACATCAAACAAAGCTTCTGGATTAAAATGAAAGTCAAATGCATTCAACAAAGCTAACTGAGTCAAATGAAAGTCGAACACTTTCAACAAAGCTAATTGAGTCAAATGAAAGTCAAACACATTGTGTTTGGGGATTTTTTACCCTAGACATGTGGACCAATTAGGAAACGCCACGTGTCCCAAGGTGTCATGTCATCCTAGACCAACCCTCAGTTGACACGTGGCGACTCCAGATACCCTTAAAGGAATTGCGGCCTTCAAGGCCCAATTCCCGAGAAATTCGCCTTTTGGCGGCGCAGCCCACCAATCCTAGGTTAAATGACCTAGGATAGGGCACCTTTCCCAAGGACCCTATAAATAGGGAGATATTCCCCCAAAATGGGGGACATTCAGAAATTTACCCAACATTTATTACATCCTACTTTCTCTCTCATCAGAGAACACCTGAGCTTGGAATCCAAGCAGATCCTGACCTTAAATTCCGCATTTATTACTCTCCTTCAAGTTACTAACTTGAGCGTTGGAGGCGGAGCACCACCCCAACCGGTGTCTCCGTTGTTTTTGCAGGTACAGAAGCCTTCAGGACCAATCTTCGAGCTGTAACTCTCCCAAGGGACAAAAACACCCAAAACATTTGGCGCCGTCTGTGGGGAGAGTACCTCAAGATGGTTCAAAATTCTGTACCAAATCTCAATTCAATCTCTCTACATCCGGGTACTCAGACGGGTACCCCGGAAGACTTGCAACCGGTTATTCAGCCGGTAGGATTCGAAATCCCTCGGCCTCCGCCTCAGCCTCAGCCAGAAGTATTCACTGAGGAGGAGGATGAGGAAGAAGACAATGATGTTGAGACTTACATCTCTAAGGATGGTTCTCTCATCTCAAAATCCATCCGTTCCAGGGATCAGCTGGAACGAAATCTGGATCAGGCGGGCCCTAGTAGCCGGCCACCTGGGAGGTCAGACGGGGAAACCCGGAAGGCCAGAGGAGAAGCCCCAGTCACCCGGAATGAGCTCATGAAGTTCCAAGAGTCAGCCGGCTAAGAAGACTCCCGCTAGTGGGAAGAAGAAGAAGCCAGTCAAGGACAGGCAGCCAACTCCTCATCCAAAGGAGAAGGCAGCCGCAAAACTTGACTAGACCAAGATCTTGATGCCCCGGCGACCTCAGCCGGATGGTAAGAAGGCCTCTACCTTTGATGCCCGGGAGGTCATCAATCGTAGGAGGCAGGAGCAGTCTGAGTCAGCTTCTACTTCAAGCTTTCCAGACAGCTTCAAGCAAGCATCTGCAAGGAACTCACTCTCCTTGCATGAGAGTCGGACAGGCGGTAAATCCGTCAACACCGAACCTCAGCTAATGATAGGGTCTATGCCATACGCACCCCAGGCGCAGTATGGGCAATATGGCCTCCAATTCATGCAGCCACCCCCATTCGGAGGTCAGGCGGCATATCCCAGTGCTCAGCCACTAGACTGGCAACTCCGGCTGATGAGGTTAGGCGAACAGCCGTCTGCCTTTGCAGCCAATATAACCGAGGCGGCCTAGCCGGCCAAGGTTAAGAATATCTTGGTTGGTGCTTATGATGGCACCACCAACCCTGAAGATCATCTGATGGCATATACCAACCTGATGTGTTTACAAGGTTGGGATGATGCTACCTGGTGCCGTTGTTTTCCGGCCACATTGAAGGGCATTGCCCAACAATGGTTTGGCAACTTGCCAGCCGGGTCTATTGACTCCTTCAAGAAGCTTGCCTTCTTGTTTGCCACCAACTTCTCAATGAACATCCCTGCTAAGAAGACAAGTTTAGACTTGAGCACTATTAAGCAGGGGGAGAGGGAAGGGCTACGCTCATATGTCAGGCGGTTCAACCTGGTTAGAATTCAAATCCAGGGGCTGTCTGATGAGGTAGCATTTACAGACTTTTTCAAGGGTCTGAGAGACGGGTCGGCTTTTAAGTTTGACCTTGTCAGAAAAGGGGCCTTTACATTACAGGCGGCCTTGAGGGAGGCGGAAAGCTATATACAAGCAACCGACCTCTGCACGCCTGGTAACCAGTTGGACTCCAAGAAGTCTGACAAACAAAAAGAGAGCCGGTCTGCTCAGCCGGCAAAGAAAAAAGAAGAGAGCAAGAAAAGAAAAGAAGTCTGGGCGGTCAGCGACTCTGAGCAGCCGTCTCAGAAAAAGAAAAAAGAGTTTAAACCGTACGTTCCCAGGTACGAGTTTAACAAGGATTGTAACTCCATCCTCATGGAGGTAAGGGACCGGCTGTCCAATGAGAAGCCGAATCCTATGAAGAGTTCCGTTCAATCCCGGAACAAGGGCAAATATTGTCAATTCCATGAGGAAATTGGCCATGACACCAACGACTGCTTCAGTTTACAGCGGACGTTGGACCGTCTGGCTGACAAAGGGCTTCTGAAGTCCTATATTTCCAAGTCCCTAGCCGGGGCAAAGAAGAAGAACAAGGGTCAGTCCTCTAAGGCTGCCTCTCAGCCGGCAAGTAGTTCGGAAACAGACAAGGATCCGGTCTACACCATTGCAGGCGGGTTCTCTTGTGATGGCCCTACCATCCGGGGCACTAAAAGCCATCTTTGAAAGATGGATAAGGATGCTGAGGAGCAGGCGTCTGCCAGCTCCACCTTTCCGGATGTCCTCATTACTGAGAAGGACAGGGGCAGCGTTCGCCGCCCGCATGATGATCCGGTTGTCATTGAATGCAAAGTTGCCAACCAGCTGGTTGGGCGTATCCTTATTGACACCGGCAGCTCGTCAGACATCATCAGTCTCCGGTGCTTACAGAAGCTGAAATACAACTCCAGCAGTATGCATTCGGTCACCCACCCTCTGGTTGGTTTTGGGGGTGAGATGGTCTATCCAGCTGGCAGAATTGACTTACCCATCCGGCTGGGAGAGAAAGGCCAAGGACGACACCTGGTCGTCAGGTTCTTGGTCGTTGAGGAGTTGACAGCCTATAACATCATTCTTGGAAGACCAACCCTCAACGAGGCCAAGGCTGTAATCATCCCGTCTCTCATGCTCATCAAGTATGAGAAGGATGACGGTTCTGTTGGTTCCCTGAATGGGGATCAGAAGACGGCTAGGGAATGCTATCTCTCAGCCGTCAAGGACACCGTGGCCGCAGACGGCCAAGGGAAGGAACCAATAGATCTTGACTATGTCAAGGATGCTTCCTCACCCCCACCAGCAGCCGGTAAAAAGAGAAAAGCTGAAGAGCTGGTGGTGGTGAAGAAGGAAAAGAAATAGCAATCACTGACCGGTGAACGGTCAAAGGAGCTCCGTCCCCAACCGGCTGGTGAAAGTATTGATCTTGTTTTGGATGACAGCCGTCCAGAACGAACTGTTAAGGTTGGGACGGCTGCTAATGTTGTTCTAGGTGCAGACTTGCACCTTCTGTTGAAAGAATTCAAAGATGTGTTTGCCTTTGAAGTGGAAGAGATGCCAGGCATTAGCCCGGATCTCGCTGTCCACAAACTCGTCGTGGATCCAAAAGTGAAGCCCATCCGGCAAAAGAAAAGGAACCACGGTGAAGAAAGAAGTCAGGCGGCAGCTGCCGAAGTAAAAAAGCTGTTAGATGCCAGGTTCATTCGGCCTTGTAATTTCCCCGACTGGGTGGCAAACGTTGTTCTTGTAAAGAAGCCGAATGGAACCTGGCGGATGTGTGTAGATTACACGGATCTCAACAAGGCATGTCCAAAGGATAGTTACCCACTGCCAAAAATTGACAGTCTGGTTGATTCAACAGCCGGCCATGCCTTGATGAGTTTCATGGATGCCTATTCCGGCTTCCATCAGATACCTCTGTGGAAAAAAGATCAAGAAAAGACGGCCTTCGTCACTGATCAGGGGTTATTCTGTTACACTGTGATGCCGTTTGGCTTGAAAAATGCACCGGCTACATTCCAACGGATGATTAATACAGTCTTCATTAATCAAATTGGGAGGAATGTAGAGGCGTATATTGATGACATGATAGTCAAATCCAAGCAGCAGACGGATCACCTTGCTGATCTCCGAGAAACCTTCACCACACTCAGGCGGCATAAGGTTATGTTAAATCCTAAGAAATGCGTCTTTGGTGTTGAGTCTGGGAAGTTTCTCGGATTCCTGATTGATCAAAGGGGGATAGAGGCTAACCCTGAGAAGATACAGGCGGTGATTGACATGAAGTCACCCCGCACTGTCAAAGAGGTTCAGAGACTTACCGGTTGCCTGGCCGCCTTGGGGAGGTTCCTCAGCCGGTCAGGTGACAAATGCCTTTATTTCTTCCAAGCAATCAGGAAGAAGACTAGATTTGAATGGGGGGATGATGCTGAGGCGGCATTTCAGAAATTGAAAGAACACTTGCACTCTTTGCCAAGACTTGTTAGTCCTTTGCCAAGAGAGAAGTTATACATGTACCTAGCCGTCTCAGACCATGCTCTCAGTGTCGTTCTCCTTGCTGAACGAGACGGTACGCAGCTCCCGGTATATTTCATTAGTCATGTGCTGAAGAATGCTGAGCTCCGGTACCCCATGGTGGAAAAATTCGGCCTTGCTCTATACATGGCCTTCAAAAAGTTGAAGCCATACTTCTTGGCCCATCCGGTAGTAATCTACACCGACCAGCCCCTCAAGCGGCCAATGTCCACCCTGGAGTCATCCGGTAGAATGCTTAAATGGGCTATTGAAATGCAAAGTCTGGAAATGTCTTTCGAACCAAGGAAAGCAGTGAAAGGTCAGGCGTTTGCCGACTTCATTGTTGAAATGACTCGTCCGGCTCCTTCGGATAATACTGATCAGGTTTGGAAGGTGTATGTAGACGGGAGCTCCACAAAGAATGGCTGTGGTGCAGGGATAGTTTGTGAATCTCCGGAAGGGGATAGATATGAGTATGCACTGCGGTTCAAGTTCCAGGCATCAAATAACGAGGCGGAGTACAAAGCCCTGCTAGCCGGTATCCGCATGTGTAAGGCAGCAGGGGCAACAAAGATTGACGCCTACTCTGATTCTCAGTTGGTTGTTAGCCAGTATGAGGGCTCTTATGAAGCGACCCATCCGGCAATGATCAAATATTTGCAGGCTGTCAAAAATGAGGCTGGGACACTTGAGGAGTTCAAGTTGAATCAAGTGCCCCGGTCAGATAACCACCCGGCGGATGCACTGTCAAAATTGGCCTCATCCGCCTGCCATGATACGCCTCGGTCAGTCTTTTGGGAAGTTCTTGAAAAACGAAGTATTTATGAAGAGCCCATTGGAATTCTGGACCGAAGTTCTACTTGGATGGACGGCATCCGAGCGTATCTTGCAGACGGCACGCTCCCTGATACACCTCAGGAAGCAGCCGTCATGAAAAAGAGGGCAGCAAACTTCGAGTTAAGAAACGGAGAACTCTTCAAGGCTGGTTTTCTCAAGCCCTTGTTGAAATGTGTCACCCCAGAAAAGGGAAGAGAAGTACTCGAAGAGCTGCATGCGGGATTCTGCGCCTCCCATGTAGGCGGCAAATCCCTAGCCGTCAGAGCCAGGCGGCACTATTTTTGGCCTACCCTAGAGGCAGATGCCAAGGAATTTGTGAAGAAATGTGATAAATGCCAAAGGTTTGGCAAGCTAATACATCGCCCGGCTACTGATCTGACGGCAATCCACAGCCCAGTCCCGTTTGCTAAATGGGGGATGGACATATTGGGTCCGTATACGCCTGCTCCAGGCGGAAAGCGCTACATTTTGGTGGCTGTGGATTACTTCACCAAATGGGTGGAGGCGGAGGCAGTTAAAAACATCAAGACAAAGGATGTCATCTCCTTCATATGGAAGAATATCATCACCCGGTTTGGGGTACCTATGTCTATGGTGTTTGATAATGGCCCCCAATTTGAAACGCCTCAGATTAAGACTTGGTTAGGAGATCAGGGCGTTTCAAGCTATTTTGCCTCAGTCGGTCGTCCTCAAGCAAATGGCCAGGTTGAAGCATTCAACAAACTCATCTCAGACGGAATTAAAAAGAAAATTGAAAGAGCCGGTGGACTGTGGGCTGAAGAGTTAATTCATGTGTTATGGGCCATCCGGACAACTGCCAAAGGGTCAACCGGGGAAACCCCGTTTCTCATGGTATACGGGGCTGAAGCCGTTTTACCCATTGAACACTATGAGCCTACGCTCAGAGTGATGCTCTATGATGAAGAGGCAAATTGGGAGGCCATGCGGCTGGCATTGGACTCCCTCCCGGAACGTAGGGGCAATGCTGCCCTACGACATGAGATATACCATCTGAGAATGACGAGAGCCTACAACAAAAGAGTGCACAAACGCCCTTTGAAAGTGGACGATTTTGTGTTACGGAAAATGGAGGCAACCGGTAGGGCCAATGAATTCGGAAAGCTAACTCCCAACTGGGAAGGCCCCTACCGGATCTATGAAGAAGTTAGGGATGGCACATACCGCCTGGAAACTCCAGACGGTAGACGCCTGCCTAGAACTTGGAATGTAGACAACCTGAAAAAGTACTACTTCTGAGTATTGTAAATTTTTTGTAACAAAAAGTATTAATGAGAAATGCTTTTGTTTCATTTATTGTCTTTTAATTTTCCGTCTGGGTTTACCCATACTACTGTTTGTAATGAATAAATAACCTGAGGCCAATGGCCAGATAAAAACTAAGTTTTATACTTAGTGTATGATAACAAAAGTCCATAGTGACAAGAGGCTAACAGCCGGATCCTAAAGCTAAGCACAAAACCGTTTAGCAGCTACCCAACCGGTCTAGAGACTAGACCTGAGGCCAGGAGCCAGATGGTTGTCTAATTTCTCAAATTCGTATCCCAATGCGGCTATAGGCGTCCGGCGACACCCCTCCGGGTGCAATCGTCGCAGAGAACAGCCCCCATGCCTGTTCTATAAGCTCATACAGGCGGCGACAATTGAGTGGCTTGAATAGCCAACTCATAGCCACTTGTGCCTATTATTTCTCTCAAGTAACCTTTAATCAGAATTTTCCGGCTAAAATTATCAGCCGGAGAAACATTGAATGTTTTTTACTTAGAGAAATTTTTTCCAAGTTGTGTATTTCAGGGGCAAACCCCTATTTTACATAAACAGCTACAAAGTGTACCCAAATGGTTTGACACCGACTGGGGCAGAGGCTGCGTGCCTATTATTTGGCCGGCTGTGCGCTTGGTTCGGGGCAGTCTATTAAGATTGGTTGCCTTGATTTGAACCAGCCGCACAACCGTCCAGGGGCAAGGATAGCCGGAAAAGTGTTTGCCGCATGCTTTTTATAAGTTAGGCAAATTCATAAGTATATGTTGAGCATATATGAAAAATTGAAAAACAAAACTGAAAATTATGCAAGTATAAGAAAACCGACTGGGTCGGTGTACTTCATAAAATAAAATGGCTCTAAGGCCAAAAATAATTGTTAACCGGATACACATCCGGAGTACATGGATACAAAAATAAAAAAATTACAGATTTACTCTGCGCACAGGCCGGAAAAGCAAAGATGGCATACTGCCGCAGAAGAGAAGAGGGAGCTACGCTGCTGGCTCATCCGGCTGGGCTCCTGAAGGACCATCATCTGGAATCTCAACCGCTTCCGGCTGATCTTCCTTGTTTGCTATTTTGATGATCTCGTCTAGGTCCGGCTCCTCAGTATCGGAGACCTCAAACCCACTCTCCAATGCCCAATCCTTGAAGCTAGCCGGTGCAGGATCCTGATGAACCTTGGCATCATACACCTCAGTGGCGTAGTTATACCTCAGCTTGTAGACTTCAAAGTCTACTTCAGGATAGAGAAGCCCCCATGCAAAACGCAGGCGGATCTCATTGTCCCGCTCATTCTCTTTAATGAGCCGGGCCTGCTCCGCCTGGAGCTCTGCAGCATGCTTGCCCTTTAGAGTGGCAAGTTCCCCAACCAGCCGATACTTGTCAGCTCTAAGGGAGACGTTCTCCTGATCGGCTCCCTCTAACGCCTTGAGGTCCGAGCCGGCGGTTTTCAGTTGCGCCTCCAATTCTTGAATCTTGGCGTTTGCCTCGTCATTGGCAGTCGTCAAGGTCCTCACCAGCTCCTCCTGTTTCAACTCAAGAACTTTAATCTCAACATCAAAGTTTATATAGGCATATTCAGCAGAGTTGAGATTAGCTTGAGCCCTTCTTTTAGCATCAGTTACCTCTTCTTGTTTCTTCCGGAAGGGCAACCGGAGTCCATCCACCCGGACCATAACCTGAGCAAGGTCATCCGGGAAACCAAATACTTAGCAAATTTTCAAGAAATAAAAGAGAAATTGAAAAATAAGGAAATGAAAAAAGTTCCGGCTCCACTTACCTCCGCCAGCTGCCCCAGGATATGGTCGAAATCGACCTCGTGGCGGTTGGGTATGGAGTTCTTCTCTGTCTGGGTGAGAGTCCTCACCATCCGTTTACCAAACCCAGCCAGGTCTGGGGCAGAAGAAGGGGCAGAAGTAGCATCTGCAGCATAAGAAGGACTTGGTGAGAGACTGGCAGCATATTTGGCATTCATTCTCTGCCGGCTACTCACAGAACCCCCGGAAGGGTCAGTCATAGTCTTGACGCGCATAAAGTCAAGCGGCCAAGGAATTTGTATCTTACCTTTGGAGCCCTCTTTTGCCGGCTCCTCTCCAGCGGCTGCAGCACCACCTGCAGCCTTGGGTGGCTCGCCACCCTTCGATGCTTCACGAGCATCCGGCTTTTCCTTCGTCTTCTCTGAGTTTTCACTCAGAGTAGCCATTGCTTCGGGGCCTTTTCCCCCGGTTGTTGGAAAACCTCTGGCATTAACGCCAGAGGACGTTGAAGTAGTTTTCCTGCCGGACTTAGGAGCCGGCTTCTGGAGGTTGTCCTCCCCGGGCCTTTTCAGGACCTTGGTTACGGACCGAGGAAGAATGCCGGATGAGGTCTGCAAATACAATGAAAATGTCACTCATCCGGTGTAAAAAAAAAAAATAATACAAGTAAGGAGGGAAAATCTTACCCCTCCCTTCTTGACCTCTTTGGCCTCAATATTGGCCTTCTTGGCCAAGATGTTCTCTTTGCGGAGAAGAGCCGCAGATTTC
This sequence comes from Chenopodium formosanum, assembly GCA_024500155.1. NCBI lineage: Eukaryota > Viridiplantae > Streptophyta > Magnoliopsida > Caryophyllales > Amaranthaceae > Chenopodium > Chenopodium formosanum. Next base: position 24,287,775 of record CM044861.1, read on the forward strand.
TGAGGGGTCTTAGCCGGATCGACCATCCTCCTTGCTTCCTCTGCACATAAAACATCAAGTGTTAGAACCAAAACAAGTTCAAAAGCATAAAAATAAAAAGCAGACGGAAGAAAAGCCGGTTGAGTGAGATTAGCTACCCTTGGGAAACATTGTGCTCAGCCCGCAGGCAGACAAGAATCTCTCGTCCTTACAGAAATCCGGATGGGGGATCCAATTTTTGGGAACCACTATCTGAGACCCATCCCCCAAGGGCTCAGTGGTTGTCTTGAAGAATTCCGGCTCTATAATTTGCTCCCGGGCATTGGAAGTAAGAGCCGGGCGAACTGCCTTTTGGCCTATCAATGCCGGCTCCTTATTGTAGCGCTGGAGGATCCTATTCATCCTTAAACTTGGAGAAGAGACCAAGTACCATTTATCCTTCCAGCCGCCCCACTTGGACACTTTGTCCAAGGACATCAGATATTCCGGGAGCGTGGAAATCGTGTACCACGCTCCAAATCCGCCTGGGGCACTTTTGAGATAGTGCATATGGGCGAAGGCGGTAAAGCTTGGCTCTATATCCTGGAGCTCGCAGGCGGCAATATAACTTAGGATATTGACCCAAGAGTTAGGCGTCAGCTGCCACACTCCCAGGTCATATCCCTTCAGAATTTTCCGGATGCCGCGGTGGAGGGGGAAGCGAAGGCCGGCTTCAATTACCGCCTCGTAGCAGACAAAGTAGTTATCTGCATTTTCAATGTCATCCCCACAGGCCAGAACAGCATTAGCCGGTGGGACAATGATGTCCCAATCCTCCCCAAACGGGTGCTGCTCTTTGAATGCCTCGAAGCCACTTTCGAGGAGAGCTATGTCCCCTGGCTTCATCCGGGTTTTGGTGGGATCCGGGTTTACGTTCTTCTTTACCGTCTGGCGATAAGCCTAGGCAAGATCCTCTTCTTCCTCGCCGGATCCCTCTTGTACTTCAGCTGCTTCATCAGCTGAGTTATTCTGCTCAGGGGAGGAGGCGGTATCCTCACCGTCTCCCCCAGAATTGCTGCTACTGCTGGAGGTAGACGGGGTGTCCTCAGCTGAGGTGCTTTGCTCAGCCGCCTCGTAGTCCTCCCCTCTAACTACCTCACTTGCGGGCACTTCCCTAGTGCGCCGCCTCCTTGGCTTGGTAGCCATTTGTTTTGTTCTAGCCATTGTGTCCTGCACAGACACAGAGAGGGAAGAAGCCGGAGATGAGCAAAGCACTCCAGAAACTCCAGACAAGGCACCCCCGGTTCTAGACTCAGCCGATCCCGGTGACCGGCTGAGTGTCCTAGGCAGTGCCGTGTGTGCAAATGGAGAATTCATCTTATTTATGTTTAAGTTTTTGAAAATTAATGTATACAGCCGGAATTCGATGTATACAAGCTCAAGAAAAGAAAAAAGAAAAAGAAAAATGGAAAACTTAAAACCTTACTTTGAGTTCTGAAAAGAAAATCTGGAAAGCAACCGGTGACCGGGTGACTTCGAAAGAGCACACGGAAATCTGGAACTTGCTTGAACGCAACCGGGATCAGAGCACCTCTCTCTAAAAACTCTCTTTTATCTCTCTAAAAAGTCAAAATGTGAAAGTGAAGAAGAGAGAGGAGGGGGGGTAAAACCCTATTTATAGGGGGTGAAACGGCGTCATGGCCGTCAAAAAACCTCCGTTTTTACTGTTCACCCCTCGTTGGGTGACGCGTGTCACAGGTCCCACGTGGCCTGCCACGTGGCACCTGTGAGGGGCAAAATGTTTGGGGATTTTTTACCCTAGACATGTGGACCAATGAGGAAACGCCACGTGTCCCAAGGTGTCATTTCATCCTAGACCAACCCTTAGTTGACACGTGGCGACTCCAGATACCCTTAAAGGAATTGCGGCCTTCAAGGCCCAATTCCCGAGAAATTCGCCTTTTGGCGGCGCAGCCCACCAATCCTAGGTTAAATGACCTAGGATAGGGCACCTTTCCCAAGGACCCTATAAATAGGGAGATATTCCCCCAAAATGGGGGACATTCAGAAATTTACCCAACATTAATTACATCCTACTTTCTCTCTCATCAGAGAACACCTGAGCTTGGAATCCAAGCAGATCCCCACCTTAAATTCCGCATTTATTACTCTCCTTCAAGTTACTAACTTGAGCGTTGGAGGCGGAGCACCACCCCAACCGGTGTCTCCGTTGTTTTTGCAGGTACAGAAGCCTTTAGGACCAATCTTCGAGCTGTAACTCTCCCAAGGGACAAAAACACCCAAAACACATTGAAACAAAGCTTTTTGATTCAAATGAAAGTCAAATGCATTCAACAAAGCTAATTGAGTCAAAAGAAAGTCAAACACTTTCAACAAAGGTTTTAGAATAAAATGAAAGTCAAACACATTCAAATAAAGCTTTTTGAATCAAACGAAAATCAAATGAAATCAACAAAGCTAATTGAGTCAAATGAAAGTCAAACACTTTTATCAAAGCTTTTAGAATCAAATGAAAGTCAAACACATTCAAATAAAGCTTCTTGATTCAAATGAAAGTCAAATGCATTCAACAAAGCTAATTGAGTCAAATGAAAGTCAAACACTTTCAACAAAACTAATTACGTCAAATGAAAGTCAAACACATTCAACCAAAGCTTATTGATTCAAATGAAAGTCAAATGCATTCAACAAAGCTAATTGAGTCAAATGAAAGTCAAACACTTTCAACAAAGCTAATTGAGTCAATTGAAAGTCAAACACATTCAAACAAAGCTTCTCGATTCAAATGAAAGTCAAATGCATTCAACAAAGCTAATTGAGTCAAATGAAAGTCAATCACTTTCAACAAAGCTAATTGAGTCAAATTAAAGTCAAACACATTCAAACAAAGCTTTTTGATTCAAATGAAAGTCAAATGCATTCAACAAAGCTAATTGAGTCAAATGAAAGTCAAACACTTTCAACAAAGCTTTTAGAATCAATTGAAAGTCAAATACATTCAAACAAAGCTTTTTGAATCAAATGAAAATCAAATTAATTCAACACAGCTAATAGAGTCAAATGAAAGTCAAACACATTCAAACAAAGCTTTTTGAATCAAATGAATGTCAAATGCATTCAACAAAGCTAATTGAGTCAAATGAAAGTCAAACACTTTTATCAAAGCTTTTAGAATCAAATGAAAGTAAAACACATTCAAACAAAGCTTTTTGAATCAATTGAATGTCAAATGCATTCAACAAAGCTAATTGAGTCAAATGAAAGTCTAACACATTCAACAAAGCTTTTTGAATCGAAAGAAAGTCAAACACATTCAAACAAAGCTTTTTGAATCAAATGAAAGTCAAATGCATTCAACAAAGCCAATTGAGTCAAATGAAAGTCAAACACATTCAAATAAAGCTTCTTGATTCAAATGAAAGTCAAATGCATTCAACAAAGGTAATTGAGTCAAATGAAAGTCATACACTTTCAACAAAGCTAATTGAGTCAAATGAAAGTCAAACACATCAAACAAAGTTTCTTGATTCAAATGAAAGTCAAATGCATTCAACAAAGCTTACTGAGTCAAATGAAAGTCAAACACTTTCAACAAAGCTCATTGAGCCAAATGATAGTCAAACACATTGAAACAAAGCTTTTTGATTCAAATGAAAGTCAAATGCATTCAACAAAGCTAATTGAGTCAAATGAAAGTCAAACACTTTCAACAAAGGTTTTAGAATCAAATGAAAGTCAAACACATTCAAATATAGCTTTTTAAATCAAATGAAAATCAAATGAATTCAACAAACCTAATTGAGTCAAATGAAAGTCAAACACTTTCAACAAAGCTAATTGAGTCAAATGAAAGTCAAACACATTCAAACAAAGCTTTTTGATTCAAATGAAAGTCAAATGCATTCAACAAAGCTAATTGAGTCAAATGAAAGTCAAACACTTTCAACAAAGCTAATTGAGTCAAATGAAAGTCAAACACATTCAAACAAAGCTTCTTGATTCAAATGAAAGTCAAATGCATTCAACGAAGCTTATTGAGTCAAATAAAAGTGAAACACTTTCAACAAAGCGTTTAGAATCAAATGAAAGTCAAATACATTCAATCAAAGCTTTTTGAATCAAATGAAAGTCAATTGCATTCCACAATGCTAATTAAGTCTAATGATAGTCACACATATTCAACAAACCTAATTGAGTCAAAAGAAAGTCAAACACATTCAAACAAAGCTTTTTAAATAAAATGAAAGTCAATTACATTCCACAAAGCTAATTGAGTCAAATGAAAGTCAAACACTTTCAACAAAGCTAATTGAGTCAAATGAAAGTCAAACACTTTCAACAAAGCTTTTAGAATCAATTGAAAGTCAAATACATTCAAACAAAGCTTTTTGAATGAAACAAAAATCAAATGAATTCAACAAAGCTAATTGAGTCAAATGAAAGTCAAACACTTTCATCAAAGCTTTTAGAATCAAATGAAAGTAAAACACATTCAAACAAAGCTTTTTGAATCAAATGAATGTCAAATGCATTCAACAAAGCTAATTGAGTCAAAAGAAAGCCAAACACATTCAACAAAGCTAATTGAGTCAAAAGAAAGTCAAACACATTCAAACAAAGCTTTTTGATTCAAATGAAAGTCAAATGCATTCAACAAAGCCAATTGACTCAAATGAAAGTCAAACACATTCAAATAAAGCTTCTTGATTCAAATGAAAGTCTAATGCATTCAACAAAGGTAATTGAGTCAAATGAAAGTCAAACACTATCAACAAAGCTAATTGAGTCAAATGAAAGTCAAACACATTCAAACAAAAGCTTCTGGATTCAAATGAAATTCAAATGCATTCAACAAGGCTAATTGAGTCAAACACTTTCAACAAAGCGTTTAGAATCAAATGAAAGTCAAATACATTCAATCAAAGCTTTTTAAATCAAATGAAAGTCTATTGCATTCCACAATGCTAATTAAGTCAAATGAAATTCAAACACATTCAACAAAGCTAATTGAGTCAAAAGAAAGTCGAACACATTCAAACAAAGCTTTTTGAATCAAATGAAAGTCAAATGCATTCAACAAAGCTAATTGAGTCAAATGAAAGTCAAACACTTTCAACAAAGCTAATTGAGTCTTATGAAATTTAAACACATTGAAACAAAGCATTTTGATTCAAATGAAAGTCAAATGCATTCAATAAAGCTAATTGAGTCAAAATGAAAGTCAAACACTTTCAACAAAGCTTTTAGAATCAATTGAAAGTCAAATGCATTCAAACAAAGCTTTTTGAATGAAACGAAAATCAAATGAATTCAACAAAGCTAATTGAGTCAAATGAAAGTCAAACACTTTCATCAAAGCTTTTAGAATCAAAAGAAAGTAAAACACATTCAAACAAAGCTTTTTGAATCAAATGAATGTCAAATGCATTCAACAAAGCTAATTGAGTCAAATGAAAGTCAAACACATTCAACAAAGCTAATTGAGTCAAAAGAAAGTCAAACACATTCAAACAAAGCTTTTTGAATCAAATGAAAGTCAAATGCATTCAACAAAGCCAATTGAGTCAAATGAAAGTCAAACACATTCAAATAAAGCTTCGTGATTCAAATGAAAGTCTAATGCATTCAACAAAGGTAATGGAGTCAAATGAAAGTCAAACACTTTCAACAAAGCTAATTGAGTCAAACGAAAGTCAAACACGAAACAAAGCTTCTTGATTCAAATGAAAGTCAGATGCATTCAACAAAGCTAATTGAGTCAAATGAAAGTCAAACACTTTCAACAAAGCTAATTGAGTCAAATGAAAGTCAAACACATTCAAACAAAGCATTTTGAATCAAATGAAAGTCAAATGCATTGAACAAAGCCAATTGAGTCAAATGAAAGTCAAACACATTCAAATAAAGCTTCTTGATTCAAATGAAAGTCTAATGCATTCAACAAAGGTAATTGAGTCAAATGAAAGTCAAACACTTTCAACAAAGCTAATTGAGTCAAACGAAAGTCAAACACATTCAAACAAAGCTTCTTGATTCAATTGAAAGTCAAATGCATTCAACAAAGCTAATTGAGTCAAATGAAAGTCAAACACTTTCAACAAAGCTAATTGAGTCAAATGAAAGTCAAACATATTCAAACAAAGCTTTTTGATTCAATTGAAAGTCAAATGCATTCAACAAAGCTAATTGAGTCAAATGAAAGTCAAACACTTTCAACAAAGGTTTTAGAATCAAATGAAAGTCAAAAAGATTCAAACCAAGCTTTTTGAATCAAAAGAAAATCCAATGAATTCAACAAAGCTAATTGAGTCAAATGAAAGTCAAACACTTTCATCAAAGCTTTTAGAATCAAATGAAATTCAAACACATTCAAATAAAGCTTCTTGATTCAAATGAAAGTCAAATGCATTCAACAAAGCTAATTGAGTCAAATGAAAGTCAAACACTTTCAACAAAGCTAATTGAGTCAAATGAAAGTCAAACACATTCAAACAAAGCTTCTTAATTCAAATGAAAGTCAAATGCATTCAACGAAGCTTATTGAGTCAAATAAAAGTGAAACACTTTCAACAAAGCGTTTAGAATCAAATGAAAGTCAAATACATTCAATCAAAGCTTTTTGAATCAAATGAAAGTCAATTGCATTCCACAATGCTAATTAAGTCTAATGAAAGTCAAACACATTCAACAAACCTTATTGAGTCAAAAGAAAGTCAAACACATTCAAATAAAGCTTTTTAAATCAAATGAAAGTCAATTACATTCCACAAAGCTAATTGAGTCAAATGAAAGTCAAACACTATCAACAAAGCTAATTGAGTCAAATTAAAGTCAAACACATTCAAACAAAAGCTTCTTGATTCAAATGAAAGTCAAATGCATTCAACAAGGCTAATTGAGTCAAACACTTTCAACAAAGCGTTTAGAATCAAATGAAAGTCAAATACATTCAATCAAAGCTTTTTAAATCAAATGAAAGTCAATTGCATTCCACAATGCTATTTAAGTCAAATGAAATTCAAACATATTCAACAAAGCTAATTGAGTCAAAAGAAAGTCGAACACATTCAAACAAAGCTTTTTGAATCAAATGAAAGTCAAATGCATTCAACAAAGCTAATTGAGGCAAATGAAAGTCAAACACTTTCAACAAAGCTAATTGAGTCTTATGAAATTTAAACACATTCAAACAAAGCATTTTGATTCAAATGAAAGTCAAATGCATTCAACAAAGCTAATTGAGTCAAAATGAAAGTCAAACACTTTCAATAAAGCTTTTAGAATCAATTGAAAGTCAAATACATTCAAACAAAGCTTTTTGAATGAAACGAAAATCAAATGAATTCAACAAAGCAAATTGAGTCAAATGAAAGTCAAACACTTTCATCAAAGCTTTTAGAATCAAATGAAAGTAAAACACATTCAAACAAAGCTTTTTGAATCAAATGAATGTCAAATGCATTCAACAAAGCTAATTGAGTCAAATGAAAGTCAAACACATTCAACAAAGCTAATTGAGTCAAAAGAAAGTAAAACACATTCAAACAAAGCTTTTTGATTCAAATGAAAGTCAAATGCATTCAACAAAGCCAATTGAGTCAAATGAAAGTAAAACACATTCAAACAAAGCTTTTTGAATCAAATGAAAGTCAAATGCATTCAACAAAGCCAATTAAGTCTAATGAAAGTCAAACACATTCAAATAAAGCTTCTTGATTCAAATGGAAGTCTAATGCATTCAACAAAGGTAATTGAGTCAAATAAAAGTCAAACACTTTCAACAAAGCTAATTGAGTCAAACGAAAGTCAAACACATTCAAACAAAGCTTCTTGATTCAATTGAAAGTCAAATGCATTCAACAAAGCTAATTGAGTCAAATGAAAGTCAAACACTTTCAACAAAGCTAATTGAGTCAAAAGAAAGTCAAACACATTCAAACAAAGCTTTTTGATTCAAATGAAAGTCAAATGCATTCAACAAAGCCAATTGAGTCAAATGAAAGTCAAACACATTCAAATAAAGCTTCTTGATTCAAATGAAAGTCTAATGCATTCTCCAAAGGTAATTGAGTCAAATGAAAGTCAAACACTATCAACAAAGCTAATTGAGTCAAATGAAAGTCAAACTAATTCAAACAAAAGCTTCTGGATTCAAATGAAAGTCAAATGCATTCAACAAGGCTAATTGAGTCAAACACTTTCAACAAAGCGTTTAGAATCAAATGAAAGTCAAATACATTCAATCAAAGCTTTTTAAATCAAATGAAAGTCAATTGCATTCCACAATGCTAATTAAGTCAAATGAAATTCAAACACATTCATCAAAGCTAATTGAGTCAAAAGAAAGTCGAACACATTCAAACAAAGCATTTTGAATCAAATGAAATTCAAATGCATTCAACAAAGCTAATTGAGTCAAATGAAAGTCAAACACTTTCAACAAAGCTAATTGAGTCTTATGAAATTTAAACACATTCAAACAAAGCATTTTGATTCAAATGAAAGTCAAATGCATTCAACAAAGCTAATTGAGTCAAAATGAAAGTCAAACACTTTCAACAAAGCTTTTCGAATCAATTGAAAGTCAAATACATTCAAACAAAGCTTTTTGAATGAAACGAAAATCAAATGAATTCAACAAAGCTAATTGAGTCAAATGAAAGTCAAACACTTTCATCAAAGCTTTTAGAATCAAATGAAAGTAAAACACATTCAAACAAAACTTTTTGAATCAAATGAATGTCAAATGCATTCAACAAAGCTAATTGAGTCAAATGAAAGTCAAACACATTCAACAAAGCTAATTGATTCAAAAGAAAGTAAAACACATTCAAACAAAGCTTTTTGAATCAAATGAAAGTCAAATGCATTCAACAAAGCCAATTGAGTCTAATGAAAGTGAAACATATTCAAATAAAGCTTCTTGATTCAAATGGAAGTCTAATGCATTCAACAAAGGTAATTGAGTCAAATGAAAGTCAAACACTTTCAACAAAGCTAATTGAGTCAAACGAAAGTCAAACACATTCAAACAAAGCTTCTTGATTCAATTGAAAGTCAAATGCATTCAACAAAGCTAATTGAGTCAAATGAAAGTCAAACACTTTCAACAAAGCTAATTGAGTCAAATGAAAGTAAAACACATTCAAACAAAGCTTTTTGATTCAAATGAAAGTCAAATGCATTCAACAAAGCTAATTGAGTCAAATGAAAGTCAAACACTTTCAACAAAGGTTTTAGAATCAAATGAAAGTCAAACAGATTCAAACCAAGATTTTTGAATCAAAAGAAAATCCAATGAATTCAACAAAGCTAATTGAGTCAAATGAAAGTCAAACACTTTCATCAAAGCTTTTAGAATCAAATGAAAGTCAAACACATTCAAATAAAGCTTCTTGATCCAAATGAAAGTCAAATGCATTCAACAAAACTAATTGAGTCAAATGAAAGTCAAACACTTACAACAAAGCTAATTGAGTTAAATGAAAGTCAAACACATTCAAACAAAGCTTCTTGATTCAAATGAATGTCAAATGCATTAAACGAAGCTTATCGAGTCAAATGAAAGTCAAACACTTTCAACAAAGCATTTAGAATCAAATGAATGTCAAATACATTCAATCAAAGCTTTTTGAATCAAATGAAAGTCAATTGCATTCCACAATGCTAATTAAGTCAAATGAAAGTCATACACATTCAACAAAGCTAATTGAGTCAAATGAAAGTCAAACACATTCAAACAAAGATTTTTGAATAAAATGAAAGTCAATTGCATTCCACAATGCTAATTAAGTCAAATGAAAGTCAAACACGTTCAACAAAGCTAATCGAGTCAAAAGAGAGTCGAACACATTCAAACAAAGCTTTTTGAATCAAATGAAAGTCAAATGCATTAAACAAAGCTAATTGAGTCAAATGAAAGTCAAACACTATCAACAAAGCTATTTGAGTCAAATTAAAGTCAAACACATTCAAACAAAAGCTTCTTGATTCAAGTGAAAGTCAAATGCATTCAACAAGGCTAATTGAGTCAAACACTTTCAACAAAGCGTTTAGAATCAAATGAAAGTCAAATACATTCAATCAAAGCTTTTTAAATCAAATGAAAGTCAATTGCATTCCACAATGCTAATTAAGTCAAATGAAATTCAAACACATTCATCAAAGCTAATTGAGTCAAAAGAAAGTCGAACACATTCAAACAAAGCATTTTGAATCAAATGAAATTCAAATGCATTCAACAAAGCTAATTGAGTCAAATGAAAGTCAAACACTTTCAACAAAGCTAATTGAGTCTTATGAAATTTAAACACATTCAAACAAAGCATTTTGATTCAAATGAAAGTCAAATGCATTCAACAAAGCTAATTGAGTCAAAATGAAAGTCAAACACTTTCAACAAAGCTTTTCGAATCAATTGAAAGTCAAATACATTCAAACAAAGCTTTTTGAATGAAACGAAAATCAAATGAATTCAACAAAGCTAATTGAGTCAAATGAAAGTCAAACACTTTCATCAAAGCTTTTAGAATCAAATGAAAGTAAAACACATTCAAACAAAACTTTTTGAATCAAATGAATGTCAAATGCATTCAACAAAGCTAATTGAGTCAAATGAAAGTCAAACACATTCAACAAAGCTAATTGATTCAAAAGAAAGTAAAACACATTCAAACAAAGCTTTTTGAATCAAATGAAAGTCAAATGCATTCAACAAAGCCAATTGAGTCTAATGAAAGTGAAACATATTCAAATAAAGCTTCTTGATTCAAATGGAAGTCTAATGCATTCAACAAAGGTAATTGAGTCAAATGAAAGTCAAACACTTTCAACAAAGCTAATTGAGTCAAACGAAAGTCAAACACATTCAAACAAAGCTTCTTGATTCAATTGAAAGTCAAATGCATTCAACAAAGCTAATTGAGTCAAATGAAAGTCAAACACTTTCAACAAAGCTAATTGAGTCAAATGAAAGTAAAACACATTCAAACAAAGCTTTTTGATTCAAATGAAAGTCAAATGCATTCAACAAAGCTAATTGAGTCAAATGAAAGTCAAACACTTTCAACAAAGGTTTTAGAATCAAATGAAAGTCAAACAGATTCAAACCAAGATTTTTGAATCAAAAGAAAATCCAATGAATTCAACAAAGCTAATTGAGTCAAATGAAAGTCAAACACTTTCATCAAAGCTTTTAGAATCAAATGAAAGTCAAACACATTCAAATAAAGCTTCTTGATCCAAATGAAAGTCAAATGCATTCAACAAAACTAATTGAGTCAAATGAAAGTCAAACACTTACAACAAAGCTAATTGAGTTAAATGAAAGTCAAACACATTCAAACAAAGCTTCTTGATTCAAATGAATGTCAAATGCATTAAACGAAGCTTATCGAGTCAAATGAAAGTCAAACACTTTCAACAAAGCATTTAGAATCAAATGAATGTCAAATACATTCAATCAAAGCTTTTTGAATCAAATGAAAGTCAATTGCATTCCACAATGCTAATTAAGTCAAATGAAAGTCATACACATTCAACAAAGCTAATTGAGTCAAAAGAAAGTCAAACACATTCAAACAAAGATTTTTGAATAAAATGAAAGTCAATTGCATTCCACAATGCTAATTAAGTCAAATGAAAGTCAAACACGTTCAACAAAGCTAATCGAGTCAAAAGAGAGTCGAACACATTCAAACAAAGCTTTTTGAATCAAATGAAAGTCAAATGCATTAAACAAAGCTAATTGAGTCAAATGAAAGTCAAACACTTTCAACAAAGCTAATTGAGTCAAATGAAAGTCAAACACATTCAAACAAAGCTTTTTGATTCAAATGAAAGTCAAATGCATTCAACAAAGCTAATTGAGTCAAATGAAAGTCAAACACTTTCAACAAAGCTTATAGAATCAATTGAAAGTCAAATACATTCAAACAAAGCTTTTTGAATCAAACGAAAATCAAATGAATTCAACAAAGCTAATTGAGTCAAATGAAAGTCAAACACTTTCATCAAAGCTTTTAGAATCAAATGAAAGTAAAACACATTCTAACAAAGCTATTTGAATCAAATGAATGTCAAATGCATTCAACAAAGCTAATTGAGTCAAATGAAAGTCAAACACATTCAACAAAGCTAATTGATTCAGAAGAAAGTCAAACACATTCAAACAAAGCTTTTTGAATCAAATGAAAGTCAAACACGAAACAAAGCTTCTTGATTCAAATGAAAGTCAAATGCATTCAACAAAGCTAATTGAGTCAAATGAAAGTCAAACACTTTCAACAAAGCTAATTGAGACAAATGAAAGTCAAACACATCAAACAAAGCTTCTTGATTCAAATGAAAGTTAAATGCATTCAACAAAGCTAACTGAGTCAAATGAAAGTCAAACACTTTCAACAAAGCTAATTCAGCCAAATGAAAGTCAAACACATTCAAACAAAGCAGTTTGATTCAAATGAAAGTCAAATGCATTCACAAAGCTAATTGAGTCAAAAGAAAGTCAAACACTTTCAACAAAAGTTTTATGAATCAAATGAAAGTCAAACACATTCAAATAAAGCTTTTTGAATCAAACGAAAATCAAATGAATTCAACAAATCTAATTGAGTCAAATGAAAATCAAACACTTTCATCAAAGCTTTTAGAATCAAATGAAAGTCAAACACATTCAAATAAAGCTTCTTGATTCAAATGAAAGTCAAATGCATTCAACAAAGCTAATTGAGTCAAATGAAAGTCAAACACTTTCAACAAAACTAATTGAGTCCAATGAAAGTCAAACACATTCAAACAAAGCTTCTTGATTCAAATGAAAGTCAAATGCATTCAACAAAGCTAATTGAGTCAAAATGAAAGTCAAACACTTTCAACAAAGCTTTTAGAATCAATTGAAAGTCAAATGCATTCAAACAAAGCTTTTTGAATGAAACGAAAATCAAATGAATTCAACAAAGCTAATTGAGTCAAATGAAAGTCAAACACTTTCATCAAAGCTTTTAGAATCAAAAGAAAGTAAAACACATTCAAACAAAGCTTTTTGAATCAAATGAATGTCAAATGCATTCAACAAAGCTAATTGAGTCAAATGAAAGTCAAACACATTCAACAAAGCTAATTGAGTCAAAAGAAAGTCAAACACATTCAAACAAAGCTTTTTGAATCAAATGAAAGTCAAATGCATTCAACAAAGCCAATTGAGTCAAATGAAAGTCAAACACATTCAAATAAAGCTTCGTGATTCAAATGAAAGTCTAATGCATTCAACAAAGGTAATGGAGTCAAATGAAAGTCAAACACTTTCAACAAAGCTAATTGAGTCAAACGAAAGTCAAACACGAAACAAAGCTTCTTGATTCAAATGAAAGTCAGATGCATTCAACAAAGCTAATTGAGTCAAATGAAAGTCAAACACTTTCAACAAAGCTAATTGAGTCAAATGAAAGTCAAACACATTCAAACAAAGCTTTTTGAATCAAATGAAAGTCAAATGCATTGAACAAAGCCAATTGAGTCAAATGAAAGTCAAACACATTCAAATAAAGCTTCTTGATTCAAATGAAAGTCTAATGCATTCAACAAAGGTAATTGAGTCAAATGAAAGTCAAACACTTTCAACAAAGCTAATTGAGTCAAACGAAAGTCAAACACATTCAAACAAAGCTTCTTGATTCAATTGAAAGTCAAATGCATTCAACAAAGCTAATTGAGTCAAATGAAAGTCAAACACTTTCAACAAAGCTAATTGAGTCAAATGAAAGTCAAACACATTCAAACAAAGCTTTTTGATTCAATTGAAAGTCAAATGCATTCAACAAAGCTAATTGAGTCAAATGAAAGTCAAACACTTTCAACAAAGCTTTTAGAATTAAATGAAAGTCAAACACATTCAAATAAAGCTTCTTGATTCAAATGAAAGTCAAATGCATTCAACAAAGCTAATTGAGTCAAATGAAAGTCAAACACTTTCAACAAAGCTAATTGAGTCAAATGAAAGTCAAACACATTCAAACAAAGCTTCTTGATTCATATGAAAGTCAAAGGCATTCAACAAAGCCAATTGAGTCAAATGAAAGTCAAACACTTTCAACAAAGGTTTTAGAATCAAATGAAAGTCAAACACATTCAAATAAAGCTCTTTGAATCAAACTTAAATCAAATGAATTCAACAAAGCTAATTGAGTCAAATGAAAGTCAAACTCTTTCATCAAAGCTTTTAGAATCAAATGAAAGTCAAACACATTCAAATAAAGCTTCTTGATTAAAATGAAAGTCAAATGCATTCAACAAAGCTAATAGAGTCAAATGAAAGTCAAACACTTTCAACAAAGCTAATTGAGTCAAATGAAAGTCAAACACATTCAAACAAAGCTTCTTGATTCATATGAAAGTCAAAGGCATTCAACAAAGCCAATTGAGTCAAATGAAAGTCAAACACTTTCAACAAAGGTTTTAGAATCAAATGAAAGTCAAACACATTCAAATACAGCTCTTTGAATCAAACGAAAATCAAATGAATTCAACAAAGCTAATTGAGTCAAATGAAAGTCAAACTCTTTCATCAAAGCTTTTAGAATCAAATGAAAGTCAAACACATTCAAATAAAGCTTCTTGATTAAAATGAAAGTCAAATGCATTCAACAAAGCTAATAGAGTCAAATGAAAGTCAAACACTTTCAACAAAGCTAATTGAGTCAAATGAAAGTCAAACACATTCAAACAAAGCTTTTTGATTCAAATGAAAGTCAAACACTTTCAACAAAGCGTTTCGAATCAAATGAAAGTCAAATACATTCAATCAAAGCTTTTTCAATCAAATGAAAGTCAAACACATTCAACAAAGCTAATTGAGTCAAAAGAAAGTCAAACACCCTCAAACAAAGCTTTTCGAATCAAATGAAAGTAAAATGCATTCAACAACGCTAACTTAGTCAAATGAAAGTCAAACACTTTCAACAAAGCTAATTGAGTCAAATGAAAGCCAAACACATTCAAACAAAGCTTTTTGATTCAAATGAAAGTCAAATGCATTCAACAAAGCTAATTGAGTCAAATGAAAGTCAAACACTTTCAAAAAAGCTTTTAGAATCAAATGAAAGTCAAACACATTCAAACAAAGCTTTTTGAATCAAATGAAAATCAAATGAATTCAACAAAGCTAATTGAGTCAAATTAAAGTTAAACACTTTCAAAAAAGCTTTTAAAATCAAATAAAAGTCAAATACATTCAAACAATGCTTTTTGAATCAAATAAAAGACAATTGCATTCCACAATGCTAATTGAGTCAAATAAAAGTCAAACACATTAAACGAAGCTAATTGAGTCAAATGAAAGTCAAACACATTCAAACAAAGCATTTTGAATCAAATGAAAGTCAAATGCATTCAACAAAGCAAATTGAGTCAAATGAGAGTCAAACACATTCAAACAAAGCTTCTTGATTCAAATGAAAGTCAAATGCATTCAACAAAGCTAATTGAGTCAACTGAAAGTCAAACAATTTTATCAAAGCTTTTAGAATCAAATGAAAGTAAAACACATTCAAACAAAGCTTTTTGAATCAAATGAATGTCAAATGCATTCAACAAAGCTAATTGAGTCAAATGAAAGTCAAACACATTGAACAAAGCTAATTGAGTCAAAAGAAAGTCAAACACATTCAAATAAAGCTTCTTGATTCAAATGAAAGTCAAATGCATTCAACAAAGCTATTTGAGTCAATTGAAAGTCAAACACATTCAAACAAAGCTTTTTGAATCAAATGAAAGTCAAATGCATTCAACAAAGCTAATTGAGTCAAACAAAAGTCAAACACATTCAAATAAAGCTTCTTGATTCAAATGAAAGTCAAATGCATTCAACAAAGCTAATTGAGTCAAATGAAAGTCAAACACTTTCAACAAAGTTAATTGAGACAAATGAAAGTCAAACACATCAAACAAAGCTTCTTGATTCAAATGAAAGTCAAATGCATTCAACAAAGCTAACTGAGTCAAATGAAAGTCAAACACTTTCAACAAAGCTAATTGAGCCAAATGAAAGTCAAACACATTCAAACTAAGCACTTTGATTCAAATGAAAGTCAAATGCATTCACAAAGCTAATTGAGTCAAAAGAAAGTCAAATACTATCAACAAAGGTTTTATGAATCAAATGAAAGTCAAACACATTCAAATAAAGATTTATGAATCAAACGAAAATCAAATGAATTCAACAAATCTAATTGAGTCAAATGAAAATCAAACACTTTCATCAAAGATTTTAAAATCAAATGAAAGTCAAACACATTTAAATAAAGCTTCTTGATTCAAATGAAAGTCAAATGCATTCAACAAAGCTAATTGAGTCAAATGAAAGTCAAACACTTTCAACAAAGCTAATTGAGACAAATGAAAGTCAAACACATCAAACAAAGCTTCTTGATTCAAATGAAAGTTAAATGCATTCAACAAAGCTAACTGAGTCAAATGAAAGTCAAACACTTTCAACAAAGCTAATTCAGCCAAATGAAAGTCAAACACATTCAAACAAAGCAGTTTGATTCAAATGAAAGTCAAATGCATTCACAAAGCTAATTGAGTCAAAAGAAAGTCAAACACTTTCAACAAAAGTTTTATGAATCAAATGAAAGTCAAACACATTCAAATAAAGCTTTTTGAATCAAACGAAAATCAAATGAATTCAACAAATCTAATTGAGTCAAATGAAAATCAAACACTTTCATCAAAGCTTTTAGAATCAAATGAAAGTCAAACACATTCAAATAAAGCTTCTTGATTCAAATGAAAGTCAAATGCATTCAACAAAGCTAATTGAGTCAAATGAAAGTCAAACACTTTCAACAAAACTAATTGAGTCCAATGAAAGTCAAACACATTCAAACAAAGCTTCTTGATTCAAATGAAAGTCAAATGCATTCAACAAAGCTAATTGAGTCAAATGAAAGTCAAACATTTTCAACAAAGCTAATTGAGTGAAATGAAAGTCAAACACATTCAAACAAAGCTTTTTGATTCAAATGAAAGTCAAATGCATTCAACAAAGCCAATTGAGTCAAATGAAAGTCAAACACTTTCAACAAAGGTTTTAGAATCAAATGAAACTCAAACACATTCAAATAAAGCTCTTTGAATCAAACGAAAATCAAATGAATTCAACAAAGCTAATTGAGTCAAATGAAAGTCAAACACTTTCATCAAAGCTTTTAGAATCAAATGAAAGTCAAACACATTCAAATAAAGCTTCTTGATTAAAATGAAAGTCAAATGCATTCAACAAAGCTAATAGAGTCAAATGAAAGTCAAACACTTTCAACAAAGCTAATTGAGTCAAATGAAAGTCAAACACATTCAAACAAAGCTTCTTGATTCAAATGAAAGTCAAACACTTTCAACAAAGCGTTTAGAATCAAATGAAAGTCAAATACATTCAATCAAAGCTTTTTCAATCAAATGAAAGTCAAACACATTCAACAAAGCTAATTGAGTCAAAAGAAAGTCAAACACCCTCAAACAAAGCTTTTCGAATCAAATGAAAGTAAAATGCATTCAACAAAGCTAACTTAGTCAAATGAAAGTCAAACACTTTCAACAAAGCTAATTGAGTCAAATGAAAGCCAAACACATTCAAACAAAGCTTTTTGATTCAAATGAAAGTCAAATGCATTCAACAAAGCTAATTGAGTCAAATGAAAGTCAAACACTTTCAAAAAAGCTTTTAGAATCAAATGAAAGTCAAACACATGCAAACAAAGATTTTTAAATCAAATGAAAATCAAATGAATTCAACAAAGCTAATTGATTCAAATGAAAGTTAAACACTTTCATCAAAGCTTTTAAAATCAAATGAAAGTCAAATACATTCAAACAAAGCTTTTTGAATCAAATAAAAGTCAATTGCATTCCACAATGCTAATTGAGTCAAATGAAAGTCAAACACATTAAACGAAGCTAATTGAGTCAAATGAAAGTCAAACACATTCAAACAAAGTTTTTTGAATCAAATGAAAGTCAAATGCATTCAACACAAAGCAAATTGAGTCAAATGAAAGTCAAACACATTCAAACAAAGCTTCTTGATTCAAACGAAAGTCAAATGCATTCAACAAAGCTAATTGAGTCAACTGAAAGTCAAACACTTTTATCAAAGCTTTTAGAATCAAATGAAAGTAAAACACATTCAAACAAAGCTTTTTGAATCAAATAAATGTCAAATGCATTCAACAAAGCTAATTGAGTCAAATGAAAGTCTAACACATTTAACAAAGCTAATTGAGTCAAAAGAAAGTCAAACACATTCAAACAAAGCTTTTTGAATCAAATGAAAGTCAAATGCATTCAACAAAGCCAATTGAGTTAAAAGTAAAACACATTCAAATAAAGCTTCTTGATTCAAATGAAAGTCAAATGCTTTCAACAAAGCTAATTGAGTCAAATGAAAGTCAAACACTTTCAACAAAGCTAATTGAGTCAAATGAAATTCAAACACATTCAAACAAAGTTTCTTGATTCAAATGAAAGTCAAATGCATTCAACAAAGCTAATTGATTCAAATGAAAGTCAAACACTTTCAACAAAGCGTTTAGAATCAAATGAAAGTCAAACACATTCAAACAAAGCTTCTTGATTCAAATGAAATTCAAATGCATTCAACAAAGCTAATTGAGTCAAATGAAAGTCAAACACTTTCAACAAAGCTTTTAGAATCAAATGAAAGTAAAACACATTCAAACAAAGCTTTTTGAATCAAATGAATGTCAAATGCATTCAACAAAGCTAATTGAGTCAAATGAGAGTCAAACCCATTCATCAAAGCTAATTGAGTCAAAAGAAAGTTAAACACATTCAAACAAAGCTTTTTGAATCAAATGAAAGTCAAATGCATTCAACAAAGCCAATTGAGTCAAATGAAAGTCAAACACATTCAAATAAAGCTTCTTGGTTCAAATGAAAGTCAAACGCATTCAACAAAGCTAATTGAGTCAAATGAAAGTCAAACACTTTCAACAAAGCTAATTGAGTCAAACGAAAGTCAAACACATTACAACAAAGCTTTTTGAATCAAATGAAAGTCAAATGCATTCAACAAAGCTAATTTAGTCCAATGAAAGTCAAACACTTTCAGCAAAGCGTTTAGAATCAAATGAAAGTCAAATACATTCAATCAAAGCTTTTTGAATCAAATGAAAGTCAATTGCATTCCACAATGCAAATTAAGGCAAATGAAAGTCAAACACATTCAACAAAGCTAATTGAGACAAAAGAAAGTCAAACACATTCAAACAAAGCTTTTTGAATCAAATGAAAGTCAAATGCATTCAACAAAGCTAATTGAGTCAAATGAAAGTCAAACACATTCAACAAAGCTAATTGAGTCAAAAGAAAGTTAAACACATTCAAACAAAGCTTTTTGAATCAAATGAAAGTCAAATGCATTCAACAAAGCCAATTGAGTCAAGTGAAAGTCAAACACTTTCAATAAAGCTAATTGAGTCAAATGAAAGTCAAACACATTCAAACAAAGCTTCTTGATTCAAATGAAAGTCAAATGCATTCAACAAAGCTTATTGAGTCAAATGAAAGTCAAACACTTTCAACAAAGCTACTTGAGTCAAATGAAAGTCAAACACATTCAAACAAAGCTTTTTGAATTAAATGAAAGTCAAATTTATTCAACAAAGTTAATTGAGTCAAATGCAAGTCAAACACTTTCAACAAAGGTGTTAGAATCAAATGAAAGTCAAACACATTCAAATAAAGTTTCTTGATTCAAATGAAAGTCAAATGCATTCAACAAAGCTAATTGAGTCAAATGAAAGTCAAACACTTTCAACAAAGCTAATTGAGTCAAACGAAAGTTAAACACATTACAACAAAGCTTTTTGAATCAAATGAAAGTCAAATGCATTCAACAAAGCTAATTGAGTCAAATGAAAGTCAAACACTTTCAATAAAGCGTTTAGAATCAAATGAAAGTCAAATACATTCAATCAAAGCTTTTTGAATCAAATGAAAGTCAATTGCATTCCACAATGCTAATTAAGTCAAAAGAAAGTCAAACACATTCAACAAAGCTAATTGAGATAAAAGAAAGTTAAACACATTCAAACAAAGCTTTTTGAATCAAATGAAAGTCAAATGCATTCAACAAAGCTAATTGAGTCAAATGAAAGTCAAACACTTTCAACTAAGCTAATTGAGTCAAATGAAAGTCAAACACATTCAAACAAAGCTTTTTGATTTAAATGAAAGTCGAATTCATTCAACAAAGCTAATTAAGTCAAATGAAAGTCAAACACTTTCAACAAAGCTAATTGAGTCAAATGAAAGTCAAACACATTCAAACAAAACTTTTTGATTCAAATGAAAGTCAAATGCATTCAACAAAGCTAATTGAGTCAAATGAAAGTCAAACACTTTCAACAAAGCTTTTAGAATCAAAAGAAAGTCAAACACATTCAAACAAAGCTTTTTGAATCAAATGAAAGTAAATTGCATTCCACAATGCTAATTGAGTCAAATGAAAGTCAAACACATTCAGCAAAGCAAATTGAGTCTAAAGAAAGTCAAACACATTCAAACAAAGCTTTTTGAATCAAATGACGGTCAATTGCATTCAACAAAGCTAATTGAGTCAAATGAAAGTCATACACATTCAACAAAGCTTTTAGAATCAAATAAAAGTCAATTGCATTCCACAATGTTAATTGAGTCAAATGAAAGTCAAACACATTCAACAAAGCTAATTGAGTTAAATGAAAGTCAAACACATTTAACAAAGCTAATTGAGTCAAATGAAAGTTAAACACATTCAAACAAAGCTTCTTCATTCAAGTGAAAGTCAAATGCATTCAACAAATCTAATTGAGTCAAATGAAAGTCAAACACTTTCAACAAAGCTGTTAGAATTTAATGAAAGTCAAACACATTAAAACAAAGCTTTTTGAATCAAATGAAAGTCAAATGCATTCAACAAAGCTAATTGAGTCAAATGAAAGAAAAACACTTTCAACAAAGCTTTTAGAATCAAATGAAAGTCAAATACATTAAACTAAGCTTTTTGATCAAATGAAAGTCAATTGCATTCCACAATGCTAATTGAGTCAAATGAAAGTCAAACACATTCAACAAAGCTAATTGAGTCAAATGAAAGTCAAATACTTTCAACAAAGCTTTTAGAATCAAATGAAAGTCAAATACATTCAAACAAAGCTTTTTGAATCAAATGAAAGTTAATTCCATTCCACAATGCTAATTCAGTCAAATAAAAGTCATACACGTTCAACAAAGCTAATTGAGTCAAAAGACAGTCAAACACATACAAACAAAAAAATTTGAATTAAATGAAAGTTAAATGCATTCAACAAAGCCAATTGAGTCAAATGAAAGTTAAAAACTTTCAACAAATCTACTTGAGTCAAATGAAAGTAAAACATATTTAAAAAAAGCTTTTTGATTCAAATGAAAGTCAAATGCATTCAACAAAGCTAATTCATTATAATGAAAGTCAAACACTTTCAACAAAGCTTTTAGCATCAAATGAAAGTGAAACATTCAAACAAAGCTTTTTGAATCAAATGAAAGTCAAATGCATTCAACAAAGCCAATTGAGTCAAGTGAAAGTCAAACACTTTCAATAAAGCTAATTGAGTCAAATGAAAGTCAAACACATTCAAACAAAGCTTCTTGATTCAAATGAAAGTCAAATGCATTCAACAAAGCTTATTGAGTCAAATGAAAGTCAAACACTTTCAACAAAGCTACTTGAGTCAAATGAAAGTCAAACACATTCAAACAAAGCTTTTTGAATTAAATGAAAGTCAAATTTATTCAACAAAGTTAATTGAGTCAAATGCAAGTCAAACACTTTCAACAAAGGTGTTAGAATCAAATGAAAGTCAAACACATTCAAATAAAGTTTCTTGATTCAAATGAAAGTCAAATGCATTCAACAAAGCTAATTGAGTCAAATGAAAGTCAAACACTTTCAACAAAGCTAATTGAGTCAAACGAAAGTTAAACACATTACAACAAAGCTTTTTGAATCAAATGAAAGTCAAATGCATTCAACAAAGCTAATTGAGTCAAATGAAAGTCAAACACTTTCATTAAAGCGTTTAGAATCAAATGAAAGTCAAATACATTCAATCAAAGCTTTTTGAATCAAATGAAAGTCAATTGCATTCCACAATGCTAATTAAGTCAAAAGAAAGTCAAACACATTCAACAAAGCTAATTGAGACAAAAGAAAGTTAAACACATTCAAACAAAGCTTTTTGAATCAAATGAAAGTCAAATGCATTCAACAAAGCTAATTGAGTCAAATGAAAGTCAAACACTTTCAACTAAGCTAATTGAGTCAAATGAAAGTCAAACACATTCAAACAAAGCTTTTTGATTTAAATGAAAGTCGAATTCATTCAACAAAGCTAATTAAGTCAAATGAAAGTCAAACACTTTCAACAAAGCTAATTGAGTCAAATGAAAGTCAAACACATTCAAACAAAACTTTTTGATTCAAATGAAAGTCAAATGCATTCAACAAAGCTAATTGAGTCAAATGAAAGTCAAACACTTTCAACAAAGCTTTTAGAATCAAAAGAAAGTCAAACACATTCAAACAAAGCTTTTTGAATCAAATGAAAGTAAATTGCATTCCACAATGCTAATTGAGTCAAATGAAAGTCAAACACATTCAGCAAAGCAAATTGAGTCTAAAGAAAGTCAAACACATTCAAACAAAGCTTTTTGAATCAAATGACGGTCAATTGCATTCAACAAAGCTAATTGAGTCAAATGAAAGTCAAACACTTTCAACAAAGCTGTTAGAATTTAATGAAAGTCAAACACATTAAAACAAAGTTTTTTGAATCAAATGAAAGTCAAATGCATTCAACAAAGCTAATTGAGTCAAATGAAAGTAAAACACTTTCAACAAAGCTTTTAGAATCAAATGAAAGTCAAATACATTAAACTAAGCTTTTTGATCAAATGAAAGTCAATTGCATTCCACAATGCTAATTGAGTCAAATGAAAGTCAAACACATTCAACAAAGCTAATTGAGTCAAATGAAAGTCAAATACTTTCAACAAAGCTTTTAGAATCAAATGAAAGTCAAATACATTCAAACAAAGCTTTTTGAATCAAATGAAAGTTAATACCATTCCACAATGCTAATTCAGTCAAATAAAAGTCATACACGTTCAACAAAGCTAATTGAGTCAAAAGACAGTCAAACACATACAAACAAAAAAATTTGAATTAAATGAAAGTTAAATGCATTCAACAAAGCCAATTGAGTCAAATAAAAGTTAAAAACTTTCAACAAATCTACTTGAGTCAAATGAAAGTAAAACATATTTAAAAAAAGCTTTTTGATTCAAATGAAAGTCAAATGCATTCAACAAAGCTAATTCATTATAATGAAAGTCAAACACTTTCAACAAAGCTTTTAGCATCAAATGAAAGTGAAACATTCAAACAAAGCTTTTTGAATCAAATGAACATCAAATGAATTCAACAAAGCTAATTGAGTCAAATGAAAGTCAAACACTTTCATCAAAGCTTTTAGAATCAAATGAAAGTCAAATACATTCAAACAAAGCTTTTTGAATCAAATGAAAGTAAATTGCATTCCACAATGCTAATTGAGTCAAATGAAAGTCAAATAAAACAAAGCTAATTGAGTCTAAAGAAAGTCAAACACATTCAAACAAAGCTTTTTGAATCAAATGAAAATCAAATGCATTCAACAAAGCTAATTGAGTCAAATGAAAGTCAAACACTTTAAACAAAGCTAATTGAGTCAAATCAAAGTCAAACACATTCAAACAAAGCTTTTAGATTCAAATGAACGTCAAATGCATTCAACAAAGCTAATTGAGTTAAATGAAAGTCAAACACATTCATCAAAGCTTTTAGAATCAAATGAAAGTCAAATACATTCAAACAAAACTTTTTGAATCAAATGGAAGTGAATTGCATTCCACAATGTTAATTGAGTCAAATGAAAGTCAAACACATTCAAACAAAGCTTTTTGAATCAAATGAAAGTCAAATGCATTCAACAAAGCCAATTAGGTCAAATGAAAGTCAAACACATTCAAACAAAGATTCTTGATTCAAATGAAAGTCAAATGCATTCAACAAAGCCAATTAGGTCAAATGAAAGTCAAACACATTCAACATAGCTTTTAGAATGAAATGAAAGTCAATTGCATTCAACAATGCTAATTGAGTCAAATGAAAGTCAAACACTTTCAACAAAGCTAATTGAGTAAAATGAAAGTCAGACACATTCAAACAAAGCTTTTTGATTCAAATGAAAGTCAAATGCATTCAACAAAGCTATTTGAGTCAAATGAAAGTCAAACACTTTAAACAAAGCTTTAAAAATCAAATGAAAGTAAAACACTTTCAACAAAGCTTTTTGAATCAAATGAAAATGAAATGAATTCAACAAAGCTAATTGAGTCAAATGAAAGTCGTTAACATTCATCAAAGATTTTAGAATCAAATGAAAGTCAAATACATTCAAACAAAACTTTTTGAATGAAATGGAAGTCAGTTGCATTCAACAATGCTATTTGAGTCAAATGAAAGTCAAACACATTCAAAAAAAGCTTATTGATTCAAATGAAAGTCAAATGCATTCAACAAAGCTAATTGAGTCAAATGAAAGTCAAACACTTTCAACAAAGCTTTTAGAATGAAATGAAAGTCAAACACATTCAAACAAAGCTCTTTGAATCAAGAGAAGGTCAATTGCATTCAACAATACTAATTGAGTCAAATGAAAATCAAACACTTTCAACAAAGCTAATTGAGTCAAATGAAAATTAAACACATTCAAACAAAGCTTCTTGATTCAAGTGAAAGTCAAATGCATTCAACAAAGAAAATTGAGTCAAATGAAAGTCCAACACTCTCAACAAAGCTTTAAGAATCGAATGAAAATCAAACACATTAAAACAAAGCTTTTTGAATCAAATAAAAGTCAAATGCATTCAACAAAGCTAATTAAGTCAAATGAAAGTCAAACACTTTCAACAAAGCTTTTAGAATGAAATGAAAGTCAAACACATTCAAACAAAGCTCTTTGAATCAAGAGAAGGTCAATTGCATTCAACAATACTAATTGAATCAAATGAAAATCAAACACTTTCAACAAAGCTAATTGAGTCAAATGAAAATTAAACACATTCAAACAAAGCTTCTTGATTCAAGTGAAAGTCAAATGCATTCAACAAAGAAAATTGAGTCAAATGAAAGTCAAACACTCTCAACAAAGTTTTAAGAATCTAATGAAAATCAAACACATTAAAACAAAGCTTTTTGAATCAAATAAAAGTCAAATGCCTTCAACAAAGCTAATTAAGTCAAATGAAAGTCAAACACTTTCAACAAAGCTTTTAGAATCAAATGAAAGTCAAATACATTAAACTAAGCTTTTTGATCAAATGAAAGTCAATTGCATTCCACAATGCTAATTGAGCCAAATGAAAGCCAAACACATTCAACAAACCTAATTGAATCAAATGAAAGTCAAACACATTCAACAAAGCTTTTAGAATCAAATAAAAGTCAAATACATTCAAACAAAGCTTTTTGAATCAAATGAAAATCAATTGCATTCAACAATGCTAATTAAGTCAAATGAAAGTCAAAGACATTCAAAAAAGCTAATTGAGTTGAATGAAAGTTAAACACTTTCAACAAATCTAATTGAGTCAAATGAAAGTCAAACACATTCAAACAAAGCTTTTTGATTCAAATGAAAGTCAAATGCATTCAACAAAGCTAATTGAGTCAAATGAAAGTCAAACACTTTCAACAAAGCTTTTAGAATCAAATGAAAGTCAAACACATTCAAACAAAGCTTTTTGAATCAAATGAAAATCAAATGAATTCAACAAAGCTAATTGAGTCAAATGAAAGTCAAACACATTCAAACAAAGCTTTTTGAATCAAATGGAAATCAATTGCATTCCACAATTCTAATTAAGTCAACTGAAAGTCAAACACATTCAACGAAGCTAATTGAGTTAAATGAAAGTCAAACACATTCAAACAAAGCTTTTTAAATCAAATGAAAGTCAAATACATTCAATAAAGCCAATTAAGTCAAATGAAAGTCAAACACATTCAAACAAAGCTTCTTGATTCAAATGAAAGTCAATTGCATTCAACAAAGGTAATTGAGTCAAATGAAAATCAAACACTTTCAACAAAGCTTTTTCAATCAAATGAAAGTCAATTACATTCCACAATGTTAATTGAGTTAAATGAAAGTCAAACACATTCAACAAAGCTAATTGAGTCAAATGAAAATTAAACACATTCAAACAAAGCTTCTTGATTCAAGTGAAAGTCAAATGCATTCAACAAAGCTAATTGAGTCAAATGAAAGTCAAACACTTTCAACAAAGCTTTTAGAATCTAATGAAACTCAAACACATTAAAACAAAGCTTTTTAAATCAAATGAAAGTCAAATGCATTCAACAAAGCAAATTAAGTCAAATGAAAGTCAAACACTTCCAACAAAGCTTTTAGAATCAAATGAAAGTCAAATACATTAAACTAAGATTTTTGATCAAATGAATGTCAATTGCATTCCACAATGCTAATTGAGTCAAATGAAAGTCAAACAGATTCAACGAAGCTAATTGAATCATATGAAAGTCAAACACTTTCAATAAAGCTTTTAGAATCAAATGAAAAGTCAAATGCATTCAAACAAAGCTTTTTGAATCAAATGAAAGTCAATTGCATTCCACAATGTTAATTGAGTCAAATGAATGTCAAACACTATCAACAAAGCGTTTAGAATCAAATGAAAGTCAAATACATTCAAACAAAGCTCTTTGAATCAAATGAAAGTCAATTGCATTCCACAATGCTAATTGAGTCAAATGAAAGTTAAACACATATAACAAAGCTAATTGAGTCAAAAGAAAGTCAAACACATTCAAACAAAGCTTTTTGAGTCAAATGAAAGGCAAATGCATTCAACAAAGCTAATTGAGTCAAATGAAAGTCAAACACTTTCAACAAAGCTAATTGTTTCAAATGAAAGTCAAACACATTCAAACAAAGCTTTTGATTCAAATGAAAGTCAAATGCATTCAACAAAGCTAATTGAGTCAAATGAAAGTCAAACACTTTCAACAAAGCTTTTAGAATCAAATGAAAGTGAAACACATTCAAACAAAGCTTTTTGAATCAAATGAAAATCAAATGAATTCAACAAAGCTAATTGAGTCAAATGAAAGTCAAACACTTTCAACAAAGCTTTTAGAATCAAATGAAAGTCAAATACATTCAAACATAGCTTTTTGAATCAAATGGAAGTCAATTTCATTCCAAAACACGAATTGAGTCAAATGAAAGTCAAACACATTCATCGAAGCTAACTGAGTCAAATGAAAATCAAACACATTCAAACAAAGCTTTTTGAATCAAATGAAAGTTAAATGCATTCAACAAAGCTAATTGAGTCAAATTAAAGTTAAACACTTTCAACAAAGCTAATTGAGTCAAATCAAAGTCAAACACATTCAAACAAAGCTTTTTGATTCAAATGAAAGTCAAATGCATTCAACAAAGCTAATTGAGTCAAATGAAAGTCAAACACTTTTAACAAAGCTTTTAGAATCAAATAAAAGTCAAATGCATTCAAACAAAGCTTTTTGAATCAAATGAAAGTCAATTGCATTCCACAATGTTAATTGAGTCAAATGAAGGTCAAACACATTCAACAAAGCTAATTGAGTCAAATGAAAGTTAAACACATTCAAACAAAGCTTCTTGATTCAAGTGAAAGTAAAATGCATTCAACAAAGCTAATTGAGTCAAAAGAAAGGCAAACACTTTCAAACAAAGCTTTTAGAATCTAATGAAAGTCAAACACATTAAAACAAAGCTTTTTGAATCAAATGAAAGTCTAATGCATTCAACAAAGCTAATTGAGTCAAATGAAAGTCAAACACTTTCAACAAAGCTTTTTGAATCAAATGAAAGTCAAAGAAATTAAACATAGCTTTTTGATCAAATGAAAGTCTATTGCATTCCAAAACAGTAATTGAGTCAAATGAAAGTCAAACACATTCAACAAAGCTTAATGAGTCAAATGAAAGTCAAACACATTCAAACAAAGCTTTTTGAATCAAATGAAATTCAAATTCATTCAACAAAGCTAACTGAGTCAAATGAATGTCGAACACTTTCAACAAAGCTTTTAGAATCAAATAAAAGTCAAACACATTCAAACAAAGCTTTTTGAATCAAATGAAAGTCAAATGCATTCAACAAAGCTAATTGAGTCAAATGAAAGTCAAACACTTTAAACAAAGCGTTTAGAAACAAATGAAAGTCAAATACATTCAAACAAAGCTTTTTGAATCAAATGAAAGTCAATTGCATTCCACAATGCTAATTGAGTCAAATGAAAGTTAAACACATACAACAAAGCGAATTGAGTCAATAGAAAGTTGTAGACACCTAAAAATGTCTCCCCAAAACCAAACCCGATGATGAACAACCTTTCACCTTCATTATTAGTCGGGTTGAGTATTTAATCTTTAGAGTGCTTAAATCCATGTTCCAATCCAATTCATAGCCCATTTTCCCAAATCATAACTTATTTTCCTCTTTTCGTGCCTTTAAACCCAAAATAATTCATTCATTTCTTGTCCTTTTTATAAAAACGTTTAGATCAGCTTATTTTGGTCCATAATCTGGGTCCAATTGTTAAATATTTGGATAGGGCTTTAAAAGAGCTTTCCAACGATATATTATAAGCCCAAATCCGAGTTATAACGAATAAGTTATGGCCAAAATACTAAACTGAGTTTAAATTGAACCTAAGCCCACCTTACCTACGACCCAATGATCATGTGGAGGGTCCAAAGGATTTAATCCCACTCCTAATCCAATTAGGATTAATTGGAAGCTTCTATAAGTTTCTAAAAGGTCTTAATTATCCTTTTTGAAAAGATAAGATTAAAGCATTTGAAATTGAATAAAACTTTTCTTTTTGAAAGTCCTAATTTAATTCGAATTGAAACACGTTCAAAGATTGACAGATATTATTTTCGTGCTTCATAGTTTTTATCTGATTCTTATATGGTTGGATAGCTCTTGAAATTATCCTTCCAATGATATATTATAATATTAATTCCGAGCTATAACAAAAAAGATATAAAAGAAATACGAAACTCTATCCAAAACTGACACCGTTCCACTATTTCGGCTATATCTTTTATGCTACAAAGTATTTTAATCTGATTACAATTGGGTTAGAAAGTAGACTTCAAGATCTTTCCAACGACATATTATTCATCTTATTTCGATTTCTGGATCAAAAGATATGATAAAAACAAAAACCGCAAAAACTGCTGTCTATCGCAAGAGTTTTATCCGATTCGAATTCTTATCTTTTCTTGATTCGACCCCCTCTTTTTTCCCTATAAATAGATGTCATATCTCCCCTTTTTCAATCATCAACAAGCTTGATCATCAAATCCTTCTCTCTTCCTCTCTTCTACACCAAAAATCATTCCCTCTCCCTACACCAAAAATATTATCTCCTCATTCTCTTGCTCTAGCCTAAATTCTAGCCACCCTATTCTCTAATTTTATATCCCTTAAGCACTCTAAGGAGTCCATACAATACCCGAATTTCTATACTTAAACCAAGGCGTGAAAGGTATAATTAACTGAGGGTTTGGACCAAATCAACTCTACTTTTATTTAATTTAATTTCAATTTGATTTATATTTTTATTGAAGTTACTAACAGTTTATTCATGATGTAGCAATTTCAAGGAAACGCAAAAAGTGAGTAATTAATCACTTAATTACTCTTGTTATTATTTCTTATTGCTAGTATCATGATTAGGGATTATTTTTATTTGATTTGACTAACGCTATTATTGTTGAATTGCTTCCAATATTAATGTTTATTATGATCACCATATTGCATGTTTAAGGGAATATGTAATTGAATATAACGCCTAATAAGATAATTTGGACGACCGGTTTAGGTTCCTTTAATCTTATTATTAATTGAAGTGATCACTAATATTTTAGAATAATATGTTGCATTAATATTCAACCAATTTAGCATAATAATAGTTTGGAGCGAATTGAATATTTTGTTTGTATGCCTTTGAGATCACAGGAATACTTTTCAATATAAGAATCGAGTAGAGGCCAATACGGGCGAATGTGACTCCATGACTCACTTCGTACCATCATCCCCGATCCTCCTTTCGTGGTTCCGAACCATATGGAGTTAGTAATCTCATGGATTATGAATGGGGTGTAACCTTCACGGGTCAATCGTTGTTGCCTATCGTTGTCCCTTTTCGTGGTTGCCTTATAATGATCCGTGAACGGTTTACAAGTTCCTTAAAAACTTGTTGGCGGCTCCCTACTTTCCTTGTCCCTAATCGTGTCCCTAATCGTTATTTCAATTCCCACTTCCTATGAGTGCCAAGCATATTCACAACATGCTTACGTAGGCGCGTTTCGAACGACGCCTACAAAAGTCAAACACTTTCAAACAAAGCTTTTTGAGTCAAATGAAAGGCAAATGCATTCAACAAAGCTAATTGAGTCAAATGAAAGGAAAATGCATTCAACAATGCTAATTGAGTCAAATGAAAGTCAAACACATTCAAACAACGATTTTTGAATCAAATGAAAGTCAAATGCATTCAACAAAGCTAATTGCGTCAAATGAAAGACAAACACTTTCAACAAAGCGTTTAGAATCAACTCAAAGTCAAATACATTCAAACAAAGCTTTTTGAATCAAATGAAAGTCAATTGCATTCCACAATGCTAATTGAGTCAAATGAAAGTCAAACACATTCCACAAATCTAATTGAGTCAAAAGAAAGTCAAACACATTCAAACAAAGCCTTTTGAATCAAATGAAAGTCAAATGCATTCAACAAAGTTAATTGAGTCAAATGAAAGTCAAACACTTTCAACAAAGCTAATTTCGTCAAACGAAGGTCAAACACATTTAAACAAAGCTTTTATATTCAAATGAAAGTCAAATACTTTCAACAAAGCTAATTGAGTCAAATTAAAGTCAAACACTTTCAACAAAGCTTTTAGAATCAAATGAAAGTAAAAAACATTCAAACAAAGCTTTTTGAATCAAATGAAGGTCAATTGCATTCAACAAAGCTAATTGAGTCAAATGAAAGTCAAACACTTTCAACAAAGCTTTTAGAATCTAATAAAAGTCAAATACATTCAAACAAAGCTTTTTGAATCAAATGAAAGTCAATTGCATTCCACAATGTTAACTGAGTCAAATGAAAGTCAAACACATTCAACAATGCAAATTGAGTCAAATGAAAGTTAAACACATTCAAACAAAGCTTCTTGATTCAAGTGAAAGTAAAATGCATTCAACAAAGCTAATTGAGTCAAATGAAAGTCAAACACTTTCAACAAAGCTTTTAGAATCTAATGAAAGTCAAACACATTAAAACAAAGCTTTTTGAATCAAATGAAAGTCAAATGCATTCAACAAAGCCAATTGAGTCAAATGAAAGTCAAACACTTGCAACAAAGCTTTTTGAATCAAATGAAAGTCAAATACATTAAACTTAGATTTTTGATCAAATGAAAGTCTATTGCATTCCACAATGGTAATTGAGTCAAATGAAAGTCAAACACATTCAACAAAGCTAATTGAGTCAAATGAAAGTCAAACACAATCAAACAAAGCTTTTTGAATCAAATGAAAGCCAAATGCATTCAACATAGCTAATTGAGTCAAATGAATGTCAAACACTTTCATCAAAGCTTTTAGAATCAAATGAAAGTCAAACACATTCAAACAAAGCTTTTTGAACCAAATGAAAGTCAAATACATTCAACAAAGCTAATTGAGTCAAATGAAAGTCAAACACTTTCAACAAAGCGTTTAGAATCAAATGAAAGTCAGATACATTCAAACAAAGCTCTTTGAATCAAATGAAAGTCAATTGCATTCCACAATGCTAATTGAGTCGAATGAAAGTCAAACACATATAACAAAGCTAATTGAGTCTAAAGAAAGTCAAACACATTCAAACAAAGCTTTTTGAGTCAAATGAAAGGCAAATGCATTCAACAAAGCTAACTGAGTCAAATGAAAGTCAAACACTTTCAACAAAGCTAATTGTGTCAAATGAAAGTCAAACACATTCAAACAAACCTTTTGATTCAAATGAAAGTCAAATGCATTCAACAAAGCTAATTGAGTCAAATGAAAGTCAAACACTTTCAACAAAAGCTAATTGAGTCAAATGAAAGTCAAACACTTTCAACAAAACTTTTAGAATCAAACGAAAGTCAAATACATTCAAACAAAGCTTTTTGAATCAAATAAATGTGTATTGCATCCCACAATTCTAATTGAGTCAAATGAAAGTCAAACACATTCAACAAAGCTAATTAAGTCAAAAGAAAGTCAAACACATTCAAACAAAGCTTTTTGAATCAAATAAAAGTCAAATGCATTCAACAAAGCCAATTGAGTCAAATGAAAGTTAAACACTTTCAACAAATCTAATTGAGTCAAATGAATGTCAAACACATTCAAACAAAGCTTTTTGATTCAAATGAAAGTCAAATGCATTCAACAAAGCTAATTGAGTGAAATGAAAGTCAAACACTTTCAACAAAGCTTTTAGAATCAAATGAAAGTGAAACATATTCAAACAAAGCTTTTTGAATCAAATGAATTCAACAAAGCTAATTGAGTCAAATGAAAGTCAAACACTTTCAACAAAGCTTTTAGAATCAAATGAAAGTCAAATACATTCAAACAAAGCTTTTTGAATCAAATGGAAGTCAATTTCATTCCAAAACACTAATTGAGTCAAATTAAAGTCAAACACATTCATCGAAGCTAACTGAGTCAAATGAAAATCAAACACATTCAAACAAAGGTTTTTGAATCAAATGAAAGTTAAATGCATTCAACAAAGCTAATTGAGTCAAATGAAAGTTAAACACTTTCAACAAAGCTAATTGAGTCAAATGAAAGTCAAACACATTCAAACAAAGCTTTTTGATTCAAATGAAAGTCAAATGCATTCAACAAAGCTAATTGAGTCAAATGAAAGTCAAACATTTTCAACAAAGCTTTTAGAATCAAATGAAAGTCAAACACATTCAAACAAAGCTTTTTGAATCGAATGAAGGTTAATTGCATTCAACAATGGTAATTGATTCAAATGAAAGTCAAACACTTTTAACAAAGCTTTTAGAATCAAATAAAAGTCAAATGCATTCAAACAAAGCTTTTTGAATCAAATGAAAGTCAATTGCATTCCACAATGTTAATTGAGTCAAATGAAGGTCAAACACATTTAACAAAGCTAATTGAGTCAAATGAAAGTTAAACACATTCAAACAAAGCTTCTTGATTCAAGTGAAAGTAAAATGCATTCAACAAATCTAATTGAGTCAAAAGAAAGTCAAACACTTTCAACAAATCATTTAGAATTTAATGAAAGTCAAACACATTAAAACAAAGCTTTTTGAATCAAATGAAAGTCAAATGCATTCAACAAAGCTAATTGAGTCAAATGAAAGTCAAACACTTTCAACAAAGCTTTTAGAATCAAATGAAAGTCAAATGCATTCAACAAAGCTAATTGAGTCAAATGAAAGTCAAACACTTTCAACAAAGCGTTTAGAATCAAATGAAAGTCAAATACATTCAAACAAAGCTCTTTGAATCAAATGAAAGTCAATTGCATTCCACAATGCTAATTGAGTCAAATGAAAGTCAAACACATACAACAAAGCTAATTGAGTCAAAAGAAAGTCAAACACTTTCAAACAAAGCTTTTTGAGTCAAATGAAAGGCAAATGCATTCAACAAAGCTAATTGAGTCAAATGAAAGTCAAACACTTTAAACAAAGCTAATTGTGTCAAATGAAAGTCAAACACATTCAAACAAAGCATTTGATTCAAATAAAAGTCAAATGCATTCAACAAAGCTAATTGAGTCAAATGAAAGTCAAACACTTTCAAGAAAGCTAATTGAGTCAACTGAAAGTCAAACACTGTCAACAAAGCTTTTAGAATCAAACGAAAGTCAAATACTTTCAAACAAAGCTTTTTGAACCAAATGAAAGTCAAATACATTCAACAAAGCTAATTGAGTCAAATCAAAGTCAAACACTTTCAACAAAGCGTTTAGAATCAAATGAAAGGCAAATACATTCAAACAAAGCTCTTTGAATCAAATGAAAGTCAAATGCATTCCATAATGCTAATTGAGTCAAATGAAAGTCAAACACATTCAACGAAGCTAATAGAGTCAAAAGAAAATCAAACACATTCAAACAATGCTTTTTGAATCAAATGAAAGTCAAATGCATTCAACAAAGCCTATTGAGTCAAATGAAAGTTAAACAAATTCAAAAAAAGCTTTTTTATTCAAATGAAAGTCAAATGCATTCAACAAAGCTAATTGAGTCAAATGAAAGTCAAACACTTTTAACAAAGTTTTTAAAATCAAATGAAAGTGAAAAACATTCAAACTAAGCTTTTTGAATCAAATGAAAATCAAATGAATTCAACAAAGCTAATTGAGTCAAATGAAAGTCAAACACTTTCATCAAAGATTTTACAATCAAATGAAAGTCAAAT
The DNA here is from genome assembly GCA_024500155.1 of Chenopodium formosanum. Classification (NCBI taxonomy): domain Eukaryota; kingdom Viridiplantae; phylum Streptophyta; class Magnoliopsida; order Caryophyllales; family Amaranthaceae; genus Chenopodium; species Chenopodium formosanum. The sequence goes on from CM044861.1 coordinate 24,322,427, forward strand.
ATATTCAAACAAAGCTTTTTGAATCAAATGAAAGTCAATTGCATTCCACAATCCTAATTAAGTCAAATGAAAGTCAAACACATTCAACAAAGCTAATTGAGTCAAAAGAAAGTCAAACACATTCAAACAAAGCTAATTGAGTCAAATGAAAGTCAAACACATTCAAACAAAGCTTTTTGAATCAAATGACAGTCAAATGCATTCGACAAAGCTAATTGAGTCAAATGAAAGTCAAACATATTCAACAAAGCTAATTGAGTCAAATAAAAGTAAAACACATTCAAACAAAGCTTTATGTATCAAATGAAAGCCAAATGCATTCAACAAAGCTAATTGAATCAAATGAATGTGAAACACTTTCAACAAAGCTTTTAGAATCAAATGAAAGTAAAACACATTGAAACAAAGGTTTTTAAATCAAATGAAAGTCAAATGCATTCAACAAAGCTAATTGAGTCAAATGAAAGTCAAACACTTTCAACAAAGCGTTTAGAATCAACTCAAAGTCAATTGCATTCCACAATGCTAATTGGTTCAAATTAAAGTCAAACCCATTCAATAAAGCTAATTGAGTCAAATGAAAGTCAAACACATTCAACAAAGCGTGTAGAATCAAATGAATGTCAATTGCGTTCCACAATGCAAATTGAGTCAAATGAAAGTCAAACACATTCAATAAAGCTAATTGAGTCTAAAGAAAGTCAAACACATTCAAACAAAGCTTTTTGAATCAAATGAAAATCAAATGCATTTAACAATGCTAATTGAGTCAACTGAAAGTCAAACACTTTCAACAAAGCTAATTGAGTCAAATGAAAGTCAAACACATTCAAACAATGCTTTTTGATTCAAATGAAAGTCAAGTGCATTAAACAAAGCTAATTGAGTCAAATGAAAGTCAAACACTTTCAACAAATCTTTTATAAACAAATGAAAGTCAAATACATTAAACTAAGCTTTTTGAATCAAATGAAAGTCAATTGCATTCCACAATGTTAATTGAGTCAAACGAAAGTCAAACACATTCAACAAAGCTAATTGAGTGAAATGAAAGTCAAACACATTCAAACAAAGCTTTTTGAATCAAATGAAAGCCAAATACATTCAACAAAGCTAATTGAGTCAAATGAATGTCAAACACTTTCAACAAAGCTTTCAGAATCAAATGAAAGTCAAACACATTCAAACAAAGCTTTTTAATCAAATGAAAGTCTATTGCATTCCACAATTCTAATTGAGTCAAATGAAAGTCAAACACTTTCAACAAAGCTAATTGAGTCAACTGAAAGTCAAACACTGTCAACAAAGCTTTTAGAATCAAACGAAAGTTAAATACATTCAAACAAAGATTTTTGAATCAAATGAAAGTCAATTGCTTTCCATAATGCTAATTGAGTCAAATGAAAGTCAAACACATTCAACGAAGCTAATAGAGTCAAAAGGAAGTCAAACACATTCAAACAAAGCTTTTTGAATGAAATGAAAGTCAAATGTATTCAACAAAGCCTATTGAGTCAAATGAAATTTAAACAAATTCAAAAAAAGCTTTTTGATTCAAATGAAAGTCAAATGCATTCAACAAAGCTAATTGAGTCAAATGAAGGTCAAACACTTTCAACAAAGCTTTTAGAATCTAATGAAAGTCAAACACATCAAAATAAAGTTTTTTGAATCAAATGAAAGTCAAATGCATTCGACAAAGCTAATTGAGTCAAATGAAAGTCAAACATATTCAACAAAGCTAATTGAGTCAAATGAAAGTAAAACACATTCAAACAAAGGTTTTTGAATCAAATGAAAGTCAAATGCATTCAATAAAGCTAATTGAGTCAAATGAAAGTCAAACACTTTTAACAATGAATTTAGAATCAAATGAAAGTCAATTGCATTCAACAATGCAAATTGAGTCAAATGAAAGTCAAACACATTCAAATAAAGCTTTTTGAATCAAATGAAAGTCAAATGCATTCAACAAAGCTAATTGAGTCAAATGAAAGTCAAACACTTTCAACAAAGCTAATTGAGTCAAATGAAAGTCAAACACAATTAAACAAAGCTTTTTGATTCAAATGAAAGTCAAATGCATTCAACAAAGCTTCTTGAGTCAAATAAATGTCAAAGGCTTTCAACAAAGCTTTTAGAATCAAATGAAAGTCAAACATATTCAAACAAAGCTTTTTGAATCAAATGAAAGTCAAATGCATTCAACAACGCTAATTGAGTTAAATGAAAGTTAAACATATTCAACAAAGCTAATTATGTCAAATGAAAGTTAAACACATTCAAACAAAGTTTCTTGATTTCAGTGAAAGTCAAATGCATTCAACAAAGCTAATTGAGTCAAATGAAAGTCAAACACTTTCAACAAAACTTTTAGAATCTAATGAATGTCAAACACATTAAAACAAAGGTTTTTTAATCAAATGAAAGTTAAATGCATTCGACAAAGCTAATTGAGTAAAATGAAAGTCAAACACTTTCAACAAAGCTTTTAGAATCTAATTAAAGTCAAACACATTAAAACAAAGCTTTTTGAATCAAATGAAAGTCAAATGCATTCGACAAAGCTAATTGAGTCAAATGAAAGTCAAACATATTCAACAAAGCTAATTGAGTCAAATGAAAGTCAAACACATTCAAACAAAGCTTTATGTATCAAATGAAAGCCAAATGCATTCAACAAAGCTAATTGAATCAAATGAATGTCAAACACTTTCAACAAAGCTTTTAGAATCAAATGAAAGTAAAACACATTGAAACAAAGGTTTTTAAATCAAATGAAAGTCAAATGCATTCAACAAAGCTAATTGAGTCAAATGAAAGTCAAACACTTTCAACAAAGCGTTTAGAATCAAATGAAAGTTAATTGCATTCCACAATGCTAATTGGTTGAAATTAAAGTCAAACCCATTCAACAAAGCTAATTGAGTCAAAACAAAGTCAAACACATACAAACAAAGCTTTTTGAATCAAACGAAAGTCAAATGCATTCAACAAAGCTAATTGAGTCAAATGAAAGTCAAACACTTTTAACAAAGCTAATTGAATCAAATGAAAGTCAAACACAATCAAACAAAGCTTTTTGATTCAAATGAAAGTCAAATGCATTCAACAAAGCTTATTGATTCTAATGAATGTCAAACACTTTCAACAAAGCTTTTAGAATCAAATGAAAGTCAAACACATTCAAACAAAGCTTTTTGAATCAAATGAAAGTCAAATGCATTCAACAAAGCTAATTGAGTCAAATGAAAGTCAAACACTTTCAACAAAGCTTTTAAAATCAAATGAAAGTCAAATACATCAAACTAAGCTTTTTGATCTAATGAAAGTCTTTTGCATTCCACAATTGTAATTGAGTCAAGTGAAAGTCAAAAACATTCAACAAAGCTAATTGAGTGAAATGAAAGTCAAACACATTCAAACAAAGCTTTTTGAATCAAATGAAAGCCAATTGCATTCAACAAAGCTAATTGAGTCAAATAAATGTTAAGCACTTTCAACAAAGCTTTTAGAATCAAATGAAAGTCAAACACATTCAAACAAAGCTTTTTGATCAAATGAAAGTCTATTGCATTCCACAATTGTAATTGAGTCAAATGAAAGTCAAACATATTCAACAAAGCTAATTGAGTCAAATGAAAGTCAAACACATTCAAACAAAGCTTTTTGAATCAAATGAAAGCCAAATGCATTCAACAAAGCTAATTGAGTCAAATGAATGTCAAATACTTTCAACAAAGCTTTTAGAATCAAATGAAAGCAAAATACATTCAAACAAAGGTTTTTGAATCAAATGAAAGTCAAATGCATTCAACAAAGCTAATTGAGTCAAATGAAAGTCAAACACTTTCAACAAAGCGTTTAGAATCAACTCAAAGTCAATTGCATTCCACAATGCTAATTGGTTCAAATTAAAGTCAAACCCATTCAATAATGCTAATTGAGTCAAATGAAAGTCAAACACATTCAACAAAGCGTGTAGAATCAAATGAATGTCAATTGCGTTCCACAATGCAAATTGAGTCAAATCAAAGTCAAACACATTCAATAAAGCTAATTGAGTCTAAAGAAAGTCAAATACTTTCAAACAAAGCTTTTTGAATCAAATGAAAATCAAATGCATTTAACAATGCTAATTGAGTCAATTGAAAGTCAAACACTTTCAACAAAGCTAATTGAGTCAAATGAAAGTCAAACACATTCAAACAATGCTTTTTGATTCAAATGAAAGTCAAGTGCATTCAACAAAGCTAATTGAGTCAAATGAAAGTCAAACACTTTAAACAAATCTTTTAGAAACAAATGAAAGTCAAATACATTAAACTAAGCTTTTTGAATCAAATGAAAGTCAATTGCATTCCACAATGTTAATTGAGTCAAATGAAAGTCAAACACATTCAACAAAGCTAATTGAGTGAAATGAAAGTCAAACACATTCAAACAAAGCTTTTTGAGTCAAATGAAAGCCAAATGCATTCAACAAAGCTAATTGAGTCAAATGAATGTTAAACAATTTCAACAAAGCTTTCAGAATCAAATGAAAGTCAAACACATTCAATCAAAGCTTTTTGAATCAAATGAAAGTTAATTGCATTCCACATAGCTAATTGAGTCAATTGAAAGCCAAACACATTCTACAAAGCTTTTAGAATCAAATGAAAGTAAAACACATTCAAACAAAGGTTTTTGAATCAAATGAAAGTCAAATGCATTCAACAAAGCTAATTGAGTCAAATGAAAGTCAAACACTTTCTACAAAGCGTTTATAATCAAATGAAAGTCAATTGCATTCCACAATGCTAATTAAGTCAAATGAAAGTCAAACAAATTCCACAAATCTAATTGAGTCAAAAGAAAGTCAAACACATTCCAACAAAGCTTTTTGAATCAAATGAAAGTCAAATGCATTTAACAAAGCTAATTGAGTCAAACGAAAGTCAAACACTTTCAACAAAGCTAATTGAGTCAAATGAAGGTCAAACACATTTAAACAAAGCTATTAGATTCAAATGAAAGTCAGATGCATTCAACAAAGCTAATTGAGTCAAATGAAGGTCAAACACATTTAAACAAAGCTTTTAGATTCAAATGAAAGTCAAATGCATCCAACAAAGCTAATTGAGTCAAATGAAAGTCAAACACTTTCAACAAAGCTTTTAGAATCAAATGAAAGTCAAACACATTCAAACAAAGCTTTTTAAATCAAATGAATGTCAAATGCATTCAACAAAGCTAATTGAGTCAAACGAAATTCAAACTTTTTCAACAAAGCTTTTAGAATCAAATGAAAGTCAAACACATTCAAACAAAGCTTTTAGATTCAAATGAAAGTCAAATGCATTCAACAAAGCTAATTGAGTCAAATGAAAGTCAAACACATTCAACAAAGCTTTTAGAATCAAATGAAAGTCAAACACATTCAAACAAAGCTTTTTGAATCAAATGAATGTCAAATGCATTCAACAAAGCTAATTGAGTCAAATGAAAGTCAAACACATTCAAACAAAGCTTTTTGAATAAAATGAATGTCAAATGCATTCAACAAAGCTAATTGAGTCAAATGAAAGTCAAACACTTTCAACAAAGCTTTTAGAATCAAATAAAAGTCAAACACATTCAAAAAAAGCTTTTAGAATCAAATGAAAATCAAACACTTTCAACAAAGCTTTTAGAATCAAATGAAAGTCAAACACATTCAAACAAAGCTTTTTGAATCAAATGAATGTCAAATGCATTCAAGAAAGCTAATTGAGTCAAATGAAAGTCAAACACTTTCAACGAAGCTAATTGAGTCAAATGAAAGTCAAACACATTCAAATAAAGATTTTTGAATCAAATGAATGTCAAATGCATTCAAGAAAGCTAATTGAGTCAAATGAAAGTCAAACACATTCAAACAAAGCTTTTTGAATCAAATGAAAGTCAAATGCATTCTACAAAGCCAATTGAGTCAAATGAAAGTCAAACACATTCAAACAAAGCTTCTTGATTCAAATGAAAGTCAAATGCATTCAACAAATTTAATTGAGTCAAATGAAAGTCAAACACTTTCAACAAAACTTTTAGAATCAAATTAAAGTCAAACACATTCAAACAAAACTTTTTGAATCAAATGAAAGTCAAATGCATTAAACAAAGCTAATTAAGTCAAATGAAAGTTAAACACTTTCAACAAAGCTTTTAGAATAAAAAGAAAGTCAAATACATTAAACTAAGCTTTTTGATCAAATGATAGTCTATTGCATTCCACAATGGTAATTGAGTCAAATGAAAGTCAAACACATTCAACAAAGCTAATTGAGTCAAATGAAAGTCAAACACATTCAAACAAAGGTTTTTGAATCAAATGAAAGCCAAATGCATTAAAAAAAGCTAATTGAGTCAAATGAATGTCAAACACTTTCAACAAAGCTTTTAGAATCATATGAAAGTCAAACACATTCAAACAAAGCTTTTTGAATCAAATGAAAGTCAAATGCATTCAACAAAGCTAATTGAGTAAAATGAAAGACAAACACTTTCAAGAAAGCGTTTAGAATCAAATCAAAGTCAAATACATTCAAACAAAGCTTTTTGAATCAAATGAAAGTCAATTGCAATCCACAATGCTAATTGAGTCAAATGAAAGTCAAACACATTCCACAAATCTAATTGAGTCAAAAGAAAGTCAAACACATTCAAACAAAGCTTTTTGAATCAAATAAAAGTGAAATGCATTCAACAAAGCTAATTGAGTCAAATGCAAGTCAAACACTTTCAACAAAGCTAATTGAGTCAAATGAAGGTCAAAAACATTTAAACAAAGCTTTTAGATTCAAATGAAAGTCAAATGCATTCAACAAAGCTAATTGAGTCAAATGAAAGTCAAACACTTTCAATAAAGCTTTTAGAATCAAATGAAAGTCAAACACATTCAAACAAAGCTTTTTGAATCAAATGAATGTCAAATACATTCAACAAAGCTAATTGAGTCAAATGAAAGTCAAACACTTTAACAAAGCTTTTAGAATCAAATGAAAGTGAAACACATTCAAACAAAGCTTTTTGAATCAAATGAATGTCAAATGCATTCAAGAAAGCTAATTGAGTCAAATGAAAGTCAAACACTTTCAACGAAGCTAATTGAGTCAAATGAAAGTCAAACACATTCAAACAAAGCTCTTTGAATCAAATGAATGTCAAATGCATTCAAGAAAGCTAATTGAGTCAAATGAAAGTCAAACACTTTCAACAAAGCTAATTAAGTCAAATGAAGGTCAAACACATTTAAACAAAGCCCTTAGATTCAAATGAAAGTCAAATGCATTCAACAAAGCTAATTGAGTCAAATGAAAGTCAAACACTTTCAACAAAGCATTTAGAATCAAATGAAAGTCAAACACATTCAAACAAAGCTTTTTGAATCAAATGAATGTCAAATGCATTCAACAAAGCTAATTGAGTCAAATGAAATTCAAACTTTTTCAACAAAGCTTTTAGAATCAAATGAAAGTCAAACACATTCAAACAAAGCTTTTTGAATCAAATGAAAGTCAAATGCATTCAACAAAGCTAATTGAGTTAAATGAAAGTCAAACACATTCAAACAATGCTTTTTGATTCAAATGAAAGTCAAACACATTTAAACCAAGCTTTTAGATTCAAATGAAAGTCAAATGCACTCAACAAAACTAATTGAATCAAATGAAAGTCAAACACTTTCAACAAAGCTTTTAGAATCAAATGAAAGTCAAACACATTTAAACAAAGCTTTTTGAATCAAATGAATGTCAAATGCATTCAACGAAGCTAATTTATTCTAATGAAAGTCAAACACTTTCAACAAAGCTTTTAGAATCGAACGAAAGTCAAACACATTCAAACAAAGCTTTTTGAATCAAATGAATGTCAAATGCATTCAACAAAGCTAATTGAGTGAAATGAAAATCAAACACTTTCAACAAAGCTTTTATAATCAAATGAAAGTCAAACACATTCAAACCAAGCTTTTAAAATCAAATGAATGTCAAATGCATTCAAGAAAGCTAATTGAGTCAAATGAAAGTCAAACACTTTCAACGAAGCTAATTGAGTCAAATGAAAGTCAAACACATTCAAACAAAGCTTCTTGATTCAAATGAAAGTCAAATGCATTCAACAAAGTTAATTGAGTCAAATGAAAGTCAAACACTTTCAACAAAACTTTTAGAATCAAATTAAAGTCAAACACATTCAAACAAAACTTTTTGAATCAAATGAAAGTCAAATGCATTAAACAAAGCTAATTAAGTCAAATGAAAGTCAAACACTTTCAACAAAGCTTTTAGAATAAAAAGAAAGTCAAATACATTAAACTAAGCTTTTTGATCAAATGATAGTCTATTGCATTCCACAATGGTAATTGAGTCAAATGAAAGTCAAACACATTCAACAAAGCTAATTGAGTCAAATGAAAGTCAAACACATTCAAACAAAGGTTTTTGAATCAAATGAAAGCCAAATGCATTAAAAAAAGCTAATTGAGTCAAATGAATGTCAAACACTTTCAACAAAGCTTTTAGAATCATATGAAAGTCAAACACATTCAAACAAAGCTTTTTGAATCAAATGAAAGTCAAATGCATTCAACAAAGCTAATTGAGTAAAATGAAAGACAAACACTTTCAAGAAAGTGTTTAGAATCAAATCAAAGTCAAATACATTCAAACAAAGCTTTTTGAATCAAATGAAAGTCAATTGCAATCCACAATGCTAATTGAGTCAAATGAAAGTCAAACACATTCCACAAATCTAATTGAGTCAAAAGAAAGTCAAACACATTCAAACAAAGCTTTTTGAATCAAATAAAAGTGAAATGGATTCAACAAAGCTAATTGAGTCAAATGCAAGTCAAACACTTTCAACAAAGCTAATTGAGTCAAATGAAGGTCAAAAACATTTAAACAAAGCTTTTAGATTCAAATGAAAGTCAAATGCATTCAACAAAGCTAATTGAGTCAAATGAAAGTCAAACACTTTCAATAAAGCTTTTAGAATCAAATGAAAGTCAAACACATTCAAACAAAGCTTTTTGAATCAAATGAATGTCAAATACATTCAACAAAGCTAATTGAGTCAAATGAAAGTCAAACACTTTAACAAAGCTTTTAGAATCAAATGAAAGTGAAACTCATTCAAACAAAGCTTTTTGAATCAAATGAATGTCAAATGCATTCAAGAAAGCTAATTGAGTCAAATGAAAGTCAAACACTTTCAACGAAGCTAATTGAGTCAAATAAAAGTCAAACACATTCAAACAAAGCTCTTTGAATCAAATGAATGTCAAATGCATTCAAGAAAGCTAATTGAGTCAAATGAAAGTCAAACACTTTCAACAAAGCTAATTAAGTCAAATGAAGGTCAAACACATTTAAACAAAGCCCTTAGATTCAAATGAAAGTCAAATGCATTCAACAAAGCTAATTGAGTCAAATGAAAGTCAAACACTTTCAACAAAGCTTTTAGAATCAAATGAAAGTCAAACACATTCAAACAAAGCTTTTTGAATCAAATGAATGTCAAATGGATTCAACAAAGCTAATTGAGTCAAATGAAATTCAAACTTTTTCAACAAAGCTTTTAGAATCAAATGAAAGTCAAACACATTCAAACAAAGCTTTTTGAATCAAATGAAAGTCAAATGCATTCAACAAAGCTAATTGAGTAAAATGAAAGTCAAACACATTCAAACAATGCTTTTTGATTCAAATGAAAGTCAAACACATTTAAACCAAGCTTTTAGATTCAAATGAAAGTCAAATGCACTCAACAAAACTAATTGAGTCAAATGAAAGTCAAACACTTTTAACAAAGCTTTTAGAATCAAATGAAAGTCAAACACATTTAAACAAAGCTTTTTGAATCAAATGAATGTCAAATGCATTCAACGAAGCTAATTTATTCTAATGAAAGTCAAACACTTTCAACAAAGCTTTTAGAATCGAACGAAAGTCAAACACATTCAAACAAAGCTTTTTGAATCAAATGAATGTCAAGTGCATTCAACAAAGCTAATTGAGTGAAATGAAAGTCAAACACTTTCAACAAAGCTTTTATAATCAAATGAAAGTCAAACACATTCAAACCAAGCTTTTAAAATCAAATGAATGTCAAATGCATTCAAGAAAGCTAATTGAGTCAAATGAAAGTCAAACACTTTCAACGAAGCTAATTGAGTCAAATGAAAGTCAAACACATTCAAACAAAGCTTCTTGATTCAAATGAAAGTCAAATGCATTCAACAAAGTTAATTGAGTCAAATGAAAGTTAAACACTTTCAACAAAGCTAATTAAGTCAAATGAAGGTCAAACACATTTAAACAAAGCTTTTAGATTCAAATGAAAGTCAAATGCATTCAACAAAGCTAATTGAGTCAAATGAAAGTCAAACACTTTCAACAAAGCTTTTAGAATCAAATGAAAGTCAAACACATTCAAACAAAGCTTTTTGAATCAAATGAATGTAAAATGCATTCAACAAAGCTAATTGAGTCAAATGAAATTCAAACTTTTTCAACAAAGCTTTTAGAATCAAATGAAAGTCAAACACATTCAAACAAAGCTTTTTGAATCAAATGAAAGTCAAATGCATTCAACAAAGCTAATTGAGTCAAATGAAAGTCAAACAATTTCAACAAAGTTAATTGAGTCAAATGAAGGTTAAACACATTTAAACCAAGCTTTTAGATTCAAATGAAAGTCAAATGCACTCAACAAAACTAATTGAGTCAAATGAAAGTCAAACACTTTCAACAAAGCTTTTAAAATCAAATGAAAGTCAAACACATTTAAACAAAGCTTTTTGAATCAAATGAATGTCAAATGCATTCAACGAAGCTAATTTATTCTAATGAAAGTCAAACACTTTCAACAAAGCTTTTAGAATCGAACGAAAGTCAAACACATTCAAACAAAGCTTTTTGAATCAAATGAATGTCAAATGCATTTAACAAAGCTAATTGAGTGAAATGAAAGTCAAACACTTTCAACAAAGCTTTTATAATCAAATGAAAGTCAAACACATTCAAACCAAGCTTTTTAAATCAAATGAATGTCAAATGCATTCAAGAAAGCTAATTGAGTCAAATGAAAGTCAAACACTTTCAACGAAGCTAATTGAGTCAAATGAAAGTCAAACACATTCAAACAAAGCTTTTTGAATCAAATGAATGTCAAATGCATTCCACAAATCTAATTGAGTCAAAAGAAAGTCTAACACATTCAAACAAAGCGTTTTGAATCAAATGAAAGTCAAATGCATTCAACAAAGCTAATTGCGCCAAATGAAAGACAAACACTTTCAACAAAGCGTTTAGAATCAAATCAAAGTCAAATACATTCAAACAAAGCTTTTTGAATCAAATGAAAGTCAAACACATTCCACAAATCTAGTTGACTCAAAAGAAAGTCAAACACATTCAAACAATGCTTTTTGAATCAAATGAAAGTCAAATGCATTCAACAAAGCTAATTGCGTCAAATGAAAGACAAACACTTTCAACAAAGCGTTTAGAATCAAATCAAAGTCAAATACATTCAAACAAAGCTTTTTGAATCCAATGAAAGTCAATTGCATTCCACAATGCTAATTGAGTCAAATGAAAGTCAAAAACATTCCACAAATCTAATTGAGTCAAAAGAAAGTCAAACACATTCAAACAAAGCTTTTTGAATCAAATGAAAATCAAATGCATTCAACAAAGCTAATTGACTCAAATGAAAGTCAAACACATTCAACAAAGTTAATTGAGTCAAATGAAGGTCAAACACATTAAAACCAAGCTTTTAGATTCAAATGAAAGTCAAATGCACTCAACAAAACTAATTGAGTCAAATGAAAGTCAAACACTTTCAACAAAGCTTTTAGAATCAAATGAAAGTCAAACACATTTAAACAAAGCTTTTTGAATCAAATGAATGTCAAATGCATTCAACGAAGCTAATTGATTCTCATGAAAGTCAAACACTTTCAACAAAGCTTTTAGAATCAAACGAAAGTCAAACACATTCAAACAAAGCTTTTTGAATCAAATGAATGTCAAATGCATTCAACAAAGCTAATTGAGTCAAATGAAAGTCAAACACTTTCAACATAGCTTTTATAATCAAATGAAAGTCAAACACATTCAAACCAAGCTTTTTGAATCAAATGAATGTCAAATGCATTCAAGAAAGCTAATTGAGTCAAATGAAAGTCAAACACTTTCAACGAAGCTAATTGAGTCAAATGAAAGTCAAACACATTCAGACAAAGCTTTTTGAATCAAATGAATGTCAAATGCATTCCACAAATCTAATTGAGTCAAAAGAAAGTCAAACACATTCAAACAAAGCGTTTTGAATCAAATGAAAGTCAAATGCATTCAACAAAGCTAATTGCGTCAAATAAAAGACAAACACTTTCAACAAAGCATTTAGAATCAAATCAAAGTCAAATACATTCAAACAAAGCTTTTTGAATTAAATGAAAGTCAATTGCATTCCACAATGCTAATTGAGTCAAATGAAAGTCAAGCACATTCCACAAATCTAATTTAGACAAAAGAAAGTCAAACACATTCAAACAAAGCTTTTTGAATCAAATGAAAGTCAAATGCATTCAACAAAGCTAATTGAGTCTAATGAAAGTCAATAACATTCAAACAAAGCTTTTTGAATCAAATGAAAGTCAAAGGCATTAAACAAAGCAAATTGAATCAAATGAAAGTCAAACACATTCAAACAAAGCTAATTGAGTCAAATGAAAGTCAAACACATTCAAACAAAGCTTTTTATTCAAATGAAAGTCAAATGCATTCAACAAAGCTAAATGGGTCAAATGAAAGTCAAACACTTTCAACAAAGCTTTAAGAATCAAATGAATGTCAAACGCATTCAAACAAAACTTTTGAATCAAATGAAAATCAAATGAATTCAACAAAGCTAATTGAGTCAAATAAAAGTCAAATACTTTCATCAAAGCTTTTAGAATCAAATGAAAGTTAAATACATTCTAACAACGCTTTTTGAATCAAATGGAAGTCAATTGCATTCCACAATGCTAATTGAGTCAAATGAAAGTCAAACACATTCAACGAAGCTAGTTGAGTCAAATGGAAGTCAAATGCATTCAACAAAGCCAACTGAGTCAAATCAAAGTCAAACACATTCAAACAAAGCTTCTTGATTTAAATGAAAGTCAAATGCATTTAACAAAGGTAATTGAGTCAAATTAAAGTCAAACACTTTCAACAAAGCTTTTAGAATCAAATGAAAGTCAAACACATTCAAACAAAGCTTTTTGAATTAAATGAAGGTTAATTGCATTCAACAAAGCTAAATGAGTCAAATGAAAGTCAAATACTTTCAACAAAGCTTTTAGAATAAAATAAAAGTTAAATGCATTCAAACAAAGCTTTTTGAATCAAATTAAAGGCAATTGCTTTCCACAATGCTAATTAAGTCAAATGAAAGTCAAACACATTCAACAAAGCTAATTGAGTTAAATGAAAGTTAAACACATTCAAACAAAGCTTCTTGATTCAAGTGAAAGTTAAATGCATTCAACAAAGCTAATTGAGTCAAATGAAAGTCAAACACTTTCAACAAAGCTTTTAGAATCTAATGAAAGTCAAACACATTAAAATAAAGCTTTTTGAATCAAATGAAAGTCAAATGCATTCAACAAAGCTAATTGAGTCAAATGAAAGTCAAACACTTTCAACAAAGCTTTTAGAATCAAATGAAAGTCAAATACATTAAACTAAGCTTTTTAATCAAATGGAAGTCAATTGCATTCCACAATGCTAATTGAGTCAAATGAAAGTCAAACACTTTCAACAAAGCTTTTAGATTCAAATGAAAGTCAAATACATTCAAAAAAAGCTTTTTGAATCAAATGAAAGTCAATTGCATTCCATAATGCTAATTAAGTCAAATGAAAGTCAAACACATTCAACGAATTTAATTGAGTCAAAAGAAAGTCAAACACATTCAAACAAAGCTTTTTGAATCAAATGAAAGTCAAATGCATTCAACAAAGCCAATTGAGTCAAATGAAAGTTAAACACTTTCAACAAATCTAATTGAGTCAAATGAAAGTCAAACACATTCAAACAAAGCTTTTTGATTCAAATGAAAGTCAAACACATTCAAACACTTTCAACAAAGCTTTTAAAATCAAATTAAAGTGAAAAACATTCAAACAAAGCTTCTTGAATCAAATGAAAATCAAATGAATTCAACAAAGCTAATTGAGTGAAATGAAAGTCAAACACTTTCAACAAAGCGTTTAGAATGAAATGAAAGTCAAATAATTCAATCGAAGCTTTTTGAATCAAATGTAAGTCAATTGCATTCCACAATGCTAATTGAGTCGTATGAAAGTCAAACACATTCAACAAAGCTAATTGAGTCAAAAGAAAGTCAAACACAATCAAACAAAGCTTTTTGAATCAAATGAAAGTAAAATGCATTCAACAAAGCTAATTGAGTGAAATGAAAGTCAAACACTTTCAACAAAGCTAATTGGGTCAAAAGAAAGTCAAACACATTCAAACAAAGCTTTTTGAATCAAATGAAAGTCAAATACATTCAACAAAGCTAATTGAGTCAAATGAAAGTCAAACACTTTCAACAAAGCTAATTGAGTCAAATGAAAGTCAAACACATTTAAACAAAGCTTTTTGAATCAAATGAAAATCAAATGAATTCAACAAAGCTAATTGAGTCAAATGAAAGTCAAACACTTTCATCAAAGCTTTTAGAATCAAATTAAAGTCAAATATATTCAAACAAAGCTTTTTGAATGAAATGAAAGTCAATTGCATTCCACAATGCTAATAGAGTCAAATGAAGGTCAAAGACATTCAACGAAGCTAATTGAGTCAAATGAAAGTCAAACACATTCAAACAAAGCTTTTTGAATCAAATGAAAGTCAAATGCATTCAACAAAGCCAATTGATTTAAATGAGATTTAAACACATTCAAACAAAGCTTCTTGATTCAAATGAAAGTCAAATACATTCAACAAAGCTAATTGAGTCAAATGAAAGTCAAACACTTTCAACAAAGCTTTTAGAATCAAATGAAATTCAAACACATTCAAACAAAACTTTTTGAATCAAATGAAAGTCAAATCATTCAACAAAGCTAATTGAGTCAAATGAAAGTCAAACACTTTCGACAAAAGCTTTTAGAATCAAATGAAAGTCAAATACATTAAACTAAGCTTTTTGATCACATGAAAGTCTATTGCATTCCACAATGGTAATTGAGTAAAATGAAAGTCAAACACATTCAACAAAGCTAATTGAGTCAAATAAAAGTCAAACACATTTAAACAAAGCTTTTTGAATCAAATGAAAGCTAAATGCATTCAACAAACCTAATTGAGTCAAATGAATGTCAAACACTTTCAACAAAGCTTTTAGAATCAAATGAACGTCAAACACATTCAAATAAAGCTTTTTTAATCAAATGAAAGTCAAATGCATTCAACAAAGGTAATTGAGTAAAATGAAAGTCAAACACTTTCAACAAAACGTTTAGAATCAAAAGAAAGTCAAATACATTCAATCAAAAGCTTTTTGAATCAAATGAAAGTCAATTGCATTCCACAATGCTAATTGAGTCAAATGAAAGTCAAACACATTCAACAAACCTAATTGAGTCAAAAGAAAGTCAAACACATTCAAACAAATCTTTTTGAATCAAATGAAAGTAAAATGCATTCAACAAAGCTAATTGAGTCAAATGAAAGTCAAACACTTTCAAGAAAGCTAATTAAGTCAAATGAATGTCAAACACATTCAAACAAAGCTTTTTGATTCAAATGAAAGTCAAACACATTCAAACAAAGCTTTTTGATTCAAATGAAAGTCAAATGCATTCAACATAGCTAATTGAGTCAAATGAAAGTCAAACACTTTCAACAAAGCTTTTAGAATCAAATGAAAGTCAAACACATTCAAACAAAGCTTTTTGAATCAAATGAAAGTCAAATGCATTAAACAAAGCTAATTAAGTCAAATGAAAGTCAAACACTTTCATCAATACTTTTAGAACCAAATGAAAGACAAATACATTCAAACAAAGCTTTTTGAATCAAATAAAAGTCAATTGAATTCCACGATGCTAATTGAGTCAAATGAAAGTCAAACACATTCAACGAAGCTAATTGAGTCAAATGAAAGTCAAACACATTCAAACAAATCTTTTTGAATCAAATGAAAGTCAAATGCATTAAACAAAGCCAATTGAGTGAAATGAAAGTCAAACACATTCCAAAAAAGCTTTTTGAACCAAATGAAAGTCAAATGCATTTAACATAGCTAATTGAGTCAAATGAAAGTCAAGCACTTTTAACAAAGCTAATTGAGTCAAATGAAATTCAAACACATTCAAACAAAGCTTTTTGATTCAAATGAAAGTCAAATGAAAGTCAAACACATTCAAACAAAGCTGTTTGAATCAAATGAAAATCAAATGAATCTAACAAAGCTAATTGAGTCAAATGAAAGTCAAACACTTTGAACAAAGCTCTTAGAATCTAATGAAAGTCTAATACATTCAATCAAGGCTTTTTGAATCAAATGAAAGTCAATTGCATTCCACAATGGTAATTGAGTCAAATGAAAGTCAAACACATACAACAAAGCTAATTGAGTCAAAAGAAAGTAAACACATTCAAACAAAGCTTTTTGAATCAAATGAAAGTCGAATGCAATCTGTTTAGGGTAATTTTACCCCTCACACGTGGCCCAATCAGAGGGTGACACGTGTCAGCTTAGGAATGGTCCACAATGGTCCAATCCTAGGGTGACACGTGTCTTCCCAGATATCAGGAAGAATGTCGGCCTTCAGGCCCAATTCCCGAGAAAGCCGCAAAACGGCGCAGCCCATTGATGATTAGGGTTCTGTCACCTAATCAGGGGCACAAATCCCAATGACCCTATAAATAGGGAGATTCCCCTCTTTTGGAGGGCACGTTCCTTCATTTTATTACACACAACTGTCCCTTTGATAGAGACAACTGAGCTAGACAACCTAGCAGATCCCCTCCTAAATTTCCGCACCTTTTTTCCCTTTCAAGTTACTAACTTGATCGTCGGAGGCGGAGCACCACCCAAACGGTGTCTCCGTTGATTTTGCAGGTACAGAAGCTTCCCGGACCAGTCTTGTGTTGTAACTCTCCCGAGGGACAAAAACACCCAAAACACAATCAACAAAGCTAATTGAGTCAAATGAAAGTCAAACACTTTCAACAAAGCTTTTAGAAAAAAATAAAAGTTAAATGCATTCAAATAAAGCTTTTGATTCAAATGAAAGTCAAATGCATTCAACAAAGCTAATTGAGTCAAATGAAACTCAAACACTTTCATCAAATCTTTTAGAATCAAATGAAAGTCAAATACATTCTAACAAAGCTTTTTGAATTAAATGGAAGTCAATTGCATTCCAAAACGGTAATTGAGTCAAATGAAAGTTAAACACATTCAACGAAGCTAATTGAGTCAAATGGAAGTCAAACACATTCAAATCAAGTTTTTTGAGTCAAATGAAAGTCAAATGCATTCTACAAAGCCAATTGAGTCAAATGAAAGTCAAACACATTCAAACAAAGCTTCTTGATTCAAATGAAAGTCAAATGCATTCAACAAAGCTAATTGAGTCAAATGAAAGTCAAACACTTTCAACAAAGCTTTTAGAATCAAATGAAAGTCAAACACATTCAAACAAAGCTTTTTGAATCAAATAAAAGTCAAATGGCAATCAACAAAGCTAATTGAGTCAAATGAAAGTCAAACACATTCAAACAAAGCTTCTTGATTCAAATGAAAGTCAAATGCATTCAATAAAGCTAATTGAGTCAAATGAAAGTCAAACACTTTCAACAAAGCTTTTAGAATAAAATAAAAGTTAAATGCATTCAAACAAAGCTTTTTGAATCAAATGAAAGTCAATAACTTTCCACAATGTTAATTGGGTCAAATGAAAATCAAACACATTCAACAAAGCTAATTGAGTCAAATGAAAGTTAAACACATTCAAACAAGGCTTCTTGATTCAAGTGAAAGTCAAACACATTCAAACAAAGCTTTTTGAATTAGATGAAGGTCAATTGCATTCAACAAAGCTAATTGAGTCAAATGAAAGTCAAAAACTTTCAACAAAGCTCTTAGAATCTAATGAAAGTCTAATACATTCAATCAAGGATTTTTGAATCAAATGAAAGTCAATTGCATTCCACAATGGTAATTGAGTCAAATGAAAGTCAAACACATACAACAAAGCTAATTGAGTCAATAGAAAGTAAACACATTCAAACAAAGCTTTTTGAATCAAATGAAAGTCGAATGCAATCAACAAAGCTAATTGAGTCAAATGAAACTCAAACACTTTCATCAAAGCTTTTAGAATAAAATAAAAGTTAAATGCATTCAAACAAAGCTTTTGATTCAAATGAAAGTCAAATGCATTCAACAAAGCTAATTGAGTCCAATGAAACTCAAACACTTTCATCAAATCTTTTAGAATCAAATGAAAGTCAAATACATTCTAACAAAGCTTTTTGAATTAAATGGAAGTCAATTGCATTCCAAAATGGTAATTGAGTCAAATGAAAGTCAAACACATTCAACGAAGCTAATTGAGTCAAATGGAAGTCAAACACATTCAAATCAAGCTTTTTGAGTCAAATGAAAGTCAAATGCATTCTACAAAGCCAATTGAGTCAAATGAAAGTCAAACACATTCAAACATAGCTTCTTGATTCAAATGAAAGTCAAATGCATTCAACAAAGCTAATTGAGTCAAACGAAAGTCAAACACTTTCAACAAAGCTTTTAGAATAAAATAAAAGTTAAATGCATTCAAACAAAGCTTTTGATTCAAATGAAAGTCAAATGCATTCAACAAAGCTAATTGAGTCCAATGAAACTCAAACACTTTCATCAAATCTTTTAGAATCAAATGAAAGTCAAATACATTCTAACAAAGCTTTTTGAATTAAATGGAAGTCAATTGCATTCCAAAATGGTAATTGAGTCAAATGAAAGTCAAACACATTCAACGAAGCTAGTTGAGTCAAATGGAAGTCAAACACATTCAAATCAAGCTTTTTGAGTCAAATGAAAGTCAAATGCATTCTACAAAGCCAATTGAGTCAAATGAAAGTCAAACACATTCAAACATAGCTTCTTGATTCAAATGAAAGTCAAATGCATTCAACAAAGCTAATTGAGTCAAATGAAAGTCAAACACTTTCAACAAAGCTTTTAGAATAAAATGAAAGTTAAATGCATTCAAACAAAGCTTTTTGAATCAAATGAAAGTCAATTGCTTTCCACAATGTTAATTGGGTCAAATGAAAGTCAAACACATTCAACAAAGCTAATTGAGTCAAATGAAAGTTAAACACATTCAAACAAAGCTTCTTGATTCAAGTGAAAGTCAAACACATTCGAACAAAGCTTTTTGCATTAGATGAAGGTCAATTGCATTCAACAAAGCTAATTGAGTCAAATGAAAGTCAAACACTTTCAACAAAGCTAATTGAGTCAAATGAAAGTCAAACTCTTTCAACAAAGCTTTTAGAATCAAATCAAAGTCAAACACATTCAAACAATGCTTTTTGAATCAAATGAAAATCAAATGAATTCAACAAAGCTAATTGAGTCAAATGAAAGTCAAACACATTTATCAAAGCTTTTAGAATCAAATGAAAGTCAAATACATTCAATCAAAGCTTTTTGAATCAAATGAAAGTCAATTGCATTTCACAATGCTAATTGAGTCAACTGAAAGTCAAACACATTCAACAAAGCTTTTTGAATCAAATGGAATTCATTTGCATTCCACAATGCTAATTAAGTCAAATAAAAGTCAAACAGTTTCAACAAAGCTAATTGAGTCAAATGAAAGTCAAACACATTCAAATAAAGCTTTTTGAATCAAATGAAAGTCAAATGCATTCAACAAAGCCAATTGAGTCAAATGAAAGTCAAACACATTCAAACAAAGCTAATTAAGTCAAACGAAAGTCAAACACTTTCAACAAAGCTTTTAGAATAAAATAAAAGTTAAATGCATTCAAACAAAGCTTTTTGAATCAAATGAAAGTCAATAACTTTCCACAATGTTAATTGGGTCAAATGAAAATCAAACACATTCAACAAAGCTAATTGAGTCAAATGAAAGTTAAACACATTCAAACAAGGCTTCTTGATTCAAGTGAAAGTCAAACACATTCAAACAAAGCTTTTTGAATTAGATGAAGGTCAATTGCATTCAACAAAGCTAATTGAGTCAAATGAAAGTCAAAAACTTTCAACAAAGCTCTTAGAATCTAATGAAAGTCTAATACATTCAATCAAGGCTTTTTGAATCAAATGAAAGTCAATTGCATTCCACAATGGTAATTTAGTCAAATGAAAGTCAAACACATACAACAAAGCTAATTGTGTCAATAGAAAGTAAACACATTCAAACAAAGCTTTTTGAATCAAATGAAAGTCGAATGCAATCAACAAAGCTAATTGAGTCAAATGAAAGTCAAACACTTTCAACAAAGCTTTTAGAATAAAATAAAAGTTAAATACATTCAAACAAAGCTTTTGATTCAAATGAAAGTCAAATGCATTCAACAAAGCTAATTGAGTCAAATGAAAGTCAAACACTTTCAACAAAGCTTTAGAATCAAATGAAAGTCAAATACGTTCAAACAAAGCTTTTTGAATCAAACGAAAATCAAATGAATTCAACAAAACTAATTGAGTCTAATGAAAGTCAAACACTTTAATCAAAGCTTTTAGAATCAAATGAAAGTCAAATACATTCAACAAAGCTAATTGAGTCAAATAAAAGTCAAACACTTTCAACAAAGCTAATTGAGTCAAATGAAAGTCAAACACATTTGAAAAAGCTTATTGAATCAAATGAAAGTCAAATGAATTCAACAAAGCCAATTGAGTCAAATGAAAGTCAAACACATTCAAACATAGCTTCTTGATTCAAATGGAAGTCAATTGCATTCCACAATGCTAATTGAGTCAAATGAAAGTCAAACACATTCAACAAAGCTAATTGAGTCAAAAGAAATTCAAACATATCCAAACAAAGCTTTTTGAATCAAATGAAAGTCAAATGCATTCAACAAAGCTAATTGAGTCAAATGAAAGTCAAACACTTTCAACAAAGCGTTTAGAATCAAATGCAAGTCAAATACATTCAATCAAAGCTTTTTGAATCAAATGAAAGTCAATTGCATTCCACAATGTTAATTGAGTCAACTGAAAGTCAAACACATTCAACAAAGCTAATTGAGTCAAAATAAAGTCAAACACATTCAAACAAATCTTTTTGAATCAAATGAAAGTAAAATGCATTCAACAAAGCTAATTGAGTCAAATGAAAGTCAAACACTTTCAACAAAGCTAATTGAGTCAAATGAAAGTCAAACACATTCAAACAAAGCTTTTGGATTCAAATGAAAGTCAAATGCATTCAACAAAGCTAATTAAGTCAAATGAAAGTCAAACACTTTCAAAAAAGCTTTTAAAATCAAATGAAAGTCAAACACATTCAAACAAAGCTTTTTGAATCAAATGAATTCAACAAAGCTAATCGAGTCAAATGAAAGTCAAACACTTTCATCAAAGCTTTTAGAATCAAATGAAAGTCAAATACATTCAAACAAAGCTTTTTGAATCAAATGAAAGTCAATTGCATTCCACAATGCTAATTGAGTCAAATGAAAGTCAAACACATTCAACGAAGCTAATTGAGTCAAATGAAAGTCAAACACATTCAAACAAAGCTTTTTGAATCAAATGAAAGTCAAATGCATTCAACAAATCCAATTGAATCAAATGAAAGTCAAACACATTCAAACATAGCTTCTTGATTCAAATGAAAGTCAAATGCATTCAACAAAGCTAATTGAGTCAAATGAAAGTCAAACACTTTCAACAAAGCTTTTAGAATTAAATGAAAGTAAAACACATTCAAACAAAGCTTTTTGAATTAAATGAATGTCAAATGCATTCAACATAGCTAATTGAGTCAACTGAAAGTCAAACACACTCAACAAAGCTAATTGAGTTAAAAGAAAGTCAAACACATTCAAACAAAGCTTTTTAAATCAAATGAAAGTCACATGCATTCAACAAAGCCAATTGAGTCAAATGAAAGTCAAACACATTCAAATAAAGCTTTTTGATTTAAATGAAAGTCAAATGCATTCAAAAAAGCTAATTGAGACAAATGAAAGTCAAACACTTTCAACAAAGCTTTTAGAATCAAATGAAAATGAAAGTGAAACACATTCAAACAAAACTTTTTGAATCAAACGGAAGTCAAATCATTCAACAAAGCTAATTGAGTCAAATGAAAGTCAAATACATTCAATCAAAGCTTTTTGAATGAAATTAAAGTCGATTGCATTCCACAATGCTAATTGAGTCAAATGAAAGTCAAACACATTCAACGAAGCTAATTGAGTCAAATGAAAGTCAAACACATTCAAACAAAGCTTTTTGAATCAAATGAAAGTCAAATGCATTCAACAAAGCCAATTGAGTCAAATGAAAGTCAAACACATTCAAATAAAGCTTCTTGATTCAAATGAAAGTCAAATGCATTCAACAAAGCTAATTGTGTCAAATGAAAGTCAAACACTTTCAACAAAGCTAATTGAGTCAAATGAAAGTCAAACACATTCAAACAAAGCTTCTTGAATCAAATGAAAGTCAAATGCATTCAACAAAGCTAGTTGAGTCAAATGAAAGTCAAACACTTTCAACAAAGCGTTTAGAATCAAATGAAAGTCAAATACATTCAATCAAAGCTTTTTGAATCAAATGAAAGTCAATTACATTCCACAATGCTAATTGAGTCAAATGAAAGTCAAACACATTCAACAAAGCTAATTGAGTCAAAATGAAAGTAAAACACATTCAAACAAAGCTTTTTGAATCAAATGAAAGTAAAATGCATTCAACAAAGCTAATTGAGTCAAATGAAAGTCAAACACTTTCAACAAAGGTAATTGAGTCAAAAGAAAGTCAAACACATTCAAACAACTTTTTGAGTCAAATGAAAGTCAAATGCATTCAACAAAGCTAATTAAGTCAAATGAAAGTCAAACAGTTTCAACAAAGCTAATTGAGTCAAATGAAAGTCAAACACATTTAAACAAAGCTTTTTGAATCAAATGAAAATCAAATGAATTCAACAATGCTAATTTAATCAAATGAAGGTCAACACATTCAACGAAGCTAATTGAGTCAAATGAAAGTCAAAAACATTCAAATAAAGCTTTTTGAATCAAATGAAATTCAAATGCATTCAACAAAGCCAATTGAGTCAAATGAAAGTCAAACACATTCAAACAAAGACTCTTGATTCAAATGAAAGTCAAATGCATTCAACAAAGCTAATTGAGTCAAATGAATGTCAAACACTTTCAACAAAGCTTTTAGAATCAAATGAAAATCAAACACATTCAAACAAAAATTTTTGAATCAAATGAAAGTCAAATCATTCAACAAAGCTAATTGAATCAAATGAAAGTCAAACTCTTTCGACAAAGCTTTTAGAATCATATGAAAGTCAAATACATTAAACTAAGCTTTTTGATTAAATGAAAGTCTATTGCATTCCACAATGGTAATTGAGTCAAATGAAAGTTAAACACATTCAACAAAGCTAATTGTGTCAAATGAAAGTTAAACACATACAAACAAAGCTTTTTGAATCAAATGAAAGCCAAATGCATTCAACAAAGCTAATTGAGTCAAATGAATGTCAAACACTTTCAACAAAGCTTTTAGAATCAGATGAAAGTCAAACACATTCGAACTAAGCTTTTTGAATCAAATGAAAGTCAAATGCATTCAACAAAGCTAATTGACTCAAATGAAAGTCAAACACTTTCAACAAAAAGTTTATATTCAAATAAAAGTCAAATACATTCAATCAAAGATTTTTGAATCAAATCAAAGTCAATTGGATTCCACAATGCTAATTAAGTCAAATGAAAGTCAAATACATTCAACAAAGCTAATTGAGTCAAATGAAAGTCAAACACTTTCAACAAAGCTAATTGAGTCAAATGAAAGTCAAACACATTTAAACAAAGCTTATTGAATCAAATGAAAGTCAAATGCATTCAACAAAGCCAATTGAGTCAAATGAAAGTCAAACACATTCAAACATAGCTTCTTGATTCAAATGGAAGTCAATTGCATTCCACGATGCTAATTGAGTCAAATGAAAGTCAAACACATTCAACAAAGCTAATTGAGTCAAAAGAAATTCAAACATATCCAAACAAAGCTTTTTGAATCAAATGAAAGTCAAATGCATTCAACAACGCTAATTGAGTCAAATGAAAGTCAAACACTTTCAACAAAGCGTTTAGAATCAAATGAAAGTCAAATACATTCAATCAAAGCTTTTTGAATCAAATGAAAGTCAATTGCATTCCACAATGCTAATTGAGTCAACTGAAAGTCAAACACATTCAACAAAGCTAATTGAGTCAAAATAAAGTCAAACACATTCAAACAAAGCTTTTTTAATCAAATGAAAGTAAAATGCATTCAACAAAGCTAATTGAGTCAAATGAAAGTCAAATACTTTCAACAAAGCTAATTGAGTCAAATGAAAGTCAAACACATTCAAACAAAGCTTTTTGATTCAAATGAAAGTCAAATGCATTCAACAAAGCTAATTGAGTCAAATGAAAGTCAAACACTTTCAACAAAGCTTTTAGAATCAAATGAAAGTCAAACACATTCAAACGAAGCTTTTTGAATCAAATGAATTCAACAAAGCTAATTGAGTCAAATGAAAGTCAAACACTTTCATCAAAGCTTTTAGAATCAAATGAAAGTTAAATACATTCAAACAAAGCTTTTTGAATCAAATGAAAGTCAATTGCTTTCCACAATGCTAATTGAGTCAAATGAAAGTCAAACACATTAAACGAAGCTAATTGAGTCAAATGAAAGTCAAACACATTCAAACAAAGCTTTTTGAATCAAATGAAAGTCAAATGCATTCAACAAATCCAATTAAGTCAAATGAAAGTCAAACACATTCAAACATAGCTTCTTGATTCAAATGAAAGTCAAATGCATTCAACAAAGCTAATTGAGTCAAATGAAAGTCAAACACTTTCAACAAAGCTTTTAGAATTAAATGAAAGTAAAACAGATTCAAACAAAGCTTTTTGAATTAAATGAAGGTCAAATGCATTCAACATAGCTAATTGAGTCAACTGAAAGTCAAACACATTCAACAAAGCTAATTGAGTTAAAAGAAAGTCAAACACATTCAAACAAAGCTTTTTAAATCAAATGAAAGTCACATGCATTCAACAAAGCCAATTGAGTCAAATGAAAGTCAAACACATTCAAATAAAGCTTTTTGAATCAAATGAAAGTCAAATGCATTCAACAAAGCTAATTGAGTCAAATGAAAGTGAAACACTTTCAACAAAGCTTATAGAGTAAAATGAAAGTGAAATACATTCAAACGAAGCTTTTTGAATCAAATCGAAGTCAATTGCATTCCACAATGCTAATTGAGTCAAATGAAAGTCAAACACATTCAACGAAGCTAATTGAGTCAAATGAAAGTCAAACACATCCAAACAAAGCTTTTTGAATCAAATGAAAGTCAAATGCATTCAACAAAGCCAATAGTGTCAAATGAAAGTCAAACACATTCAAATAAAGCTTCTTGATTCAAATAAAAGTCAAATGCATTCAACAAAGCTAATTGAGTCAAATGAAAGTCAAACACTTTCAACAAAGCGTTTAGAATCAAATGAAAGTCAAATACATTCAATCAAAGGTTTTAAAATCAAATGAAAGTCAATTGCATTCCACAATGCTAATTAAGTCAAATGAAAGTCAAATACATTCAACAAAGCTAATTGAGTCAAATGAAAGTCAAACACTTTCAACAAAGCTAATTGTGTCAAATGAAAGTCAAACACATTTAAACAAAGCTTTTTGAATCAAATGAAAGTAAAATGCATTCAACAAAGCCAATTGAGTCAAATGAAAGTCAAACACATTCAAACATAGCTTCTTGATTCAAATGAAAGTCAAATGCATTCCACAATGCTAATTGAGTCAAATGAAAGTCAAACACATTCAACAAAGCTAATTGAGTCAAATGAAAGTCAAACACTTTCAACAAAGCTTTTTGATTCAAATGAAAGTCAAATGCATTCAACAAAGCTAATTGAGTCAAATGAAAGTGAAACACATTCAAATAAAGCTTTTTGAATCAAATGAAAGTCAAATGCATTCAACAAAGCTAATTGAGTGTAACGAAAGTCAAACACTTTCAACAAAGCTAATTGAGTCAAATGAAAGTCAAACACATTCAAACAAAGCTTTTTGATTCAAATGAAAGTGAAATGCATTCAACAAAGCTAATTGAGTCAAATGAAAGTGAAACACTTTCAACAAAGCTTTTAGAATCAAATGAAAGTCAAACACATTCAAACAAAGCTTTTTGAATCAAATGAAAATCAAATGAATTCAACAAAGCTAAATGAGTCAAATGAAAGTCAAACACTTTCATCAAAGCTTTTAGAATCAAATAAAAGTCAAATACGTTCAAACAAAGCTTTTTGAATCAAATGAAAGTCAATCCACAATGCTAATTGAGTCAAATGAAAGTCAAACACATTCAACGAAGCTAATTGAGTCAAATGAAAGTCAAACACATTCAAACAAAACTTTTTGAATCAAATGAAAGTCAAACACATTCAAACATAGCTTCTCTATTCAAATGAAAGTCAAATGCATTCAACAAACCTAATTGAGTCAAATGAAAGTCAAACACTTTCAACAAAGCTTTTAGAATCAAATGAAAGTAAAATACATTCAATCAAAGCTTTTTGAATCAAATGAAAGTCAAATGCATTCAACAAAGCCAATTGAGTCAAATGAAAGTCAAACACATTCAAACATAGCTTCTTGATTCAAATGAAAGTACAATGCATTCAACAAAGCTAATTGAATCAAATGAAAGTCAAACACTTTCAACAAAGCTTTTAGAATCAAATGAAAGTAAAACACATTCAAACAAAGCTTTTTGACTCAAATGAATATCAAATGCATTCAACAAAGCTAATTGAGTCAAATGAAAGTCAAACACATTCAACAAAGCTAATTGAGTCAAATGAAAGTCAAACACATTCAACAAAGCTAATTGAGTTAAAAGAAAGTCAAACACATTCAAACAAAGCTTTTAGAATGAAGTGAAAGTCAAATGCATTCAACAAAGCTAATTGAGTCAAATGAAAGTCAAACACATTCAAATAAAGCTTTTTGAATAAAATGAAAGTCAAATGCATTCAACAAAGCTAATAGAGTGAAACGAAAGTCAAACACTTTCAACAAAGCGAATTGAGTCAAATGAAAGTCAAACACATTCAAACAAACCTTTTTGAATCAAATGAAAGTCAAATGCATTCAACATAGCAAATTGAGTCAAATGAAAGTCAAACACATTCAATCATAGCTTCTTGATTCAAATGAAAGTCAAATGCATTCAACAAAGCTAATTGAGTCAAATGAAAGTCAAACACTTTCAACAAAGCTTTTAGAATCAAATGAAAGTAAAACACATTCAAACAAAGCTTTTTAAATCAAATGAATGTCAAATGCATTCAACAAAGCTAATTGAGTCAAATGAAAGTCAAACACATTCAACAAAGCTAATTGAGTTACAAGAAAGTCAAACACATTCAAACAAATCTTTTTGAATCAAATGAAAGTCAAATGCATTCAACAAAGCCAATTGAGTCAAATGAAAGTCAAACAAATTCTAACATAGCTTCTCTATTCATATGAAAGTCAAATGCATTCAACAAACCTAATTGAGTCAAATGAAAGTCAATCACTTTCAACAAAGCTTTTAGAATCAAATGAAAGTCAAATACATTCAAACAAAGGTTTTTGAGTCATACAAAAATCAAATGAATTCAACAAAGCTAATTGAGTCAAATGAAAGTCAAACACTTTCATCAAAGCTTTTAGAATAAAATGAAAGTCAAATACATTCAATTAAAGCTTTTTGAATCAAATTAAAGTCAAATGCATTCAACAAAGCCAATTGAGTCAAATGAAAGTCAAAGACATTCAAACATAGTTTCTTGATTCAAATGAAAGTCAAATGCATTCAACAAAGCTAATTGAGTTAAAAGAAAGTCAAACACTTTCAACAAAGCTTTTAGAATCAAATGAAAGTAAAACACATTCAAACAAAGCTTTTTGAATCAAATGAATGTCAAATCCATTCAACAAAGCTAATTGAGTCAAATGAAAGTCAAACACATTCAACAAAGCTAATTGAGTTAAAAGAAAGTCAAACACATTCAAACAAAGCTTTTTGAATCAAATGAAAGTCAAATGCATTCAACAAAGCTAATTGAGTCAAATGAAAGTCAAACACATTCAAATAAAGATTTTTGAATCAAATGAAAGTTAAATGCATTCAACAAAGCTAATTGAGTGAAACGAATGTCATACACTTTCAACGAAGCTAGTTCAGTCAAATGAAAGTCTAACACATTCAAACAAAGCTTTTTGAATCAAATAAAAGTCAAATGCATTCAACAAAGCCAATTGTGTCAAATGAAAGTCAAACACATTCAATGATAGCTTCTTGATTCAAATGAAAGTCAAATGCATTCAACAAAGCTAATTTAGTCAAATGAAAGTCAAACACTTTCAACAAAGCTTTTAGAATCAAATGAAAGTAAAACACATTCAAACAAAGCTTTTTGAATCAAATGAATGTCAAATGCATTCAACAAAGCTAATTGAGTCAAATGAAAGTCAAACACATTCAAACATAGCTTCTTGATTCAAATGAAAGTCAAATGCATTCAACAAAGCTAATTGAGTCCAATGAAAGTCAAACACTTTCAACAAAGCTTTTTGAATCAAATGAAAGTAAAACACATTCAAACAAAGCTTTTTGAATCAAATGAATGTCAAATGCATTCAACAAAGCTAATTGAGTCAAATGAAAGTCAAACACATTCAACAAAGGTAATTGATTTAAAAGAAAGTCAAACACATTCAAACAAAGCTTTTTGAATCAAATGAAAGTCAAATGCATTCAACAAAGCCAATTGAGTCAAATGAAAGTCAAACACCTTCAAACATAGCTTCTCTATTCAAATGAAACTCAAATTCATTCAACAAACCTAATTGAGTCAAATGAAAGTCAAACACTTTCAACAAAGCTTTTAGAATCAAATGAAAGTCAAATACATTCAAACAAAGGTTTTTAAATAATACAAAAATCAAATGAATTCAACAAAGCTAATGGAGTCAAATGAAAGTCAAACACTTTCATCAAAGCTTTTAGAATAAAATGAAAGTCAAATACATTCAATCAAAGCTTTTTGAATCATATGAAAGTCAAATGCTTTCAACAAAGCCAATTGAGTCAAATGAAAGTCAAACACATTCAAACATAGCTTCTAGATTCAAATGAAAGTCAAATGCATTCAATAAAGCTAATTAAGTCAAATGAAAGTCAAACACTTTCAACAAAGCTTTTAGAATCAAATGAAAGTAAAACACATTCAAACAAAGCTTTTTGAATGAAATCAATGTCAAATGCATTCAACAAAGCTAATTGAGTCAAATGAAAGTCAAACACATTCAAAAAAGCTAATTAAGTCAAATGAATGTCAAACACTTTTAACAAAGCTAATTGAGTCAAATGAAAGTCAAACACACTTAAACAAAGCTTTTTGATTCAAATGAAAGTCAAATGCATTCAACAAAGCTAATTGAGTCAAATGAAAGTCAAACACTTTCAACAAAGCTTTTAGAATTAAATGAAAGTCAAACACATTCAAACAAAGATTTTTGAATCAAATGAAAATCAAATGAATTCAAAAAATCTAATTGAGTCAAATGAAAGTCAAACACATTCAAGAAAGCTTTTTGAATCAAATGAAAGTCAATTGCATTCCACAATGCTAATTGAGTCAAATGAAAGTCAAACACATTTAACGATGCAAATTGAGTCAAATGAAAGTCAAACACATTCAAACAAAGCTTTTTGAATCAAATGAAAGTCAAATGCATTCAACAAAGCTAATTGAGTCAAATGAAAGTCAAACACATTCAAACAAAGCTTCTTGATTCAAATGAAAGTCAAATGCATTCAAAAAAACTAATTGAGACGAATGAAAGTCAAACACTTTCAAACAAAACTTTTTAAATCAAATGAAAGTCAAATCATTCAACAAAGCTAATTGAGTCAAATGAAAGTCAAACACTTTCGACAAAGCTTTTAGAATCAAATGAAAGTCAAATACATTAAATTAAGCTTTTTGATTAAATGAAAGTCTATTGCATTCCACAATGGTCATTGAGTCAAATGAAAGTCAAACACATTCAAGAAAGCTAATTGAGTCAAATGAAAGTCAAACACATTGAAACAAAGCTTTTTGAATCAAATGAAAGCCAAATGCATTCAACAAAGCTAATTATGTCAAATGAATGTCAAACACTTTCAACAAAGCTTTTAGAATCAAATAAAAGTCAAACACATTCAAACAAAGCTTTATGAATCAAATAAAAGTCAAATGCGTTCAACAAAGCTAATTGAGTCAAATGAAAGTCAAACACTTTCAACAAAGCGTTTAGAATCAAATGAAAGTCAAATACATTCAATCAAAGCTTCTTGAATCAAATGAAAGTCAATTGCATTCCACAATGCTAATTGAGTCAAATTAAAATCAAACACATTTAAACAAAGCTTTTTGATTCAAATGAAAGTCAAATGCATTCAACAAAGCTAATTGAGTCAAATGAAAGTCAAACACTTTCAACAAAGCTTTTAGAATTAAATGAAAGTCAAACACATTCAAACAAAGCTTTTTGAATCAAACGAAAATCAAATGAATTCAACAAAACTAATTGAGTCTAATGAAAGTCAAACACTTTCATCAAAGCTTTTAGAATCAAATGAATTTCAAATACATTCAAACAAAGCTTTTTTGAATCAAATGGAAGTCGATTGCATTCAACAATGCTAATTGAGTCAAATGAAAGTCAAACACATTCAAATAAAGCTTTTTGAATCAAATGAAAGTCAAATGCATTCAAACAATGCCAATTGAGTCAAATGAAAGTCAAACACATTCAAATAAAGCTTCTTGATTCAAATGAAAGTCAAATGCAATCAACAAAGCTAATTGTGTCAAATGAAAGTCAATCACTTTTAACACAGCCTTTAGAATCAAATGAAAGTCAAACACATTCAAACAAAGCTTTTTGAATCAAATGAAAGTAAAATGCATTCAACAAAGCTAATTGATTCACATGAAAGTCAATTGCATTCAAACAAAGCTTTTTGAATCAAATGAAAATCAAATGAACTCAACAAAGCTAATTGAGTCAAATGAAAGTCAAACACTTTCATCAAAGCTTTTAGAATCAAATTAAAGTCAAATAGATTCAAACAAAGCTTTTTGAATCAAATGAAAGTCAATTGCATTCCACAATGCTAATTGAGTCAAATGAAGATCAAACACATTCAACGAAGCTAATTGAGTCAAATGAAAGTCAAACACATACAAACAAAGCTTTTTGAATCAAATGAAAGTGAAATGCATTCAACAAGGCCAATTGAGTCAAATGAAAGTCAAACACATTCAAACAAATCTTCTTGATTCAAATGAAAGTCAAATGCATTCAACAAAGCTAATTGAGTCAAATGAAAGTTAAACACTTTCAACAAAGCGTTTAGAATCAACTGAAAGTCAAATACATTTAATCAAAGCTTTTAGAATCAAATGAAAGTCAATTGCATTCCACAGTGCTAATTAAGTCAAATGAAAGTCAAATACATTCAACAAAGCTAATTGAGTCAAATGAAAGTCAAACACTTTCAACATAGCTAATTGAGTCAAATGAAAGTCAAACACATTTAAACAAAGACTTTTTGAATCAAATGAAAGTCAAATGCATTCAACAAAGCTAATTGAGTCAAATGAAAGTCAAACACTTTCAACAAAGCTAATTGAGTCAAATAAAAGTCAAACACATTCATACAAAGCTTTTTGATTCAAATGAAAGTCAAATGCATTCCACAAAGCTAATTGAGTCAAATGAAAGTCAAACACTTTTAACAAAGCTATTAGAATCAAATGAAAGTCAAACACATTCAAACAAAGCTTTTTGGATCAAATAAAAATCAAATGAATTCAACAAAGCTAATTGAGTCAAATGAAAGTCAAATACATTCAAACAAAGCTTTTCGAATCAAATGAAAGTCAATTGCATTCCACAATGCTAATTGAGTTAAATGAAAGTCAAACACATTCAATGAAGCTAATTGAGTCAAATGAAAGTTAAACACATTCAAACAAAGATTTTTGAATCAAATGAAAGTCAAATGTATTCAACAAAGCCAATTAAGTCAAATGAAAGTCAAATGCATTCAACAAAGCTAATTGAATCAAATGAAAGTCAAACACTTTCAACAAAGCTTTAAGAATCAAATGAAAGTCAAACACATTCAACGAAGCTAATTGAGTCAAATGAAAGTCAAATGCATTCAACAAAGCTTTTTGAATCAAATGAAAGTCAAACACATTCAAACAAATCTTCTTGATTCAAATGAAAGTCAAATGCATTCAACAAAGCTAATTGAGTCAAATGAAAGTCAAACACTTTAAACAAAGCGTTTAGAATCAAATGAAAGTCAAATACATTCAATCAAAGCTTTTAGAATCAAATGAAAGTCAATTGTATTCCACAATGCTAATTAAGTCAAATGAAAGTCAAATACATTCAACAACGCTAATTGAGTCAAATGAAAGTCAAACACTTTCAATAAAGCTAATTGGTTCAAATGAAAGTCAAGCACATTTAAACAAAGCTTTTTGAATCAAATGAAAATCAAATGAATTCAACAAAGCTAATTGAGTCAAATGAAAGTCAAACACATACAAACAAAGCTTTTTGAATCAAATGAAAGTGAAATGCATTCAACAAGGCCAATTGAGTCAAATGAAAGTCAAACACATTCAAACAAATCTTCTTGATTCAAATGAAAGTCAAATGCATTCAACAAAGCTAATTGAGTCAAATGAAAGTCAAATACTTTCAACAAAGCGTTTAGAATCAAATGAAAGTCAAATACATTCAATCAAAGCTTTTAGAAATCAAATGAAAGTCAATTGCATTCCACAGTGCTAATTAAGTTAAATGAAAGTCAAATACATTCAACAAAGCTAATTGAGTCAAATGAAAGTCAAACACTTTCAACATAGCTAATTGAGTCAAATGAATGTCCAACACATTTAAACAAAGACTTTTTGAATCAAATGAAAGTCAAATGCATTCAACAAAGCCAATTGAGTCAAATGAAAGTCAAACACATTCAAATTAAGCTTCTTGATTCAAATGAAAGTCAAATGCATTCAACAAAGCTAATTGTGTCAAATGAAAGTCAAACACTTTTAACAAAGCCTTAAGAATCAAATGAAAGTCAAGCACATTTAAACAAGGCTTTTTGAATCAAATGAAAATCAAATGAATTCAACAAAGCTAATTGAGTCAAATGAAAGTCAAACACTTTCATCAAAGCTTTTAGAATCAAATTAAACTCAAATATATTCAAACAAAGCTTTTTGAATCAAATGAAAGTCTATTGCGTTCCACAATGCTAATTGAGTCAAATGAAAGTCAAACACTTTCAACAAAGCTAATTGAGTCAAATAAAAGTCAAACACATTCAAACATAGCTTTTTGATTCAAATGAAAGGCAAATGCATTCAACAAAGCTAATTGAGTCAAATGAAAGTCAAACACTTTCAACAAAGCTAATTGAGTCAAATAAATGTCAAACACATTCATACAAAGCTTTTTGATTCAAATGAAAGTCAAATGCATTCAACAAAGCTAATTGAGTCAAATGAAAGTCAAACACTTTCAACAAACCTATTAGAATCAAATGAAAGTCAAACCCATTCAAACAAAGCTTTTTGAATCAAATGAAAATCAAATGAATTCAACAAAGCTAATTGAGTCAAATGAAAGTCAAACACTTTCAACAAAGCTTTTAAAATCAAATGAAAGTCAAACACATTCAAACAAAGCTTTTTGAATCAAATGAAAATCAAATGAATTCAACAAAGCTAATTGAGTCAAATGAAGTCAAACACTTGCAACAAAGCGTTTAGAATCAAATGAAAGTCAAATACATTCAATCAAAGCTTTTTGAATCAAATGAAAGTTAATTGCATTCCACAACGCTAATTGAGTCAAATGAAAGCCAAACACTTTCTACAAAGCTTTTAGAATAAAATGAAAGTCAAACACATTCATCAAAGCTTTTACAATCAAATTAAAGTCAAATATATTCAAACAAAGCTTTTTGAATCAAATGAAAGTCAATTGCATTCCACAATGCTAATTGAGTCAAATGAAGATCAAACACATTCAACGAAGCTAATTGAGTCAAATGAAAGTCAAACACATACAAACAAAGCTTTTTGAATCAAATGAAAGTGAAATGCATTCAACAAGGCCAATTGAGTCAAATGAAAGTCAAACACATTCAAACAAATCTTCTTGATTGAAATGAAAGTCAAATGCATTCAACAAAGCTAATTGAGTCAAATGAAAGTCAAACACTTTCAACAAAGCGTTTAGAATCAAATGAAAGTCAAATACATTCAATCAAAGCTTTTAGAATCAAATGAAAGTCAATTGCATTCCATAGTGCTAATTAAGTTAAATGAAAGTCAAATACATTCAACAAAGCTAATTGAGTCAAATGAAAGTCAAACACTTTCAACATAGCTAATTGAGTCAAATGAAAGTTAAACACATTTAAACAAAGACTTTTTGAATCAAATGAAAGTCAAATGCATTCAACAAAGCCAATTGAGTCAAATGAAAGTCAAACACATTCAAATAAAGCTTCTTGATTCAAATGAAAGTCAAATGCATTCAACAAAGCTAACTGTGTCAAATGAAAGTCAAACACTTTTAACAAAGCCTTAAGAATCAAATGAAAGTCAAGCACATTTAAACAAAGCTTTTTGAATCAAATGAAAATCAAATGAATTCAACAAAGATAATTGAGTCAAATGAAAGTCAAACACTTTCATCAAAGCATTTAGAATCAAATTAAAGTCAAATTTATTCAAACAAAGCTTTTTGAATCAAATGAAAGTCTATTGCATTCCAAAATGCTAATTGAGTCAAATGAAAGTCAAACACTTTCAACAAAGCTAATTGAGTCAAATAAAAGTCAAACACATTGAAACATAGCTTTTTGATTCAACTGAAAGGCAAATGCATTCAACAAAGCTAATTGAGTCAAATGAAAGTCAAACACTTTCAACAAAGCTAATTGAGTCAAATAAATGTCAAACACATTCATACAAAGCTTTTTGATTCAAATGAAAGTCAAATGCATTCAACAAAGCTAATTGAGTCAAATGAAAGTCAAACACTTTCAACAAACCTATTAGAATCAAATGAAAGTCAAACACATTCAAACAAAGCTTTTTGAATCAAATGAAAATCAAATGAATTCAACAAAGCTAATTGAGTCAAATGAAAGTCAAACACTTTCATCAAAGCTTTTAGAATCAAATTAAAGTCAAATATATTCAAACAAAGCTTTTTGAATCAAATGAAAGTCAATTGCATTCCACAATGCTAATTGAGTCAAATGAAGATCAAACACATTCAACGAAGCTAATTGAGTCAAATGAAAGTCAAACACATACAAACAAAGCTTTTTGAAACAAATGAAAGTGAAATGCATTCAACAAGGCCAATTGAGTCAAATGAAAGTCAAACACATTCAAACAAATCTTCTTGATTAAAATGAAAGTCAAATGCATTCAACAAAGCTAATTGAGTCAAATGAAAGTCAAACACTTTCAACAAAGCGTTTAGAATCAAATGAAAGTCAAATACATTCAATCAAAGCTTTTAGAAACAAATGAAAGTCAATTGCATTCCAAAGTGCTAATTAAGTCAAATGAAAGTCAAATACATTCAACAAAGCTAATTGAGTCAAATGAAAGTCAAACACTTTCAACATAGCTAATTGAGTCAAATGAAAGTCAAACACATTTAAACAAAGACTTTTTGAATCAAATGAAAGTCAAATGCATTCAACAAAGCCAATTGAGTCAAATGAAAGTCAAACACATTTATTTAAAGCTTCTTGATTCAAATGAAAGTCAAATGCATTCAACAAAGCTAATTGTGTCAAATGAAAGTCAAACACTTTTAACAAAGCCTTAAGAATCAAATGAAAGTCAAACACATTTAAACAAAGCTTTTTGAATCAAATAAAAATCAAATGAATTCAACAAAGCTAATTGAGTCAAATGAAAGTAAAACACTTTCATCAAAGCTTTTAGAATCAAATTAAAGTCAAATATATTCAAACAAAGCTTTTTGA
The DNA here is from genome assembly GCA_024500155.1 of Chenopodium formosanum. Classification (NCBI taxonomy): domain Eukaryota; kingdom Viridiplantae; phylum Streptophyta; class Magnoliopsida; order Caryophyllales; family Amaranthaceae; genus Chenopodium; species Chenopodium formosanum. Next base: position 24,358,917 of record CM044861.1, read on the forward strand.
ATCAAAAGAAAGTCTATTGCGTTCCACAATGCTAATTGAGTCAAATGAAAGTCAAACACTTTCAAATAAAGCTTTTTGAATCAAATGAAAGTCAAATGCATTCAACAAAACTAATTGAGTGAAACGAAAGTCAAACACTTTCAACAAAGCTAATTGAATCAAATGAAAGGCAAACACATTCAAACAAAGCTTTTTGAATCAAATGAAAGTCAAATGCATTCAACAAAGCCAATTGAGTCAAATGAAAGTCAAACACATTCAAACATAGCTTCTCTATTCAAATTAAAGTAAAATGAATTCAACAAAGCTAATTGAGTCAAATGAAAGTGAAACACTTTCAACAAAGCTTTTAGAATCAAATGAAAGTCAAGCACATTCAAACAATTTTTTTTGAATCAAATGAAAATGAAATGAATTCAACAAAGCTAATTGAGTCAAATGAAAGTCAAACACTTTCATCAAAGCTTTTAGAATCAAATTAAAGTTAAATACATTCAAACAAAGCTTTTTGAATCAAATGAAAGTCAATTGCATTCCACAATGCTAATTGAGTCAAATGAAAGTCAAACACATTCAAATAAAGCTTTTTGAATCAAATGAAAGTCAAATGCATTCAACAAAGCTAATTGAGTGAAACGAAAGTCAAACACTTTCAACAAAGCTAATTGAGTCAAATGAAAGTCAAACACATTCAAACAAAGCTTTTTGAATCAAATGAAAGTCAAATGCATTCAACAAAGCCAATTGAGTCAAATGAAAGTCAAACACATTCAAACATAGGTTCTTGATTCAAATGAAAGTCAAATGCGTTCAACAAAGCTAATTGAGTCCAATGAAAGTCAAACACTTTCAACAAAGCTTTTAGAATCAAATGAAAGTAAAACACATTCAAACAAAGCTTTTTGAATCAAATGAATGTCAAATGCATTCAACAAAGTTAATTGAGTTAAATGAAAGTCAAATACATTCAACAAAGTTAATTGAGTTAAAAGAAAGTCAAACACATTCAAACAAAGCTTTTTGAATAAAATGAAATACAAATGCATTCAACAAAGCCAATTGAGTCAAATGAAAGTCAAACACATTCAAATTAAGCTTCTTGATTCAAATGAAAGTCAAATGCATTCAACAAAGCTAATTGAGTCAAATGAAAGTCAAACACTTTCAACAAAGCTAATTGAGTCAAATGAAAGTCAAACACTTTCAACAAAGCTTTTAGAATCAAATGAAAGTAAAATTCATTCAAACAAAGCTTTTTAAATCAAATGAAAGTAAAATGCATTCAACAAAGCTAATTGAGTCAAATGAAAGTCAAACACTTTCAACAAAGCTTATTGAGTCAAATGAAAGTCAAACACATTCAAACAAAGCTTTTTGATTCAAATGAAAGTCAAATGCATTCAACAAAGCTAATTGAGTCAAATGAAAGTCAAACACTTTCAACAAAGCTTTTAGAATCAAATGAAAGTCAAATACATTCAAACAAAGCTTTTTGAATCAAACAAAAATCAAATGAATTCAACAAAGCTAATTCAGTCAAATGAAAGTCAAACACTTTCATCAAAGCTTTTAGAATCAAATGAAAGTCAAATACATTCCAACAAAGCTTTTTGAATCAAATGAAAGTCAATTGCATTCCACAATGCTAATTGAGTCAAATGAAAGTCAAACACATTCAAAGAAGCTAATTGAGTCAAATGAAAGTCAAACACATTAAAACAAAGCTTTTTGACTCAAATGAGAGTCAAATGCATTCAACAAAGCCAATTGAGTCAAATGAAAGTCAAACACATTCAAACATAGCTTCTCTATTCAAATTAAAGTCAAATGAATTCAACAAAGCTAATTCAGTCAAGTGAAAGTGAAACACTTTCAACAAAGCTTTTAGAATCAAATGAAAGTCAAGCACATTCAAACAAAGCTTTTTGAATCAAATGAAAATGAAATGAATTCAACAAAGCTAATTGAGTCAAATGAAAGTCAAACACTTTCATCAAAGCTTTTAGAATCAAATGAAAGTCAAATACATTCAAACAAAGCTTTTTGAATCAAATGAAAGTCAATTGCATTCTACAATGCTAATTGAGTCAAATGAAAGTCAAACACATTCAAATAAAGCTTTTTGAATCAAATGAAAGTCAAATGCATTCAACAAAGCTAATTGAGTGAAACCAAAGTCAAACACTTTCAACAAAGCTAATTGAGTCAAATGAAAGTCAAACACATTCAAACAAAGCTTTTTGAATCAAATGAAAGTCAAATGCATTCAACAAAGCCAATTGAGTCAAATGAAAGTCAAACACATTCAAACATAGGTTCTTGATTCAAATGAAAGTCAAATGCGTTCAACAAAGCTAATTGAGTCCAATGAAAGTCAAACACTTTCACTACTACAAAAAGCGTGTTTTTTGGACGCTTTTTAAGCCTTTTTTCGACGCTAAAAAGCGTCGAAAAATTATTTCTCGACGCTGCAAAAAAGCGTCGCAAATCCATGAGTCGAAAATTTATCAGGGACACAAAAAAGCGTCGAGATTCTCGACGCTTTTTAGTGTCCAAACTAATATACAAAGCGTCGAAAATTACGTATTTCGCGCATTATCCCAAATGTATGTAGTTTTTTAGCGACGCTTTTTCCCGTCCACAAAATCAAATTTAGCGACGCTTTTTGTTGTCTTGCGTTTATTCGTGTCAGCCTATGGTATGGCGGGAAAGTCTTTGAAATTTGAAAATGTGCAATTATGTAGACATCAAAAAGCGTCTAGATTTATTTTTTAAGGTTTTTTTTTCTTTTTTTTTTCCTTTTATTAAGTTATTACCATCATACATACATTATAGTTATTTAAATTTGTCATAAATTTAATTAATAACATTAAAATTAAAATAAAAAAATATTCAATATAACAAGATCAGATTAAAAAAAAAAAACAATAATTAATCAACAATAATAAGAGTATGTTGCTAACAATTACCAAATTTTTAAATAAAAGAAAACATCAACACAATTAACTAAAATAAAAAAAGTCGCATATTATAGTAGCTTGTCCCTAAATAATACATCACTAATATAAATAAGACTAAAAACCAAAATAGATAGATGATGGTGTTATAGACGATATAGTCGCTTGTTTTGATGCTCAAGTGTCCCGACCTATTCTCTTGTTGCTCCTACATTGCCTTTTCCAATCTTCAAAAAAAAAATTATAAATTAGTATATTACACAATATAGCCTTATACACACACACACAAACACACACACACACAAGCTCAAAATTATATTGGCTTATACACAGCACAATCCAAATGAGCATAATCAAAGTTGATGTTGCAGTTGGTAACATGATTATACAAAGCACTACAGGTTTTGTTATCCCAATTAACCAAGTCAATAGATGGCTAAATGAAGCCTCATCTTCTACATAATAAAAAGTTTCTTAGCATATTTAGGTTCAAAGCATGGTGGTGTTCCCAATAGGTGGGAACTAATGGATCAGATTTAGAAATGGAGACTCAATGGATTCTCTTTGAAGTTCCTGAGATTAAGTCCAAATCAACTCAGCAGATAAAGATACAACACATCACTTCATCATATATCAAATCACTAAAGATTCATAATTTCCATTGTCATACCCTTTTACCAGATGCAAAAAATTAGTTCTAAGTAAGCATATAGACTAAATCAATTAAAGTAGGCAACTAGATAGTCAAGAAATAGCACATCACAGTAGGTAATCACAATCAAATAATCAACCAGCATATCTGCATTAAATAATCAGCTTGCATTGTAATCCACTTTTCCTTTTCATTTATCAAATTAAGAAATAGCACATCACAGTAGGTAATCCACTTTTCCTTTTCATTTATCATAAAAGAAAAGTTAATCATTTACAACTTAGCACTAGCAGCAAAATACTTCAATGAATATAGTAAACAACAAGTTACTACACAATACAGGATCTGAAAAGTTTAAGAGTTTTTTAGTTCTGGATTTCAGTTCTGAAATTGTTAGGAATATATAGTAAACAGCAGGTTACAATACACAATACAGCAAATTACTACACAATACAGCAAGTAGCAGGGGAGCAGGGCAGACAAGCAGTAGCAAGGGAGTAGGGCACACACACACACACACACACACACACACACACACACACACACACACACATCACAAGCAAGCATTCACACAAGCTCTGACTTTCACACACACACACACACACACAAGCTTTGAATTTCACACAGACACAAAGCATTTTTGGATTGAAGTTCTGATTTCCATTTCTGAACTTCATATCTGAATTCAGTTCTAGATTTCAGCTCTGAGTCAAATCTGATTTTTAGTTCTAAACTTCATATCTGAATTCAGTTATGGATTTCAGCTCTGATTTCAGTCATAAAGAGAAATGTGACTTTGTTACCTGATGTTTTGCCTTTCCTAAGAATTCAAGATGCTTTGTTTAGAAGACCCGGAGATGCATTCCCTTGACGAACTGCACCTACAATCTGAGAAAATTGTCCAACAAGCGCTTTAAGAAAAAGATTGTTGTGTCCAACCTCGTCTTTCAGCTTTTCATTTTCTTGAGATAGTGTACCATGCAATAGATGTCAAATTCACCTTGGAATCCATCAATTTGCTTACATGCATTGACCTTAAAAAACTTTTGTTCTATTTGTTCCAGGGAAAAAGTAGGGTCCAAAGCTCCTCAATAAAGAGAATTAAGCATTGTTGGAAAACTAGTAATTAAATGCCAATAGCAAGTTACCTATTTAAATTGCTTTAACAAGAAAAAAAAAAGATTGGCATTTACCCGAGTGATAGACTTGTTTGCAACAAGTTCATCTGTGTTACCAATATTAACTCTTTCAGCTGCACTCTTTCAAACCTCTTTAGGCCATGTTGCAGTATACATCAGTGTCTGGCGACGAGTGGGTACCTCCTTCACAATTTTTCTAATTTATGGCTCAAAACCCATGTCCAGCATTCGATCTGCCTCATCAAGCACCAAATAGAATACCTGATTCAAACTAATTCTCTTTGTTTCTAGTATGTCATTCAAACGACCAGGTGTAGCTACCACAATATCTACTCCTCGATCTATCTAACTCCTTCAATTGTGGGCCTTTGGGGTGTCCCTCCATACAAACACTGCATGATTAAATAAGGGAATAAATTTATGAGATGAAACAATTCCATATATACTCGATTACAGCAGCACAAATAAGCAAGCACAAGGTATATGTATGGGAGTGAGATTGATATGGTTACCAGTCAATACTTCTAAAAAGATACTCATGAAAATTTAACAATATAAAATGGCATACGACTCCAGCCAAAATTTACCACAACAATTTATCAAATTCATCCCAAAAATTCTACTCGAAATAGTAGTAATTCATATAACTCGAACATCAAGTTTTGAAAACAAAAACTGAAAAAATTCATCCCAAAAATTCTACTCGAAATAGTAGTAATTCTATATACATTAACATACTAAAGAGATTCCTAATTTAAGAACAGATTCAAAAGAAAGAAACAAAATTTATGTCAACTTCCAATGAAGTAGATGTGCCCTCACTAAAAATAATCATGCAAGACAACCTAAATACATTTATTAGAAACAAAGATGACGTTGTACCGTGCAAGATATTCTGGAGGACCTCCCAAATTTCACAGCCTAATCTTGAATCTGTGTTGCCAATTCCCCTGTCGGTGACAGTACTAACACGGTTGGTCCCATTTGTGTATTGTTGCGGCGCTGCTTAAGATGCATAAAACCTGGAAGAAGATAGCCTAAGGTCTTTCCAGAACCCGTCTTAGCAATTGCCACAATATCTCAACCTTGCATTGCAATTTGCCATGACTGTGCCTGAATAGGTGTAGGTGTACCTGTAAAAGCAAAAAACCACAAGAGTGCTAAGTAAAAGAGCTAAAAAGTTCCTGAGTTAAGCTATTATGAATCACAGAGGATCATGCCAGAAGAAGCACCATCCTCCTGTGCAGGTAGCGAATGCTTGCAAGATGCAAGCCACATCAGGAGGTAGCATCTTCTTTTTGTTTGGACCATGTGGCAAACTAAATCATCATCAACAGCAAGCCGGCCACGAACTTTGATGATTCGAAAAGCCCAACTCAAACAATGGTCCAGCGTAAAAGAGCACTCCAATTACAAAGATTAGCTCCTACAAACAGCCAACTAAATTAAATCTGCCTTAGATCCTTGACATAAGGCAACAAAGAACCATTTCTAAAACAATCCGGTGCTATTTGCTACCCTTTTCACTCCCAGTATTCTTTTACCCTGCCTGGGAATATCAGAATGCTGAATTAGCTTAGATAAGTAACCAAACATAGATTTTTCCTAAAATAAAAAAGGTAACCAAACACAAATAATGAAGGACAGAAACGAGAGATTAAGGGATGAAGAAGAACAATCAGAGATAAAGGTGTATGAATGCTAAGCAATTACAACCCTAAATTAAAGCGAAACACCCACAAAGTATTTCTCAAAGAATTGCAATTAGACCCAAAATTGGAAAAAAAAAAACATGAATTTCTAAGTCTGACCAAAATCAACAACCAAACATGACAAACATAAAAACCCTTGATTCTATTACAATGGCTTTCTACTATTATAAAATAACTACAAATTCAATGCTATTTCACAACAATTAAATGTAACACACTAATTCTAAACAGAATTTTAGCACGAAATTCTGAAAATAGCCATTCACCTTGTACCAATTTCATCGATCAACATATATTACCCACTGACTAATTCTGTTCAATAGCCACTAACTTAACCTAACCACCAGGCATTTTCATATTCTAATACGATCAGAAAACCAAATGCCGCCCATCCAACCCATCAACTTATTCTATCCCTAAAATCAACCTAACTAGACGTAATGTACTAATGTGATAATCCTCAAGTCTGCTAAGTTACATGCTACAAAAGTAATAAAAAAACCAATGCTTTCTAATCATGCATTCACAGCAACAAATTCAATAACATGCATAATCAAGATTTATGTTAATCAATTCACGATATGTCAACATATCAAACGAAAACAAACCGTGCATACAAGCTAATATCTTTCCAAGATAACTGGTGGGAGTGACCAAAACACGAACACCTTTTCCATCCATTGTTAGAATTCCGATAGTGTTCTCCGGATTAGACTACACGAAATCAATCAATAACATCAAAACCCATCAAGTAATATCCACAATTAACTACCACATTCATAAAAAAAACACCATTGATAACAAATTCAACCCCCAAACTGTAAATGAGGGTTTAAAGAAGTGAAGTGAGAGAAAAAATTCCTGAGTTTTAGCGCCGCAGATGAGATTAACAGAATCAGAAAGAGCTTGAAATCTGGTGGCCGAGTAATCACCATTACGCATCCACTCCGAATTGACGATGCAGATTATAGTCGCCTGAAAATTCTAATAAAAAAGGGGGATTAATAGAATGTCAGTAAAATTGAAAACCCTAATTTTGAAATCGTTTTAGGAAGCAATTTAATATGATCGAGATTGAATATAAGGCAAAACCTCAAGCACCATGATTGAGAACAGGAGAGAAAATCAAGAAATTGAGAGATCGATGAAGAGGATTTTAGTGACAAAGGAGTTTGTGTTGAGGTGCTGAGATCTAAGAGTTAGAGAGAGAGAGAGAGAGAGAGAGTACTTTGGGTAAATTTGTGGCCTGGGTATAAGCCGGTTTTTTACATTTCTTTTTTTTTTTCTTTTGAATTTTCCTTGGGTTCCTTGAGTCACGTGCAAATCATAAGAATTTGTCGACGCTTTTTCTTGTCAAGAACTGATTCGACACATAAAAGCGTCGAAAATAAGCGGGAATTTATTTTCACGTGGACGCCCCATACACAGCGTCGAACCAATAGCGTCAAAAAACCAAGGGATTTGTAGTAGTGTTTCAACAAAGCTTTTAGAATCAAATGAAAGTAAAACACATTCAAACAAAGCTTTTTGAATCAAATGAATGTCAAATGCATTCAACAAAGCTAATTGAGTCAAATGAAAGTCAAATACATTCAACAAAGCTAATTGAGTTAAAAGAAAGTCAAACACATTCAAACAAAGCTTTTTGAAAAAAATGAAAGTCAAATGCATTCAACAAAGCCAATTGAGTCAAATGAAAGTCAAACACATTCAAATTAAGCTTCTTGATTCAAATGAAAGTCAAATGCATTCAACAAAGCTAATTGAATCAAATGAAAGTCAAACGCTTTCAACAAAGCTAATTGAGTCAAATGAAAGTCAAACACTTTCAACAAAGCTTTTAGAATCAAATGAAAGTAAAATTCATTCAAACAAAGCTTTTTGAATCAAATGAAAGTAAAATGCATTCAACAAAGCTAATTGAGTCAAATGAAAGTCAAACACTTTCAACAAAGCTTATTGAGTCAAATGAAAGTCAAACACATTCAAACAAAGCTTTTTGATTCAAATAAAAGTCAAATGCATTCAAAAAAGCTAATTGAGTCAAATGAAGGTCAAACACTTTCAACAAAGCTTTTAGAATCAAATGAAAGTCGAATACATTCAAACAAAGCTTTTTGAATCAAACAAAAATCAAATGAATTCAACAAAGCTAATTCAGTCAAATGAAAGTCAAACACTTTCATCAAAGCTTTTAGAATCAAATGAAAGTCAAATACATTCAAACAAAGCTTTTTGAATCAAATGAAAGTCAATTGCATTCCACAATGCTAATTGAGTCAAATGAAAGTAAACACATTCAACGAAGCTAATTGAGTCAAATGAAAGTCAAACACATTAAAACAAAGCTTTTTGAATCAAATGAAAGTCAAATGCATTCAACAAAGCCAATTGAGTCAAATGAAAGTCAAACACATTCAAACATAGCTTCTCTATTTAAATGAAAGTCAAATGAATTCAACAAAGCTAATTGAGTCAAATGAAAGTGAAACACTTTCAACAAAGCTTTTAGAATCAAATGAAAGTCAAGCACATTCAAACAAAGCTTTTTGAATCAAATGAAAATCAAATGAATTCAACAAAGCTAATTGAGTCAAATGAAAGTCAAACACTTTCATCAAAGCTTTTAGAATCAAATGAAAGTCAAATACATTCAAACAAAGCTTTTTGAATCAAATGAAAGTCAATTGCATTCCACAATACTAATTGAGTCAAATGAAAGTCAAACACATTCAAATAAAGGTTTTTGAATCAAATGAAAGTCAAATGCATTCAACAAAGGCAATTGAGTCAAATGAAAGTCAAACACATTCAAACATAGGTTCTTGATTCAAATGAAAGTCAAATGCATTCAACAAAGCTAATTGAGTCCAATGAAAGTCAAACACTTTCAACAAAGCTTTTAGAATCAAATGAAAGTAAAACACATTCAAACAAAGCTTTTTGAATCAAATGAATGTCAAATGCATTCAAGAAAGCTAATTGAGTCAAATGAAAGTCAAATACATTCAACAAAGCTAATTGAGTTAAAAGAAAGTCAAACACATTCAAACAAAGCTTTTTGAATCAAATGAAAGTCAAATGCATTCAACAAAGCCAATTGAGTCAAATGAAAGTCAAACACATTCAAATTAAGCTTCTTGATTCAAATGAAAGTCAAATGCATTCAACAAAGCTAATTGAGTCAAATGAAAGTCAAACACTTTCTACAAAGCTAATTGAGTCAAATGAAAGTCAAACACTTTCAACAAAGCTTTAAGAATCAAATGAAAGTAAAACTCATTCAAACAAAGCTTTTTGAATCAAATGAAAGTAAAATGCATTCAACAAAGCTAATTGAGTCAAATGAAAGTCAAACACTTTCAACAAAGCTTATTGAGTCAAATGAAAGTCAAACATATTCAAACAAAGCTTTTTGCTTCAAATTAAAGTCAAATGCATTCAACAAAGCTAATTGAGTCAAATGAAAGTCAAACACTTTCAACAAAGCTTTTAGAATCAAATGAAAGTCAAATACATTCAAACAAAGCTTTTTGAATCTAACAAAAATCAAATGAATTCAACAAAGCTAATTCAGTCAAATGAAAGTGAAACACTTTCATCAAAGCTTTTAGAATCAAATGAAAGTCAAATACATTCAAACAAAGCTTTTTGAATCAAATGAAAGTCAATTGCATTCCACAATGCTAATGGAGTCAAATGAAAGTCAAACACATTCAACGAAGCTAATTGAGTCAAATGAAAGTCAAACACATTAAAACAAAGCTTTTTGAATCAAATGAAAGTCAAATGCATTCAACAAAGCCAATTGAGTCAAATGAAAGTCAAACACATTCAAACATAGCTTCTCTATTCAAATGAAAGTCAAATGAATTCAACAAAGCTAATCGAGTCAAATGAAAGTGAAACACTTTCAACAAAGCTTTTAGAATCAAATGAAAGTCAAGCACATTCAAACAAAGCTTTTTGAATCAAATGAAAATCAAATGAATTCAACAAAGCTAATTGAGTCAAATTAAAGTCAAACACTTTCATCAAAGCTTTTAGAATCAAATGAAAGTCAAATACATTCAAACAAAGCTTTTTGAATCAAATGAAAGTCAATTGCATTCCACAATGCTAATTGAGTCAAATGAAAGTCAAACACATTCAAACAAAGATTTTTGAATCAAATGAAAGTCATATGCATTCAACAAAGCCAATTGAGTCAAATGAAAGTCAAACACATTCAAACATAGGTTCTTGATTCAAATGAAAGTCAAATGCATTCAACAAAGCTAATTGAGTCCAATGAAAGTCAAACACTTTCAACAAAGCTTTTTGAATCAAATGAAAGTCAAACACTTTCAACAAAGCTTTTAGAATCAAATGAATGAAAAACACATTCAAACAAAGCTTTTTGAATCAAATGAAAGTAAAATGCATTCAACAAAGCTAATTGAGTCAAATGAAAGTAAAACACTTTCAACAAAGCTTATTGAGTCAAAATAAAGTCAAACACATTCAAACAAAGCTTTTTGTTTCAAATGAAAGTCAAATACATTCCATAATGCTAATTGAGTCAAATGAAAGTCAAACACTTTCAACAAAGCTAATTGAGTCAAATGAAAGTCAAATACATTCAAACAAAGCTTTTTGAATCAAATGAAAGTCAATTGCATTCCATAATGTTAATTGAGTCAAATGAAAGTCAAACACATTCAACGAAGCTGATTGAGTCAAATGAAAGTCAAACACATTCAAACAAAGCTTTTTGAATCAAATGAAAGTCAAATGCATTTAACAAAGCCAATTGAGTCAAATGAATGTCAAACCCATTCAAACATAGCTTCTCTATTCAAATGAAAGTCAAATGCATTCAACAAAGCTAATTGAGTCAAATGAAGGTCAAACACTTTCAACAAAGCTTTTAGAATCAAATGAAAGCCAAATACATTCAAACAAAGCTTTTTGAATCAAATGAAAGTCAATTGCATTCCACAATGCTAATTGAGTTAAATGAAAGTCAAACACATTCAACGAAGCTAATTGAGTCAAATGAAATTCAAACATATTCATACAAAGCTTTTTGAATCAAATGAAAGTCAAATGCATTTAACAAAGCCAATTTTGTCAAATGAAAGTCAAACACATTCAAACATAGCTTCTCTATTCAAATGAAAGTCAATTGCATTCAACAAAGCTAATTAAGTCAAATGAAAGTCAAACACTTTAAACAAAGCTTTTAGAATCAAATGAAAGTCAAATACATTCAAATAAAGCTTTTTGAATCATACGAAAATCAAATGAATTCAACAAAGCTAATTGAGTCAATTGAAAGTCAAACACTTTCATCAAAGCTTTTAGAATAAAATGAAAGTCAAATACATTCAATCAAAGCTTTTTGAATCAAATGAAAGTAAAATGCATTCAACAAAGCCAATTGAGTCAAATAAAAGTCAAACACATTCAAACATAGCTTCTTGATTCAAATGAAAGTCAAATGCATTCAACAAAGCTAATTGAGTCCAATGAAAGTCAAACACTTTCAACAAAGCTTTTGGAATCAAATGAAAGTAAAACACGTTCAAACAAAGCTTTTTGAATAAAATGAATGTCAAATGCATTCAACAAAGCTAATTGAGTCAAATGAATGTCTAACACATTTAACAAAGCTAATTGACTTAAAAGAAAGTCAAACACATTCAAACAAAGCTTTATGAATCAAATGAAAGACAAATGCATTCAACAAAGCCAATTGAGTCAAATGAAAGTCAAACAACTTCAAATTAAGCTTCTTGATTCAAATGAAAGTCAAATGCATTCAACAAAGCTAATTGAGTCAAATGAAAGTCAAACACTTTCAACAAAGCTTTTAGAATCAAATGAAAGTCAAATACAATTAAACAAAGCTTTTTGAATCATACAAAAATCAAATGAATTCAACAAAGCTAATTGAGTCAATTGAAAGTCAAACACTTTCAACAAAGCTTTTAGAATAAAATGAAAGTCAAATACATTCAATCAAAGCTTTTTGAATCAAATGAAAGTAAAATGCATTCAACAAAGCCAATTGAGTCTAATAAAAGTCAAACACATTCAAACATAGCTTCTTGATTCAAATGAAAGTCAAATGCATTCAACAAAGCTAATTGAGTCCAATGAAAGTCAAACACTTTCAACAAAGCTTTTAGAATCAAATGAAAGTAAAACACATTCAAACAAAGCTTTTTGAATCAAATGAATGTCAAATGCATTCAACAAATCTAATTGAGTCAAATGAAAGTCTAACACATTCAACAAAGCTAATTGAGTTAAAAGAAAGTCAAACACATTCAAACAAAGCTTTTTTAATAAAATGAAAGACAAATGCATTCAACAAAGCCAATTGAGTCAAATGAAAGTCAAACACATTCAAATTCAGCTTATTGATTCAAATGAAAGTCAAATGCATTCAACAAAGCTAATTACGTCAAATGAAAGTCAAACACTTTCAACAAAGCTAATTGAGTCAAATGAAAGTCAAACACTTTCAACAAAGCTTTTAGAATCAAATGAAAGTAAAACACATTCAAACAATGCTTTTTGAATCAAATGAAAGTAAAATGCATTCAACAAAGCTAATTGAGTCAAATGAAAGTCAAACACTTTCAACAAAGCTTATTGTGTCAAATGAAAGTCAAACACATTCAAACAAAGCTTTTTGATTCAAATGAAAGTCAAATGCATTCAACAAAGCTAATTGAGTGAAATGAAAGACAAACACTTTCCCCAAAGCTTTTAGAATGAAATGAAAGTCAAACACAATCAAACAAAGCTTTTTGAATCAAATGAAAATCAAATGAATTCAACAAAGCTAATTGAGTCAAATGAAAGTCAAACACTTTCATGAAAGCTTTAAGAATCAAATGAAAGTCAAATACATTCAAACAAAGCTTTTTGAATCAAATGAAAGTCAATTGCATTCCACAATGCTTATAGAGTCAAATGAAAGTCAAACACATTCAACGAAGCAAATTGAGTCAAATGAAAGTCAAACATATTCAAACAAAGCTTTTTGAATCAAATGAAAGTCAAATGCATTCAACAAAGCCAATTGAGTCAAATGAAAGTCAAACACATTCAAACATAGCTTCTCTATTCAAAAGAAAGTCAAATGCATTCAACAAAGCTAATTGAGTCAAATAAAAGTCAAACACTTTCAACAAAGCTTTTAGAATCAAATGAAAGTCAAATACATTCAAACAAAGCATTTTGAATCAAATGAAAGTCAATTGCATTCCACAATGCTAATTGAGTCAAATGAAAGTCAAACACATTCAATGAAGCTAATTGAGTCAAATGAAAGTCAAACACATTCAAACAAAGCTTTTTGAATCAAATGAAAGTCACTTGCATTCCACAATGCTAATTGAATCAAATGAAAGTCAAACACATTCAACGAAGCTAATTGAGTCAAATGAAAGTCAAACACATTCAAACAAAGCTTTTTGAATCACATGAAAGTCAAATGCATTCAACAAAGCCAATTGAGGCAAATGAAAGTCAAACACATTCAAACATAGCTTCTTGATTCAAATGAAAGTCAAATGCATTCATTTGACTTTCATTTGACTCAATTGGCTTTGTTGAATGCATTTGACTTTCATTTGATTCAAAAAGCTTTCTTTGAATGTGTTTGACTTTCTTTTGACTCAATTAGCTTTGTCGAATGTGTTTGACTTTCATTTGACTCAATTAGCTTTGTTGAATGCATTTGTTATTATTTTGATTCAAAAAGCTTTGTTTGAATGTGTTTTACTTTCATTTGATTCTAAAAGCTTTGTTGAAAGTGTTTGACTTTCATTTGACTCAATTAGCTTTGTTGAATACATTTGACTTTCATTTAAATCAAAAAGCTTTGTTTGAATGTGTTTGACTTTCATTTGACTCAATTAGCTTTGTTTAAAGTGTTTGACTTTCATTCAACTCAATTAGCTTTGTTGAATGCATTTGAATTTCATTTGAATCAAGAAGCTTTATTTGAATGTGTTTGACTTTCATTTGACTCAATTAGCTTTGTTGAATGCATATGGCTTTCATTTGATTCAAAAAGCTTTGTTTGAATGTGTTTGACTTTCATTTGACTCAATTAGCTTCGTTGAATGTGTTTGACTTTCATTTGACACAATTAGCATTGTGGAATGCAATTGACTTCCATTTGATTCAAAAAGCTTTGTTTGAATGTATTTGACTTTCATTTGAATCTTAAATCTTTGATGAAAGTGTTTGACTTTCATTTGACTCAATTAGCTTTGTTGAATTCATTTGATTTTCGTTTGATTAAAAAAGCTTTGTTTGAATGTATTTGACTATCATTTGATTCTAAAAGCTATGTTGAAAGTGTTTGACTTTCATTTGACTTAATTAGCTTTGTTGAATGCATTTGACTTTCAATTAAATCAAAAAGCTTTGTTTGAATGTGTTTGACTTTCATTTGACTCAATTAGCTTTGTTGAAAGTGTTTGACTTTCATTTGACTCAATTAGCTCTGTTGAATGCATTTGACTTTCATTTGAATCAAGAAGTTTTATTTGAATGTGTTTGACTTTCATTTTTCTCAATTGGCTTTTTTGAATGCATTTGACTTTCATTTGATTCAAAAAGCTTTCTTTGAATGTGTTTGACTTTCTTTTGACTCAATTAGCTTTGTTGAATGTGTTTGACTTTCATTTGACTCAATTAGCTTTGTTGAATGCATTTGACATTCATTTTATTCAAAAAGCTTTGTTTGAATGTGTTTTACTTTCATTTGATTCTAAAAGCTTTGTTGAAAGTGTTTGACTTTCATTTGACTCAATTAGCTTTGTTGAATGCATTTGACTTTTATTTGAATCAAAAAGCTTTGTTTTAATGTGTTTGACTTTCATTTGACTCAGTTAGCTTTATTGAAAGTGTTTGACTTTCATTTGACTCAATTAGCTTTGTTGAATACGTTTGACTTTCATTTGATTCAAAAAGCTTTGTTTGATTGTGTTTGACTTTCTTTTTACTCAATTAGCTTTGTTGAATGTATTTGACTTTCATTTGACTTAATTAGCATTGTGGAATGTAATTGACTTTCATTTGATTGAAAAAGCTTTTATTGAATGTATTTGACTTTCATTTGAATCAAAAAGATTTGTTTTAATGTGTTTGATTTTCATTTGACTCAATTAGCTTTATTGAAAGTGTTTGACTTACATTTGACTCAATTAGCTTTGTTGAATGCATTTGACATTATTTTGATTCAAAAAGCTTTGTTTGAATGTGTTTTACTTTCATTTGATTCTAAAAGCTTTGTTGAAAGTGTTTGACTTTCATTTGACTTAATTAGCTTTGTTGAATGCATTTGACTTTCAATTAAATCAAAAAGCTTTGTTTGAATGTGTTTGACTTTCATTTGACTCAATTAGCTTTGTTGAAAGTGTTTGACTTTCATTTGACTCAATTAGCTTTGTTGAATGCATTTGACTTTCACTTGAATCAAGAAGTTTTATTTGAATGTGTTTGACTTTCATTTTTCTCAATTGGCTTTTTTGAATGCATTTGACTTTCATTTGATTCAAAAAGCTTTCTTTGAATGTGTTTGACTTTCTTTTGACTCAATCAGCTTTGTTGAATGTGTTTGACTTTCATTTGACTCAATTAGCTTTGTTGAAAGTGTTTGACTTTCATTTGACTCAATTAGCTTTGTTGAATGCATTTGACTTTCACTTGAATCAAGAAGTTTTATTTGAATGTGTTTGACTTTCATTTTTCTCAATTGGCTTTTTTGAATGCATTTGACTTTCATTTGATTCAAAAAGCTTTCTTTGAATGTGTTTGACTTTCTTTTGACTCAATTAGCTTTGTTGAATGTGTTTGACTTTCATTTGACTCAATTAGCTTTGTTGAATGCATTTGACATTCATTTTATTCAAAAAGCTTTGTTTGAATGTGTTTTACTTTCATTTGATTCTAAAAGCTTTGTTGAATTCATTTGATTTTCGTTTGATTCAAAAAGCTATGTTTGAATGTATTTGACTATCATTTGATTCTAAAAGCTATGTTGAAAGTGTTTGACTTTCATTTGACTTAATTAGCTTTGTTGAATGCATTTGACTTTCAATTAAATCAAAAAGCTTTGTTTGAATGTGTTTTACTTTCATTTGATTCTAAAAGCTTTGTTGAATTCATTTGATTTTCGTTTGATTCAAAAAGCTTTGTTTGAATGTATTTGACTATCATTTGATTCTAAAAGCTATGTTGAAAGTGTTTGACTTTCATTTGACTTAATTAGCTTTGTTGAATGCATTTGACTTTCAATTAAATCAAAAAGCTTTGTTTGAATGTGTTTGACTTTCATTTGACTCAATTAGCTTTGTTGAAAGTGTTTGACTTTCATTTGACTCAATTAGCTCTGTTGAATGCATTTGACTTTCATTTGAATCAAGAAGTTTTATTTGAATGTGTTTGACTTTCATTTTTCTCAATTGGCTTTTTTGAATGCATTTGACTTTCATTTGATTCAAAAAGCTTTCTTTAAATGTGTTTGACTTTCTTTTGACTCAATTAGCTTTGTTGAATGTGTTTGACTTTCATTTGACTCAATTAGCTTTGTTGAATGCATTTGACATTCATTTTATTTAAAAAGCTTTGTTTGAATGTGTTTTACTTTCATTTGATTCTAAAAGCTTTGTTGAAAGTGTTTGACTTTCATTTGACTCAATTAGCTTTGTTGAATGCATTTGACTTTCATTTGAATCAAAAAGCTTTGTTTTAATTTGTTTGACTTTCATTTGACTCAGTTAGCTTTATTGAAAGTGTTTGACTTTCATTTGACTCAATTAGCTTTGTTGAATGCGTTTGACTTTCATTTGATTCAAAAAGCTTTGTTTGAATGTGTTTGACTTTCTTTTTACTCAATTAGCTTTGTTGAATGTATTTGACTTTCATTTGACTTAATTAGCATTGTGGAATGTAATTGACTTTCATTTGATTGAAAAAGCTTTGATTGAATGTATTTGACTTTCATTTGAATCAAAAATATTTGTTTTAATGTATTTGATTTTCTTTTGACTCAATTAGCTTTATTGAAAGTGTTTGACTTTCATTTGACTCAATTAGCTTTGTTGAATGCGTTTGACTTTCATTTGATTCAAAAAGCTTTGTTTGAATGTGTTTGACTTTCTTTTTACTCAATTAGCTTTGTTGAATGTGTTTGACTTTCATTTGACTTAATTAGCATTGTGGAATGTAATTGACTTTCATTTGATTGAAAAAGCTTTGATTGAATGTATTTGACTTTCATTTGAATCAAAAAGATTTGTTTTAATGTGTTTGATTTTCATTTGACTCAATTAGCTTTATTAAAAGTGTTTGACTTTCATTTGACTCAATTAGCTTTGTTGAATGCATTTGACTTTCATTTGATTCAAAAAGCTTTGTTTGAATGTGTTTGACTTTCTTTTGACTCAATTAGCTTTGTTGAATGTGTTTGACTTTCATCTGACTTAATTAGCATTGTGGAATGTAATTGACTTTCATTTGATTCAAAAAGCTTTGATTGAATGTATTTGACTTTCATTTGATTCTAAACGCTTTGTTGAAAGTGTTTGGCTTTCATTTGACTCGATTAGCTTTGTTGAATGCATTTGACTTTCATTTGATTCTAAAAGCTTTGTTTGAATGTGTTTGACTTACATTTGACTCAATTAGCTTTGTTGAAAGTGTTTGACTTTCATTTGACTCAATTTGCTTTGTTGAATGCATTTGACTTTCATTTGAATTAAGAAGCTTGATTTGAATGTGTTTGACTTTCATTTGACTCAATTGGCTTTGTTGAATGCATTTGACTTTCATTTGATTCAAAAAGCTTTGTTTGAATGTATTTGACTTTCATTTGACTCAATTAGCTTCGTTTAATGTGCTTGACTTTCATTTAACTCCGTTAGCATTGTGGAATGCAATTGACTTTCATTTCATTCAAAAATTTTTGTTTGAATGTATTTGACTTGCATTTGATTCTAAAAGCTTTGATGAAAGTGTTTGACTTTCATTTGACTCGATTAGCTTTGTTGAATTCATTAGATTTTCATTTGATTCAAAAAGCTTTGTTTGAATGTGTTTGACTTTCATTTGATTCCAAAAGCTTTGTTGAAAGTGTTTGACTTTCATTTGACTTAATTAGCTTTGTTGAATGCATTTGACTTTCATTTAAATCAAAAAGCTTTGTTTGAATGTGTTTGACTTTCATTTGACTCAATAAGCTTCGTTGAATGTGTTTGACTTTAATTTGACTCAATTAGCATTGTGGAATGCATTTGACTTTCATTTCATTTAAAAAGTTTTGTTTGAATGTATTTGACTTTCATTTGATTCTAAAAGCTTTGATGAAAGTGTTTGCCTTTCATTTGACTCAATTAGGTCTGTTGAATTCATTAGATTTTCATTTGATTGAAAAAGCATTGTTTGAATGTGTTTGACTTTCATTTGATTCTAAAAGCTTTGTTGAAAGTGTTTGACTTTCATTTGACTTAATTAGCTTTGTTGAATACATTTGACTTTCGTTTAAATCAAAAAGCTTTGTTTGAATGTGTTTGACTTTCATTTGACTCAATTAGCTTTGTTGAAAGTGTTTGACTTTCATTTGACTCAATTAGCTTTGTTGAATGCATTTGAATTTCATTTGAATCAAGAAGCTTTATTTGAATGTGTTTGACTTTCATTTGACTCAATTGGCTTTGTAGAATGCATATGGCTTTCATTTGATTTAAAAAGCTTTGTTTGAATGTGTTTGACTTTCATTTGACTCAATTAGCTTCGTTGAATGTGTTTGACTTTCATTTGACACAATTAGCATTGTGGAATGCAATTGACTTCCATTTGATTCAAAAAGCTTTGTTTGAATGTATTTGACTTTCATTTGATTCTAAAAGCTTTGATGAAAGTGTTTGACTTTCATTTGACTCAATTAGCTTTGTTGAATTCATTTGATTTTCGTTTGATTCAAAAAGCTTTGTTTGAATGTGTTTGACTTTCATTTGACTCAATTAGCTTTGTTGAATGCATTTGACTTTTATTTGAATCAAAAAGCTTTGTTTGAATGTGTTTGACTTTCATTTGACACAATTAGCTTTGTTGAAAGTGTTTGACTTTCATTTGACTCAATTAGCTTTGTTGAATGCATTTGACTTTCATTTGATTCAAGAAGCTTTATTTGAATGTGTTTGACTTTCATTTGACTCAATTGGCTTTGTTGAATGCATTTGACTTTCATTTGATTCAAAAAGCTTTCTTTGAATGTGTTTGACTTTCTTTTGACTCAATTAGCTTTGTCGAATGTGTTTGACTTTCATTTGACTGAATTAGCTTTGTTGAATGCATTTGACATTATTTTGATTTAAAAAGCTTTGTTTGAATGTGTTTTACTTTCATTTGATTCTAAAAGCTTTGTTGAAAGTGTTTGACTTTCATTCGACTCAATTAGCTTTGTTGAATGCATTTGACTTTCATTTGAATCAAAAAGCTTTGTTTGAATGTGTTTGACTTATTTTTTACTCAATTAGCTTTGTTGAATGTGTTTGACTTTCATTTCACTTAATTAGCATTGTGGAATGCAATTGACTTTCATTTGATTCAAAAAGCTTTGATTGAATGTATTTGACTTTCATTTGATTCTAAACGCTTTGTTGAAAGTGTTTGACTTTCATTTGACTCGATTAGCTTTGTTGAATGCATTTGACTTTCGTTTGATTCAAAAAGCTTTGTTTGAATGTGTTTGACTTTCATTTGACTCAATTAGCTTTGTTGAAATTGTTTGATTTTTATTTGACTCAATTAGCTTTGTTGAATGCATTTGACTTTCATTTGAATTAAGAAGCTTTATTTGAATGTGTTTCACTTTCATTTGACTCAATTGGCTTTATTGATTGCATTTGACTTTCTTTTGATTCAAAAAGCTTTGTTTGAATGTGTTTGACTTTCATTTGACTCAATTAGCTTCGTTGAATGTGCTTGACTTTCATTTGACTCAATTAGCATTGTAGAATGCAATTGACTTCCATTTGATTCAAAAAGCTTTGTTTGAATGTATTTCACTTTCATTTGAATCTTAAAGCTTTGATGAAAGTGTTTGACTTTCATTTGACTCAATTAGCTTTGTTGAATTCATTTGATTTTCGTTTGATTCAAAAAGCTTTGTTTGAATGTATTTGACTATCATTTGATTCTAAAAGCTTTGTTGAAAGAGTTTGACTTTCATTTGACTTAATTAGCTTTGTTGAATGCATTTGACTTTCAATTAAATAAAAAAGCTTTGTTTGAATATGTTTGACTTTCATTTGACTCAATTAGCTTTGTTGAAAGTGTTTGACTTTTATTTGACTCAATTAGCTTTGTTGAATCACTAGTAGAAAAATCGAAAGAAACACCGGTCAATGGCCACCGGTTTTTGAAAACCGGTGGCCTAATTAATGGGCGGTTTGGGGCAGACCAGAAAAGCCACCGGTTCAAACCAAACCGGTGGCAATTATAAGAAATGCCATCGGTTTGAACCGGTGGCAATTTTAAATTATATTAAAAAAAAAAAAGCGCGGCCTCTTCTTCTTTTCTTCGCTTTCCTCTTTCTTTTTCATTCCTGTTTCATTCACCACGCACTCTCAACTCTCAACTCTCTTTCCACGCACTACCACCACGGAAACCTACCACCACTCACGCCACTCCTGAAGCGCCCGCACCACCCTCCACCACCGAGGCTCCACCACTGAACCGCGGCGCACCACTGAACCGCGGCGCACATCCTCGCGTGACTGCACACCTGCCACCTGCGGCTACAGCCGCCTCCACCACCTCCACCACTGCGCGCGACTACAGCCGCCTCCACCACCTGCACAGCCGCCAGCCGCGTCCTCCTCTGCGCCACCAATGCAGCCGCCCAATGCTCTTCCCCTTTCCACTTTTACTTAGGGTTAGTGTTTAATTTTTTAGTCTTTTTGAACATTAATTTAAAGTTATACCTATCTTTCAATTTGCAATTTGAATTATTGGGCATATTGATTAAACTAAAATAGGCTAGGGTTTGAATATAATTTAACCCTAATTTTGATTATTTGTAGTTACATTGTGTATTTTAATTTATATGTTTGTTTTTGTATATGTTTGTTTTAGTGAATTTTAGGTGGTTTTAATGGGAAAATTTAAATATATTGTGGTTGAATTAGTTTGTTAGTTACTTGAGCAATGTACGTAGTAATGAATTAGAGATTAGCTTAGTAACCTACTGACTCGAATTTTAGTAATTACAATATACTTTAGCAATGGTTGTAGTTATTTAATAATCACTAACTTTTATGTTGTTGTTTTATATATTTTTTATTCTTGTAGATTGATATGTAGTGAAGCACAAGTTTATTAAATTAGCTACTCAAGTTGGAAGTTCGGCACATTACATCTATTGTGCTTGCTATATTGGTATGAACTAGAAACTTTATTGAGCTATATTTCTTTCTATTTATTTATCCATTTATTAAAAGTTTGTTCATGATATTACAAATTGTGTCTATTTTAATTATAAATAATTGCCATAATGAGTCAAATGTTTGCATCATCATATACCTAGATACCCGTTCAAGGCTTTCTCATTAGGAGAAAGTCTTGAATAGTCCCCGGTTGGGACTGTTCTTGAATGTTTACTCTCAATTAGGTGGTGAATGTATGTCTTTTTTTCGATTTTAAGGAACATCTTGGCTTTTCATTTCTTCACCATGTTCTCTGGATACATATGTGGGTAAGTAATTATCTACATCGTGTACTTGGAGAACTGGGGGGAAGTGCTGCCGGATTTTCCTTAAAATTGGAAAGTTGACATACATTCACTAGTGAGAGTAGACATTCAAGGATGGGTTAGGTTGGAGTGATAAGGACACTTTGGAAACATGCATTTTTTCACTATATGAATGGTTTATTCACGGTGTGTACTTGAAGTTGATTTACGTAAAATATGTAGCAAATGTACATTATTCATAATATGTTGCTATATATGTTTAGAGACACTTTACTAAATGGAGAAGGCTCGTGGTTGGATGTATGGTAGACGTGATACATTGGAATTTTGGAATGGGGTTCAAGAGTTTTGCAAGACGGCTTTATCTTATCAGCGCAAAATGGGTGCGGAATACCTATACTGTCCTTGTGTTGATTGTAAAAATGTGAAGGTGGTCAATAGTGTAGAGATCATTAGAGATCATGTACTTTGTCGTGGGTTTAGACTTAAATACGATGTGTGGATTTGGCATGGTGAAAGTGGAGAGTATAGTGGGGATCTTGATGGGAATGATGTGCATGACAGAAGCAATAACGAGATTCATGTGGGGTTAGAATGTGAGAATGATGAATATGTTTTTGAGGATGGTGAGGATGGAGCTGAGGATGACCCAGTAGATGAGGTAGAGGATGAGCATGTGGATGAGATGTTGCATAATGTCGAAGGTGATGTGTTTGAATTACTTTCGGAGGCTTCCAAAAAGCCTTTGTACCCTGGGTGCAAAAAATACTCCAAACTTTCTGCCGTGCTAACACTATTTAACATTAAGTCAAATCATGGGTGGACGGACGTCAGTTTCACTTCTTTGTTGACCGCATTAAGTGATATCTTGCCTGATGGGAATGAAATTCCTAAGTCTTACTATTATGCAAAGAAGCTGATGTGTCCATTTGGTTTGGAGTACAAGAAGATACATGCATGTCCTAATGACTGTATTTTGTATCGTAATGAGTATGAACAATTGGAGAAGTGTCCACGATGCAAGCAGTCGCGCTACAAGCGCATGAGCTGCAATCCTGGTACGACGGGACCTCCTGCTAAGGTGTTGTGGTATCTTCCTATTATTCCAAGGTTTAAGCGTCTATTCTCAACTCCAAAAGACGCTACAAACTTGAGGTGGCATGCCGAGGGAAGACAGAAAAACAGAATGCTGAAGCATCCGGCTGACTCCCCGTAATGGAAGAACATTGATTTGAGGTTTTCGGAGTTTGGTAATGAAGTCAGAAATTTAAGACTTGGGTTGTGCACAGACGGGATGAATCCATTTGGCACTTTAAGTACCCAGCACAGCACTTGGCCTGTTCTTTTGGTGATCTACAATTTGCCTCCTTGGTTATGTATGAAACGGAAGTATATAATGCTTTCATTGCTAATAACGGGGCCTAGGCAACCTGGAAATGACATAGATGTTTACCTTGCGCCACTAATTGACGATTTGAGGAAAATGTGGGACGAAGGGGTTTCTTGTTTTGATGCTCATAAGAACGAGATGTTTACATTGCGTGCAGCCCTTATGTGGACCATGAATGACTTTCCTGCATATGGCAACCTGTGTGGGTACAAGGTGAAAGGGAAAAAAGCATGCCCCATTTGTATTGATGACACATCAAGCATATACCTGAAGAATTCTCACAAAGATGTGTACTTAAGGACTCGAAGGTTCCTTAGGCGTGATCACCCGTACCGTAGGCAGAAAAAGGCTTTCGATGGGACAGTGGAGGAGGAGATTGCGCCTAGGCCATTGACGGGTGTTGAGGTATATGCTCGAGTTAAGGGTATACGAACGGTGTTTGGAAAGTATGAAAAAGCTCCGGTCTCAACAGCTCTTTTTAAAAAAGAATCAATCTTGTGGAAGCTTCCGTACTGGAAAGAACATGATGTTAGGCACTGCCTTGATGTGATGCATATAGAGAAGAATGTGTGTGATGCTCTTGTGGGAACGCTTTTTAATATTTCAGGCAAAACAAAGGATGGAAAGGGTGTACGGTTAGATTTGCAAGAGATGGGGATTCGTCCGGAATTCTGGCCTCAGGACAAGGTTAGAAAGGGGAAGGATAGAAAGGGAAAGGAACCGGAACAGGAAAGTGTAAATGTTTCGAAAAAAGGAAAGGGGAAGAGCAAGGGAAAGGGAAAGGCCGCGGATGCTTCAAAGAGTAGAGATGATGAGGGTCAAGACAAGGTTGAGAAGAAGTATTTGCCACCGGCTTGCTACACATTGTCAAGGGTAGAAAAGCGGATGTTTTGTGCATGTCTTTACGGCATTAAGGTTCCCTCTGGGTACTCATCTAACATGAAAAGATTTGTATCCTTAAGTGGCGAAATGAAGTTGACAAGTATGAAATCCCATGATTGTCACATGTTGATGCAAGTATTTCTACCGATTGCAATTCGTGGTATTTTACCAAAGCACGTGAGGGAAGCTATTACAAGCCTATGTTCGTTTTTCAATACAATATGCAGCAAAGTGCTTGATCCTTGTACACTTGATGCTTTGCAAATGGATGTGGTTGTGACTTTGTGCAAATTTGAGATGTATTTCCCGCCCTCATTTTTTGACATAATGGTCCACCTTATTCTACATTTGGTGCGTGAGATTAAGTTGTGCGGTCCAGTTTTCCTAAGGTGGTGCTATCCTTTTGAAAGACACATGGGCACATTGCAAGATAAAGTAAGGAATCCGGCTCATCCGGAAGGAAGCATGATTCAAGGGACCGTGAGTGAGGAGATTGGTAATTTTGTGGCCGACTATTTAGCCGTTGCTGAACCTATTGGTCTTCCTACTTCTCGACATGAAGGGAGACTAGATGGTCATGGTACAATTGGGTCGAAACGAATGTCACCTGATCGAGATCAGTTCTTACAAGCACACCTCTATGTGTTGCACCATGTTGCAGATGTTCACCCATATTTAGATGAGCACATGGATAGTTTGCGTGATGAGTTTCCATCGAAAGGTGAAAGGGCACTGATGCAGTTGCATAATAAGAGGTTTGTGAGTTGGTTTAGTGAACGAGTGATGAGTCGTTTGGATGATAGTGTCACCGATACAGTACGGTGGCTTGCTTATGGTCCTAGGGATGATGTTCGCTCATTTGAGGGATATGACATCAATGGGTACACTTTTTGGACAGAGGGTCGGGATTTGAAATCTTCGTCGACCCAAAACAGTGGAGTAACGCTTGTGGCATCGTCAAGGGAGTTTGCAAGTGCAAAGGATAAATCACCTGTCGATGCAAAATTGTCATACTACGGTCGAATTCAAGAAATATGGGAGCTTGATTATTGTGACTTCACGGTTGCACTTTTCAAGTGTAAGTGGGTTGATAATATCAGGCGTAATGTCAAGTATGATGACTTTACTCTTGTAGATCTTGGCCACTTGAATGATAGTGCGGAACCGTTCATCCTAGCATCTCAAGCTAAGCAAGTGTTCTTTGTCACTGACCCAGCCGATGCAAAATGGTCCATTGTGCTTGCTGGGAAAAGAAGAATCCTAGGCATTGGAGATGTTGAGGATGAGGAAGAATACGATGCGTTTGATGATTCAGCACCTTTCACTGTTCCTAGACCTATTGCGGCAAATGATATAGACGACCAAACAAGTTATATGCGATCAGACCACAACGAAGGAATGTTAGAATGAGGTACTACAACATTTAATTTGAGATTGTAAGCATTTAAAAGTATTATTAAATCAGAAGTTAAGTTATTTTCTTAGTAGGATTTGGGAAAAATGAATGAAAGTGTTAACTTAGTTGCTAAACTTTTACAAGTTATTGCCTATTTTATATGCTAACATGTACTGAACTTACTTGCCTATTTTTACAAGTCAATTTGATGAAAATAGACTACAAATGATCTATATGTGAACTTACTTGCCTATTTTATATGCTTATTTAACATGTAGTATGACCTATGATGTCAACATTTTTTTATGGAACTAATATCGTTTTGTGTTTGTAATGACAGGTTTTTATTACTCATGGCGGACGATCATGATGACCCATTACTAGAGGATTTGGAGGATGATGACGATGGCTATGATGGTGAGTATGAGGACAAGGACGAGCCATATGATGTCAACAAGGAGACTGATTTGGGTGAGCCAGAAGATCAGGAACAAGATGCTTTTGAGCGGAGGATTGTAGAATTTGAATTGTCAGCTGAACGTGCGCCTCCTATTGATTCTACAATTGTTGAGGTCGTTGGTGAGAACGCTACTCCTCAAACCGATAGCCAAAGACATGAGCAATTGAACACAGGTGGTGGAGGGGGGGTGAAGGCTCCTGCTAAGAGAAAGGGTAGGGGTCCGACAACAAGTTTTAGGAAGCCAAACGGTCCCATGGTCCTGGAGTATGACAAAAGAGGACGACCTACTGGGAAATGGCTTCGGAATTATGCCAACCAAGTTGGCATGTGTGCGCGCAAAATCCCGATTACACTTGGTTGGCAGCAAGTACCTCCAGGCTTGATTCAAACATTTTGGGATGATACCAGGGCAAGTGTTTTTTAAAAATGCACATTTACACAATTGCAAATTGTTTCACTTAATATTTGTTAGTGAATTTAACATAACAATTACTTGTATTTGTGAATGCAGAAGCTGTTTAATATTGCAAATGATCCTGAGAAGAGAAGAGTGTTTGATTCTTTGATAGCGGAGAGATTCAGAGGCTTCAAGACCCATTTGACCAATGGATGGATCTATAAGAAGAAGAAACACAAGAAGAAAGCTTCCAAGGGGAAGGGTGGTGAAGGTGGAAATGAGGATGTTGTTGAGGAACAAGAACCACCTTGGAAAATATGGCCAAGCGTGACGGAGGACGAGTGGAAAGAATTTGTTATTCAAAAAACAAGACCCAAAGCAATTGTAAGAACTAGTAAATCTAATGAAAATTGTATAATATATTGACTTTTTTTGCACTAATAATGATTCTAACATTTGTATTTATGTAGGAACTTCGAGAGCAAAACAAGGCAAATGCATTGCAAAAGGAGTACCTTCATAAGACGGGGGCCAAGACATTTGGTGAATGGAGGCCTACTTGGTTGAAGGAGGGTATATACCCTACTTTGCTGCCTGGGTCATCGAAAGAACCCTCCGACTCCACGATCACTACGTTGGTTAGTCGTGCTGGCGATTTCATTTGTTCTCTTCATTCCAAAGATAAGGAAACCGGAAAATGGGTCATCAAAGAACCGGAAAAAAAAGTGGTCGATAAACTTGTAAGCTATTTGAAACTTTTGCATAACTTTACCATCTAAAAAAATTATATGTATTCATGTTGACATTTTTTCTTATGCTACAGCTTGAGTACACTACAGAAGTTGTTGAAGGCAAGCTGGTCCCGACTATAGAGAAAGACCCGTTCACCTTGGCTTTGGGAAAGCCCTACCATCCAGGCCGGGTAGTAGGTATGGGAGGGACGTTGCTAGGATGGGAAAAAGTCATGGGTTCGGAATACACCAAATTGGGAAGATCTCGGGCAAGTGTTAACTCACCGGAGGACTTGGATGCCAAGGTGGCATCCATCAAGGAACAAGTACGCAATGAGTTAGTAGGTGAGTTCAATGCTTGGGCGAAGCAAATGAACTTACCCTTGCCGTTCCCCTCGACTACACCGGTCGACTCAAGTAGCCACCCAAAAGGACAAGGAGAAGATGATAGAGATGGACAAGATGAGATACATGAGGTAGTTTTCAATCTATTAGTTTTGGCATAGTGAGTTACGTGAGATCAAATGTGATATTTTTGAATAACTATTGCAGGTTGTTACTCCCACACATGCGGACTCGAGGGAGCTTGATGATCCAACAAGCCATGAATTTCCAGATTTAGAGGTGAATTTAGGATAATCAAATTTCCTTTAACATAGTGAATTTCGTTAGATGATCAATTGTGTAGGAGTAGACCATTTTTTTTTTTAATTTCTGCTTTTACAAGTGAATTTCGTTAAATGATGTAGGTAGACACCGAGTGTACACTTCTAGCCCCGGGGCTATCAAATAGTGAAGAGTTGCAGTTGGTGGCGCATGGTAGTGCACAGGCGACGAGAGGAACGGTCCATTTCCAAGGGCTTTGGCCACAGCATTACGCGGTCGGGATCAATTCTGTCGTAGCTGGGTTCGAAAACATCCCACTCCCGGTGCCTATAGTGGATGATGGGATTACTCTTCTTTGGCAAGCAAAAGGTAGCTATGTGCAATGGCCTCGTGCTTGGGTAAGGTTGATCAACGAGGTAATATTTTTTGAACATGTTCTAAAAATCAAATTTGCATGCCTTTAGTTAGTTTTTTGGTTTTTTTTTAAAAAAAAAAAAAAAAAATTGCGCTGCCTGGGGCTGCAGCAGCCTCGGCAGGTGCCTGCCTTGGCTGCAGCAGCCTCGGCAGGTGCCTGCCTTGGCTGCAGCAGCCTCGGCAGGTGCCTGCCTTGGCTGCAGCAGCCTCGGCAGGTGCCTGCCTTGGCTGCTGCAGCCTCGGCAGGTGCCTGCCTTGGCTGCTGCAGCCTCGGCAGGTGCCTGCCTTGGCTGCTGCAGCCTCGGCAGGTGCCTGCCTTGGCTGCAGCAGCCTCGGCAGCTGCTGCCTGGGCTGCAGCAGCCTCGGCAGGTGCTGCCTGGGCCGCTGCAGCCTCGGCAGCTGCTGCCTGGGCCGTTGCAGCCTGGGCAGCTGCTGCCTGGGTGGCCTCCTGCAGCCTGGGCAGCTACTGCCTGGCCTGCTGCGGCCTGGGCAGCTGCTGCCCCGGCCGCTGTAGCCTTGGCAGCTGCTGCCTCGGCCGCTGTAGCCTTGGCAGCTGCTGCCTCGGCCTATTTTTACTTTGCTTGACCCCCGGCCTATCATTTTTGAACCTATTTTTACTTTGCTTGATTAGATTTCGAAAAAAGGCTATACCTCAAAGCGAAGGAAGGTGGAGAAGCCCAAAAGCGTTGATCAACCTACAAAGAAGATGAGTGAACAAGGGTCGAAGAGTGAACAAGTGTCAAAAAAGAATTCTTCGAAAGGTTCAGCCATGCAACCTACCCCACTTGTTGGAGACAATGTCCTTCAATCGCTCACTAAGGATTTAACTTTTCTACACAATCGTGTTAGTCATTTGCCTAGTGACGATCCCATTGAATTTGCACTACCTAAGGCAATGTTCCACTATGATGAGGATGCAAGTGCATGGTTAAACAAACAAGATGTGAAGGAATTTTTAGGAGGTTCTAGCCTTAACATTTCTCTCATTCAAATATTCATGAGGTATGGGCACATGGCACTAAAATTGAATATGTTAATTCATATTAGTGTTGTTTATCCTTGATATGTTAACCAATTTTTCATTGTCCATGCACGCAGAGCACTACGGGAGCAGTTAAGGGACACTAATTCCCCTGGTAAAGTTGGGTGGTTATGCCCCGAACAGACATCCGAGACTAGAATCTTAAACAACTCCCCTGAGGTGATGGACTATGTTAATCGTAGTATTAGGGAATCAATGCGTGCGGGAGATGAGTTCATATTCGCCCCATGTTATCAGGAGTATGTTTAACCATGTGTAATTCAATTCTTTCTACATTTGAAATATATTTTGTACCCTAATTATTGATTTCTTTGTGAATTGTGAATTTATGTAGGTATCATTGGTTTCTCATGGTGATTTGTCCTGCCAAAAACACAATCTTTCACCTTGATTCAGCTCGATCAACAAAGAAGTACCTCGTGGCCTCTGTACTTCAAAAGTAAATATAGCTACCTAGTGGTGATTATCTTAAGCTAACTCATTTAGTAGTCAAACTAATCAGATTTGAATTTACTTTCCTTCAGTATTATGAAGAAAATACATGTTCGTGCTCCAGATGGTCCTACATGGAAATCACCTACGGTAATATATACCACACCATATTGTGATTATTTTAATATACATTGCTCAAACAATTGTGGATTTTATGTGATTTTTGATTCATTTGATTTGTTCCTATGCTAGTGCCCACAACAAGATAATGGAGTTGATTGTGGATTGTACGTGATGAGATTCATGCTTGAAATAGCGACTCATTGTACCAACATCATACATCTTGATGAGGTACGACCTTAAAACTAGTAAAATGCGTCCTAAATCTTTGTAAGTTGCTTATTTTTGTGATTTCAAAGCTTTGCCACCTAAAAATAAGTATAATTGACATGTTATGAGAATCAACTAGCTCATTATTTAAAAAATGTAGAAAATGGGCAAGGTAGAAATCAGTTAGGTCTTATTTAGGCCATTTAGTACCAAAATGCGTCCCAAAATTTAGTAAGTTGCTTTTTTATGTGATTTCAAAGCTTAGCCACCTAAAACTAAGTGTAATTGACATGTTATGATAAATAACTAGCTCATTAGTTACAAAATGTACAAAATGGGCAAGGTAGAAGTCATTTAGGCCTTATTTAGGCCATTTATTACCAAAGTACCGCCTAAATCTTTGTAACTTGCTTTTTTATGTGATTTCAAAGCTTAGCCACCTAAAACTAAGTGTAATTGACATGTCATGAGAAAGAACTAGGTCATTAGTTAAAAAATGTAGAGAATGGGCAAGATAGAAGTCATTTAGGCCTTATTTAGGCCATGTAGTACCAAAATGCGTCCTAAAACTTAGTAAGTTGCTCTTTTTTGTGATTTCAAAGCTTTGCCACCTAAAAATAAGTATAATTGACATGTTATGAGAATCAACTAGCTCATTATTTAAAAAATGTAGAAAATGGGCAAGATAGAAGTCATTTAGGCCTTATTTAAGCCATTTAGTACCAAAATGCGTCCTAAATCTTTGTAAGTTGCTTTTTTATGTGATTTCAAAGCTTAGCCACCTAAAACTAAGTGTAATTGACATGTTATGATAAATAACTAGCTCATTAGTTACAAAATGTACAAAATGGGCAAGGTAGAAGTCATTTAGGCCTTATTTAGGCCATTTAGTACCAAAGTGCCGCCTAAATCTTTGTAAGTTGCTTTTTTATGTGATTTCAAAGCTTAGCCACCTAAAACTAAGTGTAATTGACATGTTATGATAAGTAACTAGCTCATTAGTTATAAAATGTACAAAATGGGCAAGATAGAAGTCATTTAGGCCTTCTTTGGGCCATTTAGGGTGAAATGCGTCCTAAAATTTAGTAAGTTGCTTTTTTTTTATGATTTCAAAGCTAAACCACCTAAAACTAAGTATAATTGACATGTTATGAGAATTAACTAGCTCATTATTTTAAAATTGTAGAAAATGGGCAAGATAGAAGTCATTTAGGCCTTATTTAGGCCATGTAGTACCAAAATGCGTCCTAAAACTTAGTAAGTTGCTCTTTTTATGTGATTTCAAAGCTAAGCCACCTAAAACTAAGTATAATTGACATGTTATGAGAATTAACTAGCTCATTTTTTTAAAATTGTAGAAAATGGGCAAGATAGAAGTCATTTAGGCCTTATTTAAGCCATTTAGTACCAAAATGCGTCCTAAATCTTTGTAAGTTGCTTTTTTATGTGATTTCAAAGCTTAGCCACCTAAAACTAAGTGTAATTGACATGTTATGATAAATAACTAGCTCATTAGTTACAAAATGTACAAAATGGGCAAGGTAGAAGTCATTTAGGCCTTATTTAGGCCATTTAGTACCAAAGTGCCGCCTAAATCTTTGTAAGTTGCTTTTTTATGTGATTTCAAAGCTTAGCCACCTAAAACTAAGTGTAATTGATATGTCATGAGAAAGAACTAGGTCATTAGTTAAAAAATGTAGAGAATGGGCAAGATAGAAGTCATTTAGGCCTTCTTTGGGCCATTTAGGGTGAAATGCGTCCTAAAATTTAGTAAGTTGCTTTTTTTTTATGATTTCAAAGCTAAGCCACCTAAAACTAAGTATAATTGACATGTTATGAGAATTAACTAGCTCATTATTTTAAAATTGTAGAAAATGGGCAAGATAGAAGTCATTTAGGCCTTATTTAGGCCATGTAGTACCAAAATGCGTCCTAAAACTTAGTAAGTTGCTCTTTTTATGTGATTTCAAAGCTAAGCCACCTAAAAATAAGTATAATTGACATGTTATGAGAATTAACTAGCTCATTATTTTAAAATTGTAGAAAATGGGCAAGATAGAAGTCATTTAGGCCTTATTTAAGCCATTTAGTACCAAAATGCGTCCTAAATCTTTGTAAGTTGCTTTTTTATGTGATTTCAAAGCTTAGCCACCTAAAACTAAGTGTAATTGACATGTTATGATAAATAACTAGCTCATTAGTTACAAAATGTACAAAATGGGCAAGGTAGAAGTCATTTAGGCCTTATTTAGGCCATTTAGTACCAAAGTGCCGCCTAAATCTTTGTAATTTAGGCCATCAAGAAGTTTTATTTGAATGTATTTGACTTTCATTTTTCTCAATTGGCTTTTTTGAATGCATTTGACTTTCATTTGATTCAAAAAGCTTTGTTTGAATGAGTTTGACATTCTTTTGACTCAATTAGCTTTGTTGAATGTGTTTGACTTTCATTTGACTCAATTAGCTTTGTTGAATGCATTTGACATTCATTTTATTCAAAAAGCTTTGTTTGAATGTGTTTTACTTTCATTTGATTCTAAAAGCTTTGTTGAAAATGTTTGACTTTCATTTGACTCAACTAGCTTTGTTGAATGCATTTGACTTTCATTTGAATCAAAAAGCTTTGTTTTAATGTGTTTGACTTTCATTTGACTCAGTTAGCTTTATTGAAAGTGTTTGACTTTCATTTGACTCAATTAGCTTTGTTGAATGCGTTTGACTTTCATTTGATTCAAAAAGCTTTGTTTGAATGTGTTTGACTTTCTTTTTACTCAATTAGCTTTGTTGAATGTGTTTGACTTTCATTTGACTTTTTTAGCATTGTGGAATGTAATTGACTTTCATTTGATTGAAAAAGCTTTGATTGAATGTATTTGACTTTCATTTGAATCAAAAAGATTTGCTTTAATGTGTTTGATTTTCATTTGACTCAATTAGCTTTATTGAAAGTGTTTAACTTTCATTTGACTCAATTAGCTTTGTTGAATGCATTTGACTTTCATTTGATTCAAAAAGCTTTGTTTGAATGTGTTTGACTTTCTTTTGACTCAATTAGTTTTGTTGAATGTGTTTGACTTTCATCTGACTTAATTAGCATTGTGGAATGTAATTGACTTTCATTTGATTCAAAAAGCTTTGATTGAATGTTTTTGACTTTCATTTGATTCTAAAAGCTTTGTTTGAATGTGTTTGACTTTCATTTGACTCAATTAGCTTTGTTGAAAGTGTTTGACATTCATTTGACTCAATTTGCTTTGTTGAATGCATTTGACTTTCATTTGAATTAAGAAGCTTGATTTGAATGTGTTTGAATTTCATTTGACTCAATTGGCTTTGTTGAATGCATTTGACTTTCATTTGATTCAAAAAGCTTTGTTTGAATGTATTTGACTTTCATTTGCCTCAATTAGCTTCGTTTAATGTGCTTGACTTTCATTTAACTCAATTAGCATTGTGGAATGCAATTGACTTTCATTTCATTCAAAAAGTTTTGTTTGAATGTATTTGACTTGCATTTGATTCTAAAAGCTTTGATGAAAGTGTTTGACTTTCATTTGACTCGATAAGCTTTGTTGAATTCATTAGATTTTCATTTGATTTAAAAAGCTTTGTTTAAATGTGTTTGACTTTCTTTTGATTCTAAAAGCTTTGTTGAAAGTGATTGACATTCATTTGACTTAATTAGCTTTGTTGAATACATTTGACTTTCATTTAAATCAAAAAGCTTTGTTTGAATGTGTTTGACTTTCATTTGACTCAATTAGCTTTGTTGAAAGTGTTTGACTTTCATTTGACTCAATTAGCTTTGTTGAATGCATTTGAATTTCATTTGAATCAAGAAGCTTTATTTGAATGTGTTTGACTTTCATTTGACTCAATTGGCTTTGTTGAATGCATATGGCTTTCATTTGATTCAAAAAACTTTGTTTGAATGTGTTTGACTTTCATTTGACTCAATTAGCTTCGTTGAATGTGTTTGACTTTCATTTGACACAATTAGCATTGTGGAATGCAATTGACTTCCATTTGATTCAAAAAGCTTTGTTTGAATGTATTTGACTTTCATTTGATTCTAAAAGCTATGATGAAAGTGTTCGACTTTCATTTGACTCAATTAGTTTTGTTGAATTCATTTGATTTTCGTTTGATTCAAAAAGCTTTGTTTGAATGTGTTTGACTTTCATTTGACTCAATTAGCTTTGTTGAATGCATTTGACTTTTATTTAAATCAAAAAGCTTTGTTTGAATGTGTTTGACTTTCATTTGACACAATTAGCTATGTTGAAAGTGTTTGACTTTCATTTGACTCAATTAGCTTTGTTGAATGCATTTGACTTTCATTTGAATCAAGAAGCTTTATTTGAATGTGTTTGACTTTCATTTGACTCAATTGGCTTTGTTGAATGCATTTGACTTTCATTTGATTCAAAAAGCTTTCTTTGAATGTGTTTGACTTTCTTTTGACTCAATTAGCTTTGTCGAATGTGTTTGACTTTCATTTGACTCAATTAGCTTTGTTGAATGCATTTGACATTATTTTGATTCAAAAAGCTTTGTTTGAATGTGTTTTACTTTCATTTGATTCTAAAAGCTTTGTTGAAAGTGTTTGACTTTCATTCGACTCAATTAGCTTTGTTGAATGCATTTGACTTTCATTTGAATCAAAAAGCTTTGTTTGAATGTGTTTGACTTTCATTTGACTCAATAAGCTTCGTTGAATGTGTTTGACTTTAATTTGACTCATTTAGCATTGTGGAATGCATTTGAATTTCATTTCATTCAAAAAGTTTTGTTTGAATGTATTTGACTTTCATTTGATTCTAAAAGCTTTGATGAAAGTGTTTGACTTTCATTTGACTCAATTAGCTTTGTTGAATTCATTAGATTTTCATTTGATTCAAAAAGCTTTGTTTGAATGTTTTTGACTTTCATTTGATTCTAAAAGCTTTGTTGAAAGTGTTTGACTTTCATTTGACTTAATTAGCTTTGTTGAATACATTTGACTTTCATTTAAATCAAAAAGCTTTGTTTGAATGTGTTTGACTTTCATTTGACTCAATTAGCTTTGTTGAAAGTGTTTGACTTTCATTTGACTCAATTAGCTTTGTTGAATGCATTTGAATTTCATTTGAATCATGAAGCTTTATTTGAATGTGTTTGACTTTCATTTGACTCAATTGGCTTTGTTGAATGCATTTGACTTTCATTTGATTCACATAGCTTTGTTTGAATGTGTTTGACTTTCATTTGACTCAATTAGCTTCGTTGAATGTGTTTGACTTTCATTTGACACAATTAGCATTGTGGAATCCAATTGACTTCCATTTGATTCAAAAAGCTTTGTTTGAATGTATTTGACTTTCATTTGATTCTAAAAGCTTTGATGAAAGTGTTTGACTTTCATTTGACTCAATTAGCTTTGTTGAATTCATTTGATTTTCGTTTGATTCAAAAAGCTTTGTTTGAATGTGTTTGACTTTCATTTGATTCTAAAAGCTTTGTTGAAAGTGTTTGACTTTCATTTGACTCAATTAGCTTTGTTGAATGCATTTGACTTTCATTTGAATAAAAAAGCTTTGTTTGAATGTGTTTGACTTTCATTTGACTCAATTAGCTTTGTTGAATGTATTTGACTTTCATTTGATTCAAAAAGCTTTCTTTGAATGTGTTTGACTTTCTTTTGACTCAATTAGCTTTGTTGAATGTGTTTGACTTTCATTTGACTTAATTAGCAATGTGGAATGCAATTGACTTTCATTTGATTCTAAAAGTTTTTTTTGAATGTGTTTGACTTTCATTTGATTCTAAAAGCTTTGTTGAAAGTGTTTGACTTTCATCTGACTCAATTAGCTTTGTTAAATGCATTTGACTTTCATTTGAATCAAGAAGCTTTATTTGAATGTGTTTGACTTTCATTTGACTCAATTGGCTTTGTTAAATGCATTTGACTTTCATTTGATTCAAAAAGATTTGTTTGAATGTGTTTGACTTTCATTTGACTCAATTAGCTTCGTTGAATGTGTTTGACTTTCAATTTACTCAATTAGTATTGTGGGATGCAATTGACTTCCATTTGATTCAAAAAATTTGTTTGAAAGTATTTGACTTTCATTTGATTCTAAAAGCATTGATGAATGTGTTTGACTTTCATTTGACTTAATTAGATTTGTTGAATTCATTTGATTTTCATTTGATTCAAAAAGCTTTGTTTGAATGTGTTTGACTTTCATTTGAATTTAAAAGCTGTTTTGAAAGTGTTTAACTTTCATTTGAATCAAAAAGCAATGTTTGAATGTGTTTGACTTTCATTTGACTCAATTAGCTTTGTTGAAAGTGTTTGACTTTCATTTGACTCAATTAGCTTTTTTGAATGCATTTGACTTTTATTTGATTCAAAAAGCTTTGTTTGAATGTGTTTGACTTTCATTTGATTATAAAAGCTTTGTTGAAAGTGTTTGACATTCATTTGACTCAATTAGCTTTGTTGAATGCATTTGGCTTTCATTTGATTCAAAAAGCTTTGTTTGAATGTGTTTGACTTTCATTTGACTCAATTAGCTTTGTTGAATGTGTTTGACTTTCATTTGACTCAATTAGCTTTGTTGAATGTGTTTGACTTTCATTTGATTCAAAAAGTTTTATTTAAATGTGTTTGACTTTCATTTGATTCTAAAAGCTTTGTTGAAAGTGCTTGACTTTCATTTGACTCAATTAGCTTTGTTGAATGCATTTGACTTTCATTTGAATCAAGAAGCTTTGTTTGAATCTGTTTGACTTTCATTTGACTCAATTGGCTTTGTTAAATGCATTTGACTTTCATTTGATTCAAAAAGCTTTGTTTGAATGTGTTTGACTTTAATTTGACTCAATTAGCTTCGTTGAATGTGTTTGACTTTTCATTTGACTCAATTAGCATTGTGGGATGCAATTGACTTCCATTTGATTCAAAAAACTTGTTTGAAAGTATTTGACTTTCATTAGATTCTAAAAGCTTTGATGAATGTATTTGACTTTCATTTGATTCAATTAGATTTGTTGAATTCATTTGATTTTCATTTGATTCAAAAAGCTTTGTTTGAATATGTTTGACTTTCATTTGATTCTTAGAGCTTTTTCTAAAGTGTTTGACTTTCATTTGACTCAATTAGCTTTGATGAATGCATTTGACTTTCATTTGAATCAAAAAGCTATGTTTGAATGTGTTTGACTTTCATTTGACTCAATTAGCTTTGTTGAAAGTTTTAGACTTTTATTTGACTCAATTAGCTTTGTTGAATGCATTTGACTTTCATTTGATTCAAAAAACTTTGATTGAATGTGTTTGACTTTCTTTTGACTCAATTAGCTTTGTTGAATGTGTTTGACTTTCATTTGACTCAATTAGCATTGTGGAATGCAATTGACTTTCATTTGATTCAAAAAGTTTTGTTTGAATGTATTTGACTTTAATTTTCATTTGAATCAAGAAGCTTTGTTTTAATGTGTTTAACTTTCATTTGACTCAATTAGCTTTGTTAAATGCATTTGACTTTCATTTGATTCAAAAAGCTTTGTTTGAATGCGTTTGACTTTCATTTGACTCAATTAGCTTCGTTGAATGTGTTTGACTTTCATTTGACTCAATTAGCATTGTGGAATGCAAGTGACTTTCATTTGATTCAAAAAGCTTTGTTTGAATGTATTTCACTTTCATTTGATTCTAAAAGCTTTGATGAAAGTGTTTGACTTTTATTTGACTCAATTAGCTTTGTTGAATGCATTTGACTTTTATTTGAATCAAAAAGCTTTGTTTGAACGTGTTTGACTTTCATTTGAATCAATTAGCTTCGTTGAATGTGTTTGACTTTTCATTTGACTCAATTAGCGTTGTGGGATGCAATTGACTTCCATTTGATTCAAAAAACTTGTTTGAAAGTATTTGACTTTCATTTGATTCTAAAAGCTTTGATGAATGTATTTGACTTTCATTTGACTCAATTAGATTTGTTGAATTCATTTGATTTTCATTTGATTCAAAAAGCTTTGTTTGAATATGTTTGACTTTCATTTGATTCTTAAAGCTTTTTTGAAAGTGTTTGACTTTCATTTGACTCAATTAGCTTTGTTGAATGCATTTGACTTTCATTTGAATCAAGAAGCTTTTTTGAATGTGTTTGACTTTCATTAGACTCAATTGGCTTTGCTAAATGTATTTGACTTTCATTTGATTCTAAAAGCTTTGTTGAAAGTGATTGACATTCATTTGACTTAATTAGCTTTGTTGAATACATTTGACTTTCATTTAAATCAAAAAGCTTTGTTTGAATGTGTTTGACTTTCATTTGACTCAATTAGCTTTGTTGAAAGTGTTTGACTTTCATTTGACTCAATTAGCTTTGTTGAATGCATTTGAATTTCATTTGAATCAAGAAGCTTTATTTGAATGTGTTTGACTTTCATTTGACTCAATTGGCTTTGTTGAATGCATATGGCTTTCATTTGATTCAAAAAACTTTGTTTGAATGTGTTTGACTTTCATTTGACTCAATTAGCTTCGTTGAATGTGTTTGACTTTCATTTGACACAATTAGCATTGTGGAATGCAATTGACTTCCATTTGATTCAAAAAGCTTTGTTTGAATGTATTTGACTTTCATTTGATTCTAAAAGCTATGATGAAAGTGTTCGACTTTCATTTGACTCAATTAGTTTTGTTGAATTCATTTGATTTTCGTTTGATTCAAAAAGCTTTGTTTGAATGTGTTTGACTTTCATTTGACTCAATTAGCTTTGTTGAATGCATTTGACTTTTATTTAAATCAAAAAGCTTTGTTTGAATGTGTTTGACTTTCATTTGACACAATTAGCTATGTTGAAAGTGTTTGACTTTCATTTGACTCAATTAGCTTTGTTGAATGCATTTGACTTTCATTTGAATCAAGAAGCTTTATTTGAATGTGTTTGACTTTCATTTGACTCAATTGGCTTTGTTGAATGCATTTGACTTTCATTTGATTCAAAAAGCTTTCTTTGAATGTGTTTGACTTTCTTTTGACTCAATTAGCTTTGTCGAATGTGTTTGACTTTCATTTGACTCAATTAGCTTTGTTGAATGCATTTGACATTATTTTGATTCAAAAAGCTTTGTTTGAATGTGTTTTACTTTCATTTGATTCTAAAAGCTTTGTTGAAAGTGTTTGACTTTCATTCGACTCAATTAGCTTTGTTGAATGCATTTGACTTTCATTTGAATCAAAAAGCTTTGTTTGAATGTGTTTGACTTTCATTTGACTCAATAAGCTTCGTTGAATGTGTTTGACTTTAATTTGACTCATTTAGCATTGTGGAATGCATTTGAATTTCATTTCATTCAAAAAGTTTTGTTTGAATGTATTTGACTTTCATTTGATTCTAAAAGCTTTGATGAAAGTGTTTGACTTTCATTTGACTCAATTAGCTTTGTTGAATTCATTAGATTTTCATTTGATTCAAAAAGCTTTGTTTGAATGTTTTTGACTTTCATTTGATTCTAAAAGCTTTGTTGAAAGTGTTTGACTTTCATTTGACTTAATTAGCTTTGTTGAATACATTTGACTTTCATTTAAATCAAAAAGCTTTGTTTGAATGTGTTTGACTTTCATTTGACTCAATTAGCTTTGTTGAAAGTGTTTGACTTTCATTTGACTCAATTAGCTTTGTTGAATGCATTTGAATTTCATTTGAATCATGAAGCTTTATTTGAATGTGTTTGACTTTCATTTGACTCAATTGGCTTTGTTGAATGCATTTGACTTTCATTTGATTCACATAGCTTTGTTTGAATGTGTTTGACTTTCATTTGACTCAATTAGCTTCGTTGAATGTGTTTGACTTTCATTTGACACAATTAGCATTGTGGAATCCAATTGACTTCCATTTGATTCAAAAAGCTTTGTTTGAATGTATTTGACTTTCATTTGATTCTAAAAGCTTTGATGAAAGTGTTTGACTTTCATTTGACTCAATTAGCTTTGTTGAATTCATTTGATTTTCGTTTGATTCAAAAAGCTTTGTTTGAATGTGTTTGACTTTCATTTGATTCTAAAAGCTTTGTTGAAAGTGTTTGACTTTCATTTGACTCAATTAGCTTTGTTGAATGCATTTGACTTTCATTTGAATAAAAAAGCTTTGTTTGAATGTGTTTGACTTTCATTTGACTCAATTAGCTTTGTTGAATGTATTTGACTTTCATTTGATTCAAAAAGCTTTCTTTGAATGTGTTTGACTTTCTTTTGACTCAATTAGCTTTGTTGAATGTGTTTGACTTTCATTTGACTTAATTAGCAATGTGGAATGCAATTGACTTTCATTTGATTCTAAAAGTTTTTTTTGAATGTGTTTGACTTTCATTTGATTCTAAAAGCTTTGTTGAAAGTGTTTGACTTTCATCTGACTCAATTAGCTTTGTTAAATGCATTTGACTTTCATTTGAATCAAGAAGCTTTATTTGAATGTGTTTGACTTTCATTTGACTCAATTGGCTTTGTTAAATGCATTTGACTTTCATTTGATTCAAAAAGATTTGTTTGAATGTGTTTGACTTTCATTTGACTCAATTAGCTTCGTTGAATGTGTTTGACTTTCAATTTACTCAATTAGTATTGTGGGATGCAATTGACTTCCATTTGATTCAAAAAATTTGTTTGAAAGTATTTGACTTTCATTTGATTCTAAAAGCATTGATGAATGTGTTTGACTTTCATTTGACTTAATTAGATTTGTTGAATTCATTTGATTTTCATTTGATTCAAAAAGCTTTGTTTGAATGTGTTTGACTTTCATTTGAATTTAAAAGCTGTTTTGAAAGTGTTTAACTTTCATTTGAATCAAAAAGCAATGTTTGAATGTGTTTGACTTTCATTTGACTCAATTAGCTTTGTTGAAAGTGTTTGACTTTCATTTGACTCAATTAGCTTTTTTGAATGCATTTGACTTTTATTTGATTCAAAAAGCTTTGTTTGAATGTGTTTGACTTTCATTTGATTATAAAAGCTTTGTTGAAAGTGTTTGACATTCATTTGACTCAATTAGCTTTGTTGAATGCATTTGGCTTTCATTTGATTCAAAAAGCTTTGTTTGAATGTGTTTGACTTTCATTTGACTCAATTAGCTTTGTTGAATGTGTTTGACTTTCATTTGACTCAATTAGCTTTGTTGAATGTGTTTGACTTTCATTTGATTCAAAAAGTTTTATTTAAATGTGTTTGACTTTCATTTGATTCTAAAAGCTTTGTTGAAAGTGCTTGACTTTCATTTGACTCAATTAGCTTTGTTGAATGCATTTGACTTTCATTTGAATCAAGAAGCTTTGTTTGAATCTGTTTGACTTTCATTTGACTCAATTGGCTTTGTTAAATGCATTTGACTTTCATTTGATTCAAAAAGCTTTGTTTGAATGTGTTTGACTTTAATTTGACTCAATTAGCTTCGTTGAATGTGTTTGACTTTTCATTTGACTCAATTAGCATTGTGGGATGCAAT
The DNA here is from genome assembly GCA_024500155.1 of Chenopodium formosanum. NCBI lineage: Eukaryota > Viridiplantae > Streptophyta > Magnoliopsida > Caryophyllales > Amaranthaceae > Chenopodium > Chenopodium formosanum. The sequence goes on from CM044861.1 coordinate 24,400,719, forward strand.
TGACTTCCATTTGATTCAAAAAACTTGTTTGAAAGTATTTGACTTTCATTAGATTCTAAAAGCTTTGATGAATGTATTTGACTTTCATTTGATTCAATTAGATTTGTTGAATTCATTTGATTTTCATTTGATTCAAAAAGCTTTGTTTGAATATGTTTGACTTTCATTTGATTCTTAGAGCTTTTTTTAAAGTGTTTGACTTTCATTTGACTCAATTAGCTTTGATGAATGCATTTGACTTTCATTTGAATCAAAAAGCTATGTTTGAATGTGTTTGACTTTCATTTGACTCAATTAGCTTTGTTGAAAGTTTTAGACTTTTATTTGACTCAATTAGCTTTGTTGAATGCATTTGACTTTCATTTGATTCAAAAAACTTTGATTGAATGTGTTTGACTTTCTTTTGACTCAATTAGCTTTGTTGAATGTGTTTGACTTTCATTTGACTCAATTAGCATTGTGGAATGCAATTGACTTTCATTTGATTCAAAAAGTTTTGTTTGAATGTATTTGACTTTAATTTTCATTTGAATCAAGAAGCTTTGTTTTAATGTGTTTAACTTTCATTTGACTCAATTAGCTTTGTTAAATGCATTTGACTTTCATTTGATTCAAAAAGCTTTGTTTGAATGCGTTTGACTTTCATTTGACTCAATTAGCTTCGTTGAATGTGTTTGACTTTCATTTGACTCAATTAGCATTGTGGAATGCAAGTGACTTTCATTTGATTCAAAAAGCTTTGTTTGAATGTATTTCACTTTCATTTGATTCTAAAAGCTTTGATGAAAGTGTTTGACTTTTATTTGACTCAATTAGCTTTGTTGAATGCATTTGACTTTTATTTGAATCAAAAAGCTTTGTTTGAACGTGTTTGACTTTCATTTGAATCAATTAGCTTCGTTGAATGTGTTTGACTTTTCATTTGACTCAATTAGCGTTGTGGGATGCAATTGACTTCCATTTGATTCAAAAAACTTGTTTGAAAGTATTTGACTTTCATTTGATTCTAAAAGCTTTGATGAATGTATTTGACTTTCATTTGACTCAATTAGATTTGTTGAATTCATTTGATTTTCATTTGATTCAAAAAGCTTTGTTTGAATATGTTTGACTTTCATTTGATTCTTAAAGCTTTTTTGAAAGTGTTTGACTTTCATTTGACTCAATTAGCTTTGTTGAATGCATTTGACTTTCATTTGAATCAAGAAGCTTTTTTGAATGTGTTTGACTTTCATTAGACTCAATTGGCTTTGCTAAATGTATTTGACTTTCATTTGATTCTAAAAGCTTTGTTGAAAGTGATTGACATTCATTTGACTTAATTAGCTTTGTTGAATACATTTGACTTTCATTTAAATCAAAAAGCTTTGTTTGAATGTGTTTGACTTTCATTTGACTCAATTAGCTTTGTTGAAAGTGTTTGACTTTCATTTGACTCAATTAGCTTTGTTGAATGCATTTGAATTTCATTTGAATCAAGAAGCTTTATTTGAATGTGTTGGACTTTCATTTGATTCTAAAACCTTTGTTGAATATGTTTGACTTTCATTTTACTCAATTAGCTTTGTTGAATGCATTTGACTTTCATTTGAATCAAAAAGCTATGTTTGAATGTGTTTGACTTTCATTTGACTCAATTAGCTATGTTGAAACTGTTTAACTTTCATTTGACTCAATTAGCTTTGTTGAATGCATTTGACTTTCATCTGATTCAAAAAGCTTTGTTTGAATGTGTTTGACTTTCTTTTGACTCAATTAGCTTCGTTGAATGTGTTTGACTTTCATTTAATTCAATTAGCATTCTGGAATGCAATTGACTTTCATTTGATTCAAAAAGCATTCTTTGAATGTATTTGACTTTCATTTGACTCAATTAGCTTTGTTGAAAGTGTTTGACTTTCATTTGACTCAATTAGCTTTGTTGAATGCATTTTACTTTCATTTGATTCAAAAAGCTTTGTTTGAATGTGTTTGACTTTCTTTTGACTCAATTTGCTTTGTTGTAGGTGTTTGACTTTCATTTGACTCAATTACCATTGTGGAATGCAATAGACTTTCATTTGATCGAAAAGCTTAGTTTAATGTACTTGACATTCATTTGATTCTAAAAGCTTTGTCGAAAGTGTTTGACTTTCATTTGACTCAATTAGCTTTGTTGAATACATTTGACTTTCATTTGATTCAAAAAGTTTTTTTTGAATGTGTTTGACTTTCAGTTGATTCTAAAAGCTGTGTTGAAAGTGTTTGACTTTCAATTGACTCAATTAGCATTGCGGAATGCAATTGACTTTCATTTGATTTAAAAAGCTTTGATTGAATGTATTTGAATTTCATTTGATTCTAAACGCTTTGTTGAAAGTGTTTGACTTTAATTTGACTCAATTAGCTTTGTTGAATGCATTTTACTTTCATTTGATTCAAAAAGCTTTGTTGAATGTGTTTAACTTTCTTTTGACTTAATTTGCTTTGTTGAATGTGTTTGACTTTCGTTTGACTCAATTATCATTGTGGAATGCAATAGACTTTCATTTGATCAAAAAGCTTAGTTTAATGTACTTGACTTTCATTTGATTCTAAAAGCTTTGTCGAAAGTGTGTGACATTCATTTGACTCAATTAGCTTTGTTGAATGCATTTGGGTTTCATTTGATTCAAAAAGCTTTGTTTGAATGTGTTTGACTTTCATTTGACTCAATTAGCTTTGTTGAATGCATTTAACTTTCATTTGAATCAAAAAGCTATGTTTGAATTTGTTTGACTTTCATTTGACTCTAAAAGCTTTGTTGAAAGTGTTTGACTTTTATTTGACTCAATTAGCTTTGTTGAATGCATTTGACTTTTAGTTGAATCAAAAAGCTTTGTTTGAATGTGTTTGACTTTAATTTGACTCAATTAGCTTCGATGAATGTGTTTGACTTTTCATTTGACTCAATTAGCATTGTGGGATGCAATTGACTTCCATTTGATTCAAAAAACTTGTTTGAAAGTATTTGACTTTCATTTGATTCTAAAAGCTTTGATGAATGTATTTGACTTTCATTTGATTCAATTAGATTTGTTGAATTCATTTGATTTTCATTTGATTCAAAAAGCTTTGTTTGAATATGTTTGACTTTCATTTGATTCTTAAAGCTTTTTTTAAAGTGTTTGACTTTCATTTGACTCAATTAGCTTTGTTGAATGCATTTGACTTTCATTTGAATCAAAAAGCTATGTTTGAATGTGTTTGACGTTCATTTGACTCAATTAGCTTTGTTGAAAGTGTTTGACTTTCATTTGACTCAATTAGCTTTGTTGAATGCATTTTACTTTCATTTGATTCAAAAAGCTTTGTTTGAATGTGTTTGACTTTCTTTTGACTCAATTTGCTTTGTTTAATGTGTTTGACTTTCATTTGACTCAACTACCATTGTGGAATGGAATAGACTTTCATTTGATCAAAAAGCTTAGTTTAATGTACTTGACTTTCATTTGATTCTAAAAGCTTTGTCGAAAGTGTTTGACTGTCATTTGATTCAAAAAGTTTTTTTTGAATGTGTTTGACTTTCATTTGATTCTAAAAGCATTGTTGAAAGTGTTTGACTTTCATTTGACTCAATTAGATTTGTTGAATGCATTTGACTTACTTTTGAATCAAGAAGCTTTGTTTGAATGGGTTTGACTTTCATTTGACTCAATTGGCTTTGTTAAATGCATTTGACTTTCATTTGATTCAAAAAGCTTTGTTTGAATGTGTTTGACTTTCATTTGACTCAATTAGCTTTGTTGAATACATTTGACTTTCATTTAAATCAAGAAGCTTTATTTGAATGTGTTTGACTTTTATTTGACTCAATTGGCTTTGTTGAATGCATTTGACTTTCATTTGATTCAAAAAGCATTGTTTGAATGTGTTTGACTTTCATTTGACTCAATTAGCTTCGTTGAATGTGTTTGACTTTCATTTGACTAAATTAGCATTGTGAAATGCAATTGACTTCTGTTTGATTCAAAAAGCTTTGTTTGAATGTATTTGACTTTTATTTGATTCTAAAAGCTTTGATGAAAGTGTTTGACTTTCATTTGACTCAATTAGCTTTGTTGAATTCCTTTGATTTTCGTTTGATTCAAAAAGCTTTGTTTGAATGTGTTTGACTTTCATTTGATTCTAAAAGCTTTGTTGAAAGTGTTTACCTTTCATTTAACTCAATTAGCTTTCTTGAATGCATTTGACTTTCATTTGAATCAAAAAGCTATGTTTGAATGTGTTTGTCTTTCATTTGACTTAATTAGCTTTGTTGAAAGTGTTTGACTTTCATTTGACTCAATTAGATTTGTTGAACGCATTGGACTTTCATTTGATTCAAAAAGCTTTATTTGAATGTGTTTGACTTTCTTTTGACTCAATTTGCTTTGTTGAATGTGCTTGATTCCATTTGACTTAATTAGAATTGTGGAATGCAATTGACTTTCATTTGATTCAAAAAGCTTTGTTTGAATGTGTTTGACTTTCATTTGATTTTAAAAGCTTTGTTGAAAGTGTGTGACATTCATTTGACACAATTAGCTTTGTTGAATGCATTTGGCTTTCATTTGATTCAAAAATCTTTGTTTGAATGTGTTTGACTTTCATTTGACTCAATTACCATTGTGGAATGCAATAGACTTTCATTTGATCAAAAATCTTAGTTTAATGTATTTGACTTTCATTTGATTCTAAAAGCTTTGTCGAAAGTGTTTGACTTTCATTTGACTCAATTAGCTTTGTTGAATTCATTTGATTTTCATTTGATTCAAAAAGGTTTGTTTGAATGTGTTTGACTTTCATTTGATTCTAAAAGCTTTGTTGAAAGTGTTTGACTTTCATTTGACTCAATTAGCTTTGTTGAATGCATTTGACTTTCATTTGAATCAAAAAACTTTGTTTCAATGTGTTTGACGTTCATTTGACTCAATTAGATTTGTTGAAAGTGTTTAACTTTCATTTAACTCAATTGGCTTTGATTCAAAAAGCTTTGCTTGAATGTGTTTGACTTTTTTTGACTCAATTAGCTTTGTGGAATGTGTTTGACTTTCATTTGACTCAATTAGCATTGTGGAATACAATTGACTTTCATTTGATTCAAAAAGCTTTGTTTGAATGTATTTGACTTTAATTTGATTCTAAAAGCTTTGATGAAAGTGTTTGACTTTCATTTGACTCAATTAGCTTTGTTGAAAGTGTTTGACTTTCATTTGACTCAATTAGCTTTGTTGAATGCATTTGACTTTCATTTGATTCAAAAAGCTTTGTTTGAATGTGTTTGACTTTCTTTTGACTCAATTAGCTTTGTTGAATGTGGTTGACTTTCATTTGACTACAATTAGCATTGTGGAATGCAATTGACTTTCATTTGATTCAAAAAGCTTTGTTTGAATGAATTTGACTTTAATTTGATTATAAAAGCTTTGATGAATGTGTTTGACTTTCATTTGACTCAATTAGCTTTGTTGAATTCATTTTATTTTCATTTGATTCAAAAAGCTTTGTTTGAATGTATTTCACTTTCATTTGATTCTAAAAGCTTTGTTAAAAGTGTTTGACTTTCATTTGACTTAATTAGCTTTGTTGAATGCAGTTGACATTCATTTGATTCAAAAAGCTTTGTTTGAATGTGTTTCACTTTCATTTGATTCTAAAAGCTTTGCTGAATGTGTTTGACTTTCATTTGACTCAATTAGCTTTGTTGAATGCATTTGACATTCATTTGATTCAAAAAGCTTTGTTTGAATGTGTTTTACTTTCATTTGATTCTAAAAGCTTTGTTGAAAGTGTTTGACTTTCATTTAACTCAATTACCTTTGTTGAATGCATTTGACTTTCACTTGAGTCACGAAGCTTTATTTGAATGTGTTTGACTTTCATTTGACTCAATTAGCTTTGTTGAATTCATTTGATTTTCATTTGATTCAAAAAGCTTTGTTTGAATGTGTTTGACTTCCATTTGATTATAAAAGCTTTGTTGAAAGTGTTTGACTTTCATTTGACTCAATTAGCTTTGTTGAATGCATTTGACATTCATTTGAATCAAAAAGCTTTGTTTAAATGTGTTTGACGTTCATTTGATTCTAAAAGCTTAGATGAAAGTGTTTGACTTTCATTTGACTCAATTAGCTTTGTTTTATTCATTTGATTTTCATTTGATTCAAAAGCTTTGTTTGAATGTGTTTGACTTTCATTTGATTCTAAAAGCTTTGTTGAAAGTGTTTGGCTTTCATTTGACTCAATTAGCATTGTGGAATGCAATTAACTTTCATTTGATTTAAAAAGCTTTGATTGAATGTATTTGACTTTCATTTGATTCTAAACGCTTTATTGCAAGTGTTTGACTTCATTTGACTCAATTAGCTTTGTTGAATGCATTTGATTTTCATTTGATTCAAAAAGCTTTGTTTGAATGTGTTTCACTTTCATTTGATTCTAAAAGCTTTGTTGAAAGTGTTTGACTTTCAATTGACTTAATTAGCTTTGTTGAATGCAGTTGACATTCATTTGATTCAAAAAGCTTTGTTTGAATGTGTTTCACTTTCATTTGATTCTAAAAGCTTTGTTAAAAGTGTTTGGCTTTCATTTGATTCAATTACCATTGTGGAATGCAATTAACTTTCATTTGATTCAAAAAGCTTTGTTTGAATGTATTTGACTTTAATTTGATTCTAAAAGCTTTGTTAAATGTGTTTGACTTTCATTTGACTCAATTAGCTTTGTTTTATTCATTTGATTTTCATTTGATTCAAAAAGCTTTGTTTGAATGTGTTTGACTTCTATTTGATTATAAAAGCTTTGTTGAAAGTGTTTGACTTTCATTTGACTCAATTAGCTTTGTTGAATGCATTTGACATTCATTTGAATCAAAAAGCTTTGTTTAAATGTGTTTGACGTTCATTTGATTCTAAAAGCTTAGATGAAAGTATTTGACTTTCATTTGACTCAATTAGCTTTGTTTTATTTATTTGATTTTCATTTGATTCAAAAGCTTTGTTTGAATGTGTTTGACTTTCATTTGATTCTAAAAGCTTTGTTGAATGTGTTTGGCTTTCATTAGACTCAATTAGCTTTGTTGAATTCATTTGATTTTCATTTGATTCAAAAAGCTTTGTTTGAATGTATTTCACTTTCATTTGATTGTAAAAGCTTTGTTAAAAGTGTTTGACTTTCATTTGACTTAATTAGCTTTGTTGAATGCAGTTGACATTCATTTGATTCAAAAAGCTTTGTTTGAATGTGTTTCACTTTCATTTGATTCTAAAAGCTTTGCTGAATGTGTTTGACTTTCATTGGACTCAATTAGCTTTGTTGAATGCATTTGACATTCATTTGATTCAAAAAGCTTTGTTTGAATGTGTTTTACTTTCATTTGATTCTAAAAGCTTTGTTGAAAGTGTTTGACTTTCATTTAACTCAATTAGCTTTGTTGAATGCATTTGACTTTCATTTGAGTCACGAAGCTTTATTTGAATGTGTTTGACTTTCATTTGACTGAATTAGCTTTGTTGAATTCATTTGATTTTCATTTGATTCAAAAAGCTTTGTTTGAATGTGTTTGACTTTCATTTGATTATAAAAGCTTTGTTGAAAGTGTTTGACTTTCATTTGACTCAATTAGCTTTGTTGAATGCATTTGACATTCTTTTGAATCAAAAAGCTTTGTTTAAATGTGTTTGACGTTCATTTGATTCTAAAAGCTTAGATGAAAGTGTTTGACTTTCATTTGACTCAATTAGCTTTGTTTAATTCTTTTGATTTTCATTTGATTTAAAAAGCTTTGTTTGAATGTGTTTGACTTTCATTTGATTCTAAAAGCTTTGTTGAAAGTGTTTGGCTTTCATTTGACTCAATCAGCATTGTGGAATGCAATTAACTTTCATTTGATTCAAAAAGCTTTGATTGAATGTATTTGACTTTCATTTGATACTAAACGCTTTATTGCAAGTGTTTGACTTTCATTTGACTCAATTAGCTTTGTTGAATGCATTTGATTTTCATTTGATTCAAAAAGCTTTGTTTGAATGTGTTTCACTTTCATTTGATTCTAAAAGCTTTGTTGAAAGTGTTTGACTTTCAATTGACTTAATTAGCTTTGTTGAATGCAGTTAACATTCATTTGATTCAAAAAGCTTTGTTTGAATGTGTTTCACTTTCATTTGATTCTAAAAGCTTTATTGAAAGTGTTTGGCTTTCATTTGACTCAATTACCATTGTGGAATGCAATTAACTTTCATTTGATTCAAAAAGCTTTGTTTGAATGTATTTGACTTTAATTTGATACTAAAAGCTTAGATGAAAGTGTTTGACTTTCATTTGACTCAATTAGCTTTGTTGAATGCATTTGACTTTCATTTGAGTCACGAAGCTTTGTTTGAATGTGTTTGACTTTCATTTGATTCTAAAAGCTTTGTTGAAAGTGTTTGGCTTTTATTTGACTCAATTAGCATTGTGGAATGCAATCAACTTTCATTTGATTCTAAACGCTTTGTTGCAAATGTTTGACTTTCATTTGACTCAATTAGCTTTGTTGAATGCATTTGATTTTCATTTGATACAAAAAGCTTTGTTTGAATGTGTTTCACTTTCATTTGATTCTAAAAGCTTTGTTGAAACTGTTTGACATTCATTTGACTTAATTAGCTTTGTTGAATGCAGTTGACATTCGTTTGATTCAAAAAGCTTTTTTTGAATGTGTTTCACTTTCATTTGATTCTAAAAGCTTTGTTGAATGTGTTTGACTTTCATTTGACTCAATTAGCTTTGTTGAATGCATTTGACATTCATTTGATTCAAAAAGCTTTGTTTGAATGTGTTTTACTTTCATTTGATTCTAAAAGCTTTGTTGAAAGTGTGTGACTATCACTTGACTCAATTAGCTTTGTTGAATGCATTTGAATTTCATTTGAGTCACGATGCTTTGTTTGAATGTGTTTGACTTTCATTTGACTCAATTAGCTTTGTTGAATTCATTTGATTTTCATTTGATTCAAAAAGCTTTGTTTGAATGTGTTTGACTTTCATTTGATTATAAAAGCTTTGTTGAAAGTGTTTGACTTTCATTTCATTCAATTAGCTTTGTTGAATGCACTTGACATTCATTTGAATCAAAAAGCTTTGTTTAAATGTGTTTGACGTTCATTTGATTCTAAAAGCTTAGATGAAAGTGTTTGACTTTCATTTGACTCAATTAGCTTTGTTGAATTCATTTGATTTTCATTTGATTCAAAAAGCTTTGTTTGAATGTGTTTGACTTTCATTTGATTCTAAAAGCTTTGTAGAAAGTGTTTGGCTTTCATTTGACTCAATTAGCATTGTGGAATGCAATTAACATTCATTTGATTCAAAAAGCTTTGATTGTATGTATTTGACTTTCATTTGATTCTAAACGCTTTGTTGCAAGTGTTTGACTATCATTTGACTCAATGAGCTTTGTTGAATGCATTTGATTTTCATTTGATTCAAAAAGCTTTGTTTGAATGTGTTTCACTTTCATTTGATTCTAAAAGCTTTGTTGAAAGTGTTTGACTTTCATTTGACTTAATTAGCTTTGTTGAATGCAGTTGACATTCATTTGATTCAAAAAGCTTTGTTTGAATGTATTTCACTTTCATTTGATTCTAATAGCTTTGTTAAAAGTGTTTGGATTTCATTTGACTCAATTGGCATTGTGGAATGCAATTAACTTTCATTTGATTCAAAAAGCTTTGTTTGAATGTATTTGACTTTAATTTGATTCTAAAAGCTTTGATGAAAGTGTTTGACTTTCATTTGACTTAATTAGCTTTGTTGAATTCATTTGATTTTCATTTGATTTTCATTTGATTCAAAAAGCTTTGTTTGAATGTGTTTCACTTTCATTTGATTCTAAAAGCTTTGCTGAAAGTGTTTGACTTTCATTTGACTTAATTAGCTTTGTTGAATGCAGTTGACATTCATTTGATTCAAAAAGCTTTGTTTGAACGTGTTTCACTTTCATTTGATTCTAAAAGCTTTGTTGAATGTGTTTGACTTTCATTTGACTCAATTAGCTTTGTTGAATGCATTTGACATTCATTTGATTCAAAAAGCTTTGTTTGAATGTGTTTTACATTTATTTGATTCTAAAAGCTTTGTTGAAAGTGTTTGACTTTCATTTGACTCAATTAGCTTTGTTGAATGCATTTGACTTTCATTTGAGTCACGAAGCTTTGTTTGAATGTGTTTGACTTTCATTTGACTCAATTAGCTTTGTTGAATTCATTTGATTTTCATTTGATTCAAAAAGCTTTGTTTGAATGTGTTTGACTTTCTTTTGACTCAATTAGCTTTGTTGAATGTGTTTGACTTTCATTTGACTCAATTAGCTTTGTTGAATGCATTTGACATTCATTTGAATCAAAAAGCTTTGTTTAAATGTGTTTGACGTTCATTTGATTCTTAAAGCTTTGATGAAAGTGTTTGACTTTCATTTGACTCAATTAGCTTTGTTGAATTCTGAAAGGAATGGTGTCCTTCGAACAAGTGTATTATTCCGTTAGCGGGTTCAGAATTATTAGAAAGCTAATATATTCAGTAAGGTCAAGTGATCGGAATGCCTGGGTGGAGGCCGCTTCCGATCAGTAATATTAATGGATAATTAATGTTACAGCTTAATCTTGACTGAACCCTTCGGGTCACACCCAAGCATTCAACAAACCGAATCGACGAATTAATTCGGAAGGAATTAATGAGTCAACCGAGTAATATTTATTTAGACGTCGGAAATTCGAGCTTAGAGCGTCGAAACCGAACGTCGGAAGTCGAGTCGAAAAATAGTGAAAGACGAGACGAGAAATAGTAATAAATCAACAAAAGACCAAAATGCCCCTAGCATCGGAATGCCCTAGCAAACCGAGTGCTAAGGGCATATGGCCTAGCATGGTGGCTAGCATGCGCACCAAGCCGAGGTTAGGCTGGCTGGTGCGTGCTAGCGCACCCATGCTAGCATGCTAGGCGCGCCAGCACGCAACTGCTAGCAGCAGCACGGCTGGCTGCCTAGCGTTGCTAGCCAAGGCACAAGGCCAGCAGCAAGCCCGCACAAGCATGCGGGGCATGCTGGCCAGCAGCAGCAGCAGCCCGCATGCATGTGCGGGGCTTGCTGGGCCTGCTGTGCGTAGGCTGCCACGGACAGCACCACATGGCAGCCCACCTTGGCTGCCTTGGTGCCCAAGGGTGGGTGCCATGTGGCTTGAGGTGCATGTGTGTGTGTTGAGTGTGTTGGCCGAATATGGGAGAGGGAGTGGGGAGCAAGTTTGGTCCCCCCCCTTCTCCAAATTGTCCTCACCTAACCACTCACATGAGCTTGCCACTTGTTGATTTATTACTAGCTTGATTATTAATTTTATTTTAGCTTTAAAATAAAATGGAAAAATCAAAGTATCCCACATTGATGGGAGAGCAAATGATACTCCCATCATTTCCTATAAATACCCATGTATGGGCATTGGGAATGAGGCTTGAGTAAGAGTTGAAAAGGCATCACAATTAGTGAAAACCTTTGAACTCAATATTATTACTCGGGTTTTATTGGTCGGGTCTTGCTAACCCCAAGACATTGGACCTAGTCGGTTTTGTTGGTGCGGGTGGACTTCGTTGGAGGTCTCCGTGCGAGCGGGACTTGAAGCTTTCAAGTAAGAGCTCATTTGGAGCGAAGCACGCGTCAAAGGTAATTAGCTTAACTTAATCTTGTGATTAATTTAATTATGTTCATGGTTTTATTTATTGCGAGTGCGTTCTTGGTTTTGGGTTTATTTCCGCGGTGAGTCGGACTCACCAAACCCCAACAGCGGTATCGGAGCCTCGCTCGTTTATTTTTAAAATCATGATATTTTTCAAGGTGTTATTATGGCTTTTTTTTCTGGTTTAAGTTGCTAATTATATTAGTAACTCGTTTTTGTATTTTTAACCTCGTATTTGAGCTATCTTCAGCCCCAAACTCAGATTTCGACCCAAAAATAGTGAATTTTGGGTGGAAAAGGTGTTCTGGAAATGGTTTTACCCTTATAGGGCTCGGTTTTTAGCCAAAAAACGACCAGAAATGCATTTTTCGAGGGATTTTTCGTTTTGACGAAAAATTTTAAGTCTTTCTAACCTTGAAAATTGATTGCATATTTATGGTGGTTATGTATATGGTTCTTTCCTTATTTTATATGCAATCTTAGACCACTTTAAGCATGATTACTTGGTAGTAATTGGTGCTTGAAAGTTTGGTTTTATTTTTCACATAATTGCAAATTAATTGCATTGAGTGTGAAATAGTTGTTATTTGATGCTTCCAAGTATTAAAGATTCAATCTTTACTTATGATAAGTGATTGAAACTTTGAGTTACTAAATTCCATGAATTTTGGTTAAACTTTGTTGATTTAATCATTTTTTAGTTGATTGGAATCATAAAGTTTAAAACTTGTGATAAAAAATTAGTTCATCTTCATATTGGAAGATATAATTTTTCATGAAGTCACAAGTATTAAAGTTGGAGTCTTTATTGAACTTATGTTCATTTTTCCAACTCCCTTTTATTTTGTCAAAATCTCAAGATTAATTTAAAGTGATTAAATTAATAGTGAGAAATGCCCTAATTATTTTTGTTACACCAAGTTAGACCAATTTTATTAAAGAATGATTCTTGGTAATAAATTTGGTTAATTGCTTTGGATGAATTATTTAAGTTGGACTTGTTATTTTTCATTTTTCCTCAAAATAATTGATTCTAAAATTAATTTAGAATTAATTTATAATGTCACACGCAAAATTCGATAAATTTCGAAGCATTAGCACGCAACACGAGGCCTAAGAGCCCCGAGCTAGCTCTCGGCCAGCTGGGCTGCTCACGCAACCCATATGTGGCTGCCGAGGCTGCTGGGTGCCTCGTGCCTTGGTGCGTGGTGCTGTGTGTGCGAGGATTGGCGTGGGCTACTGCTCGCTGCCAGCCACACCCCGCACCAGCCAGCTACGAGCAGCAGCATGGCGCAGCAGCAGCCTTGTGCTGTGCGCGCTGTGCTTGCTGCCACGCTTGGCTTGGCTGGGCGTGGCGTGTGCGAGCACAAGCAGCCCATGGGCATGCTTGGTGTTGCGGGGTGCCGATGGTTATGCTACGAGCTTGTTGTACGGTATGTACGATTTAATAATTAGCATAATAACCCCGGGTTATTAAGTCGATGCTATTTTAAGGTTAATTTTAGCATTGCTTAAAAAGTAAATAAGGGTAATTTTGGGTTCCAAGTCTTAGTGCTAGGCACTTAGACATTATGGAATACGTAATTTTGCTTAACTTGTCGTTTTAATTATTTTAATTATTTTGTTTATTTAATTAAAATTTTGGAGGCTAGGCCTCGGGTTTATGAGCGACATTTGCAAAATTAATTTTGACAAATATTTGGGTTCACCGACTTAATTAATTGGATTAATTAAGTTTGGATGCGGAATTTAGTGGGAGCGTATCTTAGTCATTACCTTAACCGGATAAAACAACTTTGACTAGTTTAATTAGGCGTGTTAATTGAATTAACCACCCAGATTAATTACTAGTTCGCGCGCGGTTTTATGCATTGTTACTTGTTTGATCGTTGTAAAATGCATGGGCCATTCACAGATAGTGAATGGATGAATGGAATGTAAAATTCTCTCACAGGTTTTATGAAATGGCAACTAGTGGGGCCCGATTAGGATAGAAAATACGGACTGTGATCCGTGATGTATTTTTGTAAATCTAAATACGGTCTGCGAACCGTTGAGTATTTTTGTACCTTAATATTTAGATTAGTCCTAATCATAGACACTAGCAATTATATTATTTGGTCAAGTCTTGAAGACGGGGTTCTTAGAAGACGAAGCCATTATATTGCAAAAGAAGACCTTTTGAAGACTTGAAGATCTCAAGGGGTCATGCTAGTTGCCAAATGCATCTCTATTTATGTTTTCGATATATATATTTATGTTTATATATATGAATTATATGTTAGATGCATGGTTAGGATTTCAAATGTTGAGATGATCAATTAAGTTCACTTAAATCAACCAACATAGAAACCCTAGGTCCCTTAAAATTGAGTAAAACTTGCCATTCCAAAACACACTTACCAACCGAACGAGGGTAGTGGTGGGCTACGCCAAAGCGAGGCATCACTACTTCTCCAAGGAACGTAAGGCATACTAGGTATGCAAGTGGTTTTGGTTATACTCAACGATATGAGTGATGGAGTCCTAACATGTCGTGGCAAAGTGAATAAATTGTTTAGAGAGCATGGGATGCGACGATTTATTCAACCAAGAGTGGCTTGGAGCCATTAGCAAAGCGTTGCTTACCTTAGGAGATTGAGTGTTAAGACAAGCCAAAGCATGCTTAACCACTCTTTGTTTCTTTGGATCTTGGAATCGACTTATTCTCACCAATATTGGGGACAATCTTTAATGTGTGAATAAGACGTTTTAAATAAGTTTGATTAAAATGCATGATTTCAATCTTATTTAAGTATAATGAATGGTTTTTCATTTTAAATTCTTTCAATTGTAGAATCATGTCTTCAAATAACTCGAACAACTTACGCTCAATTCTCGACAAGGAGAAATTGAGTGGGCCAAATTTTCTTGATTGGCAAAGGAATTTGCGAATTGTTCTCATGCAAGAGCAAAAGGAATATGTCCTTGATGAGGAAATGCCCGAGACTCCCAATGAGGAGGTGACTCAAGCTGCCCTAAATCGATGGCAAAGTGCCAATCGAGATGTCAAATGTATTATGCTGGCCACAATGTCTCCTGAGCTTCAAAAGACATTTTTTGAAAAGGAGACAGCTTTTGAGATCATTTCTGAATTGCAGAATATGTTCCAAGAGCAGGCCCGAACTGAAAGGTTTGAAACCCACAGGCAGATCCTTGAGAGCAAGCTCAAGAAAGGAGAGCCAGTCAGCCCACATGTACTCAAAATGATTGGATTGTTTGAAAACATGGGAAGGCTTGATGCGGGGTATTCAACCGAGATGGCAATTGACATCATTCTCCACTCGCTGCACAAAGGCTATGATCAGTTCAAGATGAACTATAATATGCACAGCATGGAGAAAACCCTCACCGAGCTTCATGGTATGTTGAAGCAAGTTGAGCAAACGCTCAAGGATGAGGGAAAGCATGACATGCTCATGATTAAAAAGGGCAAGCCGTTCAAATTTTCGGGCAAGAAGAAGAAAGGCTTTAAGGGGAAAGGTAAGAAGAAAACTTTTCCGCCTAAGTCTAAAGCTACCAAGGATAAGAAGGTAGCGTCTTCTAAATCTGATTCCGAATGTTTCTACTGTAAGAAGAAGGGACATTGGAAGAGAGATTGCCTCAAGTTCAAGGAGGATAAGAAGAACGGAACCGTTGCTTCTGAATCAGGTATATTCGTTATAGACTTTAACTTCACTAGCTTAACATCATGGGTATTAGATACCGGATGTGGCTCACACCTTTGTTCCAATTCTCAGGGACTAAGGAACGCTAGAAGGCTAGAGAAGGGAGAGATTGAACTCCGGGTCGGCAATGGAGCCAGAATTGGTGCCGTATCCGTAGGAACTCTCAGTTTGTCTTTGCCCACCGGGCTAGTTTTGGAACTCGATAATGTTTATTATGTTCCCAACATTACCAAAAACATTATTTCAATTTCGGCGTTGGACGCCAAAGGTTTTGAATTTCGAGTAAAGGACAAAGAATGTTCATTTTATCTCGATAATGTTTTATATGGTATTGCACATTCTGAAAATGGTCTTTATGTGCTTTCATTAGACAAACAAGTTTATAATGTGAATAATGATACCAAAAGAGCTAAGACCATGGAGTCAAATCAGACTTACTTGTGGCATTGTCGTCTTGGCCACATTAACATCAAACGCATCAAGAAACTTCTACAAGAAGGTGTTCTTGACTCTTTCGATTTAGAATCGTTTGAGAATTGCGAAGGATGTTTATTAGGCAAGATGATTAAACAACCATTCTCCAAGTTGGGAGAAAGGGCAAGTGACTTATTGGGTCTTATACATACCGATGTATGTGGACCAATGAGCTCAACCACAAGAAATGGACATCGATATTTCATCACACGACTATAGTAGATATGGCTATGTCTACCTCATGTCGCACAAATCTGAATCATTTGAAAAGTTCAAAGAATTTCAGAGTGAAGTTGAAAATCAACTTGGCAAGAAAATCAAAGCCCTTCGATCGGATCGAGGTGGTGAATACTTGAGCCAAGAATTCGATGACCATCTGAAAGAAAAAGGTATACTTTCAGAATTGACACCTCCAGGAACTCCACAATGGAACGGAGTATCCGAAAGGAGAAATCGGACCTTGTTAGACATGGTACGATCAACAATGGGTCTTAGTGATCTTCCTATCTCTTTCTGGGGACACGCACTCCTAACTGCGGCACTAACACTGAACCGTGCTCCATCAAAAGCTGTAGAAAAGACTCCATATGAATTATGGACGAAGAAACCTCCTAGGTTATCTTTTCTAAAGATATGGGGATGCGAAGCATATGTCAAGAAACTGATCTCTGACAAACTTCATCCCAAATCTGACAAGGTTTACTTTGTGGGCTACCCAAAAGAAACCAAACGGTATTACTTCTACAACAAATCGGAGAACAAAGTGTTTGTTGCTCGCGATGGTGTCTTTTTGGAGAAGGAGCACCTTTCCAAAATGACAAGTGGGAGGAAAATCGAACTCGACGAAGTTCGTGAGGATGAGCAACAAAATCATAATGACAGTCAAAGTGCTCAAACAGCATTTGTTGACGAAGGTCAAAATGTGCAAAGTCGAACCGACAATGCAAATGCTCAATCCATTACCCTACGTAGGTCTCTGAGGCCAAGATCTCAACCTGATAGATATCTTGGTTTAGTATTAACCGAGAATCAGGACATCCTGATTATGGATGGAGATGAACCGGCAACCTACAAGCAAGCGATGGCAAGCACCGACTCTGCTAAATGGCAAGAGGCCATGAGATCTGAAATGGATTCCATGTTTGAAAATCAAGTCTGGGACTTGGTTGACTTACCCGAAGGTTATACACCGATCGGATGTAAGTGGATTTTCAAGTTGAAAACCGACAAAGATGGAAATGTATTCATTTACAAAGCTAGATTGGTGGCAAAAGGTTACAGACAAGTTCATGGTATTGATTACGATGAAACCTTTTTACCAGTTGCAATGCTTAAATCCGTTCGGATCCTCCTAGCAATTGCTGCATATTACGATTATGAAATATGGCAGATGGACGTTAAAACCGCCTTCCTTAATGGTTATTTGGAAGAAACTGTGTATATGACACAGCCTGAAGGTTTTGTCGACCAAAACAATGCTGGGAAAGTGTGTAAGCTTAAGAAGTCCATTTATGGATTAAAGCAAGCAAGCAGAAGTTGGAATCTGCGTTTCGATGAAGCCATCAGTAAGTTTGGTTTTATCAAGAATCCAGATGAATCTTGTGTTTACAAGAAGGTCAGTGGGAGTAACATCGCCTTCCTAGTCTTATATGTGGATGACATATTGCTCATTGGAAACAGCATTCCGTTGTTAGAGTCAGTAAAGGCCTGGCTTGGAAAGTGCTTCTCAATGAAAGACTTGGGAGAGGCTCAGTACATACTAGGCATCAAGATCTATAGGGATAGATCGAAAAGGATGATTGGATTGAGTCAAAGTACTTATATTGATAAGGTACTTGCTCGATTTGGCATGGAGGAGGCCAAGAGAGGTCACCTGCCAATGTCACATGGCATAACCCTAAGCAAGAAGCAGTGTCCACAGACACCTGATGAGCGGGAAAGAATGAATCAGATCCCATATGCTTCGCTTATTGGATCTATCATGTATGCCATGATATGTACTAGGCCAGATGTGTCGTATGCCTTGAGTGCTACGAGCCGTTACCAATCAGACCCAGGAGAGGCGCATTGGACTGCGGCCAAAAATATCCTAAAGTACCTGAAAAGGAACAAGGATAAATTCCTGGTGTATGGTGGCACAAAGGATTTGGTTGTGGAAGGTTATACCGACGCAAGCTTCCAGACAGACAGAGACGATTTCAAATCGCAATCTGGATATGTGTTCTGTCTAAATGGAGGGGCGTTTAGTTGGAAGAGCGCAAAGCAGAGTACAACTGCAGATTCTACAACTGAAGCCGAATACTTGGCAGCTGCTGAAGCAGCTAAGGAGGCTGTTTGGATTCGTAAGTTCGTTGGCGAACTTGATGTTGTACCCTCTATAAAGGGTCCAATAGCCCTCTATTGTGACAACAATGGAGCTATTGCTCAGGCCAGAGAACCTAGAGAACATCAGAAGGTCAAACATGTCAAGCGGCGATTTCACATGATTCGAGAATGGAAATCAGAGGGTGAAATCAGAATTTGCAAAGTTGGAACGGATGACAATGTAGCCGATCCACTTACTAAACCTTTGCCTCAAGTGAAGCACAACAAGCACGTTGAGGCAATGGGAATCAAGCATGTTGGAGACTGGCTTTGATTTCCTTATTTAGTGTTTCAGTTAATTTTGAGAAAAGTTAATGTAAGACACTAAGGAAAACCATTCATGTTTGGGAGTAATATAAAATTTCATGCAACATTTTATTACTCCATTATGCTATTTAATTGTGGTTTAGGATTAAATAATGAGTCCATTCGATTATGAAAATATTCAAAATAGGGTATCAAGACCAGTCTTGGTAAGGAAACACCTATTAAGTGAACATTGAATATTATAATCGAAAATTATCCCTAATCAAGGTCATTTAAACGATGGACGATTAATGACCATTTGAGATTAGTGTGTAGTCTGATTTATAGCACCGTTTCATGTGCTACGAGGACATGATTGTCATAAATCATTTGCACAGGTATTGGTTTAGAACCATACTGGATCGACCTATGAGAATACTTTAAGAAATTTAAAATTTTTGTCATAAGTATACTTCTCATTATGGCTATCTGAACCTATTTCCTCGACCATGAGTAGTGGGAGTTCTCTTGTTTGAGTACTAGTTCGCTTTGATGTTGTCAAACGTCTGCCGTAATAGGGGATTATAACGACAACACTCGGGCGGCTAGGTCCTCTCAGTAAGAGGAGCTACATTACAAGACTGGGAATGTCCCCCTAGTAAAATAGGGAAGATGTCTTTGTTGTATACAAGGCCTCTCGTAGAGCGAGACTGTAAAATGCATGGCCGTGCTCGGATGGATTTTAGAAATCATCTGTTTATTGACAGTCGGACTCGGAATCGGGAAACACTTCTGGACGTAATAAGGATGACAAGATAAATCTTACCTTATAGTTCATGAAGAGACATTAAGCGACATAGGAAAGGGCTGTACACAAAATGAGCACTTGTCCGGAAGGACAAGTGGGAGATTGAAAGGAATGGTGTCCTTCGAACAAGTGTATTATTCCGTTAGCGGGTTCAGAATTATTAGAAAGCTAATATATTCAGTAAGGTCAAGTGATCGGAATGCCTGGGTGGAGGCCGCTTCCGATCAGTAATATTAATGGATAATTAATGTTACAGCTTAATCTTGACTGAACCCTTCGGGTCACACCCAAGCATTCAACAAACCGAATCGACGAATTAATTCGGAAGGAATTAATGAGTCAACCGAGTAATATTTATTTAGACGTCGGAAATTCGAGCTTAGAGCGTCGAAACCGAACGTCGGAAGTCGAGTCGAAAAATAGTGAAAGACGAGACGAGAAATAGTAATAAATCAACAAAAGACCAAAATGCCCCTAGCATCGGAATGCCCTAGCAAACCGAGTGCTAAGGGCATATGGCCTAGCATGGTGGCTAGCATGCGCACCAAGCCGAGGCTAGGCTGGCTGGTGCGTGCTAGCGCACCCATGCTAGCATGCTAGGCGCGCCAGCACGTAACTGCTAGCAGCAGCACGGCTGGCTGCCTAGCGTTGCTAGCCAAGGCACAAGGCCAGCAGCAAGCCCGCACAAGCATGCGGGGCATGCTGGCCAGCAGCAGCAGCAGCCCGCATGCAAGTGCGGGGCTTGCTGGGCCTGCTGTGCGTAGGCTGCCACGGACAGCACCACATGGCAGCCCACCTTGGCTGCCTTGGTGCCCAAGGGTGGGTGCCATGTGGCTTGAGGTGCATGTGTGTGTGTTGAGTGTGTTGGCCGGATATGGGAGAGGGAGTGGGGAGCAAGTTTGGTCCCCCCCTTCTCCAAATGGTCCTCACCTAACCACTCACATGAGCTTGCCACTTGTTGATTTATTACTAGCTTGATTATTAATTTTATTTTAGCTTTAAAATAAAATGGAAAAATCAAAGTATCCCACATTGATGGGAGAGCAAATGATACTCCCATCATTTCCTATAAATACCCATGTATGGGCATTGGGAATGAGGCTTGAGTAAGAGTTGAAAAGGCATCACAATTAGTGAAAACCTTTGAACTCAATATTATTACTCGGGTTTTATTGGTCGGGTCTTGCTAACCCCAAGACATTGGACCTAGTCGGTTTTGTTGGTGCGGGTGGACTTCGTTGGAGGTCTCCGTGCGAGCGGGACTTGAAGCTTTCAAGTAAGAGCTCATTTGGAGCGAAGCACGCGTCAAAGGTAATTAGCTTAACTTAATCTTGTGATTAATTTAATTATGTTCATGGTTTTATTTATTGCGAGTGCGTTCTTGGTTTTGGGTTTATTTCCGCGGTGAGTCGGACTCACCAAACCCCAACAGCGGTATCGGAGCCTCGCTCGTTTATTTTTAAAATCATGATATTTTTCAAGGTGTTATTATGGCTTTTTTTTCTGGTTTAAGTTGCTAATTATATTAGTAACTCGTTTTTGTATTTTTAACCTCGTATTTGAGCTATCTTCAGCCCCAAACTCAGATTTCGACCCAAAAATAGTGAATTTTGGGTGGAAAAGGTGTTCTGGAAATGGTTTTACCCTTATAGGGCTCGGTTTTTAGCCAAAAAACGACCAGAAATGCATTTTTCGACGGATTTTTCGTTTTGACGAAAAATTTTAAGTCATTCTAACCTTGAAAATTGATTGCATATTTATGGTGGTTATGTATATGGTTCTTTCCTTATTTTATATGCAATCTTAGACCACTTTAAGCATGATTACTTGGTAGTAATTGGTGCTTGAAAGTTTGGTTTTATTTTTCACATAATTGCAAATTAATTGCATTGAGTGTGAATGTGTTTCACTTTAAGCTTTTCAGTTGACATTCATTTGATTCAAAAAGCTTTGTTTGAATGTGTTTCACTTTCATTTGATTCTAAAAGCTTTGTTGAAAGTGTTTGGCTTTCATTTGACTCAATTGGCATTGTGGAATGCAATTAACTTTCATTTGATTCAAAAAGCTTTGTTTGAATGTATTTGACTTTAATTTGATTCTAAAAGCTTTGATGAAAGTGTTTGACTTTCATTTGACTCAATTAGCTTTGTTGAATTCATTTGATTTTCATTTGATTCAAAAAGCTTTGTTTGAATGTGTTTCACTTTCATTAAATTCTAAAAACTTTGTTGAAAGTGTTTGACTTTCATTTGACTTAATTAGCTTTGTTGAATGCAGTTAACATTCATTTGATTCAAAAAGCTTTGTTTGAATGTGTTTCATTTTCATTTGATTCTAAAAGCTTTGTTGAATGTGTTTGACTTTCATTTGACTCAATTAGCTTTGTTGAATGCATTTGACATTCATTTGATTCAAAAAGCTTTGTTTGAATGTGTTTTACATTCATTTGATTCTAAAAGCTTTGTTGAAAGTGTTTGACTTTCATTTGACTCAATTAGCTTTGTTGAATGCATTTGAATTTCATTTGAGTCACGAAGCTTTGTTTGAATGTGTTTGACTTTCATTTGACTCAATTAGCTTTGTTGAATTCATTTGATTTTCATTTGATTCAAAAAGCTTTGTTTGAATGTGTTTGACTTTCATTTGATTATAAAAGCTTTGTTGAAAGTGTTTGACTTTCATTTGACTCAATTAGCTTTGTTGAATGCATTTGAGATTCTTTTTAATCAAAAAGCTTTGTTTAAATGTGTTTGACGTTCATTTGATTCTTAAAGCTTAGATGAAAGTGTTTGACTTTCATTTGACTCAATTAGCTTTGTTGAATTCATTTGATTTTCATTTGATTCAAAAAGCTTTGTTTGAATGTGTTTGATTTTCATTTGATTCTAAAAGCTTTGTAGAAAGTGTTTGGCTTTTATTTGACTCAATTAGCATTGTGGAATGCAATTAACTTTCATTTGATTCAAAAAGCTTTGATTGAATGTATTTGACTTTCATTTGATTCTAAACGCTTTGTTGCAAGTGTTTGACTTTCATTTGACTTAATTAGCTTTGTTGAATACATTTGATTTTCATTTGATTCAAAAAGCTTTGTTTGAATGTGTTTCACTTTCATTTGATTCTAAAAGCTTTGTTGAAAGTTTTTGGCTTTCATTTGACTTAATTAGCTTTGTTGAATGCAGTTGACATTCATTTGATTCAAAAAGCTTGGTTTGAATGTGTTTCACTTTCATTTGATTCTAAAAGCTTTGTTCAAAGTGTTTGGCTTTCATTTGACTCAATTGGCATTGTGGAATGCAATTAACTTACATTTGATTCAAAAAGCTTTGTTTGAATGTATTTGACTTTAATTTGATTCCAAAGCTTTGATGAAAGTGTTTGACTTTCATTTGACTCAATTAGCTTTGTTGAATTCATTTGATTTTCATTTGATTCAAAAAGCTTTGTTTGAATGTGTTTCACTTTCATTAAATTCTAAAAGCTTTGTTGAAAGTGTTTGACTTTCATTTGACTTAATTAGCTTTGTTGAATGCAGTTAACATTCATTTGATTCAAAAAGCTTTGTTTGAATGTGTTTCATTTTCATTTGATTCTAAAAGCTTTGTTGAATGTGTTTGACTTTCATTTGACTCAATTAGCTTTGTTGAATGCATTTGACATTCATTTGATTCAAAAAGCTTTGTTTGAATGTGTTTTACTTTCATTTGATTCTAAAAGCTTTATTGAAAGTGTTTGACTTTCATTTGACTCAATTAGCTTTGTTTGAATGTATTTGACTTTCATTTGAGTCTAAAGCTTTGATGAAAGTGTTTGACTTTCATTTGACTCAATTAGCTTTGTTGAATTCATTTGATTTTCATTTGATTCAAAAAGCTTTGTTTGAATGTGTTTCACTTTCATTAAATTCTAAAAGCTTTGTTGAAAGTGTTTGACTTTCATTTGACTTAATTAGCTTTGTTGAATGCAGTTAACATTCATTTGATTCAAAAAGCTTTGTTTGAATGTGTTTCATTTTCATTTGATTCTAAAAGCTTTGTTGAATGTGTTTGACTTTCATTTGACTCAATTAGCTTTGTTGAATGCATTTGACATTCATTTGATTCAAAAAGCTTTGTTTGAATGTGTTTCACTTTCATTTGATTCTAAAAGCTTTGTTGAAAGTGTTTGGCTTTCATTAAACTCAATTAGCATTGTGGAATGCAATTAACTTTCATTTGATTCAAAAAGCTTTGCTTGAATGTATTTGACTTTAATTTGATTCTAAAAGCTTTGATGAAAGTGTTTGACTTTCATTTGACTCAATTAGCTTTGTTGAATACATTTGATTTTCATTTGATTCAAAAAGCTTTGTTTGAATGTGTTTCACTTTCATTTGATTCTAAAAGCTTTGTTGAAAGTTTTTGACTTTCATTTGACTTAATTAGCTTTGTTGAATGCAGTTGACATTCATTTGATTCAAAAAGCTTGGTTTGAATGTGTTTCACTTTCATTTGATTCTAAAAGCTTTGTTGAAAGTGTTTGGCTTTCATTTGACTCAATTGGCATTGTGGAATGCAATTAACTTACATTTGATTCAAAAAGCTTTGTTTGAATGTATTTGACTTTAATTTGATTCTAAAGCTTTGATGAAAGTGTTTGACTTTCATTTGACTCAATTAGCTTTGTTGAATTCATTTGATTTTCATTTGATTCAAAAAGCTTTGTTTGAATGTGTTTCACTTTCATTAAATTCTAAAAGCTTTGTTGAAAGTGTTTGACTTTCATTTGACTTAATTAGCTTTGTTGAATGCAGTTAACATTCATTTGATTCAAAAAGCTTTGTTTGAATGTGTTTCATTTTCATTTGATTCTAAAAGCTTTGTTGAATTTGTTTGACTTTCATTTGACTCAATTAGCTTTGTTGAATGCATTTGACATTCATTTGATTCAAAAAGCTTTGTTTGAATGTGTTTTACTTTCATTTGATTCTAAAAGCTTTGTTGAAAGTGTTTGACTTTCATTTGACTCAATTAGCTTTGTTGAATGCATTTGACTTTCATTTGAGTCACGAAGCTTTGTTTGAATGTGTTTGACTTTCATTTGACTCAATTAGCTTTGTTGAATTCATTTGATTTTCATTTGATTCAAAAAGCTTTGTTTGAATGTGTTTGACTTTCATTTGATTATAAAAGCTTTGTTGAAAGTGTTTGACTTTCATTTGACTCAATTAGCTTTGTTGAATGCATTTGAGATTCTTTTTAATCAAAAAGCTTTGTTTAAATGTGTTTGACGTTCATTTGATTCTTAAAGCTTAGATGAAAGTGTTTGACTTTCATTTGACTCAATTAGCTTTGTTGAATTCATTTGATTTTCATTTGATTCAAAAAGCTTTGTTTGAATGTGTTTGATTTACATTTGATTCTAAAAGCTTTGTAGAAAGTGTTTGGCTTTTATTTGACTCAATTAGCATTGTGGAATGCAATTAACTTTCATTTGATTCAAAAAGCTTTGATTGAATGTATTTGACTTTCATTTGATTCTAAACGCTTTGTTGCAAGTGTTTGACTTTCATTTGACTTAATTAGCTTTGTTGAATACATTTGATTTTCATTTGATTCAAAAAGCTTTGTTTGAATGTGTTTCACTTTCATTTGATTCTAAAAGCTTTGTTGAAAGTTTTTGACTTTCATTTGACTTAATTAGCTTTGTTGAATGCAGTTGACATTCATTTGATTCAAAAAGCTTGGTTTGAATGTGTTTCACTTTCATTTGATTCTAAAAGCTTTGTTGAAAGTGTTTGGCTTTCATTTGACTCAATTGGCATTGTGGAATGCAATTAACTTACATTTGATTCAAAAAGCTTTGTTTGAATGTATTTGACTTTAATTTGATTCTAAAGCTTTGATGAAAGTGTTTGACTTTCATTTGACTCAATTAGCTTTGTTGAATTCATTTGATTTTCATTTGATTCAAAAAGCTTTGTTTGAATGTGTTTCACTTTCATTAAATTCTAAAAGCTTTGTTGAAAGTGTTTGACTTTCATTTGACTTAATTAGCTTTGTTGAATGCAGTTAACATTCATTTGATTCAAAAAGCTTTGTTTGAATGTGTTTCATTTTCATTTGATTCTAAAAGCTTTGTTGAATGTGTTTGACTTTCATTTGACTCAATTAGCTTTGTTGAATGCATTTGACATTCATTTGATTCAAAAAGCTTTGTTTGAATGTGTTTTACTTTCATTTGATTCTAAAAGCTTTGTTGAAAGTGTTTGACTTTCATTTGACTCAATTAGCTTTGTTGAATGCATTTGACTTTCATTTGAGTCACGAAGCTTTGTTTGAATGTGTTTGACTTTCATTTGACTCAATTAGCTTTGTTGAATTCATTTGATTTTCATTTGATTCAAAAAGCTTTGTTTGAATGTGTTTGACTTTCATTTGATTCTAAAAGCTTTGTAGAAAGTGTTTGGCTTTCATTTGACTCAATTAGCATTGTGGAATGCAATTAACTTTCATTTGATTCAAAAAGCTTTGATTGAATGTATTTGACTTTCATTTGATACTAAACGCTTTGTTGCAAGTGTTTTACTTTCATTTGACTCAATTAGCTTTGTTGAATACATTTGATTTTCATTTGATTCAAAAAGCTTTGTTTGAATGTGTTTCACTTTCATTTGATTCTAAAAGCTTTGTTGAAAGTTTTTGACTTTCATTTGACTTAATTAGCTTTGTTGAATGCAGTTGACATTCATATGATTCAAAAAGCTTTAATTGAATGTGTTTGACTTTCATTTGATTCTAAAAGCTTTGTAGAAAGTGTTTGGCTTTCATTTGACTCAATTAGCATTGTGGAATGCAATTAACTTTCATTTGATTCAAAAAGCTTTGATTGAATGTATTTGACTTTCAATTGATTCTAAACGCTTTGTTGCAAGTGTTTGACTTTCATTTGACTCAATTAGCTTTGTTGAATACATTTGATTTTCATTTGATTCAAAAAGCTTTGTTTGAATGTGTTTCACTTTCATTTGATTCTAAAAGCTTTGTTGAAAGTTTTTGACTTTCATTTGACTTAATTAGCTTTGTTGAATACAGTTGACATTCATTTGATTCAAAAAGCTTTGTTTGAATGTGTTCCACTTTCATTTGATTCTAAAAGCTTTGTTGAAAGTGTTTGGCTTTCATTTGACTCAATTGGCATTGTGGAATGCAATTAACTTTCATTTGATTCAAAAAGCTTTGTTTGAATGTATTTGACTTTAATTTGATTCTAAAAGCTTTGATGAAAGTGTTTGACTTTCATTTGACTCAATTAGCTTTGTTGAATTCATTTGATTTTCATTTGATTCAAAAAGCTTTGTTTGAATGTGTTTCACTTTCATTAAATTCTAAAATCTTTGTTGAAAGTGTTTGACTTTCATTTGACTTAGTTAATTTTGTTGAATGCAGTTAACATTCATTTGATTCAAAAAGCTTTGTTTGAATGTGTTTCATTCTCATTTGATTCTAAAAGCTTTGTTGAATGTGTTTGACTTTCATTTGACTCAATTAGCTTTGTTGAATGCATTTGACATTCATTTGATTCAAAAAGCTTTGTTTGAATGTGTTTTACTTTCATTTGATGCTAAAAGCTTTGTTGAAAGTGTTTGACTTTCATTTGACTCAATTAGCTTTGTTGAATGCATTTGACTTTCATTTGAGTCACGAAAATTTGTTTGAATGTGTTTGACTTTCATTTGACTCAATTAGCTTTGTTGAATTCATTTGATTTTCATTTGATTCAAAAAGCTTTGTTTGAATGTGTTTGACTTTCATTTGATTATAAAAGCTTTGTTGAAAGTGTTTGACTTTCATTTGACTCAATTAGTTTTGTTGAATGCATTTGACATTCATTTGAATCAAAAAGCTTTGTTTAAATGTGTTTGAGGTTCATTTGATTCCAAAAGCTTCGATGAAAGTGTTTGATTTTCATTTGACTCAATTAGCTTTGTTGAATTCATTTGATTTTCATTTGATTCAAAAAGCTTTGTTTGAAAGTGTTTGACTTTCATTTGAGTTAATTAGCTTTGTTGAATGCAGTTGACATTCATTTGATTCAAAAAGCTTTGTTTGAATGTGTTTCACTTTCATTTGATTCTAAAAGCTTTGTTGAAAGTGTTTGGCTTTCATTTGACTCAATTGGCATTGTGGAATGCAATTAACTTTCATTTGATTCAAAAAGCATTGTTTGAATGTATTTGACTTTAATTTGATTCTAAAAACTTTGATGAAAGTGTTTGACTTTCATTTGACTGAATTAGCTTTGTTGAATTCATTTGATTTTCATTTGATTCAAAAAGCTTTGTTTGAATGTGTTTCACTTTCAATTGATTCTAAAAGCTTTGTAGAAAGTGTTTGGCTTTTATTTGACTCAATTAGCATTGTGGAATGCAATTAACTTTCATTTGATTCAAAAAGCTTTGATTGAATGTATTTGACTTTCATTTGATTCTAAACGCTTTGATGCAAGTGTTTGACTTTCATTTGACTCAATTAGCTTTGTTGAATACATTTGATTTTCATTTGATTCAAAAAGCTTTGTTTGAATGTGTTTCACTTTCATTTGATTCTAAAAGCTTTGTTGAAAGTCTTTGACTTTCATTTGACTTAATTAGCTTTGTTGAATGCAGTTTACATTCATTTGATTCAAAAAGCTTTGTTTGAATGTGTTTCATTTTCATTTGATTCTAAAAGCTTTGTTGAATGTGTTTGACTTTCATTTGACTCAATTAGCTTTGTTGAATGCAATTGACATTCATTTGATTCAAAAAGCTTTGTTTGAATGTGTTTTACATTCATTTGATTCTAAAAGCTTTGTTGAAAGTGTTTGACTTTCATTTGACTCAATTAGCTTTGTTGAATGCATTTGACTTTAATTTGAGTCACGAAGCTTTGTTTGAATGTGTTTGACTTTCATTTGACTCAATTAGCTTTGTTGAATTCATTTGATTTTCATTTGATTCAAAAAGCTTTGTTTGAATGTGTTTGACTTTCATTTGATTATAAAAGCTTTGTTGAATGTGTTTGACTTTCATTTGACTCAATTAGCTTTGTTGAATGCATTTGAGATTCTTTTTAATCAAAAAGCTTTGTTTAAATGTGTTTGACGTTCATTTGATTCTTAAAGCTTAGATGAAAGTGTTTGACTTTCATTTGACTCAATTAGCTTTGTTGAATTCATTTGATTTTCATTTGATTCAAAAAGCTTTGTTTGAATGTGTTTGATTTTCATTTGATTCTAAAAGCTTTGTAGAAAGTGTTTGGCTTTTATTTGACTCAATTAGCATTGTGGAATGCAATTAACTATCATTTGATTCAAAAAGCTTTGATTGAATGTATTTGACTTTCATTTGATTCTAAACGCTTTGTTGCAAGTGTTTGACCTTCATTTGACTGAATTAGCTTTGTTGAATTCATTTGATTTTCATTTGATTCAAAAAGCTTTGTTTGAATGTGTTTCACTTTCATTTGATTCTAAAAGCTTTGTTGAAAGTGTTTGACTTTCATTTGACTTAATTAGCTTTGTTGAATGCAGTTGACATTCATTTGATTCAAAAAGCTTTGTTTGAATGTGTTTCACTTTCATTTGATTCTAAAAGCTTTGTTGAAAGTGTTTGGCTTTGATTTGACTCAATTGGCATTGTGGAATGCAATTAACTTTCATTTGATTCAAAAAGCTTTATATGAATGTATTTGACTTTAATTTGATTCTAAAAGCTTTGATGAAAGTGTTTGACTTTCATTTGACTGAATTAGCTTTGTTGAATTCATTTGATTTTCATTTGATTCAAAAAGCTTTGTTTGAATGTGTTTCACTTTCATTTGATTCTGTTAAAAGTGTTTGACTTTCATTTGACTTAATTAGCTTTATTGAATGCAGTTGACATTCATTTGATTCAAAAAGCTTTGTTTGAATGTGTTTCACTTTCATTTGATTCTAAAAGCTTTGTTGATTGTGTTAGACTTTCATTTGACTCAATTAGCTTTGTTGAATGCATTTGACATTCATTTGATTCAAAAAGCTTTGTTTGAATGTGTTTTACTTTCATTTGATTCTAAAAGCTTTGTTGAAAGTGTTTGACTTTCATTTGACTCAATTAGCTTTGTTGAATGCATTTGATTTTCATTTGAGTCACGAAGCTTTGTTTAAATGTGTTTGACTTTCATTTGACTCAATTAGCTTTGTTGAATTCATTTGATTTTCATTTGATTCAAAAAGCTTTGTTTGAATGTGTTTGACTTTCATTTGATTATAAAAGCTTTGTTGAAAGTTTTTGACTTTCATTTGACTCAATTAGCTTTGTTGAATGCATTTGACATTCATCTGAATCAAAAAGCTTTGTATAAATGTGTTTGACGTTCATTTGATTCTAAAAGCTTAGATGAAAGTGTTTGACTTTCATTTGACTCAATTAGCTTTGTTGAATTCATTTGATTTTCATTTGATTCAAAAAGCTTTGTTTGAATGTGTTTGACTTTCATTTCATTCTAAAAGCTTAGTAGAAAGTGTTTGGCTTTCATTTGACTCAATTAGCATTGTGGAATGCAATTAACTTTCATTTGATTCAAAAAGCTTTGATTGAATGTATTTGACTTTCATTTGATTATAAAAGCTTTGTTGAAAGTGTTTTACTTTCATTTGACTCAATTAGCTTTGTTGAATGCATTTCACATTCATTTGAATCAAAAAGCTTTGTATAAATGTGTTTGACGTTCATTCGATTCTAAAAGCTTAGATGAAAGTATTTGACTTTCATTTAAATCAATTAGCTTTGTTGAATTCATTTGATTTTCATTTGATTCATAAAGCTTTGTTTGAATGTGTTTGACTTTCATTTGATTCTAAAAGCTTTGTAGAAAGTGTTTGGCTTTCATTTGACTCAATTAGCATTGTGGAATGCAATTAACTTTTATTTGATTCAAAAAGCTTTGATTGAATGTATTTGACTTTCATTTGATTCTAAACGCTTTGTTGCAAGTGTTTGACTTCATTTGACTCAATTAGCTTTGTTGAATGCATTTGATTTTCATTTGATTCAAAAAGCTTTGTTTGAATGTGTTTGACTTTCATTTGAAAAGCTTTGTTGAAAGTATTTGACTTTCATTTGACTTAATTAGCTTTGTTGAATGCAGTTGACATTCATTTGATTCAAAAAGTTTTGTTTGAATGTGTTTCACTTTCATTTGATTCTAAAACCTTTGTTGAAAGTGTTTGGCTTTCATTTGACTCAATTGGCATTGTGGAATGCAATTAACTTTCATTTGATTAAAAAAGCTTTGTTTGAATGTATTTGACTTTAATTTGATTCTAAAAGCTTTGATGAAAGTGACTTTCATTTGACTGAATTAGCTTTGTTGAATTCATTTGATTTTCATTTGATTCAAAAAGCTTTGTTTGAATGTGTTTGACTTTCATTTGATTCTAAAAGATTTGTAGAATGTGTTTGGCTTTCATTTGACTCAATTAGCATTGTGGAATGAAATTAACTTTCATTTGATTCAAAAAGCTTTGATTGAATGTATTTGACTTTCATTTGATTCTAAACGCTTTGTTGCAAGTGTTTGACTTTCATTTGACTCAATTAGCTTTGTTGAATGCATTTGATTTTAATTTGATTCAAAAAGCTTTGTTTGAATGTGTTTCACTTTCATTTGATTCTAAAAGCTTTGTTGAAAGTGTTTGACTTTCATTTGACTTAATTAGCTTTGTTGAATGCAGGTAACATTCATTTGATTCAAAAAGCTTTATTTGAATGTGTTTCACTTTCATTTGATTCTAAAAGCTTTGTTAAAAGTGTTTGACTTTCATTTGACTTAATTAGCTTTGTTGAATGCAGTTGACATTCATTTGATTCAAAAAGCTTTGTTTGAATGTGTTTCACTTTCATTTGATTCTAAAAGCTTTGTTGAATGTGTTTTACTTTCATTTGACTCAATTAGCTTTGTTGAATGCATTTGACATTCATTTGATTCAAAAAGCTTTGTTTGAATGTGTTTTACTTTCATTTGATTCTAAAAGCTTTGTTGAAAGTGTTTGACTTTCATTTGACTCAATTAGCTTTGTTGAATGCATTTGACTTTCATTTGAGTCACGAAGCTTTGTTTAAATGTGTTTGACTTTCATTTGACTCAATTAGCTTTGTTGAATTCATTTGATTTTCATTTGATTCAAAAAGCTTTGTTTGAATGTGTTTGACTTTCATTTGATTATAAAAGCTTTGTTGAAAGTTTTTGACTTTCATTTGACTCAATTAGCTTTGTTGAATGCATTTGACATTCATTTCAATCAAAAAGCTTTGTATAAATGTGTTTGACGTTCATTTGATTCTAAAAGCTTAGATGAAAGTGTTTGACTTTCATTTGACTCAATTAGCTTTGTTGAATTCATTTGATTTTCATTTGACTCAAAAAGCTTTGTTTGAATGTGTTTGACTTTCATTTGATTCTAAAAGCTTTGTAGAAAGTGTTTGGCTTTCATTTGACTCAATTAGCATTGTGGAATGCAATTAACTTTCATTTGATTCAAAAAGCTTTGATTGAATGTATTTGACTTTCATTTGATTATAAAAGCTTTGTTGAAAGTGTTTGACTTTCGTTTGACTCAATTAGCTTTATTGAATGCATTTCACATTCATTTGAATCAAAAATCTTTGTTTAAATGTGTTTGACGTTCCTTTGATTCTAAAAGCTTAGATGAAAGTGTTTGACTTTCATTTGACTCAATTAGCTTTGTTGAATTCATTTGATTTTCATTTGATTCAAAAAGCTTTGTTTGAATGTGTTTGACTTTCATTTGATTCTAAAAGCTTTGTTGTAAGTGTTTGGCTTTCATTTGACTTAATTAGCATTGTGGAATGCAATTAACTTTCATTTGATTCAAAAAGCTTTGATTGAATGTATTTGAATTTCATTTGATTCTAAACGCTTTGTTGCAAGTGTTTGACTTTCATTTGATTCAATTAGCTTTGTTGAATGCATTTGATTTTCATTTGATTCAAAAAGCTTTATTTGAATGTGTTTCACTTTCATTTGATTCTAAAAGCTTTGTTGAAAGTGTTTGACTTTCATTTGACTTAATTAGCTTTGTTGAATGCAGTTGACATTCATTTGATTCAAAAAGCTTTGTTTGAATGTGTTTTACTTTCATTTGATTCTAAAAGCTTTGTTGAATGTGTTTGACTTTCATTTGACTCAATTAGCTTTGTTGAATGCATTTGACATTCATTTGATTCAAAAAGCTTTGTTTGAATGTATTTTACTTTCATTTGATTCTAAAAGCTTTGTTGAAAGTGTTTGACTTTCGTTTGACTTAATTAGCTTTGTTGAATGCATTTAACTTTCATTTGAGTCACGAAGCTTTGTTTGAATGTGTTTGACTTTCATTTGACTCAATTAGCTTTGTTGTATTCATTTGATTTTCATTTGATTCAAAAAGCTTTGTTTGAATGTGTTTGACTTTCATTTGATTATAAAAGCTTTGTTGAAAGTGTTTGACTTTCATTTGACTCAATTAGCTTTATTGAATGCATTGCACATTCATTTGAATCAAAAATCTTTGTTTAAATGTGTTTGACGTTCATTTGATTCTAAAAGCTTAGATGAAAGTGTTTGACTTTCATTTGACTCAATTAGCTTTGTTGAATTCATTTGATTTTCATTTGATTCAAAATGCTTCGTTTGAATGTGTTTGACTTTCATTTGATTCTAAAAGCTTTGTTGTAAGTGTTTGGCTTTCATTTGACTCAATTAGCATTGTGGAATGCAATTAACTTTCATTTGATTCAAAAAGCTTTGATTGAATGTATTTGACTTTCATTTGATTCTAAATGCTTTGTTGCAAGTGTTTGACTTTCATTTGACTCAATTAGCTTTGTTGAATGCATTTGACATTCATTTGATTCAAAAAGCTTTGTTTGAATGTGTTTTACTTTCATTTGATTCTAAAAGCTTTGTTGAAAGTGTTTGACTTTCATTTGACTCAACTAGCTTTGTTGAATGCATTTGACTTTCATTTGAGTCACGAAGCTTTGTTTGAATCTGTTTGACTTTCATTTGACTCAATTAGCTTTGTTGAATTCATTTGATTTTCATTTGATTCAAAATGCTTTGTTTGAATGTGTTTGACTTTCATTCGATTATAAAAGCTTTGTTGAAAGTGTTTGACTTTCATTTGACTCAATTAGCTTTGTTGAATGCATTTGACATTCATTTGAATCAAAAAGCTTTATTTAAATGTGTTTGACGTTCATTTCATTCTAAAAGCTTAGATGAAAGTGTTTGACTTTCATTTGACTCAATTAGCTTTGTTGAATTCATTTGATTTTCATTTGATTCAAAAAGCTTTGTTTGAATGTGTTTGACTTTCATTTGATTCTAAAAGCTTTGTTGAAAATGTTTGGCTAACATTTGACTCAATTAGCATTGTGGAATGCAATTAACTTTCATTTGATTCAAAAAGCTTTGTTTGAATGTATTTGACTTTCATTTGATTCTAAACGCTTTGTTGCAAGTGTTTGACTTTCATTTGACTCAATTAGCTTTGTTGAATGCATTTTATTTTCATTTGATTCAAAAAGCTTTGTTTGAATGTGTTTCACTTTCATTTTATTCTAAAAGCTTTGTTGATAGTGTTTGACTTTCATTTGACTTAATTAGCTTATTTGAATGTAGTTCACATTCATTTGATTCAAAAAACTTTGTCTGAATGTATTTCACATTCATGTGATTCTAAAAGCTTTGTTGAAAGTGTTTGGCTTTCATTTGACTCAATTAGCATTGTGGAATGCAATTAACTTTCATTTGATTCAAAAAGCTTTGCTTGAATGTATTTGACTTTAATTTGATTCTAAAAGCTTTGATGAAAGTGTTTGACTTTCATTTGACTCAATTAGCTTTTTTGAATTCATTTGATTTTCATTTGATTCAAAAAGCTTTGTTTGAATGTGTTTCACTTTCATTTGATTCTAAAAGCTTTGTTGAAAGTGTTTGACTTTCGTTTGACTTAATGAGCTTTGTTGAATGCAGTTGACATTCATTTGATTCAAAAAGCTTTGTTTAAATGTGCTTCACTTTCATTTGATTCTAAAAGCTTTGTTGAATGTGTTTGACTTTCATTTGACTCAATTAGCTTTGTTGAATGCATTTGACATTCATTTGATTCAAAAAGCTTTGTTTGAATGTATTTTACTTTCATTTGATTCTAAAAGCTTTGTTGAAAGTGTTTGACTTTCATTTGACTTAATTAGCTTTGTTGAATGCATTTGACTTTCATTTGAGTCACGAAGCTTTGTTTGAATGTGTTTGACTTTCATTTGACTCAATTAGCTTTGTTGAATTCATTTGATTTTCATTTGATTCAAAAAGCTTTGTTTGAATGTGTTTGACTTTCATTTGATTATAAAAGCTTTGTTGAAAGTGTTTGACTTTCATTTGAATCAATTAGCTTTGTTAAATGCATTCGACATTCATTTAAATCAAAAAGCTTTGTTTAAATGTGTTTGACGTTCATTTGATTCTAAAAGCTTAGATGAAAGTGTTTGACTTTCATTTGACTCAATTAGCTTTGTTGAATTCATTTGATTTTCATTTGATTCAAAAAGCTTTGATTGATGTGTTTGACTTTCATTTGATTCTGAAAGCTTTGTAGAAAGTGTTTGGCTTTCATTTGACTCCATTAGCATTGTAGAATGCAATTAACTTTCATTTGATTCAAAAAGCTTTGATTGAATGTATTTGACTTTCATTTGATTCTAAACGCTTTGTTGCAAGTGTTTGACTTTCATTTGACTCAATTAGCTTTGTTTAATGCAATTGATTTTCATTTGATTCAAAAAGCTTTGTTTGAATGTGTTTCACTTTCATTTGATTCTAAAAGCTTTGTTGAAAGTGTTTCTTTTATTTGACTTAACTAGCTTTGTTGAATGCAGTTGACATTCATTTGATTCATAAAGCTTTGTTTGAATGTGTTTCACTTTCATTTGATTCTAAAAGCTTTGTTGAAAGTGTTTGGCTTTCATTTGACTCAATTAGCATTGTGGAATGCAATTAACTTTCATTTGATTCAAAAAGCTTTGTTTGAATGTATTTGACTTTAATTTGATTCTAAAAGCTTTGATGAAAGTGTTTGACTTTCATTTCACTCAATTAGCTTTGTTGAATGCATTTGATTTTCATTTGATTCAAAAAGCTTTGTTTGAATGTGTTTCACTTTCATTTGATTCTAAAAGCTTTGTTGATAGTGTTTAACTTTCATTTGACTTAATTAGCTTATTTGAATGCAGTTGACATTCATTTGATTCAAAAAACATTGTTTGAATGTGTTTCACATTCATTTGATTCTAAAAGCTTTGTTGAAAGTGTTTGGCTTTCATTTGACTCAATTAGCATTGTGGAATGCAATTAACTTTCATTTGATTCAAAAAGCTTTGTTTGAATGTATTTGACTTTAATTTGATTCTAAAAGCTTTGATGAAAGTGTTTGACTTTCATTTGACTCAATTAGCTTTGTTGAATTCATTTGATTTTCATTTGATTCAAAAAGCTTTGTTTGAATGTGTTTCACTTTCACTTGATTCTAAAAGCTTTGTTGAAAGTGTTTGACTTTCATTTGAATTAATTAGCTTTATTGAATGCAGTTGACATTCATTTGATTCAAAAATCTTTGTTTGAATGTGTTTCACTTTCATTTGATTCTAAAAGCTTTGTTGCATGTGTTTGACTTTCATTTGACTCAATTAGCTTTGTTGAATGCATATGACATTCATTTGATTCAAAAAGCTTTGTTTGAATGTGTTTTACTTTCATTTGATTCTAAAAGCTTTGTTGAAAGTGTTTGACTTTCATTTGACTCAATTAGCTTTGTTGTATGCATTTGACTTTCATTTGAGTCACGAAGCTTCGTTTGAATGTGTTTCACTTTCATTTGATTCTAAAAGCTTTGTTGAAAGTGTTTGTCTTTCATTTGACTCAATTAGCATTGTGGAATGCAATTAACTTTCATTTCATTGAAAAAGCTTTGTTTGAATGTATTTGACTTTAATTTGATTCTAAAAGCTTAGATGAAAGTGTTTGAGTTTCATTTGACTCAATTAGCTTTGTTGAATTCATTTGATTTTCATTTGATTCAAAAAGCTTTGTTTGAATGTGTTTGACTTTCATTTGATTCTAAAAGCTTTGTTGAAAGTGTTTGGCTTTCATTTGACTTAATTAGCATTGTGGAATGCAATTAACTTTCATTTTATTCAAAAAGCTTTGATTGAATGTATTTGACTTTCATTTGATTCTAAACGCTTTGTTGCAAGTGTTTGACTTTCATTTGACTCAATTAGCTTTGTTGAATGCATTTGATTTTCATTTGATTCAAAAAGCTTTGTTTCAATGTGTTTCACTTTCATTTCATTCTAAAAGCTTTGTTGAAAGTGTTTGACTTTCATTTGACTCAATTAGCTTTTCTGAATGCATTTGACTTTCATTTGAGTCACGAATCTTTGTTTGATTGTGTTTGACTTTCATTTGACTCAATTAACTTTGTTGAATTCATTTGATTTTCATTTGATTCAAAAAGCTTTGTTTGAATGTGTTTGACTTTTATTTAATTCTAAAAGCTTTGTTGAAAGTGTTTGGCTTTCATTTGACTCAATTAGCATTGTGGAATGCAATTAACTTTCATTTAATTTAAAAAGCTTTGATTGAATGTATTTGACTTTCATTTGATTCTAAACGCTTTGTTGCAAGTGTTTGACTTTCATTTGACTAAATTAGCTTTGTTGAATGCAGTTGACATTCATTTTATTCAAAAAGCTTTGTTTGAATGTGTTTCACTTTCATTTGATTCTAAAAGCTTTGTTGAAAGTGTTTGGCTTTCATTTGACTCAATTAGCATTGTGGAATGATTAACTTTCATTTGATTCAAAAAGCTTTGTTTGAATGTATTTGACTTTAATTTGATTCTAAAAGCTTTGATGAAAGTGTTTGACTTTCATTTGACTCAATTAGCTTTGTTGAATTCATTTGATTTTCATTTGATTCAAAAAGCTTTGTTTGAATGTGTTTCACTTTCATTTGATTCTAAAAGCTTTGTTGAAATTGTTTGACTTTCATTTTACTTAATTAGCTTTGTTGAATGCAGTTCACATTCATTTGATTCAAAAAGCTTTGTTTGAATGTGTTTCACTTTCATTTGATTCTAAAAGCTTTGTTGAAATTGTTTGACTTTCATTTTACTTAATTAGCTTTGTTGAATGCAGTTGACATTCATTTGATTCAAAAAGCTTTGATTGAATGTATTTGACTTTCATTTGATTCTAAACGCTTTGTTGCAAGTGTTTGACTTTCATTTGACTCAATTAGCTTTGTTGAATGCATTTGATTTTCATTTGATTCAAAAAGCTTTGTTTGAATGTGTTTCACTTTCATTTGATTCTAAAAGCTTTGTTGAAAGTGTTTGACTTTCATTTGGCTTAATTAGCTTTGTTGAATTCATTTGATTTTCATTTGATTCAAAAAGCTTTGTTTGAATGTGTTTCACTTTTATTTTATTCTAAAAGCTTTGTTGAAAGTGTTTGACTTTCATTTGACTCAATTAGCTTTGTTGAATGCATTTGACATTCATTTGAATCAAAAAGCTTTGTTTAAATGTGTTTGACTTTCATTTGACTCAATTAGCTTTGTTGAATTCATTTGATTTTCATTTGATTCAAAAAGCTTTGTTTGAATGTGTTTGACTTTCATTTGATTATAAAAGCTTTGTTGAAAGTTTTTGACTTTCATTTGACTCAATTAGCTTTGTTGAATGCATTTGACATTCATCTGAATCAAAAAGCTTTGTATAAATGTGTTTGACGTTCATTTGATTCTAAAAGCTTAGATGAAAGTGTTTGACTTTCATTTGACTCAATTAGCTTTGTTGAATTCATTTGATTTTCATTTGATTCAAAAAGCTTTGTTTGAATGTGTTTGACTTTCATTTCATTCTAAAAGCTTTGTAGAAAGTGTTTGGCTTTCATTTGACTCAATTAGCATTGTGGAATGCAATTAACTTTCATTTGATTCATAAAGCTTTGATTGAATGTATTTGACTTTCATTTGATTATAAAAGCTTTGTTGAAAGTGTTTGACTTTCATTTGACTCAATTAGCTTTGTTGAATGCATTTCACATTCATTTGAATCAAAAAGCTTTGTATAAATGTGTTTGACGTTCATTCGATTCTAAAAGCTTAGATGAAAGTATTTGACTTTCATTTAAATCAATTAGCTTTGTTGAATTCATTTGATTTTCATTTGATTCAAAAAGCTTTGTTTGAATGTGTTTGATTTTCATTTGATTCTAAAAGCTTTGTAGAAAGTGTTTGGCTTTCATTTGACTCAATTAGCATTGTGGAATGCAATTAACTTTTATTTGATTCAAAAAGCTTTAATTGAATGTATTTGACTTTCATTTGATTCTAAACGCTTTGTTGCAAGTGTTTGACTTCATTTGACTCAATTAGCTTTGTTGAATGCATTTGATTTTCATTTGATTCAAAAAGCTTTGTTTGAATGTGTTTGACTTTCATTTGAAAAGCTTTGTTGAAAGTATTTGACTTTCATTTGACTTAATTAGCTTTGTTGAATGCAGTTGACATTCATTTGATTCAAAAAGTTTTGTTTGAATGTGTTTCACTTTCATTTGATTCTAAAAGCTTTGTTGAAAGTGTTTGGCTTTCATTTGACTCAATTGGCATTGTGGAATGCAATTAACTTTCATTTGATTAAAAAAGCTTTGTTTGAATGTATTTGACTTTAATTTGATTCTAAAAGCTTTGATGAAAGTGACTTTCATTTGACTGAATTAGCTTTGTTGAATTCATTTGATTTTCATTTGATTCAAAAAGCTTTGTTTGAATGTGTTTGACTTTCATTTGATTCTAAAAGATTTGTAGAATGTGTTTGGCTTTCATTTGACTCAATTAGCATTGTGGAATGCAATTAACTTTCATTTGATTCAAAAAGCTTTGATTGAATGTATTTGACTTTCATTTGATTCTAAACGCTTTGTTGCAAGTGTTTGACTTTCATTTGACTCAATTAGCTTTGTTGAATGCATTTGACATTCATTTGATTCAAAAAGCTTTGTTTGAATGTGTTTTACTTTCATTTGATTCTAAAAGCTTTGTTGAAAGTGTTTGACTTTCATTTGACTCAATTAGCTTTGTTGAATGCATTTGACTTTCATTTGAGTCACGAAGCTTTGTTTGAATGTGTTTGACTTTCATTTGACTCAATTAGCTTTGTTAAATTCATTTGATTTTCATTTGATTCAAAATGCTTTGTTTGAATGTGTTTGATTTTCATTTGATTATAAAAGCTTTGTTGAAAGTGTTTGACTTTCATTTGACTCAATTAGCTTTGTTGAATGCATTTGACATTCATTTGAATCAAAAAGCTTTGTTTAAATGTGTTTGACGTTCATTTCATTCTAAAAGCTTAGATGAAAGTGTTTGACTTTCATTTGACTCAATTAGCTTTGTTGAATTCATTTGATTTTCATTTGATTCAAAAAGCTTTGTTTGAATGTGTTTGACTTTCATTTCATTCTAAAAGCTTTGTTGAAAGTGTTTGGCTTTCATTTGACTCAAGTAGCATTGTGGAATGCAACTAACTTTCATTTGATTCAAAAAGCTTTGTTTGAATGTATTTGACTTTCATTTGATTCTAAACGCTTTGTTGCAAGTGTTTGACTTTCATTTGACTCAATTAGCTTTGTTGAATGCATTTGATTTTCATCTGATTCAAAAAGCTTTGTTTGAATGTGTTTCACTTTCATTTGATTCTAAAAGCTTTGTTGATAGTGTGTGACTTTCATTTGATTTAATTAGCTTATTTGAATGCAGTTCACATTCATTTGATTCAAAAAACTTTGTTTGAATGTGTTTCACATTCATGTGATTCTAAAAGCTTTGTTGAAAGTGTTTGGCTTTCATTTGACTCAATTAGCATTGTGGAATGCAATTAAATTTCATTTGATTCAAAAAGCTTTGCTTGAATGTATTTGACTTTAATTTGATTCTAAAAGCTTAGATGAAAGTGTTTGACTTTCATTTGACTCAATTAGCTTTGTTGAATTCATTTGATTTTCATTTGATTTAAAAAGCTTTGATTGAATGTGTTTGACTTTCATTTGATTCTGAAAGCTTTGTAGAAAGTGTTTGGCTTTCATTTGACTCCATTAGCATTGTAGAATGCAATTAACTTTCATTTGATTCAAAAAGCTTTGATTGAATGTATTTGACTTTCATTTGATTCTAAACGCTTTGTTGCAAGTGTTTGACTTTCATTTGACTCAATTAGCTTTGTTGAATGCAATTGATTTTCATTTGATTCAAAAAGCTTTGTTTGAATGTGTTTCACTTTCATTTGATTCTAAAAGCTTTGTTGAAAGTGTTTCTTTTATTTGACTTAATTAGCTTTGTTGAATGCAGTTGACATTCATTTGATTCATAAAGCTTTGTTTGAATGTGTTTCACTTTCATTTGATTCTAAAAGCTTTGTTGAAAGTGTTTGGCTTTCATTTGACTCAATTAGCATTGTGGAATGCAATTAACTTTCATTTGATTCAAAAAGCTTTGTTTGAATGTATTTGACTTTAATTTGATTCTAAAAGCTTTGATGAAAGTGTTTGACTTTCATTTGACTCAATTAGCTTTGTTGAATGCATTTGATTTTCATTTGATTCAAAAAGCTTTGTTTGAATGTGTTTCACTTTCATTTGATTCTAAAAGCTTTGTTGATAGTGTTTGAATTTCATTTGACTTAATTAGCTTATTTGAATGCAGTTGACATTCATTTGATTCAAAAAACTTTGTTTGAATGTGTTTCACATTCATTTGATTCTAAAAGCTTTGTTGAAAGTGTTTGGCTTTCATTTGACTCAATTAGCATTGTGGAATGCAATTAACTCTCATTTGATTCAAAAAGCTTTGTTTGAATGTATTTGACTTTAATTTGATTCTAAAAGCTTTGATGAAAGTGTTTGACTTTCATTTGACTCAATTAGCTTTGTTGAATTCATTTGATTTTCATTTGATTCAAAAAGCTTTGTTTGAATGTGTTTCACTTTCATTTGATTCTAAAAGCTTTGTTGAAAGTGTTTGACTTTCATTTGAATTAATTAGCTTTGTTGAATGCAGTTGACATTCATTTGATTCAAAAATCTTTGTTTGAATGTGTTTCACTTTCATTTGATTCTAAAAGCTTTGTTGCATGTGTTTGACTTTCATTTGAATCAATTAGCTTTGTTGAATGCATTTGACATTCATTTGATTTAAAAAGCTTTGTTTGAATGTGTTTTACTTTCAGTTGATTCTAAAAGCTTTGTTGAAAGTGTTTGACTTTCATTTGACTCAATTAGCTTTGTTGTATGCATTTGACTTTCATTTGAGTCACGAAGCTTCGTTTGAATGTGTTTCACTTTCATTTGATTCTAAAAGCTTTGTTGAAAGTGTTTGGCTTTCATTTGACTCAATTAGCATTGTGGAATGCAATTAACTTTCATTTCATTGAAAAAGCTTTGTTTGAATGTATTTGACTTTAATTTGATTCTAAAAGCTTAGATGAAAGTGTTTGACTTTCATTTGACTCAATTAGCTTTGTTGAATTCATTTGATTTTCATTTGATTCAAAAAGCTTTGTTTGAATGTGTTTGACTTTCATTTGATTCTAAAAGCTTTGTTGAAAGTGTTTGGCTTTCATTTGACTCAATTAGCATTGTGGAATGCAATTAACTTTCATTTGATTCAAAAAGCTTTGATTGAATGTATTTGACTTTCATTTGATTCTAAACGCTTTGTTGCAAGTGTTTGACTTTCATTTGACTCAATTAGCTTTGTTGAATGCATTTGATTTTCATTTGATTCAAAAAGCTTTGTTTGAATGTGTTTCACTTTCATTTGATTCTAAAAGCTTTGTTGAAAGTGTTTGACTTTCATTTGACTCAATTAGCTTTGTTGAATGCATTTGACTTTCATT
Organism: Chenopodium formosanum; assembly: GCA_024500155.1. Taxonomy (NCBI): domain Eukaryota; kingdom Viridiplantae; phylum Streptophyta; class Magnoliopsida; order Caryophyllales; family Amaranthaceae; genus Chenopodium; species Chenopodium formosanum. The sequence continues at coordinate 24,443,043 of CM044861.1, forward strand.
TGAGTCACGAATCTTTGTTTGATTGTGTTTGACTTTCATTTGACTCAATTAACTTTGTTGAATTCATTTGATTTTCATTTGATTCAAAAAGCTTTGTTTGAATGTGTTTGACTTTTATTTGATTCTAAAAGCTTTGTTGAAAGTGTTTGGCTTCCATTTGACTCAATTAGCATTGTGGAATGCAATTAACTTTCATTTAATTCAAAAAGCTTTGATTGAATGTATTTGACTTTCATTTGATTCTAAACGCTTTGTTGCAAGTGTTTGACTTTCATTTGACTCAATTAGCTTTGTTGAATGCAGTTGACATTCATTTTATTCAAAAAGCTTTGTTTGAATGTGTTTCACTTTCATTTGATTCTAAAAGCTTTGTTGAAAGTGTTTGGCTTTCATTTGACTCAATTAGCATTGTGGAATGATTAACTTTCATTTGATTCAAAAAGCTTTGTTTGAATGTATTTGACTTTAATTTGATTCTAAAAGCTTTGATGAAAGTGTTTGACTTTCATTTGACTCAATTAGCTTTGTTGAATTCATTTGATTTTCATTTGATTCAAAAAGCTTTGTTTGAATGTGTTTCACTTTCATTTGATTCTAAAAGCTTTGTTGAAAGTGTTTGACTTTCATTTGACTCAATTAGCTTTGTTGAATGCATTTGACTTTCATTTGAGTCACGAAGCTTTGTTTGATTGTGTTTGACTTTCATTTGACTCAATTAGCTTTGTTGAATTCATTTGATTTTCATTTGATTCAAAAAGCTTTATTTGAATGTGTTTCACTTTCATTTGATTCTAAAAGCTTTGTTTAAAGTGTTTGACTTTCATTTGACTTAATTAACTTTGTTGAATGCAGTTGACATTCATTTGATTCAAAAAACTTTGTTTGAATGTGTTTCACTGTCATTTGATTCTAAAAGCTTTGTTGAAAGTGTTTGGCTTTCATTTGACTCAATTAGCATTGTGGAATGCAATTAACTTTCATTTGATTCAAAAAGCTTTGTTTGAATGTATTTGACTTTAATTTGATTCTAAAAGCTTTGATGAAAGTGTTTGACTTTCATTTGACTTTATTAGCTTTGTTGAATTCATTTGATTTTTATTTGATTCAAAAAGCTTTGTTTGAATGTGTTTCACTTTTATTTGATTCTAAAAGCTTTGTTGAAAGTGTTTGACTTTCATTTGACTCAATTAGCTTTGTTGAATGCATTTTACTTTCATTTGAGTCACGAAGCTTTGTTTGATTGTGTTTGACTTTCATTTGACTCAATTAACTTTGTTGAATTCATTTGATTTTCATTTGATTCAAAAAGCTTTGTTTGAATATGTTTCACTTTCATTTGATTCTAAAAGCTTTGTTGAAATTGTTTGACTTTCATTTTACTTAATTAGCTTTGTCGAATGCAGTTGACATTCATTTGATTCAAAAAGCTTTGTTTGAATGTGTTTCACTTTCATTTGATTCTAAAAGCTTTGTTGAAATTGTTTGACTTTCATTTGAGTTAATTAGCTTATTTGAATGCAGTTGACATTCATTTGATTCAAAAAACTTTGTTTGAATGTGTTTCACATTCATTTGATTCTAAAAGCTTTGTTGAAAGTGTTTGGCTTTCATTTGACTCAATTAGCTTTGTTGAATGCATTTGATTTTCATTTGATTCAAAAAGCTTTGTTTGAATGTGTTTCACTTTCATTTGATTCTACAAGCTTTGTTGAAAGTGTTTGACTTTCATTTGACTTAATTAACTTTGTTGAATGCAGTTGACATTCGTTTGATTCAAAAAGCTTTGTTTGAATGTGTTTCACTTTCATTTGATTCTAAAAGCTTTGTTGAAAGTGTTTGGCTTTCATTTGACTCAATTAGCATTGTGGAATGCAATTAACTTTCATTTGATTCAAAAAGCTTTGTTTGAATGTATTTGACTTTAATTTGATTCTAAAAGCTTTGATGAAAGTGGTTGACTTTCATTTGACTTAATTAGCTTTGTTGAATTCATTTGATTTTCATTTGATTCAAAAAGCTTTGTTTGAATGTGTTTCACTTTTATTTGATTCTAAAAGCTTTGTTGAAAGTGTTTGACTTTCATTTGACTCAATTAGCTTTGTTGAATGCATTTTACTTTCATTTGAGTCACGAAGCTTTGTTTGATTGTGTTTGACTTTCATTTGACTCAATTAGCTTTGTTGAATTCATTTGATTTTCATTTGATTCAAAAAGCTTTGTTTGAATGTGTTTCAATTTCATTTGATTCTAAAAGCTTTGTTGAAAGTGTTTGACTTTCATTTGACTTAATTAGCTTTGTTGAATGCAGTTGACATTCATTTGATTCAAAAAGCTTTGTTTGAATGTGTTTCACTTTCATTTGATTCTAAAAGCTTTGTTGAATGTGTTTGACTTTCATTTAACTCAATTAGCTTTGTTGAATGCATTTGATTTTCATTTGATTCAAAAAGCTTTGTTTCAATGTGTTTGACTTTCATTTGATTATAAAAGCTTTGTTCAAAGTGTTTGACTTTCATTTGACTCAATGAGCTTTATTGAATGCATTTGACATTCATTTGAATCAAAAAGTTTTTTTAAATGTGTTTGACGTTCATTTGATTCTAAAAGCTTTGTTCAAAGTGTTTGACTTTCATTTGACTCAATTAGCTTTGTTGAATTCATTTGATTTTCATTTGATTCAAAAAGCTTTGATTGAATGTGTTTGACTTTCATTTGATTCTAAAAGCTTTGTAGAAAGTGTTTGGCTTTCATTTGACTCGATTAGCATTGTGGAATGCAATTAACTTTCATTTGATTCAAAAAGCTTTGATTGAATGTATTTCACTTTCATTTGATTCTAAACGCTATGTTGCAAGTGTTTGACTTCATTTGACTCAATTAGCTTTGTTGAATGCATTTGATTTTCATTTGATTCAAAAAGCTTTGTTTGAATGTGTTTGACTTTCATTTGAAAAGCTTTGTTGAAAGTATTTGACTTTCATTTGACTTAATTAGCTTTGTTGAATGCAGTTGACATTCATTTGATTCAAAAAGTTTTGTTTGAATGTGTTTCACTTTCATTTGATTCTAAAAGCTTTGTTGAAAGTGTTTGGCTTTCATTTGACTCAATTGGCATTGTGGAATGCAATTAACTTTCATTTGATTAAAAAAGCTTTGTTTGAATGTATTTGACTTTAATTTGATTCTAAAAGCTTTGATGAAAGTGACTTTCATTTGACTGAATTAGCTTTGTTGAATTCATTTGATTTTCATTTGATTCAAAAAGCTTTGTTTGAATGTGTTTGACTTTCATTTGATTCTAAAAGATTTGTAGAATGTGTTTGGCTTTCATTTGACTCAATTAGCATTGTGGAATGCAATTAACTTTCATTTGATTCAAAAAGCTTTGATTGAATGTATTTGACTTTCATTTGATTCTAAACGCTTTGTTGCAAGTGTTTGACTTTCATTTGACTCAATTAGCTTTGTTGAATGCATTTGACATTCATTTGATTCAAAAAGCTTTGTTTGAATGTGTTTTACTTTCATTTGATTCTAAAAGCTTTGTTGAAAGTGTTTGACTTTCATTTGACTCAATTAGCTTTGTTGAATGCATTTGACTTTCATTTGAGTCACGAAGCTTTGTTTGAATGTGTTTGACTTTCATTTGACTCAATTAGCTTTGTTAAATTCATTTGATTTTCATTTGATTCAAAATGCTTTGTTTGAATGTGTTTGATTTTCATTTGATTATAAAAGCTTTGTTGAAAGTGTTTGACTTTCATTTGACTCAATTAGCTTTGTTGAATGCATTTGACATTCATTTGAATCAAAAAGCTTTGTTTAAATGTGTTTGACGTTCATTTCATTCTAAAAGCTTAGATGAAAGTGTTTGACTTTCATTTGACTCAATTAGCTTTGTTGAATTCATTTGATTTTCATTTGATTCAAAAAGCTTTGTTTGAATGTGTTTGACTTTCATTTCATTCTAAAAGCTTTGTTGAAAGTGTTTGGCTTTCATTTGACTCAAGTAGCATTGTGGAATGCAACTAACTTTCATTTGATTCAAAAAGCTTTGTTTGAATGTATTTGACTTTCATTTGATTCTAAACGCTTTGTTGCAAGTGTTTGACTTTCATTTGACTCAATTAGCTTTGTTGAATGCATTTGATTTTCATCTGATTCAAAAAGCTTTGTTTGAATGTGTTTCACTTTCATTTGATTCTAAAAGCTTTGTTGATAGTGTGTGACTTTCATTTGATTTAATTAGCTTATTTGAATGCAGTTCACATTCATTTGATTCAAAAAACTTTGTTTGAATGTGTTTCACATACATGTGATTCTAAAAGCTTTGTTGAAAGTGTTTGGCTTTCATTTGACTCAATTAGCATTGTGGAATGCAATTAAATTTCATTTGATTCAAAAAGCTTTGCTTGAATGTATTTGACTTTAATTTGATTCTAAAAGCTTAGATGAAAGTGTTTGACTTTCATTTGACTCAATTAGCTTTGTTGAATTCATTTGATTTTCATTTGATTTAAAAAGCTTTGATTGAATGTGTTTGACTTTCATTTGATTCTGAAAGCTTTGTAGAAAGTGTTTGGCTTTCATTTGACTCCATTAGCATTGTAGAATGCAATTAACTTTCATTTGATTCAAAAAGCTTTGATTGAATGTATTTGACTTTCATTTGATTCTAAACGCTTTGTTGCAAGTGTTTGACTTTCATTTGACTCAATTAGCTTTGTTGAATGCAATTGATTTTCATTTGATTCAAAAAGCTTTGTTTGAATGTGTTTCACTTTCATTTGATTCTAAAAGCTTTGTTGAAAGTGTTTCTTTTATTTGACTTAATTAGCTTTGTTGAATGCAGTTGACATTCATTTGATTCATAAAGCTTTGTTTGAATGTGTTTCACTTTCATTTGATTCTAAAAGCTTTGTTGAAAGTGTTTGGCTTTCATTTGACTCAATTAGCATTATGGAATGCAATTAACTTTCATTTGATTCAAAAAGCTTTGTTTGAATGTATTTGACTTTAATTTGATTCTAAAAGCTTTGATGAAAGTGTTTGACTTTCATTTGACTCAATTAGCTTTGTTGAATGCATTTGATTTTCATTTGATTCAAAAAGCTTTGTTTGAATGTGTTTCACTTTCATTTGATTCTAAAAGCTTTGTTGATAGTGTTTGACTTTCATTTGACTTAATTAGCTTATTTGAATGCAGTTGACATTCATTTGATTCAAAAAACTTTGTTTGAATGTGTTTCCATTCATTTGATTCTAAAAGCTTTGTTGAAAGTGTTTGGCTTTCATTTGACTCAATTAGCATTGTGGAATGCAATTAACTTTCATTTGATTCAAAAAGCTTTGTTTGAATGTATTTGACTTTAATTTGATTCTAAAAGCTTTGATGAAAGTGTTTGACTTTCATTTGACTCAATTAGCTTTGTTGAATTCATTTGATTTTCATTTGATTCAAAAAGCTTTGTTTGAATGTGTTTCACTTTCATTTGATTCTAAAAGCTTTGTTGAAAGTGTTTGACTTTCATTTGAATTAATTAGCTTTGTTGAATGCAGTTGACATTCATTTGATTCAAAAATCTTTGTTTGAATGTGTTTCACTTTCATTTGATTCTAAAAGCTTTGTTGCATGTGTTTGACTTTCATTTGACTCAATTAGCTTTGTTGAATGCATTTGACATTCATTTGATTTAAAAAGCTTTGTTTGAATGTGTTTTACTTTCAGTTGATTCTAAAAGCTTTGTTGAAAGTGTTTGACTTTCATTTGACTCAATTAGCTTTGTTGTATGCATTTGACTTTCATTTGAGTCACGAAGCTTCGTTTGAATGTGTTTCACTTTCATTTGATTCTAAAAGCTTTGTTGAAAGTGTTTGGCTTTCATTTGACTCAATTAGCATTGTGGAATGCAATTAACTTTCATTTCATTGAAAAAGCTTTGTTTGAATGTATTTGACTTTAATTTGATTCTAAAAGCTTAGATGAAAGTGTTTGACTTTCATTTGACTCAATTAGCTTTGTTGAATTCATTTGATTTTCATTTGATTCAAAAAGCTTTGTTTGAATGTGTTTGACTTTCATTTGATTCTAAAAGCTTTGTTGAAAGTGTTTGGCTTTCATTTGACTCAATTAGCATTGTGGAATGCAATTAACTTTCATTTGATTCAAAAAGCTTTGATTGAATGTATTTGACTTTCATTTGATTCTAAACGCTTTGTTGCAAGTGTTTGACTTTCATTTGACTCAATTAGCTTTGTTGAATGCATTTGATTTTCATTTGATTCAAAAAGCTTTGTTTGAATGTGTTTCACTTTCATTTGATTCTAAAAGCTTTGTTGAAAGTGTTTGACTTTCATTTGACTCAATTAGCTTTGTTGAATGCATTTGACTTTCATTTGAGTCACGAATCTTTGTTTGATTGTGTTTGACTTTCATTTGACTCAATTAACTTTGTTGAATTCATTTGATTTTCATTTGATTCAAAAAGCTTTGTTTGAATGTGTTTGACTTTTATTTGATTCTAAAAGCTTTGTTGAAAGTGTTTGGCTTCCATTTGACTCAATTAGCATTGTGGAATGCAATTAACTTTCATTTAATTCAAAAAGCTTTGATTGAATGTATTTGACTTTCATTTGATTCTAAACGCTTTGTTGCAAGTGTTTGACTTTCATTTGACTCAATTAGCTTTGTTGAATGCAGTTGACATTCATTTTATTCAAAAAGCTTTGTTTGAATGTGTTTCACTTTCATTTGATTCTAAAAGCTTTGTTGAAAGTGTTTGGCTTTCATTTGACTCAATTAGCATTGTGGAATGATTAACTTTCATTTGATTCAAAAAGCTTTGTTTGAATGTATTTGACTTTAATTTGATTCTAAAAGCTTTGATGAAAGTGTTTGACTTTCATTTGACTCAATTAGCTTTGTTGAATTCATTTGATTTTCATTTGATTCAAAAAGCTTTGTTTGAATGTGTTTCACTTTCATTTGATTCTAAAAGCTTTGTTGAAAGTGTTTGACTTTCATTTGACTCAATTAGCTTTGTTGAATGCATTTGACTTTCATTTGAGTCACGAAGCTTTGTTTGATTGTGTTTGACTTTCATTTGACTCAATTAGCTTTGTTGAATTCATTTGATTTTCATTTGATTCAAAAAGCTTTATTTGAATGTGTTTCACTTTCATTTGATTCTAAAAGCTTTGTTTAAAGTGTTTGACTTTCATTTGACTTAATTAACTTTGTTGAATGCAGTTGACATTCATTTAATTCAAAAAACTTTGTTTGAATGTGTTTCACTTTCATTTGATTCTAAAAGCTTTGTTGAAAGTGTTTGGCTTTCATTTGACTCAATTAGCATTGTGGAATGCAATTAACTTTCATTTGATTCAAAAAGCTTTGTTTGAATGTATTTGACTTTAATTTGATTCTAAAAGCTTTGATGAAAGTGTTTGACTTTCATTTGACTTTATTAGCTTTGTTGAATTCATTTGATTTTTATTTGATTCAAAAAGCTTTGTTTGAATGTGTTTCACTTTTATTTGATTCTAAAAGCTTTGTTGAAAGTGTTTGACTTTCATTTGACTCAATTAGCTTTGTTGAATGCATTTTACTTTCATTTGAGTCACGAAGCTTTGTTTGATTGTGTTTGACTTTCATTTGACTCAATTAACTTTGTTGAATTCATTTGATTTTCATTTGATTCAAAAAGCTTTGTTTGAATATGTTTCACTTTCATTTGATTCTAAAAGCTTTGTTGAAATTGTTTGACTTTCATTTTACTTAATTAGCTTTGTCGAATGCAGTTGACATTCATTTGATTCAAAAAGCTTTGTTTGAATGTGTTTCACTTTCATTTGATTCTAAAAGCTTTGTTGAAATTGTTTGACTTTCATTTGAGTTAATTAGCTTATTTGAATGCAGTTGACATTCATTTGATTCAAAAAACTTTGTTTGAATGTGTTTCACATTCATTTGATTCTAAAAGCTTTGTTGAAAGTGTTTGGCTTTCATTTGACTCAATTAGCTTTGTTGAATGCATTTGATTTTCATTTGATTCAAAAAGCTTTGTTTGAATGTGTTTCACTTTCATTTGATTCTACAAGCTTTGTTGAAAGTGTTTGACTTTCATTTGACTTAATTAACTTTGTTGAATGCAGTTGACATTCGTTTGATTCAAAAAGCTTTGTTTGAATGTGTTTCACTTTCATTTGATTCTAAAAGCTTTGTTGAAAGTGTTTGGCTTTCATTTGACTCAATTAGCATTGTGGAATGCAATTAACTTTCATTTGATTCAAAAAGCTTTGTTTGAATGTATTTGACTTTAATTTGATTCTAAAAGCTTTGATGAAAGTGGTTGACTTTCATTTGACTTAATTAGCTTTGTTGAATTCATTTGATTTTCATTTGATTCAAAAAGCTTTGTTTGAATGTGTTTCACTTTTATTTGATTCTAAAAGCTTTGTTGAAAGTGTTTGACTTTCATTTGACTCAATTAGCTTTGTTGAATGCATTTTACTTTCATTTGAGTCACGAAGCTTTGTTTGATTGTGTTTGACTTTCATTTGACTCAATTAGCTTTGTTGAATTCATTTGATTTTCATTTGATTCAAAAAGCTTTGTTTGAATGTGTTTCAATTTCATTTGATTCTAAAAGCTTTGTTGAAAGTGTTTGACTTTCATTTGACTTAATTAGCTTTGTTGAATGCAGTTGACATTCATTTGATTCAAAAAGCTTTGTTTGAATGTGTTTCACTTTCATTTGATTCTAAAAGCTTTGTTGAATGTGTTTGACTTTCATTTAACTCAATTAGCTTTGTTGAATGCATTTGATTTTCATTTGATTCAAAAAGCTTTGTTTCAATGTGTTTGACTTTCATTTGATTATAAAAGCTTTGTTCAAAGTGTTTGACTTTCATTTGACTCAATGAGCTTTATTGAATGCATTTGACATTCATTTGAATCAAAAAGTTTTTTTAAATGTGTTTGACGTTCATTTGATTCTAAAAGCTTAGATGAAAGTGTTTGACTTTCATTTGACTCAATTAGCTTTGTTGAATTCATTTGATTTTCATTTGATTCAAAAAGCTTTGATTGAATGTGTTTGACTTTCATTTGATTCTAAAAGCTTTGTAGAAAGTGTTTGGCTTTCATTTGACTCGATTAGCATTGTGGAATGCAATTAACTTTCATTTGATTCAAAAAGCTTTGATTGAATGTATTTGACTTTCATTTGATTCTAAACGCTTTGTTGCAAGTGTTTGACTTTCATTTGACTCAATTAGCTTTGTTGAATGCATTTGATTTTCATTTGATTCAAAAAGCTTTGTTTGAATGTGTTTCACTTTCATTTGATTCTAAAAGCTTTGTTGAAAGTGTTTGACTTTCATTTGACTTAATTAACTTTGTTGAATGCAGTTGACATTCATTTGATTCAAAAAGCTTTGTTTGAATGTGTTTCACTTTCATTTAATTCTAAAAGCTTTGTTGAAAGTGTTTGGCTTTCATTTGACTCAATTAGCATTGTGGAATGCAATTAACTTTCATTTGATTCAAAAAGCTTTGTTTGAATGTATTTGACTTTAATTTGATTCTAAAAGCTTTGATGAAAGTGTTTGACTTTCATTTGACTTAATTAGCTTTGTTGAATTCATTTGATTTTCATTTGATTCAAAAAGCTTTGTTTGAATGTGTTTCACTTTTATTTGATTCTAAAAGCTTTGTTGAAAGTGTTTGACTTTCATTTGACTCAATTAGCTTTGTTGAATGCATTTTACTTTCATTTGAGTCACGAAGCTTTGTTTGATTGTGTTTGACTTTCATTTGACTCAATTAGCTTTGTTGAATTCATTTGATTTTCATTTGATTCAAAAAGCTTTGTTTGAATGTGTTTCACTTTCATTTGATTTTAAAAGCTTTGTTGAAATTGTTTGACTTTCATTTTACTTAATTAGCTTTGTTGAATGTAGTTGACATTCATTTGATTCAAAAAGCTTTGTTTGAATGTGTTTCACTTTCATTTGATTCTAAAAGCTTTGTTGAAATTGTTTGACTTTCATTTTACTTAATTAGCTTTGTTGAATGCAGTTGACATTCATTTGATTCAAAAAGCTTTGATTGAATGTATTTGACTTTCATTTGATTCTAAACGCTTTGTTGCAAGTGTTTGACTTTCATTTGACTCAATTAGCTTTGTTGAATGCATTTGATTTTCATTTGATTCAAAAAGCTTTGTTTGAATGTGTTTCACTTTCATTTGATTCTAAAAGCTTTGTTGAAAGTGTTTGACTTTCATTTGACTTAATTAACTTTGTTGAATGCAGTTGACATTCATTTGATTCAAAAAGCTTTGTTTGAATGTGTTTCACTTTCATTTAATTCTAAAAGCTTTGTTGAAAGTGTTTGGCTTTCATTTGACTCAATTAGCATTGTGGAATGCAATTAACTTTCATTTGATTCAAAAAGCTTTGTTTAAATGTATTTGACTTTAATTTGATTCTAAAAGCTTTGATGAAAGTGTTTGACTTTCATTTGGCTTAATTAGCTTTGTTGAATTCATTTGATTTTCATTTGATTCAAAAAGCTTTGTTTGAATGTGTTTCACTTTTATTTGATTCTAAAAGCTTTGTTGAAAGTGTTTGACTTTCATTTGACTCAATTAGCTTTGTTGAATGCATTTTACTTTCATTTGAGTCACGAAGCTTTGTTTGATTGTGTTTGACTTTCATTTGACTCAATTAGCTTTGTTGAATTCATTTGATTTTCATTTGATTCAAAAAGCTTTGTTTGAATGTGTTTCAATTTCATTTGATTCTAAAAGCTTTGTTGAAAGTGTTTGACTTTAATTTGACTTAATTAGCTTTGTTGAATGCAGTTGACATTCATTTGATTCAAAAAGCTTTGTTTGAATGTATTTCACTTTCATTTGATTCTAAAAGCTTTGTTGAAAGTGTTTGACTTTCATTTGACTCAATTAGCTTTGTTGAATGCATTTGACTTTCATTTGATTCAAAAAGCTTTGTTAGAATGTGTTTTACTTTCATTTGATTCTAAAAGCTTTGTTGAAAGTGTTTGACTTTCATTTGACTCAATAAGCCTTGTTGAATGCATTTGACTTTCATTTGAGTCATGAAGTTTTGTTTGAATGTGTTTGACTTTCATTTGACTGAATTAGCTTTGTTGAAAGTATTTGATTTTCATTTGATTCTAAAAGCTTTGTTTGAATGTGTTTGACTTTCATTTGATTATAAAAGCTTTGTTGAAAGTGTTTGACTTTCATTTGACTCAATGAGCTTTATTGAATGCATTAGACATTCATTTGAATCAAAAAGCTTTGTTTAAATGTGTTTGACGTTCATTTGATTCTAAAAGCTTAGATGAAAGTGTTTGACTTTCATTTGACTCAATTAGCTTTGTTAAATTCATTTGATTTTCATTTGATTCAAAAAGCTTTGATTGAATGTGTTTGACTTTCATTTGATTCTAAAAGCTTTGTAGAAAGTGTTTGGCTTTCATTTGACTCGATTAGCATTGTGGAATGCAATTAACTTTCATTTGATTCAAAAAGCTTTGATTGAATGTATTTGACTTTCATTTGATTCTAAACGCTTTGTTGCAAGTGTTTGACTTTCATTTGACTCAATTAGCTTTGTTGAATGCATTTGATTTTCATTTGATTCAAAAAGATTTGTTTGAATGTGTTTCACTTTCATTTGATTCTAAAAGCTTTGTTGAAAGTGTTTGACTTTCATTTGACTTAATGAGCTTTGTTGAATGTAGTTGACATTCATTTTATTCAAAAAGCTTTGTTTGAATGTGTTTCACTTTCATTTGATTCTAAAAGCTTTGTTGAAAGTGTTTGGCTTTCATTTGACTCAATTAGCATTTTGGAATGCAATTAACTTTCATTTGATTCAAAAAGCTTTGATTGAATGTCTTTGACTTTAATTTGATTCTAAAAGCTTTGATGAGAGTGTTTGACTATCATTTGACTCAATTAGCTTTGTTGAATTCATTTGATTTTCATTTGATTCAAAAAGCTTTGTTTGAATGTGTTTCACTTTCATTTGATTCTAAAAGCTTTGTTGAAAGTGTTTGACTTTCATTTGACATAATTAGGTTTGTTGAATGCAGTTGACATTCATTTGATTCAAAAAGCTTTGTTTGAATGTGTTTCACTTTCATTTGATTCTAAAAGCTTTATTGAATGTGTTTGACTTTCATTTGACTCAATTAGCTTTGTTGAATGCATTTGACTTTCATTTGAGTTACGAAGCTTTGTTTCAATGTGTTTGACTTTCATTTGATTATAAAAGCTTTGTTCAAAGTGTTTGACTTTCATTTGACTCAATGAGCTTTATTGAATGCATTTGACATTCATTTGAATCAAAAAGCTTTGTTTAAATGTGTTTGACGTTCATTTGATTCTAAAAGCTTAGATGAAAGTGTTTGACTTTCATTTGACTCAATTAGCTTTGTTGAATTCATTTTATTTTCATTTGATTCAAAAAGCTTTGTTTGAATGTGTTTGACTTTCATTTGATTCTAAAAGCTTTGTAGAAAGTGTTTGGCTTTCATTTGACTCAATTAGCATTGTGGAATGCAATTAACTTTCATTTGATTCAAAAAGCTTTGATTGAATGTATTTGACTTTCATTTGATTCTAAACGCTTTGTTGCAAGTGTTTGACTTTCATTTGACTCAATTAGCTTTGTTGAATGCATTTGATTTTGATTTGATTCAAAAAGCTTTGTTTGAATGTACTTCACTTTCATTTGATTCTAAAAGCTTTGTTGAAAGTGTTTGACTTTCATTTGACTTAATTAGCTTTGTTGAATGCAGTTGACATTCATTTGATTCAAAAAGCTTTGTTTGAATGTGTTTCACTTTCATTTAATTCTAAAAGCTTTGTTGAAAGTGTTTGGCTTTCATTTGATTCAATTACCATTGAGGAATGCAATTAACTTTCATTTGATTCAAAAAGCTTTGTTTGAATGTATTTGACTTTAATTTGATTCTAAAAGCTTTGATGAAAGTGTTTGACTTTCATTTGACTCAACTAGCTTTGTTGAATGCATTTGACTTTCATTTGAGTTACGAAGCTTTGTTTGAATGTGTTTGACTTTCATTTGATTCTAAAAGCTTTGTTGAAAGTGTTTGGCTTTCATTTGACTCAATTAGCATTGTGGAATGCAATTAACTTTCATTTGATTCAAAAAGCTTTGATTCAATGTATTTGACTTTCATTTGATTCTAAACGCTTTGTTGCAAGTGTTTGACTTTCATTTGACTCAATTAGCTTTGTTGAATGCATTTGATTTTCATTTGATTCAAAAAGCTTTGTTTGAATGTGTTTCACTTTCATTTGATTCTAAAAGCATTGTTCAAAGTGTTTGACTTTCATTTGACTTAATTAGCTTTGTTGAATGCAGTTGACATTCGTTTGATTCAAAAAGCTTTGTTTGAATGTGTTTTCACTTTCATTAGATTCTAAAAGCATTGTTGAATGTGTTTGACTTTCATTTGACTCAATTAGCTTTGTTGAATGCATTTGACATTCATTTGATTCAAAAAGCTTTGTTTGAATGTGTTTTACTTTCATTTGATTCTAAAAGCTTTGTTGAAAGTGTTTGACTTTCATTTGACTCAATTAACTTTGTCGAATGCATTTGACTTTCATTTGAGTCACGAAGCTTTGTTTGAATGTGTTTGACTTTCATTTGACTCAATTAGCTTTGTTGAATTCATTTGATTTTCATTTGATTCAAAAAGCTTTGTTTGAATGTGTTTGACTTTCATTTGATTATAAAAGCTTTGTTGAAAGTGTTTGACTTTCATTTGACTCAATTAGCTTTGTTGAATGCATTTTACATTCATTTGAATCAAAAAGCTTTGTTTAAATGTGTTTGACGTTCATTTGATTCTAAAAGCTTAGATGAAAGTGTTTGACTTTCATTTGACTCAATTAGCTTTGTTAAATTCATTTGATTTTCATTTGATTCAAAAAGCTTTGTTTGAATGTGTTTGACTTTCATTTGATTCTAAAAGCTTTGTAGAAAAAGTTTGGCTTTCATTTGACTCAATTAGCATTGTGGAATGCAATTAACTTTCATTTGATTCAAAAAGCTTTGATTGAATGTATTTGACTTTCATATGATTCTAAACGCTTTGTTGCAAGTGTTTGACTTTCATTTGACTCAATTATCTTTGTTGAATGCATTTGATTTTCATTTGATTCAAAAAGCTTTGTTTGAATGTGTTTCACTTTCATTTGATTCTAAAAGCTTTGTTGAAAGTGTTTGACTTTCATTTGACTTATTTAGCTTTGTTGAATGCACTTGACATTCTTTTGATTCAAAAAGCTTTGTTTGAAAGTGTTTCACTTTTATTTGATTCTAAAAGCTTTGTTGAAAGTGTTTGGCTTTCATTTGACTCAATTGGCATTGTGGAATGCAATTAACTTTCATTTGATTCAAAAAGCTTTGTTTGAATGTATTTGACTTTAATTTGATTCTAAAAGCTTTCATGAAAGTGTTTGACTTTCATTTGACTCAATTAGCTTTGTTGAATTCATTTGATTTTCATTTGATTCAAAAAGCTTTGTTTGAATCTGTTTCACTTTCATTTGATTCTAAAAGCTTTGTTGAAAGTATTTGACTTTCATTTGACTTAATTAGCTTTGTTGAATGCAGTTGACATTCATTTGATTCAAAAAGCTTTGTTTGAATGTGTTTCACTTTCATTTGATTCTAAAAGCTTTGTTGAATGTGTTTGACTTTCATTTGACTCAATTAGCTTTGTTGAATGCATTTGACATTCATTTGATTCAAAAAGCTTTGTTTGAATGTGTTTTAGTTTCATTTGATTCTAAAAGCTTTGTTGAAAGTGTTTGACTTTCATTTGACTCAATTAGCTTTGTTGAATGCATTTGACTTTCATTTGAGTCACGAAGCTTTGTTTCAATGTGTTTGACTTTCATTTGACTCAATTAGCTTTGTTGAATTCATTTAATTTTCATTTGATTCAAAAAGCTTTGTTTGAATGTGTTTCACTTTCATTTAATTCTAAAAGCTTTGTTGAAAGTGTATGACTTTCATTTGACTTAATTAGCTTTGTTGAATGCAGTTGACATTCATGTGATTCAAAAAGCTTTGTTTGAATGCGTTTCACTTTCATTTGATTCTAAAAGCTTTGTTGAATGTGTTTTACTTTCATTTGACTCAATTAGCTTTGTTGAATGCATTTGACATTCATTTGATTCAAAAAGCTTTGTTTGAATGTGTTTGACTTTCATTTGATTATAAAAGCTTTGTTGAAAGTGTTTGACTTTCATCTGACTCAATTAGCTTTGTTGAATGCATTTGACATTCATTCGAATGAAAAAGCTTTGTCTAAATGTGTTTGACGTTCTTTTGTTTCTAAAAGCTTAGATGAAAGTGTTTGACTTTCATTTGACTCAATTAGCTTTGTTGAATTCATTTGATTTTCATTTGATTCAAAAAGCTTTGTTTGAATGTGTTTGACTTTCATTTGATTCTAAAAGCTTTATAGAAAGTGTTTGGCTTTCATTTGACTCAATTAGCATTGTGGAATACAATTAACTTTCATTTGATTCAAAAAGATTTGATTGAATGTATTTGACTTTCATTTGATTCTAAACGCTTTGTTGCAAGTGTTTGACTTTCATTTGACTCAATTAGCTTTGTTGAATGCATTTGATTTTCATTTGATTCAAAAAGCTTAGATGAAAGTGTTTGACTTTCATTTGACTCAATTAGCTTTGTTGAATTCATTTGATTTTCATTTGATTCAAAAAGCTTTGTTTGAATGTGTTTCACTTTCATTTGATTCTAAAAGCTTTGTTGAAAGTGTTTGACTTTCATTTGACTTAATTAGCTTTGTTGAATGCAGTTGACATTCATTGGATTCAAAAAGCTTTGTTTGAATGTGTTTAACTTTCATTTGATTCTAAAAGCTTTGTTGAAAGTGTTTGGCTTTCATTTGACTCAATTGGCATTGTGGAATGCAATTAACTTTCATTTGATTCAAAAAGCTTTGTTTGAATGTATTTGACTTTAATTTGATTCTAAAAGCTTTGATGAAAGTGTTTGACTTTCATTTGACTGAATTGGCTTTGTTGAATTCATTTGATTTTCATTTGATTCAAAAAGCTTTGTTTGAATGTGTTTCACTTTCATTTAATTCTAAAAGCTTTGTTGAAAGTGTTTGACTTTCATTTGACTTAATTAGCTTTGTTGAATGCAGATGACATTCATTTGATTCAAAAAGCTTTGTTTGAATGTGTTTCACTTTCATTTGATTCTAAAAGCTTTGTTGAATGTGTTTGATTTTCATTTGACTCAATTAGCTTCGTTGAATGCATTTGACATTCATTTGATTCAAAAAGCTTTGTTTGAATGTGTTTTACTTTCATTTTATTCTAAAAGCTTTGTTGAAAGTGTTTGACTTTCATTTGACTCAATTAGCTTTGTTGAATGCATTTGACTTTCATTTGAGTCACGAAGCTTTGTTTGAATGTGTTTGACTTTCATTTGACTCAATTAGCTTTGTTGAATTCATTTGATTTTCATTTGATTCAAAAAGCTTTGTTTGAATGTGTTTGACTTTCATTTGATTATAAAAGCTTTGTTGAAAGTGTTTGACTTTCATTTGACTCAATTAGCTTTATTGAATGCATTTGACATTCATTTGAATCAAAAAGCTTTGTATAAATGTGTTTGACGTTCTTTTGTTTCTAAAAGCTTAGATGAAAGTGTTTGACTTTCATTTGACTCAATTTGCTTTGTTGAATTCATTTGATTTTCATTTGATTCAAAAAGCTTTGTTTGAATGTGTTTGACTTTCATTTGATTCTAAAAGCTTTGTAGAAAGTGTTTGGCTTTCATTTGACTCAATTAGCATTGTGGAATGCAATTAACTTTCATTTGATTCAAAAAGCTTTGATTAAATGTATTTTACTTTCATTTGATTCTAAACGCTTTGTTGCAAGTGTTTGACTTTCATTTGACTCAATTAGCTTTGTTGAATGCATTTGATTTTCATTTGATTCAAAAAGCTTTGTTTGAATGTGTTTCACTTTCATTTGATTCGAAAAGCATTGTTAAAAGTGTTTGACTTTCATTTGACTTAATTAGCTTTGTTGAATGCAGTTGACATTCATTTGATTCAAAAAGCTTTGTTTGAATGTGTTTCACTTTCATTTGATTCTAAAAGCTTTGTTGAAAGGGTTTGGCTTTCATTTGACTCAATTGGCATTGTGGAATGCAATTAACTTTCATTTGATTCAAAAAGCTTTGTTTTAATGTATTTGACTTTAATTTGATTCTAAAAGCTTTGATGAAAGTGTTTGACTTTCATTTGACTGAATTAGCTTTGTTGAATTCATTTGATTTTCATTTGATTCAAAAAGCTTTGTTTGAATGTGTTTCACTTTCATTTGATTCTAAAAGCTTTGTTAAAAGTGTTTGACTTTCATTTGACTTAATTAGCTTTGTTGAATGCAGTTGACATTCATTTGATTCAAAAAGCTTTGTTTGAATGTGTTTCAATTTCATTTGATTCTAAAAGCTTTGTTGAATGTGTTGACCTTTCATCTGACTCAATTAGCTTTGTTGAATGCATTTGACATTCATTTGATTCAAAAAGCTTTGTTTGAATGTGTTTTACTTTCATTTGATTCTAAAAGCTTTGTTGAAAGTGTTTGACTTTCATTTGACTCAATTAGCTTTGTTGAATGCATTTGACTTTCATTTGAGCCACGAAGCTTTGTTTGAATGTGTTTGAGTTTCATTTGACTCAATTAGCTTTGTTGAATTCATTTGATTTTCATTTGATTCAAAAAGCTTTGTTTGAATGTGTTTCACTTTCATTTAATTCTAAAAGCTTTGTTGAAAGTGTTTGACTTTCATTTGACTTAATTAGCTTTGTTGAATGCAGTTGACATTCATTTTATTCAAAAAGCTTTGTTTGAATGTGTTTCACTTTCATTTGATTCTAAAAGCTTTGTTGAATGTGTTTTACTTTCATTTGACTCAATTAGCTTTGTTGAATGCATTTGACATTCATTTGATTCAAAAAGCTTTGTTTGAATGTGTTTGACTTTCATTTGATCATAAAAGTTTTGTTGAAAGTGTTTGACTTTCATTTGACTCAATTAGCTTTGTTGAATGCATTTGACATTCATTCGAATGAAAAAGCTTTGTATAAATGTGTTTGACGTTCTTTTGTTTCTAAAAGCTTAGATGAAAGTGTTTGACTTTCATTTGACTCAATTAGCTTTGTTGAATTCATTTGATTTTCATTTGATTCAAAAAGCTTTGTTTGAATGTGTTTCACTTTCATTTGATTCTAAAAGCTTTGTTGAAAGTGTTTGGCTTTCATTTGACTCAATTAGCATTGTGGAATGCAATTAACTTTCATTTGATTCAAAAAGCTTTGTTTGAATGTGTTTGACTTTAATTTGATTCTAAAAGCTTTATGAAAGTGTTTGACTTTCGTTTGACTCAATTAGCTTTGTTGAATTCATTTGATTTTCATTTGATTTAAAAAGCTTTGTTTGAATGTGTTTCACTTTCATTTGATTCTAAAAGCTTTATAGAAAGTGTTTGGCTTTCATTTGACTCAATTAGCATTGTGGAATGCGATTAACTTTCATTTGATTCAAAAAGATTTGATTGAATGTATTTGACTTTCATTTGATTTTAAACGCTTTGTTGCAAGTGTTTGACTTTCATTTGACTCAATTAGCTTTGTTGAATGCATTTGATTTTCATTTGATTCAAAAAGCTTAGATGAAAGTGTTTGACTTTCATTTGACTCAATTACCTTTGTTGAATTCATTTGATTTTCATTTGATTCAAAAAGCTTTGTTTGAATGTGTTTCACTTTCATTTGATTCTAAAAGCTTTGTTGAAAGTGTTTGACTTTCATTTGTCTTAATTAGCTTTGTTGAATGCTGTTGACATTCATTGGATTCAAAAAGCTTTGTTTGAATGTGTTTAACTTTCATTTGATTCTAAAAGCTTTGTTGAAAGTGTTTGGCTTTCATTTGACTCAATTGGCATTGTGGAATGCAATTAACTTTCATTTGATTCAAAAAGCTTTGTTTGAATGTATTTGACTTTAATTTGATTCTAAAAGCTTTGATGAAAGTGTTTGACTTTCATTTGACTGAATTGGCTTTGTTGAATTCATTTGATTTTCATTTGATTCAAAAAGCTTTGTTTGAATGTGTTTCACTTTCATTTGATTCGAAAAGCTTTGTTAAAAGTGTTTGACTTTCATTTGACATAATTAGCTTTGTTGAATGCAGATGACATTCATTTGATTCAAAAAGCTTTGTTTGAATGTGTTTCACTTTCATTTGATTCTAAAAGCTTTGTTGAATGTGTTTGACTTTCATTTGACTGAATTAGCTTTGTTGAATGCATTTGACATTCATTTGATTCAAAAACCTTTGTTTGAATGTGTTTTAGTTTCATTTGATTCTAAAAGCTTTGTTGAAAGTGTTTGACTTTCATTTGACTCAATTAGCTTTGTTGAATGCATTTGACTTTTATTTGAGTCACGAAGCTTTGTTTGAATGTGTTTGACTTTCATTTGACTCAATTAGCTTTGTTGAATTCATTTGATTTTCATTTGATTCAAAAAGCTTTGTTTGAATGTGTTTGACTTTCATTTGATTATAAAAGCTTTGTTGAAAGTGTTTGACTTTCATTTGACTCAATTAGCTTTGTTGAATGCATTTGACATTCATTTGAATCAAAAACCTTTGTATAAATGTGTTTGACGTTCTTTTGTTTCTAAAAGCTTAGATGAAAGTGTTTGACTTTCATTTGACTCAATTTGCTTTGTTGAATTCATTTGATTTTCATTTGATTCAAAAAGCTTTGTTTGAATGTGTTTGACTTTCATTTGATTCTAAAAGCTTTGTAGAAAGTGTTTGGCTTTCATTTGACTCAATTAGCATTGTGGAATGCAATTAACTTTCATTTGATTCAAAAAGCTTTGATTAAATGTATTTTACTTTCATTTGATTCTAAACGCTTTGTTGCAAGTGTTTGAATTTCATTTGACTCAATTAGCTTTGTTGAATGTATTTGATTTTCATTTGATTCAAAAAGCTTTGTTTGAATGTGTTTCACTTTCATTTGATTCGAAAAGCATTGTTAAAAGTGTTTGACTTTCATTTGACTTAATTAGCTTTGTTGAATGCAGTTGACATTCATTTGATTCAAAAAGCTTTGTTTGAATGTGTTTCACTTTCATTTGATTCTAAAAGCTTTGTGGAAAGGGTTTGGCTTTCATTTGACTCAATTGGCATTGTGGAATGCAATTAACTTTCATTTGATTCAAAAAGCTTTGTTTTAATGTATTTGACTTTAATTTGTTTTTAAAAGCTTTGATGAAAGTGTTTGACTTTCATTTGACTGAATTAGCTTTGTTGAATTCATTTGATTTTCATTTGATTCAAAAAGCTTTGTTTGAATGTGTTTCACTTTCATTTGATTCTAAAAGCTTTGTTAAAAGTGTTTGACTTTCATTTGACTTAATTAGCTTTGTTGAATGCAGTTGACATTCATTTGATTCAAAAAGCTTTGTTTGAATGTGTTTCACTTTCATTTGATTCTAAAAGCTTTGTTGAATGTGTTGACCTTTCATTTGACTCAATTAGCTTTGTTGAATGCATTTGACATTCATTTGATTCAAAAAGCTTTGTTTGAATGTGTTTTACTTTCATTTGATTCTAAAAGCTTTGTTGAAAGTGTTTGACTTTCATTTGACTCAATTAGCTTTGTTGAATGCATTTGACTTTCATTTGAGTCACGAAGCTTTGTTTGAATGTGTTTGAGTTTCATTTGACTCAATTAGCTTTGTTGAATTCATTTGATTTTCATTTGATTCAAAAAGCTTTGTTTGAATGTGTTTCACTTTCATTTAATTCTAAAAGCTTTGTTGAAAGTGTTTGACTTTCATTTGACTTAATTAGCTTTGTTGAATGCAGATGACATTCATTTGATTCAAAAAGCTTTGTTTGAATGTGTTTCACTTTCATTTGATTCTAAAAGCTTTGTTGAATGTGTTTGATTTTCATTTGACTCAATTAGCTTCGTTGAATGCATTTGACATTCATTTGATTTAAAAAGCTTTGTTTGAATGTGTTTTACTTTCATTTGATTCTAAAAGCTTTGTTGAAAGTGTTTGACTTTCATTTGACTCAATTAGCTTTGTTGAATGCATTTGACTTTCATTTGAGTCACGAAGCTTTGTTTGAATGTGTTTGACTTTCATTTGACTCAATTAGCTTTGTTGAATTCATTTGATTTTCATTTGATTCAAAAAGCTTTGTTTGAATGTGTTTGACTTTCATTTGATTATAAAAGCTTTGTTGAAAGTGTTTGACTTTCATTTGACTCAATTAGCTTTGTTGAATGCATTTGACATTCATTTGAATCAAAAAGCTTTGTATAAATGTGTTTAACGTTCTTTTGTTTCTAAAAGCTTAGATGAAAGTGTTTGACTTTCATTTGACTCAATTTGCTTTGTTGAATTCATTTGATTTTCATTTGATTCAAAAAGCTTTGTTTGAATGTGTTTGACTTTTATTTGATTCTAAAAGCTTTGTAGACAGTGTTTGGCTTTCATTTGACTCAATTAGCATTGTGGAATGCAATTAACTTTCATTTGATTCAAAAAGCTTTGATTGAATGTATTTGACTTTCATTTGATTCTAAATGCTTTGTTGCAAGTGTTTGACTTTCATTTGACTCAATTAGCTTTGTTGAATGCATTTGATTTTCATTTGATTCAAAAAGCTTTGTTTGAATGTGTTTCACTTTCATTTGATTCAAAAAGCAATGTTAAAAGTGTTTGACTTTCATTTGACTTAATTAGCTTTGTTGAATGCATTTGACATTCATTTGATTCAAAAAGCTTTGTTTGAATGTGTTTCACTTTCATTTGATTCTAAAAGCTTTGTTGAATGTGTTTGACTTTCATTTGACTCAATTAGCTTTGTTGAATGCATTTGACATTCATTTGATTCAAAAAGCTTTTTTAAATGTGTTTTACTTTCATTTGATTCTAAAAGCTTTGTTGAAAGTGTTTGACTTTCATTTGACTCAATTAGCTTTGTTGAATGCATTTGATTTTCATTTGATTCAAAAAGCTTTGTTTGAATGTGTTTAACTTTCATTTAATTCTAAAAGATTTGTTGAAAGTGTTTGACTTTCATTTGACTTAATTAGCTTTGTTGAATGCATTTGACATTCATTTGATTCAAAAAGCTTTGTTTGAATGTGTTTTACTTTCATTAGATTCTAAAAGCTTTGTTGAAAGTGTTTGACTTTCATTTGACTCAATTAGCTTTGTTGAATGCATTTGACTTTCATTTGAGTCACGAAGCTTTGTTTAAATGTGTTAAACTTTCATTTGACTCAATTAGCTTTGTTGAATTCATTTGATTTTCATTTGATTCAAAAATCTTTGTTTGAATGTGTTTGACTTTCATTTGATTATAAAAGCTTTGTTGAAAGTTTTTGACTTTCATTTGACTCAATTAGCTTTGTTGAATGCATTTGACATTCATTTGAATCAAAAAGCTTTGTATAAATGTGTTTGACGTTCATTTGATTCTAAAAGCTTAGATGAAAGTGTTTGACTTTCATTTGACTCAATTAGCTTTGTTGAATTCATTTGATTTTTATTTGATTCAAAAAGCTTTGTTTGATTGTGTTTGACTTTCATTTGATTCTAAAAGCTTTGTAGAAAGTGTTTGGCTTTCATTTGACTCAATTAGCATTGTGGAATGCAATTAACTTTCATTTGATTCAAAAAGCTTTGATTAAATGTATTTTACTTTCATTTGATTCTAAACGCTTTGTTGCAAGTGTTTGACTTTCATTTGACTCAATTAGCTTTGTTGAATGCATTTGATTTTCATTTGATTCAAAAAGCTTTGTTTGAATGTTTTTCACTTTCATTTGATTCTAAAAGCTTTGTTGAAAGTGTTTGACTTTCATTTGACTTAATTAGCTTTGTTGAATGCAGTTGACATTCATTTGATTCAAAAAGCTTTGTTTAAATGTGTTTCACTTTCATTTGATTCTAAAAGCTTTGTTGAAAGGGTTTGGCTTTCATTTGACTCAATTGGCATTGTGGAATGCAATTAACTTTCATTTGATTCAAAAAGCTTTGTTTTAATGTATTTGACTTTAATTTGATTCTAAAAGCTTTGATGAAAGTGTTTGACTTTCATTTGACTGAATTAGCTTTGTTGAATTCATTTGATTTTCATTTGATTCAAAAAGCTTTGTTTGAATGTGTTTCACTTTCATTTGATTCTAAAAGCTTTGTTAAAAGTGTTTGACTTTCATTTGACTTAATTAGCTTTGTTGAATGCAGTTGACATTCATTTGATTCAAAAAGCTTTGTTTGAATGTGTTTCAATTTCATTTGATTCTAAAAGCTTTGTTGAATGTGTTGACCTTTCATTTGACTCAATTAGCTTTGTTGAATGCATTTGACATTCATTTGATTCAAAAAGCTTTGTTTGAATGTGTTTTACTTTCATTTGATTCTAAAAGCTTTGTTGAAAGTGTTTGACTTTCATTTGACTCAATTAGCTTTGTTGAATGCATTTGACTTTCATTTGAGTCACGAAGCTTTGTTTGAATGTGTTTGAGTTTCATTTGACTCAATTAGCTTTGTTGAATTCATTTGATTTTCATTTGATTTAAAAAGCTTTGTTTGAATGTGTTTGACTTTCATTTGATTATAAAAGCTTTGTTGAAAGTGTTTGACTTTCATTTGACTCAATTAGCTTTGTTGAATGCATTTGACATTCATTTGAATCAAAAAGCTTTGTTTAAATGTGTTTGACGTTCATTTGATTCTAAAAGCTTAGATGTAAGTTTTTGACTTTCATTTGACTCAATTAACTTTGTTGAATTCATTTGATTTTCATTTGATTCAAAAAGCTTTGTTTGAATGTGTTTGACTTTCATTTGATTCTAAAAGCTTTGTTGAAAGTGTTTGGCTTTCATTTGACTCAATTAGCAATGTGGAATGCAATTAACTTTCATTTGATTCAAAAAGCTTTGATTGAATGATTTCACTTTTATTTGATTCTAAACGCTTTGTCGCAAGTGTTTGACTTTCATTTGACTCAATCAGCTTTGTTGAATGCATTTGATTTTCATTTGACTCAAAAAGCTTTTTTTGAATGTGTTTCACTTTCATTTGATTCTAAAAGCTTTGTTGAAAGTGTTTGACTTTCATTTGACTTAATTAGATTTATTGAATGCTGTTGACATTCATTTGATTCAAAAAGCTTTGTTTGAATGTGTTTCACTTTCATTTGATTCTAAAAGCTTTGTTGAAAGTGTTTGGCTTTCATTTGACTCAATTAGCATTGTGGAATGCAATTAACTTTCATTTGATTCAAAAAGCTTTGTTTGAATGTGTTTGACTTTAATTTGATTCTAAAAGCTTTATGAAAGTGTTTGACTTTCGTTTGACTCAATTAGCTTTGTTGAATTCATTTGATTTTCATTTGATTCAAAAAGCTTTGTTTGAATGTGTTTCACTTTCATTTGATTCTAAAAGCTTTGTTGAAAGTGTTTGACTTTCATTTGACTCAATTAGCTTTGTTGAATGCATTTGACTTTCATTTGAGTCACGAATCTTTGTTTGATTATGTTTGTCTTTCATTTGACTCAATTAGCTTTGTTGAATTCATTTGATTTTCATTTGATTCAAAAAGCTTTGTTTGAATGTGTTTGACTTTCATTTGATTATAAAAGCTTTGTTGAAACTGTTTGACTTTCATTTGACTCAATTAGCTTTGTTGAATGCATTTGACATTCATTTGAATCAAAAAGCTTTGTTTAAATGTGTTTGACGTTCATTTGATTCTAAAAGCTTAGATGAAAGTGTTTGACTTTCATTTGACTCAATTAGCTTTGTTGAATTCATTTGATTTTCATTTGATTCAAAAAGCTTTGTTTGAATGTGTTTGACTTTCATTTGATTATAAAAGCTTTGTTGAAAGTGTTTGACTTTCATTTGACTCAATTAGCTTTGTTGAATGCATTTGACATTCATTTGAATCAAAAAGCTTTGTTTGAATGTGTTTGACTTTCATTTGATTTTAAAAGCTTTGTAGAAAGTGTTTGGCTTTCATTTGACTCAATTAGCATTGTGGAATGCAATTAACTTTCATTTGATTCAAAAAGCTTTGATTGAATGTCTTTGACTTTAATTTGATTCTAAAAGCTTTGATGAAAGTGTTTGACTTTCATTTGACTCAATTAGCTTTGTTGAATTCATTTGATTTTCATTTGATTCAAAAAGCTTTGTTTGAATGAGTTTCACTTTCATTTGATTCTAAAAGCTTTGTGGAAAGTGTGTGACTTTCATTTGACTTAATTAGCTTTGTTTAATGCAGTTGACATTCATTTGATTCAAAAAGCTTTGTTTGAATGTGTTTCACTTTCATTTGACTCAATTAGCTTTGTTGAATGCATTTGACTTTCATTTGATTCAAAAAGCTTTGTTAGAATGTGTTCTACTTTCATTTGATTTTAAAAGCTTTGTTGAAAGTGTTTGACTTTCATTTGACTCAATTAGCTTTGTTGAATGCTTTTGACTTTCATTTGAGTCACGAAGCTTTGTTTGAATGTGTTTGACTTTCATTTGACTCAATTAGCTTTGTTGAATGCATTTGACTTTCATTTGATTCGAAAAGCTTTGTTTGATTGTGTTTGACTTTCATTTGATTATAAAAGCTTTGTTGAAAGTGTTTGACTTTCATTTGACTCAATTAGCTTTGTTGAATGCATTTGACATTCATTTGAATCAAAAAGCTTTGTTTAAATGTGTTTGACGTTCATTTGATTCTAAAAGCTTAGATGAAAGTGTTTGACTTTCATTTGACTCAATTAGCTTTGTTGAATTCATTTGATTTTCATTTGATTCAAAAAGCTTTGTTTGAATGTGTTTGACTTTCTTTTCATTCTAAAAGCTTTGTAGAAAGTGTTTGGCTTTCATTTGACTCAATTAGCATTGTGGAATGCAATTAACTTTCATATGATTCAAAAAGCTTTGATTGAATGTATTTGACTTTCATTTGATTCTAAACGCTTTGTTCTAAGTGTTTGACTTTCATTTGACTCAATTAGCTTTGTTGAATGCATTTGATTTTCATTTGATTCAAAAAGCTTTGTTTGAATGTGTTTCACTTTCATTTGATTCTGAAAGCTTTGTTGAAAGTGTTTGGCTTTGATTTGACTCAATTCGCATTGTGGAATGCAATTAACTTTCATTTGATTCAAAAAGCTTTGTTTGAATGTATTTGACTTTAATTTGATTCTAAAAGCTTTGATGAAAGTGTTAGACTTTCATTTGACTCAATTAGCTTTGTTGAATTCATTTGATTTTCATTTGATTCAAAAAGCTTTGTTTGAATGTGTTTCACTTTCATTTGATTCTAAAAGCTTTGTTGAAAGTGTTTGACTTTCATTTGACTTAATTAGCTTTGTTGAATGCAGTTGACATTCATTTGATTCAAAAAGCTTTGTTTGAATGTGTTTCACTTTCATTTGATTCTAAAAGCTTTGTTGAATGTGTTTGACTTTCATTTGACTCAATTAGCTTTTTTGAATGCATTTGACATTCAATTGATTCAAAAAGCTTTGTTTGAATGTGTTTTACTTTCATTTGATTCTAAAAGCTTTGTTGAAAGTGTTTGACTTTCATTTGACTCAATTAGCTTTGTTGAATGCATTTGACTTTCATTTGAGTCACGAAGCTTCGTTTGAATGTGTTTCACTTTCATTTGATTCTAAAAGCTTTGTTGAAAGTGTTTGGCTTTCATTTGACTCAATTAGCATTGTGGAATGCAATTAACTTTCATTTGATTCAAAAAGCTTTGTTTGAATGTATTTGACTTTAATTTGATTCTAAAAGCTTTGATGAAAGTGTTTGACTTTCATTTGACTCAATTAGCTTTGTTGAATGCATTTGACATTCATTTGAATTAAAAAGCTTTGTTTAAATGTGTTTGACGTTCATTTGATTCTAAAAGCTTAGATGTAAGTGTTTGACTTTCATTTGACTCAATTAACTTTGTTGAATTCATTTGATTTTCATTTGATTCAAAAAGCTTTGTTTAAATGTGTTTGACTTTCATTTGATTCTAAAAGCTTTGTTGAAAGTGTTTGGCTTTCATTTGACTCAATTAGCATTGTGGAATGCAATTAACTTTCATTTGATTCAAAAATCTTTGATTGAATGTATTTGACTTTCATTTGATTCTTAACGCTTTGTTGCAAGTGTTTGACTTTCATTTGACTCATTCAGCTTTGTTGAATGCATTTGATTTTCATTTGATTCAAAAAGTTTTGTTTGAATGTGTTTCACTTTCATTTGATTCTAAAAGCTTTGTTGAAAGTGTTTGACTTTCATTTGACTTAATTAGCTTTGTTGAATGCAGTTGACATTCATTTGATTCAAAAAGCTTTGTTTGAATGTGTTTCACTTTCATTTGATTCTAAAAGCTTTGTTGAAAGTGTTTGGCTTTCATTTGACTCAATTAGCATTGTGGAATGCAATTAACTTTCATTTGATTCAAAAAGCTTTGCTTGAATGTATTTGACTTTAATTTGATTCTTAAAGCTTTGATGAAAGTGTTTGACATTCATTTGACTCAATTAGCTTTGTTGAATGCAGTTGACATTGATTTGATTCAAAAAGCTTTGTTTGAATGTGTTTCACTTTCATTTGATTCTAAAAGCTTTGTTGAAAGTGTTTGACTTTCATTTGACTTAATTAGCTTTGTTAAATGCAGTTGACATTCATTTGATTCAAAAAGCTTTGTTTGAATGTGTTTCACTTTCATTTGATTCTAAAAGCTTTGTTGAAAGTGTTTGGCTTTCATTTGACTCAATTAGCTTTGTTCAATTCATTTGATTTGCATTTGATTCAAAAAGCTTTGTTTGAATGTGTTTCACTTTCATTTGATTCTAAAAGCTTTGTTGAAAGTGTTTGACTTTCATTTGACTTAATTAGCTTTGTTGAATGCAGTTGACATTCATTTGATTCTAAAAGCTTTGTTGAAAGTGTTTGACTTTCATTTGACTTAATTAGCTTTGTTGAATGCAGTTGACATTCATTTGATTCTAAAAGCTTTGTTAAATGTGTTTGACTTTCATTTGACTCAATTAGCTTTGTTGAATGCATTTGACATTCATTTGATTCGAAAAGCTTTGTTTGAATGTATTTTACTTTCATTTGATTCTAAAAGCTTTGTTGAAAGTGTTTGACATTCATTTGATTCAATTAGCTTTGTTGAATGCAGTTGACATTCATTTGATTCAAAAAGCTTTGTTTGAATGTGTTTCACTTTCATTTGATTCTAAAAGCTTTGTTGAAAGTGTTTGACTTTCATTTGACTTAATTAGCTTTGTTGAATGCAGTTGACATTCATTTGATTCAAAAAGCTTTGTTTGAATGTGTTTCACTTTCATTTGATTCTAAAAGCTTTGTTGAAAGTGTTTGGCTTTCATTTGACTCAATTAGCATTGTGGAATGCAATTAACTTTCATTTGATTCAAAAAGCTTTGCTTGAATGTATTTGACTTTAATTTGATTCTAAAAGCTTTGATGAAAGTGTTTGACTTTCATTTGACTCAATTAGCTTTGTTCAATTCATTTGATTTTCATGTGATTTCAAAAGCTTTGTTTGAATGTGTTTCACTTTCATTTGATTCTAAAAGCTTTGTTGAATGTGTTTGGCTTTCATTTGACTCAATTAGCATTGTGGAATGCAATTAACTTTCATTTGATTCAAAAAGCTTTGCTTGAATGTATTTGACTTTAATTTGATTCTAAAAGCTTTGATGAAAGTGTTTGACTTTCATTTGACTCAATTAGCTTTGTTGAATTCATTTGATTTTCATTTGATTCAAAAAGCTTTGTTTGAATGTGTTTGACTTTCATTTGATTCTAAAAGCTTTGTAGAAAGTGTTTGGCTTTTATTTGACTCAATTAGCATTGTGGAATGCAATTAACTTTCATATGATTCAAAAAGCTTTGATTGAATGTATTTGACTTTCATTTGATTCTAAACGCTTTGTTCTAAGTGTTTGACTTTCATTTGACTTAATTAGCTTTGTTGAATGCAGTTGACATTCATTTGATTCAAAAAGCTTTGTTTGAATGTGTTTCACTTTCATTTGATTCTAAAAGCTTTGTTGAAAGTGTTTGGCTTTCATTTGACTCAATTAGCTTTGTTCAATTCATTTGATTTGCATTTGATTCAAAAAGCTTTGTTTGAATGTGTTTCACTTTCATTTGATTCTAAAAGCTTTGTTGAAAGTGTTTGACTTTCATTTGACTTAATTAGCTTTGTTGAATGCAGTTGACATTCATTTCATTCAAAAAGCTTTGTTTGAATGTGTTTCACTTTCATTTGATTCTAAAAGCTTTGTTAAATGTGTTTGACTTTCATTTGACTCAATTAGCTTTGTTGAATGCATTTGACATTCATTTGATTCGAAAAGCTTTGTTTGAATGTATTTTACTTTCATTTGATTCTAAAAGCTTTGTTGAAAGTGTTTGACATTCATTTGATTCAATTAGCTTTGTTGAATGCAGTTGACATTCATTTGATTCAAAAAGCTTTGTTTGAATGTGTTTCACTTTCATTTGATTCTAAAAGCTTTGTTGAAAGTGTTTGACTTTCATTTGACTTAATTAGCTTTGTTGATTGCAGTTGACATTCATTTGATTCAAAAAGCTTTGTTTGAATGTGTTTCACTTTCATTTGATTCTAAAAGCTTTGTTGAAAGTGTTTGGCTTTCATTTGACTCAATTAGCATTGTGGAATGCAATTAACTTTCATTTGATTCAAAAAGCTTTGCTTGAATGTATTTGACTTTAATTTGATTCTAAAAGCTTTGATGAAAGTGTTTGACTTTCATTTGACTCAATTAGCTTTGTTGAATTCATTTGATTTTCATTTGATTCAAAAAGCTTTGTTTGAATGTGTTTGACTTTCATTTGATTCTAAAAGCTTTGTAGAAAGTGTTTGGCTTTTATTTGACTCAATTAGCATTGTGGAATGCAATTAACTTTCATATGATTCAAAAAGCTTTGATTGAATGTATTTGACTTTCATTTGATTCTAAACGCTTTGTTCTAAGTGTTTGACTTTCATTTGACTTAATTAGCTTTGTTGAATGCAGTTGACATTCATTTGATTCAAAAAGCTTTGTTTGAATGTGTTTCACTTTCATTTGATTCTAAAAGCTTTGTTGAATGTGTTTGACTTTCATTTGACTCAATTAGCTTTGTTGAATGCATTTTACATTCATTTGATTCAAAAAGCTTTGTTTGAATGTATTTTACTTTCATTTGATTCTAAAAGCTTTGTTGAAAGTGTTTGACTTTCATTTGACTCAATTAGCTTTGTTGAGTGCATTTGACTTTCATTTGAGTCACGAAGCTTTGTTTAAATGTGTTTGACTTTCATTTGACTCAATTAGCTTTGTTGAATTCATTTGATTTTCATTTGATTCAAAAAGCTTTGTTTGAATGTATTTGACTTTCATTTGATTATAAAAGCTTTGTTGAAAGTGTTTGACTTTCATTTGACTCAATTAGCTTTGTTGAATGCATTTAACTTTCATTTGATTCAAAAAGCTTTGCTTGAATGTATTTGACTTTAATTTGATT
Organism: Chenopodium formosanum; assembly: GCA_024500155.1. Taxonomy (NCBI): domain Eukaryota; kingdom Viridiplantae; phylum Streptophyta; class Magnoliopsida; order Caryophyllales; family Amaranthaceae; genus Chenopodium; species Chenopodium formosanum. The sequence continues at coordinate 24,473,791 of CM044861.1, forward strand.
CTAAAAGCTTTGATGAAAGTGTTTGACTTTCATTTGACTCAATTAGCTTTGTTCAATTCATTTGATTTTCATGTGATTTCAAAAGCTTTGTTTGAATGTGTTTCACTTTCATTTGATTCTAAAAGCTTTGTTGAAAGTGTTTGGCTTTCATTTGACTCAATTAGCATTGTGGAATGCAATTAACTTTCATTTGATTCAAAAAGCTTTGATTGAATGTATTTGACTTTCATTTGATTCTAAACGCTTTGTTGCAAGTGTTTGACTTTCATTTGACTCAATTAGCTTTGTTGAATTCATTTGATTTTCATTTGATTCAAAAAGCTTTGTTTGAATGTGTTTGACTTTCATTTGATTCTAAAAGCTTTGTAGAAAGTGTTTGGCTTTTATTTGACTCAATTAGCATTGTGGAATGCAATTAACTTTCATATGATTCAAAAAGCTTTGATTGAATGTATTTGACTTTCATTTGATTCTAAACGCTTTGTTCTAAGTGTTTGACTTTCATTTGACTTAATTAGCTTTGTTGAATGCAGTTGACATTCATTTGATTCAAAAAGCTTTGTTTGAATGTGTTTCACTTTCATTTGATTCTAAAAGCTTTGTTGAATGTGTTTGACTTTCCTTTGACTCAATTAGCTTTGTTGAATGCATTTTACATTCATTTGATTCAAAAAGCTTTGTTTGAATGTATTTTACTTTCATTTGATTCTAAAAGCTTTGTTGAAAGTGTTTGACTTTCATTTGACTCAATTAGCTTTGTTGAGTGCATTTGACTTTCATTTGAGTCACGAAGCTTTGTTTAAATGTGTTTGACTTTCATTTGACTCAATTAGCTTTGTTGAATTCATTTGATTTTCATTTGATTCAAAAAGCTTTGTTTGAATGTATTTGACTTTCATTTGATTATAAAAGCTTTGTTGAAAGTGTTTGACTTTCATTTGACTCAATTAGCTTTGTTGAATGCATTTGACATTCATTTGAATCAAAAAGCATTGTTTAAATGTGTTTGACGTTCATTTGATTCTAAAAGCTTAGATGAAAGTGTTTGACTTTCATTTGACTCAATTAGCTTTGTTGAATTCATTTGATTTTTATTTGATTCAAAAAGCTTTGTTTGAATGTGTTTGACTTTCATTTGATTCTAAACGCTTTGTTGTAAGTGTTTGTCTCTCATTTGACTCAATTAGCATTGTGGAATGCAATTAACTTTCATTTGATTCAAAAAGCTTTGATTGAATGTATTTGACTTTCATTTGATTCTAAACGCTTTGTTGCAAGTGTTTGACTTTCATTTGACTCAATCAGCTTTGTTGAATGCATTTGATTTTCATTTGATTCTAATAGCTTTGTTTGAATGTGTTTCACTTTCAATTGATTCTAAAAGCGTTGTTGAAAGTGTTTGACTTTCATTTGACTTAATTAGCTTTGTTGAATGCAGTTGACATTCATTTGATTCAAAAAGCTTTGTTTGAATGTGTTTCACTTTCATTTGATTCTAAAAGCTTTGTTGAAAGTGTATGGCTTTCATTTGACTCAATTAGCATTGTGGAATGCAATTAACTTTCATTTGATTCAAAAAGCTTTGCTTGAATGTATTTGACTTTAATTTGATTCTAAAAGCTTTGATGAAAGTGTTTGACTTTCATTTGACTCAATTAGCTTTGTTGAGTTCATTTGATTTTCATTTGATTCAAAAAGCTTTGTTTGAATGTGTTTCACTTTCATTTGATTCTAAAAGCTTTGTTGAAAGTGTTTGACTTTCATTTGACTTAATTACCTTTGTTGAATGCAGTTGACTTTCATTTGATTCAAAAAGCTTTGTTTGAATGTGTTTCACTTTCATTTGATTCTAAAAGCTTTGTTGAATGTGTTTGACTTTCATTTGACTCTATTAGCTTTGTTGAATGCATTTGACATTCATTTGATTCAAAAAGCTTTGATTGATGTATTTTACTTTCATTTGATTCTAAAAGCTTTGTTGAAAGTGTTTGACTTTCATTTGACTCAATTAGCTTTGTTGAATGCATTTGACTTTCATTTGAGTCACGAAGCTTTGTTTGAATGTGTTTGACTTTCATTTGACTCAATTAGCTTTGTTGAATTCATTTGATTTTCATTTGATTCAAAAAGCTTTGTTTGAAAGTGTTTCACTTTCATTTGATTCTAAAAGCTTTGTTGGAAGTGTTTGACTTTCATTTGACTCAATTAGCTTTGTTGAATGCATTTGACTTTCATTTGAGTCACGAAGCTTTGTTTGAATGTGTTTGACTTTCATTTGACTCAATTAGCTTTGTTGAATTCATTTGATTTTTATTTGATTCAAAAAGCTTTGTTTGAATGTGTTTGACTTTCATTTGATTATAAAAGCTTTGTTGAAAGTGTTTGACTTTCATTTGACTCAATTAGCTTGGTTGAATGCATTTGACATTCATTTGAATCAAAAAGCTTTGTTTAAATGTGTATGACGTTCATTTTATTCTAAAAGCTTAGATGAAAGTGTTTGACTTTCATTTGACTCAATTAGCTTTGTTGAATTCATTTGATTTTCATTTGATTCAAAAAGCTTTTTTTGAATGTGTTTGACTTTCATTTGATTCTAAAAGCTTTGTTGAAAGTGTTTGGCTTTCATTTGACTCAATTAGCATTATGGAATGCAATTAACTTTCATTTGATTCAAAAAGCTTTGATTGAATGTATTTGACTTTCATTTGATTCTAAACGCTTTGTTGGAAGTGTTTGACTTTCATTTGACTCAATTAGCTATGTTGATTGCATTTGATTTTCATTTTATTCAAAAAGCTTTGTTTGAATGTGTTTCACTTTCATTTGATTCTAAAAGCTTTGTTGAAAGTGTTTGACTTTCATTTGACTTAATTAGCTTTGTTGAATGCAGTTGACATTCATTTGATTCAAAATGCTTTGTTTCAATGTTTTTCACTTTCATTTGATTCTAAAAGCTTTGTTGAAAGTGTTTGTCTTTCATTTGACTCAATTAGCATTGTGGAATGCAATTAACTTTCATTTGATTCAAAAAGCTTTGCTTGAATGTATTTGACTTTAATTTGATTCTAAAAGCTTTGATGAAAGTGTTTGACTTTCATTTGACTCAAAAGCTTTGATGAAAGTGTTTGACTTTCATTTGACTTAATTAGCTTTGTTGAATTCATTTGATTTTCATTTGATTCAAAAAGCTTTGTTTGAATGTGTTTGACTTTTATTTGATTATAAAAGCTTTGTTGAAAGTGTTTGACTTTCATTTGACTCAATGAGCTTTGTTGAATGCATTTGACATTCATTTGAATCAAAAAGCTTTGTTTAAATGTGTTTGACGTTCATTTGATTCTAAAAGAAGATGAAAGTGTTTGACTTTCATTTGACTCAATTAGCTTTGTTGAATTCATTTGATTTTTATTTGATTCAAAAAGCTTTGTTTGAATGTGTTTGACTTTCATTTGATTCTAAAAGCTTTGTTGTAAGTGTTTGGCTCTCATTTGACTCAATTAGCATTGTGGAATGCAATTAACTTTCATTTGATTCAAAAAGCTTTGATTGAATGTATTTGACTTTCATTTGATTCTAAACGCTTTGTTGCAAGTATTTAACTTTCATTTGACTCAATCAGCTTTGTTGAATGCATTTGATTTTCATTTGATTCAAATAGTTTTATTTGAATGTGTTTCACTTTCATTTGATTCTAAAAGCGTTGTTGAAAGTGTTTGACTTTCATTTGACTTAATTAGCTTTGTTGAATGCAGTTGACATTCATTTGATTCAAAAAGCTTTGTTTGAATGTGTTTCACATTCATTTGATTCTAAAAGCTTTGTTGAAAGTGTTTGGCTTTCATTTGACTCAATTAGCATTGTGGAATGCAATTAACTTTCATTTGATTCAAAAAGCTTTGCTTGAATGTATTTGACTTTAATTTGATTCTAAAAGCTTTGATGAAAGTGTTTGACTTTCATTTGACTCAATTAGCTTTGTTGAATTCATTTGATTTTCATTTGATTCAAAAAGCTTTGTTTGAATGCGTTTGACTTTCATTTGACTCAATTAGCTTTGTTGAATTCATTTGATTTTCATTTGATTCAAAAAGCTTTGTTTGAATGTGTTTGACTTTCATTTGATTATAAAAGCTTTGTTGAAAGTGTTTGACTTTCATTTGACTCAATTAGCATTATTGAATGCATTTGACATTCATTTGAATCAAAAATCTCTGTTTAAATGTGTTTGACGTTGATTTGATTCTAAAAGCTTAGATGAAAATGTTTGACTTTCATTTGACTCAATTAGCTTTGTTGAATTCATTTGATTTTCATTTGATTCAAAAAGCTTTGTTAGAATGTGTTTGACTTTCATTTGATTCTAAAAGCTTTGTTGTAAGTGTTTGGCTTTCATTTGACTCAATTAGCATTGTGGAATATAATTAACTTTCATTTGATTCAAAAAGCTTTGATTGAATGTATTTGACTTTCATTTGATTCTAAACGCTTTGTTGCAAGTGTTTGACTTTCATTTGACTAAATTAGCTTTGTTGAATGCATTTGATTTTCATTTGATTCAAAAAGCTTTGTTTGAATGTGTTTCACTTTCATTTGATTCTAAAAGCTTTGTTGAAAGTGTTTGACTTTCATTTGACTTAATTAGCTTTGTTGAATGCAGTTGACATTCATTTGATTCAAAAAGCTTTGTTTGAATGTGTTTCACTTTCATTTGATTCTAAAAGCTTTGTTGAAAGTGTTTGGCTTTCATTTGACTCAATTAGCATTGTGGAATGCAATAAACTTTCCTTTGATTCAAAAAGCTTTGATTGAATGTATTTGACTTTAATTTGATTCTAAAAGCTTTGATGAAAGTGTTTGACTTTCATTTGACTCAATTAGCTTTGTTGAATTCATTTGATTTTCATTTGATTCCAAAAGCTTTGTTTGAATGTGTTTCACTTTCATTTGATTCTAAAAGCATTGTTGAAAGTGTTTGACTTTCATTTGACTTAATTACCTTTGTTGAATGCAGTTGACATTCATTTGATTCAAAAAGCTTTGTTTGAATGTGTTTCACTTTCATTTGATTCTAAAAGCTTTGTTGAATGTGTTTGACTTTCACTTGACTCTAATAGCTTTGTTGAATGCATTTGACATTCATTTGATTCAAAAAGCTTTATTTGAATGTATTTTACTTTCATTTGATTCTAAAAGCTTTGTTGAAAGTGTTTGACTTTCATTTGACTCAATTAGCTTTGTTGAATGCATTTGACTTCCATTTGAGTCACGAAGCTTTGTTTGATTGTGTTTGACTTTCATTTGACTCAATTAGCCTTGTTGAATTCATTTGATTTTCATTTGATTCAAAAAGCTTTGTTTGAATGTGTTTGACTTTCATTTGATTATAAAAGCTTTGTTAAAAGTGTTTGACTTTCATTTGACTCAATTAGCTTTGTTGAATGCATTTGACATTCATTTGAATCAAAAAGCTTTGTTTAAATGTGTTTGACGTTCATTTGATTCTAAAAGCTTAGATGAAAGTGTTTGACTTTCATTTGACTCAATTAGCTTTGTTGAATTCATTTATTTTCATTTGATTCAAAAAGCTTTGTTTGAATGTGTTTGACTTTCATTTGATTCTAAAAGCTTTGTTGTAAGTGTTTGGCTTTCATTTGACTCAATTAGCATTGTGGAATGCAATTAACTTTCGTTTGATTCAAAAAGCTTTGATTGAATGTATTTGACTTTCATTTGATTCTAAACACTTTGTTGCAAGTGTTTGACTTTCATTTGACTCAATCAGCTTTGTTGAATGCATTTGATTGTCATTTGATTCAAATAGCTTTGTTTGAATGTGTTTCACTTTCATTTGATTCTAAATGCTTTGTTGAAAGTGTTTAACTTTCATTTGACTTAATTAGCTTTGTTGAATGCAGTTGACATTCATTTGATTCAAAAAGCTTTGTTTGAATGTGTTTCACTTTCATTTGATTCTAAAAGCTTTGTTGAAAGTGTTTGGCTTTCATTTGACTCAATTAGCATTGTGGAATGCAATTAACTTTCATTTGATTCAAAAAGCTTTGCTTGAATGTATTTGACTTTAATTTGATTCTAAAAGCTTAGATGAAAGTGTTTCACTTTCATTTGACTCAATTAGCTTTGTTGAATTCATTTTATTTTCATTTGATTCAAAAAGCTTTGTTTGAATGTGTTTGACTTTCATTTGATTCTAAAAGCTTTGTTGTAAGTGTTTGGCTTTCATTTGACTCAATTAGCATTGTGGAATGCAATAAACTTTCATTTGATTCAAAAAGCTTTGATTGAATGTATTTGACTTTCATTTGATTCTAAACACTTTGTTGCAAGTGTTTGACTTTCATTTGACTCAATCGGCTTTGTTGAATGCCTTTGATTTTCATATGATTCAAATAGCTTTGTTTGAATGTGTTTCACTTTCATTTGATTCTAAAAGCTTTGTTGAAAGTGTTTGACTTTCATTTGACTTAATTAGCTTTGTTGAATGCAGTTGACATTCATTTGATTCAAAAAGCTTTGTTTGAATGTGTTTCACTTTCATTTGATTCTAAAAGATTTGTTGAAAGTGTTTGGCTTTCATTTGACTCAATTAGCATTGTGGAATGCAATTAACTTTCATTTGATTCAAAAAGCTTTGTTTGAATATATTTGACTTTAATTTGATTCTAAAAGCTTAGATGAAAGTGTTTCACTTTCATTTGACTCAATTAGCTTTGTTGAATTCATTTTATTTTCATTTGATTCAAAAAGCTTTGTTTGAATGTGTTTGACTTTCATTTGATTCTAAAAGCTTTGTTGTAAGTGTTTGGCTTTCATTTGACTCAATTAGCATTGTGGAATGCAATAAACTTTCCTTTGATTCAAAAAGCTTTGATTGAATGTATTTGACTTTAATTTGATTCTAAACGCTTTGTTGCAAGTGTTTGACTTTCATTTGACTCAATCGGCTTTGTTGAATGCCTTTGATTTTCATTTGATTCAAAAAGCTTTGTTTGAATGTGTTTCACTTTCATTTGATTCTAAAAGCTTTGTTGAAAGTGTTTGACTTTCATTTGACTTAATTAGCTTTGTTGAATGCAGTTGACATTCATTTGATTCAAAAAGCTTTGTTTGAATGTGTTTCACTTTCATTTGATTCTAAAAGCTTTGTTGAAAGTGTTTGGCTTTCATTTGACTCAATTAGCATTGTGGAATGCAATTAACTTTCATTTTATTCAAAAAGCTTTGTTTGAATGTATTTGACTTTAATTTGATTCTAAAAGCTTTGTTGAAAGTGTTTGACTTTCATTTGACTCAATTAGCTTTAATGAATTCATTTGATTTTCATTTGATTCAAAAAGCTTTGTTTGAATGTGTTTCACTTTCATTTGATTCTAAAAGCTTTGTTGAAAGTGTTTGACTTTCATTTGATTTAATTAGCTTTATTAAATGCATTTGACTCTCATTTGAGTCACGAATCTTTGTTTGATTGTGTTTGACTTTCATTTGACTCAATTACCTTTGTTGAATTCATTTGATTTTCATTTGATTCAAAAAGCTTTGTTTGAACGTGTTTGACTTTCATTTGATTATAAAAGCTTTGTTGAAAGTGTTTGACTTTCATTTGACTCAATGAGCTTTGTTGAATGCATTTGACATTCATTTGAATCAAAAAGCTTTGTTTAAATGTGTTTGACGTTTATTTGATTCTAAAAGCTTAGATGAAAGTGTTTGACTTTCATTTGACTCAATTAGCTTTGTTGAATTCATTTTATTTTCATTTGATTCAAAAAGCTTTGTTTGAATGTGTTTGACTTTCATTTGATTCTAAAAGCTTTGTTGTAAGTGTTTGGCTTTCATTTGACTCAATTAGCATTGTGGAATGCAATTAACTTTCATTTGATTCAAAAAGCTTTGATTGAATGTATTTCACTTTCATTTGATTCTAAACGCTTTGTTGCAAGTGATTGACTTTCATTTGACTCAATCAGCTTTGTTAAATGCATTTGATTTTCATTTGATTCAAATAGCTTTGTTTGAATGTGTTTCACTTTCATTTAATTCTAAAAGCTTTGTTGAAAGTGTTTGACTTTCATTTGACTTAATTAGCTTTGTTGAATGTAGTTGACATTCATTTGATTCAAAAAGCTTTGTTTGAATGTGTTTCACTTTCATTTGATTCTAAAAGCTTTGATGAAAGTGTTTGGCTTCATTTGACTCAATTAGCATTGTGGAATGCAATTAACTTTCATTTGTTTGAAAAAGCTTTGTTTGAATGTATTTGACTTTAATTTGATTCTAAAAGCTTTGATGAAAGTGTTTGACTTTCATTTGACTCAATTAGTTTTGTTGAATTCATTTGATTTTCATTTGATTCAAAAAGCTTTGTTTGAATGTGTTTCACTTTCATTTGATTCTAAAAGCTTTGTTGAAAGTGTTTGACTTTCATTTGACTTAATTAGCTTTGTTGAATGCAGTTGACATTAATTTGATTCAAAAAGCTTTGTTTGAATGTGTTTCACTTTCATTTGATTCTAAAAGCTTTGTTGCATGTGTTTGACTTTCATTTGACTTAATTAGCTTTGTTGAATGCATTTGACATTCATTTGATTCAAAAAGCTTTGTTTGAATGTGTTTTACTTTCATTTGATTCTAAAAGCTTAGTTGAAAGTGTTTGACTTTCATTTGACTCAATTAGCTTTGTTGAATGCATTTGAATTTCATTTGAGTCACGAAGCTTCGTTTGAATGTGTTTGACGTTCATTTGACTCTAAAAGCTTAGATGTAAGTCTTTGACTTTATTTTGACTCAATTAACTTTGTTGAATTCATTTGATTTTCATTTGATTCAAAAAGCTTTGTTTGAATGTGTTTGACTTTCATTTGATTCTAAAAGCTTTGTTGAAAGTGTTTGGCTTTCATTTGACTCAATTAGCATTGTGGAATGATTAACTTTCATTTGATTCAAAAAGCTTTGTTTGAATGTATTTGACTTTAATTTGATTCTAAAAGCTTTGATGAAAGTGTTTGACTTTCATTTGACTCAATTAGCTTTGTTGAATTCATTTGATTTTCATTAAATTCAAAAAGCTTTGTTTGAATGTGTTTCACTTTCATTTGATTCTAAAAGCTTTGTTGAAAGTGTTTGACTTTCATTTGACTTAATTAGCTTTGTTGAATGCAGTTGATATTCATTTGAATCAAAAAGCTTTGTTTAAATGTGTTTGACGTTCATATGATTCTAAAAGCTTAGATAAAAGTGTTTGACTTTCATTTGACTCAATTAGCTTTGTTGAATTCATTTGATTTTCATTTGATTCAAAAAGCCTTGTGTGAATGTGTTTGACTTTCATTTGATTCTAAAAGCTTTGTTGTAAGTGTTTGGCTCTCATTTGACTCAATTAGCATTGTGGAATGCAATTAACTTTCATTTGATTCAAAAAACTTTGATTGAATGTATTTGATTTTCATTTGATTCTAAACGCTTTGTTGCAAGTGTTTGACTTTCATTTGACTCAATCAGCTTTGTTGAATGCATTTGATTTTCATTTGATTCAAATAGCTTTGTTTGAATGTGTTTCACTTTCATTTGATTCTAAAAGCTTTGTTGAAAGTGTTTGACTTTCATTTGACTTAATTAGCTTTGTTGAATGCAGTTGACATTCATTTGATTCAAAAAGCTTTGTTTGAATGTGTTTCACTTTCATTTGATTCTAAAAGCTTTGTTGAAAGTGTTTGGCTTTCATTTGACTCAATTAGCATTGTGGAATGCAATTAACTTTCATTTGATTCAAAAAGCTTTGTTTGAATGTATTTGACTTTAATTTGATTCTAAAAGCTTTGATGAAAGTGTTTGACTTTCATTTGACTCAATTAGCTTTGTTGAATTCATTTGATTTTCATTTGATTCAAAAAGCTTTGTTTGAATGTGTTTCACTTTCATTTGATTCTAAAAGCTTTGTTGAAAGTGTTTGACTTTCATTTGATTTAATTAGCTTTGTTGAATGCATTTGACTCTCATTTGAGTCACGAATCTTTGTTTGATTGTGTTTGACTTTCATTTGACTCAATTACCTTTGTTGAATTCATTTGATTTTCATTTGATTCAAAAAGCTTTGTTTGAATGTGTTTGACTTTCATTTGATTATAAAAGCTTTGTTGAAAGTGTTTGACTTTCATTTGACTCAATGAGCTTTGTTGAATGCATTTGACATTCATTTGAATCAAAAAGCTTTGTTTAAATGTGTTTGACGTTTATTTGATTCTAAAAGCTTAGATGAAAGTGTTTGACTTTCATTTGACTCAATTAGCTTTGTTGAATTCATTTTATTTTCATTTGATTCAAAAAGCTTTGTTTGAATGTGTTTGACTTTCATTTGATTCTAAAAGCTTTGTTGTAAGTGTTTGGCTTTCATTTGACTCAATTAGCATTGTGGAATGCAATTAACTTTCATTTGATTCAAAAAGCTTTGATTGAATGTATTTCACTTTCATTTGATTCTAAACGCTTTGTTGCAAGTGATTGACTTTCATTTGACTCAATCAGCTTTGTTAAATGCATTTGATTTTCATTTTATTCAAATAGCTTTGTTTGAATGTGTTTCACTTTCATTTAATTCTAAAAGCTTTGTTGAAAGTGTTTGACTTTCATTTGACTTAATTAGCTTTGTTGAATGTAGTTGACATTCATTTGATTCAAAAAGCTTTGTTTGAATGTGTTTCACTTTCATTTGATTCTAAAAGCTTTGATGAAAGTGTTTGGCTTCATTTGACTCAATTAGCATTGTGGAATGCAATTAACTTTCATTTGATTCAAAAAGCTTTGTTTGAATCTATTTGACTTTAATTTGATTCTAAAAGCTTTGATGAAAGTGTTTGACTTTCATTTGACTCAATTAGCTTTGTTGAATTCATTTGATTTTCATTTGATTCAAAAAGCTTTGTTTGAATGTGTTTCACTTTCATTTGATTCTAAAAGCTTTGTTGAAAGTGTTTGACTTTCATTTGACTTAATTAGCTTTGTTGAATGCAGTTGACATTAATTTGATTCAAAAAGCTTTGTTTGAATGTGTTTCACTTTCATTTGATTCTAAAAGCTTTGTTGCATGTGTTTGACTTTCATTTGACTTAATTAGCTTTGTTGAATGCATTTGACATTCATTTGATTCAAAAAGCTTTGTTTGAATGTGTTTTACTTTCATTTGATTCTAAAAGCTTAGTTGAAAGTGTTTGACTTTCATTTGACTCAATTAGCTTTGTTGAATGCATTTGAATTTCATTTGAGTCACGAAGCTTCGTTTGAATGTGTTTGACGTTCATTTGACTCTAAAAGCTTAGATGTAAGTCTTTGACTTTATTTTGACTCAATTAACTTTGTTGAATTCATTTGATTTTCATTTGATTCAAAAAGCTTTGTTTGAATGTGTTTGACTTTCATTTGATTCTAAAAGCTTTGTTGAAAGTGTTTGGCTTTCATTTGACTCAATTAGCATTGTGGAATGATTAACTTTCATTTGATTCAAAAAGCTTTGTTTGAATGTATTTGACTTTAATTTGATTCTAAAAGCTTTGATGAAAGTGTTTGACTTTCATTTGACTCAATTAGCTTTGTTGAATTCATTTGATTTTCATTAAATTCAAAAAGCTTTGTTTGAATGTGTTTCACTTTCATTTGATTCTAAAAGCTTTGTTGAAAGTGTTTGACTTTCATTTGACTTAATTAGCTTTGTTGAATGCAGTTGATATTCATTTGAATCAAAAAGCTTTGTTTAAATGTGTTTGACGTTCATATGATTCTAAAAGCTTAGATAAAAGTGTTTGACTTTCATTTGACTCAATTAGCTTTGTTGAATTCATTTGATTTTCATTTGATTCAAAAAGCCTTGTGTGAATGTGTTTGACTTTCATTTGATTCTAAAAGCTTTGTTGTAAGTGTTTGGCTCTCATTTGACTCAATTAGCATTGTGGAATGCAATTAACTTTCATTTGATTCAAAAAACTTTGATTGAATGTATTTGATTTTCATTTGATTCTAAACGCTTTGTTGCAAGTGTTTGACTTTCATTTGACTCAATCAGCTTTGTTGAATGCATTTGATTTTCATTTGATTCAAATAGCTTTGTTTGAATGTGTTTCACTTTCATTTGATTCTAAAAGCTTTGTTGAAAGTGTTTGACTTTTATTTGACTTAATTAGCTTTGTTGAATGCAGTTGACATTCATTTGATTCAAAAAGCTTTGTTTGAATGTGTTTCACTTTCATTTGATTCTAAAAGCTTTGTTGAAAGTGTTTGGCTTTCATTTGACTCAATTAGCATTGTGGAATGCAATTAACTTTCATTTGATTCAAAAAGCTTTGTTTGAATGTATTTGACTTTAATTTGATTCTAAAAGCTTTGATGAAAGTGTTTGACTTTCATTTGACTCAATTAGCTTTGTTGAATTCATTTGATTTTCATTTGATTCAAAAAGCTTTGTTTGAATGTGTTTCACTTTCATTTGATTCTAAAAGCTTTGTTGAAAGTGTTTGACTTTCATTTGACTTAATTAGCTTTGTTGAATGCATTTGACTCTCATTTGAGTCACGAATCTTTGTTTGATTGTGTTTGACTTTCATTTGACTCAATTACCTTTGTTGAATTCATTTGATTTTCATTTGATTCAAAAAGCTTTGTTTGAATGTGTTTGACTTTCATTTGATTATAAAAGCTTTGTTGAAAGTGTTTGACTTTCATTTGACTCAATGAGCTTTGTTGAATGCATTTGACATTCATTTGAATCAAAAAGCTTTGTTTAAATGTGTTTGACGTTTATTTGATTCAAAAAGCTTAGATGAAAGTGTTTGACTTTCATTTGACTCAATTAGCTTTGTTGAATTCATTTTATTTTCATTTGATTCAAAAAGCTTTGTTTGAATGTGTTTGACTTTCATTTGATTCTAAAAGCTTTGTTGTAAGTGTTTGGCTTTCATTTGACTCAATTAGCATTGTGGAATGCAATTAACTTTCATTTGATTCAAAAAGCTTTGATTGAATGTATTTCACTTTCATTTGATTCTAAACGCTTTGTTGCAAGTGATTGACTTTCATTTGACTCAATCAGCTTTGTTAAATGCATTTGATTTTCATTTGATTCAAATAGCTTTGTTTGAATGTGTTTCACTTTCATTTAATTCTAAAAGCTTTGTTGAAAGTGTTTGACTTTCATTTGACTTAATTAGCTTTGTTGAATGTAGTTGACATTCATTTGATTCAAAAAGCTTTGTTTGAATGTGTTTCACTTTCATTTGATTCTAAAAGCTTTGATGAAAGTGTTTGGCTTCATTTGACTCAATTAGCATTGTGGAATGCAATTAACTTTCATTTGATTCAAAAAGCTTTGTTTGAATGTATTTGACTTTAATTTGATTCTAAAAGCTTTGATGAAAGTGCTTGACTTTCATTTGACTCAATTAGCTTTGTTGAATTCATTTGATTTTCATTTGATTCAAAAAGCTTTGTTTGAATGTGTTTCACTTTCATTTGATTCTAAAAGCTTTGTTGAAAGTGTTTGACTTTCATTGGACTTAATTAGCTTTGTTGAATGCAGTTGACATTAATTTGATTCAAAAAGCTTTGTTTGAATGTGTTTCACTTTCATTTGATTCTAAAAGCTTTGTTGCATGTGTTTGACTTTCATTTGACTTAATTAGCTTTGTTGAATGCATTTGACATTCATTTGATTCAAAAAGCTTTGTTTGAATGTGTTTTACTTTCATTTGATTCTAAAAGCTTAGTTGAAAGTAATTGGCTTTCATTTGACTCAATTAGCTTTGTTGAATTCATTTGATTTTCATTTGATTCTAAAAGCTTTGTTTGAATGTGTTTGACTTTCATTTGATTATTAAAGCTTTGTTGAAAGTGTTTGACTTTCATTTGACTCAATTAGCTTTGTTGAATGCATTTGACATTCATTTGAATCAAAAAGCTTTGTTTGAATGTGTTTGACTTTCATTTGATTCTAAAAGCTTAGATGAAAGTGTTTGACTTTCATTTGACTCAATTAGCTTTGTTGAATTCATTTTATTTTCATTTGATTCAAAAAGCTTTGTTTGAATGTGTTTGACTTTCATTTGATTCTAAAAGCTTTGTTGTAAGTGTTTGGCTTTCATTTGACTCAATTAGCATTGTGGAATGCAATTAACTTTCATTTGATTCAAAAAGCTTTGATTGAATGTATTTCACTTTCATTTGATTCTAAACGCTTTGTTGCAAGTGATTGACTTTCATTTGACTCAATCAGCTTTGTTAAATGCATTTGATTTTCATTTGATTCAAATAGCTTTGTTTGAATGTGTTTCACTTTCATTTAATTCTAAAAGCTTTGTTGAAAGTGTTTGACTTTCATTTGACTTAATTAGCTTTGTTGAATGTAGTTGACATTCATTTGATTCAAAAAGCTTTGTTTGAATGTGTTTCACTTTCATTTGATTCTAAAAGCTTTGATGAAAGTGTTTGGCTTCATTTGACTCAATTAGCATTGTGGAATGCAATTAACTTTCATTTGATTCAAAAAGCTTTGTTTGAATGTATTTGACTTTAATTTGATTCTAAAAGCTTTGATGAAAGTGTTTGACTTTCATTTGACTCAATTAGCTTTGTTGAATTCATTTGATTTTCATTTGATTCAAAAAGCTTTGTTTGAATGTGTTTCACTTTCATTTGATTCTAAAAGCTTTGTTGAAAGTGTTTGACTTTCATTGGACTTAATTAGCTTTGTTGAATGCAGTTGACATTAATTTGATTCAAAAAGCTTTGTTTGAATGTGTTTCACTTTCATTTGATTCTAAAAGCTTTGTTGCATGTGTTTGACTTTCATTTGACTTAATTAGCTTTGTTGAATGCATTTGACATTCATTTGATTCAAAAAGCTTTGTTTGAATGTGTTTTACTTTCATTTGATTCTAAAAGCTTAGTTGAAAGTGTTTGACTTTCATTTGACTCAATTAGCTTTGTTGAATGCATTTGAATTTCATTTGAGTCACGAAGCTTCGTTTGAATGTGTTTGACGTTCATTTGACTCTAAAAGCTTAGATGTAAGTGTTTGACTTTCATTTGACTCAATTAACTTTGTTGAATTCATTTGATTTTCATTTGATTCAAAAAGCTTTGTTTGAATGTGTTTGACTTTCATTTGATTCTAAAAGCTTTGTTGAAAGTGTTTGGCTTTCATTTGACTCAATTAGCATTGTGGAATGATTAACTTTCATTTGATTCAAAAAGCTTTGTTTGAATGTATTTGACTTTAATTTGATTCTAAAAGCTTTGATGAAAGTGTTTGACTTTCATTTGACTCAATTAGCTTTGTTGAATTCATTTGATTTTCATTTAATTCAAAAAGCTTTGTTTGAATGTGTTTCACTTTCATTTGATTCTAAAAGCTTTGTTGAAAGTTATTGACTTTCATTTGACTTAATTAGCTTTGTTGAATGCAGTTGATATTCATTTGATTCAAAAAGCTTTGTTTGAATGTGTTTCACTTTCATTTGATTCTAAAAGCTTTGTTGCATGTGTTTGACTTTCATTTGACTCAATTAGCTTTGTTGAATGCATTTGACATTCAGTTGATTCAAAAAGCTTTGTTTGAATGTGTTTTACTTTCATTTGATTCTAAAAGCTTAGTTGAAAGTGTTTGACTTTCATTTGACTCAATTAGCTTTGTTGAATGCATTTGACTTTCATTTGAGTCACGAAGCTTCGTTTGAATGTGTTTGACATTCATTTGATTCTAAAAGCTTAGATGTAAGTGTTTGACTTTCATTTGACTCAATTAACTTTGTTGAATTCATTTGATTTTCATTTGATTCAAAAAGCTTTGTTTGAATGTGTTTGACTTTCATTTGATTCTAAAAGCTTTGTTGAAAGTGTTTGGCTTACATTTGACTCAATTAGCATCGTGGAATGCAATTAACTTTCTTTTGATTCAAAAAGCTTTGATTGAATGTATTTGACTTTCATTTGATTCTAAACGCTTTGTTGCAAGTGTTTGACTTTCATTTGACTAAATTAGCTTTGTTGAATGCATTTGATTTTCATTTGATTCAAAAAGCTTTGTTTGAAAGTGTTTCACTTTCATTTGATTCAAAAAGCTTTGTTGAAAGTGTTTGACTTTCATTTGACTTAATTAGCTTTGTTGAATGTAGTTGACATTCATTTGATTCAAAAAGCTTTGTTTGAATGTGTTTCACTTTCATTTGATTCTAAAAGCTTTGATGAAAGTGTTTGGCTTCATTTGACTCAATTAGCATTGTGGAATGCAATTAACTTTCATTTGATTCAAAAAGCTTTGTTTGAATGTATTTGACTTTAATTTGATTCTAAAAGCTTTGATGAAAGTGCTTGACTTTCATTTGACTCAATTAGCTTTGTTGAATTCATTTGATTTTCATTTGATTCAAAAAGCTTTGTTTGAATGTGTTTCACTTTCATTTGATTCTAAAAGCTTTGTTGAAAGTGTTTGACTTTCATTGGACTTAATTAGCTTTGTTGAATGCAGTTGACATTAATTTGATTCAAAAAGCTTTGTTTGAATGTGTTTCACTTTCATTTGATTCTAAAAGCTTTGTTGCATGTGTTTGACTTTCATTTGACTTAATTAGCTTTGTTGAATGCATTTGACATTCATTTGATTCAAAAAGCTTTGTTTGAATGTGTTTTACTTTCATTTGATTCTAAAAGCTTAGTTGAAAGTAATTGGCTTTCATTTGACTCAATTAGCTTTGTTGAATTCATTTGATTTTCATTTGATTCTAAAAGCTTTGTTTGAATGTGTTTGACTTTCATTTGATTATTAAAGCTTTGTTGAAAGTGTTTGACTTTCATTTGACTCAATTAGCTTTGTTGAATGCATTTGACATTCATTTGAATCAAAAAGCTTTGTTTGAATGTGTTTGACTTTCATTTGATTCTAAAAGCTTAGATGAAAGTGTTTGACTTTCATTTGACTCAATTAGCTTTGTTGAATTCATTTTATTTTCATTTGATTCAAAAAGCTTTGTTTGAATGTGTTTGACTTTCATTTGATTCTAAAAGCTTTGTTGTAAGTGTTTGGCTTTCATTTGACTCAATTAGCATTGTGGAATGCAATTAACTTTCATTTGATTCAAAAAGCTTTGATTGAATGTATTTCACTTTCATTTGATTCTAAACGCTTTGTTGCAAGTGATTGACTTTCATTTGACTCAATCAGCTTTGTTAAATGCATTTGATTTTCATTTGATTCAAATAGCTTTGTTTGAATGTGTTTCACTTTCATTTAATTCTAAAAGCTTTGTTGAAAGTGTTTGACTTTCATTTGACTTAATTAGCTTTGTTGAATGTAGTTGACATTCATTTGATTCAAAAAGCTTTGTTTGAATGTGTTTCACTTTCATTTGATTCTAAAAGCTTTGATGAAAGTGTTTGGCTTCATTTGACTCAATTAGCATTGTGGAATGCAATTAACTTTCATTTGATTCAAAAAGCTTTGTTTGAATGTATTTGACTTTAATTTGATTCTAAAAGCTTTGATGAAAGTGTTTGACTTTCATTTGACTCAATTAGCTTTGTTGAATTCATTTGATTTTCATTTGATTCAAAAAGCTTTGTTTGAATGTGTTTCACTTTCATTTGATTCTAAAAGCTTTGTTGAAAGTGTTTGACTTTCATTGGACTTAATTAGCTTTGTTGAATGCAGTTGACATTAATTTGATTCAAAAAGCTTTGTTTGAATGTGTTTCACTTTCATTTGATTCTAAAAGCTTTGTTGCATGTGTTTGACTTTCATTTGACTTAATTAGCTTTGTTGAATGCATTTGACATTCATTTGATTCAAAAAGCTTTGTTTGAATGTGTTTTACTTTCATTTGATTCTAAAAGCTTAGTTGAAAGTGTTTGACTTTCATTTGACTCAATTAGCTTTGTTGAATGCATTTGAATTTCATTTGAGTCACGAAGCTTCGTTTGAATGTGTTTGACGTTCATTTGACTCTAAAAGCTTAGATGTAAGTGTTTGACTTTCATTTGACTCAATTAACTTTGTTGAATTCATTTGATTTTCATTTGATTCAAAAAGCTTTGTTTGAATGTGTTTGACTTTCATTTGATTCTAAAAGCTTTGTTGAAAGTGTTTGGCTTTCATTTGACTCAATTAGCATTGTGGAATGATTAACTTTCATTTGATTCAAAAAGCTTTGTTTGAATGTATTTGACTTTAATTTGATTCTAAAAGCTTTGATGAAAGTGTTTGACTTTCATTTGACTCAATTAGCTTTGTTGAATTCATTTGATTTTCATTTAATTCAAAAAGCTTTGTTTGAATGTGTTTCACTTTCATTTGATTCTAAAAGCTTTGTTGAAAGTTATTGACTTTCATTTGACTTAATTAGCTTTGTTGAATGCAGTTGATATTCATTTGATTCAAAAAGCTTTGTTTGAATGTGTTTCACTTTCATTTGATTCTAAAAGCTTTGTTGCATGTGTTTGACTTTCATTTGACTCAATTAGCTTTGTTGAATGCATTTGACATTCAGTTGATTCAAAAAGCTTTGTTTGAATGTGTTTTACTTTCATTTGATTCTAAAAGCTTAGTTGAAAGTGTTTGACTTTCATTTGACTCAATTAGCTTTGTTGAATGCATTTGACTTTCATTTGAGTCACGAAGCTTCGTTTGAATGTGTTTGACATTCATTTGATTCTAAAAGCTTAGATGTAAGTGTTTGACTTTCATTTGACTCAATTAACTTTGTTGAATTCATTTGATTTTCATTTGATTCAAAAAGCTTTGTTTGAATGTGTTTGACTTTCATTTGATTCTAAAAGCTTTGTTGAAAGTGTTTGGCTTACATTTGACTCAATTAGCATCGTGGAATGCAATTAACTTTCTTTTGATTCAAAAAGCTTTGATTGAATGTATTTGACTTTCATTTGATTCTAAACGCTTTGTTGCAAGTGTTTGACTTTCATTTGACTAAATTAGCTTTGTTGAATGCATTTGATTTTCATTTGATTCAAAAAGCTTTGTTTGAAAGTGTTTCACTTTCATTTGATTCTAAAAGCTTTGTTGAAAGTGTTTGACTTTCATTTGACTTAATTAGCTTTGTTGAATGCAGTTGACATTCATTTGATTCAAAAAGCTTTGTTTGAATGTGTTTCACTTTCATTTGATTCTAAAAGCTTTGTTGAAAGTAATTGGCTTTCATTTGACTCAATTAGCATTGTGGAATGATTAACTTTCATTTGATTCAAAAAGCTTTGTTTGAATGTATTTGACTTTAATAAGATTCTAAAAGCTTCGATGAAAGTGTTTGACTTTCATTTGACTCAATTAGCTTTGTTGAATTCATTTGATTTTCATTTGATTCTAAAAGCTTTGTTTGAATGTGTTTGACTTTCATTTGATTATTAAAGCTTTGTTGAAAGTGTTTGACTTTCATTTGACTCAATTAGCTTTGTTGAATGCATTTGACATTCATTTGAATCAAAAAGCTTTGTTTGAATGTGTTTGACTTTCATTTGATTCTAAAAGCTTTGTAGAAAGTGTTTGGCTTTCATTTGACTCAATTAGCATTGTGGAATGCAATTAACTTTCATTTGATTCAAAAAGCTTTGATTGAATGTCTTTGACTTTAATTTGAATCTAAAAGCTTTGATGAAAGTGTTTGACTTTCATTTGACTCAATTAGCTTTGTTGAATTCATTTGATTTTCATTTGATTCAAAAAGCTTTGTTTGAATGTGTTTCACTTTCATTTGATTCTAAAAGCTTTGTTGAAAGTGTGTGACTTTCATTTGACTTAATTAGCTTTGTTGAATGCAGCTGACATTCATTTGATTCAAAAAGCTTTGTTTGAATGTGTTTGACTTTCATTTGACTCAATTAGCTTTGTTGAATCCATTTGATTTTCATTTGATTCAAAAAGCTTTGTTTGAATGTGTTTCACTTTCATTTGATTCTAAACGCTTTGTTGACAGTGTTTGACTTTCATTTGACTTAATTAGCTTTGTTGAATGCAGTTGACATTCATTTGATTCAAAAAGCTTTGTTTGAATGTGTTTCACTTTCATTTGATTCCAAAAGCTTTGTTGAAAGTGTTTGGCTTTCATTTGACTCAATTAGCTTTGTTGAATGCATTTGACTTTCATTTGATTCAAAAAGCTATGATTGAATGTCTTTGACTTTAATTTGAATCTAAAAGCTTTGATGAAAGTGTTTGACTTTCATTTGACTCAATTAGCTTTGTTGAATTCATTTGATTTTCATTTGATTCAAAAAGCTTTGTTTGAATGTGTTTCACTTTCATTTGATTCTAAAAGCTTTGTTGAAAGTGTTTGACTTTCATTTGACTTAATTAGCTTTGTTGAATGCAGTTGACATTCATTTGATTCAAAAAGCTTTGTTTGAATGTGTTTCACTTTCATTTGATTCTAAAAGCTTTGTTGAATGTGTTTGACTTTCATTTGACTCAATTAGCTTTGTTGAATGCATTTGACATTCATTTGATTCAAAAACTTTGTTTGAATGTGTTTTACTTTCATTTGATTCTAAAAGCTTTGTTGAAAGTGTTTGACTTTCATTTGACTCAATTAGCTTTGTTGAATGCATTTGACTTTCATTTGAGTCACGAAGCTTCATTTGAATGTGTTTCACTTTCATTTGATTCCAAAAGCTTTGTTAAAAGTGTTTGGCTTTCATTTGACTCAATTAGCATTGTGGAATGCAATTAACTTTCATTTGATTCAAAAAGCTTTGTTTGAATGTATTTGACTTTAATTTGATTCTAAAAGCTTTAATGAAAGTGTTTGACTTTCATTTGACTCAATTAGCTTTGTTGAATGCATTTGACATTCATTTGAATCAAAAATCTTTGTTTAAATGTGTTTGACATTCATTTGATTCTAAAAGCATAGATGAAAGTGTTTGACTTTCATTTGACTCAATTAGCTTTGTTGAATTCATTTGATTTTCATTTGTTTCAAAAAGCTTTGATTGAATGTGTTTGACTTTCATTTGATTCTAAAAGCTTTGTAGAAAGTGTTTGGCTTTCATTTGACTCAATTAGCATTGTGGAATTTAATTAACTTTCATTTGATTCAAAAAGCTTTGATTGAATGTATTTGACTTTCATTTGATTCTAAACGCTTTGTTGCAAGTGTTTGACTTTCATTTGACTTAATTAGCTTTGTTGAATGCATTTGATTTTCATTTGATTTAAAAAGCTTTGTTTGAATGTGTTTCACTTTCATTTGATTCTAAAAGCTTTGTTGAAAGTGTTTGGCTTTCATTTGACTCAATTGGCAATGTGGAATGCAATTAACTTTCATTTGATTCAAAAAGCTTTGTTTGAATGTATTTGATTTTAATTTGATTCTAAAAGCTTTGATGAAAGTGACTTTCATTTGACTGAATTAGCTTTGTTGAATTCATTTGATTTTCATTTGATTCAAAAAGCTTTGTCTGAATGTGTTTCACTTTCATTTGATTCTAAAAGCTTTGTTGAAAGTGTTTGACTTTCATTTGACTTAATTAGCTTTGTTGAATGCAGTTAACATTCATTTGATTCAAAAAGCTTTGTTTGAATGTGTTTCACTTTCATTTGATTCTAAAAGCTTTGTTGAAAGTGTTTGGCTTTCATTTGACTCAATTGGCATTGTGGAATGCAATTAACTTTCATTTGATTCAAAAAGCTTTGTTTGAATGTATTTGACTTTAATTCGATTCTAAAAGCTTTGATGAAAGTGACTTTCATTTGACTGAATTAGCTTTGTTGAATTCATTTGATTTTCATTTGATTCAAAAAGCTTTGTTTGAATGTGTTTCACTTTCATTTGATTCTAAAAGCTTTGTTAAAAGTGTTTGACATTCATTTGACTTAATTAGCTTTGTTGAATGCAGTTGACATTCATTTGATTCAAAAAGCATTGTTTGAATGCGTTTCACTTTCATTTGATTCTAAAAGCTTTGTTGAATGTGTTTGACGTTCATTTGACTCAATTAGCTTTGTTGAATGCATTTGACATTCATTTGATTCAAAAAGCTTTGTTTGAATGTGTTTTACTTTCATTTGATTCTAAAAGCTTTGTTGAAAGTGTTTGACTTTCATTTGACTCAATTAGCTTTGTTGAATGCATTTGACTTTCATTTGAGTCGCGAAGCTTCGTTTGAATGTGTTTGACTTTCATTTGACTCAATTATCTTTGTTGAATTCATTTTATTTTCATTTGATTCAAAAAGCTTTGTTTGAATGTGTTTGACATTCATTTGAATCAAAAAGCTTTGTATAAATGTGTTTGACGTTCATTTGTTTCTAAAAGCTTAGATGAAAGTGTTTGACTTTCATTTGACTCAATTAGCTTTGTTGAATTCATTTGATTTTCATTTGATTCAAAGAGCTTTGATTGAATGTGTTTGACTTTCATTTGATTCTAAAAGCTTTGTAGAAAGTGTTTGGCTGTCATTTGACTCAATTAGCATTTTGGAATGCAATTAACTTTCATTTGATTCAAAAAGCTTTGTTTGAATGTATTTGACTTTCATTTGATTCTAAACGCTTTGTTGCTAGTGTTTGACTTTCATTTGACTCAATTAGCTTTGTTGGATTCATTTGATTTTCATTTGATTCAAAAAGCTTTGTTTGAATGTGTTTCACTTTCATTTGATTCTAAAAGCTTTGTTGAAAGTGTTTGACTTTCATTTGACTTAATTAGCTTTGTTGAATGCAGTTGACATTCATTTGATTCAAAAAGCTTTGTTTGAATGTGTTTTACTTTCATTTGATTCTAAAAGCTTTGTTGAAAGTGTTTGACTTTCATTTGACTCAATTAGCTTTGTTGAATGCATTTGACTTTCATTTGAGTCACGAAGCTTCGTTTGAATGTGTTTCACTTTCATTTGATTCTATAAGCTTTGTTGAAAGTGTTTGGCTTTCATTTGACTCAATTAGCATTGTGGAATGCAATTAACTTTCATTTGATTGAAAAAGCTTTGTTTGAATGTATTTGACTTTAATTTGATTCTAAAAGCTTTGATGAAAGTGTTTGACTTTCATTTGACAATTACCTTTGTTGAATGCATTTGACATTCATTTGAATCAAAAAGATTTGTTTAAATGTGTTTGACGTTCATTTGATTCTAAAAGCTTAGATGTAAGTGTTTGACTTTCATTTGACTCAATTAACTTTGTTGAATTCATTTTATTTTCATTTGATTCAAAAAGCTTTGTTTGAATGTGTTTGACTTTCATTTTATTCTAAAAGATTTGTTGAAAGTGTTTGGCTTTCATTTGACTCAATTAGCATTGTGGAATGCAATTAACTTTCATTTGATTCAAAAAGCTTTGATTGAATGTATTTGACTTTCATTTGATTCTAAAAGCTTTATTGCAAGTGTTTGACTTTCATTTGACTCAATAAGCTTTGTTGAATGCATTTGATTTTCATTTGATTAAAAAGCTTTGTTTGAATGTGTTTCACTTTCATTTGATTCTAAATGCTTTGTTGAAAGTGTTGGACTTTCATTTGACTCAATTAGCTTTGTTAAATGCATTTGACTTTCATTTGAGTCACGAATCTTTGTTTGATTGTGTTTGACTTTCATTTGACTCAATTAACTTTGTTGGATTCATTTGATTTTCATTTGATTCAAAAAGCTTTGTTTGAATGTGTTTCACTTTCATTTGATTCTAAAAGCTTTGTTGAAAGTGTTTGACTTTCATTTGACTTAATTAGCTTTGTTGAATGCAGTTGACATTCATTTGATTCAAAAAGCTTTGATTGAATGTATTTGACTTTCATTTGATTCTACACGCTTTGTTGCAAGTGTTTAACTTTCATTTGACTCAATTAGCTTTGTTGAATGCATTTGATTTTCATTTGATTCAAAAAGCTTTGTTTGAATGTGTTTGACTTTCATTTGATTCTAAAAGCTTTGTTAAAAGTGTTTGGCTTTCATTTGACTCAATTAGCATTGTGGAATGCAATTAACTTTCATTTGATTCAAAAAGCTTTGATTGAATGTATTTGACTTTCATTTGATTCTAAACGCTTTGTTGCAAGTGTTTGACTTTCATTTGACTCAATTAGCTTTGTTGAATGCAGTTGACATTCATTTTATTCAAAAAGCTTTGTTTGAATGTGTTTCACTTTCATTTGATTCTAAAAGCTTTGTTGAAAGTGTTTGGCTTTCATTTGACTCAATTAGCATTGTGGAATGATTAAATTTCATTTGATTCAAAAAGCTTTGTTTGAATGTATTTGACTTTAATTTGATTCTAAAAGCTTTGATAAAAGTGTTTGACTTTCATTTGACTCAATTAGCTTTGTTGAATTCAGTTGATTTTCATTTGATTCAAAAAGCTTTGTTTGAATGTGTTTGACTTTCATTTGATTATTAAAGCTTTGTTGAAAGTGTTTGACTTTCATTTGACTCAATTAGCTTTGTTGAATGCATTTGACATTCATTTGAATCAAAAACCTTTGTTTGAATGTGTTTGACTTTCATTTGATTCTAAAAGCTTTGTAGAAAGTGTTTGGCTTTCATTTGACTCAATTAGCATTGTGGAATGCAATTAACTTTCATTTGATTCAAAAAGCTTTGATTGAATGTCTTTGACTTTAATTTGAATCTAAAAGCTTTGATGAAAGTGTTTGACTTTCATTTGACTCAATTAGCTTTGTTGAATTCATTTGATTTTCATTTGATTCAAAAAGCTTTGTTTGAATGTGTTTCACTTTCATTTGATTCTAAAAGCTTTGTTGAAAGTGTGTGACTGTCATTTGACTTAATTAGCTTTGTTGAATGCAGTTGACATTCATTTGATTCAAAAAGCTTTGTTTGAATGTGTTTGACTTTCATTTGACTCAATTAGCTTTATTGAATTCATTTGATTTTCATTTGATTCAAAAAGCTTTGTTTGAATGTGTTTCACTTTCATTTGATTCTAAACGCTTTGTTGAAAGTGTTTGACTTTCATTTGACTTAATTAGCTTTGTTGAATGCAGTTGACATTCATTTGATTCAAAAAGCTTTGTTTGAATGTGTTTCACTTTCATTTGATTCTAAAAGCTTTGTTGAAAGTGTTTGGCTTTCATTTGACTCAATTAGCTTTGTTGAATGCATTTGACTTTCATTTGATTCAAAAAGCTATGATTGAATGTCTTTGACTTTAATTTGATTCTAAAAGCTTTGATGAAAGTGTTTGACTTTCATTTGACTCAATTAGCTTTGTTGAATTCATTTGATTTTCATTTGATTCAAAAAGCTTTGTTTGAATGTGTTTCACTTCCATTTGATTCTAAATGCTTTGTTAAAAGTGTTTGACTTTCATTTGTCTTAATTAGCTTTGTTGAATGCAGTTGATATTCATTTGATTCAAAAAGCTTTGTTTCAATGTGTTTCACTCTCATTTGATTCTAAAAGCTTTGTTGAATGTGTTTGACTTTCATTTGACTCAATTAGCTTTGTTGAATGCATTTGACTTTCATTTGATTCAAAAAGCTTTGTTAAAATGTGTTTTACTTTCATTTGATTCTAAAAGCTTTGTTGAAAGTGTTTGACTTTCATTTGACTCAATTAGCTTTGTTGAATGCATTTAACTTTCATTTGAGTCACGAAGCTTTGTTTGAATGTGTTTGACTTTCATTTGACTGAATTAGCTTTGTTGAATGCATTTGATTTTCATTTGATTCAAGAAGCTTTGTTTGAATGTGTTTGACTTTCATTTGATTATAAAAGCTTTGTTGAAAGTGTTTGACTTTCTTTTGACTCAATGAGCTTTGTTGAATGCATTGGACATTCATTTGAATCAAAAAGCTTTGTTTAAATGTGTTTGACGTTCATTTGATTCTAAAAGCTTAGATGAAAGTCTTTGACTTTCATTTGACTCAATTAGCTTTGTTGAATTCATTTGATTTTCATTTGTTTCAAAAAGCTTTGATTGAATGTGTTTGACTTTCATTTGATTCTAAAAGCTTTGCAGAAAGTGTTTGGCTTTCATTTGACTCAATTAGCATTGTGGAATGCAATTAACTTTCATTTGATTCAAAAAGCTTTGATTGAATGTATTTGACTTTCATTTGATTCTAAACGCTTTGTTGCTAGTGTTTGACTTTCATTTGACTCAATTAGCTATGTTGAATGCATTTGATTTTCATTTGATTCAAAAAGCTTTGTTTCAATGTGTTTCACTTTCATTTGATTCTAAAAGCTTTGTTGAAAGTGTTTGACTTTCATTTGACTTAATTAGCTTTGTTGAATGCGGTTGACATTCATTTGATTCCAAAAGCTTTGTTTGAATGTGTTTCACTTTCATTTGATTCTAAAAGCTTTGTTGAAAGTGTTTGGTTTTCATTTGACTCAATTAGCATTGTGGAATGCAATTAACTTTCATTTGATTCAAAAAGCTTTGTTGGAATGTATTTGACTTTAATTTGATTCTAAAAGCTTTGATGAAAGTGTTTGACTTTCATTTGACTCAATTAGCTTTGTTGAATTCATTTGATTTTCATTTGATTCAAAAAGCTTTGTTTGAATGTGTTTCACTTTCATTTGATTCTAAAAGCTTTGTTGAAAGTGTTTGAATTTCATTTGACTTAATTAGCTTTGTTGAATGCAGTTGACATTCATTTGATTCAAAAAGCTTTGTTTGAATGTGTTTCACTTTCTTTTGATTCTAAAAGCTTTGTTGAATGTGTTTGACTTTCATTTGACTCAATTAGCTTTGTTGAATGCATTTGACATTCATTTGATTCAAAAACTTTGTTTGAATGTGTTTTACTTTCATTTGATTCTAAAAGCTTTGTTGAAAGTGTTTGACTTTCATTTGACTCAATTAGCTTTGTTGAATGCATTTGACTTTCATTTGAGTCACGAAGCTTCATTTGAATGTGTTTCACTTTCATTTGATTCTAAAAGCTTTGTTAAAAGTGTTTGGCTTTCATTTGACTCAATTAGCATTGTGGAATGCAATTAAATTTCATTTGATTCAAAAAACTTTGTTTGAATGTATTTGACTTTAATTTGATTTTAAAAGCTTTGATGAAAGTGTTTCACTTTCATTTGACTCAATTAGCTTTGTTGAATGCATTTGACATTCATTTGAATCAAAAATCTTTGTTTAAATGTGTTTGACGTTCATTTGATTTTAAAAGCATAGATGAAAGTGTTTGACTTTCATTTGACTCAATTAGCTTTGTTGAATTCATTTGATTTTCATTTGTTTCAAAAAGCTTTGATTGAATGTGTTTGACTTTCATTTGATTCTAAAAGCTTTGTAGAAAGTGTTTGGCTTTCATTTGACTCAATTAGCATTGTGGAATGCAATTAACTTTCATTTGATTCAAAAAGCTTTGATTGAATGTATTTGACTTTCATTTGATTCTAAACGCTTTGTTGCAAGTGTTTGACTTTCATTTGACTCAATTAGCTTTGTTGAATGCATTTGATTTTCATTTGATTCAAAAAGCTTTGTTTGAATGTGTTTCACTTTCATTTGATTCTAAAAGCTTTGTTGAAAGTGTTTGACTTTCATTTGACTTAATTAGCTTTGTTAAATGCAGTTGACATTGATTTGATTCAAAAAGCTTTGTTTGAATGTGTTTCACTTTCATTTGATTCTAAAAGCTTTGTTGAAAGTGTTTGGCTTTCATTTGACTCAATTAGCATTGTGGAATGCAATTAACTTTCATTTGATTCAAAAAGCTTTGTTTGAATGTATTTGACTTTAATTTGATTCTAAAAGCTTTGATGAAAGTGTTTGACTTTCATTTGACTCAATTAGCTTTGTTGAATTCATTTGATTTTCATTTGATTCAAAAAGCTTTGTTTGAATGTGTTTCACTTTCATTTGATTCTAAAAGCTTTGTTGAAAGTGTTTGACTTTCATTTGACTCAATTAGCTTTGTTGAATGCATTTGACTTTCATTTGAGTCACGAAGCTTTGTTTGATTGTGTTTGACTTTCATTTAACTCAATTAGCTTTGTTGAATTCATTTGATTTTCATTTGATTCAAAAAGCTTTGTTTGAATGTGTTTCACTTTCATTTGATTCTAAAAGCTTTGTTGAAAGTGTTTGACTTTCATTTGACTCAATTAGCTTTGTTGAATGCATTTGACTTTCATTTGAGTCACGAAGCTTCATTTGAATGTGTTTCACTTTCATTTGATTCTAAAAGCTTTGTTAAAAGTGTTTGGCTTTCATTTGACTCAATTAGCATTGTGGAATGCAATTAAATTTCATTTGATTCAAAAAGCTTTGTTTGAATGTATTTGACTTTAATTTGATTTTAAAAGCTTTGATGAAAGTGTTTCACTTTCATTTGACTCAATTAGCTTTGTTGAATGCATTTGACATTCATTTGAATCAAAAATCTTTGTTTAAATGTGTTTGACGTTCATTTGATTTTAAAAGCATAGATGAAAGTGTTTGACTTTCATTTGACTCAATTAGCTTTGTTGAATTCATTTGATTTTCATTTGTTTCAAAAAGCTTTGATTGAATGTGTTTGACTTTCATTTGATTCTAAAAGCTTTGTAGAAAGTGTTTGGCTTTCATTTGACTCAATTAGCATTGTGGAATGCAATTAACTTTCATTTGATTCAAAAAGCTTTGATTGAATGTATTTGACTTTCATTTGATTCTAAACGCTTTGTTGCAAGTGTTTGACTTTCATTTGACTCAATTAGCTTTGTTGAATGCATTTGATTTTCATTTGATTCAAAAAGCTTTGTTTGAATGTGTTTCACTTTCATTTGATTCTAAAAGCTTTGTTGAAAGTGTTTGACTTTCATTTGACTTAATTAGCTTTGTTAAATGCAGTTGACATTGATTTGATTCAAAAAGCTTTGTTTGAATGTGTTTCACTTTCATTTGATTCTAAAAGCTTTGTTGAAAGTGTTTGGCTTTCATTTGACTCAATTAGCATTGTGGAATGCAATTAACTTTCATTTGATTCAAAAAGCTTTGTTTGAATGTATTTGACTTTAATTTGATTCTAAAAGCTTTGATGAAAGTGTTTGACTTTCATTTGACTCAATTAGCTTTGTTGAATTCATTTGATTTTCATTTGATTCAAAAAGCTTTGTTTGAATGTGTTTCACTTTCATTTGATTCTAAAAGCTTTGTTGAAAGTGTTTGACTTTCATTTGACTCAATTAGCTTTGTTGAATGCATTTGACTTTCATTTGAGTCACGAAGCTTTGTTTGATTGTGTTTGACTTTCATTTAACTCAATTAGCTTTGTTGAATTCATTTGATTTTCATTTGATTCAAAAAGCTTTGTTTGAATGTGTTTCACTTTCATTTGATTCTAAAAGCTTTGTTGAAAGTGTTTGACTTTCATTTTACTTAATTAGCTTTGTTGAATGCAGTTGACATTCATTTGATTCAAAAAGCTTTGATTGAATGTATTTGACTTTGATTTGATTCTAAACGCTTTGTTGCAAGTGTTTGACTTTCATTTGACTTAATTAGCTTTGTTGAATGCATTTGATTTTCATTTGATTCAAAAAGCTTTGTTTGAATGTGTTTCACTTTCATTTGATTATAAAAGCTTTGTTGAAAGTGTTTGACTTTCTTTTGACATAATTAGCTTTGTTGAATGCAGTTGACATTCATTTGATTCAAAAAGCTTTGTTTGAATGTGTTTCACTTTCATTTGATTCTAAAAGCGTTGTTGAAAGTGTTTGGCTTTCAGTTGACTCAATTAGCATTGTGGAATGCAATTAACTTTCATTTGATTCAAAAAGCTTTGTTTAAATGTATTTGACTTTAATTTGATTCTAAAAGCTTTGATGAAAGTGTTTGACTTTCATTTGACTCAATTAGCTTTGTTGAATTCATTTGATTTTCATTTGATTCAAAAAGCTTTGTTTGAATGTGTTTCAGTTTTATTTGATTCTAAAAGCTTTATTGAAAGTGTTTGACTTTCATTTGACTCAATTAGCTTTGTTGAATGCATTTTACTTTCATTTGAGTCACGAAGCTTTGTTTGATTGTGTTTGACTTACATTTGACTCAATTAGCTTGGTTGAATGCATTTGATTTTCATTTGATTCAAAAAGCTTTGTTTGAATGTGTTTCACTTTCATTTGATTCTAAAAGCTTTGTTGAAAGTGTTTGACTTTCATTTGACTTAATTAGCTTTGTTGAATGCAGTTGACATTCATTTGATTCAAAAAGCTTTGTTTGAATGTGTTTCACTTTCATTTGATTCTAAAAGCTTTGTTGAAAGTGTTTGGCTTTCATTTGACTCAATTAGCATTGTGGAATGCAATTAACTTTCATTTGATTCAAAAAGTTTCGTTTGAATGTATTTGACTTTAATTTGATTCTAAAAGCTTTGATGAAAGTGTTTGACTTTCATTTGACTCAATTAGCTTTGTTGAATTCATTTGATTTTCATTTGATTCAAAAAGCTTTGTTTGAATGTGTTTCACTTTCATTTGATTCTAAAAGCTTTGTTGAAAGTGTTTGACTTTCATTTGACTCAATTAGCTTTGTTGAATGCATTTGATTTTCATTTGAGTCACGAAGCTTTGTTTGATTGTGTTTGAATTTCATTTAACTCAATTAGCTTTGTTGAATTCATTTGATTTTCATTTGATTCAAAAAGCTTTGTTTGAATGTGTTTCACTTTCATTTGATTCTAAAAGCTTTGTTGAAAGTGTTTGATTTTCATTTTACTTAATTAGCTTTGTTGAATGCAGTTGACATTCATTTGATTCAAAAAGCTTTGATTGAATGTATTTGACTTTCATTTGATTCTAAACGCTTTGTTGCAAGTGTTTGACTTTCATTTGACTCAATTAGCTTTGTTGAATGCATTTGATTTTCATTTGATTCAAAAAGCTTTGTTTGAATGTGTTTCACTTTCATTTGATTCTAAAAGCTTTGTTGAAAGTGTTTGACTTTCATTTGACTTAATTAGCTTTGTTGAATGCAGCTGACATTCATTTGATTCAAAAAGCTTTGTTTGAATGTGTTTCACTTTCATTTGATTCTAAAAGCTTTGTTGAAAGTGTTTGGCTTTCATTTGACTCAATTAGCATTGTGGAATGCAATTAACTTTCATTTGATTCAAAAAGCTTTGTTTGAATGTATTTGACTTTAATTTGATTCTAAAAGCTTTGATGAAAGTGTTTGACTTTTATTTGACTCAATTAGCTTTGTTGAATTAATTTGATTTTCATTTGATTCAAAAAGCTTTGTTTGAATGTGTTTCACTTTTATTTGATTCTAAAAGCTTTGTTGAAAGTGTTTGACTTTCATTTGACTCAATTAGCTTTGTTGAATGCATTTTACTTTCATTTGAGTCACGAAGCTTTGTTTGATTGTGTTTGACTTTCATTTGACTCAATTAGCTTTGTTGAATTCATTTGATTTCCATTTGATTCAAAAAGTTTTGTTTGAATGTGTTTCACTTTCATTTATTCTAAAAGCTTTGTTGAAAGTGTTTGACTTTCATTTGACTTAATTAGCTTTGTTGAATGCAGTTGACATTCATTTGATTCAAAAAGCTTTGTTTGAATGTGTTTCACTTTCATTTGATTCTAAAAGCTTTGTTGAATGTGTTTGACTTTCATTTGACTCAATTAGCTTTGTTGAATGCATTTGACTTTCATTTGATTCAAAAAGCTTTGTTAGAATGTGTTTTACTTTCATTTGATTCTATAAGCTTTGTTGAAAGTGTTTCACTTTCATTTGACTCAATTAGCCTTGTTGAATGCATTTGACTTTCATTTGAGTCACGAAGCTTTGTTTGAATGTGTTTGACTTTCATTTGACTGAATTAGCTTTGTTGAATTCATTTGATTTTCATTTGATTCAAAAAGCTTTGTTTGAATGTGTTTGACTTTCATTTGATTCTAAAAGCTTTGTTGAAAGTGTTTGGCTTTCATTTGACTCAATTAGCTTTGTTTAATTCATTTGATTTTCATTTGATTCAAAAAGCTTTGTTTGAATGTGTTTCACTTTCATTTGATTCTAAAAGCTTTGTGGAAAGTATATGACTTTCATTTGACTATATTAGCTCTGTTGAATTCATTTGATTTTCATTTGATTCAAAAAGCTTTGTTTGAATGTGTTTCACTTTCATTTGATTCTAAAAGCTTTGATGAAAGTGTTTGACTTTCATTTGACTCAATTAGCTTTGTTGAATGCATTTGACATTCATTTGAATCAAAAATCTTTGTTTAAATGTGTTTGACGTTCATTTGATTCTAAAAGCTTAGATGAAAGTGTTTGACTTTCATTTGACTCAATTAACTTTGTTGAATTCATTTGATTTTCATTTGATTCAAAAAGCTTTGTTTGAATGTGTTTGACTTTCATTTGATTCTAAAAGCTTTGTTGAAAGTGTTTGGCTTTCATTTGACTCAATTAGCATTGTGGAATGCAATTAACTTTCATTTGATTCAAAAAGCTTTGATTGAATGTATTTGACTTTCATTTGATTCTAAACGCTTTGTTGCAAGTGTTTGACTTTCATTTGACTCAATTAGCTTTGTTGAATGCATTTGATTTTCATTTGATTCAAAAAGCTTTGTTTGAATGTGTTTCACTTTCATTTGATTCTAAAAGCTTTGTTGAAAGTGTTTGACTTTCATTTGACTTAATTAGCTTTGTTGAATGCAGTTGACATTCATTTGATTCAAAAAGCTTTGATTGAATGTGTTTCACTTTCATTTGATTCTAAAAGCTTTGTTGAAAGTGTTTGGCTTTCATTTGACTCCATTAGCATTGTGGAATGCAATTAACTTTCATTTGATTCAAAAA
The DNA here is from genome assembly GCA_024500155.1 of Chenopodium formosanum. Classification (NCBI taxonomy): domain Eukaryota; kingdom Viridiplantae; phylum Streptophyta; class Magnoliopsida; order Caryophyllales; family Amaranthaceae; genus Chenopodium; species Chenopodium formosanum. The sequence goes on from CM044861.1 coordinate 24,506,570, forward strand.
GCTTTGTTTGAATGTATTTGACTTTAATTTGATTCTAAAAGCTTTGATGAAAGTATTTGACTAACATTTGACTCAATTAGCTTTGTTGAATTCATTTGATTTTCATTTGATTCAAAAAGCTTTGTTTGAATGTGTTTCACTTTCATTTGATTCTAAAAGCTTTGTTGAAAGTGTTTGATTTTCATTTGACTCAATAAGCTTTGTTGAATGCATTTGACTTTCATTAGAGTTACGAAGCTTTGTTTGATTGTGTTTGACTTTCATTTGACTCAATTAGCTTTGTTGAATTCATTTAATTTTCATTTGATTCAAAAAGCTTTGTTTGAATGTGTTTGACTTTCATTTGATTATAAAAGCTTTGTTAAAAGTGTTTGACTTTCATTTGACTCAATTAGCTTTGTTGAATGCATTTGATATTCATTTGAGTCAAAAAACTTTGTTTGAATGTGTTTGACTTTCATTTGACTCAATTCGCATTGTGGAATGCAATTAACTTTCATTGAATTCAAAAAGCTTTGATTGAATGTCTTTGACTTTAATTTGATTCTAAAAGCTTTGATGAAAGTGTTTGATATTCATTTGACTCAATTAGCTTTGTTGAATTCATTTGATTTTCATTTGATTCAAAAAGCTTTGTTTGAATGTGTTTCCCTTTCATTTGATTCTAAATGCTTTGTTGAAAGTGTTTGACTTTCATTTGACTTAATTAGCTTTGTTGAATGCAGTTGACATTCATTTGATTCAAAAAGCTTTGTTTGAATGTGTTTCACTTTCATTTGATTCTAAAAGATTTGTTGAATGTGTTTGACTTTCATTTGACTCAATTAGCTTTGTTGAATGCATTTGACTTTAATTTGATTCAAAAAGCTTTGTTAGAATGTGTTTTCCTTTCATTTGATTCTAAAATCATTGTTGAAATTGTTTGACTTTCATTTGACTCAATTAGCTTTGTTGAATGCATTTGACTTTCATTTGAGTCACGAAGCTTTGTTTGAATGTGTTTGACTTTCATTTGACTCAATTAGCTTTGTTGAATGCATTTGATTTTCATTTGATTCAAAAAGTTTTATTTAAATGTGTTTGACTTTCATTTGATTCTAAAAGCTTTGTTGAAAGTGCTTGACTTTCATTTGACTCAATTAGCTTTGTTGAATGCATTTGACTTTCATTTGAATCAAGAAGCTTTGTTTGAATGTGTTTGACTTTCATTTGACTCAATTGGCTTTGTTAAACGCATTTGACTTTCATTTGATTCAAAAAGCTTTGTTTGAAAGTATTCGACTTTCATTTGATTCTAAAAGCTTTGATGAATGTATTTGACTTTTATTTGACTCAATTAGATTTGTTGAATTCATTTGATTTTCATTTGATTCAAAAAGCTTTGTTTGAATATGTTTGACTTTCATTTGATTCTTAAAGCTTTTTTGAAAGTGTTTGACTTTCATTTGACTCAATTAGCTTTGTTGAATGCATTTGACTTTCATTTGAATCAAAAAGCTATGTTTGAATGTGTTTGACTTTCATTTGACTCAATTAGATTTGTTGAAAGTGTTTGACTTTCATTTGACTCAATTAGCTTTGTTGAATGCATTTGACTTTCATTTGATTCAAAAATCTTTGTTTGAATGTGTTTGACTTTCTTTTGACTCAATTAGCTTTGTTGAATGTGTTTGACTTTCATTTGACTCAATTCGCATTGTGGAATGCAATTGACTTTCATTTGATTCAAAAAGCTTTGTTTGAATGTATTTGACTTTAATTTGATTCTAAAAGCTTTGATGAAAGTGTTGGACTTTCATTCGACTCAATTAGCTTAGTTGAATTCATTTGATTTTCATTTGATTGAAAAAGCTTTATTTGAATGTGTTTCACTTTCATTTGATTCTAAAAGCTTTTATGAAAGTGTTTGACTTTCATTTGACTCAATTAGCTTTATTGAATGCAGTTGACATTCATTTGATTAAAAAAGCTTTGATTGAATGTATTTGACTTTCATTTGATTTTAAACGCTTTGTTGCAAGTGTTTGACTTTCATTTGACTCAATTAGCTTTGTTGAATGCATTTGACTTTCATTTGATTTAAAAAGCTTTGTTTGAATGTGTTTGACTTTCTTTTGACTCAATTAGCTTTGTTGAATGTGTTTGACTTTCATTTGACTCAATTAGCATTGTGGAATGCAATTAACTTTCATTTGATTCAAAAAGCTTTGATTAAATGTATTTGACTTTCATTTGATTCTAAACGCTTTATTGCAAGTGTTTGACTTTCATTTGAATCAATTAGCTTTGTTGAATGCATTTGATTTTCATTTGGTTCAAAAAGCTTCGTTTGAATGTGTTTGACTTTCATTTGATTTTAAAAGCTTAGATGAAAGTGTTTGACTTTCATTTGACTCAATTAGCTTTGTTGAATGCATTTGAATTTCATTTGAGTCACGAAGCTTTGTTTGAATGTGCTTGACTTTCATTTGATTCTAAAAGCTTTGTTGAAAGTGTTTGGCTTTCATTTGACTCAATTACCATTGAGGAATGCAATTAACTTTCATTTGATTCAAAAAGCTTTGTTTGAATGTATTTGACTTTAATTTGATTTTAAAAGCTTTGATGAAAGTGTTTGACTTTCATTTGACTCAATTAGCTTTGTTGAATGCATTTGACTTTCATTTGAGTCACGAAGCTTTGTTTGAATGTGTTTGACTTTCATTTGATTCTGAAAGCTTTGTTGAAAGTGTTTGGCTTTCATTTGACTCAATTAGCATTGTGGAATGCAATTAACTTTCATTTGATTCGCAAAGCTTTGATTGAATGTATTTGACTTTCATTTGATTCTAAACGCTTTGTTGCAAGTGTTTGACTTTCTTTTGACTCAATTAGCTTTGTTGAATGCATTTGATTTTCATTTGATTCAAAAAGCTTTGTTTGAATGTGTTTCACTTTCATTTGATTCTAAAAGCTTTGATGAAAGTGTTTGACTTTCATTTGACTCAATTAGCTTTGTTGAATGCATTTGACATTCATTTGAATCAAAAATCTTTGTTTAAATGTGTTTGACGTTCATTTGATTCTAAAAGCTTAGATGAAAGTGTTTGACTTTCATTTGACTCAATTAACTTTGTTGAATTCATTTGATTTTCATTTGATTCAAAAAGCTTTGTTTGAATGTGTTTGACTTTCATTTGATTCTAAAAGCTTTGTTGAAAGTGTTTGGCTTTCATTTGACTCAATTAGCATTGTGGAATGCAATTAACTTTCATTTGATTCAAAAAGCTTTGATTGAATGTATTTGACTTTCATTTGATTCTAAACGCTTTGTTGCAAGTGTTTGACTTTCATTTGACTCAATTAGCTTTGTTGAATGCATTTGATTTTCATTTGATTCAAAAAGCTTTGTTTGAATGTGTTTCACTTTCATTTGATTCTAAAAGCTTTGTTGAAAGTGTTTGACTTTCATTTGACTTAATTAGCTTTGTTGAATGCAGTTGACATTCATTTGATTCAAAAAGCTTTGATTGAATGTGTTTCACTTTCATTTGATTCTAAAAGCTTTGTTGAAAGTGTTTGGCTTTCATTTGACTCCATTAGCATTGTGGAATGCAATTAACTTTCATTTGATTCAAAAAGCTTTGTTTGAATGTATTTGACTTTAATTTGATTCTAAAAGCTTTGATGAAAGTATTTGACTAACATTTGACTCAATTAGCTTTGTTGAATTCATTTGATTTTCATTTGATTCAAAAAGCTTTGTTTGAATGTGTTTCACTTTCATTTGATTCTAAAAGCTTTGTTGAAAGTGTTTGATTTTCATTTGACTCAATTAGCTTTGTTGAATGCATTTGACTTTCATTAGAGTTACGAAGCTTTGTTTGATTGTGTTTGACTTTCATTTGACTCAATTAGCTTTGTTGAATTCATTTGATTTTCATTTGATTCAAAAAGCTTTGTTTGAATGTGTTTGACTTTCATTTGATTATAAAAGCTTTGTTGAAAGTGTTTGACTTTCATTTGACTCAATTAGCTTTGTTGAATGCATTTGATATTCATTTGAGTCAAAAAACTCTGTTTGAATGTGTTTGACTTTCATTTGACTCAATTCGCATTGTGGAATGCAATTAACTTTCATTGAATTCAAAAAGCTTTGATTGAATGTCTTTGACTTTAATTTGATTCTAAAAGCTTTGATGAAAGTGTTTGATATTCATTTGACTCAATTAGCTTTGTTGAATTCATTTGATTTTCATTTGATTCAAAAAGCTTTGTTTGAATGTGTTTCCCTTTCATTTGATTCTAAATGCTTTGTTGAAAGTGTTTGACTTTCATTTGACTTAATTAGCTTTGTTGAATGCAGTTGACATTCATTTGATTCAAAAAGCTTTGTTTGAATGTGTTTCACTTTCATTTGATTCTAAAAGATTTGTTGAATGTGTTTGACTTTCATTTGACTCAATTAGCTTTGTTGAATGCATTTGACTTTAATTTGATTCAAAAAGCTTTGTTAGAATGTGTTTTCCTTTCATTTGATTCTAAAATCATTGTTGAAAGTGTTTGACTTTCATTTGACTCAATTAGCTTTGTTGAATGCATTTGACTTTCATTTGAGTCACGAAGCTTTGTTTGAATGTGTTTGACTTTCATTTGACTCAATTAGCTTTGTTGAATGCATTTGATTTTCATTTGATTCAAAAAGTTTTATTTAAATGTGTTTGACTTTCATTTGATTCTAAAAGCTTTGTTGAAAGTGCTTGACTTTCATTTGACTCAATTAGCTTTGTTGAATGCATTTGACTTTCATTTGAATCAAGAAGCTTTGTTTGAATGTGTTTGACTTTCATTTGACTCAATTGGCTTTGTTAAACGCATTTGACTTTCATTTGATTCAAAAAGCTTTGTTTGAAAGTATTCGACTTTCATTTGATTCTAAAAGCTTTGATGAATGTATTTGACTTTTATTTGACTCAATTAGATTTGTTGAATTCATTTGATTTTCATTTGATTCAAAAAGCTTTGTTTGAATATGTTTGACTTTCATTTGATTCTTAAAGCTTTTTTGAAAGTGTTTGACTTTCATTTGACTCAATTAGCTTTGTTGAATTCATTTGACTTTCATTTGAATCAAAAAGCTATGTTTGAATGTGTTTGACTTTCATTTGACTCAATTAGCTTTGTTGAAAGTGTTTGACTTTCATTTGACTCAATTAGCTTTGTTGAATGCATTTGACTTTCATTTGATTCAAAAATCTTTGTTTGAATGTGTTTGACTTTCTTTTGACTCAATTAGCTTTGTTGAATGTGTTTGACTTTCATTTGACTCAATTCGCATTGTGGAATGCAATTGACTTTCATTTGATTCAAAAAGCTTTGTTTGAATGTATTTGACTTTAATTTGATTCTAAAAGCTTTGATGAAAGTGTTGGACTTTCATTCGACTCAATTAGCTTAGTTGAATTCATTTGATTTTCATTTGATTGAAAAAGCTTTATTTGAATGTGTTTCACTTTCATTTGATTCTAAAAGCTTTTATGAAAGTGTTTGACTTTCATTTGACTCAATTAGCTTTATTGAATGCAGTTGACATTCATTTGATTAAAAAAGCTTTGATTGAATGTATTTGACTTTCATTTGATTCTAAACGCTTTGTTGCAAGTGTTTGACTTTCATTTGACTCAATTAGCTTTGTTGAATGCATTTGACTTTCATTTGATTTAAAAAGCTTTGTTTGAATGTGTTTGACTTTCTTTTGACTCAATTAGCTTTGTTGAATGTGTTTGACTTTCATTTGACTCAATTAGCATTGTGGAATGCAATTAACTTTCATTTGATTCAAAAAGCTTTGATTAAATGTATTTGACTTTCATTTGATTCTAAACGCTTTATTGCAAGTGTTTGACTTTCATTTGAATCAATTAGCTTTGTTGAATGCATTTGATTTTCATTTGGTTCAAAAAGCTTCGTTTGAATGTGTTTGACTTTCATTTGATTTTAAAAGCTTAGATGAAAGTGTTTGACTTTCATTTGACTCAATTAGCTTTGTTGAATGCATTTGAATTTCATTTGAGTCACGAAGCTTTGTTTGAATGTGCTTGACTTTCATTTGATTCTAAAAGCTTTGTTGAAAGTGTTTGGCTTTCATTTGACTCAATTACCATTGAGGAATGCAATTAACTTTCATTTGATTCAAAAAGCTTTGTTTGAATGTATTTGACTTTAATTTGATTTTAAAAGCTTTGATGAAAGTGTTTGACTTTCATTTGACTCAATTAGCTTTGTTGAATGCATTTGACTTTCATTTGAGTCACGAAGCTTTGTTTGAATGTGTTTGACTTTCATTTGATTCTAAAAGCTTTGTTGAAAGTGTTTGGCTTTCATTTGACTCAATTAGCATTGTGGAATGCAATTAACTTTCATTTGATTCGCAAAGCTTTGATTGAATGTATTTGACTTTCATTTGATTCTAAACGCTTTGTTGCAAGTGTTTGACTTTCTTTTGACTCAATTAGCTTTGTTGAATGCATTTGATTTTCATTTGATTCAAAAAGCTTTGTTTGAATGTGTTTCACTTTCATTTGATTCTAAAAGCTTTGTTGAAAGTGTTTGACTATCATTTGACTCAATTAGCTTTGTTGAATGCATTTGACATTCATTTGAATCAAAAAGCTTTGTTTAAATTTGTTTGATGTTCATTTGATTCTAAAAGCTTAGATGAAAGAGTTTGACTTTCATTTGACTCAATTAGCTTTGTTGAATTCATTTGAATTTCATCTGATTCAAAAAGCTTTGTTTGAATGTGTTTGACTTTCATTTGATTCTAAAAGCTTTGTAGAAAGTGTTTGGCTTTCATTTGACTCAATTAGCATTGTGGAATGCAATTAACTTTCATTTGATTCAAAAAGCTTTGATTGAATTTATTTGACTTTCATTTGATTCTAAACGCTTTGTTGCAAGTGTTTGACATTCATTTGACTCAATTAGCTTTGTTGAATGCATTTGATTTTCATTTGATTCAAAAAGCTTTGTTTGAATGTGTTTCACTTTCATTTGATTCTAAAAGGTTTGTTGAAAGTGTTTGACTTTCATTTGACTCAATTAGCTTTGTTGAATGCAGTTAACATTCAGTTGATTCAAAAAGCTTTATTTGAATGTGTTTCACTTTCATTTGATTCTAAAAGCTTTGTTGAATGTGTTTGACTTTCATTTGACTCAATTAGCTTTGTTGAATGCATTTGACATTCATTTGATTCAAAAAGCTTTGTTTGAATTTGTTTGACTTTCATTTGATTCTAAAAGCTTTGTTGAAAGTGTTTGACTTTCATTTGACTCAATTAGCTTTGTTGAATGCATTTGACTTTCATTTGAGTCACGAAGCTTCGTTTGAATGTGTTTGACTTTCATTTGATTCAAAAAGCTTTGTTGAAAGTGTTTGGCTTTCATTTGACTCAATTACCATTGTGGAATGCAATTAACTTTCATTTGATTCAAAAAGCTTTGATTGAATGTATTTGACTTTCATTTGATTCTAAACGCTTTATTGCAAGTGTTTGACTTTCATTTGACTCAATTAGCTTTGTTGAATGCATTTGATTTTCATTTGGTTCAAAAAGCTTCGTTTGAATGTGTTTGACTTTCATTTGATTTTAAAAGCTTAGATGAAAGTGTTTGACTTTCGTTTGACTCAATTAGCTTAGTTGAATGCATTTGACTTTCATTTGAGTCACGAAGCTTTGTTTGAATGTGTTTCACTTTCATTTGATTCTAAAAGCTTTGTTGAAAGTGTTTGGCTTTCATTTGACTCAATTACCATTGAGGAATGCAATTAACTTTCATTTGATTCAAAAAGCTTTGTTTGAATGTATTTGACTTTAATTTGATTTTAAAAGCTTTGATGAAAGTGTTTGACTTTCATTTTACTCAATTAGCTTTGTTGAATGCATTTGACTTTCATTTGAGTCACGAAGCTTTGTTTGAATGTGTTTGACTTTCATTTGATTCTAAAAGCTTTGTTGAAAGTGTTTGGCTTTCATTTGACTCAATTAGCATTGTGGAATGCAATTAACTTTCATTTGATTCGCAAAGCTTTGATTGAATGTATTTGACTTTCATTTAATTCTAAACGCTTTGTTGCAAGTGTTTGACTTTCATTTGACTCAATTAGCTTTGTTGAATGCATTTGATTTTCATTTGATTCAAAAAGCTTTGTTTGAATGTGTTTCACTTTCATTTGATTCTAAAAGCTTTGTTGAAAGTGTTTGACTTTCATTTGACTCAATTAGCTTTGTTGAATGCATTTGACATTCATTTGAATCAAAAAGCTTTGTTTAAATGTGTTTGACGTTCATTTGATTCTAAAAGCTTAGATGAAAGTGTTTGACTTTCATTTGACTCAATTAGCTTTGTTGAATGCAGTTGACATTCATTTGATTCAAAAAGCTTTGTTTGAATGTGTTCGACTTTCATTTGATTCTAAAAGCTTTGTTGAATGTGTTTGACTTTCATTTGACACAATTAGCTTTGTTGAATGCATTTGACTTTCATTTGATTCAAAAAGCTTTGTTAGAATGTGTTTGACTTTCATTTGATTCTAAAAGCTTTGTTGAAAGTGTTTGGCTTTCATTTGACTCAATTGGCATTGTGGAATGCAATTAACTTTCATTTGATTCAAAAAGCTTTGTTTGAATGTATTTGACTTTAATTTGATTCTAAAATCTTTGTTGAAAGTGTTTAACTTTCATTTGACTCAATTAGCTTTGTTGAATGCAGTTGACATTCATTTGATTCAAAAAGCTTTGTTTGAATGTGTTTCACTTTCATTAGATTCTAAAAGCTTTGTTGAATGTGTTTGACTTTCATTTGACTCAATTAGCTTTGTTGAATGCATTTGACATTCATTTGATTCAAAAAGCTTTGTTTGAATGTGTTTTACTTTCATTTGATTCTAAAAGCTTTGTTGAAAGTATTTGACTTTCATTTGACTCAATTAGCTTTGTTGAATGCATTTGACTTTCATTTGAGTCACGAAGCTTTGTTTGAATGTGTTTGACTTTAATTTGACTCAATTAGCTTTGTTGAATTCATTTGATTTTCATTTGATTCAAAAAGCTTTGTTGAAAGTGTTTGACTTTCATTTGACTCAATTAGCTTTGTTGAATGCATTTGACATTCATTTGAATCAAAAGCTTTGTTTAAATGTGTTTGACGTTCATTTCATTCTAAAAGCTTAGATGAAAGTGTTTGACTTTCATTTGACTCAATTATCTTTGTTGAATTCATTTGATTTTCATTTGTTTCAAAAAGCTTTTTTTGAATGTGTTTAACTTTCATTTGATTCTAAAAGCTTTGTTGTAAGTGTTTGGCTTTAATTTGACTCAATTAGCATTGTGGAATGCAATTAACTTTCATTTGATTCAAAAAGCTTTGATTGAATGTATTTGACTTTCATTTGATTCTAAACGCTTTGTTGCAAGTGTTTGACTTTCATTTGACTCAATCAGCTTTGTTGAATGCATTTGATTTTCATTTGATTCAAATAGCTTTGTTTGAATGTGTTTCACTTTCATTTGATTCTAAAAGCTTTGTTGAAAGTGTTTGACTTTCATTTGACTTAATTAGCTTTGTTGAATGCAGTTGACATTCATCTGATTCAAAAAGCTTTGTTTGAATGTGTTTCACTTTCATTTGATTCTAAAAGCTTTGTTGAATGTGTTTGACTTTCATTTGACTCAATTAGCTTTGTTGAATGCATTTGACATTCATTTGATTCAAAAAGCTTTGTTTTAATGTGTTTTACTTTCATTTGATTCTAAAAGCTTTGTTGAAAGTGTTTGACTTTCATTTGACTCAATTAGCTTTGTTGAATGCATTTGACTTTCGTTTGAGTCACGAAGCTTTGTTTGAATGTGTTTGACTTTCATTTGACTCAATTAGCTTTGTTGAATTCATTTGATTTTCATTTGATTCAAAAAGCTTTGTTTGAATGTGTTTTGACTTTCATTTGATTCTAAAAGCTTTGTTTAAAGTGTTTGACTTTCATTTGACTCAATTAGCTTTGTTGAATGCATTTGACTTTCATTTGAGTCACGAAGCTTTGTTTGATTGTGATTGACTTTCATTTGACTCAATTAGCTTTGTTGAATTCATTTGATTTTGATTTGATTCAAAAAGCTTTGTTTGAATGTGTTTCACTTTCATTTGATTCTAAAAGCTTTGTTGAAAGTGTTTGACTTTCATTTGACTTAATTAGCTTTGTTGAATGCAGTTGACATTCATTTGATTCAAAAAGCTTTGTTTGAATGTGTTTGACTTTCATTTGATTCTAAACGCTTTGTTGCAAGTGTTTGACTTTCATTTGACTCAATCAGCTTTGTTGAATGCATTTGATTTTCATTTGATTCAAATAGTTTTGTTTGAATGTGTTTCACTTTCATTTGATTGTAAAAGCTTTGTTGAAAGTGTTTGACTTTCATTTGACTTAATTAGCTTTGTTGAATGCAGTTGACATTCATTTGATTCAAAAGCTTTGTTTAAATGTGTTTGACGTTCATTTGTTTCTAAAAGCTTAGATGAAAGTGTTTGACTTTCATTTGACTCAATTAGCTTTGTTGAATTCATTTTATTTTCATTTGATTCAAAAAGCTTTGTTTGAATGTGTTTGACTTTCATTTGATTCTAAAAGCTTTGTTGTAAGTGTTTGGCTATCATTTGACTCAACTAGCATTGTGGAATGCAATTAACTTTTATTTGATTCAAAAAGCTTTGATTGAATGTATTTGACTTTCATTTGATTCTAAACGCTTTGTTGCAAGTGTTTGACTTTCATTTGACTCAATCAGCTTTGTTGAATGCATTTGATTTTCATTTGATTCAAATAGCTTTGTTTGAATGTGTTTCACTTTCATTTGATTCTAAAAGCTTTGTTGAAAGTGTTTGACTTTCATTTGACTTAATTAGCTTTGTTGAATGCAGTTGACATTCATTTGATTCAAAAGCTTTGTTTGAATGTGTTTCACTTTCATTTGATTCTAAAAGCTTTGTTGAAAGTGTTTGGCTTTCATTTGACTCAATTAGCATTGTGGAATGCAATTAACTTTCATTTGATTCAAAAAGCTTTGTTTGAATGTATTTGACTTTAGTTTGATTCTAAAAGCTTTGATGAAAGTGTTTGACTTTCATTTGACTCAATTAGCTTTGTTGAATTCATTTGATTTTCATTTGATTCAAAAAGCTTTGTTTAAATGTGTTTCACTTTCATTTGATTCTAAAAGCTTTGTAAAAAGTGTTTGACTTTCATTTGACTCAATTAGCTTTGTTGAATGCATTTGACTTTCATTTGAGTCACGAATCTTTGTTTGATTGTGTTTGACTTTCATTTGACTCAATTAGCTCTGTTGAATTCATTTGATTTTCATTTGATTCAAAAAGCTTTGTTTGAATGTGTTTGACTTTCATTTGATTATAAAAGCTTTGTTGAAAGTGTTTGACTTTCATTTGACTCAATTAGCTTTGTTGAATGCATTTGACATTCATTTGATTCAAAAACTTTGTTTGAATGTGTTTGACTTTCATTTGATTCTAAAAGCTTTGTTGAAAGTGTTTGGCTTTCATTTGACTCAATTGGCATTGTGGAATGCAATTAACTTTCATTTGATTCAAAAAGCTTTGTTTGAATGTATTTGACTTTAATTTGATTCTAAAAGCTTTGTTGAAAGTGTTTGACTTTCATTTGACTCAATTAGCTTTGTTGAATGTATTTGACATTCATTTGAATCAAAAAGCTTTGTTTGAATGTGTTTGACTTTCATTTGATTCTAAAAGCTATGTAGAAAGTGTTTGGCTTTCATTTGACTTAATTAGCATTGTGGAATGCAATTAACTTTCATTTGATTCAAAAAGCTTTGATTGAATGTATTTGACTTTCATTTGATTCTAAACGCTTTGTTGCAAGTGTTTGACTTTCATTTGACTCAATTAGCTTTGTTGAATGCATTTGATTTTCATTTGATTCAAAAAGCTTTGTTTGAATGTGTTTCACTTTCATTTGATTCTAAAAGCTTTGTTGAAAGTGTTTGACTTTCATTTGACTTAATTAGCTTTGTTGAATGTAGTTGACATTCATTTGATTCAAAAAGCTTTGTTTGAATGTGTTTCACTTTCATTTGATTCTAAAAGCTTTGTTGAAAGTGTTTGGCTTTCATTTGACTCAATTAGCATTGTGGAATGCAATTAACTTTCATTTGATTCAAAAAGCTTTGATTGAATGTATTTGACTTTAATTTGATTCTAAACGCTTTGTTGCAAGTGTTTGACTTTCATTTGACTCAATTAGCGTTGTTAATTGCATTTGATTTTCATTTGATTCAAAAAGCTTTGTTTGAATGTGTTTCACTTTCATTTGATTCTAAAAGCTTTGTTGAAAAGTGTTTGACTTTCATTTGACTTAATTAGCTTTGTTGAATGCAGTTGACATTCATTTGATTCAAAAAGCTTTGTTTGAATGTGTTTCACTTTCATTTGATTCTAAAAGCTTTATTGAAAGTGTTTGGCTTTCATTTGACTCAATTAGCTTTGTTGAATGCATTTGACATTCATTTGAATCAAAAAGCTTTGTTTTAATGTATTTTACTTTCATTTGATTCTAAAAGCTTTGTTGAAAGTGTTTGACTTTCATTTGACTCAATTAGCTTTGTTGAATGCATTTGACTTTCATTTGAGTCACGAAGCTTTGTTTGAATGTGTTTGACTTTCATTTGACTCAATTAGCTTTGTTGAATTCATTTAATTTTAATTTGATTCAAAAAGCTTTGTTTGAATGTGTTTGACTTTCATTTGATTATAAAAGCTTTGTTGAAATTGTTTGACTTTCATTTGACTCAATTAGCTTTGTGGAATGCAGTTGACATTCATTTGATTCAAAAAGCTTTGTTTGAATGTGTTTCACTTTCATTTGATTCTAAAAGCTTTGTTGAATGTGTTTGACTTTCATTTGACACAATTAGCTTTGTTGAATGCATTTGACTTTCATTTGATTCAAAAAGCTTTGTTAGAATGTGTTTGACTTTCATTTGATTCTAAAAGCTTTGTTGAAAGTGTTTGGCTTTCATTTGACTCAATTGGCATTGTGGAATGCAATTAACTTTCATTTGATTCAAAAAGCTTTGTTTGAATGTATTTGACTTTAATTTGATTCTAAAATCTTTGTTGAAAGTGTTTAACTTTCATTTGACTCAATTAGCTTTGTTGAATGCAGTTGACATTCATTTGATTCAAAAAGCTTTGTTTGAATGTGTTTCACTTTCATTAGATTCTAAAAGCTTTGTTGAATGTGTTTGACTTTCATTTGACTCAATTAGCTTTGTTGAATGCATTTGACATTCATTTGATTCAAAAAGCTTTGTTTGAATGTGTTTTACTTTCATTTGATTCTAAAAGCTTTGTTGAAAGTATTTGACTTTCATTTGACTCAATTAGCTTTGTTGAATGCATTTGACTTTCATTTGAGTCACGAAGCTTTGTTTGAATGTGTTTGACTTTAATTTGACTCAATTAGCTTTGTTGAATTCATTTGATTTTCATTTGATTCAAAAAGCTTTGTTGAAAGTGTTTGACTTTCATTTGACTCAATTAGCTTTGTTGAATGCATTTGACATTCATTTGAATCAAAAGCTTTGTTTAAATGTGTTTGACGTTCATTTCATTCTAAAAGCTTAGATGAAAGTGTTTGACTTTCATTTGACTCAATTATCTTTGTTGAATTCATTTGATTTTCATTTGTTTCAAAAAGCTTTTTTTGAATGTGTTTAACTTTCATTTGATTCTAAAAGCTTTGTTGTAAGTGTTTGGCTTTAATTTGACTCAATTAGCATTGTGGAATGCAATTAACTTTCATTTGATTCAAAAAGCTTTGATTGAATGTATTTGACTTTCATTTGATTCTAAACGCTTTGTTGCAAGTGTTTGACTTTCATTTGACTCAATCAGCTTTGTTGAATGCATTTGATTTTCATTTGATTCAAATAGCTTTGTTTGAATGTGTTTCACTTTCATTTGATTCTAAAAGCTTTGTTGAAAGTGTTTGACTTTCATTTGACTTAATTAGCTTTGTTGAATGCAGTTGACATTCATCTGATTCAAAAAGCTTTGTTTGAATGTGTTTCACTTTCATTTGATTCTAAAAGCTTTGTTGAATGTGTTTGACTTTCATTTGACTCAATTAGCTTTGTTGAATGCATTTGACATTCATTTGATTCAAAAAGCTTTGTTTTAATGTGTTTTACTTTCATTTGATTCTAAAAGCTTTGTTGAAAGTGTTTGACTTTCATTTGACTCAATTAGCTTTGTTGAATGCATTTGACTTTCGTTTGAGTCACGAAGCTTTGTTTGAATGTGTTTGACTTTCATTTGACTCAATTAGCTTTGTTGAATTCATTTGATTTTCATTTGATTCAAAAAGCTTTGTTTGAATGTGTTTTGACTTTCATTTGATTCTAAAAGCTTTGTTTAAAGTGTTCGACTTTCATTTGACTCAATTAGCTTTGTTGAATGCATTTGACTTTCATTTGAGTCACGAAGCTTTGTTTGATTGTGATTGACTTTCATTTGACTCAATTAGCTTTGTTGAATTCATTTGATTTTGATTTGATTCAAAAAGCTTTGTTTGAATGTGTTTCACTTTCATTTGATTCTAAAAGCTTTGTTGAAAGTGTTTGACTTTCATTTGACTTAATTAGCTTTGTTGAATGCAGTTGACATTCATTTGATTCAAAAAGCTTTGTTTGAATGTGTTTGACTTTCATTTGATTCTAAACGCTTTGTTGCAAGTGTTTGACTTTCATTTGACTCAATCAGCTTTGTTGAATGCATTTGATTTTCATTTGATTCAAATAGTTTTGTTTGAATGTGTTTCACTTTCATTTGATTGTAAAAGCTTTGTTGAAAGTGTTTGACTTTCATTTGACTTAATTAGCTTTGTTGAATGCAGTTGACATTCATTTGATTCAAAAGCTTTGTTTAAATGTGTTTGACGTTCATTTGATTCTAAAAGCTTAGATGAAAGTGTTTGACTTTCATTTGACTCAATTAGCTTTGTTGAATTCATTTTATTTTCATTTGATTCAAAAAGCTTTGTTTGAATGTGTTTGACTTTCATTTGATTCTAAAAGCTTTGTTGTAAGTGTTTGGCTATCATTTGACTCAACTAGCATTGTGGAATGCAATTAACTTTCATTTGATTCAAAAAGCTTTGATTGAATGTATTTGACTTTCATTTGATTCTAAACGCTTTGTTGCAAGTGTTTGACTTTCATTTGACTCAATCAGCTTTGTTGAATGCATTTGATTTTCATTTGATTCAAATAGCTTTGTTTGAATGTGTTTCACTTTCATTTGATTCTAAAAGCTTTGTTGAAAGTGTTTGACTTTTATTTGACTTAATTAGCTTTGTTGAATGCAGTTGACATTCATTTGATTCAAAAGCTTTGTTTGAATGTGTTTCACTTTCATTTGATTCTAAAAGCTTTGTTGAAAGTGTTTGGCTTTCATTTGACTCAATTAGCATTGTGGAATGCAATTAACTTTCATTTGATTCAAAAAGCTTTGTTTGAATGTATTTGACTTTAGTTTGATTCTAAAAGCTTTGATGAAAGTGTTTGACTTTCATTTGACTCAATTAGCTTTGTTGAATTCATTTGATTTTCATTTGATTCAAAAAGCTTTGTTTAAATGTGTTTCACTTTCATTTGATTCTAAAAGCTTTGTTGAAAGTGTTTGACTTTCATTTGACTCAATTAGCTTTGTTGAATGCATTTGACTTTCATTTGAGTCACGAATCTTTGTTTGATTGTGTTTGACTTTCATTTGACTCAATTAGCTCTGTTGAATTCATTTGATTTTCATTTGATTCAAAAAGCTTTGTTTGAATGTGTTTGACTTTCATTTGATTATAAAAGCTTTGTTGAAAGTGTTTGACTTTCATTTGACTCAATTAGCTTTGTTGAATGCATTTGACATTCATTTGAATCAAAAAGCTTTGTTTGAATGTGTTTGACTTTCATTTGATTCCAAAAGCTTTGTAGAAAGTGTTTGGCTTTCATTTGACTCAATTAGCATTGTGGAATGCAATTAACTTTCATTTGATTCAAAAAGCTTTGATTGAATGTCTTTGACTTTAATATTATTCTAAAAGCTTTGATGAAAGTGTTTGACTTTCATTTGACTCAATTAGCTTTGTTGAATTCATTTGATTTTCATTTGATTCAAAAAGCTTTGTTTGAAGGTGTTTGACTTTCATTTGATTCTAAAAGCTTTGATGAAAGTGTTTGACTTTCATTTGACTCAATTAGCTTTGTTGAATTCATTTGATTTTCATTTGATTCAAAAAGCTTTGTTTGAATGTGTTTGACTTTCATTTGATTATAAAAGCTTTGTTGAAAGTGTTTGACTTTCATTTGACTCAATGAGCTTTGTTGAATGCATTTGACATTCATTTGAATCAAAAAGCTTTGTTTAAATGTGTTTGACGTTCATTTGATTCTAAAAGCTTAGATGAAAGTGTTTGACTTTCATTTGACTCAATTAGCTTTGTTGAATTCATTTGATTTTCATTTGATTCAAAAAGCTTTGTTTGAATGTGTTTGACTTTCATTTGATTCTAAAAGCTTTGTTGTAAGTCTTTGGCTCTCATTTGACTCAATTAGCATTGTGGAATGCAATTAACTTTCATTTGATTCAAAAAGCTTTGATTGAATGTATTTGACTTTCATTTGATTCTAAACGCTTTGTTGCAAGTGTTTGACTTTCATTTGACTCAATCAGCTTTGTTGAATGCATTTGATTTTCATTTGATTCAAATAGCTTTGTTTGAATGTGTTTCACTTTCATTTGATTTTAAAAGCTTTGTTGAAAGTGTTTGACTTTCATTTCACTTAATTAGCTTTGTTGAATGCAGTTGACATTCATTTGATTCAAAAAGCTTTGTTTGAATGTGTTTCACTTTCATTTGATTCTAAAAGCTTTGTTGAAAGTGTTTGGCTTTCATTTGACTCAATTAGCATTGTGGAATGCAATTAACTTTCATTTGATTCAAAAAGCTTTGCTTAAATGTATTTGAATTTAATTTGATTATAAAAGCTTTGATGAAAGTGTTTGACTTTCATTTGACTCAATTAGCTTTGTTGAATTCATTTGATTTTCATTTGATTCAAAAAGCTTTGATGAAAGTGTTTGACTTTCATTTGACTCAATTAGCTTTGTTGAATTCATTTGATTTTCATTTGATTCAAAAAGCTTTGTTTGAATGTGTTTCACTTCATTTGATTCTAAAAGCTTTGTTGAAAGTGTTTGACTTTCATTTGACTCAATTAGCTTTGTTGAATGCATTTGACTTTCATTTGAGTCACGAATCTTTGTTTGATTGTGTTTGACTTTCATTTGACTCAATTAGCTTTGTTGAATTCATTTGATTTTCATTTGATTTAAAAAGCTTTGTTTGAATGTGTTTGACTTTCATTTGATTATAAAAGCTTTGTTGAAAGTGTTTGACTTTTATTTGACTCAATGAGCTTTGTTGAATGCATTTGACATTCATTTGAATCAAAAAGCTTTGTTTAAATGTGTTTGACGTTCATTTGATTCTAAAAGCTTTGATGAAAGTGTTTGACTTTCATTTGACTCAATTAGCTTTGTTGAATTCATTTGATTTTCATTTGATTCAAAAAGCTTTGTTTGAATGTGTTTGACTTTCATTTGATTATAAAAGCTTTGTTGAAAGTGTTTGACTTTCATTTGACTCAATGAGCTTTGTTGAACGCATTTGACATTCATTTGAATCAAAAAGCTTTGTTTAAATGTGTTAGACGTTCATTTGATTCTAAAAGCTTAGATGAAAGTGTTTGACTTTCATTTGACTCAATTAGCTTTGTTGAATTCATTTGATTTTCATTTGATTCAAAATGCTTTGTTTGAATGTGTTTGACTTTCATTTGATTCTAAAAGCTTTGTTGAAAGTGTTTGACTTTCATTTGACTAAATTAGCTTTGTTGAATGCAGTTTACATTCATTTGATTCAAAAAGCTTTGTTTGAATGTGTTTCACTTTCATTTGATTCTAAAAGCTTTGTTGAAAGTGTTAGGCTTTCTTTTGACTCAATTAGCATTGTGGAATGCAATTAACTTTAATTTGATTCAAAAAGCTTTGCTTGAATGTATTTGACTTTAATTTGATTCTAAAAGCTTTGATGAAAGTGTTTGACTTTCATTTGACTCAATTAGCTTTGTTGAATTCATTTGATTTTCATTTGATTCAAAAAGCTTTGTTTGAATGTGTTTCACTTTCATTTGATTCTAAAAGCTTTGTTGAAAGTGTTTGACTTTCATTTGACTTAATTAGCTTTGTTGAATACAGTTGACATTCATTTGATTCAAAAAGCTTTGTTTGAATGTGTTTCACTTTAATTTGATTCTAAAAGCTTTGTTGAATGTGTTTGACTTTCATTTGACTCTATTAGCTTTGTTGAATGCATTTGACATTCATTTGATTCAAAAAGCTTTGTTTGAATGTGTTTTACTTTCATTTGATTCTAAAAGCTTTGTTGAAAGTGTTTGACTTTCATTTGTCTCAATTAGCTTTGTTGAATGCATTTGACTTTCATTTGAGTGACGAAGCTTTGTTTGAATGTGTTTGACTTTCATTTGACTCAATTAGCTTTGTTGAATTCATTTGATTTTCATTTGATCCAAAAAGCATTGTTTGAATGTGTTTCACTTTCATTTGATTATAAAAGCTTTGTTGAAAGTGTTTGACTTTCATTTGACTCAATTAGCTTTGTTGAATTCATTTGATTTTCATTTGATTTAAAAAGCTTTGTTTGAATGTGTTTGACTTTCATTTGATTATAAAAGCTTTGTTGAAAGTGTTTGACTTTTATTTGACTCAATGAGCTTTGTTGAATGCATTTGACATTCATTTGAATCAAAAAGCTTTGTTTAAATGTGTTTGACGTTCATTTGATTCTAAAAGCTTTGATGAAAGTGTTTGACTTTCATTTGACTCAATTAGCTTTGTTGAATTCATTTGATTTTCATTTGATTCAAAAAGCTTTGTTTGAATGTGTTTGACTTTCATTTGATTATAAAAGCTTTGTTGAAAGTGTTTGACTTTCATTTGACTCAATGAGCTTTGTTGAATGCATTTGACATTCATTTGAATCAAAAAGCTTTGTTTAAATGTGTTAGACGTTCATTTGATTCTAAAAGCTTAGATGAAAGTGTTTGACTTTCATTTGACTCAATTAGCTTTGTTGAATTCATTTGATTTTCATTTAATTCAAAAAGCTTTGTTTGAATGTGTTTGACTTTCATTTGATTCTAAAAGCTTTGTTGAAAGTGTTTGACTTTCATTTGACTAAATTAGCTTTGTTGAATGCAGTTTACATTCATTTGATTCAAAAAGCTTTGTTTGAATGTGTTTCACTTTCATTTGATTCTAAAAGCTTTGTTGAAAGTGTTTGGCTTTCTTTTGACTCAATTAGCATTGTGGAATGCAATTAACTTTAATTTGATTCAAAAAGCTTTGCTTGAATGTATTTGACTTTAATTTGATTCTAAAAGCTTTGATGAAAGTGTTTGACTTTCATTTGACTCAATTAGCTTTGTTGAATTCATTTGATTTTCATTTGATTCAAAAAGCTTTGTTTGAATGTGTTTCACTTTCATTTGATTCTAAAAGCTTTGTTGAAAGTGTTTGACTTTTATTTGACTTAATTAGCTTTGTTGAATGCAGTTGACATTCATTTGATTCAAAAAGCTTTGTTTGAATGTGTTTCACTTTAATTTGATTCTAAAAGCTTTGTTGAATGTGTTTGACTTTCATTTGACTCAATTAGCTTTGTTGAATGCATTTGACATTCATTTGATTCAAAAAGCTTTGTTTGAATGTGTTTTACTTTCATTTGATTCTAAAAGCTTTGTTGAAAGTGTTTGACTTTCATTTGTCTCAATTAGCTTTGTTGAATGCATTTGACTTTCATTTGAGTGACGAAGCTTTGTTTGAATGTGTTTGACTTTCATTTGACTCAATTAGCTTTGTTGAATTCATTTGATTTTCATTTGATTCAAAAAGCATTGTTTGAATGTTTTTCACTTTCATTTGATTATAAAAGCTTTGTTGAAAGTGTTTGACTTTCATTTGACTCAATTAGTTTTGTTGAATGCATTTGACATTCATTTGAATCAAAAATCTTTGTTAATGTGTTTGACGTTCATTTGATTCTAAAAGCTTAGATGAAAGTGTTTGACTTTCATTTGACTCAATTAACTTTGTTGAATTCATTTGATTTTCATTTGATTCAAAAAGCTTTGTTTGAATGTGTTTGACTTTCATTTGATTCTAAAAGCTTTGTTGAAAGTGTTTGGCTTTCATTTGACTCAATTAGCTTTGTTGAATTCCTTTGATTTTCATTTGATTCAAAAAGCTTTGTTTGAATGTGTTTGACTTTCATTTGATTATAAAAGCTTTGTTGAAAGTGTTTGACTTTCATTTGACTCAATGAGCTTTGTTGAATGCATTTCACATTCATTTGAATCAAAAAGCTTTGTTTAAATGTGTTAGACGTTCATTTGATTCTAAAAGCTTAGATGAAAGTGTTTGACTTTCATTTGACTTAATTAGCTTTGTTGAATTCATTTGATTTTCATTTGATTCAAAAAGCTTTGTTTGAATGTGTTTGACTTTCATTTGATTCTAAAAGCTTTGTTGAAAGTGTTTGACTTTCATTTGACTCAATTAGCTTTGTTGAATTCATTTGATTTTCATTTGATTCAAAAAGCTTTGATGAAAAAGTTTGACTTTCA
Organism: Chenopodium formosanum; assembly: GCA_024500155.1. Classification (NCBI taxonomy): domain Eukaryota; kingdom Viridiplantae; phylum Streptophyta; class Magnoliopsida; order Caryophyllales; family Amaranthaceae; genus Chenopodium; species Chenopodium formosanum. The sequence goes on from CM044861.1 coordinate 24,527,401, forward strand.
TTTGACTCAATTAGCTTTGTTGAATTCATTTGATTTTCATTTGATTCAAAAAGCTTTGTTTGAATGTGTTTGACTTTCATTTGATTCTAAAAGCTTTGTTGAAAGTGTTTGACTTTCATTTGACTCAATTAGCTTTGTTGAATGCATTTGACTTTCATTTGAGTCACGAATCTTTGTTTGATTGTGTTTGACTTTCATTTGACTCAATTAGCTTTGTTGAATTCATTTGATTTTCATTTGATTTAAAAAGCTTTGTTTGAATGTGTTTGACTTTCATTTGATTATAAAAGCTTTGTTGAAAGTGTTTGACTTTTATTTGACTCAATGAGCTTTGTTGAATGCATTTGACATTCATTTGAATCAAAAAGCTTTGTTTAAATGTGTTTGACGTTCATTTGATTCTAAAAGCTTTGATGAAAGTGTTTGACTTTCATTTGACTCAATTAGCTTCGTTGAATTCATTTGATTTTCATTTGATTCAAAAAGCTTTGTTTGAATGTGTTTGACTTTCATTTGATTATAAAAGCTTTGTTGAAAGTGTTTGACTTTCATTTGACTCAATGAGCTTTGTTGAATGCATTTGACATTCATTTGAATCAAAAAGCTTTGTTTAAATGTGTTAGACGTTCATTTGATTCTAAAAGCTTAGATGAAAGTGTTTGACTTTCATTTGATTCTAAAAGCTTTGTTGAAAGTGTTTGACTTTCATTTGACTAAATTAGCTTTGTTGAATGCAGTTTACATTCATTTGATTCAAAAAGCTTTGTTTGAATGTGTTTCACTTTCATTTGATTCTAAAAGCTTTGTTGAAAGTGTTTGGCTTTCTTTTGACTCAATTAGCATTGTGGAATGCAATTAACTTTAATTTGATTCAAAAAGCTTTGCTTGAATGTATTTGACTTTAATTTGATTCTAAAAGCTTTGATGAAAGTGTTTGACTTTCATTTGACTCAATTAGCTTTGTTGAATTCATTTGATTTTCATTTGATTCAAAAAGCTTTGTTTGAATGTGTTTCACTTTCATTTGATTCTAAAAGCTTTGTTGAAAGTGTTTGACTTTCATTTGACTTAATTAGCTTTGTTGAATGCAGTTGACATTCATTTGATTCAAAAAGCTTTGTTTGAATGTGTTTCACTTTAATTTGATTCTAAAAGCTTTGTTGAATGTGTTTGACTTTCATTTGACTCAATTAGCTTTGTTGAATGCATTTGACATTCATTTGATTCAAAAAGCTTTGTTTGAATGTGTTTTACTTTCATTTGATTCTAAAAGCTTTGTTGAAAGTGTTTGACTTTCATTTGTCTCAATTAGCTTTGTTGAATGCATTTGACTTTCATTTGAGTGACGAAGCTTTGTTTGAATGTGTTTGACTTTCATTTGACTCAATTAGCTTTGTTGAATTCATTTGATTTTCATTTGATTCAAAAAGCATTGTTTGAATGTGTTTCACTTTCATTTGATTATAAAAGCTTTGTTGAAAGTGTTTGACTTTCATTTGACTCAATTAGTTTTGTTGAATGCATTTGACATTCATTTGAATCAAAAATCTTTGTTAATGTGTTTGACGTTCATTCGATTCTAAAAGCTTAGATGAAAGTGTTTGACTTTCATTTGACTCAATTAACTTTGTTGAATTCATTTGATTTTCATTTGATTCAAAAAGCTTTGTTTGAATGTGTTTGACTTTCATTCGATTCTAAAAGCTTTGTTGAAAGTGTTTGGCTTTCATTTGACTCAATTAGCTTTGTTGAATTCCTTTGATTTTCATTTGATTCAAAAAGCTTTGTTTGAATGTGTTTGACTTTCATTTGATTATAAAAGCTTTGTTGAAAGTGTTTGACTTTCATTTGACTCATTTAGCTTTGTTGAATGCATTTGACTTTCATTTGAGTCACGAATCTTTGTTTGATTGTGTTTGACTTTCATTTGATTCTAAAAGCTTAGATGAAAGTGTTTGACTTTCATTTGACTTAATTAGCTTTGTTGAATTCATTTGATTTTCATTTGATTCAAAAAGCTTTGTTTGAATGTGTTTGACTTTCATTTGATTCTAAAAGCTTTGTTGAAAGTGTTTGACTTTCATTTGACTAAATTAGCTTTGTTGAATGCAGTTTACATTCATTTGATTCAAAAAGCTTTGTTTGAACGTGTTTCACTTTCATTTGATTCTAAAAGCTTTGTTGAAAGTGTTTGGCTTTCATTTGACTCAATTAGCATTGTGGAATGCAATTAACTTTAATTTGATTCAAAAAGCTTTGCCTGAATGTATTTGACTTTAATTTGATTCTAAAAGCTTTGATGAAAGTGTTTGACTTTCATTTGACTCAATTAGCTTTGTTGAATTCATTTGATTTTCATTTGATTCAAAAAGCTTTGTTTGAATGTGTTTCACTTTCATTTGATTCTAAAAGCTTTGTTGAAAGTGTTTGACTTTCATTTGACTTAATTAGCTTTGTTGAATGCAGTTGACATTCATTTGATTCAAAAAGCTTTGTTTGAATGTGTTTCACTTTAATTTGATTCTAAAAGCTTTGTTGAATGTGTTTGACTTTCATTTGACTCAATTAGCTTTGTTGAATGCATTTGCCATTCATTTGATTCAAAAAGCTTTGTTTGAATGTGTTTTACTTTCATTTGATTCTAAAAGCTTTGTTGAAAGTGTTTGACTTTCATTTGTCTCAATTAGCTTTGTTGAATGCATTTGATTTTCATTTGATTCAAAAAGCATTGTTTGAATGTGTTTCACTTTCATTTGATTATAAAAGCTTTGTTGAAAGTGTTTGACTTTCATTTGACTCAATTAGTTTTGTTGAATGCATTTGACATTCATTTGAATCAAAAATCTTTGTTAATGTGTTTGACGTTCATTTGATTCTAAAAGCTTAGATGAAAGTGTTTGACTTTCATTTGACTCAATTAACTTTGTTGAATTCATTTGATTTTCATTTTATTCAAAAAGCTTTGTTTGAATGTGTTTGACTTTCATTTGATTCTAAAAGGTTTGCTGAAAGTGTTTGGCTTTCATTTGACTCAATTAGCTTTGTTGAATTCATTTGATTTTCATTTCATTCAAAAAGCTTTGTTTGAATGTGTTTCACTTTCATTTGTTTCTAAAAGCTTTGATGAAAGTGTTTGACTTTCATTTGACTCAATTAGCTTTGTTGAATTCATTTGATTTTCATTTGATTCAAAAAGCTTTGTTTGAATGTGTTTCACTTTCATTTGATTCTAAAAGCTTTGTTGAAAGTGTTTGACTTTCATTTGACTTAATTAGCTTTGTTGAATGCAGTTGACATTCATTTGATTCAAAAAGCTTTGTTTGAATGTGTTTCACTTTCATTTGATTCTAAAAGCTTTGTTGAATGTGTTTGACTTTCATTTGACTCAATTAGCTTTGTTGAATGCATTTGACATTCATTTGATTCAAAAACTTTGTTTGAATGTGTTTTACTTTCATTTGATTCTAAAAGCTTTGTTGAAAGTGTTTGACTTTCATTTGACTCAATTAGCTTTGTTGAATGCATTTGACTTTCATTTGAGTCACGAAGCTTCGTTTGAATGTGTTTCACTTTTATTTGATTCTAAAAGCTTTGTTGAAAGTGTTTGGCTTTCATTTGACTTAATTATCATTGTGGAATGCAATTAACTTTCATTTGATTCAAAAACCTTTGTTTGAATGTATTTGACTTTAATTTGATTCTAAATGCTTTGTTGCAAGTGTTTTTCTTTCATTTGACTTAATTAGCTTTGTTGAATGCAGTTGACATTCATTTGATTCAAAAAGCTTTGTTTGAATGTGTTTCACTTTCATTTGATTCTAAAAGCTTTGTTGAATGTGTTTGACTTTCATTTGACTCAATTAGCTTTGTTGAATGCATTTGACATTCATTTGATTCAAAAACTTTGTTTGAATGTGTTTTACTTTCATTTGATTCTAAAAGCTTTGATGAAAGTGTTTGACTTTCATTTGACTCAATTAGCTTTGTTGAATTCATTTGATTTTCATTTGATTCAAAAAGCTTTGTTTGAATGTGTTTCACTTTCGTTTGATTCTAAAAGCTTTGTTGAAAGTGTTTGACTTTCATTTGACTATATTAGCTTTGTTGAATGCATTTGACTTTCATTTGAGTTACGAAGCTTTGTTTGATTGTGTTTGACTTTCATTTGACTCAATTAGCTTAGTTGAATTCATTTGATTTTCATTTGATTCAAAAAGCTTTGTTTGAATGTGTTTCACTTTCATTTGATTCTAAAAGCTTTGTTGAAAGTGTTTTTCTTTCATTTGACTTAATTATCTTTGTTGAATGCAGTTGACATTCATTTGATTCAAAAAGCTTTGTTTGAATGTGTTTCACTTTCATTTGATTCTAAAAGCTTTGTTGAATGTGTTTGACTTTCATTTGACTCAATTAGATTTGTTGAATGCATTTGACTTTCATTTGATTCAAAAAGCTTTGTTAGAATGTGTTTTACTTTCATTTGATTCTAAAAGCTTTGTTGAAAGTGTTTGACTTTCATTTGACTCAATTAGCTTTGTTGAATGCATTTGACTTTCATTTGAGTCACGAAGCTTTGTTTGAATGTGTTTGACTTTCATTTGACTGAATTAGCTTTGTTGAATGCATTTGATTTTCATTTGATTCAAAAAGCTTTGTTTGAATGTGTTTGACTTTCATTTGATTATAAAAGCTTAGTTAAAAGTGTTTGACTTTCATTTGACTCAATTAGCTTTGTTGAATGGATTTGACATTCATTTGAATCAAAAAGCTTTGTTTAAATGTGTTTGACATTCATTTGATTCTAAAAGCTTAGATGAAAGTGTTTGACTTTCATTTGACTCAATTAACTTTGTTGAATTCATTTGATTTTCATTTGATTCAAAAAGCTTTGTTTGAATGTGTTTGACTTTCATTTGATTCTAAAAGCTTTGTTGAAAGTGTTTGGCTTTCATTTGACTCAATTAGCTTTGTTGAATTCATTTGATTTTCATTTGATTCAAAAAGATTTGTTTGAATGTGTTTCACTTTCATTTGATTCTAAAAGCTTTGATGAAAGTGTTTGACTTTCATTTGACTCAATTAGCTTTGTTGAATTCATTTGATTTTCATTTGATTCAAAAAGCTTTGTTTGAATGTGTTTCACTTTCATTTGATTCTAAAAGCTTTGTTGAAAGTGTTTGACTTTCATTTGACTTAATTAGCTTTGTTGAATGCAGTTGACATTCATTTGATTCAAAAAGCTTTGTTTGAATGTGTTTCACTTTCATTTGATTCTAAAAGCTTTGTTGAATGTGTTTGTCTTTCATTTGACTCAATTAGCTTTGTTGAATGCATTTGACATTCATTTGATTCAAAAACTTTGTTTGAATGTGTTTTACTTTCATTTGATTCTAAAAGCTTTGTTGAAAGTGTTTGACTTTCATTTGACTCAATTAGCTTTGTTGAATGCATTTGACTTTCATTTGAGTTACGAAGCTTCGTTTGAATGTGTTTCACTTTCATTTGATTCTAAAAGCTTTGTTGAAAGTGTTTGGCTTTCATTTGACTCAATTAGCATTGTGGAATGCAGTTAACTTTCATTTGATTCAAAAACCTTTGTTTGAATGTATTAGACTTTAATTTGATTCTAAATGCTTTGTTGAAAGTGTTTTTCTTTCATTTGACTTAATTAGCTTTGTTGAATGCAATTGACATTCATTTGATTCAAAAAGCTTTGTTTGAATGTGTTTCACTTTCATTTGATTCTAAAAGCTTTGTTGAATGTGTTTGACTTTCATTTGACTCAATTAGCTTTGTTGAATGCATTTGACATTCATTTGATTCAAAAACTTTGTTTGAATGTGTTTTACTTTCATTTGATTCTAAAAGCTTTGTTGAAAGTGTTTGACTTTCATTTGACTCAATTAGCTTTGTTGAATGCATTTGACTTTCATTTGAGTCACGAAGCTTCGTTTGAATGTGTTTAACTTTCATTTGATTCTAAAAGCTTTGTTAAAAGTGTTTGGCTTTCATTTGACTCAATTAGCATTGTGGAATGCAATTAACTTTCATTTGATTCTAAATGCTTTGATGAAAGTGTTTGACTTTCATTTGACTCAATTAGCTTTGTTGAATTTATTTGATTTTCATTTGATTCAAAAAGCTTTGTTTGAATGTGTTTCACTTTCATTTGATTCTAAAAGCTTTGTTGAAAGTGTTTGGCTTTCATTTGACTCAATTTGCATTGTGGAATGCAATTAACTTTCATTTGATTCAAAAAGCTTTGTTTGAATGTATTTGACTTTGATTTGATTCTAAAAGCTTTGATGAAAGTGTTTGACTTTCATTTGACTTAATTAGCTTTGTTGAATTCATTTGATTTTCATTTGATTCAAAAAGCTTTGTTTGAATGTGTTTCACTTTCATTTGATTCTAAAAGCTTTGTTGAAAGTGTTTGACTTTCATTTGACTCAATTAGCTTTGTTGAATGCATTTGACTTTCATTTGAGTCACGAATCTTTGTTTGATTGTGTTTGACTTTCATTTGACTCAATTAGCTTTGTTGAATTCATTTGATTTTCATTTGATTCAAAAAGCTTTGTTTGAATGTGTTTGACTTTCATTTGATTATAAAAGCTTTGTTGACAGTGTTTAACTTTCATTTGACTCAATTAGCTTTGTTGAATGCATTTGACATTCATTTGAATTAAAAAGCTTTGTTTGAATGTGTTTGACTTTCATTTGATTCTAAAAGCTTTGTAGAAAATGTTTGGCTTTCATTTGACTCAATTAGCATTGTGGAATGCAATTAACTTTCATTTGATTCAAAAAGCTTTGTTTGAATGTATTTGACTTGAATTTGATTCTAAAAGCTTTGATGAAAGTGTTTGACTTTCATTTGACTCAATTAGCTTTGTTGAATTCATTTGATTTTCATTTGATTCAAAAAGCTTTGTTTGAATGTGTTTCACTTTCATTTGATTCTAAAAGCTTTGTTGAAAGTGTTTGGCTTTCATTTGACTCAATTTGCATTGTGGAATGCAATTAACTTTCATTTGATTCAAAAAGCTTTGTTTGAATGTATTTGACTTTAATTTGATTCTAAAAGCTTTGATGAAAGTGTTTGACTTTCATTTGACTTAATTAGCTTTGTTGAATTCATTTGATTTTCATTTGATTCAAAAAGCTTTGTTTGAATGTGTTTCACTTTCATTTGATTCTAAAAGCTTTGTTGAAAGTGTTTGACTTTCATTTGACTCAATTAGCTTTGTTGAATGCATTTGACTTTCATTTGAGTCACGAATCTTTGTTTGATTGTGCTTGACTTTCATTTGACTCAATTAGCTTTGTTGAATTCATTTGATTTTCATTTGATTCAAAAAGCTTTGTTTGAATGTGTTTGACTTTCATTTTATTATAAAAACTTTGTTGAAAGTGTTTAACTTTCATTTGACTCAATTAGCTTTGTTGAATGCATTTGACATTCATTTGAATCAAAAAGCTTTGTTTGAATGTGTTTGACTTTCATTTAATTCTAAAAGCTTTGTTGAAAGTGTTTGACTTTCATTTGACTCAATTAGCTTTGTTGAATGCATTTGACTTTCATTTGAGTCACGAATCTTTGTTTGATTATGCTTGACTTTCATTTGACTCAATTAGCTTTGTTGAATTCATTTGATTTTCATTTGATTCAAAAAGCTTTGTTTGAATGTGTTTGACTTTCATTTGATTATAAAAACTTTGTTGAAAGTGTTTAACTTTCATTTGACTCAATTAGCTTTGTTGAATGCATTTGACATTCATTTGAATCAAAAAGCTTTGTTTGAATGTGTTTGACTTTCATTTGATTCTAAAAGCTTTGTAGAAAGTGTTTGGCTTTCATTTGACTCAATTAGCATTGTGGAATGCAATTAACTTTCATTTGATTCAAAAAGCTTTGATTGAATGTCTTTGACTTTAATTTGATTCTAAAAGCTTTGATGAAAGTGTTTGACTTTCATTTGACTCAATTAGCTTTGTTGAATTCATTTGATTTTCATTTGATTCAAAAAGCTTTGTTTGAATGTGTTTCACTTTCATTTGATTCTAAAAGCTTTGTTGAAAGTGTTTGACTTTCATTTGACTTAAATAGCTTTGTTGAATGCAGTTGACATTCATTTGATTCAAAAAGCTTTGTTTGAATGTGTTTCACTTTCATTTGATTCTAAAAGCTTTATTGAATGTGTTTGACTTTCATTTGACTCAATTAGCTTTGTTGAATGCATTTGACTTTCATTTGATTCAAAAAGCTTTGTTAGATTGTGTTTTACTTTCATTTGATTCTAAAAGCTTTGTTGAAAGTGTTTGACTTTCATTTGACTCAATTAGCTTTGTTGAATGCATTTGACTTTCATTTGAGTCACGAAGCTTTGTTTGAATGTGTTTGACTTTCATTTGACTGAATTAGCTTTGTTGAATGCATTTGATTTTCATTTGATTCAAAAAGCTTTGTTTGAATGTGTTTGACTTTCATTTGATTATAAAAGCTTAGTTGAAAGTGTTTGACTTTCATTTGACTCAATTAGCTTTGTTGTATGGATTTGACATTCATTTGAATCAAAAAGCTTTGTTTAAATGTGTTTGACATTCATTTGATTCTAAAAGCTTAGATGAAAGTGTTTGACTTTCATTTGACTCAATTAACTTTGTTGAATTCATTTGATTTTCATTTGATTCAAAAAGCTTTGTTTGAATGTGTTTGACTTTCATTTGATTCTAAAAGCTTTGTTGAAAGTGTTTGGCTTTCATTTGACTCAATTAGCTTTGTTGAATTCATTTGATTTTCATTTGATTCAAAAAGATTTGTTTGAATGTGTTTCACTTTCATTTGATTCTAAAAGCTTTGATGAAAGTGTTTGACTTTCATTTGACTCAATTAGCTTTGTTGAATTCATTTGATTTTCATTTGATTCAAAAAGCTTTGTTTGAATGTGTTTCACTTTCATTTGATTCTAAAAGCTTTGTTGAAAGTGTTTGACTTTCATTTGACTTAATTAGCTTTGTTGAATGCAGTTGACATTCATTTGATTCAAAAAGCTTTGTTTGAATGTGTTTCACTTTCATTTGATTCTAAAAGCTTTGTTGAATGTGTTTGTCTTTCATTTGACTCAATTAGCTTTGTTGAATGCATTTGACATTCATTTGATTCAAAAACTTTGTTTGAATGTGTTTTACTTTCATTTGATTCTAAAAGCTTTGTTGAAAGTGTTTGACTTTCATTTGACTCAATTAGCTTTGTTGAATGCATTTGACTTTCATTTGAGTTACGAAGCTTCGTTTGAATGTGTTTCACTTTCATTTGATTCTAAAAGCTTTGTTGAAAGTGTTTGGCTTTCATTTGACTCAATTAGCATTGTGGAATGCAGTTAACTTTCATTTGATTTAAAAACCTTTGTTTGAATGTATTAGACTTTAATTTGATTCTAAATGCTTTGTTGAAAGTGTTTTTCTTTCATTTGACTTAATTAGCTTTGTTGAATGCAGTTGACATTCATTTGATTCAAAAAGCTTTGTTTGAATGTGTTTCACTTTCATTTGATTCTAAAAGCTTTGTTGAATGTGTTTGACTTTCATTTGACTCAATTAGCTTTGTTGAATGCATTTGACATTCATTTGATTCAAAAACTTTGTTTGAATGTGTTTTACTTTCATTTGATTCTAAAAGCTTTGTTGAAAGTGTTTGACTTTCATTTGACTCAATTAGCTTTGTTGAATGCATTTGACTTTCATTTGAGTCACGAAGCTTCGTTTGAATGTGTTTCACTTTCATTTGATTCTAAAAGCTTTGTTGAAAGTGTTTGGCTTTCATTTGACTCAATTAGCATTGTGGAATGCAATTAACTTTCATTTGATTCTAAATGCTTTGATGAAAGTGTTTGACTTTCATTTGACTCAATTAGCTTTGTTGAATTTATTTGATTTTCATTTGATTCAAAAAGCTTTGTTTGAATGTGTTTCACTTTCATTTGATTCTAAAAGCTTTGTTGAAAGTGTTTGGCTTTCATTTGACTCAATTTGCATTGTGGAATGCAATTAACTTTCATTTGATTCAAAAAGCTTTGTTTGAATGTATTTGACTTTGATTTGATTCTAAAAGCTTTGATGAAAGTGTTTGACTTTCATTTGACTTAATTAGCTTTGTTGAATTCATTTGATTTTCATTTGATTCAAAAAGCTTTGTTTGAATGTGTTTCACTTTCATTTGATTCTAAAAGCTTTGTTGAAAGTGTTTGACTTTCATTTGACTCAATTAGCTTTGTTGAATGCATTTGACTTTCATTTGAGTCACGAATCTTTGTTTGATTGTGTTTGACTTTCATTTGACTCAATTAGCTTTGTTGAATTCATTTGATTTTCATTTGATTCAAAAAGCTTTGTTTGAATGTGTTTGACTTTCATTTGATTATAAAAGCTTTGTTGACAGTGTTTAACTTTCATTTGACTCAATTAGCTTTGTTGAATGCATTTGACATTCATTTGAATTAAAAAGCTTTGTTTGAATGTGTTTGACTTTCATTTGATTCTAAAAGCTTTGTAGAAAATGTTTGGCTTTCATTTGACTCAATTAGCATTGTGGAATGCAATTAACTTTCATTTGATTCAAAAAGCTTTGTTTGAATGTATTTGACTTGAATTTGATTCTAAAAGCTTTGATGAAAGTGTTTGACTTTCATTTGACTCAATTAGCTTTGTTGAATTCATTTGATTTTCATTTGATTCAAAAAGCTTTGTTTGAATGTGTTTCACTTTCATTTGATTCTAAAAGCTTTGTTGAAAGTGTTTGGCTTTCATTTGACTCAATTTGCATTGTGGAATGCAATTAACTTTCATTTGATTCAAAAAGCTTTGTTTGAATGTATTTGACTTGAATTTGATTCTAAAAGCTTTGATGAAAGTGTTTGACTTTCATTTGACTTAATTAGCTTTGTTGAATTCATTTGATTTTCATTTGATTCAAAAAGCTTTGTTTGAATGTGTTTCACTTTCATTTGATTCTAAAAGCTTTGTTGAAAGTGTTTGACTTTCATTTGACTCAATTAGCTTTGTTGAATGCATTTGACTTTCATTTGAGTCACGAATCTTTGTTTGATTGTGCTTGACTTTCATTTGACTCAATTAGCTTTGTTGAATTCATTTGATTTTCATTTGATTCAAAAAGCTTTGTTTGAATTTGTTTGACTTTCATTTGATTATAAAAACTTTGTTGAAAGTGTTTAACTTTCATTTGACTCAATTAGCTTTGTTGAATGCATTTGACATTCATTTGAATCAAAAAGCTTTGTTTGAATGTGTTTGACTTTCATTTGATTCTAAAAGCTTTGTAGAAAGTGTTTGGCTTTCATTTGACTCAATAAGCATTGTGGAATGCAATTAACTTTCATTTGATTCAAAAAGCTTTGATTGAATGTCTTTGACTTTAATTTGATTCTAAAAGCTTTGATGAAAGTGTTTGACTTTCATTTGACTCAATTAGCTTTGTTGAATTCATTTGATTTTCATTTGATTCAAAAAGCTTTGTTTGAATGTGTTTCACTTTCATTTGATTCTAAAAGCTTTGTTGAAAGTGTTTGACTTTCATTTGACTTAAATTGCTTTGTTGAATGCAGTTGACATTCATTTGATTCAAAAAGCTTTGTTTGAATGTGTTTCACTTTCATTTGATTCTAAAAGCTTTATTGAATGTGTTTGACTTTCATTTGACTCAATTAGCTTTGTTGAATGCATTTGACTTTCATTTGATTCAAAAAGCTTTGTTAGATTGTGTTTTACTTTCATTTGATTCTAAAAGCTTTGTTGAAAGTGTTTGACTTTCATTTGACTCAATTAGCTTTGTTGAATGCATTTGACTTTCATTTGAGTCACGAAGCTTTGTTTGAATGTGTTTGACTTTCATTTGACTGAATTAGCTTTGTTGAATGCATTTGATTTTCATTTGATTCAAAAAGCTTTGTTTGAATGTGTTTGACTTTCATTTGATTATAAAAGCTTAGTTGAAAGTGTTTGACTTTCATTTGACTCAATTAGCTTTGTTGTATGGATTTGACATTCATTTGAATCAAAAAGCTTTGTTTAAATGTGTTTGACATTCATTTGATTCTAAAAGCTTAGATGAAAGTGTTTGACTTTCATTTGACTCAATTAACTTTGTTGAATTCATTTGATTTTCATTTGATTCAAAAAGCTTTGTTTGAATGTGTTTGACTTTCATTTGATTCTAAAAGCTTTGTTGAAAGTGTTTGGCTTTCATTTGACTCAATTAGCTTTGTTGAATTCATTTGATTTTCATTTGATTCAAAAAGATTTGTTTGAATGTGTTTCACTTTCATTTGATTCTAAAAGCTTTGATGAAAGTGTTTGACTTTCATTTGACTCAATTAGCTTTGTTGAATTCATTTGATTTTCATTTGATTCAAAAAGCTTTGTTTGAATGTGTTTCACTTTCATTTGATTCTAAAAGCTTTGTTGAAAGTGTTTGACTTTCATTTGACTTAATTAGCTTTGTTGAATGCAGTTGACATTCATTTGATTCAAAAAGCTTTGTTTGAATGTGTTTCACTTTCATTTGATTCTAAAAGCTTTGTTGAATGTGTTTGTCTTTCATTTGACTCAATTAGCTTTGTTGAATGCATTTGACATTCATTTGATTCAAAAACTTTGTTTGAATGTGTTTTACTTTCATTTGATTCTAAAAGCTTTGTTGAAAGTGTTTGACTTTCATTTGACTCAATTAGCTTTGTTGAATGCATTTGACTTTCATTTGAGTTACGAAGCTTCGTTTGAATGTGTTTCACTTTCATTTGATTCTAAAAGCTTTGTTGAAAGTGTTTGGCTTTCATTTGACTCAATTAGCATTGTGGAATGCAGTTAACATTCATTTGATTCAAAAACCTTTGTTTGAATGTATTAGACTTTAATTTGATTCTAAATGCTTTGTTGAAAGTTTTTTTCTTTCATTTGACTTAATTAGCTTTGTTGAATGCAGTTGACATTCATTTGATTCAAAAAGCTTTGTTTGAATGTGTTTCACTTTCATTTGAGTCTAAACGCTTTGTTGAATGTGTTTGACTTTCATTTGACTCAATTAGCTTTGTTGAATGCATTTGACATTCATTTGATTCAAAAACTTTGTTGGAATGTGTTTTACTTTCATTTGATTCTAAAAGCTTTGTTGAAAGTGTTTGACTTTCATTTGACTCAATTAGCTTTGTTGAATGCATTTGACTTTCATTTGAGTCACGAAGCTTCGTTTGAATGTGTTTCACTTTCATTTGATTCTAAAAGCTTTGTTGAAAGTGTTTGGCTTTCATTTGACTCAATTAGCATTGTGGAATGCAATTAACTTTTATTTGATTCTAAATGCTTTGATGAAAGTGTTTGACTTTCATTTGACTTAATTAGCTTTGTTGAATTTATTTGATTTTCATTTGATTCAAAAAGCTTTGTTTGAATGTGTTTCACTTTCATTTGATTCTAAAAGCTTTGTTGAAAGTGTTTGGCTTTCATTTGACTCAATTTGCATTGTGGAATGCAATTAACTTTCATTTGATTCAAAAAGCTTTGTTTGAATGTATTTGACTTTGATTTGATTCTAAAAGCTTTGAAGAAAGTGTTTGACTTTCATTTGACTTAATTAGCTTTGTTGAATTCATTTGATTTTCATTTGATTCAAAAAGCTTTGTTTGAATGTGTTTCACTTTCATTTGATTCTAAAAGCTTTGTTGAAAGTGTTTGACTTTCATTTGACTCAATTAGCTTTGTTGAATGCATTTGACTTTCATTTGAGTCACGAATCTTTGTTTGATTGTGTTTGACTTTCATTTGACTCAATTAGCTTTGTTGAATTCATTTGATTTTCATTTGATTCAAAAAGCTTTGTTTGAATGTGTTTGACTTTCATTTGATTATAAAAGCTTTGTTGACAGTGTTTAACTTTCATTTGACTCAATTAGCTTTGTTGAATGCATTTGACATTCATTTGAATTAAAAAGCTTTGTTTGAATGTGTTTGACTTTCATTTGATTCTAAAAGCTTTGTAGAAAATGTTTGGCTTTCATTTGACTCAATTAGCATTGTGGAATGCAATTAACTTTCATTTGATTCAAAAATCTTTGTTTGAATGTATTTGACTTGAATTTGATTCTAAAAGCTTTGATGAAAGTGTTTGACTTTCATTTGACTCAATTAGCTTTGTTGAATTCATTTGATTTTCATTTGATTCAAAAAGCTTTGTTTGAATGTGTTTCACTTTCATTTGATTCTAAAAGCTTTGTTGAAAGTGTTTGGCTTTCATTTGACTCAATTTGCATTGTGGAATGCAATTAACTTTCATTTGATTCAAAAAGCTTTGTTTGAATGTATTTCACTTTAATTTGATTCTAAAAGCTTTGATGAAAGTGTTTGACTTTCATTTGACTTAATTAGCTTTGTTGAATTCATTTGATTTTCATTTGATTCAAAAAGCTTTGTTTGAATGTGTTTCACTTTCATTTGATTCTAAAAGCTTTGTTGAAAGTGTTTAACTTTCATTTGACTCAATTAGCTTTGTTGAATGCATTTGACTTTCATTTGAGTCACGAATCTTTGTTTGATTGTGCTTGACTTTCATTTGACTCAATTAGCTTTGTTGAATTCATTTGATTTTCATTTGATTCAAAAAGCTTTGTTTGAATGTGTTTGACTTTCATTTGATTATAAAAACTTTGTTGAAAGTGTTTAACTTTCATTTGACTCAATTAGCTTTGTTGAATGCATTTGACATTCATTTGAATCAAAAAGCTTTGTTTGAATGTGTTTGACTTTCATTTGATTCTAAAAGCTTTGTAGAAAGTGTTTGGCTTTCATTTGACTCAATTAGCATTGTTGAATGCAATTAACTTTCATTTGATTCAAAAAGCTTTGATTGAATGTCTTTGACTTTAATTTGATTCTAAAAGCTTTGATGAAAGTGTTTGACTTTCATTTGACTCAATTAGCTTTGTTGAATTCATTTGATTTTCATTTGATTCAAAAAGCTTTGTTTGAATGTGTTTCACTTTCATTTGATTCTAAAAGCTTTGTTGAAAGTGTTTGACTTTCATTTGACTTAAATAGCTTTGTTGAATGCAGTTGACATTCATTTGATTCAAAAAGCTTTGTTTGAATGTGTTTCACTTTCATTTGATTCTAAAAGCTTTATTGAATGTGTTTGACTTTCATTTGACTCAATTAGCTTTGTTGAATGCATTTGACTTTCATTTGATTCAAAAAGCTTTGTTAGATTGTGTTTTACTTTCATTTGATTCTAAAAGCTTTGTTGAAAGTGTTTGACTTTCATTTGACTCAATTAACTTTGTTGAATGCATTTGACTTTCATTTGAGTCACGAAGCTTTGTTTGAATGTGTTTGACTTTCATTTGACTGAATTAGCTTTGTTGAATGCATTTGATTTTCATTTGATTCAAAAAGCTTTGTTTGAATGTGTTTGACTTTCATTTGATTATAAAAGCTTAGTTGAAAGTGTTTGACTTTCATTTGACTCAATTAGCTTTGTTGAATGGATTTGACATTCATTTGAATCAAAAACCTTTGTTTAAATGTGTTTGACATTCATTTGATTCTAAAAGCTTAGATGAAAGTGTTTGACTTTCATTTGACTCAATTAACTTTGTTGAATTCATTTGATTTTCATTTGATTCAAAAAGCTTTGTTTGAATGTGTTTGACTTTCATTTGATTCTAAAAGCTTTGTTGAAAGTGTTTGGCTTTCATTTGACTCAATTAGCTTTGTTGAATTCATTTGATTTTCATTTGATTCAAAAAGATTTGTTTGAATGTGTTTCACTTTCATTTGATTCTAAAAGCTTTGATGAAAGTGTTTGACTTTCATTTGACTCAATTAGCTTTGTTGAATTCATTTGATTTTCATTTGATTCAAAAAGCTTTGTTTGAATGTGTTTCACTTTCATTTGATTCTAAAAGCTTTGTTGAAAGTGTTTGACTTTCATTTGACTTAATTAGCTTTGTTGAATGCAGTTGACATTCATTCGATTCAAAAAGCTTTGTTTGAATGTGTTTCACTTTCATTTGATTCTAAAAGCTTTGTTGAATGTGTTTGTCCTTCATTTGACTCAATTAGCTTTGTTGAATGCATTTGACATTCATTTGATTCAAAAACTTTGTTTGAATGTGTTTTACTTTCATTTGATTCTAAAAGCTTTGTTGAAAGTGTTTGACTTTCATTTGACTCAATTAGCTTTGTTGAATGCATTTGACTTTCATTTAAGTTACGAAGCTTCGTTTGAATGTGTTTCACTTTCATTTGATTCTAAAAGCTTTGTTGAAAGTGTTTGGCTTTCATTTGACTCAATTAGCATTGTGGAATGCAGTTAACTTTCATTTGATTCAAAAACCTTTGTTTGAATGTATTAGACTTTAATTTGATTCTAAATGCTTTGTTGAAAGTGTTTTTCTTTCATTTGACTTAATTAGCTTTGTTGAATGCAGTTGACATTCATTTGATTCAAAAAGCTTTGTTTGAATGTGTTTCACTTTCATTTGAGTCTAAACGCTTTGTTGAATGTGTTTGACTTTCATTTGACTCAATTAGCTTTGTTGAATGCATTTGACATTCATTTGATTCAAAAACTTTGTTTGAATGTGTTTTACTTTCATTTGATTCTAAAAGCTTTGTTGAAAGTGTTTGACTTTCATTTGACTCAATTAGCTTTGTTGAATGCATTTGACTTTCATTTGAGTCACGAAGCTTCGTTTGAATGTGTTTCACTTTCATTTGATTCTAAAAGCTTTGTTGAAAGTGTTTGGCTTTCATTTGACTCAATTAGCATTGTGGAATGCAATTAACTTTCATTTGATTCTAAATGCTTTGATGAAAGTGTTTGACTTTCATTTGACTCAATTAGCTTTGTTGAATTTATTTGATTTTCATTTGATTCAAAAAGCTTTGTTTGAATGTGTTTCACTTTCATTTGATTCTAAAAGCTTTGTTGAAAGTGTTTGGCTTTCATTTGACTCAATTTGCATTGTGGAATGCAATTAACTTTCATTTGATTCAAAAAGCTTTGTTTGAATGTATTTGACTTTGATTTGATTCTAAAAGCTTTGATGAAAGTGTTTGACTTGCATTTGACTTAATTAGCTTTGTTGAATTCATTTGATTTTCATTTGATTCAAAAAGCTTTGTTTGAATGTGTTTCACTTTCATTTGATTCTAAAAGCTTTGTTGAAAGTGTTTGACTTTCATTTGACTCAATTAGCTTTGTTGAATGCATTTGACTTTCATTTGAGTCACGAATCTTTGTTTGATTGTGTTTGACTTTCATTTGACTTAATTAGCTTTGTTGAATTCATTTGATTTTCATTTGATTCAAAAAGCTTTGTTTGAATGTGTTTGACTTTCATTTGATTATAAAAGCTTTGTTGACAGTGTTTAACTTTCATTTGACTCAATTAGCTTTGTTGAATGCATTTGACATTCATTTGAATTAAAAAGCTTTGTTTGAATGTGTTTGACTTTCATTTGATTCTAAAAGCTTTGTAGAAAATGTTTGGCTTTCATTTGACTCAATTAGCATTGTGGAATGCAATTAACTTTCATTTGATTCAAAAAGCTTTGTTTGAATGTATTTGACTTGAATTTGATTCTAAAAGCTTTGATGAAAGTGTTTGACTTTCATTTGACTCAATTAGCTTTGTTGAATTCATTTGATTTTCATTTGATTCAAAAAGCTTTGTTTGAATGTGTTTCACTTTCATTTGATTCTAAAAGCTTTGTTGAAAGTGTTTGGCTTTCATTTGACTCAATTTGCATTGTGGAATGCAATTAACTTTCATTTGATTCAAAAAGCTTTGTTTGAATGTATTTGACTTTAATTTGATTCTAAAAGCTTTGATGAAAGTGTTTGACTTTCATTTGACTTAATTAGCTTTGTTGAATTCATTTGATTTTCATTTGATTCAAAAAGCTTTGTTTGAATGTGTTTCACTTTCATTTGATTCTAAAAGCTTTGTTGAAAGTGTTTGACTTTCATTTGACTCAATTAGCTTTGTTGAATGCATTTGACTTTCATTTGAGTCACGAATCTTTGTTTGATTGTGCTTGACTTTCATTTGACTCAATTAGCTTTGTTGAATTCATTTGATTTTCATTTGATTCAAAAAGCTTTGTTTGAATGTGTTTGACTTTCATTTGATTATAAAAACTTTGTTGAAAGTGTTTAACTTTCATTTGACTCAATTAGCTTTGTTGAATGCATTTGACATTCATTTGAATCAAAAAGCTTTGTTTGAATGTGTTTGACTTTCATTTGATTCTAAAAGCTTTGTAGAAAGTGTTTGGCTTTCATTTGACTCAATTAGCATTGTGGAATGCAATTAACTTTCATTTGATTCAAAAAGCTTTGATTGAATGTCTTTGACTTTAATTTGATTCTAAAAGCTTTGATGAAAGTGTTTGACTTTCATTTGACTCAATTAGCTTTGTTGAATTCATTTGATTTTCATTTGATTCAAAAAGCTTTGTTTGAATGTGTTTCACTTTCATTTGATTCTAAAAGCTTTGTTGAAAGTGTTTGACTTTCATTTGACTTAAATAGCTTTGTTGAATGCAGTTGACATTCATTTGATTCAAAAACCTTTGTTTGAATGTGTTTCACTTTCATTTGATTCTAAAAGCTTTATTGAATGTGTTTGACTTTCATTTGACTCAATTAGCTTTGTTGAATGCATTTGACTTTCATTTGATTCAAAAAGCTTTGTTAGATTGTGTTTTACTTTCATTTGATTCTAAAAGCTTTGTTGAAAGTGTTTGACTTTCATTTGACTCAATTAGCTTTGTTGAATGCATTTGACTTTCATTTGAGTCACGAAGCTTTATTTGAATGTGTTTGACTTTCATTTGACTCAATTAGCTTTGTTGAATTCATTTGATTTTCATTTGATTCAAAAAGCTTTGCTTGAATGTGTTTCACTTTCATTTGATTCTAAAAGCTTTGTTGAAAGTGTTTGGCTTTCATTTGACTCAATTTGCATTGTGGAATGCAATTAACTTTCATTTGATTCAAAAAGCTTTGTTTGAATGTGTTTGACTTTAATGTGATTCTAAAAGCTTTGATGAAAGTGTTTGACTTTCATTTGACTTAATTAGCTTTGTTGAATTCATTTGATTTTCATTTGATTTAAAAAGCTTTGTTTGAATGTGTTTCACTTTCATTTGATTCTAAAAGCTTTGTTGAAAGTGTTTGACTTTCATTTGACTCAATTAGCTTTGTTGAATGCATTTCACTTTCATTTGAGTCACGAATCTTTGTTTGTTTGTGTTTGAATTTCATTTGACTCAATTAGCTTTGTTGAATTCATTTGATTTTCATTTGATTTCAAAAAGCTTTGTTTGAATGTGTTTGACTTTCATTTGATTATAAAAGCTTTGTTGAAAGTGTTTAACTTTCATTTGACTCAATTAGCTTTGTTGAATGCATTTGACATTCATTTGAATCAAAAAGCTTTGTTTGAATGTGTTTGACTTTCATTTGATTCTAAAAGCTTTGTAGAAAGTAAAGCATTTGACTCAATTAGCATTGTGGAATGCAATTAATTTTCATTTGATTCAAAAAGCTTTGATTGAATGTCTTTGACTTTAATTTGATTCTAAAAGCTTTGATGAAAGTGTTTGACTTTCATTTGACTCAATTAGCTTTGTTGAATTCATTTGATTTTCATTTGATTCTAAAAGCATTGTTTGAATGTGTTTCACTTTCATTTGATTCTAAAAGCTTTGTTGAAAGTGTTTGACTTTCATTTGACTTAAATAGCTTTGTTGAATGCAGTTGACATTCATTTGATTCAAAAAGCTTTGTTTGAATGTGTTTCTCTTTCATTTGATTCTAAAAGCTTTGTTGAATGTGTTTGACTTTCATTTGACTCAATTAGCTTTGTTGAATGCATTTGACTTTCATTTGATTCAAAAAGCTTTGTTAGATTGTGTTTTACTTTCATTTGATTCTAAAAGCTTTGTTGAAAGTGTTTGACTTTCTTTTGACTCAATTAGCTTTGTTGAATGCATTTGACTTTCATTTGAGTCACGAAGCTTTGTTTGAATGTGTTTAACTTTCATTTGACTGAATTAGCTTTGTTGAATTCATTTGATTTTCATTTGATTCAAAAAGCTTTGTTTGAATGTGTTTCACTTTCATTTGATTCTAAAAGCTTTGTTAAAAGTGTTTGACTTTCATTTGACTTAATTAGCTTTGTTGAATGCAGTTGACATTCATTTGATTCAAAAAGCTTTGTTTGAATGCGTTTCACTTTCATTTGTTTCTAAAAGCTTTGTTGAATGTGTTGGACTTTCATTTGACTCAATTAGCTTTGTTGAATGCATTTGACATTCATTTGATTCAAAAAGCTTTGTTTGAATGTGTTTTACTTTCATTTGATTCTAAAAGCTTTGTTGAAAGTGTTTGACTTTCATTTGACTCAATTAGCTTTGTTGAATGCATTTGACTTTCATTTGAGTCACGAAGCTTTGTTTGAATGTGTTTGACTTTCATTTGACTCAATTAGGTTTGTTGAATTCATTTGATTTTCATTTGATTCAAAAAGCTTTGTTTGAATGTGTTTGACTTTCATTTGATTATAAAAGCTTTGTTGAATGCATTTGACATTCATTTGAATCAAAAATCTTTGTTTAAATGTGTTTGACGTTCATTTGATTCTAAAAGCTTAGATGAAAGTGTTTGACTTTCAATTGACTCAATTAACTTTGTTGAATTCATTTGATTTTCATTTGATTCAAAAGGCTTTGTTTGAATGTGTTTGACTTTCATTTGATTCTAAAAGCTTTGTTGAAAGTGTTTGGCTTTCATTTGACTCAATTAGCATTGTGGAATGCAATTAACTTTCATTTGATTCAAAAAGCTTTGATTGAATGTATTTGACTTTCATTTGATTCTAAACGCTTTGTTGCAAGTGTTTGACTTTCATTTGACTCAATTAGCTTTGTTGAATGCATTTCATTTTCATTTGATTCAAAAAGCTTTGTTTGAATGTGTTTCACTTTCATTTGATTCTAAAAGCTTTGTTGAAAGTGTTTGACTTTCATTTGACTTAATTAGCTTTGTTGAATGCAGTTGACATTCATTTGATTCAAAAAGCTTTGTTTGAATGTGTTTCGCTTTCATTTGATTCTAAAAGCTTTGTTGAAAGTGTTTGGCTTTCATTTGGCTCAATTAGCATTGTGGAATTCAATTAACTTTCATTTGATTCAAAAAGCTTTATTGGAATGTATTTGACTTTAATTTGATTCTAAAAGCTTTCATGAAAGTGTTTGACTTTCTTTGACTCAATTAGCTTTGTTGAATTCATTTGATTTTCATTTGATTCAAAACGCTTTGTTTGAATGTGTTTCACTTTCATTTGATTCTAAAAGCTTTGTTGAAAGTGTTTGACTTTCATTTGACTTAATTAGCTTTGTTGAATGTAGTTGATATTCATTTAATTCAAAAAGCTTTGTTTGAATGTGTTTCACTTTCATTTGATTCTAAAAGATTTGTTGAATGTGTTTGACTTTCATTTGACTCAATTAGCTTTGTTGAATGCATTTGACTTTCATTTGAGTCACGAAGCTTCGTTTGAATGTGTTTCACTTTCATTTGATTCTAAAAGCTTTGTTGAAAGTGTTTGGCTTTCATTTGACTCAATTAGCATTGTGGAATGCAATTAACTTTCATTTGATTCTAAATGCTTTGTTTGAATGTATTTGACTTTAATTTGATTCTAAAAGCTTTCATGAAAGTGTTTGACTTTCTTTGACTCAATTAGCTTTGTTGAATTCATTTGATTTTCATTTGATTCAAAAAGCTTTGTTTGAATGTGTTTCACTTTCATTTGATTCTAAAAGCTTTGTTGAAAGTGTTTGACTTTCATTTGACTTAATTAGCTTTGTTGAATGCAGTTGACATTCATTTGATTCAAAAAGCTTTGTTTGAATGTGTTTCACTTTCATTTGATTCTAAAAGCTTTGTTGAATGTGTTTGACTTTCATTTGACTCAATTAGCTTTGTTGAATGCATTTGACATTCATTTGATTCAAAAACTTTGTTTGAATGTTTTTTACTTTCATTTGATTCTCAAAGCTTTGTTGAAAGTGTTTGACTTTCATTTGACTCAATTAGCTTTGTTGAATGCATTTGACTTTCACTTGAGTCACGAAGCTTCGTTTGAATGTGTTTCACTTTCATTTGATTCTAAAAGCTTTGTTGAAAGTGTTTGGCTTTCATTTGACTCAATTAGCATTGTGGAATGCAATTAACTTTCATTTGATTCTAAATGCTTTGATGAAAGTGTTTGACTTTCATTTGACTCAATTAGCTTTGTTGAATTTATTTGATTTTCATTTGATTCAAAAAGCTTTGTTTGAATGTGCTTCACTTTCATTTGATTCTAAAAGCTTTGTTGAAAGTGTTTGGCTTTCATTTGACTCAATTTGCATTGTGGAATGCAATTAACTTTCATTTGATTCAAAAAGCTTTGTTTGAATGTATTTGACTTTGATTTGATTCTAAAAGCTTTGATGAAAGTGTTTGACTTTCATTTGACTTAATTAGCTTTGTTGAATGCAGTTGACATTCATTTGATTCAAAAAGCTTTGTTTGAATGTGTTTCACTTTCATTTGATTCTAAAAGCTTTGTTGAATGTGTTTGACTTTCATTTGACTCAATTTGCTTTGTTGAATGCATTTGACATTCATTTGATTCAAAAACTTTGTTTGAATGCTTTTTACTTTCATTTGATTCTAAAAGCTTTGTTGAAAGTGTTTGACTTTCATTTGACTCAATTAGCTTTGTTGAATGCATTTGACTTTCATTTGAGTCACGAAGCTTCGTTTGAATGTGTTTCACTTTCATTTGATTCTAAAAGCTTTGTTGAAAGTGTTTGGCTTTCATTTGACTCAATTAGCATTGTGGAATGCAATTAACTTTCATTTCATTCTAAATGCTTTGATGAAAGTGTTTGACTTTCATTTGACTCAATTAGCTTTGTTGAATTTATTTGATTTTCATTTGATTCAAAAAGCTTTGTTTGAATGTGTTTCACTTTCATTTGATTCTAAAAGCTTTGTTGAAAGTGTTTGGCTTTCATTTGACTCAATTTGCATTGTGGAATGCAATTAACTTTCATTTGATTCAAAAAGCTTTGTTTGAATGTATTTGACTTTGATTTGATTCTAAAAGCTTTGATGAAAGTGTTTGACTTTCATTTGACTTAATCAGCTTTGTTGAATTCATTTGATTTTCATTTGATTCAAAAAGCTTTGTTTGAATGTGTTTCACTTTCATTTGATTCTAAAAGCTTTGTTGAAAGTGTTTGACTTTAATTTGACTCAATTAGCTTTGTTGAATGCATTTGACTTTCATTTGAGTCACGAATCTTTGTTTGATTGTGTTTGACTTTCATTTGACTCAATTAGCTTTGTTGAATTCATTTGATTTTCATTTGATTCAAAAAGCTTTGTTTGAATGTGTTTCACTTTCATTTGATTATAAAAGCTTTGTTGAAAGTGTTTAACTTTCATTTGACTCAATTAGCTTTGTTGAATGCATTTGACATTCATTTGAATTAAAAAGCTTTGTTTGAATGTGTTTGACTTTCATTTGATTCTAAAAGCTTTGTAGAAAATGTTTGGCTTTCATTTGACTCAATTAGCATTGTGGAATGCAATTAACTTTCATTTGATTAAAAAAGCTTTGTTTGAATGTATTTGACTTGAATTTGATTCTAAAAGCTTTGATGAAAGTGTTTGACTTTCATTTGACTCAATTAGCTTTGTTGAATTCATTTGATTTTCATTTGATTCAAAAAGCTTTGTTTGAATGTGTTTCACTTTCATTTGATTCTAAAAGCTTTGTTGAAAGTGTTTGGCTTTCATTTGACTCAATTTGCATTATGAAATGCAATTAACTTTCACTTGATTCAAAAAGCTTTGTTTGAATGTATTTGACTTTAATTTGATTCTAAAAGCTTTGATGAAAGTGTTTGACTTTCATTTGACTTAATTAGCTTTGTTGAATTCATTTGATTTTCATTTGATTCAAAAAGGTTTGTTTGAATGTGTTTCACTTTCATTTGATTCTAAAAGCTTTGTTGAAAGTGTTTGACTTTCATTTGACTCAATTAGCTTTGTTGAATGCATTTGACTTTCATTTGAGTCACGAATCTTTGTTTGATTGTGCTTGACTTTCATTTGACTCAATTAGCTTTGTTGAATTCATTTGATTTTCATTTGATTCAAAAAGCTTTGTTTGAATGTGTTTGACTTTCATTTGATTATAAAAACTTTGTTGAAAGTGTTTAACTTTCATTTGACTCAATTAGCTTTGTTGAATGCATTTGACATTCATTTGAATCAAAAAGCTTTATTTGAATGTGTTTGACTTTCATTTGATTCTAAAAGCTTTGTAGAAAGTGTTTGGCTTTCATTTGACTCAATTAGCATTGTGGAATGCAATTAACTTTCATTTGATTCAAAAAGCTTTGATTGAATGTCTTTGACTTTAATTTGATTCTAAAAGCTTTGATGAAAGTGTTTGACTTTCATTTGACTCAATTAGCTTTGTTGAATTCATTTGATTTTCATTTGATTCAAAAAGCTTTGTTTGAATGTGTTTCACTTTCATTTGATTCTAAAAGCTTTGTTGAAAGTGTTTGACTTTCATTTGACTTAAATAGCTTTGTTGAATGCAGTTGACATTCATTTGATTCAAAAAGCTTTGTTTGAATGTGTTTCACTTTCATTTGATTCTAAAAGCTTTATTGAATGTGTTTGACTGTCATTTGACTCAATTAGCTTTGTTGAATGCATTTGACTTTCATTTGATTCAAAAAGCTTTGTTAGATTGTGTTTTACTTTCATTTGATTCTAAAAGCTTTGTTGAAAGTGTTTGACTTTCATTTGACTCAATTAGCTTTGTTGAATGCATTTGACTTTCATTTGAGTCACGAAGCTTTATTTGAATGTGTTTGACTTTCATTTGACTCAATTAGCTTTGTTGAATTCATTTGATTTTCATTTGATTCAAAAAGCTTTGTTTGAATGTGTTTCACTTTCATTTGATTCTAAAAGCTTTGTTGAAAGTGTTTGGCTTTCATTTGACTCAATTTGCATTGTGGAATGCAATTAAGTTTCATTTGATTCAAAAAGCTTTGTTTGAATGTATTTGACTTTAATGTGATTCTAAAAGCTTTGATGAAAGTGTTTGACTTTCATTTGACTTAATTAGCTTTGTTGAATTCATTTGATTTTCATTTGATTTAAAAAGCTTTGTTTGAATGTGTTTCACTTTCATTTGATTCTAAAAGCTTTGTTGAAAGTGTTTGACTTTCATTTGACTCAATTAGCTTTGTTGAATGCATTTGACTTTCATTTGAGTCACGAATCTTTGTTTGATTGTGTTTGACTTTCATTTGACTCAATTAGCTTTGTTGAATTCATTTGATTTTCATTTGATTTCAAAAAGCTTTGTTTGAATGTGTTTGACTTTCATTTGATTATAAAAGCTTTGTTGAAAGTGTTTAACTTTCATTTGACTCAATTAGCTTTGTTGAATGCATTTGACATTCATTTGAATCAAAAAGCTTTGTTTGAATGTGTTTGACTTTCATTTGATTCTAAAAGCTTTGTAGAAAGTGAAGCATTTGACTCAATTAGCATTGTGGAATGCAATTAACTTTCATTTGATTCAAAAAGCTTTGATTGAATGTCTTTGACTTTAATTTGATTCTAAAAGCTTTGATGAAAGTGTTTGACTTTCATTTGACTCAATTAGCTTTGTTGAATTCATTTGATTTTCATTTGATTCTAAAAGCATTGTTTGAATGTGTTTCACTTTCATTTGATTCTAAAAGCTTTGTTGAAAGTGTTTGACTTTCATTTGACTTAAATAGCTTTGTTGAATGCAGTTGACATTCATTTGATTCAAAAAGCTTTGTTTGAATGTGTTTCACTTTCATTTGATTCTAAAAGCTTTGTTGAATGTGTTTGACTTTCATTTGACTCAATTAGCTTTGTTGAATGCATTTGACTTTCATTTGATTCAAAAAGCTTTGTTAGATTGTGTTTTACTTTCATTTGATTCTAAAAGCTTTGTTGAAAGTGTTTGACTTTCTTTTGACTCAATTAGCTTTGTTGAATGCATTTGACTTTCATTTGAGTCACGAAGCTTTGTTTGAATGTGTTTGACTTTCATTTGTCTGAATTAGGTTTGTTGAATTCATTTGATTTTCATTTGATTCAAAAAGCTTTGTTTGAATGTGTTTCACTTTCATTTAATTCTAAAAGCTTTGTTAAAAGTGTTTGACTTTCATTTGACTTAATTAGCTTTGTTGAATGCAGTTGACATTCATTTGATTCAAAAAGCTTTGTTTGAATGCGTTTCACTTTCATTTGTTTCTAAAAGCTTTGTTGAATGTGTTTGACTTTCATTTGACTCAATTAGCTTTGTTGAATGCATTTGACATTCATTTGATTCAAAAAGCTTTGTTTGAATGTGTTTTACTTTCATTTGATTCTAAAAGCTTTGTTGAAAGTGTTTGACTTTCATTTGACTCAATTAGCTTTGTTGAATGCATTTGACTTTCATTTGAGTCACGAAGCTTTGTTTGAATGTGTTTGACTTTCATTTGACTCAATTAGGTTTGTTGAATTCATTTGATTTTCATTTGATTCAAAAAGCTTTGTTTGAATGTGTTTGACTTTCATTTGATTATAAAAGCTTTGTTGAATGCATTTGACATTCATTTGAATCAAAAATCTTTGTTTAAATGTGTTTGACGTTCATTTGATTCTAAAAGCTTAGATGAAAGTGTTTGACTTTCATTTGACTCAATTAACTTTGTTGAATTCATTTGATTTTCATTTGATTCAAAAGACTTTGTTTGAATGTGTTTGACTTTCATTTGATTCTAAAAGCTTTGTTGAAAGTGTTTGGCTTTCATTTGACTCAATTAGCATTGTGGAATGCAATTAACTTTCATTTGATTCAAAAAGCTTTGATTGAATGTATTTAACTTTCATTTGATTCTAAACGCTTTGTTGCAAGTGTTTGACTTTCATTTGACTCAATTAGCTTTGTTGAATGCATTTCATTTTCATTTGATTCAAAAAGCTTTGTTTGAATGTGTTTCACTTTCATTTGATTCTAAAAGCTTTGTTGAAAGTGTTTGACTTTCATTTGACTTAATTAGCTTTGTTGAATGCAGTTGACATTCATTTGATTCAAAAAGCTTTGTTTGAATGTGTTTCACTTTCATTTGATTCTAAAAGCTTTGTTGAAAGTGTTTGGCTTTCATTTGGCTCAATTAGCATTGTGGAATGCAATTAACTTTCATTTGATTCAAAAAGCTTTATTGGAATGTATTTGACTTTAATTTGATTCTAAAAGCTTTCATGAAAGTGTTTGACTTTCTTTGACTCAATTAGCTTTGTTGAATTCATTTGATTTTCATTTGATTCAAAAAGCTTTGTTTGAATGTGTTTCACTTTCATTTGATTCTAAAAGCTTTGTTGAAAGTGTTTGACTTTCATTTGACTTAATTAGCTTTGTTGAATGCAGTTGACATTCATTTGATTCAAAAAAGCTTTGTTTGAATGTGTTTCACTTTCATTTGATTCTAAAAGCTTTGTTGAATGTGTTTGACTTTCATTTGACTCAATTAGCTTTGTTGAATACATTTGACATTCATTTGATTCAAAAACTTTGTTTGAATGTGTTTTACTTTCATTTGATTCTAAAAGCTTTGTTGAAAGTGTTTGACTTTCATTTGACTCAATTAGCTTTGTTGAATGCAATGAACTTTCATTTGATTCAAAAACCTTTGTTTGAATGTATTTGACTTTAATTTGATCCTAAATGCTCTGATGAAAGTGTTTGACTTTAATTTGATTCAATTAGCTTTGTTGAATGCATTTGTTATTCATTTGAATCAAAAATCTTTGTTTAAATGTGTTTGACGTTCATTTGATTCTAAAAGCTTAGATGACAGTGTTTGACTTTCATTTGACTAAATTAACTTTGTTGAATTCATTTGATTTTCATTTGATTCAAAAAGCTTTGTTTGAATGTGATTGACTTTCACTTGATTCTAAAAGCTTTGTTGAAAGTGTTTGACTTTCGTTTGACTCTTTTAGCTTTGTTGAATGCATTTGACATTCATTTGAATCAAAGAGCTTTGTTTAAATGTGTTTGACGTTCATTTGATTCTAAAAGCTTAGATGAAAGTGTTTGACTTTCATTTGACTCAATTAGCTTTGTTGAATTCATTTGATTTTCATTTGATTCAAAGAGCTTTGATTGAATGTGTTTGACTTTCATTAGATTCTAAAAGTTTTGTAGAAAGTGTTTGGCTTTCATTTGACTCAATTAGCATTGTGGAATGCAATTAACCTTTATTTGATTCAAAAAGCTTTGATTGAATGTATTTGACTTTCATTTGATTCTAAACGCTTTGTTGCTAGTGTTTGACTTTCATTTGACTCAATTAGCTTTGTTGAATGCATTTGATTTTCATTTGATTCAAAAAGCTTTGTTTGAATGTGTTTCACTTTCATTTGATTCTAAAAGCTTTGTTGAAAGTGTTTGACTTTATTTGACTTAATTAGCTTTGTTGAATGCAGTTGACATTCATTTGATTCAAAAAGCTTTGTTTGAATGTGTTTCACTTTCATTTGATTCTAAAAGATTTGTTGAATGTGTTTGACTTTCATTTGACTCAATTAGCGTTGTGGAATGCAATTAACTTTTATTTGATTCAAAAAGCTTTGTTTGAATGTGTTTCACTTTCATTTCATTCTAAAAGCTTTGATGAAAGTGTTTGACTTTCATTTGACTCAATTAGCTTTGTTGAATTCATTTGATTTTCATTTGATTCAAAAAGCTTTGTTTGAATGTGTTTCACTTTCATTTGATTCTAAAAGCTTTGTTGAAAGTGTTTGACTTTCATTTGACTTAATTAGCTTTGTTGAATGCAGTTGACATTCATTTGATTCAAAAAGCTTTGTTTGAATGTGTTTCACTTTCATTTGATTCTAAAAGATTTGTTGAATGTGTTTGACTTTCATTTGACTCAATTAGCTTTGTTGAATGCATTTGACTTTCAATTGATTCAAAAAGCTTTGTTAGAATGTGTTTTACTTTCATTTGATTCTAAAATCTTTGTTGAAAGTGTTTGACTTTCATTTGACTCAATTAGCTTTGTTGAATGCATTTGACTTTCATTTGAGTCACGAAGCTTTGTTTGAATGTGTTTGACTTTCATTTGACTCAATTAGCTTTGTTGAATGCATTTGATTTTCATTTGATTCAACAAGCTTTGTTTGAATGTGTTTGACTTTCATTTGATTATAAAAGCTTTGTTGAAAGTGTTTGACTTTCATTTGACTCAATTAGCTTTGTTGAATGCATTTGACATTCATTTGAATCAAAAAGCTTTGTTTAAATGTGTTTGACGTTCATTTGATTCTCAAAGCTTAGATGAAAGTGTTTGACTTTCATTTTACTCAATTAGCTTTGTTGAATTCATTTGATTTTCATTTGATTCAAAAAGCTTTGATTGAATGTGTTTGACATTCATTTTATTCTAAAAGCTTTGTAGAAAGTGTTTGGCTTTCATTTGACTCAATTAGCATTGTGGAATGCAATTAACTTTCATTTGATTCAAAAAGCTTTGATTGAATGTATTTGACATTCATTTGATTCTAAACACTTTGTTGCAAGTGTTTGACTTTTCATTTGACTCAATTAGCTTTGTTGAATGCATTTGGTTTTCATTTGATTCAAAAAGCTTTGTTTGAATTTGTTTCACTTTCATTTGATTCTAAAAGCTTTGTTGAAAGTGTTTGACTTTCATTTGACTTAATTAGCTTTGTTGAATGCAGTTGACATTCATTTGATTCAAAAAGCTTTGTTTGAATGTGTTTCACTTTCATTTGATTCTAAAAGATTTGTTGAATGTGTTTGACTTTCATTTGACTCAATTAGCTTTGTTGAATGCATTTGACTTTCAATTGATTCAAAAAGCTTTGTTAGAATGTGTTTTACTTTCATTTGATTCTAAAATCTTTGTTGAAAGTGTTTGACTTTCATTTGACTCAATTAGCTTTGTTGAATGCATTTGACATTCATTTGAGTCACGAAGCTTTGTTTGAATGTGTTTGACTTTCATTTGACTCAATTAGCTTTGTTGAATGCATTTGATTTTTATTTGATTCAACAAGCTTTGTTTGAATGTGTTTGACTTTCATTTGATTATAAAAGCTTTGTTGAAAGTGTTTGACTTTCATTTGACTCAATTAGCTTCGTTGAATGCATTTGACATTCATTTGAATCAAAAAGCTTTGTTTAAATGTGTTTGACGTTCATTTGATTTCAAAAGCTTAGATGAAAGTGTTTGACTTTCATTTGACTCAATTAGCTTTGTTGAATTCATTTGATTTTCATTTGATTCAAAAAGCTTTGATTGAATGTGTTTGACATTCATTTGATTCTAAAAGCTTTGTAGAAAGTGTTTGGCTTTCATTTGACTCAATTAGCATTGTGGAATGCAATTAACTTTCATTTGATTCAAAAAGCTTTGATTGAATGTATTTGACTTTCATTTGATTCTAAACACTTTGTTGCAAGTGTTTGACTTTTCATTTGACTCAATTAGCCTTGTTGAATGCATTTGATTTTCATTTGATTCAAAAAGCTTTGTTTGAATGTGTTTCACTTTCATTTGATTCTAAAAACTTTGTTGAAAGTGTTTGACTTTCATTTGACTTAATTAGCTTTGTTGAATGCAGTTGACATTCATTTGATTCAAAAAGCTTTGTTTGAATGTGTTTCACTTTCATTTGATTCTAAAAGCTTTGTTGAAAGTGTTTGGCTTTCATTTGACTCAATTAGCATTGTGGAATGCAATTAACTTTCATTTGATTCAAAAAGCTTTGTTTGAATGTATTTGACTTGAATTTGATTCTAAAAGCTTTGATGAAAGTGTTTGACTTTCATTTAACTCAATTAGCTTTGTTGAATACATTTGATTTTCATTTGATTTAAAAAGCTTTGTTTGAATGTGTTTCACTTTCATTTGATTCTAAAAGCTTTGTTGAAAGTGTTTGACTTTCATTTGACTTAATTAGCTTTGTTGAATGCAGTTGACATTCATTTGATTCAAAAAGCTTTGTTTGAATGTGTTTCACTTTCATTTGATTCTAAAAGATTTGTTGAATGTGTTTGACTTTCATTTGACTCAATTAGCTTTGTTGAATGCATTTGACTTTCAATTGATTCAAAAAGCTTTGTTAGAATGTGTTTTACTTTCATTTGATTCTAAAATCTTTGTTGAAAGTGTTTGACTTTCATTTGACTCAATTAGCTTTGTTGAATGCATTTGACATTCATTTGAGTCACGAAGCTTTGTTTGAATGTGTTTTACTTTCATTTGATTCTAAAAGCTTTGTTGAAAGTGTTTGACTTTTATTTGACTCAATTATCTTTGTTGAATGCATTTGACATTCATTTGAATCAAAAAGCTTTGTTTGAATGTGTTTTACTTTCATTTGATTCTAAAAGCTTTGTAGAAAGTGTTTGGCTTTCATTTGACTCAATTAGCATTGTGGAATGCAATTAACTTTCATTTGATTCAAAAAGCTTTGATTGAATGTCTTTGACTTTAATTTGATTCTAAAAGCTTTGATGAAAGTGTTTGACTTTCATTTGACTCAATTAGCTTTGTTGAATTCATTTGATTTTCATTTGATTCAAAAAGCTTTGTTTGAATGTGTTTCACTTTCATTTGATTCTAAAAGCTTTGTTGAAAGTGTTTGGCTTTCATTTGACTCAATTTGCATTGTGGAATGCAATAAACTTTCATTTGATTCAAAAAGCTTTGTTTGAATGTATTTGACTTTAATTTGATTCTAAAAGCTTTGATGAAAGTGTTTGACTTTCATTTGACTTAATTAGCTTTGTTGAATTCATTTGATTTTCATTTGATTCAAAAAGCTTTGTTTGAATGTGTTTCACTTTCATTTGATTCTAAAAGCTTTGTTGAAAGTGTTTGACTTTCATTTGACTCAATTAGCTTTGTTGAATGCATTTGACTTTCATTTGAGTCACGAATCTTTGTTTGATTGTGCTTGACTTTCATTTGACTCAATTAGCTTTGTTGAATTCATTTGATTTTCATTTGATTCAAAAAGCTTTGTTTGAATGTGTTTGACTTTCATTTGATTATAAAAACTTTGTTGAAAGTGTTTAACTTTCATTTGACTCAATTAGCTTTGTTGAATGCATTTGACATTCATTTGAATCAAAAAGCTTTGTTTGAATGTGTTTGACTTTCATTTGATTCTAAAAGCTTTGTAGAAAGTGTTTGGCTTTCATTTGACTCAATTAGCATTGTGGAATGCAATTAACTTTCATTTGATTCAAAAAGCTTTGATTGAATGTCTTTGACTTTAATTTGATTCTAAAAGCTTTGATGAAAGTGTTTGACTTTCATTTGACTCAATTAGCTTTGTTGAATTCATTTGATTTTCATTTGATTCAAAAAGCTTTGTTTGAATGTGTTTCACTTTCATTTGATTCTAAAAGCTTTGTTGAAAGTGTTTGACTTTCATTTGACTTAAATAGCTTTGTTGAATGCAGTTGACATTCATTTGATTCAAAAAGCTTTGTTTGAATGTGTTTCACTTTCATTTGATTCTAAAAGCTTTATTGAATGTGTTTGACTTTCAATTGACTCAATTAGCTTTGTTGAATTCATTTGATTTTCATTTGATTCAAAAAGCTTTGTTTGAATGTGTTTCACTTTCATTTGATTCTAAAAGCTTTGTTGAAAGTGTTTGGCTTTCATTTGACTCAATTTGCATTGTGGAATGCAATTAACTTTCATTTGATTCAAAAAGCTTTGTTTGAATGTATTTGACTTTAATTTGATTCTAAAAGCTTTGATGAAAGTGTTTGACTTTCATTTGACTTTATTAGCTTTGTTGAATTCATTTGATTTTCATTTGATTCAAAAAGGTTTGTTTGAATGTGTTTCACTTTCATTTGATTCTAAAAGCTTTGTTGAAAGTGTTTGACTTTCATTTGACTCAATTAGCTTTGTTGAATGCATTTGACTTTCATTTGAGTCACGAATCTTTGTTTGATTGTGCTTGACTTTCATTTGACTCAATTAGCTTTGTTGAATTCATTTGATTTTCATTTGATTCAAAAAGCTTTGTTTGAATGTGTTTGACTTTCATTTGATTATAAAAACTTTGTTGAAAGTGTTTAACTTTCATTTGACTCAATTAGCTTTGTTGAATGCATTTGACATTCATTTGAATCAAAAAGCTTTATTTGAATGTGTTTGACTTTCATTTGATTCTAAAAGCTTTGTAGAAAGTGTTTGGCTTTCATTTGACTCAATTAGCATTGTGGAATGCAATTAACTTTCATTTGATTCAAAAAGCTTTGATTGAATGTCTTTGACTTTAATTTGATTCTAAAAGCTTTGATGAAAGTGTTTGACTTTCATTTGACTCAATTAGCTTTGTTGAATTCATTTGATTTTCATTTGATTCAAAAAGCTTTGTTTGAATGTGTTTCACTTTCATTTGATTCTAAAAGCTTTGTTGAAAGTGTTTGACTTTCATTTGACTTAAATAGCTTTGTTGAATGCAGTTGACATTCATTTGATTCAAAAAGCTTTGTTTGAATGTGTTTCACTTTCATTTGATTCTAAAAGCTTTATTGAATGTGTTTGACTGTCATTTGACTCAATTAGCTTTGTTGAATGCATTTGACTTTCATTTGATTCAAAAAGCTTTGTTAGATTGTGTTTTACTTTCATTTGATTCTAAAAGCTTTGTTGAAAGTGTTTGACTTTCATTTGACTCAATTAGCTTTGTTGAATGCATTTGACTTTCATTTGAGTCACGAAGCTTTATTTGAATGTGTTTGACTTTCATTTGACTCAATTAGCTTTGTTGAATTCATTTGATTTTCATTTGATTCAAAAAGCTTTGTTTGAATGTGTTTCACTTTCATTTGATTCTAAAAGCTTTGTTGAAAGTGTTTGGCTTTCATTTGACTCAATTTGTATTGTGGAATGCAATTAAGTTTCATTTGATTCAAAAAGCTTTGTTTGAATGTATTTGACTTTAATGTGATTCTAAAAGCTTTGATGAAAGTGTTTGACTTTCATTTGACTTAATTAGCTTTGTTGAATTCATTTGATTTTCATTTGATTTAAAAAGCTTTGTTTGAATGTGTTTCACTTTCATTTGATTCTAAAAGCTTTGTTGAAAGTGTTTGACTTTCATTTGACTCAATTAGCTTTGTTGAATGCATTTGACTTTCATTTGAGTCACGAATCTTTGTTTGAATGTGTTTCACTTTCATTTGATTCTAAAAGCTTTGTTGAAAGTGTTTGACTTTCATTTGACTCAATTAGCTTTGTTGAATGCATTTGACTTTCATTTGAGTCACGAATCTTTGTTTGATTGTGTTTGACTTTCATTTGACTCAATTAGCTTTGTTGAATTCATTTGATTTTCATTTGATTCAAAAAGCTTTGTTTGAATGTGTTTGACTTTCATTTGATTATAAAAGCTTTGTTGAAAGTGTTTAACTTTCATTTGACTCAATTAGCTTTGTTGAATGCATTTGACATTCATTTGAATCAAAAAGCTTTGTTTGAATGTGTTTGACTTTCATTTGATTCTAAAAGCTTTGTAGAAAGTGAAGCATTTGACTCAATTAGCATTGTGGAATGCAATTAACTTTCATTTGATTCTAAATGCTTTGATGAAAGTGTTTGACTTTCATTTGACTCAATTAGCTTTGTTGAATTTATTTGATTTTCATTTGATTCAAAAAGCTTTGTTTGAATGTGTTTCACTTTCATTTGATTCTAAAAGCTTTGTTGAAAGTGTTTGGCTTTCATTTGACTCAATTTGCACTGTGGAATGCAATTAACTTTCATTTGATTCAAAAAGCTTTGTTTGAATGTATTTGACTTTGATTTGATTCTAAAAGCTTTGATGAAAGTGTTTGACTTTCATTTGACTTAATTAGCTTTGTTGAATTCATTTGATTTTCATTTGATTCAAAAAGCTTTGTTTGAATGTGTTTCACTTTCATTTGATTCTAAAAGCTTTGTTGAAAGTGTTTGACTTTCATTTGACTCAATTAGCTTTGTTGAATGCATTTGACTTTCATTTGAGTCACGAATCTTTGTTTGATTGTGTTTGACTTTCATTTGACTCAATTAGTTTTGTTGAATTCATTTGATTTTCATTTGATTCAAAAAGCTTTGTTTGAATGTGTTTCACTTTCATTTGATTATAAAAGCTTTGTTGAAAGTGTTTAACTTTCATTTGACTCAATTAGCTTTGTTGAATGCATTTGACATTCATTTGAATTAAAAAGCTTTGTTTGAATGTGTTTGACTTTCATTTGATTCTAAAAGCTTTGTAGAAAATGTTTGGCTTTCATTTGACTCAATTAGCATTGTGGAATGCAATTAACTTTCATTTGATTCAAAAAGCTTTGTTTGAATGTATTTGACTTGAATTTGATTCTAAAAGCTTTGATGAAAGTGTTTGACTTTCATTTGACTCAATTAGCTTTGTTGAATTCATTTGATTTTCATTTGATTCAAAAAGCTTTGTTTGAATGTGTTTCACTTTCATTTGATTCTAAAAGCTTTGTTGAAAGTGTTTGGCTTTCATTTGACTCAATTTGCATTGTGGAATGCAATTAACTTTCATTTGATTCAAAAAGCTTTGTTTGAATGTATTTGACTTTAATTTGATTCTAAAAGCTTTGATGAAAGTGTTTGACTTTCATTTGACTTAATTAGCTTTGTTGAATTCATTTGATTTTCATTTGATTCAAAAAGGTTTGTTTGAATGTGTTTCACTTTCATTTGATTCTAAAAGCTTTGTTGAAAGTGTTTGACTTTCATTTGACTCAATTAGCTTTGTTGAATGCATTTGACTTTCATTTGAGTCACGAATCTTTGTTTGATTGTGCTTGACTTTCATTTGACTCAATTAGCTTTGTTGAATTCATTTGATTTTCATTTGATTCAAAAAGCTTTGTTTGAATGTGTTTGACTTTCATTTGATTATAAAAACTTTGTTGAAAGTGTTTAACTTTCATTTGACTCAATTAGCTTTGTTGAATGCATTTGACATTCATTTGAATCAAAAAGCTTTATTTGAATGTGTTTGACTTTCATTTGATTCTAAAAGCTTTGTAGAAAGTGTTTGGCTTTCATTTGACTCAATTAGCATTGTGGAATGCAATTAACTTTCATTTGATTCAAAAAGCTTTGATTGAATGTCTTTGACTTTAATTTGATTCTAAAAGCTTTGATGAAAGTGTTTGACTTTCATTTGACTCAATTAGCTTTGTTGAATTCATTTGATTTTCATTTGATTCAAAAAGCTTTGTTTGAATGTGTTTCACTTTCATTTGATTCTAAAAGCTTTGTTGAAAGTGTTTGACTTTCATTTGACTTAAATAGCTTTGTTGAATGCAGTTGACATTCATTTGATTCAAAAAGCTTTGTTTGAATGTGTTTCACTTTCATTTGATTCTAAAAGCTTTATTGAATGTGTTTGACTGTCATTTGACTCAATTAGCTTTGTTGAATGCATTTGACTTTCATTTGATTCAAAAAGCTTTGTTAGATTGTGTTTTACTTTCATTTGATTCTAAAAGCTTTGTTGAAAGTGTTTGACTTTCATTTGACTCAATTAGCTTTGTTGAATGCATTTGACTTTCATTTGAGTCACGAAGCTTTATTTGAATGTGTTTGACTTTCATTTGACTCAATTAGCTTTGTTGAATTCATTTGATTTTCATTTGATTCAAAAAGCTTTGTTTGAATGTGTTTCACTTTCATTTGATTCTAAAAGCTTTGTTGAAAGTGTTTGGCTTTCATTTGACTCAATTTGCATTGTGGAATGCAATTAAGTTTCATTTGATTCAAAAAGCTTTGTTTGAATGTATTTGACTTTAATGTGATTCTAAAAGCTTTGATGAAAGTGTTTGACTTTCATTTGACTTAATTAGCTTTGTTGAATTCATTTGATTTTCATTTGATTTAAAAAGCTTTGTTTGAATGTGTTTCACTTTCATTTGATTCTAAAAGCTTTGTTGAAAGTGTTTGACTTTCATTTGACTCAATTAGCTTTGTTGAATGCATTTGACTTTCATTTGAGTCACGAATCTTTGTTTGATTGTGTTTGACTTTCATTTGACTCAATTAGCTTTGTTGAATTCATTTGATTTTCATTTGATTTCAAAAAGCTTTGTTTGAATGTGTTTGACTTTCATTTGATTATAAAAGCTTTGTTGAAAGTGTTTAACTTTCATTTGACTCAATTAGCTTTGTTGAATGCATTTGACATTCATTTGAATCAAAAAGCTTTGTTTGAATGTGTTTGACTTTCATTTGATTCTAAAAGCTTTGTAGAAAGTGAAGCATTTGACTCAATTAGCATTGTGGAATGCAATTAACTTTCATTTGATTCAAAAAGCTTTGATTGAATGTCTTTGACTTTAATTTGATTCTAAAAGCTTTGATGAAAGTGTTTGACTTTCATTTGACTCAATTAGCTTTGTTGAATTCATTTGATTTTCATTTGATTCTAAAAGCATTGTTTGAATGTGTTTCACTTTCATTTGATTCTAAAAGCTTTGTTGAAAGTGTTTGACTTTCATTTGACTTAAATAGCTTTGTTGAATGCAGTTGACATTCATTTGATTCAAAAAGCTTTGTTTGAATGTGTTTCACTTTCATTTGATTCTAAAAGCTTTGTTGAATGTGTTTGACTTTCATTTGACTCAATTAGCTTTGTTGAATGCATTTGACTTTCATTTGATTCAAAAAGCTTTGTTAGATTGTGTTTTACTTTCATTTGATTCTAAAAGCTTTGTTGAAAGTGTTTGACTTTCTTTTGACTCAATTAGCTTTGTTGAATGCATTTGACTTTCATTTGAGTCACGAAGCTTTGTTTGAATGTGTTTGACTTTCATTTGACTGAATTAGGTTTGTTGAATTCATTTGATTTTCATTTGATTCAAAAAGCTTTGTTTGAATGTGTTTCACTTTCATTTGATTCTAAAAGCTTTGTTAAAAGTGTTTGACTTTCATTTGACTTAATTAGCTTTGTTGAATGCAGTTGACATTCATTTGATTCAAAAAGCTTTGTTTGAATGCGTTTCACTTTCATTTGTTTCTAAAAGCTTTGTTAAATGTGTTTGACTTTCATTTGACTCAATTAGCTTTGTTGAATGCATTTGACATTCATTTGATTCAAAAAGCTTTGTTTGAATGTGTTTTACTTTCATTTGATTCTAAAAGCTTTGTTGAAAGTGTTTGACTTTCATTTGACTCAATTAGCTTTGTTGAATGCATTTGACTTTCATTTGAGTCACGAAGCTTTGTTTGAATGTGTTTGACTTTCATTTGACTCAATTAGGTTTGTTGAATTCATTTGATTTTCATTTGATTCAAAAAGCTTTGTTTGAATGTGTTTGACTTTCATTTGATTATAAAAGCTTTGTTGAATGCATTTGACATTCATTTGAATCAAAAATCTTTGTTTAAATGTGTTTGACGTTCATTTGATTCTAAAAGCTTAGATGAAAGTGTTTGACTTTCATTTGACTCAATTAACTTTGTTGAATTCATTTGATTTTCATTTGATTCAAAAGGCTTTGTTTGAATGTGTTTGACTTTCATTTGATTCTAAAAGCTATGTTGAAAGTGTTTGGCTTTCATTTGACTCAATTAGCATTGTGGAATGCAATTAACTTTCATTTGATTCAAAAAGCTTTGATTGAATGTATTTGACTTTCATTTGATTCTAAACGCTTTGTTGCAAGTGTTTGACTTTCATTTGACTCAATTAGCTTTGTTGAATGCATTTCATTTTCATTTGATTAAAAAAGCTTTGTTTGAATGTGTTTCACTTTCATTTGATTCTAAAAGCTTTGTTGAAAGTGTTTGACTTTCATTTGACTTAATTAGCTTTGTTGAATGCAGTTGACATTCATTTGATTCAAAAAGCTTTGTTTGAATGTGTTTCACTTTCATTTGATTCTAAAAGCTTTGTTGAAAGTGTTTGGCTTTCATTTGGCTCAATTAGCATTGTGGAATGCAATTAACTTTCATTTGATTCAAAAAGCTTTATTGGAATGTATTTGACTTTAATTTGATTCTAAAAGCTTTCATGAAAGTGTTTGACTTTCTTTGACTCAATTAGCTTTGTTGAATTCATTTGATTTTCATTTGATTCAAAAAGCTTTGTTTGAATGTGTTTCACTTTCATTTGATTCTAAAAGCTTTGTTGAAAGTGTTTGACTTTCATTTGACTTAATTAGCTTTGTTAAATGCAGTTGACATTCATTTGATTCAAAAAGCTTTGTTTGAATGTGTTTCACTTTCATTTGATTCTAAAAGCTTTGTTGAATGTGTTTGACTTTCATTTGACTCAATTAGCTTTGTTGAATACATTTGACATTCATTTGATTCAAAAACTTTGTTTGAATGTGTTTTACTTTCATTTGATTCTAAAAGCTTTGTTGAAAGTGTTTGACTTTCATTTGACTCAATTAGCTTTGTTGAATGCATTTGACTTTCATTTGAGTCACGAAGCTTCGTTTGAATGTGTTTCACTTTCATTTGATTCTAAAAGCTTTGTTGAAAGTGTTTGGCTTTCATTTGACTCAATTAGCATTGTGGAATGCAATTAACTTTCATTTGATTCAAAAACCTTTGTTTGAATGTATTTGACTTTAATTTGATCCTAAATGCTTTGTTGAAAGTGTTTAACTTTCATTTGACTCAATTAGCTTTGTTGAATGCATTTGACATTCATTTGAATCAAAAAGCTTTGTTTGAATGTGTTTGACTTTCATTTGATTCTAAAAGCTTTGTAGAAAGTGAAGCATTTGACTCAATTAGCATTGTGGAATGCAATTAACTTTCATTTGATTCTAAATGCTTTGATGAAAGTGTTTGACTTTCATTTGACTCAATTAGCTTTGTTGAATTTATTTGATTTTCATTTGATTCAAAAAGCTTTGTTTGAATGTGTTTCACTTTCATTTGATTCTAAAAGCTTTGTTGAAAGTGTTTGGCTTTCATTTGACTCAATTTGCATTGTGGAATGCAATTAACTTTCATTTGATTCAAAAAGCTTTGTTTGAATGTATTTGACTTTGATTTGATTCTAAAAGCTTTGATGAAAGTGTTTGACTTTCATTTGACTTAATTAGCTTTGTTGAATTCATTTGATTTTCATTTGATTCAAAAAGCTTTGTTTGAATGTGTTTCACTTTCATTTGATTCTAAAAGCTTTGTTGAAAGTGTTTGACTTTCATTTGACTCAATTAGCTTTGTTGAATGCATTTGACTTTCATTTGAGTCACGAATCTTTGTTTGATTGTGTTTGACATTCATTTGACTCAATTGGCTTTGTTGAATTCATTTGATTTTCATTTGATTCAAAAAGCTTTGTTTGAATGTGTTTCACTTTCATTTGATTATAAAAGCTTTGTTGAAAGTGTTTAACTTTCATTTGACTCAATTAGCTTTGTTGAATGCATTTGACATTCATTTGAATTAAAAAGCTTTGTTTGAATGTGTTTGACTTTCATTTGATTCTAAAAGCTTTGTAGAAAATGTTTGGCTTTCATTTGACTCAATTAGCATTGTGGAATGCAATTAACTTTCATTTGATTCAAAAAGCTTTGTTTGAATGTATTTGACTTGAATTTGATTCTAAAAGCTTTGATGAAAGTGTTTGACTTTCATTTGACTCAATTAGCTTTGTTGAATTCATTTGATTTTCATTTGA
Organism: Chenopodium formosanum; assembly: GCA_024500155.1. NCBI lineage: Eukaryota > Viridiplantae > Streptophyta > Magnoliopsida > Caryophyllales > Amaranthaceae > Chenopodium > Chenopodium formosanum. The sequence goes on from CM044861.1 coordinate 24,568,313, forward strand.
TTCAAAAAGCTTTGTTTGAATGTGTTTCACTTTCATTTGATTCTAAAAGCTTTGTTGAAAGTGTTTGGCTTTCATTTGACTCAATTTGCATTGTGGAATGCAATTAACTTTCATTTGATTCAAAAAGCTTTGTTTGAATGTATTTGACTTTAATTTGATTCTAAAAGCTTTGATGAAAGTGTTTGACTTTCATTTGACTTAATTAGCTTTGTTGAATTCATTTGATTTTCATTTGATTCAAAAAGGTTTGTTTGAATGTGTTTCACTTTCATTTGATTCTAAAAGCTTTGTTGAAAGTGTTTGACTTTCATTTGACTCAATTAGCTTTGTTGAATGCATTTGACTTTCATTTGAGTCACGAATCTTTGTTTGATTGTGCTTGACTTTCATTTGACTCAATTAGCTTTGTTGAATTCATTTGATTTTCATTTGATTCAAAAAGCTTTGTTTGAATGTGTTTGACTTTCATTTGATTATAAAAACTTTGTTGAAAGTGTTTAACTTTCATTTGACTCAATTAGCTTTGTTGAATGCATTTGACATTCATTTGAATCAAAAAGCTTTATTTGAATGTGTTTGACTTTCATTTGATTCTAAAAGCTTTGTAGAAAGTGTTTGGCTTTCATTTGACTCAATTAGCATTGTGGAATGCAATTAACTTTCATTTGATTCAAAAAGCTTTGATTGAATGTCTTTGACTTTAATTTGATTCTAAAAGCTTTGATGAAAGTGTTTGACTTTCATTTGACTCAATTAGCTTTGTTGAATTCATTTGATTTTCATTTGATTCAAAAAGCTTCGTTTGAATGTGTTTCACTTTCATTTGATTCTAAAAGCTTTGTTGAAAGTGTTTGACTTTCATTTGACTTAAATAGCTTTGTTGAATGCAGTTGACATTCATTTGATTCAAAAAGCTTTGTTTGAATGTGTTTCACTTTCATTTGATTCTAAAAGCTTTATTGAATGTGTTTGACTGTCATTTGACTCAATTAGCTTTGTTGAATGCATTTGACTTTCATTTGATTCAAAAAGCTTTGTTAGATTGTGTTTTACTTTCATTTGATTCTAAAAGCTTTGTTGAAAGTGTTTGACTTTCATTTGACTCAATTAGCTTTGTTGAATGCATTTGACTTTCATTTGAGTCACGAAGCTTTATTTGAATGTGTTTGACTTTCATTTGACTCAATTAGCTTTGTTGAATTCATTTGATTTTCATTTGATTCAAAAAGCTTTGTTTGAATGTGTTTCACTTTCATTTGATTCTAAAAGCTTTGTTGAAAGTGTTTGGCTTTCATTTGACTCAATTTGCATTGTGGAATGCAATTAAGTTTCATTTGATTCAAAAAGCTTTGTTTGAATGTATTTGACTTTAATGTGATTCTAAAAGCTTTGATGAAAGTGTTTGACTTTCATTTGACTTAATTAGCTTTGTTGAATTCATTTGATTTTCATTTGATTTAAAAAGCTTTGTTTGAATGTGTTTCACTTTCATTTGATTCTAAAAGCTTTGTTGAAAGTGTTTGACTTTCATTTGACTCAATTAGCTTTGTTGAATGCATTTGACTTTCATTTGAGTCACGAATCTTTGTTTGATTGTGTTTGACTTTCATTTGACTCAATTAGCTTTGTTGAATTCATTTGATTTTCATTTGATTTCAAAAAGCTTTGTTTGAATGTGTTTGACTTTCATTTGATTATAAAAGCTTTGTTGAAAGTGTTTAACTTTCATTTGACTCAATTAGCTTTGTTGAATGTATTTGACATTCATTTGAATCAAAAAGCTTTGTTTGAATGTGTTTGACTTTCATTTGATTCTAAAAGCTTTGTAGAAAGTGAAGCATTTGACTCAATTAGCATTGTGGAATGCAATTAACTTTCATTTGATTCAAAAAGCTTTGATTGAATGTCTTTGACTTTAATTTGATTCTAAAAGCTTTGATGAAAGTGTTTGACTTTCATTTGACTCAATTAGCTTTGTTGAATTCATTTGATTTTCATTTGATTCTAAAAGCATTGTTTGAATGTGTTTCACTTTCATTTGATTCTAAAAGCTTTGTTGAAAGTGTTTGACTTTCATTTGATTTAAATAGCTTTGTTGAATGCAGTTGACATTCATTTGATTCAAAAAGCTTTGTTTGAATGTGTTTCACTTTCATTTGATTCTAAAAGCTTTGTTGAATGTGCTTGACTTTCATTTGACTCAATTAGCTTTGTTGAATGCATTTGACTTTCATTTGATTCAAAAAGCTTTGTTAGATTGTGTTTTACTTTCATTTGATTCTAAAAGCTTTGTTGAAAGTGTTTGACTTTCTTTTGACTCAATTAGCTTTGTTGAATGCATTTGACTTTCATTTGAGTCACGAAGCTTTGTTTGAATGTGTTTGACTTTCATTTGACTGAATTAGGTTTGTTGAATTCATTTGATTTTCATTTGATTCAAAAAGCTTTGTTTGAATGTGTTTCACTTTCATTTGATTCTAAAAGCTTTGTTAAAAGTGTTTGACTTTCATTTGACTTAATTAGCTTTGTTGAATGCAGTTGACATTCATTTGATTCAAAAAGCTTTGTTTGAATGCGTTTCACTTTCATTTGTTTCTAAAAGCTTTGTTAAATGTGTTTGACTTTCATTTGACTCAATTAGCTTTGTTGAATGCATTTGACATTCATTTGATTCAAAAAGCTTTGTTTGAATGTGTTTTACTTTCATTTGATTCTAAAAGCTTTGTTGAAAGTGTTTGACTTTCATTTGACTCAATTAGCTTTGTTGAATGCATTTGACTTTCATTTGAGTCACGAAGCTTTGTTTGAATGTGTTTGACTTTCATTTGACTCAATTAGGTTTGTTGAATTCATTTGATTTTCATTTGATTCAAAAAGCTTTGTTTGAATGTGTTTGACTTTCATTTGATTATAAAAGCTTTGTTGAATGCATTTGACATTCATTTGAATCAAAAATCTTTGTTTAAATGTGTTTGACGTTCATTTGATTCTAAAAGCTTAGATGAAAGTGTTTGACTTTCATTTGACTCAATTAACTTTGTTGAATTCATTTGATTTTCATTTGATTCAAAAGGCTTTGTTTGAATGTGTTTGACTTTCATTTGATTCTAAAAGCTATGTTGAAAGTGTTTGGCTTTCATTTGACTCAATTAGCATTGTGGAATGCAATTAACTTTCATTTGATTCAAAAAGCTTTGATTGAATGTATTTGACTTTCATTTGATTCTAAACGCTTTGTTGCAAGTGTTTGACTTTCATTTGACTCAATTAGCTTTGTTGAATGCATTTCATTTTCATTTGATTAAAAAAGCTTTGTTTGAATGTGTTTCACTTTCATTTGATTCTAAAAGCTTTGTTGAAAGTGTTTGACTTTCATTTGACTTAATTAGCTTTGTTGAATGCAGTTGACATTCATTTGATTCAAAAAGCTTTGTTTGAATGTGTTTCACTTTCATTTGATTCTAAAAGCTTTGTTGAAAGTGTTTGGCTTTCATTTGGCTCAATTAGCATTGTGGAATGCAATTAACTTTCATTTGATTCAAAAAGCTTTATTGGAATGTATTTGACTTTAATTTGATTCTAAAAGCTTTCATGAAAGTGTTTGACTTTCTTTGACTCAATTAGCTTTGTTGAATTCATTTGATTTTCATTTGATTCAAAAAGCTTTGTTTGAATGTGTTTCACTTTCATTTGATTCTAAAAGCTTTGTTGAAAGTGTTTGACTTTCATTTGACTTAATTAGCTTCTTTAAATGCAGTTGACATTCATTTGATTCAAAAAGCTTTGTTTGAATGTGTTTCACTTTCATTTGATTCTAAAAGCTTTGTTGAATGTGTTTGACTTTCATTTGACTCAATTAGCTTTGTTGAATACATTTGACATTCATTTGATTCAAAAACTTTGTTTGAATGTGTTTTACTTTCATTTGATTCTAAAAGCTTTGTTGAAAGTGTTTGACTTTCATTTGACTCAATTAGCTTTGTTGAATGCATTTGACTTTCATTTGAGTCACGAAGCTTCGTTTGAATGTGTTTCACTTTCATTTGATTCTAAAAGCTTTGTTGAAAGTGTTTGGCTTTCATTTGACTCAATTAGCATTGTGGAATGCAATTAACTTTCATTTGATTCAAAAACCTTTGTTTGAATGTATTTGACTTTAATTTGATCCTAAATGCTTTGATGAAAGTGTTTGACTTTCATTTGATTCAATTAGCTTTGTTGAATGCATTTGTTATTCATTTGAATCAAAAATCTTTGTTTAAATGTGTTTGACGTTCATTTGATTCTAAAAGCTTAGATGACAGTGTTTGACTTTCATTTGACTAAATTAACTTTGTTGAATTCATTTGATTTTCATTTGATTCAAAAAGCTTTGTTTGAATGTGATTGACTTTCACTTGATTCTAAAAGCTTTGTTGAAAGTGTTTGACTTTCGTTTGACTCTTTTAGCTTTGTTGAATGCATTTGACATTCATTTGAATCAAAGAGCTTTGTTTAAATGTGTTTGACGTTCATTTGATTCTAAAAGCTTAGATGAAAGTGTTTGACTTTCATTTGACTCAATTAGCTTTGTTGAATTCATTTGATTTTCATTTGATTCAAAAAGCTTTGTTTGAATGTGTTTCACTTTCATTTGATTCTAAAAGCTTTGTTGAAAGTGTTTGACTTTCATTTGACTTAATTAGCTTTGTTGAATGCAGTTGACATTCATTTGATTCAAAAAGCTTTGTTTGAATGTGTTTCACTTTCATTTGATTCTAAAAGATTTGTTGAATGTGTTTGACTTTCATTTGACTCAATTAGCTTTGTTGAATGCATTTGACTTTCAATTGATTCAAAAAGCTTTGTTAGAATGTGTTTTACTTTCATTTGATTCTAAAATCTTTGTTGAAAGTGTTTGACTTTCATTTGACTCAATTAGCTTTGTTGAATGCATTTGACTTTCATTTGAGTCACGAAGCTTTGTTTGAATGTGTTTGACTTTCATTTGACTCAATTAGCTTTGTTGAATGCATTTGATTTTCATTTGATTCAACAAGCTTTGTTTGAATGTGTTTGACTTTCATTTGATTATAAAAGCTTTGTTGAAAGTGTTTGACTTTCATTTGACTCAATTAGCTTTGTTGGATGCATTTGACATTCATTTGAACCAAAAAGCTTTGTTTAAATGTGTTTGACGTTCATTTGATTCTCAAAGCTTAGATGAAAGTGTTTGACTTTCATTTGACTCAATTAGCTTTGTTGAATTCATTTGATTTTCATTTGATTCAAAAAGCTTTGATTGAATGTGTTTGACATTCATTTGATTCTAAAAGCTTTGTAGAAAGTGTTTGGCTTTCATTTGACTCAATTAGCATTGTGGAATGCAATTAACTTTCATTTGATTCAAAAAGCTTTGATTGAATGTATTTGACATTCATTTGATTCTAAACACTTTGTTGCAAGTGTTTGACTTTTCATTTGACTCAATTAGCTTTGTTGAATGCATTTGATTTTCATTTGATTCAAAAAGCTTTGTTTGAATGTGTTTCACTTTCATTTGATTCTAAAAGCTTTGTTGAAAGTGTTTGACTTTCATTTGACTTAATTAGCTTTGTTGAATGCAGTTGACATTCATTTGATTCAAAAAGCTTTGTTTGAATGTGTTTCACTTTCATTTGATTCTAAAAGATTTGTTGAATGTGTTTGACTTTCATTTGACTCAATTAGCTTTGTTGAATCCATTTGACTTTTAATTGATTCAAAAAGCTTTGTTAGAATGTGTTTTATATTCATTTGATTCTAAAATCTTTGTTGAAAGTGTTTGACTTTCATTTGACTCAATTAGCTTTGTTGAATGCATTTGACTTTCATTTGAGTCACGAAGCTTTGTTTGAATGTGTTTGACTTTCATTTGACTCAATTAGCTTTGTTGAATGCATTTGATTTTCATTTGATTCAACAAGCTTTGTTTGAATGTGTTTGACTTTCATTTGATTATAAAAGCTTTGTTGAAAGTGTTTGACTTTCATTTGACTCAATTAGCTTTGTTGAATGCATTTGACATTCATTTGAATCAAAAAGCTTTGTTTAAATGTGTTTGACGTTCATTTGATTCTCAAAGCTTAGATGAAAGTGTTTGACTTTCATTTGACTCAATTAGCTTTGTTGAATTCATTTGATTTTCATTTGATTCAAAAAGCTTTGATTGAATGTGTTTGACATTCATTTGATTCTAAAAGCTTTGTAGAAAGTGTTTGGCTTTCATTTGACTCAATTAGCATTGTGGAATGCAATTAACTTTCATTTGATTCAAAAAGCTTTGATTGAATGTATTTGACATTCATTTGATTCTAAACACTTTGTTGCAAGTGTTTGACTTTTCATTTGACTCAATTAGCTTTGTTGAATGCATTTGATTTTCATTTGATTCAAAAAGCTTTGTTTGAATTTGTTTCACTTTCATTTGATTCTAAAAGCTTTGTTGAAAGTGTTTGACTTTCATTTGACTTAATTAGCTTTGTTGAATGCAGTTGACATTCATTTGATTCAAAAAGCTTTGTTTGAATGTGTTTCACTTTCATTTGATTCTAAAAGATTTGTTGAATGTGTTTGACTTTCATTTGACTCAATTAGCTTTGTTGAATGCATTTGACTTTCAATTGATTCAAAAAGCTTTGTTAGAATGTGTTTTACTTTCATTTGATTCTAAAATCTTTGTTGAAAGTGTTTGACTTTCATTTGACTCAATTAGCTTTGTTGAATGCATTTGACATTCATTTGAGTCACGAAGCTTTGTTTGAATGTGTTTGACTTTCATTTGACTCAATTAGTTTTGTTGAATGCATTTGATTTTTATTTGATTCAACAAGCTTTGTTTGAATGTGTTTGACTTTCATTTGATTAAAAAAGCTTTGTTGAAAGTGTTTGACTTTCATTTGACTCAATTAGCTTTGTTGAATGCATTTGACATTCATTTGAATCAAAAAGCTTTGTTTAAATGTGTTTGACGTTCATTTGATTCTAAAAGCTTAGATGAAAGTGTTTGACTTTCATTTGACTCAATTAGCTTTGTTGAATTCATTTGATTTTCATTTAATTCAAAAAGCTTTGATTGAATGTGTTTGACATTCATTTGATTCTAAAAGCTTTGTAGAAAGTGTTTGGCTTTCATTTGACTCAATTAGCATTGTGGAATGCAATTAACTTTCATTTGATTCAAAAAGCTTTGATTGAATGTATTTGACTTTCATTTGATTCTAAACACTTTGTTGCAAGTGTTTGACTTTTCATTTGACTCAATTAGCCTTGTTGAATGCATTTGATTTTCATTTGATTCAAAAAGCTTTGTTTGAATGTGTTTCACTTTCATTTGATTCTAAAAACTTTGTTGAAAGTGTTTGACTTTCATTTGACTTAATTAGCTTTGTTGAATGCAGTTGACATTCATTTGATTCAAAAAGCTTTGTTTGAATGTGTTTCACTTTCATTTGATTCTAAAAGCTTTGTTGAAAGTGTTTGGCTTTCATTTGACTCAATTAGCATTGTGGAATGCAATTAACTTTCATTTGATTCAAAAAGCTTTGTTTGAATGTATTTGACTTGAATTTGATTCTAAAAGCTTTGATGACAGTGTTTGATTTTCATTTGACTCAATTCGCTTTGTTGAATTCATTTGATTTTCATTTGATTCAAAAAGCTTTGTTTGAATATGTTTCACTTTCATTTGATTCTAAAAGCTTTGTTGAAAGCGTTTGACTTTCATTTGACTTAATTAGCTTTGTTGAATGCAGTTGACATTCATTTGATTCAAAAAGCTTTGTTTGAATGTGTTTCACTTTCATTTGATTCTAAAAGCTTTGTTGAATGTGTTTGACTTTCATTTGACTCAATTAGCTTTGTTGAATGCATTTGACATTCATTTGATTCAAAAAGCTTTGTTTGAATGTGTTTTACTTTCATTTGATTCTAAAAGCTTTGTTGAAAGTGTTTGACTTTCATTTGACTCAATTATCTTTGTTGAATGCATTTGACATTCATTTGAATCAAAAAGCTTTGTTTGAATGTGTTTTACTTTCATTTGATTCTAAAAGCTTTGTAGAAAGTGTTTGGCTTTCATTTGACTCAATTAGCATTGTGGAATGCAATTAACTTTCATTTGATTCAAAAAGCTTTGATTGAATGTCTTTGACTTTAATTTGATTCTAAAAGCTTAGATGAAAGTGTTTGACTTTCATTTGACTCAATTAGCTTTGTTGAATACATTTGATTTTCATTTGATTTAAAAAGCTTTGTTTGAATGTGTTTCACTTTCATTTGATTCTAAAAGCTTTGTTGAAAGTGTTTGACTTTCATTTGACTTAATTAGCTTTGTTGAATGCAGTTGACATTCATTTGATTCAAAAAGCTTTGTTTGAATGTGTTTCACTTTCATTTGATTCTAAAAGATTTCATTTGACTCAATTAGCTTTGTTGAATGCACTTGACTTTCAATTGATTCAAAAAGCTTTGTTAGAATGTGTTTTACTTTCATTTGATTCTAAAATCTTTGTAGAAAGTGTTTGACTTTCATTTGACTCAATTATCTTTGTTGAATGCATTTGACATTCATTTGAATCAAAAAGCTTTGTTTGAATGTGTTTTACTTTCATTTGATTCTAAAAGCTTTGTAGAAAGTGTTTGGCTTTCATTTGACTCAATTAGCATTGTGGAATGCAATTAACTTTCATTTGATTCAAAAAGCTTTGATTGAATGTCTTTGACTTTAATTTGATTCTAAAAGCTTAGATGAAAGTGTTTGACTTTCATTTGACTCAATTAGCTTTGTTGAATACATTTGATTTTCATTTGATTTAAAAAGCTTTGTTTGAATGTGTTTCACTTTCATTTGATTCTAAAAGCTTTGTTGAAAGTGTTTGACTTTCATTTGACTTAATTAGCTTTGTTGAATGCAGTTGACATTCATTTGATTCAAAAAGCTTTGTTTGAATGTGTTTCACTTTCATTTGATTCTAAAAGATTTCATTTGACTCAATTAGCTTTGTTGAATGCACTTGACTTTCAATTGATTCAAAAAGCTTTGTTAGAATGTGTTTTACTTTCATTTGATTCTAAAATCTTTGTTGAAAGTGTTTGACTTTCATTAGACTCAATTAGCTTTGTTAAATGCATTTGACTTTCATTTGAGTCACGAAGCTTTGTTTGAATGTGTTTGACTTTCATTTGACTCAATTAGCTTTGTTGAATGCATTTGATTTTCATTTGATTCAACAAGCTTTGTTTGAATGTGTTTGACTTTCATTTGATTATAAAAGCTTTGTTGAAAGTGTTTGACTTTCATTTGACTCAATTAGCTTTGTTGAATGCATTTGACATTCATTTGAATCAAAAAGCTTTGTTTAAATGTGTTTGACGTTCATTTGATTCTAAAAGCTTAGATGAAAGTGTTTGACTTTCATTTGACTCAATTAGCTTTGTTGAATTCATTTGATTTTCATTTGATTCAAAAAGCTTTGATTGAATGTGTTTGACATTCATTTGATTCTAAAAGCTTTGTAGAAAGTGTTTGGCTTTCATTTGACTCAATTAGCATTGTGGAATGCAATTAACTTTCATTTGATTCAAAAAGCTTTGATTGAATGTATTTGACTTTCATTTGATTCTAAACACTTTGTTGCAAGTGTTTGACTTTTCATTTGACTCAATTAGCCTTGTTGAATGCATTTGATTTTCATTTGATTCAAAAAGCTTTGTTTGAATGTGTTTCACTTTCATTTGATTCTAAAAACTTTGTTGAAAGTGTTTGACTTTCATTTGACTTAATTAGCTTTGTTGAATGCAGTTGACATTCATTTGATTCAAAAAGCTTTGTTTGAATGTGTTTCACTTTCATTTGATTCTAAAAGCTTTGTTGAAAGTGTTTGGCTTTCATTTGACTCAATTAGCATTGTGGAATGCAATTAACTTTCATTTGATTCAAAAAGCTTTGTTTGAATGTATTTGACTTGAATTTGATTCTAAAAGCTTTGATGACAGTGTTTGATTTTCATTTGACTCAATTCGCTTTGTTGAATTCATTTGATTTTCATTTGATTCAAAAAGCTTTGTTTGAATATGTTTCACTTTCATTTGATTCTAAAAGCTTTGTTGAAAGCGTTTGACTTTCATTTGACTTAATTAGCTTTGTTGAATGCAGTTGACATTCATTTGATTCAAAAAGCTTTGTTTGAATGTGTTTCACTTTCATTTGATTCTAAAAGCTTTGTTGAATGTGTTTGACTTTCATTTGACTCAATTAGCTTTGTTGAATGCATTTGACATTCATTTGATTCAAAAAGCTTTGTTTGAATGTGTTTTACTTTCATTTGATTCTAAAAGCTTTGTTGAAAGTGTTTGACTTTCATTTGACTCAATTATCTTTGTTGAATGCATTTGACATTCATTTGAATCAAAAAGCTTTGTTTGAATGTGTTTTACTTTCATTTGATTCTAAAAGCTTTGTAGAAAGTGTTTGGCTTTCATTTGACTCAATTAGCATTGTGGAATGCAATTAACTTTCATTTGATTCAAAAAGCTTTGATTGAATGTCTTTGACTTTAATTTGATTCTAAAAGCTTTGATGAAAGTGTTTGACTTTCATTTGACTCAATTAGCTTTGTTGAATACATTTGATTTTCATTTGATTTAAAAAGCTTTGTTTGAATGTGTTTCACTTTCATTTGATTCTAAAAGCTTTGGTGAAAGTGTTTGACTTTCATTTGACTTAATTAGCTTTGTTGAATGCAGTTGACATTCATTTAATTCAAAAAGCTTTGTTTGAATGTGTTTGACTTTCATTTAACTCAATTAGCTTTGTTGAATGCATTTGACATTCATTTGATTCAAAAAGCTTTGTTTGAATGTGTTTTACTTTCATTTGATTCTAAAAGCTTTGTTGAAAATGTTTGACTTTCATTTGACTCAATTAGCTTTGTTGAATGCATTTGATTTTCATTTGAGTCACGAAGCTTTGTTTGAATGTGTTTGACTTTCATTTGACTCAATTAGCTTTGTTGAATTCATTTGACATTCATTTGATTCAAAAAGCTTTGTTTGAATATGTTTTACTTTCATTTGATTCTAAAAGCTTTGTTGAAAGTGTTTGACTTTCATTTGACTCAATTAGCTTTATTGAATGCATTTGACTTTCATTTGAGTCACGAAGCTTTGTTTGATTGTGTTTGACTTTCATTTGACTCAATTAGCTTTGTTGAATTCATTTGATTTTCATTTGATTCAAAAAGCTGTGTTTGAATGTGTTTGACTTTCATTTGATTATAAAAGCTTTGTTGAAAGAGTTTGACTTTCATTTGACTCAATTAGCATTGTGGAATGCAATTAACTTTCATTTCATTCAAAAAGCTTTGATTGAATGTCTTTGACTTTAATTTGATTCTAAAAGCTTTGATGAAAGTGTTTGACTTTCATTTGACTCAATTAGCTTTGTTGAATTCATTTGATTTTCATTTGATTCAAAAAGCTTTGTTTGAATGTGTTTCACTTTCATTTGATTCTAAAAGATTTGTTGAAAGTGTTAGACTTTCATTTGACTTAATTAGCTTTGTTGAATGCAGTTGACATTCATTTGATTCAAAAAGCTTTGTTGAATGTGTTTCACTTTCATTTGATTTTAAAAGATTTGTTGAATGTGTTTGACTTTCATTTGACTCAATTAGCTTTGTTGAATGCATTTGACTTTCAATTGATTCAAAAACCTTTGTTAGAATGTGTTTTACTTTCAATTGATTCTAAAATCTTTGTTGAAAGTGTTGGACTTTCATTTGACTGAATTAGCTTTGTTGAATGCAGTTGACTTTCATTTGAGTCACGAAGCTTTGTTTGAATGTGTTTGACTTTCATTTGACTCAATTAGTTTTGTTGAATGCATTTGATTTTCATTTGATTCAAAAAGCTTTGTTTGAATGTGTTTGACTTTCAATTGATTATAAAAGCTTTGTTGAAAGTGTTTGACTTTCATTTGACTCAATTAGCTTTGTTGAATGCATTTAACATTCATTTGAATCAAAAAGCTTTGTTTAAATGTGTTTGACGTTCATTTGATTCTAAAAGCTTAGATGAAAGTGTTTGACTTTCATTTGACTCAATTAGCTTTGTTGAATTCATTTGATTTTCATTTGATTCAAAAAGCTTTGATTGAATGTGTTTGACATTCATTTGATTCTAAAAGCTTTGTAGAAAGTGTTTGGCTTTCATTTGACTCAATTAGCATTGTGGAATGGAATTAACTTTCATTTGATTCAAAAAGCTTTGATTGAATGTATTTGACTTTCATTTGATTCTAAACACTTTGTTGCAAGTGTTTGACATTTCATTTGACTCAATTAGCTTTGTTGAATGCATTTGATTTTCATTTGATTCAAAAAGCTTTGTTTGAATGTGTTTCACTTTCATTTGATTCTAAAAGCTTTGTTGAAAGTGTTTGACTTTCATTTGACTTAATTAGCTTTGTTGAATGCAATTGACATTCATTTGATTCAAAAAGCTTTGTTTGAATGTGTTTCACTTTCATTTGATTCTAAAAGCTTTGTTGAATGTGTTTGGCTTTCATTTGACTCAATTAGCATTGTGGAATGCAATTAACTTTCATTTGATTCAAAAAGCTTTGTTTGAATGTATTTGACTTTAATTTGATTCTAAAAGCTTTGATGACAGTGTTTGACTTTCATTTGACTCAATTAGCTTTGTTGAATTCAATTGATTTTCATTTGATTCTAAAAGCTTTGTTTGAATATGTTTCACTTTCATTTGATTCTAAAAGTTTTGTTGAAAGCGTTTGACTTTCATTTGACTTAATTAGCTTTGTTGAATGCAGTTGACATTCAAGTGATTCAAAAAGCTTTGTTTGAATGTGTTTCACTTTCATTTGATTCTAAAAGCTTTGTTGAATGTGTTTGACTTTCATTTGACTCAATTAGCTTTGTATAATTCATTTGACATTCATTTGATTCAAAAAGCTTTGTTTGAATGTGTTTGACTTTCATTTGATTATAAAAGCTTTGTTGAAAGTGTTTGACTTTCATTTGACTCAATTAGCTTTGTTGAATGCTTTTGACATTCATTTGAATCAAAAAGCTTTGTTTGAATGTGTTTTACTTTCATTTGATTCTAAAAGCTTTGTAGAAAGTGTTTAGCTTTCATTTGACTCAATTAGCATTGTGGAATGCAATTAACTTTCATTTGATTCAAAAAGCTTTGATTGAATGTCTTTGACTTTAATTTGATTCTAAAAGCTTTGATGAAAGTGTTTGACTTTCATTTGACTCTATTAGCTTTGTTGAATACATTTGATTTTCATTTGATTTAAAAAGCTTTGTTTGAATGTGTTTCACTTTCATTTGATTCTAAAAGCTTTGTTGAAAGTGTTTGACTTTCATTTGACTTAATTAGCTTTGTTGAATGCAGTTGACATTCATTTGATTCAAAAAGCTTTGTTTGAATGTGTTTCACTTTCATTTGATTCTAAAAGCTTTGTTGAATGTGTTTGACTTTCATTTAACTCAATTAGCTTTGTTGAATGCATTTGACATTCATTTGATTCAAAAAGCTTTGTTTGAATGTGTTTTACTTTCATTTGATTCTAAAAGCTTTGTTAAAAGTGTTGGACTTTCATTTGACTCAATTAGCTTTGTTGAATGCATTTGACTTTCATTTGAGTCACGAAGCTTTGTTTGAATGTGTTTGACTTTAATTTGACTCAATTAGCTTTGTTGAATTCATTTGATTTTCATTTGATTTAAAAAGCTTTGTTTGAATGTGTTTGACTTTCATTTGATTATAAAAGTTTTGTTGAAAGTGTTTGACTTTCATTTGACTCAATTAGCTTTGTTGAATGCATTTGACATTCATTTGAATCAAAAAGCTTTGTTTAAATGTGTTTGACGTTCATTTCATTCTAAAAGCTTAGATGAAAGTGTTTGACTTTCATTTGACTCAATTAGCTTTGTTGAATTCATTTGATTTTCATTTGATTCAAAAAGCTTTGTTTGAATGTGTTTGACTATTATTTGATTCTAAAAGCTTTGTTGAAAGTGTTTGGCTTTCATTTGACTCAATTAGCATTGTGGAATGCAATTAACTTTTATTTGATTCAAAAAGCTTTGATTGAATGTATTTGACTTTCATTTGATTCTAAACGCTTTGTTGCAAGTGTTTGACTTTCATTTGACTCAATTAGCTTTGTTGAATGCATTTGATTTTCATTTGATTCAAAAAGCTTTGTTTGAATGTGTTTCACTTTCATTTGATTCTAAAGGCTTTGTTGAAAGTGATTGACTTTCATTTGACTTAATTAGCTTTGTTGAATGCAGTTGACATTCATTTGATTCAAAAAGCTTTGTATCAATGTGTTTCACTTTCATTTGATTCTAAAAGCTTTGTTGAAAGTGTTTGACTTTCATTTGACTCAATTAGCTTTGTTGAAAGTGTTTGACTTTCATTTGACTCAATTAGCTTTGTTGAATGCATTTGACATTCATTTGATTCAAAAAGCTTTGTTTGAATGTGTTTTACTTTCATTTGATTCTAAAAGCTTTGTTGAAAGTGTTTGACTTTCATTTGACTCAATTAGCTTTGTTGAATGCATATGACTTTCATTTGAGTCACGAAGCTTTGTTTGATTGTGTTTGACTTTCATTTGACTCAATTAGCTTTGTTGAATTCATTTGATTTTCATTTGATTCAAAAAGCTTTGTTTGAATGTGTTTGACTTTCATTTGATTATAAAAGCTTTATTGAAAGTGTTTGACTTTCATTTGACTCAATTAGCTTTGTTGAATGCATTTGACATTCATTTGAATCAAAAAGCTTTGTTTGAATGTGTTTGACTTTCATTTGATTCTAAAAGCTTTGTAGAAAGTGTTTGGCTTTCATTTGACTCAATTAGCATTGTGGAATGCAATTAACTTTCATTTAATTCAAAAAGCTTTGATTGAATGTCTTTGACTTTAATTTGATTCTAAAAGCTTTGATGAAATTGTTTGACTTTCATTTGACTCAATTAGCTTTGTTGAATTCATTTGATTTTCATTTGATTCAAAAAGCTTTGTTTGAATGTGTTTCACTTTCATTTGATTCTAAAAGCTTTGTTGAAAGTGTTTGACTTTCATTTGAATTAATTAGCTTTGTTGAATGCAGTTGACATTCATTTGATTCAAAAAGCTTTGTTTGAATGTGTTTGACTTTCATTTGATTCTAAAAGCTTTGTTGAATGTGTTTGACTTTCATTTAACTCAATTAGCTTTGTTGAATGCATTTGACATTCATTTGATTCAAAAAGCTTTGTTTGAATGTGTTTTACTTTAATTTGATTCTAAAAGCTTTGTTGAAAGTGTTTGACTTTCATTTGACTCAATTAGCTTTGTTGAATGCATTTGACATTCATTTGAATCAAAAAGCTTTGTTTAAATGTGTTTGACGTTCATTTCATTCTAAAAGCTTAGATAAAAGTGTTTGACTTTCATTTGACTCAATAAGCTTTGTTGAATTCATTTGATTTTCATTTGATTCAAAAAGCTTTGTTTGAATGTGTTTGACTTTCATTTGATTCTAAAAGCTTTGTTGAAAGTGATTGGCTTTTATTTGACTCAATTAGCATTATGGAATGCAATTAACTTTCATTTGATTCAAAAAGCTTTGATTGAATGTATTTTACTTTCATTTGATTCTAAACGCTTTGTGGCAAGTCTTTGATTTTCATTTGACTCAATTAGCTTGGTTGAATGCATTTGATTTTCATTTGATTCAAAAAGCTTTGTTTGAATGTGTTTCACTTTCATTTGATTCTAAAAGCTTTGTTGAAAGTGTTTGGCTTTTATTTGACTCAGTTAGCATTATGGAATGCAATTACCTTTCATTTGATTCAAAAAGCTTTGATTGAATGTATTTTACTTTCATTTGATTCTAAACGCTTTGTTGCAAGTCTTTGATTTTCATTTGACTCAATTAGCTTTGTTGAATGCATTTGATTTTCATTTGATTCAAAAAGCTTTGTTTGAATGTGTTTCACTTTCATTTGATTCTAAAAGCTTTGTTGAAAGTTTTTGAATTTAATTTGACTTAATTAGCTTTGTTGAATGCAGTTGACATTCATTTGATTTAAAAAGCTTTGTTTGAATGTGTTTCACTTTCATTTGATTCTAAAAGCTTTGTTGAAAGTGTTTGGCTTTCATTTGACTCAATTAGCATTGTGGAATGCAATTAACTTTCATTTGATTCAAAATGCTTTGCTTGAATGTATTTGACTTTAATTTGATTCTAAAAGCTTTGATGAAAGTATTGGACTTTCATTTGACTCAATTAGCTTTGTTGAATGCATTTGACATTCATTTGATTCAAAAAGCTTTGTTTGAATGTATTTTACTTTCATTTGATTCTTAAAGCTTTGTTGAAAGTGTTTGACTTTCATTTGACTCAATTAGCTTTGTTGAATGCATTTGACTTTCATTTGAGTCACGAAGCTTTGTTTGAATGTGTTTGACTTTCATTTGACTCAATTAGCTTTGTTGAATTCATTTGATTTTCATTTGATTCAAAAAGCTTTCTTTGAATGTGTTTGACTTTCATTTGATTATAAAAGCTTTGTTGAAAGTGTTTGACTTTCATTTGACTCAATTAGCTTTGTTGAATGCATTTGACATTCATTTGAATCAAAAAGCTTTGTTTAAATGTGTTTGACGTTCATTTGATTCTAAAAGCTTAGATGAAAGTGTTTGACTTTCATTTGGCTCAATTAGCTTTGTTGAATTCATTTGATTTTCATTTGATTCAAAAAGCTTTGTTTGAATGTGTTTCACTTTCATTTGATTCTAAAAGCTTTGTTGAAAGTGTTTGACTTTCATTTGACTTAATTAGCTTTGTTGAATGCAGTTGACATTCATTTGATTCGAAAAGCTTTGTTTGAATGTGTTTCACTTTCATTTGATTCTAATAGCTTTGTTGAAAGTGTTTGGCTTTCATTTGACTCAATTAGCATTGTGGAATGCAATTAACTTTCATTTGATTCAAAAAGCTTTGTTTGAATGTATTTGACTTTAATTTGATTCTAAAAGCTTTGATGAAAGTGTTTGACTTTCATTTGACTCAATTAGCTTTGTTGAATTCATTTGATTTTCATTTGATTTAAAAAGTTTGTTTGAATGTGTTTCACTTTCATTTGATTCTAAAAGCTTTGTTGAAAGTGTTTGACTTTCATTTGACTCAATTAGCTTTGTTGAATGTATTTGACTTTCATTTGAGTCACCAAGCTTTGTTTGATTGTGTTTGACTTTCATTTGAATCAATTAGCTTTGTTGAATTCATTTGATTTTCATTTGATTCAAAAAGCTTTGTTTGAATGTGTTTGACTTTCATTTGATTATAAAAGCTTTGTTGAAAGTGTTTGACTTTCATTTGACTCAATTAGCTTTGTTGAATGCATTTGACATTCATTTGAATCAAAAAGCTTTGTTTAAATGTGTTTGACGTTCATTTGATTCTAAAAGCTTAGATGAAAGTGTTTGACTTTCATTTGACTCAATTAGCTTTGTTGAATTCATTTGATTTTCATTTGATTCAAAAAGCTTTGTTTGAATGTGTTTCACTTTCATTTGATTCTAAAAGCTTTGTTGAAAGTGTTTGACTTTCATTTGACTTAATTAGCTTTGTTGAATGCAGTTGACATTCATTTGATTCAAAAACCTTTGTTTGAATGTGTTTCACATTCATTTGATTCTAATAGCTTTGTTGAAAGTGTTTGGCTTTCATTTGACTCAATTAGCATTGTGGAATGCAATTAACTTTCATTTGATTCAAAAAGCTTTGTTTGAATGTATTTGACTTTAATTTGATTCTAAAAGCTTTGATGAAAGTGTTTGACTTTTATTTGACTCAAGTAGCTTTGTTGAACTCATTTGATTCAAAAAGTTTGTTTGAATGTGTTTCACTTTCATTTGATTCTAAAAGCTTTGTTGAAAGTGTTTGACTTTCATTTGACTCAATTAGCTTTGTTGAATGCATTTGACTTTCATTTGAGTCACGAAGCTTTGTTTGATTGTGTTTGACTTTCATTTGACTCAATTAGCTTTGTTGAATTCATTTGATTTTCATTTGATTCAAAGAGTTTTGTTTGAATGTGTTTGACTTTCATTTGATTATAAAAGCTTTGTTGAAAGTGTTTGACTTTCATTTGACTCAATTAGCTTTGTTGAATGTATTTGACATTCATTTGAATCAAAAAGCTTTGTTTAAATGTGTTTGACGTTCATTTGATTCTAAAAGCTTAGATGAAAGTGTTTGGCTTTCATTTGACTCAATTAGCATTGTGGAATGCAATTAACTTTCATTTGATTCAAAAAGCTTTGTTAGAATGTGTTTTAATTTCATTTGATTCTAAAAGCTTTGTTGAAAGTGTTTGACTTTCATTTGACTCATTTAGCTTTGTTGAATGCATTTGACTTTCATTTGAGTCACGAAGCTTTGTTTGAATGTGTTTGACTTTCATTTGACTCAATTAGCTTTGTTGAATGCATTTGATTTTCACTTGATTCATAAAGCTTTGTTTGAATGTGTTTGACTTTGATTTGATTATAAAAGCTTTGTTGAAAGTGTTTGACTTTCATTTGACTCAATTAGCTTTGTTGAATGCATTTGACATTCATTTGAATCAAAAAGCTTTGTTTAAATGTGTTTGACGTTCATTTGATTCTAAAAGCTTAGATGAAAGTGTTTGGCTTTCATTTGACTCAATTAGCATTGTGGAATGCAATTAAATTTCATTTGATTCAAAAAGCTTTGATTGAATGTATTTGACTTTCATTTGATTCTAAACGCTTTGTTGCAAGTGTTTGACTTTCATTTGACTCAATTAGCTTTGTTGAATGCATTTGATTTTCATTTGATTCAAAAAGCTTTGTTTGAATGTGTTTCACTTTCATTTGATTCTAAAAGCTTTGTTGAAAGTGTTTGACTTTCATTTGACTTAATTAGCTTTGTTGAATGCAGTTGACATTCATTTGATTCAAAAGTCTTTGTTTGAATGTGTTTCACTTTCATTTGATTCTAAAAGCTTTGTTGAAAGTGTTTGGCTTTCATTTGACTCAATTACCATTGTGGAATGCAATTAACTTTCATTTGATTCAAAAAGCTTTGTTTGAATGTATTTGACTTTAATTTGATTCTAAAAGCTTTGATGACAGTGTTTGACTTTCATTTGACTCAATTAGCTTTGTTGAATTCATTTGATTTTCATTTGATTCAAAAATCTTTGTTTGAATGTGTTTCAGTTTCATTTAATCCTAAAAGCTTTGTTGAAAGTGTTTGACTTTCATTTGACTTAATTTGCTTTGTTGAATGCAGTTGACATTCATTTGATTCAAAAAGCTTTGTTTGAATTTGTTTCACTTTCATTTGATTCTAAAAGCTTTGTTGAATGTGTTTGACTTTCATTTGACTCAATTAGCTTTGTTGAATGCATTTGACATTCATTTGATTCAAAAAGCTTTGTTTGAATGTATTTTACTTTCATTTGATTCTAAAAGCTTTGTTGAAAGTGTTTGACTTTCATTTGACTCAATTAACTTTGTTGAATGCATTTGACTTTCATTTGAGTCACGAAGCTTTGTTTGAATGTGTTTGACTTTCATTTGACTCAATTAGCTTTGTTGAATTCATATGATTTTCATTTGATTCAAAAAGCTTTGTTTGAATGTGTTTGACTTTATTTGATTATAAAAGCTTTGTTGAAAGTGTTTGACTTTCATTTTACTCAATTAGCTTTGTTGAATGCATTTGACATTCATTTGAATCAAAAACCTTTGTTTAAATGTGTTTGACGTTCATTTGATTCTAAAAGCTTAGATGAAAGTGTTTGACTTTCAGTTGACTCAATTAGCTTTGTTGAATTCATTTGATTTTCATTTGATTCAAAAAGCTTTGTTTGAATGTGTTTCACTTTCATTTGATTGTAAAAGCTTTGTTGAAAGTGTTTGACTTTCATTTGACTTAATTAGCTTTGTTGAATGCATTTGACATTCATTTGAATCAAAAAGCTTTGTTTAAATGTGTTTTACGTTCATTTGATTCTAAAAGCTTAGATGAAAGTGTTTGGCTTTCATTTGACTCAATTAGTATTGTGGAATGCAATTAACTTTCATTTGATTCAAAAAGCTTTGATCTAATGTATTTGACTTTCATTTGATTCTAAACGCTTTGTTGCAAGTGTTTGAATTTCATTTGACTCAATTAGCTTTGTTGAATTCATTTGATTTTCATTTGATTCAAAAAGCTTTGTTTGAATGTGTTTCACTTTCATTTGATTCTAAAAGCTTTGTTGAAAGTGTTTGACTTTCATTTGACTTCATTAGCTTTGTTGAATGCAGTTGACATTCATTTGATTCAAAAAGCTTTGTTTGAATGTGTTTCACTTTCATTTGATTCTAAAAGCTTTGTTGAATGTGTTTGACTTTCATTTGGCTCAATTAGCTTTGTTGAATGCATTTGACTTTCATTTGATTCAAAAAGCTTTGTTAGAATGTGTTTTACTTTCATTTGATTCTAAAAGCTTTGTTGAAAGTGTTTGACTTTCATTTGACTCATTTAGCCTTGTTGAATGCATTTGACTTTCATTTGAGTCACGAAGCTTTGTTTGAATGTGTTTGACTTTCATTTGACTCAATTAGCTTTGTTAAATGCATTTGATTTTCATTTGATTCAAAAAGCTTTGTTTGAATGTGTTTGACTTTCATTTGATTATAAAAGCTTTGTTGAAAGTGTTTGACTTTCATTTGACTCAATTAGCTTTGTTGAATGCATTTGACATTCATTTGAATCAAAAAGCTTTGTTTAAATGTGTTTGACGTTCATTTGATTCTAAAAGCTTAGATGAAAGTGTTTGGCTTTCATTTGACTCAATTAGCATTGTGGAATGCAATTAACTTTCATTTGATTCAAAAAGCTTTGATTGAATGTATTTGACTTTCATTTGATTCTAAACGCTTTGTTGCAAGTGTTTCACTTTCATTTGACTCAATTAGCTTTGTTAAATGCATTTGATTTTCATTTGATTCAAAAAGCTTTGTTTGAATGTGTTTCACTTTAATTTGATTCTAAGAGCTTTGTTGAAAGTGTTTGACTTTCATTTGACATAATTAGCTTTGTTGAATGCAGTTGACATTCATTTGATTCAAAAGTCTTTGTTTGAATGTGTTTCACTTTCATTTGATTCTAAAAGCTTTGTTGAAAGTGTTTGGCTTTCATTTGACTCAATTACCATTGTGGAATGCAATTAACTTTCATTTGATTCAAAAAGCTTTGTTTGAATGTATTTGACTTTAATTTGATTCTAAAAGCTTTGATGACAGTGTTTGACTTTCATTTGACTCAATTAGCGTTGTTGAATTCATTTGATATTCATTTGATTCAAAAAGCTTTATTTGAATGTGTTTCACTTTCATTTGATTCTAAAAGCTTTTTTGAAAGTGTTTGACTTTCATTTGACTTCATTAGCTTTGTTGAATGCAGTTGACATTCATTTGATTCAAAAAGCTTTGTTTGAATGTGTTTCACTTTCATTTGATTCTAAAAGCTTTGTTGAATGTGTTTGACTTTCATTTGACTCAATTAGCTTTGTTGAATGCATTTGACTTTCATTTGATTCAAAAAGCTTTGTTAGAATGTGTTTTACTTTCATTTGATTCTAAAAGCTTTGTTGAAAGTGTTTGACTTTCATTTGACTCATTTAGCTTTGTTGAATGCATTTGACTTTCATTTGAGTCAAGAAGCTTTGTTTAAATGTGTTTGACTTTCATTTGACTCAATTAGCTTTGTTGAATGCATTTGATTTTCATTTGATTCAAAAAGCTTTGTTTGAATGTGTTTGACTTTCATTTGATTATAAAAGCTTTGTTGAAAGTGTTTGACTTTCATTTGACTCAATTAGCTTTGTTGAATGCATTTGACATTCATTTGAATCAAAAAGCTTTGTTTAAATGTGTTTGACGTTCATTTGATTCTAAAAGCTTAGATGAAAGTGTTTGTCTTTCATTTGACTCAATTAGCATTGTGGAATGCAATTAACTTTCATTTGATTCAAAAAGCTTTGATTGAATGTATTTGACTTTCATTTGATTCTAAACGCTTTGTTGCAAGTGTTTGACTTTCATTTGACTCAATTAGCTTTGTTGAATTCATTTGATTTTCATTTGATTCAAAAAGCTTTGTTTGAATGTGTTTCACTTTCATTTGATTCAAAAAGCTTTGTTGAAAGTGTTTGACTTTCATTTGACTTAATTAGCTTTGTTGAATGCAGTTGACATTCATTTGATTCAAAAAGCTTTGTTTGAATTTGTTTCACTTTCATTTGATTCTAAAAGCTTTGTTGAATGTGTTTGACTTTCATTTGACTCAATTAGCTTTGTTGAATGCATTTGACATTCATTTGATTCAAAAAGCTTTGTTTGAATGTATTTTACTTTCATTTGATTCTAAAAGCTTTGTTGAAAGTGTTTGACTTTCATTTGACTCAATTAACTTTGTTGAATGCATTTGACTTTCATTTGAGTCACGAAGCTTTGTTTGAATGTGTTTGACTTTCATTTGACTCAATTAGCTTTGTTGAATTCATTTGATTTTCATTTGATTCAAAAAGCTTTGTTTGAATGTGTTTGACTTTCATTTGATTATAAAAGCTTTGTTGATAGTGTTTGACTTTCATTTTACTCAATTAGCTTTGTTGAATGCATTTGACATTCATTTGAATAAAAAACTTTTGTTTAAATGTGTTTGACGTTCATTTGATTCTAAAAGCTTAGATGAAAGTGTTTGACTTTCATTTGACTCAATTAGCTTTGTTGAATTCATTTGATTTTCATTTGATTCAAAAAGCTTTGTTTGAATGTGTTTCACTTTCATTTGATTCTAAAAGCTTTGTTGAAAGTGTTTGACTTTCATTTGACTTAATTAGCTTTGTTGAATGCATTTGACATTCATTTGAATAAAAAAGCTTTGTTTAAATGTGTTTTACGTTCATTTGATTCTAAAAGCTTAGATGAAAGTGTTTGGCTTTCATTTGACTCAATTAGTATTGTGGAATGCAATTAACTTTCATTTGATTCAAAAAGCTTTGATTGAATGTATTTGACTTTCATTTGATTCTAAACGCTTTGTTGCAAGTGTTTGAATTTCATTTGACTCAATTAGCTTTGTTGAATTCATTTGATTTTCATTTGATTCAAAAAGCTTTGTTTGAATGTGTTTCACTTTCATTTGATTCTAAAAGCTTTGTTGAAAATGTTTGACTTTCATTTGACTTAATTAGCTTTGTTGAATGCAGTTGACATTCATTTGATTCAAAAAGCTTTGTTTGAATTTGTTTCACTTTCATTTGATTCTAAAAGCTTTGTTGAATGTGCTTGACTTTCATTTGACTCAATTAGCTTTGTTGAATGCATTTGACATTCATTTGATTCAAAAAGCTTTGTTTGAATGTATTTTACTTTCATTTGATTCTAAAAGCTTTGTTGAAAGTGTTTGACTTTCATTTGAATCAAGAAGCTTTATTTAAATGTGTTTGACTTTCATTTGACTCAATTAGCTTTGTTGAATGCATTTGACTTTCATTTGATTCAAAAAGCTTTGTTAGAATGTGTTTTACTTTCATTTGATTCTAAAAGCTTTGTTAGAATGTGTTTGACTTTCATTTGACTCATTTAGCTTTGTTGAATGCATTTGACTTTCATTTGAGTCACGAAGCTTTGTTTGAATGTGTTTGACTTTCATTTGACTTAATTAGCTTTGTTGAATGCATTTGACTTTCATTTGAATCAAGAAGCTTTGTTTGAATGTGTTTGACTTTCATTTGACTCAATTAGCTTTGTTGAATGCATTTGACTTTCATTTGATTCAAAAAGCTTTGTTAGAATGTGTTTTACTTTCATTTGATTCTAAAAGCTTTGTTGAAAGTGTTTGACTTTCATTTGAATCATTTAGCTTTGTTGAACGCATTTGACTTTCATTTGAGTCACGAAGCTTTGTTTGAATGTGTTTGACTTTCATTTGACTCAATTAGCTTTGTTGAATGCATTTGATTTTCATTTGATTCAAAAAGCTTTGTTTGAATGTGTTTGACTTTCATTTGATTATAAAAGCTTTGTTGAAAGTGTTTGACTTTCATTTGACTCAATTAGCTTTGTTGAATGCATTTGACATTCATTTGAATCAATAAGCTTTGTTTAAATGTGTTTGACGTTCATTAGATTATAAAAGCTTAGATGAAAGAGTTTGGCTTTCATTTGACTCAATTAGCATTGTGGAATGCAATTAACTTTCATTTGATTCAAAAAGCTTTGATTGAATGTATTTGACTTTCATTTGATTCTAAACGCTTTGTTGCAAGTGTTTGACTTTCATTTGACTCAATTAGCTTTGTTGAATGCATTTGATTTTCATTTGATTCAAAAAGCTTTGTTTGAATGTGTTTCAATTTCATTTGATTCTAAAAGCTTTGTTGAAAGTGTTTGACTTTCATTTGACTTAATTAGCTTTGTTGAATGCAGTTGACATTCATTTGATTCAAAAGTCTTTGTTTGAATGTGTTTCACTTTCATTTGATTCTAAAAGCTTTGTTGAAAGTGTTTGGCTTTCATTTGACTCAATTACCATTGTGGGATGCAATAAACTTTCATTTGATTCAAAAAGCTTTGTTTGAATGTATTTGACTTCAATTTGATTCTAAAAGCTTTGATGACAGTGTTTGACTTTCATTTGACTCAATTAGTTTTTTGAATTCATTTGATTTTCATTTGATTCAAAAAGCTTTGTTTGAATGTGTTTCACTTTCATTTGATTCTAAAAGCTTTATTGAAAGTGTTTGACTTTCATTTGACTTAATTAGCTTTGTTGAATGCAGTTGACATTCATTTGATTCAAAAAGCTTTGTTTGAATTTGTTTCACTTTCATTTGATTCTAAAAGCTTTGTTGAATGTGTTTGACTTTCATTTGACTTAATTAACTTTGTTGAATGCATTTGACATTCATTTGATTCAAAAAGCTTTGTTTGAATGTATTTTACTTTCATTTGATTCTAAAAGCTTTGTTGAAAGTGTTTGACTTTCATTTGACTCAATTAACTTTGTTGAATGCATTTGACTTTCATTTGAGTCACGAAGCTTTGTTTGAATGTGTTTGACTTTCATTTGACTCAATTAGCTTCGTTGAATTCATTTGATTTTCATTTGATTCAAAAAGCTTTGTTTGAATGTGTTTGACTTTCATTTGATTATAAAAGCTTTGTTGAAAGTGTTTGACTTTCATTTGACACAATTAGGTTTGTTGAATGCATTTGACATTCATTTGAATCAAAAAGCTTTATTTAAATGTGTTTGACGTTCATTTGATTCTAAAAGCTTAGATGAAAGTGTTTAACTTTCATTTGACTCAATTAGCTTTGTTGAATTCATTTGATTTTCATTAGATTCAAAAAGCTTTGATTGAATGTGTTTGACTTTCATTTGATTCTAAAAGCTTTGTAGAAAGTGTTTGACTTTCATTTGACTCAATTAGCTTTGTTGAATGCATTTGACTTTCATTTGAGTCACGAAGCATTGTTTGATTGTGTTTGACTTTCATTTGACTCAATTAGCTTTGTTGAATTCATTTGATTTGCATTTGATTCAAAAAGCTTTGTTTGAATGTGTTTGACTTTCATTTGATTATAAAAGCTTTGTTGAAAGTGTTTGACTTTCATTTGACTCAATTAGCTTTGTTGAATGCATTTGACATTCATTTGAATCAAAAAGCTTTGTTTAAATGTGTTTGACTTTCATTTGATTCTAA
The DNA here is from genome assembly GCA_024500155.1 of Chenopodium formosanum. Classification (NCBI taxonomy): domain Eukaryota; kingdom Viridiplantae; phylum Streptophyta; class Magnoliopsida; order Caryophyllales; family Amaranthaceae; genus Chenopodium; species Chenopodium formosanum. Next base: position 24,594,156 of record CM044861.1, read on the forward strand.
AAGCTTTGTAGAAAGTGTTTGGCTTTCATTTGACTCAATTAGCATTGTGGAATGCAATTAACTTTCATTTGATTCAAAAAGCTTTGATTGAATGTCTTTGACTTTAATTTGATTCTAAAAGCTTTGATGAAAGTGTTTGACTTTCATTTGACTCAATTAGCTTTGTTGAATTCATTTGATTTTCATTTGATTCAAAAAGCTTTGTTTGAATGTGTTTCACATTCATTTGATTCTAAAAGCTTTGTTGAAAGTGTTTGACTTTCATTTGACTCAATTAGCTTTGTTGAATGCATTTGACTATCATTTGACTCACGAAGCTTTGTTTGATTGTGTTTGACTTTCATTTGACTCAATTAGCTTTGTTGAATTCGTTTGATTTTCATTTGATTCAAAAAGCTTTGTTTGAATGTGTTTCAATTTCATTTGATTCTAAAAGCTTTGTTGAAAGTGTTTGACTTTCATTTGACTTAATTAGCTTTGTTGAATGCAGTTGACATTCATTTGATTCAAAAAGCTTTGTTTGAATGTGTTTCACTTTCATTTGATTCTAAAAGCTTTGTTGAATGTGTTTGACTTTCATTTGACTCAATTAGCTTCGTTGAATGCATTTGACTTTCATTTGATTCAAAAAGCTTTGTTAGAATGTATTTTACTTTCATTTGATTCTAAAAGCTTTGTTGAAAGTGTTTGACTTTCATTTGACTCAATTACCTTTGTTGAATGCATTTGACTTTCATTTGAGTCACGAAGCTTTGTTTGAATGTGTTTGACTTTCATTTGACTGAATTAGCTTTGTTGAATGCATTTGATTTTCATTTGATTCAAAAAGCTTTGTTTGAATGTGTTTGACTTTCATTTGATTATAAAAGCTTTGTTGAAAGTGTTTGACTTTCATTTGACTCAATGAGCTTTGTTGAATGCATTTGACATTCATTTGAATCAAAAAGCTTTGTTTAAATGTGTTTGACGTTCATTTGATTCTAAAAGCTTAGATGAAAGTGTTTGACTTTCATTTGACTCAATTAGCTTTGTTGAATTCATTTGATTTTCATTAGATTCAAAAAGCTTTGATTGAATGTGTTTGACTTTCATTTGATTTTAAAAGCTTTGTAGAAAGTGTTTGGCTTTCATTTGACTCAATTAGCATTGTGGAATGCAATTAACTTTCGTTTGATTCAAAAAGCTTTGATTGAATGAATTTGACTTTCATTTGATTCTAAACGCTTTGTTGCAAGTGTTTGACTTTCATTTGACTCAATTAGCTTTGTTGAATGCATTTGATTTTCATTTGATTCAAAAAGCTTTGTTTGAATGTGTTTCACTTTCATTTGATTCTAAAAGCTTTGTTGAAAGTGTTTGACTTTCATTTGACTTAATCAGCTTTGTTGAATGCAGTTGACATTCATTTGATTTAAAAACCTTTGTTTGAATGTGTTTCACTTTAATTTGATTCTAAAAGCTTTGTTGAAAGTGTTTGGATTTCATTTGACTCAATTAGCATTGTGGAATGCAATTAACTTTCATTTGATTCAAAAAGCTTTGATTGAATGTCTTTGACTTTAATTTGATTCTAAAAGCTTTGATGAAAATGTTTGACTTTCATTTGACTCAATTAGCTTTGTTGAATTCATTTGATTTTCATTTGATTCAAAAAGCTTTGTTTGAATGTTTTTCACTTTCATTTGATTCTAAAAGCTTTGTTGAAAGTGTTTGACTTTCATTTGACTTAATTAGCTTTGTTGAATGCAGTTGACATTCATTTAATTCAAAAGGCTTTGTTTGAATGTGTTTCACTTTCATTTGATTCTAAAAGCTTTGTTGAATGTGTTTGACTTTCATTTGACTCAATTAGCTTTGTTGAATGCATTTGACTTTCATTTGATTCAAAAAGCTATGTTAGAATGTGTTTTACTTTCATTTGATTCTAAAAGCTTTGTTGTAAGTGTTTGACTGTCATTTGACTCAATTAGCTTTGTTGAATGCATTTGACTTTCATTTGAGTCACGAAGCTTTGTTTGAATGTGTTTGACTTTCATTTGACTCAATTAGCTTTGTTGAATTCATTTGATTTTCATTTGATTCAAAAAGCTTTGTTTGAATGTGTTTGACTTTCATTTGATTATAAAAGCTTTGTTGATAGTGTTTGACTTTCATTTTACTCAATTAGCTTTGTTGAATGCATTTGACATTCATTTGAATAAAAAACTTTTGTTTAAATGTGTTTGACGTTCATTTGATTCTAAAAGCTTAGATGAAAGTGTTTGACTTTCATTTGACTCAATTAGCTTTGTTGAATTCATTTGATTTTCATTTGATTCAAAAAGCTTTGTTTGAATGTGTTTCACTTTCATTTGATTCTAAAAGCTTTGTTGAAAGTGTTTGACTTTCATTTGACTTAATTAGCTTTGTTGAATGCATTTGACATTCATTTGAATAAAAAAGCTTTGTTTAAATGTGTTTTACGTTCATTTGATTCTAAAAGCTTAGATGAAAGTGTTTGGCTTTCATTTGACTCAATTAGTATTGTGGAATGCAATTAACTTTCATTTGATTCAAAAAGCTTTGATTGAATGTATTTGACTTTCATTTGATTCTAAACGCTTTGTTGCAAGTGTTTGAATTTCATTTGACTCAATTAGCTTTGTTGAATTCATTTGATTTTCATTTGATTCAAAAAGCTTTGTTTGAATGTATTTGACTTTCATTTGATTCTAAAAGCTTTGTTGTAAGTGTTTGACTGTCATTTGACTCAATTAGCTTTGTTGAATGCATTTGACTTTCATTTGAGTCACGAAGCTTTGTTTGAATGTGTTTGACTTTCATTTGACTCAATTAGCTTTGTTGAATTCATTTGATTTTCATTTGATTCAAAAAGCTTTGTTTGAATGTGTTTGACTTTCATTTGATTATAAAAGCTTTGTTGATAGTGTTTGACTTTCATTTTACTCAATTAGCTTTGTTGAATGCATTTGACATTCATTTGAATAAAAAACTTTTGTTTAAATGTGTTTGACGTTCATTTGATTCTAAAAGCTTAGATGAAAGTGTTTAACTTTCATTTGACTCAATTAGCTTTGTTGAATTCATTTGATTTTCATTTGATTCAAAAAGCTTTGTTTGAATGTGTTTGACTTTCATTTGATTATAAAAGCTTTGTTGAAAGTGTTTGACTTTCATTTGACTCAATGAGCTTTGTTGAATGCATTTGACATTCATTTGAATCAAAAAGCTTTGTTTAAATGTGTTTGACGTTCATTTGATTCTAAAAGCTTAGATGAAAGTGTTTGACTTTCATTTGACTCAATTAGCTTTGTTGAATTCATTTGATTTTCATTAGATTCAAAAAGCTTTGATTGAATGTGTTTGACTTTCATTTGATTTTAAAAGCTTTGTAGAAAGTGTTTGGCTTTCATTTGACTCAATTAGCATTGTGGAATGCAATTAACTTTCGTTTGATTCAAAAAGCTTTGATTGAATGAATTTGACTTTCATTTGATTCTAAACGCTTTGTTGCAAGTGTTTGACTTTCATTTGACTCAATTAGCTTTGTTGAATGCATTTGATTTTCATTTGATTCAAAAAGCTTTGTTTGAATGTGTTTCACTTTCATTTGATTCTAAAAGCTTTGTTGAAAGTGTTTGACTTTCATTTGACTTAATCAGCTTTGTTGAATGCAGTTGACATTCATTTGATTTAAAAACCTTTGTTTGAATGTGTTTCACTTTAATTTGATTCTAAAAGCTTTGTTGAAAGTGTTTGGATTTCATTTGACTCAATTAGCATTGTGGAATGCAATTAACTTTCATTTGATTCAAAAAGCTTTGATTGAATGTCTTTGACTTTAATTTGATTCTAAAAGCTTTGATGAAAATGTTTGACTTTCATTTGACTCAATTAGCATTGTGGAATACAATTAACTTTCATTTGATTCAAAAAGCTTTGATTGAATGTCTTTGACTTTAATTTGATTCTAAAAGCTTTGATGAAAGTGTTTAACTTTCATTTGACTCAATTAGCTTTGTTGAATTCATTTGATTTTCATTTGATTCAAAAAGCTTTGTTTGAATGTGTTTCACTTTCATTTGATTCTAAAAGCTTTGTTGAAAGTGTTTGACTTTCATTTGACTCAATTAGCTTTGTTGAATGCATTTGACTTTCATTTGATTCAAAAAGCTTTGTTAGATTGTGTTTTACTTTCATTTGATTCTAAAAGCTTTGTTGAAAGTGTTTGACTTTCATTTGACTCAATTAGCTTTGTTGAATGCATTTGACTTTCATTTGAGTCACGAAGCTTTGTTTGAATGTGTTTGACTTTCATTTGACTCAATTAGCTTTGTTGAATTCATTTGATTTTCATTTGATTCAAAAAGCTTTGTTTGAATGTGTTTGACTTTCATTTGATTATAAAAGCTTTGTTGATAGTGTTTGACTTTCATTTTACTCAATTAGCTTTGTTGAATGCATTTGACATTCATTTGAATAAAAAACTTTTGTTTAAATGTGTTTGACGTTCATTTGATTCTAAAAGCTTAGATGAAAGTGTTTGACTTTCATTTGACTCAATTAGCTTTGTTGAATTCATTTGATTTTCATTTGATTCAAAAAGCTTTGTTTGAATGTGTTTCACTTTCATTTGATTCTAAAAGCTTTGTTGAAAGTGTTTGACTTTCATTTGACTTAATTAGCTTTGTTGAATGCATTTGACATTCATTTGAATAAAAAAGCTTTGTTTAAATGTGTTTTACGTTCATTTGACTCTAAAAGCTTAGATGAAAGTGTTTGGCTTTCATTTGACTCAATTAGTATTGTGGAATGCAATTAACTTTCATTTGATTCAAAAAGCTTTGATTGAATGTATTTGACTTTCATTTGATTCTAAACGCTTTGTTGCAAGTGTTTGAATTTCATTTGACTCAATTAGCTTTGTTGAATTCATTTGATTTTCATTTGATTCAAAAAGCTTTGTTTGAATGTGTTTCACTTTCATTTGATTCTAAAAGCTTTGTTGAAAATGTTTGACTTTCATTTGACTTAATTAGCTTTGTTGAATGCAGTTGACATTCATTTGATTCAAAAAGCTTTGTTTGAATTTGTTTCACTTTCTTTTGATTCTAAAAGCTTTGTTGAATGTGCTTGACTTTCATTTGACTCAATTAGCTTTGTTGAATGCATTTGACATTCATTTGATTCAAAAAGCTTTGTTTGAATGTATTTTACTTTCATTTGATTCTAAAAGCTTTGTTGAAAGTGTTTGACTTTCATTTGAATCAAGAAGCTTTATTTAAATGTGTTTGACTTTCATTTGACTCAATTAGCTTTGTTGAATGCATTTGACTTTCATTTGATTCAAAAAGCTTTGTTAGAATGTGTTTTACTTTCATTTGATTCTAAAAGCTTTGTTAGAATGTGTTTGACTTTCATTTGACTCATTTAGCTTTGTTGAATGCATTTGACTTTCATTTGAGTCACGAAGCTTTGTTTGAATGTGTTTGACTTTCATTTGACTTAATTAGCTTTGTTGAATGCATTTGACTTTCATTTGAATCAAGAAGCTTTGTTTGAATGTGTTTGACTTTCATTTGACTCAATTAGCTTTGTTGAATGCATTTGACTTTCATTTGATTCAAAAAGCTTTGTTAGAATGTGTTTTACTTTCATTTGATTCTAAAAGCTTTGTTGAAAGTGTTTGACTTTCATTTGAATCATTTAGCTTTGTTGAACGCATTTGACTTTCATTTGAGTCACGAAGCTTTGTTTGAATGTGTTTGACTTTCATTTGACTCAATTAGCTTTGTTGAATGCATTTGATTTTCATTTGATTCAAAAAGCTTTGTTTGAATGTGTTTGACTTTCATTTGATTATAAAAGCTTTGTTGAAAGTGTTTGACTTTCATTTGACTCAATTAGCTTTGTTGAATGCATTTGACATTCATTTGAATCAATAAGCTTTGTTTAAATGTGTTTGACGTTCATTAGATTATAAAAGCTTAGATGAAAGTGTTTGGCTTTCATTTGACTCAATTAGCATTGTGGAATGCAATTAACTTTCATTTGATTCAAAAAGCTTTGATTGAATGTATTTGACTTTCATTTGATTCTAAACGCTTTGTTGCAAGTGTTTGACTTTCATTTGACTCAATTAGCTTTGTTGAATGCATTTGATTTTCATTTGATTCAAAAAGCTTTGTTTGAATGTGTTTCAATTTCATTTGATTCTAAAAGCTTTGTTGAAAGTGTTTGACTTTCATTTGACTTAATTAGCTTTGTTGAATGCAGTTGACATTCATTTGATTCAAAAGTCTTTGTTTGAATGTGTTTCACTTTCATTTGATTCTAAAAGCTTTGTTGAAAGTGTTTGGCTTTCATTTGACTCAATTACCATTGTGGAATGCAATTAACTTTCATTTGATTCAAAAAGCTTTGTTTGAATGTATTTGACTTCAATTTGATTCTAAAAGCTTTGATGACAGTGTTTGACTTTCATTTGACTCAATTAGTTTTTTGAATTCATTTGATTTTCATTTGATTCAAAAAGCTTTGTTTGAATGTGTTTCACTTTCATTTGATTCTAAAAGCTTTATTGAAAGTGTTTGACTTTCATTTGACTTAATTAGCTTTGTTGAATGCAGTTGACATTCATTTGATTCAAAAAGCTTTGTTTGAATTTGTTTCACTTTCATTTGATTCTAAAAGCTTTGTTGAATGTGTTTGACTTTCATTTGACTTAATTAACTTTGTTGAATGCATTTGACATTCATTTGATTCAAAAAGCTTTGTTTGAATGTATTTTACTTTCATTTGATTCTAAAAGCTTTGTTGAAAGTGTTTGACTTTCATTTGACTCAATTAACTTTGTTGAATGCATTTGACTTTCATTTGAGTCACGAAGCTTTGTTTGAATGTGTTTGACTTTCATTTGACTCAATTAGCTTCGTTGAATTCATTTGATTTTCATTTGATTCAAAAAGCTTTGTTTGAATGTGTTTGACTTTCATTTGATTATAAAAGCTTTGTTGAAAGTGTTTGACTTTCATTTGACACAATTAGGTTTGTTGAATGCATTTGACATTCATTTGAATCAAAAAGCTTTATTTAAATGTGTTTGACGTTCATTTGATTCTAAAAGCTTAGATGAAAGTGTTTAACTTTCATTTGACTCAATTAGCTTTGTTGAATTCATTTGATTTTCATTAGATTCAAAAAGCTTTGATTGAATGTGTTTGACTTTCATTTGATTCTAAAAGCTTTGTAGAAAGTGTTTGACTTTCATTTGACTCAATTAGCTTTGTTGAATGCATTTGACTTTCATTTGAGTCACGAAGCATTGTTTGATTGTGTTTGACTTTCATTTGACTCAATTAGCTTTGTTGAATTCATTTGATTTGCATTTGATTCAAAAAGCTTTGTTTGAATGTGTTTGACTTTCATTTGATTATAAAAGCTTTGTTGAAAGTGTTTGACTTTCATTTGACTCAATTAGCTTTGTTGAATGCATTTGACATTCATTTGAATCAAAAAGCTTTGTTTAAATGTGTTTGACTTTCATTTGATTCTAAAAGCTTTGTAGAAAGTGTTTGGCTTTCATTTGACTCAATTAGCATTGTGGAATGCAATTAACTTTCATTTGATTCAAAAAGCTTTGATTGAATGTCTTTGACTTTAATTTGATTCTAAAAGCTTTGATGAAAGTGTTTGACTTTCATTTGACTCAATTAGCTTTGTTGAATTCATTTGATTTTCATTTGATTCAAAAAGCTTTGTTTGAATGTGTTTCACATTCATTTGATTCTAAAAGCTTTGTTGAAAGTGTTTGACTTTCATTTGACTCAATTAGCTTTGTTGAATGCATTTGACTATCATTTGACTCACGAAGCTTTGTTTGATTGTGTTTGACTTTCATTTGACTCAATTAGCTTTGTTGAATTCGTTTGATTTTCATTTGATTCAAAAAGCTTTGTTTGAATGTGTTTCAATTTCATTTGATTCTAAAAGCTTTGTTGAAAGTGTTTGACTTTCATTTGACTTAATTAGCTTTGTTGAATGCAGTTGACATTCATTTGATTCAAAAAGCTTTGTTTGAATGTGTTTCACTTTCATTTGATTCTAAAAGCTTTGTTGAATGTGTTTGACTTTCATTTGACTCAATTAGCTTCGTTGAATGCATTTGACTTTCATTTGATTCAAAAAGCTTTGTTAGAATGTATTTTACTTTCATTTGATTCTAAAAGCTTTGTTGAAAGTGTTTGACTTTCATTTGACTCAATTACCTTTGTTGAATGCATTTGACTTTCATTTGAGTCACGAAGCTTTGTTTGAATGTGTTTGACTTTCATTTGACTGAATTAGCTTTGTTGAATGCATTTGATTTTCATTTGATTCAAAAAGCTTTGTTTGAATGTGTTTGACTTTCATTTGATTATAAAAGCTTTGTTGAAAGTGTTTGACTTTCATTTGACTCAATGAGCTTTGTTGAATGCATTTGACATTCATTTGAATCAAAAAGCTTTGTTTAAATGTGTTTGACGTTCATTTGATTCTAATAGCTTAGATGAAAGTGTTTGACTTTCATTTGACTCAATTAGCTTTGTTGAATTCATTTGATTTTCATTAGATTCAAAAAGCTTTGATTGAATGTGTTTGACTTTCATTTGATTTTAAAAGCTTTGTAGAAAGTGTTTGGCTTTCATTTGACTCAATTAGCATTGTGGAATGCAATTAACTTTCGTTTGATTCAAAAAGCTTTGATTGAATGAATTTGACTTTCATTTGATTCTAAACGCTTTGTTGCAAGTGTTTGACTTTCATTTGACTCAATTAGCTTTGTTGAATGCATTTGATTTTCATTTGATTCAAAAAGCTTTGTTTGAATGTGTTTCACTTTCATTTGATTCTAAAAGCTTTGTTGAAAGTGTTTGACTTTCATTTGACTTAATCAGCTTTGTTGAATGCAGTTGACATTCATTTGATTTAAAAACCTTTGTTTGAATGTGTTTCACTTTAATTTGATTCTAAAAGCTTTGTTGAAAGTGTTTGGATTTCATTTGACTCAATTAGCATTGTGGAATGCAATTAACTTTCATTTGATTCAAAAAGCTTTGATTGAATGTCTTTGACTTTAATTTGATTCTAAAAGCTTTGATGAAAATGTTTGACTTTCATTTGACTCAATTAGCTTTGTTGAATTCATTTGATTTTCATTTGATTCAAAAAGCTTTGTTTGAATGTTTTTCACTTTCATTTGATTCTAAAAGCTTTGTTGAAAGTGTTTGACTTTCATTTGACTTAATTAGCTTTGTTGAATGCAGTTGACATTCATTTAATTCAAAAAGCTTTGTTTGAATGTGTTTCACTTTCATTTGATTCTAAAAGCTTTGTTGAATGTGTTTGACTTTCATTTGACTCAATTAGCTTTGTTGAATGCATTTGACTTTCATTTGATTCAAAAAGCTATGTTAGAATGTGTTTTACTTTCATTTGATTCTAAAAGCTTTGTTGTAAGTGTTTGACTGTCATTTGACTCAATTAGCTTTGTTGAATGCATTTGACTTTCATTTGAGTCACGAAGCTTTGTTTGAATGTGTTTGACTTTCATTTGACTGAATTAGCTTTGTTGAATGCATTTGATTTTCATTTGATTCAAAAAGCTTTGTTTGAATGTGTTTGACTTTCATTTGATTATAAAAGCTTTGTTGAAAGTATTTGACTTTCATTTGACTCAATGAGCTTTGTTGAATGTATTTGACATTCATTTGAATCAAAAAGCTTTGTTTAAATGTGTTTGACGTTCATTTGATTCTAAAAGCATAGATGAAAGTGTTTGACTTTCATTTGACTCAATTAACTTTGTTGAATTCATTTGATTTTCATTTGATTCAAAAAGCTTTGTTTGAATGTGTTTGACTTTCATTTGATTCTAAAAGCTTTGTTGAAAGTGTTTGGCTTTCATTTGACTCAATTAGCTTTGTTGAATTCATTTGATTTTCATTTGATTCAAAAAGCTTTGTTTAAGTGTGTTTCACTTTCATTTGATTCTAAAAGCTTTGTTGAAAGTATTTGACTTTCATTTGACTCAATTAGCTTTGTTGAATTCATTTGATTTTCAGTTGATTCAAAAAGCTTTGTTTAAATGTGTTTCACTTTCATTTGATTCTAAAAGCTTTGCTGAAAGTATTTGACTTTCATTTGACTCAATTAGCTTTGTTGAATTCATTTGATTTTCATTTGATTCAAAAAGCTTTGTTGAAAGTGTTTGACTTTCATTTGACTTAATTAGCTTTGTTGAATGCAGTTGACATTCATTTGATTCAAAAAGCTTTGTTTGAATGTGTTTCACTTTCAATTGATTCTAAAAGCTTTGTTGAATGTGTTTGACTTTCATTTGACTCAATTAGCTTTATTGAATGCATTTGACCTTCATTTGATTCAAAAACTTTGTTTGAATGTGTTTTACTTTCATTTGATTCTAAAAGCTTTGTTGAAGTGTTTGACTTTCATTTGACTCAATTAGCTTTGTTGAATGCATTTGACTTTCATTTGAGTCACGAAGCTTCGTTTGAATGTGTTTCACTTTCATTTGATTCTAAAAGCTTTGTTGAAAGTGTTTGGCTTTCATTTGACTCAATTAGCTTTGTTGAATTCATTTGATTTTCATTTGATTCAAAAAGCTTTGTTTGAATGTGTTTCACTTTCATTTGATTCTAAAAGCTTAGTCGAAAGTGTTTGACTTTCATTTGACTTAATTAGCTTTGTTGAATGCAGTTGACATTCATTTGATTCAAAAAGCTTTGTTTGAATGTGTTTCACTTTCATTTGATTCTAAAAGATTTGTTGAATGTGTTTGACATTCATTTGACTCAATTAGCTTTGTTGAATGCATTTGACTTTCATTTGATTCAAAAAGCTTTGTTAGAATGTGTTTTACTTTCATTTGATTCTAAAATCTTTATTGAAAGTGTTTGACTTTCATTTGACTCAATTAGCTTTGTTGAATGCATTTGACTTTCATTTGAGTCACGAAGCTTTGTTTGAATGTGTTTGACTTTCATTTGACTTAATTAGCTTTGTTGAATGCATTTGATTTTCATTTGATTCAAAAAGTTTTATTTAAATGTGTTTGACTTTCATTTGGTTCTAAAAGCTTTGTTGAAAGTGCTTGACTTTCATTTAACTCAATTAGCTTTGTTGAATGCATTTGACTTTCATTTGAATCAAGAAGCTTTGTTATGAATGTGTTTGACTTTCATTTGACTCAATTGGCTTTGTTAAATGCATTTGACTTTCATTTGATTCAAAAAGCTTTGTTTGAAAGTATTTGACTTTCATTTGATTCTAAAAGCTTTGATGAATGTATTTGACTTTCATTTGACTCAATTAGATTTGTTGAATTCATTTGATTTTCATTTGATTCAAAAAGCTTTGTTTGAATATGTTTGACTTTCATTTGATTCTTAAAGCTTTTTTGAAAGTGTTTGACTTTCATTTGACTCAATTAGCTTTGTTGAATGCATTTGACTTTCATTATAATCAAAAAGCTATGTTTGAATGTGTTTGACTTTCATTTGACTCAATTAGCTTTGTTGAAAGTGTTTGACTTTCATTTGACTCAATTAGCTTTGTTGAATGCATTTGACTTTCATTTGATTCAAAAAGCTTTGTTTAAATGTGTTTGACTTTCATTTGATTCTAAAAGCTTTGTTGTTTGGCTTTCATTTGACTCAATTAGCTTTGTTGAATTCATTTGATTTTCATTTGATTCAAAAAGCTTTGTTTAAATGTGTTTCACTTTCATTTGATTCTAAAAGCTTTGTTGAAAGTATTTGACTTTCATTTGACTCAATTAGCTTTGTTGAATTCATTTGATTTTCATTTGATTCAAAAAGCTTTGTTTAAATGTGTTTCACTTTCATTTGAATCTAAAAGCTTTGCTGAAAGTATTTGACTTTCATTTGACTCAATTAGCTTTGTTGAATTCATTTGATTTTCATTTGATTCAAAAAGCTTTGTTGAAAGTGTTTGACTTTCATTTGACTTAATTAGCTTTGTTGAATGCAGTTGACATTCATTTGATTCAAAAAGCTTTGTTTGAATGTGTTTCACTTTCAATTGATTCTAAAAGCTTTGTTGAATGTGTTTGACTTTCATTTGACTCAATTAGCTTTGTTGAATGCATTTGACATTCATTTGAATCAAAAAACTATGTTTGAATGTGTTTGACTTTCATTTGATTCTAAAAGCTCTGTAGAAAATATTTGGCTTTCATTTGACTCAATTCGCATTGTGGGATGCAATTAACTTTCATTTAATTCAAAACGCTTTGATTGAATGTCTTTGACTTTAATTTGATTCTAAAAGCTTTGATGAAAGTGTTTGATTTTCATTTCACTCAATTAGCTTTGTTGAATTCATTTGATTTTCATTTGATTCAAAAAGCTTTGTTTGAATGTGTTTCACTTTCATTTGATTCTAAAAGCTTTGTTGAAAGTGTTTGACTTTCATTTGACTTAATTAGCTTTGTTGAATGCAGTTGACATTCATTTGATTCAAAAAGCTTTGTTTGAATGTGTTTCACTTTCATTTGATTCTAAAAGATTTGTTGAATGTGTTTGACTTTCATTTGACTCAATTAGCTTTGTCGAATGCGTTTGACTTTCATTTGATTCAAAAAGCTTTGTAAGAATGTGTTTTACTTTCATTTGATTCTAAAATCTTTGTTGAAAGTGTTTGACTTTCATTTGACTCAATTAGCTTTGTTGAATGCATTTGACTTTCATGTGAGTCACGAAGCTTTGTTTGAATGTGTTTGACTTTCATTTGACTCAATTAGCTTTGTTGAATGCATTTGATTTTCATTTGATTCAAAAAGTTTTATTTAAATGTGTTTGACTTTCATTTGATTCTAAAAGCTTTGTTGAAAGTGCTTGACTTTCATTTGACTCAATTAGCTTTGTTGAATGCATTTGACTTTCATTTGAATCAAGAAGCTTTGTTATGAATGTGTTTGACTTTCATTTGACTCAATTGCCTTTGTTAAATACATTTGACTTTCATTTGATTCAAAAAGCTTTGTTTGAAAGTATTTGACTTTCATTTGATTCTAAAAGCTTTGATGAATGTATTTGACTTTCATTTGACTCAATTAGATTTGTTGAATTCATTTGATTTTCATTTGATTCAAAAAGCTTTGTTTGAATATGTTTGACTTTCATTTGATTCTTAAAGCTTTTTTGAAAGTGTTTGACTTTCATTTGACTCAATTAGCTTTGTTGAATGCATTTGACTTTCATTTGAATCAAAAAGCTATGTTTGAATGTGTTTGACTTTCATTTGACTCAATTAGCTTTGTTGAAAGTGTTTGACTTTCATTTGACTCAATTAGCTTTGTTGAATGCATTTGACTTTCATTTGATTCAAAAAGCTTTGTTTGAATGTGTTTGACTTTCATTTGATTCTAAAAGATTTATTGAAAGTGTTTGGCTTTCATTTGACTCAATTAGCTTTGTTGAATTCATTAGATTTTCATTTGATTCAAAAAGCTTTGTTTAAATGTGTTTCACTTTCATTTGATTCTAAAAGCTTTGTTGAAAGTATTTGACTTTCATTTGACTCAATTAGCTTTGTTGAATTCATTTGATTTTCATTTGATTCAAAAAGCTTTGTTTAAATGTGTTTCACTTTCATTTGATTCTAAAAGCTTTGCTGAAAGTATTTGACTTTCATTTGACTCAATTAGCTTTGTTGAATTCATTTGATTTTCATTTGATTCAAAAAGCTTTGTTGAAAGTGTTTGACATTCATTTGACTTAATTAGCTTTGTTGAATGCAGTTGACATTCATTTGATTCAAAAAGCTTTGTTTGAATGTATTTCACTTTCAATTGATTCTTAAAGCTTTGTTGAATGTGTTTGACTTTCATTTGACTCAATTAGCTTTGTTGAATGCATTTGACATTCATTTGAATCAAAAAACTTTGTTAAAATGTGTTTGACTTTCATTTGATTCTAAAAGCTTTGTAGAAAGTATTTGGCTTTCATTTGACTCAATTCGCATTGTGGGATGCAATTAACTTTCATTTAATTCAAAAAGCTTTGATTGAATGTCTTTGACTTTAATTTGATTCTAAAAGCTTTGATGAAAGTGTTTGACTTTCATTTCACTCAATTAGCTTTGTTGAATTCATTTGATTTTCATTTGATTCAAAAAGCTTTGTTTGAATGTGTTTCACTTTCATTTGATTCTAAAAGCTTTGTTGAAAGTGTTTGACTTTCATTTGACTTAATTAGCTTTGTTGAATGCATTTGACATTCATTTGATTCAAAAAGCTTTGTTTGAATGTGTTTCACTTTCATTTGATTCTAAAAGCTTTGTTGAATGTGTTTGACTTTCATTTGACTCAATTAGCTTTGTTGAATGCATTTGACATTCATTTGATTCAAAAAGCTTTTTTAAATGTGTTTTACTTTCATTTGATTCTAAAAGCTTTGTTGAAAGTGTTTGACTTTCATTTGACTCAATTAGCTTTGTTGAATGCATTTGATTTTCATTTGATTCAAAAAGCTTTGTTTGAATGTGTTTCACTTTCATTTAATTCTAAAAGATTTGTTGAAAGTGTTTGACTTTCATTTGACTTAATTAGCTTTGTTGAATGCATTTGACATTCATTTGATTCAAAAAGCTTTGTTTGAATGTGTTTTACTTTCATTAGATTCTAAAAGATTTGTTGAATGTGTTTGACTTTCATTTGACTCAATTAGCTTTGTTGAATGCATTTGACTTTCATTTGAATCAAAAAGCTATGTTTGAATGTGTTTGACTTTCATTTGACTCAATTAGCTTTGTTGAAAGTGTTTGACTTTCATTTGACTCAATTAGCTTTGTTGAATGCATTTGACTTTCATTTGATTCAAAAAGCTTTGTTTGAATGTGTTTGACTTTCATTTGATTCTAAAAGCTTTGTTGAAAGTGTTTGGCTTTCATTTGACTCAATTAGCTTTGTTGAATTCATTTGATTTTCATTTGATTCAAAAAGCTTTGTTTAAATGTGTTTCACTTTCATTTGATTCTAAAAGATTTGTTGAAAGTATTTGACTTTCATTTGACTCAATTAGCTTTGTTGAATTCATTTGATTTTCATTTGATTCAAAAAGCTTTGTTTAAATGTGTTTCACTTTCATTTGATTCTAAAAGCTTTGCTGAAAGTATTTGACTTTCATTTGACTCAATTAGCTTTGTTGAATTCATTTGATTTTCATTTGATTCAAAAAGCTTTGTTGAAAGTGTTTGACATTCATTTGACTTAATTAGCTTTGTTGAATGCAGTTGACATTCATTTGATTCAAAAAGCTTTGCTTGAATGTGTTTCACTTTCAATTGATTCTAAAAGCTTTGTTGAATGTGTTTGACTTTCATTTGACTCAATTAGCTTTGTTGAATGCATTTGACATTCATTTGAATCAAAAAACTTTGTTAAAATGTGTTTGACTTTCATTTGATTCTAAAAGCTTTGTAGAAAGTATTTGGCTTTCATTTGACTCAATTCGCATTGTGGGATGCAATTAACTTTCATTTAATTCAAAAAGCTTTGATTGAATGTCTTTGACTTTAATTTAATTCTAAAAGCTTTGATGAAAGTGTTTGACTTTCATTTCACTCAATTAGCTTTGTTGAATTCATTTGATTTTCATTTGATTCAAAAAGCTTTGTTTGAATGTGTTTCACTTTCATTTGATTCTAAAAGCTTTGTTGAAAGTGTTTGACTTTCATTTGACTTAATTAGCTTTGTTGAATGCAGTTGACATTCATTTGATTCAAAAAGCTTTGTTTGAATGTGTTTCACTTTCATTTGATTCTAAAAGATTTGTTGAATGTGTTTGACTTTCATTTGATGCAATTAGCTTTGTTGAATGCATTTGACTTTCATTTGATTCAAAAAGCTTTGTTAGAATGTGTTTTACTTTCATTTGATTCTAAAATCTTTGTTGAAAGTGTTTGACTTTCATTTGACTCAATTAGCTTTGTTGAATGCATTTGACTTTCATTTGAGTCACGAAGCTTTGTTTGAATGTGTTTGACTTTCATTTGACTCAATTAGCTTTGTTGAATGCATTTGATTTTCATTTGATTCAAAAAGTTTTATTTAAATGTGTTTGACTTTCATTTGATTCTAAAAGCTTTGTTGAAAGTGCTTGACTTTCATTTGACTCAATTAGCTTTGTTGAATGCATTTGACTTTCATTTGAATCAAGAAGCTTTGTTATGAATGTGTTTGACTTTCATTTGACTCAATTGGCTTTGTTAAATGCATTTGACTTTCATTTGATTCAAAAAGCTTTGTTTGAAAGTATTTGACTTTCATTTGATTCTAAAAGCTTTGATGAATGTATTTGACTTTCATTTGACTCAATTAAATTTGTTGAATTCATTTGATTTTCATTTGATTCAAAAAGCTTTGTTTGAATATGTTTGACTTTCATTTGATTCTTAAAGCTTTTTTGAAAGTGTTTGACTTTCATTTGACTCAATTAGCTTTGTTGAATGCATTTGACTTTCATTTGAATCAAAAAGCTATGTTTGAATGTGTTTGACTTTCATTTGACTCAATTAGCTTTGTTGAAAGTGTTTGACTTTCATTTGACTCAATTAGCTTTGTTGAATGCATTTGACTTTCATTTGATTCAAAAAGCTTTGTTTGAATGTGTTTGACTTTCTTTTGACTCAATTAGCTTTGTTGATTGTCTTTGACTTTCATTTGACTCAATTAGCATTATGGAATGCAATTGACTTTCATTTGATTCAAAAAGCTTTGTTTGAATGTATTTGATTTTAATTTGATTCTAAAAGCTTTGATGAAAGTGTTTGACTTTCATTTGACTCAATTAGCTTTGTGGAATTCATTTGACTCAAAAAGCTTTGTTTGAATGTGTTTCACTTTCATTTGATTCAAAAACCTTTGATTGAATGTATTTGACTTTCATTTGATTCTAAACGCTTTGTTGCAAGTGTTTGACTTTCATTTGACTCAATTAGCTTTGTTGAATGCATTTGATTTTCATTTGATTCAAAAAGCTTTGTTTGAATATGTTTCACTTTCATTTGATTCTAAAAGCTTTGTTGAAAGTGTTTGACTTTCATTTGACTTAATTAGCTTTGTTGAATGCAGTTGACATTCATTTGATTCAAAAAGCTTTGTTTGAATGTGTTTCACTTTCATTTGATTCTAAAAGCTTTGTTGAAAGTTTTTGGTTTCATTTGACTCAATTAGCATTGTGGAATGCAATTAACTTTCATTTGATTCAAAAAGCTTTGTTTGAATGTATTTGACTTTAATTTGATTCTAAAAGCTTTGATGAAAGTGTTTGACTAACATTTGACTCAATTAGCTTTGTTGAATTCATTTGATTTTCATTTGATTCAAAAAGCTTTGTTTGAATGTGTTTCACTTTCATTTGATTCTAAAAGCTTTGTTGAAAGATTTTGACTTTCATTTGACTCAATTAGCTTTGTTGAATGCATTTGACTTTCATTTGAGTTACGAAGCTTTGTTTGATTGTGTTTGACTTTCATTTGACTCAATTAGCTTTGTTGAATTCATTTGATTTTCATTTGATTCAAAAAGCTTTGTTTGAATGTGTTTGAGTTTTATTTGATTATAAAAGCTTTGTTGAAAATGTTTGAATTTCATTTGACTCAATTAGCTTTGTTGAATGCATTTGACATTCATTTGAATCAAAAAACTTTGTTTGAATGTGTTTGACTTTCATTTGATTCTAAAAGCTTTGTAGAAAGTGTTTGGCTTTCATTTAACTCAATTCGCATTGTGGAATGCAATTAACTTTCATTTAATACAAAAAGCTTTGATTGAATGTCTTTGACTTTAATTTGATTCTAAAAGCTTTGATGAAAGTGTTTGACTTTCATTTGACTCAATTAGCTTTGTTGAATTCATTTGATTTTCATTTGATTCAAAAAGCCTTGTTTGAATGTGTTTCACTTTCATTTGATTCTAAAAGCTTTGTTGAAAGTGTTTGACTTTCATTTGACTTAATTAGCTTTGTTGAATGCAGTTGACATTCATTTGATTCAAAAAGCTTTGTTTGAATGTGTTTCACTTTCATTTGATTCTAAAAGATTTGTTGAATGTGTTTGACTTTCATTTGACTCAATTAGCTTTGTTGAATGCATTTGACTTTCATTTGAGTAACGAAGCTTTGTTTGAATGTGTTTGACTTTCATTTGACTCAATTAGCTTTGTTGAATGCATTTGATTTTCATTTGATTCAAAAAGTTTTATTTAAATGTGTTTGACTTTCATTTGATTCTTAAAGCTTTGTTGAAAGTGCTTGACTTTCATTTGACTCAATTAGCTTTGTTAAATGCAATTGACTTTCATTTGAATCAAGAAGCTTTGTTTGAATGTGTTTGACTTTCATTTGACTCAATTGGCTTTGTTAAATGCATTTGACTTTCATTTGATTCAAAAAGCTATGTTTGAAAGTATTTGACTTTCATTTGATTCTAAAAGCTTTGATGAATGTATTTGACTTTCATTTGACTCAATTAGATTTGTTGAATTCATTTGATTTTCATTTGATTCAAAAAGCTTTGTTTGAATTTGTTTGACTTTCATTTGATTCTTAAAGCTTTTTTGAAAGTGTTTGACTTTCATTTGACTCAATTAGCTTTGTTGAATGCATTTGACTTTCATTTGAATCAAAAAGCTATGTTTGAATGTGTTTGACTTTCATTTGACTCAATTAGCTTTGTTGAAAGTGTTTGACTTTCATTTGACTCAATTAGCTTTGTTGAATGCATTTGACTTTCATTTGATTCAAAAAGCTTTGTTTGAATGTGTTTTACTTTCGTTTGACTAAATTAGCTTTGTTGAATGTGTTTGACTTTCATTTGACTCAATTAGCATTGTGGAATGCAATTGACTTTCATTTGATTCAAAAAGCTTTGTTTGAATGTATTTGATTTTAATTTGATTCTAAAAGCTTTGATGAAAGTGTTTGACTTTCATTTGACTCAATTAGCTTTGTTGAATTCATTTGATTCAAAAAGCTTTGTTTGAATGTGTTTCACTTTCATTTGATTCTAAAAGCTTTGTTGAAAGTGTTTGACTTTCATTTGACTCAATTAGCTTTGTTGAATGCATTTGACTTTCATTTGAGTCACAAAGCTTTGTTTGATTGTGTTTGACTTTCATTTGACTCAATAAGCTTTGTTGAATGCATTTGATTTTCATTTGATTCAAAAAGCTTTGTTTGAATGTGTTTGACTTTCATTTGATTTATAAAAGCTTTGTTGAAAGTGTTTGACTTTCATTTGACTCAATGAGCTTTGTTGAATGCATTTGACATTCATTTGAATCAAAAAGCTTTGTTTAAATGTGTTTGACGTTCATTTGATTCCAAAAGCTTAGATGAAAGTGTTTGACTTTCATTTGACTCAATTAACTTTGTTGAATTCATTTGATTTTCATTTGATTCAAAAAGCTTTGTTTGAATGTGTTTGACTTTCATTTGATTCTAAAAGCTTTGTTGAAAGTGTTTGGCTTTCATTTGACAAAATTAGCTTTGTTGAATTCATTTGATTTTCATTTGATTCAAAAAGCTTTGTTTGAATGTGTTTCACTTTCATTTGATTCTAAAAGCTTTGTTGAAAGTGTTTGACTTTCATTTGACTCAATTAGCTTTTTTGAATTCATTTGATTTTCATTTGATTCAAAAAGCTTTGTTTGAATGTGTTTCACTTTCATTTGATTCTAAAAGCTTTGTTGAAAGTGTTTGACTTTCATTTGACTTAATTAGCTTTGTTGAATGCCGTTGACATTCATTTGATTCAAAAAGCTTAGATGAAAGTGTTTGACTTTCATTTGACTCAATTAACTTTGTTGAATTAATTTGATTTTCATTTGATTCAAAAAGCTTTGTTTGAATGTGTTTGACTTTCATTTGATTCTAAAAGCTTTGTTGAAAGTGTTTGGCTTTCATTTGACTCAATTAGCTTTGTTGAATTCATTTGATTTTCATTTGATTCAAAAAGCTTTGTTTGAATGTGTTTCACTTTCATTTGATTCTAAAAGCTTTGATGAAAGTGTTTGACTTTCATTTAACTCAATTAGCTTTGTTGAATTCATTTGATTTTCATTTGATTCAAAAAGCTTTGTTTGAATGTGTTTCACTTTCATTTGATTCTAAAAGCTTTGTTGAAAGTGTTTGACTTTCATTTGACTTAATTAGCTTTGTTGAATGCAGTTGACATTCATTTGATTCAAAAAGCTTTGTTTGAATGTGTTTCACTTTCATTTGATTCTAAAAGCTTTGTTGAATGTGTTTGACTTTCATTTGACTCAATTAGCTTTGTTGAATGCATTTGACATTCATTTGATTCAAAAACTTTGATTGAATGTCTTTGACTTTAATTTGATTCTAAAAGCTTTGATGAAAGTGTTTGACTTTCATTTGACTCAATTAGCTTTGTTGAATTCATTTGATTTTCATTTGATTCAAAAAGCCTTGTTTGAATGTGTTTCACTTTCATTTGATTCTAAAAGCTTTGTTGAAAGTGTTTGACTTTCATTTGACTTAATTAGCTTTGTTGAATGCAATTGACATTCATTTGATTCAAAAAGCTTTGTTTGAATGTGTTTCACTTTCATTTGATTCTAAAAGATTTGTTGAATGTGTTTGACTTTCATTTGACTCAATTAGCTTTGTTGAATGCATTTGATTTTCATTTGATTCAAAAAGCATTGTTTGAATATGATTCACTTTCATTTGATTCTAAAAGCTTTGTTGAAAGCGTTTGACTTTCATTTGACTTAATTAGCTTTGTTGAATGCAGTTGACATTCATTTGATTCAAAAAGCTTTGTTGGAATGTGTTTCACTTTCATTTGATTCTAAAAGCTTTGTTGAATGTGTTTGACTTTCATTTGACTCAATTAGCTTTGTTGAATGCATTTGACATTCATTTGATTCAAAAAGCTTTGTTTGAATGTGTTTTACTTTCATTTGATTCTAAAAGCTTTGTTGAAAGTGTTTGACTTTCATTTGACTCAATTATCTTTGTTGAATGCATTTGACTTTCATTTGAGTCACGAAGCTTTGTTTGATTGTGTTTGACTTTCATTTGACTCAATTAGCTTTGTTGAATTCATTTGAGTTTCATTTGATTCAAAATGCTTTGTTTGAATGTGGTTGACTTTCATTTGATTATAAAAGCTTTGTTGAAAGTGTTTGACTTTCATTTGACTCAATTAGCTTTGTTGAATGCATTTGACATTCATTTGAATCAAAAAGCTTTGTTTGAATGTGTTTTACTTTCATTTGATTCTAAAAGCTTTGTAGAAAGTGTTTGGCTTTCATTTGACTCAATTAGCATTGTGGAATGCAATTAACTTTCATTTGATTCAAAAAGCTTTGATTGAATGTCTTTGACTTTAATTTGATTCTAAAAGCTTTGATGAAAGTGTTTGACATTCATTTGACTCAATTAGCTTTTTTGAATACATTTGATTTTCATTTGATTTAAAAAGCTTTGTTTGAATGTGTTTCACTTTCATTTGATTCTAAAAGCTTTGTTGAAAGTATTTGACTTTCATTTGACTTAATTAGCTTTGTTGAATGCAGTTGACATTCATTTGATTCAAAAAGCTTTGTTTGAATGTGTTTGACTTTCATTTAACTCAATTAGCTTTGTTGAATGCATTTGACATTCATTTGATTCAAAAAGCTTTGTTTGAATGTGTTTTACTTTCATTTGATTCTAAAAGCTTTGTTGAAAGTGTTTGACTTTCATTTGACTCAATTAGCTTTGTTGAATGCATTTGACTTTCATTTGAGTCACGAAGCTTTGTTTGAATGTGTTTGACTTTCATTTGACTCAATTAGCTTTGTTGAATTCATTTGATTTTCATTTGATTCAAAAAGCTTTGTTTGAATGTTTTTGACTTTCATTTGATTATAAAAGCTTAGATGAAAGTGTTTGACTTTCATTTGACTCAATTAACTTTGTTGAATTCATTTGATTTTCATTTGATTCAAAAAGCTTTGTTTGAATGTGTTTGACTTTCATTTGATTCTAAAAGCTTTGTTGAAAGTGTTTGGCTTTCATTTAACTCAATTAGCATTGTGGAATGCAATTAACTTTTATTTGATTCAAAAAGCTTTGATTGAATGTATTTGACTTTCATTTGATTCTAAACGCTTTGTTGCAAGTGTTTGACTTTCATTTGACTCAATAAGCTTTGTGGAATGCATTTGATTTTCATTTGATTCAAAAAGCTTTGTTTGAATGTGTTTCACTTTCATTTGATTCTAAAAGCTTTGTTGAAAGTGTTTGACTTTCATTTGACTTAATTAGCTTTGTTGAATGCAGTTGACATTCATTTGATTCAAAAAGCTTTGTTTGAATGTGTTTAACTTTCATTTGATTCTAAAAGCTTTGTTGAATGTGTTTGACTTTCATTTGACTCAATTAGCTTTGTTGAATGCATTTGACATTCATTTGATTCAAAAAGCTTTGTTTGAATGTGTTTTACTGTCATTTGATTCTAAAAGCTTTGTTGAAAGTGTTTGACTTTCATTTGACTCAATTAGCTTTGTTGAATGCATTTGACTTTCATTTGAGTCACGAAGCTTTGTTTGATTGTGTTTGACTTTCATTTGACTCAATTAGCTTTGTTGAATTCATTTGATTTTCATTTGATTCAAAAAGCTTTGTTTGAATGTGTTTGACTTTCATTTGATTATAAAAGCTTTGTTGAAAGTGTTTGACTTTCATTTGACTCAATTAGCTTTGTTGAATGCATATGACATTCATTTGAATCAAAAAGCTTTGTTTGAATGTGTTTGACTTTCATTTGATTCTAAAAGCTTTGTAGAAAGTGTTTGGCTTTCATTTGACTCAATTAGCATTGTGGAATGCAATTAACTTTCATTTGATTCAAAAAGCTTTGATTGAATGTCTTTGACTTTAATTTGATTCTAAACGCTTTGATGAAAGTGTTTGACTTTCATTTGACTCAATTAGCTTTGTTGAATTCATTTGATTTTCATTTGATTCAAAAAGCTTTGTTTGAATGTGTTTCACTTTCATTTGATTCTAAAAGCTTTGTTGAAAGTGTTTGACTTTCATTTGACTTAATTAGCTTTGTTGAATGCAGTTGACATTCATTTGATTCAAAAAGCTTTGTTTGAATGTGTTTCACTTTCATTTGATTCTAAAAGATTTGTTGAATGTGTTCGACTTTCATTTGACTCAATTAGCTTTGTTGAATGCATTTGACTTTCAATTGATTCAAAAAGCTTTGTTAGAATGTGTTTTACTTTCATTTGATTCTAAAATCTTTGTTGAAAGTGTTTGACTTTCATTTGACTCAATTAGCTTTGTTGAATGCATTTGACTTTCATTTGAGTCACGAAGCTTTGTTTGAATGTGTTTGACTTTCATTTGACTCAATTAGCTTTGTTGAATGCATTTGATTTTCATTTGATTCAAAAAGCTTTGTTTGAATGTGTTTGACTTTCATTTGATTATAAAAGCTTTGTTGAAAGTGTTTGACTTTCATTTGACTCAATTAGCTTTGTTGAATGCATTTGACATTCATTTGAATCAAAAAGCTTTGTTTAAATGTGTTTGACGTTTATTTGATTCTAAAAGCTTAGATTAAAGTGTTTGACTTTCATTTGACTCAATTAGCTTTGTTGAATTCATTTGATTTTCATTTGATTCAAAAGGATTTGATTGAATGTGTTTGACATTCATTTGATTCTAAAAGCTTTGTAGAAAGTGTTTGGCTTTCATTTGACTCAATTAGCATTGTGGAATGCAATTAACTTTCATTTGATTCAAAAAGCTTTGATTGAATGTATCTCACTTTCATTTGATTCTAAACACTTTGTTGCAAGTGTTTGACTTTTCATTTGACTCAATTAGCATTGTTGAATGCATTTGATTTTCATTTGATTCAAAAAGCTTTGTTTGCATGTGTTTCACTTTCATTTGATTCTAAAAGCTTTGTTGAAAGTGTTTGACTTTCATTTGACTTAATTAGCTTTGTTGAATGCAGTTGACATTCATTTGATTCAAAAAGCTTTGTTTGAATGTGTTTCACTTTCATTTGATTCTAAAAGCTTTGTTGAAAGTGTTTGGCTTTCATTTGACTCAATTAGCATTGTGGAATGCAATTAACTTTCATTTGATTCAAAAAGCTTTGTTTGAATGTATTTGACTTTAATTTGATTCTAAAAGCTTTGATGACAGTGTTTGACTTTCATTTGACTCAATTAGCTTTGTTGAATTCATTTGATTTTCATTTGATTCAAAAAGATTTGTTTGAATATGTTTCACTTTCATTTGATTCTAAAAGCTTTGTTGAAAGCGTTTGACTCTCATTTGACTTAATTAGCTTTGTTGAATGCAGTTGACATTCATTTGATTCAAAAAGCTTTGTTTGAATGTGTTTCAATTTCATTTGATTCTAAAAGCTTTGTTGAATGTGTTTGACTTTCATTTGACTCAATTAGCTTTGTTAAATGCATTTGACATTCATTTGATTCAAAAAGCTTTGTTTGAATGTGTTTTACTTTCATTTGATTCTAAAAGCTTTGTTGAAAGTATTTGACTTTCATTTGACTCAATTATCTTTGTTGAATGCATTTGACTTTCATTTGAGTCACGAAGCTTTGTTTGATTGTGTTTGACTTTCATTTGACTCAATTAGCTTTGTTGAATTCATTTGAGTTTCATTTGATTTAAAAAGCTTTGTTTGAATGTGTTTGACTTTCATTTGATTATAAAAACTTTGTTGAAAGTGTTTGACTTTCATTTTACTCAATTAGCTTTGTTGAATGCATTTGACATTCATTTGAATCAAAAAGCTTTGTTTGAATGTGTTTTACTTTCATTTGATTCTAAAAGCTTTGTAGAAAGTGTTTGGCTTTCATTTGACTAAATTAGCATTGTGGAATGCAATTAACTTTCATTTGATTCAAAAAGCTTTGATTGAATGTCTTTGACTTTAATTTGATTCTAAAAGCTTTGATGAAAGTGTTTGACTTTCATTTGACTCAATTAGCTTTGTTGAATACATTTGATTTTCATTTGATTTAAAAAGCTTTGTTTGAATGTGTTTCACTTTCATTTGACTCTAAAAGCTTTGTTGAAAGTGTTTGACTTTCATTTGACTTAATTAGCTTTGTTAAATGCAGTTGACATTCATTTGATTCAAAAAGCTTTGTTTGAATGTGTTTCACTTTCATTTAACTCAATTAGCTTTGTTGAATGCATTTGACATTCATTTGATTCAAAAAGCTTTGTTTGAATGTGTTTTACTTTCATTTGATTCTAAAAGCTTTGTTGAAAGTGTTTGACTTTCATTTGACTCAATTAGCTTTGTTGAATGCATTTGACTTTCATTTGAGTCACGAAGCTTTGTTTGAACGTGTTTGACTTTCATTTGACTCAATTAGCTTTGTTGAATTCATTTGTTTTTCATTTTATTCAAAAAGCTTTGTTTGAATGTGTTTGACTTTCATTTGATTATAAAAGCTTTGTTGAAAGTGTTTGACTTTCATTTGACTCAATTAGCTTTGTTGAATGCATTTGTTATTCATTTGAATCAAAAAGCTTTGTTTAAATGTGTTTGACGTTCATTTCATTCTAAAAGCTTAGATGAAAGTGTTTGACTTTCATTTGACTCAATTAGCTTTGTTGAATTCATTTGATTTTCATTTGATTCAAAAAGCTTTGTTTAAATGTGTTTGACTTTCATTTGATTCTTAAAGCTTTGTTGAAAGTGTTTAGCTTTCATTTGACTCAATTAGCATTGTGGAATGCAAATAACTTTTATTTGATTCAAAAAGCTTTGATTGAATGTATTTGACTTTCATTTGATTCTAAACGCTTTGTTGCAAGTGTTTGACTTTCATTTGACTCAATAAGCTTTGTTGAATGCATTTGATTTTCATTTGATTCAAAAAGCATTGTTTGAATGTGTTTCACTTTCATTTGATTCTAAAAGCTTTGTTGAAAGTGTTTGACTTTCATTTGACTTAATTAGCTTTGTTGAATGCAGTTGACATTCATTTGATTCAAAAAGCTTTGTTTGAATGTGTTTCACTTTTATTTGATTCTAAAAGCTTTGTTGAATGTGTTTGACTTTCATTTGACTCAATTAGCTTTGTTGAATGCATTTGACATTCATTTGATTCAAAAAGCATTGTTTGAATGTGTTTTACTTTCATTTGATTCTAAAAGCTTTGTTGAAAGTGTTTGACTTTCATTTGACTCAATTAGCTTTGTTGAATGCATTTGACTTTCATTTGAGTCACGAAGCTTTGTTTGATTGTGTTTGACTTTCATTTGACTCAATTAGCTTTGTTGAATCCAATTGATTTTCATTTGATTCAAAAAGCTTTGTTTGAATGTGTTTGACTTTTATTTGATTATAAAAGCTTTGTTGAAAGTGTTTGACTTTCATTTGACTCAATTAGCTTTGTTGAATGCATTTGACATTCATTTGAATCAAAAAGCTTTGTTTGAATGTGTTTGACTTTCATTTGATTCTAAAAGCTTTGTAGAAAGTGTTTGGCTTTCATTTGACTCAATTAGCATTGTGGAATGCAATTAACTTTCATTTGATTCAAAAAGATTTGATTGAATGTCTTTGACTTTAATTTGATTCTAAAAGCTTTGATGAAAGTGTTTGACTTTCATTTGACTCAATTAGCTTTGTTGAATTCATTTGATTTTCATTTGATTCAAAAAGCTTTGTTTGAATGTGTTTCACTTTCATTTGATTCTAAAAGCTTTGTTGAAAGTGTTTCACTTTCATTTGACTTAATTAGCTTTGTTGAATGCAGTTGACATTCATTTGATTCAAAAAGCTTTGTTTGAATGTGTTTCAATTTCATTTGATTCTAAAAGCTTTGTTGAATGTGTTTGACTTTCATTTAACTTAATTAGCTTTGTTGAATGCATTTGACATTCATTTGATTCAAAAAGCTTTGTTTGAATGTGTTTCACTTTCATTTGATTCTAAAAGCTTTGTTGAAAGTGTTTGACTTTCATTGGACTCAATTAGCTTTGTTGAATGCATTTAACTTTCATTTAAGTCACGAAGCTATGTTTGAATGTGTTTGACTTTTATTTGACTCAATTAGCTTTGTTGAACGTGTTTGACTTTCATTTGACTCAATTAGCTTTGTTGAATTCATTTGATTTTCATATGATTCAAAAAGCTTTGTTTGAATGTGTTTGACTTTCATTTGATTATAAAAGCTTTGTTGAAAGTGTTTGACTTTTATTTTACTCAATTAGCTTTGTTGAATGCATTTGACATTCATTTGAATCAAAAAGCTTTGTTTAAATGTGTTTGATGTTCATTTCCTTCTAAAAGCTTAGATGAAAGTGTTTCACTTTCATTTGACTCAATTAGCTTTGTTGAATTCATTTGATTTTCATTTGATTAAAAAAGCTTTGTTTGAATGTGTTTGACTTTCATTTGATTCTAAAAGCTTTGTTGAAAGTGTTTGGCTTTCATTTGACTCAATTAGCATTGTGGAATGCAATTAACTTTCATTTGATTCAAAAAGCTTTGCTTGAATGTATTTGACTTTAATTTGATTCTAAAAGCTTTGATGAAAGTGTTTGACTTTCATTTGACTCAATTAGCTTTGTTGAATTCATTTGATTTTCATTTCATTCAAAAAGCTTTGTTTGAAAGTGTTTCACTTTCATTTGATTCTAAAAGCTTTGTTGAAAGTGTTTGACTTTCATTTGACTTAATTAGCTTTGTTGAATGCAGTTGACATTCATTTGATTCAAAAAGCTTTGTTTGAATGTGTTTCACTTTCATTTGATTCTAAAAGCTTTATTGAATGTGTTTGACTTTCATTTGACTCAATTAGCTTTGTTGAATGCATTTGACATTCATTTGATTCAAAAAGCTTTGTTTGAATGTATTTTACTTGACTTTCATTTGACTCAATTAGCTTTGTTGAATGCATTTGACTTTCATTTTAGTCACGAAGCTTTGTTTGAATGTGTTTGACTTTCATTTGACTCAATTAGCTTTGTTGAATTCATTTGATTTTCATTTGATTCAAAAAGTTTTGTTTGAATGTGTTTCACTTTCATTTGATTATAAAAGCTTTGTTGAAAGTGTTTGACTTTCATTTGACTCAATTAGCTTTGTTGAATGCATTTGACATTCATTTGAATCAAAAAGCTTTGTTTAAATGTGTTTGACGTTCATTTGATTCTAAAAGCTTAGATGAAAGTGTTTGGCTTTCATTTGACTCAATTAGCTTTGTTGAATTCATTTGATTTTCATTTGATTCAAAAAGCTTTGTTTGAATGTGTTTCACTTTCATTTAATTCTAAAAGCTTTGTTGAAAGTGTTTGACTTTCATTTGACTTAATTAGCTTTGTTGAATGCAGTTGACATTCATTTGATTCAAAAAGCTTTGTTTGAATGTGTTTCACTTTCATTTGATTCTAATAGCTTTGTTGAAAGTGTTTGGCTTCATTTGACTTAATTAGCATTGTGGAATGCAATTAACTTTCATTTGATTCAAAAAGCTTTGTTTGAATGTATTTGACTTTAATTTGATTCTAAAAGCTTTGATGAAAGTGTTTGACTTTCATTTGACTCAATTAGCTTTGTTGAATTCATTTGATTTTCATTTGATTCAAAAAGTTTGTTTGAATGTGTTTCACTTTCATTTGATTCTAAAAGCTTTGTTGAAAGTGTTTGACTTTCATTTGACTCAATTAGCTTTGTTGAATGTATTTGACTTTCATTTGAGTCACGAAGCTTTGTTTGATTGTGTTTGACTTCCATTTGACTCAATTAGCTTTGTTGAATTCATTTGATTTTCATTTGATTCAAAAAGTTTTGTTTGAATGTGTTTGACTTTCATTTGATTATAAAAGCTTTGTTGAAAGTGTTTGACTTTCATTTGACTCAATTAGCTTTGTTGAATGCATTTGACATTCATTTGAATCAAAAAGCTTGTTTGAATGTGTTTGACTTTCATTTGATTCTAAAAGCTTTGTAGAAAGTGTTTGGCTTTCATTTGACTCAATTAGCATTGTGGAATGCAATTAACTTTCATTTGATTCAAAAAGCTTTGATTGAATGTCTTTGACTTTAATTTGATTCTAAAAGCTTTGATGAAAGTGTTTGACTTTCATTTGACTCAATTAGCTTTGTTGAATTCATTTGATTTTCATTTGATTCAAAAAGCTTTGTTTGAATGTGTTTCACTTTCATTTTATTCTAAAAGCTTTGTTGAAAGTGTTTGACTTTCATTAGACTTCATTAGCTTTGTTGAATGCAGTTGACATTCATTTGATTCAAAAAGCTTTGTTTGAATGTGTTACACTTTCATTTGATTCTAAAAGCTTTGTTGAATGTGTTTGACTTTCATTTGACTCAATTAGCTTTGTTGAATGCATTTGACTTTCATTTGATTCAAAAAGCTTTGTTAGAAT
Organism: Chenopodium formosanum; assembly: GCA_024500155.1. Lineage (NCBI taxonomy): Eukaryota > Viridiplantae > Streptophyta > Magnoliopsida > Caryophyllales > Amaranthaceae > Chenopodium > Chenopodium formosanum. The sequence continues at coordinate 24,623,654 of CM044861.1, forward strand.
GTGTTTGACTTTCATTTGACTCAATTAGCTTTGTTGAATTCATTTGATTTTCATTTGATTCAAAAAGCTTTGTTTGAATGTGTTTGACTTTCATTTGATTATAAAAGCTTTGTTGAAAGTGTTTGACTTTCATTTGACTCAATTAGCTTTGGTGAATGCATTTGACATTCATTTGAATCAAAAAGCTTTGTTTAAATGTGTTTGACTTTCATTTGATTCTAAAAGCTTTGTAGAAAGTGTTTGGCTTTCATTTGACTCAATTAGCATTGTGGAATGCAATTAACTTTCATTTGATTCAAAAAGCTTTGATTGAATGTCTTTGACTTTAATTTGATTCTAAAAGCTTTGATGAAAGTGTTTGACTTTCATTTGACTCAATTAGCTTTGTTGAATTCATTTGATTTTCATTTGATTCAAAAAGCTTTGTTTGAATGTGTTTCACTTTCATTTGATTCTAAAAGCTTTGTTGAAAGTGTTTCACTTTCATTTGATTCTAAAAGCTTTGTTTGAATGTGTTTGACTTTCATTTGATTCAAAAAGCTTTGTTTGAATGTGTTTTACTTTCATTTGATTCTAAAAGCTTTGTTGAAAGTGTTTGACTTTCATTTGACTCAATTAGCTTTGTTGAATGCATTTGACTTTCATTTGAGTCACGAAGCTTTGTTTGATTCTGTTTGACTATCATTTGACTCAATTAGCTTTGTTGAATTCATTTGAGTTTCATTTGATTCAAAAAGCTTTGTTTGAATGTGTTTGACTTTCATTTGATTATAAAAGCTTTGTTGAAAGTGTTTGACTTTCATTTGACCCAATTAGCTTTGTTGAATGCATTTGACATTCATTTGAATCAAAAAGCTTTGTTTGAATGTGTTTGACTTTCATTTGATTCTAATAGCTTTATAGAAAGTGTTTGGCTTTCATTTGACTCAATTAGCATTGTGGAATGCAATTAACTTTCATTTGATTCAAAAAGGTTTGATTGAATGTCTTTGACTTTAATTTGATTCTAAAAGCTTTGATGAAAGTGTTTGACTTTCATTTGACTCAATTAGCTTTGTTGAATTCATTTGATTTTCATTTGATTCAAAAAGCTTTGTTTGAATGTGTTTCACTTTCATTTGATTCTAAAAGCTTTGTTGAAAGTGTTTGACTTTCATTTGACTTAATTAGCTTTGTTGAATGCAGTTGACATTCATTTGATTCAAAAAGCTTTGTTTGAATGTGTTTCAATTTCATTTGATTCTAAAAGCTTGTTGAATGTGTTTGACTTTCATTTAACTTAATTAGCTTTGTTGAATGCATTTGACATTCATTTGATTCAAAAAGCTTTGTTTGAATGTGTTTCACTTTCATTTGATTCTAAAAGCTTTGTTGAAAGTGTTTGACTTTCATTTGACTCAATTAGCTTTGTTGAATGCATTTGATTTTCATTTGATTCAAAAAGCTTTGTTTGAATGTGTTTCACTTTCATTTGATTCTAAAAGCTTTGTTGAAACTGTTTGACTTTCATTTGACTCAATTAGCTTTGTTGAATGCATTTGACATTCATTTGAATCAAAAAGCTTTGTTTAAATGTGTTTGACGTTCATTTGATTCTAAAAGCTTAGATGAAAGTGTTTGGCTTTCATTTGACTCAATTAGCATTGTGGAATGCAATTAACTTTCATTTGATTCAAAAAGCTTTGATTGAATGTATTTGACTTTCATTTGATTCTAAACGCTTTGTTGCAAGTGTTTGACTTTCATTTGACTCAATTAGCTTTGTTGAATGCATTTGACTTTCATTTGAGTCACGAAGCTTTGTTTGATTGTGTTTGACTTTCATTTGACTCAATTAGCTTTGTTGAATTCATTTGATTTTCATTTGATTCAAAAAGCTTTGTTTGAATGTGTTTGAATTTCATTTGATTATAAAAGCTTTGTTGAAAGTGTTTGACTTTCATTTGACTCAATTAGCTTTGTTGAATGCATTTGACATTCATTTGAATCAAAAAGCTTTGTTTAAATGTGTTTGACTTTCATTTGATTCTAAAAGCTTTGTAGAAAGTGTTTGGCTTTCATTTGACTCAATTAGCATTGTGGAATGCAATTAACTTTCATTTGATTCAAAAAGCTTTGATTGAATGTCTTTGACTTTAATTTGATTCTAAAAGCTTTGATGAAAGTGTTTGACTTTCATTTGACTCAATTAGCTTTGTTGAATTCATTTGATTTTCATTTGATTCAAAAAGCTTTGTTTGAATGTGTTTCACTTTCATTTGATTCTAAAAGCTTTGTTGAAAGTGTTTCACTTTCATTTGATTCTAAAAGCTTTGTTTGAATGTGTTTGACTTTCTTTTGATTCAAAAAGCTTTGTTTGAATGTGTTTTACTTTCATTTGATTCTAAAAGCTTTGTTGAAAGTGTTTGACTTTCATTTGACTCAATTAGCTTTGTTGAATGCATTTGACTTTCATTTGAGTCACGAAGCTTTGTTTGATTGTGTTTGACTTTCATTTGACTCAATTAGCTTTGTTGAATTCATTTGATTTTCATTTGATTCAAAAAGCTTTGTTTGAATGTGTTTGACTTTCATTTGATTATAAAAGCTTTGTTGAAAGTGTTTGACTTTTATTTTACTCAATTAGCTTTGTTGAATGCATTTGACATTCATTTGAATCAAAAAGCTTTGTTTAAATGTGTTTGATGTTCATTTCCTTCTAAAAGCTTAGATGAAAGTGTTTGACTTTCATTTGACTCAATTAGCTTTGTTGAATTCATTTGATTTTCATTTGATTCAAAAAGCTTTGTTTGAATGTGTTTGACTTTCATTTGATTCTAAAAGCTTTGTTGAAAGTGTTTGGCTTTCATTTGACTCAATTAGCATTGTGGAATGCAATTAACTTTCATTTGATTCAAAAAGCTTTGCTTGAATGTATTTGACTTTAATTTGATTCTAAAAGCTTTGATGAAAGTGTTTGACTTTCATTTGACTCAATTAGCTTTGTTGAATTCATTTGATTTTCATTTCATTCAAAAAGCTTTGTTTGAAAGTGTTTCACTTTCATTTGATTCTAAAAGCTTTGTTGAAAGTGTTTGACTTTCATTTGACTCAATTAGCTTTGTTGAATGCATTTGACTTTCATTTGAGTCACGAAGCTTTGTTTGATTGTGTTTGACTTTCATTTGACTCAATTAGCTTTGTTGAATCCAATTGATTTTCATTTGATTCAAAAAGCTTTGTTTGAATGTGTTTGACTTTTATTTGATTATAAAAGCTTTGTTGAAAGTGTTTGACTTTCATTTGACTCAATTAGCTTTGTTGAATGCATTTGACATTCATTTGAATCAAAAAGCTTTGTTTGAATGTGTTTGACTTTCATTTGATTCTAAAAGCTTTGTAGAAAGTGTTTGGCTTTCATTTGACTCAATTAGCATTGTGGAATGCAATTAACTTTCATTTGATTCAAAAAGATTTGATTGAATGTCTTTGACTTTAATTTGATTCTAAAAGCTTTGATGAAAGTGTTTGACTTTCATTTGACTCAATTAGCTTTGTTGAATTCATTTGATTTTCATTTGATTCAAAAAGCTTTGTTTGAATGTGTTTCACTTTCATTTGATTCTAAAAGCTTTGTTGAAAGTGTTTCACTTTCATTTGACTTAATTAGCTTTGTTGAATGCAGTTGACATTCATTTGATTCAAAAAGCTTTGTTTGAATGTGTTTCAATTTCATTTGATTCTAAAAGCTTTGTTGAATGTGTTTGACTTTCATTTAACTTAATTAGCTTTGTTGAATGCATTTGACATTCATTTGATTCAAAAAGCTTTGTTTGAATGTGTTTCACTTTCATTTGATTCTAAAAGCTTTGTTGAAAGTGTTTGACTTTCATTGGACTCAATTAGCTTTGTTGAATGCATTTAACTTTCATTTAAGTCACGAAGCTATGTTTGAATGTGTTTGACTTTTATTTGACTCAATTAGCTTTGTTGAACGTGTTTGACTTTCATTTGACTCAATTAGCTTTGTTGAATTCATTTGATTTTCATATGATTCAAAAAGCTTTGTTTGAATGTGTTTGACTTTCATTTGATTATAAAAGCTTTGTTGAAAGTGTTTGACTTTTATTTTACTCAATTAGCTTTGTTGAATGCATTTGACATTCATTTGAATCAAAAAGCTTTGTTTAAATGTGTTTGATGTTCATTTCCTTCTAAAAGCTTAGATGAAAGTGTTTCACTTTCATTTGACTCAATTAGCTTTGTTGAATTCATTTGATTTTCATTTGATTAAAAAAGCTTTGTTTGAATGTGTTTGACTTTCATTTGATTCTAAAAGCTTTGTTGAAAGTGTTTGGCTTTCATTTGACTCAATTAGCATTGTGGAATGCAATTAACTTTCATTTGATTCAAAAAGCTTTGCTTGAATGTATTTGACTTTAATTTGATTCTAAAAGCTTTGATGAAAGTGTTTGACTTTCATTTGACTCAATTAGCTTTGTTGAATTCATTTGATTTTCATTTCATTCAAAAAGCTTTGTTTGAAAGTGTTTCACTTTCATTTGATTCTAAAAGCTTTGTTGAAAGTGTTTGACTTTCATTTGACTTAATTAGCTTTGTTGAATGCAGTTGACATTCATTTGATTCAAAAAGCTTTGTTTGAATGTGTTTCACTTTCATTTGATTCTAAAAGCTTTATTGAATGTGTTTGACTTTCATTTGACTCAATTAGCTTTGTTGAATGCATTTGACATTCATTTGATTCAAAAAGCTTTGTTTGAATGTATTTTACTTGACTTTCATTTGACTCAATTAGCTTTGTTGAATGCATTTGACTTTCATTTTAGTCACGAAGCTTTGTTTGAATGTGTTTGACTTTCATTTGACTCAATTAGCTTTGTTGAATTCATTTGATTTTCATTTGATTCAAAAAGTTTTGTTTGAATGTGTTTCACTTTCATTTGATTATAAAAGCTTTGTTGAAAGTGTTTGACTTTCATTTGACTCAATTAGCTTTGTTGAATGCATTTGACATTCATTTGAATCAAAAAGCTTTGTTTAAATGTGTTTGACGTTCATTTGATTCTAAAAGCTTAGATGAAAGTGTTTGGCTTTCATTTGACTCAATTAGCTTTGTTGAATTCATTTGATTTTCATTTGATTCAAAAAGCTTTGTTTGAATGTGTTTCACTTTCATTTAATTCTAAAAGCTTTGTTGAAAGTGTTTGACTTTCATTTGACTTAATTAGCTTTGTTGAATGCAGTTGACATTCATTTGATTCAAAAAGCTTTGTTTGAATGTGTTTCACTTTCATTTGATTCTAATAGCTTTGTTGAAAGTGTTTGGCTTCATTTGACTTAATTAGCATTGTGGAATGCAATTAACTTTCATTTGATTCAAAAAGCTTTGTTTGAATGTATTTGACTTTAATTTGATTCTAAAAGCTTTGATGAAAGTGTTTGACTTTCATTTGACTCAATTAGCTTTGTTGAATTCATTTGATTTTCATTTGATTCAAAAAGTTTGTTTGAATGTGTTTCACTTTCATTTGATTCTAAAAGCTTTGTTGAAAGTGTTTGACTTTCATTTGACTCAATTAGCTTTGTTGAATGTATTTGACTTTCATTTGAGTCACGAAGCTTTGTTTGATTGTGTTTGACTTCCATTTGACTCAATTAGCTTTGTTGAATTCATTTGATTTTCATTTGATTCAAAAAGTTTTGTTTGAATGTGTTTGACTTTCATTTGATTATAAAAGCTTTGTTGAAAGTGTTTGACTTTCATTTGACTCAATTAGCTTTGTTGAATGCATTTGACATTCATTTGAATCAAAAAGCTTGTTTGAATGTGTTTGACTTTCATTTGATTCTAAAAGCTTTGTAGAAAGTGTTTGGCTTTCATTTGACTCAATTAGCATTGTGGAATGCAATTAACTTTCATTTGATTCAAAAAGCTTTGATTGAATGTCTTTGACTTTAATTTGATTCTAAAAGCTTTGATGAAAGTGTTTGACTTTCATTTGACTCAATTAGCTTTGTTGAATTCATTTGATTTTCATTTGATTCAAAAAGCTTTGTTTGAATGTGTTTCACTTTCATTTTATTCTAAAAGCTTTGTTGAAAGTGTTTGACTTTCATTAGACTTCATTAGCTTTGTTGAATGCAGTTGACATTCATTTGATTCAAAAAGCTTTGTTTGAATGTGTTACACTTTCATTTGATTCTAAAAGCTTTGTTGAATGTGTTTGACTTTCATTTGACTCAATTAGCTTTGTTGAATGCATTTGACTTTCATTTGATTCAAAAAGCTTTGTTAGAATGTGTTTGACTTTCATTTGACTCAATTAGCTTTGTTGAATTCATTTGATTTTCATTTGATTCAAAAAGCTTTGTTTGAATGTGTTTGACTTTCATTTGATTATAAAAGCTTTGTTGAAAGTGTTTGACTTTCATTTGACTCAATTAGCTTTGGTGAATGCATTTGACATTCATTTGAATCAAAAAGCTTTGTTTAAATGTGTTTGACTTTCATTTGATTCTAAAAGCTTTGTAGAAAGTGTTTGGCTTTCATTTGACTCAATTAGCATTGTGGAATGCAATTAACTTTCATTTGATTCAAAAAGCTTTGATTGAATGTCTTTGACTTTAATTTGATTCTAAAAGCTTTGATGAAAGTGTTTGACTTTCATTTGACTCAATTAGCTTTGTTGAATTCATTTGATTTTCATTTGATTCAAAAAGCTTTGTTTGAATGTGTTTCACTTTCATTTGATTCTAAAAGCTTTGTTGAAAGTGTTTCACTTTCATTTGATTCTAAAAGCTTTGTTTGAATGTGTTTGACTTTCATTTGATTCAAAAAGCTTTGTTTGAATGTGTTTTACTTTCATTTAATTCTAAAAGCTTTGTTGAAAGTGTTTGACTTTCATTTGACTCAATTAGCTTTGTTGAATGCATTTGACTTTCATTTGAGTCACGAAGCTTTGTTTGATTCTGTTTGACTATCATTTGACTCAATTAGCTTTGTTGAATTCATTTGAGTTTCATTTGATTCAAAAAGCTTTGTTTGAATGTGTTTGACTTTCATTTGATTATAAAAGCTTTGTTGAAAGTGTTTGACTTTCATTTGACCCAATTAGCTTTGTTGAATGCATTTGACATTCATTTGAATCAAAAAGCTTTGTTTGAATGTGTTTGACTTTCATTTGATTCTAATAGCTTTATAGAAAGTGTTTGGCTTTCATTTGACTCAATTAGCATTGTGGAATGCAATTAACTTTCATTTGATTCAAAAAGGTTTGATTGAATGTCTTTGACTTTAATTTGATTCTAAAAGCTTTGATGAAAGTGTTTGACTTTCATTTGACTCAATTAGCTTTGTTGAATTCATTTGATTTTCATTTGATTCAAAAAGCTTTGTTTGAATGTGTTTCACTTTCATTTGATTCTAAAAGCTTTGTTGAAAGTGTTTGACTTTCATTTGACTTAATTAGCTTTGTTGAATGCAGTTGACATTCATTTGATTCAAAAAGCTTTGTTTGAATGTGTTTCAATTTCATTTGATTCTAAAAGCTTGTTGAATGTGTTTGACTTTCATTTAACTTAATTAGCTTTGTTGAATGCATTTGACATTCATTTGATTCAAAAAGCTTTGTTTGAATGTGTTTCACTTTCATTTGATTCTAAAAGCTTTGTTGAAAGTGTTTGACTTTCATTTGACTCAATTAGCTTTGTTGAATGCATTTGATTTTCATTTGATTCAAAAAGCTTTGTTTGAATGTGTTTCACTTTCATTTGATTCTAAAAGCTTTGTTGAAACTGTTTGACTTTCATTTGACTCAATTAGCTTTGTTGAATGCATTTGACATTCATTTGAATCAAAAAGCTTTGTTTAAATGTGTTTGACGTTCATTTGATTCTAAAAGCTTAGATGAAAGTGTTTGGCTTTCATTTGACTCAATTAGCATTGTGGAATGCAATTAACTTTCATTTGATTCAAAAAGCTTTGATTGAATGTATTTGACTTTCATTTGATTCTAAACGCTTTGTTGCAAGTGTTTGACTTTCATTTGACTCAATTAGCTTTGTTGAATGCATTTGACTTTCATTTGAGTCACGAAGCTTTGTTTGATTGTGTTTGACTTTCATTTGACTCAATTAGCTTTGTTGAATTCATTTGATTTTCATTTGATTCAAAAAGCTTTGTTTGAATGTGTTTGAATTTCATTTGATTATAAAAGCTTTGTTGAAAGTGTTTGACTTTCATTTGACTCAATTAGCTTTGTTGAATGCATTTGACATTCATTTGAATCAAAAAGCTTTGTTTAAATGTGTTTGACTTTCATTTGATTCTAAAAGCTTTGTAGAAAGTGTTTGGCTTTCATTTGACTCAATTAGCATTGTGGAATGCAATTAACTTTCATTTGATTCAAAAAGCTTTGATTGAATGTCTTTGACTTTAATTTGATTCTAAAAGCTTTGATGAAAGTGTTTGACTTTCATTTGACTCAATTAGCTTTGTTGAATTCATTTGATTTTCATTTGATTCAAAAAGCTTTGTTTGAATGTGTTTCACTTTCATTTGATTCTAAAAGCTTTGTTGAAAGTGTTTCACTTTCATTTGATTCTAAAAGCTTTGTTTGAATGTGTTTGACTTTCTTTTGATTCAAAAAGCTTTGTTTGAATGTGTTTTACTTTCATTTGATTCTAAAAGCTTTGTTGAAAGTGTTTGACTTTCATTTGACTCAATTAGCTTTGTTGAATGCATTTGACTTTCATTTGAGTCACGAAGCTTTGTTTGATTGTGTTTGACTTTCATTTGACTCAATTAGCTTTGTTGAATTCATTTGATTTTCATTTGATTCAAAAAGCTTTGTTTGAATGTGTTTGACTTTCATTTGATTATAAAAGCTTTGTTGAAAGTGTTTGACTTTTATTTTACTCAATTAGCTTTGTTGAATGCATTTGACATTCATTTGAATCAAAAAGCTTTGTTTAAATGTGTTTGATGTTCATTTCCTTCTAAAAGCTTAGATGAAAGTGTTTGACTTTCATTTGACTCAATTAGCTTTGTTGAATTCATTTGATTTTCATTTGATTCAAAAAGCTTTGTTTGAATGTGTTTGACTTTCATTTGATTCTAAAAGCTTTGTTGAAAGTGTTTGGCTTTCATTTGACTCAATTAGCATTGTGGAATGCAATTAACTTTCATTTGATTCAAAAAGCTTTGCTTGAATGTATTTGACTTTAATTTGATTCTAAAAGCTTTGATGAAAGTGTTTGACTTTCATTTGACTCAATTAGCTTTGTTGAATTCATTTGATTTTCATTTCATTCAAAAAGCTTTGTTTGAAAGTGTTTCACTTTCATTTGATTCTAAAAGCTTTGTTGAAAGTGTTTGACTTTCATTTGACTTAATTAGCTTTGTTGAATGCAGTTGACATTCATTTGATTCAAAAAGCTTTGTTTGAATGTGTTTCACTTTCATTTGATTCTAAAAGCTTTGTTGAATGTGTTTGACTTTGATTTGACTCAATTAGCTTTGTTGAATGCATTTGACATTCATTTGATTCAAAAAGCTTTGTTTGTATGTATTTTACTTTTATTTGATTCTAAAAGTTTTGTTGAAAGTGTTTGACTTTCATTTGACTCAATTAGCTTTGTTGAATGCATTTGACTTTCATTTTAGTCACGAAGCTTTGTTTGAATGTGTTTGACTTTCATTTGACTCAATTAGCTTTGTTGAATTCATTAGATTTTCATTTGATTCAAAAAGTTTTGTTTAAATGTGTTTCACTTTCATTTGATTATAAAAGCTTTGTTGAAAGTGTTTGACTTTCATTTGACTCAATTAGCTTTGTTGAATGCATTTGACATTCATTTGAATCAAAATGCTTTGTTTAAATGTGTTTGACGTTCATTTGATTCTAAAAGATTAGATGAAAGTGTTTGGCTTTCATTTGACTCAATTAGTTTTGTTGAATTCATTTGATTTTCATTTGATTCAAAAATCTTTGTTTGAATGTGTTTCACTTTCATTTGATTCTAAAAGCTTTGTTGAAAGTGTTTGACTTTCATTTGACTTAATTAGCTTTGTTGAATGCAGTTGACATTCATTTGATTCAAAAAGCTTTGTTTGAATGTGTTTCACTTTCATTTGATTCTAATAGCTTTGTTGAAAGTGTTTGGCTTCATTTGACTTAATTAGCATTGTGGAATGCAATTAACTTTCATTTGATTCAAAAAGCTTTGTTTGAATGTATTTGACTTTAATTTGATTCTAAAAGCTTTGATGAAAGTGTTTGACTTTCATTTGACTCAATTAGCTTTGTTGAATTCATTTGATTTTCATTTGATTCAAAAAGTTTGTTTGAATGTGTTTCACTTTCATTTGATTCTAAAAGCTTTGTTGAAAGTGTTTGACTTTCATTTGACTTAATTAGCTTTGTTGAATGTATTTGACTTTCATTTGAGTCACGAAGCTTTGTTTGATTGTGTTTGACTTTCATTTGACTCAATTAGCTTTGTTGAATTCATTTGATTTTCATTTGATTCAAAAAGTTTTGTTTGAATGTGTTTGACTTTCATTTGATTATAAAAGCTTTGTTGAAAGTGTTTGACTTTCATTTGACTCAATTAGCTTTGTTGAATGCATTTGACATTCATTTGAATCAAAAAGCTTTGTTTGAATGTGTTTGACTTTCATTTGATTCTAAAAGCTTTGTAGAAAGTGTTTGGCTTTCATTTGACTCAATTAGCATTGTGGAATGCAATTAACTTTCATTTGATTCAAAATGCTTTGATTGAATGTCTTTGACTTTAATTTGATTCTAAAAGCTTTGATGAAAGTGTTTGACTTTCATTTGACTCAATTAGCTTTGTTGAATTCATTTGATTTTCATTTGATTCAAAAAGCTTTGTTTGAATGTGTTTCACTTTCATTTGATTCTAAAAGCTTTGTTGAAAGTGTTTGACTTTCATTTGACACATTTAGCTTTGTTGAATGCATTTGACTTTCATTTGAGTCACGAAGCTTTGTTTGAATGTGTTTGACTTTCATTTGACTCAATTAGCTTTGTTGAATGCATTTGATTTTCATTTGATTCAAAAAGCTTTGTTTGAATGTGTTTGACTTTCATTTGATTATAAAAGCTTTGTTGAAAGTGTTTGACTTTCATTTGACTCAATTAGCTTTGTTGAATGCATTTGACATTCATTTGAATCAAAAAGCTTTGTTTAAATGTGTTTGATGTTCATTTGATTCTAAAAGCTTAGATGAAAGTGTTTGGCTTTCATTTGACTCAATTAGCATTGTGGAATGCAATTAACTTTCATTTGATTCAAAAAGCTTTGATTGAATGTATTTGACTTTCATTTGATTCTAAACGATTTGTTGCAAGTGTTTGACTTTCATTTGACTCAATTAGCTTTGTTGAATGCATTTGATTTTCATTTGATTCAAAAAGCTTTGTTTGAATGTGTTTCACTTTCATTTGATTCTAAAAGCTTTGTTGAAAGTGTTTGACTTTCATTTGACTCAATTAGCTTTGTTGAATGCATTTGACATTCATTTGAATCAAAAGGCTTTGTTTAAATGTGTTTGACGTTCATTTGATTCTAAAAGCTTAGATGAAAGTGTTTGGCTTTCATTTGACTCAATTAGCATTTTGGAATGCAATTAACTTTCATTTGATTCAAAAAGCTTTGATTGAATGTATTTGACTTTCATTTGATTCTAAACGCTTTGTTGCAAGTGTTTGACTTTCATTTGACTCAATTAGCTTTGTTGAATGCATTTGATTTTCATTTGATTCAAAAAGCTTTGTTTTAATGTGTTTCACTTTCATTTGATTCTAAAAGCTTTGTTGAAAGTGTTTGACTTTCATTTGACTTAATTAGCTTTGTTGAATGCAGTTGACATTCATTTGATTCAAAAGGCTTTGTTTGAATGTGTTTCACTTTCATTTGATTCTAAAAGCTTTGTTGAAAGTGTTTGGCTTTCATTTGACTCAATTACCATTGTGGAATGCAATTAACTTTCATTTGATTCAAAAAGCTTTGTTTGAATGTATTTGACTTTAATTTGATTCTAAAAGCTTTGATGACAGTGTTTGACTTTCATTTGACTCAATTAGCTTTGTTGAATTCATTAGATTTTCATTTGATTCAAAAAGCTTTGTTTGAATGTGTTTCACTTTCATTTGATTCTAAAAGCTTTGTTGAAAGTGTTTGACTTTCATTTGACTTAATTAGCTTTGTTGAATGCAGTTGACATTCATTTGATTCAAAAAGCTTTGTTTGAATTTGTTTCACTTTCATTTGATTCTAAAAGCTTTGTTGAATGTGTTTGACTTTCATTTGACTCAATTAGCTTTGTTGAATGCATTTGACATTCATTTGATTCAAAAAGCTTTGTTTGAATGTGTTTGACTTTCATTTGACTCAATTAACTTTGTTGAATGCATTAGACTTTCATTTGAGTCACAAAGCTTTGTTTGAATGTGTTTAACTTTCATTTGACTCAATTAGCTTTGTTGAATTCATTTGATTTTCATTTGATTCGAAAATCTTTGTTTGAATGTGTTTGACTTTCATTTGATTCTAAAAGCTTTGTTGAAAGTGTTTGACTTTCATTTGACTCAATTAGCTTTGTTGAATGCATTTGACATTCATTTGAATCAAAAAGCTTTGTTTAAATGTGTTTGACGTTCATTTGATTCTAAAAGCTTAGATGAAAGTGTTTGACTTTCATTTGACTCAATTAGCTTTGTTGAATTCATTTGATTTTCATTTGATTCAAAAAGCTTTGTTTGAATGTGTTTCACTTTCATTTGATTCTAAAAGCTTTGTTGAAAGTGTTTGACTTTCATTTGACTTAATTAGCTTTGTTGAATGCAGTTGACATTCATTTGATTCAAAAAGCTTTGTTTGAATTTGTTTCACTTTCATTTGATTCTAAAAGCTTTGTTGAATGTGTTTGACTTTCATTTGACTCAATTAGCTTTGTTGAATGCATTTGACATTCATTTGATTCAAAAAGCTTTGTTTGAATGTGTTTGACTTTCATTTGACTCAATTAACTTTGTTGAATGCATTTGACTTTCATTTGAGTCACAAAGCTTTGTTTGAATGTGTTTGACTTTCATTTGACTCAATTAGCTTTGTTGAATTCATTTGATTTTCATTTGATTCGAAAATCTTTGTTTGAATGTGTTTGACTTTCATTTGATTCTAAAAGCTTTGTTGAAAGTGTTTGACTTTCATTTGACTCAATTAGCTTTGTTGAATGCATTTGACATTCATTTGAATCAAAAAGCTTTGTTTAAATGTGTTTGATGTTCATTTGATTCTAAAAGCTTAGATGAAAGTGTTTGGCTTTCATTTGACTCAATTACCATTGTGGAATGCAATTAACTTTCATTTGATTCAAAAAGCTTTGTTTGAATGTATTTGACTTTAATTTGATTCTAAAAGCTTTGATGACAGTGTTTGACTTTCATTTGACTCAATTAGCTTTGTTGAATTCATTAGATTTTCATTTGATTCAAAAAGCTTTGTTTGAATGTGTTTCACTTTCATTTGATTCTAAAAGCTTTGTTGAAAGTGTTTGACTTTCATTTGACTTAATTAGCTTTGTTGAATGCAGTTGACATTCATTTGATTCAAAAAGCTTTGTTTGATTTTTTTTCACTTTCATTTGATTCTAAAAGCTTTGTTGAATGTGTTTGACTTTCATTTGACTCAATTAGCTTTGTTGAATGCATTTGACATTCATTTGATTCAAAAAGCTTTGTTTGAATGTGTTTGACTTTCATTTGACTCAATTAACTTTGTTGAATGCATTTGACTTTCATTTGAGTCACAAAGCTTTGTTTGAATGTGTTTGACTTTCATTTGACTTAATTAGCTTTGTTGAATTCATTTGATTTTCATTTGATTCGAAAATCTTTGTTTGAATGTGTTTGACTTTCATTTGATTCTAAAAGCTTTGTTGAAAGTGTTTGACTTTCATTTGACTCAATTAGCTTTGTTGAATGCATTTGACATTCATTTGAATCAAAAAGCTTTGTTTAAATGTGTTTGACGTTCATTTGATTCTAAAAGCTTAGATGAAAGTGTTTGACTTTCATTTGACTCAATTAGCTTTGTTGAATTCATTTGATTTTCATTTGATTCAAAAAGCTTTGTTTGAATGTGTTTCACTTTCATTTGATTCTAAAAGCGTTGTTGAAAGTGTTTGACTTTCATTTGACTTAATTAGCTTTGTTGAATGCAGTTGACATTCATTTGGTTCAAAAAGCTTTGTTTGAATGTGTTTCACTTTCATTTGATTCTAAAAGCTTTGTTGAAAGTGTTTGGCTTTCATTTGACTCAATTAGCATTGTGGAATCCAATTAACTTTCACTTGATTCAAAAAGCTTTGTTTGAATGTATTTGACTTTAATTTGATTCTAAAAGCTTTGATGAAAGTGTTTGACTTTCATTTGACTCAATTAGCTTTGTTGAATTCATTTGATTTTCATTTGATTCAAAAAGTTTGTTTGAATGTGTTTCACTTTCATTTGATTCTAAAAGCTTTGTTGAAAGTGTTTGACTTTCATTTGACTCAATTAGCTTTGTTGAATGCATTTGACTTTCATTTGAGTCACGAAGCTTTGTTTGATTGTGTTTGACTTTCATTTGACTCAATTAGCTTTGTGGAATTCATTTGATTTGCATTTGATTCAAAAAGCTTTGTTTGAATGTGTTTCACTTTCATTTGATTCTAAAAGCTTTGTAGAAAGTGTTTGGCTTTCATTTGACTCAATTCGCATTGTGGAATGCAATTAACTTTCATTTAATTCAAAAAGCTTTGATTGAATGTCTTTGACTTTAATTTGATTCTAAAAGCTTTGATGAAAGTGTTTGAATTTCATTTGACTCAATTAGCTTTGTTGAATTCATTTGATTTTCATTTGATTTAAAAAGCTTTGTTTGAATGTGTTTCACTTTCATTTGATTCTAAAAGCTTTGTTGAAAATGTTTGACTTTCATTTGACTTAATTAGCTTTGTTGAATGCAGTTGACATTCATTTGATTCAAAAAGCTTTGTTTGAATATGTTTCACTTTCATTTGATTCTAAAAGCTTTGTTTAAAGTGTTTGGCTTTCATTTGATTCAATTAGCATTGTGGAATGCAATTAACTTTCATTTGATTCAAAAAGCTTTGCTTGAATGTATTTGACTTTAATTTGATTCTAAAAGCTTTGATGAAAGTGTTTGACTTTTATTTGACTCAATTAGCTTTGTTGAATTCATTTGATTTTCATTTGATTCAAAAAGCTTTGTTTGAATGTGTTTCACTTTCATTTGATTCGAAAAGCTTTGTTAAAAGTGTTTGACTTTCATTTGACTTAATTACCTTTGTTGAATGCAGTTGACATTCATTTGATTCAAAAAGCTTTGTTTGAATGTGTTTCACTTTCATTTGATTCTAAAAGCTTTGTTGAATGTGTTTGACTTTCACTTGACTCTATTAGCTTTGTTGAATGCATTTGACATTCATTTGATTTAAAAAGCTTTGTTTGAATGTATTTTACTTTCATTTGATTCTATAAGCTTTGTTGAAAGTGTTTGACTTTCATTTGACTCAATTAGCGTTGTTGTATGCATTTGACTTTCATTTGAGTCACGAAGCTTTGTTTGAATGTGTTTGACTTTCATTTGACTTAATTAGCTTTGTTGAATTCATTTGATTTTCGTTTGATTCAAAAAGCTTTGTTTGAATGTGTTTGACTTTCATTTTATTATAAAAGCTTTGTTAAATGAGTTTGACTTTCATTTGACTCTATTAGCTTTGTTGAATGCATTTGACATTCATTTGAATCAAAATGCTTTGTTTAAATGTGTTTGACGTTCATTTGATTCTAAAAGCTTAGATGAAAGTGTTTGACTTTCATTTGACTCAATTAGCTTTGTTGAATTCATTTGATTTTCATTTGATTCAAAAAGCTTTGTTTGAATGTGTTTCACTTTCATTTGATTCTAAAAGCTTTGTTGAATGTGTTTGACTTTCATTTAACTCAATTAGCTTTGTTGAATGCATTTGACTTTCATTTGATTCAAAAAGCTTTGTTAGAATGTGTTTTACTTTCATTTGATTCTAAAAGCTTTGTTGAAAGTGTTTGACTTTCATTTGACTCAATTAGCTTTGTTGAATGCATTTGACTTTCATTTGAGTCACGAAGCTTTGTTTGAATGTGTTTGACTTTCATTTGACTCAATTAGCTTTGTTGAATGCATTTGATTTTCATTTGATTCAAAAAGCTTTGTTTGAATGTGTTTGACTTTCATTTGATTATAAAAGCTTTGTTGAAAGTGTTTGACTTTTATTTGACTCAATTAGCTTTGTTGAATGCATTTGATATTCATTTGAATCAAAAAGCTTTGTTTAAATGTGTTTGACGTTCATTTGATTCTAAAAGCTTAGATGAAAGTGTTTGACTTTCATTTGACTCAATTAGCTTTGTTTAATTCATTTGATTTTCATTTGATTCAAAAAGGTTTGTTTGACTGTGTTTGACTTTCATTTGATTCTAAAAGCTTTGTAGAAAGTATTTGGCTTTCATTTGACTCAATTAGCATTGTGGAATGCAATTAATTTTCATTTGATTCAAAAAGCTTTGATTGAATGTATTTGACTTTCATTTGATTCTAAACGCTTTGTCGCAAGTGTTTGACTTTCATTTGACTCACTTAGCTTTGTTGAATGCATTTGATTTTCATTTGATTCAAAAAGCTTTGTTTGAATGTGTTTCACTTTCATTTGATTATAAAAGCTTTGTTGAAAGTGTTTAACTTTCATTTGACTTAATTAGCTTTGTTGAATGCAGTTGACATTCATTTGATTCAAAAAGCTTTGTTTGAATGTGCTTCACTTACATTTGATTCTAAAAGCTTTGTTGAAAGTTTTTAACTTTCATTTGACTTAATTAGCTTTGTTGAATGCAGTTGACATTCATTTGATTCAAAAAGCTTTGTTTGAATGTGCTTCACTTTCATTTGATTCTAAAAGCTTTATTGAAAGTGTTTGGCTTTCATTTGACTCAATTACCATTGTGGAATGCAATTAACTTTCATTTGATTCAAAAAGCTTTGTTTGAATGTATTTGACTTTAATTTGATTCTAAAAGCTTTGATGACAGTGTTTGACTTTCATTTGACTCAATTAGCTTTGTTGAATTCATTTAATTTTCATTTGATTCAAAAAGCTTTATTTGAATGTGTTTTACTTTCATTTGATTCTAAAAGCTTTGTTGAATGTGTTTGACTTTCATTTGACTCAATTAGCTTTGTTGAATGCATTTGACTTTCATTTGATTCAAAAAGCTTTGTTAGAATGTGTTTTACTTTCATTTGATTCTAAAAGATTTGTTGAAAGTGTTTGACTTTCATTTGACTCAATTAGCTTTGTTGAATGCATTTGACTTTCATTTGAGTCACGAAGCTTTGTTTGAATGTGTTTGACTTTCATTTGACTCAATTAGCTTTGTTGAATGCATTTGATTTTCATTTGATTCAAAAAGCTTTGTTTGAATGTGTTTGATTTTCATTTGATTATAAAAGCTTTGTTGAAAGTGTTTGACTTTCATTTGACTCAATTAGCTTTGTTGAATGCATTTGACATTCATTTGAATCAAAAAGCTTTGTTTAAATGTGTTTGACGTTCATCTGATTCTAAAAGCTTAGATGAAAGTGTTTGACTTTCATTTGACTCAATTAGCTTTGTTGAATTCATTTGATATTCATTTGATTCAAAAAGCTTTGTTTGAATGTGTTTGACTTTCATTTGATTCTAAAAGCTTTGTAGAAAGTGTTTGGCTTTCATTTGACTCAATTAGCATTGTGGAATGCAATTAACTTTCATTTGATTCAAAAAGCTTTGATTGAATGTATTTGACTTTCATTTGATTCTAAAAGCTTTGATGACAGTGTTTGAATTTCATTTGACTCAATTAGCTTTGTTGAAATCATTTGATTTTCATTTGATTCAAAAGGCTTTGTTTGAATGTGTTTCACTTTCATTTGATTCTAAAAGCTTTGTTGAAAGTGTTTGACTTTCATTTCACTTAATTAGCTTTGTTAAATGCAGTTTACATTCATTTGATTCAAAAAGCTTTGTTTGAATGTGTTTCACTTTCATTTGATTCTAAAAGCTTTGTTGAAAGTGTTTGACTTTCATTTGACTCAATTAGCTTTGTTGAATGCATTTGACATTCATTTGAATCAAAAAGCTTTGTTTAAATGTGTTTGACGTTCATTTGATTCTAAAAGCTTTGTTGCAAGTGTTTGACTTTCATTTGACTCAATTGGCTTTGTGGAATGCATTTGATTTTCATTTGATTCAAAAAGCTTTGTTTGAATGTGTTTCACTTTCATTTGATTCTAAAAGCTTTGTTGAAAGTGTTTGACTTTCATTAACTTAATTAGCTTTGTTGAATGCAGTTGACATTCATTTGATTTAAAAAGCTTTGGTTGAATGTGCTTCACTTTCATTTGATTCTAAAAGCTTTATTGAAAGTGTTTGGCTTTCATTTGACTCAATTACCATTGTGGAATGCAATTAACTTTCATTTGATTCAAAAAGCATTGTTTGAATGTATTTGACTTTAATTTGATTCTAAAAGCTTTGATGACAGTGTTTGAATTTCATTTGACTCAATTAGCTTTGTTGAATTCATTTGATTTTCATTTGATTCAAAAGGCTTTGTTTGAATGTGTTTCACTTTCATTTGATTCTAAAAGCTTTGTTGAAAGTGTTTGACTTTCATTTCACTTAATTAGCTTTGTTAAATGCAGTTTACATTCATTTGATTCAAAAAGCTTTGTTTGAATGTGTTTCACTTTCATTTGATTCTAAAAGCTTTGTTGAAAGTGTTTGACTTTCATTTGACTCAATTAGCTTTGTTGAATGCATTTGACATTCATTTGAATCAAAAAGCTTTGTTTAAATGTGTTTGACGTTCATTTGATTCTAAAAGCTTAGATGAAAGTGTTTGACTTTCATTTGACTCAATTAGCTTTGTTGAATTCATTTGATTTTCATTTGATTCAAAAAGATTTGTTTGACTGTGTTTGACTTTCATTTGATTCTAAAAGCTTTGTAGAAAGTATTTGGCTTTCATTTGACTCAATTAGCATTGTGGAATGCAATTAATTTTTATTTGATTCAAAAAGCTTTGATTGAATGTATTTGACTTTCATTTGATTCTAAACGCTTTGTTGCAAGTGTTTTACTTTCATTGGACTCACTTAGCTTTGTTGAATGCATTTGATTTTCATTTGATTCAAAAAGCTTTGTTTGAATATGTTTCACTTTCATTTGATTCTAAAAGCAATGTTGAAAGTGTTTAACTTTCATTTGACTTAATTAGCTTTGTTGAATGCAGTTGATATTCATTTGATTCAAAAAGCTTTGTTTGAATGTGCTTCACTTTCATTTGATTCTAAAAGCTTTGTTGAATGTGTTTGACTTTCATTTGACTCAATTAGCTTTGTTGAATGCATTTGACATTCATTTGAATCAAAAAGCTTTGTTTGAATGTGTTTGACTTTCATTTGATTCTAAAAGCTTTGTAGAAAGTGTTTGGCTTTCATTTGACTCAATTAGCATTGTGGAATACAATTAACTTTCATTTGATTCAAAAAGCTTTGATTGAATGTCTTTGACTTTAATTTGATTCTAAAAGCTTTGATGAAAGTGTTTGACTTTCATTTGACTCAATTAGCTTTGTTGAATTCATTTGATTTTCATTTGATTCAAAAAGCTTTGTTTGAATGTGTTTCAGTTTCATTTGATTCTAAAAGCTTTGTTGAATGTGTTTGACTTTCATTTGACTCAATTAGCTTTGTTGAATGCATTTGACTTTCATTTGATTCAAAAAGCTTTGTTAGAATGTGTTTTACTTTCATTTGATTCTAAAAGCTTTGTTGAAAGTGTTTGACTTTCATTTGACTCAATTAGCTTTGTTGAATGCATTTGACTTTCATTTGAGTCACGAAGCTTTGTTTGAATGTGTTTGACTTTCATTTGACTCAATTAGCTTTGTTGAATGCATTTGATTTTCATTTGATTCAAAAAGCTTTGTTTGAATGTGTTTGACTTTCATTTGATTATAAAAGCTTTGTGGAAAGTGTTTGACTTTCATTTGACTCAATTAGCTTTGTTGAATGCATTTGACATTCATTTGAATCAAAAAGCTTTGTTTAAATGTGTTTGACGTTCATTTGATTCTAAAAGCTTAGATGAAAGTGTTTGACTTTCATTTGACTCAATTAGCTTTGTTGAATTCATTTGATTTTCATTTGATTCAAAAAGGTTTGTTTGACTGTGTTTGACTTTCATTTGATTCTAAAAGCTTTGTAGAAAGTATTTGGCTTTCATTTGACTCAATTAGCATTGTGGAATGCAATTAATTTTCATTTGATTCAAAAAGCTTTGATTGAATGTATTTGACTTTCATTTGATTCTAAACGCTTTGTCGCAAGTGTTTGACTTTCATTTGACTCACTTAGCTTTGTTGAATGCATTTGATTTTCATTTGATTCAAAAAGCTTTGTTTGAATGTGTTTCACTTTCATTTGATTATAAAAGCTTTGTTGAAAGTGTTTAACTTTCATTTGACTTAATTAGCTTTGTTGAATGCAGTTGACATTCATTTGATTCAAAAAGCTTTGTTTGAATGTGCTTCACTTACATTTGATTCTAAAAGCTTTGTTGAAAGTGTTTAACTTTCATTTGACTTAATTAGCTTTGTTGAATGCAGTTGACATTCATTTGATTCAAAAAGCTTTGTTTGAATGTGCTTCACTTTCATTTGATTCTAAAAGCTTTATTGAAAGTGTTTGGCTTTCATTTGACTCAATTACCATTATGGAATGCAATTAACTTTCATTTGATTCAAAAAGCTTTGTTTGAATGTATTTGACTTTAATTTGATTCTAAAAGCTTTGATGACAGTGTTTGACTTTCATTTGACTCAATTAGCTTTGTTGAATTCATTTAATTTTCATTTGATTCAAAAAGCTTTATTTGAATGTGTTTTACTTTCATTTGATTCTAAAAGCTTTGTTGAATGTGTTTGACTTTCATTTGACTCAATTAGCTTTGTTGAATGCATTTGACTTTCATTTGATTCAAAAAGCTTTGTTAGAATGTGTTTTACTTTCATTTGATTCTAAAAGATTTGTTGAAGGTGTTTGACTTTCATTTGACTCAATTAGCTTTGTTGAATGCATTTGACTTTCATTTGAGTCACGAAGCTTTGTTTGAATGTGTTTGACTTTCATTTGACTCAATTAGCTTTGTTGAATGCATTTGATTTTCATTTGATTCAAAAAGCTTTGTTTGAATGTGTTTGATTTTCATTTGATTATAAAAGCTTTGTTGAAAGTGTTTGACTTTCATTTGACTCAATTAGCTTTGTTGAATGCATTTGACATTCATTTGAATCAAAAAGCTTTGTTTAAATGTGTTTGACGTTCATTTGATTCTAAAAGCTTAGATGAAAGTGTTTGACTTTCATTTGACTCAATTAGCTTTGTTGAATTCATTTGATATTCATTTGATTCAAAAAGCTTTGTTTGAATGTGTTTGACTTTCATTTGATTCTAAAAGCTTTGTAGAAAGTGTTTGGCTTTCATTTGACTCAATTAGCATTGTGGAATGCAATTAACTTTCATTTGATTCAAAAAGCTCTGATTGAATGTATTTGACTTTCATTTGATTCTAAACGCTTTGTTGCAAGTGTTTGACTTTCATTTGACTCAATTGGCTTTGTGGAATGCATTTGATTTTCATTTGATTCAAAAAGCTTTGTTTGAATGTGTTTCACTTTCATTTGATTCTAAAAGCTTTGTTGAAAGTGTTTGACTTTCATTAACTTAATTAGCTTTGTTGAATGCAGTTGACATTCATTTGATTCAAAAAGCTTTGGTTGAATGTGCTTCACTTTCATTTGATTCTAAAAGCTTTATTGAAAGTGTTTGGCTTTCATTTGACTCAATTACCATTGTGGAATGCAATTAACTTTCATTTGATTCAAAAAGCATTGTTTGAATGTATTTGACTTTAATTTGATTCTAAAAGCTTTGATGACAGTGTTTGAATTTCATTTGACTCAATTAGCTTTGTTGAATTCATTTGATTTTCATTTGATTCAAAAGGCTTTGTTTGAATGTGTTTCACTTTCATTTGATTCTAAAAGCTTTGTTGAAAGTGTTTGACTTTCATTTCACTTAATTAGCTTTGTTAAATGCAGTTTACATTCATTTGATTCAAAAAGCTTTGTTTGAATGTGTTTCACTTTCATTTGATTCTAAAAGCTTTGTTGAAAGTGTTTGACTTTCATTTGACTCAATTAGCTTTGTTGAATGCATTTGACATTCATTTGATTCAAAAAGCTTTGTTTGAATGTGTTTTACTTTCATTTTATTCTAAAAGCTTTGTTGAAAGTGTTTGACTTTCATTTGACTCAATTAGCTTTGTTGAATGCATTTGACTTTCATTTGAGTCACGAAGCTTTGTTTGATTGTGTTTGACTTTCATTTGACTCAATTAGCTTTGTTGAATTCATTTGATTTTCATTTGATTCAAAAAGCTTTGTTTGAATGTGTTTTTCTTTCATTTGATTATAAAAGCTTTGTTGAAAGTGTTTGACTTTCATTTGACTCAATTAGCTTTGTTGAATGCATTTGACATTCATTTGAATCAAAAAGCTTTGTTTGAATGTGTTTGACGTTCATTTGATTCTAAAAACTTAGATGAAAGTGTTTGACTTTCATTTGACTCAATTAGCTTTGTTGAATTCATTTGATTTTCATTTGATTCAAAAAGCTTTGTTTGAATGTGTTTCACTTTCATTTGATTCTAAAAGCTTTGTTGAAAGTGTTTGACTTTCATTTGACTTAATTAGCTTTGTTGAATGCAGTTGACATTCATTTGATTCAAAAAGCTTTGTTTGAATGTGTTTCACTTTCATTTGATTCTAAAAGCTTTGTTGAAAGTGTTTGGCTTTCATTTGACTCAATTAGCATTGTGGAATGCAATTAACTTTCATTTGATTCAAAAAGCTTTGATTGAATGTATTTGACTTTCATTTGATTCTAAACGTTTTGTTGCAAGTGTTTGACTTTCATTTGACTCACTTAGCTTTGTTCGCATTTGATTTTCATTTGATTCAAAAAGCTTTATTTGAATGTGTTTCACTTTCATTTGATTCTAAAGCTTTGTTGAAAGTGTTTAACTTTCATTTGACTTAATTAGCTTTGTTGAATGCAGTTTACATTCATTTGATTCACAAAGCTTTGTTTGAATGTGTTTCACTTTCATTTGATTCTAAAAGCTTTGTTGAATGTGTTTGACTTTCATTTGACTTAATTAGCTTTGTTGAATTCATTTGATTTGCATTTGATTCAAAAAGCTTTGTTTGAATGTGTTTGACTTTCATTTGATTATAAAAGCTTTGTTAAAAATGTTTGACTTTCATTTGACTCAATTAGCTTTGTTGAATGCATTTGACATTCATTTGAATCAAAAAGCTTTGTTTGAATGTGTTTGACTTTCATTTGATTCTAAAAGCTTTGTAGAAAGTGTTTGGCTTTCATTTGACTCAATTAGCATTGTGGAATACAATAAATTTTCATTTGATTCAAAAAGCTTTGATTGAATGTCTTTGACTTTAATTTGATTCTAAAAGCTTTGTTTGAATGTGTTTGACTTTCATTTGACTCAATTAGCTTTGTTGAATGCATTTGATTTTCATTTGATTCAAAAAGCTTTGTTTGAATGTGTTTGACTTTCATTTGATTATAAAAGCTTTGTTGAAAGTGTTTGACTTTCATTTGACTCAATTAGCTTTGTTGAATGCATTTGACATTCATTTGAATCAAAAAGCTTTGTTTAAATGTGTTTGACGTTCATTTGATTGTAAAAGCTTAGATGAAAGTGTTTGACTTTCATTTGACTCAATTAGCTTTGTTGAATTCATTTGATTTTCATTTGATTCAAAAAGATTTGTTTGACTGTGTTTGACTTTCATTTGATTCTAAAAGCTTTGTTGAATGTGTTTGACTTTCATTTGACTTAATTAGCTTTGTTGAATGCAGTTGACATTCATTTGATTCAAAAAGCTTTGTTTGAATGTGTTTCACTTTGATTTGATTCTAAAAGCTTTGTTGAAAGTGTTTGGCTTTCATTTGACTCAATTAGCATTGTGGAATGCAATTAACTTTTATTTGATTCAAAAAGCTTTGTTTGAATGTATTTGACTTTAATTTGATTCTAAAAGCTTTGATGAAAGTGTTTGACTTTTATTTGACTCAATTAGCTTTATTGAATTCATTTGATTTTTATTTGATTCAAAAAGCTTTGTTTGAATGTGTTTGACTTTCATTTGATTATAAAAGCTTTGTTGAAAGTGTTTGACTTTCATTTGATTCTAAAAGCTTTGTTTGAATGTGTTTCACTTTCATTTGATTCTAAAAGCTTTGTTGAAAGTGTTTGACTTTCATTTGACTTCATTAGCTTTGTTGAATGCAGTTGACATTCATTTGATTCAAAAAGCTTTGTTTGAATGTGTTTCACTTTCATTTGATTCTAAAAGCTTTGTTGAATGTGTTTGACTTTCATTTGACTCAATTAGCTTTGTTGAATGCATTTGACTTTCATTTGATTCAAAGAGCTTTGTTAGAATGTGTTTTACTTTCATTTGATTCTAAAAGCTTTGTTGAAAGTGTTTGACTTTCATTTGACTCAATTAGCTTTGTTGAATGCATTTGACTTTCATTTGAGTCACGAAGCTTTGTTTGAATGTGTTTGACTTTCATTTGACTCAATTAGCTTTGTTGAATGCATTTGATTCTCATTTGATTCAAAAAGCTTTGTTTGAATGTGTTTGACTTTCATTTGATTTTAAAAGCTTTGTTGAAAGTGTTTAACTTTCATTTGACTCAATTAGCTTTGTTGAATGCATTTGACATTCATTTGTATCAAAAAGCTTTGTTTAAATGTGTTTGACGTTCATTTGATTCTAAAAGCTTAGATGAAAGTGTTTGACTTTCATTTGACTCAATTAGCTTTGTTGAATTCATTTGATTTTCAATTGATTCAAAAAGCTTTGTTTGAATGTGTTTCACTTTCATTTGATTCTAAAAGCTTTGTTGAAAGTGTTTGGCTTTCATTTGACTCAATTAGCATTGTGGAATGCAATTAACTTTCATTTGATTCTAAAAGCTTTGTTGAAAGTGTTTGACTTTCATTTGACTCAATTAGCTTTGTTGAATGCATTTGACTTTCATTTGAGTCACGAAGCTTTGTTTGATTGTGTTTGACTTTCATTTGACTCAATTAGCTTTGTTGAATTCATTTGATTTGCATTTGATTCAAAAAGCTTTGTTTGAATGTGTTTGACTTTCATTTGATTATAAAAGCTTTGTTGAAAGTGTTTGACTTTCATTTGACTCAATTAGCTTTGTTGAATGCATTTGACATTCATTTGAATCAAAAAGCTTTGTTTGAATGTGCTTGACTTTAATTTGATTCTAAAAGCTTTGATGAAAGTGTTTGACTTTCATTTGACTCAATTAGCTTTGTTGAATTCATTTGATTTTCATTTGATTCAAAAAGCTTTGTTTGAATGTGTTTCACTTTCATTTGATTCTAAAAGCTTTGTAGAAAGTGTTTGACTTTCATTTGACTTCATTAGCTTTGTTGAATGCAGTTGACATTCATTTGATTCAAAAAGCTTTGTTTGAATGTGTTTGACTTTCATTTGATTCTAAAAGCTTTGTAGAAAGTGTTTGGCTTTCATTTGACTCAATTAGCATTGTGAATGCAATTAACTTTCATTTGATTCAAAAAGCTTTGATTGAATGTCTTTGACTTTAATTTGATTCTAAAAGCTTTGATGAAAGTGTTTGACTTTCATTTGACTCAATTAGCTTTGTTGAATTCATTTGATTTTCATTTGATTCAAAAAGCTTTGTTTGAATGTGTTTCACTTTCATTTGATTCTAAAAGCTATGTTGAAAGTGTTTGACTTTCATTTGACTTCATTAGCTTTGTTGAATGCAGTTGACATTCATTTGATTCAAAAAGCTTTGTTTGAATATGTTTCACTTTCATTTGATTCTAAAAGCTTTGTTGAATGTGTTTGACTTTCATTTGACTCAATTAGCTTTGTTGAATGCATTTGACTTTCATTTGAGTCACGAAGCTTTGTTTGAATGTGTTTGACTTTCATTTGACTCAATTAGCTTTGTTGAATGCATTTGATTTTCATTTGATTCAAAAAGCTTTGTTTGAATGTGTTTAACTTTCATTTGATTATAAAAGCTTTTTTGAAAGTGTTTGACTTTCATTTGACTCAATTAGCTTTGTTGAATGCATTTGACATTCATTTGAATCAAAAAGCTTTGTTTAAATGTGTTTGACGTTCATTTGATTCTAAAAGCTTAGATGAAAGTGTTTGACTTTCATTTGACTCAATTAGCTTTGTTGAATTCATTTGATTTTCATTTGATTCAAAAAGCTTTGTTTGAATGTGTTTGACTTTCATTTGATTCTAAAAGCTTTGTAGAAAGTGTTCGGCTTTCATTTGACTCAATTAGCATTGTGGAATGCAATTAACTTTCATTTGATTCAAAAAGCTTTGATTGAATGTATTTGACTTTCATTTGATTCTAAACGCTTTGTTGCAAGTGTTTGACTTTCATTTGACTCAATTAGCTTTGTTGAATGCATTTGATTTTCATTTGATTCAAAAAGCTTTGTTTGAATGTGTTTCACTTTCATTTGATTCTAAAAGCTTTGTTGAAAGTGTTTGACTTTCATTTGACTTAATTAGCTTTGTTGAATGCAGTTGACATTCATTTGATTCAAAAAGCTTTGTTTGAATGTGTTTCACTTTCATTTGATTCAAAAAGCTTTATTGAAAGTGTTTGGCTTTCATTTGACTCAATTACCATTGTGGAATGCAATTAACTTTCATTTGATTCAAAAAGCTTTGTTTGAATGTGTTTGACTTTCATTTGATTATAAAAGCTTTGTTGAAAGTGTTTGACTTTCATTTGACTCAATTAGCTTTGTTGAATTCATTTGATTTTCATTTGATTCAAAAAGCTTTGTTTGAATGTGTTTCACTTTCATTTGATTCTAAAAGCTTTGTAGAAAGTGTTTGACTTTCATTTGACTTCATTAGCTTTGTTGAATGCAGTTGACATTCATTTGATTCAAAAAGCTTTGTTTGAATGTGTTTGACTTTCATTTGATTCTAAAAGCTTTGTAGAAAGTGTTTGGCTTTCATTTGACTCAATTACCATTGTGGAATGCAATTAACTTTCATTTGATTCAAAAAGCTTTGTTTGAATGTATTTGACTTTAATTTGATTCTAAAAGCTTTGATGACAGTGTTTGACTTTCATTTGACTCAATTAGCTTTGTTGAATTCATTTGATTTTCATTTGATTCAAAAAGCTTTGTTTGAATGTGTTTCACTTTCATTTGATTCTAAAAGCTTTGTTGAAAGTGTTTGACTTTCATTTGACTTAATTAGCTTTGTTGAATGCAGTTGACATTCATTTGATTCAAAAAGCTTTGTTTTAATGTGTTTCACTTTCATTTGATTCTAATAGCTTTATTGAAAGTGTTTGGCTTTCATTTGACTCAATTACCATTGTGGAATGCAATTAACTTTCATTTGATTCTAAAAGCTTTGTTTGAATGTATTTGACTTTAATTTGATTCTAAAAGCTTTGATGACAGTGTTTGACTTTCATTTGTCTCAATTAGCTTTGTTGAATTCATTTGATTTTCATTTGATTCAAAAAGCTTTGTTTGAATGTGTTTTACTTTCATTTGATTCTAAAAGCTTTGTTGAAAGTGTTTGGTTTTCATTTGACTCAATTAGCTTTGTTGAATGCATTTGACTTTCATTTGAGTCACGAAGCTTTGTTTGATTGTGTTTGACTTTCATTTGACGCAATTAGCTTTGTTGAATTCATTTGATTTTCATTTGATTCAAAAAGCTTTGTTTGAATGTTTTGACTTTCATTTGATTATAAAAGCGTTGTTGAAAGTGTTTGACTTTCATTTGACTCAATTAGCTTTGTTGAATGCATTTGACATTCATTTGAATCAAAAAGCTTTGTTTGAATGTGTTTGACTTTCATTTGATTCTAAAAGCTTTGTAGAAAGTGTTTGGCTTTCATTTGACTCAATTAGCATTGTGGAATGCAATTAACTTTCATTTGATTCAAAAAGCTTTGATTGAATGTCTTTGACTTTAATTTGATTCTAAAAGCTTTGATGAAAGTGTTTGACTTTCATTTGACTCAATTAGCTTTGTTGAATTCATTTGATTTTCATTTGATTCAAAAAGCTTTGTTAGAATGTGTTTCACTTTCATTTGATTCTAAAAGCTTTGTTGAATGTGTTTGACTTTCATTTGACTTAATTAGCTTTGTTGAATGCAGTTGACATTCATTTGATTCAAAAAGCTTTGTTTGAATGTGTTTCACTTTCATTTGATTCTAAAAGCTTTGTTGAATGTGTTTGACTTTCATTTGACTCAATTAGCTTTGTTGAATGCATTTGACATTCATTTGATTCAAAAAGCTTTGTTTGAATGTTTTTTTACTTTCATTTGATTCTAAAAGCTTTGTTGAAAGTGTTTGACTTTCATTTGACTCAATTAGCTTTGTTGAATGCATTTGACTTTCATTTGAGTCACGAAGCTTTGTTTGAATGTGTTTGACTTTCATTTGACTCAATTAGCTTTGTTGAATGCATTTGATTTTCATTTGATTCAAAAAGCTTTGTTTGAATGTGTTTGACTTTTATTTGATTATAAAAGCTTTGTTGAAAGTGTTTGACTTTTATTTGACTAAATTACCTTTGTTGAATTCATTTGATTTTCATTTGATTCAAAAAGCTTTGTTTGAATGTGTTTCACTTTCATTTGATTCTAAAAGCTTTGTTGAAAGTGTTTGACTTTCATTTGACTTAATTAGCTTTGTTGAATGCAGTTGACATTCATTTGATTCAAAAAGCTTTGTTTGAATGTGTTTCACTTTCATTTGATTCTAAAAGCTTTATTGAAAGTGTTTGGCTTTCATTTGACTCAATTACCATTGTGGAATGCAATTAACTTTTATTTGATTCAAAAAGCTTTGTTTGAATGTATTTGACTTTAATTTGATTCTAAAAGCTTTGATGACAGTGTTTCACTTTCATTTGACTCAATTAGCTTTGTTGAATTCATTTGATTTTCATTTGATTCAAAAAGATTTGTTTGAATGTGTTTCACTTTCATTTGATTCTAAAAGCTTTGTTGAAAGTGTTTGACTTTCATTTGACTTAATAAGCTTTGTTGAATGCAGTTGACATTCATTTGATTCAAAAAGCTTTGTTTGAATGTGTTTCACTTTCATTTGATTCTAAAAGCTTTGTTGAATGTGTTTGACTTTCATTTGACTCAATTAGCTTTGTTGAATGCATTTGACATTCATTTGATTCAAAAAGCTTTGTTTGAATGTGTTTTACTTTCATTTGATTCTAAAAGCTTTTTTGAAAGTGTTTGACTTTCATTTGACTCAATTAGCTTTGTTGAATGCATTTGACTTTCATTTGAGTCACGAAGCTTTGTTTGATTGTGTTTGACTTTCATTTGACTCAATTAGCTTTGTTGATTTCATTTGATTTTCATTTGATTCAAAAAGCTTTGTTTGAATGTGTTGGACTTTCATTTGATTATAAAAGCTTTGTTGAAAGTGTTTGACTTTCATTTGACTAAATTAGCTTTGTTGAATTCATTTGATTTTCATTTGATTCAAAAAGCTTTGTTAGAATGTGTTTCACTTTCATTTGATTCTAAAAGCTTTATTGAAAGTGTTTGGCTTTCATTTGACTCAATTACCATTGTGGAATGCAATTAACTTTTATTTGATTCAAAAAGCTTTGTTTGAATGTATTTGACTTTAATTTGATTCTAAAAGCTTTGATGACAGTGTTTCACTTTCATTTGACTCAATTAGCTTTGTTGAATTCATTTGATTTTCATTTGATTCAAAAAGATTTGTTTGAATGTGTTTCACTTTCATTTGATTCTAAAAGCTTTGTTGAAAGTGTTTGACTTTCATTTGACTTAATAAGATTTGTTGAATGCAGTTGACATTCATTTGATTCAAAAAGCTTTGTTTGAATGTGTTTCACTTTCATTTGATTCTAAAAGCTTTGTTGAATGTGTTTGACTTTCATTTGACTCAATTAGCTTTGTTGAATGCATTTGACATTCATTTGATTCAAAAAGCTTTGTTTGAATGTTTTTTACTTTCATTTGATTCTAAAAGCTTTGTTGAAAGTGTTTGACTTTCATTTGACTCAATTAGCTTTGTTGAATGCATTTGACTTTCATTTGAGTCACGAAGCTTTGTTTGAATGTGTTTGACTTTCATTTGACTCAATTAGCTTTGTTGAATGCATTTGATTTTCATTTGATTCAAAAAGCTTTGTTTGAATGTGTTTGACTTTTATTTGATTATAAAAGCTTTGTTGAAAGTGTTTGACTTTCATTTGACTAAATTAGCTTTGTTGAATTCATTTGATTTTCATTTGATTCAAAAAGCTTTGTTAGAAAGTGTTTCACTTTCATTTGATTCTAAAAGCTTTGTTGAATGTGTTTGACTTTCATTTGACTTAATTAGCTTTGTTGAATGCAGTTGACATTCATTTGATTCAAAAAGCTTTGTTTGAATGTGTTTCACTTTCATTTGATTCTAAAAGCTTTGTTGAATGTGTTTGACTTTCATTTGACTCAATTAGCTTTGTTGAATGCATTTGACTTTCATTTGATTCAAAAAGCTTTGTTAGAATGTGTTTCACTTTCATTTGATTCTAAAAGCTTTGTTGAATGTGTTTGACTTTCATTTGACTTAATTAGCTTTGTTGAATGCATTTGACATTCATTTGATTCAAAAAGCTTTGTTTGAATGTTTTTTACTTTCATTTGATTCTAAAAGCTTTGTTGAAAGTGTTTGACTTTCATTTGACTCAATTAGCTTTGTTGAATGCATTTGACTTTCATTTGAGTCACGAAGCTTTGTTTGAATGTGTTTGACTTTCATTTGACTCAATTAGCTTTGTTGAATGCATTTGACATTCATTTGAATCAAAAAGCTTTGTTTAAATGTGTTTGACGTTCATTTGATTCTAAAAGCTTAGATGAAAGTGTTTGACTTTCATTTGACTCAATTAGCTTTGTTGAATTCATTTGATTTTCATTTGATTCAAAAAGATTTGTTTGAATGTGTTTCACTTTCATTTGATTCTAAAAGCTTTGTTGAAAGTGTTTGACTTTCATTTGACTTAATAAGCTTTGTTGAATGCAGTTGACATTCATTTGATTCAAAAAGCTTTGTTTGAATGTGTTTCACTTTCATTTGATTCTAAAAGCTTTGTTGAAAGTGTTTGACTTTCATTTGACTCAATTAGCTTTGTTGAATTCATTTGATTTTCATTTGATTCAAAAAGATTTGTTTGAATGTGTTTCACTTTCATTTGATTCTAAAAGCTTTGTTGAAAGTGTTTGACTTTCATTTGACTTAATAAGCTTTGTTGAATGCAGTTGACATTCATTTGATTCAAAAAGCTTTGTTTGAATGTGTTTCACTTTCATTTGATTCTAAAAGCTTTGTTGAATGTGTTTGACTTTCATTTGACTCAATTAGCTTTGTAGAATGCATTTGACATTCATTTGATTCAAAAAGCTTTGTTTGAATGTGTTTTACTTTCATTTGATTCTAAAAGCTTTTTTGAAAGTGTTTGACTTTCATTTGACTCAATTAGCTTTGTTGAATGCATTTGACTTTCATTTGAGTCACGAAGCTTTGTTTGATTGTGTTTGACTTTCATTTGACTCAATTAGCTTTGTTGATTTCATTTGATTTTCATTTGATTCAAAAAGCTTTGTTTGAATGTGTTGGACTTTCATTTGATTATAAAAGCTTTGTTGAAAGTGTTTGACTTTCATTTCACTCAATTAGCTTTTTTGAATGCATTTGACATTCATTTGAATCAAAAAGCTTTGTTTGAATGTGTTTGACTTTCATTTGATTCTAAAAGCTTTGTAGAAAGTGTTTGGCTTTCATTTGACTCAATTAGCATTGTGGAATGCAATTAACTTTCATTTGATTCAAAAAGCTTTGATTGAATGTCTTTGACATTAATTTGATTCTAAAAGCTTTGATGAGAGTGTTTGACTTTCATTTGAATCAATTAGCTTTGTTGAATTCATTTGATTTTCATTTGATTCAAAAAGCTTTGTTTGAATGTGTTTCACTTTCATTTGATTCTAAAAGCTTTGTTGAAAGTGTTTGACTTTCATTTGACTTAATTAGCTTTGTTGAATGCAGTTGATATTCATTTGATTCAAAAAGCTTTGTTTGAATGTGTTTCACTTTCATTTGATTCTAAAAGCTTTGTTGAATGTGTTTGACTTTCATTTGACTCAATTAGCTTTGTTGAATGCATTTGACTTTCATTTGATTCAAAAAGCTTTGTTAGAATGTGTTTCACTTTCATTTGATTCTAAAAGCTTTGTTGAATGTGTTTGACTTTCATTTGACTTAATTAGCTTTGTTGAATGCAGTTGACATTCATTTGATTCAAAAAGCTTTGTTTGAATGTGTTTCACTTTCATTTGATTCTAAAAGCTTTGTTGAATGTGTTTGACTTTCATTTGACTCAATTAGCTTTGTTGAATGCATTTGACATTCATTTGATTAAAAAAGCTTTGTTTGAATGTGTTTTACTTTCATTTGATTCTAAAAGCTTTGTTGAAAGTGTTTGACTTTCATTTGACTCAATTAGCTTTGTTGAATACATTTGACTTTAATTTGAGTCACGAAGCTTTGTTTGAATGTGTTTGACTTTCATTTGACTCAATTAGCTTTGTTGGATTCATTTGATTTTCATTTGATTCAAAAAGCTTTGTTTGAATGAGTTTGACTTTCATTTGATTATAAAAGCTTTGTTGAAAGTGTTTGACTTTCATTTGACTCAATTAGCTTTGTTGAATGCATTTGACATTCATTTGAATCAAAAAGCTTTGTTTAAATGTGTTTGACGTTCATTTGATTCTAAAAGCTTAGATGAAAGTGTTTGACTTTCATTTGACTCAATTAGCTTTGTTGAATTCATTTGATTTTCATTTGATTCAAAAAGCTTTGTTTGAATGTGTTTGACTTTCATTTGATTCTAAAAGCTTTGTAGAAAGTGTTTGGCTTTCATTTGACTCAATTAGCATTGTGGAATGCAATTAACTTTCATTTGATTCAAAAAGCTTTGATTGAATGTATTTGACTTTCATTTGATTCTAAACGCTTTGTTGCAAGTGATTGACTTTCATTTGACTCAATTAGCTTTGTTGAATGTATTTGATTTTCATTTGATTCAAAAAGCTTTGTTTGAATGTGTTTCACTTTCATTTGATTCTAAAAGCTTTGTTGAAAGTGTTTGACTTTCATTTGACTTAGTTAGCTTTGTTGAATGCAGTTGACATTCATTTGATTCAAAAAGCTTTGTTGGAATGTGTTTCACTTTCATTTGATTCTAAAAGCTTTATTGAAAGTGTTTGGCTTTCATTTGACTCAATTACCATTGTGGAAAGCAATTAACTTTCATTTGATTCAAAAAGCTTTGTTTGAATGTTTTTTACTTTAATTTGATTCTAAAAGCTTTGATGACAGTGTTTGACTTTCATTTGACTCAATTAGCTTTGTTGAATTCATTTGATTTTCATTTGATTCGAAAAGCTTTGTTTGAATGTGTTTCACTTTCATTTGATTCTAAAAGCTTTGTTGACAGTGTTTGACTTTCATTTGACTTAATTAGCTTTGTTGAATGCAGTTGACATTCATTTGATTCAAAAAGCTTTGTTTGAATGTGTTTCACTTTCATTTGATTCTAAAAGCTTTGTTGAATGTGTTTGACTTTCATTTGACTCAATTAGCTTTGTTGAATGCATTTGACATTCATTTGATTCAAAAAGCTTTGTTTGAATGTTTTTTACTTTCATTTGATTCTAAAAGCTTTGTTGAAAGTGTTTGACTTTCATTTGACTCAATTAGCTTTGTTGAATGCATTTGACTTTCATTTGAGTCACGAAGCTTTGTTTGAATGTGTTTGACTTTCATTTGACTCAATTAGCTTTGTTGAATGCATTTGATTTTCATTTGATTCAAAAAGCTTTGTTTGAATGTGTTTGACTTTTATTTGATTATAAAAGCTTTGTTGAAAGTGTTTGACTTTCATTTGACTAAATTAGCTTTGTTGAATTCATTTGATTTTCATTTGATTCAAAAAGCTTTGTTAGAATGTGTTTCACTTTCATTTGATTCTAAAAGCTTTGTTGAATGTGTTTGACTTTCATTTGACTTAATTAGCTTTGTTGAATGCAGTTGACATTCATTTGATTCAAAAAGCTTTGTTTGAATGTGTTTCACTTTCATTTGATTCTAAAAGCTTTGTTGAATGTGTTTGACTTTCATTTGACTCAATTAGCTTTGTTGAATGCATTTGACATTCATTTGATTCAAAAAGCTTTGTTTGAATGTTTTTTACTTTCATTTGATTCTAAAAGCTTTGTTGAAAGTGTTTGACTTTCATTTGACTCAATTAGCTTTGTTGAATGCATTTGACTTTCATTTGAGTCACGAAGCTTTGTTTGAATGTGTTTGACTTTCATTTGACTCAATTAGCTTTGTTGAATGCATTTGACATTCATTTGAATCAAAAAGCTTTGTTTAAATGTGTTTGACGTTCATTTGATTCTAAAAGCTTAGATGAAAGTGTTTGACTTTCATTTGACTCAATTAGCTTTGTTGAATTCATTTGATTTTCATTTGATTCAAAAAGCTTTGTTTGAATGTGTTTCACTTTCATTTGACTCTAAAAGCTTTGTTGAAAGTGTTTGACTTTCATTTGACTTAATTAGCTTTGTTGAATGCAGTTGACATTCATTTGATTCAAAAAGCTTTGTTTGAATGTGTTTCACTTTCATTTGATTCTAAAAGCTTTATTGAAAGTGTTTGGCTTTCATTTGACTCAATTACCATTGTGGAATGCAATTAACTTTTATTTGATTCAAAAAGCTTTGTTTGAATGTATTTGACTTTAATTTGATTCTAAAAGCTTTGATGACAGTGTTTCACTTTCATTTGACTCAATTAGCTTTGTTGAATTCATTTGATTTTCATTTGATTCAAAAAGATTTGTTTGAATGTGTTTCACTTTCATTTGATTCTAAAAGCTTTGTTGAAAGTGTTTGACTTTCATTTGACTTAATAAGCTTTGTTGAATGCAGTTGACATTCATTTGATTCAAAAAGCTTTGTTTGAATGTGTTTCACTTTCATTTGATTCTAAAAGCTTTGTTGAATATGTTTGACTTTCATTTGACTCAATTAGCTTTGTTGAATGCATTTGACATTCATTTGATTCAAAAAGCTTTGTTTGAATGTGTTTTACTTTCATTTGATTCTAAAAGCTTTGTTGAAAGTGTTTGACTTTCATTTGACTCAATTAGCTTTGTTGAATGCATTTCACTTTCATTTGAGTCACGAAGCTTTGTTTGATTGTGTTTGACTTTCATTTGACTCAATTAGCTTTGTTGAATTCATTTGATTTTCATTTGATTCAAAAAGCATTGTTTGAATGTGTTTGACTTTCATTTGATTATAAAAGCTTTGTTGAAAGTGTTTGACTTTCATTTGACTCAATTAGCTTTGTTGAATGCATTTGACATTCATTTGAATCAAAAAGCTTTGTTTGAATGTGTTTGACTTTCATTTGATTCTAAAAGCTTTGTAGAAAGTGTTTGGCTTTCATTTGACTCAATTAGCATTGTTGAATGCAATTAACTTTCATTTGATTCAAAAAGCTTTGATTGAATGTCTTTGACTTTAATTTGATTCTAAAAGCTTTGATGAAAGTGTTTGACTTTCATTTGACACAATTAGCTTTGTTGAATTCATTTGATTTTCATTTGATTCAAAAAGCTTTGTTTGAATGTGTTTCACTTTCATTTGATTCTAAAAGCTTTGTTGAATGTGTTTGACTTTAATTTGACTCAATTAGCTTTGTTGAATGCATTTGACTTTCATTTGATTCAAAAAGCTTTGTTAGAATGTGTTTCACTTTCATTTGATTCTAAAAGCTTTGTTGAATGTGTTTGACTTTCATTTGACTTAATTAGCTTTGTTGAATGCAGTTGACATTCATTTGATTCAAAAATCTTTGTTTGAATGTGTTTCACTTTCATTTGATTCTAAAAGCTTTGTTGAATGTGTTTGACTTTCATTTGACTCAATTAGCTTTGTTGAATGCATTTGACATTCATTTGATTCAAAAAGCTTTGTTTGAATGTTTTTTACTTTCATTTGATTCTAAAAGCTTTGTTGAAAGTGTTTGACTTTCATTTGACTCAATTAGCTTTGTTGAATGCATTTGACTTTCATTTGAGTCACGAAGCATTGTTTGAATGTGTTTGACTTTCATTTGACTCAATTAGCTTTGTTGAATGCATTTGATTTTCATTTGATTCAAAAAGCTTTGTTTGAATGTGTTTGACTTTCATTTGATTATAAAAGCTTTGTTGAAAGTGTTTGACTTTCATTTGACTAAATTAGCTTTGTTGAATGCATTTGACATTCATTTGAATCAAAAAGCTTTGTTTAAATGTGTTTGACGTTCATTTGATTCTAAAAGCTTAGATGAAAGTGTTTGACTTTCATTTGACTCAATTAGCTTTCTTGAATTCATTTGATTTTCATTTGATTCAAAAAGCTTTGTTTGAATGTGTTTCACTTTCATTTGATTCTAAAAGCTTTGTTGAATGTGTTTGACTTTTATTTGACTCAATTAGCTTTGTTGAATGCATTTGACATTCATTTGATTCAAAAAGCTTTGTTAGAATGTGTTTCACTTTCATTTGATTCTAAAAGCTTTGTTGAATGTGTTTGACTTTCATTTGACTTAATTTGCTTTGTTGAATGCAGTTGACATTCATTTGATTCAAAAAGCTTTGTTTGAATGTGTTTCACTTTCATTTGATTCTAAAAGCTTTGTTGAATGTGTTTGACTTTCATTTGACTCAATTAGCTTTGTTGAATGCATTTGACATTCATTTGATTCAAAAAGCTTTGTTTGAATGTGTTTTACTTTCATTTGATTCTAAAACCTTTGTTGAAAGTGTTTGACTTTCATTTGACTCAATTAGCTTTGTTGAATGCATTTGACATTCATTTGAATCAAAAAGCTTTGTTTGAATGTGTTTGACTTTCATTTGATTCTAAAAGCTTTGTAGAAAGTGTTTGGCTTTCATTTGACTCAATTAGCTTTGTTGAATTCATTTGATTTTCATTTGATTGAAAAAGCTTTGTTTGAATGTTTTTGACTTTCATTTGATTATAAAATCTTTGTTGAAAGTGTTTGACTTTCATTTGACTCAATTAGCTTTGTTGAATGCATTTGACATTCATTTGAATCAAAAAGCTTTGTTTGAATGTGTTTCACTTTCATTTGATTCTAAAAGCTTTGTTGAAAGAGTTTGACTTTCATTTGACTTAATTAGCTTTGTTGAATGCAGTTGATATTCATTTGATTCAAAAAGCTTTGTTTGAATGTGTTTCACTTTCATTTGATTCTAAAAGCTTTGTTGAATGTGTTTGACTTTCATTTGACTCAATTAGCTTTGTTGAATGCATTTGACATTCATTTGATTCAAAAAGCTTTGTTTGAATGTGTTTCACTTTCATTTGATTCTAAAAGCTTTGTTGAAAGAGTTTGACTTTCATTTGACTTAATTAGCTTTGTTGAATGCAGTTGATATTCATTTGATTCAAAAAGCTTTGTTTGAATGTGTTTCACTTTCATTTGATTCTAAAAGCTTTGTTGAATGTGTTTGACTTTCATTTGACTCAATTAGCTTTGTTGAATGCATTTGACTTTCATTTGATTCAAAAAGCTTTGTTAGAATGTGTTTCACTTTCATTTGATTCTAAAAGCTTTGTTGAATGTGTTTGACTTTCATTTTACTTAATTAGCTTTGTTGAATGCAGTTGACATTCATTTGATTCAAAAAGCTTTGTTTGAATGTGTTTCACTTTCATTTGATTCTAAAAGCTTTGTTGAATGTGTTTGACTTTCATTTGACTCAATTAGCTCTGTTGAATGCATTTGACATTCATTTGATTCAAAAAGCTTTGTTTGAATGTGTTTTACTTTCATTTGATTCTAAAAGCTTTGTTGAATGTGTTTGACTTTCATTTGACTCAATTAGCTTTGTTGAATTCATTTTATTTTCATTTGATTCAAAAAGCTTTGTTTGAATGTGTTTGACTTTCATTTGATTCTAAAAGCTTTGTAGAAAGTGTTTGGCTTTCATTTGACTCAATTAGCTTTGTTGAATGCATTTGACTTTCATTTGAATCAAGAAGCTTTGTTTGAATGTGTTTGACTTTCATTTGACTCAATTGGCTTTGTTAAATGCATTTGACTTTCATTTGATTCAAAAAACTTTGTTTGAACGTGTTTGACTTTCATTTGACTCAATTAGCATTGTGGAATGCAATTGACTTCAATTTGATTCAAAAAACTTGTTTGAAAGTATTTACCTTTCATTTGATTCTAAAAGCTTTGATGAATGTGTTTGACTTTCATTTGACCAATTAGATTTGTTGAATTCATTTGATTTTCATTTGATTCAAAATGCTTAGTTTGAATGTATTTGACTTTCATTTGATTCTAAAAGCTTTTTTGAAAGTATTTGACTTTCATTTGATTCAATTAGCTTTGTTGAATGCATTTGACTTTCATTTGAACCAAAAAGCAATGTTTGAATGTGTTTGACTTTCATTTGACTCAATTAGCTTTGTTGAAAGTGTTTGACTTTCATTTGACTCAATTAGCTTTTTTGATTGCATTTGACTTTCACTTGATTCAATAAGCTTTGTTTGAATGTGTTTGACTTATTTTTGACTCAATTAGCATTGTTGAATGTGTTTGACTTGCATTTGACTCAATTAGCATTGTGGAATGCAATTGACTTTCATTTGATTCAAAAAGCACTGATTGAATGTAATTGAC
Organism: Chenopodium formosanum; assembly: GCA_024500155.1. Lineage (NCBI taxonomy): Eukaryota > Viridiplantae > Streptophyta > Magnoliopsida > Caryophyllales > Amaranthaceae > Chenopodium > Chenopodium formosanum. The sequence continues at coordinate 24,662,807 of CM044861.1, forward strand.
TTTCATTTGATTCTAAACGCTTTGTTGCAAGTGTTTGACTTTCATTTGACTCAATTAGCTTTGTTGAATGCATTTGACTTTCATTTGATTCAAAAAGCTTTGTTTGAATGTGTTTGACTTTCATTTGATTCTAAAAGCTTTGTTGAAAGTGTTAGACATTCATTTGACTCAATTAGCTTTGTTGAATTCATTTGATTTTCATTTGATTCAAAAAGCTTTGTTTGAATGTGTTTGACTTTCTTTTGACTCAATTAGCTTTGTTGAATGTGTTTGATTTTCATTTGACTCAATTAGCATTTTGGAATGCATTTGACTTTCATTTGATTCAAAAAGCTTTGTTTTAATGTGTTTGACTTTCATTTGACTCAATTAACTTCGTTGAATGTGTTAAACTTTCATTTGACTCAATTAGCATTGTGGAATGCAATTGACTTTCATTTGATTCAAAAAGCTTTGTTTGAATGTATTTGACTTTCATTTGATTCTAAAAGCTTAGATCAAAGTGTTTGACTTTCATTTGACTCAATTAGCTTTGTTGAATTCATTTGATTTTCATTTGATTCAAAAAGCTTTGTTTGAATGTGTTTGACTTTCATTTGATTCTAAAAGCTTTGTTGAAAGTGTTTGACATAGATTTGACTCAATTAGCTTTGTTGAATGCATTTGACTTTCATTTGAATCAAAAAGCTTTGTTTAAATGTGTTTGACGTTTATTTCACTCAATTAGATTTGTTGAAAGTGTTTAACTTTCATATAACTCAATTAGCTTTGTTGAATGCATTTGACTTTCATTTGATTCAAAAAGCTTTGCTTGAATGTGTTTGACTCTCTTTTGACTGAATTAGCTTTGTTGAATGTGTTTGACTTTCATTTGACTCAATTAGCATTGTGGAATGCAATTGACTTTCATTTGATTCAAAAAGCTTTGATTGAATGTATTTGACTTTCATTTGATTCTAAAAGCTTAGATGAAAGTGTTTGACTTTCATTTGACTCAATTAGCTTTGTTGAATGTGTTTGACTTTCATTTGACTCAATTACCATTGTGGAATGCAATAGACTTTCATTTGATCAAAAAGCTTTGTTTAATGTATTTGACTTTCATTTAATTCTAAAAGCTTTGTTGAAAGTGTTAGACATTCATTTGACTCAATTAGATTTGTTGAATGCATGTGGCTTTCATTTGATTCAAAAAGCTTTGTTTGAATGTTTTTGACTTTCATTTGACTCAATTAGCTTTGTTGAATGTGTTTGACTTTCATTAGACTCAATTACCATTGTGGAATGCAATAGACTTTCATTTGACCAAAAAGCTTAGTTTAATGTATTTGACTTTCATTTGATTCTAAAAGCTTTGTTGAAAGTGTTTGACTTTCATTTGACTCAATTAGCTTTGTTGAATGCATTTGACTTTCATTTGATTCAAAAAGGTTTGTTTGAATGTGTTTGACTTTCATTTGATTCTAAAAGCTTTGTTGAAAGTGTTAGACATTCATTTGACTCAATTAGTGTAGACACCCATTTGTGTCTCCCCAAAACCAAACCCAGTGATGAATACCTTGTACGTCAAAACATAATCGAATGAGGTGAAAGTGATTCGAAAGTCAAACGTCCAATTCAGTTTATTTTGGTCCATGATTAAGGTCCAATAATGGTGTAGTTGGATGGGGCTTGAAAAGACCTTTCCAACGATATATTATAAGCCCAATTCCGATGAATATTGAGGAAGTTATGGCCAAAATACTAAACTGGGCCCAAACCGGATTTTACCTACGACCCAATGATCATGAGGAGGGTCCAAAGGTTTAATCCTATTCCTAAACTAATTAGGATTGATTAGAATCTTCTATAAGTTTCTAAAATATCTTAATTATCCTTTTTTGAAAAGATAAGATCATAGAATTTGATTTGAATATAAACTTTCCTATTTTAAAACTTTCCTAATTCTATTCGGATTTAAACTTGTTCAAAGATAGTCAGATATTATTTTCGTGCCTTATATTTTTTATCCAAATTTTATATGGTTGGATAGATCTTGAAATTATCTTTCCAATGATATATTATAATAATAAATCCGAGCTATAACGAAAAAGATATTAAAGATATACGAAACTCTATCCAAAACTGACACCCTTTCACTATTTCGGCCATATCTTTTTATCTACAAAAGATTTTAATCTGATTCCAATTGCATTGGAAAGTAGACTTCAAGAGCTTTCCAACGACATATTATATGACTTATTTGGACTTCTAGATCAAAAGATATGATAAAAACAAAATCCGCAAAAACTGTTTCTGTCGCCAAACGACAGGCTTGTCGCCTCGCGACAGACTCTGTCGCCTGGCGACAAGATAAATCTTTGGCGACAAGGTTGTTTTGTTAGCGACAGCGTGGAGTTTTATTCCTTATCAAATTCTATGATTTTCCGGACTTTTTCCTTATAAATAGGGTCCGAACCTCTTTTTTTTATTCATCAACTTTTATTCATCATCTCTCATCAACTTTCATCAACTCTCATTAAGAATTACTTAATTCTTATTCTTTCTCCCTCTCTTTCAAAACTACCTTTTTACATACAATATTCCGCATTCACGAGATCTTGAATCTCTTAACCAAGTTCGAAGTTGCCTTCGCCCTAGACGTGCAAGGTTTAATATTTTCTGAGGGTTTGGTCCAAAACTAGTCAAAACTTTATTTAATTTGATTTCAATTTAATTCTTTAATTATTCTTTATTATTTTCATTGAAGTTTACTAACTTGTGTATTTTGTTATTAGAAAGAGGTACGAGGCTTCAAAGTATGTAATCTTATTACTCTCTTTCAATGTAGAAAGCATGATTATTAATGTTTAATTCCTAGTATCATGTTAGGATGCTTTTAATGCTTTCTAGTATCATGTTAGGATGTTATTTTATGCTCTCTAGTATCATGTTTAGGGTTCCTTTATCCTTTCTAATATCATGTTAGTACCATGTTAGGTTTAAAGATTTGATCTTTATTGCTTAGTGACATGCTAGGATTTGTTATTAATATTGTTAGTATCATGCCCAGGATCTTGCTATTATATTCAAGCTTTATTATGCCTTATCATGCTATTATCATCGTTATTGTTATTATGATTATTTATTGATTATTATTTATGTTGCTTGATACTTTTTATTGTTATTGCTTGATCACGCCTTTTATGCAGGTTTAAAGGGAATTTGTACTTGAAATCACGCTTAATAAGATAATTAATAATTTGGTTTAGGCTAATGTGATTTTAATTCAAGTGATCGCCAATAATAGATTTATTTGTGCATTAATTTCAACCAACATAGATAAACAGGGTAGGATTAATATAATGTTTGTATGTTATTCGAAAAGCGCGCATGAATACGAGCAGAACAAAGTAGAGGCCTATTTTATAGGGCGGGTCCTTTCTTTTGTAGATTGGATTCGTACCCTCATCCCCGGACCCTGTTTGGTTCAAGACCTTATGGAGTATTTGACGGTCCTTTGGATTGTCTTTTGGGTACAAGTTCCTTAAAACTTGTTGGCGACTCTTTTTGCTCTTTGTCTTTCCCTTTGGAACGCCACCGTACTTTATGTATGATCACAGTGGGGTTCAAGTTTGGGGTTATCATGATGCTTGAAATATTCCCTACAATTAGCTTTGTTGAATGCATGTGGCTTTCATTTGATTCAAAAAGCTTTGTTTGAATGTGTTTGACTTTCATTTGACTCAATTAGCTTTGTTGAATGTGTTTGACTTTCATTTGACTCAATTACCATTGTGGAATGCAATAGACTTTCATTTGATCAAAAAGCTTTGTTTAATGTATTTGACTTTCATTTAATTCTAAAAGCTTTGTTGAAAGTGTTAGACATTCATTTGACTCAATTAGCTTTGTTGAATGCATGTGGCTTTCATTTGATTCAAAAAGCTTTGTTTAAATGTTTTTGACTTTCATTTGACTCAATTAGCTTTGTTGAATGTGTTTGACTTTCATTTATCTCAATTGGCTTTGTTGAATGCATTTGACTTTCATTTGATTCAAAAAGCTTTGCTTGAATGTGTTTGACTTTCTTTTGACTCAATTAGCTTTGTTGAATGTGTTTGACTTTCATTTGACTCAATTAGCATTGTGGAATGCATTTGACTTTCATTTGAATCAAAAAGCTTTGTTTAAATGTGTTTGACGTTCATTTGACTCAATTAGATTTGTTGAAAGTGTTTAACTTTCATTTAACTCAATTGGCTTTGTTGAATGCATTTGACTTTCATTTGATTCAAAAAGCTTTGCTTGAATGTGTTTGACTTTCTTTTAACTGAATTAGCTTTGTTGAATGTGTTTGACTTTCATTTGACTCAATTAGCATTGTGGAATGCAATTGACTTTCATTTGATTCAAAAAGCTTTGATTGAATGTATTTGACTTTCATTTGATTCTAAACGCTTTGTTGCAAGTGTTTGACTTTCATTTGACTCAATTAGCTTTGTTGAATGCATTTGATTTTCATTTGATTCCAAAAGCTTTGTTTGAATGTGTTTGACTTTCATTTGATTCTAAAAGCTTTGTTGCAAGTGTTTGACTTTCATTTGACTCAATTAGCTTTGTTTAATGCATTTGACTTTCATCTGATTCAAAAAGCTTTGTTTGAATGTGTTTGACTTTCATTTGATTCTAAAAGCTTTGTTGAAAGTGTTAGACATTCATTTGACTCAATTAGCTTTGTTGAATGCATGTGGCTTTCATTTGATTCAAAAAGCTTTGTTTGAATGTGTTTGACTTTCATTTGACTCATTAGCTTTGTTGAATGTGTTTGACTTTCATTAGACTCAATTACCATTGTGGAATGCAATAGACTTTCATTTGATCAAAAAGCTTAGTTTAATGTATTTGACTTTCATTTGATTCTAAAAGCTTTGTTGAAAGTGTTTGACTTTCATTTGACTCATTTATCTTTGTTGAATGCATTTGACTTTCATTTGATTCAAAAAGGTTTGTTTGAATGTATTTGACTTTCATTTGATTCTAAAAGCTTTGTTGAAAGTGTTTGACTTTCATTTGACTCAATTAGCTTTGTTGAATGCATTTGACTTTCATTTGATTCAAAAAGGTTTGTTTGAATGTGTTTGACTTTCATTTGATTCTAAAAGCTTTGTTGAAAGTGTTAGACATTCATTTGACTCAATTAGCTTTGTTGAATGCATCTGGCTTTCATTTGATTCAAAAAGCTTTGTTTGAATGTGTTTGACTTTCATTTGACTCAATTAGCTTTGTTGAATGTGTTTGACTTTCATTTGACTCAATTACCATTGTGGAATGCAATAGACTTTCATTTGATCAAAAAGCTTAGTTTAATGTATTTGACTTTCATTTGATTCTAAAAGCTTTGTTGAAAGTGTTTGACTTTCATTTGACTCATTTATCTTTGTTGAATGCATTTGACTTTCATTTGATTCAAAAAACTTTGTTTGAATGTGTTTGACTTTCATTTGACTCAATTAGCATTGTGGAATGCAATTGACTTCAATTTGATTCAAAAAACTTGTTTGAAAGTATTTACCTTTCATTTGATTCTAAAAGCTTTGATGAATGTGTTTGACTTTCATTTGACCAATTAGATTTGTTGAATTCATTTGATTTTCATTTGATTCAAAATGCTTAGTTTGAATGTGTTTGACTTTCATTTGATTCTAAAAGCTTTTTTGAAAGTATTTGACTTTCATTTGACTCAATTAGCTTTGTTGAATGCATTTGACTTTCATTTGAACCAAAAAGCAATGTTTGAATGTGTTTGACTTTCATTTGACTCAATTATCTTTGTTGCAAGTGTTTGACTTTCATTTGACTCAATTAGCTTTTTTGATTGCATTTGACTTTCATTTGATTCAAAAAGCTTTGTTTGAATGTGTTTGACTTATTTTTGACTCAATTAGCATTGTTGAATGTGTTTGACTTGCATTTGACTCAATTAGCATTGTGGAATGCAATTGACTTTCATTTGATTCAAAAAGCATTGATTGAATGTAATTGACTTTCATTTGATTCTAAACGCTTTGTTGCAAGTGTTTGACTTTCATTTGACTCAATTAGCTTTGTTGAATGCATTTGACTTTCATTTGATTCAAAAAGCTTTGTTTGAATGTGTTTGACTTTCATTTGATTCTAAAAGCTTTGTTGAAAGTGTTAGACATTCATTTGACTCAATTAGCTTTGTTGAATTCATTTGATTTTCATTTGATTCAAAAAGCTTTGTTTGAATGTGTTTGACTTTCTTTTGACTCAATTAGCTTTGTTGAATGTGTTTGATTTTCATTTGACTCAATTAGCATTTTGGAATGCATTTGACTTTCATTTGATTCAAAAAGCTTTGTTTTAATGTGTTTGACTTTCATTTGACTCAATTAACTTCGTTGAATGTGTTAGACTTTAATTTGACTCAATTAGCATTGTGGAATGCAATTGACTTTCATTTGATTCAAAAAGCTTTGTTTGAATGTATTTGACTTTCATTTGATTCTAAAAGCTTAGATCAAAGTGTTTGACTTTCATTTGACTCAATTAGCTTTGTTGAATTCATTTGATTTTCATTTGATTCAAAAAGCTTTGTTTGAATGTGTTTGACTTTCATTTGATTCTAAAAGCTTTGTTGAAAGTGTTTGACATAGATTTGACTCAATTAGCTTTGTTGAATGCATTTGACTTTCATTTGAATCAAAAAGCTTTGTTTAAATGTGTTTGACGTTTATTTCACTCAATTAGATTTGTTGAAAGTGTTTAACTTTCATATAACTCAATTAGCTTTGTTGAATGCATTTGACTTTCATTTGATTCAAAAAGCTTTGCTTGAATGTGTTTGACTCTCTTTTGACTGAATTAGCTTTGTTGAATGTGTTTGACTTTCATTTGACTCAATTAGCATTGTGGAATGCAATTGACTTTCATTTGATTCAAAAAGCTTTGATTGAATGTATTTGACTTTCATTTGATTCTAAAAGCTTAGATGAAAGTGTTTGACTTTCATTTGACTCAATTAGCTTTGTTGAATGTGTTTGACTTTCATTTGACTCAATTACCATTGTGGAATGCAATAGACTTTCATTTGATCAAAAAGCTTTGTTTAATGTATTTGACTTTCATTTAATTCTAAAAGCTTTGTTGAAAGTGTTAGACATTCATTTGACTCAATTAGATTTGTTGAATGCATGTGGCTTTCATTTGATTCAAAAAGCTTTGTTTGAATGTTTTTGACTTTCATTTGACTCAATTAGCTTTGTTGAATGTGTTTGACTTTCATTAGACTCAATTACCATTGTGGAATGCAATAGACTTTCATTTGACCAAAAAGCTTAGTTTAATGTATTTGACTTTCATTTGATTCTAAAAGCTTTGTTGAAAGTGTTTGACTTTCATTTGACTCAATTAGCTTTGTTGAATGCATTTGACTTTCATTTGATTCAAAAAGGTTTGTTTGAATGTGTTTGACTTTCATTTGATTCTAAAAGCTTTGTTGAAAGTGTTAGACATTCATTTGACTCAATTAGCTTTGTTGAATGCATGTGGCTTTCATTTGATTCAAAAAGCTTTGTTTGAATGTGTTTGACTTTCATTTGACTCAATTAGCTTTGTTGAATGTGTTTGACTTTCATTTGACTCAATTACCATTGTGGAATGCAATAGACTTTCATTTGATCAAAAAGCTTTGTTTAATGTATTTGACTTTCATTTAATTCTAAAAGCTTTGTTGAAAGTGTTAGACATTCATTTGACTCAATTAGCTTTGTTGAATGCATGTGGCTTTCATTTGATTCAAAAAGCTTTGTTTAAATGTTTTTGACTTTCATTTGACTCAATTAGCTTTGTTGAATGTGTTTGACTTTCATTTATCTCAATTGGCTTTGTTGAATGCATTTGACTTTCATTTGATTCAAAAAGCTTTGCTTGAATGTGTTTGACTTTCTTTTGACTCAATTAGCTTTGTTGAATGTGTTTGACTTTCATTTGACTCAATTAGCATTGTGGAATGCATTTGACTTTCATTTGAATCAAAAAGCTTTGTTTAAATGTGTTTGACGTTCATTTGACTCAATTAGATTTGTTGAAAGTGTTTAACTTTCATTTAACTCAATTGGCTTTGTTGAATGCATTTGACTTTCATTTGATTCAAAAAGCTTTGCTTGAATGTGTTTGACTTTCTTTTAACTGAATTAGCTTTGTTGAATGTGTTTGACTTTCATTTGACTCAATTAGCATTGTGGAATGCAATTGACTTTCATTTGATTCAAAAAGCTTTGATTGAATGTATTTGACTTTCATTTGATTCTAAACGCTTTGTTGCAAGTGTTTGACTTTCATTTGACTCAATTAGCTTTGTTGAATGCATTTGATTTTCATTTGATTCCAAAAGCTTTGTTTGAATGTGTTTGACTTTCATTTGATTCTAAAAGCTTTGTTGCAAGTGTTTGACTTTCATTTGACTCAATTAGCTTTGTTTAATGCATTTGACTTTCATCTGATTCAAAAAGCTTTGTTTGAATGTGTTTGACTTTCATTTGATTCTAAAAGCTTTGTTGAAAGTGTTAAACATTCATTTGACTCAATTAGCTTTGTTGAATGCATGTGGCTTTCATTTGATTCAAAAAGCTTTGTTTGAATGTGTTTGACTTTCATTTGACTCATTAGCTTTGTTGAATGTGTTTGACTTTCATTAGACTCAATTACCATTGTGGAATGCAATAGACTTTCATTTGATCAAAAAGCTTAGTTTAATGTATTTGACTTTCATTTGATTCTAAAAGCTTTGTTGAAAGTGTTTGACTTTCATTTGACTCATTTATCTTTGTTGAATGCATTTGACTTTCATTTGATTCAAAAAGGTTTGTTTGAATGTGTTTGACTTTCATTTGATTCTAAAAGCTTTGTTGAAAGTGTTTGACTTTCATTTGACTTGATTAGCTTTGTTGAATGCAGTTGACATTCATTTGATTCTAAAAGCTTTGTTTGAATGTGTTTCACTTTCATTTGATTCTAAAAGCTTTGTTGAATGTGTTTGACTTTCATTTGACTCAATTAGCTTTGTTGAATGCATTTGACATTCATGTGATTCAAAAAGCTTTGTTTGAATGTGTTTTACTTTCAAATGATTCTAAAAGCTTTGTTGAAAGTGTTTGACTTTCATTTGACTCAATTAGCTTTGTTAAATGCATTTGACTTTCATTTGAATCAAGAAGCTTTGTTTGAATGTGTTTTACTTTCATTTGACTCAATTGGCATTGTTGAATGCATTTGACTTTCATTTGATTCAAAAAGCATTGTTTGAATGTGTTTGACTTTCATTTGACTCAATTAACTTCGTTGAATGTGTTTGACTTTCATTTGACTCAATTAGCATTGTGGAATGCAATTGACTTTCATTTGATTCATTAAGCTTTGTTTGAATGTATTTGACTTTCATTTGATTCTAAAAGCTTAGATGAAAGTGTTTGACTTTCATTTGACTCAATTAGCTTTGTTGAATTCATTTGATTTTCATTTGATTCAAAAAGCTTTGTTTGAATGTGTTTGACTTTCATTTGATTATAAAAGATTTGTTGAAAGTGTTTGACTTTCATTTTACTCAATTAGCTTTTTTCAATGCATTTGACATTCATTTGAATCAAAAAGCTTTGTTTGAATGTGTTTGACTTTCATTTGATTCTAAAAGCTTTGTAGAAAGTGTTTCGCTTTCATTTGACTCAATTAGCATTGTGGAATGCAATTAACTTTCATTTGATTCAAAAAGCTTTGATTGAATGTCTTTGACATTAATTTGATTCTAAAAGCTTTGATGAAAGTGTTTGACTTTCATTTGACTCAATTAGCTTTGTTGAATTCATTTGATTTTCATTTGATTCAAAAAGCTTTGTTTGAATGTGTTTCACTTTCATTTGATTCTAAAAGCTTTGTTGAAAGTGTTTGACTTTCATTTGACTTAATTAGCTTTGTTAAATGCAGTTGATATTCATTTGATTTAAAAAGCTTTGTTTGAATGTGTTTCACTTTCATTTGATTCTAAAAGCTTTGTTGAATGTGTTTGACTTTCATTTGACTCAATTAGCTTTGTTGAATGCATTTGACTTTTATTTGATTCAAAAAGCTTTGTTAGAATGTGTTTCACTTTCATTTGATTCTAAAAGCTTTGTTGAATGTGTTTGACTTTCATTTGACTTAATTAGCTTTGTTGAATGCAGTTGACATTCATTTGATTCAAAAAGCTTTGTTTGAATGTGTTTTACTTTCATTTGATTCTAAAAGCTTTGTTGAAAGTGTTTGACTTTCATTTGACTCAATTAGCTTTGTTAAATGCATTTGACTTTCATTTGAATCAAGAAGCTTTGTTTGAATGTGTTTGACTTTCATTTGACTCAATTGGCATTATTGAATGCATTTGACTTTCATTTGATTCAAAAAGCATTGTTTGAATGTGTTTGACTTTCATTTGACTCAATTAACTTCGTTGAATGTGTTTGACTTTCATTTGACTCAATTAGCATTGTGGAATGCAATTGACTTTCATTTGATTCAAAAAGCTTTGTTTGAATGTATTTAACTTTCATTTGATTCTAAAAGCTTAGATGAAAGTGTTTGACATTCATTTGACTCAATTAGCTTTGTTGAATTCATTTGATTTTCATTTGAATGAAAATGCTTTGTTTGAATGTGTTTGACTTTCATTTGATTCTAAAAGCTTTGTGGAAAGTGTTTGACTTTCATTTCACTCAATTAGCTTTGTTGAATGCATTTGACTTTCATTTGAATCAAAAAGCTTTGTTTTAATGTGTTTGACGTTCATTTGACTCAATTAGATTTGTTGAAAGTGTTTAACTTTCATTTAACTCAATTGGCTTTGTTGAATGTATTTGACTTTCATTTGATTCAAAAAGCTTTGCTTGAATGTGTTTGACTTTCTTTTGACTCAATTAGCTTTGTTGAATGTGTTTGACTTTCATTTGACTCAATTAGCATTGTGGAATGCATTTGACTTTTATTTGATTCAAAAAGCTTTGTTTGAATGTGTGTTTGACTTTCATTTGACTCAATTAACTTCGTTGAATGTGTTAGACTTTCATTTGACTCAATTAGCATTGTGGAATGCAATTGACGTTCATTTGATTCAAAAAGCTTTGTTTGAATGTATTTGACTTTCATTTGATTCTAAAAGCTTAGATGAAAGTGTTTGACTTTCATTTGACTCAATTAGCTTTGTTGAATTCATTTGATTTTCATTTGATTCAAAAAGCTTTGTTTGAATGTGTTTAACTTTCATTTAATTCTAAAAGCTTCGTTGAAAGTGTTGACTTTCATTTGACTAGATTAGATTTGTTGAATGCATTTGACTTTCATTTGAATCAAAAAGCTTTGTTTAAATGTGTTTGACGTTCATTTGACTCAATTAGATTTGTTGAAAGTGTTTAACTTTCATTTAACTCAATTGGCTTTATTGAATGCATTTGACTTTCATTTGATTCAAAAAGCTTTGCTTGAATGTGTTTGACTTTCTTTTGACTCAATTAGCTTTGTTGAATGTGTTTGACTTTCATTTGACTCAATTAGCATTGTGGAATGCAATTGACTTTCATTTGATTCAAAAAGCTTTGATTGAATGTATTTGACTTTCATTTGATTCTAAACGCTTTGTTGCAAGTGTTTGACTTTCATTTGACTTAATTAGCTTTGTTGAATGCATTTGATTTTCATTTGATTCAAAAAGCTTTGTTTGAATGTGTTTGACTTTCATTTGATTCTAAAAGCTTTGTTGAAAGTGTTAGACATTCATTTGACTCAATTAGCTTTGTTGAATGCATGTGGCTTTCATTTGATTCAAAAAGCTTTGTTTGAATGTGTTTGACTTTCATTTGACTTAATTAGCTTTGTTGAATTTGTTTGACTTTCATTTGACTCAATTACCATTGTGGAATGCAATAGACTTTCATTTGATCAAAAGCTTAGTTTAATGTATTTGACTTTCATTTGATTCTAAAAGCTTTGTTGAAAGTGTTAGACATTCATTTGACTCAATTAGCTTTGTTGAATGCATGTGGCTTTCATTTGATTCAAAAAGCTTTGTTTGAATGTGTTTGACTTTCATTTGACTTAATTGGATTTGTTGAATGTGTTTGACTTTCATTTGATTCAAAAAGCTTTGTTTGAATGTGTTTGACTTTCATTTGATTCTAAAAGCTTTGTTGAAAGTGTTTGACATTCATTTGACTTAATTAGCTCTGTTGAATGCATTTGGCTTTCATTTGATTCAAAAAGCTTTGTTTGAATGTGTTTGACTTTCTTTTGACTCTATTAGCTTTGTTAAATGTGTTTGACTTTCTTTTGACTCAATTAGCATTGTGGAATGCAATTGACTTTCATTTGATTCAAAAAGCTTTGTTTGAATGTATTTGGCTTTAATTTGATTCTAAAAGCTTTGATGAAAGTGTTTGAATTTCGTTTGACTCTATTAGCTTTGTTGAATTCATTTGATTTTCATTTGATTCAAAAAGCTTTGTTTGAATGTGTTTCACTTTCATTTGATTCTAAAAGCTTTGTTGAATGTGTTTGACTTTCATTTGACTCAATTAGCTTTGTTGAATGCATTTGACATTCATTTGATTCAAAAAGCTTTGTTTGAATGTGTTTTACTTTCATTTGATTCTAAAAGCTTTGATAAAAGTGTTTGACTTTCATTTGACTCAATTAGCTTTGTTGAATGCATTTGACTTTCATTTGAATCAAGAAGCATTGTTTGAATGTGTTTGACTTTCATTTGACTCAATTGGCTTTGTTGAATGCAATTGACTTTCATTTGATTCAAAAAGCTTTGTTTGGATGTATTTGACTTTCATTTCATTCTAAAAGCTTAGATGAAAGTGTTTAACTTTCATTTGACTCAATTAGCCGTGTTGAATTCACTTGATTTTCATTTGATTCAAAAAGCTTTGTTTGAATGTTTTTGACTTTCATTTGATTCTAAAAGCTTTGTTGAAAGTGTTTGACTTTCATTTGACTCAATTAGCTTTGTTGAAAGTGTTTGACTTTCATTTGACTCAATTAGCTTTGTTGAATGCATTTGACATTCATTTGATTCAAAAAGCTTTGTTTGAATGTGTTTTACTTTCATTTGATTCTAAAAGCTTTGTTGAAAGTGTTTGACTTACATTTGACTCAATTAGCGTTGTTGAATGCATTTGACTTTCATTTGAGTCATGAAGCTTTGTTTGATTGTGTTTGACTTTCATTTGACTCAATTAGCTTTGTTGAATTCATTTGATTTTCATTTGATTCAAAAAACTTTGTTTGAATGTGTTTGACTTTCATTTGATTATAAAAGCTTTGTTGAAAGTGTTTGACTTTCATTTGACTCAATTAGCTTTGTTAAATGCATTTGACATTCATTTGAATCAAAAAGCTTTGTTTGAATGTGTTTGACTTTCATTTGATTCTAAAAGCTGTGTAGAAAGTGTTTGGCTTTCATTTGACTCAATTAACATTGTGGAATGCAATTAACTTTCATTTGATTCAAAAAGCTTTGATTGAATGTCTTTGACTTTAATTTGATTCTAAAAGCTTTAATGAAAGTGTTTGACTTTCATTTGACTCAATTAGCTTTGTTGAATTCATTTGATTTTCATTTGATTCAAAAAGCTTTGTTTGAATGTGTTTCACTTTCATTTGATTCTAAAAGCTTTGTTGAATGTGTTTGACTTTCATTTGACTCAATTAGCTTTGTTGAATGCATTTGACTTTCATTTGATTCAAAAAGCTTTGTTAGAATGTGTTTCACTTTCATTTGATTCTAAAAGCTTTGTTGAATGTGTTTGACTTTCATTTGACTTAATTAGCTTTGTTGAATGCAGTTGACTTTCATTTGATTCAAAAAGCTTTGTTAGAATGTGTTTCACTTTCATTTGATTCTAAAAGCTTTGTTGAATGTGTTTGACTTTCATTTGACTTAATTAGCTTTGTTGAATGCAGTTGACATTCATTTGATTCAAAAAGCTTTGTTTGAATGTGTTTCACTTTCATTTGATTCTAAAAGCTTTGTTGAATGTGTTTGACTTTCATTTGACTCAATTAGCTTTGTTGAATGCATTTGACATTCATTTGATTCAAAAAGCTTTGTTTGAATGTGTTTTACTTTCATTTGATTCTAAAAGCTTTATTGAAAGTGTTTGACTTTCATTTGACTCAATTACCTTTGTTGAATGCATTTGACTTTCATTTGAGTCACGAAGCTTTGTTTGAATGTGTTTGACTTTCATTTGACTCAATTAGCTTTGTTGAATGCATTTGATTTTCATTTGATTCAAAAAGCTTTGTTTGAATGTGTTTGACTTTCATTTGATTATAAAAGCTTTGTTGAAAGTGTTTGACTTTCATTTGACTAAATTAGCTTTGTTGAATGCATTTGACATTCATTTGAATCAAAAAGCTTTGTTTAAATGTGTTTGACGTTCATTTGATTCTAAAAGCTTAGATAAAAGTGTTTGACTTTCATTTGACTCAATTAGCTTTGTTGAATTCATTTGATTTTCATTTGATTCAAAAAGCTTTGTTTGAATGTGTTTGACTTTCATTTGATTCTAAAACCTTTGTAGAAAGTGTTTGGCTTTCATTTGACTCAATTAGCATTGTGGAATGCAATTAACTTTCATTTGATTCAAAAAGCTTTGACTGAATGTATTTGACTTTCATTTGATTCTAAACGCTTTGTTGCAAGTGTTTGACTTTCATTTGATTCAAAAAGCTTTGTTTGAATGTGTTTCACTTTCATTTGATTCTAAAAGCTTTGTTGAAAGTGTTTGACTTTCATTTGACTTAATTAGCTTTGTTGAATGCAGTTGACATTCATTTGATTCAAAAAGCTTTGTTTGAATGTGTTTCACTTTCATTTGATTCTAAAAGCTTTACTGAAAGTGTTTGGCTTTCATTTGACTCAATTACCATTGTGGAATGCAATTAACTTTCATTTGATTCAAAAAGCTTTGTTTGAATGTATTTGACTTTAATTTGATTCTAAAAGCTTTGATGACAGTGTTTCACTTTCATTTGACTCAATTAGCTTTTTTGAATTCATTTGATTTTCATTTGATTCAAAAAGCTTTGTTTGAATGTGTTTCACTTTCATTTGATTCTAAAAGCTTTGTTGAAAGGGTTTGACTTTCATTTGACTTAATTAGCTTTGTTGAATGCAGTTGACATTCATTTGATTCAAAAAGCTTTGTTTGAATGTTTTTCACTTTCATTTGATTCTAAAAGCTTTGTTGAATGTGTTTGACTTTCATTTGACTCAATTAGCTTTGTTGAATGCATTTGACATTCATTTGATTCAAAAAGCTTTGTTTGAATGTGTTTTACTTTCATTTGATTCCAAAAGCTTTTTTGAAAGTGTTTGACTTTCATTTGACTCAATTAGCTTTGTTGAATGCATTTGACTTTCATTTGAGTCACGAAGCTTTGTTTGATTGTGTTTGACTTTCATTTGACTCAATTAGCTTTGTTGAATTCATTTGATTTTCATTTGATTCAAAAAGCTTTGTTTGAATGTGTTTGACTTTCATTTGATTATAAAAGCTTTGTTGAAAGTGTTTTACTTTCATTTGACTCAATTAGCTTTTTTCAATGCATTTGACATTCATTTGAATCAAAAAGCTTTGTTTGAATGTGTTTGACTTTCATTTGATTCTAAAAGCTTTGTAGAAAGTGTTTGGCTTTCATTTGACTCAATTAGCATTGTGGAATGCAATTAACTTTCATTTGATTCAAAAAGCTTTGATTGAATGTATTTGACTTTCATTTGATTCTAAACGCTTTGTTGAAAGCGTTTGACTTTCATTTGACTCAATTAGCTTTGTTGAATGCATTTGACTTTCATTTGAGTCACGAAGCTTTGTTTGATTGTGTTTGACTTTCATTTGACTCAATTAGCTTTGTTGAATTCATTTGATTTTCATTTGATTCAAAAAGCTTTGTTTGAATGTGTTTGACTTTCATTTGATTATAAAAGCTTTGTTGAAAGTGTTTGACTTTCATTTGACTCAATTAGCTTTGTTGAATGCATTTGACATTCATTTGAATCAAAAAGCTTTGTTTGAATGTGTTTGACATTCATTTGATTCTAAAAGCTTTGTAGAAAGTGTTTGGCTTTCATTTGACTCAATTAGCATTGTGGAATGCAATTAACTTTCATTTGATTCAAAAAGATTTGATTGAATGTCTTTGACTTTAATTTGATTCTAAAAGCTTTGATGAAAGTGTTTGACTTTCATTTGACTCAACTAGCTTTGTTAAATTCATTTGATTTTCATTTGATTCAAAAAGCTTTGTTTGAATGTGTTTCACTTTCATTTGATTATAAAAGCTTTGTTGAAAGTGTTTGACTTTCATTTGACTCAATTAGCTTTTTTCAATGCATTTGACATTCATTTGAATCAAAAAGCTTTGTTTGAATGTGTTTGACTTTCATTTGATTCTAAAAGCTTTGTAGAAAGTGTTTTTCTTTCATTTGACTCAATTAGCATTGTGGAATGCAATTAACTTTCATTTGATTCAAAAAGCTTTGATTGAATGTCTTTGACTTTAATTTGATTCTAAAAGCTTTGATGAAAGTGTTTGACTTTCATTTGACTCAATTAGCTTTGTTGAATTCATTTGGTTTTCATTTGATTCAAAAAGCTTTGTTTGAATGTGTTTCACTTTCATTTGATTCTAAAAGCTTTGTTGAAAGTGTTTGACTTTCATTTGACTTAATTAGCTTTGTTGAATGTAGTTGATATTCATTTAATTCAAAAAGCTTTGTTTGAATGTGTTTCACTTTCATTTGATTCTAAAAGATTTGTTGAATGTGTTTGACTTTCATTTGACTCAATTAGCTTTGTTGAATGCATTTGACTTTCATTTGATTCAAAAAGCTTTGTTTGAATGTGTTTCACTTTCATTTGATTGGAAAAGCTTTGTTGAATGTGTTTGACTTTCATTTGACTCAATTAGCTTTGTTGAATGCATTTGACATTCATTTTATTCAAAAAGCTTTGTTTGAATGTGTTTTACTTTCATTTGATTCTAAAAGCTTTGTTGAAAGTATTTGACTTTCATTTGACTCAATTAGCTTTGTTGAATGCATTTGACTTTCATTTGAGTCACGAAGCTTTGTTTGAATGTGTTTGACTTTCATTTGACTCAATTAGCTTTGTTGAATTCATTTGATTTACATTTGATTCAAAAAGCTTTGTTTGAATGTGTTTGACTTTCATTTGATTTTAAAAGCTTTGTTGAATGTGTTTGACTTTCATTTGACTCAATTAGCTTTGTTGAATGCATTTGACATTGATTTGAATCAAAAAGCTTTGTTTAAATGTGTTTGACGTTCATTTCATTCTAAAAGCTTAGATGAAAGTGTTTGACTTTCATTTGACTCAATTAGATTTGTTGAATTCATATGATTTTCATTTGATTCAAAAAGCTTTGTTTGAATGTTTTTGACTTTCATTTGATTCTAAAAGCTTTGTTGAAAGTGTTTGGCTTTCATTTGACTCAATTAGCATTATGGAATGTAATTAACTTTCATTTCATTCAAAAAGCTTTGATTGAATGTATTTGATTTTCATTTGATTCTAAACGCTTTGTTGCAAGTGTTTGACTTTCATTTGACTCAGTTAGCTTTGTTGAATGCATTTGATTTTCATTTGATTCAAAAAGCTTTGTTTGAATGTGTTTCACTTTCATTTGATTCTAAAAGCTTTGTTGAAAGTGTTTGACTTTCATTTGACTTAATTAGCTTTGTTGAATGCAGTAAACATTCATTTGATTCAAAAAGCTTTGTTTGAATGTGTTTCACTTTCATTTGATTCTAAAAGCTTTGTTGAAAGTGTATGGCTTTCATTTGACTCAATTAGCATTGTGGAATGCAATTAACTTTCATTTTATTCAAAAAGCTTTGTTTGAATGTGTTTGACTTTAATTTGATTCTAAAAGCTTTGATGAAAGTGTTTGACTTTCATTTGACTCAATTAGCTTGTTGAATTCATTTGATTTTCGTTTGATTCAAAAAGCTTTGTTTGAATGTGTTTGACTTTCATTTGATTCTAAAAGCTTTGTTGAAAGTATTTTACTTTCATTTGACTCAATTAGCTTTGTTGACTGCATTTGACTTTCATTTGAATCAAAAAGCTATGTTTGAATGTGTTTGACTTTCATTTGACTCAATTAGCTTTGTTAAAAGTGTTTGATTTTCATTTGACTCAATTAGCTTTGTTGAATTCATTTGATTTTAATTTAATTCAAAAAACTTTGTTTGAATGTGTTTGACTTTCATTTGATTCTAAAAGCTTTTTTGAAAGTGTTTGACTTTCATTTGACTCAATTAGCTTTGTTGAATGCATTTGACTTTCATTTGAACCAAAAAGCAATGTTTGAATGTGTTTGACTTTCATTTGACTCAATTAGCTTTGTTGAAAGTGTTTGACTTTCATTTGACTTAATTAGCTTTTTTGATTGCATTTGACTTTCATTTGATTCAAAAAGCTTTGTTTGAATGTGTTTGACTTATTTTTGACTCAATTAGCATTGTTGAATGTGTTTGACTTTCATTTGACTCAATTAGCATTGTGGAATGCAAATGACTTTCATTTGATTCAAAAAGCATTGATTGAATGTAGTTGACTTTCATTTGATTCTAAACGCTTTGTTGCAAGTGTTTGACTTTCGTTTGACTCAATTAGCTTTGTTGAATGCATTTGACTTTCATTTGAATCAAGAAGCTTTGTTTGAATGTGTTTGACTTTCATTTAATTCAATTAACTTCGTTGAATGCATTTGACTTTCATTTGATTCAAAAAGCTTTTTTGAAAGTGTTTGACTTTCATTTGACTTAATGAGCTTTGTTGAATGCATTTGACTTTCATTTGAACCAAAAAGCAATGTTTGAATGTGTTTGACTTTCATTTGACTCAATTAGCTTTGTTGAAAGTGTTTGACTTTCATTTGACTCAATTAGCTTTTTTGATTGCATTTGACTTTCATTTGATTCAAAAAGCTTTGTTTGAATGTGTTTGACTTATTTTTGACTCAATTAGCTTTGTTGAATGTGTTTGACTTTCATTTGACTCAATTAGCATTGTGGAATCCAATTGACTTTCATTTGATTCAAAAAGCATTGATTGAATGTATTTGACTTTCATTTGATTCTAAACGCTTTGTTGCAAGTGTTTGACTTTCATTTGACTCAATTAGCTTTGTTGAATGCATTTGATTTTCATTTGATTCAAATGTGTTTGACTTTCATTTGACTCAATTAGCTTTGTTGAATTCATTTGACTTTCATTTGATTCAAAAAGCTTTGTTTGAATGTGTTTGACTTTCATTTGATTCTAAAAGCTTTGTTGAAAGTGTTTGACTTAGATTTAACTCAAGTAGCTTTGTTGAATGCATTTGACTTTCATTTGAATCAAAAAGCTTTGTTTAAATGTGTTTGACGTTCATTTCACTCAATTAGATTTGTTGAAAGTGTTTAACTTTCATTTAACTCAATTAGCTTTGTTGAATGCATTTAACTTTCATTTGATTCAAAAAGCTTTGCTTGAATGTGTTTGACTTTCTTTTGATTGAATTACCTTTGTTAAATGTGTTTGACTTTCATTTGACTCAATTAGCATTGTGGAATGCAATTGACTTTCATTTGATTCGAAAAGCTTTGATTGAATGTATTTGACTTTCATTTGATTCTAAACGCTTTGTTGCAAGTGTTTGACTTTCATTTGACTCAATTAGCTTTGTTGAATGCATTTGATTTTCATTTGATTCAAAATGCTTTGTTTAAATGTGTTTGACTTTCATTTGACTCAATTAGCTTTGTTGAATGTGTTTGACTTTCATTAGACTCAATTACCATTGTGGAATGCAATAGACTTTCATTTGATCAAAAATCTTAGTTTAATGTATTTCACATTCATTTGATTCTAAAAGCTTTGTTGAAAGTGTTTGACTTTCATTTGACTCAATTAGCTCTGTTGAATGCATTTGACTTTCATTTGATTCAAAAAGGTTTGTTTGAATGTGTTTGACTTTCATTTGATTCTAAAAGCTTTGTTGAAAGTGTTTGACTTTCATTTGACTTAATTAGCTTTGTTGAATGCAGTTGACATTCATTTGATTCTAAAAGCTTTGTTTGAATGTGTTTCACTTTCATTTGATTCTAAAAGCTTTGTTGAATGTGTTTGACTTTCATTTGACTCAATTAGCTTTGTTAAATGCATTTGACATTCATGTGATTCAAAAAGCTTTGTTTGAATGTGTTTTACTTTCATTTGATTCTAAAAGCTTTGTTGAAAGTGTTTGACTTTCATTTGACTCAATTAGCTTTGTTAAATGCATTTGACTTTCATTTGAATCAAGAAGCTTTGTTTGAATGTGTTTTACTTTCATTTGACTCAATTGGCATTGTTGAATGCATTTGACTTTCATTTGATTCAAAAAGCATTGTTTGAATGTGTTTGACTTTCATTTGACTTAATTAACTTCGTTGAATGTGTTTGACTTTCATTTGACTCAATTACCATTGTGGAATGCAATTGACTTTCATTTGATTCAAAAAGCTTTGTTTGAATGTATTTGACTTTCATTTGATTCTAAAAGCTTAGATGAAAGTGTTTGACTTTTATTTGACTAAATTAGCTTTGTTGAATTCATTTGATTTTCATTTGATTCAAAAAGCTTTGTTTGAATGTGTTTGACGTTCATTTGACTCAATTAGATTTGTTGAAAGTGTTTCACTTTCATTTAACTCAATTGGCTTTGTTGAATGCATTTGACTTTCATTTGATTCAAAAAGCTTTGCTTGAATGTGTTTGACTTTCTTTTGACTCAATTAGCTTTGTTGAATGTGTTTGACTTTCATTTGATTGAAAAAGCATTGTTTGAATGTGTTTGACTTTCATTTCACTCAATTAAATTCGTTGAATGTGTTTGACTTTCATTTGACTCAATTAGCATTGTGGAATGCAATTGACTTCCATTTGATTCAAAAAACTTGTTTGAAAGTATTTACCTATCATTTGATTCTAAAAGCTTTGATGAATGTGTTTGACTTTCATTTGACCAATTAGATTTGTTGAATTCATTTGATTTTCATTTGATTAAAAATGCTTAGTTTGAATGTGTTTGACTTTCATTTGATTCTAAAAGCTTTTTTTGAAAGTGTTTGACTTTCATTTGACTCAATTAGCTTTGTTGAATGCATTTGACTTTAATTTGAACCAAAAAGCAATGTTTGAATGTGTTTGACTTTCATTTGACTCAATTAGCTTTGTTGAAAGTGTTTGACTTTCATTTGACTCAATTAGCTTTGTTGAGTTCATTTGATTTTCATTTGATTCAAAAAGCTTTGTTTGAATGTGTTTGACTTTCATTTGATTCTAAAAGCTTTATTGAAAGTGTTTGACTTTCATTTGACTCAATTAGCTTTGTTGAATGCATTTGACTTTCATTTGAATCAAAAAGCTTTGTTTAAATGTGTTTGACGTTCATTTGACTCAATTAGATTAGTTGAAAGTGTTTAACTTTCATTTAACTCAATTGGCTTTGTTGAATGCATTTGACTTTCATTTGATTCAAAAAGCATTGCTTGAAAGTGTTTGACTTTCTTTTGACTCAATTAGCTTTGTTGAATGTGTTTGACTTTTATTTGACTCAATTAGCATTGTGGAATGCAATTGACTTTCATTTGATTCAAAAAGCTTTGATTGAATGTATTTGACTTTCATTTGATTCTAAACGCTTTGTTACAAGTGTTTCACTTTCATTTGACTCAATTAGCTTTGTTGAATGCATTAGACTTTCATTTGATTCAAAAAGCTTTGTTTGTATGTGTTTGACTTTCATTTGATTCTAAAAGCTTTGTTGAAAGTGTTAGACATTCATTTGACTCAATTAGCTTTGTTGAATGCATGTGGCTTTCATTTGATTCAAAAAGCTTTGTTTGAATGTGTTTGACTTTCATTTGACTCAATTAGCTTTGTTGAATGTGTTTCACTTTCATTTGACTCAATTACCATTGTGGAATGCAATAGACTTTCATTTGATCAAAAAACTTCGTTTAATGTATTTGACTTTCATTTAATTCTAAAAGCTTTGTTGAAAGTGTTAGACATTCATTTGACTCAATTAGCTTTGTTGAATGCATGTGGCTTTCATTTGATTCAAAAAGCTTTGTTTAAATGTTTTTGACTTTCATTTAACTCAATTAGCTTTGTTGAATGTGTTTGACTTTCATTTAACTCAATTGGCTTTGTTGAATGCATTTGACTTTCATTTGATTCAAAAAGCTTTGCTTGAATGTGTTTGACTTTCTGTTGACTCAATTAGCTTTGTTGAATGTGTTTGACTTTCATTTGACTCAATTAGCATTGTGGAATGCATTTGACTTTCATTTGATTCAAGCTTTGCTTGAATGTGTTTGACTTTCATTTGACTCAATTAACTTCGTTGAATGTGTTAGACTTTCATTTGACTCAATTAGCATTGTGGAATGCAATTGACTTTCATTTGATTCAAAAAGCTTTGTTTGAATGTATTTGACTTTCATTTGGTTCTAAAAGCTTAGATCAAAGTGTTTGACTTTCATTTGACTCAATTAGCTTTGTTGAATTCATTTGATTTTCATTTGATTCAAAAAGCTTTGTTTGAATGTGTTTGACTTTCAATTTATTCTAAAACCTTTGTTGAAAGTGTTTAACTTTCATTTGACTCAATTAGCTTTGTTGAATGCATTTGACTTTCATTTGAATGAAAAAGCTTTGTTTAAATGTGTTTAACGTTCATTTGACTCAATTAGATTTTTGAAAGTGTTTAACTTTCATTTAACTCAATTGGCTTTGTTGAATGCATTTGACTTTCATTTGATTCAAAAAGCTTTGTTTGAATGTGTTTGACTTTCTTTTGACCCAATTAGCTTTGTTGAATGATTTTGACTTTCATTTGACTCAATTAGCATTGTGGAATGCGATTGACTTTAATTTGATTCAAAAAGCTTTGATTGAATGTTTTTGACTTTCATTTGATTCTAAACGCTTTGTTGCAAGTGTTTCACTTTCATTTGACTCAATTAGCTTTGTTGAATGCATTTGACTTTCATTTGATTCAAAAAGCTTTGTTTGAATGTGTTTGACTTTCATTTGATTCTAAAAGCTTTGTTGAAAGTGTTAGACATTCATTTGACTCACTTAGCTTTGTTGAATGCATGTGGCTTTCATTTGATTCAAAAAGCTTTGTTTGAATGTGTTTGACTTTCATTTGACTCAATTAGCATTGTTGAATGTGTTTGACTTTCATTTGACTCAATTACCATTGTGGAATGCAATAGACTTTCATTTAATTCTAAAAGCTTTGTTGAAAGTGTTAGACATTCATTTGACTCAATTAGCTTTGTTGAATGCATGTGGCTTTCATTTGATTCAAAAAGCTTTGTTTGAATGTTTTTGACTTTCATTTGACTCAATTAGCTTTGTTGAATGTGTTTGACTTTCATTTAACTCAATTGGCTTTGTTGAATGCATTTGACTTTCATTTGATTCAAAAAGCTTTGCTTGAATGTGTTTGACTATCTTTTGACTCAATTAGCTTTGTTGAATGTGTTTGACTTTCATTTGACTCAATTAGCATTGTGGAATGCATTTGATTTTCATTTGATTCAAAAAGCTTTGTTTGAATGTGTTTGACTTTCATTTGACTCAATTAACTTCGTTGAATGTGTTAGACTTTTATTTGACTCAATTAGCATTGTGGAATGCAATTGACTTTCATTTGATTCAAAAAGCTTTGTTTGAATGTATTTGACTTTCATTTGATTCTAAAAGCTTAGATCAAAGTGTTTGACTTTCATTTGACTCAATTAGCTTTGTTGAATTCATTTGATTTTCATTTGATTCAAAAAGCTTTGTTTGAATGTGTTTGACTTTCATTTGATTCTAAAAGATTTTTATTGAAAGTGTTTGACTTTGATTTGACTCAATTAGCTTTGTTGAATGCATTTGACTTTCATTTGAATCAAAAAGCTTTGTTTAAATGTGTTTGACGTTCATTTGACTCAATTAGATTTGTTGAAAGTGTTTAACTTTCATTTAACTCAATTGGCTTTGTTGAATGCATTTGACTTTCATTTGATTCAAAAAGCTTTGCTTGAATGTGTTTGACTTTCTTTTGACTGAATTAGCTTTGTTGAATGTGTTTGACTTTCATTTGACAGAATTAGCATTGTGGAATGCAATTGACTTTCATTTGATTCAAAAAGCTTTGATTGAATGTATTTGACTTTCATTTGATTCTAAACGCTTTGTTGCAAGTGTTTGACTTTCATTTGACTCAATTAGCTTTGTTGAATGCATTTGATTTTCATTTGATTCAAAAAGCTTTGTTTGAATGTGTTTGACTTTCATTTGTTTCTAAAAGCTTTGTTGCAAGTGTTTGACTTTCATTTGACTCAATTAGCTTTGTTTAATGCATTTGACTTTCATCTGATTCAAAAAGCTTTGTTTGAATGTGTTTGACTTTCATTTGATTCTAAAAGCTTTGTTGAAAGTGTTAGACATTCATTTGACTCAATTAGCTTTGTTGAATGCATGTGGCTTTCATTTGATTCAAAAAGCTTTGTTTGAATGTGTTTGACTTTCATTTGACTCAATTAGCTTTGTTGAATGTGTTTGACTTTCATTAGACTCAATTACCATTGTGGAATTGAATAGACTTTCATTTGATCAAAAAGCTTAGTTTAATGTATTTGACTTTCATTTGATTCTAAAAGCTTTGTTGAAAGTGTTTGACTTTCATTTGACTCAATTAGCTTTGTTGAATGCATTTGACTTTCATTTGATTCAAAAAGGTTTGTTTGAATGTGTTTGACTTTCATTTGATCCTAAAAGCTTTGTTGAAAGTGTTTGACTTTCATTTGACTTAATTAGCTTTGTTGAATGCAGTTGATTTTCATTTGATTCTAAAAGCTTTGTTTGAATGTGTTTCACTTTCATTTGATTCTAAAAGCTTTCATGAATGTGTTTGACTTTCATTTGACTCAATTAGCTTTGTTGAATGCATTTGACATTCATGTGATTCAAAAAGCTTTGTTTGAATGTGTTTTACTTTCATTTGATTCTAAAAGCTTTGTTGAAAGTGTTTGACTTTCATTTGACTCAATTAGCTTTGTTAAATGCATTTGACTTTCATTTGACTCAATTAGCTTTGTTGAATGTGTTTGACTCTCATTTGACTCAATTAGCATTGTGGAATGCAATTGACTTTCATTTGATTCAAAAAGCTTTGATTGAATGTATTTGACTTTCATTTGATTCTAAACGCTTTGTTGCAAGTGTTTGACTTTAATTTGACTCAATTAGCTTTGTTGAATGCATTTGACTTTCATTTGATTCAAAAAGCTTTGTTTGAATGTGTTTGACTTTCATTTGATTCTATAAGCTTTGTCGAAAGTGTTTGACATTCATTTGACCCAATTAGATTTGTTGAATGCATTTGGCTTTCATTTGATTCAAAAAGCTTTGTTTGAATTTGTTTGACTTTCATTTGACTCAATTAACTTCGTTGAATGTGTTTGACTTTCATTTGACTCTGTGGAATGCAATTGACTTTCATTTGATTCAAAAAGCTTTGTTTGAATGTGTTTGACTTTCATTTGATTCTAAAAGCTTAGATGAAAGTGTTTGACTTTTATTTGACTCAATTAGCTTTGTTGAATTCATTTGATTTTCATTTGATTCAAAAAGCTTTGTTTGAATGTGTTTGACTTTCATTTGATTCTAAAAGCTTTGTTGAAAGTGTTTGACTTTCATTTGACTCAATTAGCTTTGTTTGAATGTGTTTGACTTTTATTTGACTCAATTGGCTTTGTTAAATGCATTTGACTTTCATTTGACTCAATTAACTTCGTTGAATGTGTTTGACTTTCATTTGATTTAATTAGCATTGTGAATTGCAATTCACTTTCATTTGATTCAAAAAGCTTTGTTTGAATGTATTTGACTTTAATTTGATTCTAAAAGCTTTAATGAAAGTGTTTGACTTTCATTTGACTCAATTAGCTTTGTTGAATTCATTTGATTTTCATTTGATTCAAAAAGCTTTATTTGAATGTGTTTCACTTTCATTTGATTCTAAAAGCTTTCTTGAAAGTGTTTGACTTTCATTAGACTCAATTACCTTTGTTGAATGCATTTGACTTTCATTTGATTCAAAAAGCTTTGTTTGAATGTGTTTGAGTTTCTTTTGACTCAATTAGCTTTGTTGAATGTGTTTGACTTTCATTTGACTCAATTAGCATTGTGGAATGCAATTGACTTTCATTTGATTCTAGAAGCTTTATTGAAAGTGTTTGACTTTCATTTGACTCAATTAGCTTTGTTGAATGCATTTGACTTTTATTTGATTGAAATAGCTTTGTTTGAATGTGTTTGACTTTCTTTTGACTCAATTAGCTTTGTTGAATGTGTTTGACTTTCATCTGACTCAATTAGCATTGTGGAATGCAATTGACTTTCATTTGATTCAAAAAGCTTTGTTTGAATGTATTTGACTTTAATTTGATTCTAAAAGCTTTGATGAAAGTGTTTGACTTTCATTCGACTCAATTAGCTTTGTTGAATTCATTTGATTTTCATTTGATTCAAGAAACTTTGCTTGAATGTGTTTCAGTTTCATTTGATACTAAAAGCTTTGTTGAATGTGTTTGACTTTCATTAGACTCAATTAGCTTTGTTGAATGCATTTGAAATTCATTTGATTCAAAAAGCTTTGTTTGAATGTGTTTTACTTTCATTTGATTCTAAAAGCTTCGATGAAAGTGTTTGACTTTCATTACACTCAATTAGCTTTGTTGAATGCATTTCACATTCATTTGATTCAAAAAGCTTTGTTTGAATGTGTTTTAGTTTCATTTGATTCTAAAAGCTTTGATGAAAGTGTTTGACTTTCATTTGACTCAATTAGCTTTGTTGAATGCATTTGACTTTCATTTGAATCAAGAAGCTTTGTTTGAATGTGTTTGACTTTCATTTGACTCAATTGGCTTTGTTGAACGCATTTGACTTTCATTTGAATCAAAAAGCTTTGTTTGAATGTGTTTGACTTTAATTTGACTCAATTAACTTCATTGAATGTGTTTGACTTTCATTTGACTCAATTAGCATTGTGGAATGCAATTGACTTTCATTTGATTCAAAAAGCTTTGTTTGAATGTATTTGACTTTCATTTGATTCTAAAAGCTTAGATGAAAGTGTTTGACTTTCATTTGATTCTTAAAGCTTAGATGAAAGTGTTTGACTTTCATTTGACTCAATTAGCTTTGTTCAATTCATTTGATTTTCATTTGATTCAAAAAGCTTTGTTTGAATGTGTTTGACTTTCATTTGACTCAATTAGCTTTGTTGAATGTGTTTGACTTTCATTTGACTCAATTAGCTTTGTTGAATGCATTTGACTTTCATTT
The DNA here is from genome assembly GCA_024500155.1 of Chenopodium formosanum. Lineage (NCBI taxonomy): Eukaryota > Viridiplantae > Streptophyta > Magnoliopsida > Caryophyllales > Amaranthaceae > Chenopodium > Chenopodium formosanum. The sequence continues at coordinate 24,690,313 of CM044861.1, forward strand.
GATTCTAAAATTTTTGTTGAAAGTGTTTGACTTTAATTTGACTCAATTAGCTTTGTTGAATGCTTTTGACTTTCATTTAATTCAAAAAGCTTTGTTTGAATGTGTTTGACTTTCATTTGACTCAATTAGCTTTGTTGAAAGTGTTTGACTTTCATTTGACTCAATTAGCTTTGTTGAATGCATTTGACTTTCATTTGAATCAAGAAGCTTTATTTGAATGTGTTTGACTTTTATTTGACTCAATTGGCTTTGTTAAATGCATTAGACTTTCATTTGATTCAAAAAGCTTTGTTTGAATGCGTTTGACTTTCATTTGACTCAATTAGCATTGTGGAATGCAATTGACTTCCATTTGATTCAAAAAGTTTTGTTTGAAAGTATTTGACATTCATTTGATTTTAGAAGCTTTGATGAATGTGTTTGACTTTCATTTGACTCAATTAGATTTGTTGAATTCATTTGATTCAAAAAGCTTTGTTTCAATGCGTTTGACTTTCATTTGATTCTAAAAGCTTTGTTGAAAGTGTTTTACTTACATTCGACTCAATTAGCTTTGTTGAATGCATTTGACTTTCATTTGAGTCAAAATGCTTTGTTTGAATGTGTTTGACTTTCATTTGATTCTAAAAGCTTTGTTGAAAGTGTTTGACATTCATTTGACTCAATTAGCTTTGTTGAATGCATTTGGCTTTCATTTGATTCAAAAATCTTTGTTTGAATGTGTTTGACTTTCATTCGACCCAATTAGCTTTGTTGAATGCATTTGACTTTCATTTCATTCAAAGAGTTTTGTTTGAATGTGTTTGACTTTCATTTGATTCTAAAAGCTTTGTTGAAAGTGTTTGACTTTCATTTGACTCAATTAGCTTTGTTTAATGTATTTGACTTTCATTTGAATCAAGAAGCTTTGTTTGAAAGTGTTTGAATTTCATTTGACTCAATTAGCTTTGTTGAAAGTGTTTAACTTTCATTTAATTCAATTAGCTTTGTTGAATGCATTTGACTTTCATTTGATTCAAAAAGCTTTGTTTGAATGTGTTTACTTTCTTTTGACTCAATTAGCTTTGTTGTATGTGTTTGACTTTCATTTGACTCAATTTGCATAGTGGAGTGCAATTGACTTTCATTTGATTCAAAGAGCTTTGTTTGAATGTATTTGACTTTCATTTGATTCTAAACGTTTGTTGAAAGTGTTTGACTTTCATTTGACTCAATTAGCTTTGTTGAATGCATTTGACTTTCCATTGATTCAAAAAGCTTTGTTTGAATGTGTTTGACTTCCATTTGATTCTAAGAGCTTTGGTGAAAGTGTTTGACATTCATCTGACTCAATTAGCTTTGTTGAATGCATTTGGCTTTCATTTGACTTAATTAGCATTGTTGAATGTGTTTGACTTTCATTTGACTCAATTATCATTGTGGAATGCAATAGACTTTCATTTGATCAAATAGCTAAGTTTAATGTATTTGACTTTAATTTGATTCTAAAAGCTTTGTTGAAAGTGTTTGACTTTAATTTGACTCAATTAGCTTTGTTGAATGCATTTGACTTTCATTTGATTCAAAAAGGTTTGTTTGAATGTGATTGACTTTCATTTGATTCTAAAAGCTTAGTTGAAAGTGTTTTTCTTTCATTTGACTCAATTAGCTCTGTTGAATGCATTTGACTTTCATTTGAATCAAGAAGCTTTATTTGAATGTGTTTGACTTTTATTTGACTCAATTGGCTTTGTTGAATGCATTTGACTATCATTTGAATCAAGAAGCTTTGTTTGAATGTGTTTGACTTTTATTTGACTCAATTGGCTTTGTTAAATGCATTTGACTTTCATTTGATTCAAAAAGCTTTGTTTGAATGCGTTTGACTTTCATTTCACTCAATTAGCATTGTGGAATGCAATTGACTTCCATTGATTCAAAAAGTTTTGTTTAAAAGTATTTGACATTCATTTGATTTTAGAAGCTTTGATGAATGTGTTTGACTTTCATTTGACTCAATTAGATTTGTTGAATTCATTTGATTCAAAAAGCTTTGTTTGAATGCGTTTGACTTTCATTTGATTCTAAAAGCTTTGTTGAAAGTGTTTTACTTTCATTCGACTCAATTAGCTTTGTTGAATGCATTTGACTTTCATTTGAGTCAAAATGATTTGTTTGAATGTGTTTGACTTTCATTTGATTCTAAAAGCTTTGTTGAAAGTGTTTGACATTCATTTGACTCAATTAGCTTTGTTGAATGCATTTGGCTTTCATTTGATTCAAAAAGCTTTGTTTGAATGTGTTTGACTTTCATTCGACTCAATTAGCTTTGTTGAATGCATTTGACTTTCATTTCATTCAAAGAGTTTTGTTTGAATGTGTTTGACTTTCATTTGATTCTAAAAGCTTTGTTGAAAGTGTTTGACTTTCATTTGACTCAATTAGCTTTGTTGAATGCATTTGACTTTCATTTGAATCAAGAAGCTTTGTTTGAAAGTGTTTGAATTTCAGTTGACTCAATTAGCTTTGTTGAAAGTGTTTAACTTTCATTTGATTCAATTAGCTTTGTTGAATGCATTTGACTTTCATTTGATTCAAAAAGCTTTGTTTGAATGTATTTACTTTCTTTTGACTCAATTAGCTTTGTTGTATGTGTTTGACTTTCATTTGACTCAATTAGCATAGTGGAATGCAATTGACTTTCATTTGATTCAAAGAGCTTTGTTTGAATGTATTTGACTTTCATTTGATTCTAAACGTTTGTTGAAAGTGTTTGACTTTCATTTGACTCAATTAGCTTTGTTGAATGCATTTGACTTTCCATTGATTCAAAAAGCTTTGTTTGAATGTGTTTGACTTTCATTTGATTCTAAGAGCTTTGGTGAAAGTGTTTGACATTCATTTGACTCAATTAGCTTTGTTGAATGCATTTGGCTTTCATTTGATTCAAAAAGCTTTGTTTGAATGTGTTTGACTTTCATTCGACTCAATTAGCTTTGATGAATGCATTTGACTTTCATTTTATTCAAAGAGTTTTGTTTGAATGTGTTTGACTTTCATTTGATTCTAAAAGCTTTGTTGAAGGTGTTTGACTTTCATTTGACTCAATTAGCTTTGTTGAATGCATTCGACTTTCATTTGAATCAAGAAGCTTTGTTTGAATGTGTTTGACTTTCATTTGACTCAATTAGCTTCGTTGAATGTGTTTGACTTTCATTTGACTCAATTAGCATTGTGGAATGCAATTGACTTCCATATGATTCAAAAAGTTTTGTTTAAAAGTATTTGACTTTCATTTGATTCAAGAAGCTTTGATGAATGTGTTTGACTTTCATTTGACCTAATTAGCTTTGTTGAATGCATTTGACTTTCATTTGATTCTAAAAGCTTTGTTGAAAGTGTTTTACTTTCATTTGACCTAATTAGCTTTGTTGAATGCATTTGACTTTCATTTGAATCAAAAAGCAATGTTTGAATGTGTTTGACTTTCATTTGACTTAATTAGCTTTGTTGAATGCATTTGACTTTCATTTGATTCAAAAAGCTTTGTTTGAATGTGTTTGACTTTCATTTGATTCTAAAAGCTTTGTTGAAAGTGTTTGACTTTCATTTGACTCAATTAGCTTTGTTGAATGCATTTGACTTTCATTTGAATCAAAGGCTTTGTTTGAAAGTGTTTGAATTTCAGTTGACTCAATTAGCTTTGTTGAAAGTGTTTAACTTTCATTTGATTCAATTAGCTTTGTTGAATGCATTTGACTTTCATTTGATTCAAAAAGCTTTGTTTGAATGTGTTTACTTTCTTTTGACTCAATTAGCTTTGTTGTATGTGTTTGACTTTCATTTGACTCAATTAGCATAGTGGAATGCAATTGACTTTCATTTGATTCAAAGAGCTTTGTTTGAATGTATTTGACTTTCATTTGATTCTAAACGTTTGTTGAAAGTGTTTGACTTTCATTTGTCTCAATTAGCTTTGTTGAATGCATTTGACTTTCATTTCATTCAAAAAGTTTTGTTTGAATGTGTTTGACTTTTATTTGATTCAAAAAGCTTTGTTGAAAGTGTTTGACTTTCATTTGACTCAATTAGCTTTGTTATATGAATTTGACTTTCATTTGAATCAAGAAGCTTTGTTTGAATGTGTTTGACTTTTATTTGACTCAATTGGCTTTGTTAAATGCATTTGACTTTCATTTGATTCAAAAAGCTTTGTTTGAATGTGTTTGACTTTCATTTGATTTAATTAGCATTGTGGAATGCAATTGACTTTCATTTGATTCAAAAAGCTTTGTTTGAATGTATTTGACTTTAATTTGATTCTAAAAGCTTTAATGAAAGTGTTTGACTTTCATTTGACTCAATTAGCTTTGTTTAATTCATTTGATTTTCATTTGATTCAAAAAGCTTTGTTTGAATGTGTTTCACATTCATTTGATTCTAAAAGCTATATTGAAAGTGTTTGACTTTCATTAGACTCAATTACCTTTGTTGAATGCATTTGACTTTCATTTGATTCAAAAAGCTTTGTTTGAATGTGTTTGACTTTCTTTTGACTCAATTAGCTTTGTTGAATGTGTTTGACTTTCATTTGACTCAATTAGCATTGTGGAATTCAATTGACTTTCATTTGATTCAAAAAGCTATGTTTGAATGTATTTGACTTTAATTTGATTCTAAAAGCTTTGATGAAAGTGTTTGACTTTCATTCGACTCAATTAGCTTTGTTGAATTCATTTGATTTTCATTTGATTCAAAAAGTTTTGTTTGAATGTGTTTGACTTTCATTTTCATTTAATTTTAAAAGCTTTGTTGAAAGTGTTTGACTTTCATTTGACTCAATTAGCTTTGTTGAATGCATTTGACTTTTATTTGATTCAAATAGCTTTGTTTGAATGTGTTTGACTTTCTTTTGACTCAATTAGCTTTGTTGAATGTGTTTGACTTTCATTTGACTCAATTAGCATTGTGGAATGCAATTGATTTTCATTTGATTCAAAAAGCTTTGTTTGAATGTATTTGACTTTAATTTGATTCTAAAAGCTTTGATGAAAGTGTTTGACTTTCATTTGACTCAATTAGCTTTGTTGAATTCATTTGATTTTCATTTGATTCAAGAAACTTTGCTTGAATGTGTTTCAGTTTCATTTGATTCTAAAAGCTTTGTTGAATGTGTTTGACTTTCATTAGACTCAATTAGCTTTGTTGAATGCATTGGACATTCATTTGATTCAAAAAGCTTTGTTTGAATGTGTTTTACTTTCATTTGATTCTAAAAGCTTCGATGAAAGTGTTTGACTTTCATTTGACTCAATTAGCTTTGTTGAATGCATTTGACTTTCATTTGAATCAAGAAGCTTTGTTTGAATGTGTTTGACTTTCATTTGATTCAATTGGCTTTGTTGAATGCATTTGACTTTCATTTGAATCAAAAAGCTTTGTTTGAATGTGTTTGACTTTCATTTGACTCAATTAACTTCATTGAATGTGTTTGACTTTCGTTTGACTCAATTAGCATTGTGGAATGCAATTGACTTTCATTTGATTCAAAAAGCTTTGTTAGAATGTATTTGACTTTCATTTGATTCTAAAAGCTTAGATGAAAGTGTTTGACTTTCTTTTGACTCAATTAGCTTTGTTGAATTCATTTGATTCAAGAAACTTTGCTTGAATGTGTTTCAGTTTCATTTGATTCTAAAAGCTTTGTTGAATGTGTTTGACTTTCATTAGACTCAATTAGCTTTGTTGAATGCATTTGATATTCATTTGATTCAAAAAGCTTTGTTTGAATTTGTTTTAGTTTCATTTGATTCTAAAAGCTTTGATGAAAGTGTTTGACTTTCATTTGACTCAATTAGCTTTGTTGAATGCATTTGACTTTCATTTGAATCAAGAAGCTTTGTTTGAATGTGTTTGACTTTCAATTGACTCAATTGGCTAAGTTGAATGCATTTGACTTTCATTTGAATCAAAAAGCTTTGTTTGAATGTGTTTGACTTTCATTTGACTCAATTAACTTCATTGAATGTGTTTGACTTTCGTTTGACTCAATTAGCATTGTGGAATGCAAGTGACTTTCATTTGATTCAAAAAGCTTTGTTAGAATGTATTTGACTTTCATTTGATTATAAAAGCTTTGATGAATGTGTTTGACTTTCATTTGACTCAATTAGCTTTGTTGAATTCATTTGATTTTCATTTGATTCAAAAAGCTTTGTTTGAATGTGTTTCACTTTCATTTGATTCTAAAAGCTTTGTTGAAAGTGTTTGACTTTCATTTGACTTAATTAGCTTTGTTGAATGCAGTTGACATTCATTTGATTCAAAAAGCTTTGTTTGAATGTGTTTCTCTTTCATTTGATTCTAAAACCTTTGCTGAATGTGTTTGACTTTCATTTGACTCAATTAGCTTTGTTGAATGCATTTGACATTCATTTGATTCAAAAAGTTTTGGTTGAATGTGTTTTACTTTCATTTGATTCTAAAAGCTTTGTTGAAAGTGTTTGACTTTCATTTAACTCAATTTGCTTTGTTGAATGCATTTGACTTTCAATTGAGTCACGAAGCTTTATTTGAATGTGTTTGACTTTCATTTGACTCAATTAGCTTTGTTGAATTCATTTGATTTTCATTTGATTCAAAAAGCTTTGTTTGAATGTGTTTGACTTTCATTTGATTATAAAAGCTTTGTTGAAAGTGTTTGACTTTCATTTGACTCAATTAGCTTTGTTGAATGCATTTGACATTCTTTTGAATCAAAAAGCTTTGTTTAAATGTGTTTGACGTTCATTTGATTCTAAAAGCTTAGATGAAAGTGTTTAACTTTCATTTGACTCAATTAGCTTTGTTGAATTCATTTGATTTTCATTTGATTCAAAAAGCTTTGTTTGAATGTGTTTGACTTTCATTTGATTCTAAAAGCTTTGTAGAAAGTGTTTGCCTTTCATTTGACTCAATTAGCATTGTGGAATGCAATTAACTTTCATTTGATTCAAAAAGCTTTGATTGAATGTATTTGACTTTCATTTGATTCTAAACGCTTTGTTGCAAGTGTTTGACTTTCATTTGACTCAATTAGCTTTGTTGAATGCATTTGATTTTCATTTGATTCAAAAAGCTTTGTTTGAATGTGTTTCACTTTCATTTGATTCTAAAAGCTTTGTTGAAAGTGTTTGACTTTCATTTGACTTAATTAGCTTTGTTGAATGCAGTTGACATTCATTTGATTCAAAAAACTTTGTTGAAAGTGTTTGGCTTTCATTTGACTCAATTACCATTGAGGAATGCAATTAACTTTCATTTGATTCAAAAAGCTTTGTTTGAATGTATTTGACTTTAAATTGATTATAAAAGCTTTGATGAAAGTGTTTGACTTTCATTTGACTCAATTAGCTTTGTTGAATGCATTTGACTTTCATTTGAGTCACGAAGCTTTGTTTGAATGTGTTTGACTTTCATTTGATTCTAAAAGCTTTGTTGAAAGTGTTTGGCTTTCATTTGACTCAATTAGCATTGTGAAATGCAATTAACTTTCATTTGATTCAAAAACCTTTGGTTGAATGTATTTGACTTTCATTTGATTCTAAACGCTTTGATGCAAGTGTTTGACTTTCATTTGACTCAATTAGCTTTGTTGAATGCATTTGATTTTCATTTGATTCAAAAACCTTTGTTTGAATGTGTTTCACTTTCATTTGATTCTAAAAGCTTAGATGAAAGTATTTGACTTTCATTTGACTCAATTAGCTTTGTTGAATGCATTTGACTTTCATTTGAGTCACGAAGCTTTGTTTGAATGTGTTTGACTTTCATTTGATTCTAAAAGCTTTGTTGAAAGTGTTTGGCTTTCATTTGACTCAATTAGCATTGTGGAATGCAATTAACTTTCATTTGATTCAAAAAGCTTTGATTGAATGTATTTGACTTTCATTTGATTCTAAACGCTTTGTTGCAAGTGTTTGACTTTCATTTGACTCAATTAGCTTTGTTGAATGCATTTGATTTTCATTTGATTCAAAAAGCTTTGTTTGAATGTGTTTCACTTTCATTTGATTCTAAAAGCTTTGTTAAAAGTGTTTGACTTTCATTTGACTCAATTAGCTTTGTTGAATGCATTTGACATTCATTTGAATCAAAAAGCTTTGTTTAAATGTGTTTGACGTTAATTTGATTCTAAAAGCTTAGATGAAAGTGTTTGACTTTCATTTGACTCAATTAGCTTTGTTGAATTCATTTGATTTTCATTTGATTCAAAAAGCTTTGTTTGAATGTGTTTGACTTTCATTTGATTCTAAAAGCTTTGTATAAAGTGTTTGGCTTTCATTTGACTCAATTAGCATTGTGGAATGCAATTAACTTTCATTTGATTCAAAAAGCTTTGATTGAATGTATTTGACTTTCATTTGATTCTAAACGCTTTGTTGCAAGTGTTTGACTTTCATTTGACTCAATTAGCTTTGTTGAATGCATTTGATTTTGATTCGATTCAAAAAGCTTTGTTTGAATGTGCTTCACTTTCATTTGATTCTAAAAGCTTTGTTGAAAGTGTTTGACTTTCATTTGACTTAATTAGCTTTGTTGAATGCAGTTGACATTCATTTGATTCAAAAAGCTTTGGTTGAATGTGTTTCACTTTCATTTAATTCTAAAAGCTTTGTTGAAAGTGTTTGGCTTTCATTTGACTCAATTACCATTGAGGAATGTGTTTTGGGTGTTTTTGTCCCTTGGGAGAGTTACAGCTCGAAGATTGGTCCTGAGGGCTTCTGTACCTGCAAAAACAACGGAGACACCGGTTGGGGTGGTGCTCCGCCTCCAACGCTCAAGTTAGTAACTTGAAGGAGAATAATTAATGCGGAATTTAAGGTGGGGATCTGCTTGGATTCCAAGCTCAGGTGTTCTCTGATGAGAGAGAAAGTAGGATGTAATAAATGTTGCGTGAATTTCTGAATGTCCCCCATTTTGGGGGAATATCTCCCTATTTATAGGGTCCTTGGGAAAGGTGCCCTATCCTAGGTCATTTAACCTAGGACTGGTGGGCTGCGCCGTCAAAAGGCGAATTTCTCGGGAATTGGGCCTTGAAGGCCGCAATTCCTCTAAGGTTATCTGGAGTCGCCACGTGTCTATTTAGGGTAGGTCTGGGATGACACAACACCTTGTGATACGTGGCGCTTCCTCATTGGTCCACATGTCTAGGGTAAAAAATCCCCAAACATTTGCCCCTCACAGGTGCCACGTGGCAGGCCACGTAGGACCTGTGACACGCGTCACTCAATGAGGGGGGAACAGTAAAAAACGGGGGTTTAGATGGCGTTGACGCCGTTTCACCCCCTATAAATAGGGTTTTACCCCCCCCTCCTCTCTCTTCTTTACTTCGCATAATTTGACTTTCTAGAGAGAGAAAAGAGAGCTTTTAGAGAGAGGTGCTCTGATCCCGGTTGCGTTCAAGCAAGTTCCAGATTTCCGTGTGCTTCTTTCAAAGTCACCCGGTCACCGGTTGCATTCCAGATTTTCCTTCCAGAACTCAAAGTAAGGTAACCATCCGTTTCCTTTCTTTAAGTCTTCCATTTTTTCTTTCTCTTTTTCTTGAGCTTGTATACATCGAATTCCGGCTGTATACATTAATTTTCGAAAACTTGAACAAAAATAAGATGAATTCTCCATTTGCACACACGGCACTGCCTAGGACACTCAGTCGGCCACCAGGATCGGCTGAGTCTAGAACCGGGGGTGCCTTGTCTGGAGTTTCTGGAGTGCTTTGCTCATCTCCGGCTTCTTCCCTCTCTGTGTCTGTGCAGGACACAATGGCTAGAACAAAACAGACGGCTACCAAGCCAAGGAGGCGGCGCACTAGGGAAGTGCCCGCAAGTGAGGTAGTAAGAGAGGAGGACCACGAGGCGGCTGAGCAAAGCACCTCAGCTGAGGACACCCCGACTACCTCCAGCAGTAGCAGCAATTCTGGGGGAGACGGTGAGGATGCCGCCTCCTCCCCTGAGCAGAATAACTCAGCTGATGAAGCAGCTGAAGTACAAGAGGGATCCGGCGAAGAAGAAGAGGATCTCGCCGAGGCTTATCGCCAAACGGTTAAGAAAAGCGTAAACCCGGATCCCACCAAAACCCGGATGAAGCCAGGGGACATAGCTCTCCTTGAAAGCGGCTTCGAGGCGTTCAAAGAGCAGCACCCGTTTGGGGAGGATTGGGACATCATTGTCCCTCCGGCTAATGCTGTTCTGGCCTGGGGAGACGACATTGAGAACGCAGACAATTACTTTGTCTGCTACGAGGCGGTAATTGAAGCCGGCCTTCGCTTCCCCCTCCACCGCGGCATCCGGAAGATACTGAAGGGATATGATCTGGGAGTGTGGCAGCTGACGCCTAACTCCTGGGTCAATATCCTAAGTTATATTGCCGCCTGCGAGCTCCAGGACATAGAGCCCAGCTTTACCGCCTTCGCCCATATGCACTATCTTAAAAGTGCCCCAGGCGGGTTTGGAGCGTGGTACACCATTTCCACGCTCCCGGAGTATCTGATGTCTTTGGACAAGGTGTCCAAGTGGGGCGGCTGGAAAGATAAATGGTACTTGGTCTCTTCACCAAGTTTAAGGATGAACAAGATCCTCCGGCGCTACAACAAGGAGCCGGCATTGATAGGCCAGAAGGCAGTTCGCCCGGCTCTCACTTCCAATGCCAGAGAGCAAATTATAGAGCCGGAGTTCTTCAAGACAACCACTGAGCCCTTGGGGGATGGGTCTCAGATAGTGGTTCCCAAAAATTGGATCCCCCATCCGGATTTCTTTAAGGACGAGAGATTCTTGTCCGCCTGCGGGCTGAGCACAATGTTTCCCAAGGGTAGCTAATCTAACTCCACCGGCTTCTCTTCCGTCTGCTTTTTATTTTCATGCCCTGAACTTATTTTGATTCTAACACAATGTTTTTTGTGCAGAGGAAGCAAAGAGGATGGTCGATCCGGCTAAGACCCCTCAGAAATCTGCGGCTCTTCTCCGCAAAGAGAACATCCTGGCCAAGAAGGCCAACGTTGAGGCCAAAGAGGCCAAGAAGGGAGGGGTAAGATCTTCCCTCCTTGTATTATTTATCTTATTTCTAATCACCGGATGAGTGACATTTTTGCTGTTTTTGCAGACTCCATCCGGCATTCTTCCCCGGTCAGTGACCAAGGTCCTAAAAAGGCCTGGAGAAGACAACCTCCAGAAGCCGGCTCCTAAGTCCGGCAGAAAAACGACCTCAACATCCTCTGGTGTTAATGCCAGAGGTTTTCCAACAACCGGGGGCAAGGGCCCCGAGGCAATGGCTACTCTGAGTGGAAACTCAGAGAAAAGCAAGAAAAAGCCGGATGCTCCTGAAGCATCGAAGGGTGGCGAGCCACCCAAGGCTGCAGGTGGTGCTGCAGCCGCTGGAGAGGAGCCGGCAAAGGAGAGCTCCAAAGGTAAGATACAAATTCCTTGGCCGCTTGACTTTATGCGCGTCAAGACTATGACTGACCCTTCCTGGGGTTCTGTGAGTAGCCGGCAAAGAATGAATGCCAAATATGCTGCCAGTCTCTCACCAAGTCCTTCTTATGCTGCAGATGCTACTTCTGCCCCTTCTACTGCCCCAGACCTGGCTGGGTTTGGGAAACGGATGGTGAGGACTCTCACCCAGTCGGAGAAGAACTCCATACCCAACCGCCACGAGGTCGATTTCGACCATATCCTGGGGCAGCTGGCGGAGGTAAGTGGAGCCGGAACTTTTTCATTTCCTAGCATTTCAATCTCTTTTATTTCTTGAAAATCTGCTAAGTGTTTGTTTTCCCGGATGACCTTGATCAGGTTATGGTCCGGGTGGATGGACTCCGGTTGCCCTTCCGGAAGAAACAAGAAGAGGTAACTGATGCCAAAAGAAGGGCTCAAGCTAATCTCAACTCTGCTGAATATGCCTATATAAACTTTGATGTTGAGATTAAAGCTCTTGAGATGAAACAGGAGGAGCTGGTGAGGACCTTGACGACTGCCAACGACGAGGCAAACGCCAAGATTCAAGAACTGGAGGCGCAACTGAAAACCGCCGGCTCCGACCTCAAGGCATTGGAGGGAGCCGACCAAGAGAACGCCTCCCTTAGAGCTGACAAGTCCCGGCTGATTGGGGAACTTGCCAGTTTGAAGGGCAAACATGCTGCTGAGCTCCAGGCGGAGCAGGCCCGGCTCATTAAGGAGAATGAGCGGGACAATGAGATCCGCCTGCGTTATGCATGGGGGCTTCTCTATCCTGAAGTAGACTTTGAAGTCTACAAGCTGAGGTACAACTACGCCACTGAGGTGTACGATGCCAAAGTCCTTCAGGATACTGCACCGGCTAGCTTCAAAGAATGGGCCTTGGAGAACAGGTTCGAGGTCTCCGACACTGAGGAGCCGGACCTGGATGAGATCATCAACATTGTGAACAAGGAAAATCAGCCGGAAACGGTTGAGATTCCGGATGATGGTCCTTCAGGAGCCCAGCCGGACGAGCCAGCAGCGTAGCTCCCTCCACCTTTCTGCGGCAGTATGCCACCCTTGTTTTTCCGGCCTGCGAGCCGAGTAACTTTGTAATTTTTCTTTTTTATTTTTTGTATCCATGTACTCCGGATGTGTATCCGGTTAACGATTATTCTTGGCCTTAGGGCCATTTATTTTATGAAGTATACCGACCCAGTCGGTTTTCTTATACTTGCATAATTTTTTGTTTTTCAATTTTTCATATATGCTTAACATATACTTGTGAATTTACCTAACTTATAAAAAGCATGCGGCAAATTCTTTTCCGGCTATACTTGCCCCTGGACGATTGTGCGGTTGGTTCATATCAAGGCAACCAATCTTAATAGATTGTCCCAAACCAGGCGCACAGTCGGCCAAATAGTAGGCACGCAGCCTCTGCCCCAGTCGGTGTCAAACCGTTTGGGTTCTCTTTGCAGCTGTTTACGTAAAATAGGGGTTTGCCCCTGAAATACACAACTTGGAAAAAATTTCTCTAAGTAAAAACATTCAATGTTTTTCCGGCTGCCAAATGTAGCCGGAAAAATCTAATTAGAGGTCACTTTAGAGAAACAAAAAGGCACAAGTAGCTATGAGTTGGCTATTCAAGCCACTCAATTGTCGCCGCCTGTATGAGATTATAGAACAGGCATGGGGGCTGTTCTCTGCGACGATTGCACCCGGAGGGGTGTCGCCGGACGCCTATAGGCGAATTTAAGAAAATAAACAACCATCTGGCCCTTGGCCTCAGGTCTAACTTCTAGACCGGTTGGGTAGCTGCTAAGCGGTTTTGTGCTTAGCTTTAGAATCTGGCTGTTAACCTCTTGTCACTATGGACTTTTGTTATCATGCACTAAGTATAAAACTTAGTTTTTATCTGGCCATTGGCCTCTGGTTATTTATTCATTGTAGACAGTAGTTTGGGTAAACCCAGACGGAAAATTTAAAGACAATAAATGAAACAAAAGCATTTCTCATTAATACTTTGTTACAAAAAATTTACAAAACTCAGAAGTAGTACTTTTTCAGGTTGTCTACATTCCAAGTTCTAGGCAGGCGTCTACCGTCTGGAGTTTCCAGGCGGTATGTGCCATCCCTAACTTCTTCATAGATCCGGTAGGGGCCTTCCCAATTGGGAGTTAGCTTTCCGAATTCATTGGCCCTACCGGTTGCCTCCATTTTCCGTAACACAAAATCGTCCACTTTCAAGGGGCGTTTGTGCACTCTTTTGTTGTAGGCCCTCGTCATTCTCAGACGGTATATCTCATGCCGTAGGGCAGCATTGCCCCTACGTTCCGGGAGGGAGTCCAATGCCAGCCGCATGGCCTCCCAATTTGCCTCTTCATCATAGAGCATCACTCTGAGCGTAGGCTCATAGTGTTCGATAGGTAAAACGGCTTCTGCCCCGTATACCATGAGAAACGGGGTTTCCCCGGTTGACCGTTTAGCAGTTGTCCGGATGGCCCATAACACGTGAATTAACTCTTCAGCCCACAGACCTCCGGCTCTTTCAATTTTCTTTTTAATCCCGTCTGAGATGAGTTTGTTGAATGCTTCAACCTGGCCGTTTGCCTGGGGACGACCGACTGAGGCAAAATAGCTTGAAACGCCCCGATCTCCTAACCAAGTCTTGAGCTGGGGCGTTTCAAACTGGGGGCCATTATCAAACACCATAGACATAGGTACCCCAAACCGGGTGATTATATTCTTCCATATGAAGGAGATGACATCCTTTGTCTTGATGTTTTTAACTGCCTCCGCCTCCACCCATTTGGTGAAGTAATCCACAGCCACCAAAATATAACGTTTTCCGCCTGGTGCAGGCGTATACGGACCCAATATGTCCATCCCCCATTTAGCAAACGGGACTGGGCTGTGGATTGCCGTCAGATCAGTAGCCGGGCGATGTATTAGCTTGCCAAACCTTTGGCATTTGTCACATTTCTTCACAAATTCCTTGGCATCTGCCTCTAAGGTAGGCCAAAAATAGTGCCGCCTGGCTCTGACGGCTAGGGACTTGCCGCCTATATGGGAGGCGCAAAATCCCGCGTGCAGCTCTTCGAGTACTTCTTTTCCCTTTTCTGGGGTGACACACTTCAACAAGGGCTTGAGAAAACCAGCCTTGAAGAGTTCTCCGTTTCTTAACTCGAAGTTTGCTGCCCTCTTTTTCATGACGGCTGCTTCCTGAGGTGCATCAGGGAGCATGCCGTCTGCAAGATACGCCCGGATGCCGTCCATCCAAGTAGAACTTCGATCCAGAATTCCAATGGGCTCTTCATAAATACTTCGTTTTTCAAGAACTTCCCAAAAGACTGACCGAGGCGTATCATGGCAGGCGGATGAAGCCAATTTTGACAGTGCATCCGCCGGATGGTTATCTGACCGGGGCACTTGATTCAACTTAAACTCCTCAAGTGTCCCAGCCTCACTTTTGACAGCCTGAAGGTATTTGATCATTGCCGGATGGGTCGCTTCATAAGTGCCCTCATACTGGCTAACAACCAATTGAGAATCAGAATAGGCGTCAATTTTTGTTGCCCCTGCTGCCTTGCACATGCGGATACCGGCTAGCAGGGCTTCATACTCCGCCTCATTATTCGAGGCCTGGAACTTGAACCGCAGTGCATACTCATATCTATCCCCTTCCGGAGATTCACAAACTATCCCTGCACCACAGCCGTTCTTCGTAGAGCTCCCGTCTACATACACCTTCCAAACCTGATCAGCATTATCCGGAGGAGCCGGACGAGTCATTTCAACAATGAAGTCGGCAAACGCCTGACCTTTCACTGCTTTCCTTGGTTCGAAAGACATTTCCAGACTTTGCATTTCAATAGCCCATTTAAGCATTCTACCGGATGACTCCAGGGTGGACATTGGCCGCTTGAGGGGCTGGTCGGTGTAGATTACTACCGGATGGGCCAAGAAGTATGGCTTCAACTTTTTGAAGGCCATGTATAGAGCAAGGCCAAATTTTTCCACCATGGGGTACCGGAGTTCAGCATTCTTTAGCACATGACTAATGAAATATACCGGGAGCTGCGTACCGTCTCGTTCAGCAAGGAGAACGGCACTGAGAGCATGGTCTGAGACGGCTAGGTACATGTATAACTTCTCTCTTGGCAAAGAGTGCAAGTGTTCTTTCAATTTCTGAAATGCCGCCTCAGCATCATCCCCCCATTCAAATCTAGTCTTCTTCCTGATTGCTTGGAAGAAATAAAGGCATTTGTCACCTGACCGGCTGAGGAACCTCCCCAAGGCGGCCAGGCATCCGGTACCTCTTTGACAGTGCGGGGTGACTTCATGTCAATTACCGCCTGTATCTTCTCAGGGTTAGCCTCTATCCCCCTTTGATCAATCAGGAATCCGAGAAACTTCCCAGACTCAACACCAAAAACGCATTTCTTAGGATTTAACATAACCTTATGCCGCCTGAGTGTGGTGAAGGTTTCTCGGAGATCAGCAAGATGATCCGTCTGCTGCTTGGATTTGACTATCATGTCATCAATATACGCCTCTACATTCCTTCCAATTTGATTAATGAAGACTGTATTAATCATCCGTTGGAATGTAGCCGGTGCATTTTTCAAGCCAAACGGCATCACAGTGTAACAAAATAACCCCTGATCAGTGACGAAGGCCGTCTTTTCTTGATCTTTTTTCCACAGGGGTATTTGATGGAAGCCGGAATAGGCATCCATGAAACTCATCAAGGCATGGCCGGCTGTTGAATCAACCAGACTGTCAATTTTTGGCAGTGGGTAACTATCCTTGGGGCATGCCTTGTTGAGATCTGTGTAATCTACACACATCCGCCAGGTTCCATTCGGCTTCTTTACAAGAACAACGTTTGCCACCCAGTCGGGGAAATTACATGGCCGGATGAACCTGGCGTCTAGCAGCTTCTTAACTTCAGCAGCTGCCGCCTGACTTCTTTCCTCACCGTGGTTTCTCTTCTTTTGCCGGATGGGCTTCATTTTTGGATCCACGGCGAGTTTGTGGACAGCGAGATCCGGACTAATGCCTGGCATCTCTTCCACTTCAAAGGCAAACACATCTTTGAATTCTTTCAACAGAAGGTGCAAGTCTGCACCCAGAACAGCATTAGCAGCCGTCCCAACCTTAACAGTTCGTTCTGGACGGCTGTCATCCAAAACAAAATCAATACTTTCACCAGCCGGTTGGGGACGGAGCTCATCTGACCGTTCACCGGTCAGTGATTGCTATTTCTTTTCCTTCTTCACCACCACCAGCTCTGCAGCTTTTCTCTTTTTGCCGGCTGCTGGTGGAGGTGAGGAAGCATCCTTGACATGGTCAAGATCTATTGGTTCCTTCCCTTGGCCGTCTGCGGCCACAGTATCTTTGACGGCTGAGAGGTAGCATTCCCTAGCCGTCTTCTGATCCCCGTTCAGGGAACCAACAGAACCGTCATCCTTCTCATACTTGATGAGCATGAGAGACGGGATGATTACCGCCTTGGCCTCATTGAGAGTTGGCCTCCCAAGAATGATGTTATAGGCTGTCAACTCCTCAACAACCAAGAATCTGACGACCAGGTGTCGTCCTTAACCTTTCTCTCCCAGCCGGATGGGCAGGTCAATTCTGCCGGCTGGATAGACCATCCCACCCCCAAAGCCAACCAGAGGGTGGGTGACCGGATGCATACTGCTGGAGTTGTATTTCAGCTTCTGTAAGCACCGGAGACTGATGATGTCTGATGAGCTGCCGGTGTCAATAAGGATACGCCCAACCAGCTGGTTGGCAACTTTGCATTCGATGACAACCGGATCATCATGCGGGCGGCGAACGCTGCCCCTGTCCTTCTCAGTAATGAGGACATCCGGGAAGGTGGAGCTGGCGGATGCCTGCTCCTCTTCATCCTTATCCATCTTTCGAAGATGGCTTTTGGTGCCCCGGATGGTAGGGCCACCACAAGAGAACCCGCCTGCAATGGTGTAGACCGGATCCTTGTCTGTTTCCGAACTACTTGCCGGCTGGGAGGCAGCCTTAGAGGACTGCCCCTTGTTCTTTTTCTTTGCCCCGGCTGGGGACTTGGAAATATAGGACTTCAGAAGCCCTTTGTCAGCCAAACGGTCCAACGTCCGCTGTAAACTGAAGCAGTCGTTGGTATCGTGGCCAACCTCCTCATGGAATTGACAATATTTGCCCTTGTTCCGAGATTGAACGGAACTCTTCATTGGATTCGGCTTCTCAATGGACAGCCGGTCCTTTACCTCCATGAGGATGGAGTTACAATCTTTGTTAAACTCGTACCGGGGAACGTACGGTTTAAACTCTTTTTTCTTTTTCTGGGACGGCTGCTCAGAGTCGCTGACCGCCCAGACTTCTTTTCTTTTCTTGCTTTCTTCTTTTTTCTTCGCCGGCTGAGCAGACCGGCTCTCTTTTTGTTTGTCAGACTTCTTGGAGTCCGACTGGTTACCAGGCGTACAGAGGTCGGTTGCTTGTATATAGCTTTCCGCCTCCCTCAAGGCCGCCTGTAATGTAAAGGCCCCTTTTCTGACAAGGTCAAACTTAAAAGCTGACCCGTCTCTCAGACCCTTGAAGAAGTCTGTAAATGCTACCTCATCAGACAGCCCCTGGATTTGAATTCTAACCAGGTTGAACCGCCTGACATATGAGCGTAGCCCTTGCCTCTCCCCCTGCTTAACAGTGCTCAAGTCTAAACTTGTCTTCTTAGCAGGGATGTTCATTGAGAAGTTGGAGGCAAACAAGAAGGCAAGCTTCTTGAAGCAGTCAATAGACCCGGCTGGCAAGTTGCCAAACCATTGTTGGGCAATGCCCTTCAATGTAGCCGGAAAACAACGGCACCAGGTAGCATCATCCCAACCTTGTAGACACATCAGGTTGGTATATGCCATCAGGTGATCTTCAGGATTGGTGGTGCCATCATAAGCACCAACCAAGATATTCTTAACCTTGGCCGGCTGGGCCGCCTCGGTTATATTGGCTGCAAAGGCAGACGGCTGTTCGCCTAGCCTCATCAGCCGGAGCTGCCAATCCAGTGGCTGAGGACTGGGATATGCCGCCTGACCTCCGAATGGGGGTGGCTGCATGAATTGCAGGCCGTATTGTCCATACGGCGCCTGGGGTGCGTAGGGCATAGACCCTATCATCAGCTGAGGTTCGGTGTTGACGGATTTTCCGCCTGTCCGACTCTCATGCAAGGAAAGAGAGTTCCTTGCGGATGCTTGCTTGAAGCTGTCCGGAAAGCTTGAGGTAGAAGCTGACTCGGACTGCTCCTGCCTCCTACGATTGATGACCTCCCGGGCATCAAAGGTAGAGGCCTTCTTACCATCCAGCTGGGATCGCCGGGGCATCAAGATCTTGGTCCAGTCAAGTTTTGCGGCTGCCTTCTCCTTTGGATGAGGAGTTGGCTGCCTGTTCTTGACTGGCTTCTTCTTCTTCCCACTGGTGGGAGTCTTCTTAGCCGGCTGACTCTTGGAAGAGCTCGCCTTGTTGTTGATCATATCCTTGATCTCACCCTTGAAGGAATTCATGAACTTCATGAGCTCATTCCGGGTGACTGGGGCTTCTCCTCTGGCCTTCCGGGTTTCCCCGTCTGACCTCCCAGGTGGCCGGCTACTAGGGCCCGCCTGATCCAGATTTCGTTCCAGGTGATCCCTGGAGCGGATAGATTTTGAGATGAGAGAACCGTTCTTGGAGATGTAGGTCTCAACATCATTGTCCTCCTCCTCATCCTCCTCCTCAGTGAATACTTCTGGCTGAGGCTGAGGTGGAGATCGAGGGATTTCGAACCCCACCGGCTGATTAACCGGTTGTAAGTCTTCCGGGTTACCCGTCTGAGCACCCGGATGCAGAGAAATGGAATTGAGATTTGGTACAGAATTTTGAACCATCTTGAGGTACTCTCCCCACAGACGGCGCCAAATGTTTTGGGTGTTTTTGTCCCTTGGGAGAGTTACAGCTCGAAGATTGGTCCTGAGGGCTTCTGTACCTGCAAAAACAACGGAGACACCGGTTGGGGTGGTGCTCCGCCTCCAACGCTCAAGTTAGTAACTTGAAGGAGAATAATTAATGCGGAATTTAAGGTGGGGATCTGCTTGGATTCCAAGCTCAGGTGTTCTCTGATGAGAGAGAAAGTAGGATGTAATAAATGTTGCGTGAATTTCTGAATGTCCCCCATTTTGGGGGAATATCTCCCTATTTATAGGGTCCTTGGGAAAGGTGCCCTATCCTAGGTCATTTAACCTAGGACTGGTGGGCTGCGCCGTCAAAAGGCGAATTTCTTGGGAATTGGGCCTTGAAGGCCGCAATTCCTCTAAGGTTATCTGGAGTCGCCACGTGTCTATTTAGGGTAGGTCTGGGATGACACAACACCTTGTGATACGTGGCGCTTCCTCATTGGTCCACATGTCTAGGGTAAAAAATCCCCAAACAGAATGCAATTAACTTTCATTTGATTCAAAAAGCTTTGTTTGAATGTATTTGACTTTAATTTGATTCTAAAAGCTTTGATGAAAGTGTTTGACTTTCATTTGACTCAATTAGCTTTGTTGAATGCATTTGACTTTCATTTGTGTCACGAAGCTTTGTTTGAATGTGTTTGACTTTCATTTGATTCTAAAAGCTTTGTTGAAAGTGTTTGGCTTTCATTTGACTCAATTAGCATTGTGGAATGCAATTAACTTTCATTTGATTCAAAAAACTTTGATTGAATGTATTTGACTTTCATTTGATTCTAAACGCTTTGTTGCAAGTGTTTGACTTTCATTTGACTCAATTAGTTTTGTTGAATGCATTTGATTTTCATTTAATTCAAAAAGCTTTGTTTGAATGTGTTTCACTTTCATTTGATTCTAAAAACTTTGTTCAAAGTGTTTGACTTTCATTTAACTTAATTAGCTTTGTTGAATGCAGTTGACATTCGTTTGATTCAAAAAGCTTTGTTTGAATGTGTTTCACTTTCATTTGATTCTAAAAGCATTGTTGAATGTGTTTGACTTTCATTTGACTCAATTAGCTTTGTTGAATTCATTTGATTTTCATTTGATTCAAAAAGCTTTGTTTGAATGTGTTTGACTTTGATTTGATTCTAAAAGCTTTGTAGAAAGTGTTTGGCTTTCATTTGACTCAATTAGCATTGTGGAATGCAATTAACTTTCATTTGATTCAAAAAGCTTTGATTGAATGTATTTGACTTTCATTTGATTCTAAACGCTTTGTTCCAAGTGTTTGACTTTCATTTGACTCAATTAGCTTTCTTGAATGCATTTGATTTTCATTTGATTCAAAAAGCTTTGTTTGAATGTGTTTCACTTTCGTTTGATTCTAAAAGCTTTGTTGAATGTGTTTGACTTTCATTTGACTCAATTAACTTTGTTGAATGAATTTGAAATTCATTTGATTCAAAAAGCTTTATTTGAATGTGTTTTACTTTCATTTGATTCTAAAAGCTTTGTTGAAAGTGTTTGACTTTCATTTGACTAAATTAGCTTTGTTGAATGCATTTGACTTTCATTTGAGTCACGAAGTTTTGTTTCAATGTGTTTGACTTTCATTTGACTCAATTAGCTTTGTTGAATTCATTTGATTTTCATTTGATTTAAAAAGCTTTGTTTGAATATGTTTCACTTTCATTTAATTCTAAAAGCTTTGTTGAAAGTGTTTGACTTTCATTTGACTTAATTAGCTTTGTTGAATGCAGTTGATATTCATTTGATTCAAAAAGCTTTGTTTGAATGTGTTTCACTTTCATTTGATTCTAAAAGCTTTGTTGAATGTGTTTGACTTTCATTTGACTCAATTACCTTTGTTGAATGCATTTGACATTTATTTGATTCAAAAAGCTTTGTTTGAATGTGTTTTACTTTCATTTGATTCTAAAAGCTTTGTTGAAAGTGTTTGACTTTCATTTGACTCAATTGGCTTTGTTGAATGCATTTGACTTTCATTTGAGTCACGAAGCTTTGTTTGAATGTGTTTGATTTTCATTTGACTCAATTAGCTTTGTTGAATTCATTTGATTTTCATTTGATTCAAAAAGCTTTGTTTGAATGTGTTTGACTTTCATTTGATTATAAAAGCTTTGTGGAAAGTGTTTGACTTTCATTTGACTCAATTAGCTTTGTTGAATGCATTTGACATTCATTTGAATGAAAAAGCTTTGTATAAATGTGTTTGACGTTCTTTTGTTTCTAAAAGCTTAGATGAAAGTGTTGGACTTTCATTTGACTCAATTAGCTTTGTTGAATTCATTTGATTTTCATTTGATTCAAAAAGCTTTGTTTGAATGTGTTTGACTTTCATTTGATTCTAAAAGCTTTGTAGAAAGTGTTTGGCTTTCATTTGACTCAATTAGCATTGTAGAATGCAATTAACTTTCATTTGATTCAAAAAGCTTTGTTTGAATGTATTTGACTTTCATTTG
Source organism: Chenopodium formosanum (assembly GCA_024500155.1). Taxonomy (NCBI): domain Eukaryota; kingdom Viridiplantae; phylum Streptophyta; class Magnoliopsida; order Caryophyllales; family Amaranthaceae; genus Chenopodium; species Chenopodium formosanum. Next base: position 24,712,207 of record CM044861.1, read on the forward strand.
ATTCTAAACGCTTTGTTGAATGCATTTGACTTTCATTTGACTCAATTAGCTTTGTTGAATTCATTTGATTTTCATTTGATTCAAAAAGCTTTGTTTGAATGTGTTTGACTTTCATTTGATTATAAAAGCTTTGTTGAAAGTGTTTGACTTTCATTTGACTCAATTAGCTTTGTTGAATGCATTTGACATTCATTTGAATCAAAAAGCTTTGTATAAATGTGTTTGACGTTCTTTTGTTTCTAAAAGCTTAGATGAAAGTGTTTGACTTTCATTTGACTCAATTAGCTTTGTTGAATTCATTTGATTTTCATTTGATTCAAAAAGCTTTGTTTGAATGTGTTTCACTTTCATTTGATTCTAAAAGCTTTGTTGAAAGTGTTTGACTTTCATTTGATTTAATTAGCTTTGTTGAATGCAGTTGACATTCATTTGATTCAAAAAGCTTTGTTTGAATGTGTTTCACTTTCATTTGATTCTAAAAGCTTTGTTGAAAGTGTTTGGCTTTCATTTGACTCAATTGGCATTGTGGAATGCAATTAACATTCATTTGATTCAAAAAGCTTTGTTTGAATGTCTTTGACTTTAATTTGATTCTAAAAGCTTTGATGAAAGTGTTTGACTTTCATTTGACTGAATTAGCTTTGTTGAATTCATTTGATTTTCATTTGATTCAAAAAGCTTTGTTTGAATGTGTTTCACTTTCATTTTATTCGAAAAGCTTTGTTAAAAGTGTTTGACTTTCATTTGACTTAATTAGCTTTGTTGAATGCAGTTGACATTCATTTGATTCAAAAAGCTTTGTTTGAATGTGTTTCACTTTCATTTGATTCTAAAAGCTTTGTTGAATGTGTTTGACTTTCATTTGACTCAATTAGCTTTGTTGAATGCATTTGACATTCATTTGATTCAAAAAGCTTTGTTTGAATGTGTTTTACTTTCATTTGATTCTAAAAGCATTGTTGAAAGTGTTTGACTTTCATTTGACTCAATTAGCTTTGTTGAATGCATTTGACTTTCATTTGAGTCACGAAGCTTTGTTTGAATGTGTTTGACTTTCATTTGACTCAATTAGCTTTGTTGAATTCATTTGATTTTCATTTGATTCAAAAAGCTTTGTTTAAATGTGTTTGAATTTCGTTTGATTATAAAAGCTTTGTTGAAAGTTTTTGACTTTCATTTGACTCAATTAGCTTTGTTGAATGCATTTGACATTCATTTGAATCAAAAAGCGTTGTATAAATGTGTTTGGCGTTCATTTGATTCTAAAAGCTTAGATGAAAGTGTTTGACTTTCATTTGACTCAATTAGCTTTGTTGAATTCATTTGATTTTCATTTGATTCAAAAAGCTTTGTTTGAATGTGTTTGACTTTCATTTAATTCTAAAAGCTTTGTAGAAAGTGTTTGGATTTCATTAGACTCAGTTAGCATTGTGGAATGCAATTAACTTTCATTTGATTAAAAAAGCTTTGATTGAATGTATTTGACTTTCATTTGATTCTAAACGCTTTGTTGCAAGTGTTTGACTTTCATTTGACTCAATTAGCTTTGTTGAATGCATTTGATTTTCATTTGATTCAAAAAGCTTTGTTTGAATGTGTTTCACTTTCATTTTATTCTAAAAGATTTGTTGAAAGTGTTTGACTTTCATTTGACTTAATTAGCTTTGTTGAATCCATTTGACATTCATTTGATTCAAAAAGCTTTGTTTGAATGTGTTTTACTTTCATTAGATTCTAAAAGCTTTGATGAAAGTGTTTGACTTTCATTTGACTCAATTAGCTTTGTTGAATGCATTTGACTTTCATTTGAGTCACGAAGCTTTGTTTGAATGTGTTTGACTTTCATTTGACTCAATTAGCTTTGTTGAATTCATTTGATTTTCATTTGATTCAAAAAGCTTTGTTTGAATGTGTTTCACTTTCATTTGATTCTAAAAGCTTTGTTAAAAGTGTTTGACTTTCATTTGACTTAATTAGCTTTGTTGAATGCAGTTGACATTCATTTGATTCAAAAAGCTTTGTTTGAATGCGTTTCACTTTCATTTGATTCTAAAAGCTTTGTTGAATGTGTTTGACTTTCATTTGACTCAATTTGCTTTGTTGAATGCATTTGACATTCATTTGATTCAAAAAGCTTTGTTTGAATATGTTTTACTTTCATTTGATTCTAAAAGCTTTGTTGAAAGTGTTTGACTTTCATTTAACTCAATTAGCTTTGTTGAATGCATTTGACTTTCATTTGAGTCACGAAGCTTTGTTTGAATGTGTTTGACTTTCATTAGACTCAATTAGCTTTGTTGAATTCATTTGATTTTCATTTGATTCAAAAAGCTTTGTTTGAATGTGTTTGACTTTCATTTGATTATAAAAGCTTTGTCGAAAGTGTTTGACTTTCATTTGACTCAATTAGCTTTGTTGAATGCATTTGACATTCATTTGAATCAAAAACCTTTGTTTAAATGTGTTTGACGTTCATTTCATTCTAAAAGCTTAGATGAAAGTGTTTGACTTTCATTTGACTCAATTAGCTTTGTTGAATTCATTTGATTTTCATTTGATTCAAAAAGCTTTGTTTGAATGTGTTTGACTTTCATTTGATTCTAAAAGCTTTGCTGAAAGTGTTTGGCTTTCATTTGACTCAATTAGCATTGTGGAATGCTATTAACTTTCATTTGATTCAAAAAGCTTTGATTGATTGTATTTGACTTTCATTTGATTCTAAACGCTTTGTTGCAAGTGTTTGACTTTCATTTTAGCTTTGTTGAATGCATTTGATTTTCATTTGATTCAAAAAGCTTTGTTTGAATGTGTTTCACTTTCATTTGATTCTAAAAGCTTTGTTAAAAGTGTTTGACTTTCATTTGACTTAATTAGCTTTGTTGAATGCAGTTGACATTCATTTGATTCAAAAAGCTTTGTTTAAATGTGTTTCACTTTCATTTGATTCTAAAAACTTTGTTGAAAGTGTTTGGCTTTCATTTGACTCAATTAGCATTGTGGAATGCAATTAACTTTCATTTGATTCAAAAAGCTTTGCTTGAATGTATTTGACTTTAATTTGATTCTAAAAGCTTTGATGAAAGTGTTTGACTTTCATTTGACTCAATTAGCTTTGTTGAATTCATTAGATTTTCATTTGATTCAAAAAGCTTTGTTTAAATGTGTTTCACTTTCATTTGATTCTAAAAGCTTTGTTAAAAGTGTTTGACTTTCATTTGACTTAATTAGCTTTGTTGAATGCAGTTGACATTCATTTGATTCAAAAAGCTTTGTTTAAATGTGTTTCACTTTCATTTGATTCTAAAAACTTTGTTGAAAGTGTTTGGCTTTCATTTGACTCAATTAGCATTGTGGAATGCAATTAACTTTCATTTGATTCAAAAAGCTTTGCTTGAATGTATTTGACTTTAATTTGATTCTAAAAGCTTTGATGAAAGTGTTTGACTTTCATTTGACTCAATTAGCTTTGTTGAATTCATTAGATTTTCATTTGATTCAAAAAGCTTTGTTTAAATGTGTTTCACTTTCATTAGATTCTAAAAGCTTTGATGAAAGTGTTTGACTTTCATTTGACTCAATTAGCTTTGTTGAATGCATTTGACTTTCATTTGAGTCACGAAGCTTTGTTTGAATGTGTTTGACTTTCATTTGACTCAATTAGCTTTGTTGAATTCATTTGATTTTCATTTGATTCAAAAAGCTTTGTTTGAATGTGTTTCACTTTCATTTGATTCTAAAAGCTTTGTTAAAAGTGTTTGACTTTCATTTGACTTAATTAGCTTTGTTGAATGCAGTTGACATTCATTTGATTCAAAAAGCTTTGTTTGAATGCGTTTCACTTTCATTTGATTCTAAAAGCTTTGTTGAATGTGTTTGACTTTCATTTGACTCAATTTGCTTTGTTGAATGCATTTGACATTCATTTGATTCAAAAAGCTTTGTTTGAATATGTTTTACTTTCATTTGATTCTAAAAGCTTTGTTGAAAGTGTTTGACTTTCATTTAACTCAATTAGCTTTGTTGAATGCATTTGACTTTCATTTGAGTCACGAAGCTTTGTTTGAATGTGTTTGACTTTCATTAGACTCAATTAGCTTTGTTGAATTCATTTGATTTTCATTTGATTCAAAAAGCTTTGTTTGAATGTGTTTGACTTTCATTTGATTATAAAAGCTTTGTCGAAAGTGTTTGACTTTCATTTGACTCAATTAGCTTTGTTGAATGCATTTGACATTCATTTGAATCAAAAACCTTTGTTTAAATGTGTTTGACGTTCATTTCATTCTAAAAGCTTAGATGAAAGTGTTTGACTTTCATTTGACTCAATTAGCTTTGTTGAATTCATTTGATTTTCATTTGATTCAAAAAGCTTTGTTTGAATGTGTTTGACTTTCATTTGATTCTAAAAGCTTTGCTGAAAGTGTTTGGCTTTCATTTGACTCAATTAGCATTGTGGAATGCTATTAACTTTCATTTGATTCAAAAAGCTTTGATTGATTGTATTTGACTTTCATTTGATTCTAAACGCTTTGTTGCAAGTGTTTGACTTTCATTTTAGCTTTGTTGAATGCATTTGATTTTCATTTGATTCAAAAAGCTTTGTTTGAATGTGTTTCACTTTCATTTGATTCTAAAAGCTTTGTTAAAAGTGTTTGACTTTCATTTGACTTAATTAGCTTTGTTGAATGCAGTTGACATTCATTTGATTCAAAAAGCTTTGTTTAAATGTGTTTCACTTTCATTTGATTCTAAAAACTTTGTTGAAAGTGTTTGGCTTTCATTTGACTCAATTAGCATTGTGGAATGCAATTAACTTTCATTTGATTCAAAAAGCTTTGCTTGAATGTATTTGACTTTAATTTGATTCTAAAAGCTTTGATGAAAGTGTTTGACTTTCATTTGACTCAATTAGCTTTGTTGAATTCATTAGATTTTCATTTGATTCAAAAAGCTTTGTTTAAATGTGTTTCACTTTCATTTGATTCTAAAAGCTTTGTTGAAAGTGTTTGACTTTCATTTGACTTAATTACCTTTGTTGAATGCATTTGACTTTCATTTAAGTCACGAAGCTTTGTTTGAATGTGTTTGACTTTCATTTGACTCAATTAGCTTTGTTGAATTCATTTGATTTTCATTTGATTCAAAAAGCTTTGTTCGAATGTGTTTCACTTTCATTTGATTCTAAAAGCTTTGTTGAATGTGTTTGACTTTCATTTGACTGAATTAGCTTTGTTGAATGCATTTGACTTTCATTTGAGTCACGAAGCTTTGTTTGAATGTGTTTGATTTTCATTTGACTCAATTAGCTTTGTTGAATTCATTTGATTTTCATTTGATTCAAAAAGCTTTGTTTGAATGTGTTTGACTTTCATTTGATTATAAAAGCTTTGTTGAAAGTGTTTGACTTTCATTTGACTCAATTAGCTTTATTGAATGCATTTGACATTCATTTGAATCAAAAATCTTTGTTTAAATGTGTTTGACGTTCATTTGATTCTAAAAGCTTAGATGAAAGTGTTTGTCTTTCATTTGACTGAATTAGCTTTGTTGAATTCATTTGATTTTCATTTGATTCAAAAAGCTTTGTTTGAATGTGTTTGACTTTCATTTGATTCTAAAAGCTTTGTTGTAAGTGTTTGGCTTTCATTTGACTCAATTAGCATTGTGGAATGCAATTAACTTTCATTTGATTAAAAAGCTTTGATTGAATGTATTTGACTTTCATTTGATTCTAAACGCTTTGTCGCAAGTGTTTGACTTTCATTTGACTCAATTAGCTTTGTTGAATGCATTTGATTTTCATTTGATTCAAAAAGCTTTGTTTGAATGTGTTTCACTTTCATTTGATTCTAAAAGCTTTGTTAAAAGTGTTTGACTTTCATTTGACTTAATTAGCTTTGTTGAATGCAGTTGACATTCATTTGATTCAAAAAGCTTTGTTTAAATGTGTTTCACTTTCATTTGATTCTAAAAGCTTTGTTGAAAGTGTTTGGCTTTGATTTGACTCACTTAGCATTGTGGAATGCAATTAACTTTCATTTGATTCAAAAAGCTTTGCTTGAATGTATTTGACTTTAATTTGATTCTAAAAGCTTTGATGAAAGTGTTTGACTTTCATTTGATTTAATTAGCTTTGTTGAATTCATTTGATTTTCATTTGATTCAAAAAGCTTTGTTTGAATGTGTCTCACTTTCATTTGATTCTAAAAGCTTTGTTGAAAGTGTTTGACTTTCATTTGACTTAATTACCTTTGTTGAATGCAGTTGACATTCATTTGATTCAAAAAGCTTTGTTTGAATGTGTTTCACTTTCATTTGATTCTAAAAGCTTTGTTGAATGTGTTTGACTTTCATTTGACTGAATTAGGTTTGTTGAATGCATTTGACTTTCATTTGAGTCACGAAGCTTTGTTTGAATGTGTTTGACTTTCATTTGATTCTAAAAGCTTTGTTGAAAGTGTTTGACTTTCATTTGACTCAATTAGCTTTGTTGAATGCATTTGACTTTCATTTGAGTCACGAAGCTTTGTTTGAATGTGTTTGACTTTCATTTGATTCTAAAAGCTTTGTTGAAAGTGTTTTGCTTTCATTTGACTCAATTAGCATTGTGGAATGCAATTAACTTTCATTTGATTCAAAAAGCTTTGTTTGAATGTATTTGACTTTCATTTGATTCTAAACGCTTTGTTGCAAGTGTTTGACTTTCATTTGAATCAATTAGCTTTGTTGAATGCATTTGATTTTCATTTGATTCAAAAAGCTTTGTTTGAATGTGTTTCAATTTCATTTGATTCTAAAAGCTTTGTTGAAAGTGTTTGACTTTCATTTGACTTAATTAGCTTTGTTGAATGCAGTTGACATTCATTTGATTCAAAAAGCTTTGTTTGAATGTGTTTCACTATCATTTGATTCTAAAAGCTTTGTTGAATGTGTTTGATTTTCACTTGACTCAATTAGCTTTGTTGAATGCATTTGACATTCATTTGATTCAAAATGCTTTGTTTGAATGTATTTTACTTTCATTTGATTCTAAAAGCATTGTTGAAAGTGTTTGACTTTTATTTGACTCAATTAGCTTTGTTGAATGCATTTGACTTTCATTTCAGTCACGAAGCTTTGTTTGAATGTGTTTGACTCTCATTTGACTCAATTAGCTTTGTTGAATTCATTTGATTTTCATTTGATTCAAAAAGCTTCGTTTGAATGTGTTTGACTTTCATTTGATTATAAAAGCTTTGTTAAAAGTGTTTGGCTTTCATTTGACTCAATTAGCATTGTGGAATGCAATTAGCTTTCATTTGATTCAAAAAGCTTTGATTGAATGTATTTGACTTTTATTTGATTCTAAACGCTTTGTTGCAAGTGTTTGACTTTCATTTGACTCAATCAGCTTTGTTGAATGCATTTGATTTTCATTTGATTCAAAAAGCTTTGTTTGAATGTGTTTCACTTTCATTTGATTCTAAAAGCTTTGTTGAAAGTGTTTGACTTTCATTTGACTTAATTAGATTTGTTGAATGCAGTTGACATTCATTTGGTTCAAAAAGCTTTGTTTGAATGTGTTTCACTTTCATTTGATTCTAAAAGCTTTGTTGAAAGTGTTTGGCTTTCATTTGACTCAATTAGCATTGTGGAATGCAATTAACATTCATTTGATTCAAAAAGCTTTATTTGAATGTATTTGACTTTACTTTGATTCTAAAAGCTTTGATGAAAGTGTTTGACTTTCATTTGACTCAATTTGCTTTGTTGAATTCATTTGATTTTCATTTAATTTAAAAAGCTTTGTTTGAATGTGTTTCACTTTCATTTGATTCTAAAAGCTTTGTTGAAAGTGTTTGACTTTCATTTGACTCAATTAGCTTTGTTGAATGCATTTGACTTTCATTTGAGTCACGAATCTTTGTTTGATTGTGTTTGACTTTCATTTGACTCAATTAGCTTTGTTGAATTCATTTGATTTTCATTTGATTCAAAAAGCTTTGTTTGAATGTGTTTGACTTTCATTTGATTCTAAAAGCTTTGTTGAAAGTGTTTGGCTTTCATTTGACTCAATTGGCATTGTGGAATGCATTTAACTTTCATTTGATTCAAAAAGCTTTGTTTGAATGTATTTTACTTTAATTTGATTCTAAAAGCTTTGTTGAAAGTGTTTGACTTTCATTTGACTCAATTAGCTTTGTTGAATGCATTTGACATTCATTTGAATCAAAAAGCTTTGTTTGAATGTGTTTGACTTTCATTTGATTCTAAAAGCTTTGTAGAAAGTGTTTGGCTTTCATTTGACTCAATCAGCATTGTGGAATGCAATTAACTTTCATTTGATTCAAAAAGCTTTGATTGAATGTCTTTGACTTTAATTTGATTCTAAAAGCTTTGATGAAAGTGTTTGACTTTCATTTGACTCAATTAGCTTTGTTGAATTCATTTGATTTTCATTTGATTCAAAAAGCTTTGTTTGAATGTGTTGCACTTTCATTTGATTCTAAAAGCTTTGTTGAAAGTGTTTGACTTTCATTTGACTTAATTAGCTTTGTTGAATGCAGTTGACATTCATTTGATTTAAAAAGGTTTGTTTGAATGTGTTTCACTTTCATTTGATTCTAAAAGCTTTGTTGAATGTGTTTGACTTTCATTTAACACAATTAGCTTTGTTGAATGCATTTGACTTTCATTTGATTCAAAAAGCTTTGTTAGAATGTGTTTTACTTTCATTTGATTTTAAAAGCTTTGTTGAAAGTGTTTAACTTTCATTTGACTCAATTAGCTTTGTTGAATGCTTTTGACTTTCATTTGAGTCACGGAGCTTTGTTTGAATGTGTTTGACTTTCATTTGACTCAATTAGCTTTGTTGAATGCATTTAACTTTCATTTGATTCAAAAAGCTTTGTTTGAATGTGTTTTACTTTCATTTGATTATAAAAGCTTTGTTGAAAGTGTTTGACTTTCATTTGACTCAATTAGCTTTGTTGAATGCATTTGACATTCATTTGAATCAAAAAGCTTTGTTTAAATGTGTTTGACGTTCATTTGATTCTAAAAGCTTAGATGAAAGTGTTTGACTTTCATTTGACTCAATTAGCTTTGTTGAATTCATTTGATTTTCATTTGATTCAAAAAGCTTTGTTTGAATGTGTTTGACTTTCATTTGATTCTAAAAGCTTTGTTGAAAGTGTTTGGCTTTCATTTGACTCAATTAGCATTGTGGAATGCAATTAACTTTCATTTGATTTAAAAAGCTTTGATTGAATGTATTTGACTTTCATTTGATTCTAAACGCTTTGTTGCAAGTGTTTGACTTTCATTTGACTCAATTAGCTTTGTTGAATGCATTTGATTTTCATTTGATTCAAAAAGCTTTGTTTGAATGTGTTTCACTTTCATTTGATTCTAAAAGCTTTGTTAAAAGTGTTTGACTTTCATTTGACTTAATTAGCTTTGTTGAATGCAGTTGACATTCATTTGATTCAAAAAGCTTTGTTTTAATGTGTTTCACTTTCATTTGATTCTAAAAGCTTTGTTGAAAGTGTTTGGCTTTCATTTGACTCAATTAGCATTGTGGAATGCAATTACCTTTCACTTGATTCAAAAAGCTTTGCTTGAATGTATTTGACTTTAATTTGATTCTAAAAGCTTTGATGAAAGTGTTTGACTTTCATTTGACTCAATTAGCTTTGTTGAATTCAATTGATTTTCATTTGATTCAAAAAGCTTTGTTTGAATGTGTTTCACTTTCATTTGATTCTAAAAGCTTTGTTGAAAGTGTTTGACTTTCATTTGACTTAATTACCTTTGTTGAATGCAGTTGACATTCATTTGATTCAAAAAGCTTTGTTTGAATGTGTTTCACTTTCATTTGATTCTAAAAGCTTTGTTGAATGTGTTTGACTTTCACTTGACTCAATTAGCTTTGTTGAATGCATTTGACATTCATTTGATTCAAAAAGATTTGTTTGAATGTATTTTACTTTCATTTGATTCTAAAAGCTTTGTTGAATGTGTTTGACTTTCATTTGACTCAATTAGCTTTGTTGAATTCATTTGATTTTCATTTGATTCAAAAAGCTTTGTTTGAATGTGTTTGACTTTCATTTGATTATAAAAGCTTTGTTGAAAGTGTTTGACTTTCATTTGACTCAATTAGCTTTATTGAATGCATTTGACATTCATTTGAATCAAAAATCTTTGTTCAAATGTGTTTGACGTTCATTTGATTCTAAAAGCTTAGATGAAAGTGTTTGACTTTCATTTGACTTAATTAGCTTTGTTGAATGCAGTTGACATTCATTTGATTTAAAAAGCTTTGTTTGAATGTGTTTCACTTTCATTTGATTCTAAAAGCTTTGTTGAAAGTGTTTGGCGTTCATTTGACTCAATTAGCATTGTGGAATGCAATTAACTTTCATTTGATTCAAAAAGCTTTGCTTGAATGTATTTGACTTTAATTTGATTCTAAAAGCTTTGATGAAAGTGTTTGACTTTCATTTGACTCAATTAGCTTTGTTGAATTCATTTGATTTTCATTTGATACAAAAAGCTTTGTTTGAATGTGTTTGACTTTCATTTGACTCAATTAGCTTTGTTGAATTCATTTGATTTTTATTTGATTCAAAAAGCTTTGTTTGAATGTGTTTGACTTTCATTTGATTATAAAAGCTTTGTTGAAAGTGTTTGACTTTCATTTGACTCAATTAGCTTTATTGAATGCATTTGACATTCATTTGAATCAAAAATCTTTGTTTAAATGTGTTTGACGTTCATTTGATTCTAAAAGCTTAGATGAAAGTGTTTGACTTTCATTTGACACAATTAGCTTTGTTGAATTCATTTGATTTTCATTTGATTCAAAAAGCTTTGTTTGAATGTGTTTCACTTTCATTTGATTCTAAAAGCTTTGTTGAAAGTGTTTGACTTTCATTTGACTCAATTAGCTTTGTTGAATGCATTTGACTTTCATTTGAGTCACGAATCTTTGTTTGATTGTGTTTGACTTTCATTTGACTTAATTAGCTTTGTTGAATTCATTTGATTTTCATTTGATTCAAAAAGCTTTGTTTGAATGTGTTTGACTTTCATTTGATTATAAAAGCTTTGTTGAAAGTGTTTGACTTTCATTTGACTTAATTAGGTTTGTTGAATGCATTTGACATTAATTTGAATCAAAAAGCTTTGTTTGAATGTGTTTGACTTTCATTTGATTCCAAAAGCTTTGTAGAAAGTGTTTGGCTTTCATTTGACTCAATTAGCATTGTGGAATGCAATTAACTTTCATTTGATTCAAAAAGCTTTGATTGAATGTCTTTGACTTTAATTTGATTCTAAAAGCTTTGATGAAAGTGTTTGACTTTCATTTGACTTAATTAGCTTTGTTCAATTCATTTGATTTTCATTTGATTCAAAAAGCTTTGTTTGAATGTGTTTGACTTTCATTTGATTATAAAAGCTTTGTTGTAAGTGTTTGACTTTCATTTGACTCAATGAGCTTTGTTGAATGCATTTGACATTCATTTGAATCAAAAAGCTTTGTTTAATTGTGTTTGACGTTCATTTGATTCTAAAAGCTTAGATGAAAGTGTTTGACTTTCATTTGACTCAATTAGCTTTGTTGAATTCATTTGATTTTCATTTGATTCAAAAAGCTTTGTTTGAATGTGTTTGACTTTCATTTGATTCTAAAACCTTTGTTGTAAGTGTTTGGCTCTCATTTGACTCAATTAGCATTGTGGAATGCAATTAACTTTCATTTGATTCAAAAAGCTTTTATTGAATGTATTTGACTTTCATTTGATTCTAAACGCTTTGTTGCAAGTGTTTGACTTTAATTTGACTCATTCAGCTTTGTTGAATGCATTTGATTTTCATTTGATTCAAATAGCTTTGTTTGAATGTGTTTCACTTTCATTTGATTCTAAAAGCTTTGTTGAAAGTGTTTGACTTTCATTTGACTTAATTAGCTTTGTTGAATGCAGTTGACATTCATTTGATTCAAAAAGCTTTGTTTGAATGTGTTTCACTTTCATTTGATTCTAAAAGCTTTGTTAAAAGTGTTTGGCTTTCATTTGACTCAATTAGCATTGTGGAATGCAATTAACTTTCATTTGATTCAAAAAGCTTTGCTTGAATGTATTTGACTTTAATTTGATTCTCAAAGCTTTGATGTAAGTGTTTGACTTTCATTTGACTCAATTAGCTTTGTTGAATTCATTTGATTTTCATTTGATTCAAAAAGCTTTGTTTGAATGTGTTTGACTTTCATTTGACTCAATTAGCTTTGTTGAATTCATTTGATTTTCATTTGATTCAAAAAGCTTTGTTTGAATGTGTTTGACTTTCATTTGATTATAAAAGCTTTGATGAAAGTGTTTGACTTTCATTTGACTCAATTAGCATTATTGAATGCATTTGACATTCATTTGAATCAAAAATCTTTGTTTAAATGTGTTTGACGTTCATTTGATTATTCTAAAAGCTTAGATGAAAGTGTTTGACTTTCATTTGACTCAATTAGCTTTGTTGAATTCATTTGATTTTCATTTGATTCAAAAAGCTTTGTTTGATTGTGTTTGACTTTCATTTGATTCTAAAAGCTTTGTTGTAAGTGTTAGGCTTTCATTTGACTCAATTAGCATTGTGGAATACAATTAACTTTCATTTGATTCAAAAAGCTTTGATTGAATGTATTTGACTTTCATTTGATTCTAAACGCTTTGTTGCAAGTGTTTGACTTTCATTTGACTCAATTAGCTTTGTTGAATGCATTTGATTTTCATTTGATTCAAAAAGCTTTGTTTGAATGTGTTTCACTTTCATTTGATTCTAAAAGCTTTGTTGAAAGTGTTTGACTTTCATTTGACTTAATTTGCTTTGTTGAATGCAGTTGACATTCATTTGATTCAAAAAGCTTTGTTTGAATGTGTTTCACTTTCATTTGATTCTAAAAGCTTTGTTGAAAGTGTTTGGCTTTCATTTGACTCAATTAGCATTGTGGAATGCAATTAACTTTCATTTGATTCAAAAAGCTTTGCTTGAATGTATTTGACTTTAATTTGATTCTAAAAGCTTTGATGAAAGTGTTTGACTTTCATTTGACTCAATTAGCTTTGTTGAATTCATTTGATTTTCATTTGATTCAAAAAGCTTTGTTTGAATGTGTTTCACTTTCATTTGATTCTAAAAGCATTGTTGAAAGTGTTTGACTTTCATTTGACTTAATTACCTTTGTTGAATGCAGTTGACATTCATTTGATTCAAAAAGCTTTGTTTGAATGTGTTTCACTTTCATTTGATTCTAAAAGCTTTGTTGAATGTGTTTGACTTTCACTTGACTCTATTAGCTTTGTTGAATGTATTTGACATTCATTTGATTCAAAAAGCTTTGTTTGAATGTATTTTACTTTCATTTGATTCTAAAAGCTTTGTTGAAAGTGTTTGACTTTCATTTGACTCAATTAGCTTTGTTGAATGCATTTGACTTTCATTTGAGTCACGAAGCTTTGTTTGAATGTGTTTGACTTTCATTTGACTCAATTAGCTTTGTTGAATTCATTTGATTTTCATTTGATTCAAAAAGCTTTGTTTGATTGTGTTTGACTTTCATTTGATTATAAAAGCTTTGTTAAAAGTGTTTGACTTTCATTTGACTCAATTAGCTTTGTTGAATGCATTTGACATTCATTTGAATCAAAAAGCTTTGTTTAAATGTGTTTGACGTTCATTTGATTCTAAAAGTTTAGATGAAAGTGTTTGACTTTCATTTGACTCAATTAGCTTTGTTGAATTCATTTTATTTTCATTTAATTCAAAAAGCTTTGTTTGAATGTGTTTGACTTTCATTTGATTCTAAAAGCTTTGTTGTAAGTGTTTGGCTTTCATTTGACTCAATTAGCATTGTGGAATGCAATTAACTTTCATTTGATTCAAAAAGCTTTGATTGAATGTATTTGACTTTCATTTGATTCTAAACACTTTGTTGCAAGTGTTTGACTTTCATTTGACTCAATCAGCTTTGTTGAATGCACTTGATTTTCGTTTGATTCAAATTGCTTTGTTTGAATGTGTTTCACTTTCATTTGATTCTAAAAGCTTTGTTGAAAGTGTTTGACTTTCATTTGACTTAATTAGCTTTGTTGAATGCAGTTGACATTCATTTGATTTAAAAAGCTTTGTTTGAATGTGTTTCACTTTCATTTGATTCTAAAAGCTTTGTTGAAAGTGTTTGGCTTTCATTTGACTCAATTAGCATTGTGGAATGCAATTAACTTTCATTTGATTCAAAAAGCTTTGTTTGAATGTATTTGACTTTAATTTGATTATAAAAGGTTTGATGAAAGTGTTTGACTTTCATTTGACTCAATTAGCTTTGTTGAATTCATTTGATTTTCATTTGATTCAAAAAGCTTTGTTTGAATGTGTTTCACTTTCATTTGATTCTAAAAGCTTTCTTAAAAGTGTTTGACTTTCATTTGACTTAATTAGCTTTGTTGAATGCATTTGACTTTCATTTGAGTCACGAATCTTTGTTTGATTGTGTTTGACTTTCATTTGACTCAATTAGTTTTGTTGAATTCATTTGATTTTCATTTGATTCAAAAAGCTTTGTTTGAATGTGTTTCACTTTCATTTGATTCTAAAAGCTTTGTTGAAAGTGTTTGACTTTCATTTGACTTAATTAGCTTTGTTGAATGCAGTTGACATTCATTTGATTCAAAAAGCTTTGTTTGAATGTGTTTCACTTTCATTTGATTCTAAAAGCTTTGTTGAAAGTGTTTGGCTTTCATTTGACTCAATTGGCATTGTGGAATGCAATTAACTTTCATTTGATTCAAAAAGCTTTGATTGAATGTCTTTGACTTTAATTTGATTCTAAAAGCTTTGATGAAAGTGTTTGACTTTCATTTGACTGAATTAGCTTTGTTGAATTCATTTGATTTTCATTTGATTCAAAAAGCTTTGTCTGAATGTGTTTCACTTTCATTTGATTCTATAAGCTTTGTTGAAAGTGTTTGACTTTCATTTGACTTAATTAGCTTTGTTGAATGCAGTTGACATTCATTTGATTGAAAAAGCTTTGTTTGAATGCGTTTCACTTTCATTTGATTCTAAAAGCTTTGTTGAATGTGTTTGACGTTCATTTGACTCAATTAGCTTTGTTGAATGCATTTGACATTCATTTGATTCAAAAAGCTTTGTTTGAATGTGTTTTACTTTCATTTGATTCTAAAAGCTTTGTTGAAAGTGTTT
Source organism: Chenopodium formosanum (assembly GCA_024500155.1). Classification (NCBI taxonomy): domain Eukaryota; kingdom Viridiplantae; phylum Streptophyta; class Magnoliopsida; order Caryophyllales; family Amaranthaceae; genus Chenopodium; species Chenopodium formosanum. The sequence continues at coordinate 24,727,447 of CM044861.1, forward strand.
GACTTTCATTTGACTCAATTAGCTTTGTTCAATGCATTTGACTTTCATTTGAGTCACGAAGCTTTGTTTGAATGTGTTTGACTTTCATTTGACTCAAGTAGCTTTGTTGAATTCATTTGATTTTCATTTGATTCAAAAAGCTTTGTTTGAATGTGTTTCACTTTCATTTGATTCTAAAAGCTTTGTTGAAAGTGTTTCACTTTCATTTGACTTAATTAGCTTTGTTGAATGCAGTTGACATTCATTTGATTCAAAAAGCTTCGTTTGAATGTGTTTCACTTTCATTTGATTCTAAAAGCTTTGTTGAAAGTGTTTGGCTTTCATTTGACTCAATTGGCATTGTGGAATGCAATTAACTTTCATTTGATTTAAAAAGCTTTGTTTGAATGTATTTGACTTTAATTTGATTCTAAAAGCTTTGATGAAAGTGACTTTCATTTGACTCAATTAGCTTTGTTGAATTCATTTGATTTTCATTTGATTCAAAAAGCTTTGTTTGAATGTGTTTCACTTTCATTTGATTCTAAAAGCTTTGTTGAAAGTGTTTGACTTTCATTTGACTTAATTAGCTTTGTTGAATGCAGTTGACATTCACTTGATTCAAAAAGCTTTGTTTGAATGTGTTTCACTTTCATTTGATTCTAAAAGCTTTGTTGCATGTGTTTGACTTTCATTGGACTCAATAAGCTTTGTTGAATGCATTTGTCATTCATTTGATTCAAAAAGCTTTGTTTGAATGTGTTTTACTTTCATTTGATTCTAAAAGCTTTGTTGAAAGATGTTTGACTTTCATTTGACTCAATTAGCTTTGTTGAATGCATTTGACTTTCATTTGAGTCACGAAGCTTCGTTTGAATGTGTTTCACTTTCATTTGATTCTAAAAGCTTTGTTGAAAGTGTTTGGCTTTCATTTGACTCAATTAGCATTGTGGAATGCAATTAACTTTCATTTGATTGAAAAAGCTTTGTTTGAATGTATTTGACTTTAATTTGATTCTAAAAGCTTTGATGAAAGTGTTTGACTCATTGGACTCAATTACCTTTGTTGAATGCATTTGACATTCATTTGAATCAAAAAGCTTTGTTTAAATGTGTTTGACGTTCATTTGATTCTAAAAGCTTAGATGTAAGTGTTTGACTTTCATTTGACTCAATTAACTTTGTTGAATTCATTTTATTTTCATTTGATTCAAAAAGCTTTGTTTGAATGTGTTTGACTTTCATTTTATTCTAAAAGATTTGTTGAAAGTGTTTGGCTTTCATTTGACTCAATTAGCATTGTGGAATGCAATTAACTTTCATTTGATTCAAAAAGCCTTGATTGAATGTATTTGACTTTCATTTGATTCTAAACGCTTTATTGCAAGTGTTTGACTTTCATTTGACTCAATTAGCTTTGTTGAATGCATTTGATTTTCATTTGATTAAAAAGCTTTGTTTGAATGTGTTTCACTTTCATTTGATTCTAAAAGCTTTGTTGAAAGTGTTTGACTTTCATTTGACTCAATTAGCTTTGTTGAATGCATTTGACTTTCATTTGAGTCACGAATCTTGGTTTGATTGTGTTTGACTTTCATTTGACTCAATTAGCTTTGTTGAATTCATTTGATTTTCATTTGATTCAAAAAGTTTGTTTGAATGTGTTTAACTTTCATTTGATTCTAAATGCTTTGTTGAAAGTGTTTGGCTTTCATTTGACTCAACTAGCATTGTGGAATGCAATTAACTTTCATTTGATTCAAAAAGCTTTGATTGAATGTATTTGACTTTCATTTTATTCTAAACGCTTTGTTGCAAGTGTTTAACTTTCATTTGACTCAATTAGCTTTGTTGAATGCATTTGATTTTCATTTGATTCAAAAAGCTTTGTTTGAATGTGTTTGACTTTCATTTGATTCTAAAAGCTTTGTTAAAAGTGTTTGGCTTTCATTTGACTCAATTAGCATTGTGGAATGTAATTAACTTTCATTTGATTCAAAAAGCTTTGATTGAATGTATTTGACTTTCATTTGATTCTAAACGCTTTGTTGCAAGTGTTTGACTTTCATTTGACTCAATTAGCTTTGTTGAATGCAGTTGACATTCATTTTATTCAAAAAGCTTTGTTTGAATGTGTTTCACTTTTATTTGATTCTAAAAGCTTTGTTGAAAGTGTTTGGCTTTCATTTGACTCAATTAGCATTGTGGAATGATTAACTTTCATTTGATTCAAAAAGCTTTGTTTGAATGTATTTGACTTTAATTTGATTCTAAAAGCTTTGATGAAAGTGTTTGACTTTCATTTGACTCAATTAGCTTTATTAAATTCATTTGATTTTCATTTGATTCAAAAAGCTTTGTTTGAATGTGTTTGACTTTCATTTGATTATTAAAGCTTTGTTGAAAGTGTTTGACTTTCATTTGACTCAATTAGCTTTGTTGAATGCATTTGACATTCATTTGAATCAAAAAGCTTTGTTTGAATGTGTTTGACTTTCATTTGATTCTAAAAGCTTTGTAGAAAGTGTTTGGCTTTCATTTGAGTCAATTAGCATTGCGGAATGCAATTAACTTTCATTTGATTCAAAAAGCTTTGATTGAATGTCTTTGACTTTAATTTGAATCTAAAAGCTTTGATGAAAGTGTTTGACTTTCATTTGACTCAATTAGCTTTGTTGAATTCATTTGATTTTCATTTGATTCAAAAAGCTTTGTTTGAATGTGTTTCACTTTCATTTGATTCTAAAGGCTTTATTGAAAGTGTGTGACTTTCATTTGACTTAATTAGCTTTGTTGAATGCAGTTGACATTCATTTGATTCAAAAAGCTTTGTTTGAATGTGTTTGACTTTCATTTGACTCAATTAGCTTTGTTGAATTCATTTGATTTTCATTTGATTCAAAAAGCTTTGTTTGAATGTGTTTCACTTTCATTTGATTCTAAACGCTTTGTTGAAAGTGTTTGACTTTCATTTGACTTAATTAGCTTTGTTGAATGCAGTTGACATTCATTTGATTCAAAAAGCTTTGTTTGAATGTGTTTCACTTTCATTTGATTCTAAAAGCTTTGTTGAAAGTGTTTGGCTTTCATTTGACTCAATTGGCATTGTGGAATGCAATTAACTTTCATTTGATTCAAAAAGCTTTGATTGAATGTCTTTGACTTTAATTTGATTCTAAAAGCTTTGATGAAAGTGTTTGACTTTCATTTGACTGAAGTAGCTTTGTTGAATTCATTTGATTTTCATTTGATTCAAAAAGCTTTGTTTGAATGTGTTTCACTTTCATTTGATTATAAAAGCTTTGTTGAAAGTGTTTGACTTTCATTTGACTCAATTAGCTTTATTGAATGCATTTGACATTCATTTGAATCAAAAATCTTTTTTTAAATGTGTTTGACGTTCATTTGATTCTAAAAGCTTAGATGAAAGTGTTTGACTTTCATTTGACTTAATTAGCTTTGTTGAATGCAGTTGACATTCATTTGATTTAAAAAGCTTTGTTTGAATGTGTTTCACTTTCATTTGATTCTAAAAGCTTTGTTGAAAGTGTTTGGCGTTCATTTGACTCAATTAGCATTGTGGAATGCAATTAACTTTCATTTGATTCAAAAAGCTTTGCTTGAATGTATTTGACTTTAATTTGATTCTAAAAGCTTTGATGAAAGTGTTTGACTTTCATTTGACTCAATTAGCTTTGTTGAATTCATTTGATTTTCATTTGATTCAAAAAGCTTTGTTTGAATGTGTTTCACTTTCATTTGATTCTAAAAGCTTTGTTGAAAGTGTTTGGCTTTCATTTGACTCAATTGGCATTGTGGAATGCAATTAACTTTCACTTGATTCAAAAAGCTTTGATTGAATGTCTTTGACTTTAATTTGATTCTAAAAGCTTTGATGAAAGTGTTTGACTTTCATTTGACTGAAGTAGCTTTGTTGAATTCATTTGATTTTCATTTGATTCAAAAAGCTTTGTTTGAATGTGTTTCACTTTCATTTGATTATAAAAGTTTTGTTGAAAGTGTTTGACTTTCATTTGACTCAATTAGCTTTATTGAATGCATTTGACATTCATTTGAATCAAAAATCTTTTTTTAAATGTGTTTGACGTTCATTTGATTCTAAAAGCTTAGATGAAAGTGTTTGACTTTCATTTGACTTAATTAGCTTTGTTGAATGCAGTTGACATTCATTTGATTTAAAAAGCTTTGTTTGAATGTGTTTCACTTTCATTTGATTCTAAAAGCTTTGTTGAAAGTGTTTGGCGTTCATTTGACTCAATTAGCATTGTGGAATGCAATTAACTTTCATTTGATTCAAAAAGCTTTGCTTGAATGTATTTGACTTTAATTTGATTCTAAAAGCTTTGATGAAAGTGTTTGACTTTCATTTGACTCAATTAGCTTTGTTGAATTCATTTGATTTTCATTTGATTCAAAAGGCTTTGTTTGAATGTGTTTGACTTTCATTTGACTCAATTAGCTTTGTTGAATTCATTTGATTTTCATTTGATTCAAAAAGCTTTGTTTGAATGTGTTTGACTTTCATTTGATTATAAAAGCTTTGTTGAAAGTGTTTGACTTTCATTTGACTCAATTAGCTTTATTGAATGCATTTGACATTCATTTGAATCAAAAATCTTTGTTTAAATGTGTTTGACGTTCATTTGATTCTAAAAGCTTAGATGAAAGTGTTTGACTTTCATTTGACACAATTAGCTTTGTTGAATTCATTTGATTTTCATTTGATTCAAAAAGCTTTGTTTGAATGTGTTTCACTTTCATTTGATTCTAAAAGCTTTGTTGAAAGTGTTTGACTTTCATTTGACTCAATTAGCTTTGTTGAATGCATTTGACTTTCATTTGAGTCACGAATCTTTGTTTGATTGTGTTTGACTTTCATTTGACTCAATTAGCTTTGTTGAATTCATTTGATTTTCATTTGATTCAAAAAGCTTTGTTTGAATGTGTTTGACTTTCATTTGATTATAAAAGCTTTGTTGAAAGTGTTTGACTTTCATTTGACTTAATTAGCTTTGTTGAATGCATTTGACATTCATTTGAATCAAAAAGCTTTGTTTGAATGTGTTTGATTTTCATTTGATTCCAAAAGCTTTGTAGAAAGTGTTTGGCTTTCATTTGACTCAATTAGCATTGTGGAATGCAATTAACTTTCATTTGATTCGAAAAGCTTTGATTAAATGTCTTTGACTTTAATTTGATTCTAAAAGCTTTGATGAAAGTGTTTGACTTTCATTTGACTTAATTAGCTTTGTTCAATTCATTTGATTTTCATTTGATTCAAAAAGCTTTGTTTGAATGTGCTTGACTTTCATTTGATTATAAAAGCTTTGTTGAAAGTGTTTGACTTTCATTTGACTCAATGAGCTTTGTTGAATGCATTTGACATTCATTTGAATCAAAAAGCTTTGTTTAATTGTGTTTGACGTTCATTTGATTCTAAAAGCTTAGATGAAAGTGTTTGACTTTCATTTGACTCAATTAGCTTTGATGAATTCATTTGATTTTCATTTGATTCAAAAAGCTTTGTTTGAATGTGTTTGACTTTCATTTGATTCTAAAACCTTTGTTGTAAGTGTTTGGCTCTCATTTGACTCAATTAGCATTGTGGAATGCAATTAACTTTCATTTGATTTAAAAAGCTTTTATTGAATGTATTTGACTTTCATTTGATTCTAAACGCTTTGTTGCAAGTGTTTGACTTTCATTTGACTCATTCAGCTTTGTTGAATGCATTTGATTTTCATTTGATTCAAATAGCTTTGTTTGAATGTGTTTCACTTTCATTTGATTCTAAAAGCTTTGTTGAAAGTGTTTGACTTTCATTTGACTTAATTAGCTTTGTTGAATGCAGTTGACATTCATTTGATTCAAAAAGCTTTGTTTGAATGTGTTTCACTTTCATTTGATTCTAAAAGCTTTGTTGAAAGTGTTTGGCTTTCATTTGACTCAATTAGCATTGTGGAATGCAATTAACTTCCATTTGATTCAAAAAGCTTTGCTTGAATGTATTTGACTTTAATTTGATTCTCAAAGCTTTGATGTAAGTGTTTGACTTTCATTTGACTCAATTAGCTTTGTTGAATTCATTTGATTTTCATTTGATTCAAAAAGCTTTGTTTGAATGTGTTTGACTTTCATTTGACTCAATTAGCTTTGTTGAATTCATTTGATTTTCATTTGATTCAAAAAGCTTTGTTTGAATGTGTTTGACTTTCATTTGATTATAAAAGCTTTGTTGAAAGTGTTTGACTTTCATTTGACTCAATTAGCATTATTGAATGCATTTGACATTCATTTGAATCAAAAATCTTTGTTTAAATGTGTTTGACGTTCATTTGATTCTAAAAGCTTAGATGAAAGTGTTTGACTTTCATTTGACTCAATTAGCTTTGTTGAATTCATTTGATTTTCATTTGATTCAAAATGCTTTGTTTGATTGTGTTTGACTTTCATTTGATTCTAAAAGCTTTGTTGTAAGTGTTAGGCTTTCATTTGACTCAATTAGCATTGTGGAATACAATTAACTTTCATTTGATTCAAAAAGCTTTGATTGAATGTATTTGACTTTCATTTGATTCTAAACGCTTTGTTGCAAGTGTTTGACTTTCATTGGACTCAATTAGCTTTGTTGAATGCATTTGATTTTCATTTGATTCAAAAGCTTTGTTTGAATGTGTTTCACTTTCATTTGATTCTAAAAGCTTTGTTGAAAGTGTTTGACTTTCATTTGACTTAATTTGCTTTGTTGAATGCAGTTGACATTCATTTGATTCAAAAAGCTTTGTTTGAATGTGTTGTTGAAAGTGTTTGGCTTTCATTTGACTCAATTAGCATTGTGGAATGCAATTAACTTTCATTTGATTCAAAAAGCTTTGCTTGAATGTATTTGACTTTAATTTGATTCTAAAAGCTTTGATGAAAGTGTTTGACTTTCATTTGACTCAATTAGCTTTGTTGAATTCATTTGATTTTCATTTGATTCAAAAAGCTTTGTTTAAATGTGTTTCACTTTCATTTGATTCTAATTGCATTGTTGAAAGTGTTTGACTTTCATTTGACTTAATTACCTTTGTTGAATGCAGTTGACATTCATTTGATTCAAAAAGCTTTGTTTGAATGTGTTTCACTTTCATTTGATTCTAAAAGCTTTGTTGAATGTGTTTGACTTTCACTTGACTCTATTAGCTTTGTTGAATGTATTTGACATTCATTTGATTCAAAAAGCTTTGTTTGAATGTATTTTACTTTCATTTGATTCTAAAAGCTTTGTTGAAAGTGTTTGACTTTCATTTGACTCAATTAGCTTTGTTGAATGCATTTGACTTTCATTTGAGTCACGAAGCTTTGTTTGAATGTGTTTGACTTTCATTTGACTCAATTAGCTTTGTTGAATTCATTTGATTTTCATTTGATTCAAAAAGCTTTGTTTGATTGTGTTTGACTTTCATTTGATTATAAAAGCTTTGTTAAAAGTGTTTGACTTTCATTTGACTCAATTAGCTTTGTTGAATGCATTTGACATTCATTTGAATCAAAAAGCTTTGTTTAAATGTGTTTGACGTTCATTTGATTCTAAAAGTTTAGATGAAAGTGTTTGACTTTCATTTGACTCAATTAGCTTTGTTGAATTCATTTTATTTTCATTTAATTCAAAAAGCTTTGTTTGAATGTGTTTGACTTTCATTTGATTCTAAAAGCTTTGTTGTAAGTGTTTGGCTTTCATTTGACTCAATTAGCATTGTGGAATACAATTAACTTTCATTTGATTCAAAAAGCTTTGATTGAATGTATTTGACTTTCATTTGATTCTAAACACTTTGTTGCAAGTGTTTGACTTTCATTTGACTCAATCAGCTTTGTTGAATGCATTTGATTTTCATTTGATTCAAATAGCTTTGTTTGAATGTGTTTCACTTTCATTTGATTCTAAAAGCTTTGTTGAAAGTGTTTGACTTTCATTTGACTTAATTAGCTTTGTTGAATGCAGTTGACATTCATTTGATTTAAAAAGCTTTGTTTGAATGTGTTTCACTTTCATTTGATTCTAAAAGCTTTGTTGAAAGTGTTTGGCTTTCATTTGACTCAATTAGCATTGTGGAATGCAATTAACTTTCATTTGATTCAAAAAGCTTTGTTTGAATGTATTTGACTTTAATTTGATTATAAAAGCTTTGATGAAAGTGTTTGACTTTCATTTGACTCAATTAGCTTTGTTGAATTCATTTGATTTTCATTTGATTCAAAAAGCTTTGTTTGAATGTGTTTCACTTTCATTTGATTCTAAAAGCTTTGTTAAAAGTGTTTGACTTTCATTTGACTTAATTAGCTTTGTTGAATGCATTTGACTTTTATTTGAGTCACGAATCTTTGTTTGATTGTGTTTCACTTTCATTTGATTCTAAAAGCATTGTTGAAAGTGTTTGACTTTCATTTGACTTAATTACCTTTGTTGAATGCAGTTGACATTCATTTGATTCAAAAAGCTTTGTTTGAATGTGTTTCACTCTCATTTGATTCTAAAAGCTTTGTTGAATGTGTTTGCCTTTCATTTGACTCAATTAGCTTTGTTTGAATGTATTTGACTTTAATTTGATTATAAAAGCTTTGATGAAAGTGTTTGACTTTCATTTGACTCAATTAGCTTTGTTGAATGCATTTGATTTTCATTTGATTAAAAAGCTTTGTTTAAATGTATTTCACTTTCATTTGATTCTAAAAGCTTTTTTGAAAGTGTTTGACTTTCATTTGACTCAATTAGCTTTGTTGAATGCATTTGACTTTCATTTGAGTCACGAATCTTGGTTTGATTGTGTTTGACTTTCATTTGACTCAATTAACTTTGTTGAATTCATTTGATTTTCAGTTGATTCAAAAAGTTTGTTTGAATGTGTTTAACTTTCATTTGATTCTAAATGCTTTGTTGAAAGTGTTTGGCTTTCATTTGACTCAACTAGCATTGTGGAATGCAATTAACTTTCATTTGATTCAAAAAGCTTTGATTGAATGTATTTGACTTTCATTTGATTCTAAACGCTTTGTTGCAAGTGTTTAACTTTCATTTGACTCAATTAGCTTTGTTGAATGCATTTGATTTTCATTTGATTCAAAAAGCTTTGTTTGAATGTGTTTGACTTTCATTTGATTCTAAAAGCTTTGTTAAAAGTGTTTGGCTTTCATTTGACTCAATTAGCATTGTGGAATGTAATTAACTTTCATTTGATTCAAAAAGCTTTGATTGAATTTATTTGACTTTCATTTGATTCTAAACGCTTTGTTGCAAGTGTTTGACTTTCATTTGACTCAATTAGCTTTGTTGAATGCAGTTGACATTCATTTTATTCATAAAGCTTTGTTTGAATGTGTTTCACTTTCATTTGATTCTAATAGCTTTGTTGAAAGTGTTTGGATTTCATTTGACTCAATTGGCATTGTGGAATGCAATTAACTTTCATTTGATTCAAAAAGCTTTGTTTGAATGTATTTGACTTTAATTTGATTCTAAAAGCTTTGATGAAAGTGTTTGACTTTCATTTGACTCAATTAGCTTTATTGAATTCATTTGATTTTCATTTGATTAAAAAAGCTTTGTTTGAATGTGTTTGACTTTCATTTGATTATTAAAGCTTTGTTGAAAGTGTTTGACTTTCATTTGACTCAATTAGCTTTGTTGAATGCATTTGACATTCATTTGAATCAAAAAGCTTTGTTTGAATGTGTTTGACTTTCATTTGATTCTAAAAGCTTTGTAGAAAGTGTTTGGCTTTCATTTGACTCAATTAGCATTGCGGAATGCAATTAACTTTCATTTGATTCAAAAAGCTTTGATTGAATGTCTTTGACTTTTATTTGAATCTAAAAGCTTTGATGAAAGTGTTTGACTTTCATTTGACTCAATTAGCTTTGTTGAATTCATTTGATTTTCATTTGATTCAAAAAGCTTTGTTTGAATGTGTTTCACTTTCATTTGATTCTAAAAGCTTTATTGAAAGTGTGTGACTTTCATTTGACTTAATTAGCTTTGTTGAATGCAGTTGACATTCATTTGATTCAAAAAGCTTTGTTTGAATGTGTTTGACTTTCATTTGACTCAATTAGCTTTGTTGAATTCATTTGATTTTCATTTGATTCAAAAAGCTTTGTTTGAATGTGTTTCACTTTCATTTGATTCTAAACGCTTTGTTGAAAGTGTTTGACTTTCATTTGACTTAATTAGCTTTGTTGAATGCAGTTGACATTCATTTGATTCAAAAAGCTTTGTTTGAATGTGTTTCACTTTCATTTGATTCTAAAAGCTTTGTTGAAAGTGTTTGGCTTTCATTTGACTCAATTAGCTTTGTTGAATGCATTTGACTTTCATTTGATTCAAAAAGCTATGATTGAATGTCTTTGACTTTAATTTGATTCTAAAAGCTTTGATGAAAGTGTTTGACTTTCATTTGACTCAATTAGCTTTGTTGAATTCATTTGATTTTCATTTGATTCAAAAAGCTTTGTTTGAATGTGTTTCACTTTCATTTGATTCTAAAAGCTTTGTTGATTGTGTTTGACTTTCATTTGTCTTAATTAGCTTTGTTGAATGCAGTTGACATTCATTTGATTCAAAAAGCTTTGTTTGAATGTGTTTCACTCTCATTTGATTCTAAAAGCTTTGTTGAATGTGTTTGCCTTTCATTTGACTCAATTAGCTTTGTTGAATGCATTTGACTTTCATTTGATTCAAAAAGCTTTGTTAAAATGTGTTTTACTTTCATTTGATTCTAAAAGCTTTGTTGAAAGTGCTTGACTTTCATTTGACTCAATTAGCTTTGTTGAATGCATTTGACTTTCATTTTAGTCACGAAGCTTTGTTTGAATGTGTTTGACTTTCATTTGAATGAGTTAGCTTTGTTGAATGCATTTGATTTTCATTTGATTCAAAAAGCTTTGTTTGAAAGTGTTTAACTTTCATTTGATTATAAAAGCTTTGTTGAAAGTGTTTGACTTTCTTTTGACTCAATGAGCTTTGTTGAATGCATTTGACATTCATTTGAATCAAAAAGCTTTGTTTAAATGTGTATGACGTTCATTTTCTAAAAGCTTAGATGAAAGTGTTTGACTTTCATTTGACTCAATTAGCTTTGTTGAATTCATTTGATTTTCATTTGATTCAAAAAGCTTTGATTGAATGTATTTGACTTTCATTTGATTCTAAACGCTTTGTTGCTAGTGTTTGACTTTCATTTGACTCAATTACCTATGTTGAATGTATTTGATTTTCATTTGATTCAAAAAGCTTTGTTTGAATGTGTTTCTTTTTCATTTGATTCTAAAAGCTTTGTTGAAAGTGTTTGGCTTTCATTTGAATTAATTAGCTTTGTTGAATGCAGTTGACATTCATTTGGTTCAAAAAGCTTTGTTTGAATGTTTTTCACTTTCATTTGATTCTAAAAGCTTTGTTGAAAGTGTTTGGCTTTCATTTGACTCAATTAGCATTGTGGAATGCAATTAACTTTCATTTGATTCAAAAAGCTTTGTTGGAATGTATTTGACTTTAATTTGATTCTAAAAGCTTTGATGAAAGTGTTTGACTTTCATTTGACTCAATTAGCTTTGTTGAATTCATTTGATTTTCATTTGATTCAAAAAGCTTTGTTTGAATGTGTTTCACTTTCATTTGATTCTAAAAGCTTTGTTAAAAGTGTTTGACTTTCATTTGACTTAATTAGCTTTGTTGAATGACAGTTGACATTCATTTGATTCAAAAAGCTTTGTTTGAATGTGTTTCACTTTCATTTGATTCTAAAAGCTTTGTTGAATGTGTTTGACTTTCATTTGACTCAATTAGCTTTGTTGAATGCATTTGACTTTCATTTTAGTCACGAAGCTTTGTTTGAATGTGTTTGACTTTCATTTGACTGAATTAGCTTTGTTGAATGCATTTGATTTTCATTTGATTCAAAAAGCTTTGTTTGAATGTGTTTGACTTTCATTTGATTGTAAAAGCTTTGTTGAAAGTGTTTGACTTTCTTTTGACTCAATGAGCTTTGTTGAATGCATTTGACATTCATTTGAATCAAAAAGCTTTGTTTAAATGTGTATGACGTTCATTTGATTCTAAAAGCTTAGATGAAAGTGTTTGACTTTCATTTGACTCAATTAGCTTTGTTGAATTCATTTGATTTTCATTTGTTTCAAAAAGCTTTGATTGAATGTGTTTGACTTTCATTTGATTCTAAAAGCTTTGTAGAAAGTGTTTTTCTTTCATTTGACTCAATTAGCATTGTGGAATGCAATTAACTTTCATTTGATTCAAAAAGCTTTGATTGAATGTATTTGACTTTCATTTGATTCTAAACGCTTTGTTGCTAGTGTTTGACTTTCATTTGACTCAATTAGCTATGTTGAATGTATTTGATTTTCATTTGATTCAAAAAGCTTTGTTTGAATGTGTTTCTTTTTCATTTGATTCTAAAAGCTTTGTTGAAAGTGTTTGACTTTCATTTGACTTAATTAGCTTTGTTGAATGCAGTTGACATTCATTTGATTCAAAAAGCTTTGTTTGAATGTGTTTCACTTTCATTTGATTCTAAAAGCTTTGTTGAAAGTGTTTGGCTTTCATTTGACTCAATTGGCATTGTGGAATGCAATTAACTTTCATTTGATTCAAAAAGCTTTGATTGAATGTCTTTGACTTTAATTTGATTCTAAAAGCTTTGATGAAAGTGTTTGACTTTCATTTGACTGAATTAGCTTTGTTGAATTTATTTGATTTTCATTTGATTCAAAAAGCTTTGTCTGAATGTGTTTCACTTTCATTTGATTCTATAAGCTTTGTTGAAAGTGTTTGACTTTCATTTGACTTAATTAGCTTTGTTGAATGCAGTTGACATTCATTTGATTGAAAAAGCTTTGTTTGAATGCGTTTCACTTTCATTTGATTCTAAAAGCTTTGTTGAATGTGTTTGACGTTCATTTGACTCAATTAGCTTTGTTGAATGCATTTGACATTCATTTGATTCAAAAATCTTTGTTTGAATGTGTTTTACTTTCATTTGATTCTAAAAGCTTTGTTGAAAGTGTTTGACTTTCATTTGACTCAATTAGCTTTGTTGAATGCATTTGACTTTCATTTGAGTCACGAAGCTTTGTTTGAATGTGTTTGACTTTCATTTGACTCAATTAGCTTTGTTGAATTCATTTTATTTTCATTTGATTCAAAAAGCTTTGTTTGAATGTGTTTGACTTTCATTTGATTATAAAAGCTTTGTTGAATGCATTTGACATTCATTTGAATCAAAAAGCTTTGTATAAATGTGTTTGACGTTCATTTGTTTCTAAAAGCTTAGATGAAAGTGTTTGACTTTCATTTGACTCAATTAGCTTTGTTGAATTCATTTGATTTTCATTTGATTCAAAGAGCTTTGATTGAAACTGTTTGACTTTCATTTGATTCTAAAAGCTTTGTAGAAAGTGTTTGGCTTTCATTTGACTCAATTAGCATTGTGGAATGCAATTAACTTTCATTTGATTCAAAAAGCTTTGTTTGAATGTATTTGACTTTCATTTGATTCTAAACGCTTTGTTGCTAGTGTTTGACTTTCATTTGACTCAAGTAGCTTTGTTGAATTCATTTGATTTTCATTTGATTCAAAAAGCTTTGTTTGATTGTGTTTGACTTTCATTTGATTCTAAAAGCTTTGTTGTAAGTGTTAGGCTTTCATTTGACTCAATTAGCATTGTGGAATACAATTAACTTTCATTTGATTCAAAAAGCTTTGATTGAATGTATTTGACTTTCATTTGATTCTAAACGCTTTGTTGCAAGTGTTTGACTTTCATTTGACTCAATTAGCTTTGTTGAATGCATTTGATTTTCATTTGATTCAAAAAGCTTTGTTTGAATGTGTTTCACTTTCATTTGATTCTAAAAGCTTTGTTGAAAGTGTTTGACTTTCATTTGACTTAATTTGCTTTGTTGAATGCAGTTGACATTCATTTGATTCAAAAAGCTTTGTTTGAATGTGTTTCACTTTCATTTGATTCTAAAAGCTTTGTTGAAAGTGTTTGGCTTTCATTTGACTCAATTGGCATTGTGGAATGCAATTAACTTTCATTTGATTCAAAAAGCTTTGATTGAATGTCTTTGACTTTAATTTGATTCTAAAAGCTTTGATGAAAGTGTTTGACTTTCATTTGACTGAATTAGCTTTGTTGAATTTATTTGATTTTCATTTGATTCAAAAAGCTTTGTTTGAATGTGTTTCTTTTTCATTTGATTCTAAAAGCTTTGTTGAAAGTGTTTGACTTTCATTTGACTTAATTAGCTTTGTTGAATGCAGTTGACATTCATTTGATTCAAAAAGCTTTGTTTGAATGTGTTTCACTTTCATTTGATTCTAAAAGCTTTGTTGAAAGTGTTTGGATTTCATTTGACTCAATTAGCATTGTGGAATGCAATTAACTTTCATTTGATTCAAAAAGCTTTGTTGGAATGTATTTGACTTTAATTTGATTCTAAAAGCTTTGATGAAAGTGTTTGACTTTCATTTGACTCAATTAGCTATGTTGAATGTATTTGATTTTCATTTGATTCAAAAAGCTTTGTTTGAATGTGTTTCTTTTTCATTTGATTCTAAAAGCTTTGTTGAAAGTGTTTGACTTTCATTTGACTTAATTAGCTTTGTTGAATGCAGTTGACATTCATTTGATTCAAAAAGCTTTGTTTGAATGTGTTTCACTTTCATTGGATTCTAAAAGCTTTGTTGAATGTGTTTGACTTTCATTTGACTCAATTAGCTTTGTTGAATGCATTTGACTTTCATTTTAGTCACGAAGCTTTGTTTCAATGTGTTTGACTTTCATTTGACTGAATTAGCTTTGTTGAATGCATTTGATTTTCATTTGATTCAAAAAGCTTTGTTTGAATGTGTTTGACTTTCATTTGATTATAAAAGCTTTGTTGAAAGTGTTTGACTTTCTTTTGACTCAATGAGCTTTGTTGAATGCATTTGACATTCATTTGAATCAAAACGCTTTGTTTAAATGTGTATGACGTTCATTTGATTCTAAAAGCTTAGATGAAAGTGTTTGACTTTCATTTGACTCAATTAGCTTTGTTGAATTCATTTGATTTTCATTTGTTTCAAAAAGCTTTGATTGAATGTGTTTGACTTTCATTTGATTCTAAAAGCTTTGTAGAAAGTGTTTGGCTTTCATTTGACTCAATTAGCATTGTGGAATGCAATTAACTTTCATTTGATTCAAAAAGCTTTGATTGAATGTATTTGACTTTCATTTGATTCTAAACGCTTTGTTGCTAGTGTTTGACTTTCATTTGACTCAATTACCTATGTTGAATGTATTTGATTTTCATTTGATTCAAAAAGCTTTGTTTGAATGTGTTTCTTTTTCATTTGATTCTAAAAGCTTTGTTGAAAGTGTTTGGCTTTCATTTGATTTAATTAGCTTTGTTGAATGCAGTTGACATTCATTTGGTTCAAAAAGCTTTGTTTGAATGTTTTTCACTTTCATTTGATTCTAAAAGCTTTGTTGAAAGTGTTTGGCTTTCATTTGACTCAATTAGCATTGTGGAATGCAATTAACTTTCATTTGATTCAAAAAGCTTTGTTGGAATGTATTTGACTTTAATTTGATTCTAAAAGCTTTGATGAAAGTGTTTGACTTTCATTTGACTCAATTAGCTTTGTTGAATTCATTTGATTTTCATTTGATTCAAAAAGCTTTGTTTGAATGTGTTTCACTTTCATTTGATTCTAAAAGCTTTGTTAAAAGTGTTTGACTTTCATTTGACTTAATTAGCTTTGTTGAATGACAGTTGACATTCATTTGATTCAAAAAGCTTTGTTTGAATGTGTTTCACTTTCATTTGATTCTAAAAGCTTTGTTGAATGTGTTTGACTTTCATTTGACTCAATTAGCTTTGTTGAATGCATTTGACTTTCATTTTAGTCACGAAGCTTTGTTTGAATGTGTTTGACTTTCATTTGACTGAATTACCTTTGTTGAATGCATTTGATTTTCATTTGATTCAAAAAGCTTTGTTTGAATGTGTTTGACTTTCATTTGATTATAAAAGCTTTGTTGAAAGTGTTTGACTTTCTTTTGACTCAATGAGCTTTGTTGAATGCATTTGACATTCATTTGAATCAAAAAGCTTTGTTTAAATGTGTATGACGTTCGTTTGATTCTAAAATCTTAGATGAAAGTGTTTGACTTTCATTTGACTCAATTAGCTTTGTTGAATTCATTTGATTTTCATTTGTTTCAAAAAGCTTTGATTGAATGTGTTTGACTTTCATTTGATTCTAAAAGCTTTGTAGAAAGTGTTTGGCTTTCATTTGACTCAATTAGCATTGTGGAATGCAATTAACTTTCATTTGATTCAAAAAGCTTTGATTGAATGTATTTAACTTTCATTTGATTCTAAACGCTTTGTTGCTAGTGTTTGACTTTCATTTGACTCAATTAGCTATGTTGAATGTATTTGATTTTCATTTGATTCAAAAAGCTTTGTTTGAATGTGTTTCTTTTTCATTTGATTCTAAAAGCTTTGTTGAAAGTGTTTGACTTTCATTTGACTTAATTAGCTTTGTTGAATGCAGTTGACATTCATTTGATTCAAAAAGCTTTGTTTGAATGTGTTTCACTTTCAGTTGATTCTAAAAGCTTTGTTGAAAATGTTTGGCTTTAATTTGACTCAATTAGCATTGTGGAATGCAATTAACTTTCATTTGATTCAAAAAGCTTTGTTTGAATGTGTTTCACTTTAAGTTGATTCTAAAAGCTTTGTTGAAAGTGTTTGGCTTTCATTTGACTCAATTAGCATTGTGGAATGCAATTAACTTTCATTTGATTCAAAAAGCTTTGTTGGAATGTATTTGACTTTAATTTGATTCTAAAAGCTTTGATGAAAGTGTTTGACTTTCATTTGACTCAATTAGCTTTGTTGAATTAATTTGATTTTCATTTGATTCAAAAAGCTTTGTTTGAATGTGTTTCACTTTCATTTGATTCTAAATGCTTTGTTAAAAGTGTTTGACTTTCATTTGACTTAATTAGCTTTGTTGAATGCAGTTGACATTCATTTGATTCAAAAAGCTTTGTTTGAATGTGTTTCACTTTCATTTGATTATAAAAGCTTTATTGAAAGTGTTTGACTTTCATTTGACTCAATTAGCTTTGTTGAATGCATTTGACATTCATTTGATTCAAAAAGCTTTGTTTGAATGTGTTTGACTTTCATTTGATTATTAAAGCTTTGTTGAAAGTGTTTGACTTTCATTTGACTCAATTGGCTTTGTTGAATGCATTTGACATTCATTTGAATCAAAAAGCTTTGTTTGAATGTGTTTGACTTTCATTTGATTCTAAAAGCTTTGTAGAAAGTGTTTGGCTTTCATTTGACTCAATTAGCATTGTGGAATGCAATTAACTTTCATTTGATTCAAAAAGCTTTGATTGAATGTCTTTGACTTTAATTTGAATCTAAAAGCTTTGATGAAAGTGTTTGACTTTCATTTGACTCAATTAGCTTTGTTGAATTCATTTGATTTTCATTTGATTCAAAAAGCTTTGTTTGAATGTGTTTCACTTTCATTTGATTCTAAAAGCTTTATTGAAAGTGTGTGACTTTCATTTGACTTAATTAGCTTTGTTGAATGCAGTTGACATTCATTTGATTCAAAAAGCTTTGTTTGAATGTGTTTGACTTTCATTTGACTCAGTTAGCTTTGTTGAATTCATTTGATTTTCATTTGATTCAAAAAGCTTTGTTTGAATGTGTTTCACTTTCATTTGATTCTAAACGCTTTGTTGAAAGTGTTTGACTTTCATTTGACTTAATTAGCTTTGTTGAATGCAGTTGACATTCATTTGATTCAAAAAGCTTTGTTTGAATGTGTTTCACTTTCATTTGATTCTAAAAGCTTTGTTGAAAGTGTTTGACTTTCATTTGACTCAATTAGCTTTGTTGAATGCATTTGACATTCTTTTGAATCAAAAAGCTTTGTTTAAATGTGTTTGACGTTCATTTGATTCTAAAAGCTTAGATGAAAGTGTTTGACTTTCATTTGACTCAATTAGCTTTGTTTAATTCATTTGATTTTCATTTGATTCAAAAAGCTTTGTTTGAATGTGTTTGACTTTCATTTGATTTTAAAAGCTTTGTTGAAAGTGTTTGGCTTTCATTTGACTCAATTAGCATTGTGGAATGCAATTAACTTTCATTTGATTCAAAAAGCTTTGATTGAATGTATTTGACTTTCATTTGATTCTAAACGCTTTGTTGCAAGTGTTTGACTTTCATTTGACTTAATTAGCTTTGTTGAATGCATTTGATTTTGATTTGATTCAAAAAAGCTTTGTTTGAATGTGTTTCACTTTCATTTGATTCTAAAAGCTTTGTTGAAAGTGTTTGACTTTCATTTGACTTAGTTAGCTTTGTTGAATGCAGTTGACATTCATTTGATTCAAAAAGCTTTGTTTGAATGTGTTTCACTTTCATTTGATTCTAAAAGCTTTGTTGAAAGTGTTTGGCTTTCATTTGACTCAATTACCATTGTGGAATGCTATTTAACTTTCATTTGATTCAAAAAGCTTTGTTTGAATGTATTTGACTTTAATTTGATTCTAAAAGCTTTGATGAAAGTGTTTGACTTTCATTTGACTCAATTAGCTTTGTTGAATGCATTTGACTTTCATTTGAGTCACGAAGCTTTGTTTGAATGTGTTTGACTTTCATTTGATTCTAAAAGCTTTGTTGAAAGTGTTTGGCTTTCATTTGACTCAATTATCATTGTGGAATGCAATTAACTTTCATTTGATTCAAAAAGCTTTGATTGAATGTATTTGACTTTCATTTGATTCTAAACGCTTTGATGCAAGTGTTTGACTTTCATTTGACTCAATTAGCTTTGTTGAATGCATTTGATTTTCATTTGATTCAAAAAGCTTTGTTTGAATGTGTTTCACTTTCATTTGATTCTAAAAGCTTAGATGAAAGTGTTTGACTTTCATTTGACTCAATTAGCTTTATTGAATGCATTTGACTTTCATTTGAGTCACGAAGCTTTGTTTGAATGTGTTTGACTTTCATTTGATTCTAAAAGCTTTGTTGAAAGTGTTTGGCTTTCATTTGACTCAATTAGCATTGTGGACTGCAATTAACTTTCATTTGATTCAAAAAGCTTTGATTGAATGTATTTGACTTTCATTTGATTCTAAACGCTTTGTTGCAAGTGTTTGACTTTCATTTGACTCAATTAGCTTTGTTGAATGCATTTGATTTTCATTCGATTCAAAAAGCTTTGTTTGAATGTGTTTCACTTTCATTTGATTCTAAAAGCTTTGTTGAAAGTGTTTGACTTTCATTTGACTTAATTAGCTTTGTTGAATGCAGTTGACATTCATTTGATTCAAAAAGCTTTGTTTGAATGTGTTTCACTTTCATTTGATTCAAAAAGCTTTGTTGAATGTGTTTGACTTTCATTTGACTCAATAAGATTTGTTGAATGCATTTGATTTTCATTTGATTCAAAAAGCTTTGTTTGAATGTGTTTTACTTTCATTTGATTCTAAAAGCTTTGTTGAAAGTGTTTGACTTTCATTTGACTCAATTAGCTTTGTTGAATGCATTTGACTTATATTTGAGTCACGAAGCTTCGTTTGAATGTATTTGACTTTCATTTGATTCAAAAAGCTTTGTTGAAAGTGTTTGGCTTTCATTTGACTCAATTAGCATTGTGGAATGCAATTAACTTTCATTTGATTCAAAAAGCTTTGATTGAATGTATTTGACTTTCATTTGATTGTAAACGCTTTATTGCAAGTGTTTGACTTTCATTTGACTCATTTAGCTTTGTTGAATGCATTTGATTTTCATTTGATTCAAAAATCGTCGTTTGAATGTGTTTGACTTTCATTTGATTTTAAAAGCTTAGATGAAAGTGTTTGACTTTCATTTGACTCAATTAGCTTTGTTGAATGCATTTGACTTTCATTTGAGTCACGAAGCTTTTGTTTGAATGTGTTTCACTTTCATTTGATTCTAAAAGCTTTGTTGAAAGTGTTTGACTTTCATTTGACTCAATTACCATTGAGGAATGCAATTAACTTTCATTTGATTCAAAAAGCTTTGTTTAAATGTATTTGACTTTAATTTGATTCTAAAAGCTTTGATGAAAGTGTTTGACTTTCCTTTGACTCAATTAGCTTTGTTGAATGCATTTGACTTTCATTTGAGTCACGAAGCTTTGTTTGAATGTGTTTGACTTTCATTTGATTCTAAAAGCTTTGTTGAAAGTGTTTGGCTTTCATTTGACTCAATTAGCATTGTGAAATGCAATTAACTTTCATTTGATTCAAAAAGCTTTGATTGAATGTATTTGACTTTCATTTGATTCTAAACGCTTTGTTGCAAGTGTTTGACTTTCATTTGACTCAATTAGCTTTGTTGAATGCATTTGATTTTCATTTGATTCTAAAAGCTTTGTTTGAATGTGTTTGACTTTCATTTGATTCTAAAAGCTTTGTTGAAAGTGTTTGGCTTTCATTTGACTCAATTACCATTGTGGAATGCAATTAACTTTCATTTGATTCAAAAAGCTTTGATTGAATGTATTTGACTTTCATTTGATTCTAAACGCTTTGTTGCAAGTGTTTGACTTTCATTTGACTCAATTAGCTTTGTTGAATGCATTTGATTTTCATTCGATTCAAAAAGCTTTGTTTGAATGTGTTTCACTTTCATTTGATTCTAAAAGCTTTGTTGAAAGTGTTTGACTTTCATTTGACTTAATTAGCTTTGTTGAATGCAGTTGACATTCATTTGATTCAAAAAGCTTTGTTTGAATGTGTTTCACTTTCATTTGATTCAAAAAGCTTTGTTGAATGTGTTTGACTTTCATTTGACTCAATAAGCTTTGTTGAATGCATTTGATTTTCATTTGATTCAAAAAGCTTTGTTTGAATGTGTTTTACTTTCATTTGATTCTAAAAGCTTTGTTGAAAGTGTTTGACTTTCATTTGACTTAATTAGCTTTGTTGAATGCATTTGACTTTCATTTTAGTCACGAAGCTTCGTTTGAATGTATTTGACTTTCATTTGATTCAAAAAGCTTTGTTGAAAGTGTTTGGCTTTCATTTGACTCAATTAGCATTGTGGAATGCAATTAACTTTCATTTGATTCAAAAAGCTTTGATTGAATGTATTTGACTTTCATTTGATTGTAAACGCTTTATTGCAAGTGTTAGACTTTCATTTGACTCATTTAGCTTTGTTGAATGCATTTGATTTTCATTTGATTCAAAAATCGTCGTTTGAATGTGTTTGACTTTCATTTGATTTTAAAAGCTTAGATGAAAGTGTTTGACTTTCATTTGACTCAATTAGCTTTGTTGAATGCATTTGACTTTCATTTGAGTCACGAAGCTTTTGTTTGAATGTGTTTCACTTTCATTTGATTCTAAAAGCTTTGTTGAAAGTGTTTGGCTTTCATTTGACTCAATTACCATTGAGGAATGCAATTAACTTTCAGTTGATTCAAAAAGCTTTGTTTAAATGTATTTGACTTTAATTTGATTCTAAAAGCTTTGATGAAAGTGTTTGACTTTCCTTTGACTCAATTAGCTTTGTTGAATGCATTTGACTTTCATTTGAGTCACGAAGCTTTGTTTGAATGTGTTTGACTTTCATTTGATTCTAAAAGCTTTGTTGAAAGTGTTTGGCTTTCATTTGACTCAATTAGCATTGTGAAATGCAATTAACTTTCATTTGATTCAAAAAGCTTTGATTGAATGTATTTGACTTTCATTTGATTCTAAACGCTTTGTTGCAAGTGTTTGACTTTCATTTGACTCAATTAGCTTTGTTGAATGCATTTGATTTTCATTTGATTCTAAAAGCTTTGTTTGAATGTGTTTCACTTTCATTTGATTCTAAAAGCTTTGTTGAAAGTGTTTGACTTTCATTTGACTCAATTAGCTTTGTTGAATGCATTTGACATTCATTTGAATCAAAAAGCTTTGTTTAAATGTGTTTGACGTTCATTTGATTCTAAAAGCTTAAATGAAAGTGTTTGACTTTCATTTGACTCAATTAGCTTTGTTGAATTCATTTGATTTTCATCTGATTCAAAAAGCTTTGTTTGAATGTGTTTGACTTTCATTTGATTCTAAAAGCTTTGTAGAAAGTGTTTGGCTTTCATTTGACTCAATTAGCATTGTGGAATGCAATTAACTTTCATTTGATTCAAAAAGCTTTGATTGAATTTATTTGACTTTCATTTGATTCTAAACGCTTTGTTGCAAGTGTTTGACTTTCATTTGACTCAATTAGCTTTGTTGAATGCATTTGATTTTCATTTGATTCAAAAAGCTTTGTTTGAATGAGTTTCACTTTCATTTGATTCTAAAAGCTTTGCTGAAAGTGTTTGGCTTTCATTCGACTCAATTGACATTGTTGACTGCAATTAACTTTCATTTGATTCAAAAAGCTTTGTTTGAATGTATTTGACTTTAATTTGATTGTAAAACCTTTGATGAAAGTGTTTGACTTTCATTTGACTCAATTAGCTTTGTTGAATTCATTTGATTTTCATTTGATTCAAAAAGCTTTGTTTAAATGTGTTTCACTTTCATTTTATTCTAAAAGCTTTGTTGAAAGTGTTTGACTTTCATTTGAATCAATTAGCTTTGTTGAATGCATTTGACATTCTTTTGAATCAAAAAGCTTTGTTTAAATGTGTTTGACGTTCATTTGATTCTAAAAGCTTAGATGAAAGTATTTGACTTTCATTTGACTCAATTAGCTTTGTTTAATTCATTTGATTTTCATTTGATTCAAAAAACTTGTTTGAATGTGTTTGACTTTCATTTGATTCTAAAAGCTTTGTTGAAAGTGTTTGGCTTTCATTGGACTCAATTAGCATTGTGGAATGCAATTAACTTTCATTTGATTCAAAAAGCTTTGATTGAATGTATTTGATTTTCATTTGATTCTAAACGCTTTGTTGCAAGTGTTTGACTTTCATTTGACTCAATTAGCTTTGTTAAATGCATTTGATTTTTTATTGATTCAAAAAGCTTTGTTTGAATGTGTTTCACTTTCATTTGATTCTAAAAGCTTTGTTAAAAGTGTTTGACTTTCATTTGACTTAATTAGCTTTGTTGAATGCAGTTGACATTCATTAGATTCAAAAAGCTTTGTTTGAATGTGTTTCACTTTCATTTGATTCTAAAAGCTTTGTTGAAAGTGTTTGGCTTTCATTTGACTCAATTACCATTGTGGAATGCAATTAACTTTCATTTGATTCAAAAAGCTTTGTTTGAATGTATTTGACTTTAATTTGATTGTAAAACCTTTGATGAAAGTGTTTGACTTTCATTTGACTCAATTAGCTTTGTTGAATTCATTTGATTTTCATTTGATTCAAAAAGCTTTGTTTGAATGTGTTTCACTTTCATTTTATTCTAAAAGCTTTGTTGAAAGTGTTTGACTTTCATTTGAATCAATTAGCTTTGTTGAATGCATTTGACATTCTTTTGAATCAAAAAGCTTTGTTTAAATGTGTTTGACGTTCATTTGATTCTAAAAGCTTAGATGAAAGTGTTTGACTTTCATTTGACTCAATTAGCTTTGTTTAATTCATTTGATTTTCATTTGATTCAAAAAACTTGTTTGAATGTGTTTGACTTTCATTTGATTCTAAAAGCTTTGTTGAAAGTGTTTGGCTTTCATTGGACTCAATTAGCATTGTGGAATGCAATTAACTTTCATTTGATTCAAAAAGCTTTGATTGAATGTATTTGATTTTCATTTGATTCTAAACGCTTTGTTGCAAGTGTTTGACTTTCATTTGACTCAATTAGCTTTGTTGAATGCATTTGATTTTTTATTGATTCAAAAAGCTTTGTTTGAATGTGTTTCACTTTCATTTGATTCTAAAAGCTTTGTTGAAAGTGTTTGACTTTCTTTTGACTTAATTAGCTTTGTTGAATGCAGTTGACATTCATTAGATTCAAAAAGCTTTGTTTGAATGTGTTTCACTTTCATTTGATTCTAAAAGCTTTGTTGAAAGTGTTTGGCTTTCATTTGACTCAATTACCATTGTGGAATGGAATTAACTTTCATTTGATTCAAAAAGCTTTGTTTGAATGTATTTGACTTTAATTTGATTCTAAAAGCTTTGATGAAAGTGTTTGACTTTCATTTGACTCAATTAGCTTTGTTGAATGCATTTGACTTTCATTTGAGTCACGAAGATTTGTTTGAATGTGTTTCACTTTCATTTGATTCTAAAAGCTTTGTTGAAAGTGTTTGGCTTTCATGTGACTCGATTGGCATTGTGGAATGCAATTAACTTTCATTTGATTCAAAAAGCTTTGTTTGAATGTATTTGACTTTAATTTGATTCTAAAAGCTTTCATGAAAGTGTTTGACTGTCATTTGACTCAATTAGCTTTGTTGAATTCATTTGATTTTCATTTGATTTTCATTTGATTCAAAAAGCTTTGTTTGAATGTGTTTCACTTTCATTTGATTCTAAAAGCTTTGTTGAAAGTGTTTGACTTTCATTTGTCTTAATTAGCTTTGTTGAATGCAGTTGACATTCATTTGATTCAAAAAGCTTTGTTTGAATGTGTTTCACTTTCATTTGATTCCAAAAGCTTTGTTGAATGTGTTTGACTTTCATTTGACTCAATTAGCTTTGTTGAATGCATTTGACATTCATTTGATTCAAAAAGCTTTGTTTGAATGTGTTTTACTTTCATTTGATTCTAAAAGCTTTGTTGAAAGTGTTTGACTTTCATTTGACTCAATTAGCTTTTTTGAATGCATTTGACTTTCATTTGAGTCACGAAGCTTTGTTTGAATGTGTTTGACTTTCATTTGACTCAATTAGCTTTGTTGAATTCATTTGATTTTCATTTGATTCAAAAAGCTTTGTTTGAATTTGTTTGACTTTCATTTGATTATAAAAGCTTTGTTGAAAGTGTTTGACTTTCAATTGACTCAATTAGCTTTGTTGAATGCATTTGACATTAATTTGAATCAAAAAGCTTTGTTTAAATGTGTTTGACGTTCATTTGATTCTAAAAGCTTAGATGAAAGTGTTTGACTTTCATTTGACTCAATTAGCTTTGTTGAATTCATTTGATTTTCATTTGATTCAAAAAGCTTTGTTTGAATGTGTTTGACTTTCATTTGATTCTAAAAGCTTTGTAGAAAGTGTTTGGCTTTCATTTGACTCAATTAGTATTGTGGAATGCAATTAACTTTCATTTGATTCAAAAAGCTTTGATTGAATGTATTTGACTTTCATTTGATTCTAAACGCTTTGTTGCAAGTGTTTGACTTTCATTTGACTCAATTAGCTTTGTTGAATGCATTTGATTTTCATTCGATTCAAAAAGCTTTGTTTGAATGTGTTTCACTTTCATTTGATTCTAAAAGCTTTGTTGAAAGTGTTTGACTTTCATTTGACTTAATTAGCTTTGTTGAATGCAGTTGACATTCATTTGATTCAAAAAGCTTTGTTTGAATGTGTTTCACTTTCATTTGATTCTAAAAGCTTTGTTGAAAGTGTTTGGCTTTCATTTGACTCAATTGGCATTGTGGAATGCAATTAACTTTCATTTGATTCAAAAAGCTTTGTTTGAATGTATTTGACTTTAATTTGATTCTAAAAGCTTTCATGAAAGTGTTTGACTTTCATTTGACTCAATTAGCTTTGTTGAATTCATTTGATTTTCATTTGATTCAAAAATCTTTGTTTGAATGTGTTTAACTTTCATTTGATTCTAAAAGCTTTGTTGAAAGTGTTTGACTTTCATTTGACTCAATTAGCTTTGTTGAATGCATTTGACTTTCATTTGAGTCACGAAGCTTTGTTTGAATGTGTTTGACTTTCATTTGACTCAATTAGCTTTGTTGAATTCATTTGATTTTCATTTGATTCAAAAAGCTTTGTTTGAATGTGTTTGACTTTCATTTGATTCTAAAAGCTTTGTAGAAAGTGTTTGGCTTTGATTTGACTCAATTAGTATTGTGGAATGCAATTAACTTTCATTTGATTCAAAAAGCTTTGATTGAATGTATTTGACTTTCATTTGATTCTAAAAGCTTTCATGAAAGTGTTTGACTTTCATTTGACTCAATTAGCTTTGTTGAATTCATTTGATTTCATTTGATTCAAAAAGCTTTGTTTGAATGTGTTTCACTTTCATTTGATTCTAAAAGCTTTGTTGAAAGTGTTTGACTTTCATTTGTCTTAATTAGCTTTGTTGAATGCAGTTGACATTCATTTGATTCAAAAAGCTTTGTTTGAATGTGTTTCACTTTCATTTGATTCTAAAAGCTTTGTTGAATGTGTTTGACTTTCATTTGACTCAATTAGCTTTGTTGAATGCATTTGACATTCATTTGATTCAAAAAGCTTTGTTTGAATGTGTTTTACTTTCATTTGATTCTAAAAGCTTTGTTGAAAGTTTTTGACATTCATTTGACTCAATTAGCTTTCTTGAATGCATTTGACTTTCATTTGAGTCACGAAGCTTTGTTTGAATGTGTTTGAGTTTCATTTGACTTAATTAGCTTTGTTGAATTCATTTGATTTTCATTTGATTCAAAAAGCTTTGTTTGAATGTGTTTGACTTTCATTTGATTATAAAAGCTTTGTTGAAAGTGTTTGACTTTCATTTGACTCAATTAGCTTTGTTGAATGCATTTGACATTCATTTGAATCAAAAAGCTTTGTTTAAATGTGTTTGACGTTCATTTGATTCTTAAAGCTTAGATGAAAGTGTTTGACTTTCATTTGACTCAATTAGCTTTGTTGAATTCATTTGATTTTCATTTGATTCAAAAAGCTTTGTTTGAATGTGTTTCACTTTCATTTGATTCTAAAAGCTTTGTTGAAAGTGTTTGACTTTCATTTGACTCAATTAGCTTTGTTGAATGCAGTTGACATTCATTTGATTCAAAAAGCTTTGTTTGAATGTGTTTCACTTTCATTTGATTCAAAAAGCTTTGTTGAATGTGTTTGACTTTCATTTGACTCAATAAGCTTTGTTGAATGCATTTGATTTTCATTTGATTCAAAAAGCTTTGTTTGAATGTGTTTTACTTTCATTTGATTCTAAAAGCTTTGTTGAAAGTGTTTGACTTTCATTTGACTCAATTAGCTTTGTTGAATGCATTTGACTGTCATTTGAGTCACGAAGCTTCGTTTGAATGTATTTGACTTTCATTTGATTCAAAAAGCTTTGTTGAAAGTGTTTGGCTTTCATTTGACTCAATTAGCATTGTGGAATGCAATTAACTTTCATTTGATTCAAAAAGCTTTGATTGAATGTATTTGACTTTCATTTGATTCTAAACGCTTTATTGCAAGTGTTTGACTTTCATTTGACTCATTTAGCTTTGTTGAATGCATTTGATTTTCATTTGATTCAAAAATCTTCGTTTGAATGTGTTTGACTTTCATTTGATTTTAAAAGCTTAGATGAAAGTGTTTGACTTTCATTTGACTCAATTAGCTTTGTTGAATGCATTTGACTTTCATTTGAGTCACGAAGCTTTGTTTGAATGTGTTTCACTTTCATTTGATTCTAAAAGCTTTGTTGAAAGTGTTTGGCTTTCATTTGACTCAATTACCATTGAGGAATGCAATTAACTTTCATTTGATTCAAAAAGCTTTGTTTGAATGTATTTGACTTTAATTTGATTCTAAAAGCTTTGATAAAAGTGTTTGACTTTTCTTTGACTCAATTAGCTTTGTTGAATGCATTTGACTTTCATTTGAGTCACGAAGCTTTGTTTGAATGTGTTTGACTTTCATTTGATTCTAAAAGCTTTGTTGAAAGTGTTTGGCTTTCATTTGACTCAATTAGCATTGTGAAATGCAATTAACTTTCATTTGATTCAAAAAGCTTTGATTGAATGTATTTGACTTTCATTTGATTCTAAACGCTTTGTTGCAAGTGTTTGACTTTCATTTGACTCAATTAGCTTTGTTGAATGCATTTGATTTTCATTTGATTCTAAAAGCTTTGTTTGAATGTGTTTCACTTTCATTTGATTCTAAAAGCTTTGTTGAAAGTGTTTGACTTTCATTTGACTCAATTAGCTTTGTTGAATGCATTTGACATTCATTTGAATCAAAAAGCTTTGTTTAAATGTGTTTGACGTTCATTTGATTCTAAAAGCTTAGATGAAAGTGTTTGACTTTCATTTGTCTCAATTAGCTTTGTTGAATTCATTTGATTTTCATTTGATTCAAAAAGCTTTGTTTGAATGTGTTTGACTTTCATTTGATTCTAAAAGCTTTGTAGAAAGTGTTTGGCTTTCATTTGACTCAATTAGTATTGTGGAATGCAATTAACTTTCATTTGATTCAAAAAGCTTTGATTGAATGTATTTGACTTTCATTTGATTCTAAACGCTTTGTTGCAAGTGTTTGACTTTCATTTGACTCAATTAGCTTTGTTGAATGCATTTGATTTTCATTCGATTCAAAAAGCTTTGTTTGAATGTGTTTCACTTTCATTTGATTCTAAAAGCTTTGTTGAAAGTGTTTGACTTTCATTTGACTTAATTAGCTTTGTTGAATGCAGTTGACATTCATTTGATTCAAAAAGCTTTGTTTGAATGTGTTTCACTTTCATTTGATTCTAAAAGCTTTGTTGAAAGTGTTTGGCTTTCATTTGACTCAATTGGCATTGTGGAATGCAATTAACTTTCATTTGATTCAAAAAGCTTTGTTTGAATGTATTTGACTTTAATTTGATTCTAAAAGCTTTCATGAAAGTGTTTGACTTTCATTTGACTCAATTAGCTTTGTTGAATTCATTTGATTTTCATTTGATTCAAAAATCTTTGTTTGAATGTGTTTCACTTTCATTTGATTCTAAAAGCTTTGTTGAAAGTGTTTGACTTTCATTTGACTCAATTAGCTTTGTTGAATGCATTTGACTTTCATTTGAGTCACGAAGCTTTGTTTGAATGTGTTTGACTTTCATTTGACTCAATTAGCTTTGTTGAATTCATTTGATTTTCATTTGATTCAAAAAGCTTTGTTTGAATGTGTTTGACTTTCATTTGATTCTAAAAGCTTTGTAGAAAGTGTTTGGCTTTGATTTGACTCAATTAGTATTGTGGAATGCAATTAACTTTCATTTGATTCAAAAAGCTTTGATTGAATGTATTTGACTTTCATTTGATTCTAAAAGCTTTCATGAAAATGTTTGACTTTCATTTGACTCAATTAGCTTTGTTGAATTCATTTGATTTTCATTTGATTCAAAAAGCTTTGTTTGAATGTGTTTCACTTTCATTTGATTCTAAAAGCTTTGTTGAAAGTGTTTGACTTTCATTTGTCTTAATTAGCTTTGTTGAATGCAGTTGACATTCATTTGATTCAAAAAGCTTTGTTTGAATGTGTTTCACTTTCATTTGATTCTAAAAGCTTTGTTGAATGTGTTTGACTTTCATTTGACTCAATTAGCTTTGTTGAATGCATTTGACATTCATTTGATTCAAAAAGCTTTGTTTGAATGTGTTTTACTTTCATTTGATTCTAAAAGCTTTGTTGAAAGTTTTTGACATTCATTTGACTCAATTAGCTTTCTTGAATGCATTTGACTTTCATTTGAGTCACGAAGCTTTGTTTGAATGTGTTTGAGTTTCATTTGACTTAATTAGCTTTGTTGAATTCATTTGATTTTCATTTGATTCAAAAAGCTTTGTTTGAATGTGTTTGACTTTCATTTGATTATAAAAGCTTTGTTGAAAGTGTTTGACTTTCATTTGACTCAATTAGCTTTGTTGAATGCATTTGACATTCATTTGAATCAAAAAGCTTTGTTTAAATGTGTTTGACGTTCATTTGATTCTTAAAGCTTAGATGAAAGTGTTTGACTTTCATTTGACTCAATTAGCTTTGTTGAATTCATTTGATTTTCATTTGATTCAAAAAGCTTTGTTTGAATGTGTTTCACTTTCATTTGATTCTAAAAGCTTTGTTGAAAGTGTTTGACTTTCATTTGACTCAATTAGCTTTGTTGAATGCAGTTGACATTCATTTGATTCAAAAAGCTTTGTTTGAATGTGTTTCACTTTCATTTGATTCAAAAAGCTTTGTTGAATGTGTTTGACTTTCATTTGACTCAATAAGCTTTGTTGAATGCATTTGATTTTCATTTGATTCAAAAAGCTTTGTTTGAATGTGTTTTACTTTCATTTGATTCTAAAAGCTTTGTTGAAAGTGTTTGACTTTCATTTGACTCAATTAGCTTTGTTGAATGCATTTGACTGTCATTTGAGTCACGAAGCTTCGTTTGAATGTATTTGACTTTCATTTGATTCAAAAAGCTTTGTTGAAAGTGTTTGGCTTTCATTTGACTCAATTAGCATTGTGGAATGCAATTAACTTTCATTTGATTCAAAAAGCTTTGATTGAATGTATTTGACTTTCATTTGATTCTAAACGCTTTATTGCAAGTGTTTGACTTTCATTTGACTCATTTAGCTTTGTTGAATGCATTTGATTTTCATTTGATTCAAAAATCTTCGTTTGAATGTGTTTGACTTTCATTTGATTTTAAAAGCTTAGATGAAAGTGTTTGACTTTCATTTGACTCAATTAGCTTTGTTGAATGCATTTGACTTTCATTTGAGTCACGAAGCTTTGTTTGAATGTGTTTCACTTTCATTTGATTCTAAAAGCTTTGTTGAAAGTGTTTGGCTTTCATTTGACTCAATTACCATTGAGGAATGCAATTAACTTTCATTTGATTCAAAAAGCTTTGTTTGAATGTATTTGACTTTAATTTGATTCTAAAAGCTTTGATAAAAGTGTTTGACTTTTCTTTGACTCAATTAGCTTTGTTGAATGCATTTGACTTTCATTTGAGTCACGAAGCTTTGTTTGAATGTGTTTGACTTTCATTTGATTCTAAAAGCTTTGTTGAAAGTGTTTGGCTTTCATTTGACTCAATTAGCATTGTGAAATGCAATTAACTTTCATTTGATTCAAAAAGCTTTGATTGAATGTATTTGACTTTCATTTGATTCTAAACGCTTTGTTGCAAGTGTTTGACTTTCATTTGACTCAATTAGCTTTGTTGAATGCATTTGATTTTCATTTGATTCTAAAAGCTTTGTTTGAATGTGTTTCACTTTCATTTGATTCTAAAAGCTTTGTTGAAAGTGTTTGACTTTCATTTGACTCAATTAGCTTTGTTGAATGCATTTGACATTCATTTGAATCAAAAAGCTTTGTTTAAATGTGTTTGACGTTCATTTGATTCTAAAAGCTTAGATGAAAGTGTTTGACTTTCATTTGTCTCAATTAGCTTTGTTGAATTCATTTGATTTTCATTTGATTCAAAAAGCTTTGTTTGAATGTGTTTGACTTTCATTTGATTCTAAAAGCTTTGTAGAAAGTGTTTGGCTTTCATTTGACTCAATTAGTATTGTGGAATGCAATTAACTTTCATTTGATTCAAAAAGCTTTGATTGAATGTATTTGACTTTCATTTGATTCTAAACGCTTTGTTGCAAGTGTTTGACTTTCATTTGACTCAATTAGCTTTGTTGAATGCATTTGATTTTCATTCGATTCAAAAAGCTTTGTTTGAATGTGTTTCACTTTCATTTGATTCTAAAAGCTTTGTTGAAAGTGTTTGACTTTCATTTGACTTAATTAGCTTTGTTGAATGCAGTTGACATTCATTTGATTCAAAAAGCTTTGTTTGAATGTGTTTCACTTTCATTTGATTCTAAAAGCTTTGTTGAAAGTGTTTGGCTTTCATTTGACTCAATTGGCATTGTGGAATGCAATTAACTTTCATTTGATTCAAAAAGCTTTGTTTGAATGTATTTGACTTTAATTTGATTCTAAAAGCTTTCATGAAAGTGTTTGACTTTTATTTGACTCAATTAGCTTTGTTGAATTCATTTGATTTTCATTTGATTCAAAAATCTTTGTTTGAATGTGTTTCACTTTCATTTGATTCTAAAAGCTTTGTTGAAAGTGTTTGACTTTCATTTGACTCAATTAGCTTTGTTCAATGCATTTGACTTTCATTTGAGTCACGAAGCTTTGTTTGAATGTGTTTGACTTTCATTTGACTCAATTAGCTTTGTTGAATTCATTTGATTTTCATTTGATTCAAAAAGCTTTGTTTGAATGTGTTTGACTTTCATTTGATTCTAAAAGCTTTGTAGAAAGTGTTTGGCTTTCATTTGACTCAATTAGTATTGTGGAATGCAATTAACTTTCATTTGATTCAAAAAGCTTTGATTGAATGTATTTGACTTTCATTTGATTCTAAAAGCTTTCATGAAAGTGTTTGACTTTCATTTGACTCAATTAGCTTTGTTGAATTCATTTGATTTTCATTTGATTCAAAAAGCTTTGTTTGAATGTGTTTCACTTTCATTTGATTCTAAAAGCTTTGTTGAAAGTGTTTGACTTTCATTTGTCTTAATTAGCTTTGTTGAATGCAGTTGACATTCATTTGATTCAAAAAGCTTTGTTTGAATGTGTTTCACTTTCATTTGATTCTAAAAGCTTTGTTGAATGTGTTTGACTTTCATTTGACTCAATTAGCTTTGTTGAATGCATTTGACATTCATTTGATTCAAAAAGCTTTGTTTGAATGTGTTTTACTTTCATTTGATTCTAAAAGCTTTGTTGAAAGTTTTTGACATTCATTTGACTCAATTAGCTTTCTTGAATGCATTTGACTTTCATTTGAGTCACGAAGCTTTGTTTGAATGTGTTTGAGTTTCATTTGACTTAATTAGCTTTGTTGAATTCATTTGATTTTCATTTGATTCAAAAAGCTTTGTTTGAATGTGTTTGACTTTCATTTGATTATAAAAGCTTTGTTGAAAGTGTTTGACTTTCATTTGACTCAATTAGCTATGTTGAATGCATTTGACATTCATTTGAATCAAAAAGCTTTGTTTAAATGTGTTTGACGTTCATTTGATTCTTAAAGCTTAGATGAAAGTGTTTGACTTTCATTTGACTCAATTAGCTTTGTTGAATTCATTTGATTTTCATTTGATTCAAAAAGCTTTGTTTGAATGTGTTTCACTTTCATTTGATTCTAAAAGCTTTGTTGAAAGTGTTTGACTTTCATTTGACTCAATTAGCTTTGTTGAATGCAGTTGACATTCATTTGATTCAAAAAGCTTTGTTTGAATGTGTTTCACTTTCATTTGATTCAAAAAGCTTTGTTGAATGTGTTTGACTTTCATTTGACTCAATAAGCTTTGTTGAATGCATTTGATTTTCATTTGATTCAAAAAGCTTTGTTTGAATGTGTTTTACTTTCATTTGATTCTAAAAGCTTTGTTGAAAGTGTTTGACTTTCATTTGACTCAATTAGCTTTGTTGAATGCATTTGACTGTCATTTGAGTCACGAAGCTTCGTTTGAATGTATTTGACTTTCATTTGATTCAAAAAGCTTTGTTGAAAGTGTTTGGCTTTCATTTGACTCAATTAGCATTGTGGAATGCAATTAACTTTCATTTGATTCAAAAAGCTTTGATTGAATGTATTTGACTTTCATTTGATTCTAAACGCTTTATTGCAAGTGTTTGACTTTCATTTGACTCATTTAGCTTTGTTGAATGCATTTGATTTTCATTTGATTCAAAAATCTTCGTTTGAATGTGTTTGACTTTCATTTGATTTTAAAAGCTTAGATGAAAGTGTTTGACTTTCATTTGACTCTATTAGCTTTGTTGAATGCATTTGACTTTCATTGGAGTCACGAAGCTTTGTTTGAATGTGTTTCACTTTCATTTGATTCTAAAAGCTTTGTTGAAAGTGTTTGGCTTTCATTTGACTCAATTACCATTGAGGAATGCAATTAACTTTCATTTGATTCAAAAAGCTTTGTTTGAATGTGTTTGACTTTAATTTGATTCTAAAAGCTTTGATAAAAGTGTTTGACTTTTCTTTGACTCAATTAGCTTTGTTGAATGCATTTGACTTTCATTTGAGTCACGAAGCTTTGTTTGAATGTGTTTGACTTTCATTTGATTCTAAAAGCTTTGTTGAAAGTGTTTGGCTTTCATTTGACTCAATTAGCATTGTGAAATGCAATTAACTTTCATTTGATTCAAAAGGCTTTGATTGAATGTATTTGACTTTCATTTGATTCTAAACGCTTTGTTGCAAGTGTTTGACTTTCTTTTGACTCAATTAGCTTTGTTGAATGCATTTGATTTTCATTTGATTCTAAAAGCTTTGTTTGAATGTGTTTCACTTTCATTTGATTCTAAAAGCTTTGTTGAAAGTGTTTGACTTTCATTAGACTCAATTAGCTTTGTTGAATGCATTTGACATTCATTTGAATCAAAAAGCTTTGTTTAAATGTGTTTGA
The DNA here is from genome assembly GCA_024500155.1 of Chenopodium formosanum. Taxonomy (NCBI): domain Eukaryota; kingdom Viridiplantae; phylum Streptophyta; class Magnoliopsida; order Caryophyllales; family Amaranthaceae; genus Chenopodium; species Chenopodium formosanum. Next base: position 24,761,846 of record CM044861.1, read on the forward strand.
CGTTCATTTGATTCTAAAAGCTTAGATGAAAGTGTTTGACTTTCATTTGACTCAATTAGCTTTGTTGAATTCATTTGATTTTCATCTGATTCAAAAAGCTTTGTTTGAATGTGTTTGACTTTCATTTGATTCTAAAAGCTTTGTAGAAAGTGTTTGGCTTTCTTTTGACTCAATTAGCATTGTGGAATGCAATTAACTTTCATTTGATTCAAAAAGCTTTGATTGAATTTATTTGACTTTCATTTGATTCTAAACGCTTTGTTGCAAGTGTTTGACTTTCATTTGACTCAATTAGCTTTGTTGAATGCATTTGATTTTCATTTGATTCTAAAAGCTTTGTTTGAATGTGTTTCACTTTCATTTGATTCTAAAAGCTTTGTTGAAAGTGTTTGACTTTCATTTGACTTAATTAGCTTTGTTGAATGTAGTTGACATTCATTTGATTCAAAAAGCTTTGTTTGAATGTGTTTCACTTTCATTTGATTCAAAAAGCTTTGCTGAAAGTGTTTGGCTTTCATTTGACTCAATTGGCATTGTGGACTGCAATTAACTTTCATTTGATTCAAAAAGCTTTGTTTGAATGTATTTGACTTTAATTTGATTGTAAAACCTTTGATGAAAGTGTTTGACTTTCATTTGACTCAATTAGCTTTGTTGAATTCATTTGATTTTCATTTGATTCAAAAAGCTTTGTTTGAATGTGTTTCACTTTCATTTTATTCTAAAAGCTTTGTTGAAAGTGTTTGACTTTCATTTGAATCAATTAGCTTTGTTGAATGCATTTGACATTCTTTTGAATCAAAAAGCTTTGTTTAAATGTGTTTGACGTTCATTTGATTCTAAAAGCTTAGATGAAAGTGTTTGACTTTCATTTGACTCAATTAGCTTTGTTTAATTCATTTGATTTTCATTTGATTCAAAAAACTTGTTTGAATGTGTTTGACTTTCATTTGATTCTAAAAGCTTTGTTGAAAGTGTTTGGCTTTCATTGGACTCAATTAGCATTGTGGAATGCAATTAACTTTCATTTGATTCAAAAAGCTTTGATTGAATGTATTTGATTTTCATTTGATTCTAAACGCTTTGTTGCAAGTGTTTGACTTTCATTTGACTCAATTAGCTTTGTTGAATGCATTTGATTTTTTATTGATTCAAAAAGCTTTGTTTGAATGTGTTTCACTTTCATTTGATTCTAAAAGCTTTGTTGAAAGTGTTTGACTTTCATTTGACTTAATTAGCTTTGTTGAATGCAGTTGACATTCATTTGATTCAAAAAGCTTTGTTTGAATGTGTTTCACTTTCATTTGATTCTAAAAGCTTTGTTGAAAGTGTTTGGCTTTCATTTGACTCAATTACCATTGTGGAATGCAATTAACTTTCATTTGATTCAAAAAGCTTTGTTTGAATGTATTTGACTTTAATTTGATTCTAAAAGCTTTGATGAAAGTGTTTGACTTTCATTTGACTCAATTAGCTTTGTTGAATGCATTTGACTTTCATTTGAGTCACGAAGATTTGTTTGAATGTGTTTGACTTTCATTTTATTCTAAAAGCTTTGTTGAAAGTGTTTGGCTTTCATTTGACTCAATTAGCATTGTGGAATGCAATTAACTTTCATTTGATTCAAAAAGCTTTGATTGAATGTATTTGACTTTCATTTGATTCTAAACGCTTTGTTGCAACTGTTTGACTTTCAATTGACTCAATTAGCTTTATTGAATGCATTTGATTTTCATTTGATTCAAAAAGCTTTGTTTGAATGTGTTTCACTTTCATTTGATTCTAAAATCTTTGTTCAAAGTGTTTGACTTTCATTTGACTTAATTTGCTTTGTTGAATGCAGTTGACATTCGTTTGATTCAAAAAGCTTTGTTTGAATGTGTTTCACTTTCATTTGATTCTAAAAGCATTGTTGAATGTGTTTGACTTTCATTTGACTCAATTAGCTTTGTTGAATGCATTTCACATTCATTTGATTCAAAAAGCTTTGTTTGAATGTGTTTTACTTTCATTTGATTCTAAAAGCTTTGTTGAAAGTGTTTGACTTTCATTTGACTCAATTAGCTTTGTTGAATGCATTTGACTTTCATTTGAGTCACGAAGCTTTGTTTGAATGTGTTTGACTTTCATTTGACTTAATTAGCTTTGTTGAATTCATTTGATTTTCATTTGATTCAAAAAGCTTTGTTTGAATGTGTTTGACTTTCATTTGATTATAAAAGCTTTGTTGAAAGTGTTTGACTTTCATTTGACTCAATTAGCTTTGTTGAATGCATTTGACATTCATTTGAATCAAAAAGCTTTGTTTAAATGTGTTTGACGTTCATTTGATTCTAAAAGCTTAGATGAAAGTGTTTGACTTTCATTTGACTCAATTAGCTTTGTTGAATTCATTTGATTTTCATTTGATTTATAAAGCTTTGTTTGAATGTGTTTGACTTTCATTTGATTCTAAAAGCTTTGTAGAAAGTGTTTGGCTTTCATTTGACTCAATTAGTATTGTGGAATGCAATTAACTTTCATTTGATTCAAAAAGCTTTGATTGAATGTATTTGACTTTCATTTGATTCTAAACGCTTTGTTGCAAGTGTTTGACTTTCATTTGACTCAATTAGCTTTGTTGAATGCATTTGATTTTCATTCGATTCAAAAAGCTTTGTTTGAATGTGTTTCACTTTCATTTGATTCTAAAAGCTTTGTTGAAAGTGTTTGACTTTCATTTGACTTAATTAGCTTTGTTGAATGCAGTTGACATTCATTTGATTCAAAAAGCTTTGTTTGAATGTGTTTCACTTTCATTTGATTCTAAAAGCTTTGTTGAAAATGTTTGGCTTTCATGTGACTCGATTGGCATTGTGGAATGCAATTAACTTTCATTTGATTCAAAAAGCTTTGTTTGAATGTATTTGACTTTAATTTGATTCTAAAAGCTTTCATGAAAGTGTTTGACTATCATTTGACTCAATTAGCTTTGTTGAATTCATTTGATTTTTATTTGATTTTCATTTGATTCAAAAAGCTTTGTTTGAATGTGTTTCACTTTCATTTGATTCTAAAAGCTTTGTTGAAACTGTTTGACTTTCATTTGTCTTAATTAGCTTTGTTGAATGCAGTTGACATTCATTTGATTCAAAAAGCTTTGTTTGAATGTGTTTCACTTTCATTTGATTCCAAAAGCTTTGTTGAATGTGTTTGACTTTCATTTGACTCAATTAGCTTTGTTGAATGCATTTGACATTCATTTGATTCAAAAAGCTTTGTTTGAATGTGTTTTACTTTCATTTGATTCTAAAAGCTTTGTTGAAAGTGTTTGACTTTCATTTGACTCAATTAGCTTTGTTGAATGCATTTGACTTTCATTTGAGTCACGAAGCTTTGTTTGAATGTGTTTGACTTTCATTTGACTCAATTAGCTTTGTTGAATTCATTTGATTTAAAAAGCTTTGTTTGAATGTGTTTGACTTTCATTTGATTATAAAAGCTTTGTTGAAAGTGTTTGACTTTCAATTGACTCAATTAGCTTTGTTGAATGCATTTGATATTCATTTGAATCAAAAAGCTTTGTTTAAATGTGTTTGACATTCATTTGATTCTAAAAGCTTAGATGAAAGTGTTTGACTTTCATTTGACTCAATTAGCTTTGTTGAATTCATTTGATTTTCATTTGATTCAAAAAGCTTTGTTTGAATGTGTTTGACTTTCATTTGATTCTAAAAGCTTTGTAGAAAGTGTTTGGCTTTCATTTGACTCAATTAGTATTGTGGAATGCAATTAACTTTCATTTGATTCAAAAAGCTTTGATTGAATGTATTTGACTTTCATTTGATTCTAAACGCTTTGTTGCAAGTGTTTGACTTTCATTTGACTCAATTAGCTTTGTTGATTGCATTTGATTTTCATTCGATTCAAAAAGCTTTGTTTGAATGTGTTTCACTTTCATTTGATTCTAAAAGCTTTGTTGAAAGTGTTTGACTTTCATTTGACTTAATTAGCTTTGTTGAATGCAGTTGACATTCATTTGATTCAAAAAGCTTTGTTTGAATGTGTTTCACTTTCAGTTGATTCTAAAAGCTTTGTTGAAAGTGTTTGGCTTTCATTTGACTCAATTGGCATTGTGGAATGCAATTAACTTTCATTTGATTCAAAAAGCTTTGTTTGAATGTATTTGACTTTAATTTGATTCTAAAAGCTTTCATGAAAGTGTTTGACTTTCATTTGACTCAATTAGCTTTGTTGAATTCATTTGATTTTCATTTGATTCAAAAAGCTTTGTTTGAATGTGTTTCACTTTCATTTGATTCTAAAAGCTTTGTTGAAAGTGTTTGACTTTCATTTGTCTTAATTAGCTTTGTTGAATGCAGTTGACATTCATTTGATTCAAAAAGCTTTGTTTGAATGTGTTTCACTTTCATTTGATTCTAAAAGCTTTGTTGAATGTGTTTGACTTTCATTTGACTCAATTAGCTTTGTTGAATGCATTTGACATTCATTTGATTCAAAAAGCTTTGTATGAATGTGTTTTACTTTCATTTGATTCTAAAAGCTTTGTTGAAAGTTTTTGACATTCATTTGACTCAATTAGCTTTGTTGAATGCATTTGGCTTTCATTTGACTCACGAAGCTTTGTTTGAATGTGTTTGACTTTCATTTGATTATAAAAGCTTTGTTGAAAGTGTTTGGCTTTCATTTGACTCAATTAGCATTGTGGAATGCAATTAACTTTCATTTGATTCAAAAAGCTTTGATTGAATGTATTTGACTTTCATTTGATTCTAAACGCTTTGTTGCAAGTGTTTGACTTTCATTTGACTCAATTAGCTTTGTTGAATGCATTTGATTTTCATTTGATTCAAAAATCTTTGTTTGAATGTGTTTCACTTTCATTTGATTCTAAAAGCTTTGTTGAAAGTGTTTGACTTTTATTTGACTCAATTAGCTTTGTTGAATGCATTTGACATTCATTTGAATCAAAAAGCTTTGTTTAAATGTGTTTGACGTTCATTTGATTCTAAAAGCTTAGATGAAAGTGTTTGACTTTCATTTGACTCAATTAGCTTTGTTGAATGCATTTGACTTTCATTTGACTCACGAAGCTTTGTTTGAATGTGTTTGACTTTCATTTGATTCTAAAAGCTTTGTTGAAAGTGTTTGGCTTTCATTTGACTCAATTAGCATTGTGGAATGCAATTAACTTTCATTTGATTCAAAAAGCTTTGATTGAATGTATTTGACTTTCATTTGATTCTAAACGCTTTGTTGCAAGTGTTTGACTTTCATTTGACTCAATTAGCTTTGTTGAATGCATTTGATTTTCATTTGATTCAAAAATCTTTGTTTGAATGTGTTTCACTTTCATTTGATTCTAAAAGCTTTGTTGAAAGTGTTTGACTTTCATTTGATTCAATTAGCTTTGTTGAATGCATTTGACATTCATTTGATTCAAAAAGCTTTCTTGAATGTAGTTGACATTCATTTGATTCAAAAAGCTTTGTTTGAATGTGTTTCACTTTCATTTGATTCAGAAAGCTTTGCTGAAAGTGTTTGGCTTTCATTTGATTCAATTGGCATTGTGGAATGTAATTAACTTTCATTTGATTCAAAAAGCTTTGTTTGAATGTATTTGACTTTAATTTTATTGTAAAACCTTTGATGAAAGTGTTTGACTTTCATTTGACTCAGTTAGCTTTGTTGAATTCATTTGATTTTCATTTGATTCAAAAAGCTTTGTTTGAATGTGTTTCACTTTCATTTGATTCTAAAAGCTTAGATGAAAGTGTTTGACTTTCATTTGACTCAATTCGCTTTGTTTAATTCATTTGATCTTCATTTGATTCAAAAAGCTTTGTTTGAATGTGTTTGACTTTCATTTGATTCTAAAAGCTTTGTTGAAAGTGTTTGGCTTTCATTGGACTCAATTAGCATTGTGGAATGCAATTAACTTTCATTTGATTCAAAAAGCTTTGTTTGAATGTATTTGACTTTAATTTGATTCTAAAAGCTTTCATGAAAGTGTTTGACTTTTATTTGACTCAATTAGCTTTGTTGAATTCATTTGATTTTCATTTGATTTTCATTTGATTCAAAAAGCTTTGTTTGAATGTGTTTCACTTTCATTTGATTCTAAAAGCTTTGTTGAAAGTGTTTCACTTTCATTTGTCTTAATTAGCTTTGTTGAATGCAGTTGACATTCATTTGATTCAAAAAGCTTTGTTTGAATGTGTTTCACTTTCATTTGATTCCAAAAGCTTTGTTGAATGTGTTTGACTTTCATTTGACTCAATTAGCTTTGTTGAATGCATTTTACATTCATATGATTCAAAAAGCTTTGTTTTAATGTGTTTTACTTTCATTTGATTCTAAAAGCTTTGTTGAAAGTGTTTGACTTTCATTTGACTCAATTAGCTTTGTTTAATGCATTTGACTTTCATTTGAGTCACGAAGCTTTGTTTGAATGTGTTTGACTTTCATTTGACTCAATTAGCTTTGTTGAATTCATTTGATTTTCATTTGATTCAAAAAGCTTTGTTTGAATGTGTTTGACTTTCATTTGATTATAAAAGCTTTGTTGAAAGTGTTTGACTTTCAATTGACTCAATTAGCTTTGTTGAATGCATTTGACATTCATTTGAATCAAAAAGCTTTGTTTAAATGTGTTTGACGTTCATTTGATTCTAAAAGCTTAGATGAAAGTGTTTGACTTTCATTTGACTCAATTAGCTTTGTTGAATTCATTTGATTTTCATTTGATTCAAAAAGCTTTGTTTGAATGTGTTTGACTTTCATTTGATTCTAAAAGCTTTGTAGAAAGTATTTGGCTTTCATTTGACTCAATTAGTATTGTGGAATGCAATTAACTTTCATTTGATTCAAAAAGCTTTGATTGAATGTATTTGACTTTCATTTGATTCTAAACGCTTTGTTGCAAGTGTTTGACTTTCATTTGACTCAATTAGCTTTGTTGAATGCATTTGATTTTCATTCGATTCAAAAAGCTTTGTTTGAATGTGTTTCACTTTCATTTGATTCTAAAAGCTTTGTTGCAAGTGTTTGACTTTCATTTGTCTTAATTAGCTTTGTTGAATGCAGTTGACATTCATTTGATTCAAAAAGCTTTGTTTGAATGTGTTTCACTTTCATTTGATTCCAAAAGCTTTGTTGAATGTGTTTGACTTTCATTTGACTCAATTAGCTTTGTTGAATGCATTTTACATTCATTTGATTCAAAAAGCTTTGTTTGAATGTGTTTTACTTTTATTTGATTCTAAAAGCTTTGTTGAAAGTGATTGACTTTCATTTGACTCAATTAGCTTTGTTGAATTCATTTGATTTTCATTTGATTCAAAAATCTTTGTTTGAATGTGTTTCACTTTCATTTGATTCTAAAAGCTTTGTTGAAAGTGATTGACTTTCATTTGACTCAATTAGCTTTGTTGAATTCATTTGATTTTCATTTGATTCAAAAATCTTTGTTTGAATGTGTTTCACTTTCATTTGATTCTAAAAGCTTTGTTGAAAGTGTTTGACTTTCATTTGACTCAATTAGCTTTGTTGAATGCATTTGACTTTCATTTGAGTCACGATGCTTTGTTTGAATGTGTTTGACTTTCATTTGACTCAATTAGCTTTGTTGAATTCATTTGATTTTCATTTGATTCAAAAAGCTTTGTTTGAATGTGTTTGACTTTCATTTGATTCTAAAAGCTTTGTAGAAAGTGTTTGGCTTTCATTTGACTCAATTAGTATTGTGGAATTCAATTAACTTTCATTTGATTCAAAAAGCTTTGATTGAATGTATTTGACTTTCATTTGATTCTAAACACTTTGTTGCAAGTGTTTGACTTTCATTTGACTCAATTAGCTTTGTTGAATGCATTTGATTTTCATTTGATTCAAAAAGCTTTGTTTGAATGTGTTTCACTTTCTTTTGATTCTAAAAGCTTTGTTGAAAGTGTTTGACTTTCATTTGACTTAATTAGCTTTGTTGAATGCAGTTGACATTCATTTGATTCAAAAAGCTTTGTTTGAATGTGTTTCACTTTCATTTGATTCTAAAAGCTTTGTTGAAAGTGTTTGGCTTTCATTTGACTCAATTGGCATTGTGGAATGCAATTAACTTTCATTTGATTCAAAAAGCTTTGTTTGAATGTATTTGACTTTAATTTGATTCTAAAAGCTTTCATGAAAGTGTTTGACTTTCATTTGACTCAATTAGCTTTGTTGAATTCATTTGATTTTCATTTGATTCAAAAAGCTTTGTTTGAATGTGTTTCACTTTCATTTGATTCTAAAAGCTTTGTTGAAAGTGTTTGACTTTCATTTGTCTGAATTAGCTTTGTTAAATGCAGTTGACATTCATTTGATTCAAAAAGCTTTGTTTGAATGTGTTTCACTTTCATTTGATTCTAAAAGCTTTGTTGAATGTGTTTGACTTTCATTTGACTCAATTAGCTTTGTTGAATGCATTTGACATTCATTTGATTCAAAAAGCTTTGTTTGAATGTGTTTTACTTTCATTTGATTCTAAAAGCTTTGTTGAAAGTTTTTGACATTCATTTGACTCAATTAGCTTTGTTGAATGCATTTGACTTTCATTTGAGTCACGAAGCTTTGTTTGAATGTGTTTGACTTTCATTTGACTTAATTAGCTTTGTTGAATTCATTTGATTTTCATTTGATTCAAAAAGCTTTGTTTTAATGTGTTTGACTTTCATTTGATTATAAAAGCTTTGTTGAAAGTGTTTGACTTTCATTTGACTCAATTAGCTTTGTTGAATGCATTTGACATTCATTTGAATCAAAAAGCTTTGTTTAAATGTGTTTGACGTTCATTTGATTCTTAAAGCTTAGATGAAAGTGTTTGACTTTCATTTGACACAATTAGCTTTGTTGAATTCATTTGATTTTCATTTAATTCAAAAAGCTTTGTTTGAATGTGTTTGGCTTTCATTTGACTCAATTAGCATTGTGGAATGCAATTAACTTTCATTTGATTCAAAAAGCTTTGATTGAATGTATTTGACTTTCATTTGATTCTATACGCTTTGTTGCAAGTGTTTGACTTTCATTTCACTCAATTAGCTTTGTTGAATGCATTGATTTTCATTTGATTCAAAAAGCTTTGTTTGAATGTGTTTCACTTTCATTTGATTCTAAAAGCTTTGTTGAAAGTGTTTGACTTTCATTTGATTTAGTTAGCTTTGTTGAATGCAGTTGACATTCATTTGATTCAAAAAGCTTTGTTTGAATGTGCTTCACTTTCATTTGATTCTAAAAGCTTTGTTGAAAGTGTTTGGCTTTCATTTGACTCAATTACCATTAAGGAATGCAATTCACTTTCATTTGATTTAAAAAGCTTTGTTTGAATGTATTTGACTTTAATTTGATTCTAAAAGCTTTCATGAAAGTGTTTGACTTTTATTTGACTCAATTAGCTTTGTTGAATGCATTTGACTTTCATTTGAGTCACGAAGCTTTGTTTGAATGTGTTGACTTTCATTTGATTCTAAAAGCTTTGTTGAAAGTGTTTGGCTTTCATTTGACTCAATAAGCGTTGTGGAATGCAATTAACTTTCATTTGATTCAAAAAGCTTTGATTGAATGTATTTGACTTTCATTTGATTCTAAACGCTTTGATGCAAGTGTTTGACTTTCATTTGACTCAATTAGCTTTGTTGAATGCATTTGATTTTCATTTGATTCAAAAAGCTTTGTTTGAATGTGTTTCACTTTCATTTGATTCTAAAAGCTTAGATGAAAGTGTTTGACTTTCATTTGACTCAATTAGCTTTGTTGAATGCATTTGACTTTCATTTGAGTCACGAAGCTTTGTTTGAATGTGTTTGACTTTCATTTGATTCTAAAAGCTTTGTTGAAAGTGTTTGGCTTTCATTTGACTCAATTAGCATTGTGGAATGCAATTAACTTTCATTTGATTCAAAAAGCTTTGATTGAATGTATTTGACTTTCATTTGATTCTAAACGCTTTGTTGCAAGTGTTTGACTTTCATTTGACTCAATTAGCTTTGTTGAATGCATTTGATTTTCATTTGATTCAAAAAGCTTTGTTTGAATGTGTTTCACTTTCCTTTGATTCTAAAAGCTTTGTTGAAAGTGTTTGACTTTCATTTGACTCAATTAGCTTTGTTGAATGCAGTTAACATTCGGTTGATTCAAAAAGCTTTGTTTGAATGTGTTTCACTTTCATTTGATTCTAAAAGCTTGGTTGAATGCATTTGACAATCATTTGATTCAAAAAGCTTTGTTTGAATGTTTTTTACTTTCATTTGATTCTAAAAGCTTTGTTGAAAGTGTTTGACTTTCATTTGACTCAATTAGCTTTGTTGAATGCATTTGACTTTCATTTGAGTCACGAAGCTTCGTTTGAATGTGTTTGACTTTCATTTGATTTAAAAAGCTTTGTTGAAAGTGTTTGGCTTTCATTTGACTCAATTAGCATTGTGGAATGCAATTAACTTTCATTTGATTCAAAAAGCTTTGATTGAATGTATTTGACTTTCATTTGATTCTAAACGCTTTATTGCAAGTGTTTGACTTTCATTTGACTCAATTAGCTTTGTTGAATGCATTTGATTTTCATTTGATTCAAAAAGCTTCGTTTGAATGTGTTTGACATTCATTTGATTTTAAAAGCTTAGATGAAAGTGTTTGACTTTCATTTGACTCAATTAGCTTTGTTGAATGCATTTGACTTTCATTTGAGTCACGAAGCTTTGTTTGAATGTGTTTCACTTTCATTTGATTCTAAAAGCTTTGTTGAAAGTGTTTGGCTTTCATTTGACTCAATTACCATTGAGGAATGCAATTAACTTTCATTTGATTCAAAAAGCTTTGTTTGAATGTATTTGACTTTAATTTGATTTTAAAAGCTTTGATGAAAGTGTTTGACTTTCATTTGACTCAATTAGCTTTGTTGAATGCATTTGACTTTCATTTGACTCACGAAGCTTTGTTTGAATGTGTTTGACTTTCATTTGATTCTAAAAGCTTTGTTGAAAGTGTTTGGCTTTCATTTGACTCAATTAGCATTGTGTAATGCAATTAACTTTCATTTGATTCAAAAAGCTTTGATTGAATGTATTTGACTTTCATTTGATTCTAAACGCTTTGTTGCAAGTGTTTGACTTTCATTTGACTCAATTAGCTTTGTTGAATGCATTTGATTTTCATTTGATTCAAAAAGGTTTGTTTGAATGTGTTTCACTTTCATTTGATTCTAAAAGCTTTGTTGAAAGTGTTTGACTTTCATTTGACTCAATTAGCTTTGTTGAATGCAGTTAACATTCGGTTGATTCAAAAAGCTTTGTTTGAATGTGTTTCACTTTCATTTGATTCTAAAAGCTTTGTTGAATGCATTTGACAATCATTTGATTCAAAAAGCTTTGTTTGAATGTGTTTTACTTTCATTTGATTCTAAAAGCTTTGTTGAAAGTGTTTGACTTTCATTTGACTCAATTAGCTTTGTTGAATGCATTTGACTTTCATTTGAGTCACGAAGCTTCGTTTGAATGTGTTTGACTTTCATTTGATTTAAAAAGCTTTGTTGAAAGTGTTTGGCTTTCATTTGACTCAATTAGCATTGTGGAATGCAATTAACTTTCATTTGATTCAAAAGGCTTTGATTGAATGTATTTGACTTTCATTTGATTCTAAACGCTTTATTGCAAGTGTTTGACTTTCATTTGACTCAATTAGCTTTGTTGAATGCATTTGATTTTCATTTGATTCAAAAAGCTTCGTTTGAATGTGTTTGACATTCATTTGATTTTAAAAGCTTAGATGAAAGTGTTTGACTTTCATTTGACTCAATTAGCTTTATTGAATGCATTTGACTTTCATTTGAGTCACGAAGCTTTGTTTGAATGTGTTTCACTTTCATTTGATTCTAAAAGCTTTGTTGAAAGTGTTTGGCTTTCATTTGACTCAATTACCATTGAGGAATGCAATTAACTTTCATTTGATTCAAAAAGCTTTGTTTGAATGTATTTGACTTTAATTTGATTTTAAAAGCTTTGATGAAAGTGTTTGACTTTCATTTGACTCAATTAGCTTTGTTGAATGCATTTGACTTTCATTTGACTCACGAAGCTTTGTTTGAATGTGTTTGACTTTCATTTGATTCTAAAAGCTTTGTTGAAAGTGTTTGGCTTTCATTTGACTCAATTACCATTGAGGAATGCAATTAACTTTCATTTGATTCAAAAAGCTTTGTTTGAATGTATTTGACTATAAATTGATTTTAAAAGCTTTGATGAAAGTGTTTGACTTTCATTTGACTCAATTAGCTTTGTTGAATGCATTTGACTTTCATTTGACTCACGAAGCTTTGTTTGAATGTGTTTGACTTTCATTTGATTCTAAAAGCTTTGTTGAAAGTGTTTGGCTTTCATTTGACTCAATTAGCATTGTGGAATGCAATTAACTTTCATTTGATTCAAAAAGCTTTGATTGAATGTATTTGACTTTCATTTGATTCTAAACGCTTTGTTGCAAGTGTTTGACTTTCATTTGACTCAATTAGCTTTGTTGAATGCATTTGATTTTCATTTGATTCAAAAAGGTTTGTTTGAATGTGTTTCACTTTCATTTGATTCTAAAAGCTTTGTTGAAAGTGTTTGACTTTCATTTGACTCAATTAGCTTTGTTGAATGCAGTTAACATTCGGTTGATTCAAAATGCTTTGTTTGAATGTGTTTCACTTTCATTTGATTCTAAAAGCTTTGTTGAATGCATTTGACAATCATTTGATTCAAAAAGCTTTGTTTGAATGTGTTTTACTTTCATTTGATTCTAAAAGCTTTGTTGAAAGTGTTTGACTTTCATTTGACTCAATTAGCTTTGTTGAATGCATTTGACTTTCATTTGAGTCACGAAGCTTCGTTTGAATGTGTTTGACTTTCATTTGATTTAAAAAGCTTTGTTGAAAGTGTTTGGCTTTCATTTGACTCAATTAGCATTGTGGAATGCAATTAACTTTCATTTGATTCAAAAAGCTTTGATTGAATGTATTTGACTTTCATTTGATTCTAAACGCTTTATTGCAAGTGTTTGACTTTCATTTGACTCAATTAGCTTTGTTGAATGCATTTGATTTTCATTTGATTCAAAAAGCTTCGTTTGAATGTGTTTGACATTCATTTGATTTTAAAAGCTTAGATGAAAGTGTTTGACTTTCATTTGACTCAATTAGCTTTATTGAATGCATTTGACTTTCATTTGAGTCACGAAGCTTTGTTTGAATGTGTTTCACTTTCATTTGATTCTAAAAGCTTTGTTGAAAGTGTTTGGCTTTCATTTGACTCAATTACCATTGAGGAATGCAATTAACTTTCATTTGATTCAAAAAGCTTTGTTTGAATGTATTTGACTTTAATTTGATTTTAAAAGCTTTGATGAAAGTGTTTGACTTTCATTTGACTCAATTAGCTTTGTTGAATGCATTTGACATTCATTTGAATCAAAAAGCTTTGTTTAAATGTGTTTGACGTTCATTTGATTCTAAAAGCTTAGATGAAAGTGTTTGACTTTCATTTGACTCAATTAGCTTTGTTGAATTCATTTGATTTTTATTTGATTCAAAAAGCTTTGTTTGAATGTGTTTGACTTTCATTTGATTCTAAAAGCTTTGTAGAAAGTGTTTGGCTTTCATTTGACTCAATTAGCATTGTGGAATGCAATTAACTTTCATTTGATTCAAAAAGCTTTGATTGAATTTATTTGACTTTCATTTGATTCTAAACGCTTTGTTGCAAGTGTTTGACTTTCATTTGACTCAATTAGCTTTGTTTAATGCATTTGATTTTCATTTGATTCAAAAAGCTTTGTTTGAATGTGTTTCACTTTCATTTGAATCTAAAAGCTTTGTTGAAAGTGTTTGACTTTCATTTGACGTAATTAGCTTTGTTGAATGTAGTTGACATTCATTTGATTCAAAAAGCTTTGTTTGAATGTGTTTCACTTTCATTTGATTCAGAAAGCTTTGCTGAAAGTGTTTGGCTTTCATTTGATTCAATTGGCATTGTGGAATGCAATTAACTTTCATTTGATTAAAAAAGCTTTGTTTGAATGTATTTGACTTTAATTTTATTGTAAAACCTTTGATGAAAGTGTTTGACTTTCATTTGACTCAATTCGCTTTGTTTAATTCTTTTGATTTTCATTTGATTCAAAAAGCTTTGTTTGAATGTGTTTGACTTTCATTTGATTTAAAAAGCTTTGTTGAAAGTGTTTGGCTTTCATTTGACTCAATTAGCATTGTGGAATGCAATTAACTTTCATTTGATTCAAAAAGCTTTGATTGAATGTATTTGACTTTCATTTGATTCTAAACGCTTTATTGCAAGTGTTTGACTTTCATTTGACTCAATTAGCTTTGTTGAATGCATTTGATTTTCATTTGATTCAAAAAGCTTAGTTTGAATGTGTTTGACATTCATTTGATTTTAAAAGCTTAGATGAAAGTGTTTGACTTTCATTTGACTCAATTAGCTTTATTGAATGCATTTGACTTTCATTTGAGTCACGAAGCTTTGTTTGAATGTGTTTCACTTTCATTTGATTCTAAAAGCTTTGTTGAAAGTGTTTGGCTTTCATTTGACTCAATTACCATTGAGGAATGCAATTAACTTTCATTTGATTCAAAAAGCTTTGTTTGAATGTATTTGACTTTAATTTGATTTTAAAAGCTTTGATGAAAGTGTTTGACTTTCATTTGACTCAATTAGCTTTGTTGAATGCATTTGACTTTCATTTGACTCACGAAGCTTTGTTTGAATGTGTTTGACTTTCATTTGATTCTAAAAGCTTTGTTGAAAGTGTTTGGCTTTCATTTGACTCAATTAGCATTGTGGAATGCAATTAACTTTCATTTGATTCAAAAAGCTTTGATTGAATGTATTTGACTTTCATTTGATTCTAAACGCTTTGTTGCAAGTGTTTGACTTTCATTTGACTCAATTAGCTTTGTTGAATGCATTTGACATTCTTTTGAATCAAAAAGCTTTGTTTAAATGTGTTTGACGTTCATTTGATTCTAAAAGCTTAGATGAAAGTGTTTGACTTTCATTTGACTCAATTCGCTTTGTTTAATTCATTTGATTTTCATTTGATTCAAAAAGCTTTGTTTGAATGTGTTTGACTTTCATTTGACTTAATTAGCTTTGTTGAATTCATTTGATTTTCATTTGATTCAAAAAGCTTTGTTTGAATGTGTTTCACTTTCATTTGATTCTAAAAGCTTTGTTGAAAGTGTTTGACTTTCATTTGACTCAATTAGCTTTGTTGAATGCATTTGACATTCTTTTGAATCAAAAAGCTTTGTTTAAATGTGTTTGACGTTCATTTGATTCTAAAAGCTTAGATGAAAGTGTTTGACTTTCATTTGACTCAATTCGCTTTGTTTAATTCATTTGATTTTCATTTGATTCAAAAAGCTTTGTTTGAATGTGTTTGACTTTCATTTGATTCTAAAAGCTTTGTTGAAAGTGTTTGGCTTTCATTGGACTCAATTAGCATTGTGGAATGCAATTAACTTTCATTTGATTCAAAAAGCTTTGTTTGAATGTATTTGACTTTAATTTGATTCTAAAAGCTTTCATGAAAGTGTTTGACTTTCATTTGACTCAATTAGCTTTGTTGAATTCATTTGATTTTCATTTGATTCAAAAAGCTTTGTTTGAATGTGTTTCACTTTCATTTGATTCTAAAAGCTTTGTTGAAAGTGTTTGACTTTTATTTGTCTTAATTAGCTTTGTTGAATGCAGTTGACATTCATTTGATTCAAAAAGCTTTGTTTGAATGTGTTTCACATTCATTTGATTCTAAAAGCTTTGTTGAATGTGTTTGACTTTCATTTGACTCAATTAGCTTTGTTGAATGCATTTGACATTCATTTGATTCAAAAAGCTTTGTTTGAATGTGTTTTACTTTCATTTGATTCTAAAAGCTTTGTTGAAAGTTTTTGACTTTCATTTGACTCAATTAGCTTTGTTGAATGCATTTGATTTTCATTTGAGTCACGAAGCTTTGTTTGAATGTGTTTGACTTTCATTTGACTCAATTAGCTTTGTTGAATTCATTTGATTTTCATTTGATTCAAAAAGCTTCGTTTGAATGTGTTTGACTTTCATTTGATTATAAAAGCTTTGTTGAAAGTGTTTGACTTTCATTTGACTCAATTAGCTTTGTTGAATGCATTAGACATTCATTTGAATCAAAAAGCTTTGTTTAAATGTGTTTGACGTTCATTTGATTCTTAAAGCTTAGATGAAAGTGTTTGACTTTCATTTGACTCAATTAGCTTTGTTGAATTCATTTGATTTTCATTTGATTCAAAAAGCTTTGTTTGAATGTGTTTGACTTTCATTTGATTCTAAAAGCTTTGTAGAAAGTGTTTGGCTTTCATTTGACTCAATTAGCATTGTGGAATGCAATTAACTTTCATTTGATTCAAAAAGCTTTGATTGAATGTATTTGACTTTCATTTGATTCTATACGCTTTGTTGCAAGTGTTTGACTTTCATTTGACTCAATTAGCTTTGTTGAATTCATTTGATTTTCATTTGATTCAAAAAGCTTTGTTTGAATGTGTTTCACTTTCATTTGATTCTAAAAGCTTTGTTGAAAGTGTTTGACTTTCATTTGACTTAATTAGCTTTGTTGAATGCAGTTGACATTCATTTGATTCAAAAAGCTTTGTTTGAATGTGCTTCACTTTCATTTGATTCTAAAAGCTTTGTTGAAAGTGTTTGGCTTTCATTTGACTCAATTAGCATTGTGGAATGCAATTAACTTTCATTTGATTCAAAAAGCTTTGTTTGAATGTATTTGACTTTAATTTGATTCTAAAAGCTTTCATGAAAGTGTTTGACTTTCATTTGACTCAATTAGCTTTGTTGAATTCATTTGATTTTCATTTGATTCAAAAAGCTTTGTTTGAATGTGTTTCACTTTCATTTGATTCTAAAAGCTTTGTTGAAAGTGTTTGACTTTCATTTGTCTTAATTAGCTTTGTTGAATGCAGTTGACATTCATTTGATTCAAAAAGCTTTGTTTGAATGTGTTTCACATTCATTTGATTCTAAAAGCTTTGTTGAATGTGTTTGACTTTCATTTGACTCAATTAGCTTTGTTGAATGCATTTGACATTCATTTGATTCAAAAAGCTTTGTTTGAATGTGTTTTACTTTCATTTGATTCTAAAAGCTTTGTTGAAAGTTTTTGACTTTCATTTGACTCAATTAGCTTTGTTGAATGCATTTGATTTTCATTTGAGTCACGAAGCTTTGTTTGAATGTGTTTGACTTTCATTTGACTCAATTAGCTTTGTTGAATTCATTTGATTTTCATTTGATTCAAAAAGCTTTGTTTGAATGTGTTTGACTTTCATTTGATTATAAAAGCTTTGTTGAAAGTGTTTGACTTTCCACTACTACAAAAAGCGTGTTTTCTGGACGCATTTTAGGCCTTTTTTCGACGCTAAAAAGCGTCGAAAAATTATTTCTCGACGCTGCAAAAAAGCGTCGAAAATCCGTGAGTCGAAAATTATTCAAGGACATAAAAAAGCGTCGAGATTCTCGACGCTTTTTAGTGTCCAAACTAATATACGAAGCGTCGAAAATTACGTATTTCGCGCAGCATCCCAAATGTGTGTAGTTTTTTTAGCGACGCTTTTTGCCGTCCACATAATCAAATTTAGCGACGCTTTTTGTTGTCTTGCGTTCATTCGTGTCAGCCTATAGTATGGCGGGAAACTCTTTGAAAATGTGCAAATATGTAGACATTAAAAAGCGTCTAGAATTTTTTTAAAGCTTTTTTTTTTCCTTTTATTAAAATATTACCATCATATAATACATTATAGTTATTTAAGTTTATCATAAATTACATTAATAACATTAAAATTAAAATAAACAAATATTCTATATAACTAGATCAGATTAAAAAAAAAACAATAATTAATCAACAATAATAAGAGTGCGTAGTTAATTACAAAATTTATAAAAGAAAACGTCAACACAATTAATAAAAATAATAATAATAAAAAGTCGCATATTATAGTAGCTTGCATTGTCATCCCTAAATAAATACATCACTAATATAAATAGGACTAAAAACCACAATAGGTAGATGACGGCGTTATAAACGATTTAGTCGCTTGTTTTGATGCTCAAGTGTCCCGGCCTATTCTCTTGTTGCACCTACATTGCCTTTTCCAATCTTCGAAAAAAGAAATACAAAGTATAAATTAGTACATTACACAATATAGGCTTATACACACACACACACACACACACAAGCTCTAAATTTCACACACACTCGCAAACATTTTGAAATTTCACACACAAGCATTACACAAACGTCTTTGAGAATGCCAACACTTACAACAGGAATCTTATAAACGTCAGGCTAGCTGGCAGTCTTATAATAGCAATCTTACACACACACACACACACACACACACAAGCACGCACACACACACACACACACAAGCACGCGCGCGCGCGCGCGCACACACACACACACAAGCATTACCCAAACATCAAGCTGGCAGTCTAAGGGGGATGCCAAAGGATGAGGCCACCTCAAAAAAGAATTGGGGATTATTCGATGCAAATGGGAAGCCAGTCTATATCAGTATGGGTCTGTTTTGTCTAATAATACAACAAACCAGACTTATTGTACTGCAAGAGATGGAGTTGACAAGAGGATTGTTTCCCTTTATTGTAGGCGAGCCTTGCTATGAGCTGAGCCTGATAATGTATTTGCTCATTCTACTTATACTTTCAACACTTATTATCAGAACACAGGAAAAGCACTCAAGATTTTAAGTGAAGTTCACATTTTTGCTTAGTAATTATACTAGTGCCTGAAGAAATATAAGAAGAGGATCCTAATCATCTATCGAGATAAGATACTATCAAATAACATGTGCACAAAGATGACCTTATAGGACTTGAAAATGCTTATCATTCATATCATAATTCATAACAGTATAATCAATCATTAATTGAAAATCATATGGAAGATAAGTCGCAGACATCTCAGGCATTCAGCCTAGGTAGGGGAGCAGGACAGCAAGCAGCAGGGGTGCAGGGTAGACAAGCAGTATAAATGGATTCAGTTCTAAATTCAGTACTAAAATCAGTTCTGGATTCAGTCCTGAATTTAGTTTTGAATTCAAACTTCCAAAAAATCAGGTCTGAATTCAGTCCTGAATAACAGCAGCAACATCAAGCAAGACCAAAAACAGAACAACAATTAATAATAAAAGCAACAGCATATAGGTACCTGCAACACCCAACCTGTTGCCAAGCAACCAACCATGACGCTGCCAATGTGGCTGCTATAATATGTCAGCAAGACAAGAGCATCAGGGAGATCAAGTGAAGAAAAAACTTCTTCAAAACCTCTTAATCACAGTCCCTAGTACGCCTTAAAAAAAAGAATGGAAGAAAGCAAACCAAAAGAAATTTAACACTTTATTTGATGCATAGATCTAGAGGAGGAATTAATTATCAAATTTTAAAATCATATTAAAACCAACAAAATTACAAGTAACATTTGCTAGGTAAAAGCAACAACCAAAGATGAATTGAATTTGATTAAAATTAAACTAACTAAAAAAAAAAAAAATCTATCAAACATCCAATTAAGAGGAACAAGAAACTGTCATTCCGGTTTGGTTCTCTTTGCTTCATTACTTACTACTTCTCAAAATCACAACTTTTCTTTAGGAATTTACTTCAAAATCTTTTATTCAATCGATTGTGAATAAACGTCTTTTAAATTCGAACATGAAATCATATAGTCAATATTTAGTTCAAAGGATATTTTAATAGTAATTAATAAGGATATGCATGGCAAAACTACTATATTACTACCTTTACATTGTCGGTGTGTGTTCAATAAAGAACTAGTTTACTTGTGAAGTTGTGGAAAGTATAGAGAGCTTATATATATGAGTGTGCATATGTGCTAATTAGAAAATAGTAATCAACCTGAAACTTTTTCTAATAATGGGAATTTATATGAAATAATAATTATTGTTGGGGATTGATAACCTGTGAAGAACCCAAGTAAGGAGCCACCTCTTGCTCTTTTGACCTCTTACTGAAAAATTCTTCTTACTCTTTACACCTCTTGCTAATAAATTGCCTCAGTGTATGTAACGACTAACGAATCCTTTTAAGTCACTTCATATTTTGTAAAGCACCAAAATCAATCATTTCAATGCAAGAACACAACCATAGTTCTTCTTTAAATAACAATTTTATATAATTAACTAGAGGAAAAATAGAATAAAACAAATAAGAAAAGCCAGAGTATTCATTTTAGAAAAGCCAGAGTATTCATTTTAGCAAGCCCACCCACACAAGCGTCAAGTAAAAATAACAATCCCACTACGATAGAATCAAGTCAGCAGACACAGAAAAGTTCTAGAAGGTATAACTCCTAGCACAAAATTCCAAATTGAGAAATTCTTAAGCCTAGGTTGGATAACTTTTTGAGATCTATAACTTTCATGAAGGGACTAGAGACTAAAAACGAATGCATGTCTTTAATTTTTGGGACAAACAGAACTACAGCTACAGGACAACAATAAAATAACAGCAGCAACAATATAGCGCCGTGACAAATCTAAAAGAACTCCACGCTATGGTTTCTCTTCTCACTATAAAACACCAACATAACCAGATATAAACAGATACGACCTTCCAGAAAAAGTAAATGTTGAAGAAAATGTTGCTACCCAAAAGACAGTTTGATTTTTTAAGACTACAACCATTACCTAAGCAAGTTCATTATTTCAGTCTAGCTTAAAAAAATGTGCAACTACAACTAAACAAAGTACATTTGATCACTTTTAGACTCACCGAGAAGGGCACTAATATTGGATTCAATGTGAGCCTCCTGGTCTTCCGATCCAAACGCGTAGCGGAAACATGATTCTCCCATCGAATAAGGGTTGGAATACCCTTTAGGCTAAAACCTTGACCCTCCAAGGATGGTAAGGGGTCTTTCAAGTTGGCCTATCTCCTGCATAAGCTCTCAAAAGTGTAGCCTTTATCAACATTACAGCAATAGAGTGTAGTAGAAGGGTTATTTGTCAGCCAAAAAGAGGATGCAATTAGATTTGATATTTGCAACTTCCTCTTTGAATTTATTGAACACCCCATTAAAGCTTGCTACTGTAGGATCCATTAACTTTTGCCCCCTCTTATTTTCCTGATAATTTTATCAAAAATATTAGAATAATGGCAATTTATCTTATCTTCTACAAAAAATTTAGAACAATGGCATATTATTTTGTTTTGAAATGCGCCAAAAAAAACTAGAACTTCAATCAATTCACATGGATATAATCTTCTATTCTCACTTTGAACCCAATAAGTCAACAATAGCCATCATCCAAGAAAAAAACGTGAAAACTGTTAAGAAGAATCAGAATAAACATAAACATCAATAACGCGACTCATAAAAAAAAAAAAAAAAAAAAAGAACAATTAAACAAACTGTAATAGCAAACAATGTTCCCCTTTTATTTAATTTTTTTTTTAAGAATCAAACAACGATCTTCATTCGTATAAGTTCTAATGTGTGAATAATGGTTAGTTTTTTTAAACTAAAACGGTAGCACAAAAAATTGAAATAAACAATATACATAATGAAACCCTAAATTCTGTATTGTTCATTAATCAAACCAATATCTTCACATAATTTTGTAACATTATTGAAAATGAAAATTCTAAAACCAATCAAGAATTCAATTTTAAATAGGAAAAAACGAATAAATAAGAACAGATGTACCTCAATGTTATCTATTGGCACAGAGATGCCGAAATCCAATACAACTGCAGATGAGTAGAGAAGCTATGATAATGAACGGAGAACAAGATCTATAAGTGAAGTACAAGATTAAATGAATCTTTTTGAAGGGTTCCGAATGAAATTGAGATGAATAAGTTAGGGTTGAGAAGAGGAACAAAGGGATTTTTGTGAATTTGTTGGGTAATTCATTTTAATCCCAAATCTCATAATCGTGGGTTTGGAAACTACACGTGCAACACACGTGATAGAATTGCCGACGCTTTTTCTCGTCGACGACGATAAAAAGCGTCTAAAAAATGCGGATACTATATTTATAAGCTGACGCTCATGGTCTAGCGTCGAGGCTTTAGCGTCTAAAAAACACTCCTTTTGTAGTAGTGATTCATTTGACTCAATTAGCTTTGTTGAATGCATTAGACATTCATTTGAATCAAAAAGCTTTGTTTAAATGTGTTTGACGTTCATTTGATTCTTAAAGCTTAGATGAAAGTGTTTGACTTTCATTTGACTCAATTAGCTTTGTTGAATTCATTTGATTTTCATTTGATTCAAAAAGCTTTGTTTGAATGTGTTTGACTTTCATTTGATTCTAAAAGCTTTGTTGAAAGTTTTTGACTTTCATTTGACTCAATTAGCTTTGTTGAATGCATTTGATTTTCATTTGAGTCACGAAGCTTTGTTTGAATGTGTTTGACTTTCATTTGACTCAATTAGCTTTGTTGAATTCATTTGATTTTCATTTGATTCAAAAAGCTTTGTTTGAATGTGTTTCACTTTCATTTGATTATAAAAGCTTTGTTGAAAGTGTTTGACTTTCATTTGACTCAATTAGCTTTGTTGAATGCATTAGACATTCATTTGAATCAAAAAGCTTTGTTTAAATGTGTTTGACGTTCATTTGATTCTTAAAGCTTAGATGAAAGTGTTTGACTTTCATTTGACTCAATTCGCTTTATTTAATTCATTTGATTTTCATTTGATTCAAAAAGCTTTGTTTGAATGTGTTTGACTTTCATTTGATTCTAAAAGCTTTGTTGAAAGTGTTTGGCTTTCATTGGACTCAATTAGCATTGTGGAATGCAATTAACTTTCATTTGACTCAATTAGCTTTAATTGAATGTATTTGACTTTAATATTATTGTAAAACCTTTGATGAAAGTGTTTGACTTTCATTTGACTCAGTTAGCTTTGTTGAATTCATTTGATTTTCATTTGATTCAAAAAGCTTTGTTTGAATGTGTTTCACTTTCATTTGATTCTAAAAGCTTTGTTGAAAGTGTTTGACTTTCATTTGACTCAATTTGCTTTGTTGAATGCATTTGACATTCTTTTGAATCAAAAAGCTTTGTTTAAATGTGTTTGACGTTCATTTGATTCTTAAAGCTTAGATGAAAGTGTTTGACTTTCATTTGACTCAATTCGCTTTATTTAATTCATTTGATTTTCATTTGATTCAAAAAGCTTTGTTTGAATGTGTTTGACTTTCATTTGATTCTAAAAGCTTTGTTGAAAGTGTTTGGCTTTCATTGGACTCAATTAGCATTGTGGAATGCAATTAACTTTCATTTGACTCAATTAGCTTTGTTTGAATGTATTTGACTTTAATATTATTGTAAAACCTTTGATGAAAGTGTTTGACTTTCATTTGACTCAGTTAGCTTTGTTGAATTCATTTGATTTTCATTTGATTCAAAAAGCTTTGTTTGAATGTGTTTGACTTTCATTTGATTATAAAAGCTTTGTTGAAAGTGTTTGACTTTCATTTGACTCAATTAGCTTTGTTGAATGCATTTGACATTCATTTGAATCAAAAAGCTTTGTTTAAATGTGTTTGACGTTCATTTGATTCTTAAAGCTTAGATGAAAGTGTTTGACTTTCATTTGACTCAATTAGCTTTGTTGAATTCATTTGATTTTCATTTGGTTCAAAAAGCTTTGTTTGAATGTGTTTGACTTTCATTTAATTCTAAAAGCTTTGTAGAAAAAGTGTTTGGCTTTCATTTGACTCAATTAGCATTGTGGAATGCATTTGATTTTCATTTGATTCAAAAAGCTTTGTTTGAATGTGTTTCACTTTCATTTGATTCTAAAACCTTTGTTGAAAGTGTTTGACTTTCATTTGACTTAATTAGCTTTGTTGAATGCAGTTGACATTCATTTGATTCAAAAAGCTTTGTTTGAATGTGCTTCACTTTCATTTGATTCTAAAAGCTTTGTTGAAAGTGTTTGGCTTTCATTTGACTCAATTACGATTAAGGAATGCAATTCACTTTCATTTGATTCAAAAAGCTTTGTTTGAATGTATTTGACTTTAATTTGATTCTAAAAGCTTTCATGAAAGTGTTTGACTTTCATTTGACTCAATTAGCTTTGTTGAATGCATTTGACTTTCATTTGAGTCACGAAGCTTTGTTTGAATGTGTTGACTTTCATTTGATTCTAAAAGCTTTGTTGAAAGTGTTTGGTTTTCATTTGACTCAATTAGTATTGTGGAATGCAATTAACTTTCATTTGATTCAAAAAGCTTTGATTGAATGTATTTGACTTTCATTTGATTCTAAACGCTTTGATGCAAGTGTTTGACTTTCATTTGACTCAATTAGCTTTGTTGAATGCATTTGATTTTCATTTGATTCAAAAAGCTTTGTTTGAATGTGTTTCATTTTCATTTGATTCTAAAAGCTTAGATGAAAGTGTTTGACTTTCATTTGACTCAATTAGCTTTGTTGAATGCATTTGACTTTCATTTGAGTCACGAAGCTTTGTTTGAATGTGTTTGACTTTCATTTGATTCTAAAAGCTTTGTTGAAAGTGTTTGGCTTTCATTTGACTCAATTAGCATTGTGGAATGCAATTAACTTTCATTTGATTCAAAAAGCTTTGATTGAATGTATTTGACTTTCATTTGATTCTAAAGGCTTTGTTGCAAGTGTTTGACTTTCATTTGACTCAATTAGCTTTGTTGAATGCATTTGATTTTCATTTGATTCAAAAAGCTTTGTTTGAATGTGTTTCACTTTCATTTGATTCTAAAAGCTTTGTTGAAAGTGTTTGACTTTCATTTGACTCAATTAGCTTTGTTGAATGCAGTTAACATTCGGTTGATTCAAAAAGCTTTGTTTGAATGTGTTTCACTTTCATTTGATTCTAAAAGCTTTGTTGAATGCATTTGACAATCATTTGATTCAAAAAGCTTTGTTTGAATGTGTTTTACTTTCATTTGATTCTAAAAGCTTTGTTGAAAGTGTTTGACTTTCATTTGACTCAATTAGCTTTGTTGAATGCATTTGACTTTCATTTGAGTCACGAAGCTTCGTTTGAATGTGTTTGACTTTCACTTGATTCAAAAAGCTTTGTTGAAAGTGTTTGGCTTTCATTTGACTCAATTAGCATTGTGGAATGCAATTAACTTTCATTTGATTCAAAAAGCTTTGATTGAATGTATTTAACTTTCATTTGATTCTAAACGCTTTATTGCAAGTGTTTGACTTTCATTTGACTCAATTAGCTTTGTTGAATGCATTTGATTTTCATTTGATTCAAAAAGCTTCGTTTGAATGTGTTTGACTTTCATTTGATTTTAAAAGCTTAGATGAAAGTGTTTGACTTTCATTTGACTCAATTAGCTTTGTTGAATGCATTTGACTTTCATTTCAGTCACGAAGCTTTGTTTGAATGTGTTTCACTCTCATTTGATTCTAAAAGCTTTGTTGAAAGTGTTTGGCTTTCATTTGACTCAATTACCATTGAGGAATGCAATTAACTTTCATTTGATTCAAAAAGCTTTGTTTGAATGTATTTGACTTTCATTTGATTCTAAACGCTTTGTTGCAAGTGTTTGACTTTCATTTGACTCAATTAGCTTTGTTGAATGCAGTTGACATTCATTTGATTCAAAAAGCTTTGTTTGAATGTGCTTCACTTTCATTTGATTCTAAAAGCTTTGTTGAAAGTGTTTGGCTTTCATTTGACTCAATTACCATTAAGGAATGCAATTCACTTTCATTTGATTCAAAAAGCTTTGTTTGAATGTATTTGACTTTAATTTGATTCTAAAAGCTTTCATGAAAGTGTTTGACTTTCATTTGACTCAATTAGCTTTGTTGAATGCATTTGACTTTCATTTGAGTCACGAAGCTTTGTTTGAATGTGTTGACTTTCATTTGATTCTAAAAGCTTTGTTGAAAGTGTTTGGTTTTCATTTGACTCAATTAGTATTGTGGAATGCAATTAACTTTCATTTGATTCAAAAAGCTTTGATTGAATGTATTTGACTTTCATTTGATTCTAAACGCTTTGATGCAAGTGTTTGACTTTCATTTGACTCAATTAGCTTTGTTGAATGCATTTGATTTTCATTTGATTCAAAAAGCTTTGTTTGAATGTGTTTCACTTTCATTTGATTCTAAAAGCTTAGATGAAAGTGTTTGACTTCATTTGACTCAATTAGCTTTGTTGAATGCATTTGACTTTCATTTGAGTCACGAAGCTTTGTTTGAATGTGTTTGACTTTCATTTGATTCTAAAAGCTTTGTTGAAAGTGTTTGGCTTTCATTTGACTCAATTAGCATTGTGGAATGCAATTAACTTTCATTTGATTCAAAAAGCTTTGATTGAATGTATTTGACTTTCATTTGATTCTAAAGGCTTTGTTGCAAGTGTTTGACTTTCATTTGACTCAATTAGCTTTGTTGAATGCATTTGATTTTCATTTGATTCAAAAAGCTTTGTTTGAATGTGTTTCACTTTCATTTGATTCTAAAAGCTTTGTTGAAAGTGTTTGACTTTCATTTGACTCAATTAGCTTTGTTGAATGCAGTTAACATTCGGTTGATTCAAAAAGCTTTGTTTGAATGTGTTTCACTTTCATTTGATTCTAAAAGCTTTGTTGAATGCATTTGACAATCATTTGATTCACAAAGCTTTGTTTGAATGTGTTTTACTTTTATTTGATTCTAAAAGCTTTGTTGAAAGTGTTTGACTTTCATTTGACTCAATTAGCTTTGTTGAATGCATTTGACTTTCATTTGAGTCACGAAGCTTCGTTTGAATGTGTTTGACTTTCACTTGATTCAAAAAGCTTTGTTGAAAGTGTTTGGCTTTCATTTGACTCAATTAGCATTGTGGAATGCAATTAACTTTCATTTGATTCAAAAAGCTTTGATTGAATGTATTTAACTTTCATTTGATTCTAAACGCTTTATTGCAAGTGTTTGACTTTCATTTGACTCAATTAGCTTTGTTGAATGCATTTGATTTTCATTTGATTCAAAAAGCTTCGTTTGAATGTGTTTGACTTTCATTTGATTTTAAAAGCTTAGATGAAAGTGTTTGACTTTCATTTGACTCAATTAGCTTTGTTGAATGCATTTGACTTTCATTTGAGTCACGAAGCTTTGTTTGAATGTGTTTCACTCTCATTTGATTCTAAAAGCTTTGTTGAAAGTGTTTGGCTTTCATTTGACTCAATTACCATTGAGGAATGCAATTAACTTTCATTTGATTCAAAAAGCTTTGTTTGAATGTATTTGACTTTCATTTGATTCTAAACGCTTTGTTGCAAGTGTTTGACTTTCATTTGACTCAATTAGCTTTGTTGAATGCATTTTATTTTCATTTGATTCAAAAATCTTTGTTTGAATGTGTTTCACTTTCATTTGATTCTAAAAGCTTTGTTGAAAGTGTTTGACTTTCATTTGACTCAATTAGCTTTGTTGAATGCATTTGACATTCATTTGAATCAAAAAGCTTTGTTTAAATGTGTTTGACGTTCATTTGATTCTAAAAGCTTAGATGAAAGTGTTTGACTTTCATTTGACTCAATTAGCTTTGTTGAATTCATTTGATTTTCATTTGATTCAAAAAGCTTTGTTTGAATGTGTTTGACTTTCATTTGATTCTAAAAGCTTTGTAGAAAGTGTTTGGCTTTCATTTGACTCAATTAGCATTGTGGAATGCAATTAACTTTCATTTGATTCAAAAAGCTTTGATTGAATGTATTTGACTTTCATTTGATTCTAAACGCTTTGTTGCAAGTGTTTGACTTTCATTTGACTCAATTAGCTTTGTTGAATGCATTTGATTTTGATTTGATTCAAAAAGCTTTGTTTGAATGTACTTCACTTTCATTTGATTCTAAAAGCTTTGTTGAAAGTGTTTGACTTTCATTTGACTTAATTAGCTTTGTTGAATGCAGTTGACATTCATTTGATTCAAAAAGCTTTGTTTGAATGTGTTTCACTTTCATTTAATTCTAAAAGCTTTGTTGAAAGTGTTTGGCTTTCATTTGATTCAATTACCATTGAGGAATGCAATTAACTTTCATTTGATTCAAAAAGCTTTGTTTGAATGTATTTGACTTTAATTTGATTCTAAAAGCTTTGATGAAAGTGTTTGACTTTCATTTGACTCAATTAGCTTTGTTGAATTCATTTGATTTTCATTTGATTCAAAAAGCTTTGTTTGAATGTGTTTCACTTTCATTTGATTCGAAAAGCTTTGTTAAAAGTGTTTGACTTTCATTTGTCTTAATTAGCTTTGTTTGAATGGGTTTCACTTTCATTTGATTCTAAAAGCTTTGTTGAAAGTGTTTGACCTTCATTTGTCTTAATTAGCTTTGTTGAATGCAGTTGACATTCATTTGATTCAAAAAGCTTTGTTTGAATGTGTTTCACTTTTATTTGATTCTAAAAGCTTTGTTGAATGTGTTTGACTTTCATTTGACTCAATTAGCTTTGTTGAATGCAATTAACTTTCATTTGATTCAAAAAGCTTTGATTGAATGTATTTGACTTTCATTTGATTCTAAAGGCTTTGTTGCAAGTGTTTGACTTTCATTTGACTCAATTAGCTTTGTTGAATGCATTTGATTTTCATTTGATTCAAAAAGCTTTGTTTGAATGTGTTTCACTTTCATTTGATTCTAAAAGCTTTGTTGAAAGTGTTTGACTTTCATTTGACTCAATTAGCTTTGTTGAATGCAGTTAACATTCGGTTGATTCAAAAAGCTTTGTTTGAATGTGTTTCACTTTCATTTGATTCTAAAAGCTTTGTTGAATGCATTTGACAATCATTTGATTCACAAAGCTTTGTTTGAATGTGTTTTACTTTTATTTGATTCTAAAAGCTTTGTTGAAAGTGTTTGACTTTCATTTGACTCAATTAGCTTTGTTGAATGCATTTGACTTTCATTTGAGTCACGAAGCTTCGTTTGAATGTGTTTGACTTTCACTTGATTCAAAAAGCTTTGTTGAAAGTGTTTGGCTTTCATTTGACTCAATTAGCATTGTGGAATGCAATTAACTTTCATTTGATTCAAAAAGCTTTGATTGAATGTATTTAACTTTCATTTGATTCTAAACGCTTTATTGCAAGTGTTTGACTTTCATTTGACTCAATTAGCTTTGTTGAATGCATTTGATTTTCATTTGATTCAAAAAGCTTCGTTTGAATGTGTTTGACTTTCATTTGATTTTAAAAGCTTAGATGAAAGTGTTTGACTTTCATTTGACTCAATTAGCTTTGTTGAATGCATTTGACTTTCATTTGAGTCACGAAGCTTTGTTTGAATGTGTTTCACTCTCATTTGATTCTAAAAGCTTTGTTGAAAGTGTTTGGCTTTCATTTGACTCAATTACCATTGAGGAATGCAATTAACTTTCATTTGATTCAAAAAGCTTTGTTTGAATGTATTTGACTTTTATTTGATTCTAAACGCTTTGTTGCAAGTGTTTGACTTTCATTTGACTCAATTAGCTTTGTTGAATGCATTTTATTTTCATTTGATTCAAAAATCTTTGTTTGAATGTGTTTCACTTTCATTTGATTCTAAAAGCTTTGTTGAAAGTGTTTGACTTTCATTTGACTCAATTAGCTTTGTTGAATGCATTTGACATTCATTTGAATCAAAAAGCTTTGTTTAAATGTGTTTGACGTTCATTTGATTCTAAAAGCTTAGATGAAAGTGTTTGACTTTCATTTGACTCAATTAGCTTTGTTGAATTCATTTGATTTTCATTTGATTCAAAAAGCTTTGTTTGAATGTGTTTGACTTTCATTTGATTCTAAAAGCTTTGTAGAAAGTGTTTGGCTTTCATTTGACTCAATTAGCATTGTGGAATGCAATTAACTTTCATTTGATTCAAAAAGCTTTGATTGAATGTATTTGACTTTCATTTGATTCTAAACGCTTTGTTGCAAGTGTTTGACTTTCATTTGACTCAATTAGCTTTGTTGAATGCATTTGATTTTGATTTGATTCAAAAAGCTTTGTTTGAATGTACTTCACTTTCATTTGATTCTAAAAGCTTTGTTGAAAGTGTTTGACTTTCATTTGACTTAATTAGCTTTGTTGAATGCAGTTGACATTCATTTGATTCAAAAAGCTTTGTTTGAATGTGTTTCACTTTCATTTAATTCTAAAAGCTTTGTTGAAAGTGTTTGGCTTTCATTTGATTCAATTACCATTGAGGAATGCAATTAACTTTCATTTGATTCAAAAAGCTTTGTTTGAATGTATTTGACTTTAATTTGATTCTAAAAGCTTTGATGAAAGTGTTTGACTTTCATTTGACTCAATTAGCTTTGTTGAATTCATTTGATTTTCATTTGATTCAAAAAGCTTTGTTTGAATGTGTTTCACTTTCATTTGATTCGAAAAGCTTTGTTAAAAGTGTTTGACTTTCATTTGTCTTAATTAGCTTTGTTTGAATGGGTTTCACTTTCATTTGATTCTAAAAGCTTTGTTGAAAGTGTTTGACCTTCATTTGTCTTAATTAGCTTTGTTGAATGCAGTTGACATTCATTTGATTCAAAAAGCTTTGTTTGAATGTGTTTCACTTTCATTTGATTCTAAAAGCTTTGTTGAATGTGTTTGACTTTCATTTGACTCAATTAGCTTTGTTGAATGCATTTGACATTCATTTGATTCAAAAAGCTTTGTTTTAATGTGTTTTACTTTCATTTGATTCTAAAAGCTTTGTTGAAAGTGTTTAACTTTCATTTGACTCAATTAGCTTTGTTGAATGCATTTGACTTTCATTTGAGTCACGAAGCTTTGTTTGAATGTGTTTGACTTTCATTTGACTCAATTAGCTTTGTTGAATTCATTTGATTTTAATTTGATTCAAAAAGCTTTGTTTGAATGTGTTTCACTTTCATTTAATTCTAAAAGCTTTGTTGAAAGTGTTTGACTTTCATTTGACTTAATTAGCTTTGTTGAATGCAGATGCAATTCATTTGATTCAAAAAGCTTTGTTTGAATGTGTTTGACTTTCATTTGACTCAATTAGCTTTGTTGAATTCATTTGATTTTCATTTGATTCAAAAAGCTTTGTTTGAATGTGTTTGAATTTCATTTGATTATAAAAGCTTTGTTGAAAGTGTTTGACTTTCATTTGACTCAATTAGCTTTGTTGAATGCATTTGACATTCATTTGAATCAAAAACCTTTGTTTAAATGTGTTTGACGTTCATTTCATTCTAAAAGCTTAGATGAAAGTGTTTGACTTTCATTTGACTCAATTAGCTTTGTTGAATTCATTTGATTTTCATTTGATTCAAAAAGCTTTGTTTGAATGTGTTTGACTTTCATTTGATTCTAAAAGCTTTGTTGTAAGTGTTTGGCTTTCATATGACTCAATTAGCATTGTGGAATGCAATTAACTTTCATTTGATTCAAAAAGCTTTGATTGAATGTATTTGACTTTCATTTGATTCTAAACGCTTTGTTGCAAGTGTTTGACTTTCATTTGACTCAATCAGCTTTGTTGAATGCATTTGATTTTCATTTGATTCAAAAAGCTTTGTTTGAATGTGTTTCACTTTCATTTGATTCTAAAAGCTTTGTTGAAAGTGTTTGACTTTCATTTGACTTAATTAGCTTTGTTGAATGCAGTTGACATTCATTTGATTCAAAAAGCTTTGTTTGAATGTGTTTCACTTTCATTTGATTCTAAAAGCTTTGTTGAATGTGTTTGACTTTCTTTTGACTCAATTAGCTTTGTTGAATGCATTTGACATTCATTTGATTCAAAAAGCTTTGTTTGAATGTGTTTTACTTTCATTTGATTCTAAAAGCTTTGTTGAAAGTGTTTGACTTTCATTTGACTCAATTAGCTTTGTTGAATGCATTTGGCTTTCATTTGAGTCACGAAGCTTTGTTTCAATGTGTTTGACTTTCATTTGACTCAATTAGCTTTGTTGAATTCATTTGATTTTCATTTGATTCAAAAAGCTTTGTTTGAATGTGTTTCACTTTCATTTTATTCTAAAAGCTTTGTTGAAGGTGTTTGACTTTCATTTGACTTAATTAGCTTTGTTGAATGTAGTTGACATTCATTTGATTCAAAAAGCTTTGTTTGAATGTGTTTCACTTTCATTTGATTCTAAAAGATTTGTTGAATGTGTTTGACTTTATTTGACTCAATTAGCTTTGTTGAATGCATTTGACATTCATTTGATTCAAAAAGCTTTGTTTGAATGTGTTTTACTTTCATTTGATTCTAAAAGCTTTGTTGAAAGTGTTTGACTTTCATTTGACTCAATTAGCTTTGTTGAATGCATTTGACTTTCATTTGAGTCACGAAGCTTTGTTTGAATGTGTTTGACTTTCATTTGACTCAATTAGCTTTGTTGAATTCATTTGATTTTCATTTGATTCAAAAAGCTTTGTTTGAATGTGTTTGACTTTCATTTGATTATAAAAGCTTTGTTGAAAGTGTTTGACTTTCATTTGACTCAATTAGCTTTGTTGAATGCATTTGACATTCATTTGAATGAAAAAGCTTTGTATAAATGTGTTTGACGTTCTTTTGTTTCTAAAAGCTTTGTTGAAAGTGTTTGACTTTCATTTGACTTAATTAGCTTTGTTGAATGCAGTTGACATTCATTTGATTCAAAAAGCTTTGTTTGAATGTGTTTCACTTTCATTTGATTCTAAAAGGTTTGTTGAAAGTGTTTGGCTTTCATTTGACTCAATTGGCATTGTGGAATGCAATTAACTTTCATTTTATTCAAAAAGCTTTGTTTGAATGTATTTGACTTTAATTTGATTCTAAAAGCTTTGATGAAAGTGTTTGACTTTCATTTGACTGGATTAGCTTTGTTGAATTCATTTGATTTTCATTTGATTCAAAAAGCTTTGTTTGAATGTGTTTCACTTTCATTTGATTCTAAAAGCTTTGTTAAAAGTGTTTAACTTTCATTTGACTTAATTAGCTTTGTTGAATGCAGTTGACATTCATTTGATTCAAAAAGCTTTGTTTGAATGCGTTTCACTTTCATTTGATTCTAAAAGCTTTGTTGAATGTGTTTGACTTTCATTTGACTCAATTAGCTTTGTTGAATGCATTTGACATTCATTTGATTCAAAAAGCTTTGTTTGAATATGTTTTACTTTCATTTGATTCTAAAAGCTTTGTTGAAAGTGTTTGACTTTCATTTAACTCAATTAGCTTTGTTGAATGCATTTGACTTTCATTTGAGTCACGAAGCTTTGTTTGAATGTGTTTGACTTTCATTTGACTCAATTAGCTTTGTTGAATTCATTTGATTTTCATTTGATTCAAAAAGCTTTGTTTGAATGTGTTTGACTTTCATTTGATTATAAAAGCTTTGTTGAAAGTGTTTGACTTTCATTTGACTCAATTAGCTTTGTTGAATGCATTTGACATTCATTTGAATCAAAAACCTTTGTTTAAATGTGTTTGACGTTCATTTCATTCTAAAAGCTTAGATGAAAGTGTTTGACTTTCATTTGACTCAATTAGCTTTGTTGAATTCATTTGATTTTCATTTGATTCAAAAAGCTTTATTTGAATGTGTTTGACTTTCATTTGATTCTAAAAGCTTTGTTGTAAGTGTTTAGCTTTCATTTGACTCAATTAGCATTGTGGAATGCAATTAACTTTCATTTGATTCAAAAAGCTTTGATTGAATGTATTTGACTTTCATTTGATTCTAAACGCTTTGTTGCAAGTGTTTGACTTTCATTTCACTCAATCAGCTTTGTTGAATGCATTTGATTTTCATTTGATTCAAAAAGCTTTGTTTGAATGTGTTTCACTTACATTTGATTCTAAAAGTTTTGTTGAAAGTGTTTGACTTTCATTTGACTTAATTAGCTTTGTTGAATGCAGTTGACATTCATTTGGTTCAAAAAGCTTTGTTTGAATGTGTTTCACTTTCATTTGATTCTAAAAGCTTTGTTGAAAGTGTTTGGCTTTCATTTGACTCAATTAGCATTGTGGAATGCAATTAACTTTCATTTGATTCAAAAAGCTTTGTTTGAATGTATTTGACTTTAATTTGATTCTAAAAGCTTTGATGAAAGTGTTTGACTTTCATTTGACTCAATTTGCTTTGATGAATTCATTTGATTTTCATTTGATTAAAAAAGCTTTGTTTGAATGTGTTTCACTTTCATTTGATTCTAAAAGCTTTGTTGAAAGTGTTTGGCTTTCATTTGACTCAATTGGCATAGTGGAATGCAATTAACTTTCATTTGATTCAAAAAGCTTTGTTTGAATGTATTTGACTTTAATTTGATTCTAAAAGCTTTCATGAAAGTGTTTGACTTTCATTTGACTCAATTAGCTTTGTTGAATTCATTTGATTTTCATTTGATTCAAAAAGCTTTGTTTGAATGTGTTTCACTTTCATTTGATTCTAAAAGCTTTGTTGAAAGTGTTTGACTTTCATTTGACTTAATTAGCTTTGTTGAATGCAGTTGACATTCATTTGATTCAAAAAGCTTTGTTTGAATGTGTTTCACTTTCATTTGATTCTAAAAGCTTTGTTGAATGTGTTTGACTTTCATTTGACTCAATTAGCTTTGTTGAATGCATTAGACATTCATTTGATTAAAAAAGCTTTGTTTGAATGTGTTTTACTTTCATTTGATTCTAAAAGCTTTGTTGAAAGTGTTTGACTTTCATCTGACTCAATTAGCTTTGTTGAATGCATTTGACTTTCATTTGAGTCACGAAGCTTTGTTTCAATGTGTTTGACTTTCATTTGACTCAATTAGCTTTGTTGAATTCATTTGATTTTCATTTGATTCAAAAAGCTTTGTTTGAATGTGTTTCACTTTCATTTAATTCTAAAAGCTTTGTTGAAGGTGTTTGACTTTCATTTGACTTAATTAGCTTTGTTGAATGCAGTTGACATTCATTTGATTCAAAAAGCTTTGTTTGAATGTGTTTCACTTTCATTTGATTCTAAAAGCTTTGTTGAATGTGTTTGACTTTCATTTGACTCAATTAGCTTTGTTGAATGCATTTGACATTCATTTGATTCAAAAAGCTTTGTTTGAATGTGTTTTACTTTCATTTGATTCTAAAAGCTTTGTTGAAAGTGTTTGACTTTCATTTGACTCAATTAGCTTTGTTGAATGCATTTGACTTTCATTTGAGTCACGAAGCTTTGTTTGAATGTGTTTGACTTTCATTTGACTCAATTAGCTTTGTTGAATTCATTTGATTTTCATTTGATTCAAAAAGCTTTGTTTGAATGTGTTTGACTTTCATTTGATTCTAAAAGCTTTGTAGAAAGTGTTTGGCTTTCATTTGACTCAATTAGCATTGTGGAATGCAATTAACTTTCATTTGATTCAAAAAGCTTTGATTGAATGTATTTGACTTTCATTTGATTCTAAACGCTTTGTTGCAAGTGTTTGACTTTCATTTGACTCAATTAGCTTTGTTGAATTCATTTGATTTTCATTTGATTCAAAAAGCTTTGTTTGAATGTGTTTCACTTTCATTTGATTCGAAAAGCTTTGTTAAAAGTGTTTGACTTTCATTTGACTTAATTAGCTTTGTTGAATGCAGTTGACATTCATTTGATTCAAAAAGCTTTATTTGAATGTGTTTCACTTTCATTTGATTCTAAAAGCTTTGTTGAAAGTGTTTGACTTTCATTTGACTTAATTAGCTTTGTTGAATGCAGTTGACATTCATTTGATTCAAAAAGCTTTGTTTGAATGTGTTTCACTTTCATTTGATTCTAAAAGCTTTGTTGAAAGTGTTTGGCTTTCAATTGACTCAATTGGCATTGTGGAATGCAATTAACTTTCATTTGATTCAAAAAGCTTTGTTTGAATGTATTTGACTTTAATTTGATTCTAAAAGCTTTGATGAAAGTGTTTGACTTTCATTTGACTCAATTAGCTTTGTTGAATTCATTTGATTTTCATTTGATTCAAAAAGCTTTGTTTGAATGTGTTTCACTTTCATTTGATTCGAAAAGCTTTGTTAAAAGTGTTTGACTTTCATTTGACTTAATTAGCTTTGTTGAATGCAGTTGACATTCATTTGATTCAAAAAGCTTTGTTTGAATGTGTTTCACTTTCATTTGATTCTAAAAGCTTTGTTGAATGTGTTTGACTTTCATTTGACTTTATTAGCTTTGTTGAATGCATTTGACATTCATTTGATTCAAAAAGCTATGTTTGAATGTGTTTTACTTTCATTTGATTCTAAAAGCTTTGTTGAAAGTGTTTGACTTTCATTTGACTCAATTAGCTTTGTTGAATGCATTTGACTTTCATTTGAGTCACGAAGCTTTGTTTGAATGTGTTTGACTTTAATTTGACTCAATTAGCTTTGTTGAATTCATTTGATTTTCATTTGATTCAAAAAGCTTTGTTTGAATGTGTTTCACTTTCATTTAATTCTAAAAGCTTTGTTGAAAGTGTTTGACTTTCATTTGACTTAATTAGTTTTGTTGAATGCAGTTGACATTCATTTGATTCAAAAAGCTTTGTTTGAATGTGTTTCACTTTCATTTGATTCTAAAAGCTTTGTTGAATGTGTTTGACTTTCATTTGACTCAATTAGCTTTGTTGAATGCATTTGACATTCATTTGATTCAAAAAGCTTTGTTTGAATGTGTTGTACTTTCATTTGATTCTAAAAGCTTTGTTAAAAGTGTTTGACTTTCATTTGACTCAATTAGCTTTGTTGAATGCATTTGACTTTCATTTGAGTCACGAAGCTTTGTTTGAATGTGTTTGACTTTCATTTGACTCAATTAGCATTGTTGAATTCATTTGATTTTCATTTGATTCAAAAAGCTTTGTTTGAATGTATTTTAATTTCATTTGATTATAAAAGCTTTGTTGAAAGTTTTTCACTTTCATTTGACTCAATTAGCTTTGTTGAATGCATTTGACATTCATTTGTATCAAAAAGCGTTGTATAAATGTGTTTGGCGTTCATTTGATTCTAAAAGCTTAGGTGAAAGTGTTTGACTTTCATTTGACTCAATTAGCTTTGTTGAATTCATTTGATTTTCATTTGATTCAAAAAGCTTTGTTTGAATGTGTTTGACTTACATTTGATTCTAAAAGCTTTGTAGAAAGTGTTTGGCTTTCATTGGACTCAATTAGCATTGTGGAATGCAATTAACTTTCATTTGATTGAAAAAGCTTTGATTGAATGTATTTGACTTTCATTTGATTCTAAACGCTTTGTTGCAAGTGTTTGACTTTCATTTGACTCAATTAGCTTTGTTAAATCCATTTGATTTTCATTTGATTCAAAAAGCTTTGTTTGAATGTGTTTCACTTTCATTTTATTCTAAAAGATTTGTTGAAAGTGTTTGACTTTCATTTGACTTAATTAGCTTTGTTGAATGCATTTGACATTCATTTGATTCAAAAAGCTTTGTTTGAATGTGTTTTACTTTCATTAGATTCTAAAAGCTTTGTTGAAAGTGTTTGACTTTCATTTGACTCAATTAGCTTTGTTGAATGCATTTGACTTTCATTTGAGTCACGAAGCTTTGTTTGAATGTGTTTGACTTTCATTTGACTCAATTAGCTTTGTTGATATCATTTGATTTTCATTTGATTCAAAAAGCTTTCTTTGAATGTGTTTGACTTTCATTTGATTATAAAAGCTTTGTTGAAAGTGTTTGACTTTCATTTGACTCAATTAGCTTTGTTGAATGCATTTGACATTCATTTGAATCAAAAAGCTTTGTATAAATGTGTTTGACGTTCATTTGATTCTAAAAGCTTAGATGAAAGTGTTTGACTTTCATTTGACTCAATTAGCTTTGTTGAATTCATTTGATTTTTATTTGATTCAAAAAAGCTTTGTTTGATTGTGTTTGACTTTCATTTGATTCTAAAAGCTTTGTAGAAAGTGATTGGCTTTCATTTGACTCAATTAGCATTGTGGAATGCAATTAACTTTCATTTGATTCAAAAAGCTTTGATTAAATGTATTTGACTTTCATTTGATTTTAAACGCTTTGTTGCAAGTGTTTGACTTTCATTTGACTCAATTAGCTTTGTTGAATGCATTTGATTTTCATTTGATTCAAAAAGCTTTGTTTGAATGTTTTTCACTTTCATTTGATTCTTAAAGCTTTGTTGAAAGTGTTTGACTTTCATTTGACTCAATTAGCATTGTGGAATGCAGTTGACATTCATTTGATTCAAAAAGCTTTGTTTGAATGTGTTTGACTTTCATTTGATTCTAAAAGCTTTGTTGAAAGTGTTTGACTTTCATTCGACTCAATTAGCTTTGTTGAATGCATTTGAGTTTCATTTGAGTCACGAAGCTTTGTTTGAATGTGTTTGACTTTCATTTGACTCAATTAGCTTTGTTGAATTCATTTGATTTTCATTTGATTCAAAAAGCTTTGTTTGAATGTGTTTCACTTTCATTTAATTCTAAAAGCTTTATTTGAATGTTTTTCACTTTCATTTGATTCTAAAAGCTTTGTAGAAAGTGTTTGGCTTTCATTTGACTCAATTAGCATTGTGGAATGCAATTAACTTTCATTTGATTCAAAAAGCTTTGATTGAATGTATTTGACTTTCATTTGATTCTAAACGCTTTGTTGCAAGTGTTTGACTTTCATTTGACTCAATTAGCTTTGTTGAATTCATTTGATTTTCATTTGATTCAAAAAGCTTTGTTTGAATGTGTTTCACTTTCATTTGATTCTAAAAGCTTTGTTGAAAGTGTTTGACTTACATTTGACTTAATTAGCTTTGTTGAATGCAGTTGACATTCATTTGATTCAAAAAGCTTTGTTTGAATGTGTTTCACTTTCATTTGATTCTAAAAGCTTTGTTGAAAGTGTTTGGCTTTCAATTGACTCAATTGGCATTGTGGAATGCAATTAACTTTCATTTGATTCAAAAAGCTTTGTTTGAATGTATTTGACTTTAATTTGATTCTAAAAGCTTTGATGAAAGTGTTTGACTTTCATTTGACTCAATTAGCTTTGTTGAATTCATTTGATTTTCATTTGATTCAAAAAGCTTTGTTTGAATGTGTTTCACTTTCATTTGATTCGAAAAGCTTTGTTAAAAGTGTTTGACTTTCATTTGACTTAATTAGCTTTGTTGAATGCAGTTGACATTCATTTGATTCAAAAAGCTTTGTTTGAATGTGTTTCACTTTCATTTGATTCTAAAAGCTTTGTTGAATGTGTTTGACTTTCATTTGACTTAATTAGCTTTGTTGAATGCATTTGACATTCATTTGATTCAAAAAGCTATGTTTGAATGTGTTTTACTTTCATTTGATTCTAAAAGGTTTGTTGAAAGTGTTTGGCTTTCATTTGACTCAATTGGCATTGTGGAATGCAATTAACTTTCATTTTATTCAAAAAGCTTTGTTTGAATGTATTTGACTTTAATTTGATTCTAAAAGCTTTGATGAAAGTGTTTGACTTTCATTTGACTGAATTAGCTTTGTTGAATTCATTTGATTTTCATTTGATTTAAAAAGCTTTGTTTGAATGTGTTGCACTTTCATTTGATTCTAAAAGCTTTGTTAAAAGTGTTTAACTTTCATTTGACTTAATTAGCTTTGTTGAATGCAGTTGACATTCATTTGATTCAAAAAGCTTTGTTTGAATGTGTTTGACATTCATTTGATTCTAAAAGCTTTGTTGAAAGTGTTTGACTTTCATTCGACTCAATTAGCTTTGTTGAATGCATTTGAGTTTCATTTGAGTCACGAAGCTTTGTTTGAATGTGTTTGACTTTCATTTGACTCAATTAGCATTGTTGAATTCATTTGATTTTCATTTGATTCAAAAAGCTTTGTTTGAATGTGTTTCACTTTCATTTAATTCTAAAAGCTTTGTTGAAAGTGTTTGACTTTCATTTGACTCAATTAGCTTTGTTGAATGCATTTGACTTTCATTTGAGTCACGAAGCTTTGTTTGAATGTGTTTGACTTTCATTTGACTCAATTAGCTTTGTTGAATTCATTTGACATTCATTTGATTCAAAAAGCTTTGTTTGAATGTGTTGCACTTTCATTTGATTCTAAAAGCTTTGTTGAATGTGTTTGACTTTCATTTGACTCAATTAGCTTTGTTGAATGCATTTGACATTCATTTGATTCAAAAAGCTTTGTTTGAATGTGTTGTACTTTCGATTGATTCTAAAAGCTTTGTTGAAAGTGTTTGACTTTCATTTGACTCAATTAGCTTTGTTGAATGCATTTGACTTTCATTTGAGTCACGAAGCTTTGTTTGAATGTATTTGACTTTCATTTGACTCAATTAGCTTTGTTGAATTCATCTGATTTTCATTTGATTCAAAAAGCTTTGTTTGAATGTGTTTGACTTTCATTTGATTATAAAAGCTTTGTTGAAAGTGTTTGACTTTCATTTGACTCAATTAGCTTTGTTGAATGCATTTGACATTCATTTGAATCAAAAACCTTTGTTTAAATGTGTTTGACGTTCATTTCATTCTAAAAGCTTAGATGAAAGTGTTTGACTTTCATTTGACTCAATTAGCTTTGTTGAATTCATTTGATTTTCATTTGATTCAAAAAGCTTTGTTTAAATGTGTTTGACTTTCATTTGATTCTAAAAGCTTTGTTGTAAGTGTTTGGCTTTCATTTGACTCAATTAGCATTGTGGAATGCAATTAACTTTCATTTGATTGAAAAAGCTTTGATTGAATGTATTTGACTTTCATTTGATTCTAAACGCTTTGTTGCAAGTGTTTGACTTTCATTTGACTCAATCAGCTTTGTTGAATGCATTTGATTTTCATTTGATTCAAAAAGCTTTGTTTGAATGTGTTTCACTTTCATTTGATTCTAAAAGCTTTGTTGAAAGTGTTTGACTTTCATTTGACTTAATTAGCTTTGTTGAATGCAGTTGACATTCATTTGGTTCAAAAAGCTTTGTTTGAATGTGTTTCACTTTCATTTGATTCTAAAAGCTTTGTTGAAAGTGTTTGGCTTTCATTTGACTCAATTAGCATTGTGGAATGCAATTAACTTTCATTTGATTCAAAAAGCTTTGTTTGAATGTATTTGACTTTAATTTAATTCTAAAAGCTTTGATGAAAGTGTTTGACTTTCATTTGACTCAATTTGCTTTGATGAATTCATTTGATTTTCATTTGATTAAAAAAGCTTTGTTTGAATGTGTTTCACTTTCATTTGATTCTAAAAGCTTTGTTGAAAGTGTTTGGCTTTCATTTGACTCAATTGGCATAGTGGAATGCAATTAACTTTCATTTGATTCAAAAAGCTTTGTTTGAATGTATTTGACTTTAATTTGATTCTAAAAGCTTTCATGAAAGTGTTTGACTTTCATTTGACTCAATTAGCTTTGTTGAATTCATTTGATTTTCATTTGATTCAAAAAGCTTTGTTTGAATGTGTTTCACTTTCATTTGATTCTAAAAGCTTTGTTGAAAGTGTTTGACTTTCATTTGACTTAATTAGCTTTGTTGAATGCAGTTGACATTTATTTGATTCAAAAAGCTTTGTTTGAATGTGTTTCACTTTCATTTGATTCTAAAAGCTTTGTTGAATGTGTTTGACTTTCATTTGACTCAATTAGCTTTGTTGAATGCATTAGACATTCATTTGATTAAAAAAGCTTTGTTTGAATGTGTTTTACTTTCATTTGATTCTAAAAGCTTTGTTGAAAGTGTTTGACTTTCATTTGACTCAATTAGCTTTGTTGAATGCATTTGACTTTCACTTGAGTCACGAAGCTTTGTTTCAATGTGTTTGACTTTCATTTGATTTAATTAGCTTTGTTGAATTCATTTGATTTTCATTTGATTCAAAAAGCTTTGTTTGAATGTGTTTCACTTTCATTTAATTCTAAACGCTTTGTTGAAGGTGTTTGACTTTCATTTGACTTAATTAGCTTTGTTGAATGCAGTTGACATTCATTTGATTCAAAAAGCTTTGTTTGAATGTGTTTCACTTTCATTTGATTCTAAAAGCTTTGTTGAATGTGTTTGACTTTCATTTGACTCAATAGCTTTGTTGAATGCATTTGACATTCATTTGATTCAAAAAGCTTTGTTTGAATGTGTTTTACTTTCATTTGATTCTAAAAGCTTTGTTGAAAGTGTTTGACTTTCATTTGACTCAATTAGCTTTGTTGAATGCATTTGACTTTCATTTGAGTCACGAAGCTTTGTTTGAATGTGTTTGACTTTCATTTGACTCAATTAGCTTTGTTGAATTCATTTGATTTTCATTTGATTCAAAAAGCTTTGTTTGAATGTGTTTGACTTTCATTTGATTATAAAAGCTTTGTTGAAAGTGTTTGACTTTCATTTGACTCAATTAACTTTGTTGAATGCATTTGACATTCATTTGAATGAAAAAGCTTTGTATAAATGTGTTTGACGTTCTTTTGTTTCTAAAAGCTTAGATGAAAGTGTTTGACTTTCATTTGACTCAATTTGCTTTGATGAATTCATTTGATTTTCATTTGATTAAAAAAGCTTTGTTTGAATGTGTTTCACTTTCATTTGATTCTAAAAGCTTTGTTGAAAGTGTTTGGCTTTCATTTGACTCAATTGGCATAGTGGAATGCAATTAACTTTCATTTGATTCAAAAAGCTTTGTTTGAATGTATTTGACTTTAATTTGATTCTAAAAGCTTTGATGAAAGTGTTTGACTTTCATTTGACTCAATTAGCTTTGTTGAATTCATTTGATTTTCATTTGATTCAAAAAGCTTTGTTTGAATGTGTTTCACTTTCATTTGATTCGAAAAGCTTTATTAAAAGTGTTTGACTTTCATTTGACTTAATTAGCTTTGTTGAATGCAGTTGACATTCATTTGATTCAAAAAGCTTTGTTTGAATGTGTTTCACTTTCATTTGATTCTAAAAGCTTTGTTGAATGTGTTTGACTTTCATTTGACTGAATTAGCTTTGTTGATTGCATTTGACATTCATTTGATTCAAAAAGCTATGTTTGAATGTGTTTGACTTTCATTTGATTCTAAAAGCTATGTTTGAATGTGTTTGAATGTGTTTCACTTTCATTTGATTCTAAAAGCTTTGTTGAATGTGTTTGACTTTCATTTGACTCAATTAGCTTTGTTGAATTCATTTGATTTTCATTTGATTCAAAAAGATTTGTTTGAATGTGTTTCACTTTCATTTGATTCTAAAAGCTTTATTAAAAGTGTTTGACTTTCATTTGACTTAATTAGCTTTGTTGAATGCAGTTAACATTCATTTGATTCAAAAAGCTTTGTTTAAATGTTTCTCACTTTTATTTGATTCTAAAAGCTTTGTTGAA
Source organism: Chenopodium formosanum (assembly GCA_024500155.1). Taxonomy (NCBI): domain Eukaryota; kingdom Viridiplantae; phylum Streptophyta; class Magnoliopsida; order Caryophyllales; family Amaranthaceae; genus Chenopodium; species Chenopodium formosanum. The sequence goes on from CM044861.1 coordinate 24,805,237, forward strand.
AGTGTTTGGCTATCATTTGACTCAATTAGCAATGTGGAATGCAATTAACTTTCATTTGATTCAAAAAGCTTTGATTGAATGTATTTCACTTTTATTTGATTCTAAACGCTTTGTTGCAAGTGTTTCACTTTCATTTGACTCAATCAGCTTTGTTGAATGCATTTGATTTTCATTTGATTCAAAAAGCTTTGTTTGAATGTGTTTCACTTTCATTTGATTCTAAAAGCTTTGTTGAAAGTGTTTGACTTTCATTTGACTTAATTAGATTTATTGAATACAGTTGACAATCATTTGATTCAAAAAGCTTTGTTTGAATGTGTTTCACTTTCATTTGATTCTAAAAGCTTTGTTGAAAGTGTTTGGCTTTCATTTGACTCAATTAGCATTGTGTTATGCAATTAACTTTCATTTGATTCAAAAAGCTTTGTTTGAATGTGTTTGACTTTAATTTGATTCTAAAAGCTTTGATGAAAGTGTTTGACTTTCGTTTGACTCAATTAGCTTTGTTGAATTCATTTGATTTTCATTTGATTCAAAAAGCTTTGTTTGAATGTGTTTCACTTTCATTTGATTCTAAAAGCTTTGTTGAAAGTGTTTGACTTTCATTTGACTCAATTAGCTTTGTTGAATGCATTTGACTTTCATTTGAGTCACGAATCTTTGTTTGATGGTGTTTGTCTTTCATTTGACTCAATTAGCTTTGTTGAATTCATTTGATTTTCATTTGATTCAAAAAGCTTTGTTTGAATGTGTTTGACTTTCATTTGATTATAAAAGCTTTGTTGAAAGTGTTTGACTTTCATTTGACTCAATTAGCTTTGTTGAATGCATTTGACATTCATTTGAATCAAAAAGCTTTGTTTGAATGTGTTTGACTTTCATTTGATTCTAAAAGCTTTGTAGAAAGTGTTTGGCTTTCATTTGACTCAATTAGCATTGTGGAATGCAATTAACTTTCATTTGATACAAAAAGCTTTGATTGAATGTCTTTGACTTTAATTTGATTCTAAAAGCTTTGATGAAAGTGTTTGACTTTCATTTGACTCAATTAGCTTTGTTGAATTCATTTGATTTTCATTTGATTCAAAAAGCTTTGTTTGAATGAGTTTCACTTTCATTTGATTCTAAAAGCTTTGTGGAAAGTGTTTGACTTTCATTTGACTTAATTAGCTTTGTTGAATGCAGTTGACATTCATTTGATTTAAAAAGCTTTGTTTGAATGTGTTTCACTTTCATTTGACTCAATTAGCTTTGTTGAATGCATTTGACTTTCATTTGATTCAAAAAGCTTTATTTGTTTGAATGTGTTTCACTTTCATTTGATTCGAAAAGCTTTGTTGAAAGTGTTTGACATTCATTTGACTTAATTAGCTTTGTTGAATGCAGTTGACATTCATTTGATTCAAAAAGCTTTGTTTGAATGTGTTTCACTTTCATTTGATTCTAAAAGCTTTGTTGAATGTGTTTGACTTTCATTTGACTCAATTAGCATTGTTGAATGCATTTGACATTCATTTGATTCAAAAAGCTTTGTTTGAATGTGTTTTACTTTCATTTGATTCTAAAAGCTTTGTTGAAAGTGTTTAACTTTCATTTGACTCAATTAGCTTTGTTGAATGCATTTGAATTTCATTTGAGTCACGAAGCTTCGTTTGAATGTGTTTCACTTTCATTTGATTCTAAAAGCTTTGTTGAAAGGGTTTGGTTTTCATTTGACTCAATTAGCATTGTGGAATGCAATTTGATTTTCATTTTATTCAAAAAGCTTTGTTTGAATGTATTTGACTTTAATTTAATTCTAAAAGCTTTGATGAAAGTGTTTGACTTTCATTTGACTCAATTAACTTTGTTGAATGCATTTGACATTCATTTGAATCAAAAAGCTTTGTTTAAATGTGTTTGACGTTCATTTGATTCTAAAAGCTTAGATGTAAGTGTTTGACTTTCATTTGACTCAATTAACTTTGTTGAATTCATTTGATTTTCATTTGATTCAAAAAGCTATGATTGAATGTCTTTGACTTTAATTTGATTCTAAAAGCTTTGATGAAATTGTTTGACTTTCATTTGACTCAATTAGCTTTGTTGAATTCATTTGATTTTCATTTGATTCAAAAAGCTTTGTTTGAATGTGTTTCACTTTCATTTGATTCTAAACGCTTTGTTGCAAATGATTGACTTTCATTTGACTCAATCAGCTTTGTTAAATGCATTTGATTTTCATTTGATTCAAATAGCTTTGTTTGAATGTGTTTCACTTTCATTTGATTCTAAAAGCTTTGTTGAAAGTGTTTGACTTTCATTTGACTTAATTAGCTTTGTTGAATGCAGTTGACATTCATTTGATTCAAAAAGCTTTGTTTGAATGTGTTTCACTTTCATTTGATTCTAAAAGCTTTGATGAAAGTGTTTGGCTTCATTTGACTCAATTAGCATTGTGGAATGCAATTAACTTTCATTTGATTCAAAAAGCTTTGTTTGAATGTATTTGACTTTAATTTGATTCTAAAAGCTTTGATGAAAGTGTTTGACTTTCATTTGACTCAATTAGCTTTGTTGAATTCATTTGATTTTCATTTGATTCAAAAAGCTTTGTTTGAATGTGTTTCACTTTCATTTGATTCTAAAAGCTTTGTTAAAAGTGTTTGACTTTCATTTGACTTAATTAGCTTTGTTGAATGCAGTTGACATTAATTTGATTCAAAAAGCTTTGTTTGAATGTGTTTCACTTTCATTTGATTCTAAAAGCTTTGTTGCATGTGTTTAACTTTCATTTGACTTAATTAGCTTTGTTGAATGCATTTGACATTCATTTGATTCAAAAAGCTTTGTTTGAATGTGTTTTACTTTCATTTGATTCTAAAAGCTTAGTTGAAAGTGTTTGACTTTCATTTGACTAAATTAGCTTTGTTGAATGCATTTGAATTTCATTTGAGTCACGAAGCTTCGTTTGAATGTGTTTGACGTTCATTTGACTCTAAAAGCTTAGATGTAAGTGTTTTACTTTCATTTGACTCAATTAACTTTGTTGAATTCATTTGATTTTCATTTGATTCAAAAAGCTTTGTTTGAATGTGTTTGACTTTCATTTGATTCTAAAAGCTTTGTTGAAAGTGTTTGGCTTTCATTTGACTCAATTAGCATTGTGGAATGATTAACTTTCATTTGATTCAAAAAGCTTTGTTTGAATGTATTTGACTTTAATTTGATTCTAAAAGCTTTGATGAAAGTGTTTGACTTTCATTTGACTCAATTAGCTTTGTTGAATTCATTTGATTTTCATTTGATTCAAAAAGCTTTGTTTGAATGTGTTTCACTTTCATTTGATTCTAAAAGCTTTGTTGAAAGTATATGACTTTCATTTGACTATATTAGCTTTGTTGAATTCATTTGATTTTCATTTGATTCAAAAAGCTTTGTTTGAATGTGTTTCACTTTCATTTGATTCTAAAAGCTTTGTTGAAAGTGTTTGACTTTCATTTGACTTAATTAGCTTTGTTGAATGCAGTTGACATTCATTTGATTCAAAAAGCTTTGTTTGAATGTGTTTCACTTTCATTTGATTCTAAAAGCTTTGTTGAATGTGTTTGACTTTCATTTGACTCAATTAGCTTTGTTGAATGCATTTGACATTCATTTGATTCAAAAACTTTGTTTGAATGTGTTTTACTTTCATTTGATTCTAAAAGCTTTGTTGAATGTGTTTGACTTTTATTTGACTCAATTAGCTTTGTTGAATGCATTTGACTTTCATTTGAGTCACGAAGCTTCGTTTGAATGTGTTTCACTTTCATTTGATTCTAAAAGCTTTGTTGAAAGTGTTTGGCTTTCATTTGACTCAATTAGCATTGTGGAATGCAATTAACTTTCATTTGATTCGAAAAGCTTTATTTGAATGTATTTGACTTTAATTTGATTCTAAAAGCTTTGATGAAAGTGTTTGACTTTCATTTGACTCAATTAGCTTTGTTGAATGCATTTGACATTCATTTGAATTAAAAATCTTTGTTTAAATGTGTTTGACGTTCATTTGATTCTAAAAGCTTAGATGAAAGTGTTTGACTTTCATTTGACTCAATTAACTTTGTTGAATTCATTTGATTTTCATTTGATTCAAAAAGCTTTGTTTGAATGTGTTTGACTTTCATTTGATTCTAAAAGCTTTGTTGAAAGTGTTTGGCTTTCATTTGACTCAATTAGCATTGTGGAATGCAATTAACTTTCATTTGATTCAAAAAGCTTTGATTGAATGTATTTGACTTTCATTTGATTCTAAACGCTTTGTTGCAAGTGTTTGACTTTAATTTGACTCAATTAGCTTTGTTGAATGCATTTGATTTTCATTTGATTCAAAAAGCTTTGTTTGAATGTGTTTCACTTTCATTTGATTCTAAAAGCTTTGTTGAAAGTGTTTGACTTTCATTTGACTTAATTAGCTTTGTTGAATGCAGTTGACATTCATTTGATTCAAAAAGCTTTGTTTGAATGTGTTTCACTTTCATTTGATTCTAAAAGCTTTGTTGAAAGTGTTTGGCTTTCATTTGACTCAATTAGCATTGTGGAATGCAATTAACTTTCATTTGATTCAAAAAGCTTTGTTTGAATGTATTTGACTTTAATTTGATTCTAAAAGCTTTGATGAAAGTATTTGACTAACATTTGACTCAATTAGCTTTGTTGAATTCATTTGATTTTCATTTGATTCAAAAGCTTTGTTTGAATGTGTTTCACTTTCATCTGATTCTAAAAGCTTTGTTGAAAGTGTTTGATTTTCATTTGACTCAATTAGCTTTGTTGAATGCATTTGACTTTCATTTGAGTTACGAAGCTTTGTTTGATTGTGTTTGACTTTCATTTGACTCAATTAGCTTTGTTGAATTCATTTGATTTTCATTTGATTCAAAAAGCTGTGTTTGAATGTGTTTGACTTTCATTTGATTATAAAAGCTTTGTTGAAAGTGTTTGACTTTCATTTGACTCAATTAGCTTTGTTGAATGCATTTGATATTCATTTGAATCAAAAAACTTTGTTTCAATGTGTTTGACTTTCATTTGATTCTAAAAGCTTTGTAGAAAGTGTTTAGCTTTCATTTGACTCAATTCGCATTGTGGAATGCAATTAACTTTCATTGAATTCAAAAAGCTTTGATTGAATGTCTTTGACTTTAATTTGATTCTAAAAGCTTTGATGAAAGTGTTTGATATTCATTTGACTCAATTAGCTTTGTTTGAATGTGTTTCCCTTTCATTTGATTCTAAAAGCTTTGTTGAAAGTGTTTGACTTTCATTTGACTTAATTAGCTTTGTTGAATGCAGTTGACATTCATTTGATTCAAAGAGCTTTGTTTGAATGTGTTTCACTTTCATTTGATTCTAAAAGATTTGTTGAATGTGTTTGACTTTCATTTGACTCAATTAGCTTTGTTGAATGCATTTGACTTTAATTTGATTCAAAAAGCTTTGTTAGAATGTGTTTTACTTTCATTTGATTCTAAAATCATTGTTGAAAGTGTTTGACTTTCATTTGACTCAATTAGCTTTGTTGAATGCATTTGACTTTCATTTGAGTCACGAAGCTTTGTTTGAATGTGTTTGACTTTAATTTGACTCAATTAGCTTTGTTGAATGCATTTGATTTTCATTTGATTCAAAAAGTTTTGTTTAAATGTGTTTGACTTTCATTTGATTCAAAAAGCTTTGTTGAAAGTGCTTGACTTTCATTTGACTCAATTAGCTTTGTTGAATGCATTTGACTTTCATTTGAATCAAGAAGCTTTGTTTGAATGTGTTTGACTTTCATTTGACTCAATTGGCTTTGTTAAATGCATTTGACTTTCATTTGATTCAAAAAGCTTTGTTTGAAAGTATTCGACTTTCATTTGATTCTAAAAGCTTTGATGAATATATTTGACTTTCATTTGACTCAATTAGATTTGTTGAATTCATTTGATTTTCATTTGATTCAAAAAGCTTTGTTTGAATATGTTTGACTTTCATTTGATTCTTAAAGCTTTTTTGAAAGTGTTTGACTTTCATTTGACTCAATTAGCTTTGTTGAATGCATTTGACTTTCATTTGAATCAAAAAGCTATGTTTGAATGTGTTTGACTTTCATTTGACTCAATTAGCTTTGTTGAAAGTGTTTGACTTTCATTTGACTCAATTAGCTTTGTTGAATGCATTTGACTTTCATTTGATTCAAAAATCTTTGTTTGAATGTGTTTGACTTTCTTTTGACTCAATTAGCTTTGTTGAATGTGTTTGACTTTCATTTGACTCAATTCGCATTGTGGAATGCAATTGACTTTCATTTGATTCAAAAAGCTTTGTTTGAATGTATTTGACTTTAATTTGATTCTAAAAGCTGTGATGAAAGTGTTGGACTTTCATTCGACTCAATTAGCTTTGTTGAATTCATTTGATTTTCATTTGATTGAAAAAGCTTTATTTGAATGTGTTTCACTTTCATTTGATTCTAAAAGCTTTGTTGAAAGTGTTTGACTTTCATTTGACTCAATTAGGTTTATTGAATGCAGTTGACATTCATTTGATTAAAAAAGCTTTGATTGAATGTATTTGACTTTCATTTGATTCTAAACGCTTTGTTGCAAGTGTTTGACTTTCATTTGACTCAATTAGCTTTGTTGAATGCATTTGACTTTCATTTGATTTAAAAAGCTTTGTTTGAATGTGTTTGACTTTCTTTTGACTCAATTAGCTTTGTTGAATGTGTTTGACTTTCATTTGACTCAATTAGCACTGTGGAATGCAATTGACTTTCATTTGATTCAAAAAGCTTTGATTGAATGTATTTGAATTTCATTTGATTTTAAACGCTTTGTTGAAAGTGTTTGACTTTAATTTGACTCAATTAGCTTTGTTGAATGCATTTTACTTTCATTTGATTCAAAAAGCTTTGTTGAATGTGTTTGACTTTCTTTTGACTCAATTTGCTTTGTTGAATGTGTTTGACTTTCATTTGACTCAATTACCATTGTGGAATGCAATAGACTTTCATTTGATCTAAAAGCTTAGTATAATGTACTTGACTTTCATTTGATTCTAAAAGCTTTGATGAATGTATTTGACTTTCATTTGACTGAATTAGATTTGTTGAATTCATTTGATTTTCATTTGATTCAAAAAGCTTTGTTTGAATATGTTTGACTTTCATTTGATGCTTAAAGCTTTTTTGAAAGTGTTTGACTTTCATTTGACTCAATTAGCTTCGTTGAATGCATTTGACTTTCATTTGAATCAAGAAGCTTTGTTTGAATGTGTTTTACTTTCATTAGACTCAATTGGCTTTGCTAAATGTATTTGACTTTCATTTGATTCTAAAAGCTTTGTTTGAATGTGTTTGACTTTCATTTGACACAATTAGCATTGTGGAATGCAATTGACTTCCATTTGATTTAAAAAGCTTTGTTTGAAAGTATTTGACTTTCATTTGATTCTAAAAGCTTTGAGGAATGTTTTTGACTTTCATTTGACTTAATTAGATTTGTTGAATTCATTTGATTTTCATTTGAATCAAAAAGCTTTGTTTGAATGTGTTGGACTTTCATTTGATTCTAAAACCTTTGTTGAAAGTGTTTGACTTTTATTTGACTCAATTAGCTTTGTTGAATGCATTTGACTTTCATTTGAATCGAAAAGCTATGTTTGAATGTGTTTGATTTTCATTTAACTCAATTAGCTTTGTTGAAAGTGTTTGACTTTCATTTGACTCAATTAGCTTTGTTGAATGCATTTGACTTTCATTTGATTCAAAAAGCTTTGTTTGAATGTGTTTGACTTTCATTTGATTCTAAAAGCTTTGTTGAAAGTGTTTGACTTTCATTTGACTCAATTAGCTTTGTTGAATGCATTTGACTTTCATTTGAATCAAAAAACTTTGTTTCAATGTGTTTGACGTTCATTTGACTCAATTAGATTTGTTGAAAGTGTTTAACTTTCATTTAACTCAATTGGCTTTGTTGAATGCAATTGACTTTTATTTGATTCAAAAAGCTTTGCTTGAATGTGTTAGACTTTCTTTTGACTCAATTAGCTTTGTGGAATGTGTTTGACTTTCATTTGACTCAATTAGCATTGTGGAATGCAATTGACTTTCATTTGATTCAAAAAGCTTTGTTTGAATGTGTTTGACTTTCATTTGATTCTAAACGCTTTGATGCAAGTGTTTGACTTTCATTTGACTCAATTAGCTTTGTTGAATGCATTTGATTTTCATTTGATTCAAAAAGCTTTGTTTGAATGTGTTTGACTTTCATTTGATTCTAAAAGCTTTGTTGAAAGTGTTTGGCTTTCATTTGACTCAATTAGCATTGTGGAATGCAATTAACTTTCATTTGATTCAAAAAGCTTTGATTGAATGTATTTGACTTTCATTTGATTCTAAACGCTTTGATGCAAGTGTTTGACTTTCATTTGACTCAATTAGCTTTGTTGAATGCATTTGATTTTCATTTGATTCAAAAAGCTTTGTTTGAATGTGTTTAACTTTCATTTGATTCTAAAAGCTTACATGAAAGTGTTTGACTTTCATTTGACTCAATTAGCTTTGTTGAATGCATTTGACTTTCATTTGAGTCACGAAGCTTTGTTTGAATGTGTTTGACTTTCATTTGATTCCAAAAGCTTTGTTGAAAGTGTTTGGCTTTCATTTGACTCAATTGGCATTGTGGAATGCAATTAACTTTCATTTGATTCAAAAAGCTTTGTTTGAATGTATTTGACTTTAATTTGATTCTAAAAGCTTTCATGAAAGTGTTTGACTTTCATTTGACTCAATTAGCTTTGTTGAATGCATTTGATTTTCATTTGGTTCAAAAAGCTTTGTTTGAATGTGTTTCACTTTCATTTGATTCTAAAAGCTTTGTTGAAAGTGTTTGACTTTCATTTGTCTTAATTAGCTTTGTTGAATGCAGTTGACATTCATTTGATTCAAAAAGCTTTGTTTGAATGTGTTTCACTTTCATTTGATTCTAAAAGCTTTGTTGAATGTGTTTGACTTTCATTTGATTCAATTAGCTTTGTTGAATGCATTTGACTTTCATTTGAGTCACGAAGCTTTGTTTGAATGTGTTTGACTTTCATTTGACTCAATTAGCTTTGTTGAATTCATTTGATTTTCATTTGATTCAAAAAGCTTTGTTTGAATGTGTTTGACTTTCATTTGATTATAAAAGCTTTGTTGAAAGTGTTTGACTTTCATTTGACTCAATTAGCTTTGTTGAATGCATTTGGCATTCATTTGAATCAAAAAGCTTTGTTTAAATGTGTTTGACGTTCATTTGATTCTAAAAGCTTAGATGAAAGTGTTTGACTTTCATTTGACTCAATTAGCTTTGTTGAATTCATTTGATTTTCATTTGATTCAAAAAGCTTTGTTTGAATGTGTTTGACTTTCTTTTGATTCTAAAAGCTTTGTAGAAAGTGTTTGGCTTTCATTTGACTCAATTATTATTGGGGAATGCAATTAACTTTCATTTGATTCAAAAAGCTTTGATGGAATGTATTTGACTTTCATTTGATTCTAAACGCTTTGTTGCCAGTGTTTGACTTTCATTTGACTCAATTAGCTTTGTTGAATGCATTTGATTTTCATTTGATTGAAAAAGCTTTGTTTGAATGTGTTTCACTTTCATTTGATTCTAAAAGCTTTGTTGAAAGTGTTTGACTTTCATTTGACTTAATTAGCTTTGTTGAATGCAGTTGACATTCATTTGATTCAAAAAGCTTTGTTTGAATGTGTTTCACTTTCATTTGATTCTAAAAGCTTTGTTGAAAGTGTTTGGCTTTCATTTGACTCAATTGGCATTGTGGAATGCAATTAACTTTCATTTGATTCAAAAAGCTTTGTTTGAATGTATTTGACTTTAATTTGATTCTAAAAGCTTTCATGAAAGTGTTTGACTTTCATTTGACTCAATTAGCTTTGTTGAATTCATTTTATTTTCGTTTGATTCAAAAAGCTTTGTTTGAATGTGTTTCACTTTCATTTGATTCTAAAAGCTTTGTTGAAAGTGTTTGACTTTCATTTGTTTTAATTAGCTTTGTTGAATGCAGTTGACATTCATTTGATTCAAAAAGCTTTGTTTGAATGTGTTTCACATTCATTTGATTCTAAAAGCTTTGTTGAATGTGTTTGACTTTCATTTGACTCAATTAGCTTTGTTGAATGCATTTGACATTCATTTGATTCAAAAAGCTTTGTTTCAATGTGTTTTACTTTCATTTGATTCTAAAAGCTTTGTTGAAAGTGTTTGACTTTCATTTGACTCAATTAGCTTTGTTGAATGCATTTGACTTTCATTTGAGTCACGAAGCTTTGTTTGAATGTGTTTGACTTTCATTTGACTCAATTAGCTTTGTTGAATTCATTTGATTTTCATTTGATTCAAAAAGTTTTGTTTGAATGTGTTTGACTTTCATTTTATTATAAAAGCTTTGTTGAAATTGTTTGACTCTCATTTGACTCAATTAGCTTTGTTGAATGCATTTGACATTCATTTGAATCAAAAAGCTTTGTTTAAATGTGTTTGACGTTCATTTGATTCTTAAAGCTTAGATGAAAGTGTTTGACTTTCATTTGACTCAATTAGCTTTGTTGAATTCATTTGATTTTCATTTGATTCAAAAAGCTTTGTTTGAATGTGTTTGACTTTCATTTGATTCTAAAAGCTTTGTAGAAAGTGTTTGGCTTTCATTTGACTCAATTAGCATTGTGGAATGCAATTAACTTTCATTTGATTCAAAAAGTTTTGATTGAATTTATTTGACTTTCATTTGATTCTAAACGCTTTGTTGCAAGTGTTTGACTTTCATTTGACTCAATTAGCTTTGTTGAATGCATTTGATTTTCATTTGATTCAAAAAGCTTTGTTTGAATGTGTTTCACTTTCATTTGATTCTAAAAGCTTTGTTGAAAGTGTTTGACTTTCATTTGACTCAATTAGCTTTGTTGAATGCAGTTAACATTCGGTTGATTCAAAAAGCTTTGTTTGAATGTGTTTCACTTTCATTTGATTCTAAAAGCTTTGTTGAATGTGTTTGACTTTCATTTGACTCAATTAGCTTTGTTGAATGCATTTGACATTCATTTGATTCAAAAAGATTTGTTTGAATGTGTTTTAATTTCATTTGATTCTAAAAGCTTTGTTGAAAGTGTTTGACTTTCATTTGACTCAATTAGCTTTGTTGAATGCATTTGACTTTCATTTGAGTCACGAAGCTTCGTTTGAATGTGTTTGACTTTTATTTGATTCAAAAAGCTTTGTTGAAAGTGTTTGGCTTTCATTTGACTCAATTAGCATTGTGGAATGCAATTAACTTTCATTTGATTCAAAAAGCTTTTATTGAATGTATTTGACTTTCATTTGATTCTAAACGCTTTATTGCAAGTGTTTGACTTTCATTTGACTCAATTAGCTTTGTTGAATGCATTTGATTTTCATTTGGTTCAAAAAGCTTCATTTGAATGTGTTTGACTTTCATTTGATTTTAAAAGCTTAGATAAAAGTGTTTGACTTTCATTTGACTCAATTAGCTTTGTTGAATGCATTTGACTTTCATTTGAGTCACGAAGCTTTGTTTGAATGTGTTTCACTTTCATTTGATTCTAAAAGCTTTGTTGAAAGTGTTTGGCTTTAATTTGACTCAATTACCATTGAGGAATGCAATTAACTTTCATTTGATTCAAAAAGCTTTGTTTGAATGTATTTGACTTTAATTTGATTTTAAAAGCTTTGATGAAAGTGTTTGACTTTCATTTGACTCAATTAGCTTTGTTGAATGCATTTTACTTTCATTTGAGTCACGAAGCTTTGTTTGAATGTGTTTGACTTTCATTTGATTCTAAAAGCTTTGTTGAAAGTGTTTGGCTTTCATTTGACTCAATTAGCATTGTGGAATGCAATTAACTTTCATTTGATTCGCAAAGCTTTGATTGAATGTATTTGACTTTCATTTGATTCTAAACGCTTTGTTGCAAGTGTTTGACTTTCATTTGACTCAATTAGCTTAGTTCAATGCATTTGATTTTCATTTGATTCAAAAAGCTTTGTTTGAATATGTTTCACTTTCATTTGATTCTAAAAGCTTTGTTGAAAGTGTTTGACTTTCATTTGACTCAATTAGCTTTGTTGAATGCATTTGACATTCATTTGAATCAAAAAGCTTTGTTTAAATGTGTTTGACGTTCATTTGATTCTAAAAGCTTAGATGAAAGTGTTTGACTTTCATTTGACTCAATTAGCTTTGTTGAATTCATTTGAATTTCATTTGATTCAAAAAGCTTTGTTTGAATGTGTTTGACTTTCAATTGATTCTAAAAGCTTTGTAGAAAGTGTTTGGCTTTCATTTGACTCAATTAGCATTGTGGAATGCAATTAACTTTCATTTGATTCAAAAAGCTTTGATTGAATTTATTTGACTTTCATTTGATTCTAAACGCTTTGTTGCAAGTTTTTGACTTTCATTTGACTCAATTAGCTTTGTTGAATGCATTTAATTTTCATTTGATTCAAAAAGCTTTGTTTGAATGTGTTTCACTTTCATTTGATTCTAAAAGCTTTGTTGAAATTGTTTGACTTTCATTTGACTCAATTAGCTTTGTTGAATGCAGTTATCATTCGGTTGATTCAAAAAGCTTTGTTTGAATGTGTTTCACTTTCATTTGATTCTAAAAGCTTTGTTGAATGTGTTTGACTTTCTTTTGACTCAATTAGCTTTGTTGAATGCATTTGACATTCATTTGATTCAAAAAGCTTTGTTTGAATGTGTTTTACTTTCATTTGATTCTAAAAGCTTTGTTGAAAGTGTTTGACTTTCATTTGACTCAATTAGCTTTGTTGAATGCATTTGACTTTCATTTGAGTCACGAAGCTTCGTTTGAAAGTGTTTGACTTTCATTTGATTCAAAAAGTTTTGTTGAAAGTGTTTGGCTTTCATTTGACTCAATTACCATTGTGGAATGCAATTAACTTTCATTTGATTCAAAAAGCTTTGATTGAATGTATTTGACTTTCATTTGATTCTAAACGCTTTATTGCAAGTGTTTGACTTTCATTTGACTCAATTAGCTTTGTTGAATGCATTTGATTTTCATTTGGTTCAAAAAGCTTCGTTTGAATGTGTTTGACTTTCATTTGATTTTAAAAGCTTAGATGAAAGTGTTTGACTTTCATTTGACTCAATTAGCTTTGTTGAATGCATTTGACTTTCATTTGATTCACGAAGCTTTGTTTGAATGTGTTTCACTTTCATTTGATTCTAAAAGCTTTGTTGAAAGTGTTTGGCTTTCATTTGACTCAATTAGCATTGTGGAATGCAATTAACTTTCATTTGATTCGCAAACCTTTGATTGAATGTATTTGACTTTCATTTGATTCTAAACGCTTTGTTGCAAGTGTTTGACTTTCATTTGACTCAATTAGCTTTGTTAAATGAATTTGATTTTCATTTGATTCAAAAAGCTTTGTTTGAATGTGTTTCACTTTCATTTGATTCTAAAAGCTTTGTTGAAAGTGTTTGACTTTCATTTGACTCAATTAGCTTTGTTGAATGCATTTGACATTCATTTGAATAAAAAAGCTTTGTTTAAATGTGTTTGACGTTCATTTGATTCTAAAAGCTTAGATGAAAGTGTTTGACTTTCATTTGACTCAATTAGCTTTGTTGAATTCATTTGATTTTCATTTGATTCAAAAAGCTTTGTTTGAATGTGTTTGACTTTCATTTGATTCTAAAAGCTTTGTAGAAAGTGTTTGGCTTTCATTTGACTCAATTAGTATTGTGGAATGCAATTAACTTTCATTTGATTCAAAAAGCTTTGATTGAATTTATTTGACTTTCATTTGATTCTAAACGCTTTGTTGCAAGTGTTTGACTTTCACTTGACTCAATTAGCTTTGTTGAATGCATTTAATTTTCATTTGATTGGAAAAGCTTTGTTTGAATGTGTTTCACTTTTATTTGATTCTAAAAGCTTTGTTGAAAGTGTTTGACTTTAATTTGACTTAATTAGCTTTGTTGAATGCAGTTGACATTCATTTGATTCAAAAAGCTTTGTTTGAATGTGTTTCACTTTCATTTTATTCTAAAGCTTTGTTGAAAGTGTTTGGCTTTCATTTGTCTCAATTGGCATTGTGGAATGCAATTAACTTTCATTTGATTCAAAAAGCTTTGATTGAATGTATTTGATTTTCATTTGATTTTAAACGCTTTGTTGCAAGTGTTTGACTTTCATTTGACTCAATAAACTTTGTTGAATGCATTTGATTTTGATTTGATTCAAAAAGCTTTGTTTGAATGTGTTTCACTTTAATTTGATTCTAAAAGCTTTGTTGAAAAGTGTTTGACTTTCATTTGACTTAATTAGCTTTGTTGAATGCAGTTGACATTCATTTGATTCAAAAAGCTTTGTTTGAATGTGTTTCACTTTCATTTGATTCTAAAAGCTTTGTTGAAAGTGTTTGGCTTTCATTTGACTCAATTAGCATTGTGGAATGCAATTAACTTTCATTTGATTCAAAAAGCTTTGCTTGAATGTATTTGACTTTAATTTGATTCTAAACGCTTTGTTGCAAGTGTTTGACTTTCATTTGACTCAATTAGCGTTGTTGAATGCAGTTGATTTTCAATTGATTCAAAAAGCTTTGTTGAAAAGTGTTTCACTTTCATTTGATTCTAAAAGCTTTGTTGAAAAGTGTTTGACTTTCATTTGACCTAATTAGCTTTGTTAAATGCAGTTGACATTCATTTGATTCAAAAAGCTTTGTTTGAATGTGTTTCACTTTCATTTGATTCTAAAAGCTTTGTTGAAAGTGTTTGGCTTTCATTTGACTCAATTAGCTTTGTTGAATGCATTTGACATTCATTTGAATCAAAAAGCTTTGTTTGAATGTATTTTACTTTCATTTGATTCTAAAAGCTTTGTTGAAAGTGTTTGACTTTCATTTGACTCAATTAGCTTTGTTGAATGCATTTGACTTTCATTTGAGTCACGAAGCTTTGTTTGAATGTGTTTGACTTTCATTTGACTCAATTAGTTTGTTGAATTCATTTGACTTTCATTTTATTCAAAAAGCTTTGTTAGAATGTGTTTGACTTTCATTTGATTATAAAAGCTTTGTTGAAAGTGTTTGACTTTCATTTGACTCAATTAGCTTTGTTGAATGCAGTTGACATTCATTTGATTCAAAAAGCTTTGTTTGAATGTGTTTCACTTTCATTTGATTCTAAAAGCTTTGTTGAATGTGTTTGACTTTTATTTGACACAATTAGCTTTGTTGAATGCATTTGACTTTCATTTGATTCAAAAAGCTTTGTTAGAATGTGTTTGACTTTCATTTGATTCTAAAAGCTTTGTTGAAAGTGTTTGGCTTTCATTTGACTCAATTAACATTGTGGAATGCAATTAACTTTCATTTGATTCAAAAAGCTTTGTTTGAATGTATTTGACTTTAATTTGATTCTAAATGCTTTGTTGAAAGTGTTTGACTTTCATTTGACTCAATTAGCTTTGTTGAATGCATTTGACATTCATTTGAATCAAAAAGCTTTGTTTGAATGTGTTTGACTTTCATTTGATTCTAAAAGCTTTGTAGAAAGTGTTTGGCTTTCATTTGACTCAATTAGCATTGTGGAATGCAATTAACTTTCATTTGATTCAAAAAGCTTTGATTGAATGTCTTTGACTTTAATTTGATTCTAAAAGCTTTGATGAAAGTGTTTGACTTTCATTTGACTCAATTAGCTTCGTTGAATTCATTTGATTTTCATTTTATTTAAAAAGCTTTGTTTGAATGTGTTTGACTTTCATTTGATTCTAAAAGCTTTGTAGAAAGTGTTTGGCTTTCATTTGACTCAATTAGCATTGTGGAATGCAATTAACTTTCATTTGATACAAAAAGCTTTGATTGAATGTATTTGACTTTCATTTGATTCTAAACGCTCTGTTGCAAGTGTTTGACTTTCATTTGACTCAATTAGCTTTGTTGAATGCATTTGATTTTCATTTGATTCAAAAAGCTTTGTTTGAATGTGTTTCACTTTCATTTAATTCTAAAAGCTTTGTTGAAAGTGTTTGACTTTCATTTGACTTAATTAGCTTTGTTGAATGTAGTTGACATTTATTTGATTCAAAAAGCTTTGTTTGAATGTGTTTCACTTTCATTTGATTCTAAAAGCTTTGTTGAAAGTGTTTGGCTTTCATTTGACTCAATTAGCATTGTGGAATGCAATTAACTTTCATTTGATTCAAAATCTTTGATTGAATGTATTTCACTTTAATTTGATTCTAAACGCTTTGTTGCAAGTGTTTGACTTTCATTTGACTCAATTAGCATTGTTGAATGCATTTGATTTTCATTTGATTCAAAAAGCTTTGTTTGAATGTGTTTCACTTTCATTTGATTCTAAAAGCTTTGTTGAAAAGTGTTTGACTTTCATTTGACTTAATTAGCTTTGTTGAATGCAGTTGACATTCATTTGATTCAAAAAGCTTTGTTTGAATGTGTTTCACTTTCATTTGATTCTAAAAGCTTTGTTGAAAGTGTTTGGCTTTCATTTGACTCAATTAGCTTTGTTGAATTCATTTGACATTCATTTGAATCAAAAAGCTTTGTTTGAATGTATTTTACTTTCATTTGATTCTAAAAGCTTTGTTGAAAGTGTTAGACTTTCATTTGACTCAATTAGCTTTGTTTAATGCATTTGACTTTCATTTGAGTCACGAAGCTTTGTTTGAATGTGTTTGACTTTCATTTGACTCAATTAGCTTTGTTGAATTCATTAGATTTTCATTTAATTCAAAAAGCTTTGTTTGAATGTGTTTGACTTTCATTTGATTATAAAAGCTTTGTTGAAAGTGTTTGACTTTCATTTGACTCAATTAGCTTAGTTGAATGCAGTTGACATTCATTTGATTCAAAAAGCTTTGTTTGAATGTGTTTCACTTTCATTTGATTCTAAAAGCTTTGTTGAATGTGTTTGACTTTCATTTGACACAATTAGCTTTGTTGAATGCATTTGACTTTCATTTGATTCAAAAAGCTTTGTTAGAATGTGTTTGACTTTCATTTGATTCTAAAAGCTTTGTTGAAAGTGTTTGGCTTTCATTTGACTCAATTGGCATTGTAAAATGCAATTAACTTTCATTTGATTCAAAAAGCTTTGTTTGAATGTATTTGACTTTAATTTGATTCTAAAAGCTTTGTTGAAAGTGTTTGACTTTCATTTGACTCAATTAGCTTTGTTGAATGTATTTGACATTCATTTGAATCAAAAAGCTTTGTTTGAATGTGTTTGACTTTCATTTGATACTAAAAGCTTTGTAGAAAGTGTTTGGCTTTCATTTGACTCAATTAGCATTGTGGAATGCAATTAACTTTCATTTGATTCAAAAAGCTTTGATTGAATGTCTTTGACTTTAATTTGATTCTAAAAGCTTTGATGAAAGTGTTTGACTTTCATTTGACTGAATTAGCTTTGTTGAATTCATTTGATTTTCATTTGATTCAAAAAGCTTTGTTTGAATGTGTTTCACTTTCATTTGATTCTAAAAGCTTTGTTGAAAGTGTTTGACTTTCATTTGACTTAATTAGCTTTGTTGAATGCAGTTGACATTCATTTGATTCAAAAAAGATTTGTTCGAATGTGTTTCACTTTCATTTGATTCTAAAAGCTTTGTTGAATGTGTTTGACTTTCATTTGACACAATTAGCTTTGTTGAATGCATTTGACTTTCATTTGATTCAAAAAGCTTTGTTAGAATGTGTTTGAATTTCATTTGATTCTAAAAGCTTTGTTGAAAGTGTTTGGCTTTCATTTGACTCAATTGGCATTGTGGAATGCAATTAACTTTCATTTGATTCAAAAAGCTTTGTTTGAATGTATTTGACTTTAATTTGATTCTAAAAGCTTTGTTGAAAGTGTTTGACTTTCATTTGACTCAATTAGCTTTGTTGAATGCATTTGACATTCATTTGAATCAAAAAGCTTTGTTTGAATGTGTTTGACTTTCATTTGATTCTAAAAGCTATGTAGAAAGTGTTTGGCTTTCATTTGACTCAATTAGCATTGTGGAATGCAATTAACTTTCATTTGATTAAAAAAGCTTTGATTGAATGTATTTGACTTTCATTTGATTCTAAACGCTTTGTTGCAAGTGTTTGACTTTCATTTGACTCAATTAGCTTTGTTGAATGCATTTGATTTTCATTTGATTCAAAAAGCTTTGTTTGAATGTGTTTCACTTTCATTTGATTCTAAAAGCTTTGTTGAAAGTGTTTGACTTTCATTTGACTTAATTAGCTTTGTTGAATGCAGTTGACATTCATTTGATTCAAAAAGCTTTGTTTGAATGTGTTTCACTTTCATTTGATTCTAAAAGCTTTGTTGAAAGTGTTTGGCTTTCATTAGACTCAATTAGCATTGTGGAATGCAATTAACTTTCATTTTATTCAAAAAGCTTTGATTGAATGTATTTGACTTTAATTTGATTCTAAACGCATTGTTGCAAGTGTTTGACTTTCATTTGACTCAATTAGCGTTGTTAATTGCATTTGATTTTCATTTGATTCAAAAAGCTTTGTTTGAATGTGTTTCACTTTCATTTGATTCTAAAAGCTTTGTTGAAAAGTGTTTGACTTTCATTTGACTTAATTAGCTTTGTTGAATGCAGTTGACATTCATTTGATTCAAAAAGCTTTGTTTGAATGTGTTTCACTTTCATTTGATTCTAAAAGCTTTGTTGAAAGTGTTTGGCTTTCATTTGACTCAATTAGCTTTGTTGAATGCATTCGACATTCATTTGAATCAAAAAGCTTTGTTTTAATGTATTTTACTTTCATTTGATTCTAAAAGCTTTGTTGAAAGTGTTTGACTTTCATTTGACTCAATTAGCTTTGTTGAATGCATTTGACTTTCATTTGAGTCACGAAGCTTTGTTTGAATGTGTTTGACTTTCATTTGACTCAATTAGCTTTGTTGAATTCATTTAATTTTAATTTGATTCAAAAAGCTTTGTTTGAATGTGTTTGACTTTCATTTGATTATAAAAGCTTTGTTGAAATTGTTTGACTTTCATTTGACTCAATTAGCTTTGTTGAATGCAGTTGACATTCATTTGATTCAAAAAGCTTTGTTTGAATGTGTTTCACTTTCATTTGATTCTAAAAGCTTTGTTGAATGTGTTTGACTTTCATTTGACACAATTAGCTTTGTTGAATGCATTTGACTTTCATTTGATTAAAAAAGCTTTGTTAGAATGTGTTTGACTTTCATTTGATTCTAAAAGCTTTGTTGAAAGTGTTTGGCTTTCATTTGACTCAATTGGCATTGTGGAATGCAATTAACTTTCATTTGATTCAAAAAGCTTTGTTTGAATGTATTTGACTTTAATTTGATTCTAAAATCTTTGTTGAAATTGTTTTACTTTCATTTGACTCAATTAGCTTTGTTGAATGCAGTTGACATTCATTTGATTCAAAAAGCTTTGTTTGAATGTGTTTCACTTTCATTAGATTCTAAAAGCTTTGTTGAATGTGTTTGACTTTCATTTGACTCAATTAGCTTTGTTGAATGCATTTGACATTCATTTGATTCAAAAAGCTTTGTTTGAATGTGTTTTACTTTCATTTGATTCTAAAAGCTTTGTTGAAAGTGTTTGACTTTCATTTGACTCAATTAGCTTTGTTGAATACATTTGACTTTCATTTGAGTCACGAAGCTTTGTTTGAATGTGTTTGACTTTCATTTGACTCAATTAGCTTTGTTGAATTCATTTGATTTTCATTTGATTCAAAAAGCTTTGTTGAAAGTGTTTGACTTTCATTTGACTCAATTAGCTTTGTTGAATGCATTTGACATTCATTTGAATCAAAAGCTTTGTTTAAATGTGTTTGACGTTCATTTCATTCTAAAAGCTTAGATGAAAGTGTTTGACTTTCATTTGACTCAATTATCTTTGTTGAATTCATTTGATTTTCATTTAATTCAAAAAGCTTTTTTTGAATGTGTTTGACTTTCATTTTATTCTAAAAGCTTTGTTGAAAGTGTTTGGCTTTCATTTAACTCAATTAGCATTATGGAATGCAATTAACTTTCATTTGATTCAAAAAGCTTTGATTGAATGTATTTGACTTTCATTTGATTCTAAACGCTTTGTTGCAAGTGTTTGACTTTCATTTGACTCAATTAGCTTTGTTGAATGCATTTGATTTTCATTTTATTTTAAAAGCTTTGTTTGAATGTGTTTCACTTTCATTTGATTCTAAAAGCTTTGTTGAATGTGTTTCACTTTCATTTGACTCAATTAGCTTTGTTGAATGCATTTGACATTCATTTGATTCAAAAAGCTTTGTTTGAATGTATTTTACTTTCATTTGATTCTAAAAGCTTTGTTGAAAGTGTTTGACTTTCATTTGACTCAATTAGCTTTGTTGAATGCATTTGACTTTCGTTTGAGTCACGAAGCTTTGTTTGAATGTGTTTGACTTTCATTTGACTCAATTAGCTTTGTTGAATTCATTTAATTTTCATTTGATTCAAAAAGCTTTGTTTGAATGTGTTTCACTTTCATTTGATTCTAAAAGCTTTGTTGAAAGTGTTTGACTTTCATTTGACTCAATTAGCTTTGTTGAATGCATTTGACTTTCATTTGAGTCACGAAGCTTTGTTTGATTGTGATTGACTTTCATTTGACTTAATTAGCTTTGTTGAATTCATTTGATTTTCATTTGATTCAAAAAGCTTTGTTTGAATGTGTTTCACTTTCATTTGATTCTAAAAGCTTTGTTGAAAGTGTTTGACTTTCATTTGACTTAATTAGCTTTGTTGAATGCAGTTGACATTCATTTGATTCAAAAAGCTTTGTTTGAATGTGTTTCACTTTCATTTGATTCTAAAAGCTTTGTTGAATGTGTTTGACTTTCATTTGACTCAATTAGCTTTGTTGAATGCATTTGACATTCATTTGATTCAAAAAGCTTTGTTTTAATGTGTTTTACTTTCATTTGATTCTAAAAGCTTTGTTGAAAGTGTTTGACTTTCATTTGACTCAATTAGCTTTGTTGAATGCATTTGACTTTCGTTTGAGTCACGAAGCTTTGTTTGAATGTGTTTGACTTTCATTTGACTCAATTAGCTTTGTTGAATTCATTTGATTTTTATTTGATTCAAAAAGCTTTGTTTCAATGTGTTTGACTTTCATTTGATTCTAAAAGCTTTATTTAAAGTGTTTGACTTTCATTTGACTCAATTAGCTTTGTTGAATGCATTTGACTTTCATTTGAGTCACGAAGCTTTGTTTGATTGTGATTGACTTTCATTTCACTCAATTAGCTTTGTTTGAATTCATTTGATTTTCATTTGATTCAAAAAGCTTTGTTTGAATGTGTTTCACTTTCATTTGATTCTAAAAGCTTTGTTGAAAGTGTTTGACTTTCATTTGACTTAATTAGCTTTGTTGAATGCAGTTGACATTCATTTGATTCAAAAAGCTTTGTTTGAATGTGTTTCACTTTCATTTGATTCTAAAAGCTTTGTTGAAAGTGTTTGGCTTTCATTTGACTCAATTAGCATTGTGGAATGCAATTAACTTTCATTTGATTCAAAAAGCTTTGCTTGAATGTATTTGACTTTAATTTGATTCTAAAAGCTTTGATGAAAGTGTTTGACTTTCATTTGACTCAATTAGCTTTGTTGAATTCATTTGATTTTCAATTGATTCAAAAAGCTTTGTTTGAATGTGTTTCAATTTCATTTGATTCTAAAAGCTTTGTTGAAAGTGTTTGACTTTCATTTGACTTAATTAGCTTTGTTGAATGCATTTGACATTCATTTGATTCAAAAAGCTTTGTTTGAATGTGTTTCACTTTCATTTGATTCTAAAAGCTTTGTTGAAAGTGTTTGGCTTTCATTTGACTCAATTAGCATTGTGGAATGCAATTAACTTTCATTTGATTCAAAAAGCTTTGCTTGAATGTATTTGACTTTAATTTGATTCTAAAAGCTTTGATGAAAGTGTTTGACTTTCATTTGACTCAATTAGCTTTGTTGAATTCATTTGATTTTCATTTGATTCAAAAAGCTTTGTTTGAATGTGTTTGACTTTCATTTGACTCAATTAGCTTTGTTGAATTCATTTGATTTTCATTTGATTCAAAAAGCTTTGTTTGAATGTGTTTGACTTTCATTTGATTATAAAAGCTTTGTTGAAAGTGTTTGACTTTCATTTGACTCAATTAGCTTTATTGAATGCATTTGACATTCATTTGAATCAAAAATCTTTGTTTAAATGTGTTTGACGTTCATTTGATTCTAAAAGCTTAGATGAAAGTGTTTGACTTTCATTTGACTCAATTAGCTTTGTTGAATTCATTTGATTTTCATTTGATTCAAAAAGCTTTGTTTGAATGTGTTTGACTTTCATTTGATTCTAAAAGCTTTGTTGTAAGTGTTTGGCTTTCATTTGACTCAATTAGCATTGTGGAATGCAATTAACTTTCATTTGATTCAAAAAGCTTTGATTGAATGTATTTGACTTTCATTTGATTCTAAAAGCTTTGATGAAAGTGTTTGACTTTCATTTGACTCAATTAGCTTTGTTGAATGCATTTGATTTTCATTTGATTCAAAAAGCTTTGTTTGAATGTGTTTCACTTTCATTTGATTCTAAAAGCTTTGTTGAAAGTGTTTGACTTTCATTTGACTTAATTAGCTTTGTTGAATGCAGTTGACATTCATTTGATTCAAAAAGCTTTGTTTGAATGTGTTTCACTTTCATTTGATTCTAAAAGCTTTGTTGAAAGTGTTTGGCTTTCATTTGACTCAATTAGCATTGTGGAATGCAATTAACTTTCATTTGATTCAAAAAGCTTTGCTTGAATGTATTTGACTTTAATTTGATTCTAAAAGCTTTGATGAAAGTGTTTGACTTTCATTTGACTCAATTAGCTTTGTTGAATTCATTTGATTTTCAATTGATTCAAAAAGCTTTGTTTGAATGTGTTTCACTTTCATTTGATTCTAAAAGCTTTGTTGAAAGTGTTTGACTTTCATTTGACGTAATTAGCTTTGTTGAATGCAGTTGACATTCATTTGATTCAAAAAGCTTTGTTTGAATGTGTTTCACTTTCATTTGATTCTAAAAGCTTTGTTGAAAGTGTTTGGCTTTCATTTGACTCAATTAGCATTGTGGAACGCAATTAACTTTCATTTGATTCAAAAAGCTTTGCTTGAATGTATTTGACTTTAATTTGATTCTAAAAGCTTTGATGAAAGTGTTTGACTTTCATTTGACTCAATTAGCTTTGTTGAATTCATTTGATTTTCATTTGATTCAAAAAGCTTTGTTTGAATGTGTTTCACTTTCATTTGATTCTAAAAGTATTGTTGAAAGTGTTTGACTTTCATTTGACTTAATTACCTTTGTTGAATGCAGTTGACATTCATTTGATTCAAAAAGCTTTGTTTGAATGTGTTTTACTTTCATTTGATTCTAAAAGCTTTGTTGAATGTGTTTGACTTTCACTTGACTCTATTAGCTTTGTTGAATGTATTTGACATTCATTTGATTCAAAAAGCTTTGTTTGAATGTATTTTACTTTCATTTGATTCTAAAAGCTTTGTTGAAAGTGTTTGACTTTCATTTGACTCAATTAGCTTTGTTGAATGCATTTGACTTTCGTTTGAGTCACGAAGCTTTGTTTGAATGTGTTTGACTTTCATTTGACTCAATTAGCTTTGTTGAATTCATTTGATTTTCATTTGATTCAAAAAGCTTTGTTTGAATGTGTTTGACTTTCATTTGATTCTAAAAGCTTTATTTAAAGTGTTTGACTTTCATTTGACTCAATTAGCTTTGTTGAATGCATTTGACTTTCATTTGAGTCACGAAGCTTTGTTTGATTGTGATTGACTTTCATTTGACTCAATTAGCTTTGTTGAATTCATTTGATTTTCATTTGATTCAAAAAGCTTTGTTTGAATGTGTTTCACTTCCATTTGATTCTAAAAGCTTTGTTGAAAGTGTTTGGCTTTCATTTGACTCAATTAGCATTGTGGAATGCAATTAACTTTCATTTGATTCAAAAAGCTTTGCTTGAATGTATTTGACTTTAATTTGATTCTAAAAGCTTTGATGAAAGTGTTTGACTTTCATTTGACTCAATTAGCTTTGTTGAATTCATTTGATTTTCATTTGATTCAAAAAGCTTTGTTTGAATGTGTTTGACTTTCATTTGACTCAATTAGCTTTGTTGAATTCATTTGATTTTCATTTGATTCAAAAAGCTTTGTTTGAATGTGTTTCACTTTCATTTGATTCTAAAAGCTTTGTTGAAAGTGTTTGACTTTCATTTGACTTAATTAGCTTTGTTTAATGCAGTTGACATTCATTTGATTCAAAAAGCTTTGTTTGAATGTGTTTCACTTTCAGTTGATTCTAAAAGCTTTGTTGAATGTGTTTGACTTTCATTTGACTCAATTAGCTTTGTTGAATGCATTTGACATTCATTTGATTCAAAAAGCTTTGTTTTAATGTGTTTTACTTTCATTTGATTCTAAAAGCTTTGTTGAATGTGTTTGACTTTCATTTGACTCAATTAGCTTTGTTGAATGCATTTGAGTTTTTTTTTGAGTGACGAAGCTTTGTTTGAATGTGTTTGACATTCATTTGACTCAATTAGCTTTGTTGCATTCATTTGATTTTCATTTGATTCAAAAAGCTTTGTTTGAATGTGTTTCACTTTCATTTGATTCTAAAAGCTTTGTTGAAAGTGTTTGACTTTCATTTGACTTAATTAGCTTCGTTGAATGCAGTTGACATTCATTTGATTCAAAAAGCTTTGTTTGAATGTGTTTCACTTTCATTTGATTCTAAAAGCTTTGTTGAATGTGTTTGACTTTCATTTGACTCAATTAGCTTTGTTGAATGCATTTGACATTCATTTGATTCAAAAAGCTTTGTTTGAATGTGTTTTACTTTCATTTGATTCTAAAAGCTTTGTTGAAAGTGTTTGACTTTCATTTGACTCAATTAGCTTTGTTGAATGCATTTGACTTTCATTTGAGTCACGAAGCTTTGTTTGAATGTGTTTGACATTCATTTGACTAATTAGCTTTGTTGAATTCATTTGATTTTCATTTGATTCAAAAAGCTTTGTTTGAATGTGTTTGACTTTCATTTGATTATAAAAGCTTTGTTGTTAGTGTTTGACTTTCATTTGACTCAATTAGCTTTGTTGAATGCATTTGACATTCATTTGAATCAAAAAGCTTTGTTTAAATGTGTTTGACGTTCATTTCATTCTAAAAGCTTAGATGAAAGTGTTTGACTTTCATTTGACTCAATTAGCTTTGTTGAATTCATTTGATTTTCATTTGATTCAAAAAGCTTTTTTTGAATGTGTTTGACTTTCATTTGATTCTAAAAGCTTTGTTGAAAGTGTTTGGCTTTCATTTGACTCAATTAGCATTATGGAATGCAATTGACTTTCATTTGATTCAAAAAGCTTTGATTGAATGTATTTGATTTTCATTTGATTCTAAACGCTTTGTTGCAAGTGTTTGACTTTCATTTGACTCAATTAGCTTTGTTGAATGCATTTGATTTTCATTTAATTCAAAAAGCTTTGTTTGAATGTGTTTCACTTTCATTTGATTCTAAAAGCTTTGTTGAAAGTGTTTGACTTTCATTTGACTCAATTAGCTTAGTTGAATGCATTTGATTTTCATTTGATTCAAAAAGCTTTGTTTGAATGTGTTTCACTTTCATTTGATTTTTGACTTTAATTTGATTCTAAAAGCTTTGATGAAAGTGTTTGACTTTCATTTGACTCAATTAGCTTTGTTGAATGCATTTGATTTTCATTTGATTCAAAAAGCTTTGTTTGAATGTGTTTCACTTTCATTTGATTCTAAAAGCTTTGTTGAAAGTGTTTGACTTTCATTTGACTTAATTAGCTTTGTTTAATGCAGTTGACATTCATTTGATTCAAAAAGCTTTGTTTGAATATGTGTTTGACTTTCATTTGATTCTAAAAGCTTTGATGAAAGTGTTTGGCTTTCATTTGACTCAATTAGCATTGTGGAATGCAATTAACTTTCATTTGATTCAAAAAGCTTTGCTTGAATGTATTTGACTTTAATTTGATTCTAAAAGCTTTGATGAAAGTGTTTGACTTTCATTTGACTCAATTAGCTTTGTTGAATTCATTTGATTTTCAATTGATTCAAAAAGCTTTGTTTGAATGTGTTTCACTTTCATTTGATTCTAAAAGCTTTGTTGAAAGTGTTTGACTTTCATTTGACGTAATTAGCTTTGTTGAATGCAGTTGACATTCATTTGATTCAAAAAGCTTTGTTTGAATGTGTTTCACTTTCATTTGATTCTAAAAGCTTTGTTGAAAGTGTTTGGCTTTCATTTTACTCAATTAGCATTGTGGAATGCAATTAACTTTCATTTGATTCAAAAAGCTTTGCTTGAATGTATTTGACTTTAATTTGATTCTAAAAGCTTTGATGAAAGTGTTTGACTTTCATTTGACTCAATTAGCTTTGTTGAATTCATTTGATTTTCATTTGATTCAAAAAGCTTTGTTTGAATGTGTTTGACTTTCATTTGACTCAATTAGCTTTGTTGAATTCATTTGATTTTCATTTGATTCAAAAAGCTTTGTTTGAATGTGTTTGACTTTCATTTGATTATAAAAGCTTTGTTGAAAGTGTTTGACTTTCATTTGACTCAATTAGCTTTATTGAATGCATTTGACATTCATTTGAATCAAAAATCTTTGTTTAAATGTGTTTGACGTTCATTTGATTCTAAAAGCTTAGATGAAAGTGTTTGACTTTCATTTGACTCAATTAGCTTTGTTGAATTCATTTGATTTTCATTTGATTCAAAAAGCTTTGTTTGAATGTGTTTGACTTTCATTTGATTCTAAAAGCTTTGTTGTAAGTGTTTGGCTTTCATTTGACTCAATTAGCATTGTGGAATGCAATTAACTTTCATTTGATTCAAAAAGCTTTGATTGAATGTATTTGACTTTCATTTGATTCTAAACGCTTTGTTGCAAGTGTTTGACTTTCATTTGACTCAATTAGCTTTGTTGAATGTATTTGATTTTCATTTGATTCAAAAAGCTTTGTTTGAATGTGTTTCACTTTCATTTGATTCTAAAAGCTTTGTTGAAAGTGTATGACTTTCATTTGACTTAATTAGCTTTGTTGAATGCAGTTGACATTCATTTGATTCAAAAAGCTTTGTTTGAATGTGTTTCACTTTCATTTGATTCTAAAAGCTTTGTTGAAAGTGTTTGGCTTTCATTTGACTCAATTAGCATTGTGGAATGCCATTAACTTTCATTTGATTCAAAAAGCTTTGCTTGAATGTATTTGACTTTAATTTGATTCTAAAAGCTTTGATGAAAGTGTTTGACTTTCATTTGACTCAATTAGCTTTGTTGAATTCATTTAATTTTCATTTGATTCAAAAAGCTTTGTTTGAATGTGTTTCACTTTCATTTGATTCTAAAAGCATTGTTGAAAGTGTTTGACTTTCATTTGACTTAATTACCTTTGTTGAATGCAGTTGACATTCATTTGATTCAAAAAGCTTTGTTTGAATGTGTTTTACTTTCATTTGATTCTAAAAGCTTTGT
Organism: Chenopodium formosanum; assembly: GCA_024500155.1. Lineage (NCBI taxonomy): Eukaryota > Viridiplantae > Streptophyta > Magnoliopsida > Caryophyllales > Amaranthaceae > Chenopodium > Chenopodium formosanum. Next base: position 24,832,911 of record CM044861.1, read on the forward strand.
TGAATGTGTTTTACTTTCACTTGACTCTATTAGCTTTGTTGAATGTATTTGACATTCATTTGATTCAAAAAGCTTTGTTTGAATGTATTTTACTTTCATTTGATTCTAAAAGCTTTGTTGAAAGTGTTTGACTTTCATTTGACTCAATTAGCTTTGTTGAATGCATTTGACTTTCATTTGAGTCACGAAGCTTTGTTTGAATGTGTTTGACTTTCATTTGACTCAATTAGCTTTGTTGAATTCATTTGATTTTCATTTGATTCAAAAAGCTTTGTTTGAATGTGTTTGACTTTCATTTGATTATAAAAGCTTTATTAAAAGTGTTTGACTTTCATTTGACTCAATTAGCTTTGTTGAATGCATTTGACATTCATTTGAGTCACGAAGCTTTGTTTGATTGTGATTGACTTTCATTTGATTCTAAAAGCTTAGATGAAAGTGTTTGACTTTCATTTGACTCAATTAGCTTTGTTGAATTCATTTTATTTTCATTTGATTCAAAAAGCTTTGTTTGAATGTGTTTGACTTTCATTTGATTCTAAAAGCTTTGTTGTTAGTGTTTGGCTTTCATTTGACTCAATTAGCATTGTGGAATGCAATTAACTTTCATTTGATTCAAAAAGCTTTGATTGAATGTATTTGACTTTCATTTGATTCTAAACGCTTTGTTGCAAGTGTTTGACTTTCATTTGACTCAATCAGCTTTGTTGAATGCATTTGATTTTCATTTGATTCAAATAGCTTTGTTTGAATGTGTTTCACTTTCATTTGATTCTAAAAGCTTTGTTGAAAGTGTTTGACTTTCATTTGACTTAATTAGCTTTGTTGAATGCAGTTGACATTCATTTGATTCAAAAAGCTTTGTTTGAATGTGTTTCACTTTCATTTGATTCTAAAAGCTTTGTTGAAAGTGTTTCGCTTTCATTTGACTCAATTAGCATTGTGGAATGCAATTAACTTTCATTTGATTCAAAAAGCTTTGCTTGAATGTATTTGACTTTAATTTGATTCTAAAAGCTTTGATGAAAGTGTTTGACTTTCATTTGACTCAATTAGCTTTGTTGAATTCATTTGATTTTCATTTGATTCAAAAAGCTTTGTTTGAATGTGTTTCACTTTCATTTGATTCTAAAAGCTTTGTTGAAAGTGTTTGGCTTTCATTTGACTCAATTAGCATTGTGGAATGCAATTAACTTTCATTTGATTCAAAAAGCTTTGCTTGAATGTATTTGACTTTAATTTGATTCTAAAAGCTTTGATGAAAGTGTTTGACTTTCATTTGACTCAATTAGCTTTGTTGAATGCATTTGATTTTCATTTGATTTAAAAAGCTTTGTTTGAATGTGTTTGACTTTCATTTGACTCAATTAGCTTTGTTGAATTCATTTGATTTTCATTTGATTCAAAAAGCTTTGTTTGAATGTGTTTGACTTTCATTTGATTATAAAAGCTTTGTTGAAAGTGTTTGACTTTCATTTGACTCAATTAGCTTTATTGAATGCATTTGACATTCATTTGAATCAAAAATCTTTGTTTAAATGTGTTTGACGTTCATTTGATTCCAAAAGCTTAGATGAAAGTGTTTGACTTTGATTTGACTCAATTAGCTTTGTTGAATTCATTTGATTTTCATTTGATTCAAAAAGCTTTGTTTGAATGTGTTTGACTTTCATTTGATTCTAAAAGCTTTGTTGTAAGTGTTTGGCTTTCATTTGACTCAATTAGCATTGTGGAATGCAATTAACTTTCATTTGATTCAAAAAGCTTTGATTGAATTTATTTGACTTTCATTTGATTCTAAATGCTTTGTTGCAAGTGTTTGACTTTCATTTGAATCAATTAGCTTTGTTGAATGCATTTGATTTTCATTTGTTTCAAAAAGCTTTGTTTGAATGTGTTTCACTTTCATTTGATTCTAAAAGCTTTGTTGAAAGTGTTTGAATTTCATTTGACTTAATTAGCTTTGTTGAATGCAGTTGACATTCATTTGATTTAAAAAGCTTTGTTTGAATGTGTTTCACTTTCATTTGATTCTAAAAGCTTTGTTGAAAGTGTTTGGCTTTCATTTGACTCAATTAGCATTGTGGAATGCAATTAACTTTCATTTGATTCAAAAAGCTTTGTTTGAATGTATTTGACTTTAATTTGATTCTAAAAGTTTTGATGAAAGTGTTTGACTTTCATTTGACTCAATTAGCTTTGTTGAATTCATTTGATTTTCATTTGATTCAAAAAGCTTTGTTTAAATGTGTTTCACTTTCATTTGATTCTAAAAGCTTTGTTGAAAGTGTTTGAGTTTCATTTGACTCAATTAGCTTTGTTGAATGCATTTGACTTTCATTTGAGTCACGAATCTTTGTTTGATTGTGTTTGACTTTCATTTGACTCAATTAGCTCTGTTGAATTCATTTGATTTTCATTTGATTCAAAAAGCTTTGTTTGAATGTGTTTGACTTTCATTTGATTATAAAAGCTTTGTTGAAAGTGTTTGACTTTCATTTGACTCAATGAGCTTTGTTGAATGCATTTGACATTCATTTGAATCAAAAAGCTTTGTTTAAATGTGTTTGACGTTCATTTGATTCTAAAAGCTTAGATGAAAGTGTTTGACTTTCATTTGACTCAATTAGCTTTGTTGAATTCATTTGATTTTCATTAGATTCAAAAAGCTTTGTTTGAATGTGTTTGACTTTCATTTGATTCTAAAAGCTTTGTTGTAAGTCATTGGCTCTCATTTAACTCAATTAGCATTGTGGAATGCAATTAACTTTCATTTGATTCAAAAAGCTTTGATTGAATGTATTTGACTTTCATTTGATTCTAAACGCTTTGATGAAAGTGTTTGACTTTCATTTGACTCAATCAGCTTTGTTGAATTCATTTGATTTTCATTTGATTCAAAAAGCTTTGTTTGAATGTGTTTCACTTTCATTTGATTCTAAAAGCATTGTTGAAAGTGTTTGACTTTCATTTGACTTAATTACCTTTGTTGAATGCAGTTGACATTCATTTGATTCAAAAAGCTTTGTTTGAATGTGTTTCACTTTCATTTGATTCTAAAAGCTTTGTTGAATGTGTTTGACTTTCACTTGAATCTATTAGCTTTGTTGAATGCATTTGACATTCATTTGATTCAAAAAGCTTTTTTTGAATGTATTTTACTTTCATTTTATTCTAAAAGCTTTGTTGAAAGTGTTTGACTTTCATTTGACTCAATTAGCTTTGTTGAATGCATTTGACTTTCATTTGAGTCACGAAGCTTTGTTTGAATGTGTTTGACTTTCATTTGACTCAATTAGCTTTGTTAAATTCATTTGATTTTCATTTGATTCAAAAAGCTTTGTTTGAATGTATTTTACTTTCATTTTATTCTAAAAGCTTTGTTGAAAGTGTTTGACTTTCATTTGACTCAATTAGCTTTGTTGAATGCATTTGACTTTCATTTGAGTCACGAAGCTTTGTTTGAATGTATTTTACTTTCATTTTATTCTAAAAGCTTTGTTAAAAGTGTTTGACTTTCATTTGACTCAATTAGCTTTGTTGAATGCATTTCACATTCATTTGAATCAAAAAGCTTTGTTTAAATGTGTTTGACGTTCATTTGATTCTAAAAGCTTAGATGAAAGTGTTTGACTTTCATTTGACTCAATTAGCTTTGTTGAATTCATTTTATTTTCATTTGATTCAAAAAGCTTTGTTTGAATGTGTTTGACTTTCATTTGATTCTAAAAGCTTTGTTGTAAGTGTTTGGCTTTCATTTGACTCAATTAGTATTGTGGAATGCAATTAACTTTCATTTGATTCAAAAAGCTTTGATTGAATGTATTTGACTTTCATTTGATTCTAAACGCTTTGTTGCAAGTGTATGACTTTCATTTGACTCAATCAGCTTTGTTGAATGCATTTGATTTTCATTTGATTCAAATAGCTTCGTTTCAATGTGTTTCACTTTCATTTGATTCTAAAAGCTTTTTGAAAGTGTTTGACTTTCATTTGACTTAATTACCTTTGTTGAATGCAGTTGACATTCATTTGATTCAAAAAGCTTTGTTTGAATGTGTTTCACTTTCATTTGATTCTAAAAGCTTTGTTGAAAGTGTTTGGCTTTCATTTGACTCAATTAGCATTGTGGAATGCAATTAACTTTCATTTGATTCAAAAAGCTTTGCTTGAATGTATTTGACTTTAATTTGATTATAAAAGCTTTGATGAAAGTGTTTGACTTTCATTTGACTCAATTAGCTTTGTTGAATTCATTTGATTTTCATTTGATTCAAAAAGCTTTGATGAAAGTGTTTGACTTTCATTTGACTCAATTAGCTTTGTTGAATTCATTTGATTTTCATTTGATTCAAAAAGCTTTGTTTGAATGTGTTTCACTTTCATTTGATTCTAAAAGCTTTGTTGAAAGTGTTTGACTTTCATTTGACTCAATTAGCTTTGTTGAATGCATTTGACTTTCATTTGAGTCACGAATCTTTGTTTGATTGTGTTTGACTTTCATTTGATTATAAAAGCTTTGTTGAAAGTGTTTGACTTTCATTTGACTCAATTAGCTTTGTTGAATGCATTTGACATTCATTTGAATCAAAAAGCTTTGTTTGAATGTGTTTGACTTTCATTTGATTCCAAAAGCTTTGTAGAAAGTGTTTGGCTTTCATTTGACTCAATTAGCATTGTGGAATGCAATTAACTTTCATTTGATTCAAAAAGCTTTGATTGAATGTCTTTGACTTTAATTTGATTCTAAAAGCTTTGATGAAAGTGTTTGACTTTCATTTGACTCAATTAGCTTTGTTGAATTCATTTGATTTTCATTTGATTCAAAAAGCTTTGTTTGAATGTGTTTGACTTTCATTTGATTCTAAAAGCTTTGATGAAAGTGTTTGACTTTCATTTGACTCAATTAGCTTTGTTGAATTCATTTGATTTTCATTTGATTCAAAAAGCTTTGTTTGAATGTGTTTGACTTTCATTTGATTATAAAAGCTTTGTTGAAAGTGTTTGACTTTCATTTGACTCAATGAGCTTTGTTGAATAAATTTGACATTCATTTGAATCAAAAAGCTTTGTTTAAATGTGTTTGACGTTCATTTGATTCTAAAAGCTTAGATGAAAGTGTTTGACTTTCATTTGACTCAATTAGCTTTGTTGAATTCATTTGATTTTCATTTGATTCAAAAAGCTTTGTTTGAATGTGTTTGACTTTCATTTGATTCTAAAAGCTTTGTTGTAAGTGTTTGGCTCTCATTTGACTCAATTAGCATTGTGGAATGCAATTAACTTTCATTTGATTCAAAAAGCTTTGATTGAATGTATTTGACTTTCATTTGATTCTAAACGCTTTGTTGCAAGTGTTTGACTTTCATTTGACTCAATCAGCTTTGTTGAATGCATTTTATTTTCAATTGATTCAAATAGCTTTGTTTGAATGTGTTTCACTTTCATTTGATTTTAAAGGATTTGTTGATAGTGTTTGACTTTCATTTGACTTAATTAGCTTTGTTGAATGCAGTTGACATTCATTTGATTCAAAAAGCTTTGTTTGAATGTGTTTCACTTTCATTTGATTCTAAAAGCTTTGTTGAAAGTGTTTGGCTTTCATTTGACTCAATTAGCATTGTAGAATGCAATTAACTATCATTTGATTCAAAAAGCTTTGCTTGAATGTATTTGACTTTAATTTGATTCTAAAAGCTTTGATGAAAGTGTTTGACTTTCATTTGACTCAATTAGCTTTGTTGAATTCATTTGATTTTCATTTGATTCAAAAAGCTTTGTTTGAATGTGTTTCACTTTAATTTGGTTCTAAAAGCATTGTTGAAAGTGTTTGACTTTCATTTGACTTAATTACCTTTGTTGAATGCAGTTGACATTCATTTGATTCAAAAAGCTTTGTTTGAATGTGTTTCACTTTCATTTAATTCTAAAAGCTTTGTTGAATGTGTTTGACTTTCACTTGAATCTATTAGCTTTGTTGAATGCATTTGACATTCATTTGATTCAAAAAGCTTTGTTTGAATGTATTTTACTTTCATTTGATTCTAAAAGCTTTGTTGAAAGTGTTTGACTTTCATTTGACTCAATTAGCTTTGTTGAATGCATTTGACTTTCATTTGAGTCACGAAGCTTTGTTTGAATGTGTTTGACTTTCATTTGACTCAATTAGCTTTGTTGAATTCATTTGATTTTCATTTGATTCAAAAAGCTTTGTTTGAATGTGTTTGACTTTCATTTGATTATAAAAGCTTTATTAAAAGTGTTTGACTTTCATTTGACTCAATTAGCTTTGTTGAATGCATTTCACATTCATTTGAATCAAAAAGCTTTGTTTAAATGTGTTTGAGGTTCATTTGATTCTAAAAGCTTAGATGAAAGTGTTTGACTTTCATTTGACTCAATTAGCTTTGTTGAATTCATTTGATTTTCATTTGATTCAAAAAGCTTTGTTTGAATGTGTTTGACTTTCATTTGATTCTAAAAGCTTTGTTGTAAGTGTTTGGCTTTCATTTGACTCAATTAGCATTGTGGAATGCAATTAACTTTCATTTGATTCAAAAAGCTTTGATTGAATGTATTTGACTTTCATTTGATTCTAAACGCTTTGTTGCAAGTGTATGACTTTCATTTGACTCAATTAGCTTCGTTGAATGCATTTGATTTTCATTTGATTCAAATAGCTTCGTTTCAATGTGTTTCACTTTCATTTGATTCTAAAAGCTTTTTGAAAGTGTTTGACTTTCATTTGACTTAATTAGCTTTGTTGAATGCAGTTGACATTCATTTGATTCAAAAAGCTTTGTTTGAATGTGTTTCACTTTCATTTGATTCTAAAAGCTTTGTTGAGAGTGTTTGGCTTTCATTTGACTCAATTAGCATTGTGGAATGCAATTAACTTTCATTTGATTCAAAAAGCTTTGTTTGAATGTATTTGACTTTAATTTGATTCAAAAAGCTTTGATGAAAGTGTTTGACTTTCATTTGACTCAATTAGCTTTGTTGAATTCATTTGATTTTCATTTGATTCAAAAAGCTTTGTTTGAATGTGTTTCACTTTCATTTGATTCTAAAAGCTTTGTTGAAAGTGTTTGACTTTCATTTGACTCAATTAGCTTTGTTGAATGCATTTGACTTTCATTTGAGTCACGAATCTTTGTTTGATTGTGTTTGACTTTCATTTGACTCAATTAGCTTTGTTGAATTCATTTGATTTTCGTTTGATTCAAAAAGCTTTGTTTGAATGTGTTTGACTTTTATTTGATTATAAAAGCTTTGTTGAAAGTGTTTGACTTTCATTTGACTCAATTAGCTTTGTTGAATGCATTTGACATTCATTTGAATAAAAAAAGCTTTGTTTGAATGTATTTGACTTTCATTTGATTCCAAAAGCTTTGTAGAAAGTGTTTGGCTTTCATTTGACTCAATTAGCATTGTGGAATGCAATAAACTTTCATTTGATTCAAAAAGCTTTGATTGAATGTCTTTGACTTTCATTTGATTCTAAAAGCTTTGATGAAAGTGTTTGACTTTCATTTGACTCAATTAGCTTTGTTGAATTCATTTGATTTTCATTTGATTCAAAAAGCTTTGTTTGAATGTGTTTGACTTTCATTTGATTCTAAAAGCTTTGATGAAAGTGTTTGACTTTCATTTGACTCAATGAGCTTTGTTGAATGCATTTGACATTCATTTGAATCAAAAAGCTTTGTTTAAATGTGTTTGACGTTCATTTGATTCTAAAAGCTTAGATGAAAGTGTTTGACTTTCAATTGACTCAATTAGCTTTGTTGAATTCATTTGATTTTCATTTGATTCAAAAAGCTTTGTTTGAATGTGTTTGACTTTCATTTGATTCTAAAAGCTTTGTTGTAAGTGTTTGGCTCTCATTTGACTCAATTAGCATTGTGGAATGCAATTAACTTTCATTTGATTCAAAAAGCTTTGATTAAATGTATTTGACTTTCATTTGATTCTAAACGCTTTGTTGCAAGTGTTTGACTTTCATTTGACTCAATCAGCTTTGTTGAATGCATTTTATTTTCATTTGATTCAAATAGCTTTGTTTGAATGTGTTTCACTTTCATTTGATTTTAAAAGATTTGTTGATAGTGTTTGACTTTCATTTGACTTAATTAGCTTTGTTGAATGCAGTTGACATTCATTTGATTCAAAAAGCTTTGTTTGAATGTGTTTCACTTTCATTTGATTCTAAAAGCTTTGTTGAAAGTGTTTGGCTTTCATTTGACTCAATTAGCATTGTGGAATGCAATTAACTATCATTTGATTCAAAAAGCTTTGCTTGAATGTATTTGACTTTAATTTGATTCTAAAAGCTTTGATGAAAGTGTTTGACTTTCATTTGACTCAATTAGCTTTGTTGAATTCATTTGATTTTCATTTGATTCAAAAAGCTTTGTATGAATGTGTTTCTCTTTCATTTGGTTATAAAAGCATTGTTGAAAGTGTTTGACTTTCATTTGACTTAATTACCTTTGTTGAATGCAGTTGACATTCATTTGATTCAAAAAGCTTTGTTTGAATGTGTTTCACTTTCATTTGATTCTAAAAGCTTTGTTGAATGTGTTTGACTTTCATTTGATTCAATTAGCTTTGTTGAATGCATTTGACATTCATTTGATTCAAAAAGCTTTGTTTGAATGTGTTTTACTTTCATTTGATTCTAAAAGCTTTGTTGAAAGTGTTTGACTTTCATTTGTCTCAATTAGCTTTGTTGAATGCATTTGACTTTCATTTGAGTCACGAAGCTTTGTTTGAATGTGTTTGACTTTCATTTGACTCAATTAGCTTTGTTGAATTCATTTGATTTTCATTTGATTTAAAAAGCTTTGTTTGAATGTGTTTGACTTTCATTTGATTATAAAAGCTTTATTAAAAGTGTTTGACTTTCATTTGACTCAATTAGCTTTGTTGAATGCATTTCACATTCATTTGAATCAAAAAGCTTTATTTAAATGTGTTTGACGTTCATTTGATTCTAAAAGCTTAGATGAAAGTGTTTGACTTTCATTTGACTCAATTAGCTTTGTTGAATTCATTTTATTTTCATTTGATTCAAAAAGCTTTGTTTGAATGTGTTTGACTTTCATTTGATTCTAAAAGCTTTGTTGGAAGTGTTTGACTTTCATTTGACTCAATTAGCTTTGTTGAATGCATTTGACTTTCATTTGAGTCACGAATCTTTGTTTGATTGTGTTTGACTTTCATTTGACTCAATTAGCTTTGTTGAATTCATTTGATTTTCATTTGATTCAAAAAGCTTTGTTTGAATGTGTTTGACTTTTATTTGATTATAAAAGCTTTGTTGAAAGTGTTTGACTTTCATTTGACTCAATTAGCTTTGTTGAATGCATTTGACATTCATTTGAATCAAAAAGCTTTGTATGAATGTGTTTGACTTTCATTTGATTCCAAAAGCTTTGTAGAAAGTGTTTGGCTTTCATTTGACTCAATTAGCATTGTGGAATGCAATTAACTTTCATTTGATTTAAAAAGCTTTGATTGAATGTCTTTGACTTTAATTTGATTCTAAAAGCTTAGATGAAAGTGTTTGACTTTCAGTTGACTCAATTAGCTTTGTTGAATTCATTTGATTTTCATTTGATTCAAAAAGCTTTGTTTGAATGTGTTTGACTTTCATTTGATTCCAAAAGCTTTGTTGTAAGTGTTTGGCTCTCATTTGACTCTATTAGCATTGTGGAATGCAATTAACTTTCATTTGATTCAAAAAGCTTTGATTGAATGTATTTGACTTGCATTTGATTCTAAACGCTTTGTTGCAAGTGTTTGACTTTCATTTGACTCAATCAGCTTTGTTGAATGCATTTCATTTTCATTTGATTCAAATAGCTTTGTTTGAATGTGTTTCACTTTCATTTGATTTTAAAAGCTTTGTTGATAGTGTTTGACTTTCATTTGACTTAATTAGCTTTGTTGAATGCAGTTGACATTCATTTGATTCAAAAAGCTTTGTTTGAATGTGTTTCACTTTCATTTGATTCTAAAAGCTTTGTTGAAAGTGTTTGGCTTTCATTTGACTCAATTAGCATTGTGGAATGGAATTAACTTTCATTTGATTCAAAAAGCTTTGCTTGAATGTATTTGACTTTAATTTGATTCTAAAAGCTTTGATGAAAGTGTTTCACTTTCATTTGACACAATTAGCTTTGTTGAATTCATTTGATTTTCATTTGATTCAAAAAGCTTTGTTTGAATGTGTTTGACTTTCATTTGACTCAATTAGCTTTGTTGAATTCATTTGATTTTCATTTGATTCAAAAAGCTTTGCTTGAATGTGTTTGACTTTCATTTGATTATAAAAGCTTTGTTGAAAGTGTTTGACTTTCATTTGACTCAATTAGCTTTATTGAATGAATTTGACATTCATTTGAATCAAAAATCTTTGATTAAATGTGTTTGACGTTCATTTGATTCTAAAAGCTTAAATGAAAGTGTTTGACTTTCATTTGACTCAATTAGCTTTGTTGAATTCATTTGATTTTCATTTGATCCAAAAAGCTTTGTATGAATGTGTTTGACATTCATTTGAGTCTAAAAGCTTTGTTAAAAGTGTTTGACTTTCATTTGACTCAATTAGCTTTGTTGAATGCATTTGACATTCATTTGAATCAAAAAGCTTTGTTTAAATGTGTTTGACGTTCATTTGATTCTAAAAGCTTAGATGGAAGTGTTTGACTTTCATTTGACTCAATTAGCTTTGTTGAATTCATTTGATTTTCATTTGATTCAATTAGCTTTGTTGAATGCAGTTGACATTCATTTGATTCAAAAAGCTTTGTTTGAATGTGTTTCACTTTCATTTGATTCTAAAAGCTTTGTCGAATGTGTTTGACTTTCATTTGACTCAATTAGCTTTGTTGAATGCATTTGACATTCATTTAATTCAAAAACTTTGTTTGAATGTGTTTTACTTTCATTTGATTCTAAAAGCTTTGTTGAAAGTGTTTGACTTTCATTTGACTCAATTAGCTTTGTTGAATGCATTTGACTTTCATTTGAGTAACGAAGCTTCGTTTGAATGTGTTTCATTTTCATTTGATTCTAAAAGCTTTGTTAAAAGTGTTTGGCTTTCATTTGACTCAATTAACTTCGTTTGAATGTGTTTCACTTTCATTTGATTCAAAAAGCTTTGTTTGAATGTATTTGACTTTAATTTGATTCTAAAAGCTTTGATGAAAGTGTTTGACTTTCATTTGACTCAATTAACTTCGTTGAATTCATTTGATTTTCATTTGATTCAAAAAGCTTTGTTTGAATGTGTTTGACTTTCATTTGATTCTAAAAGCTTTGTTGAAAGTGTTTGGCTTTCATTTGACTCAACTAGCATTGTGGAATGCAATTAACTTTCATTTGATTCAAAAAGCTTTGATTGAATGTATTTGACTTTCATTTGATTCTAAACGCTTTGTTGCAAGTGTTTGACTTTCATTTGACTCAATTAGCTTTGTGGAATGCATTTCATTTTCATTTGATTCAAAAAGCTTTGTTTGAATGTGTTTCACTTTCATTTGATTCTAAAAGCTTTGTTGAAAGTGTTTGACTTTCATTTGACTTAATTAGCTTTGTTGAATGCAGTTGACATTCATTTGATTCAAAAAGCTTTGTTTGAATGTGTTTCACTTTCATTTGATTCTAAAAGCTTTGTTGAGAGTGTTTGGCTTTCATTTGACTCAATTAGCATTGTGGAATGCAATTAACTTTCGTTTGATTCAAAAAGCTTTGTTTGAATGTATTTGACTTTAATTTGATTCTAAAAGCTTTGATGAAAGTGTTTGACTTTCATTTGACTCAATTAACTTCGTTGAATTCATTTGATTTTCATTTGATTCAAAAAGCTTTGTTTGAATGTGTTTGACTTTCATTTGATTCTAAAAGCTTTGTTGAAAGTGTTTGGCTTTCATTTGACTCAACTAGCATTGTGGAATGCAATTAACTTTCATTTGATTCAAAAAGCTTTGATTGAATGTATTTGACTTTCATTTGATTCTAAACGCTTTGTTGCAAGTGTTTGACTTTCATTTGACTCAATTAGCTTTGTTGAATGCATTTCATTTTCATTTGATTCAAAAAGCTTTGTTTGAATGTGTTTCACTTTCATTTGATTCTAAAAGCTTTGTTGAAAGTGTTTGACTTTCATTTGACTTAATTAGCTTTGTTGAATGCAGTTGACATTCATTTGATTCAAAAAGCTTTGTTTGAATGTGTTTGACTTTCATTTGATTCTAAAAGCTTTGTTGGAAGTGTTTGACTTTCATTTGACTCAATTAGCTTTGTTGAATGCATTTGACTTTCATTTGAGTCACGAAGCTTTGTTTGAATGTGTTTGACTTTCATTTGACTCAATTAGCTTTGTTGAATTCATTTGATTTTCATTTGATCCAAAAAGCTTTGTATGAATGTGTTTGACATTCATTTGATTCTAAAAGCTTTGTTAAAAGTGTTTGACTTTCATTTGACTCAATTAGCTTTGTTGAATGCATTTGACATTCATTTGAATCAAAAAGCTTTGTTTAAATGTGTTTGACGTTCATTTGATTCTAAAAGCTTAGATGGAAGTGTTTGACTTTCATTTGACTCAATTAGCTTTGTTGAATTCATTTGATTTTCATTTGATTCAATTAGCTTTGTTGAATGCAGTTGACATTCATTTGATTCAAAAAGCTTTGTTTGAATGTGTTTCACTTTCATTTGATTCTAAAAGCTTTGTCGAATGTGTTTGACTTTCATTTGACTCAATTAGCTTTGTTGAATGCATTTGACATTCATTTAATTCAAAAACTTTGTTTGAATGTGTTTTACTTTCATTTGATTCTAAAAGCTTTGTTGAAAGTGTTTGACTTTCATTTGACTCAATTAGCTTTGTTGAATGCATTTGACTTTCATTTGAGTAACGAAGCTTCGTTTGAATGTGTTTCACTTTCATTTGATTCTAAAAGCTTTGTTAAAAGTGTTTGGCTTTCATTTGACTCAATTAGCATGGTGGAATGCAATTAACTTTCATTTGATTCAAAAAGCTTTGCTTGAATGTATTTGACTTTAATTTGATTCTAAAAGCTTTGATGAAAGTGTTTGACTTTCATTTGACTCAATTAGCTTTGTTGAATGCATTTGACATTCATTTGATTCAAAAAGCTTTGTTTGAATGTGTTTTACTTTCATTAGATTCTAAAAGCTTTGTTGAAAGTGTTTGACTTTCATTTGTCTCAATTAGCTTTGTTGAATGCATTTGACTTTCATTTGAGTCACGAAGCTTTGTTTGAATGTGTTTGACTTTCATTTGACTCAATTAGCTTTGTTGAATTCATTTGATTTTCATTTGATTCAAAAAGCATTGTTTGAATGTGTTTCACTTTCATTTGATTATAAAAGCTTTGTTGAAAGTGTTTGACTTTCATTTGACTCAATTAGTTTTGTTGAATGTATTTGACATTCATTTGAATCAAAAATCTTTGTTTAAATGTGTTTGACGTTCATTTGATTCTAAAAGCTTAGATGAAAGTGTTTGACTTTCATTTGACTCAATTAGCTTTGTTGAATTCATTTGATTTTCATTTGATTCAAAAAGCTTTGTTTGAATGTGTTTGACTTTCATTTGATTCTAAAAGCTTTGTTGTCAGTGTTTGGCTTTCATTTGACTCAATTAGCATTGTGGAATGCAATTAACTTTCATTTGATTCAAAAAGCTTTGATTGAATGTATTTGACTTTCATTTGATTCTAAACGCTTTGTTGCAAGTGTTTGACTTTCATTTGACTCAATTAGCTTTGTTGAATGCATTTGATTTTCATTTGATTCAAAAAGCTTTGTTTGAATGTGTTTCACTTTCATTTGATTCTAAAAGCTTTGTTGAAAGTGTTTGACTTTCATTTGACTTAATTAGCTTTGTTGAATGCAGTTGACATTCATTTGATTCAAAAAGCTTTGTTTGAATGTGTTTCTCTTTCATTTGATTCTAAAAGCTTTGTTGAAAGTGTTTGGCCTTCATTTGACTCAATTAACATTGTGGAATGCAATTAACTTTCATTTGATTCAAAAAGCTTTGCTTGAATGTATTTGACTTTAATTTGATTCTAAAAGCTTTGATGAAAGTGTTTGACTTTCATTTGACTCAATTAGCTTTGTTGAATTCATTTGATTTTCATTTGATTCAAAATGCTTTGTTTGAATGTGTTTCACTTTCATTTGATTCTAAAAGCTTTGTTGAAAGTGTTTGACTTTCATTTGACTTAATTGCCTTTGTTGAATGCAGTTGACATTCATTTGATTCAAAAAGCTTTGTTTGAATGTGTTTCACTTTCATTTGATTCTAAAAGCTTTGTTGAATGTGTTTGACTTTCACTTGACTCTATTAGCTTTGTTGAATGCATTTGACATTCATTTGATTCAAAAAGCTTTGTTTGAATGTATATTACTTTCATTTAATTCTAAAAGCTTTGTTGAATGTGTTTGACTTTCATTTGACTCAATTAGCTTTGTTGAATGCATTTGACTTTCATTTGAGTCACGAAGCTTTGTTTGAATGTGTTTGACTTTCATTTGACTCAATTAGCTTTGTTGAATTCATTTGATTTTCATTTGATCCAAAAAGCTTTGTATGAATGTGTTTGACTTTCATTTGATTATAAAAGCTTTGTTAAAAGTGTTTGACTTTCATTTGACTCAATTAGCTTTGTTGAATGCATTTGACATTCATTTGAATCAAAAAGCTTTGTTTAAATGTGTTTGACGTTCATTTGATTCTAAAAGCTTAGATGGAAGTGTTTGACTTTCATTTGACTCAATTAGCTTTGTTGAATTCATTTGATTTTCATTTGATTCAATTAGCTTTGTTGAATGCAGTTGACATTCATTTGATTCAAAAAGCTTTGTTTGAATGTGTTTCACTTTCATTTGATTCTAAAAGCTTTGTCGAATGTGTTTGACTTTCATTTGACTCAATTAGCTTTGTTGAATGCATTTGACATTCATTTAATTCAAAAACTTTGTTTGAATGTGTTTTACTTTCATTTGATTCTAAAAGCTTTGTTGAAAGTGTTTGACTTTCATTTGACTCAATTAGCTTTGTTGAATGCATTTGACTTTCATTTGAGTAACGAAGCTTCGTTTGAATGTGTTTCACTTTCATTTGATTCTAAAAGCTTTGTTAAAAGTGTTTGGCTTTCATTTGACTCAATTAGCATGGTGGAATGCAATTAACTTTCATTTGATTCAAAAAGCTTTGTTTGAATGTATTTGACTTTAATTTGATTCTAAAAGCTTTGATGAAAGTGTTTGACTTTCATTTGACTCAATTAACTTCGTTGAATTCATTTGATTTTCATTTGATTCAAAAAGCTTTGTTTGAATGTGTTTCACTTTAATTTGGTTCTAAAAGCATTGTTGAAAGTGTTTGACTTTCATTTGACTTAATTACCTTTGTTGAATGCAGTTGACATTCATTTGATTCAAAAAGCTTTGTTTGAATGTGTTTCACTTTCATTTAATTCTAAAAGCTTTGTTGAATGTGTTTGACTTTCACTTGAATCTATTAGCTTTGTTGAATGCATTTGACATTCATTTGATTCAAAAAGCTTTGTTTGAATGTATTTTACTTTCATTTGATTCTAAAAGCTTTGTTGAAAGTGTTTGACTTTCATTTGACTCAATTAGCTTTGTTGAATGCATTTGACTTTCATTTGAGTCACGAAGCTTTGTTTGAATGTGTTTGACTTTCATTTGACTCAATTAGCTTTGTTGAATTCATTTGATTTTCATTTGATTCAAAAAGCTTTGTTTGAATGTGTTTGACTTTCATTTGATTATAAAAGCTTTATTAAAAGTGTTTGACTTTCATTTGACTCAATTAGCTTTGTTGAATGCATTTCACATTCATTTGAATCAAAAAGCTTTGTTTAAATGTGTTTGAGGTTCATTTGATTCTAAAAGCTTAGATGAAAGTGTTTGACTTTCATTTGACTCAATTAGCTTTGTTGAATTCATTTGATTTTCATTTGATTCAAAAAGCTTTGTTTGAATGTGTTTGACTTTCATTTGATTCTAAAAGCTTTGTTGTAAGTGTTTGGCTTTCATTTGACTCAATTAGCATTGTGGAATGCAATTAACTTTCATTTGATTCAAAAAGCTTTGATTGAATGTATTTGACTTTCATTTGATTCTAAACGCTTTGTTGCAAGTGTATGACTTTCATTTGACTCAATCAGCTTCGTTGAATGCATTTGATTTTCATTTGATTCAAATAGCTTCGTTTCAATGTGTTTCACTTTCATTTGATTCTAAAAGCTTTTTGAAAGTGTTTGACTTTCATTTGACTTAATTAGCTTTGTTGAATGCAGTTGACATTCATTTGATTCAAAAAGCTTTGTTTGAATGTGTTTCACTTTCATTTGATTCTAAAAGCTTTGTTGAGAGTGTTTGGCTTTCATTTGACTCAATTAGCATTGTGGAATGCAATTAACTTTCATTTGATTCAAAAAGCTTTGTTTGAATGTATTTGACTTTAATTTGATTCAAAAAGCTTTGATGAAAGTGTTTGACTTTCATTTGACTCAATTAGCTTTGTTGAATTCATTTGATTTTCATTTGATTCAAAAAGCTTTGTTTGAATGTGTTTCACTTTCATTTGATTCTAAAAGCTTTGTTGAAAGTGTTTGACTTTCATTTGACTCAATTAGCTTTGTTGAATGCATTTGACTTTCATTTGAGTCACGAATCTTTGTTTGATTGTGTTTGACTTTCATTTGACTCAATTAGCTTTGTTGAATTCATTTGATTTTCGTTTGATTCAAAAAGCTTTGTTTGAATGTGTTTGACTTTTATTTGATTATAAAAGCTTTGTTGAAAGTGTTTGACTTTCATTTGACTCAATTAGCTTTGTTGAATGCATTTGACATTCATTTGAATAAAAAAAGCTTTGTTTGAATGTGTTTGACTTTCATTTGATTCCAAAAGCTTTGTAGATAGTGTTTGGCTTTCATTTGACTCAATTAGCATTGTGGAATGCAATGAACTTTCATTTGATTCAAAAAGCTTTGATTGAATGTCTTTGACTTTCATTTGATTCTAAAAGCTTTGATGAAAGTGTTTGACTTTCATTTGACTCAATTAGCTTTGTTGAATTCATTTGATTTTCATTTGATTCAAAAAGCTTTGTTTGAATGTGTTTGTCTTTCATTTGATTCTAAAAGCTTTGATGAAAGTGTTTGACTTTCATTTGACTCAATGAGCTTTGTTGAATGCATTTGACATTCATTTGAATCAAAAAGCTTTGTTTAAATGTGTTTGACGTTCATTTGATTCTAAAAGCTTAGATGAAAGTGTTTGACTTTCAATTGACTCAATTAGCTTTGTTGAATTCATTTGATTTTCATTTGATTCAAAAAGCTTTGTTTGAATGTGTTTGACTTTCATTTGATTCTAAAAGCTTTGTTGTAAGTGTTTGGCTCTCATTTGACTCAATTAGCATTGTGGAATGCAATTAACTTTCATTTGATTCAAAAAGCTTTGATTAAATGTATTTGACTTTCATTTGATTCTAAACGCTTTGTTGCAAGTGTTTGACTTTCATTTGACTCAATCAGCTTTGTTGAATGCATTTTATTTTCATTTGATTCAAATAGCTTTGTTTGAATGTGTTTCACTTTCATTTGATTTTAAAAGATTTGTTGATAGTGTTTGACTTTCATTTGACTTAATTAGCTTTGTTGAATGCAGTTGGCATTCATTTGATTCAAAAAGCTTTGTTTGAATGTGTTTCACTTTCATTTGATTCTAAAAGCTTTGTTGAAAGTGTTTGGCTTTCATTTGACTCAATTAGCATTGTGGAATGCAATTAACTATCATTTGATTCAAAAAGCTTTGCTTGAATGTATTTGACTTTAATTTGATTCTAAAAGCTTTGATGAAAGTGTTTGACTTTCATTTGACTCAATTAGCTTTGTTGAATTCATTTGATTTTCATTTGATTCAAAAAGCTTTGTATGAATGTGTTTCTCTTTCATTTGGTTATAAAAGCATTGTTGAAAGTGTTTGACTTTCATTTGACTTAATTACCTTTGTTGAATGCAGTTGACATTCATTTGATTCAAAAAGCTTTGTTTGAATGTGTTTCACTTTCATTTGATTCTAAAAGCTTTGTTGAATGTGTTTGACTTTCATTTGATTCAATTAGCTTTGTTGAATGCATTTGACATTCATTTGATTCAAAAAGCTTTGTTTGAATGTGTTTTACTTTCATTTGATTCTAAAAGCTTTGTTGAAAGTGTTTGACTTTCATTTGTCTCAATTAGCTTTGTTGAATGCATTTGACTTTCATTTGAGTCACGAAGCTTTGTTTGAATGTGTTTGACTTTCATTTGACTCAATTAGCTTTGTTGAATTCATTTGATTTTCATTTGATTTAAAAAGCTTTGTTTGAATGTGTTTGACTTTCATTTGATTATAAAAGCTTTATTAAAAGTGTTTGACTTTCATTTGACTCAATTAGCTTTGTTGAATGCATTTCACATTCATTTGAATCAAAAAGCTTTATTTAAATGTGTTTGACGTTCATTTGATTCTAAAAGCTTAGATGAAAGTGTTTGACTTTCATTTGACTCAATTAGCTTTGTTGAATTCATTTTATTTTCATTTGATTCAAAAAGCTTTGTTTGAATGTGTTTGACTTTCATTTGATTCTAAAAGCTTTGTTGGAAGTGTTTGACTTTCATTTGACTCAATTAGCTTTGTTGAATGCATTTGACTTTCATTTGAGTCACGAATCTTTGTTTGATTGTGTTTGACTTTCATTTGACTCAATTAGCTTTGTTGAATTCATTTGATTTTCATTTGATTCAAAAAGCTTTGTTTGAATGTGTTTGACTTTTATTTGATTATAAAAGCTTTGTTGAAAGTGTTTGACTTTCATTTGACTCAATTAGCTTTGTTGAATGCATTTGACATTCATTTGAATCAAAAAGCTTTGTATGAATGTGTTTGACTTTCATTTGATTCCAAAAGCTTTGTAGAAAGTGTTTGGCTTTCATTTGACTCAATTAGCATTGTGGAATGCAATTAACTTTCATTTGATTTAAAAAGCTTTGATTGAATGTCTTTGACTTTAATTTGATTCTAAAAGCTTAGATGAAAGTGTTTGACTTTCAGTTGACTCAATTAGCTTTGTTGAATTCATTTGATTTTCATTTGATTCAAAAAGCTTTGTTTGAATGTGTTTGACTTTCATTTGATTCCAAAAGCTTTGTTGTAAGTGTTTGGCTCTCATTTGACTCTATTAGCATTGTGGAATGCAATTAACTTTCATTTGATTCAAAAAGCTTTGATTGAATGTATTTGACTTTCATTTGATTCTAAACGCTTTGTTGCAAGTGTTTGACTTTCATTTGACTCAATCAGCTTTGTTGAATGCATTTCATTTTCATTTGATTCAAATAGCTTTGTTTGAATGTGTTTCACTTTCATTTGATTTTAAAAGCTTTGTTGATAGTGTTTGACTTTCATTTGACTTAATTAGCTTTGTTGAATGCAGTTGACATTCATTTGATTCAAAAAGCTTTGTTTGAATGTGTTTCACTTTCATTTGATTCTAAAAGCTTTGTTGAAAGTGTTTGGCTTTCATTTGACTCAATTAGCATTGTGGAATGGAATTAACTTTCATTTGATTCAAAAAGCTTTGCTTGAATGTATTTGACTTTAATTTGATTCTAAAAGCTTTGATGAAAGTGTTTCACTTTCATTTGACACAATTAGCTTTGTTGAATTCATTTGATTTTCATTTGATTCAAAAAGCTTTGTTTGAATGTGTTTGACTTTCATTTGACTCAATTAGCTTTGTTGAATTCATTTGATTTTCATTTGATTCAAAAAGCTTTGCTTGAATGTGTTTGACTTTCATTTGATTATAAAAGCTTTGTTGAAAGTGTTTGACTTTCATTTGACTCAATTAGATTTATTGAATGAATTTGACATTCATTTGAATCAAAAATCTTTGATTAAATGTGTTTGACGTTCATTTGATTCTAAAAGCTTAAATGAAAGTGTTTGACTTTCATTTGACTCAATTAGCTTTGTTGAATTCATTTGATTTTCATTTGATCCAAAAAGCTTTGTATGAATGTGTTTGACATTCATTTGAGTCTAAAAGCTTTGTTAAAAGTGTTTGACTTTCATTTGACTCAATTAGCTTTGTTGAATGCATTTGACATTCATTTGAATCAAAAAGCTTTGTTTAAATGTGTTTGACGTTCATTTGATTCTAAAAGCTTAGATGGAAGTGTTTGACTTTCATTTGACTCAATTAGCTTTGTTGAATTCATTTGATTTTCATTTGATTCAATTAGCTTTGTTGAATGCAGTTGACATTCATTTGATTCAAAAAGCTTTGTTTGAATGTGTTTCACTTTCATTTGATTCTAAAAGCTTTGTCGAATGTGTTTGACTTTCATTTGACTCAATTAGCTTTGTTGAATGCATTTGACATTCATTTAATTCAAAAACTTTGTTTGAATGTGTTTTACTTTCATTTGATTCTAAAAGCTTTGTTGAAAGTGTTTGACTTTCATTTGACTCAATTAGCTTTGTTGAATGCATTTGACTTTCATTTGGGTAACGAAGCTTCGTTTGAATGTGTTTCATTTTCATTTGATTCTAAAAGCTTTGTTAAAAGTGTTTGGCTTTCATTTGACTCAATTAACTTCGTTTGAATGTGTTTCACTTTCATTTGATTCAAAAAGCTTTGTTTGAATGTATTTGACTTTAATTTGATTCTAAAAGCTTTGATGAAAGTGTTTGACTTTCATTTGACTCAATTAACTTCGTTGAATTCATTTGATTTTCATTTGATTCAAAAAGCTTTGTTTGAATGTGTTTGACTTTCATTTGATTCTAAAAGCTTTGTTGAAAGTGTTTGGCTTTCATTTGACTCAACTAGCATTGTGGAATGCAATTAACTTTCATTTGATTCAAAAAGCTTTGATTGAATGTATTTGACTTTCATTTGATTCTAAACGCTTTGTTGCAAGTGTTTGACTTTCATTTGACTCAATTAGCTTTGTGGAATGCATTTCATTTTCATTTGATTCAAAAAGCTTTGTTTGAATGTGTTTCACTTTCATTTGATTCTAAAAGCTTTGTTGAAAGTGTTTGACTTTCATTTGACTTAATTAGCTTTGTTGAATGCAGTTGACATTCATTTGATTCAAAAAGCTTTGTTTGAATGTGTTTCACTTTCATTTGATTCTAAAAGCTTTGTTGAGAGTGTTTGGCTTTCATTTGACTCAATTAGCATTGTGGAATGCAATTAACTTTCGTTTGATTCAAAAAGCTTTGTTTGAATGTATTTGACTTTAATTTGATTCTAAAAGCTTTGATGAAAGTGTTTGACTTTCATTTGACTCAATTAACTTCGTTGAATTCATTTGATTTTCATTTGATTCAAAAAGCTTTGTTTGAATGTGTTTGACTTTCATTTGATTCTAAAAGCTTTGTTGAAAGTGTTTGGCTTTCATTTGACTCAACTAGCATTGTGGAATGCAATTAACTTTCATTTGATTCAAAAAGCTTTGATTGAATGTATTTGACTTTCATTTGATTCTAAACGCTTTGTTGCAAGTGTTTGACTTTCATTTGACTCAATTAGCTTTGTTGAATGCATTTCATTTTCATTTGATTCAAAAAGCTTTGTTTGAATGTGTTTCACTTTCATTTGATTCTAAAAGCTTTGTTGAAAGTGTTTGACTTTCATTTGACTTAATTAGCTTTGTTGAATGCAGTTGACATTCATTTGATTCAAAAAGCTTTGTTTGAATGTGTTTGACTTTCATTTGATTCTAAAAGCTTTGTTGGAAGTGTTTGACTTTCATTTGACTCAATTAGCTTTGTTGAATGCATTTGACTTTCATTTGAGTCACGAAGCTTTGTTTGAATGTGTTTGACTTTCATTTGACTCAATTAGCTTTGTTGAATTCATTTGATTTTCATTTGATCCAAAAAGCTTTGTATGAATGTGTTTGACATTCATTTGATTCTAAAAGCTTTGTTAAAAGTGTTTGACTTTCATTTGACTCAATTAGCTTTGTTGAATGCATTTGACATTCATTTGAATCAAAAAGCTTTGTTTAAATGTGTTTGACGTTCATTTGATTCTAAAAGCTTAGATGGAAGTGTTTGACTTTCATTTGACTCAATTAGCTTTGTTGAATTCATTTGATTTTCATTTGATTCAATTAGCTTTGTTGAATGCAGTTGACATTCATTTGATTCAAAAACCTTTGTTTGAATGTGTTTCACTTTCATTTGATTCTAAAAGCTTTGTCGAATGTGTTTGACTTTCATTTGACTCAATTAGCTTTGTTGAATGCATTTGACATTCATTTAATTCAAAAACTTTGTTTGAATGTGTTTTACTTTCATTTGATTCTAAAAGCTTTGTTGAAAGTGTTTGACTTTCATTTGACTCAATTAGCTTTGTTGAATGCATTTGACTTTCATTTGAGTAACGAAGCTTCGTTTGAATGTGTTTCACTTTCATTTGATTCTAAAAGCTTTGTTAAAAGTGTTTGGCTTTCATTTGACTCAATTAGCATGGTGGAATGCAATTAACTTTCATTTGATTCAAAAAGCTTTGCTTGAATGTATTTGACTTTAATTTGATTCTAAAAGCTTTGATGAAAGTGTTTGACTTTCATTTGACTCAATTAGCTTTGTTGAATGCATTTGACATTCATTTGATTCAAAAAGCTTTGTTTGAATGTGTTTTACTTTCATTAGATTCTAAAAGCTTTGTTGAAAGTGTTTGACTTTCATTTGTCTCAATTAGCTTTGTTGAATGCATTTGACTTTCATTTGAGTCACGAAGCTTTGTTTGAATGTGTTTGACTTTCATTTGACTCAATTAGCTTTGTTGAATTCATTTGATTTTCATTTGATTCAAAAAGCATTGTTTGAATGTGTTTCACTTTCATTTGATTATAAAAGCTTTGTTGAAAGTGTTTGACTTTCATTTGACTCAATTAGTTTTGTTGAATGTATTTGACATTCATTTGAATCAAAAATCTTTGTTTAAATGTGTTTGACGTTCATTTGATTCTAAAAGCTTAGATGAAAGTGTTTGACTTTCATTTGACTCAATTAGCTTTGTTGAATTCATTTGATTTTCATTTGATTCAAAAAGCTTTGTTTGAATGTGTTTGACTTTCATTTGATTCTAAAAGCTTTGTTGTCAGTGTTTGGCTTTCATTTGACTCAATTAGCATTGTGGAATGCAATTAACTTTCATTTGATTCAAAAAGCTTTGATTGAATGTATTTGACTTTCATTTGATTCTAAACGCTTTGTTGCAAGTGTTTGACTTTCATTTGACTCAATTAGCTTTGTTGAATGCATTTGATTTTCATTTGATTCAAAAAGCTTTGTTTGAATGTGTTTCACTTTCATTTGATTCTAAAAGCTTTGTTGAAAGTGTTTGACTTTCATTTGACTTAATTAGCTTTGTTGAATGCAGTTGACATTCATTTGATTCAAAAAGCTTTGTTTGAATGTGTTTCTCTTTCATTTGATTCTAAAAGCTTTGTTGAAAGTGTTTGGCCTTCATTTGACTCAATTAACATTGTGGAATGCAATTAACTTTCATTTGATTCAAAAAGCTTTGCTTGAATGTATTTGACTTTAATTTGATTCTAAAAGCTTTGATGAAAGTGTTTGACTTTCATTTGACTCAATTAGCTTTGTTGAATTCATTTGATTTTCATTTGATTCAAAATGCTTTGTTTGAATGTGTTTCACTTTCATTTGATTCTAAAAGCTTTGTTGAAAGTGTTTGACTTTCATTTGACTTAATTGCCTTTGTTGAATGCAGTTGACATTCATTTGATTCAAAAAGCTTTGTTTGAATGTGTTTCACTTTCATTTGATTCTAAAAGCTTTGTTGAATGTGTTTGACTTTCACTTGACTCTATTAGCTTTGTTGAATGCATTTGACATTCATTTGATTCAAAAAGCTTTGTTTGAATGTATATTACTTTCATTTAATTCTAAAAGCTTTGTTGAATGTGTTTGACTTTCATTTGACTCAATTAGCTTTGTTGAATGCATTTGACTTTCATTTGAGTCACGAAGCTTTGTTTGAATGTGTTTGACTTTCATTTGACTCAATTAGCTTTGTTGAATTCATTTGATTTTCATTTGATCCAAAAAGCTTTGTATGAATGTGTTTGACTTTCATTTGATTATAAAAGCTTTGTTAAAAGTGTTTGACTTTCATTTGACTCAATTAGCTTTGTTGAATGCATTTGACATTCATTTGAATCAAAAAGCTTTGTTTAAATGTGTTTGACGTTCATTTGATTCTAAAAGCTTAGATGGAAGTGTTTGACTTTCATTTGACTCAATTAGCTTTGTTGAATTCATTTGATTTTCATTTGATTCAATTAGCTTTGTTGAATGCAGTTGACATTCATTTGATTCAAAAAGCTTTGTTTGAATGTGTTTCACTTTCATTTGATTCTAAAAGCTTTGTCGAATGTGTTTGACTTTCATTTGACTCAATTAGCTTTGTTGAATGCATTTGACATTCATTTAATTCAAAAACTTTGTTTGAATGTGTTTTACTTTCATTTGATTCTAAAAGCTTTGTTGAAAGTGTTTGACTTTCATTTGACTCAATTAGCTTTGTTGAATGCATTTGACTTTCATTTGAGTAACGAAGCTTCATTTGAATGTGTTTCACTTTCATTTGATTCTAAAAGCTTTGTTAAAAGTGTTTGGCTTTCATTTGACTCAATTAGCATGGTGGAATGCAATTAACTTTCATTTGATTCAAAAAGCTTTGTTTGAATGTATTTGACTTTAATTTGATTCTAAAAGCTTTGATGAAAGTGTTTGACTTTCATTTGACTCAATTAACTTCGTTGAATTCATTTGATTTTCATTTGATTCAAAAAGCTTTGTTTGAATGTGTTTGACTTTCATTTGATTCTAAAAGCTTTGTTGAAAGTGTTTGGCTTTCATTTGACTCAACTAGCATTGTGGAATGCAATTAACTTTCATTTGATTCAAAAAGCTTTGATTGAATGTATTTGACTTTCATTTGATTCTAAACGCTTTGTTGCAAGTGTTTGACTTTCATTTGACTCAATTAGCTTTGTTGAATGCATTTCATTTTCATTTGATTCAAAAAGCTTTGTTTGAATGTGTTTCACTTTCATTTGATTCTAAAAGCTTTGTTGAAAGTGTTTGACTTTCATTTGACTTAATTAGCTTTGTTGAATGCAGTTGACATTCATTTGATTCAAAAAGCTTTGTTTGAATGTGTTTCACTTTCATTTGATTCTAAAAGCTTTGTTGAGAGTGTCTGGCTTTCATTTGACTCAATTAGCATTGTGGAATGCAATTAACTTTCATTTGATTCAAAAAGCTTTGTTTGAATGTATTTGACTTTAATTTGATTCTAAAAGCTTTGATGAAAGTGTTTGACTTTCATTTGACTCAATTAACTTCGTTGAATTCATTTGATTTTCATTTGATTCAAAAAGCTTTGTTTGAATGTGTTTGACTTTCATTTGATTCTAAAAGCTTTGTTGAAAGTGTTTGGCTTTCATTTGACTTAACTAGCATTGTGGAATGCAATTAACTTTCATTAGATTCAAAAAGCTTTGATTGAATGTATTTGACTTTCATTTGATTCTAAACGCTTTGTTGCAAGTGTTTGACTTTCATTTGACTCAATTAGCTTTGTTGAATGCATTTCATTTTCATTTGATTCAAAAAGCTTTGTTTGAATGTGTTTCACTTTCATTTGATTCTAAAAGCTTTGTTGAAAGTGTTTGACTTTCATTTGACTTAATTAGCTTTGTTGAATGCAGTTGACATTCATTTGATTCAAAAAGCTTTGTTTGAATGTGTTTGACTTTCATTTGATTCTAAAAGCTTTGTTGGAAGTGTTTGACTTTCATTTGACTCAATTAGCTTTGTTGAATGCATTTGACTTTCATTTGAGTCACGAAGCTTTGTTTGAATGTGTTTGACTTTCATTTGACTCAATTAGCTTTGTTGAATTCATTTGATTTTCATTTGATCCAAAAAGCTTTGTATGAATGTGTTTGACATTCATTTGATTCTAAAAGCTTTGTTAAAAGTGTTTGACTTTCATTTGACTCAATTAGCTTTGTTGAATGCATTTGACATTCATTTGAATCAAAAAGCTTTGTTTAAATGTGTTTGACGTTCATTTGATTCTAAAAGCTTAGATGGAAGTGTTTGACTTTCATTTGACTCAATTAGCTTTGTTGAATTCATTTGATTTTCATTTGATTCAATTAGCTTTGTTGAACGCAGTTGACATTCATTTGATTCAAAAAGCTTTGTTTGAATGTGTTTCACTTTCATTTGATTCTAAAAGCTTTGTCGAATGTGTTTGACTTTCATTTGACTCAATTAGCTTTGTTGAATGCATTTGACATTCATTTAATTCAAAAAGCTTTGTTTGAATGTGTTTTACTTTCATTTGATTCAAAAAGCTTTGTTTGAATGTATTTGACTTTAATTTGATTCTAAAAGCTTTGTTGAAAGTGTTTGACTTTCATTTGTCTCAATTAGCTTTGTTGAATGCATTTGACTTTCATTTGAGTCACGAAGCTTTGTTTGAATGTGTTTGACTTTCATTTGACTGAATTAGCTTTGTTGAATGCATTTGATTTTCATTTGATTCAAAAAGCATTGTTTGAATGTGTTTCACTTTCATTTGATTATAAAAGCTTTGTTGAAAGTGTTTGACTTTCATTTGACTCAATTAGTTTTGTTGAATGCATTTGACATTCATTTGAATCAAAAATCTTTGTTTAAATGTGTTTGACGTTCATTTGATTCTAAAAGCTTAGATGAAAGTGTTTGACTTTCATTTGACTCAATTAGCTTTGTTGAATTCATTTGATTTTCATTTGATTCAAAAAGCTTTGTTTGAATGTGTTTGACTTTCATTTGATTCTAAAAGCTTTGTTGTCAGTGTTTGGCTTTCATTTGACTCAATTAGCATTGTGGAATGCAATTAACTTTCATTTGATTCAAAAAGCTTTGATTGAATGTATTTGACTTTCATTTGATTCTAAACGCTTTGTTGCAAGTGTTTGACTTTCATTTGACTCAATTAGCTTTGTTGAATGCATTTGATTTTCATTTGATTCAAAAAGCTTTGTTTGAATGTGTTTCAATTTCATTTGATTCTAAAAGCTTTGTTGAAAGTGTTTGACTTTCATTTGACTTAATTAGCTTTGTTGAATGCAGTTGACATTCATTTGATTCAAAAAGCTTTGTTTGAATGTGTTTCTCTTTCATTTGATTCTAAAAGCTTTGTTGAAAGTGTTTGGCCTTCATTTGACTCAATTAACATTGTGGAATGCAATTAACTTTCATTTGATTCAAAAAGCTTTGCTTGAATGTATTTGACTTTAATTTGATTCTAAAAGCTTTGATGAAAGTGTTTGACTTTCATTTGACTCAATTAGCTTTGTTGAATTCATTTGATTTTCATTTGATTCAAAAAGCTTTGTTTGAATGTGTTTCACTTTCATTTGATTCTAAAAGCTTTGTTGAAAGTGTTTGACTTTCATTTGACTTAATTGCCTTTGTTGAATGTAGTTGACATTCATTTGATTCAAAAAGCTTTGTTTGAATGTGTTTCACTTTCATTTGATTCTAAAAGCTTTGTTGAATGTGTTTGACTTTCACTTGACTCTATTAGCTTTGTTGAATGCATTTGACATTCATTTGATTCAAAAAGCTTTGTTTGAATGTATTTTACTTTCATTTGATTCTAAAAGCTTTGTTGAAAGTGTTTGACATTCATTTGACTCAATTAGCTTTGTTGAATGCATTTGACTTTCATTTGAGTCACGAAGCTTTGTTTGAATGTGTTTGACTTTCATTTGACTCAATTAGCTTTGTTGAATTCATTTGATTTTCATTTGATCCAAAAAGCTTTGTATGAATGTGTTTGACTTTCATTTGATTATAAAAGCTTTGTAAAAAGTGTTTGACTTTCATTTGACTCAATTAGCTTTGTTGAATGCATTTGACATTCATTTGAATCAAAAAGCTTTGTTTAAATGTGTTTGACGTTCATTTGATTCTAAAAGCTTAGATGGAAGTGTTTGACTTTCATTTGACTCAATTAGCTTTGTTGAATTCATTTGATTTTCATTTGATTCAATTAGCTTTGTTGAATGCAGTTGACATTCATTTGATTCAAAAAGCTTTGTTTGAATGTGTTTCACTTTCATTTGATTCTAAAAGCTTTGTCGAATGTGTTTGACTTTCATTTGACTCAATTAGCTTTGTTGAATGCATTTGACATTCATTTAATTCAAAAACTTTATTTGAATGTGTTTTACTTTCATTTGATTCTAAAAGCTTTGTTGAAAGTGTTTGACTTTCATTTGACTCAATTAGCTTTGTTGAATGCATTTGACTTTCATTTGAGTAACGAAGCTTCGTTTGAATGTGTTTCACTTTCATTTGATTCTAAAAGCTTTGTTAAAAGTGTTTGGCTTTCATTTGACTCAATTAGCATGGTGGAATGCAATTAACTTTCATTTGATTCAAAAAGCTTTGTTTGAATGTATTTGACTTTAATTTGATTCTAAAAGCTTTGATGAAAGTGTTTGACTTTCATTTGACTCAATTAACTTCGTTGAATTCATTTGATTTTCATTTGATTCAAAAAGCTTTGTTTGAATGTGTTTGACTTTCATTTGATTCTAAAAGCTTTGTTGAAAGTGTTTGGCTTTCATTTGACTCAACTAGCATTGTGGAATGCAATTAACTTTCATTTGATTCAAAAAGCTTTGATTGAATGTATTTGACTTTCATTTGATTCTAAACTCTTTGTTGCAAGTTTTTGACTTTCATTTGACTCAATTAGCTTTGTTGAATGCATTTCATTTTCATTTGATTCAAAAAGCTTTGTTTGAATGTGTTTCACTTTCATTTGATTCTAAAAGCTTTGTTGAAAGTGTTTGACTTTCATTTGACTTAATTAGCTTTGTTGAATGCAGTTGACATTCATTTGATTCAAAAAGCTTTGTTTGAATGTGTTTCACTTTCATTTGATTCTAAAAGCTTTGTTGAGAGTGTTTGGTTTTCATTTGACTCAATTAGCATTGTGGAATGCAATTAACTTTCATTTGATTCAAAAAGCTTTGTTTGAATGTATTTGACTTTAATTTGATTCTAAAAGCTTTGATGAAACTGTTTGACTTTCATTTGACTCAATTAGCTTTGTTGAATTCATTTGATTTTCATTTGATTCAAAAAGCTTTGTTTGAATGTGTTTCACTTTCGTTTGATTCTAAAAGCTTTGTTGAAAGTGTTTGACTTTCATTTGACTCAATTAGCTTTGTTGAATGCATTTGACTTTCATTTGAGTTACGAAGCTTTGTTTGATTGTGTTTGACTTTCATTTCACTCAATTAGCTTTGTTGAATTCATTTGATTTTCATTTGATTCAAAAAGCTTTGTTTGAATGTGTTTCACTTTCATTTGATTCTAAAAGCTTTGTTGAAAGTGTTTTTCTTTCATTTGACTTAATTAGCTTTGTTGAATGCAGTTGACATTCATTTGATTCAAAAAGCTTTGTTTGAATGTGTTTCACTTTCATTTGATTCTAAAAGCTTTGTTGAATGTGTTTGACTTTCATTTGACTCAATTAGATTTGTTGAATGCATTTGACTTTCATTTGATTCAAAAAGCTTTGTTAGAATGTGTTTTACTTTCATTTGATTCTAAAAGCTTTGTTGAAAGTGTTTGACTTTCATTTGACTTAATTAGCTTTGTTGAATGCATTTGACTTTCATTTGAGTCACGAAGCTTTGTTTGAATGTGTTTGACTTTCATTTGACTGAATTAGCTTTGTTGAATGCATTTGATTTTCATTTGATTCAAAAAGCATTGTTTGAATGTGTTTCACTTTCATTTGATTATAAAAGCTTTGTTGAAAGTGTTTGACTTTCATTTGACTCAATTAGTTTTGTTGAATGCATTTGACATTCATTTGAATCAAAAATCTTTGTTTAAATGTGTTTGACGTTCATTTGATTCTAAAAGCTTAGATGAAAGTGTTTGACTTTCATTTGACTCAATTAGCTTTGTTGAATTCATTTGATTTTCATTTGATTCAAAAAGCTTTGTTTGAATGTGTTTGACTTTCATTTGATTCTAAAAGCTTTGTTGTCAGTGTTTGGCTTTCATTTGACTCAATTAGCATTGTGGAATGCAATTAACTTTCATTTGATTCAAAAAGCTTTGATTGAATGTATTTGACTTTCATTTGATTCTAAACGCTTTGTTGCAAGTGTTTGACTTTCATTTGACTCAATTAGCTTTGTTGAATGCATTTGATTTTCATTTGATTCAAAAAGCTTTGTTTGAATGTGTTTCAATTTCATTTGATTCTAAAAGCTTTGTTGAAAGTGTTTGACTTTCATTTGACTTAATTAGCTTTGTTGAATGCAGTTGACATTCATTTGATTCAAAAAGCTTTGTTTGAATGTGTTTCTCTTTCATTTGATTCTAAAAGCTTTGTTGAAAGTGTTTGGCCTTCATTTGACTCAATTAACATTGTGGAATGCAATTAACTTTCATTTGATTCAAAAAGCTTTGCTTGAATGTATTTGACTTTAATTTGATTCTAAAAGCTTTGATGAAAGTGTTTGACTTTCATTTGACTCAATTAGCTTTGTTGAATTCATTTGATTTTCATTTGATTCAAAAAGCTTTGTTTGAATGTGTTTCACTTTCATTTGATTCTAAAAGCTTTGTTGAAAGTGTTTGACTTTCATTTGACTTAATTGCCTTTGTTGAATGCAGTTGACATTCATTTGATTCAAAAAGCTTTGTTTGAATGTGTTTCACTTTCATTTGATTCTAAAAGCTTTGTTGAATGAGTTTGACTTTCACTTGACTCTATTAGCTTTGTTGAATGCATTTGACATTCATTTGATTCAAAAAGCTTTGTTTGAATGTATTTTACTTTCATTTGATTCTAAAAGCTTTGTTGAAAGTGTTTGACTTTCATTTGACTCAATTAGCTTTGTTGAATGCATTTGACTTTCATTTGAGTCACGAAGCTTTGTTTGAATGTGTTTGACTTTCATTTGACTCAATTAGCTTTGTTGAATTCATTTGATTTTCATTTGATCCAAAAAGCTTTGTATGAATGTGTTTGACTTTCATTTGATTATAAAAGCTTTGTTAAAAGTGTTTGCCTTTCATTTGACTCAATTAGCTTTGTTGAATGCATTTGACATTCATTTGAATCAAAAAGCTTTGTTTAAATGTGTTTGACGTTTATTTGATTCTAAAAGCTTAGATGGAAGTGTTTGACTTTCATTTGACTCAATTAGCTTTGTTGAATTCATTTGATTTTCATTTGATTCAATTAGCTTTGTTGAATGCAGTTGACATTCATTTGATTCAAAAAGCTTTGTTTGAATGTGTTTCATTTTCATTTGATTCTAAAAGCTTTGTCGAATGTGTTTGACTTTCATTTGACTCAATTAGCTTTGTTGAATGCATTTGACATTCATTTTATTCAAAAACTTTGTTTGAATGTGTTTTACTTTCATTTGATTCTAAAAGCTTTGTTGAAAGTGTTTGACTTTCATTTGACTCAATTAGCTTTGTTGAATGCATTTGACTTTCATTTGAGTAACGAAGCTTCGTTTGAATGTGTTTCACTTTCATTTGATTCTAAAAGCTTTGTTAAAAGTGTTTGGCTTTCATTTGACTCAATTAGCATGGTGGAATGCAATTAACTTTCATTTGATTCAAAAAGCTTTGTTTGAATGTATTTGACTTTAATTTGATTCTAAAAGCTTTGATGAAAGTGTTTGACTTTCATTTGACTCAATTAACTTCGTTGAATTCATTTGATTTTCATTTGATTCAAAAAGCTTTGTTTGAATGTGTTTGACTTTCATTTGATTCTAAAAGCTTTGTTGAAAGTGTTTGGCTTTCATTTGACTCAACTAGCATTGTGGAATGCAATTAACTTTCATTTGATTCAAAAAGCTTTGATTGAATGTATTTGACTTTCATTTGATTCTAAACTCTTTGTTGCAAGTGTTTGACTTTCATTTGACTCAATTAGCTTTGTTGAATGCATTTCATTTTCATTTGATTCAAAAAGCTTTGTTTGAATGTGTTTCACTTTCATTTGATTCTAAAAGCTTTGTTGAAAGTGTTTGAATTTCATTTGACTTAATTAGCTTTGTTGAATGCAGTTGACATTCATTTGATTCAAAAAGCTTTGTTTGAATGTGTTTCACTTTCATTTGATTCTAAAAGCTTTGTTGAGAGTGTTTGGCTTTCATTTGACTCAATTAGCATTGTGGAATGCAATTAACTTTCATTTGATTCAAAAAGCTTTGTTTGAATGTATTTGACTTTAATTTGATTCTAAAAGCTTTGATGAAAGTGTTTGACTTTCATTTGACTCAATTAGCTTTGTTGAATTCATTTGATTTTCATTTGATTCAAAAAGCTTTGTTTGAATGTGTTTCACTTTCGTTTGATTCTAAAAGCTTTGTTGAAAGTGTTTGACTTTCATTTGACTCAATTAGCTTTGTTGAATGCATTTGACTTTCATTTGAGTTACGAAGTTTTGTTTGATTGTGTTTGACTTTCATTTCACTCAATTAGCTTTGTTGAATTCATTTGATTTTCATTTGATTCAAAAAGCTTTGTTTGAATGTGTTTCACTTTCATTTGATTCTAAAAGCTTTGTTGAAAGTGTTTTTCTTTCATTTGACTTAATTAGCTTTGTTGAATGCAGTTGACATTCATTTGATTCAAAAAGCTTTGTTTGAATGTGTTTCACTTTCATTTGATTCTAAAAGCTTTGTTGAATGTGTTTGACTTTCATTTGACTCAATTAGATTTGTTGAATGCATTTGACTTTCATTTGATTCAAAAAGCTTTGTTAGAATGTGTTTTACTTTCATTTGATTCTAAAAGCTTTGTTGAAAGTGTTTGACTTTCATTTGACTTAATTAGCTTTGTTGAATGCATTTGACTTTCATTTGAGTCACGAAGCTTTGTTTGAATGTGTTTCACTTTCATTTGACTGAATTAGCTTTGTTGAATGCATTTGATTTTCATTTGATTCAAAAAGCTTTGTTTGAATGTGTTTGACTTTCATTTGATTATAAAAGCTTTGTTGAAAGTGTTTGACTTTCATTTGCCTCAATTAGCTTTGTTGAATGGATTTGACATTCATTTGAATCAAAAAGCTTTGTTTAAATGTGTTTGACGTTCATTTGATTCTAAAAGCTTAGATGAAAGTGTTTGACTTTCATTTGACTCAATTAACTTTGTTGAATTCATTTGATTTTCATTAAATTCAAAAAGCTTTGTTTGAATGTGTTTGACTTTCATTTGATTCTAAAAGCTTTGTTGAAAGTGTTTGGCTTTCATTTGACTTAATTAACTTTGTTGAATTCATTTGATTTTCAATTGATTCAAAAAGCTTTTTTTGAATGTGTTTCACTTTCATTTGATTCTAAAAGCTTTGATGAAAGTGTTTGACTTTCATTTGACTCAATCAGCTTTGTTGAATTCATTAGATTTTCATTTGATTCAAAAAGCTTTGTTTGAATGTGTTTCACTTTCAATTGATTCTAAAAGCTTTGTTGAAAGTGTTTGACTTTCATTTGACTTAATTAGCTTTGTTGAATGCAGTTGACATTCATTTGATTCAAAAAGCATTGTTTGAATGTGTTTCACTTTAATTTGATTCTAAAAGCTTTGTTGAATGTGTTTGACTTTCATTTGACTCAATTAGCTTTGTTGAATGCATTTGACATTCATTTGATTCAAAAAGCTTTGTTTGAATGTGTTTCACTTTCATTTGATTCTAAAAGCTTTATTGAATGTGTTTGACTTTCATTTGACTCAATTAGCTTTGTTGAATGCATTTGACTTTCATTTGATTCAAAAAGCTTTGTTAGATTGTGTTTTACTTTCATTTGATTCTAAAAGCTTTGTTGAAAGTGTTTGACTTTCATTTGACTCAATTAGCTTTGTTGAATGCATTTGACTTTCATTTGAGTCACGAAGCTTTATTTGAATGTGTTTGACTTTCATTTGACTCAATTAGCTTTGTTGAATTCATTTGATTTTTATTTGATTCAAAAAGCTTTGCTTGAACGTGTTTAACTTTCATTTGATTCTAAAAGCTTTGTTGAAAGTGTTTGGCTTTCATTTGACTCAATTTGCATTGTGGAATGCAATTAACTTTCATTTGATTCAAAAAGCTTTGTTTGAATGTATTTGACTTTAATGTGATTCTAAAAGCTTTGATGAAAGTGTTTGACTTTCATCTGACTTAATTAGCTTTGTTGAATTCATTTGATTTTCATTTGATTTAAAAAGCTTTGTTTGAATGTGTTTCACTTTCATTTGATTCTAAAAGCTTTGTTGAAAGTGTTTGACTTTCATTTGACTCAATTAGCTTTGTTGAATGCATTTGACTTTCATTTGAGTCACGAATCTTTGTTTGATTGTGTTTGACTTTCATTTGACTCAATTAGCTTTGTTGAATTCATTTGATTTTCATTTGATTTCAAAAAGCTTTGTTTGAATGTGTTTGACTTTCATT
Organism: Chenopodium formosanum; assembly: GCA_024500155.1. Taxonomy (NCBI): domain Eukaryota; kingdom Viridiplantae; phylum Streptophyta; class Magnoliopsida; order Caryophyllales; family Amaranthaceae; genus Chenopodium; species Chenopodium formosanum. The sequence goes on from CM044861.1 coordinate 24,867,586, forward strand.
TGATTATAAATGCTTTGTTGAAAGTGTTTAACTTTCATTTGACTCAATTAGCTTTGTTGAATGCATTTGACATTCATTAGAATCAAAAAGCTTTGTTTGAATGTGTTTGACTTTCATTTGATTCTAAAAGCATTTGATTCAAAAAGCTTTGATTGAATGTCTTTGACTTTAATTTGATTCTAAAAGCTTTGATGAAAGTGTTTGACTTTCATTTGACTCAATTAGCTTTGTTGAATTCATTTGATTTTCATTTGATTCTAAAAGCTTTGTTTGAATGTGTTTCACTTTCATTTGATTCTAAAAGCTTTGTTGAAAGTGTTTGACTTTCATTTGACTTAAATAGCTTTGTTGAATGCAGTTGACATTCATTTGATTCAAAAAGCTTTGTTTGAATGTGTTTCACTTTCATTTGATTCTAAAAGCTTTGTTGAATGTGTTTGACTTTCATTTGACTCAATTAGCTTTGTTGAATGCATTTGACTTTCATTTGATTCAAAAAGCTTTGTTAGATTGTGTTTTACTTTCATTTGATTCTAAAAGCTTTGTTGAAAGTGTTTGACTTTCATTTGACTCAATTAGCTTTGTTGAATGCATTTGACTTTCATTTGAGTCACGAAGCTTTGTTTGAATGTGTTTGACTTTCATTTGACTGAATTAGCTTTGTTGAATTCATTTGATTTTCATTTGATTCAAAAAGCTTTGTTTGAATGTGTTTCACTTTCATTTGATTCTAAAAGCTTTGTTAAAAGTGTTTGACTTTCATTTGACTTAAATAGCTTTGTTGAATGCAGTTGACATTCATTTGATTCAAAAAGCTTTGTTTGAATGTGTTTCACTTTCATTTGATTCTAAAAGCTTTGTTGTATGTGTTTGACTTTCATTTGACTCAATTAGCTTTGTTGAATGTATTTGACTTTCATTTGATTCAAAAAGCTTTGTTAGATTGTGTTTTACTTTCATTTGATTCTAAAAGCTTTGTTGAAAGTGTTTGACTTTCATTTGACTCAATTAGCTTTGTTGAATGCATTTGACTTTCATTTGAGTCACGAAGCTTTGTTTGAATGTGTTTGACTTTCATTTGACTGAATTAGCTTTGTTGAATTCATTTGATTTTCATTTGATTCAAAAAGCTTTGTTTGAATGTGTTTCACTTTCATTTGATTCTAAAAGCTTTGTTAAAAGTGTTTGACTTTCATTTGACTTAATTAGCTTTGTTGAATGCAGTTGACATTCATTTGATTCAAAAAGCTTTGTTTGAATGCGTTTCACTTTCATTTGTTTCTAAAAGCTTTGTTGAATGTGTTTGACTTTCATTCGACTCAATTAGCTTTGTTGAATGCATTTGACATTCATTTGATTCAAAAAGCTTTGTTTGAATGTGTTTTACTTTCATTTGATTCTAAGAGCTTTGTTGAAAGTGTTTGACTTTCATTTGACTCAATTAGCTTTGTTGAATGCATTTGACTTTCATTTGAGTCACGAAGCTTTGTTTGAATGTGTTTGACTTTCATTTGACTCAATTAGGTTTGTTGAATTCATTTGATTTTTATTTAATTCAAAAAGCTTTGTTTGAATGTGTTTGACTTTCATTTGATTATAAAAGCTTTGTTGAATGCATTTGACATTCATTTGAATCAAAAATCTTTGTTTAAATGTGTTTGACGTTCATTTGATTCTAAAAGCTTAGATGAAAGTGTTTGACTTTCATTTGACTCAATTAACTTTGTTGAATTCATTTGATTTTCATTTGATTCAAAAGGCTTTGTTTGAATGTGTTTGACTTTCATTTGATTATAAAAGCTTTGTTGAAAGTGTTTGGCTTTCATTTGACTCAATTAGCATTGTGGAATGCAATTAACTTTCATTTGGTTCAAAAAGCTTTGATTGAATGTATTTGACTTTCATTTGATTCTAAACGCTTTGTTGCAAGTGTTTGACTTTCATTTGACTCAATTAGCTTTGTTGAATGCATTTCATTTTCATTTGATTCAAAAAGCTTTGTTTAAATGTGTTTCACTTTCATTAGATTCTAAAAGCTTTGTTGAAAGTGTTTGACTTTCATTTGACTTAATTAGCTTTGTTGAATGCAGTTGACATTCATTTGATTCAAAAAGCTTTGTTTGAATGTGTTTCACTTTCATTTGATTCTAAAAGCTTTGTTGAAAGTGTTTGGCTTTCATTTGGCTCAATTAGCATTGTGGAATGCAATTAACTTTCATTTGATTCAAAAAGCTTTATTGGAATGTATTTGACTTTAATTTGATTCTAAAAGCTTTCATGAAAGTGTTTGACTTTCTTTGACTCAATTAGCTTTGTTGAATTCATTTGATTTTCATTTGATTCAAAATGCTTTGTTTGAATGTGTTTCACTTTCATTTGATTCTAAAAGCTTTGTTGAAAGTGTTTGACTTTCATTTGACTTAATTAGCTTTGTTGAATGCAGTTGACATTCATTTGATTCAAAAAGCTTTGTTTGAATGTGTTTCACTTTCATTTGATTCTAAAAGCTTTGTTGAATGTGTTTGACTTTCATTTGACTCAATTAGCTTTGTTGAATACATTTGACATTCATTTGATTCAAAAACTTTGTTTGAATGTGTTTTACTTTCATTTGATTCTAAAAGCTTTGTTGAAAGTGTTTGACTTTCATTTGACTCAATTAGCTTTGTTGAATGCATTTGACTTTCATTTGAGTCACGAAGCTTCGTTTGAATGTGTTTCACTTTCATTTGATTCTAAAAGCTTTGTTGAAAGTGTTTGGCTTTCATTTGACTCAATTAGCATTGTGGAATGCAATTAACTTTCATTTGATTCAAAAACCTTTGTTTAAATGTATTTGACTTTAATTTGATTCTAAATGCTTTGATGAAAGTGTTTGACTTTCATTTGATTCAATTAGCTTTGTTGAATGCATTTGTTATTCATTTGAATCAAAAATCTTTGTTTAAATGTGTTTGACGTTCATTTGATTCTAAAAGCTTAGATGACAGTGTATGACTTTCATTTGACTAAATTAACTTTGTTGAATTCATTTGATTTTCATTTAATTCAAAAAGCTTTGTTTGAATGTGATTGACTTTCACTTGATTCTAAAAGCTTTGTTGAAAGTGTTTGACTTTCGCTTGACTCAATTAGCTTTGTTGAATGCATTTGACATTCATTTGAATCAAAAAGCTTTGTTTAAATGTGTTTGACGTTCATGTGATTCTAAAAGCTTAGATGAAAGTGTTTGACTTTCATTTGACTCAATTAGCTTTGTTGAATTCATTTGATTTTCAATTGATTCAAAGAGCTTTGATTGAATGTGTTTGACTTTCATTAGATTCTAAAAGCTTTGTAAAAAGTGTTTGGCTTTCATTTGACTCAATTAGCATTGTGGAATGCAATTAACCTTCATTTGATTCAAAAAGCTTTGATTGAATGTATTTGACTTTCATTTGATTCTAAACGCTTTGTTGCTAGTGTTTGACTTTCATTTGACTCAATTAGCTTTGTTGAATTCATTTGATTTTCATTTGATTTAAAAAGCTTTGTTTGAATGTGTTTCACTTTCATTTGATTCTAAAAGCTTTGTTGAAAGTGTTTGACTTTCATTTGACTCAATTAGCTTTGTTGAATGCATTTGACTTTCATTTGAGTCACGAATCTTTGTTTGATTGTGTTTGACTTTCATTTGACTCAATTAGCTTTGTTGAATTCATTTGATTTTCATTTGATTTCAAAAAGCTTTGTTTGAATGTGTTTGACTTTCATTTGATTATAAAAGCTTTGTTGAAAGTGTTTAACTTTCATTTGACTCAATTAGCTTTGTTGAATGCATTTGACATTCATTTGAATCAAAAAGCTTTGTTTGAATGTGTTTGACTTTCATTTGATTCTAAAAGCTTTGTAGAAAGTGAAGCATTTGACTCAATTAGCATTGTGGAATGCAATTAACTTTCATTTGATTCAAAAAGCTTTAATTGAATGTCTTTGACTTTAATTTGATTCTAAAAGCTTTGATGAAAGTGTTTGACTTTCATTTGACTCAATTAGCTTTGTTGAATTCATTTGATTTTCATTTGATTCTAAAAGCTTTGTTTGAATGTGTTTCACTTTCATTTGATTCTAAAAGCTTTGTTGAAAGTGTTTGACTTTCATTTGACTTAAATAGCTTTGTTGAATGCAGTTGACATTCATTTGATTCAAAAAGCTTTGTTTGAATGTGTTTCAATTTCATTTGATTCGAAAAGCTTTGTTGAATGTGTTTGACTTTCATTTGACTCAATTAGCTTTGTTGAATGCATTTGACTTTCATTTGATTCAAAAAGCTTTGTTAGTTTGTGTTTTACTTTCATTTGATTCTAAAAGCTTTGTTGAAAGTGTTTGACTTTCATTTGACTCAATTAGCTTTGTTGAATGCATTTGACTTTCATTTGAGTCACGAAGCTTTGTTTGAATGTGTTTGACTTTCATTTGACTGAATTAGCTTTGTTGAATTCATTTGATTTTCATTTGATTCAAAAAGCTTTGTTTGAATGTGTTTCACTTTCATTTGATTCTAAAAGCTTTGTTAAAAGTGTTTGACTTTCATTTGACTTAATTAGCTTTGTTGAATGCAGTTGACATTCATTTGATTCAAAAAGCTTTGTTTGAATGCGTTTCACTTTCATTTGTTTCTAAAAGCTTTGTTGAATGTGTTTGACTTTCATTTGACTCAATTAGCTTTGTTGAATGCATTTGACATTCATTTGATTCAAAAAGCTTTGTTTGAATGTGTTTTACTTTCATTTGATTCTAAGAGCTTTGTTGAAAGTGTTTGACTTTCATTTGACTCAATTAGCTTTGTTGAATGCATTTGACTTTCATTTGAGTCACGAAGCTTTGTTTGAATGTGTTTGACTTTCATTTGACTCAATTAGGTTTGTTGAATTCATTTGATTTTCATTTAATTCAAAAAGCTTTGTTTGAATGTGTTTGACTTTCATTTGATTATAAAAGCTTTGTTGAATGCATTTGACATTCATTTGAATCAAAAATCTTTGTTTAAATGTGTTTGACGTTCATTTGATTCTAAAAGCTTAGATGAAAGTGTTTGACTTTCATTAGACTCAATTAACTTTGTTGAATGCATTTGAGTTTCATTTGAGTCACGAAGCTTTGTTTGAATGTGTTTGACTTTCATTTGACTCAATTAGCTTTGTTGAATACATTTGACATTCATTTAAATCAAAAATCTTTGTTTAAATGTGTTTGACGTTCATTTGATTCTAAAAGCTTAGATGACAGTGTTTGACTTTCATTTGACTCAATTAACTTTGTTGAATTCATTTGATTTTCATTTGATTCAAAAAGCTTTGTTTGAATGTGATTGACTTTCATTTTATTCTAAAAGCTTTGTTGAAAGTGTTTGGCTTTCATTTGACTCAATTAGCATTGTGGAATGCAATTGACTTTCATTTGATTCAAAAATCTTTGATTGAATGTATTTGACTTTCATTTGATTCTAAACGATTTGTTGCAAGTGTTTGACATTCATTTGACTCAATTAGCTTTGTTGAATGCATTTGCTTTTCATTAAATTCAAAAAGCTTTGTTTGAATGTGTTTCACTTTCATTTGATTCTAAAAGCTTTGTTGAAAGTCTTTGACTTTCATTTGACTTAATTAGCTTTGTTAAATGCAGTTGACATTCATTTGATTCAAAAAGCTTTGTTTGAATGTGTTTCACTTTCATTTGATTCTAAAAGCTTTGTTGAAAGTGTTTGGCTTTCATTTGACTCAATTAGCATTGTGGAATGCAATTAACTTTCATTTGATTCAAAAAGCTTTGTTTGAATGTATTTGATTTTAATTTGATTCTAAAAGCTTTGATGAAAGTGTTTGACTTTCATTTGACTCAATTAGCTTTGTTGAATTCATTTGATTTTCATTTGATTCAAAAAGCTTTGTTTGAATGTGTTTCACTTTCATTTGATTCTAAAAGCTTTGTTGAAAGTGTTTGACTTTCATTTGACTCAATTAGCTTTGTTGAATGCATTTGACTTTCATTTGAGTCACGAAGCTTTGTTTGATTGTGTTTGACTTTCATTTGACTCAATTAGCTTTGTTGAATTCATTTGATTTTCATTTAATTCAAAAAGCTTTGTTTGAATGTGTTTGACTTTCATTTGATTCTAAAAGCTTTGTAGAAAGTGTTTGGCTTTCATTTGACTCAATTAGCATTGTGGAATGCAATTAACTTTCATTTAATTCAAAAAGCTTTGATTGAATGTCTTTGACTTTAATTTGATTCTAAAAGCTTTGATGAAAGTGTTTGACTTTCATTTGACTCAATTAGCTTTGTTGAATACATTTGATTTTCATTTGATTTAAAAAGCTTTGTTTGAATATGTTTCACTTTCATTTGATTCTAAAAGCTTTGTTGAAAGTGTTTGACTTTCATTTGACTTAATTAGCTTTGTTGAATGCAGTTGACATTCATTTGATTCAAAAAGCTTTGTTTGAATGTGTTTGACTTTCATTTAACTCAATTAGCTTTGTTGAATGCATTTGACATTCATTTGATTCAAAAAGCTTTGTTTGAATGTGTTTTACTTTCATTTGATTCTAAAAGCTTTGTTGAAAGTGTTTGACTTTCATTTGACTCAATTAGCTTTGTTGAATGCATTTGACTTTCATTTGAGTCACGAAGCTTTGTTTGAATGTGTTTGACTTTCATTTGACTCAATTAGCTTTGTTGAATTCATTTGATTTTCATTTGATTCAAAAATCTTTGTTTGAATGTGTTTTACTTTCATTTGATTATAAAAGCTTTATTGAAAGTCTTTGACTTTCATTTGACTCAATTAGCTTTGTTGAATGCATTTGTTATTCATTTGAATCAAAAAGCTTTGTTTAAATGTGTTTGACGTTCATTTCATTCTAAAAGCTTAGATGAAAGTGTTTGACTTTCATTTGACTCAATTAGCTTTGTTGAATTCATTTGATTTTCATTTGATTCATAAAGCTTTGTTTGAATGTGTTTGACTTTCATTTGATTCTAAAAGCTTTGTTGAAAGTGTTTGGCTTTCATTTGACTCAATTAGCATTGTGGAATGCAATTAACTTTTATTTGATTCAAAAAGCTTTGATTGAATGTATTTGACTTTCATTTGATTCTAAACGCTTTGTTGCAAGTGTTTGACTTTCATTTGACTCAATAAGCTTTGTTGAATGCATTTGATTTTCATTTGATTTAAAAAGCTTTGTTTGAATGTGTTTCACTTTCATTTGATTCTAAAAGCTTTGTTGAAAGTGTTTGACTTTCATTTGACTTAATTAGCTTTGTGGAATGCAGTTGACATTCATTTGATTCAAAAAGCTTTGTTTGAATGTGTTTCACTTTCATTTTATTCTAAAAGCTTTGTTGAATGTGTTTGACTTTCATTTGACTCAATTAGCTTTGTTGAATGCATTTGACATTCATTTGATTCAAAAAGCTTTGTTTGAATATGTTTTACTTTCATTTGATTCTAAAAGCTTTGTTGAAAGTGTTTGACTTTCATTTGACTCAATTAGCTTTGTTGAATGCATTTGACTTTCATTTGAGTCACGAAGCTTTGTTTCATTGTGTTTGACTTTCATTTGACTCAATTAGCTTTGTTGATTTCATTTGATTTTCATTTGATTCAAAAAGCTTTGTTTGAATGTGTTTCACTTTCATTTGATTCTAAAAGCTTTGTTGAAAGTGTTTGACTTTCATTTGACTCAATTAGCATTGTGGAATGCAATTAACTTTCATTTGATTCAAAAAGCTTTGATTGAATGTCTTTGACTTTAATTTGATTCTAAAAGCTTTGATGAAAGTGTTTGACTTTCATTTGACTCAATTAGCTTTGTTGAATTCATTTGATTTTCATTTGATTCAAAAAGCTTTGTTTGAATGTGTTTCACTTTCATTTGATTCTAAAAGCTTTGTTGAAAGTGTTTGACTTTCATTTGACTTAATTAGCTTTGTTGAATGCAGTTGACATTCATTTGATTCAAAAAGCTTTGTTTGAATGTGTTTAACTTTCATTTGATTCTAAAAGATTTGTTGAATGTGTTTGACTTTCATTTGACTCAATTAGCTTTGTTGAATGCATTTGACTTTTAATTGATTCAAAAAGCTTTGTTAGAATGTGTTTTACTTTCATTTGATTCTAAAATCTTTGTTGAAAGTGTTTGACTTTCATTTGACTCAATTAGCTTTGTTGAATGCATTTGACTTTCATTTGAGTCACGAAGCTTTGTTTGAATGTGTTTGACTTTCATTTGACTCAATTAGCTTTGTTGAATGCATTTGATTTTCATTTGATTCAAAAAGCTTTGTTTGAATGTGTTTGACTTTCAATTGATTATAAAAGCTTTGTTGAAAGTGTTTGACTTTCATTTGACTCAATTAGCTTTGTTGAATGCATTTGACATTCATTTGAATCAAAAAGCTTTGTTTAAATGTGTTTGACGTTCATTTGATTCTAAAAGCTTAGATGAAAGTGTTTGACTTTCATTTGACTCAATTAGCTTTGTTGAATTCATTTGATTTTCATTTGATTCAAAAAGCTTTGATTGAATGTGTCTGACATTCATTTGATTCTAAAAGCTTTGTAGAAAGTGTTTGGCTTTCATTTGACTCAATTAGCATTGTGGAATGCAATTAACTTTCATTTGATTCAAAAAGCTTTGATTGAATGTATTTGACTTTCATTTGATTCTAAACACTTTGTTGCAAGTGTTTGACTTTTCATTTGACTTAATTAGCTTTGTTGAATGCATTTGATTTTCATTTGATTCAAAAAGCTTTGTTTAAATGTGTTTCACTTTCATTTGATTCTAAAAGCTTTGTTGAAAGTGTTTGACTTTCATTTGACTTAATTAGCTTTGTTGAATGCAATTGACATTCATTTGATTCAAAAAGCTTTGTTTGAATGTGTTTCACTTTCATTTGATTCTAAAAGCTTTGTTGAAAGTGTTTGGCTTTCATTTGACTCAATTAGCATTGTGGAATGCAATTAACTTTCATTTGATTCAAAAAGCTTTGTTTGAATGTATTTGACTTTAATTTGATTCTAAAAGCTTTGATGACAGTGTATGACTTTCATTTGACTCAACTAGCTTTGTTGAATTCATTTGATTTTCATTTGATTCAAAAAGCTTTGTTTGAATATGTTTCACTTTCATTTGATTCTAAAAGTTTTGTTGAAAGCGTTTGACTTTCATTTGACTTAATTAGCTTTGTTGAATGCAGTTGACATTCATTTGATTCAAAAAGCTTTGTTTGAATGTGTTTCACTTTCATTTGATTCTAAAAGCTTTGTTGAATGTGTTTAACTTTCATTTGACTCAATTAGCTTTGTTGAATGCATTTGATATTCATGTGATTCAAAAAGCTTTGTTTGAATGTGTTTGACTTTCATTTGATTATAAAAGCTTTGTTGAAAGTGTTTGACTTTCATTTGACTCAATTAGCTTTGTTGAATGCTTTTGACATTCATTTGAATCAAAAAGCTTTGTTTGAATTTGTTTTACTTTCATTTGATTCTAAAAGCTTTATAGAAAGTGTTTAGCTTTCATTTGACTCAATTAGCATTGTGGAATGCAATTAACTTTCATTTTATTCAAAAAGCTTTGATTGAATGTCTTTGACTTTAATTTGATTCTAAAAGCTTTGATGAAAGTGTTTGACTTTCATTTGACTCTATTAGCTTTGTTGAATACATTTGATTTTCATTTGATTTAAAAAGCTTTGTTTGAATGTGTTTCAATTTCATTTGATTCTAAAAGCTTTGTTGAAAGTGTTTGACTTTCATTTGACTTAATTAGCTTTGTTGAATGCAGTTGACATTCATTTAATTCAAAAAGCTTTGTTTGAATGTGTTTCACTTTCATTTGATTCTAAAAGCTTTGTTGAATGTGTTTGACTTTCATTTAACACAATTAGCTTTGTTGAATGCATTTGACATTCATTTGATTCAAAAAGCTTTGTTTGAATGTGTTTTACTTTCATTTGATTCTAAAAGCTTTGTTAAAAGTGTTGGACTTTCATTTGACTCAATTAGCTTTGTTGAATGCATTTGACTTTCATTTGAGTCACGAAGCTTTGTTTGAATGTGTTTGACTTTCATTTGACTCAATTAGCTTTGTTGAATTCATTTGATTTTCATTTGATTTAAAAAGCTTTGTTTGAATTCATTTGATTTTCATTTGATTAAAAAAGCTTTGTTTGAAAGTGTTTGACTTTCATTTGACTCAATTAGCTTTGTTGAATGCATTTGACATTCATTTGAATCAAAAAGCTTTGTTTAAATGTGTTTGACGTTCATTTCATTCTAAAAGCTTAGATGAAAGTGTTTGACTTTCATTTGACTCAATTAGCTTTGTTGAATTCATTTGATTTTCATTTGATTCAAAAAGCTTTGTTTGAATGTGTTTGACTCTTATTTGATTCTAAAAGCTTTGTTGAAAGTGTTTGGCTTTCATTTGACTCAATTAGCATTGTGGAATGCAATTAACTTTTATTTGATTCAAAAAGCTTTGATTGAATGTATTTGACTTTCATTTGATTCTAAACGCTTTGTTGCAAGTGTTAGACTTTCATTTGACTTTATTAGCTTTGTTGAATGCATTTGATATTCATTTGATTCAAAAAGCTTTGTTTGAATGTGTTTCACTTTCATTTGATTCTAAAGGCTTTGTTGAAAGTGTTTGACTTTCATTTGACTTAATTAGCTTTGTTGAATGCAGTTGACATTCATTTGATTCAAAAAGCTTTGTTTCAATGTGTTTCACCTTCATTTGATTCTAAAAGCTTTGTTGAAAGTGTTTGACTTTCATTTGACTCAATTAGCTTTGTTGAAAGTGTTTGACTTTCATTTGACTCTATTAGCTTTGTTGAATGCATTTGACATTCATTTGATTCAAAAAGCTTTGTTTGAATGTGTTTTACTTTCATTTGATTCTAAAAGCTTTGTTTAAAGTGTTTGACTTTCATTTGACTCAATTAGCTTTGTTGAATGCATTTGACTTTCATTTGAGTCACGAAGCTTTGTTTGAATGTGTTTGACTTTCATTTGACTCAATTAGCTTTGTTGAATTCATTTGATTTTCATTTGATTCAAAAAGCTTTGTTTGAATGTGTTTGACTTTCATTTGATTATAAAAGCTTTGTTGAAAGTGTTTGACTTTCATTTGCCTCAATTAGCTTTGTTGAATGCATTTGACATTCATTTGAATCAAAAAGATTTGTTTAAATGTGTTTGACGTTCATTTGATTCTAAAAGCTTAGATGAAAGTGTTTGACTTTCATTTGACTCAATTAGCTTTGTTGAATTCATTTGATTTTCATTTGATTCAAAAAGCTTTGTTTGAATGTGTTTCACTTTCATTTGATTCTAATAGCTTTGTTGAAAGTGTTTGGCTTTCATTTGACTCAATTAGCATTGTGGAATGCAATTAACTTTCATTTGATTCAAAAAGCTTTGGTTGAATGTATTTGACTTTAATTTGATTCTAAAAGCTTTGATAAAAATGTTTGACTTTCATTTGACTCAATTAGCTTTGTTGAATTCATTTGATTTTCATTTGATTCAAAAAGTTTGTTTGAATGTGTTTCACTTTCATTTGATTCTAAAAGCTTTGTTGAAAGTGTTTGACTTTCATTTGACTCAATTAGCTTTGTTGAATGTATTTGACTTTCATTTGAGTCACGAAGCTTTGTTTGATTGTGTTTGACTTTCATTTGAATCAATTAGCTTTGTTGAATTCATTTGATTTTCATTTGATTCAAAAAGCTTTGTTTGAATGTGTTTGACTTTCATTTGATTATAAAAGCTTTGTTGAAAGTGTTTGACTTTCATTTGACTCAATTAGCTTTGTTGAATGCATTTGAGATTCATTTGAATCAAAAAGCTTTGTTTAAATGTGTTTGACGTTCATTTTATTCTAAAAGCTTAGATGAAAGTGTTTGACTTTCATTTGACTCAATTAGCTTTGTTGAATTCATTTGATTTTCATTTGATTCAAAAAGCTTTGTTTGAATGTGTTTCACTTTCATTTGATTCTAAAAGCTTTGTTGAAAGTGTTTGACTTTCATTTGACTTAATAAGCTTTGTTGAATGCAGTTGACATTCATTTGATTCAAAAACCTTTGTTTGAATGTGTTTCACTTTCATTTGATTCTAATAGCTTTGTTGAAAGTGTTTGGCTTTCATTTGACTCAATTAGCATTGTGGAATGCAATTAACTTTCATTTGATTCAAAAAGCTTTGTTTGAATGTATTTGACTTTAATTTGATTCTAAAAGCTTTGATGAAAGTGTTTGACTTTTATTTGACTCAAGTAGCTTTGTTGAACTCATTTGATTCAAAAAGTTTGTTTGAATGTGTTTCACTTTCATTTGATTCTAAAAGCTTTGTTGAAAGTGTTTGACTTTCATTTGACTCAATTAGCTTTGTTGAATGTATTTGACTTTCATTTGAGTCACGAAGCTTTGTTTGATTGTGTTTGACTTTCATTTGAATCAATTAGCTTTGTTGAATTCATTTGAATTTCATTTGATTCAAAAAGCTTTGTTTGAATGTGTTTGACTTTCATTTGATTATAAAAGCTTTGTTGAAAGTGTTTGACTTTCATTTGACTCAATTAGCTTTGTTGAATGCATTTGACATTCATTTGAATCAAAAAGCTTTGTTTAAATGTGTTTGACGTTCATTTTATTCTAAAAGCTTAGATGAAAGTGTTTGACTTTCATTTGACTCAATTAGCTTTGTTGAATTCATTTGATTTTAATTTGATTCAAAAAGCTTTGTTTGAATGTGTTTCACTTTCATTTGATTCTAAAAGCTTTGTTGAAAGTGTTTGACTTTCATTTGACTTAATTAGCTTTGTTGAATGCAGTTGACATTCATTTGATTCAAAAACCTTTGTTTGAATGTGTTTCATTTTCATTTGATTCTAATAGCTTTGTTGAAAGTGTTTGGCTTTCATTTGACTCAATTAGCATTGTGGAATGCAATTAACTTTCATTTGATTCAAAAAGCTTTGTTTGAATGTATTTGACTTTAATTTGATTCTAAAAGCTTTGATGAAAGTGTTTGACTTTTATTTGACTCAAGTAGCTTTGTTGAACTCATTTGATTCAAAAAGTTTGTTTGAATGTGTTTCACTTTCATTTGATTCTAAAAGCTTTGTTGAAAGTGTTTGACTTTCATTTGACTCAATTAGCTTTGTTGAATGCATTTGACTTTCATTTGAGTCACGAAGCTTTGTTTGATTGTGTTTGACTTTCATTTGACTCAATTAGCTTTGTTGAATTTATTTGATTTTCATTTGATTCAAAAAGTTTTGTTTGAATGTGTTTGACTTTCATTTGATTATAAAAGCTTTGTTGAAAGTGTTTGACTTTCATTTGACTCAATTAGCTTTGTTGAATGCATTTGACATTCATTTGAATCAAAAAGCTTTGTTTGAATGTGTTTGACTTTCATTTGATTCTAAAAGCTTTGTAGAAAGTGTTTGGCTTTCATTTGACTCAATTAGCATTGTGGAATGCAATTAACTTTCATTTGATTCAAAAAGCTTTGATTGAATGTCTTTGACTTTAATTTGATTCTAAAAACTTTGATGAAAGTGTTTGACTTTCATTTGACTCAATTAGCTTTGTTGAATTCATTTGATTTTCATTTGATTCAAAAAGCTTTGTTTGAATGTGTTTCACTTTCATTTGATTCTAAAAGCTTTGTTGAAAGTGTTTGACTTTCATTTGACTTCATTAGCTTTGTTGAATGCAGTTGACATTCATTTGATTCAAAAAGCTTTGTTTGAATGTGTTTCACTTTCATTTGATTCTAAAAGCTTTGTTGAAAGTGTTTGACTTTCATTTGACTCAATTAGCTTTGTTGAATGCAGTTGACATTCATTTGATTCAAAAAGCTTTGTTTGAATGTGTTTCACTTTCATTTGATTCTAAAAGCTTTGTTGAATGTGTTTGACTTTCATTTGGCTCAATTAGCTTTGTTGAATGCATTTGACTTTCATTTGATTCAAAAAGCTTTGTTAGAATGTGTTTTACTTTCATTTGATTCTAAAAGCTTTGTTGAAAGTGTTTGACTTTCATTTGACTCATTTAGCTTTGTTGAATGCATTTGACTTTCATTTGAATCACGAAGCTTTGTTTGAATGTGTTTGACTTTCATTTGACTCAATTAGCTTTGTTAAATGCATTTGATTTTCATTTGATTCAAAAAGCTTTGTTTGAATGTGTTTGACTTTCATTTGATTATAAAAGCTTTGTTGAAAGTGTTTGACTTTCATTTCACTCAATTAGCTTTGTTGAATGCATTTGATATTCATTTGAATCAAAAAGCTTTGTTTAAATGTGTTTGACGTTCATTTGATTCTAAAAGCTTAGATGAAAGTGTTTGGCTTTCATTTGACTCAATTAGCATTGTGGAATGCAATTAACTTTCATTTGATTCAAAAAGCTTTGATTGAATGTATTTGACTTTCATTTGATTCTAAACGCTTTGTTGCAAGTGTTTGACTTTCATTTGACTCAATTAGCTTTGTTAAATGCATTTGATTTTTATTTGATTCAAAAAGCTTTGTTTGAATGTGTTTCACTTTCATTTGATTCTAAAAGCTTTGTTGAAAGTGTTTGACTTTCATTTGACTTAATTAGCTTTGTTGAATGCAGTTGACATTCATTTGATTCAAAAGTCTTTGTTTGAATGTGTTTCACTTTCATTTGATTCTAAAAGCTTTGTTGAAAGTGTTTGGCTTTCATTTGACTCAATTACCATTGTGGAATGCAATTAACTTTCATTTGATTCAAAAAGCTTTGTTTGAATGTATTTGACTTTAATTTGATTCTAAAAGCTTTGATGACAGTGTTTGACTTTCATTTGACTCAATTAGCTTTGTTGAATTCATTTGATTTTCATTTGATTCAAAAAGCTTTATTTGAATGTGTTTCACTTTCATTTGATTCTAAAAGCTTTTTTGAAAGTGTTTGACTTTCATTTGACTTCATTAGCTTTGTTGAATGCAGTTGACATTCATTTGATTCAAAAAGCTTTGTTTGAATGTGTTTCACTTTCATTTGATTCTAAAAGCTTTGTTGAATGTGTTTGACTTTCATTTGACTCAATTAGCTTTGTTGAATGCATTTGACTTTCATTTGATTCAAAAAGCTTTGTTAGAATGTGTTTTACTTTCATTTGATTCTAAAAGCTTTGTTGAAAGTGTTTGACTTTTATTTGACTTATTTAGCTTTGTTGAATGCATTTGACTTTCATTTGAGTCACGAAGCTTTGTTTGAATGTGTTTGACTTTCATTTGACTCAATTAGCTTTGTTGAATGCATTTGATATTCATTTGAATCAAAAAGCTTTGTTTAAATGTGTTTGACGTTCATTTGATTCTAAAAGCTTAGATGAAAGTGTTTGGCTTTCATTTGACTCAATTAGCATTGTGGAATGCAATTAACTTTCATTTGATTCAAAAAGCTTTGATTGAATGTATTTGACTTTCATTTGATTCTAAACGCTTTGTTGCAAGTGTTTGACTTTCATTTGACTCAATTAGCTTTGTTAAATGCATTTGATTTTCATTTGATTCAAAAAGCTTTGTTTGAATGTGTTTCACTTTCATTTGATTCTAAAAGCTTTGTTGAAAGTGTTTGACTTTCATTTGACTTAATTAGCTTTGTTGAATGCAGTTGACATTCATTTGATTCAAAAGTCTTTGTTTGAATGTGTTTCACTTTCATTTGATTCTAAAAGCTTTGTTGAAAGTGTTTGGCTTTCATTTGACTCAATTACCATTGTGGAATGCAATTAACTTTCATTTGATTCAAAAAGCTTTGTTTGAATGTATTTGACTTTAATTTGATTCTAAAAGCTTTGATGACAGTGTTTGACATTCATTTGACTCAATTAGCTTTGTTGAATTCATTTGATTTTCATTTGATTCAAAAATCTTTGTTTGAATGTGTTTCAGTTTCATTTGATTCTAAAAGCTTTGTTGAAAGTGTTTGACTTTCATTTGACTTAATTAGCTTTGTTGAATGCAGTTGACATTCATTTGATTCAAAAAGCTTTGTTTGAATTTGTTTCACTTTCATTTGATTCTAAAAGCTTTGTTGAATGTGTTTGACTTTCATTTGACTCAATTAGCTTTGTTGAATTCATTTGATTTTCATTTGATTCAAAAAGTTGTGTTTCACTTTCATTTGATTCTAAAAGCTTTGTTGAAAGTGTTTGACTTTCATTTGACTCAATTAGCTTTGTTGAATGCATTTGACTTTCATTTGAGTCACGAAGCTTTGTTTGAATGTGTTTGACTTTCATTTGACTCAATTAGCTTTGTTGAATTCATTTGATTTTCATTTGATTAAAAAAGCTTTGTTTGAATGTGTTTGACTTTCATTTGATTATAAAAGCTTTGTTGAAAGTGTTTGACTTTCATTTTACTCAATTAGCTTTGTTGAATGCATTTGACATTCATTTGAATCAAAAACCTTTGTTTAAATGTGTTTGACGTTCATTTGATTCTAAAAGCTTAGATGAAAGTGTTTGACTTTCATTTGACTCAATTAGCTTTGTTGAATTCATTTGATTTTCATTTGATTCAAAAAGCTTTGTTTAAATGTGTTTCACTTTCATTTGATTCCAAAAGCTTTGTTGAAAGTGTTTGACTTTCATTTGACTTAATTAGCTTTGTTGAATGCATTTGACATTCATTTGAATCAAAAAGCTTTGTTTAAATGTGTTTTACGTTCATTTGATTCTAAAAGCTTAGATGAAAGTGTTTGGCTTTCATTTGACTCAATTAGTATTGTGGAATGCAATTAACTTTCATTTGATTCAAAAAGCTTTGATTGAATGTATTTGACTTTCATTTGATTCTAAACGCTTTGTTGTAAGTGTTTGAATTTCATTTGACTCAATTAGCTTTGTTGAATTCATTTGATTTTCATTTGATTCAAAAAGCTTTGTTTGAATGTGTTTCACTTTCATTTGATTCTAAAAGCTTTGTTGAAAGTGTTTGACTTTCATTTGACTTAATTAGCTTTGTTGAATGCAGTTGACATTCATTTGATTCAAAAAGCTTTGTTTGAATTTGTTTCACTTTCATTTGATTCTAAAAGCTTTGTTGAATGTGTTTGACTTTCATTTGACTCAATTAGCTTTGTTGAATGCATTTGACATTCATTTGATTCAAAAAGCTTTGTTTGAATGTATTTTACTTTCATTTGATTCTAAAAGCTTTGTTGAAAGTGTTTGACTTTCATTTGAATCAAGAAGCTTTGTTTAAATGTGTTTGACTTTCATTTGACTCAATTAGCTTTGTTGAATGCATTTGACTTTCATTTCATTCAAAAAGCTTTGTTAGAATGTGTTTTACTTTCATTTGATTCTAAAAGCTTTGTTAGAATGTGTTTGACTTTCATTTGACTCATTTAGCTTTGTTGAATGCATTTGATTTTCATTTGAGTCACGAAGCTTTGTTTGAATGTGTTTGACTTTCATTTGATTATAAAAGCTTTGTTGAAAGTGTTTGACTTTCATTTGACTCAAATAGCTTTGTTGAATGCATTTGACTTTCATTTGAATCAAGAAGCTTTGTTTGAATGTGTTTGACTTTCATTTGACTCAATTAGCTTTGTTGAATGCATTAGACTTTCATTTGATTCAAAAAGCTTTGTTAGAATGTGTTTTACTTTCATTTGATTCTAAAAGCTTTGTTGAAAGTGTTTGACTTTCATTTGACTCATTTAGCTTTGTTGAACGCATTTGACTTTCATTTGTGTCACGAAGCTTTGTTTGAATGTGTTTGACTTTCATTTGACTCAATTAGCTTTGTTGAATGCATTTGATTTTCATTTGATTCAAAAAGCTTTGTTTGAATGTGTTTGACTTTCATTTGATTATAAAAGCTTAGTTGAAAGTGTTTGACTTTCATTTGACTCAATTAGCTTTGTTGAATGCATTTGACATTCATTTGAATCAAAAAGCTTTGTTTAAATGTGTTTGACGTTCATTAGATTCTAAAAGCTTAGATGAAAGTGTTTGGCTTTCATTTGACTCAATTAGCATTGTGGAATGCAATTAACTTTCATTTGATTCAAAAAGCTTTGATTGAATGTATTTGACTTTCATTTGATTCTAAACGCTTTGTTGCAAGTGTTTGACTTTCATTTGACTCAATTAGCTTTGTTGAATGCATTTGATTTTCATTTGATTCAAAAAGCGTTGTTTGAATGTTTTTCACTTTCATTTGATTCTAAAAGCTTTGTTGAAAGTGTTTGACTTTCATTTGACTTAATTAGCTTTGTTGAATGCAGTTGACATTCATTTAATTCAAAAAGCTTTGTTTGAATGTGTTTCACTTCATTTGATTCTAAAAGCTTTGTTGAATGTGTTTGACTTTCATTGACTCAATTAGCTTTGTTGAATGCATTTGACTTTCATTTGATTCAAAAAGCTATGTTAGAATGTGTTTTACTTTCATTTGATTCTAAAAGCTTTGTTGAAAGTGTTTGACTGTCATTTGACTCAATTAGCTTTGTTGAATGCATTTGACTTTCATTTGAGTCACGAAACTTTGTTTGAATGTGTTTGACTTTCATTTGACTGAATTAGCTTTGTTGAATGCATTTGATTTTCATTTGATTCAAAAAGCTTTGTTTGAATGTGTTTGACTTTCATTTGATTATATAAGCTTTGTTGAAAGTGTTTGACTTTCATTTGACTCAATGAGCTTTGTTGAATGTATTTGACATTCATTTGAATCAAAAAGCTTTGTTTAAATGTGTTTGACGTTCATTTGATTCTAAAAGCATAGATGAAAGTGTTTGACTTTCATTTGACTCAATTAACTTTGTTGAATTCATTTGATTTTCATTTGATTCAAAAAGCTTTGTTTGAATGTGTTTGACTTTCATTTGATTCTAAAAGCTTTGTTGAAAGTGTTTGGCTTTCATTTGACTCAATTCGCTTTGTTGAATTCATTTGATTTTCATTTGATTCAAAAAGCTTTGTTTAAATGTGTTTCACTTTCATTTGATTCTAAAAGCTTTGTTGAAAGTATTTGACTTTCATTTGACTCAATTAGCTTTGTTGAATTCATTTGATTTTCAGTTGATTCAAAAAGCTTTGTTTAAATGTGTTTCACTTTCATTTGATTCTAAAAGCTTTGCTGAAAGTATTTGACTTTCATTTGACTCAATTAGCTTTGTTGAATTCATTTGATTTTCATTTGATTCAAAAAGCTTTGTTGAAAGTGTTTGACTTTCATTTGACTTAATTAGCTTTGTTGAATGCAGTTGACATTCATTTGATTCAAAAAGCTTTGTTTGAATGTGTTTCACTTTCAATTGATTCTAAAAGCTTTGTTGAATGTGTTTGACTTTCATTTGACTCAATTAGCTTTATTGAATGCATTTGACCTTCATTTGATTCAAAAACTTTGTTTGAATGTGTTTTACTTTCATTTGATTCTAAAAGCTTTGTTGAAAGTGTTTGACTTTCATTTGACTCAATTAGCTTTGTTGAATGCATTTGACTTTCATTTGAGTCACGAAGCTTCGTTTGAATGTGTTTCACTTTCATTTGATTCTAAAAGCTTTGTTGAAAGTGTTTGGCTTTCATTTGACTCAATTAGCTTTGTTTAATTCATTTGATTTTCATTTGATTCAAAAAGCTTTGTTTGAATGTGTTTCACTTTCAGTTGATTCTAAAAGCTTTGTTGAAAGTGTTTGACTTTCATTTGACTTAATTAGCTTTGTTGAATGCAGTTGACATTCATTTGATTCAAAAAGCTTTGTTTGAATGTGTTTCACTTTCATTTGATTTTAAAAGATTTGTTGAATGTGTTTGACATTCATTTGACTCAATTAGCTTTGTTGAATGCATTTGACTTTCATTTGATTCAAAAAGCTTTGTTAGAATGTGTTTTACTTTCATTTGATTCTAAAAGCTTTGCTGAAAGTATTTGACTTTCATTTGACTCAATTAGCTTTGTTGAATTCATTTGATTTTCATTTGATTCAAAAAGCTTTGTTGAAAGTGTTTGACTTTCATTTGACTTAATTAGCTTTGTTGAATGCAGTTGACATTCATTTGATTCAAAAAGCTTTGTTTGAATGTGTTTCACTTTCAATTGATTCTAAAAGCTTTGTTGAATGTGTTTGACTTTCATTTGACTCAATTAGCTTTGTTGAATGCATTTGACATTCATTTGAATCAAAAAACTTTGTTTGAATGTGTTTGACTTTCATTTGATTCTAAAAGCTTTGTAGAAAGTATTTGGCTTTCATTTGACTCAGTTCGCATTGTGGGATGCAATTAACTTTCATTTAATTCAAAAAGCTTTGTTGAATGCATTTGACTTTCATTTGATTCAAAAAGCTTTGTTAGAATGTGTTTTACTTTCATTTTATTCTAAAATCTTTGTTGAAAGTGTTTGACTTTCATTTGACTGAATTAGCTTTGTTGAATGCATTTGACTTTCATTTGAGTCACGAAGCTTTGTTTGAATGTGTTTGACTTTCATTTGACTCAATTAGCTTTGTTGAATGCATTTGATTTTCATTTGATTCAAAAAGTTTTATTTAAATGTGTTTGACTTTCATTTGATTCTAAAAGCTTTGTTGAAAGTGCTTGACTTTCATTTGACTCAATTAGCTTTGTTGAATGCATTTGACTTTCATTTGAATCAAGAAGCTTTGTTATGAATGTGTTTGACTTTCATTTGACTTAATTGGCTTTGTTAAATGCATTTGACTTTCATTTGATTCAAAAAGCTTTGTTTGAAAGTATTTGACTTTCATTTGATTCTAAAAGCTTTGATGAATGTATTTGACTTTCATTTGACTCAATTAGATTTGTTGAATTCATTTGATTTTCATTTGATTCAAAAAGCTTTGTTTGAATATGTTTGACTTTCATTTGATTCTTAAAGCTTTTTTGAAAGTGTTTGACTTTCATTTGACTCAATTAGCTTTGTTGAATGCATTTGACTTTCATTTGAATCAAAAAGCTATGTTTGAATGTGTTTGACTTTCATTTGACTCAATTAGCTTTGTTGCAAGTGTTTGACTTTCATTTGACTCAATTAGCTTTGTTGAATGCATTTGACTTTCATTTGATTCAAAAAGCTTTGTTTGAATGTGTTTGACTTTCGTTTGACTCAATTAGCTTTGTTGAATGTGTTTGACTTTCATTTGACTCAATTAGCATTGTGGAATGCAATTGACTTTCATTTGATTCAAAAAGCTTTGTTTGAATGTATTTGATTTTAATTTGATTCTAAAAGCTTTGATGAAAGTGTTTGACTTTCATTTGACTCAATTAGCTTTGTTGAATTCATTTGATTCAAAAAGCTTTGTTTGAATGTGTTTCACTTTCATTTGATTCAAAAAGCTTTGATTGAATGTATTTGACTTTCATTTGATTCTAAACGCTTTGTTGCAAGTGTTTGACTTTCATTTGACTCAATTAGCTTTGTTGAATGCATTTGATTTTCATTCGATTCAAAAAGCTTTGTTTGAATGTGTTTCACTTTCATTTGATTCTAAAAGCTTTGTTGAAAGTGTTTGACTTTCATTTGAATTAATTAGCTTTGTTGAATGCAGTTGACATTCATTTGATTCAAAAAGCTTTGTTTGAATGTGTTTCACTTTCATTTGATTCTAAAAGCTTTGTTGAAAGTTTTTGGCTTTCATTTGACTCAATTAGCATTGTGGAATGCAATTAACTTTCATTTGATTCAAAAAGCTTTGTTTGAATGTATTTGACTTTAATTTGATTCTAAAAGCTTTGATGAAAGTGTTTGACTAACATTTGACTCAATTAGCTTTGTTGAATTCATTTGATTTTCATTTGATTCAAAAAGCTTTGTTTGAATGTGTTTCACTTTCATTTGATTCTAAAAGCTTTGTTGAAAGTGTTTGACTTTCATTTGACTCAATTAGCTTTGTTGAATGCATTTGACTTTCATTTGAGTTACGAAGCTTTGTTTGATTGTGTTTGACTTTCATTTGACTCAATTAGCTTTGTTGAATTCATTTGATTTTCATTTGATTCAAAAAGCTTTGTTTGAATGTGTTTGAGTTTTATTTGATTATAAAAGCTTTGTTGAAAATGTTTGAATTTCATTTGACTCAATTAGCTTTGTTGAATGCATTTGACATTCATTTGAATCAAAAAACTTTGTTTGAATGTGTTTGACTTTCATTTGATTCTAAAAGCTTTGTAGAAAGTGTTTGGCTTTCATTTGACTCAATTCGCATTGTGGAATGCAATTAACTTTCATTTAATTCAAAAAGCTTTGATTGAATGTCTTTGACTTTAATTTGATTCTAAAAGCTTTGATGAAAGTGTTTGACTTTCATTTGACTCAATTAGCTTTGTGGAATTCATTTGATTTTCATTTGATTCAAAAAGCCTTGTTTGAATGTGTTTCACTTTCATTTGATTCTAAAAGCTTTGTTGAAAGTGTTTGACTTTCATTTGACTTAATTAGCTTTTTTGAATGCAGTTGACATTCATTTGATTCAAAAAGCTTTGTTTGAATGTGTTTCACTTTCATTTGATTCTAAAAGATTTGTTGAATGTGTTTGACTTTCATTTGACTCAATTAGCTTTGTTGAATGCATTTAACTTTCATTTGATTCAAAAAGCTTTGTTAGAATGTGTTTTACTTTCATTTGATTATAAAATCTTTGTTGAAAGTGTTTGACTTTCATTTGACTCAATTAGCTTTGATGAATGCATTTGACTTTCATTTGAGTAACGAAGCTTTGTTTGAATGTGTTTGACTTTCATTTGACTCAATTAGCTTTGTTGAATGCATTTGATTTTCAATTGATTCAAAAAGTTTTATTTAAATGTGTTTGACTTTCATTATGATTCTTAAAGCTTTGTTGAAAGTGCTTGACTTTCATTTGACTCAATTAGCTTTGTTGAATGCAATTGACTTTCATTTGAATCAAGAAGCTTTGTTTGAATGTGTTTGACTTTCATTTGACTCAATTGGCTTTGTTAAATGTATTTGACTTTCATTTGATTCAAAAAGCTATGTTTGAAAGTATTTGACTTTCATTTGATTCTAAAAGCTTTGATGAATGTATTTGACTTTCATTTGACTCAATTAGATTTGTTGAATTCATTTGATTTTCATTTGATTCAAAAAGCTTTGTTTGAATTTGTTTGACTTTCATTTGATTCTTAAAGCTTTTTTGAAAGTGTTTGACTTTCATTTGACTCAATTAGCTTTGTTGAATGCATTTGACTTTCATTTGAATCAAAAAGCTATGTTTGAATGTGTTTGACTTTCATTTGACTCGATTAGCTTTGTTGAAAGTGTTTGACTTTCATTTGACTCAATTAGCTTTGTTGAATGCATTTGACTTTCATTTGATTCAAAAAGCTTTGTTTGAATGTGTTTGACTTTCGTTTGACTAAATTAGCTTTGTTGAATGTGTTTGACTTTCATTTGACTCAATTAGCATTGTGGAATGCAATTGACTTTCATTTGATTCAAAAAGCTTTGTTTGAATGTATTTGATTTTAATTTGATTCTAAAAGCTTTGATGAAAGTGTTTGACTTTCATTTGACTCAATTAGCTTTGTTTCATTGTGTTTGACTTTCATTTGACTCAATTAGCTTTGTTGAATGCATTTGACATTCATTTGAATCAAAAAGCTTTGTTTGAATGTGTTTGACTTTCATTTGATAATAAAAGCTTTGTAGAAAGTGTTTGGCTTTCATTTGACTCAATTAGCATTGTGGAATGCAATTAAGTTTCATTTAATTCAAAAAGCTTTGATTGAATGTCTTTGACTTTAATTTGATTCTAAAAGCTTTGATGAAAGTGTTTGACTTTCATTTGACTCAATTAGCTTTGTTGAATTCATTTAATTTTCATTTGATTCAAAAAGCTTTGTTTGAATGTGTTTCACTTTCATTTGATTCTAAAAGCTTTGTTGAAAGTGTTTGACTTTCATTTGATATATTAGCTTTGTTGAATGCAGTTGACATTCATTTGATTCAAAAAGCTTTGTTTGAATGTGTTTCACTATCATTTGATTCTAAAAGATTTGTTGAATGTGTTTGACTTTCATTTGACTCAATTAGCTTTGTTGAATGCATTAGACTTTCAATTGATTCAAAAAGCTTTGTTAGAATGTGTTTTACTTTCATTTGATTCTAAAATCTTTGTTGAAAGTGTTTGACTTTCATTTGACTCAATTAGCTTTGTTGAATGCATTTGACTTTCATTAGAGTCACGAAGCTTTGTTTGAATGTGTTTGACTTTCATTTGACTCAATTAGCTTTGTTGAATGCATTTGATTTTCATTTGATTCAAAAAGATTTGTTTGAATGTGTTTGACTTTCATTTGATTATAAAAGCTTTGTTGAAAGTGTTTGACTTTCATTTGACTCA
This sequence comes from Chenopodium formosanum, assembly GCA_024500155.1. Lineage (NCBI taxonomy): Eukaryota > Viridiplantae > Streptophyta > Magnoliopsida > Caryophyllales > Amaranthaceae > Chenopodium > Chenopodium formosanum. Next base: position 24,892,033 of record CM044861.1, read on the forward strand.
AATAGCTTCGTTGAATGCATTTGACATTCATTTGAATCAAAAAGCTTTGTTTAAATGTGTTTGATGTTCATTTGATTCTAAAAGCTTAGATGAAAGTGTTTGACTTTCATTTGACTCAATTAGCTTTGTTGAATTCATTTGATTTTCATTTGATTCAAAAAGCTTTGATTGAATGTGTTTGACATTCATTTGATTCTAAAAGCTTTGTAGAAAGTGTTTGGCTTTCATTTGACTCAATTAGCATTGTGGAATGCAATTAACTTTCATTTGATTCAAAAAGCTTTGATTGAATGTATTTGACTTTCATTTGATTCTAAACACTTTGTTGCAAGTGTTTGACTTTTCATTTGACTCAATTAGCTTTGTTGAATGCATTTGATTTTCATTTGATTCAAAAAGCTTTGTTTGAATGTGTTTCACTTTCATTTGATTCTAAAAGCTTTGTTGAAAGTGTTTGACTTTCATTTGACTTAATTAGCTTTGTTGAATGCAGTTGACATTCATTTGATTCTAAAAGCTTTGTTTGAATGTGTTTCACTTTCATTTGATTCTAAAAGCTTTGTTGAAAGTGTTTGGCTTTCATTTGACTCAATTAGCATTGTGGAATGCAATTAACTTTCATTTGATTCAAAAAGCTTTGTTTGAATGTATTTGACTTTAATTTGATTCTAAAAGCTTTGATGACAGTGTTTGACTTTCGTTTGACTCAATTAGCTTTGTTGAATTCATTGGATTTTCATTTGATTCAAAAAGCTTTGTTTGAATATGATTCACTTTCATTTGATTCTAAAAGCTTTGTTGAAGGCGTTTGACTTTCATTTGACTTAATTAGCTTTGTTGAATGCAGTTGACATTCATTTGATTCAAAAAGCTTTGTTTGAATGTGTTTCACTTTCATTCGATTCTAAAAGCTTTGTTGAATGTGTTTGACTTTCATTTGACTTAATTAGCTTTGTTGAATGCAGTTGACATTCATTTGATTCAAAAAGCTTTGTTGGAATGTGTTTCACTTTCATTTGATTCTAAAAGCTTTGTTGAATGTGTTTGACTTTCATTTGACTCAATTAGCTTTGTTGAATGCATTTGACATTCATTTGATTCAAAAAGCTTTGTTTGAATGTGTTTTACTTTCATTTGATTCTAAAAGCTTTGTTGAAAGTGGTTGACTTTCATTTGACTCAATTATCTTTGTTGAATGCATTTGACTTTCATTTGAGTCACGAAGCTTTGTTTGATTGTGTTTGACTTTCATTTGACTCAATTAGCTTTGTTGAATTCATTTGAGTTTCATTTGATTCAAAATGCTTTGTTTGAATGTGGTTGACTTTCATTTGATTATAAAAGCTTTGTTGAAAGTGTTTGACTTTCATTTGACTCAATTAGCTTTGTTGAATGCATTTGACATTCATTTGAATCAAAAAGCTTTGTTTGAATGTGTTTTACTTTTAATTGATTCTAAAAGCTTTGTAGAAAGTGTTTGGCTTTCATTTGACTCAATTAGCATTGTGGAATGCAATTAACTTTCATTTGATTCAAAAAGCTTTGATTGAATGTCTTTGACTTTAATTTGATTCTAAAAGCTTTGATGAAAGTGTTTGACATTCATTTGACTCAATTAGCTTTTTGGAATACATTTGATTTTCATTTGATTTAAAAAGCTTTGTTTGAATGTGTTTCACTTTCATTTGATTCTAAAAGCTTTGTTGAAAGTGTTTGACTTTCATTTGACCTAATTAGCTTTGTTAAATGCAGTTGACATTCATTTGATTCAAAAAGCTTTGTTTGAATGTGTTTGACTTTCATTTAACTCAATTAGCTTTGTTGAATGCATTTGAGATTCATTTGATTCAAAAAGCTTTGTTTGAATGTGTTTTACTTTCATTTGATTCTAAAAGTTTTGTTGAAAGTGTTTGACTTTCATTTGACTCATTTAGCTTTGTTGAATGCATTTGACTTTCATTTGAGTCACGAAGCTTTGTTTGAATGTGTTTGACTTTCATTTGACTCAATTAGCTTTGTTGAATTCATTTGATTTTCATTTGATTCAAAAAGCTTTGTTTGAATGTGTTTGACTTTCATTTGATTATAAAAGCTTAGATGAAAGTGTTTGACTTTCATTTGATTCAAAAAGCTTTGTTAGAATGTGTTTTACTTTCATTTGATTCTAAAAGCTTTGCTGAAAGTATTTGACTTTCATTTGACTCAATTAGCTTTGTTGAATTCATTTGATTTTCATTTGATTCAAAAAGCTTTGTTGAAAGTGTTTGACTTTCATTTGACTTAATTAGCTTTGTTGAATGCAGTTGACATTCATTTGATTCAAAAAGCTTTGTTTGAATGTGTTTCACTTTCAATTGATTCTAAAAGCTTTGTTGAATGTGTTTGACTTTCATTTGACTCAATTAGCTTTGTTGAATGCATTTGACATTCATTTGAATCAAAAAACTTTGTTTGAATGTGTTTGACTTTCATTTGATTCTAAAAGCTTTGTAGAAAGTATTTGGCTTTCATTTGACTCAATTCGCATTGTGGGATGCAATTAACTTTCATTTAATTCAAAAAGCTTTGTTGAATGCATTTGACTTTCATTTGATTCAAAAAGCTTTGTTAGAATGTGTTTTACTTTCATTTGATTCTAAAATCTTTGTTGAAAGTGTTTGACTTTCATTTGACTGAATTAGCTTTGTTGAATGCATTTGACTTTCATTTGAGTCACGAAGCTTTGTTTGAATGTGTTTGACTTTCATTTGACTCAATTAGCTTTGTTGAATGCATTTGATTTTCATTTGATTCAAAAAGTTTTATTTAAATGTGTTTGACTTTCATTTGATTCTAAAAGCTTTGTTGAAAGTGCTTGACTTTCATTTGACTCAATTAGCTTTGTTGAATGCATTTGACTTTCATTTGAATCAAGAAGCTTTGTTATGAATGTGTTTGACTTTCATTTGACTTAATTGGCTTTGTTAAATGCATTTGACTTTCATTTGATTCAAAAAGCTTTGTTTGAAAGTATTTGACTTTCATTTGATTCTAAAAGCTTTGATGAATGTATTTGACTTTCATTTGACTCAATTAGATTTGTTGAATTCATTTGATTTTCATTTGATTCAAAAAGCTTTGTTTGAATATGTTTGACTTTCATTTGATTCTTAAAGCTTTTTTGAAAGTGTTTGACTTTCATTTGACTCAATTAGCTTTGTTGAATGCATTTGACTTTCATTTGAATCAAAAAGCTATGTTTGAATGTGTTTGACTTTCACTTGACTCAATTAGCTTTGTTGCAAGTGTTTGACTTTCATTTGACTCAATTAGCTTTGTTGAATGCATTTGACTTTCATTTGATTCAAAAAGCTTTGTTTGAATGTGTTTGACTTTCGTTTGACTCAATTAGCTTTGTTGAATGTGTTTGACTTTCATTTGACTCAATTAGCATTGTGGAATGCAATTGACTTTCATTTGATTCAAAAAGCTTTGTTTAAATGTATTTGATTTTAATTTGATTCTAAAAGCTTTGATGAAAGTGTTTGACTTTCATTTGACTCAATTAGCTTTGTTGAATTCATTTGATTCAAAAAGCTTTGTTTGAATGTGTTTCACTTTCATTTGATTCAAAAAGCTTTGATTGAATGTATTTGACTTTCATTTGATTCTAAACGCTTTGTTGCAAGTGTTTGACTTTCATTTGACTCAATTAGCTTTGTTGAATGCATTTGATTTTCATTTGATTCAAAAAGCTTTGTTTGAATGTGTTTCACTTTCATTTGATTCTAAAAGCTTTGTTGAAAGTGTTTGACTTTCATTTGAATTAATTAGCTTTGTTGAATGCAGTTGACATTCATTTGATTCAAAAAGCTTTGTTTGAATGTGTTTCACTTTCATTTGATTCTAAAAGCTTTGTTGAAAGTTTTTGGCTTTCATTTGACTCAATTAGCATTGTGGAATGCAATTAACTTTCATTTGATTCAAAAAGCTTTGTTTGAATGTATTTGACTTTAATTTGATTCTAAAAGCTTTGATGAAAGTGTTTGACTTACATTTGACTCAATTAGCTTTGTTGAATTCATTTGATTTTCATTTGATTCAAAAAGCTTTGTTTGAATGTGTTTCACTTTCATTTGATTCTAAAAGCTTTGTTGAAAGTGTTTGACTTTCATTTGACTCAATTAGCTTTGTTGAATGCATTTGACTTTCATTTGAGTTACGAAGCTTTGTTTGATTGTGTTTGACTTTCATTTGACTCAATTAGCTTTGTTGAATTCATTTGATTTTCATTTGATTCAAAAAGCTTTGTTTGAATGTGTTTGAGTTTTATTTGATTATAAAAGCTTTGTTGAAAATGTTTGAATTTCATTTGACTCAATTAGCTTTGTTGAATGCATTTGACATTCATTTGAATCAAAAAACTTTGTTTGAATGTGTTTGACTTTCATTTGATTCTAAAAGCTTTGTAGAAAGTGTTTGGCTTTCATTTGACTCAATTCGCATTGTGGAATGCAATTAACTTTCATTTAATTCAAAAAGCTTTGATTGAATGTCTTTGACTTTAATTTGATTCTAAAAGCTTTGATGAAAGTGTTTGACTTTCATTTGACTCAATTAGCTTTGTGGAATTCATTTGATTTTCATTTGATTCAAAAAGCCTTGTTTGAATGTGTTTCACTTTCATTTGATTCTAAAAGCTTTGTTGAAAGTGTTTGACTTTCATTTGACTTAATTAGCTTTTTTGAATGCAGTTGACATTCATTTGATTCAAAAAGCTTTGTTTGAATGTGTTTCACTTTCATTTGATTCTAAAAGATTTGTTGAATGTGTTTGACTTTCATTTGACTCAATTAGCTTTGTTGAATGCATTTAACTTTCATTTGATTCAAAAAGCTTTGTTAGAATGTGTTTTACTTTCATTTGATTATAAAATCTTTGTTGAAAGTGTTTGACTTTCATTTGACTCAATTAGCTTTGATGAATGCATTTGACTTTCATTTGAGTAACGAAGCTTTGTTTGAATGTGTTTGACTTTCATTTGACTCAATTAGCTTTGTTGAATGCATTTGATTTTCAATTGATTCAAAAAGTTTTATTTAAATGTGTTTGACTTTCATTATGATTCTTAAAGCTTTGTTGAAAGTGCTTGACTTTCATTTGACTCAATTAGCTTTGTTGAATGCAATTGACTTTCATTTGAATCAAGAAGCTTTGTTTGAATGTGTTTGACTTTCATTTGACTCAATTGGCTTTGTTAAATGCATTTGACTTTCATTTGATTCAAAAAGCTATGTTTGAAAGTATTTGACTTTCATTTGATTCTAAAAGCTTTGATGAATGTATTTGACTTTCATTTGACTCAATTAGATTTGTTGAATTCATTTGATTTTCATTTGATTCAAAAAGCTTTGTTTGAATTTGTTTGACTTTCATTTGATTCTTAAAGCTTTTTTGAAAGTGTTTGACTTTCATTTGACTCAATTAGCTTTGTTGAATGCATTTGACTTTCATTTGAATCAAAAAGCTTTGTTTGAATGTGTTTGACTTTCATTTGACTCGATTAGCTTTGTTGAAAGTGTTTGACTTTCATTTGACTCAATTAGCTTTGTTGAATGCATTTGACTTTCATTTGATTCAAAAAGCTTTGTTTGAATGTGTTTGACTTTCGTTTGACTAAATTAGCTTTGTTGAATGTGTTTGACTTTCATTTGACTCAATTAGCATTGTGGAATGCAATTGACTTTCATTTGATTCAAAAAGCTTTGTTTGAATGTATTTGATTTTAATTTGATTCTAAAAGCTTTGATGAAAGTGTTTGACTTTCATTTGACTCAATTAGCTTTGTTTCATTGTGTTTGACTTTCATTTGACTCAATTAGCTTTGTTGAATGCATTTGACATTCATTTGAATCAAAAAGCTTTGTTTGAATGTGTTTGACTTTCATTTGATAATAAAAGCTTTTGTAGAAAGTGTTTGGCTTTCATTTGACTCAATTAGCATTGTGGAATGCAATTCAGTTTCATTTAATTCAAAAAGCTTTGATTGAATGTCTTTGACTTTAATTTGATTCTAAAAGCTTTGATGAAAGTGTTTGACTTTCATTTGACTCAATTAGCTTTGTTGAATTCATTTAATTTTCATTTGATTCAAAAAGCTTTGTTTGAATGTGTTTCACTTTCATTTGATTCTAAAAGCTTTGTTGAAAGTGTTTGACTTTCATTTGACTTAATTAGCTTTGTTGAATGCAGTTGACATTCATTTGATTCAAAAAGCTTTGTTTGAATGTGTTTCACTATCATTTGATTCTAAAAGATTTGTTGAATGTGTTTGACTTTCATTTGACTCAATTAGCTTTGTTGAATGCATTAGACTTTCAATTGATTCAAAAAGCTTTGTTAGAATGTGTTTTACTTTCATTTGATTCTAAAATCTTTGTTGAAAGTGTTTGACTTTCATTTGACTCAATTAGCTTTGTTGAATGCATTTGACTTTTATTAGAGTCACGAAGCTTTGTTTGAATGTGTTTGACTTTCATTTGACTCAATTAGCTTTGTTGAATGCATTTGATTTTCATTTGATTCAAAAAGATTTGTTTGAATGTGTTTGACTTTCATTTGATTATAAAAGCTTTGTTGAAAGTGTTTGACTTTCATTTGACTCAAATAGCTTCGTTGAATGCATTTGACATTCATTTGAATCAAAAAGCTTTGTTTAAATGTGTTTGATGTTCATTTGATTCTAAAAGCTTAGATGAAAGTGTTTGACTTTCATTTGACTCAATTAGCTTTGTTGAATTCATTTGATTTTCATTTGATTCAAAAAGCTTTGATTGAATGTGTTTGACATTCATTTGATTCTAAAAGCTTTGTAGAAAGTGTTTGGCTTTCATTTGACTCAATTAGCATTGTGGAATGCAATTAACTTTCATTTGATTCAAAAAGCTTTGATTGAATGTATTTGACTTTCATTTGATTCTAAACACTTTGTTGCAAGTGTTTGACTTTTCATTTGACTCAATTAGCTTTGTTGAATGCATTTGATTTTCATTTGATTCAAAAAGCTTTGTTTGAATGTGTTTCACTTTCATTTGATTCTAAAAGCTTTGTTGAAAGTGTTTGACTTTCATTTGACTTAATTAGCTTTGTTGAATGCAGTTGACATTCATTTGATTCTAAAAGCTTTGTTTGAATGTGTTTCACTTTCATTTGATTCTAAAAGCTTTGTTGAAAGTGTTTGGCTTTCATTTGACTCAATTAGCATTGTGGAATGCAATTAACTTTGATTTGATTCAAAAAGCTTTGTTTGAATGTATTTGACTTTAATTTGATTCTAAAAGCTTTGATGACAGTGTTTGACTTTCGTTTGACTCAATTAGCTTTGTTGAATTCATTGGATTTTCATTTGATTCAAAAAGCTTTGTTTGAATATGATTCACTTTCATTTGATTCTAAAAGCTTTGTTGAAGGCGTTTGACTTTCATTTGACTTAATTAGCTTTGTTGAATGCAGTTGACATTCATTTGATTCAAAAAGCTTTGTTTGAATGTGTTTCACTTTCATTCGATTCTAAAAGCTTTGTTGAATGTGTTTGACTTTCATTTGACTTAATTAGCTTTGTTGAATGCAGTTGACATTCATTTGATTCAAAAAGCTTTGTTGGAATGTGTTTCACTTTCATTTGATTCTAAAAGCTTTGTTGAATGTGTTTGACTTTCATTTGACTCAATTAGCTTTGTTGAATGCATTTGACATTCATTTGATTCAAAAAGCTTTGTTTGAATGTGTTTTACTTTCATTTGATTCTAAAAGCTTTGTTGAAAGTGGTTGACTTTCATTTGACTCAATTATCTTTGTTGAATGCATTTGACTTTCATTTGAGTCACGAAGCTTTGTTTGATTGTGTTTGACTTTCATTTGACTCAATTAGCTTTGTTGAATTCATTTGAGTTTCATTTGATTCAAAATGCTTTGTTTGAATGTGGTTGACTTTCATTTGATTATAAAAGCTTTGTTGAAAGTGTTTGACTTTCATTTGACTCAATTAGCTTTGTTGAATGCATTTGACATTCATTTGAATCAAAAAGCTTTGTTTGAATGTGTTTTACTTTTAATTGATTCTAAAAGCTTTGTAGAAAGTGTTTGGCTTTCATTTGACTCAATTAGCATTGTGGAATGCAATTAACTTTCATTTGATTCAAAAAGCTTTGATTGAATGTCTTTGACTTTAATTTGATTCTAAAAGCTTTGATGAAAGTGTTTGACATTCATTTGACTCAATTAGCTTTTTGGAATACATTTGATTTTCATTTGATTTAAAAAGCTTTGTTTGAATGTGTTTCACTTTCATTTGATTCTAAAAGCTTTGTTGAAAGTGTTTGACTTTCATTTGACTTAATTAGCTTTGTTAAATGCAGTTGACATTCATTTGATTCAAAAAGCTTTGTTTGAATGTGTTTGACTTTCATTTAACTCAATTAGCTTTGTTGAATGCATTTGAGATTCATTTGATTCAAAAAGCTTTGTTTGAATGTGTTTTACTTTCATTTGATTCTAAAAGTTTTGTTGAAAGTGTTTGACTTTCATTTGACTCATTTAGCTTTGTTGAATGCATTTGACTTTCATTTGAGTCACGAAGCTTTGTTTGAATGTGTTTGACTTTCATTTGACTCAATTAGCTTTGTTGAATTCATTTGATTTTCACTTGATTCAAAAAGCTTTGTTTGAATGTGTTTGACTTTCATTTGATTATAAAAGCTTAGATGAAAGTGTTTGACTTTCATTTGACTCAATTAACTTTGTTGAATTCATTTGATTTTCATTTGATTCAAAAAGCTTTGTTTGAATGTGTTTGACTTTCATTTGATTCTAAAAGCTTTGTTGAAAGTGTTTGGCTTTCATTTAACTCAATTAGCATTGTGGAATGCAATTAACTTTTATTTGATTCAAAAAGCTTTGATTGAATGTATTTGACTTTCATTTGATTCTAAATTTTTGTTGCAAGTGTTTGACTTTCATTTGACTCAATAAGCTTTGTTGAATGCATTTGATTTTCATTTGATTCAAAAAGCTTTGTTTGAATGTGTTTCACTTTCATTTGATTCTAAAAGCTTTGTTGAAAGTGTTTGACTTTCATTTGACTTAATTAGCTTTGTTGAATGCAGTTGACATTCATTTGATTCAAAAAGCTTTGTTTGAATGTGTTTAACTTTCATTTGATTCTAAAAGCTTTGTTGAATTTGTTTGACTTTCGTTTGACTCAATTAGCTTTGTTGAATGCATTTGACATTCATTTGATTCAAAAAGCTTTGTTTGAATGTGTTTTACTTTCATTTGATTCTAAAAGCTTTGTTGAAAGTGTTTGACTTTCATTTGACTCAATTAGCTTTGTTGAATGCATTTGACTTTCATTTGAGTCACGAAGCTTTGTTTGATTGTGTTTGACTTTCATTTGACTCAATTAGCTTTGTTGAATTCATTTGATTTTCATTTGATTCAAAAAGCTTTGTTTGAATGTGTTTGACTTTCATTTGATTATAAAAGCTTTGTTGAAAGTGTTTGACTTTCATTTGACTCAATTAGCTTTGTTGAATGCATTTGACATTCATTTGAATCAAAAAGCTTTGTTTGAATGTGTTTGACTTTCATTTGATTCTAAAAGCTTTATAGAAAGTGTTTGGCTTTCATTTGACTCAATTAGCATTGTGGAATGCAATTAACTTTCATTTGATTCAAAAAGCTTTGATTGAATGTCTTTGACTTTAATTTGATTCTAAAAGCTTTGATGAAAGTGTTTGACTTTCATTTGACTCAATTAGCTTTGTTGAATTCATTTGATTTTCATTTGATTCAAAAAGCTTTGTTTGAATGTGTTTCACTTTTATTTGATTCTTAAAGCTTTGTTGAAAGTGTTTGACTTTCATTTGACTTAATTAGCTTTGTTGAATGCGGTTGACATTTATTTGATTCAAAAAGCTTTGTTTGAATGTGTTTCACTTTCATTTGATTCTAAAAGATTTGTTGAATGTGTTTGACTTTCATTTGACTCAATTAGCTTTGTTGAATGCATTTGACTTTCAATTGATTCAATAAGCTTTGTTAGAATGTGTTTTACTTTTATTTGATTCTAAAATCTTTGTTGAAAGTGTTTGACTTTCATTTGACTCAATAAGCTTTGTTGAATGCATTTGACTTTCATTTGAGTCACGAAGCTTTGTTTGAATGTGTTTGACTTCCATTTGACTCAATTAGCTTTGTTGAATTCATTTGATTTTCATTTGATTCAAAAAGTTTTGTTTGAATGTGTTTGACTTTCATTTGATTATAAAAGCTTTGTTGAAAGTGTTTGACTTTCATTTGACTCAATTGGCTTTGTTAAATGCATTTGACATTCATTTGAATCAAAAAGCTTTGTTTGAATGTGTTTGACTTTCATTTGATTCTAAAAGCTTTGTAGAAAGTGTTTGGCTTTCATTTGACTCAATTAGCATTGTGGAATGCAATTAACTTTCATTTGATTCAAAATGCTTTGATTGAATGTCTTTGACTTTAATTTGATTCTAAAAGCTTTGATGAAAGTGTTTGACTTTCATTTGACTCAATTAGCTTTGTTGAATTCATTTGATTTTCATTTGATTCAAAAAGCTTTGTTTGAATGTGTTTCACTTTCATTTGATTCTAAAAGCTTTGTTGAAAGTGTTTGACTTTCATTAGACTTCATTAACTTTGTTGAATGCAGTTGACATTCATTTGATTCAAAAAGCTTTGTTTGAATGTGTTTCACTTTCATTCGATTCTAAAAGCTTTGTTGAATGTGTTTGACTTTCATTTGACTCAATTAGCTTTGTTGAATGCATTTGACTTTCATTTGATTCAAAAAGCTTTGTTAGAATGTGTTTTACTTTCATTTGATTCTAAAAGCTTTGTTGAAAGTGTTTGACTTTCATTTGACACATTTAGCTTTGTTGAATGCATTTGACTTTCATTTGAGTCACGAAGCTTTGTTTGAATGTGTTTGACTTTCATTTGACTCAATTAGCTTTGTTGAATGCATTTGATTTTCATTTGATTCAAAAAGCTTTGTTTGAATGTGTTTGACTTTCATTTGATTATAAAAGATTTGTTGAAAGTGTTTGACTTTCATTTGACTCAATTAGCTTTGTTGAATGCATTTGACATTCATTTGAATCAAAAAGCTTTGTTTAAATGTGTTTGATGTTCATTTGATTCTAAAAGCTTTGATGAAAGTGTTTGGCTTTCATTTGACTCAATTAGCATTGTGGAATGCAATTAACTTTCATTTGATTCAAAAAGCTTTGATTGAATGTATTTGACTTTCATTTGATTCTAAACGCTTTGTTGCAAGTGTTTGACTTTCATTTGACTCAATTAGCTTTGTTGAATGCATTTGATTTTCATTTGATTCAAAAAGCTTTGTTTGAATGTGTTTCACTTTCATTTGATTCTAAAAGCTTTGTTGAAAATGTTTGACTTTCATTTGACTCAATTAGCTTTGTTGAATGCATTTGACATTCATTTGAATCAAAAAGCTTTGTTTAAATGTGTTTGACGTTCATTTGATTCTAAAAGCTTAGATGAAAGTGTTTGGCTTTCATTTGACTTAATTAGCATTGTGGAATGCAATTAACTTTCATTTGATTCAAAAAGCTTTGATTGAATGTATTTGACTTTCATTTGATTCTAAACGCTTTGTTGCAAGTGTTTGACTTTCATTTGACTCAATTAGCTTTGTTGAATGCATTTGATTTTCATTTGATTCAAAAAGCTTTGTTTTAATGTGTTTCACTTTCATTTGATTCTAAAAGCTTTGTTGAAAGTGTTTGACTTTCATTTGACATAATTAGCTTTGTTGAATGCAGTTGACATTCATTTGATTCAAAAAGCTTTGTTTGAATGTGTTTCACTTTCATTTGATTCTAAAAGCTTTGTTGAATGTGTTTGACTTTCATTTGACTCAATTAGCTTTGTTGAATGCATTTGACATTCATTTGATTCAAAAAGCTTTGTTTGAATGTGTTTTACTTTCATTTGATTCTAAAAGCTTTGTTGAAAGTGTTTGACTTTCATTTGACTCAATTAGCTTTGTTGAATGCATTTGACTTTCATTTGAGTCACGAAGCTTTGTTTGATTGTGTTTGACTTTCATTTGACTCAATTAGCTTTGTTGAATTCATTTGATTTTCATTTGATTCAAAAAGCTTTGTTTGAATGTGTTTGACTTTCATTTGATTATAAAAGCTTTGTTGAAAGTGTTTGACTTTCATTTGACTCAATTAGCTTTGTTGAATGGATTTGACATTCATTTGAATCAAAAAGCTTTGTTTAAATGTGTTTGACGTTCATTTGATTCTAAAAGCTTAGATGAAAGTGTTTGACTTTCATTTGATTCTAAAAGCTTTGTTGAAAGTGTTTGACTTTCATTTGACTTAATTAGCTTTGTTAAATGCAGTTGACATTCATTTGATTCAAAAAGCTTTGTTTAAATGTGTTTGACTTTCATTTAACTCAATTAGCTTTGTTGAATGCATTTGAGATTCATTTGATTCAAAAAGCTTTGTTTGATTGTGTTTTACTTTCATTTGATTCTAAAAGTTTTGTTGAAAGTGTTTGACTTTCATTTGACTCATTTAGCTTTGTTGAATGCATTTGACTTTCATTTGAGTCACGAAGCTTTGTTTGAATGTGTTTGACTTTCATTTGACTCAATTAGCTTTGTTGAATTCATTTGATTTTCACTTGATTCAAAAAGCTTTGTTTGAATGTGTTTGACTTTCATTTGATTATAAAAGCTTAGATGAAAGTGTTTGACTTTCATTTGACTCAATTAACTTTGTTGAATTCATTTGATTTTCATTTGATTCAAAAAGCTTTGTTTGAATGTGTTTGACTTTCATTTGATTCTAAAAGCTTTGTTGAAAGTGTTTGGCTTTCATTTAACTCAATTAGCATTGTGGAATGCAATTAACTTTTATTTGATTCAAAAAGCTTTGATTGAATGTATTTGACTTTCATTTGATTCTAAATTTTTGTTGCAAGTGTTTGACTTTCATTTGACTCAATAAGCTTTGTTGAATGCATTTGATTTTCATTTGATTCAAAAAGCTTTGTTTGAATGTGTTTCACTTTCATTTGATTCTAAAAGCTTTGTTGAAAGTGTTTGACTTTCATTTGACTTAATTAGCTTTGTTGAATGCAGTTGACAAATTCATTTGATTCAAAAAGCTTTGTTTGAATGTGTTTAACTTTCATTTGATTCTAAAAGCTTTGTTGAATTTGTTTGACTTTCGTTTGACTCAATTAGCTTTGTTGAATGCATTTGACATTCATTTGATTCAAAAAGCTTTGTTTGAATGTGTTTTACTTTCATTTGATTCTAAAAGCTTTGTTGAAAGTGTTTGACTTTCATTTGACTCAATTAGCTTTGTTGAATGCATTTGACTTTCATTTGAGTCACGAAGCTTTGTTTGATTGTGTTTGACTTTCATTTGACTCAATTAGCTTTGTTGAATTCATTTGATTTTCATTTGATTCAAAAAGCTTTGTTTGAATGTGTTTGACTTTCATTTGATTATAAAAGCTTTGTTGAAAGTGTTTGACTTTCATTTGACTCAATTAGCTTTGTTGAATGCATTTGACATTCATTTGAATCAAAAAGCTTTGTTTGAATGTGTTTGACTTTCATTTGATTCTAAAAGCTTTATAGAAAGTGTTTGGCTTTCATTTGACTCAATTAGCATTGTGGAATGCAATTAACTTTCATTTGATTCAAAAAGCTTTGATTGAATGTCTTTGACTTTAATTTGATTCTAAAAGCTTTGATGAAAGTGTTTGACTTTCATTTGACTCAATTAGCTTTGTTGAATTCATTTGATTTTCATTTGATTCAAAAAGCTTTGTTTGAATGTGTTTCACTTTTATTTGATTCTTAAAGCTTTGTTGAAAGTGTTTGACTTTCATTTGACTTAATTAGCTTTGTTGAATGCGGTTGACATTTATTTGATTCAAAAAGCTTTGTTTGAATGTGTTTCACTTTCATTTGATTCTAAAAGATTTGTTGAATGTGTTTGACTTTCATTTGACTCAATTAGCTTTGTTGAATGCATTTGACTTTCAATTGATTCAATAAGCTTTGTTAGAATGTGTTTTACTTTCATTTGATTCTAAAATCTTTGTTGAAAGTGTTTGACTTTCATTTGACTCAATAAGCTTTGTTGAATGCATTTGACTTTCATTTGAGTCACGAAGCTTTGTTTGAATGTGTTTGACTTCCATTTGACTCAATTAGCTTTGTTGAATTCATTTGATTTTCATTTGATTCAAAAAGTTTTGTTTGAATGTGTTTGACTTTCATTTGATTATAAAAGCTTTGTTGAAAGTGTTTGACTTTCATTTGACTCAATTGGCTTTGTTAAATGCATTTGACATTCATTTGAATCAAAAAGCTTTGTTTGAATGTGTTTGACTTTCATTTGATTCTAAAAGCTTTGTAGAAAGTGTTTGGCTTTCATTTGACTCAATTAGCATTGTGGAATGCAATTAACTTTCATTTGAGTCAAAATGCTTTGATTGAATGTCTTTGACTTTAATTTGATTCTAAAAGCTTTGATGAAAGTGTTTGACATTCATTTGACTCAATTAGCTTTGTTGAATGCATTTGACATTCATTTGATTCAAAAAGCTTTGTTTGAATGTGTTTTACTTTCATTTGATTCTAAAAGCTTTGTTGAAAGTGGTTGACTTTCATTTGACTCAATTATCTTTGTTGAATGCATTTGACTTTCATTTGAGTCACGAAGCTTTGTTTGATTGTGTTTGACTTTCATTTGACTCAATTAGCTTTGTTGAATTCATTTGAGTTTCATTTGATTCAAAATGCTTTGTTTGAATGTGGTTGACTTTCATTTGATTATAAAAGCTTTGTTGAAAGTGTTTGACTTTCATTTGACTCAATTAGCTTTGTTGAATGCATTTGACATTCATTTGAATCAAAAAGCTTTGTTTGAATGTGTTTTACTTTTAATTGATTCTAAAAGCTTTGTAGAAAGTGTTTGGCTTTCATTTGACTCAATTAGCATTGTGGAATGCAATTAACTTTCATTTGATTCAAAAAGCTTTGATTGAATGTCTTTGACTTTAATTTGATTCTAAAAGCTTTGATGAAAGTGTTTGACATTCATTTGACTCAATTAGCTTTTTGGAATACATTTGATTTTCATTTGATTTAAAAAGCTTTGTTTGAATGTGTTTCACTTTCATTTGATTCTAAAAGCTTTGTTGAAAGTGTTTGACTTTCATTTGACTTAATTAGCTTTGTTAAATGCAGTTGACATTCATTTGATTCAAAAAGCTTTGTTTGAATGTGTTTGACTTTCATTTAACTCAATTAGCTTTGTTGAATGCATTTGAGATTCATTTGATTCAAAAAGCTTTGTTTGAATGTGTTTTACTTTCATTTGATTCTAAAAGTTTTGTTGAAAGTGTTTGACTTTCATTTGACTCATTTAGCTTTGTTGAATGCATTTGACTTTCATTTGAGTCACGAAGCTTTGTTTGAATGTGTTTGACTTTCATTTGACTCAATTAGCTTTGTTGAATTCATTTGATTTTCACTTGATTCAAAAAGCTTTGTTTTAATGTGTTTGACTTTCATTTGATTATAAAAGCTTAGATGAAAGTGTTTGACTTTCATTTGACTCAATTAACTTTGTTGAATTCATTTGATTTTCATTTGATTCAAAAAGCTTTGTTTGAATGTGTTTGACTTTCATTTGATTCTAAAAGCTTTGTTGAAAGTGTTTGGCTTTCATTTAACTCAATTAGCATTGTGGAATGCAATTAACTTTTATTTGATTCAAAAAGCTTTGATTGAATGTATTTGACTTTCATTTGATTCTAAATTTTTGTTGCAAGTGTTTGACTTTCATTTGACTCAATAAGCTTTGTTGAATGCATTTGATTTTCATTTGATTCAAAAAGCTTTGTTTGAATGTGTTTCACTTTCATTTGATTCTAAAAGCTTTGTTGAAAGTGTTTGACTTTCATTTGACTTAATTAGCTTTGTTGAATGCAGTTGACATTCATTTGATTCAAAAAGCTTTGTTTGAATGTGTTTAACTTTCATTTGATTCTAAAAGCTTTGTTGAATTTGTTTGACTTTCGTTTGACTCAATTAGCTTTGTTGAATGCATTTGACATTCATTTGATTCAAAAAGCTTTGTTTGAATGTGTTTTACTTTCATTTGATTCTAAAAGCTTTGTTGAAAGTGTTTGACTTTCATTTGACTCAATTAGCTTTGTTGAATGCATTTGACTTTCATTTGAGTCACGAAGCTTTGTTTGATTGTGTTTGACTTTCATTTGACTCAATTAGCTTTGTTGAATTCATTTGATTTTCATTTGATTCAAAAAGCTTTGTTTGAATGTGTTTGACTTTCATTTGATTATAAAAGCTTTGTTGAAAGTGTTTGACTTTCATTTGACTCAATTAGCTTTGTTGAATGCATTTGACATTCATTTGAATCAAAAAGCTTTGTTTGAATGTGTTTGACTTTCATTTGATTCTAAAAGCTTTATAGAAAGTGTTTGGCTTTCATTTGACTCAATTAGCATTGTGGAATGCAATTAACTTTCATTTGATTCAAAAAGCTTTGATTGAATGTCTTTGACTTTAATTTGATTCTAAAAGCTTTGATGAAAGTGTTTGACTTTCATTTGACTCAATTAGCTTTGTTGAATTCATTTGATTTTCATTTGATTCAAAAAGCTTTGTTTGAATGTGTTTCACTTTTATTTGATTCTTAAAGCTTTGTTGAAAGTGTTTGACTTTCATTTGACTTAATTAGCTTTGTTGAATGCGGTTGACATTTATTTGATTCAAAAAGCTATGTTTGAATGTGTTTCACTTTCATTTGATTCTAAAAGATTTGTTGAATGTGTTTGACTTTCATTTGACTCAATTAGCTTTGTTGAATGCATTTGACTTTCAATTGATTCAATAAGCTTTGTTAGAATGTGTTTTACTTTTATTTGATTCTAAAATCTTTGTTGAAAGTGTTTGACTTTCATTTGACTCAATAAGCTTTGTTGAATGCATTTGACTTTCATTTGAGTCACGAAGCTTTGTTTGAATGTGTTTGACTTCCATTTGACTCAATTAGCTTTGTTGAATTCATTTGATTTTCATTTGATTCAAAAAGTTTTGTTTGAATGTGTTTGACTTTCATTTGATTATAAAAGCTTTGTTGAAAGTGTTTGACTTTCATTTGACTCAATTGGCTTTGTTAAATGCATTTGACATTCATTTGAATCAAAAAGCTTTGTTTGAATGTGTTTGACTTTCATTTGATTCTAAAAGCTTTGTAGAAAGTGTTTGGCTTTCATTTGACTCAATTAGCATTGTGGAATGCAATTAACTTTCATTTGATTCAAAATGCTTTGATTGAATGTCTTTGACTTTAATTTGATTCTAAAAGCTTTGATGAAAGTGTTTGACTTTCATTTGACTCAATTAGCTTTGTTGAATTCATTTGATTTTCATTTGATTCAAAAAGCTTTGTTTGAATGTGTTTCACTTTCATTTGATTCTAAAAGCTTTGTTGAAAGTGTTTGACTTTCATTAGACTTCATTAACTTTGTTGAATGCAGTTGACATTCATTTGATTCAAAAAGCTTTGTTTGAATGTGTTTCACTTTCATTCGATTCTAAAAGCTTTGTTGAATGTGTTTGACTTTCATTTGACTCAATTAGCTTTGTTGAATGCATTTGACTTTCATTTGATTCAAAAAGCTTTGTTAGAATGTGTTTTACTTTCATTTGATTCTAAAAGCTTTGTTGAAAGTGTTTGACTTTCATTTGACACATTTAGCTTTGTTGAATGCATTTGACTTTCATTTGAGTCACGAAGCTTTGTTTGAATGTGTTTGACTTTCATTTGACTCAATTAGCTTTGTTGAATGCATTTGATTTTCATTTGATTCAAAAAGCTTTGTTTGAATGTGTTTGACTTTCATTCGATTATAAAAGATTTGTTGAAAGTGTTTGACTTTCATTTGACTCAATTAGCTTTGTTGAATGCATTTGACATTCATTTGAATCAAAAAGCTTTGTTTAAATGTGTTTGATGTTCATTTGATTCTAAAAGCTTTGATGAAAGTGTTTGGCTTTCATTTGACTCAATTAGCATTGTGGAATGCAATTAACTTTCATTTGATTCAAAAAGCTTTGATTGAATGTATTTGACTTTCATTTGATTCTAAACGCTTTGTTGCAAGTGTTTGACTTTCATTTGACTCAATTAGCTTTGTTGAATGCATTTGATTTTCATTTGATTCAAAAAGCTTTGTTTGAATGTGTTTCACTTTCATTTGATTCTAAAAGCTTTGTTGAAAATGTTTGACTTTCATTTGACTCAATTAGCTTTGTTGAATGCATTTGACATTCATTTGAATCAAAAAGCTTTGTTTAAATGTGTTTGACGTTCATTTGATTCTAAAAGCTTAGATGAAAGTGTTTGGCTTTCATTTGACTTAATTAGCATTGTGGAATGCAATTAACTTTCATTTGATTCAAAAAGCTTTGATTGAATGTATTTGACTTTCATTTGATTCTAAACGCTTTGTTGCAAGTGTTTGACTTTCATTTGACTCAATTAGCTTTGTTGAATGCATTTGATTTTCATTTGATTCAAAAAGCTTTGTTTTAATGTGTTTCACTTTCATTTGATTCTAAAAGCTTTGTTGAAAGTGTTTGACTTTCATTTGACATAATTAGCTTTGTTGAATGCAGTTGACATTCATTTGATTCAAAAAGCTTTGTTTGAATGTGTTTCACTTTCATTTGATTCTAAAAGCTTTGTTGAATGTGTTTGACTTTCATTTGACTCAATTAGCTTTGTTGAATGCATTTGACATTCATTTGATTCAAAAAGCTTTGTTTGAATGTGTTTTACTTTCATTTGATTCTAAAAGCTTTGTTGAAAGTGTTTGACTTTCATTTGACTCAATTAGCTTTGTTGAATGCATTTGACTTTCATTTGAGTCACGAAGCTTTGTTTGATTGTGTTTGACTTTCATTTGACTCAATTAGCTTTGTTGAATTCATTTGATTTTCATTTGATTCAAAAAGCTTTGTTTGAATGTGTTTGACTTTCATTTGATTATAAAAGCTTTGTTGAAAGTGTTTGACTTTCATTTGACTCAATTAGCTTTGTTGAATGGATTTGACATTCATTTGAATCAAAAAGCTTTGTTTAAATGTGTTTGACGTTCATTTGATTCTAAAAGCTTAGATGAAAGTGTTTGACTTTCATTTGATTCTAAAAGCTTTGTTGAAAGTGTTTGACTTTCATTTGACTTAATTAGCTTTGTTAAATGCAGTTGACATTCATTTGATTCAAAAAGCTTTGTTTGAATGTGTTTGACTTTCATTTAACTCAATTAGCTTTGTTGAATGCATTTGAGATTCATTTGATTCAAAAAGCTTTGTTTGATTGTGTTTTACTTTCATTTGATTCTAAAAGTTTTGTTGAAAGTGTTTGACTTTCATTTGACTCATTTAGCTTTGTTGAATGCATTTGACTTTCATTTGAGTCACGAAGCTTTGTTTGAATGTGTTTGACTTTCATTTGACTCAATTAGCTTTGTTGAATTCATTTGATTTTCACTTGATTCAAAAAGCTTTGTTTGAATGTGTTTGACTTTCATTTGATTATAAAAGCTTAGATGAAAGTGTTTGACTTTCATTTGACTCAATTAACTTTGTTGAATTCATTTGATTTTCATTTGATTCAAAAAGCTTTGTTTGAATGTGTTTGACTTTCATTTGATTCTAAAAGCTTTGTTGAAAGTGTTTGGCTTTCATTTAACTCAATTAGCATTGTGGAATGCAATTAACTTTTATTTGATTCAAAAAGCTTTGATTGAATGTATTTGACTTTCATTTGATTCTAAATTTTTGTTGCAAGTGTTTGACTTTCATTTGACTCAATAAGCTTTGTTGAATGCATTTGATTTTCATTTGATTCAAAAAGCTTTGTTTGAATGTGTTTCACTTTCATTTGATTCTAAAAGCTTTGTTGAAAGTGTTTGACTTTCATTTGACTTAATTAGCTTTGTTGAATGCAGTTGACATTCATTTGATTCAAAAAGCTTTGTTTGAATGTGTTTAACTTTCATTTGATTCTAAAAGCTTTGTTGAATTTGTTTGACTTTCGTTTGACTCAATTAGCTTTGTTGAATGCATTTGACATTCATTTGATTCAAAAAGCTTTGTTTGAATGTGTTTTACTTTCATTTGATTCTAAAAGCTTTGTTGAAAGTGTTTGACTTTCATTTGACTCAATTAGCTTTGTTGAATGCATTTGACTTTCATTTGAGTCACGAAGCTTTGTTTGATTGTGTTTGACTTTCATTTGACTCAATTAGCTTTGTTGAATTCATTTGATTTTCATTTGATTCAAAAAGCTTTGTTTGAATGTGTTTGACTTTCATTTGATTATAAAAGCTTTGTTGAAAGTGTTTGACTTTCATTTGACTCAATTAGCTTTGTTGAATGCATTTGACATTCATTTGAATCAAAAAGCTTTGTTTGAATGTGTTTGACTTTCATTTGATTCTAAAAGCTTTATAGAAAGTGTTTGGCTTTCATTTGACTCAATTAGCATTGTGGAATGCAATTAACTTTCATTTGATTCAAAAAGCTTTGATTGAATGTCTTTGACTTTAATTTGATTCTAAAAGCTTTGATGAAAGTGTTTGACTTTCATTTGACTCAATTAGCTTTGTTGAATTCATTTGATTTTCATTTGATTCAAAAAGCTTTGTTTGAATGTGTTTCACTTTTATTTGATTCTTAAAGCTTTGTTGAAAGTGTTTGACTTTCATTTGACTTAATTAGCTTTGTTGAATGCGGTTGACATTTATTTGATTCAAAAAGCTTTGTTTGAATGTGTTTCACTTTCATTTGATTCTAAAAGATTTGTTGAATGTGTTTGACTTTCATTTGACTCAATTAGCTTTGTTGAATGCATTTGACTTTCAATTGATTCAATAAGCTTTGTTAGAATGTGTTTTACTTTCATTTGATTCTAAAATCTTTGTTGAAAGTGTTTGACTTTCATTTGACTCAATAAGCTTTGTTGAATGCATTTGACTTGCATTTGAGTCACGAAGCTTTGTTTGAATGTGTTTGACTTCCATTTGACTCAATTAGCTTTGTTGAATTCATTTGATTTTCATTTGATTCAAAAAGTTTTGTTTGAATGTGTTTGACTTTCATTTGATTATAAAAGCTTTGTTGAAAGTGTTTGACTTTCATTTGACTCAATTGGCTTTGTTAAATGCATTTGACATTCATTTGAATCAAAAAGCTTTGTTTGAATGTGTTTGACTTTCATTTGATTCTAAAAGCTTTGTAGAAAGTGTTTGGCTTTCATTTGACTCAATTAGCATTGTGGAATGCAATTAACTTTCATTTGAGTCAAAATGCTTTGATTGAATGTCTTTGACTTTAATTTGATTCTAAAAGCTTTGATGAAAGTGTTTGACTTTCATTTGACTCAATTAGCTTTGTTGAATTCATTTGATTTTCATTTGATTCAAAAAGCTTTGTTTGAATGTGTTTCACTTTCATTTGATTCTAAAAGCTTTGTTGAAAGTGTTTGACTTTCATTAGACTTCATTAACTTTGTTGAATGCAGTTGACATTCATTTGATTCAAAAAGCTTTGTTTGAATGTGTTTCACTTTCATTCGATTCTAAAAGCTTTGTTGAATGTGTTTGACTTTCATTTGACTCAATTAGCTTTGTTGAATGCATTTGACTTTCATTTGATTCAAAAAGCTTTGTTAGAATGTGTTTTACTTTCATTTGATTCTAAAAGCTTTGTTGAAAGTGTTTGACTTTCATTTGACACATTTAGCTTTGTTGAATGCATTTGACTTTCATTTGAGTCACGAAGCTTTGTTTGAATGTGTTTGACTTTCATTTGACTCAATTAGCTTTGTTGAATGCATTTGATTTTCATTTGATTCAAAAAGCTTTGTTTGAATGTGTTTGACTTTCATTTGATTATAAAAGATTTGTTGAAAGTGTTTGACTTTCATTTGACTCAATTAGCTTTGTTGAATGCATTTGACATTCATTTGAATCAAAAAGCTTTGTTTAAATGTGTTTGATGTTCATTTGATTCTAAAAGCTTTGATGAAAGTGTTTGGCTTTCATTTGACTCAATTAGCATTGTGGAATGCAATTAACTTTCATTTGATTCAAAAAGCTTTGATTGAATGTATTTGACTTTCATTTGATTCTAAACGCTTTGTTGCAAGTGTTTGACTTTCATTTGACTCAATTAGCTTTGTTGAATGCATTTGATTTTCATTTGATTCAAAAAGCTTTGTTTGAATGTGTTTCACTTTCATTTGATTCTAAAAGCTTTGTTGAAAATGTTTGACTTTCATTTGACTCAATTAGCTTTGTTGAATGCATTTGACATTCATTTGAATCAAAAAGCTTTGTTTAAATGTGTTTGACGTTCATTTGATTCTAAAAGCTTAGATGAAAGTGTTTGGCTTTCATTTGACTTAATTAGCATTGTGGAATGCAATTAACTTTCATTTGATTCAAAAAGCTTTGATTGAATGTATTTGACTTTCATTTGATTCTAAACGCTTTGTTGCAAGTGTTTGACTTTCATTTGACTCAATTAGCTTTGTTGAATGCATTTGATTTTCATTTGATTCAAAAAGCTTTGTTTTAATGTGTTTCACTTTCATTTGATTCTAAAAGCTTTGTTGAAAGTGTTTGACTTTCATTTGACATAATTAGCTTTGTTGAATGCAGTTGACATTCATTTGATTCAAAAAGCTTTGTTTGAATGTGTTTCACTTTCATTTGATTCTAAAAGCTTTGTTGAATGTGTTTGACTTTCATTTGACTCAATTAGCTTTGTTGAATGCATTTGACATTCATTTGATTCAAAAAGCTTTGTTTGAATGTGTTTTACTTTCATTTGATTCTAAAAGCTTTGTTGAAAGTGTTTGACTTTCATTTGACTCAATTAGCTTTGTTGAATGCATTTGACTTTCATTTGAGTCACGAAGCTTTGTTTGATTGTGTTTGACTTTCATTTGACTCAATTAGCTTTGTTGAATTCATTTGATTTTCATTTGATTCAAAAAGCTTTGTTTGAATGTGTTTGACTTTCATTTGATTATAAAAGCTTTGTTGAAAGTGTTTGACTTTCATTTGACTCAATTAGCTTTGTTGAATGGATTTGACATTCATTTGAATCAAAAAGCTTTGTTTAAATGTGTTTGACGTTCATTTGATTCTAAAAGCTTAGATGAAAGTGTTTGACTTTCATTTGACTCAATTAGCTTTGTTGAATTCATTTGATTTTCATTTGATTCAAAAAGCTTTGTTTGAATGTGTTTCACTTTCATTTGATTCTAAAAGCTTTGTTGAAAGTGTTTGACTTTCATTTGACTTAATTAGCTTTGTTGAATGCAGTTGACATTCATTTGATTCAAAAAGCTTTGTTTGAATGTGTTTCACTTTCATTTGATTCTAAAAGCTTTGTTGAATGTGTTTGACTTTCATTTGACTCAATTAGCTTTGTTGAATGCATTTGACATTCATTTGATTCAAAAAGCTTTGTTTGAATGTATTTTACTTTTATTTGATTCTAAAAGCTTTGTTGAAAGTGTTTGACTTTCATTTGATTCAATTAGCTTTGTTGAATGCATTTGACTTTCATTTTAGTCACGAAGCTTTGTTTGAATGTGTTTGACTTTCATTTGACTCAATTAGCTTTGTTGAATTCATTTGATTTTCATTTGATTCAAAAAGTTTTGTTTGAATGTGTTTCACTTTCATTTGATTATAAAAGCTTTATTGAAAGTGTTTGACTTTCATTTGACTCAATTAGCTTTGTTGAATGCATTTGACATTCATTTGAATCAAAAAGCTTTGTTTAAATGTGTTTGACGTTCATTTGATTCTAAAAGATTAGATGAAAGTGTTTGGCTTTCATTTGACTCAATTAGCTTTGTTGAATTCATTTGATTTTCATTTGAATCAAAAAGCTTTGTTTGAATGTGTTTCACTTTCATTTGATTCTAAAAGCTTTGTTGAAAGTGTTTGACTTTCATTTGACTTAATTAGCTTTGTTGAATGCAGTTGACATTCATTTGATTCAAAAAGCGTTGTTTGAATGTGTTTCACTTTCATTTGATTCTAATAGCTTTGTTGAAAGTGTTTGGCTTCATTTGACTTAATTAGCATTGTGGAATGCAATTAACTTTCATTTGATTCAAAAAGCTTTGTTTCAATGTATTTGACTTTAATTTGATTCTAAAAGCTTTGATGAAAGTTTTTGACTTTCATTTGACTCAATTAGCTTTGTTGAATTCATTTGATTTTCATTTGATTCAAAAAGTTTGTTTGAATGTGTTTCACTTTCATTTGATTCTAAAAGCTTTGTTGAAAGTGTTTGACTTTCATTTGACTCAATTAGCTTTGTTGAATGTATTTGACTTTCATTTGAGTCACGAAGCTTTGTTTGATTGTGTTTGACTTTCATTTGACTCAATTAGCTTTGTTGAATTCATTTGATTCAAAAAGTTTTGTTTGAATGTGTTTGACTTTCATTTGATTATAAAAGCTTTGTTGAAAGTGTTTGACTTTCATTTGACTCAATTAGCTTTGTTGAATGCATTTGACATTCATTTGAATCAAAAAACTTTGTTTGAATGTGTTTGACTTTCATTTGATTCTAAAAGCTTTGTAGAAAGTGTTTGGCTTTCATTTGACTCAATTAGCATTGTGGAATGCAATTAACTTTCATTTGATTCAAAATGCTTTGATTGAATGTCTTTGACTTTAATTTGATTCTAAAAGCTTTGATGAAAGTGTTTGACTTTCATTTGACTCAATTAGCTTTGTTGAATTCATTTGATTTTCATTTGATTCAAAAAGCTTTGTTTGAATGTGTTTCACTTTCTTTTGATTCTAAAAGCTTTGTTGAAAGTGTTTGACTTTCATTAAACTTCATTAGCTTTGTTGAATGCAGTTGACATTCATTTGATTCAAAAAGCTTTGTTTGAATGTGTTTCACTTTCATTTGATTCTAAAAGCTTTGTTGAATGTGTTTGACTTTCATTTGACTCAATTAGCTTTGTTGAATGCATTTGACTTTCATTTGATTCAAAAAGCTTTGTTAGAATGTGTTTTACTTTCATTTGATTCTAAAAGCTTTGTTGAAAGTGTTTGACTTTCATTTGACACATTTAGCTTTGTTGAATGCATTTGACTTTCATTTGAGTCACGAAGCTTTGTTTGAATGTGTTTGACTTTAATTTGACTCAGTTAGCTTTGTTAAATGCATTTGATTTTCATTTGATTCAAAAAGCTTTGTTTGAATGTGTTTGACTTTCATTTGATTATAAAAGCTTTGTTGAAAGTGTTTGACTTTCATTTGACTCAATTAGCTTTGTTGAATGCATTTGACATTCATTTGAATCAAAAAGCTTTGTTTAAATGTGTTTGACGTTCATTTGATTCTAAAAGCTTAGATGAAAGTGTTTGGCTTTCATTTGACTCAATTAGCATTGTGGAATGCAATTCACTTTCATTTGATTCAAAAAGCTTTGATTGAATGTATTTGACTTTCATTTGATTCTAAACGCTTTGTTGCAAGTGTTTGACTTTCATTTGACTCAATTAGCTTTGTTGAATGCATTTGATTTTCATTTGATTCAAAAAGCTTTGTTTTAATGTGTTTCACTTTCATTTGATTCTAAAAGCTTTGTTGAAAGTGTTTGACTTTCATTTGACTTAATTAGCTTTGTTGAATGCAGTTGACATTCATTTGATTCAAAAGGCGTTGTTTGAATGTGTTTCACTTTCATTTGATTCTAAAAGCTTTGTTGAAAGTGTTTGGCTTTCATTTGACTCAATTACCATTGTGGAATGCAATTAACTTTTATTTGACTCAAAAAGCTTTGTTTGAATGTATTTGACTTTAATTTGATTCTAAAAGCTTTGATGACAGTGTTTGACTTTCATTTGACTCAATTAGCTTTGTTGAATTCATTTGATTTTCATTTGATTCAAAAAGCTTTGTTTGAATGTGTTTCACTTTCATTTGATTCTAAAAGCTTTGTTGAAAGTGTTTGACTTTCATTTGACTCAATTAGCTTTGTTGAATGCATTTGACATTCATTTGAATCAAAAAGCTTTGTTTAAATGTGTTTGACGTTCATTTGATTCTAAAAGCTTAGATGAAAGTGTTTGACTTTCATTTGACTCAATTAGCTTTGTTGAATTCATTTGATTTTCATTTGATTCAAAAAGCTTTGTTTGAATGTGTTTCACTTTCATTTGATTCTAAAAGCTTTGTTGAAAGTGTTTGACTTTCATTTGACTCAATTAGCTTTGTTGAATGCATTTGACATTCATTTGATTCAAAAAGCTTTGTTTGAATGTGTTTCACTTTCATTTGATTCTAAAAGCTTTGTTGAGAGTGTTTGGCTTTCATTTGACTCAATTAGCTTTGTTGAATGCATTTGATTTTCAATTGATTCAAAAAGCTTTGCTTGAATGTGTTTGACTTTCTTTTGACTCAATTAGCTTTGTGGAATGTGTTTGACTTTCATTTGACTCAATTAGCATTGTGGAATGCAATTGACTTTCATTTGATTCAAAAAGCTTTGTTTGAATGTATTTGACTTTAATTTGATTCTAAAAGCTTTGATGAAAGTGTTTGACTTTCATTTGACTCAATTACCATTGTGGAATGCAATTAACTTTCATTTGATTCAAAAAGCTTTGTTTGAATGTATTTGACTTTAATTTGATTCTAAAAGCTTTGATGAAAGTGTTTGACTTTCATTTAACTCAATTAGATTTGTTGAATGCATTTGACTTTCATTTGAGTCACAAAGCTTTGTTTGAATGTGTTTGACTTTCATTTGATTCTAAAAGCTTTGTTGAAAGTGTTTGGCTTTCATTTGACTCAATTAGCATTGTGGAATGCAATTAACTTTCATTTGATTCTAAACGCTTTGTTGCAAGTGTTTTACTTTCATTTAACTTAATTAGCTTTGTTGAATGCATTTGATTTTCATTTGATTCAAAAAGCTTTGTTTGAATGTGTTTCACTTTCATTTGATTCTAAAAGCTTTGTTCAAAGTGTTTGACTTTCATTTGACTTGATTAGCTTTGTTGAATGCAGTTGACATTCGTTTGATTCAAAAAGCTTTGTTTGAATGTGTTTCACTTTCATTTGATTCTAAAAGCTTTGTTGAATGTGTTTGACTTTCATTTGACTCAATTAGCTTTGTTGAATGCATTTGACTTTCATTTGATTCAAAAAGCTTTGTTTGAATGTGTTTTACTTTCATTTGATTCTAAAAGCTTTGTTGAAAGTGTTTGACTTTCATTTCACTCAATTAGCTTTGTTGAATGCATTTGAGTTTCATTTGAGTCACGAAGCTTTGTTTGAATGTGTTTGACTTTCATTTGACTCAATTAGCTTTGTTGAATTCATTTGATTTTCATTTGATTCAAAAAGCTTTGTTTGAATGTGTTTGACTTTCATTTGATTATAAAAGCTTTGTTGAAAGTGTTTGACTTTCGTTTGACTCAATTAGATTTGTTGAATGCATTTGACATTCATTTGAATCAAAAAGCTTTGTATAAATGTGTTTGACGTTCATTTGATTCTAAAAGCTAAGATGAAAGTGTTTGACTTTCATTTGACTCAATAAGCTTTGTTGAATTCATTTGATTTTCATTTGATTCAAAAAGCTTTGTTTGAATGTGTTTGACTTTCATTTGATTCTAACAGCTTTGTAGAAAGTGTTTGGCTTTCATTGGACTCAATTAGCATTGTGGAATGCAATTAACTTTCATTTGATTGAAAAAGCTTTGATTGAATGTATTTGACTTTCATTTGATTCTAAACGCTTTGTTGCAAGTGTTTGACTTTCATTTGACTCAATTAGCTTTGTTGAATGCATTTGATTTTCATTTGATTCAAAAAGCTTTGTTTGAATAAGTTTCACTTTCATTTTATTCTTAAAGCTTTGTTGAAAGTGTTTGACTTTCATTTGACTTAATTAGCTTTATTGAATGCAGTTGACATTCATTTGATTCAAAAAGCTTTGTTTGAATGTGTTTCACTTTCATTTGATTCTAAAAGCTTTGTTGAAAGTGTTTGACTTTCATTTGACTCAATTAGCTTTGTTGAATGCATTTGACATTCATTTGATTCAAAAAGCTTTGTTTGAATGTGTTTTACTTTCATTTGATTCTAAAAGCTTTGATGAAAGTGTTTGACTTTCATTTGACTCAATTAGCTTTGTTGAATTCACTTGATTTTCATTTGATTCAAAAAGCTTTGTTTGAATGTGTTTCACTTTTATTTGATTCGAAAAGCTTTGTTAAAAGTGTTTGACTTTCATTTGACTTAATTAGCTTTGTTGAATGCAGTTGACATTCATTTGATTCAAAAAGCTTTGTTTGAATGTGTTTCACTTTCATTTGATTCAAAAAGCTTTGTTGAATGTGTTTGACTTTCATTTGACTCAATTAGCTTTGTTGAATGCATTTGACATTCATTTGATTCAAAAAGCTTTGTTTGAATGTGTTTTACTTTCATTTGATTCTAAAGCTTTGTTGAAAGTGTTTGACTTTCATTTGACTCAATTAGCTTTGTTGAATGCATTTGACTTTCATTTGAGTCACGAAGCTTTGTTTGAATGTGTTTGACTTTCATTTGACTCAATTAGCTTTGTTGAATTCATTTGATTTTCATTTGATTCAAAAAGCTTTGTTTGAATGTGTTTGACTTTCATTTGATTATAAAAGCTTTGTTGAAAGTGTTTGACTTTCATTTGACTCAATTAGCTTTGTTGAATGCATTTGACATTCATTTGAATCAAAAAGCTTTGTTTAAATGTGTTTGACGTTCATTTGATTCCAAAAGCTTAGATGAAAGTGTTTGACTTTCATTTGACTCAATTAGCTTTGTTGAATTCATTTGATTTTCATTTGATTCAAAAAGCTTTGTTTGAATGTGTTTGACTTTCATTTGATTCTAAAAGCTTTGTAGAAAGTGTTTGGCTTTCATTTGACTCAATTAGCATTGTGGAATGCAATTAACTTTCATTGATTCAAAAAGCTTTGATTGAATGTATTTGACTTTCATTTGATTCTAAATGCTTTGTTGCAAGTGTTTGACTTTCATTTGACTCAATTAGCTTTGTTGAATGCATTTGATTTTCATTTGATTCAAAAAGCTTTGTTTGAATGTGTTTCTCTTTCATTTGATTCTAAAAGCTTTGTTGAAAGTGTTTGACTTTCATTTGACTTAATTAGCTTTGTTGAATGCAGTTGACATTCATTTGATTTAAAAAGCTTTGTTTAAATGTGTTTCACTTTCATTTGATTCTAAAAGCTTTGTTGAAAGTGTTTGGCTTTTATTTGACTCAATTGGCATTGTGGAATGCAATTAACTTTCATTTGATTCAAAAAGCTTTGTTTGAATGTATTTGACTTTAATTTGATCCTAAACGCTTTGTTGCAAGTGTTTGACTTTCATTTGACTGAATTAGCTTTGTTAAATTCATTTGATTTTTATTTGATTCAAAAAGCTTTGTTTGAATGTGTTTCACTTTCATTTGATTCTAAAAGCTTTGTGAAAAGTGTTTGACTTTCATTTGACTTAATTAGCTTTGTTGAATGCAGTTGACATTCATTTGATTCAAAAAGCTTTGTTTGAATGGGTTTCACTTTCATTTGATTCTAAAAGCTTTGTTGAATGTGTTTGACTTTCATTTGACTCAATTAGCTTTGTTGAATGCATTTGACATTCATTTGATTCAAAAAGCTTTGTTTGAATGTGTTTTACTTTCATTTGATTCTAAAAGCTTTGTTGAAAGTGTTTGACTTTCATTTGACTCAATTAGCTTTGTTGAATGCATTTGACTTTCATTTGAGTCACGAAGCTTTGTTTGAATGTGTTTGACTTTCATTTGACTCAATTAGCTTTGTTGAATTCATTTGATTTTCATTTGATTCAAAAAGCTTTGTTTGAATGTGTTTGACTTACATTTGATTATAAAAGCTTTGTTGAAAGTTTTTGACTTTCATTTGACTCAATTAGCTTTGTTGAATTCATTTGACATTCATTTGAATCAAAAAGCTTTGTATAAATGTGTTTGACGTTCATTTGATTCTAAAAGCTAAGATGAAAGTGTTTGACTTTCATTTGACTCAATTTGCTTTGTTGAATTCATTTGATTTTCATTTGATTCAAAAAGCTTTGTTTGAATGTGTTTGACTTTCATTTGATTCTAAAAGCTTTGTAGAAAGTGTTTGGCTTTCATTTGACTCAATTAGCATTGTGGAATGCAATTAACTTTCATTTGATTCAAAAAGCTTTGCTTGAATGTATTTGACTTTAATTTGATTCTAAAAGCTTTGATGAAAGTGTTTGACTTTCATTTGACTTAATTAGCTTTGTTGAATTCATTTGATTTTCATTTGATTCAAAAAGCTTTGTTTGAATGTGTTTCACTTTCATTTGATTCTAAAAGCTTTGTTGAAAGTGTTTGACTTTCATTTCACTCAATTAGCTTTGTTGAATGCATTTGAGTTTCATTTGAGTCACGAAGCTTTGTTTGAATGTGTTTGACTTTCATTTGACTCAATTACCTTTGTTGAATGCAGTTGACATTCATTTGATTCAAAAAGCTTTGTTTGAATGTGTTTCACTTTCATTTGATTCTAAAAGCTTTGTTGAATGTGTTTGACTTTCACTTGACTCAATTAGCTTTGTTGAATGCATTTGACATTCATTTGATTCAAAAAGCTTTGTTTGAATGTGTTTTACTTTCATTTGATTCTAAAAGCTTTGTTGAAAGTGTTTGACTTTCATTTCACTCAATTAGCTTTGTTGAATGCATTTGAGTTTCATTTGAGTCACGAAGCTTTGTTTGAATGTGTTTGACTTTCATTTGACTCAATTAGCTTTGTTGAATTCATTTGATTTTCATTTGATTCAAAAAGCTTTGTTTGAATGTGTTTGACTTTCATTTGATTATAAAAGCTTTGTTGAAAGTGTTTGACTTTCGTTTGACTCAATTAGATTTGTTGAATGCATTTGACATTCATTTGAATCAAAAAGCTTTGTATAAATGTGTTTGACGTTCATTTGATTCTAAAAGCTTAGATGAAAGTGTTTGACTTTCATTTGACTCAATTAGCTTTGTTGAATTCATTTGATTTTCATTAGATTCAAAAAGCTTTGTTTGAATGTGTTTAACTTTCATTTGATTCTAAAAGCTTTGTAGAAAGTGTTTGGCTTTCATTTTACTCAATTAGCATTGTGGAATGCAATTAACTTTCATTTGATTCAAAAAGCTTTGATTGAATGTATTTGACTTTCATTTGATTCTAAACGCTTTGTTCTAAGTGTTTGACTTTCATTTGATTCAATTAGCTTTGTTGAATGCATTTGATTTTCATTTGATTCAAAAAGCTTTGTTTGAATGTGTTTCACTTTCATTTGATTCTAAAAGCTTTGTTGAAAGTGTTTGACTTTCATTTGACTTAATTAGCTTTGTTGAATGCAGTTGACATTCATTTGATTCAAAAAGCTTTGTTTGAATGTGTTTCACTTTCATTTGATTCTAAAATCTTTGTTGAAAGTGTTTGGCTTTCATTTGACGCAATTAGCATTGTGGAATGCAATTAACTTTCATTTGATTCAAAAAGCTTTGTTTGAATGTATTTGACTTTAATTTGATTCTAAAAGCTTTGATGAAAGTGTTAGACTTTCATTTGACTCAATTAGCTTTGTTGAATACATTTGATTTTCATTTGATTCAAAAAGCTTTGTTGAAAGTGTTTGACTTTCATTTGACTTAATTAACTTTGTCGAATGCAGTTGACATTCATTTGAATCAAAAAGCTTTGTTTGAATGCATTTGACTTTCATTTGATTCAAAAAGCTTTGTTTGAATGTGTTTGACTTTCATTTGATTATAAAAGCTTTGTTGAAAGTGTTTGACTTTCATTTGACTCAATTAGCTTTGTTTGAATGTATTTGACTTTCATTTGATTCTAAGTGCTTTGTTGCAAGTGTTTGACTTTCATTTGACTCAATCAGCTTTGTTGAATGCATTTGATTTTCATTTGATTCAAAAAGCTTTGTTTGAATGTGTTTCACTTTCATTTGATTCTAAAAGCTTTGTTGAAAGTGTTTGACTTTCATTTGACTTAATTAGCTTTGTTGAATGCAGTTGACATTCATTTGATTCAAAAAGCTTTGTTTGTATGTGTTTCACCTTCATTTGATTCTAAAAGCTTTGTTGAAAGTGTTTGGCTTTCATTTGACTCAATTAGCATTGTGAAATGCAATTAACTTTCATTTGATTCAAAAAGCTTTGTTTGAATGTATTTGACTTTAATTTGATTCTAAAAGCTTTGTTGAAAGTGTTTGACTTTCATTTGACTCAATTAGCTTTGTTGAATGCATTTGACATTCATTTGAATCAAAAAGCTTTGTTTGAATGTGTTTGACTTTCATTTGATTCTAAAAGCTTTGTAGAAAGTGTTTGGCTTTCATTTGACTCAATCAGCATTGTGGAATGCAATTAACTTTCATTTGATTCAAAAAGCTTTGATTGAATGTCTTTGACTTTAATTTGATTCTAAAAGCTTTGATGAAAGTGTTTGACTTTCATTTGACTTAATTAGCTTTGTTGAATTCATTTGATTTTCATTTGATTCAAAAAGCTTTGTTTGAATGTGTTTCACTTTCATTTGATTCTAAAAGCTTTGTTGAAAGTGTTTGACTTTCATTTGACTTAATTAGCTTTGTTGAATGCAGTTGACATTCATTTGATTCAAAAAGCTTTGTTTGAATGTGTTTCACTTTCATTTGATTCTAAAAGCTTTGTTGAATGTGTTTGACTTTCATTTGACACAATTAGCTTTGTTGAATGCATTTGACTTTCATTTGATTCAAAAAGCTTTGTTAGAATGTGTTTTACTTTCATTTGATTTTAAAAGCTTTGTTGAAAGTATTTGACTTTCATTTGACTCAATTAGCTTTGTTGAATGCTTTTGACTTTCATTTGAGTCACGGAGCTTTGTTTGAATGTGTTTGACTTTCATTTGACTCAATTAGCTTTGTTCAATGCATTTGACTTTCATTTGATTCAAAAAGCTTTGTTTGAATGTGTTTGACTTTCATTTGATTATAAAAGCTTTGTTGAAAGTGTTTGACTTTCATTTGACTCAATTAGCTTTGTTGAATGCATTTGACATTCATTTGAATCAAAAAGCTTTGTTTAAATGTGTTTGACGTTCATTTGATTCTAAAAGCTTAGATGAAAGTGTTTGACTTTCATTTGACTCATTTAGCTTTGTTGAATTCATTTGATTTTCATTTGATTCAAAAAACTTTGTTTGAATGTGTTTGACTTTCATTTGACTCAATTAGCTTTGTTGAATTCATTTGATTTTCATTTGATTCAAAAAGCTTTGTTTGAATGTGTTTCACTTTCATTTGATTCTAAAAGCTTTGTTGAAAGTGTTTGACTTTCATTTGACTCAATTAACTTTGTTGAATTCATTTGATTTTCATTTAATTCAAAAAGCTTTGTTTGAATGTGTTTCACTTTCATTTGATTCTAAAAGCTTTGTGGAAAGTGTTTGACTTTCATTTGACTTAATTAGCTTTGTTGAATGCAGTTGACATTCATTTGATTCAAAAAGGTTTGTTTAAATGTGTTTCACTTTCATTTGATTCTAAGAGCTTTGTTGAATGTGTTGGACTTTCATTTGACTCAATTAGCTTTGTTGAATGCATTTGACTTTCATTTGATTCAAAAAGCTTTGTTAGAATGTGTTTTACTTTCATTTGATTTTTAAAGCTTTGTTGAAAGTGTTTGACTTTCATTTGACTCAATTAGCTTTATTGAATGCTTTTGACTTTCATTTGAGTCACGAAGCTTTGTTTGAATGTGTTTGACTTTCATTTGACTCAATTAGCATTGTGGAATGCAATTAACTTTCATTTGATTCAAAAAGCTTTGATTGAATGTATTTGACTTTCATTTGATTCTAAACGCTTTGTTCTAAGTGTTTGACTTTCATTTGATTCAATTAGCTTTGTTGAATGCATTTGATTTTCATTTGATTCAAAAAGCTTTGTTTGAATGTGTTTCACTTTCATTTGATTCTAAAAGCTTTGTTGAAAGTGTTTGACTTTCATTTGACTTAATTAGCTTTGTTGAATGCAGTTGACATTCATTTGATTCAAAAAGCTTTGTTTGAATGTGTTTCACTTTCATTTGATTCTAAAATCTTTGTTGAAAGTGTTTGGCTTTCATTTGACGCAATTAGCATTGTGGAATGCAATTAACTTTCATTTGATTCAAAAAGCTTTGTTTGAATGTATTTGACTTTAATTTGATTCTAAAAGCTTTGATGAAAGTGTTAGACTTTCATTTGACTCAATTAGCTTTGTTGAATACATTTGATTTTCATTTGATTCAAAAAGCTTTGTTGAAAGTGTTTGACTTTCATTTGACTTAATTAACTTTGTCGAATGCAGTTGACATTCATTTGAATCAAAAAGCTTTGTTTGAATGTGTTTCACTTTCATTTGATTCTAAAAGCTTTGTTGAATGTGTTTGACTTTCATTTGACTCAATTAGCTTTGTTGAATGCATTTGACATTCATTTGATTCAAAAAGCTTTGTTTGAATGTGTTTTACTTTCATTTGATTCTAAAAGCTTTGTTGAAAGTGTTTGACTTTCATTTGACTCAATTAGCTTTGTTGAATGCATTTGACTTTCATTTGAGTCACGAAGCTTCGTTTGAATGTGTTTCACTTTCATTTGATTCTAAAAGCTTTGTTGAAAGTGTTTGGCTTTCATTTGACTCAATTAGCATTGTGGAATGCAATTAACTTTCATTTGATTCAAAAAGCTTTGTTTGAATGTATTTGACTTTAATTTGATTCTAAAAGCTTTGATGAAAGTGTTTGACTTTCATTTGACTCAATTAGCTTTGTTGAATGCATTTGACATTCATTTGAATCAAAAAGCTTTGTTTAAATGTGTTTGACGTTCATTTGATTCTAAAAGATTAGATGTAAGTGTTTGACTTTCATTTGACTCAATTAACTTTGTTGAATTCATTTGATTCAAAAAGCTTTGATTGAATGTATTTGACTTTCATTTGATTCTAAAAGCTTTGTTGAAAGTGTTTGGCTTTTATTTGACTCAATTAGCATTGTGGAATGCAATTAACTTTCATTTGATTCAAAAAGCTTTGATTGAATGTATTTGACTTTCATTTGATTCTAAACGCTTTGTTGCAAGTGTTTGACTTTCATTTGACTCAATTAGCTTCGTTGAATGCATTTGATTTTCATTTGATTCAAAAGGCTTTGTTTGAATGTGTTTCACTTTCATTTGATTCTAAAAGCTTTGTTGAAAGTGTTTGACTTTCATTTGACTTAATTAGCTTTGTTGAATGCAGTTGACATTCATTTGATTCAAAAAGCTTTGTTTGAATGTGTTTCACTTTCATTTGATTCTAAAAGCTTTGTTGAATGTGTTTGACTTTCATTTGACTCAATTAGCTTTGTTGAATTCATTTGAAATTCATTTGATTCAAAAAGCTTTGTTTGAATGTATTTTACTTTCATTTGATTCTAAAAGCGTTGTTGAAAGTGTTTGACTTTCATTTGACTCAATTAGCTTTGTTGAATGAATTTGACTTTCATTTGAGTCACGAAGCTTTGTTTGAATGTGTTTGACTTTCATTTGACTCAATTAGCTTTGTTGAATTCATTTGATTTTCATTTGATTCAAAAAGCTTTGTTTGAATGTGTTTGACTTTCATTTGATTATAAAAGCTTTGTTGAAAGTGTTTGACTTTCATTTGACTCAATTAGCTTTATTGAATGCATTTGACATTCATTTGAATCAAAAATCTTTGTTTAAATGTGTTTGACGTTCATTTGATTCTAAAAGCTTAGATGAAAGTGTTTGACTTTCATTTGACTCAATTAGCTTTGTTGAATTCATTTGATTTTCATTTGATTCAAAAAGCTTTGTTTGAATGTGTTTGACTTTCATTTGATTCTAAAAGCTTTGTTGTAAGTGTTTGACTTTCATTTGACTTAATTACCTTTGTTGAATGCAGTTGACATTCATTTGATTCAAAAAACTTTGTTTGAATGTGTTTCACTTTCATTTGATTCTAAAAGCTTTGTTGAATGTGTTTGACTTTCACTTGACTCTATTAGCTTTGTTAAATGCATTTGACATTCATTTGATTCAAAAAGCTTTGTTTGAATGTATTTTACTTTCATTTGATTCTAAAAGCTTTGTTGAAAGTGTTTGACATTCATTTGACTCAATTAGCTTTGTTGAATGCATTTGACTTTCATTTGAGTCACGAAGCTTTGTTTGAATGTGTTTGACTTTCATTTGACTAAATTAGCTTTGTTGAATTCATTTGATTTTCATTTGATTCAAAAAGCTTTGTTTGAATGTGTATGACTTTCATTTGATTATAAAAGCTTTCTTAAAAGTGTTTGACTTTCATTTGACTCAATTAGCTTTGTTGAATGCATTTGACATTCATTTGAATCAAAAAGCTTTGTTTAAAAGTGTTTGACGTTCATTTGATTCTAAAAGCTTAGATGAAAGTGTTTGACTTTCATTTGACTCAATTAGCTTTGTTGAATTCATTTGATTTTCATTTGATTCAAAAAGCTTTGTTTGAATGTGTTTGACTTTCATTTGATTCTAAAAGCTTTGTTATAAGTGTTTGGCTTTCATTTGACTCAATTAGCATTGTGGAATGCAATTAACTTTCATTTGATTCAAAAAGCTTTGATTGAATGTATTTGACTTTCATTTGATTCTAAACGTTTTGTTGCAAGTGTTTGACTTTCATTTGACTCAATCAGCTTTGTTGAATGCATTTGACATTCATTTGATTCAAAAAGCTTTGTTTGAATGTGTTTTACTTTCATTTTATTCTAAAAGCTTTGTTGAAAGTGTTTGACTTTCATTTGACTTAATTAGCTTTGTTGAATGCATTTGACTTTCATTTGAGTCACGAAGCTTTGTTTGAATGTGTTTGACTTTCATTTGACTCAATTAACTTTGTTGAATTCATTTGATTTTCATTTGATTCAAAAAGCTTTGTTTGAATGTGTTTGACTTTCATTTGATTATAAAAGATTTGTTGAAAGTGTTTGACTTCCATTTGACACAATTAGCTTTGTTGAATGCATTTGACATTCATTTGAATCAAAAAGCTTTGTTTAAATGTGTATGACGTTCATTTCATTCTAAAAGCTTAGATGAAAGTGTTTGACTTTCATTTGACTCAATTAGCTTTGTTGAATTCATTTGATTTTCATTTGATTCAAAAAGCTTTTTTTGAATGTGTTTGACTTTCATTTGATTCTAAAAGCTTTGTTGAAAGTGTTTGGCTTTCATTTGACTCAATTAGCATTATGGAATGCAATTAACTTTCATTTGATTCAAAAAGCTTTGATTGAATGTATTTGACTTTCTTTTGATTCTTAACGCTTTGTTGCAAGTGTTTGACTTTCATTTGACTCAATTAGCTTTGTTGAATGCATTTGATTTTCATTTTATTCAACAAGCTTTGTTTGAATGTGTTTCACTTTCATTTGATTCTAAAAGCTTTGTTGAAAGTGTTTGACTTTCATTTGACTTAATTAGCTTTGTTGAATGCAGTTGACATTCATTTGATTCAAAAAGCTTTGTTTGAATGTATTTTACTTTCATTTGATTCTAAAAGCTTAGATGAAAGTGTTTGACTTTCATTTGACTCAATTAGCTTTGTTGAATTCATTTGATTTTCATTTGATTCAAAAAGCTTTGTTTGAATGTGTTTGACTTTCATTTGATTCT
This sequence comes from Chenopodium formosanum, assembly GCA_024500155.1. Lineage (NCBI taxonomy): Eukaryota > Viridiplantae > Streptophyta > Magnoliopsida > Caryophyllales > Amaranthaceae > Chenopodium > Chenopodium formosanum. The sequence continues at coordinate 24,930,010 of CM044861.1, forward strand.
AAAAGCTTTGTTATAAGTGTTTGGCTTTCATTTGACTCAATTAGCATTGTGGAATGCAATTAACTTTCATTTGATTCAAAAAGCTTTGATTGAATGTATTTGACTTTCATTTGATTCTAAACGCTTTGTTGAAAGTGTTTGACTTTCATTTGACTCAATTTGCATTATGGAATGCAATTAACTTTCATTTGATTCAAAAAGCTTTGATTGAATGTATTTGACTTTTATTTGATTCTAAACGCTTTGTTGCAAGTGTTTGACTTTCATTTGACTCAATTAGCTTTGTTGAATGCATTTGATTTTCATTTGATTCAAAAAGCTTTGTTTGAATGTGTTTCACTTTCATTTGATTCTAAAAGCTTTGTTGAAAGTGTTTGACTTTCATTTGACTTAATTAGCTTTGTTGAATGCAGTTGACATTCATTTGATTCAAAAAGCTTTGTTTGAATGTGTTTCACTTTCATTTGATTCTAAAAGCTTTGTTGAATGTGTTTGACTTTCATTTGACTCAATTAGCTTTGTTGAATGCATTTGACATTCATTTGATTCAAAAAGTTTTGTTTGAATGTATTTTACTTTCATTTGATTCTAAAAGCTTTGTTGAAAGTGTTTGACTTTCATTTGACTTGATTAGCTTTGTTGAATGCATTTGACTTTCATTTGAGTCACGAATCTTTGTTTGAATGTGTTTGACTTTCATTTGACTTAATTAGCTTTGTTGAATGCAGTTGACATTCATTTTATTCAACAAGCTTTGTTTGAATGTGTTTCACTTTCATTTGATTCTAAAAGCTTTGTTGAAAGTGTTTGACTTTCATTTGACTTAATTAGCTTTGTTGAATGCAGTTGACATTCATTTGATTCAAAAAGCTTTGTTTGAATGTGTTTCACTTTCATTTGATTCTAAAAGCTTTGTTGCAAGTGTTTGACTTTCATTTGACTCAATCAGCTTTGTTGAATGCATTTGATTTTCATTTGATTCAAATAGCTTTGTTTGAATGTGTTTCACTTTCATTTGATTCTAAAAGCTTTGTTGAAAGTGTTTGACTTTCATTTGACTTAATTAGCTTTGTTGAATGCAGTTGACATTCATCTGATTCAAAAAGCTTTGTTTGAATGTGTTTCAATTTCATTTGATTCTAAAAGCTTTGTTGAAAGTGTTTGGCTTTCATTTGACTCAATTAGCATTGTGGAATGCAATTAACTTTCATTTGATTCAAAAAGCTTTGTTTGAATGTATTTGACTTTAATTTGATTCTAAAAGCTTTGATGAAAGTGTTTGACTTTCATTTGACTCAATTAGCTTTGTTGAATTCATTTGATTTTCATTTGATTCAAAAAGCTTTGTTTGAATGTGTTTCAATTTCATTTGATTCTAAAAGCTTTGTTGAAAGTGTTTGACTTTCATTTGACTCAATTAGCTTTGTTGAATGCATTTGACTTTCATTTGATTCAAAAAGCTTTGTTAGAATGTGTTTTACTTTCATTTGATTCTAAAAGTTTTGTTGAAAGTGTTTGACTTTCATTTGACTCAATTAGCTTTGTTGAATGCATTTGATTTTCATTTGATTCAAAAAGCTTTGTTTGAATGTGTTTCACTTTCATTTGATTCTAAATGCTTTGTTGAAAGTGTTTGACTTTCATTTGACTTAATTAGCTTTGTTGAATGCAGTTGACATTCATTTGATTCAAAAAGCTTTGTTTAAATGTGTTTCACTTTCATTTGATTCTAAAAGCTTTGTTGAAAGTGTTCGGCTTTCATTTGACTCAATTAGCATTGTGGAATGCAATTAACTTTCATTTGATTCAAAAAGCTTTGATTGAATGTTTTTGACTTTAATTTGATTCTAAAAGCTGTGATGAAAGTGTTTGACTTTCATTTGACTTAATTAGCTTTGTTGAATTCATTTGATTTTCATTTGATTCAAAAAGCTTTGTTTGAATGTGTTTCACTTTCATTTGATTCAAAAAGCTTTGTTGAAAGTGTTTGACTTTCATTTGACGTAATTTGCTTTGTTGAATGCAGTTGACATTCATTTGATTCAAAAAGCTTTGTTTGAATGTGTTTCACTTTCATTTGATTCTAAAAGCTTTGTTGAATGTGTTTGACTTTCATTTGACTCAATTAGCTTTGTTGAATGCATTTGACTTTCATTTGATTCAAAAAGCTTTGTTAGAATGTGTTTTACTTTCATTTGATTCAAAAAGTGTTGTTGAAAGTGTTTGACTGTCATTTGACTCAATTAGCTTTGTTGAATGCATTTGACTTTCATTTGAGTCACGAAGCTTTGTTTGAATGTGTTTGACTTTCATTTGACTGAATTAGCTTTGTTGAATGCATTTGATTTTCATTTGATTCAACAAGCTTTGTTTGAATGTGTTTGACTTTCATTTGATTATAAAAGCTTTGTTGAAAGTGTTTGACTTTCATTTGACTCAATGAGCTTTGTTGAATGCATTTGACATTCATTTGAATCAAAAAGCTTTGTTTAAATGTGTTTGACGTTCATTTGATTCTAAAAGCATAGATGAAAGTGTTTGACTTTCATTTAACTCAATTAACTTTGTTGAATTCATTTGATTTTCATTTGATTCAAAAATCTTTGTTTGAATGTGTTTGACTTTCATTTGATTCTAAAAGCTTTGTTGTAAGTGTTTGGCTTTCATTTGACTCAATTAGCATTGTGGAATGCAATTAACTTTCATTTGATTCAAAAAGCTTTGATTGAAAATATTTGACTTTCATTTGATTCTAAACGCTTTGTTACAAGTGTTTGACTTTCATTTGACTCAATTAGCTTTGTTGAATGCATTTGATTTTCATTTGATTCAAAAAGCTTTGTTTGAATGTGTTTCACTTTCATTTGATTCTAAATGCTTTGTTGAAAGTGTTTGACTTTCATTTGACTTAATTAGCTTTGTTGAATGCAGTTGACATTCATTTGATTCAAAAAGCTTTGTTTAAATGTGTTTCACTTTCATTTGATTCTAAAAGCTTTGTTGAAAGTGTTCGGCTTTCATTTGACTCAATTAGCATTGTGGAATGCAATTAACTTTCATTTGATTCAAAAAGCTTTGATTGAATGTCTTTGACTTTAATTTGATTCTAAAAGCTGTGATGAAAGTGTTTGACTTTCATTTGACTTAATTAGCTTTGTTGAATTCATTTGATTTTCATTTGATTCAAATAGCTTTGTTTGAATGTGTTTCACTTTCATTTGATTCAAAAAGCTTTGTTGAAAGTGTTTGACTTTCATTTGACGTAATTTGCTTTGTTGAATGCAGTTGACATTCATTTGATTCAAAAAGCTTTGTTTGAATGTGTTTCACTTTCATTTGATTCTAAAAGCTTTGTTGAATGTGTTTGACTTTCATTTGACTCAATTAGCTTTGTTGAATGCATTTGACTTTCATTTGATTCAAAAAGCTTTGTTAGAATGTGTTTTACTTTCATTTGATTCTAAAAGTTTTGTTGAAAGTGTTTGACTGTCATTTGACTCAATTAGCTTTGTTGAATGCATTTGACTTTCATTTGAGTTACGAAGCTTTGTTTGAATGTGTTTGACTTTCATTTGACTGAATTAGCTTTGTTGAATGCATTTGATTTTCATTTGATTCAACAAGCTTTGTTTGAATGTGTTTGACTTTCATTTGATTATAAAAGCTTTGTTGAAAGTGTTTGACTTTCATTTGACTCAATGAGCTTTGTTGAATCCATTTGACATTCATTTGAATCAAAAAGCTTTGTTTAAATGTGTTTGACGTTCATTTGATTCTAAAAGCATAGATGAAAGTGTTTGACTTTCATTTGACTCAATTAACTTTGTTGAATTCATTTGATTTTCATTTGATTCAAAAATCTTTGTTTGAATGTGTTTGACTTTCATTTGATTCTAAAAGCTTTGTTGAAAGTGTTTGGCTTTCATTTGACTCAATTAGCATTGTGGAATGCAATTAACTTTCATTTGATTCAAAAAGCTTTGATTGAATGTATTTGACTTTCATTTGATTCTAAACGCTTTGATGCAAGTGTTTGACTTTCATTTGACTCAATTAGCTTTGTTGAATGCATTTGATTTTCATTTGATTCAAAAAGCTTTGTTTGAATGTGTTTCACTTTCATTTGATTCTAAAAGCTTAGATGAAAGTGTTTGACTTTCATTTGACTCAATTAGCTTTGTTGAATGCATTTGACTTTCATTTGAGTCACGAAGCTTTGTTTGAATGTGTTTGACTTTCATTTGATTCTAAAAGCTTTGTTGAAAGTGTTTGGCTTTCATTTGACTCAATTAGCATTGTGGAATGCAATTAACTTTCATTTGATTCAAAAAGCTTTGATTGAATGTATTTGAATTTCATTTGATTCTAAACGCTTTGTTGCAAGTGTTTGACTTTCATTTGACTCAATTAGCTTTGTTGAATGCATTTGATTTTCATTGGATTCAAAAAGCTTTGTTTGAATGTGTTTCACTTTCATTTGATTCTAAAAGCTTTGTAGAAAGTGTTTGGCTTTCATTTGACTCAATTAGCATTGTGGAATGCAATTAACTTTCATTTGATTCAAAAAGCTTTGATTGAATTTATTTGACTTTCATTTCATTCTAAACACTTTGTTGCAAGTGTTTGACTTTCATTTGACTCGATTAGCTTTGTTGAATGCAGTTGACTTTTGTTTGATTCAAAAAGCTTTGTTTAAATGTGTTTGATTTTCATTTGACTCAATTAGCTTTGTTGAATGCATTTGATTTTCATTTGATTCAAAAAGCTTTGTTTCTATGTGTTTCACTTTCATTTGATTCTAAAAGCTTTGTTGAAAGTGTTTGACTTTTATTTGACTTAATTAGCTTTGTTGAATGTAGTTGACATTCATTTGATTCAAAAAGCTTTGTTTGAATGTGTTTCACTTTCATTTGATTCTAAAAGCTTTGTTGAATGTGTTTGACTTTCATTTGACTCAATTAGCTTTGTTAAATGCATTTGACATTCATTTGATTCAAAAAGCTTTGTTTGAATGTGTTTTACTTTCATTTGATTCTAAAAGCTTTGTTGAAAGTGTTTGATTTTCATTTGACTCAATTAGCTTTGTTGAATGCATTTGACTTTCATTTGAGTCACGAAGCTTCGTTTGAATGTGTTTGACTTTCATTTGATTCAAAAAGCTTCGTTTGAATGTGTTTGATTTTCATTTGATTTTAAAAGCTTAGATGAAAGTGTTTGACTTTCATTTGACTCAATTAGCTTTGTTGAATGCATTTGACTTTCATTTGAGTCACGAAGCTTTGTTTGAATGTGTTTGACTTTCATTTGATTCTAAAAGCTTTGTTGAAAGTGTTTGGCTTTCATTTGACTCAATTAGCATTGTGGAATGCAATTAACTTTCATTTGATTCAAAAAGCTTTGATTGAATGTATTTGACTTTCATTTGGTTCTAAACGCTTTGTTGCAAGTGTTTGACTTTCATTTGACTCAATTAGCTTTGTTGAACGCATTTGATTTTCATTTGATTTAAAAAGCTTTGTTTGAATGTGTTTCACTTTCATTTGATTCTAAAAGCTTTGTTGAAAGTGTTTGACTTTCATTTGACTTAATTAGCTTTGTTGAATGCAGTTGACATTCATTTAATTCAAAAAGCTTTGTTTGAATGTGTTTCACTTTCATTTGATTCTAAAAGCTTTGCTGAAAGTGTTTGGCTTTCATTTGACTCAATTACCATTGAGGAATGCAATTAACTTTCATTTGATTCAAAAAGCTTTGTTTGAATGTATTTGACTTTAATTTGATTCTAAAAGCTTTGATGAAAGTGTTTGACTTTCATTTGACTCAATTAGCTTTGTTGAATGCATTTGACTTTCATTTGAGTCACGAAGCTTGGTTTGAATGTGTTTGACTTTCATTTGATTCTAAAAGCTTTGTTGAAAGTGTTTGGCTTTCATTTGACTCAATTAGCATTGTGGAATGCAATTAACTTTCATTTGATTCAAAAAGCTTTGATTGAATGTATTTGACTTTCATTTGATTCTAAACGCTTTGATGCATGTGTTTGGCTTTCATTTGACTCAATTAGCTTTGTTGAATGCATTTGATTTTCATTTGATTCAAAAAGCTTTGTTTGAATGTGTGTCACTTTCATTTGATTCTAAAAGCTTAGATGAAAGTGTTTGACTTTCATTTGACTCAATTAGCTTTGTTGAATGCATTTGACTTTCATTTGAGTCACGAAGCTTTGTTTGAATGTGTTTGACTTTCATTTGATTCTAAAAGCTTTGTTGAAAGTGTTTGGCTTTCATTTGACTCAATTAGCATTGTGGAATGCAATTAACTTTCATTTGATTCAAAAAGATTTGATTGAATGTATTTGACTTTCATTTGATTCTAAACGCTTTGTTGCAAGTGTTTGACTTTCATTTGACTCAATTAGCTTTGTTGAATGCATTTGATTTTCATTTGATTCAAAAAGCTTTGTTTGAATGTGTTTCACTTTCATTTGATTATAAAAGCTTTGTTGAAAGTGTTTGACTTTCATTTGACTTAATTAGCTTTGTTGAATGCAGTTGACATTCATTTAATTCAAAAAGCTTTGTTTGAATGTGTTTCACTTTCATTTGATTCTAAAAGCTTTGTTGAAAGTGTCTGGCTTTCATTTGACTCAATTACCATTGAGGAATGCAATTAACTTTCATTTGATTCAAAAAGCTTTGTTTGAATGTATTTGACTTTAATTTGATTCTAAAAGCTTTGATGAAAGTATTTGACTTTCATTTGACTCAATTAGCTTTGTTCAATGCATTTGACTTTCATTTGAGTCACGAAGCTTTGTTTGAATGTGTTTGACTTTCATTTGATTCTAAAAGCTTTGTTGAAAGTGTTTGGCTTTCATTTGACTCAATTAGCATTGTGGAATGCAATTAACTTTCATTTGATTCAAAAAGCTTTGATTGAATGTATTTGACTTTCATTTGATTCTAAACGCTTTGTTGTAAGTGTTTGACTTTCATTTGACTCAATTAGCTTTGTTGAATGCATTTGATTTTCATTTGATTCAAAAAGCTTTGTTTGAATGTGTTTCACTTTCATTTGATTCTAAAAGCTTAGTTCAAAGTGTTTGACTTTCATTTGACTTAATTAGCTTTGTTGAATGCAGTTGACATTCGTTTGATTTAAAAAGCTTTGCTGAAAGTGTTTGGCTTTCATTTGACTCAATTGGCATTGTGGAATGCAATTAACTTTCATTTGATTCAAAAAGCTTTGTTTGAATGTATTTGACTTTAATTTGATTGTAAAACCTTTCATGAAAGTGTTTGACTTTCATTTGACTCAATTAGCTTTGTTGAATTCATTTGATATTCATTTGATTCAAAAAGCTTTGTTTGAATGTGTTTCACTTTCATTTGATTCTAAAAGCTTTGTTGAAAGTGTTTGACTTTCATTTGACTCAATTAGCTTTGTTGAATGCATTTGACATTCTTTTGAATCAAAAAGCTTTGTTTAAATGTGTTTGACGTTCATTTGATTCTAAAAGCTTAGATGAAAGTGTTTGACTTTCATTTGACTCAATTAGCTTTGTTTAATTCATTTGATTTTCATTTGATTCACAAAGCTTTGTTTGAATGTGTTTGACTTTCATTTGATTCTAAAAGCTTTGTTGAAAGTGTTTGGCTTTCATTTGACTCAATTAGCATTGTGGAATGCAATTAACTTTCATTTGATTCAAAAAGCTTTGATTGAATGTATTTGACTTTCATTTGATTCTAAACGCTTTGTTGCAAGTGTTTGACTTTCATTTGACTCAATTAGCTTTGTTGAATGCATTTGATTTTGATTTGATTCAAAAAGCTTTGTTTGAATGTGTTTCACTTTCATTTAATTCTAAAAGCTTTGTTGAAAGTGTTTGACTTTCATTTGACTTAATTAGCTTTGTTGAATGCAGTTGACATTCATTTGATTCAAAAAGCTTTGTTTGAATGTGTTTCACTTTCATTTGATTCTAAAAGCTTTGTTGAAAGTGTTTGGCTTTCATTTGACTCAATTACCATTGTGGAATGCAATTAACTTTCATTTGATTCAAAAAGCTTTGTTTGAATGTATTTGACTTTAATTTGATTCTAAAAGCTTTGATGAAAGTGTTTGACTTTCATTTGACTCAATTAGCTTTGTTGAATGCATTTGACTTTCATTTGAGTCACGAAGCTTTGTTTGAATGTGTTTGACTTTCATTTGATTCTAAAAGCTTTGTTGAAAGTGTTTGGCTTTCTTTTGACTCAATTAGCATTGTGGAATGCAATTAACTTTCATTTGATTCAAAAAGCTTTGATTGAATGTATTTGACTTTCATTTGATTCTAAACGCTTTGTTGCAAGTGTTTGACTTTCATTTGACTCAATTAGCTTTGTAGAATGCATTTGATTTTCATTTGATTCAAAAAGCTTTGTTTGAATGTGTTTCACTTTCATTTGATTCTAAAAGCTTTGTTGAAAGTGTTTGACTTTCATTTGACTTAATTAGCTTTGTTGAATGCAGTTGACATTCATTTGATTCAAAAAGCTTTGTTTGAATGTGTTTCACTTTCATTTGATTCAAAAAGCTTTGTTGAAAATGTTTGGCTTTCATTTGACTCAATTGGCATTGTGGAATGCAATTAACTTTCATTTGATTCAAAAAGCTTTTTTGAATGTATTTGACTTTAATTTGATTCTAAAAGCTTTCATGAAAGTGTTTGACTTTCATTTGACTCAATTAGCTTTGTTTAATTCATTTGATTTTCATTTGATTCAAAAAGCTTTGTTTGAATGTATTTCACTTTCATTTGATTCAAAAAGCTTTGTTTGAATGTATTTGACTTTAATTTGATTCTAAAAGCTTTGATGAAAGTGTTTGACTTTCATTTGACTCAATTAGCTTTGTTGAATGCATTTGACTTTCATTTGAGTCACGAAGCTTTGTTTGAATGTGTTTGACTTTCATTTGATTCTAAAAGCTTTGTTGAAAGTGTTTGGCTTTCATTTGACTCAATTAGCATTGTGGAATGCAATTAACTTTCATTTGATTCAAAAAGCTTTGATTGAATGTATTTGACTTTCATTCGATTCTAAACGCTTTGTTGCAAGTGTTTGACTTTCATTTGACTCAATTAGCTTTGTTGAATGCATTTGATTTTCATTTGATTCAAAAAGCTTTGTTTGAATGTGTTTCACTTTCATTTGATTCTAAAAGCTTTGTTAAAAGTGTTTGACTTTCATTTGACTTAATTAGCTTTGTTGAATGCAGTTGACATTCGTTTGATTCAAAAAGCTTTGTTTGAATGTGTTTCACTTTCATTTGATTCTAAAAGCATTGTTGAATGTGTTTGACTTTCATTTGACTCAATTAGCTTTGTTGAATGCATTTGACATTCATTTGATTCAAAAAGCTTTGTTTGAATGTGTTTTACTTTCATTTGATTCTAAAAGCTTTGTTGAAAGTGTTTGACTTTCATTTGACTCAATTAGCTTTGTTGAATGCATTTGACTTTCACTTGAGTCACGAAGCTTTGTTTAAATGTGTTTGACTTTCATTTGACTCAATTAGCTTTGTTGAATTCATTTGATTTTCATTTGATTCAAAAAGCTTTGTTTGAATGTGTTTGACTTTCATTTGATTATAAAAGCTTTGTTGAAAGTGTTTGACTTTGATTTGACTCAATTAGCTTTGTTGAATGCATTTGACATTCATTTGAATCAAAAAGCTTTGTTTAAATGTGTTTGACGTTCATTTGATTCTAAAAGCTTAGATGAAAGTGTTTGACTTTCATTTGACTCAATTAGCTTTGTTGAATTCATTTGATTTTCATTTGATTCAAAAAGCTTTGTTTGAATGTGTTTGACTTTCATTTGATTCTTAAAGCTTTGTAGAAAGTGTTTGGCTTTCATTTGACTCAATTAGTATTGTGGAATGCAATTAACTTTCATTTGATTCAAAAAGCTTTGATTGAATGTATTTGACTTTCATTTGATTCTAAACGCTTTGTTGCAAGTGTTTGACTTTCATTTGACTCAATTAGCTTTGTTGAATGCATTTGATTTTCATTTGATTCAAAAAGCTTTGTTTGAATGTGTTTCACTTTCATTTGATTCTAAAAGCTTTGTTGAAAGTGTTTGACTTTCATTTGACTTAATTAGCTTTGTTAAATGCAGTTGACATTCATTTGATTCAAAAAGCTTTGTTTGAATGTGTTTCACTTTTATTTGATTCTAAAAGCTTTGTTGAAAGTGTTTGGCTTTCATTTGACTCAATTGGCATTGTGGAATGCAATTAACTTTCACTTGATTCAAAAAGCTTTGTTTGAATGTATTTGACTTTAATTTGATTCTAAAAGCTTTCATGAAAGTGTTTGACTTTCATTTAACTCAATTAGCTTTGTTGAATTCATTTGATTTTCATTTGATTCAAAAAGCTTTGTTTGAATGTGTTTCACTTTCATTTGATTCTAAAAGCTTTGTTGAAAGTGTTTGACTTTCAATTGTCTTAATTAGCTTTGTTGAATGCAGTTGACATTCATTTGATTCAAAAAGCTTTGTTTGAATCTGTTTCACTTTCATTTGATTCTAAAAGCTTTGTTGAATGTGTTTGACTTTCATTTGACTCAATTAGCTTTGTTGAATGCATTTGACATTCATTTGATTCAAAAAGCTTTGTTTGAATGTGTTTGACTTTCATTTGATACTAAAAGCTTTGTAGAAAGTGTAAGGCTTTCATTTGACTCAATTAGCATTGTGGAATGCAATTAACTTTCATTTGATTCAAAAAGCTTAGATTGAATGTCTTTGACTTTAATTTGATTCTAAAAGCTTTGATGAAAGTGTTTGACTTTCATTTGACTCAATTAGCTTTGTTGAATTCATTTGATTTTCATTTGATTCAAAAAGCTTTGTTTCAATGTGTTTGACTTTCATTTGATTATAAAAGCTTTGTTGAAAGTGTTTGACTTTCATTTGACTCAATGAGCTTTATTGAATGCATTTGACTTTCATTTGAGTGACGAATCTTTGTTTGATTGTGTTTGACTTTCATTTGACTCAATTGGCTTTGTTGAATTCATTTGATTTTCATTTGATTCAAAAAGCTTTGTTTGAATGTGTTTGACTTTCATTTGATTATAAAAGCTTTGTTGAAAGTGTTTGACTTTCATTTGACTCAATTAGCTTTGTTGAATGCATTTGACATTCATTTGAATCAAAAAGCTTTGTTTGAATGTGTTTGACTTTCATTTGATTCTAAAAGCTTTGTAGAAAGTGTATGGCTTTCATTTGACTCAATTAGCATTGTGGAATGCAATTAACTTTCATTTGATTCAAAAAGCTTAGATTGAATGTCTTTGACTTTAATTGGATTCTAAAAGCTTTGATGAAAGTGTTTGACTTTCATTTGACTCAATTAGCTTTGTTGAATTCATTTGATTTTCATTTGATTCAAAAAGCTTTGTTTGAATGTGTTTGACTTTCATTTGATTCTAAAAGCTTTGTTGAAAGTGTTTAACTTTCATTTGACTCAATTAGCTTTGTTGAATGCATTTGACATTCATTTGAATCAAAAAGCTTTGTTTGAATGTGTTTGACTTTCATTTGATTCTAAAAGCTTTGTAGAAAGTGTATGGCTTTCATTTGACTCAATTAGCATTGTGGAATGCAATTAACTTTCATTTGATTCAAAAAGCTTAGATTGAATGTCTTTGACTTTAATTGGATTCTAAAAGCTTTGATGAAAGTGTTTGACTTTCATTTGACTCAATTAGCTTTGTTGAATTCATTTGATTTTCATTTGATTCAAAAAGCTTTGTTTGAATGTGTTTGACTTTCATTTGATTCTAAAAGCTTTGTTGAAAGTGTTTAACTTTCATTTGACTCAATTAGCTTTGTTGAATGCATTTGACATTCATTTGAATCAAAAAGCTTTGTTTGAATGTGTTTGACTTTCATTTGATTCTAAAAGCTTTGTAGAAAGTGTATGGCTTTCATTTGACTCAATTAGCATTGTGGAATGCAATTAACTTTCATTTGATTCAAAAAGCTTAGATTGAATGTCTTTGACTTTAATTGGATTCTAAAAGCTTTGATGAAAGTGTTTGACTTTCATTTGACTCAATTAGCTTTGTTGAATTCATTTGATTTTCATTTGATTCAAAAAGCTTTGTTTGAATGTGTTTGACTTTCATTTGATTCTAAAAGCTTTGTAGAAAGTGTTTGGCTTTCATTTGACTCAATTAGCATTGTGGAATGCAATTAACTTTCATTTGATTCAAAAAGCTTAGATTGAATGTCTTTGACTTTAATTTGATTCTAAAAGCTTTGATGAAAGTGTTTGACTTTCATTTGACTCAATTAGCTTTGTTGAATTCATTTGATTTTCATTTGATTCAAAAAGCTTTGTTTGAATGTGTTTGACTTTCATTTGATTATAAAAGCTTTGTTGAAAGTGTTTGACTTTCATTTGACTCAATTAGCTTTGTTGAATGCATTTGACATTCATTTGATTCAAAAAGCTTTGTTTGAATGTGTTTGACTTTCATTTGATTCTAAAAGCTTTGTAGAAAGTGTTTGGCTTTCATTTGACTCAATTAGCATTATGGAATGCAATTAACTTTCATTTGATTCAAAAAGCTTTGATTGAATGTCTTTGACTTTCATTTGATTCTAAAAGCTTTGATGAAGGTGTTTGACTTTCATTTGACTCAATTAGCTTTGTTGAATTCATTTGATTTTCATTGGATTCAAAAAGGTTTGTTTGAATGTGTTTCACTTTCATTTGATTCTAAAAGCTTTGTTGAAAGTGTTTGACTTTCATTTGACGTAATTAGCTTTGTTGAATGCAGTTGACATTCATTTGATTCAAAAAGCTTTGTTTGAATGTGTTTCACTTTCATTTGATTCTAAAAGCATTGTTGAAAGTGTTTGGCTTTCATTTGACTCAATTAGCATTGTGGAATTCAATTAACTTTCATTTGATTCAAAAAGCTTTGTTTCAATGTATTTGACTTTAATTTGATTCTAAAAGCTTTGATGAAAGTGTTTGACTCTCATTTGACTCAATTAGCTTTGTTGAATTCATTTGATTTTCATTTGATTCAAAAAAGCTTTGTTTGAATGTGTTTCACTTTCATTTGATTCTAAAAGCTTTGTTGAAAGTGTTTGACTTTCATTTGACTTAATTAGCTTTGTTGAATGCAGTTGACATTCATTGGATTCAAAAAGCTTTGTTTGAATGTGTTTCACTTTCATTTGATTCTAAAAGCTTTGTTGAATGTGTTTGACTTTCATTTGACTCAATTAGCTTTGTCGAATGCATTTGACATTCATTTGATTCAAAAAGCTTAGATTGAATGTCTTTGACTTTAATTTGATTCTAAAAGCTTTGATGAAAGTGTTTGACTTTCATTTGACTCAATTAGCTTTGTTGAATTCATTTGATTTTCATTTGATTCAAAAAGCTTTGTTTGAATGTGTTTGACTTTCATTTGATTATAAAAGCTTTGTTGAAAGTGTTTGACTTTCATTTGACTCAATGAGCTTTGTTGAATGCATTTGACATTCATTTGAATCAAAAAGCTTTGTTTGAATGTGTTTGACTTTCATTTGATTCTAAAAGCTTTGTAGAAAGTGTTTGGCTTTCATTTGACTCAATTAGCATTGTGGAATGCAATTAACTTTCATTTGATTCAAAAAGCTTTGTTTGAATGTATTTGACTTTAATTTGATTCTAAAAGCTTTGATGAAAGTGTTTGACTTTCATTTGACTCAATTAGCTTTGTTGAATTCATTTGATTTTCATTTGATTCAAAAAGCTTTGTTTCAATGTGTTTGACTTTCATTTGATTATAAAAGCTTTGTTGAAAGTGTTTGACTTTCATTTGACTCAATGAGCTTTATTGAATGCATTTGACTTTCATTTGAGTGACGAATCTTTGTTTGATTGTGTTTGACTTTCATTTGACTCAATTGGCTTTGTTGAATTCATTTGATTTTCATTTGATTCAAAAAGCTTTGTTTGAATGTGTTTGACTTTCATTTGATTATAAAAGCTTTGTTGAAAGTGTTTGACTTTCATTTGACTCAATTAGCTTTGTTGAATGCATTTGACATTCATTTGAATCAAAAAGCTTTGTTTGAATGTGTTTGACTTTCATTTGATTCTAAAAGCTTTGTAGAAAGTGTATGGCTTTCATTTGACTCAATTAGCATTGTGGAATGCAATTAACTTTCATTTGATTCAAAAAGCTTTGTTTGAATGTATTTGACTTTAATTTGATTCTAAAAGCTTTGATGAAAGTGTTTGACTCTCATTTGACTCAATTAGCTTTGTTGAATTCATTTGATTTTCATTTGATTCAAAAAAGCTTTGTTTGAATGTGTTTCACTTTCATTTGATTCTAAAAGCTTTGTTGAAAGTGTTTGACTTTCATTTGACTTAATTAGCTTTGTTGAATGCAGTTGACATTCATTGGATTCAAAAAGCTTTGTTTGAATGTGTTTCACTTTCATTTGATTCTAAAAGCTTTGTTGAATGTGTTTGACTTTCATTTGACTCAATGAGCTTTGTTGAATGCATTTGACATTCATTTGAATCAAAAAGCTTAGATTGAATGTCTTTGACTTTAATTTGATTCTAAAAGCTTTGATGAAAGTGTTTGACTTTCATTTGACTCAATTAGCTTTGTTGAATTCATTTGATTTTCATTTGATTCAAAAAGCTTTGTTTGAATGTGTTTGACTTTCATTTGATTATAAAAGCTTTGTTGAAAGTGTTTGACTTTCATTTGACTCAATGAGCTTTGTTGAATGCATTTGACATTCATTTGAATCAAAAAGCTTTGTTTGAATGTGTTTGACTTTCATTTGATTCTAAAAGCTTTGTAGAAAGTGTATGGCTTTCATTTGACTCAATTAGCATTGTGGAATGCAATTAACTTTCATTTGATTCAAAAAGCTTAGATTGAATGTCTTTGACTTTAATTGGATTCTAAAAGCTTTGATGAAAGTGTTTGACTTTCATTTGACTCAATTAGCTTTGTTGAATTCATTTGATTTTCATTTGATTCAAAAAGCTTTGTTTGAATGTGTTTGACTTTCATTTGATTCTAAAAGCTTTGTTGAAAGTGTTTAACTTTCATTTGACTCAATTAGCTTTGTTGAATGCATTTGACATTCATTTGAATCAAAAAGCTTTGTTTGAATGTGTTTGACTTTCATTTGATTCTAAAAGCTTTGTAGAAAGTGTATGGCTTTCATTTGACTCAATTAGCATTGTGGAATGCAATTAACTTTCATTTGATTCAAAAAGCTTAGATTGAATGTCTTTGACTTTAATTGGATTCTAAAAGCTTTGATGAAAGTGTTTGACTTTCATTTGACTCAATTAGCTTTGTTGAATTCATTTGATTTTCATTTGATTCAAAAAGCTTTGTTTGAATGTGTTTGACTTTCATTTGATTCTAAAAGCTTTGTTGAAAGTGTTTAACTTTCATTTGACTCAATTAGCTTTGTTGAATGCATTTGACATTCATTTGAATCAAAAAGCTTTGTTTGAATGTGTTTGACTTTCATTTGATTCTAAAAGCTTTGTAGAAAGTGTATGGCTTTCATTTGACTCAATTAGCATTGTGGAATGCAATTAACTTTCATTTGATTCAAAAAGCTTAGATTGAATGTCTTTGACTTTAATTGGATTCTAAAAGCTTTGATGAAAGTGTTTGACTTTCATTTGACTCAATTAGCTTTGTTGAATTCATTTGATTTTCATTTGATTCAAAAAGCTTTGTTTGAATGTGTTTGACTTTCATTTGATTCTAAAAGCTTTGTAGAAAGTGTTTGGCTTTCATTTGACTCAATTAGCATTGTGGAATGCAATTAACTTTCATTTGATTCAAAAAGCTTAGATTGAATGTCTTTGACTTTAATTTGATTCTAAAAGCTTTGATGAAAGTGTTTGACTTTCATTTGACTCAATTAGCTTTGTTGAATTCATTTGATTTTCATTTGATTCAAAAAGCTTTGTTTGAATGTGTTTGACTTTCATTTGATTATAAAAGCTTTGTTGAAAGTGTTTGACTTTCATTTGACTCAATTAGCTTTGTTGAATGCATTTGACATTCTTTGATTCAAAAAGCTTTGTTTGAATGTGTTTGACTTTCATTTGATTCTAAAAGCTTTGTAGAAAGTGTTTGGCTTTCATTTGACTCAATTAGCATTATGGAATGCAATTAACTTTCATTTGATTCAAAAAGCTTTGATTGAATGTCTTTGACTTTCATTTGATTCTAAAAGCTTTGATGAAGGTGTTTGACTTTCATTTGACTCAATTAGCTTTTTTGAATTCATTTGATTTTCATTGGATTCAAAAAGGTTTGTTTGAATGTGTTTCACTTTCATTTGATTCTAAAAGCTTTGTTGAAAGTGTTTGACTTTCATTTGACGTAATTAGCTTTGTTGAATGCAGTTGACATTCATTTGATTCAAAAAGCTTTGTTTGAATGTGTTTCACTTTCATTTGATTCTAAAAGCATTGTTGAAAGTGTTTGGCTTTCATTTGACTCAATTAGCATTGTGGAATTCAATTAACTTTCATTTGATTCAAAAAGCTTTGTTTCAATGTATTTGACTTTAATTTGATTCTAAAAGCTTTGATGAAAGTGTTTGACTCTCATTTGACTCAATTAGCTTTGTTGAATTCATTTGATTTTCATTTGATTCAAAAAAGCTTTGTTTGAATGTGTTTCACTTTCATTTGATTCTAAAAGCTTTGTTGAAAGTGTTTGACTTTCATTTGACTTAATTAGCTTTGTTGAATGCAGTTGACATTCATTGGATTCAAAAAGCTTTGTTTGAATGTGTTTCACTTTCATTTGATTCTAAAAGCTTTGTTGAATGTGTTTGACTTTCATTTGACTCAATTAGCTTTGTCGAATGCATTTGACATTCATTTGATTCAAAAAGCTTAGATTGAATGTCTTTGACTTTAATTTGATTCTAAAAGCTTTGATGAAAGTGTTTGACTTTCATTTGACTCAATTAGCTTTGTTGAATTCATTTGATTTTCATTTGATTCAAAAAGCTTTGTTTGAATGTGTTTGACTTTCATTTGATTATAAAAGCTTTGTTGAAAGTGTTTGACTTTCATTTGACTCAATGAGCTTTGTTGAATGCATTTGACATTCATTTGAATCAAAAAGCTTTGTTTGAATGTGTTTGACTTTCATTTGATTCTAAAAGCTTTGTAGAAAGTGTTTGGCTTTCATTTGACTCAATTAGCATTGTGGAATGCAATTAACTTTCATTTGATTCAAAAAGCTTTGTTTGAATGTATTTGACTTTAATTTGATTCTAAAAGCTTTGATGAAAGTGTTTGACTTTCATTTGACTCAATTAGCTTTGTTGAATTCATTTGATTTTCATTTGATTCAAAAAGCTTTGTTTCAATGTGTTTGACTTTCATTTGATTATAAAAGCTTTGTTGAAAGTGTTTGACTTTCATTTGACTCAATGAGCTTTATTGAATGCATTTGACTTTCATTTGAGTGACGAATCTTTGTTTGATTGTGTTTGACTTTCATTTGACTCAATTGGCTTTGTTGAATTCATTTGATTTTCATTTGATTCAAAAAGCTTTGTTTGAATGTGTTTGACTTTCATTTGATTATAAAAGCTTTGTTGAAAGTGTTTGACTTTCATTTGACTCAATTAGCTTTGTTGAATGCATTTGACATTCATTTGAATCAAAAAGCTTTGTTTGAATGTGTTTGACTTTCATTTGATTCTAAAAGCTTTGTAGAAAGTGTATGGCTTTCATTTGACTCAATTAGCATTGTGGAATGCAATTAACTTTCATTTGATTCAAAAAGCTTTGTTTGAATGTATCTGACTTTAATTTGATTCTAAAAGCTTTGATGAAAGTGTTTGACTCTCATTTGACTCAATTAGCTTTGTTGAATTCATTTGATTTTCATTTGATTCAAAAAAGCTTTGTTTGAATGTGTTTCACTTTCATTTGATTCTAAAAGCTTTGTTGAAAGTGTTTGACTTTCATTTGACTTAATTAGCTTTGTTGAATGCAGTTGACATTCATTGGATTCAAAAAGCTTTGTTTGAATGTGTTTCACTTTCATTTGATTCTAAAAGCTTTGTTGAATGTGTTTGACTTTCATTTGACTCAATGAGCTTTGTTGAATGCATTTGACATTCATTTGAATCAAAAAGCTTAGATTGAATGTCTTTGACTTTAATTTGATTCTAAAAGCTTTGATGAAAGTGTTTGACTTTCATTTGACTCAATTAGCTTTGTTGAATTCATTTGATTTTCATTTGATTCAAAAAGCTTTGTTTGAATGTGTTTGACTTTCATTTGATTATAAAAGCTTTGTTGAAAGTGTTTGACTTTCATTTGACTCAATGAGCTTTGTTGAATGCATTTGACATTCATTTGAATCAAAAAGCTTTGTTTGAATGTGTTTGACTTTCATTTGATTCTAAAAGTTTTGTAGAAAGTGTTTGGCTTTCATTTGACTCAATTAGCATTGTGGAATGCAATTAACTTTCATTTGATTCAAAAAGCTTTGTTTGAATGTATTTGACTTTAATTTGATTCTAAAAGCTTTGATGAAAGTGTTTGACTTTCATTTGACTCAATTAGCTTTGTTGAATTCATTTGATTTTCATTTGATTCAAAAAGCTTTGTTTGAATGTGTTTGACTTTCATTTGATTCTAAAAGCTTTGTTGAAAGTGTTTAACTTTCATTTGACTCAATTAGCTTTGTTGAATGCATTTGACATTCATTTGAATCAAAAAGCTTTGTTTGAATGTGTTTGACTTTCATTTGATTCTAAAAGCTTTGTAGAAAGTGTTTGGCTTTCATTTGACTCAATTAGCATTGTGGAATGCAATTAACTTTCATTTGATTCAAAAAGCTTAGATTGAATGTCTTTGACTTTAATTTGATTCTAAAAGCTTTGATGAAAGTGTTTGACTTTCATTTGACTCAATTAGCTTTGTTGAATTCATTTGATTTTCATTTGATTCAAAAAGCTTTGTTTGAATGTGTTTGACTTTCATTTGATTATAAAAGCTTTGTTGAAAGTGTTTGACTTTCATTTGACTCAATTAGCTTTGTTGAATGCATTTGACATTCATTTGATTCAAAAAGCTTTGTTTGAATGTGTTTGACTTTCATTTGATTCTAAAAGCTTTGTAGAAAGTGTTTGGCTTTCATTTGACTCAATTAGCATTATGGAATGCAATTAACTTTCATTTGATTCAAAAAGCTTTGATTGAATGTCTTTGACTTTCATTTGATTCTAAAAGCTTTGATGAAGGTGTTTGACTTTCATTTGACTCAATTAGCTTTGTTGAATTCATTTGATTTTCATTGGATTCAAAAAGGTTTGTTTGAATGTGTTTCACTTTCATTTGATTCTAAAAGCTTTGTTGAAAGTGTTTGACTTTCATTTGACGTAATTAGCTTTGTTGAATGCAGTTGACATTCATTTGATTCAAAAAGCTTTGTTTGAATGTGTTTCACTTTCATTTGATTCTAAAAGCATTGTTGAAAGTGTTTGGCTTTCATTTGACTCAATTAGCATTGTGGAATTCAATTAACTTTCATTTGATTCAAAAAGCTTTGTTTCAATGTATTTGACTTTAATTTGATTCTAAAAGCTTTGATGAAAGTGTTTGACTCTCATTTGACTCAATTAGCTTTGTTGAATTCATTTGATTTTCATTTGATTCAAAAAAGCTTTGTTTGAATGTGTTTCACTTTCATTTGATTCTAAAAGCTTTGTTGAAAGTGTTTGACTTTCATTTGACTTAATTAGCTTTGTTGAATGCAGTTGACATTCATTGGATTCAAAAAGCTTTGTTTGAATGTGTTTCACTTTCATTTGATTCTAAAAGCTTTGTTGAATGTGTTTGACTTTCATTTGACTCAATTAGCTTTGTCGAATGCATTTGACATTCATTTGATTCAAAAAGCTTTGTTTGAATGTGTTTTACTTTCATTTGATTCTAAAAGCTTTGTTGAAAGTGTTTGACTTTCATTTGACTCAATTAGCTTTGTTGAATGCATTTGACTTTCATTTGAGTCACGAAGCTTTGTTTGAATGTGTTTGACTTTCATTTGACTCAATAAGCTTTGTTGAATTCATTTGATTTTCATTTGATTCAAAAAGCTTTGTTTGAATGTGTTTGACTTTCATTTGATTGTAAAAGCTTTGTTGAAAGTGTTTGACTTTCATTTGACTCAATTAGCTTTGTTGAATGCATTTGACATTCATTTGAATCAAAAAGCTTTGTTTAAATGTGTTTGACGTTCGTTTCATTCTAAAAGCTTATATGAAAGTGTTTGACTTTCATTTGACTCAATTAGCTTTGTTGAATTCATTTGATTTTCATTTGATTCAAAAAGCTTTGTTTGAATGTGTTTCACTTTCATTTGATTCTAAAAGCTTTGTTGAAAGTGTTTAACTTTCATTTGACTTAATTAGCTTTGTTGAATGCAGTTGACATTCATTTGATTCAAAAAGCTTTGTTTGAATATGTTTCACTTTCATTTGATTCTAAAAGCTTTGTTGAAAGTGTTTGGCTTTCATTTGATTCAATTAGCATTGTGGAATGCAATTAACTTTCATTTGATTCAAAAAGCTTTGCTTGAATGTATTTGACTTTAATTTGATTCTAAAAGCTTTGATGAAAGTGTTTGACTATTATTTGACTCAATTAGCTTTGTTGAATTCATTTGATTTTCATTTGATTCAAAAAGCTTTGTTTGAATGTGTTTCACTTTCATTTGATTATAAAAGCTTTGTTGAAAGTGTTTGACTTTCATTTGACTCAATTAGCTTTGTTGAATGCATTTGACATTCATTTGATTCAAAAAGCTTTGTTTGAATGTGTTTGACTTTCATTTGATTCTAAAAGCTTTGTAGAAAGTGTTTGGCTTTCATTTGACTCAATTAGCATTGTGGAATGCAATTAACTTTCATTTGATTCAAAAAGCTTTAATTGAATGTCTTTGACTTTCATTTGATTCTAAAAGCTTTGATGAAGGTGTTTGACTTTCATTTGACTCAATTAGCTTTGTTGAATTCATTTGATTTTCATTGGATTCAAAAAGCTTTGTTTGAATGTGTTTCACTTTCATTTGATTCTAAAAGCTTTGTTGAAAGTGTTTGACTTTCATTTGACTTAATTAGCTTTATTGAATGTAGTTGACATTCATTTGATTCAAAAAGCTTTGTTTGAATGTGTTTCACTTTCATTTAATTCTAAAAGCTTTGTTGAATGTGTTTCACTTTCATTTGACTCAATTAGCTTTGTTGAATGCATTTGACATTCATTTGATTCAAAAAGCTTTGTTTGAATGTGTTTTACTTTCATTTGATTCTAAAAGCTTTGTTGAAAGTGTTTGACTTTCATTTGACTCAATTAGCTTTGTTGAATGCATTTGACTTTCATTTGAGTCACGAAGCTTTGTTTGAAAGTGTTTGACTTTCATTTGACTCAATTAGCTTTGTTGAATTCATTTGATTTTCATTTGATTCAAAAAGCTTTGTTTGAATGTGTTTGACTTTCATTTGATTCTAAAAGCTTTGTTGTAAGTGTTTGGCTTTCATTTGACTCAATTAGCATTGTGGAAGGCAATTAACTTTCTTTTGATTCAAAAAGCTTTGTTTGAATGTATTTGACTTTCATTTGATTCTAAACGCTTTGTTGCAAGTGTTTGACTTTCATTTGACTCAATTAGCTTTGTTGAATGCATTTGATTTTCATTTGATTCAAAAAGCTTTGTTTGAATGTGTTTCACTTTCATTTGATTCTAAAAGCTTTGTTGAAAGTGTTTAACTTTCATTTGACTTAATTAGCTTTGTTGAATGCAGTTGACATTCATTTGATTCAAAAAGCTTTGTTTGAATATGTTTCACTTTCATTTGATTCTAAAAGCTTTGTTGAAAGTGTTTGGCTTTCATTTGATTCAATAAGCATTGTGGAATGCAATTAACTTTCATTTGATTCAAAAAGCTTTGCTTGAATGTATTTGACTTTAATTTGATTCTAAAAGCTTTGATGAAAGTGTTTGACTTTTATTTGACTCAATTAGCTTTGTTGAATTCATTTGATTTTCATTTGATTCAAAAAGCTTTGTTTGAATGTGTTTCACTTTCATTTGATTCTAAAAGCTTTGTTGAAAGTTTTTGACTTTCATTTGACTTAATTACCTTTGTTGAATGCAGTTGACATTCATTTGATTCAAAAAGCTTTGTTTAAATGTGTTTGACGTTCATTTCATTCTAAAAGCTTATATGAAAGTGTTTGACTTTCATTTGACTCAATTAGCTTTGTTGAATTCATTTGATTTTCATTTGATTCAAAAAGTTTTGTTTGAATGTGTTTCACTTTCATTTGATTCTAAAAGCTTTGTTGAAAGTGTTTGACTTTCATTTGACTTAATTACCTTTGTTGAATGCAGTTGACATTCATTTGATTCAAAAAGCTTTGTTTGAATGTGTTTCACTTTCATTTGATTCTAAAAGCTTTGTTGAATGTGTTTCACTTTCACTTGACTCTATTAGCTTTGTTGATTGCATTTGGCATTCATTTGATTTAAAAAGCTTTGTTTGAATGTATTTTACTATCATTTGATTCTATAAGCTTTGTTGAAAGTGTTTGACTTTCTTTTTACTCAATTAGCTTTGTTGTATGCATTTGACTTTCATTTGAGTCACGAAGCTTTGTTTGAATGTGTTTGACTTTCATTTGACTCAATTAGCTTTGTTGAATTCATTTGATTTTCGTTTGATTCAAAAAGCTTTGTTTGAATGTGTTTGACTTTCATTTGATTATAAAAGCTTTGTTGAAAGTGTTTGACTTTCATTTGACTCAATTAGCTTTGTTGAATGCATTTGACATTCATTTGAATCAAAAAGCTTTGTTTAAATGTGTTTGACGTTCATTTGATTCTAAATGCTTAGATGAAAGTCTTCGACTTTCATTTGACTCAATTAGCTTTGTTGAATTCATTTTATTTTCATTTGATTCAAAAAGCTTTTTTTGAATGTGTTTGACTTTAATTTGATTCTAAAAGCTTTGTTGAAAGTGTTTAACTTTAATTTGACTTCATTAGCTTTGTTGAATGCAGTTGACATTCATTTGATTCAAAAAGCTTTGTTTGAATGTGTTTCACTTTCATTTGATTCTAAAAGCTTTGTTGAAAGTGTTTGACTTTCATTTGACTTAATTAGCTTTGTTGAATGCAGTTGACATTCATTTGATTCAAAAAGCTTTGTTTGAATGAGTTTTGCTTTCATTTGATTCTAAAAGCTTTATTGAATGCATTTGACTTTCATTTGAGTCACGAATCTTTGTTTGATTGTGTTTGACTTTCATTTGATTCTAAAAGCTTTGTTGAATGTGTTTGACTTTCATTTAACTCAATTAGCTTTGTTGAATGCATTTGACATTCATTTGATTCAAAAAGCTTTGTTTGAATGTGTTTTGCTTTCATTTGATTCTAAAAGCTTTGTTGAAAGTGTTTGACTTTCATTTGACTCAATTAGGTTTGTTGAATGCATTTGACTTTCATTTGAGTCACGAAGCTTTGTTTGAATGTGTTTGGCTTTCATTTGACTCAATTAGCTTTGTTGAATTCATTTGATTTTCATCTGATTCAAAAAGCTTTGTTTGAATGTGTTTGACTTTCATTTGATTATAAAAGCTTTGTTGAAAGTGTTTACTTTCATTTGACTCAATTAGCTTTGTTGAATTCATTTGATTTTCATTTGATTCAAAAAGCTTTGTTTGAATGTGTTTGACTTTCATTTGATTATAAAAGCTTTGTTGAAAGTGTTTAACTTTCATTTGACTCAATTAGCTTTGTTGAATGCATTTGACATTCATTTGAATCAAAAAGCTTTGTTTGAATGTGTTTGACTTTCATTTGATTCTAAAAGCTTTGTAGAAAGTGTTTGGCTTTCATTTGACTCAATTAGCTTTGTTGAATTCATTTGATTTTCATTTGATTCAAAAAGCTTTGTTTGAATGTGTTTGACTTTCATTTGATTCTAAAAGCTTTGTTGTAAGTGTTTGGCTTCCATTTGACTCAATTAGCATTGTGGAAGGCAATTAACTTTCTTTTGATTCAAAAAGCTTTGTTTGAATGTATTTGACTTTCATTTGATTCTAAACGCTTTGTTGCAAGTGTTTGACTTTCATTTGACTCAATTAGCTTTGTTGAATGCATTTGATTTTCATTTGATTCAAAAAGCTTTGTTTGAATGTGTTTCACTTTCATTTGATTCTAAAAGCTTTGTTGAAAGTGTTTAACTTTCATTTGACTGAATTAGCTTTGTTGAATGCTGTTGACATTCATTTGATTCAAAAAGCTTTGTTTGAATATGTTTCACTTTCATTTGATTCTAAAAGCTTTGTTGAAAGTGTTTGGCTTTCATTTGATTCAATTAGCATTGTGGAATGCAATTAACTTTCATTTGATTCAAAAAGCTTTGCTTGAATGTATTTGACTTTAATTTGATTCTAAAAGCTTTGATGAAAGTGTTTGACTTTTATTTGACTCAATTAGCTTTGTTGAATTCATTTGATTTTCATTTGATTCAAAAAGCTTTGTTTGAATGTGTTTCACTTTCATTTGATTCTAAAAGCTTTGTTGAAAGTGTTTGACTTTCATTTGACTTAATTACCTTTGTTGAATGCAGTTGACATTCATTTGATTCAAAAAGCTTTGTTTGAATGTGTTTCACTTTCATTTGATTCTAAAAGCTTTGTTGAATGTGTTTGACTTTCACTTGACTCTATTAGCTTTGTTGAATGCATTTGACATTCATTTGATTTAAAAAGCTTTGTTTGAATGTATTTTACTATCATTTGATTCTACAAGCTTTGTTGAAATTGTTTGACTTTCTTTTTACTCAATTAGCTTTGTTGTATGCATTTGACTTTCATTTGAGTCACGAAGCTTTGTTTGAATGTGTTTGACTTTCATTTGACTCAATTAGCTTTGTTGAATTCATTTGATTTTCGTTTGATTCAAAAAGCTTTGTTTGAATGTGTTTGACTTTCATTTTATTACAAAAGCTTTGTTAAAAGAGTTTGACTTTCATTTGACTCTATTAGCTTTGTTGAATGCATTTGACATTCATTTGAATCAAAAAGCTTTGTTTAAATTTGTTTGACGTTCATTTGATTCTAAAAGCTTAGATGAAAGTGTTTAACTTTCATTTGACTCAATTAGCTTTGTTGAATTCATTTGATTTTCATTTGATTCAAAAAGCTTTGTTTGAATGTGTTTCACTTTCATTTGATTCTAAAAGCTTTGTTGAAAGTGTTTGACTTTCATTTGACTCAATTAGCTTTGTTGAATGCATTTGACTTTCATTTGATTCAAAAAGCTTTGTTAGATTGTGTTTTACTTTCAATTGATTCTAAAAGCTTTGTTGAAAGTGTTTGACTTTCATTTGACTCAATTAGCTTTATTGAATGCATTTGACTTTCATTTGAGTCACGAATCTTTGTTTGATTGTGTTTGACTTTCATTTGATTCTAAAAGCTTTGTTGAATGTGTTTGACTTTCATTTAACTCAATTAGCTTTGTTGAATGCATTTGACATTCATTTGATTCAAAAAGCTTTGTTTGAATGTGTTTGACTTTCATTTGATTATAAAAGCTTTGTTGAAAGTGTTTGACTTTCATTTGACTCAATTAGCTTTGTTGAATGCATTTGACATTCATTTGAATCAAAAAGCTTTGTTTAAATGTGTTTGACGTTCATTTGATTCTAAATGCTTAGATGAAAGTCTTTGACTTTCATTTGACTCAATTAGCTTTGTTGAATTCATTTCATTTTCATTTGATTCAAAAAGCTTTTTTTGAATGTGTTTGACTTTCATTTGATTCTAAAAGCTTTGTTGAAAGTGTTTGGCTTTCATTTGACTCAATTAGCATTATGGAATGCAATTAACTTTCATTTGATTCAAAAAGCATTTATTGAATGTATTTGACTTTCATTTGATTCTAAACGCTTTGTTGCAAGTGTTTGACTTTCATTTGACTCAATTAGCTTTGTTGAATGCATTTGATTTTCATTTGATTCAAAAAGCTTTGTTTGAATGTGTTTCACTTTCATTTGATTCTAAAAGCTTTGTTGAAAGTGTTTGACTTTCATTTGACTTAATTAGCTTTGTTGAATGCAGTTGACATTCATTTGATTCAAAAAGCTTTGTTTGAATGTGTTTCACATTCATTTGATTCTAAAAGCTTTGTTGAAAGTGTTTGGCTTTCATTTGACTCAATTAGCATTGTGGAATGCAATTAACTTTCATTTGATTTAAAAAGCTTTGCTTGAATGTATTTGACTTTAATTTGATTCTAAAAGCTTTGATGAAAGTGTTTGACTTTAATTTCACTCAATTAGCTTTGTTGAATTCATTTGATTTTCATTTGATTCAAAAAGCTTTGTTTGAATATGTTTCACTTTCATTTGATTCTAAAAGCTTTGTTGAAAGTGTTTGACTTTCATTTGACTTAATTAGCTTTGTTGAATGCAGTTGACATTCATTTGATTCAAAAAGCTTTGTTTGAATGTGTTTCACTTTCAATTGATTCTAAAAGCTTTGTTGAAAGTGTTTGGCTTTCATTTGACTCAATTAGCATTGTTGAATGCAATTAACTTTCATTTGATTCAAAAAGCTTTGTTTGAATGTATTTGACTTTAATTTGATTCTAAAAGCTTTGATGAAAGTGTTTGACTTTCATTTGACTCAATTAGCTTTGTTGAATTCATTTGATTTTCATTTGATTCAAAAAGCTTTGTTTGAATGTGTTTGACTTTCATTTGATTCTTAAAGCTTTGTTGTAAGTGTTTGGCTTTCATTTGACTCAATTAGCATTGTGGAATGCAATTAACTTTCATTTGATTAAAAAAGCTTTGATTAAATGTATTTGACTTTCATTTGATTCTAAACGCTTTGTTGCAAGTGTTTGACTTTCATTTGACTCAATCAGCTTTGTTGAATGCATTTGATTTTCATTTGATTCAAAAAGCGTTGTTTGAATGTGTTTGACTTTCATTTGATTCTAAAAGCTTTGTTGAAAGTGTTAGACATTCATTTGACTCAATCAGCTTTGTTGAATGCATTTGATTTTCATTTGATTCAAAAAGCTTTGTTTGAATGTGTTTCACTTTCATTTGATTCTAAAAGCTTTGTTGAAAGTGTTTGGCTTTCATTTGACTCAATTAGCATTGTGGAATGCAATTAACTTTCATTTGATTCAAAAAGCTTTGTTTGAATGTATTTGACTTTAATTTGATTCTAAAAGCTTTAATGTAAGTGTTTGACTTTCATTTGAATCAATTAGCTTTGTTGAATTCATTTGATTTTCATTTGATTCAAAAAACTTTGTTTGAATGTGTTTCACTTTCATTTGATTCTAAAAGCTTTGTTGAAAGTGTTTGACTTTCATTTGACTTAATTAGCTTTGTTGAATGCAGTTGACATTCATTTGATTCAAAAAGCTTTGTTTGAATGAGTTTCACATTCATTTGATTCTAAAAGCTTTGTTGAAAGTGTTTGGCTTTCATTTGACTCAATTAGCATTGTGGAATGCAATTAACTTTCATTTGATTCAAAAAGCTTTGCTTGAATGTATTTGACTTTAATTTGATTCTAAAAGCTTTGATGAAAGTGTTTGACTTTAATTTCACTCAATTAGCTTTGTTGAATTCATTTGATTTTCATTTGATTCAAAAAGCTTTGTTTGAATATGTTTCACTTTCATTTGATTCTAAAAGCTTTGTTGAAAGTGTTTGACTTTCATTTGACTTAATTAGCTTTGTTGAATGCAGTTGACATTCATTTGATTCAAAAAGCTTTGTTTGAATGTGTTTCACTTTCAATTGATTCTAAAAGCTTTGTTGAAAGTGTTTGGCTTTCATTTGACTCAATTAGCATTGTTGAATGCAATTAACTTTCATTTGATTCAAAAAGCTTTGTTTGAATGTATTTGACTTTAATTTGATTCTAAAAGCTTTGATGAAAGTGTTTGACTTTCATTTGACTCAATTAGCTTTGTTGAATTCATTTGATTTTCATTTGATTCAAAAAGCTTTGTTTGAATGTGTTTGACTTTCATTTGATTCTTAAAGCTTTGTTGTAAGTGTTTGGCTTTCATTTGACTCAATTAGCATTGTGGAATGCAATTAACTTTCATTTGATTAAAAAAGCTTTGATTGAATGTATTTGACTTTCATTTGATTCTAAACGCTTTGTTGCAAGTGTTTGACTTTCATTTGACTCAATCAGCTTTGTTGAATGCATTTGATTTTCATTTGATTCAAAAAGCGTTGTTTGAATGTGTTTGACTTTCATTTGATTCTAAAAGCTTTGTTGAAAGTGTTAGACATTCATTTGACTCAATCAGCTTTGTTGAATGCATTTGATTTTCATTTGATTCAAAAAGCTTTGTTTGAATGTGTTTCACTTTCATTTGATTCTAAAAGCTTTGTTGAAAGTGTTTGGCTTTCATTTGACTCAATTAGCATTGTGGAATGCAATTAACTTTCATTTGATTCAAAAAGCTTTGTTTGAATGTATTTGACTTTAATTTGATTCTAAAAGCTTTGATGTAAGTGTTTGACTTTCATTTGAATCAATTAGCTTTGTTGAATTCATTTGATTTTCATTTGATTCAAAAAGCTTTGTTTGAATGTGTTTCACTTTCATTTGATTCTAAAAGCTTTGTTGAAAGTGTTTGACTTTCATTTGACTCAATTAGCTTTATTGAATGAATTTGACTTTCATTTGAGTCACGAATCTTTGTTTGATTGTGTTTGACTTTCATTTGATTCTAAAAGCTTTGTTGAATGTGTTTGACTTTCATTTAACTCAATTAGCTTTGTTGAATGCATTTGACATTCATTTGATTCAAAAAGCTTTGTTTGAATGTGTTTTACTTTCATTTGATTCTAAAAGCTTTGTTGAAAGTGTTTGACTTTCATTTGACTCAATTAGGTTTGTTGAATGCATTTGACTTTCATTTGAGTCACGAAGCTTTGTTTGAATGTGTTCGGCTTTCATTTGACTCAATTAGCTTTGTTGAATTCATTTGATTTTCATTTGATTCAAAAAGCTTTGTTTGAATGTGTTTGACTTTCATTTGATTATAAAAGCTTTGTTGAAAGTGTTTGACTTTCATTTGACTCAATTAGCTTTGTTGAATTCATTTGATTTTCATTTGATTCAAAAAGCTCTGTTTGAATGTGTTTGACTTTCATTTGATTCTAAAAGCTTTGTTGAAAGTGTTTGGCTTTCATTTGACTCAATTAGCATTGTGGAATGCAATTAACTTTCATTTGATTAAAAAAGCTTTGTATGAATGTCTTTGACTTTAATTTGATTCTAAAAGCTTTGATGAAAGTGTTTGACTTTCATTTGACTCAGTTAGCTTTGTTGAATTCATTTGATTTTCATTTGATTCAAAAAGCTTTGTTTGAATGTGTTTCACTTTCATTTGATTCTAAAAGCTTTGTTGAAAGTGTTTAACTTTAATTTGACTTCATTAGCTTTGTTGAATGCAGTTGACATTCATTTGATTCAAAAAGCTTTGTTTGAATGTGTTTCTCTTTCATTTGATTCTAAAAGCTTTGTTGAATGTGTTTGACTTTCATTTAACTCAATTAGCTTTGTTGAATGCAGTTGACATTCATTTGATTCAAAAAGGTTTGTTTGAATGTGTTTCACTTTCATTTGATTCTAAAAGCTTTGTTGAAAGTGTTTGGCTTTCATTTGACTCAATTAGCATTGTGGAATGCAATTAACTTTCATTTGATTCAAAAAGCTTTGCTTGAATGTATTTGAATTTAATTTGATTCTAAAAGCTTTGATGAAAGTGTTTGACTTTCATTTGACTCAATTAGCTTTGTTGAATTCATTTGATTTTCATTTTATTCAAAAAGCTTTGTTTGAATGTGTTTCACTTTCATTTGATTCTAAAAGCTTTGTTGAAAGTGTTTGACTTTCATTTGACTTAATTAGCTTTGTTAAATGCAGTTGACATTCATTTGATTCAAAAAGCTTTGTTTGAATGTGTTTCACTTTCATTTGATTCTAAAAGCTTTGTGGAAAGTGTTTGACTTTCATTTGACTCAATTAGCTTTGTTGAATGCATTTGACTTTCATTTGAGTCACGAAGCTTTGTTTGAATGTGTTTGACTTTCATTTGATTCAATTAGCTTTGTTGAATTCATTTGATTTTCATTTGATTCAAAAAGCTTTGTTTGAATGTGTTTGACTTTCATGTGATTCTAAAAGCTTTGTTGAAAGTGTTTGGCTTTTATTTGACTCAATTAGCATTATTGAATGCAATTAACTTTCATTAGACTCAAAAAGCTTTGATTGAATGTATTTTACTTTCATTTGATTCTAAACGCTTTGTTGCAAGTCTTTGACTTTCATTTGACTCAATTAGCTTTGTTGAATGCATTGGATTTTCATTAGATTCAAAAAGCTTTGTTTGAATGTGTTTCACTTTCATTTGATTCTAAAAGCTTTGTTGAAAGTGTTTGAATTTCATTTGACTTAATTAGCGTTGTTGAATGCAGTTGACATTCATTTGATTCAAAAAGCTTTGTTTGAATGTGTTTCACTTTCATTTGATTCTAAAAGCTTTGTTGAAAGTGTTTGGCTTTCATTTGACTCAATTAGCATTGTGGAATGCAATTAACTTTCATTTGATTCAAAAAGCTTTTATTTGACTTTAATTTGAATCTAAAAGCTTTGATGAAAGTGTTTGACTTTCATTTGACTCAATTAGCTTTGTTGAATTCATTTGATTTTCATTTGATTCAAAAAGCTTTGTTTGAATGTGTTTCACTTTCATTTGATTCTAAAAGCTTTGTTGAAAGTGTTTGACTTTCATTTGACTTAATTAGCTTTGTTGAATGTAGTTGACATTCATTTGATTCAAAAAGCTTTGTTTGAATGTGTTTCACTTTCAAGTGATACTAAAAGCTTTGTTGAATGTGTTTGACTTTCATTTGACTCAATTAGCTTTGTTGAATGCATTTGACATTCATTTGATTCAAAAAGCTTTGTTTGAATGTATTTTACTTTCATTTTATTCTAAAAGCTTTGTGGAAAGTGTTTGACTTTCATTTGACTCAATTAGCTTTGTTGAATGCATTTGACTTTCATTTGAGTCACGAAGCTTTGTTTGAATGTGTTTGACTTTCTTTTGACTCAATTAGCTTTGTTGAATTCATTTGATTTTCATTTGATTCAAAAAGCTTTGTTTGAATGTGTTTCACTTTCATTTGATTCTAAAAGCTTTGTTGAAAGTGTTTGACTTTCATTTGACTCAATTAGCTTTGTTGAATGCATTTGACTTTCATTTGAGTCACGAAGCTTTGTTTGATTGTGATTGACTTTCATTTGACTCAATTAGCTTTGTTGAATTCATTTGATTTTCATTTGATTCAAAAAGCTTTGTTTGAATGTGTTTCACTTTCATTTGATTCTAAAAGCATTGTTGAAAGTGTTTGACTTTCATTTGACTTAATTAGCTTTGTTGAATGCAGTTGACATTCATTTGATTCAAAAAGCTTTGTTTGAATGTGTTTCACTTTCATTTGATTCTAAAAGCTTTGTTGAATGTGTTTGACTTTCATTTGACTCAATTAGCTTTGTTGAATGCATTTGACATTCATTTGATTCAAAAATCTTAGTTTGAATGTGTTTTACTTTCATTTGATTCTAAAAGCTTTGTTGAAAGTGTTTGACTTTCATTTGACTCAATTAGTTTTGTTGAATGCATTTGACTTTCATTTGAGTCACGAAGCTTTGTTTGAATGTGTTTGACTTTCATTTGACTCAATTAGCTTTGTTGAATTCATTTGATTTTCATTTGACTCAATTAGCTTTGTTGAATTCATTTGATTTTCATTTGATTCAAAAAGCTTTGTTTGAATGTGTTTGACTTTCATTTGATTATAAAAGCTTTGTTGAAAGTGTTTGACTTTCATTTGACTCAATTAGCTTTGTTGAATTCATTTGATTTTTATTTGATTCAAAAAGCTTTGTTTGAATGTGTTTGACTTTCATTTGATTATAAAAGCTTTGTTGAAAGTGTTTGGCTTTTATTTGACTCAATTAGCATTATGGAATGCAATTAACTTTCATTCGACTCAAAAAGCTTTGATTGAATGTATTTTACTTTCATTTGATTCTAAACGTTTTGTTGCAAGTCTTTGACTTTCATTTGACTCAATTAGCTTTGTTGAATGCATTGGATTTTCATTTGATTCAAAAAGCTTTGTTTGAATGTGTTTCACTTTCATTTGATTCTAAAAGCTTTGTTGAAAGTGTTTGAATTTCATTTGACTTAATTAGCTTTGTTGAATGCAGTTGACATTCATTTGATTCAAAAAGCTTTGTTTGAATGTGTTTCACTTTCATTTGATTCTAAAAGCTTTGTTGAAAGTGTTTGGCTTTCATTTGACTCAATTAGCATTGCGGAATGCAATTAACTTTCATTTGATTCAAAAAGCTTTGTTTGAATGTATTTTACTTTAATTTGATTCTAAAAGCTTTGATGAAAGTGTTTGACTTTCATTTGACTCAATTAGTTTTGTTGAATTCATTTGATTTTCATTTGATTCAAAAAGTTTGTTTGAATGTGTTTCACTTTCTTTTGATTCTAAAAGCTTTGTTGAAAGTGTTTGACTTTCATTTGACTCAATTAGCTTTGTTGAATGCATTTGACATTCATTTGAGTCACGAAGCTTTGTTTGATTGTGTTTGACTTTCATTTGACTCAATTAGCTTTGTTGAATTCATTTGATTTTCATTTGATTCAAAAAGTTTTGTTTGAATGTGTTTGACTTTCATTTGATTATAAAAGCTTTGTTGAAAGTGTTTGACTTTTATTTGACTCAATTAGCTTTGTTGTATGCATTGGACATTCATTTGAATCAAAAAACTTTGTTTAAATGTGTTTGACGTTCATTTGATTCTAAAAGCTTAGATGAAAGTGTTTGACTTTCATTTGACTCAATTAGCTTTGTTGAATTCATTTGATTTTCATTTGATTCAAAAAGCTTTGTTTGAATGTGTTTCACTTTCATTTGATTCTAAAAGCTTTGTTGAAAGTGTTTGACTTTCATTTGACTTAATTAGCTTTGTTGAATGCAGTTGACATTCATTTGATTCAAAAAGCTTTGTTTGAATATGTTTCACTTTCATTTGATTCTAATAGCTTTGTTGAAAGTGTTTGGCTTTCATTTGACTCAATTAGCATTGTGGAATGCAATTAACTTTCATTTGATTAAAAAAGCTTTGATTGAATGTCTTTGACTTTAATTTGATTCTAAAAGCTTTGATGAAAGTGTTTGACTTTCATTTGACTCAATTAGCTTTGTTGAATTCATTTGAATTTCATTTGATTCAAAAAGCTTTGTTTGAATGTGTTTCACTTTCATTTGATTCTAAAAGCTTTGTTGAAAGTGTTTGACTTTCATTTGACTTCATTAGCTTTGTTGAATGCAGTTGACATTCATTTGATTCAAAAAGCTTTGTTTGAATGTGTTTCACTTTCATTTGATTCTAAAAGCTTTGTTGAATGTGTTTGACTTTCATTTGACTCAATTAGCTTTGTTGAATGCATTTGACTTTCATTTGATTCAAAAAGCTTTGTTAGAATGTGTTTTACTTTCATTTGATTCTAAAAGCTTTGTTGAAAGTGTTTGACTTTCATTTGACTCAATTAGCTTTGTTGAATGCATTTGACTTTCATTTGAGTCATGAAGCTTTGTTTGAATCTGTTTGACTTTCATTTGACTCAATTAGCTTTGTTGAATGCATTTTATTTTCATTTGATTCAAAAAACTTTGTCTGAATGTGTTTGACTTTCATTTTATTATAAAAGCTTTGTTGAAAGTGTTTGACTTTCATTTGACTCAATTAGCTTTGTTGAATGCATTTGACATTCATTTGAATCAAAAAGCTTTGTTTAAATGTGTTAGACGTTCATTTGATTCTAAAACCTTCGATGAAAGTGTTTGACTTTCATTTGACTCAATTAGCTTTGTTGAATTCATTTGATTTTCATTTAATTCAAAAAGCTTTGTTTGAATGTGTTTCACTTTCATTTGATTCTAAAAGCTTTGTTGAAAGTGTTTGACTTTCATTTGACTTAATTAGCTTTGTTGAATGCAGTTGACATTCATTTGATTCAAAAAGCTTTGTTTGAATGTGTTTCACTTTCATTTGATTCTAAAAGCTTTGTTGAAAGTGTTTGGCTTTCATTTGACTCAATTAGCATTGTTGAATGCAATTAACTTTCATTTGATTCAAAAAGCTTTGTTTGAATGTATTTGACTTTATTTTGATTCTAAAAGCTTTGATGAAAGTGTTTGACTTTCATTTGACTCAATTAGCTTTGTTGAATTCATTTGATTTTCATTT
The DNA here is from genome assembly GCA_024500155.1 of Chenopodium formosanum. NCBI lineage: Eukaryota > Viridiplantae > Streptophyta > Magnoliopsida > Caryophyllales > Amaranthaceae > Chenopodium > Chenopodium formosanum. The sequence continues at coordinate 24,964,498 of CM044861.1, forward strand.
GATTCAAAAAGTTTGTTTGAATGTGTTTCACTTTCATTTGATTCTAAAAGCTTTGTTGAACGTGTTTGACTTTCATTTGACTCAATTAGCTTTGTTGAATGCATTTGACTTTCATTTGAGTCACGAATCTTTGTTTGATTGTGTTTGACTTTCATTTGATTCTAAAAGATTTGTTGAATGTGTTTGACTTTCATTTAACTCAATTAGCTTTGTTGAATGCATTTGACATTCATTTGATTCAAAAAGCTTTGTTTGAATGTGTTTTACTTTCATTTGATTCTAAAAGCTTTGTTGAAAGTGTTTGACTTTCATTTGACTCAATTAGGTTTGTTGAATGCATTTGACTTTCATTTGAGTCACGATGCTTTGTTTGAATGTGTTTGGCTTTCATTTGACTCAATTAGCTTTGTTGAATTCATTTGATTTTCATTTGATTCAAAAAGCTTTGTTTGAATGTGTTTCACTTTCATTTGATTCTAAAAGCTTTGTTGAAAGTGTTTGACTTTCATTTGACTCAATTAGCTTTGTTGAATGCATTTGACATTCATTTGAATCAAAAAGCTTTGTTTAAATGTGTTTGACGTTCATTTCATTCTAAAAGCTTAGATGAAAGAGTTTGACTTTCAGTTGACTCAATTAGCTTTGTTGAATTCATTTGATTTTCATTTGATTCAAAAAACTTTGTTTGAATGTGTTTGACTTTCATTCGATTCTAAAAGCTTTGTTTGAATGTGTTAAACTTTCATTTGATTCTAAAAGCTTTGTTGAAAGTGTTTGACTTTCATTTGACTCAATTAGGTTTGTTGAATGCATTTGACTTACATTTGAGTCACGAAGCTTTGTTTGAATGTATTTGGCTTTCATTTGACTCAATTAGCTTTGTTAAATTCATTTGATTTTCATTTGATTCAAAAAGCTTTGTTTGAATGTGTTTGACTTTTATTTGATTATAAAAGCTTTGTTGAAAGTGTTTGACTTTCATTTGACTCAATTAGCTTTGTTGAATTCATTTGATTTTCATTTGATTCAAAAAGTTTGTTTGAATGTGTTTCACTTTCATTTGATTCTAAAAGCTTTGTTGAACGTGTTTGACTTTCATTTGACTCAATTAGCTTTGTTGAATGCATTTGACTTTCATTTGAGTCACGAATCTTTGTTTGATTGTGTTTCACTTTCATTTGATTCTAAAAGCTTTGTTGAAAGTGTTTGACTTTCATTTGACTCAATTAGGTTTGTTGAATGCATTTGACTTACATTTGAGTCACGAAGCTTTGTTTGAATGTGTTTGGCTTTCATTTGACTCAATTAGCTTTGTTGAATTCATTTGATTTTCATTTGATTCAAAAAGCTTTGTTTGAATGTGTTTGACTTTTATTTGATTATAGAAGCTTTGTTGAAAGTGTTTGACTTTCATTTGACTCAATTAGCTTTGTTGAATTCATTTGATTTTCATTTGATTCAAAAAGCTTTGTTTGATTGTGTTTGACTTTCATTTGATTCTAAAAGCTTTGTTGAATGTGTTTGACTTTCATTTAACTCAATTAGCTTTGTTGAATGCATTTGACATTCATTTGATTCAAAAAGCTTTGTTTGAATGTGTTTTACTTTCATTTGATTCTAAAAGCTTTGTTGAAAGTGTTTGATTTTCAATTGACTCAATTAGGTTTGTTGAATGCATTTGACTTTCATTTGAGTCACGATGCTTTGTTTGAATGTGTTTGGCTTTCATTTGACTCAATTAGCTTTGTTGAATTCATTTGATTTTCATTTGATTCAAAAAGCTTTGTTTGAATGTGTTTGACTTTCATTTGATTATAAAAGCTTTGTTGAAAGTGTTTGACTTTCATTTGACTCAATTAGCTTTATTGAATGCATTTGACATTCATTTGAATCAAAAAGCTTTGTTTAAATGTGTTTGACGTTCATTGTATTCTAAAAGCTTAGATGAAAGCGTTTGACTTTCATTTGACTCAATTAGCTTTGTTGAATTAATTTGATTTTCATTTGATTCAAAAAACTTTGTTTGAATGTGTTTGACTTTCATTCAATTCTAAAAGCTTTGTTTGAATGTGTTTAACTTTCATTTGATTCTAAAAGCTTTGTTGAAATAGTTTGACTTTCATTTGACTCAATTAGCTTTGTTGAATGCATTTGACTTTCATTTGAGTCACGAAGCTTTGTTTGATTGTGTTTGACTTTCATTTGACTCAATTAGCTTTGTTGAATTCATTTGATTTGCATTTGATTCAAAAAGCTTTGTTTGAATGTGTTTGACTTTCATTTGATTATAAAAGCTTTGTTGAAAGTGTTTGACTTTCATTTGACTCAATTAGCTTTGTTGAATGCATTTGACATTCATTTGAATCAAAAAGCTTTGTTTGAATGTGTTTGACTTTAATTTGATTCTAAAAGCTTTGATGAAAGTGTTTGACTTTCATTTGACTCAATTAGCTTTGTTGAATTCATTTGATTTTCATTTGATTCAAAAAGCTTTGTTTGAATGTGTTTCACTTTCATTTGATTCTAAAAGCTTTGTAGAAAGTGTTTGACTTTCATTTGACTTCATTAGCTTTGTTGAATGCAGTTGACATTCATTTGATTCAAAAAGCTTTGTTTGAATGTGTTTGACTTTCATTTGATTCTAAAAGCTTTGTAGAAAGTGTTTGGCTTTCATTTGACTCAATTAGCATTGTGGAATGCAATTAACTTTCATTTGATTCAAAAAGCTTTGATTGAATGTCTTTGACTTTAATTTGATTCTAAAAGCTTTGATGAAAGTGTTTGACTTTCATTTGACTCAATTAGCTTTGTTGAATTAATTTGATTTTCATTTGATTCAAAAAGCTTTGTTTGAATGTGTTTGACTTTTATTTGATTATAAAAGCTTTGTTGAAAGTGTTTGACTTTCATTTGACTCAATTAGCTTTGTTGAATTCATTTGATTTTCATTTGATTCAAAAAGCTTTGTTTGATTGTGTTTGACTTTCATTTGATTCTAAAAGCTTTGTTGAATGTGTTTGACTTTCATTTAACTCAATTAGCTTTGTTGAATGCATTTGACATTCATTTGATTCAAAAAGCTTTGTTTGAATGTGTTTTAATTTCATTTGATTCTAAAAGCTTTGTTGAAAGTGTTTGATTTTCATTTGACTCAATTAGGTTTGTTGAATGCATTTGACTTTCATTTGAGTCACGATGCTTTGTTTGAATGTGTTTGGCTTTCATTTGACTCAATTAGCTTTGTTGAATTCATTTGATTTTCATTTGATTCAAAAAGCTTTGTTTGAATGTGTTTGACTTTCATTTGATTATAAAAGCTTTGTTGAAAGTGTTTGACTTTCATTTGACTCAATTAGCTTTGTTGAATGCATTTGACATTCATTTGAATCAAAAAGCTTTGTTTAAATGTGTTTGACGTTCATTTCATTCTAAAAGCTTAGATGAAAGCGTTTGACTTTCATTTGACTCAATTAGCTTTGTTGAATTAATTTGATTTTCATTTGATTCAAAAAACTTTGTTTGAATGTGTTTGATTTTCATTCGATTCTAAAAGCTTTGTTTGAATGTGTTTAACTTTCATTTGATTCTAAAAGCTTTGTTGAAAGTGTTTGACTTTCATTTCACTCAATTAGCTTTGTTGAATGCATTTGACTTTCATTTGAGTCACGAAGCTTTGTTTGATTGTGTTTGACTTTCATTTGACTCAATTAGCTTTGTTGAATTCATTTGATTTGCATTTGATTCAAAAAGCTTTGTTTGAATGTGTTTGATTTTCATTTGATTATAAAAGCTTTGTTGAAAGTGTTTGACTTTCATTTGACTCAATTAGCTTTATTGAATGCATTTGACATTCATTTGAATCAAAAAGCTTTGTTTGAATGTGTTTGACTTTAATTTGATTCTAAAAGCTTTGATGAAAGTGTTTGACTTTCATTTGACTCAATTAGCTTTGTTGAATTCATTTGATTTTCATTTGATTCAAAAAGCTTTGTTTGAATGTCTTTCACTTTCATTTGATTCTAAAAGCTTTGTAGAAAGTGTTTGACTTTCATTTGACTTCATTAGCTTTGTTGAATGCAGTTGACATTCATTTGATTCAAAAAGCTTTGTTTGAATGTGTTTGACTTTCATTTGATTCTAAAAGCTTTGTAGAAAGTGTTTGGCTTTCATTTGACTCAATTAGCATTGTGGAATGCAATTAACTTTCATTTGATTCAAAAAGCTTTGATTGAATGTCTTTGACTTTAATTTGATTCTAAAAGCTTTGATGAAAGTGTTTGACTTTCATTTGACTCAATTAGCTTTGTTGAATTAATTTGATTTTCATTTGATTCAAAAAGCTTTGTTTGAATGTGTTTCACTTTCATTTGATTCTAAAAGCTTTGTTGAAAGTGTTTGACTTTCATTTGACTTCATTAGCTTTGTTGAATGCAGTTGACATTCATTTGATTCAAAAAGCTTTGTTTGAATGTGTTTCACTTTCATTTGATTCTAAAAGCTTTGTTGAATGTGTTTGACTTTCATTTGACTCAATTAGCTTTGTTGAATGCATTTAACTTTCATTTGATTCAAAAAGCTTTGTTAGAATGTGTTTTACTTTCATTTGATTCTAAAAGCTTTGTTAAAAGTGTTTGACTTTCATTTGACTCAATTAGCTTTGTTGAATGCATTTGACTTTCATTTGAGTCACGAAGCTTTGTTTGAATGTGTTTGACTTTCATTTGACTCAATTAGCTTTGTTGAATGCATTTGATTTTCATTTGATTCAAAAAGCTTTGTTTGAATGTGTTTGACTTTCATTTGATTCTAAAAGTTTTGTAGAAAGTGTTTGGCTTTCATTTGACTCAATTAGCATTGTGGAATGCAATTAACTTTCATTTGATTCAAAAAGCTTTGATTGAATGTATTTGACTTTCATTTGATTCTAAACGCTTTGTTGCAAGTGTTTGACTTTCATTTGACTCAATTAGCTTTGTTGAATGCATTTGATTTTCATTTGATTCAAAAAGCTTTGTTTGAATGTGTTTCACTTTCATTTGATTCTAAAAGCTTTGTTGAAAGTGTTTGACTTTCATTTGACTTAATTAGCTTTGTTGAATGCAGTTGACATTCATTTGATTCAAAAAGCTTTGTTTGAATGTGTTTCACTTTCATTTGATTCTAAAAGCTTTATTGAAAGTGTTTGGCTTTCATTTGACTCAATTACCATTGTGGAATGCAATTAACTTTCATTTGATTCAAAAAGCTTTGTTTGAATGTATTTGACTTTAATTTGATTCTAAAAGCTTTGATGACAGTGTTTGACTTTCATTTGACTCAATTAGCTTTGTTGAATTCATTTGATTTTCATTTGATTCAAAAAGCTTTGTTTGAAAGTGTTTGACTTTCATTTGATTATAAAAGCTTTGTTGAAAGTGTTTGACTTTCATTTGACTCAATTAGCTTTGTTGAATGCATTTGACATTCATTTGAATCAAAAAGCTTTGTTTAAATGTGTTTGACGTTCATTTGATTCTAAAAGCTTAGATGAAAGTGTTTGACTTTCATTTGACTCAATTAGCTTTGTTGAATTCATTTGATTTTCATTTGATTCAAAAAGCTTTATTTGAATGTGTCTGACTTTCATTTGATTCTAAAAGCTTTGTAGAAAGTGTTTGGCTTTCATTTGACTCAATTAGCATTGTGGAATGCAATTAACTTTCATTTGACTCAATTAGCATTGTGGAATGCAATTAACTTTCATTTGATTCAAAAAGCTTTGATTGAATGTATTTGACTTTAATTTGATTCTAAAAGCTTTGATGACAGTGTTTGACTTTCATTTGACTCAATTAGCTTTGTTGAATGCATTTGATTTTCATTTGATTCAAAAAGCTTTGTTTGAATTTGTTTCACTTTCATTTGATTCTAAAAGCTTTGTTGAAAGTGTTTGACTTTCATTTGACTTAATTAGCTTTGTTGAATGCAGTTGACATTCATTTGATTCAAAAAGCTTTGTTTGAATGTGTTTCACTTTCATTTGATTCTAAAAGCTTTATTGAAAGTGTTTGGCTTTCATTTGACTCAATTACCATTGTGGAATGCAATTAACTTTCATTTGATTCAAAAAGCTTTGTTTGAATGTATTTGACTTTAATTTGATTCTAAAAGCTTTGATGACAGTGTTTGACTATCATTTGACTCAATTAGCTTTGTTGAATTCATTTGATTTTCATTTGATTCAAAAAGCTTTGTTTGAAAGTGTTTGACTTTCATTTGATTATAAAAGCTTTGTTGAAAGTGTTTGACTTTCATTTGACTCAATTAGCTTTGTTGAATGCATTTGACATTCATTTGAATCAAAAAGCTTTGTTTAAATGTGTTTGACGTTCATTTGATTCTAAAAGCCTAGATGAAAGTGTTTGACTTTCATTTGACTCAATTAGCTTTGTTGAATTCATTTGATTTTCATTTGATTCAAAAAGCTTTATTTGAATGTGTCTGACTTTCATTTGATTCTAAAAGCTTTGTAGAAAGTGTTTGGCTTTCATTTGACTCAATTAGCATTATGGAATGCAATTAACTTTCATTTGACTCAATTAGCTTTGTTGAATGCATTTGACATTCATTTGAATCAAAAAGCTTTGTTTAAATGTGTTTGACTTTCATTTGATTCTAAACGCTTTGTTGCAAGTGTTTGACTTTCATTTGACTCAATTAGCTTTGTTGAATGCATTTGATTTTCATTTGATTCAAAAAGCTTTGTTTGAATGTGTTTCACTTTCATTTGATTCTAAAAGCTTTGTTGAAAGTGTTTGACTTTCATTTGACTTAATTAGCTTTGTTGAATGCAGTTGACATTCATTTGATTCAAAAAGCTTTGTTTGAATGTGTTTCACTTTCATTTGATTCTAAAAGCTTTATTGAAAGTGTTTGGCTTTCATTTGACTCAATTACCATTGTGGAATGCAATTAACTTTCATTTGATTCAAAAAGCTTTGTTTGAATGTATTTGACTTTAATTTGATTCTAAAAGCTTTGATGACAGTGTTTCACTTTCATTTGACTCAATTAGCTTTGTTGAATGCATTTGATTTTCATTTGATTCAAAAAGCTTTGTTTGAATTTGTTTCACTTTCATTTGATTCTAAAAGCTTTGTTGAAAGTGTTTGACTTTCATTTGACTTAATTAGCTTTGTTGAATGCAGTTGACATTCATTTGATTCAAAAAGCTTTGTTTGAATGTGTTTCACTTTCATTTGATTCTAAAAGCTTTGTTGAATGTGTTTGACTTTCATTTGACTCAATTAGCTTTGTTGAATGCATTTAACTTTCATTTGATTCAAAAAGCTTTGTTATAATGTGTTTTACTTTCATTTGATTCTAAAAGCTTTGTTGAAAGTGTTTGACTTTCATTTGACTCAATTAGCTTTGTTGAATGCATTTGACTTTCATTTGAGTCACGAAGCTTTGTTTGAATGTGTTTGACTTTCATTTGACTCAATTAGCTTTGTTGAATGCATTTGATTTTCATTTGATTCAAAAAGCTTTGTTTGAATGTGTTTGACTTTCATTTGATTATAAAAGCTTTGTTGAAAGTGTTTGACTTTCATTTGACTCAATTAGCTTTGTTGAATGCATTTGACATTCATTTGAATCAAAAAGCTTTGTTTAAATGTGTTTGACGTTCATTTGATTCTAAAAGCTTAGATGAAAGTGTTTGACTTTCATTTGACTCAATTAGCTTTGTTGAATTCATTTGATTTTCATTTGATTCTAAAAGCTTTGTTTGAATGTGTTTGACTTTCATTTGATTCTAAAAGCTTTGTAGAAAGTGTTTCGCTTTCATTTGACTCAATTAGCATTGTGGAATGCAATTAACTTTCATTTGATTCAAAAAGCTTTGATTGAATGTATTTGACTTTCATTTGATTCTAAACGCTTTGTTGCAAGTGTTTGACTTTCATTTGACTCAATTAGCTTTGTTGAATGCATTTGATTTTCATTTGATTCAAAAAGCTTTGTTTGAATGTGTTTCACTTTCATTTGATTCTAAAAGCTTTGTTGAAAGTGTTTGACTTTCATTTGACTTAATTAGCTTTGTTGAATGCAGTTGACATTCATTTGATTCAAAAAGTTTTGTTTGAATGTGTTTCACTTTCATTTGATTCTAAAAGCTTTATTGAAAGTGTTTGGCTTTCATTTGACTCAATTACCATTGTGGAATGCAATTAACTTTCATTCGATTCAAAAAGCTTTGTTTGAATGTATTTGACTTTAATTTGATTCTAAAAGCTTTGATGACAGTGTTTGACTTTCATTTGACTCAATTAGCTTTGTTGAATTCATTTGATTTTCATTTGATTCAAAAAGCTTTGTTTGAAAGTGTTTGACTTTCATTTGATTATAAAAGCTTTGTTAAAAGTGTTTGACTTTCATTTGACTCAATTAGCTTTGTTGAATGCATTTGACATTCATTTGAATCAAAAAGCTTTGTTTAAATGTGTTTGACGTTCATTTGATTCTAAAAGCTTAGATGAAAGTGTTTGACTTTCATTTGACTCAATTAGCTTTGTTGAATTCATTTGATTTTCATTTGATTCAAAAAGCTTTATTTGAATGTGTCTGACTTTCATTTGATTCTAAAAGCTTTGTAGAAAGTGTTTGGCTTTCATTTGACTCAATTAGCATTGTGGAATGCAATTAACTTTCATTTGACTCAATTAGCTTTGTTGAATGCATTTGACATTCATTTGAATCAAAAAGCTTTGTTTAAATGTGTTTGACTTTCATTTGATTCTAAACGCTTTGTTGCAAGTGTTTGACTTTCATTTGACTCAATTAGCTTTGTTGAATGCATTTGATTTTCATTTGATTCAAAAAGCTTTGTTTGAATGTGTTTCACTTTCATTTGATTCTAAAAGCTTTGTTGAAAGTGTTTGACTTTCATTTGACTTAATTAGCTTTGTTGAATGCAGTTGACATTCATTTGATTCAAAAAGCTTTGTTTGAATGTGTTTCACTTTCATTTGATTCTAAAAGCTTTATTGAAAGTGTTTGGCTTTCATTTGACTCAATTACCATTGTGGAATGCAATTAACTTTCATTTGATTCAAAAAGCTTTGTTTGAATGTATTTGACTTTAATTTGATTCTAAAAGCTTTGATGACAGTGATTCACTTTCATTTGACACAATTAGCTTTGTTGAATTCATTTGATTTTCATTTGATTCAAAAAGCTTTGTTTGAATGTGTTTCACTTTCATTTGATTCTAAAAGCTTTGTTGAAAGTGTTTGACTTTCATTTGACTTAATTAGCTTTGTTGAATGCAGTTGACATTCATTTGATTCAAAAAGCTTTGTTAGAATGTGTTTCACTTTCATTTGATTCTAAAAGCTTTGTTGAAAGTGTTTGACTTTCATTTGACTTAATTAGCTTTGTTGAATGCAGTTGACATTCATTTGATTCAAAAAGCTTTGTTTGAATGTGTTTCACTTTCATTTGATTCTAAAAGCTTTGTTGAAAGTGTTTGGCTTTCATTTGACTCAATTAGCTTTGTTGAATTCATTTGATTTTCATTTGATTCAAAAAGCTTTGTTTGAATGTTTTTGACTTTCATTTGATTATAAAAGCTTTGTTGAAAGTGTTTGACTTTCATTTGACTCAATTAGCTTTGTTGAGTGCATTTAACATTCATTTAAATTAAAAAGCTTTGTTTGAATGTGTTTGACTTTCATTTGATTCTAAAAGCTTTGTAGAAAGTGTTTGGCTTTCATTTGACTCAATTAGCATTGTGGAATGCAATTAACTTTCATTTGATTCAAAAAGCTTTGATTGAATGTCTTTGACTTTAATTTGATTCTAAAAGCTTTGATGAAAGTGTTTGACTTTCATTTGACTCAATTAGCTTTGTTGAATTCATTTGATTTTCATTTGATTCAAAAAGCTTTGTTTGAATGTGTTTTACTTTCATTTGATTCCAAAAGCTTTGTTGAATGTGTTTGACTTTCATTTGACTCAATTAGCTTTGTTGAATGCATTTGACTTTCATTTGATTCAAAAAGCTTTGTTAGAATGTGTTTCACTTTCATTTGATTCTAAAAGCTTTGTTGAATGTGTTTGACTTTCATTTGACTTAATTAGCTTTGTTGAATGCAGTTGACATTCATTTGACTCAAAAAGCTTTCTTTGAATGTGTTTCACATTCATTTGATTCTAAAAGCTTTATTGAATGTGTTTGACTTTCATTTGACTCAATTAGCTTTGGTGAATGCATTTGACATTCATTTGATTCAAAAAGCTTTGTTTGAATGTTTTTTACTTTCATTTGATTGTAAAAGCTTTGTTGAAAGTGTTTGACTTTCATTTGACTCAATTAGCTTTGTTGAATGTATTTGACTTTCATTTGAGTCACGAAGCTTTGTTTGAATGTGTTTGACTTTCATTTGACTCAATTAGCTTTGTTGAATGCATTTGATTTTCATTTGATTCAAAAAGCTTTGTTTGAATGTGTTGGACTTTCATTTGATTATAAAAGCTTTGTTGAAAGTGTTTGACTTTCATTTGACTAAATTAGCTTTGTTGAATGCATTTGACATTCATTTGAATCAAAAAGCTTTGTTTGAATGTGTTTCACTTTCATTTGATTCTAAAAGCTTTATTGAAAGTGTTTGGCTTTCATTTGACTCAATTACCATTGTGGAATGCAATTAACTTTCATTTGATTCAAATAGCTTTGTTTGAATGTATTTGACTTTTATTTGATTCTAAAAGCTTTGTTGAAAGTGTTTGACTTTCATTTGACTTAATTAGCTTTGTTGAATGCAGTTGACATTCATTTGATTCAAAAAGCTTTGTTTGAATGTGTTTCACTTTCATTTGATTCTAAAAGCTTTATTGAAAGTGTTTGGCTTTCATTTGACTCAATTACCATTGTGGAATGCAATTAACTTTCATTTGATTCAAAAAACTTTGTTTGAATGTATTTGACTTTAATTTGATTCTAAAAGCTTTGATGACAGTGTTTCACTTTCATTTGACTCAATTAGCTTTGTTGAATTCATTTGATTTTCATTTGATTCAAAAAGCTTTGTTTGAATGTGTTTCACTTTCATTTGATTCTAAAAGCTTTGTTGAAAGTGTTTGACTTACATTTGACTTAATTAGCTTTGTTGAATGCAGTTGACATTCATTTGATTCAAAAAGCTTTGTTTGAATGTGTTTCACTTTCATTTGATTCTAAAAGCTTTGTTGAATGTGTTTGACTTTCATTTGACTCAATTAGCTTTGTTGAATGCATTTGACATTCATTTGATTCAAAAAGCTTTGTTTGAATGTGTTTTACTTTCATTTGATTCTAAAAGCTTTTTTGAAAGTGTTTGACTTTCATTTGACTCAATTAGCTTTGTTGAATGCATTTGACTTTCATTTGAGTCACGAAGCTTTGTTTGATTGTGTTTGACTTTCATTTGACTCAATTAGCTTTGTTGAATTCATTTGATTTTCATTTGATTCACAAAGCTTTATTTGAATGTGTTTGACTTTCATTTGATTATAAAAGCTTTGTTGAAAGTGTTTGACTTTCATTTGACTTAATTAGCTTTGTTGAATGCAGTTGACATTCATTTGATTCAAAAAGCTTTGTTGGAATGTGTTTCACTTTCATTTGATTCTAAAAGCTTTATTGAAAGTGTTTGGCTTTCATTTGACTCAATTACCATTGTGGAAAGCAATTAACTTTCATTTGATTCAAAAAGCTTTGTTTGAATGTTTTTTACTTTAATTTGATTCTAAAAGCTTTGATGACAGTGTTTGACTTTCATTTGACTCAATTAGCTTTGTTGAATTCATTTGATTTTCATTTCATTCAAAAAGCTTTGTTTGAATGTGTTTCACTTTCATTTGATTCTAAAAGCTTTGTTGAAAGTGTTTGACTTTCATTTGACTTAATTAGCTTTGTTGAATGCAGTTGACATTCATTTGATTCAAAAAGCTTTGTTTGAATGTGTTTCACTTTCATTTGATTCTAAACGCTTTGTTGAATGTGTTTGACTTTCATTTGACTCAATTAGCTTTGTTAAATGCATTTGACATTCATTTGATTCAAAAAGCTTTGTTTGAATGTGTTTTACTTTCATTTGATTCTAAAAGCTTTGTTGAAAGTGTTTGACTTTCATTTGACTCAATTAGCTTTGTTGAATGCATTTCACTTTCATTTGAGTCACGAAGCTTTGTTTGATTGTGTTTGACTTTCATTTGACTCAATTAGCTTTGTTGAATTCATTTGATTTTCATTTGATTCAAAAAGCTTTGTTTGAAAGTGTTTGACTTTCATTTGATTATAAAAGCTTTGTTGAAAGTGTTTGACTTTCATTTGACTCAATTAGCTTTGTTGAATGCATTTGACATTCATTTGAATCAAAAAGCTTTGTTTGAATGTGTTTGACTTTCATTTGATTCTAAAAGCTTTGTAGAAAGTGTTTGGCTTTCATTTGACTCAATTAGTATTGTGGAATGCAATTAACTTTCATTTGATTCAAAAAGCTTTGATTGATTTTTTTTGACTTTAATTTGATTCTAAAACCTTTAATGAAAGTGTTTGACTTTCATTTGACTCAATTAGCTTTGTTGAATTCATTTGATTTTCATTTGATTCAAAAAGCTTTGTTTGAATGTGTTTCACTTTCATTTGATTCTAAAAGCTTTGTTGAATGTGTTTGACTTTCATTTGACTCAATTAGCTTTGTTGAATGCATTTGACTTTCATTTGATTCAAAAAGCTTTGTTAGAATGTGTTTCACTGTCATTTGATTCTAAAAGCTTTGTTGAATGTGTTTGACTTTCATTTGACTTAATTAGCTTTGTTGAATGCAGTTGACATTCATTTGATTCAAAAAGCTTTGTTTGAATGTGTTGTTTCACTTTCATTTGATTCTAAAAGCTTTGTTGAATGTGTTTGACTTTCATTTGACTCAATTAGCTTTGTTGAATGCATTTGACATTCATTTGATTCAAAAAGCTTTGTTTGAATGTTTTTTACTTTCATTTGATTCTAAAAGCTTTGTTGAAAGTGTTTGACTTTCATTTGACTCAATTAGCTTTGTTGAATGCATTTGACTTTCATTTGAGTCACAAAACTTTGTTTGAATGTGTTTGACTTTCATTTGACTCAATTAGCTTTGTTGAATGCATTTGATTTTCATTTGATTCAAAAAGCTTTGTTTGAATGTGTTTGACTTTCATTTGATTATAAAAGCTTTGTTGAAAGTGTTTGACTTTCATTTGACTAAATTAGCTTTGTTGAATGCATTTGACATTCATTTGAATCAAAAAGCTTTGTTTAAATGTGTTTGACGTTCATTTGATTCTAAAAGCTTAGATGAAAGTGTTTGACTTTCATTTGACTCAATTAGCTTTGTTGAATTCATTTGATTTTCATTGGATTCAAAAAGCTTTGTTTGAATGTGTTTCACTTTCATTTGATTCTAAAAGCTTTGTTGAAAGTGTTTTACTTTCATTTGACTTAATTAGCTTTGTTGAATGCAGTTGACATTCATTTGATTCAAAAAGCTTTGTTTGAATGTGTTTCACTTTCATTTGATTTTAAAAGCTTTATTGAAAGTGTTTGGCTTTCATTTGACTCAATTACCATTGTGGATTGCAATTAACTTTCATTTGATTCAAAAAGCTTTGTTTGAATGTATTTGACTTTAATTTGATTCTAAAAGCTTTGATGACAGTGATTCCCTTTCATTTGACACAATTAGCTTTGTTGGATTCATTTGATTTTCATTTGATTCAAAAAGCTTTGTTTGAATGTGTTTCACTTTCATTTGATTATAAAAGCTTTGTTGAAAGTGTTTGACTTTCATTGGATTTAATTAGCTTTGTTGAATGCAGTTGACATTCATTTGATTCAAAAAGCTTTGTTAGAATGTGTTTCACTTTCATTTGATTCTAAAAGCTTTGTTGAAAGTGTTTTACTTTCATTTGACTTAATTAGCTTTGTTGAATGCAGTTGACATTCATTTGATTCAAAAAGCTTTGTTTGAATGTGTTTCACTTTCATTTGATTCTAAAAGCTTTGTTGAAAGTGTTTGGCTTTCATTTGACTCAATTACCATTGTGGAATGCAATTAACTTTCATTTGATTCAAATAGCTTTGTTTGAATGTATTTGACTTTCATTTGATTCTAAAAGCTTTGTTGAAAGTGTTTGACTTTCATTTGACTTAATTAGCTTTGTTGAATGCAGTTGACATTCATTTGATTCAAAAAGCTTTGTTTGAATGTGTTTCACTTTCATTTGATTCTAAAAGCTTTATTGAAAGTGTTTGGCTTTCATTTGACTCAATTACCATTGTGGAATGCAATTACCTTTCATTTGATTCAAAAAGCTTTGTTTGAATGTATTTGACTTTAATTTGATTCTAAAAGCTTTGATGACAGTGTTTCACTTTCATTTGACTCAATTAGCTTTGTTGAATTCATTTGATTTTCATTTGATTCAAAAAGCTTTGTTTGAATGTGTTTCACTTTCATTTGATTCTAAAAGCTTTGTGGAAAGTGTTTGACTTTCATTTGACTTAATTAGCTTTGTTGAATGTAGTTGACATTCATTTGATTCAAAAAGCTTTGTTTGAATGTGTTTCACTTTCATTTGATTCTAAAAGCTTTGTTGAATGTGTTTGACTTTCATTTGACTCAATTAGCTTTGTTGAATGCATTTGACATTCATTTGAATAAAAAAGCTTTGTTTAAATTTGTTTGACGTTCATTTGATTCTAAAAGCTTAGATGAAAGTGTTTGACTTTCATTTGACTCAATTAGCTTTGTAGAATTCATTTGATTTTCATTTGATTCAAAAAGCTTTGTTTGAATGTGTTTGACTTTCATTTGATTCTAAAAGCTTTGTAGAAAGTGTTTGGCTTTCATTTGACTCAATTAGCATTGTGGAATGCAATTAACTTTCATTTGATTCAAAAAGCTTTGATTGAATGTCTTTGACTTTAATTTGATTCTAAAAGCTTTGATGAAAGTGTTTGACTTTCATTTGACTCAATTAGCTTTGTTGAATTCATTTGATTTTCATTTGATTCAAAAAGCTTTGTTTGAATGTGTTTCACTTTCATTTGATTCTAAAAGCTTTGTTGAAAGTGTTTGACTTTCATTTGACTTAATTAGCTTTGTTGAATTCAGTTGATATTCATTTGATTCAAAAAGCTTTGTTTGAATGTGTTTCACTTTCATTTGATTCTTAAGGATTTGTTGAATGTGTTTGACTTTCATTTGACTCAATTAGCTTTGTTGAATGCATTTGACTTTCATTTAATTCAAAAAGCTTTGTTAGAATGTGTTTCACTTTCATTTGATTCTAAAAGCTTTGTTGAATGTGTTTGACTTTCATTTGACTTAATTAGCTTTGTTGAATGCAGTTGACATTCATTTGATTCAAAAAGCTTTGTTTGAATGTGTTTCACTTTCATTTGATTCTAAAAGCTTTGTTGAATGTGTTTGACTTTCATTTGACTCAATTAGCTTTTTTGAATGCTTTGACATTCATTTGATTCAAAAAGCTTTGTTTGAATGTGTTTTACTTTCATTTGATTCTAAAAGCTTTGTTGAAAGTGTTTGACTTTCATTTGACTCAATTACCTTTGTTGAATACATTTGACTTTCATTTGAGTCACGAAGCTTTGTTTGAATGTGTTTGACTTTCATTTGACTCAATTAGCTTTGTTGAATTCATTTGATTTTCATTTGATTCAAAACACTTTGTTTGAATGAGTTTGACTTTCATTTGATTATAAAAGCTTTGTTGAAAGTGTTTGACTTTCATTTGACTCAATTAGCTTTGTTGAATGCATTTGACATTCATTTGAATCAAAAAGCTTTGTTTAAATGTGTTTGACGTTCATTTGATTCTAAAAGCTTAGATGAAAGTGTTTGACTTTCATTTAACTCAATTAGCTTTGTAGAATTCATTTGATTTTCATTTGATTCAAAAAGCTTTGTTTGAATGTGTTTGACTTTCATTTGATTCTAAAAGCTTTGTAGAAAGTGTTTGGCTTTCATTTGACTCAATTAGCAGTGTGGAATGCAATTAACTTTTATTTGATTCAAAAAGCTTTGATTGA
Source organism: Chenopodium formosanum (assembly GCA_024500155.1). NCBI lineage: Eukaryota > Viridiplantae > Streptophyta > Magnoliopsida > Caryophyllales > Amaranthaceae > Chenopodium > Chenopodium formosanum. The sequence continues at coordinate 24,980,612 of CM044861.1, forward strand.
ATGTATTTGACTTTCATTTGATTCTAAACGCTTTGTTGCAAGTGTTTCACTTTCATTTGACTCAATTAGCTTTGTTGAATGCATTTGATTTTCATTTGAATCAAAAAGCTTTGTTTGAATGTGTTTCACTTTCATTTGATTCTAAAAGCTTTGTTGAAAGTGTTTGACTTTCATTTGACTTAAATAGCTTTGTTGATTGCAGTTGACATTCATTTGATTCAAAAAGCTTTGTTGGAATGTGTTTCACTTTCATTTGATTCTAAAAGCTTTATTGAAAGTGTTTGGCTTTCATTTGACTCAATTACCATTGTGGAAAGCAATTAACTTTCATTTGATTCAAAAAGCTTTGTTTGAATGTTTTTTACTTTAATTTGATTCTAAAAGCTTTGATGACAGTGTTTGACTTTCATTTGACTCAATTAGCTTTGTTGAATTCATTTGATTTTCATTTGATTCAAAAAGCTTTGTTTGAATGTGTTTCACTTTCATTTGATTCTAAAAGCTTTGTTGAAAGTGTTTGACTTTCATTTGACTTAATTAGCTTTGTTGAATGCAGTTGACATTCATTTGATTCAAAAAGCTTTGTTTGAATGTGTTTCACTTTCATTTGATTCTAAACGCTTTGTTGAATGTGTTTGACTTTCATTTGACTCAATTAGCTTTGTTGAATGCATTTGACATTCATTTGATTCAAAAAGCTTTGTTTGAATGTGTTTTACTTTCATTTGATTCTAAAAGCTTTGTTGAAAGTGTTTGACATTCATTTGACTCAATTAGCTTTGTTGAATGCATTTCACTTTCATTTGAGTCACGAAGCTTTGTTTGATTGTGTTTGACTTTCATTTGACTCAATTAGCTTTGTTGAATTAATTTGATTTTCATTTGATTCAAAAAGCTTTGTTTGAATGTGTTTGACTTTCATTTGATTATAAAAGCTTTGTTGAAAGTGTTTGACTTTCATTTAACTCAATTAGATTTGTTGAATGTATTTGACATTCATTTGAATCAAAAAGCTTTGTTTGAATATGTTTGACTTTCATTTGATTCTAAAAGCTTTGTAGAAAGTGTTTGGCTTTCATTTGACTCAATTAGCATTGTGGAATGCAATTAACTTTCATTTGATTCAAAAAGCTTTGATTGAATGTCTTTGACTTTAATTTGATTCTAAAAGCTTTGATGAAAGTGTTTGACTTTCATTTGACTCAATTAGCTTTGTTGAATTCATTTGATTTTCATTTGATTCAAAAAGCTTTGTTTGAATGTGTTTCACTTTCATTTGATTCTAAAAGATTTGTTGAATGTGTTTGACTTTCATTTGACTCAATTAGCTTTGTTGAATGCATTTGACTTTCATTTGATTCAAAAAGCTTTGTTAAAATGTGTTTCACTTTCATTTGATTCTAAAAGCTTTGTTGAATGTGTTTGACTTTCATTTGACTTAATTAGCTTTGTTGAATGCAGTTGACTTTCATTTGAGTCACGAAGCTTTGTTTGAATGTGTTTGACTTTCATTTGAATCAATTAGCTTTGTTGAATTCATTTGATTTACATTTGATTCAAAAAGCTTTGTTTGAATATGTTTGATTATCATTTGATTTTAAAAGCTTTGTTAAATGTGTTTGACTTTCATTTGACTCAATTAGCTTTGTTGAATGCATTTGACATTGATTTGAATCAAAAAGCTTTGTTTAAATGTGTTTGACGTTCATTTCATTCTAAAAGCTTGGATCAAAGTGTTTGACTTTCATTTGACTCAATTAGCTTTGTTGAATTCATTTGATTTTCATTTGATTCAAAAAGCTTTGTTTGAATGTGTTTGACTTTCATTTGATTCTAAAAAGCTTTGTTGAAAGTGTTTGGCTTTCATTTGACTCAATTAGCATTATGGAATGTAATTAACTTTCATTTCATTCAAAAAGCTTTGATTGAATGTATTTGATTTTCATTTGATTCTAAACGCTTTGTTGCAAGTGTTGGACTTTCATTTGACTCAGTTAGCTTTGTCGAATGCATTTGATTTTCATTTGATTCAAAAAGCTTTGTTTCAATGTGTTTCACGTTCATTTAATTCTAAAAGCTTTGTTGAAAGTGTTTGACTTTCATTTGACTTAATTAGCTTTGTTGAATGCAGTTAACATTCATTTGATTCAAAAAGCTTTGTTTGAATGTGTTTCACTTTCATTTGATTCTAAAAGCTTTGTTGAAAATGTTTGGGTTTCATTTGACTCAATTAGCATTGTGGAATGCAATTAACTTTCATTTTATTCCAAAAGCTTTGTTTGAATGTGTTTGACTTTAATTTGATTCTCAAAGCTTTGATGAAAGTGTTTGACTTTCATTTGACTCAATTAGCTTGTTGAATTCATTTGATTTTCATTTGATTCAAAAGGCTTTGTTTGAATGTGTTTGACTTTCATTTGATTCTAAAAGCTTTGTTGAAAGTGTTTTACTTTCATTTGACTCAATTAGCTTTGTTGACTGCATTTGACTTTCATTTGAATCAAAAAGCTATGTTTGAATGTGTTTGACTTTCATTTGACTCAATTAGCTTTGTTAAAAGTGTTTGATTTTCATTTGACTCAATTAGCTGTGTTGAATTCATTTGATTTTAATTTGATTCAAAAAACTTTGTTTGAATGTGTTTGACTTTCATTTGATTCTAAAAGCTTTGTTGAAAGTGTTTGACTTTCATTTGACTCAATTAGCTTTGTTGAATGCATTTGACTTTCATTTGAATCAAGAAGCTTTGTTTGAATGTGTTTGACTTTCATTTGACTCAATTGGCTTTGTTAAATGCATTTGACTTTCATTTGATTCAAAAAACTTTGTTTGAATGCATTTGACTTTCATTTGACTCAATTAGAATTGTGGGATGCAATTGACTTCCATTTGATTCAAAAAACTTGTTTGAAAGTATTTACCTTTCATTTGATTCTAAAAGCTTTGATGAATGTGTTTGACTTTCATTTGACCAATTAGATTTATTGAATTCATTTGATTTTCATTTGATTCAAAATGCTTAGTTTGAATGTGTTTGACTTTCATTTGATTCTAAAAGCTTTTTTGAAAGTGTTTGACTTTCATTTGACTCAATTAGCTTTTTTGATTGCATTTGACTTTCATTTGATTCAAAAAGCTTTGTTTGAATGTGTTTGACTTATTTTTGACTCAATTAGCATTGTTGAATGTGTTTGACTTTCATTTGACTCAATTAGCATTGTGGAATGCAATTGACTTTCATTTGATTCAAAAAGCATTGATTGAATGTACTTGACTTTCATTTGATTCTAAATGCTTTGTTGCAAGTGTTTGACTTTCATTTGACTCAATTAGCTTTGTTGAATGCATTTGACTTTCATTTGAATCAAGAAGCTTTGTTTGAATGTGTTTGACTTTCATTTGACTCATTTGGCTTTGTTGAATGCATTTGACTTTCATATGATTCAAAAAGCTTTGTTTGAATGTGTTTGACTTTCATTTGACTCAATTAACTTCGTTGAATGTGTTAGACGTTCATTTGACTCCATTAGCATTGTGGAATGCAATTGACTTTCATTTGATTCAAAAAGCTTTGTTTGAAGGCATTTGACTTTCATTTGATTCTAAAAGCTTAGATGAAAGTGTTTGACTTTCATTTGACTCAATTAGCTTTGTTGAATTCATTTGATTTTCATTTGATTCAAAAAGCTTTGTTTGAATGTGTTTGACTTTCATTTGATTCTAAAAGCTTTGTTGAAAGTGTTTGACTTTCATTTGACTCAATTAGCTTTGTTAAATGCATTTGACTTTCATTTGAATCAAAAGCTTTGTTTAAATGTGTTTGACGTTCATTTGACTCAATTAGATTTGTTGAAAGTGTTTAATTTTCATTTAACTCAATTGGCTTTGTTGAATGCATTTGACTTTCATTTGATTCAAAAAGCATTGCTTGAATGTGTTTGACTTTCTTTTGACTCAATTAGCTTTGTTGAATGTGTTTGACTTTAATTTGACTCAATTAGCATTGTGGAATGCAATTGACTTTCATTTGATTCAAAAAGCTTTGATTGAATGTATTTGACTTTCATTTGATTCTTAACGCTTTGTTGCAAGTGTTTGACTTTCATTTGACTCAATTAGCTTTGTTGAATGCATTTGACTTTCATTTGATTCAAAAAGCTTTGTTTGAATGTGTTTGACTTTCATTTGATTCTAAAAGCTTTGTTGAAAGTGTTAGACATTCATTTGACTCAATTAGCTTTGTTGAATGCATGTGGCTTTCATTTGATTCAAAAAGCTTTGTTTGAATGTGTTTGACTTTCATTTGACTCAATTAGCTTTGTTGAATGTGTTTGACTTTCATTTGACTCAATCACCATTGTGGAATGCAATAGACTTTCATTTGATCAAAAAGCTTTGTTTAATGTATTTGACTTTCATTTAATTCTAAAAGCTTTGTTGAAAGTGTTAGACATTCATTTGACTCAATTAGCTTTGTTGAATGCATGTGGCTTTCATTTGATTCAAAAAGCTTTGTTTGAATGTTTTTTACTTTCATTTGACTCAATTAGCTTTGTTGAATGTGATTGACTTTCATTTAACTCAATTGGCTTTGTTGAATGCATTTGACTTTCATTTGATTCAAAAAGCTTTGCTTGAATGTGTTTGACTTTCTTTTGACTCAATTAGCTTTGTTGAATGTGTTTGATTTTCATTTGACTCAATTAGCATTGTGGAATGCATTTGACTTTCATTTGATTCAAAAAGCTTTGTTTGATGTGTTTGACTTTCATTTGACTCAATTAACTTCGTTGAATGTGTTAGACTTTCATTTGACTCAATTAGCATTGTGGAATGCAATTGACTTTCATTTGATTCAAAAAGATTTGTTTGAATGTATTTGACTTTCATTTGATTCTAAAAGCTTAGATCAAAGTGTTTGACTTTCATTTGACTCAATTAGCTTTGTTGAATTCATTTGATTTTCATTTGATTCAAAAAGCTTTGTTTGAATGTGTTTGACTTTCATTTTATTCTAAAAGCTTTGTTGAAAGTGTTTGACTTAGATTTAACTCAAGTAGCTTTGTTGAATGCATTTGACTTTGATTTGAATCAAAAAGCTTTGTTTAAATGTGTTTGACGTTCATTTCACTCAATTAGATTTGTTGAAAGTGTTTAACTTTCATATAACTCAGTTAGCTTTGTTGAATGCATTTGACTTTCATTTGATTCAAAAAGCTTTGCTTGAATGTGTTTGACTTTCTTTTGACTGAATTAGCTTTGTTGAATGTGTTTGACTTTCATTTGATTCAAAAAGCTTTGATTGAATGTATTTGACTTTCATTTGATTCTAAACGCTTTGTTGCAAGTGTTTGACTTTCATTTGACTCAATTAGCTTTGTTGAATGCATTTGATTTTCATTTGATTCAAAAAGCTTTGTTTAAATGTGTTTGAATTTCATTTGATTCTAAAAGCTTTGTTGAAAGTGTTAGACATTCATTTGACTCAATTAGCTTGTTTGAATGCATGTGGCTTTCATTTGATTCAAAATGCTTTGTTTGAATGTGTTTGACTTTCATTTGAGTTAATTAGCTTTGTTGAATGTGTTTGACTTTCATTAGACTCAATTACCATTGTGGAATGCAATATACTTTCATTTGATCAAAAAGCTTAGTTTAATGTATTTGACTTTCATTTGATTCTAAAAGCTTTGTTGAAAGTGTTTGACTTTCATTTGACTCAATTAGCTCTGTTGAATGCATTTGACTTTCATTTGATTCAAAAAGGTTTGTTTGAATGTGTTTGACTTTCATTTGATTCTAAAAGCTTTGTTGAAAGTGTTTGACTTTCATTTTACTTAATTAGCTTTGTTGAATGCAGTTGACATTCTTTTGATTCTAAAAGCTTTGTTTGAATGTGTTTCACTTTCATTTGATTCTAAAAGCTTTGTTGAATGTGTTAGACTTTCATTTGACTCAATTAGCTTTGTTAAATGCATTTGACATTCATGTGATTCAAAAAGCTTTGTTTGAATGTGTTTTACTTTCATTTGATTCTAAAAGCTTTGTTGAAAGTGTTTGACTTTCATTTGACTCAATTAGCTTTTTTAAATGCATTTGACTTTCATTTGAATCACGAAGCTTTGTTTGAATGTGTTTGACTTTCATTTGACTCAATTGGCATTGTTGAATGCATTTGACTTTCATTTGATTCAAAAAGCATTGTTTGAATGTGTTTGACTTTCATTTGACTCAATTCACTTCGTTGAATGTGTTTGACTTTCATTTGACTCAATTACAATTGTGGAATGCAATTGACTTTCATTTGATTCAAAAAGCTTTATTTGAATTTGTTTGACTTTCATTTGATTATAAAAGCTTTGTTGAAAGTGTTTGACTTTCATTTGACTTAATTAGCTTTGTTGAATGCAGTTGACATTCATTTGATTCAAAAAGCTTTGTTGGAATGTGTTTCACTTTCATTTGATTCTAAAAGCTTTATTGAAAGTGTTTGGCTTTCATTTGATTCTAAAAGCTTAGATGAAAGTGTTTGACTTTCATTTGACTTAATTAGCTTTGTTGAATTCATTTGATTTTCATTTGATTCAAAAAGCTTTGTTTGAATGTGTTTGACTTTCATTTGATTCTAAAAGCTTTGTTGAAAGTGTTTGACTTTCATTTGACTCAATTAGCTTTGTTGAATGAATTTGACTTTCATTTGAATCAAAAAGCTTTGTTTTAATGTGTTTGACGTTCATTTGACTCAATTAGATTTGTTGAAAGTGTTTCACTTTCATTTAACTCAATTGGCTTTGTTGAATGCATTTGACTTTCAATTGATTCAAAAAGCTTTGCTTGAATGTGTTTGACTTTCTTTTGACTCAATTAGCTTTGTTGAATGTGTTTGACTTTCATTTGATTGAAAAAGCATTGTTTGAATGTGTTTGACTTTCATTTGACTCAATTAAATTCGTTGAATGTGTTTGACTTTCATTTGACTCAATTAGCATTGTGGAATGCAATTGACTTCCATTTGATTCTAAAAACTTGTTTGAAAGTATTTACCTTTCATTTGATTCTAAAAGCTTTGATGAATGTGTTTGACTTTCATTTGACCAATTAGATTTGTTGAATTCATTTGATTTTCATTTGATTAAAAATGCTTAGTTTGAATGTGTTTGAATTTCATTTGATTCTAAAAGCTTTTTTTGAAAGTGTTTGACTTTCATTTGACTCAATTAGCTTTGTTGAATGCATTTGACTTTCATTTGAACCAAAAAGCAATGTTTGAATGTGTTTGACTTTCATTTGACTCAATTAGCCTTGTTGAAAGTGTTTGACTTTCATTTGACTCAATTAGCTTTGTTGAATGCATTTGACTTTCATTTGATTCAAAAAGCTTTGTTTGAATGTGTTTGACTTATTTTTTACTCATTTAGCTTTGTTGAATGTGTTTGACTTTCATTTGACTCAATTGGCATTGTGGAATGCAATTGACTTTCATTTGATTCAAAAAGCTTTGATTGAATGTACTTGACTTTCATTTGATTCTAAACGCTTTGTTGCAAGTGTTTGACTTTCATTTGACTCAATTAGCTTTGTTGAATGCATTTGACTTTTATTTGAATCAAGAAGCTTTGTTTGAATGTGTTTGACTTTCATTTGACTCAATTGGCTTTGTTGAATGCATTTGACTTTCATTTGATTCAAAAAGCTATGTTTGAATGTGTTTGACTTTCATTTGACTCAATTAACTTTGTTGAATGTGTTAGACTTTCATTTGACTCAATTAGCATTGTGGAATGCAATTGACTTTCATTTGATTCAAAAAGCTTTGTTTGAATGTATTTGACTTTCATTTGATTCTAAAAGCTTAGATCAAAGTGTTTGACTTTCATTTGACTCAATTAGCTTTGTTGAATTCATTTGATTTTCATTTGATTCAAAAAGCTTTGTTTGAATGTGTTTGACTTTCATTTGATTCTAAAAGCTTTGTTGAAAGTGTTTGACTTAGATTTAACTCAAGTAGCTTTGTTGAATGCATTTGACTTTGATTTGAATCAAAAAGCTTTGTTTGAATGTGTTCGACGTTCATTTCACTCAATTAGATTTGTTGAAAGTGTTTAACTTTCATATAACTCAATTAGCTTTGTTGAATGCATTTGACTTTCATTTGATTCAAAAAGCTTTGCTTGAATGTGTTTGACTTTCTTTTGACTGAATTAGCTTTGTTGAATGTGTTTGACTTTCATTTGACTCAATTAGCATTGTGGAATGCAATTGACTTTCATTTGATTCAAAAAGTTTTGATTGAATGTATTCGACTTTCATTTGATTCTAAATGCTTTGTTACAAGTGTTTGACTTTCATTTGACTCAATTTGCTTTGTTGAATGCATTTGACTTTCATTTGATTCAAAAAGCTTTGTTTGTATGTGTTTGACTTTCATTTGATTCTAAAAGCTTTGTTGAAAGTGTTAGACATTCATTTGACTCAATTAGCTTTGTTGAATGCATGTGGCTTTCATTTGATTCAAAAAGCTTTGTTTGAATGTGTTTGACTTTCATTTGACTCAATTAGCTTTGTTGAATGTGTTTGACTTTCATTTGACTCAATTACCATTGTGGAATGCAATAGACTTTCATTTGATCAAAAAGCTTTGTTTAATGTATTTGACTTTCATTTAATTCTAAAAGCTTTGTTGAAAGTGTTAGACATTCATTTGACTCAATTAGCTTTGTTGAATGCATGTGGCTTTCATTTGATTCAAAAACCTTTGTTTAAATGTTTTTGACTTTCATTTGACTCAATTAGCTTTGTTGAATGTGTTTGACTTTCATTTAACTCAATTGGCTTTGTTGAATGCATTTGACTTTCATTTGATTCAAAAAGCTTTGCTTGAATGTGTTTGACTTTCTTTTGACTCAATTAGCTTTGTTGAATGTGTTTGACTTTCATTTGACTCAATTAGCATTGTGGAATGCATTTGACTTTCATTTGATTCAAAAAGCTTTGTTTGAATGTGTTTGACTTTCATTTGACTCAATTAACTTCGTTGAATGTGTTAGACTTTCATTTGACTCAATTAGCATTGTGGAATGCAATTGACTTTCATTTGATTCAAAAAGCTTTTTTAAATGTATTTGACTTTCATTTGGTTCTAAAAGCTTAGATCAAAGTGTTCGACTTTCATTTGACTCAATTAGCTTTGTTGAATTCATTTGATTTTCATTTGATTCAAAAAGCTTTGTTTGAATGTGTTTGACTTTCAATTGATTCTAAAACCTTTGTTGAAAGTGTTTAACTTTCATTTGACTCAATTAGCTTTGTTGAATGCATTTGACTTTCATTTGAATGAAAAAGCTTTGTTTAAATGTGTTTAACGTTCATTTGACTCAATTAGATTTGTTGAAAGTGTTTAACTTTCATTTAACTCAATTGGCTTTGTGGAATGCATTTGATTTTCATTTGATTCAAAAAGCTTTGCTTGAATGTGTTTGACTTTCTTTTGACCCAATTAGCTTTGTTGAATGATTTTGACTTTCATTTGACTCAATTAGCATTGTGGAATGCGATTGACTTTCATTTGATTCAAAAAGCTTTGATTGAATGTATTTCACTTTCATTTGATTCTAAACGCTTTGTTGCAAGTGTTTGCCTTTCATTTGACTCAATTAGCTTTGTTGAATGCATTTGACTTACATTTGATTCAAAAAGCTTTGTTTGAATGTGTTTGACTTTCATTTGATTCTAAAAGCTTTGTTGAAAGTGTTAGACATTCATTTGACTCACTTAGCTTTGTTGAATGCATGTGGCTTTCATTTGATTCAAAAAGCTTTGTTTGAATGTGTTTGACTTTCATTTGACTCAATTAGCATTGTTGAATGTGTTTGACTTTCATTTGACTCAATTACCATTGTGAATGCAATAGACTTTCATTTGATCAAAAAGCTTTTTTTAATGTATTTGACTTTCATTTAATTCTAAAAGCTTTGTTGAAAGTGTTAGACATTCATTTGACTCAATTAGCTTTGTTGAATGCATGTGGCTTTCATTTGATTCAAAAAGCTTTGTTTGAATGTTTTTGACTTTCATTTGACTCAATTAGCTTTGTTGAATGTGTTTGACTTTCATTTAACTCAATTGGCTTTGTTGAATGCCTTTGACTTTCATTTGATTCAAAAAGCTTTGCTTGAATGTGTTTGACTTTCTTTTGACTCAATTAGCTTTGTTGAATGTGTTTGACTTTCATTTGACTCAATTAGCATTGTGGAATGCATTTGATTTTCATTTGATTCAAAAATCTTTGTTTGAATGTGTTTGACTTTCATTTGACTCAATTAACTTGTTGAATGTGTTAGACTTTCATTTGACTCAATTAGCATTGTGGAATGCAATTGACTTTCATTTGATTCAAAAAGCTTTGTTTGAATGTATTTGACTTTCATTTGATTCTAAAAGCTTAGATCAAAGTGTTTGACTTTCACTTGACTCAATTAGCTTTGTTGAATTCATTTGATTTTCATTTGATTCAAAAAGCTTTGTTTGAATGTGTTTGACTTTCATTTGATTCTAAAAGATTTTTATTGAAAGTGTTTGACTTTGATTTGACTCAATTAGCTTTGTTGAATGCATTTGACTTTCATTTGAATCAAAAAGCTTTGTTTAAATGTGTTTGACGTTCATTTGACTCAATTAGATTTGTTGAAAGTGTTTAACTTTCATTTAACTCAATTGGCTTTGTTGAATGCATTTGATTTTCATTTGATTCAAAAAGCTTTGCTTGAATGTGTTGGACTTTCTTTTGACTGAATTACCTTTGTTGAATGTGTTTGACTTTCATTTGACTCAATTAGCATTGTGGAATGCAATTGACTTTCATTTGATTCAAAAAGCTTTGATTGAATGTATTTGACTTTCATTTGATTCTAAACGCTTTGTTGCAAGTGTTTGACTTTCATTTGACTCAATTAGCTTTGTTGAATGCATTTGATTTTCATTTGATTCAAAAAGCTTTGTTTGAATGTGTTTGACTTTCATTTGATTCTAAAAGCTTTGTTGCAAGTGTTTGACTTTCATTTGACTCAATTAGCTTTGTTTAATGCATTTGACTTTCATCTGATTAAAAAGGCTTTGTTTGAATGTGTTTGACTTTCATTTGATTCTAAAAGCTTTGTTGAAAGTGTTAGACATTCATTTGACTCAATTAGCTTTGTTGAATGCATGTGGCTTTCATTTGATTCAAAAAGCTTTGTTTGAATGTGTTTGACTTTCATTTGACTCAATTAGCTTTGTTGAATGTGTTTGACTTTCATTAGACTCAATTACCATTGTGGAATGCAATAGACTTTCATTTGATCAAAAAGCTTAGTTTAATGTATTTGACTTTCATTTGATTCTAAAAGCTTTGTTGAAAGTGTTTGACTTTCATTTGACTCAATTAGCTTTGTTGAATGCATTTGACTTTCATTTGATTCAAAAAGGTTTGTTTGAATGTGTTTGACTTTCATTTGATTCTAAAAGGTTTGTTGAAAGTGTTTGACTTTCATTTGACTTAATTAGCTTTGTTGAATGCAGTTGACATTCATTTGATTCTAAAAGCTTTGTTTGAATGTGTTTCACTTTCATTTGATTCTAAAAGCTTTGTTGAATGTGTTTGACTTTCATTTGACTCAATTAGCTTTGTTGAATGCATTTGACATTCATGTGATTCAAAAAGCTTTGTTTGAATGTGTTTTACTTTCATTTGATTCTAAAAGCTTTGTTGAAAGTGTTTGACTTTCATTTGACTCAATTAGCTTTGTTAAATGCATTTGACTTTCATTTGAATCAAGAAGCTTTGTTTGAATGTGTTTGACTTTCATTTGACTCAATTGGCATTGTTAAATGCATTTGACTTTCATTTGATTCAAAAAGCATTGTTTGAATGTGTTTGACTTTCATTTGACTCAATTAACTTCGTTGAATGTGTTTGACTTTCATTTGACTCAATTAGCATAGTGGAATGCACTTGACTTTCATTTGAATCAAAAAGCTTTGTTTGAATGTATTTGACTTTCATTTGATTCTAAAAGCTTAGATGAAAGTGTTTGACTTTCATTTGACTCAATTAGCTTTTTTGAATTCATTTGATTTTCATTTGATTCAAAAAGCTTTGTTTGAATGTGTTCGACTTTCATTTGATTCTAAAAGCTTTGTTGAAAGTGTTTGACTTTCATTTGAATTAATTAGCTTTGTTGAATGCATTTGACTTTCATTTGAATCAAAAAGCTTTGTATTAATGTGTTTGACGTTCATTTGACTCAATTAGATTTGTTGAAAGTGTTTAACTTTCATTTAACTCAATTGGCTTTGTTGAATGCATTTTACTTTCATTTGATTCAAAAAGCTTTGCTTGAATGTGTTTGACTTTCTTTTGACTGAATTAGCTTTGTTGAATGTGTTTGACTTTCATTTGACTCAATTAGCATTGTGGAATGCAATTGACTTTCATTTGATTCAAAAAGCTTTGATTGAATGTATTTGACTTTCATTTGATTCTAAACGCTTTGTTGCAAGTGTTTGACTTTCATTTGACTCAATTAGCTTTGTTGAATGCATTTGATTTTCATTTGATTTAAAAAGCTTTGTTTGAATGTGTTTGACTTTCATTTGATTCTAAAAGCTTTGTTGCAAGTGTTTGACTTTCATTTGACTCAATTAGCTTTGTTTAATGCATTTAACTTTCATCTGATTCAAAAAGCTTTGTTTGAATGTGTTTGACTTTCATTTGATTCTAAAAGCTTTGTTGAAAGTGTTAGACATTCATTTGACTCAATTAGCTTTGTTGAATGCATGTGGCTTTCATTTGATTCAAAAAGCTTTGTTTGAATGTGTTTGACTTTCATTTGACTCAATTAGCTTTGTTGAATGTGTTTGACTTTCATTAGACTCAATTACAATTGTGGAATGCAATAGACTTTCATTTGATCAAAAAGCTTAGTTTAATGTATTTGACTTTCATTTGATTCTAAAAGCTTTGTTCAAAGTGTTTGACTTTCATTTGACTCAATTAGCTTTGTTGAATGCATTTGACTTTCATTTGATTCAAAAATGTTTGTTTGAATGTGTTTGACTTTCATTTGATTCTAAAAGCTTTGCTGAAAGTGTTTGACTTTCATTTGACTTAATTAGCTTTGTTGAATGCAGTTGACATTCATTTGATTCTAAAAGCTTTGTTTGAATGTGTTTCACTTTCATTTGATTCTAAAAGCTTTGTTGAATGTGTTTGACTTTCATTTGACTCAATTAGCTTTGTTGAATGCATTTGACATTCATGTGATTCAAAAAGCTTTGTTTGAATGTGTTTTACTTTCATTTGATTCTAAAAGCTTTGTTGAAAGTGTTTGACTTTCATTTGACTCAATTAGCTTTGTTAAATGCATTTGACTTTCATTTGAATCAAGATGCTTTGTTTGAATGTGTTTGACTTTCATTTGACTCAATTGGCATTGTTGAATGAATTTGACTTTCATTTGATTCAAAAAGCATTGTTTGAATGTGTTTGAGTTTCATTTGACTCAATTAACTTCGTTGAATGTGTTTGACTTTCATTTGACTCAATTAGCATTGTGGAATGCAATTGACTTTCATTTGATTCAAAAAGCTTTGTTTGAATGTATTTGACTTTCATTTGATTCTAAAAGCTTAGATGAAAGTGTTTGACTTTCATTTGAATCAATTAGCTTTGTTGAATTCATTTGATTTTCATTTGATTCAAAAAGCTTTGTTTGAATGTGTTCGACTTTCATTTGATTCTAAAAGCTTTGTTGAAAGTGTTTGACTTTCATTTGAATTAATTAGCTTTGTTGAATGCATTTGACTTTCATTTGAATCAAAAAGCTTTGTTTTAATGTGTTTGACGTTCATTTGACTCAATTAGATTTGTTGAAAGTGTTTAACTTTTATTTAACTCAATTGGCTTTGTTGAATGCATTTTACTTTCATTTGATTCAAAAAGCTTTGCTTGAATGTGTTTGACTTTCTTTTGACTGAATTAGCTTTGTTGAATGTGTTTGACTTTCATTTGACTCAATTAGCATTGTGGAATGCAATTGACTTTCATTTGATTCAAAAAGCTTTGATTGAATGTATTTGACTTTCATTTGATTCTAAACGCTTTGTTGCAAGTGTTTGACTTTCATTTGACTCAATTAGCTTTGTTGAATGCATTTGATTTTCATTTGATTCAAAAAGCTTTGTTTGAATGTGTTTGACTTTCATTTGATTCTAAAAGCTTTGTTGCAAGTGTTTGACTTTCATTTGACTCAATTAGCTTTGTTTAATGCATTTGACTTTCATCTGATTAAAAAGGCTTTGTTTGAATGTGTTTGACTTTCATTTGATTCTAAAAGCTTTGTTGAAAGTGTTAGACATTCATTTGACTCAATTAGCTTTGTTGAATGCATGTGGCTTTCATTTGATTCAAAAAGCTTTGTTTGAATGTGTTTGACTTTCATTTGACTCAATTAGCTTTGTTGAATGTGTTTGACTTTCATTAGACTCAATTACCATTGTGGAATGCAATAGACTTTCATTTGATCAAAAAGCTTAGTTTAATGTATTTGACTTTCATTTGATTCTAAAAGCTTTGTTGAAAGTGTTTGACTTTCATTTGACTCAATTAGCTTTGTTGAATGCATTTGACTTTCATTTGATTCAAAAAGGTTTGTTTGAATGTGTTTGACTTTCATTTGATTCTAAAAGGTTTGTTGAAAGTGTTTGACTTTCATTTGACTTAATTAGCTTTGTTGAATGCAGTTGACATTCATTTGATTCTAAAAGCTTTGTTTGAATGTGTTTCACTTTCATTTGATTCTAAAAGCTTTGTTGAATGTGTTTGACTTTCATTTGACTCAATTAGCTTTGTTGAATGCATTTGACATTCATGTGATTCAAAAAGCTTTGTTTGAATGTGTTTTACTTTCATTTGATTCTAAAAGCTTTGTTGAAAGTGTTTGACTTTCATTTGACTCAATTAGCTTTGTTAAATGCATTTGACTTTCATTTGAATCAAGAAGCTTTGTTTGAATGTGTTTGACTTTCATTTGACTCAATTGGCATTGTTAAATGCATTTGACTTTCATTTGATTCAAAAAGCATTGTTTGAATGTGTTTGACTTTCATTTGACTCAATTAACTTCGTTGAATGTGTTTGACTTTCATTTGACTCAATTAGCATAGTGGAATGCACTTGACTTTCATTTGAATCAAAAAGCTTTGTTTGAATGTATTTGACTTTCATTTGATTCTAAAAGCTTAGATGAAAGTGTTTGACTTTCATTTGACTCAATTAGCTTTTTTGAATTCATTTGATTTTCATTTGATTCAAAAAGCTTTGTTTGAATGTGTTCGACTTTCATTTGATTCTAAAAGCTTTGTTGAAAGTGTTTGACTTTCATTTGAATTAATTAGCTTTGTTGAATGCATTTGACTTTCATTTGAATCAAAAAGCTTTGTATTAATGTGTTTGACGTTCATTTGACTCAATTAGATTTGTTGAAAGTGTTTAACTTTCATTTAACTCAATTGGCTTTGTTGAATGCATTTTACTTTCATTTGATTCAAAAAGCTTTGCTTGAATGTGTTTGACTTTCTTTTGACTGAATTAGCTTTGTTGAATGTGTTTGACTTTCATTTGACTCAATTAGCATTGTGGAATGCAATTGACTTTCATTTGATTCAAAAAGCTTTGATTGAATGTATTTGACTTTCATTTGATTCTAAACGCTTTGTTGCAAGTGTTTGACTTTCATTTGACTCAATTAGCTTTGTTGAATGCATTTGATTTTCATTTGATTTAAAAAGCTTTGTTTGAATGTGTTTGACTTTCATTTGATTCTAAAAGCTTTGTTGCAAGTGTTTGACTTTCATTTGACTCAATTAGCTTTGTTTAATGCATTTGACTTTCATCTGATTCAAAAAGCTTTGTTTGAATGTGTTTGACTTTCATTTGATTCTAAAAGCTTTGTTGAAAGTGTTAGACATTCATTTGACTCAATTAGCTTTGTTGAATGCATGTGGCTTTCATTTGATTCAAAAAGCTTTGTTTGAATGTGTTTGACTTTCATTTGACTCAATTAGCTTTGTTGAATGTGTTTGACTTTCATTAGACTCAATTACAATTGTGGAATGCAATAGACTTTCATTTGATCAAAAAGCTTAGTTTAATGTATTTGACTTTCATTTGATTCTAAAAGCTTTGTTCAAAGTGTTTGACTTTCATTTGACTCAATTAGCTTTGTTGAATGCATTTGACTTTCATTTGATTCAAAAATGTTTGTTTGAATGTGTTTGACTTTCATTTGATTCTAAAAGCTTTGCTGAAAGTGTTTGACTTTCATTTGACTTAATTAGCTTTGTTGAATGCAGTTGACATTCATTTGATTCTAAAAGCTTTGTTTGAATGTGTTTCACTTTCATTTGATTCTAAAAGCTTTGTTGAATGTGTTTGACTTTCATTTGACTCAATTAGCTTTGTTGAATGCATTTGACATTCATGTGATTCAAAAAGCTTTGTTTGAATGTGTTTTACTTTCATTTGATTCTAAAAGCTTTGTTGAAAGTGTTTGACTTTCATTTGACTCAATTAGCTTTGTTAAATGCATTTGACTTTCATTTGAATCAAGATGCTTTGTTTGAATGTGTTTGACTTTCATTTGACTCAATTGGCATTGTTGAATGAATTTGACTTTCATTTGATTCAAAAAGCATTGTTTGAATGTGTTTGAGTTTCATTTGACTCAATTAACTTCGTTGAATGTGTTTGACTTTCATTTGACTCAATTAGCATTGTGGAATGCAATTGACTTTCATTTGATTCAAAAAGCTTTGTTTGAATGTATTTGACTTTCATTTGATTCTAAAAGCTTAGATGAAAGTGTTTGACTTTCATTTGAATCAATTAGCTTTGTTGAATTCATTTGATTTTCATTTGATTCAAAAAGCTTTGTTTGAATGTGTTCGACTTTCATTTGATTCTAAAAGCTTTGTTGAAAGTGTTTGACTTTCATTTGAATTAATTAGCTTTGTTGAATGCATTTGACTTTCATTTGAATCAAAAAGCTTTGTTTTAATGTGTTTGACGTTCATTTGACTCAATTAGATTTGTTGAAAGTGTTTAACTTTTATTTAACTCAATTGGCTTTGTTGAATGCATTTTACTTTCATTTGATTCAAAAAGCTTTGCTTGAATGTGTTTGACTTTCTTTTGACTGAATTAGCTTTGTTGAATGTGTTTGACTTTCATTTGACTCAATTAGCATTGTGGAATGCAATTGACTTTCATTTGATTCAAAAAGCTTTGATTGAATGTATTTGACTTTCATTTGATTCTAAACGCTTTGTTGCAAGTGTTAGACTTTCATTTGACTCAATTAGCTTTGTTGAATGCATTTGATTTTCATTTGATTTAAAAAGCTTTGTTTGAATGTGTTTGACTTTCATTTGATTCTAAAAGCTTTGTTGCAAGTGTTTGACTTTCATTTGACTCAATTAGCTTTGTTTAATGCATTTGACTTTCATCTGATTCAAAAAGCTTTGTTTGAATGTGTTTGACTTTCATTTGATTCTAAAAGCTTTGTTGAAAGTGTTAGACATTCATTTGACTCAATTAGCTTTGTTGAATGCATGTGGCTTTCATTTGATTCAAAAAGCTTTGTTTGAATGTGTTTGACTTTCATTTGACTCAATTAGCTTTGTTGAATGTGTTGTACTTTCATTAGACTCAATTACAATTGTGGAATGCAATAGACTTTCATTTGATCAAAAAGCTTAGTTTAATGTATTTGACTTTCATTTGATTCTAAAAGCTTTGTTCAAAGTGTTTGACTTTCATTTGACTCAATTAGCTTTGTTGAATGCATTTGACTTTCATTTGATTCAAAAATGTTTGTTTGAATGTGTTTGACTTTCATTTGATTCTAAAAGCTTTGCTGAAAGTGTTTGACTTTCATTTGACTTAATTAGCTTTGTTGAATGCAGTTGACATTCATTTGATTCTAAAAGCTTTGTTTGAATGTGTTTCACTTTCATTTGATTCTAAAAGCTTTGTTGAATGTGTTTGACTTTCATTTGACTCAATTAGCTTTGTTGAATGCATTTGACATTCATGTGATTCAAAAAGCTTTGTTTGAATGTGTTTTACTTTCATTTGATTCTAAAAGCTTTGTTGAAAGTGTTTGACTTTCATTTGACTCAATTAGCTTTGTTAAATGCATTTGACTTTCATTTGAATCAAGATGCTTTGTTTGAATGTGTTTGACTTTCATTTGACTCAATTGGCATTGTTGAATGAATTTGACTTTCATTTGATTCAAAAAGCATTGTCTGAATGTGTTTGACTTTCATTTGACTCAATTAACTTCGTTGAATGTGTTTGACTTTCATTTGACTCAATTAGCATTGTGGAATGCAATTGACTTTCATTTGATTCAAAAAGCTTTGTTTGAATGTATTTGACTTTCATTTGATTCTAAAAGCTTAGATGAAAGTGTTTGACTTTCATTTGACTCAATTAGCTTTGTTGAATTCATTTGATTTTCATTTGATTCAAAAAGCTTTGTTTGAATGTGTTCGACTTTCATTTGATTCTAAAAGCTTTGTTGAAAGTGTTTGACTTTCATTTGAATTAATTAGCTTTGTTGAATGCATTTGACTTTCATTTGAATCAAAAAGCTTTGTTTTAATGTGTTTGACGTTCATTTGACTCAATTAGATTTGTTGAAAGTGTTTAACTTTCATTTAACTCAATTGGCTTTGTTGAATGCATTTTACTTTCATTTGATTCAAAAAGCTTTGCTTGAATGTGTTTGACTTTCTTTTGACTGAATTAGCTTTGTTGAATGTGTTTGACTTTCATTTGACTCAATTAGCATTGTGGAATGCAATTGACTTTCATTTGATTCAAAAAGCTTTGATTGAATGTATTTGACTTTCATTTGATTCTAAACGCTTTGTTGCAAGTGTTTGACTTTCATTTGACTCAATTAGCTTTGTTGAATGCATTTGATTTTCATTTGATTTAAAAAGCTTTGTTTGAATGTGTTTGACTTTCATTTGATTCTAAAAGCTTTGTTGCAAGTGTTTGACTTTCATTTGACTCAATTAGCTTTGTTTAATGCATTTGACTTTCATCTGATTCAAAAAGCTTTGTTTGAATGTGTTTGACTTTCATTTGATTCTAAAAGCTTTGTTGAAAGTGTTAGACATTCATTTGACTCAATTAGCTTTGTTGAATGCATGTGGCTTTCATTTGATTCAAAAAGCTTTGTTTGAATGTGTTTGACTTTCATTTGACTCAATTAGCTTTGTTGAATGTGTTTGACTTTCATTAGACTCAATTACAATTGTGGAATGCAATAGACTTTCATTTGATCAAAAAGCTTAGTTTAATGTATTTGACTTTCATTTGATTCTAAAAGCTTTGTTCAAAGTGTTTGACTTTCATTTGACTCAATTAGCTTTGTTGAATGCATTTGACTTTCATTTGATTCAAAAATGTTTGTTTGAATGTGTTTGACTTTCATTTGATTCTAAAAGCTTTGCTGAAAGTGTTTGACTTTCATTTGACTTAATTAGCTTTGTTGAATGCAGTTGACATTCATTTGATTCTAAAAGCTTTGTTTGAATGTGTTTCACTTTCATTTGATTCTAAAAGCTTTGTTGAATGTGTTTGACTTTCATTTGACTCAATTAGCTTTGTTGAATGCATTTGACATTCATGTGATTCGCAAGTGTTTGACTTTCATTTGACTCAATTAGCTTTGTTGAATGCATTTGATTTTCATTTGATTCAAAAAGCTTTGTTTGAATGTGTTTCACTTTCATTTGATTCTAAAAGCTTTGTTGAAAGTGTTTGACTTATATTTGACTTAATTACCTTTGTTGAATGCAGTTGACATTCATTTGATTCAAAAAGCTTTTTTTGAATGTGTTTCACTTTCATTTGATTCTAAAAGCTTTGTTGAATGTGTTTGACTTTCACTTGACTCAATTAGCTTTGTTGAATGCATTTGACATTCATTTGATTCAAAAAGCTTTGTTTGAATGTATTTTACTTTCATTTGATTCTAAAAGCTTTGTTGAAAGTGTTTGACTTTCATTTGACTCAATTAGCTTTGTTGAATGCATTTGACTTTCATTTCAGTCACGAAGCTTTGTTTGAATGTGTTTGACTCTCATTTGACTCAATTAGCTTTGTTGAATTCATTTAATTTTCATTTGATTCAAAAAGCTTTGTTTGAAAGTGTTTGACTTTCATTTGATTATAAAAGCTCTGTTAAAAGTGTTTGGCTTTCATTTGACTCAATTAGCTTTGTTGAATGCATTTGACATTCAATTGAATCAAAAAGCTTTGTTTAAATGTGTTTGACGTTCATTTGATTCTAAAAGCTTAGATGAAAGTGTTTGACTTTCATTTGACTCAATTAGCTTTGTTGAATTCATTTGATTTTCATTTGATTCAAAAAGCTTTGTTTGAATGTGTTTGACTTTCATTTGATTCTAAAAGCTTTGTTGTAAGTGTTAGGCTTTCAGTTGACTCAATTAGCATGTGTTTGAATGTGTTTGACTTTCATTTGACTCAATTAGCTTTGTTGAATTCATTTGATTTTCATTTGATTTTAAAAGCTTTGTTGAAAGTGTTTGACTTTCATTTGACTCAATTAGCTTTGTTGAATGCTTTTGACTTTCATTTGAGTCACGGAGCTTTGTTTGAATGTGTTTGACTTTCATTTGACTCAGTGAGCTTTGTTGAATGCATTTGACTTTCATTTGATTCAAAAAGCTTTGTTTGAATGTGTTTGACTCTCATTTGATTATAAAAGCTTTGTTGAAAGTGTTTGACTTTCATTTGACTCAATTAGCTTTGTTGAATGCATTTGACATTCATTTGAATCAAAAAGCTTTGTTTGATTGTGTTTGACGTTCATTTGATTCTAAAAGCTTAGATGAAAGTGTTTGACATTCATTTGACTCAATTAGCTTTGTTGAATTCATTTGATTTTCATTTGATTCAAAAAGCTTTGTTTGAATGTGTTTTACTTTCATTTGATTCTAAAAGCTTTGTTGAAAGTGTTTGGCTTTCATTTGACTCAATTAGCATTGTGGAATGCAATTAACTTTCATTTGATTCAAAAAGCTTTGATTGAATGTATTTGACTTTCATTTGATTCTAAACGCTTTGTTGCAAGTGTTTGACTTTCATTTGACTCAATTAGCTTTGTTGAATGCATTTGATTTTATTTGATTCAAAAAGCTTTGTTTGAATGTGTTTCACTTTCATTTGATTCTAAAAGCTTTGTTGAAAGTGTTTGACTTTCATTTGACTAAATTAGCTTTGTTGAATGCAGTTGACATTCATTTGGTTCAAAAAGCTTTGTTTGAATGTGTTTCACTTTCATTTGATTCTAAAAGCTTTGTTGAAAGTGTTTGGCTTTCATTTGACTCAATTAGCATTGTGGAATGCAATTAACTTTCATTTGATTCAAAAAGCTTTGTTTGAATGTATTTGACTTTACTTTGATTCTAAAAGCTTTGATGAAAGTGTTTGACTTTCATTTGACTCAATTAGCTTTGTTGAATTCATGTGATTTTCATTTGATTCAAAAAGCTTTGTTTGAATGTGTTTGACTTTCAATTGATTATAAAAGCTTTGTTGAAAGTTTTTGACTTTCATTTGACTCAATTAGCTTTGTTGAATGCATTTGACTTTCATTTGAGTCACGAATCTTTGTTTGATTGGTTTGACTTTCATTTGACTCAATTAGCTTTGTTGAATTCATTTGATTTTCATTTGATTCAAAAAGCTTTGTTTGAATGTGTTTGACTTTCATTTGATTCTAAAAGCTTTGTTGAAAGTGTTTGGCTTTCATTTGACTCAATTGGCATTGTGGAATGCAATTAACTTTCATTTGATTCAAAAAACTTTGTTTGAATGTATTTGACTTTAATTTCATTCTAAAAGCTTTGTTGAAAGTGTTTGACTTTCATTTGACTCAATTAGCTTTGTTAAATGCATTTGACATTCATTTGAATCAAAAAGCTTTGTTTGAATGTGTTTGACTTTCATTTGATTCTAAAAGCTTTGTAGAAAGTGTTTGGCTTTCATTTGACTCAATCAGCATTGTGGAATGCAATTAACTTTCATTTGATTCAAAAAGCTTTGATTGAATGTCTTTGACTTTAATTTGATTCTAAAAGCTTTGATGAAAGTGTTTGACTTTCATTTGACTCAATTAGCTTTGTTGAATTTATTTGATTTTCATTTGATTCCAAAAGCTTTGTTTGAATGTGTTTCACTTTCATTTGATTCTAAAAGCTTTGTTGAAAGTGTTTGACTTTCATTTGACTTAATTAGTGTTTCACTTTCATTTGATTCTAAAAGCTTTGTTAAATGTGTTTGACTTTCATTTGACACAATTAGCTTTGTTGAATGCATTTGACTTTCATTTGATTCAAAAAGCTTTGTTAGAATGTGTTTTACTTTCATTTGATTTTAAAAGCTTTGTTGAAAGTGTTTGACTTTCATTTGACTCAATTAGCTTTGTTGAATGCTTTTAACTTTCATTTGAGTCACGGAGCTTTGTTTGAATGTGTTTGACTTTCATTTGACTCAATTAGCTTTGTTGAATGCATTTGACTTTCATTTGATTCAAAAAGCTTTGTTTGAATGTGTTTGACTCTCATTTGATTATAAAAGCTTTGTTGAAAGTGTTTGACTTTCATTTGACTCAATTAGCTTTGTTGAATGCATTTGACATTCATTTGAATCAAAAAGCTTTGTTTAAATGTGTTTGACGTTCATTTGATTCTAAAAGCTTAGATGAAAGTGTTTGACATTCATTTGACTCAATTAGCTTTGTTAAATTCATTTGATTTTCATTTGATTCAAAAAGCTTTGTTTGAATGTGTTTGACTTTCATTTGATTCTAAAAGCTTTGTTGAAAGTGTTTGGCTTTCATTTGACTCAATTAGCATTGTGGAATGCAATTAACTTTCATTTGATTCAAAAAGCTTTGATTGAATGTATTTGACTTTCATTTGATTCTAAACGCTTTGTTGCAAGTGTTTGACTTTCATTTGACTCAATTAGCTTTGTTGAATGCATTTGATTTTATTTGATTCAAAAAGCTTTGTTTGAATGTGTTTCACTTTCATTTGATTCTAAAAGCTTTGTTGAAAGTGTTTGACTTTCATTTGACTTAATTAGCTTTGTTGAATGCAGTTGACATTCATTTGGTTCAAAAAGCTTTGTTTGAATGTGTTTCACTTTCATTTGATTCTAAAAGCTTTGTTGAAAGTATTTGGCTTTCATTTGACTCAATTAGCATTGTGGAATGCAATTAACTTTCATTTTATTCAAAAAGCTTTGTTTGAATGTATTTGACTTTAATTTGATTCTAAAAGCTTTGATGAAAGTGTTAGACTTTCATTTGACTCAATTAGCTTTGTTGAATTCATTTGATTTTCATTTGATTCAAAAAGCTTTGTTTGAATGTGTTTCACTTTCATTTGATTCTAAAAGCTTTGTTGAATGTGTTTGACTTTCATTTGACTCAATTAGCTTTGTTGAATGCATTTGAGTTTCATTTGATTCAAAAAGCTTTGTTTGAATGTGTTTCACTTTCATTTGATTCTAAAAGCTTTGTTGAAAGTGTTTGACTTTCATTTGACTTAATAAGCTTTGTTGAATGCAATTTACATTCATTTGATTCAAAAAGCTTTGTTTGAATGTGTTTCACTTTCATTTGATTCTAAAAGCTTTGTTGAAAGTGTTTAGCTTTCATTTGACTCAATTAGCATTGTGGAATGCAATTAACTTTCATTTGATTCAAAAAGCTTTGCTTGAATGTATTTGACTTTAATTTGATTCTGAAAGCTTTGATGAAAGTGTTTGACTTTCATTTGACTCAATTAGCTTTGTTGAATTCATTTGATTTTCATTTGATTCAAAAAGCTTTGTTTGAATGTGTTTGACTTTCATTTGACTCAATTAGCTTTGTTGAATTCATTTGATTTTCATTTGACTCAAAAAGCTTTGTTTGAATGTGTTTGACTTTCATTTGATTATAAAAGCTTTGATGAAAGTGTTTGACTTTCATTTGACTCAATTAGCTTTGTTGAATTCATTTTATTTTCATTTGATTCAAAAAGCTTTGTTTGATTGTGTTTGACTTTCATTTGACTCAATTAGCTTTGTTGAATTCATTTGATTTTCATTTGATTCAAAAAGCTTTGTTTGAATGTGTTTGACTTTCATTTGATTATAAAAGCTTTGTTGAAAGTGTTTGACTTTCATTTGACTCAATTAGCTTTATTGAATGCATTTGACATTCATTTGAATCAAAAATCTTTGTTTAAATGTGTTTGACGTTCATTCGATTCTAAAAGCTTAGATGAAAGTGTTTGACTTTCATTTCACTTAATTAGCTTTGTTGAATGCAGTTGACATTCATTTGATTTAAAAAGCTTTGTTTGAATGTGTTTCACTTTCATTTGATTCTAAACGCTTTGTTGAAAGTGTTTGGCGTTCATTTGACTCAATTAGCATTGTGGAATGCAATTAACTTTCATTTGATTCAAAAAGCTTTGCTTGAATGTATTTGACTTTAATTTGATTCTAAAAGCTTTGATGAAAGTGTTTGACTTTCATTTGACTCAATTAGCTTTGTTGAATTCATTTGATTTTCGTTTGATTCAAAAAGATTTGTTTGAATGTGTTTGACTTTCATTTGACTCAATTAGCTTTGTTGAATTCATTTGATTTTCATTTGATTCAAAAAGCTTTGTTTGAATGTGTTTGACTTTCATTTGATTATAAAAGCTTTGTTGAAAGTGTTTGACTTTCATTTGACTCACTTAGCTTTATTGAATGCATTTGACATTCATTTGAATCAAAAATCTTTGTTTAAATGTGTTTGACGTTCATTTGATTCTAAAAGCTTAGATGAAAGTGTTTGACTTTCATTTGACACAATTAGCTTTGTTGAATTCATTTGATTTTCATTTGATTCAAAAAGCTTTGTTTGGATGTGTTTCACTTTCATTTGATTCTAAAAGCTTTGTTGAAAGTGTTTGACTTTCATTTGACTTAATTAGCTTTGTTGAATGCATTTGACTTTCATTTGAGTCACGAATCTTTGTTTGATTGTGTTTGACTTTCATTTGACTCAATTAGCTTTGTTGAATTCTTTTGATTTTCATTTGATTCAAAAAGCTTTGTTTGAATGTGTTTGACTTTCATTTGATTATAAAAGCTTTGTTGAAAGTGTTTGACTTTCATTTGACTCAATTAGCTTTGTTGAATGCATTTGTCATTCATTTGAATCAAAAAGCTTTGTTTGAAGGTGTTTGACTTTCATTTGATTCCAAAAGCTTTGTAGAAAGTGTTTGGCTTTCATTTGACTCAATTAGCATTGTGGAATGCAATTAACTTTCATTTGATTCAAAAAGCTTTGATTGAATGTCTTTGACTTTAATTTGATTCTGAAAGCTTTGATGAAAGTGTTTGACTTTCATTTGACTTAATTAGCTTTGTTGAATTCATTTGATTTTCATTTGATTCAAAAAGCTTTGTTTGAATGTGTTTGACTCTCATTTGATTATAAAAGCTTTGTTGAAAGTGTTTGACTTTCATTTGACTCAATGAGCTTTGTTGAATGCATTTGACATTCATTTGAATCAAAAAGCTTTGTTTAAATGTGTTTGACGTTCATTTGATTCTAAAAGCTTAGATGAAAGTGTTTGACTTTCATTTGACTCAATTAGCTTTGTTGAATTCATTTGATTTTCATTTGATTCAAAAAGCTTTGTTTGAATGTGTTTGACTTTCATTTGATTCTAAAAGCTTTGTTGTAAGTGTTTCGCTTTCATTTGACTCAATTAGCATTGTGGAATACAATTAACTTTCATTTGATTCAAAAAGCTTTGCTTGAATGTATTTGACTTTAATTTGATTCTAAAAGCTTTGATGAAAGTGTTTGACTTTCATTTGACTCAATTAGCTTTGTTGAATTCATTTGATTTTCATTTGATTCAAAAAGCTTTGTTTGAATGTGTTTCACTTTCATTTGATTCTAAAAGCTTTGTTAAAAGTGTTTGACTTTCATTTGACTTAATTAGCTTTGTTGAATGCATTTGACTTTCATTTGAGTCACGAATCTTTGTTTGATTGTGTTTGACTTTCATTTGACTCAATTAGCTTTGTTGAATTCATTTGATTTTCATTTGATTCAAAAAGCTTTGTTTGAATGTGTTTGACTTTCATTTGATTATAAAAGCTTAGTTGAAAGTGTTTGGCTTTCATTTGACTCAATTAGCATTGTGGAATGCAATTAACTTTCATTTGATTCAAAAAGCTTTGATTGAATGTCTTTGACTTTAATTTGATTCTAAAAGCTTTGATGAAAGTGTTTGACTTTCATTTGACTCAATTAGCTTTGTTGAATTCATTTAATTTTCATTTGATTCAAAAAGCTTTGTTTGAATGTGTTTCACTTTCATTTGATTCTAAAAGCTTTGTTGAAAGTGTTTGACTTTCATTTGACTTAATTAGCTTTGTTGAATGCAGTTGACATTCATTTGTTTCAAAAAGCTTTGTTTGAATGTGTTTCACTTTCATTTGAACCTAAAAGCATTGTTGAAAGTGTTTGGCTTTCATTTGACTCAATTAGCATTGTGGAATTCAATTAACTTTCATTTGATTCAAAAAGCTTTGTTTGAATGTGTTTCACTTTCATTTGATTCTAAAAGCTTTGTTGAATGTGTTTGACTCTCATTTGACATAATTAGCTTTGTTGAATTCAGTTGATTTTCATTTGATTCAAAAAAGCTTTGTTTGAATGTGTTTCACTTTC
Source organism: Chenopodium formosanum (assembly GCA_024500155.1). Taxonomy (NCBI): domain Eukaryota; kingdom Viridiplantae; phylum Streptophyta; class Magnoliopsida; order Caryophyllales; family Amaranthaceae; genus Chenopodium; species Chenopodium formosanum. The sequence continues at coordinate 25,007,485 of CM044861.1, forward strand.
ATTTGATTCTAAAAGCTTTGTTGAAAGTGTTTGACTTTTATTTGACTTAATTAGCTTTGTTGAATGCAGTTGACATTCATTTGATTCAAAAATCTTTGTTTGAATGTGTTTCACTTTCATTTGATTCTAAAAGCTTTGTTGAATGTGTTTGACTTTCATTTGACTCAATTAGCTTTGTTGAATGCATTTGACATTCATTTGATTCAAAAAGCTTTGTTTGAATGTGTTTTACTTTCATTTGATTCTAAAAGCTTTGTTGAAAGTGTTTGACTTTCATTTGACTCAATTATCTTTGTTGAATGCATTTGACTTTCAATTGAGTCACGAAGCTTTGTTTGAATGTGTTTGACTTTCATTTGACTCAATTAGCTTTGTCGAATCCATTTGATTTTCATTTGATTCAAAAAGCTTTGTTTGAATGTGTTTGACTTTCATTTGGTTATAAAAGCTTTGTTAAAAGTGTTTGACTTTCATTTGACTCAATTAGCTTTGTTGAATGCATTTGACATTCATTTGAATCAAAAAGCTTTGTTTAAATGTGTTTGACGTTCATTTGATTCTAAAAGCTTAGATGAAAGTGTTTGACTTTCATTTGACTCAATTAGCTTTGTTGAATTCATTTTATTTTCATTTGATTCAAAAAGCTTTGTTTGAATGTGTTTGACTTTCATTTGATTCTAAAAGCTTTGTTGTAAGTGTTTGGCTTTCATTTGACTCAATTAGCATTGTGGAATGCAATTAACTTTCATTTGATTCAAAAAGCTTTGATTGAATGTATTTGACTTTCATTTGATTCTAAACGCTTTGTTGCAAGTGTTTGACTTTCATTTGACTCAATCAGCTTTGTTGAATGCATTTGATTTTCATTTGATTCAAATAGCTTTGTTTGAATGTGTTTAACTTTCATTTGATTCTAAAAGCTTTGTTGAAAGTGTTTGACTTTCATTTGACTTAATTAACTTTGTTGAATGCAGTTGAAATTCATTTGATTCAAAAAGCTTTGTTTGAATGTGTTTCACTTTCATTTGATTCTAAAAGCTTTGTTGAAAGTGTTTGGCTTTCATTTGACTCAATTAGCATTGTGGAATGGAATTAACTTTCATTTGATTCAAAAAGCTTTGTTTGAATGTATTTGACTTTAATTTAATTCTAAAAGCTTTGATGAAAGTGTTTGACTTTCATTTGACTCAATTAGCTTTGTTGAATTCATTTGATTTTCATTTGATTCAAAAAGCTTTGTTTGAATGTGTTTCACTTTCATTTGATTCTAAAAGCTTTGTTGAAAGTGTTTGACTTTCATTTGACTCAATCAGCTTTGTTGAATGCATTTGACTTTCATTTGAGTCACGAATCTTTGTTTGATTGTGTTTGACTTTCATTTGTCTCAATTAGCTTTGTTGAATTCATTTGATTTTCATTTGATTCAAAAAGCTTTGTTTGAATGTGTTTGACTTTCATTTGATTATAAAAGCTTTGTTGAAAGTGTTTGACTTTCATTTGACTCAATTAGCTTTGTTGAATGCATTTGACATTCATTTGAATCAAAAAGCTTTGTTTGAATGTGTTTGACTTTCATTTGATTCCAAAAGCTTTGTAGAAAGTGTTTGGCTTTCATTTGACTCAATTAGCATTGTGGAATGCAATTAACTTTCATTTGATTCAAAAAGCTTTGATTGAATGTCTTTGACTTTAATTTGATTCTTAAAGCTTTGATGAAAGTGTTTGACTTTCATTTGACTCAATTAGCTTTGTTGAATTCATTTGATTTTCATTTGATTCAAAAAGCTTTGTTTGAATGTGTTTGACTTTCATTTGATTATAAAAGCTTTGTTGAAAGTGTTTGACTTTCATTTGACTCAATGAGCTTTGTTGAATGCATTTGATATTCATTTGAATCAAAAAGCTTTGTTTAAATGTGTTTAACGTTCATTTGATTCTAAAAGCTTAGATGAAAGTGTTTGACTTTAATTTGACTCAATTAGCTTTGTTGAATTCATTTGATTTTCATTTGATTCCAAAAGCTTTGTTTGAATGTGTTTGACTTTCATTTGATTCTAAAAGCTTTGTTGTAAGTGTTTGGCTCTCATTTGACTCAATTAGCATTGTGGAATGCAATTAATTTTCATTTGATTCAAAAAACTTTGATTGAATGTATTTGACTTTCATTTGATTCTAAACGCTTTGTTGCAAGTGTTTGACTTTCATTTGACTCAATCAGCTTTGTTGAATGCATTTGATTTTCATTTGATTCTAATAGCTTTGTTTGAATGTGTTTCACTTTCATTTGATTCTAAAAGCTTTGTTGAAAGTGTTTGACTTTCATTTGACTTAATTAGCTTTGTTGAATGCAGTTGACATTCATTTGATTCAAAATGCTTTGTTTGAATGCGTTTCACTTTCATTTGATTCTAAAAGCTTTGTTGAAAGTGTTTGGCTTTCATTTGACTCAATTAGCATTGTGGAATGCAATTAACTTTCATTTGATTCAAAAAGCTTTGTTTGAATGTATTTGACTTTAATTCGATTCTAAAAGCTTTGATGAAAGTGTTTGACTTTCATTTGACTCAATTAGCTTTGTTGAATTCATTTGATTTTCATTTGATTCAAAAAGCTTTGTTTGAATGTGTTTGACTTTCATTTGATTATAAAAGCTTTGTTGAAAGTGTTTGACTTTCATTTGACTCAATTAGCTTTGTTGAATGCATTTGACATTCATTTGAATCAAAAAGCTTTGTTTGAATGTGTTTGACTTTCATTTGATTCCAAAAGCTTTGTAGAAAGTGTTTGGCTTTCATTTGACTCAATTAGCTTTGTGGAATGCAATTAACTTTCATTTGATTCAAAAAGCTTTGTTTGAATGTGTTTGACTTTAATTTGATTCTAAAAGCTTTGATGAAAGTGTTTGACTTTCATTTGACTCAATTAGCTTTGTTGAATGCATTTGACATTCATTTGATTCAAAAAGCTTTGTTTGAATGTGTTTGACTTTCATTTGATTCCAAAAGCTTTGTAGAAAGTGTTTGGCTTTCATTTGACTCAATTAGCTTTGTTGAATGCATTTGACATTCATTTGAATCAAAAATCTTTGATTGAATGTGTTTGACTTTCATTTGATTCCAAAAGCTTTGTAGAAAGTGTTTGGCTTTCATTTGACTCAATTAGCATTGTGGAATTCATTTGATTTTCATTTGATTCAAAAAGCTTTGATTGAATGTCTTTGACTTTAATTTGATTCTAAAAGCTTTGATGAAAGTGTTTGACTTTCATTTGACTCAATTAGCTTTGTTGAATTCATTTGACATTCATTTGATTCAAAAAGCTTTGTTTGAATGTGTTTGACTTTCATTTGATTATAAAAGCTTTGTTGAAAGTGTTTGACTTTCATTTGACTCAATGAGCTTTGTTGAATGCATTTGACATTCATTTGAATCAAAAAGCTTTGTTTGAATGTGTTTGACTTTCATTTGATTCTAAAAGCTTAGATGAAAGTGTTTGGCTCTCATTTGACTCAATTAGCTTTGTTGATTTCATTTGATTTTCATTTGATTCAAAAAGCTTTGTTTGAATGTGTTTGACTTTCATTTGATTATAAAAGCTTTGTTGAAAGTGTTTGACTTTCATTTGACTCAATGAGCTTTGTTGAATGCATTTGACATTCATTTGAATCAAAAAGCTTTGTTTAAATGTGTTTGACGTTCATTTGATTCTAAAAGCTTAGATGAAAGTGTTTGACTTTCATTTGACTCAATTAGCTTTGTTGAATTCATTTGATTTTCATTTGATTCAAAAAGCTTTGTTTGAATGTGTTTGACTTTCATTTGATTCTAAAAGCTTTGTTGCAAGTGTTTGACTTTCATTTGCCTCAATCAGCTTTATTGAATGCATTTGATTTTCATTTGATTCAAATAGCTTTGATTGAATGTGTTTCACTTTCATTTGATTCTAAAAGCTTTGTTGAAAGTGTTGGACTTTCATTTGACTTAATTAGCTTTGTTGAATGCAGTTGACATTCATTTGATTCAAAAAGTTTTGTTTGAATGTGTTTCACTTTCATTTGATTCTAAAAGCTTTGTTGAAAGTGTTTGGCTTTCATTTGACTCAATTAGCATTGTGGAATGCAATTAACTTTCATTTGATTCAAAAATCTTTGTTTGAATGTGTTTCACTTTCATTTGATTCTAAAAGCTTTGTTGAATGTGTTTGACTTTCATTTGACTCAATTAGCTTTGTTGAATGCATTTGACATTCATTTGATTCAAAAAGCTTTGTTTGAATGTGTTTTACTTTCATTTGATTCTAAAAGCTTTGTTGAAAGTGTTTGACTTTCATTTGACTCAATTAGTTTTGTTGAATGCATTTGACTTTCATTTGAGTCACGAAGCTTTGTTTGAATGTGTTTGACTTTCATTTGACTCAATTAGCTTTGTCGAATCCATTTGATTTTCATTTGATTCAAAAAGCTTTGTTTGAATGTGTTTGACTTTCATTTGATTATAAAAGCTTAGTTGAAAGTGTTTGGCTTTCATTTGACTCAATTAGCATTGTGGAATGCAATTAACTTTCATTTGATTCAAAAAGCTTTGATTGAATGTCTTTGACTTTAATCTGATTCTAAAAGCTTTGATGAAAGTGTTTGACTTTCATTTGACTCAATTAGCTTTGTTGAATTCATTTGATTTTCATTTGATTCAAAAAGCTTTGTTTGAATGTGTTTCACTTTCATTTGATTCTAAAAGCTTTGTTGAAAGTGTTTGACTTTCATTTGAGTTAATTAGCTTTGTTGAATGCAGTTGACATCCATTTTTTTTAAAATGCTTTGTTTGAATGTGTTTCACTTTCATTTGTCCTAAAAGCATTGTTGAAAATGTTTGGCTTTCATTTGACTCAATTAGCATTGTGGAATTCAATTAACTTTCATTTGATTCAAAAAGCTTGGTTTGAATGTATTTGACTTTAATTTGATTCCAAAAGCTTTGTAGAAAGTGTTTGGCTTTCATTTGACTCAATTAGCTTTGTTGAATGCATTTGACATTCATTTGAATCAAAAATCTTTGATTGAATGTGTTTCACTTTCATTTGATTCCAAAAGCTTTGTAGAAAGTGTTTGGCTTTCATTTGACTCAATTAGCATTGTAGAATTCATTTGATTTTCATTTGATTCAAAAAGCTTTGATTGAATGTCTTTGACTTTAATTTGATTCTAAAAGCTTTGATGAAAGTGTTTGACTATTATTTGACTCAATTAGCTTTGTTGAATTCATTTGACATTCATTTGATTCAAAAAGCTTTGTTTGAATGTGTTTGACTTTCTTTTGATTATAAAAGCTTTGTTGAAAGTGTTTGACTTTCATTTGACTCAATGAGCTTTGTTGAATGCATTTGACATTCATTTGAATCAAAAAGCTTTGTTTGAATGTGTTTGACTTTCATTTGATTCTAAAAGCTTAGATGAAAGTGTTTGGCTCTCATTTGACTCAATTAGCTTTGTTGAATTCATTTGATTTTCATTTGATTCAAAAAGGTTTGTTTGAATGTGTTTGACTTTCATTTGATTCTAAAAGCTTTGTTGCAAGTGTTTGACTTTCATTTGCCTCAATCAGCTTTATTGAATGCATTTGATTTTCATTTGATTCAAATAGCTTTGATTGAATGTGTTTCACTTTCATTTGATTCTAAAAGCTTTGTTGAAAGTGTTGGACTTTCATTTGACTTAATTAGCTTTGTTGAATGCAGTTGACATTCATTTGATTCAAAAAGTTTTGTTTGAATGTGTTTCACTTTCATTTGATTCTAAAAGCTTTGTTGAAAGTGTTTGGCTTTCATTTGACTCAATTAGCATTGTGGAATGCAATTAACTTTCATTTGATTCAAAAATCTTTGTTTGAATGTGTTTCACTTTCATTTGATTCTAAAAGCTTTGTTGAATGTGTTTGACTTTCATTTGACTCAATTAGCTTTGTTGAATGCATTTGACATTCATTTGATTCAAAAAGCTTTGTTTGAATGTGTTTTACTTTCATTTGATTCTAAAAGCTTTGTTGAAAGTGTTTGACTTTCATTTGACTCAATTAGCTTTGTTGAATGCATTTGACTTTCATTTGAGTCACGAAGCTTTGTTTGAATGTGTTTGACTTTCATTTGACTCAATTAGCTTTGTCGAATCCATTTGATTTTCATTTGATTCAAAAAGCTTTGCTTGAATGTGTTTGACTTTCATTTGATTATAAAAGCTTAGTTGAAAGTGTTTGGCTTTCATTTGACTCAATTAGCATTGTGGAATGCAATTAACTTTCATTTGATTCAAAAAGCTTTGATTGAATGTTTTTGACTTTAATTTGATTCTAAAAGCTTTGATGAAAGTGTTTGACTTTCATTTGACTCAATTAGCTTTGTTGAATTCATTTGATTTTCATTTGATTCAAAAAGCTTTGTTTGAATGTGTTTCACTTTCATTTGATTCTAAAAGCTTTGTTGAAAGTGTTTGACTTTCATTTGACTTAATTAGCTTTGTTGAATGCAGTTGACATCCATTTGTTTCAAAATGCTTTGTTTGAATGTGTTTCACTTTCATTTGTCCTAAAAGCATTGTTGAAAGTGTTTGGCTTTCATTTGACTCAATTAGCATTGTGGAATTCTATTAACTTTCATTTGATTCAAAAAGCTTGGTTTGAATGTATTTGACTTTAATTTGATTCTAAAAGCTTTGATGAAAGTGTTTGACTTTCATTTGACTCAATTAGCTTTGTCGAATTCATTTGATTTTCATTTGATTCAAAAAGCTTTGTTTGAATGTGTTTGACTTTCATTTGATTATAAAAGCTTTGTTGAAAGTGTTTGACTTTCATTTGACTCAATTAGCTTTGTTGAATGCATTTGACATTCATTTGAATCAAAAAGCTTTGTTTGAATGTGTTTGACTTTCATTTGATTCCAAAAGCTTTGTAGAAAGTGTTTGGCTTTCATTTGACTCAATTAGCATTGTGGAATGCAATTAACTTTCATTTGATTCAAAAATCTTTGATTGAATGTCTTTGACTTTAATTTGATTCTAAAAGCTTTGATGAAAGTGTTTGACTTTCATTTGACTCAATTAGCTTTGTTGAATTCATTTGATTTTCATTTGATTCAAAAAGCTTTGTTTGAATGTGTTTGACTTTCATTTGATTATAAAAGCTTTGTTGAAAGTGTTTGACTTTCATTTGACTCAATGAGCTTTGTTGAATGCATTTGACATTCATTTGAATCAAAAAGCTTTGTTTAAATGTGTTTGACGTTCATTTGATTCTAAAAGCTTAGATGAAAGTGTTTGACTTTCATTTGACTCAATTAGCTTTGTTGAATTCATTTGATTTTCATTTGATTCAAAAAGCTTTGTTTGAATGTGTTTGACTTTCATTTGATTCTAAAAGCTTTGTTGTAAGTGTTTGGCTCTCATTTGACTCAATTAGCATTGTGGAATGCAATTAACTTTCATTTGATTCAAAAAGCTTTGATTGAATGTATTTGACTTTCATTTGATTCTAAAAGCTTTGATGAAAGTGTTTGACTTTCATTTGACTCAATTAGCTTTGTTGAATTCATTTGATTTTCATTTGATTCAAAAAGCTTTGTTTGAATGTGTTTCACTTTCATTTGATTCTAAAAGCTTTGTTGAAAGTGTTTGACTTTCATTTGACTTAATTAGCTTTGTTGAATGCAGTTGACATTCATTTGATTCAAAAAGCTTTGTTTGAATGTGTTTCACTTTCATTTGATTCTAAAAGCTTTGTTGAAAGTGTTTGGCTTTCATTTGACTCAATTAGCATTGTGGAATGCAATTAACTTTCATTTGATTCAAAAAGCTTTGTTTGAATGTATTTGACTTTAATTTGATTCTAAAAGCTTTGATGAAAGTGTTTGACTTTCATTTGACTCAATTAGCTTTGTTGAATTCATTGGATTTTCACTTGATTCAAAAAGCTTTGTTTGAATGTGTTTCACTTTCATTAGATTCTAAAAGCTTTGTTGAAAGTGTTTGACTTTCATTTGACTCAATTAGCTTTGTTGAATGCATTTGACTTTCATTTGAGTCACGAATCTTTGTTTGATTGTGTTTGACTTTCATTTGACTCAATTAGCTTTGTTGAATTCATTTGATTTTCATTTGATTCAAAAAGCTTTGTTTGAATGTGTTTGACTTTCATTTGATTCTAAAAGCTTTGTTGTAAGTGTTTGGCTCTCATTTGACTCAATTAGCATTGTGGAATGCAATTAACTTTCATTTGATTCAAAAAGCTTTGATTGAATGTATTTGACTTTCATTTGATTCTAAACGCTTTTTTGCAAGTGTTTGACTTTCATTTGACTCAATCAGCTTTATTGAATGCATTTGATTTTCATTTGATTCAAATAGCTTTGTTTGAATGTGTTTCACTTTCATTTGATTCTAAAAGCTTTGTTGAAAGTGTTTGACTTTCATTTGACTTAATTAGCTTTGTTGAATGCAGTTGACAATCATTTGATTCAAAAAGCTTTGTTTGAATGTGTTTCACTTTCATTTGATTCTAAAAGCTTTGTTGAAAGTGTTTGGCTTTCATTTGACTCAATTAGCATTGTGGAATGCAATTAACTTTCATTTGATTCAAAAAGCTTTGTTTGAATGTATTTGACTTTAATTTGATTCTAAAAGCTTTGATGAAAGTGTTTGACTTTCATTTGACTCAATTAGCTTTGTTGAATTCATTTGATTTTCACTTGATTCAAAAAGCTTTGTTTGAATGTGTTTCACTTTCATTAGATTCTAAAAGCTTTGTTGAAAGTGTTTGACTTTCATTTGACTCAATTAGCTTTGTTGAATGCATTTGACTTTCATTTGAGTCACGAATCTTTGTTTGATTGTGTTTGACTTTCATTTGACTCAATTAGCTTTGTTGAATTCATTTGATTTTCATTTGATTCAAAAAGCTTTGTTTGAATGTGTTTGACTTTCATTTGATAATAAAAGCTTAGTTGAAAGTGTTTGGCTTTCATTTGACTCAATTAGCATTGTGGAATGCAATTAACTTTCACTTGATTCAAAAAGCTTTGATTGAATGTCTTTGACTTTAATTTGATTCTAAACGCTTTGATGAAAGTGTTTGACTTTCATTTGACTCAATTAGCTTTGTTGAATTCATTTGATTTTCATTTGATTTAAAAAGCTTTGTTTGAATGTGTTTCACTTTCATTTGATTCTAAAAGCTTTGTTGAAAGTGTTTGACTTTCATTTGACTTAATTAGCTTTGTTGAATGCAGTTGATATCCATTTGTTTCAAAAAGCTTTGTTTGAATGTGTTTCACTTTCTTTTGTCCTAAAAGCATTGTTGAAAGTGTTTGGCTTTCATTTGACTCAATTAGCATTGTGGAATTCAATTAACTTTCATTTGATTCAAAAAGCTTGGTTTGAATGTATTTGACTTTAATTTGATTCTAAAAGCTTTGATGAAAGTGTTTGACTTTCATTTGACTCAATTAGCTTTGTTGAATTCATTTGATTTTCATTTGATTCAAAAAGCTTTGTTTGAATGTGTTTGACTTTCATTTGATTATAAAAGCTTTGTTAAAAGTGTTTGACTTTCATTTGACTTAATTAGCTTTGTTGAATGCAGTTGACATTCATTTGATTCAAAAAGCTTTGTTTGAATGTGTTTCACTTTCATTTGATTCTAAAAGCTTTGTTGAATGTGTTTGACTTTCATTTGACTCAATTAGCTTTGTTGAATGCATTTGACATTCATTTGATTCAAAAAGCTTTGTTTGAATGTGTTTGACTTTCATTTGATTATTAAAGCTTTGTTGAAAGTGTTTGACTTTCATTTGACTCAATTAGCTTTGTTGAATGCATTTGACATTCATTTGAATCAAAAAGCTTTGTTTGAATGTGTTTGACTTTCATTTGATTCTAAAAGCTTTGTAGAAAGTGTTTGGCTTTCATTTGACTCAATTAGCATTGTGGAATGCAATTAACTTTCATTTGATTCAAAAAGCTTTGATTGAATGTCTTTGACTTTAATTTGAATCTAAAAGCTTTGATGAAAGTGTTTGACTTTCATTTGACTCAATTAGCTTTGTTGAATTCATTTGATTTTCATTTGATTCAAAAAGCTTTGTTTGAATGTGTTTCACTTTCATTTGATTCTAAAAGCTTTATTGAAAGTGTGTGAATTCATTTGACTTAATTAGCTTTGTTGAATGCAGTTGACATTCATTTGATTCAAAAAGCTTTGTTTGAATGTGTTTGACTTTCATTTGACTCAATTAGCTTTGTTGAATTCATTTGATTTTCATTTGATTCATAAAGCTTTGTTTGAATGTGTTTCACTTTCATTTGATTCTAAACGCTTTGTTGAAAGTGTTTGACTTTCATTTGACTTAATTAGCTTTGTTGAATGCAGTAGACATTCATTTGATTCAAAAAGCTTTGTTTGAATGTGTTTCACTTTCATTTGATTCTAAAAGCTTTGTTGAAAGTGTTTGGCTTTCATTTGACTCAATTAGCTTTGTTGAATGCATTTGACTTTCATTTGATTCAAAAAGCTATGATTGAATGTCTTTGACTTTAATTTGATTCTAAAAGCTTTGATGAAAGTGTTTGACTTTCATTTGACTCAATTAGCTTTGTTGAATTCATTTGATTTTCATTTGATTCAAAAAGCTTTGTTTGAATGTGTTTCACTTTCATTTGATTCTAAAAGCTTTGTTGAAAGTGTTTGACTTTCATTTGACTTAATTAGCTTTGTTGAATGCAGTTGACATTCATTTGATTCAAAAAGCTTTGTTTGAATGTGTTTCACTCTCATTTGATTCTAAAAGCTTTGTTGAATGTGTTTGACTTTCATTTGACTCAATTAGCTTTGTTGAATTCATTTGATTTTCATTTGATTCAAAAAGCTTTGTTTGAATGTGTTTCACTTTCATTTGATTCTAAAAGCTTTGTTGAAAGTGTTTGACTTTCATTTGACTTAATTAGCTTTGTTGAATGCAGTTGACATTCATTTGATTCAAAAAGCTTTGTTTGAATGTGTTTCACTTTCATTTGATTCTAAAAGCTTTGTTGAAAGTGTTTGGCTTTCATTTGACTCAATTAGCTTTGTTGAATGCATTTGACTTTCATTTGATTCAAAAAGCTATGATTGAATGTCTTTGACTTTAATTTGATTCTAAAAGCTTTGATGAAAGTGTTTGACTTTCATTTGACTCAAATAGCTTTGTTGAATTCATTTGATTTTCATTTGATTCAAAAAGCTTTGTTTGAATGTGTTTCACTTTCATTTGATTCTAAAAGCTTTGTTGAAAGTGTTTGACTTTCATTTGACTTAATTAGCTTTGTTGAATGCAGTTGACATTCATTTGATTCAAAAAGCTTTGTTTGAATGTGTTTCACTCTCATTTGATTCTAAAAGCTTTGTTGAATGTGTTTGACTTTCATTTGACTCAATTAGCTTTGTTGAATGCATTTGACTTTCATTTGATTCAAAAAGCTTTGTTAAAATGTGTTTTACTTTCATTTGATTCTAAAAGCTTTGTTGAAAGTGTTTGACTTTCATTTGACTCAATTAGCTTTGTTGAATGCATTTGACTTTTATTTTAGTCACGAAGCTTTGTTTGAATGTGTTTGACTTTCATTTGACTGAATTAGCTTTGTTGAATGCATTTGATTTTCATTTGATTCAAAAAGCTTTGTTTGAATGTGTCTGACTTTCATTTGATTATAAAAGCTTTGTTGAAAGTGTTTGACTTTCTTTTGACTTAATGAGCTTTGTTGAATGCATTTGACATTCATTTGAATCAGAAAGCTTTGTTTAAATGTGTATGACGTTCATTTGATTCTAAAAGCTTAGATGAAAGTGTTTGACTTTCATTTGACTCAATTAGCTTTGTTGAATTCATTTGATTTTCATTTGTTTCAAAAAGCTTTGATTGAATGTGTTTGACTTTCATTTGATTCTAAAAGCTTTGTAGAAAGTGTTTGGCTTTCATTTGACTCAATTAGCATTGTGGAATGCAATTAACTTTCATTTGATTCAAAAAGCTTTGATTGAATGTATTTGACTTTCATTTAATTCTAAACGCTTTGTTGCTAGTGTTTGACTTTCATTTGACTCAATTAGCTATGTTGAATGTATTTGATTTTCATTTGATTCAAAAAGCTTTGTTTGAATGTGTTTCTTTTTTCATTTGACTCAATTACCTTTGTGGAATGCAATTAACTTTCATTTGATTCAAAAAGCTTTGATTGAATGTCTTTGACTTTAATTTGAATCTAAAAGCTTTGATGAAAGTGTTTGACTTTCATTTGACTCAATTACCTTTGTTGAATTCATTTGATTTTCATTTGATTCAAAAAGCTTTGTTTGAATGTGTTTCACTTTCATTTGATTCTAAAAGCTTTATTGAAAGTGTGTGACTTTCATTTGACTTAATTAGCTTTGTTGAATGCAGTTGACATTCATTTGATTCAAAAAGCTTTGTTTGAATGTGTTTGACTTTCATTTGACTCAATTAGCTTTGTTGAATTCATTTGATTTTCAGTTGATTCAAAAAGCTTTGTTTGAATGTGTTTCACTTTCATTTGATTCTAAACGCTTTGTTGAAAGTGTTTGACTTTCATTTGACTTAATTAGCTTTGTTGAATCCAGTTGACATTCATTTGATTCAAAAAGCTTTGTTTGAATGTGTTTCACTTTCATTTGATTCTAAAAGCTTTGTTGAAAGTGTTTGGCTTTCATTTGACTCAATTAGCTTTGTTGAATGCATTTGACTTTCATTTGATTCAAAAAGCTATGATTGAATGTCTTTGACTTTAATTTGATTCTAAAAGCTTTGATGAAAGTGTTTGACTTTCATTTGACTCAAATAGCTTTGTTGAATTCATTTGATTTTCATTTGATTCAAAAAGCTTTGTTTGAATGTGTTTCACTTTCATTTGATTCTAAAAGCTTTGTTGAAAGTGTTTGACTTTCATTTGACTTAATTAGCTTTGTTGAATGCAGTTGACATTCATTTTATTCAAAAAGCTTTGTTTGAATGTGTTTCACTCTCATTTGATTCTAAAAGCTTTGTTGAATGTGTTTGACTTTCATTTGACTCAATTAGCTTTGTTGAATGCATTTGACTTTCATTTGATTCAAAAAGCTTTGTTAAAATGTGTTTTACTTTCATTTGATTCTAAAAGCTTTGTTGAAAGTGTTTGACTTTCATTTGACTCAATTAGCTTTGTTGAATGCATTTGACTTTTATTTTAGTCACGAAGCTTTGTTTGAATGTGTTTGACTTTCATTTGACTGAATTAGCTTTGTTGAATGCATTTGATTTTCATTTGATTCAAAAAGCTTTGTTTGAATGTGTCTGACTTTCATTTGATTATAAAAGCTTTGTTGAAAGTGTTTGACTTTCTTTTGACTTAATGAGCTTTGTTGAATGCATTTGACATTCATTTGAATCAGAAAGCTTTGTTTAAATGTGTATGACGTTATTTGATTCTAAAAGCTTAGATGAAAGTGTTTGACTTTCATTTGACTCAATTAGCTTTGTTGAATTCATTTGATTTTCATTTGTTTCAAAAAGCTTTGATTGAATGTGTTTGACTTTCATTTGATTCTAAAAGCTTTGTAGAAAGTGTTTGGCTTTCATTTGACTCAATTAGCATTGTGGAATGCAATTAACTTTCATTTGATTCAAAAAGCTTTGATTGAATGTATTTGACTTTCATTTAATTCTAAACGCTTTGTTGCTAGTGTTTGACTTTCATTTGACTCAATTAGCTATGTTGAATGTATTTGATTTTCATTTGATTCAAAAAGCTTTGTTTGAATGTGTTTCTTTTTTCATTTGATTCTAAAAGCTTTGTTGAAAGTGTTTGACTTTCATTTGACTTAATTAGCTTTGTTGAATGCAGTTGACATTCATTTGATTCAAAAAGCTTTGTTTGAATGTGTTTCACTTTCATTTGATTCTAAAAGCTTTGTTGAAAGTGTTTGGCTTTCATTTGACTCAATTCGCATTGTGGAATGCAATTAACTTTCATTTGATTCAAAAAGCTTTGTTGGAATGTATTTGACTTTAATTTGATTCTAAAAGCTTTGATGAAAGTGTTTGACTTTCATTTGACTCAATTAGCATTGTTGAATTCATTTGATTTTCATTTGATTCAAAAAGCTTTGTTTGAATGTGTTTCACTTTCATTTGATTCTAAAAGCTTTGTTAAAAGTGTTTGACTTTCATTTGACTTAATTAGCTTTGTTGAATGCAGTTGACATTCATTTGAATCAAAAAGCTTTGTTTGAATGTGTTTCACTTTCATTTGATTCTAAAAGCTTTGTTGAATGTGTTTGACTTTCATTTGACTCAATTAGCTTTGTTGAATGCATTTGACATTCATTTGAATCAAAAAGCTTTGTTTGAATGTGTTTGACTTTCATTTGATTCTAAAAGCTTTGTAGAAAGTGTTTGGCTTTCATTTGACTCAATTAGCATTGTGGAATGCAATTAACTTTCATTTGATTCAAAAAGCTTTGATTGAATGTCTTTGACTTTAATTTGAATCTAAAAGCTTTGATGAAAGTGTTTGACTTTCATTTGACTCAATTAGCTTTGTTGAATTCATTTGATTTTCATTTGATTCAAAAAGCTTTGTTTCAATGTGTTTCACTTTCATTTGATTCTAAAAGCTTTATTGAAAGTGTGTGACTTTCATTTGACTTAATTAGCTTTGTTGAATGCAGTTGACATTCATTTGATTCAAAAAGCTTTGTTTGAATGTGTTTGACTTTCATTTGACTCAATTAGCTTTGTTGAATTCATTTGATTTTCATTTGATTCAAAAAGCTTTGTTTGAATGTGTTTCACTTTCATTTGATTCTAAACGCTTTGTTGAAAGTGTTTGACTTTCATTTGACTTAATTAGCTTTGTTGAATGCAATTGACATTCATTTGATTCAAAAAGCTTTGTTTGAATGTGTTTCACTTTCATTTGATTCTAAAAGCTTTGTTGAAAGTGTTTGGCTTTCATTTGATTCAATTAGCTTTGTTGAATGCATTTTACTTTCATTTGATTCAAAAAGCTATGATTGAATGTCTTTGACTTTAATTTGATTCTAAAAGCTTTGATGAAAGTGTTTGACTTTCATTTGACTCAATTAGCTTTGTTGAATGCATTTGATTTTCATTTGATTCAAAAAGCTTTGTTTGAATGTGTTTCACTTTCATTTGATTCTAAAAGCTTTGTTGAAAGTGTTTGACTTTCATTTGACTTAATTAGCTTTGTTGAATGCAGTTGACATTCATTTGATTCAAAAAGCTTTGTTTGAATGTGTTTCACTCTCATTTGATTCTAAAAGCTTTGTTGAATGTGTTTGACTTTCATTTGACTCAATTAGCTTTGTTGAATGCATTTGACTTTCATTTGATTCAAAAAGCTTTGTTAAAATGTGTTTTACTTTCATTTGATTCTAAAAGCTTTGTTGAAAGTGTTTGACTTTCATTTGACTCAATTAGCTTTGTTGAATGAATTTGACTTTTATTTTAGTCACGAAGCTTTGTTTGAATGTGTTTGACTTTCATTAGACTGAATTAGCTTTGTTGAATGCATTTGATTTTCATTTGATTCAAAAAGCTTTGTTTGAATGTGTTTGACTTTCATTTGATTATAAAAGGTTTGTTGAAAGTGTTTGACTTTCTTTTGACTCAATGAGCTTTGTTGAATGCATTTGACATTCATTTGAATCAAAAAGCTTTGTTTAAATGTGTATGACGTTCATTTGATTCTAAAAGCTTAGATGAAAGTGTTTGACTTTCATTTGACTCAATTAGCTTTGTTGAATTCATTTGATTTTCATTTGTTTCAAAAAGCTTAGATTGAATGTGTTTGACTTTCATTTGATTCTAAAAGCTTTGTAGAAAGTGTTTGGCTTTCATTTGACTCAATTAGCATTGTGGAATGCAATTAACTTTCATTTGATTCAAAAAGCTTTTATTGAATATATTTGACTTTCATTTAATTCTAAACGCTTTGTTGCTAGTGTTTGACTTTCATTTGACTCAATTAGCTATGTTGAATGTATTTGATTTTCATTTGATTCAAAAAGCTTTGTTTGAATGTGTTTCTTTTTTCATTTGATTCTAAAAGCTTTGTTGAAAGTGTTTGACTTTCATTTGACTTAATTAGCTTTGTTGAATGCAGTTGACATTCATTTGATTCAAAAAGCTTTGTTTGAATGTGTTTCACTTTCATTTGATTCTAAAAGCTTTGTTGAAAGTGTTTGGCTTTCATTTGACTCAATTAGCATTGTGGAATGCAATTAACTTTCATTTGATTCAAAAAGCTTTGTTGGAATGTATTTGACTTTAATTTGATTCTAAAAGCTTTGATGAAAGTGTTTGACTTTCATTTGACTCAATTGGCTTTGTTGAATTCATTTGATTTTCATTTGATTCAAAAAGCTTTGTTTGAATGTGTTTCACTTTTATTTGATTCTAAAAGCTTTGTTAAAAGTGTTTCACTTTCATTTGACTTAATTAGCTTTGTTGAATGCAGTTGACATTCATTTGATTCAAAAAGCTTTGTTTGAATGTGTTTCACTTTCATTTGATTCTAAAAGCTTTGTTGAATGTGTTTGACTTTCATTTGACTCAATTAGCTTTGTTGAATGCATTTGACATTCATTTGATTCAAAAAGCTTTGTTTGAATGTGTTTGACTTTCATTTGATTATTAAAGCTTTGTTGAAAGTGTTTGACTTTCATTTGACTCAATTAGCTTTGTTGAATGCATTTGACATTCATTTGAATCAAAAAGCTTTGTTTGAATGTGTTTGACTTTCATTTGATTCTAAAAGCTTTGTAGAAAGTGTTTGGCTTTCATTTGACTCAATTAGCATTGTGGAATGCAATTAACTTTCATTTGATTCAAAAAGCTTTGATTGAATGTCTTTGACTTTAATTTGAATCTAAAAGCTTTGATGAAAGTGTTTGACTTTCATTTGACTTAATTAGCTTTGTTGAATTCATTTGATTTTCATTTGATTCAAAAATCTTTGTTTGAATGTGTTTCACTTTAATTTGATTCTAAAAGCTTTATTGAAAGTGTGTGACTTTCATTTGACTTAATTAGCTTTGTTGAATGCAGTTGACATTCATTTGATTCAAAAAGCTTTGTTTGAATGTGTTTGACTTTCATTTGACTCAATTAGCTTTGTTGAATTCATTTGATTTTCATTTGATTCAAAAAGCTTTGTTTGAATGTGTTTCACTTTCATTTGATTCTAAACGCTTTGTTGAAAGTGTTTGACTTTCATTTGACTTAATTAGCTTTATTGAATGCAGTTGACATTCATTTGATTCAAAAAGCTTTGATTGAATGTATTTGACTTTCATTTGATTCTAAACGCTTTGTTGCAAGTGTTTGACTTTCATTTGACTCAATTAGCTTTGTTGAATGCATTTGACTTTCATTTGATTCAAAAAGCTTTGTTTGAATGTGTTTGACTTTCTTTTGACTCAATTAGCTTTGTTGAATGTGTTTGACTTTCATTTGACTCAATTAGCATTGTGGAATGCAATTGACTTTCATTTGATTCAAAAAGCTTTGATTGAATGTATTTGAATTTCATTTGATTTTAAACGCTTTGTTGAAAGTGTTTGACTTTAATTTGACTCAATTAGCTTTGTTGAATGCATTTTACTTTCATTTGATTCAAAAAGCTTTGTTGAATGTGTTTGACTTTCTTTTGACTCAATTTGCTTTGTTGAATGTGTTTGACTTTCATTTGACTCAATTACCATTGTGGAATGCAATAGACTTTCATTTGATCAAAAAGCTTAGTTTTATGTACTTGACTTTAATTTGATTCTAAAAGCTTTGATGAATGTATTTGACTTTCATTTGTCTCAATTAGATTTGTTGAATTCATTTGATTTTCATTTGATTCAAAAAGCTTTGTTTGAATATGTTTGACTTTCATTTGATTCTTAAAGCTTTTTTGAAAGTGTTTGACTTTCATTTGACTCAATTATCTTTGTTGAATGCATTTGACTTTCATTTGAATCAAGAAGATTTGTTTGAATGTGTTTGACTTTCATTAGACTCAATTGGCTTTGCTAAATGTATTTGACTTTCATTTGATTCTAAAAGCTTTGTTTGAATGTGTTTGACTTTCATTTGACACAATTAGCATTGTGCAATGAAATTGACTTCCATTTGATTTAAAATGCTTTGTTTGAAAGTATTTGACTTTCATTTGATTCTAAAAGCTTTGATGAATGTTTTTGACTTTCATTTGACTTAATTAGATTTGTTGAATTCATTTGATTTTCATTTGATTCAAAAAGCTTTGTTTGAATGTCTTGGACTTTCATTTGATTCTAAAACCTTTGTTGAAAGTGTTTGACTTTCATTTGACTCAATTAGCTTTGTTGAATGCATTTGACTTTCATTTGAATCGAAAAGCTATGTTTGAATGTGTTTGACTTTCATTTGACTCAATTAGCTTTGTTGAAAGTGTTTGACTTTCATTTGACTCAATTAGCTTTGTTGAATGCATTTGACTTTCATTTGATTCAAAAAGCTTTGTTTGAATGTGTTTGACTTTCATTTGATTCTAAAAGCTTTGTTTAAAGTGTTTGACTTTCGTTTGACTCAATTAGCTTTGTTGAATGCATTTGACTTTCATTTGAATCAAAAAACTTTGTTTCAATGTGTTTGACGTTCATTTGACTCAATTAGATTTGTTGAAAGTGTTTAACTTTCATTTAACTCAATTGGCTTTGTTGAATGCAATTGACTTTCATTTGATTCAAAAAGCTTTGCTTGAATGTGTTAGACTTTCTTTTGACTCAATTAGCATTGTGGAATGCAATTGACTTTCATTTGATTCAAAAAGCTTTGTTTGAATGTATTTGACTTTAATTTGATTCTAAAAGCTTTGATGAAAGTGTTTGACTTTCATTTGACTCAATTAGCTTTGTTGAAAGTGTTTGCTTTTCATTTGACTCAATTAGCTTTGTTGAATGCATTTGACTTTCATTTGATTCAAAAAGCTTTGTTTGAATGTGTTTGACTTTCTTTTGACTCAATTAGCTTTGTTGAATGTGTTTGACTTTCATTTGACTATAATTAGCATTGTGGAATGCAATTGACTTTCATTTGATTCAAAAAGCTTTGTTTGAATGTATTTGACTTTAATTTGATTATAAAAGCTTGAATGAACGTGTTTGACTTTCATTTGACTCAATTAGCTTTGTTGAATTCATTTGATTTTCATTAGATTCAAAAAGCTTTGTTTGAATGTGTTTCACTTTCATTTGATTCTAAAATCTTTGTTAAAAGTGTTTGACTTTCATTTGACTTAATTAGCTTTGTTGAATGCAGTTGACATTCATTTGATTCAAAAAGCTTTGTTTAAATGTGTCTCACTTTCATTTGATTCTAAAAGCTTTGTTGAAAGTGTTTGGCTTTCATTTGACTCAATTAGCATTATGGAATGCAATTAACTTTCATTTGATTCAAAAAGCTTTGCTTGAATGTATTTGACTTTAATTTGATTCTAAAAGCTTTGATGAAAGTGTTTGACTTTCATTTGACTCAATTAGCTTTGTTGAATTCATTTGATTTTCATTTGAGTCACGAAGCTTTGTTTGAATGTGTTTGACTTTCATTTGATTCTAAAAGCTTTGTTGAAATTGTTTGGCTTTCATTTGACTCAATTAGCATTGTGGAATGCAATTAACTTTCATTTGATTCAAAATGCTTTGATTGAATGTATTTGACTTTCATTTGATTCTAAACGCTTTGATGCAAGTGTTTGACTTTCATTTGACTCAATTAGCTTTGTTGAATGCATTTGATTTTCATTTGATTCAAAAAGCTTTGTTTGAATGTGTTTCACTTTCATTTGATTCTAAAAGCTTTGTTGAAAGTGTTTGGCTTTCATTTGACTCAATTACCATTGAGGAATGCAATTAACTTTCATTTGATTCAAAAAGCTTTGCTTGAATGTATTTGACTTTAATTTGATTCTAAAAGCATTGTTGAAAGTGTTTGACTTTCATTTTACTTAATTAGCTTTGTTGAATGCAGTTGACATTCATTTGATTCAAAAAGCTTTGTTTGAATGTGTTTCACTTTCATTTGATTCTAAAAGCTTTGTTGAAAGTGTTTGACTTTCATTTGACTTAATTAGCTTTGTTGAATGCAGTTGACATTCATTTGATTCAAAAAGCTTTGTTTGAATGTGTTTCACTTTCATTTGATTCTAAAAGCTTTGTTGAAAGTGTTTGGCTTTCATTTGACTCAATTACCATTGAGGAATGCAATTAACTTTCATTTGATTCAAAAAGCATTCAAAAAGCTTTGTTTGAATGTGTTTGACTTTCATTTGACTCAATTAGCTTTGTTGAATTCATTTGATTTTCATTTGATTCAAAAAGCTTTGTTTGAATGTGTTTGACTTTCATTTGATTATAAAAGCTTTGTTGAAAGTGTTTGACTTTCATTTGACTCATTTAGCTTTATTGAATGCATTTGACATTTTTTGTATCAAAAATCTTTGTTTAAATGTGTTTGACGTTCATTTGATTCTAAAAGCTTAGATGAAAGTGTTTGACTTTCATTTGACTCAATTAGCTTTGTTGAATTCATTTGATTTTCATTTGATTCAAAAAGCTTTGTTTGAATGTGTTTAACTTTCATTTGATTCTAAAAGCTTTGTTGTAAGTGTTTAGCTTTCATTTGACTCAAATAGCATTGTGGAATGCAATTAACTTTCATTTGATTCAAAAAGCTTTGATTGAATGTATTTGACTTTCATTTGATTCTAAACGCTTTGTTGCAAGTGTTTGACTTTCATTTGACTCAATTAGCTTTGTTGAATGCATTTGATTTTCATTTGTTTCAAAAAGCTTTGTTTGAATGTGTTTCACTTTCATTTGATTCTAAAAGCTTTGTTTGAATGTATTTGACTTTTATTTGATTCTAAAAGCTATGATGAAAGTGTTTGACTTTCATTTGACTCAATTAGCTTTGTTAAATTCATTTGATTTTCATTTGATTCAAAAAGCTTTGTTTGAATGTGTTTCACTTTCATTTGATTCTAAAAGCATTGTTGAAAGTGTTTGACTTTCATTTGACTTAATTACCTTTGTTGAATGCAGTTGACATTCATTTGATTCAAAAAGCTTTGTTTGAATGTGTTTCACTTTCATTTGATTCTAAAAGCTTTGTTGAATGTGTTTGACTTTCACTTGACTCTATTAGCTTTGTTGAATGCATTTGACATTCATTTGATTCAAAAAGCTTTGTTTGAATGTATTTTACTTTCATTTGATTCTAAAAGCTTTGTTGAAAGTGTTTGACTTTCATTTGACTCAATTAGCTTTGTTGAATGCATTTGACTTTCATTTGAGTCACGAAGCTTTGTTTGAATGTGTTTGACTTTCATTTGACTTAATTAGCTTTGTTGAACTCATTTGATTTTCATTTGATTCAAAAAGCTTTGTTTGAATGTGTTTGACTTTCATTTGATTATAAAAGCTTTGTTGAAAGTGTTTGACTTTCATTTGACTCAATTAGCTTTGTTGAATGCATTTGACATTCATTTGAATCAAAAAGCTTTGTTTAAATGTGTTTGACGTTCATTTGATTCTAAAAGCTTAGATGAAAGTGTTTGACTTTCAATTGACTCAATTAGCTTTGTTGAATTCATTTTATTTTCATTTGATTCAAAAAGCTTTGTTTGAATGTGTTTGACTTTCATTTGATTCTAAAAGCTTTGTTGTAAGTGTTTGGCTTTCATTTGACTCAATTAGCATTGTGGAATGCAATTAACTTTCATTTGATTCAAAAAGCTTTGATTGAATGTATTTGACTTTCGTTTGATTCTTAACGCTTTGTTGCAAGTGTTTGACTTTCATTTGGCTCAATCAGCTTTGTTGAATGCATTTGATTTTCATTTGATTCAAATAGTTTTGTTTGAATGTGTTTCACTTTCATTTGATTCTAAAAGCTTTGTTGAAAGTGTTTGACTTTCATTTGACTTAATTAGCTTTGTTAAATGTAGTTGACATTCATTTGATTCAAAAAGCTTTGTTTGAATGTGTTTCACTCTCATTTGATTCTAAAAGCTTTGTTGAAAGTGTTTGGCTTTCATTTGACTCAATTAGCATTGTGGAATGCAATTAACTTTCATTTGATTCAAAAAGCTTTGTTTGAATGTATTTGACTTTAATTTGATTCTAAAAGCTTTGATGAAAGTGTTTGACTTTCATTTGACTCAATTAGCTTTGTTGAATTCATTTGATTTTCATTTGATTCAAAAAGCTTTGTTTAAATGTGTTTCACTTTCATTTGATTCTAAAAGCTTTGTTGAAAGTGTTTGACTTTCATTTGACTCAATTTGCTTTGTTGAATGCATTTGACTTTCATTTGAGTCACGAATCTTTGTTTGATTGTGTTTGACTTTCATTTGACTCAATTAGCTCTGTTGAATTCATTTGATTTTCATTTGATTCAAAAAGCTTTGTTTGAATGTGTTTGACTTTCATTTGATTATAAAAGCTTTGTTGAAAGTGTTTGACTTTCATTTGACTCAATTAGCTTTGTTGAATGCATTTGACATTCATTTGAATCAAAAAGATTTGTTTGAATGTGTTTGACTTTCATTTGATTCTAAAAGCTTTGTAGAAAGTGTTTGGCTTTCATTTGACTCAATTAGCATTGTGGAATGCAATTAACTTTCATTTGATTCAAAAAGCTTTGCTTGAATGTATTTGACTTTAATTTGATTCTAAAAGCTTTGATGAAAGTGTTTGACTTTCATTTGACTCAATTAGCTTTGTTGAATTCATTTGATTTTCATTTGATTCAAAAAGCTTTGTTTGAATGTGTTTGACTTTCATTTGACTCAATTAGCTTTGTTGAATTCATTTGATTTTCATTTGATTCAAAAAGCTTTGTTTGAATGTGTTTGACTTTCATTTGATTATAAAAGCTTTGTTGAAAGTGTTTGACTTTCATTTGACTCAATTAGCTTTATTGAATGCATTTGACATTCATTTGAATCAAAAATCTTTGTTTAAATGTGTTTGACGTTCATTTGATTCTAAAAGCTTAGATGAAAGTGTTTGACTTTCATTTGACTCAATTAGCTTTGTTGAATTCATTTGATTTTCATTTGATTCAAAAAGCTTTGTTTGAATGTGTTTGACTTTCATTTGATTCTAAAAGCTTTGTTGTAAGTGTTTAGCTTTCATTTGACTCAAATAGCATTGTGGAATGCAATTAACTTTCATTTGATTCAAAAAGCTTTGATTGAATGTATTTGACTTTCATTTGATTCTAAACGCTTTGTTGCAAGTGTTTGACTTTCATTTGACTCAATTAGCTTTGTTGAATGCATTTGATTTTCATTTGTTTCAAAAAGCTTTGTTTGAATGTGTTTCACTTTCATTTGATTCTAAAAGCTTTGTTAAAAGTGTTTGACTTTCATTTGACTTAATTAGCTTTGTTGAATGCAGTTGACATTCATTTGATTCAAAAAGCTTTGTTTGAATGTGTATCACTTTCATTTGATTCTAAAAGCTTTGTTGAAAGTGTTTGGCTTTCATTTGACTCAATTAGCATTGTGGAATGCAATTAACTTTCATTTGATTCAAAAAGCT
The DNA here is from genome assembly GCA_024500155.1 of Chenopodium formosanum. Taxonomy (NCBI): domain Eukaryota; kingdom Viridiplantae; phylum Streptophyta; class Magnoliopsida; order Caryophyllales; family Amaranthaceae; genus Chenopodium; species Chenopodium formosanum. Next base: position 25,031,154 of record CM044861.1, read on the forward strand.
TTGCTTGAATGTATTTGACTTTAATTTGATTATAAAAGCTTTGATGAAAGTGTTTGACTTTTATTTGACTCAATTAGCTTTGTTGAATTCATTTGATTTTCATTTGATTCAAAAAGCTTTGTTTGAATGTGTTTCACTTTAATTTGATTCTAAAAGCTTTGTTGAATGTGTTTGACTTTCATTTGACTCAATTAGCTTTGTTGAATGCATTTGACATTCATTTGATTCAAAAAGCTTTGTTTGAATGTGTTTTACTTTCATTTGATTCTAAAAGCTTTGTTGAAAGTGTTTGACTTTCATTTGACTCAATTAGCTTTGTTGAATGCATTTGACTTTCATTTGAGTCACGAAGCTTTGTTTGAATGTGTTTGCCTTTCATTTGACTCAATTAGCTTTGTTGAATTCATTTGATTTTCATTTGATTCAAAAAGCATTGTTTGAATGTGTTTCACTTTTATTTGATTATAAAAGCTTTGTTGAAAGTGTTTGACTTTCATTTAACTCAATTAGCTTTGTTGAATGCATTTGACATTCATTTGAATCAAAAATCTTTGTTTAAATGTGTTTGACGTTCATTTGATTCTAAAAGCTTAGATGAAAGTGTTTGACTTTCATTTGACTCAATTAGCTTTGTTGAATTCATTTGATTTTCTTTTGTTTCAAAAAGCTTTGTTTGAATGTGTTTGACTTTCATTTGATTCTAAAAGCTTTGTTGTCAGTGTTTGGCTTTCATTTGACTCAATTAGCATTGTGGAATGCAATTAACTTTCATTTGATTCAAAAAGCTTTGATTGAATGTATTTGACTTTCATTTGATTCTAAACGCTTTGTTGCAAGTGTTTGACTTTCATTTGACTCAATTAGCTTTGTTGAATGCATTTCATTTTCATTTGATTCAAAAAGCTTTGTTTGAATGTGTTTCACTTTCATTTGATTCTAAAAGCTTTGTTGAAAGTGTTTGACTTTCATTTGACTTAATTAGCTTTGTTGAATGCAGTTGACATTTATTTGATTCAAAAAGCTTTGTTGAATGTGTTTCACTTTCATTTGATTCTAAAAGCTTTGTTGAGAGTGTTTGGCTTTCATTTGACTCAATTAGCATTGTAGATTTGTTTGAATGTATTTGACTTTCATTTGATTCTAAAAGCTTTGTTGAAAGTGTTTGACATTCATTGGACTCAACTATCTTTGTTGAATGTATATGTCTTTCATTTGAATTAAGAAGCTTTGTTTGAATGTGTTTGACTTTCATTTGACTCAATTGGCTTTGTTGAATGCATTTGACTTTCATTTGATTTAAAAACCTTTGTTTGAATGTGTTTGACTTTCATTTGACTCAATTAATTTTGTTGAAAGTGTTTGACTTTCATTTGACTCAATTAGCTTTGTTGAATGTGTATGACTTTCATTTGACTAAATTAGCATTGTGGAATGCAATTGACTTTCATTTGATTCAGAAAGCTTTGTTTGAATGTATTTGACTTTCATTGGATTCAAAAAGCTTTGTTGAAAGTGTTTGACTTTCATTTGAACCAATGAGCTTTGTTGAATTCATTTGATTTTCATTTGATTCAAAAAGCTTTGTTTGAATGTGTTTGATTTTCATTTGATTTTAAAAGCTTTGTTGAAAGTGTTTCACTTTTATTTGACTCAATTAGCTTTGTTGAATGCATTTGACTTTCATTTCATTCAAAAAGCTTTGTTTGAATGTTTTTGACTTTCTTTTGACTCAATTAGCTTTGTTGAATGTGTTTGACTTTCATTTGACTTAATTACCATTGTGGAATGCAATTGACTTTCATTTGATTCAAAAAGCTTTGATTGAATGTATTTGACTTTCATTTGATTCTAAACGCTTTGTTGAAAGTGTTTGACTTTCATTTGACTCAATTAGCTTTGTTGAATGCATTTGACTTTCATTTGATTCAAAAAGCTTTGTTTGAATGTGTTTGACTTTCATTTGACTCAATTAGCTTTGTTGAAAGTGTTTGACTTTCATTTGACTCAATTAGCTTTGTTGAATGCATTTGACTTTCATTTGAATCAAGAAGCTTTATTTGAATGTGTTTGACTTTCATTTGACTCAATTGGCATTGTTGAATGCATTTGACTTTCATTTGATTCAAAAAGCTTTGTTTGAATGTGTTTGACTTTCATTTGACTCAATTGGCTTTGTTGAATGCATTAGACTTTCATTTGATTCAAAAGGCTTTGTTTGAATGTCTTTGACTTTCATTTGACTACATTAGTTTTGTTGAATGTGTTTGACTTTCATTTGACTCAATTAGCTTTGTTGAATGCATTTGACATTCATTTGATTCAAAAAGCTTTGTTATAATGTGTTTGACATTCGTTTGATTCTAAAAGCTTTGTTGAAAGTGTTTGACTTTCATTTGACTCAACTAGCTTTGTTGAATGCATGTGACTTTCATTTGAATCAAGAAGCTTTGTTAGAATGTGTTTGTCTTTAATTTGACTTAATCGGCTTTGTTGAATGCATTTGACTTTCATTTGAATCAAGAAGCTTTATTTGAATGTGTTGGACTTTCATTTGACTCAATTAGATTTGTTGAATGTGTTTGACTTTCAGTTGACTCAATTTTTGTTGAATGCATTTGACTTTCATTTGAATCCAGAAGCTTTATTTGAATGTGTTTGACTTTCATTTGACTCAATTGGCATTGTTGAATGACTTTCATTTGATTCAAAAAGCTTTGTTTGAATGTGTTTGACTTTCATTTGACACAATAAGCATTGTGGAATGCAATTGACTTCCATTTGATTCAAAAAGCTTTGCTTGAATCTATTTGACTTTCATTTGATTGTAAAAGCTTTGACGAAAGTGTTTGACTTTCAATTGACTCAATTAGCTTTGTTGAATTCATTTGATTTTCGTTTGATTCAAAAAGCTTTGTTTGAATGTGTTTGAATTTCATTTGATTTTAAAAGCTTTGTTGAAAGTGTTTGACTTTCATTTGACTCAATTAGCTTTATTGAATGCATTTGACTTTCATTAGAATCAAAAAGCTTTGTTTGAATGTGTTTGACTTTCATTTGACTCAATTAGCTTTGTTGAATGTATTTGACTTTCATTTGATTCAAAGAGCTTTGTTTGAATGTGTTTAACTTTCTTTTGACTCAATTAGCTTTTTTGAATGTGTTTGACTTTCATTTGACTTAATTAGCATTGTGGAATGCAATTGACTTTCATTTGATTCAAAAAGCTTTAATTGAATGTTTCTAAACGCTTTGTTGAAAGTGTTTGACTTTCATTTGACTCAATTTGCTTTGATGAATGCATTTGACTTTCATTTGATTCAAAAAGCTTTGTTTGAATGTGTTTGACTTTCATTTGACTCAATTAGCTTTGTTGAAAGTGTTTGACTTTCATTTAACTCAATTAGCTTTGTTGAATGCATTTGACTTTCATTTGAATCAAGAAGCTTTGTTTGAATGTGTTTGACTTTCATTTGACTCAATTGGCTTTGTTGAATGCATTTGACTTTCATTTGATTCAAAAAGCTTTCTTTGATTGTGTTTGACTTTCTTTTGACTCAATTAGCTTTCTTGAATGTGTTTGAATTTCATTTGACTCAATCAGCTTTGTTGAATGCATTTGACATTCATTTGATTCAAAAAGCTTTGTTTGAATGTGTTTTACTTTCGTTTGATTCTAAAAGCTTTGTTGAAAGTGTTTGACTTTCATTTGACTCAATTAGCTTTTTTGAATGCATTTGACTTTCATTTGAATCAAAAAGCTTTGTTTGAATGTGTTTGACTTTCATTTGACTCAATTAGCTTTGTTGAGAGTGTTTGACTTTCATTTGACTCAATTAGCTTTGTTGAATGCATTTGACTTTCATTTGATTCAAAAAGCTTTGTTTGAATGTGTTTGACTTTCTTTTGACTCAATTAGCTTTGTTGAATGTGTTTGACTTTCATTTGACTTAATTAGCATTGTGGAATGCAATTGACTTTCATTTGATTCAAAAAGCTTTGATTGAATGTATTTGACTTTCATTTGATTCTAAATGCTTTGTTGAAAGTGTTTTACTTTCATTTGACTCGATTAGCTTCGTTGAATGCATTTGACTTTTGTTTGATTCAAAAAGCTTTGTTTGAATGTCTTTGACTTTCATTTGACTCAATTAGCTTTGTAGAAAGTGTTTGACTTTCATTTGACTCAATTAGCTTTGTTGAATGCATTTCACTTTCATTTGAATCAAGAAGCTTTATTTGAATGTGTTTTACTTTCATTTGACTCAATTGGCTTTGTTGAATGCATTTGACTTTCATTTGATTCAAAAAGCTTTTTTTTGAATGTGTTTGAATTTCTTTTGACTCAATTAGCTTTGTTGAATGTGTTTGATTTTCATTTGACTCAATTAGCTTTGTTGAATACATTTGACATTCATTTGATTCAAAAAGCTTTGTTTGAATGTATTTTACTTTCATTTGATTCTAAAAGCTTTGTTGAAAGTGTTTGACTTTCATTTGACTCAATTAGCTTTTTTGAATGCATTTGACTTTCATTAGAATTAAAAAGCTTTATTTGAATGTGTTTGACTTTCATTTGACTTAATTAGCTTTGTTGAATGCATTTGACTTTCATTTGATTCAAAAAGCTTTGTTTGAATGTGTTTGACTTTGTTTTGACTCAATTAGCTTTGTTGAATGTGTTTGACTTTCATTTGACTTAATTAGCTTTGTTGAATGCATTTGACTTTTATTTGAATCAAAAAGCTTTGTTTGAATGTGTTTGACTTTCTTTTGACTCAATTTGCTTTGTTGAATATGTTTGACTTTCATTTCACTTAATTAGCATTGTGGAATGCAATTGACTTTCATTTGATTCAAAAAGCTTTGATTGAATGTATTTGACTTTTATTTGATTCTAAACGCTTTGTTGAAAGTGTTTGACTTTCATTTGACTCAATTAGCTTTGTTGAATGCATTTGACTTTCGTTTGATTCAAAAAGCTTTGTTTGAATGTGTTTGACTTTTATTTGACTCAATTAGCTTTGTTGAAATTGTTTGATTTTCATTTGACTCAATTAGCTTTGTTGAATGCATTTGACTTTTATTTGAATTAAGAAGCTTTATTTGAATGTGTTTCACTTTCATTTGACTCAATTGGCTTTGTTGATTGCATTTGACTTTCATTTGATTCAAAAAGCTTTGTTTGAATGTGTTTGACTTTCATTTGACTCAATTAGCTTCGTTGAATATGCTTGACTTTCATTTGACTCAATTAGCATTGTAGAATGCAATTGACTTCCATTTGATTCAAAAAGCTTTGTTTGAATGTATTTGACTTTTATTTGAATCTTAAAGCTTTGATGAAAGTGTTTGACTTTCATTTGACTCAATTAGCTTTATTGAATTCATTTGATTTTCGTTTGATTCAAAAAGCTTTGTTTGAATGTATTTGACTATCATTTGATTCTAAAAGCTTTGTTGAAAGTGTTTGACTTATATTTGACTTAATTAGCTTTGTTGAATGCATTTGACTTTCATTTAAATCAAAAAGCTTTGTTTGAATGTGTTTGACTTTCATTTGACTCAATTAGCTTTGTTGAAAGTGTTTGACTTTCATTGGACTCAATTAGTTTTGTTGAATGCATTTGACTTTCATTTAAATCAAGAAGTTTTATTTGAATGTGTTTGATTTTCATTTTTCTTAATTGGCTTTTTTGAATGCATTTGACTTTCATTTGATTCAAAAAGCTTTCTTTGAATGTGTTTAACTTTCTTTTGATTCAATTAGCTTTGTTAAATGTGTTTGACTTTCATTTGACTCAATTAGCTTTGTTGAATGCATTTGACATTCATTTTATTCAAAAAGCTTTGTTTGAATGTGTTTTACTTTCATTTGATTCTAAAAGCTTTGTTGAAAGTGTTTGACTTTCATTTGACTCAATTTGCTTTGTTGAATGCATTTGACTTTCATTTGAATCAAAAAGCTTTGTTTTAATGTGTTTGACTTTCATTTGACTCAATTAGCTTTATTGAAAGTGTTTGACTTTCATTTGACTCAATTAGCTTAGTTGAATGCATTTGACTTTCATTTGAATCAAGAAGCTTTGTTTGAATGTGTTTGACTTTCTTTTTACTCAATTAGCTTTGTTGAATGTGTTTGACTTTCATTTGACTTAATTAGCTTTGTGGAATGTAATTGACTTTCATTTGATTCAAAAAGCTTTGATTGAATGTATTTGACTTTCATTTTAATCAAAAAGATTTGTTTTAATGTGTTTGACTTTTATTTGACTCAATTAGCTTTATTGAAAGTGTTTGACTTTCATTTGACTCAAATAGCTTTATTGAATGCATTTGACTTTCATTTGATTCAAAAAGCTTTGTTTGAATGTGTTTGACTTTCTTTTGACTCAATTAGCTTTGTTGAATGTGTTTGACTTTCATCTGACTTTATTAGCATTGTGGAATGTAATTGACTTCATTTGATTCAAAAAGCTTTGATTGAATGTATTTGACTTTCATTTGATTCTAAACGCTTTGTTGAAAGTGTTTGGCTTTCATTTGACTCGATTAGCTTTGTTGAACGCATTTGACTTTCATTTGATTCTAAAAGCTTTGTTTGAATGTGTTTGACTTTCATTTGACTCAATTAGCTTTGTTGAAAGTGTTTGACTTTCATTTGACTCAATTTGCTTTGTTGAATGCATTTAACTTTCATTTGAATTAAAAAGCTTGATTTGAATGTGTTTGACTTTCATTTGACTCAATTGGCTTTGTTGAATGCATTTGACTTTCATTTTATTCAAAAAGCTTTGTTTAAATGCATTTGACTTTCATTTGACTCAATTAGCTTCGTTGAATGTGCTTGACTTTCATTTAACTCAATTAGCATTGTGGAATGCAATTGACTTTCATTTCATTCAAAAAGTTTTGTTTGAATGTATTTGACTTGCATTTGATTCTAAAAGCTTTGATGAAAGTGTTTGACTTTCATTTGACTCGATTAGCTTTGTTAAATTCATTAGATTTTCATTTGATTCAAAAAACTTTGTTTGAATGTGTTTGACTATCATTTGATTCTAAAAGCTTTGTTGAAAGTGTTTGACTTTCATTTGACTTAATTAGCTTTGTTGAATGCATTTCAGTTTCATTTAAATCAAAAAGCTTTGTTTGAATGTGTTTGACTTTCATTTGACTCAATAAGCTTCGTTGAATGTGTTTGACTTTTATTTGACTCAATTAGCATTGTGGAATGCACTTGACTTTCATTTCATTCAAAAAGTTTTGTTTGAATGTATTTGACTTTCATTTGATTCTAAAAGCTTTGATGAAAGTGTTTAACTTTCATTTGACTTAATTAGCTTAGTTGAATACATTTGACTTTCATTTAAATCAAAAACCTTTGTTTGAATGTGTTTGACTTTCATTTGACTCAATTAGCTTTGTTGAAAGTGTTTGACTTTCATTTGACTCAATTAGCTTTGTTGAATGCATTTGAATTTTATTTGAATCAAGAAGCTTTATTTGAATGTGTTTGACTTTCATTTGACTCAATTGGCTTTGTTGAATGCAATTGACTTTCATTTTATTTAAAAAGCTTTGTTTGAATGTGTTTGACTTTCATTTGACTCAATTAGCATCGTTGAATGTGTTTGACTTTCATTTGACACAATTAGCATTGTGGAATGCAATTGACTTCCATTTGATTCAAAAAGCTTTGTTTGAATGTATTTGATTCTAAAAGCTTTGATGAAAGTGTTTGACTTTCATTTGACTCAATTAGCTTTGTTGAATTCATGTGATTTTAGTTTGATTCAAAAAGCTTTGTTTGAATGTGTTTGACTTTCATTTGATTCTTAAAGCTTTGTTGAAAGTGTTTGACTTTCATTTGACTCAATAAGCTTTGTTGAATGCATTTGACTTTCATTTGAATCAAAAAGCTTTGTTTAAATGTGTTTGACTTTCATTTGACTCAATTAGCTTTGTTGAATGTATTTGACTTTCATTTGATTCAAAGAGCTTTGTTTGAATGTGTTTGACTTTCTTTTGACTCAATTAGCTTTGTTGAATGTGTTTGACTTTCATTTGACTTAATTAGCATTGTGGAATGCAATTGACTTTCATTTGATTCTAAAAGCTTTGTTTGAATGTATTTGACTTTCATTTGATTCTAAAAGCTTTGATGAAAGTGTTTGACTTTCATTTAACTCAATTGGCTTTGTTGAATGCATTTGACTTTCATTTGATTCAAAAAGTTTTGTTTAAATGTGTTTGACTTTCATTTGACTCAATTAGCTTCGTTAAATGTGCTTGACTTTCATTTGACTCAATTAGCATTGTAGAATGCAATTGACTTCCATTTGATTCAAAAAGCTTTGTTTGAATGTATTTGACTTTCATTTGAATCTTAAAGCTTTGATGAAAGTGTTTGACTTTCATTTGACTCAATTAGCTTTGTTGAATTCATTTGAATTTCGTTTGATTCAAAAAGCTTTGTTTGAATGTATTTGACTATCATTTAATTCGAAAAGCTTTGTTGAAAGTGTTTGACTTTCATTTGACTTAATTAGCTTTGTTGAATGCATTTGACTTTCATTTAAATCAAAAAGCTTTGTTTGAATGTGTTTGACTTTCATTTGACTCAATTAGCTTTGTTGAAAGTGTTTGACTTTCATTTGACTCAATTAGCTTTGTTGAATGCATTTGACTTTCATTTGAATCAAGAAGTTTTTTTTGAATGTGTTTGACTTTCATTTTTCTCAATTGGCTTTTTTGATTGCATTTGACTTTCATTTGATTCAAAAAGCTTTCTTTGAATGTGTTTGACTTTCTTTTAACTCAATTAGCTTTGTTGAATGTGTTTGACTTTCATTTGACTAAATTAGCTTTGTTGAATGCATTTGACATTCATTTGATTCAAAAAGCTTTGTTTGAATGTGTTTTACTTTCATTTGATTCTAAAAGCTTTGTTGAAAGTGTTTGACATTCATTTGACTCAATTAGCTTTGTTGAATGCATTTGACTTTCATTTGAATCAAAAAGCTTTGTTTTAATGTGTTTGACTTTCATTTGACTCAATTAGCTTTATTGAAAGTGTTTGACTTTCAGTTGACTCAATTAGCTTTGTTGAATGCGTTTGACTTTCATTTGATTCAAAAAGCTTTGTTTGAATGTGTTTGACTTTCATTTGACTCAATTAGCTTTGTTGAAAGTGTTTGACTTTCATTTGACTCAATTTGCTATGTTGAATGCATTTGACTTTCATTTGAATTAAGAAACTTGATTTGAAAGTGTTTGACTTTCATTTGACTCAATTGGCTTTGTTGAATGCATTTGACTTTCATTTGATTCAAAAAACTTTGTTTGAATGTGTTTGACTTTCATTTGACTTAATTAGCTTCGTTAAATGTGCTTGACTTTCATTTAACTCAATTAGCATTGTGGAATGCAATTGACTTTCATTTCATTCAAAAAGTTTTGTTTGAATGTATTTGACTTGCATTTGATTCTAAAAGCTTTGATGAAAGTGTTTGACTTTCATTTGACTCGATTAGCTTTGTTGAATTCATTAGATTTTCATTTGATTCAAAAAACTTTGTTTGAATGTGTTTGACTTTCATTTGATTCTAAAAGCTTTGTTGAAAGTGTTTGACTTTCATTTGACTTAATTAGCTTTGTTGAAAGCATTTGACTTTCATTTAAATCAAAAAGCTTTGTTTGAATGTGTTTGACTTTCATTTGATTCAATAAGCTTCGTTGAATGTGTTTGACTTTAATTTGACTCAATTAGCTTTGTTGAATTCATTAGATTTTCATTTGATTCAAAAAGCAATGTTTGAATGTGTTTGACTTTCATTTGATTCTAAAAGCTTTGTTGAAAGTGTTTGACTTTCATTTGACTTAATTAGCTTTGTTGAATCCATTTGACTTTGATTTAAATCAAAAAGCTTTGTTTGAATGTGTTTGACTTTCATTTGACTCAATTAGCTTTGTTGAAAGTGTTTGACTTTCATTTGACTCAATTAGCTTTGTTGAATGCATTTGAATTTCATTTGAATCAAGAAGCTTTATTTGAATGTGTTTGACTTTCATTTGACTCAATTGGCTTTGTTGAATGCATATGGCTTTCATTTAATTCAAAAAGCTTTGTTTGAATGTGTTTGACTTTCATTTGACTCAATTAGCTTCGTTGAATGTGTTTGACTTTCATTTGACACAATTAGCATTGTGGAATGCAATTGACTTCCATTTGATTCAAAAAGCTTTGTTTGAATGTATTTGACTTTCATTTGATTCTAAAAGCTTTGAAGAAAGTGTTTAACTTTCATTTGACTCAATTAGCTTTGTTAAATTCATTTGATTTTCGTTTGATTCAAAAAGCTTTGTTTGAATGTGTTTGACTTTCATTTGACTCGGTTAGCTTTGTTGAAAGTGTGACTTTCATTTGACTTAATTAGCATTGTGGAATGCAATTGACTTTCATTTGATCCAAAAAGCTTTGTTTGAATGTGTTTGACTTTCTTTTGACTCAATTAGCTTTGTTGAATGTGTTTGACTTTCATTTGACTTAATTAGCATTGTGGAATGCAACTGACATTCATTTGATTCAAAAAGCTTTGATTGAAAGTATTTGACTTTCGTTTGATTCTAAACACTTTGTTGAAATTGTTTGACTTTCATTTGACTCAATTTGGTTTGTTGAATGCATTTGACTTTCATTTCATTCAAAAAGCTTTGTTTGAATGTGTTTGGCTTTCATTTGACTCAATTAGCTTTGTTTAAAGTGTTTGACTTTCATTTCACTCAATTAGCTTTGTTGAATGCATTTGACTTTCATTTGAATCAAGAAGCTTTATTTGAATGTGTTTGACTTTCATTTGACACTAAAGGCTTTGTTGAAAGTGTTTGACTTTCATTTTACTCAATTAGCTTTGTTGAATTCATTTGACTTTCATTTGATTCAAAAAGCTTTGTTTGAATGTGTTTGACTTTCATTTGACTCAATTGGCTTTGTTGAATGCATTTGACTTTTATTTGATTCAAAAAGCTTTGTTGAAAGTGTTTGACTTTCATTTGACTCAATTAGCTTAGTAGAATTCATTTTATTTTCGTTTGATTAAAAAAGCTTTGTTTGAATGTATTTGACTTTCATTTGATTCTAAAACCTTTGTTGAAAGTGTTTGACTTTCATTTGATTCAATTAGCTTTGTTGAATGCATTTGAATTTCATTTGAATCAAAAAGCATTGTTTGAATGTGTTTGACTTTTATTTGACTCAATTGGCTTTGTTGAATGCATTTGACTTTCATTTGATTCAATTAGCTTCGTTGAATGTGTTTGACTTTCATTTGATACAATTAGCATTGTGGAATGCAATTGACTTTCATTTGATTCAAAAAGCTTTGTTTGAATGTATTTGACTTTCATTTGATTTTAAAAGATTTGTTGAAAGTGTTTGACTTTCATTTGACACAATTAGCTTTGTTGAATGCATTTGACTTTCATTTGAATCAAGAAGCTTTATTTGAATGTGTTTGACTTTCATTTGACTCAATTGGCTTTGTTGAATGCATTTGACTTTCATTTGATTCAAAAAGCTTTGTTTGAATGTGTTTGACTTTCATTTGACTCAATTAGCTTCGTTGAATGTGTTTGACTTTAATTTGAATCAATTAGCATTGTGTAATGCAATTTACTTCCATTTGATTCAAAAAGCTTTGTTTGAATGTTTTTGACTTTCATTTGATTCTAAAAGCTTTGATGAAATTGTTTGACTTTCATTTGACTCAATTAGCTTTGTAGAATTCATTTTATTTTCGTTTGATTAAAAAAGCTTTGTTTGAATGTATTTGACTTTCATTTGATTCTAAAAGCTTTGTAGAAAGTGTTTGACTTTCATTTGACTCAATTAGCTTTGTTGAATGCATTTCAATTTCATTTGAATCAAAAAGCTTTGTTTGAATGTGTTTGTCTTTCATTTGACTCAATTGGCTTTGTTGAATGCATTTGACTTTCATTTGATTCAAAAAGCTTAGTTTGAATGTGTTTGACTTTTATTTGACTCAATTAGCTTCGTTGAAAGTGTTTGGCTTTCATTTGACTCAATTAGTATTGTGGAATGCAATTAACTTTCATTTGATTCAAAAAGCTTTGATTGAATGTATTTGAATTTCATTTGATTCTAAACGCTTTGTTGCAGGTGTTTGACTTTCATTTGACTCAATTAGCTTTGTTGAATGCATTTGATTTTCATTCGATTCAAAAAGCTTTGTTTGAATGTGTTTCACTTTCATTTGATTCTAAAAGCTTTGTTGAAAGTGTTTGACTTTCATTTGACTTAATTAGCTTTGTTGAATGCAGTTGACATTCATTTGATTCAAAAAGCTTTGTTTGAATGTGTTTCACTTTCATTTGATTCTAAAAGCTTTGTTGAAAGTGTTTGGCTTTCATTTGACTCAATTGGCATTGTGGAATGCAATTAACTTTCATTTGATTCAAAAAGCTTTGTTTGAATGTATTTGACTTTAATTTGATTCTAAAAGCTTTCATGAAAGTGTTTGACTTTCATTTGACTCAATTAGCTTTGTTGAATTCATTTGATTTTCATTTGATTCAAAAAGCTTTGTTTGAATGTGTTTCACTTTCATTTGATTCTAAAAGCTTTGTTGAAAGTGTTTGACTTTCATTTGACTCAATTAGCTTTGTTGAATGCATTTGACTTTTATTTGACTCACGAAGCTTTGTTTGAATGTGTTTGACTTTCATTTGACTCAATTAGCTTTGTTGAATTCATTTGATTTTCATTTGATTCAAAAAGCTTTGTTTGAATGTGTTTGACTTTCATTTGATTCTAAAAGCTTTGTAGAAAGTGTTTGGCTTTCATTTGACTCAATTAGTATTGTGGAATGCAATTAACTTTCATTTGATTCAAAAAGCTTTGATTGAATGTATTTGACTTTCATTTGATTCTAAACACTTTGTTGCAAGTGTTTGACTTTCATTTGACTCAATTAGCTTTGTTGAATGCATTTGATTTTCATTTGATTCAAAAAGCTTTGTTTGAATGTGTTTCACTTTCTTTTGATTCTAAAAGCTTTGTTGAAAGTGTTTGACTTTCATTTGACTTAATTAGCTTTGTTGAATGCAGTTGACATTCATTTGATTCAAAAAGCTTTGTTTGAATGTGTTTCACTTTCATTTGATTCTAAAAGCTTTGTTGAAAGTGTTTGGCTTTCATTTGACTCAATTGGCATTGTGGAATGCAATTAACTTTCATTTGATTCAAAAAGCTTTGTTTGAATGTATTTGACTTTAATTTGATTCTAAAAGCTTTCATGAAAGTGTTTGACTTTCATTTGACTCAATTAGCTTTGTTGAATTCATTTGATTTTCATTTGATTCAAAAAGCTTTGTTTGAATGTGTTTCACTTTCATTTGATTCTAAAAGCTTTGTTGAAAGTGTTTGACTTTCATTTGTCTTAATTAGCTTTGTTGAATGCTGTTGACATTCATTTGATTCAAAAAGCTTTGTTTGAATGTGTTTCACTTTCATTTGATTATAAAAGCTTTGTTGAAAGTGTTTGACTTTCATTTGACTCAATTAGCTTTGTTGAATGCATTTGACATTCATTTGAATCAAAAAGCTTTGTTTAAATGTGTTTGACGTTCATTTGATTCTTAAAGCTTAGATGAAAGTGTTTGACTTTCATTTGACTCAATTAGCTTTGTTGAATGCATTTGATTTTCATTTGATTCAAAAAGCTTTGTTTGAATGTGTTTCACTTTCATTTGATTCTAAAAGCTTTGTTGAAAGTGTTTGACTTTCATTTGACTCAATTAGCTTTGTTGAATGCAGTTAACATTCGGTTGATTCAAAAAGCTTTGTTTGAATGTGTTTCACTTTCATTTGATTCTAAAAGCTTTGTTGAATGCATTTGACAATCATTTGATTCAAAAAGCTTTGTTTGAATGTGTTTCACTTTCATTTGATTCTAAAAGCTTTGTTCAATGTGTTTGACTTTCATTTGACTCAATTAGCTTTGTTGAATGCATTTGACATTCATTTGATTCAAAAAGCTTTGTTTGAATGTGTTTTACATTCATTTGATTCTAAAAGCTTTGTTGAAAGTTTTTGACATTCATTTGACTCAATTAGCTTTGTTGAATGCATTTGACTTTCATTTGAGTCACGAAGCTTTGTTTGAATGTGTTTGACTTTCATTTGACTTAATTAGCTTTGTTGAATTCATTTGATTTTCATTTGATTCAAAAAGCTTTGTTTGAATGTGTTTGACTTTCATTTGATTATAAAAGCTTTGTTGAAAGTGTTTGACTTTCATTTGACTCAATTAGCTTTGTTGAATGCATTTGACATTCATTTGAATCAAAAAGCTTTGTTTAAATGTGTTTGACGTTCATTTGATTCTTAAAGCTTAGATGAAAGTGTTTGACTTTCATTTGACTCAATTAGCTTTGTTGAATGCATTTGATTTTCATTTGATTCAAAAAGCTTTGTTTGAATGTGTTTCACTTTCATTTGATTCTAAAAGCTTTGTTGAAAGTGTTTGACTTTCATTTGACTCAATTAGCTTTGTTGAATGCAGTTAACATTCGGTTGATTCAAAAAGCTTTGTTTGAATGTGTTTCACTTTCATTTGATTCTAAAAGCTTTGTTGAATGCATTTGACAATCATTTGATTCAAAAAGCTTTGTTTGAATGTGTTTTACTTTCATTTGATTCAAAAAGCTTTGTTGAAAGTGTTTGACTTTCATTTGACTCAATTAGCTTTGTTGAATGCATTTGACTTTCATTTGAGTCACGAAGCTTCGTTTGAATGTGTTTGACTTTCATTTGATTCAAAAAGCTTTGTTGAAAGTGTTTGGCTTTCATTTGACTCAATTAGCATTGTGGAATGCAATTAACTTTCATTTAATTCAAAAAGCTTTGATTGAATGTATTTGACTTTCATTTGATTCTAAACGCTTTATTGCAAGTGTTTGACTTTCATTTGACTCAATTAGCTTTGTTGAATGCATTTGATTTTCATTTGATTCAAAAAGCTTCGTTTGAATGTGTTTGACATTCATTTGATTTTAAAAGCTTAGATGAAAGTGTTTGACTTTCATTTGACTCAATTAGCTTTGTTGAATGCATTTGACTTTCATTTGAGTCACGAAGCTTTGTTTGAATGTGTTTCACTTTCATTTGATTCGAAAAGCTTTGTTGAAAGTGTTTGGCTTTCATTTGACTCAATTACCATTGAGGAATGCAATTAACTTTCATTTGATTCAAAAAGCTTTGTTTGAATGTATTTGACTTTAATTTGATTTTAAAAGCTTTGATGAAAGTGTTTGACTTTCATTTGACTTAATTAGCTTTGTTGAATGCATTTGACTTTCATTTGACTCACGAAGCTTTGTTTGAATGTGTTTGACTTTCATTTGATTCTAAAAGCTTTGTTGAAAGTGTTTGGCTTTCATTTGACTCAATTAGCATTGTGGAATGCAATTAACTTTCATTTGATTCAAAAAGCTTTGATTGAATGTATTTGACTTTCATTTGATTCTAAACGCTTTGTTGCAAGTGTTTGACTTTCATTTGACTCAATTAGCTTTGTTGAATGCATTTGATTTTCATTTGATTCAAAAATCTTTGTTTGAATGTGTTTCACTTTCATTTGATTCTAAAAGCTTTGTTGAAAGTGTTTGACTTTCATTTGACTCAATTAGCTTTGTTGAATGCATTTGACATTCATTTGAATCAAAAAGCTTTGTTTAAATGTGTTTGACGTTCATTTGATTCTAAAAGCTTAGATGAAAGTGTTTGACTTTCATTTGACTCAATTCGCTTTGTTTAATTCATTTGATTTTCATTTGATTCAAAAAGCTTTATTTGAATGTGTTTGACTTTCATTTGATTCTAAAAGCTTTGTTGAAAGTGTTTGGCTTTCATTGGACTCAATTAGCATTGTGGAATGCAATTAACTTTCATTTGATTCAAAAAGCTTTGTTTGAATGTATTTGACTTTAATTTGATTCTAAAAGCTTTCATGAAAGTGTTTGACTTTCATTTGACTCAATTAGCTTTGTTGAATTCATTTGATTTTCATTTGATTCAAAAAGCTTTGTTTGAATGTGTTTCACTTTCATTTGATTCTAAAAGCTTTGTTGAAAGTGTTTGACTTTCATTTGTCTTAATTAGCTTTGTTGAATGCAGTTGACATTCATTTGATTCAAAAAGCTTTGTTTGAATGTGTTTCACTTTCATTTGATTCCAAAAGCTTTGTTGAATGTGTTTGACTTTCATTTGACTCAATTAGCTTTGTTGAATGCATTTGACATTCATTTGATTCAAAAAGCTTTGTTTGAATGTGTTTTACTTTCATTTGATTCTAATAGCTTTGTTGAAAGTGTTTGACTTTCATTTGACTCAATTAGCTTTGTTGAATGCATTTGACTTTCATTTGAGTCACGAAGCTTTGTTTGAATGTGTTTGACTTTCATTTGACTCAATTAGCTTTGTTGAATTCATTTGATTTTCATTTGATTCAAAAAGCTTTGTTTGAATGTGTTTGACTTTCATTTGATTATAAAAGCTTTGTTGAAAGTGTTTGACTTTCAATTGACTCAATTAGCTTTGTTGAATGCATTTGACATTCATTTGAATCAAAAAGCTTTGTTTAAATGTGTTTGACGTTCATTTGATTCTAAAAGCTTAGATGAAAGTGTTTGACTTTCATTTGACTCAATTAGCTTTGTTGAATTCATTTGATTTTCATTTGATTCAAAAAGCTTTGTTTGAATGTGTTTGACTTTCATTTGATTCTAAAAGCTTTGTAGAAAGTATTTGGCTTTCATTTGACTCAATTATTATTGTGGAATGCAATTAACTTTCATTTGATTCAAAAAGCTTTGATTGAATGTATTTGACTTTCATTTGATTCTAAACGCTTTGTTGCAAGTGTTTGACTTTCATTTGACTCAATTAGCTTTGTTGAATGCATTTGATTTTCATTCGATTCAAAAAGCTTTGTTTGAATGTGTTTTACTTTCATTTGATTCTAAAAGCTTTGTTGAAAGTGTTTGACTTTCATTTGACTTAATTAGCTTTGTTGAATGCAGTTGACATTCATTTGATTCAAAAAGCTTTGTTTGAATGTGTTTCACTTTCATTTGATTCTAAAAGCTTTGTTGAAAGTGTTTGGCTTTCATTTGACTCAATTGGCATTGTGGAATGCAATTAAATTTCATTTGATTCAAAAAGCTTTGTTTGAATGTATTTGACTTTAATTTGATTCTAAAAGCTTTCATGAAAGTGTTTGACTTTCATTTGACTCAATTAGCTTTGTTGAATTCATTTGATTTTCATTTGATTCAAAAAGCTTTGTTTGAATGTGTTTGACTTTCATTTGATTCTAAAAGCTTTGTTGAAAGTGTTTGACTTTCATTTGACTCAATTAGCTTTGTTGATTGCATTTGACTTTCATTTGAGTCACGAAGCTTTGTTTGAATGTGTTTGACTTTCATTTGACTCAATTAGCTTTGTTGAATTCATTTGATTTTTATTTGATTCAAAAAGCTTTGTTTGAATGTGTTTGACTTTCATTTGATTCTAAAAGCTTTGTAGAAAGTGTTTGGCTTTCATTTGACTCAATTAGTATTGTGGAATGCAATTAACTTTCATTTGATTCAAAAAGCTTTGATTGAATGTATTTGACTTTCATTTGATTCTAAACACTTTGTTGCAAGTGTTTGACTTTCATTTGACTCAATTAGCTTTGTTGAATGCATTTGATTTTCATTTGATTCAAAAAGCTTTGTTTGAATGTGTTTCACTTTCTTTTGATTCTAAAAGCATTGTTGAAAGTGTTTGACTTTCATTTGACTTAATTAGCTTTGTTGAATGCAGTTGACATTCATTTGATTCAAAAAGCTTTGTTTGAATGTGTTTCACTTTCATTTGATTCTAAAAGCTTTGTTGAAAGTGTTTGACTTTCATTTGACTCAATTGGCATTGTGGAATGCAATTAACTTTCATTTGATTCAAAAAGCTTTGTTTGAATGTATTTGACTTTAATTTGATTCTAAAAGCTTTCATGAAAGTGTTTGACTTTCATTTGACTCAATTAGCTTTGTTGAATTCATTTGATTTTCATTTGATTCAAAAAGCTTTGTTTGAATGTGTTTCACTTTCATTTGATTCTAAAAGCTTTGTTGAAAGTGTTTGACTTTCATTTGTCTTAATTAGCTTTGTTGAATGCAGTTGACATTCATTTGATTCAAAAAGCTTTGTTTGAATGTGTTTCACTTTCATTTGATTCTAAAAGCTTTGTTGAATGTGTTTGACTTTCATTTGACTCAATTAGCTTTGTTGAATGCATTTGACATTCATTTGATTCAAAAAGCTTTGTTTGAATGTGTTTTACTTTCATTTGATTCTAAAAGCTTTGTTGAAAGTTTTTGACTTTCATTTGACTCAATTAGCTTTGTTGAATGCATTAGACTTTCATTTGAGTCACGAAGCTTTGTTTGAATGTGTTTGACTTTCATTTGAATTAATTAGCTTTGTTGAATTCATTTGATTTTCATTTGATTCAAAAAGCTTTGTTTGAATGTGTTTGACTTTCATTTGATTATAAAAGCTTTGTTGAAAGTGTTTGACTTTTATTTGACTCAATGAGCTTTGTTGAATGCATTTGACATTCATTTGAATCAAAAAGCTTTGTTTAAATGTGTTTGACGTTCATTTGATTCTTAAAGCTTAGATGAAAGTGTTTGACTTTCATTTGACTCAATTAGCTTTGTTGAATTCATTTGATTTTCATTTGATTCAAAAAGCTTTGTTTTAATGTGTTTGACTTTCATTTGATTCTAAAAGCTTTGTAGAAAGTGTTTGACTTTCATTTGACTCAATTAGCATTGTGGAATGCAATTAACTTTCATTTGATTCAAAAAGCTTTGATTGAATGTATTTGACTTTCATTTGATTCTATACGCTTTGTTGCAAGTGTTTGACTTTCATTTGACTCAATTAGCTTTGTTGAATGCATTTGATTTTCATTTGATTCAAAAAGCTTTGTTTGAATGTGTTTCACTTTCATTTGATTCTAAAAGCTTTGTTGAAAGTGTTTGACTTTCATTTGACTTAATTAGCTTTGTTGAAAGCAGTTGACATTCATTTGATTCAAAAAGCTTTGTTTGAATGTGCTTCACTTTCATTTGATTCTAAAAGCTTTGTTGAAAGTGTTTGGCTTTCATTTGACTCAATTACCATTAAGGAATGCAATTCACTTTAATTTGATTCAAAAAGCTTTGTTTGAATGTATTTGACTTTAATTTGATTCTAAAAGCTTACATGAAAGTGTTTGACTTTCATTTGACTCAATTAGCTTTGTTGAATGCATTTGACTTTCATTTGAGTCACGAAGCTTTGTTTGAATGTGTTGACTTTCATTTGATTCTAAAAGCTTTGTTGAAAGTGTTTGGCTTTCACTTGACTCAATAAGCGTTGTGGAATGCAATTAACTTTCATTTGATTCAAAAAGCTTTGATTGAATGTATTTGACTTTCATTTGATTCTAAATGCTTTGATGCAAGTGTTTGACTTTCATTTGACTCAATTGGCTTTGTTGAATGCATTTGATTTTCATTTGATTCAAAAAGCTTTGTTTGAATGTGTTTCACTTTCATTTGATTCTAAAAGCTTAGATGAAAGTGTTTGACTTTCATTTGACTCAATTAGCTTTGTTGAATGCATTTGACTTTCATTTGGGTCACGAAGCTTTGTTTGAATGTGTTTGACTTTCATTTGATTCTAAAAGCTTTGTTGAAAGTGTTTGGCTTTTATTTGACTCAATTAGCATTGTGGAATGCAATTAACTTTCATTTGATTCAAAAAGCTTTGATTGAATGTATTTGACTTTCATTTGACTCTAAACGCTTTGTTGCAAGTGTTTGACTTTCATTTGACTCAATTAGCTTTGTTGAATGCATTTGATATTCATTTGATTCAAAAAGCTTTGTTTGAATGTGTTTCACTTTCATTTGATTCTAAAAGCTTTGTTGAATGTGTTTGACTTACATTTGACTTAATTAGCTTTGTTGAATGCAGTTGACATTCATTTGATTCAAAAAGCTTTGTTTGAATGTGTTTCACTTTCATTTGATTCTAAAAGCTTTGTTGAAAGTGTTTGGCTTTCATTTGACTCAATTGGCATTGTAGAATGCAATTAACTTTCATTTGATTCAAAAAGCTTTGTTTGAATGTATTTGACTTTAATTTGATTCTAAAAGCTTTCATGAAAGTGTTTGACTTTCATTTGACTCAATTAGCTTTGTTGAATTCATTTGATTTTCATTTGATTCAAAAAGCTTTGTTTGAATGTATTTCACTTTCATTTGATTCTAAAAGCTTTGTTGAAAGTGTTGGACTTTCATTTGACTCAATTAGCTTTGTTGAATGCATTTGACTTTCATTTGACTCACGAAGCTTTGTTTGAATGTGTTTGACTTTCATTTGACTCAATTAGCTTTGTTGAATTCATTTGATTTTCATTTGATTCAAAAAGCTTTGTTTGAATGTGTTTGACTTTCATTTGATTCTAAAAGCTTTGTAGAAAGTGTTTGGCTTTCATTTGACTCAATTAGTATTGTGGAATGCAATTAACTTTCATTTGATTCAAAAAGCTTTGATTGAATGTATTTGACTTTCATTTGACTCAATTAGCTTTGTTGAATTCATTTGATTTTCATTTGATTCAAAAAGCTTTGTTGGAATGTGTTTGACTTTCATTTGATTCTAAAAGCTTTGTAGAAAGTGTTTGGCTTTCATTTGACTCAATTAGTATTGTGGAATGCAATTAACTTTCATTTGATTCAAAAAGCTTTGATTGAATGTATTTGACTTTAATTTGATTCTAAAAGCTTTCATGAAAGTGTTTGACTTTCATTTGACTCAATTAGCTTTGTTGAATTCATTTGATTTTCATTTGATTCAAAAAGCTTTGTTTGAATGTGTTTCACTTTCATTTGATTCTTAAAGCTTTGTTGAAAGTGTTTGACTTTCATTTGACTCAATTAGCTTTGTTGAATGCATTTGACTTTCATTTGAGTCACGAAGCTTTGTTTGAATGTGTTTGACTTTCATTTGACTCAATTAGCTTTGTTGAATTCATTTGATTTTCATTTGATTCAAAAAGCTTTGTTTGAATGTGTTTGACTTTCATTTGATTCTAAAAGCTTTGTAGAAAGTGTTTGGCTTTCATTTGCCTCAATTAGTATTGTGGAATGCAATTAACTTTCATTTGATTCAAAAAGCTTTGATTGAATGTATTTGACTTTCATTTGATTCTAAACACTTTGTTGCAAGTGTTTGACTTTCATTTGACTCAATTAGCTTTGTTGAATGCATTTGATTTTCATTTGATTCAAAAAGCTTTGTTTGAATGTGTTTCACTTTCATTTGATTCTAAAAGCTTTGTTGAAAGTGTTTGGCTTTCATTTGACTCAATTGGCATTGTGGAATGCAATTAACTTTCATTTGATTCAAAAAGCTTTGTTTGATTGTATTTGACTTTAATTTGATTCTAAAAGCTTTCATGAAAGTGTTTGACTTTCATTTGACTCAATTAGCTTTGTTGAATTCATTTGATTTTCATTTAATTCAAAAAGCTTTGTTTGAATGTGTTTCACTTTCATTTGATTCTAAAAGCTTTGTTGAAAGTGTTTGACTTTCATTTGTCTTAATTAGCTTTGTTGAATGCAGTTGACATTCATTTGATTCAAAAAGCTTTGTTTGAATGTGTTTCACTTTCATTTGATTCTAAAAGCTTTGTTGAATGTGTTTGACTTTCATTTGACTCAATTAGCTTTGTTGAATGCATTTGACATTCATTTGATTCAAAAAGCTTTGTTTGAATGTGTTTTACTTTCATTTGATTATAAAAGCTTTGTTGAAAGTATTTGACTTTCATTTGACTCAATTAGCTTTGTTGAATGCATTTAACATTCATTTAAATCAAAAAGCTTTGTTTGAATGTGTTTGACTTTCATTTGATTCTAAAAGCTTTGTTGAAAGTGTTTGGCTTTCATTTGACTCAATTAGCATTGTGGAATGCAATTAACTTTCATTTGATTCAAAAAGCTTTGATTGAATGTATTTGACTTTCATTTGATTTTAAACGCTTTGTTGCAAGTGTTTGACTTTCATTTGACTCAATTAGCTTTGTTGAATGCATTTGATTTTCATTTGATTCAAAAATCTTTGTTTGAATGTGTTTCACTTTCATTTGATTCTAAAAGCTTTGTTGAAAGTGTTTGACTTTCATTTGACTCAATTAGCTTTGTTGAATGCATTTGACATTCATTTGAATCAAAAAGCTTTGTTTAAATGTGTTTGACGTTCATTTGATTCTAAAAGCTTAGATGAAAGTGTTTGACTTTCATTTGACTCAATTAGCTTTGTTGAATTCATTTGATTTTTATTTGATTCAAAAAGCTTTGTTTGAATGTGTTTGACTTTCATTTGATTCTAAAAGCTTTGTAGAAAGTGTTTGGCTTTCATTTGACTCAATTAGCATTGTGGAATGCAATTAACTTTCATTTGATTCAAAAAGCTTTGATTGAATTTATTTGACTTTCATTTGATTCTAAACGCTTTGTTGCAAGTGTTTGACTTTCATTTGACTCAATTAGCTTTGTTGAATGCATTTGATTTTCATTTGATTCAAAAAGCTTTGTTTGAATGTGTTTCACTTTCATTTGAATCTAAAAGCTTTGTTGAAAGTGTTTGACTTTCATTTGACTTAATTAGCTTTGTTGAATGTAGTTGACATTCATTTGATTCAAAAAGCTTTGTTTGAATGTGTTTCACTTTCATTTGATTCAGAAAGCTTTGCTGAAAGTGTTTGGCGTTCATTTGACTCAATTGGCATTGTGGAATGCAATTAACTTTCATTTGATTCAAAAAGCTTTGTTTGAATGTATTTGACTTTAATTTTATTGTAAAACCTTTGATGAAAGTGTTTGACTTTCATTTGACTCAGTTAGCTTTGTTGAATTCATTTGATTTTCATTTGATACAAAAAGCTTTGTTTGAATGTGTTTCACTTTCATTTGATTCTAAAAGCTTTGTTGAAAGTGTTTGACTTTCATTTGACTCAATTAGCTTTGTTGAATGCATTTGACATTCTTTTGAATCAAAAAGCTTTGTTTAAATGTGTTTGACGTTCATTTGATTCTAAAAGCTTAGATGAAAGTGTTTGACTTTCATTTGACTCAATTCGCTTTGTTTAATTCATTTGATTTTCATTTGATTCAAAAAGCTTTGTTTGAATGTGTCTGACTTTCATTTGATTCTAAAAGCTTTGTTGAAAGTGTTTGGCTTTCATTGGACTCAATTAGCATTGTGGAATGCAATTAACTTTCATTTGATTCAAAAAGCTTTGTTTGAATGTATTTGACTTTAATTTGATTCTAAAAGCTTTCATGAAAGTGTTTGACTTTCATTTGACTCAATTAGCTTTGTTGAATTCATTTGATTTTTATTTGATTCAAAAAGCTTTGTTTGAATGTGTTTCACTTTCATTTGATTCTAAAAGCTTTGTTGAAAGTGTTTGACTTTCATTTGTCTTTATTAGCTTTGTTGAATGCAGTTGACATTCATTTGATTCAAAAAGCTTTGTTTGAATGTGTTTCACTTTCAACACATTCAAACAAAGCTTTTTGAATCAAATGAATGTCAACTGCATTCAATAAATCTAATTAAGTCAAATGAAAGTCAAACACTTTCAACAAAGCTTTTAGAATCAAATGAAAGTGAAACACATTCAAACAAAGCTTTTTGAATCAAATGAAAATCAAATGCATTCAACAAAGCTGATTGAGTCAAATGAAAGTCAAGCACTTGCAACAAAGCGTTTAGAATCAAATAAAAGTGAAATACATTCAATCAAAGCTTTTTGAATCAAATGAAAGTTAATTGCATTCCACATTGCTAATTGAGTCAAATGAAAGCCAAACACTTTCAACAAAGCTTTTAGAATCAAATGAAAGTCAAACACATTCAAACAAAGCTTTTTGAATCAAATGAAAATCAAATGAATTCAACAAAGTTAATTGAGTCAAATGAAAGTCAAACACTTACATCTAAGCTTTTAGAATCAAATGAACGTCAAACACATTTAAACAAAGCTTTTTGATTCAAATGAATGTCAAATGCATTCAACAAAGCTAATTGAGTCAAATGAAAGTCAAAAACTTTCATCAAAGCTTTTAGAATCAAATTAAAGTCAAATACATTCAAACAAAGCTTTTTGAATCAAATGAAAGTTAATTGCATTCCACAATGCTAATTGAGTGAAATGAAAACCAAACCCTTTCAACAAAGCTTTTAGAATCAAATGAAAGTCAAACACATTCAAACGAAGCTTCGTGACTCAACTGAAATTCAAATGCATTCAACAAAGCTAATTGAGTCAAATGAAAGTCAAACACTTTCAACAAAGCTTTTAGAATCAAATGAAAGTAAAACACATTCAAACAAAGCTTTTTGAATCAAATGAATGTCAAATGCATTCAATAATGCTAATTGAGTCAAATGAAAGTCAAACACATTCAACAAAGCTTTTAGAATCAAATGAAAGTGAAACACATTCAAACAAAGCTTTTTGAATCAAATGAATGTCAACTGCATTCAACAAAGCTAATTAAGTCAAATGAATGTCAAACACTTTCAACAAAGCTTTTCGAATCAAATGAAAGTGAAACACATTCAAACAAATAAAGCTTTTTGAATCAAATGAAAATCAAATGAATTTAACAAAGCTAATTGAGTCAAATGAAAGTCAAACACTTTCATCAAAGCTTTTAGAATCAAATTAAAGTCAAAAACATTCAAACAAAGCTTTTTGAATCAAATGAAAGTTAATTGCATTCCACAATGCCAATTGAGTCAAATGAAAGCCAAACACTTTCAACAAACCTTTTAGAATCAAATGAAAATGAAACACATTCAAACAAAGCTTTTTGAATCAAATGAATGTCAACTGCATTCAACAAAGCTAATTAAGTCAAATGAAAGTCAAACACTTTCAACAATGCTTTTAGAATCAAATGAAAGTGAAACACATTCAAACAAAGCTTTTTGAATCAAATGAAAATCAAATGCATTCTCCAAAGCTAATTAAGTCAAATGAAGTCAAACACTTACAACAAAGCGTTTAGAATCAAATGAAAGTCAAATACATTCAATCAAAGCTTTTTAAATCAAATGAAAGTTAATTGCATTCCACAATGCTAATTGAGTCAAATGAAAGCCAAACACTTTCTACAAAGCTTTTAGAATCAAATGAAAGTCAAACACATTCAAACAAAGCTTTTTGAATCAAACGAAAATCAAATGAATTCAACAAAGCTAATTGAGTCAAATGAAAATCAAACACTTTCATCTAAGCTTTTAGAATCAAATGAATGTCAAACACATTTATACAAAGCTTTTTGATTCAAATGAATGTCAAATGCATTCAACAAAGCTAATTGAGTCAAATGAAAGTCAAACACTTTCAACAAAGCTTTTATAATCAAATGAAAGTCAAACACATTCAAACAAAGCTTTTTAAATCAAATGAAAATCAAATGAATTCAACAAAGCTAATTGAGTCAAATGAAAGTCAAACACATTCAAACAAAGCTTCGTGACTCAAATGAAAGTCAAATGCATTCAACAAAGCTAATTGAGTCAAATGAAAGTCAAACACTTTCAACAAAGCTTTTAGAATCAAATGAAAGTAAAACACATTCAAACAAAGCTTTTTGAATCAAATGAATGTCAAATGCATTCAACAAAGCTAATTGAGTCAAATGAAAGTCAAACACATTCAACAAAGCTTTTAGAATCAAATGAAAGTGAAACACATTCAAACAAAGCTTTATGAATCAAATGAATGTCAACTGCATTCAACAAAGCTAATTAAGTCAAATGAAAGTCAAACACTTTTAACAAAGCTTTTAGAATCAAATGAAAGTGAAACACATTCAAACAAAGCTTCTTGAATCAAATGAAAATCAAATGAATTCAACAAAGCTAATTCAGTCAAATGAAAGTCAAACACTTTCATCAAAGCTTTTAGAATCAAATTAAAGTCAAATACATTCAAACAAAGCTTTTTGAATCAAATGAAAGTTAATTGCATTCCACAATGCCAATTGAGTCAAATGAAAGCCAAACACTTTCAACAAAGCTTTTAGAATCAAATGAAAGTGAAACACATTCAAACAAAGCTTTTTGAATCAAATGAATGTCAACTGCATTCAACAAAGCTAATTAAGTCAAATGAAAGTCAAACACTTTCAACAAAGCTTTTAGAATCAAATGAAAGTGAAACACATTCAAACAAAGCTTTTTGAATCAAATGAAAATCAAATGCATTCAACAAAGCTAATTGAGTCAAATGAAAGTCAAACACTTGCAACAAAGCATTTAGAATCAAATGAAAGTCAAATACATTCAATCAAAGCTTTTTGAATCAAATGAAAGTTAATTGCATTCCACAATGCTAATTGAGTCAAATGAAAGCCAAACACTTTCTACAAAGCTTTTAGAATCAAATAAAAGTCAAACACATTCAAACAAAGCTTTTTGAATCAAATGAAAATAAAATGAATTCAACAAAGCTAATTGAGTCAAATGAAAGTCAAACACTTTCATCTAAGCTTTTAGAAACAAAAGAACGTCAAATACATTTATACAAATCTTTTTGAATCGAATGAAAATCAGATGAATTCAACAAAGCTAATTGAGTCAAATGAAAGTCAAATACATTCAAACAAAGCTTCGTGACTCAAATGAAAGTCAAATGCATTCAACAAAGCTAATTGAGTCAAATGAAAGTCAAACACTTTCAACAAAACTTTTAGAATCAATCGAAAGTACAACACATTCAAACAAAGCTTTTTGAATCAAATGAATGTCAAATGAATTCAACAAAGCTAATTGAGTCAAATGAAAGTCAAACACATTCAAACAAAACTTCGTGACTCAAATGAAAGTCAATTGCATTCAACAAAGCTAATTGAGTCAAATGAAAGTCAAACACTTTCAACAAAGCTTTTAGAATTAAATGAAAGTGAAACACATTCAAACAAAGCTTTTTGAATCAAATGAAAATCAAATGAATTCAACAAAGCTAATTGAGTCAAATGAAAGTCAAACACATTCAAACAAAGCTTCGTGACTCAAATGAAAGTCAAATGCATTCAACAAAGCTAATTGAGTCAAATGAAAGTCAAACACTTTCAACAAAGCTTTTAGAATCAAATGAAAGTCAAACACATTCAAACAAAGCTTTTTGAATCAAATGAAAATCAAATGAATTCAACAAAGCTAATTGAGTCAAATGAAAGTCAAACACATTCAAACAAAGCTTTTAGAATCAAATGAAAGTGAAACACATTCAAACAAAGCTTTTTGAATCAAATGAATGTTAACTGCATACAACAAAGCTAATTAAGTCAAATGAAAGTCAAACACTTTCAACAAAGCTTTTAGAATCAAATGAAAGTGAAAAACATTCAAACAAAGCTTTTTGAATCAAATGAAAATCAAATGCATTCAACACAGCTAATTGAGTCAAATGAAAGTCAAACACTTGCAACAAAGCGTTTAGAATCAAATGAAAGTCAAATACATTTAATCAAAGCTTTTTGAATCAAATGAAAGTTAATTGCATTCCACAATGCTAATTGAGTCAAATGAAAGCCAAACACTTTCTACAAAGCTTTTAGAATCAAATGAAAGTCAAACACAATCAAACAAAGCTTTTTTGAATCAAATAAAAATCAAATGAATTCAACAAAGCTAATTGAGTCAAATGAAAGTCAAACACTTTCATCTAAGCTTTTAGAATCAAATGAACGTCAAACACAATCAAACAAAGCTTTTTGATTCAAATGAATGTCAAATGCATTCAACAAAGCTAATTGAGTCAAATGAAAGTCAAACACTTTCATCTAAGCTTTTAGAATCAAATGAAAGTAAAACACATTCAAACAAAGCTTTTTGAATCAAATGAATGTCAAATGCATTCAACAAAGCTAATTAAGTCAAATGAAAGTCAAACACTTTCAACAAATCTTTTAGAATAAAATGAAAGTGAAACACATTCAAACAAAGCTTTTTGAATCAAATGAAAATCAAATGGATTCAACAAAGCTAATTGAGTCAAATGAAAGTCAAACACTTGCAACAAAGCATTTAGAATCAAAAGAAAGTCAAATACATTCAATCAAAGCTTTTTCAATCAAATGAAAGTTAATTGCATTCCACAATGCTAATTGAGTCCAATGAAAGCCAAACACTTTCTACAAAGCTTTTAGAATCAAATTAAAGTCAAACACATTCAAACAAAGCTTTTTGAATCAAATGAAAATCAAATGAATTCAACAAAGCTAATTGTGTCAAATGAAAGTCAAACACTTTCACCTAAGCTTTTAGAATCAAATGAACGCCAAACACATTTATACAACGCTTTTTGATTCAAATGAATGTCAAATGCATTCAACAAAGCTAATTGAGTCAAATGAAAGTGAAAAACTTTCAACAAAGCTTTTATAATCAAATGAAATTCAAACACATTCAAACAAAGCTTTTTGAATCAAATGAAAATCAAATGAATTCAACAAAGCTAATTGAGTCAAATGAAAGTCAAACACATTCAAACAAAGCTTCGTGACTCAAATGAAAGTCAAATGCATTCAACAAAGCTAATTGAGTCAAATGAAAGTCAAACACTTTCAACAATGCTTTTAGAATCAAATGAAAGTCAAACACATTCAAACAAAGCTTCGTGACTCAAATGAAAGTCAAATGAATTCAACAAAGCTAATTGAGTCAAATGAAAGTCAAACACATTCAACAAAGCTTTTTGAATCAAATGAAAGTGAAACACATTCAAACAAAGCTTTTTGAATCAAATGAATGTCAACTGCATTCAACAAAGCTAATTAAGTCAAATGAAAGTCAAACACTTTTAACAATGCTTTTCGAATTAAATGAAAGTGAAACACATTCAAACAAAGCTTTTTGAATCAAATGAAAATCAAATGAATTCAACAAAGCTAATTCAGTCAAATGAAAGTCAAACAATTTCATCAAAGCTTTTAGAATCAAATTAAAGTCAAATACATTCAAACAAAGCTTTTTGAATCAAATGAAAGTTAATTGCATTCCACAATGCCAATTGAGTCAAATGAAAGGCAAACACTTTCAACAAAGCTTTTAGAATCAAATGAAAGTGAAACACATTCAAACAAAGCTTTTTGAATCAAATGAATGTCAACTGCATTCAACAAAGCTAATTAAGTCAAATGAAAGTCAAACACTTTCAACAAAGCTTTTAGAATCAAATGAAAGTGAAACACATTCAAACAAAGCTTTTTGAATCAAATGAAAATCAAATGCATTCAACAAAGCTAATTGAGTCAAATGAAAGTCAAACACTTGCAACAAAGCATTTAGATTCAAATGAAAGTCAAATACATTCAATCAAAGCTTTTTGAATCAAATGAAAGTTAATTGCATTCCACAATGCTAATTGAGTCAAATGAAAGCCAAACACTTTCTACAAAGCATTTAGATTCAAATGAAAGTCAAATACATTCAATCAAAGCTTTTTGAATCAAATGAAAGTTAATTGCATTCCACAATGCTAATTGAGTCAAATGAAAGCCAAACACTTTCTACAAAGCTTTTAGAATCAAATAAAAGTCAAGAACATTCAAACAAAGCTTTTTGAATCAAATGAAAATTAAATGAATTCAACAAAACAAATTGAGTCAAATGAAAGTCAAATACTTTCATCTAAGCTTTTAGAAACAAAAGAACGTCAAACACATTTATACAAAGCTTTTTGATTCAAATGAATGTCAAATGCATTCAACAAAGCTAATTGAGTCAAATAAAAGTCAAACACTTTCAATAAAGCTTTTATAATCAAATGAAAGTCAAACACATTCAAACAAATCTTTTTGAATCGAATGAAAATCAAATGAATTCAACAAAGCTTATTGAGTCAAATGAAAGTCAAACACATTCAAACAAAGCTTCGTGACTCAAATGAAAGTCAAATGCATTCAACAAAGCTAATTGAGTCAAATGAAAGTCAAACACTTTTAACAAAGCTTTTAGAATCAAATGAAAGTACAACAGATTCAAACAAAGCTTTTTGAATCAAATGAATGTCAAATGCATTCAACAAAGCTAATTGAGTCAAATGAAAGTCAAACACATTCAACATAGCTTTTAGAATCAAATGAAAGTGAAACACATTCTAACAAAGCTTTTTGAATCAAATGAATGTCAACTGCATTCAACAAAGCTAATTAAGTCAAATGAAAGTCAAACACTTTCAACAAAGCTTTCAGAATTAAATGAAAGTGAAACACATTCAAACAAAGCTTTTTGAATCAAATGAAAATCAAATGAATTCAACAAAGCTAATTGAGTCAAATGAAAGTCAAACACATTCAAACAAAGCTTCGTGACTCAAATGAAAGTCAAATGCATTCAACAAAGCTAATTGAGTCAAATGAAAGTCAAACACTTTCAACAATGCTTTTAGAATCAAATGAAAGTAAAACACATTCAAACATAGCTTTTTGAATCAAATGAATGTCAAATGCATTCAACAAAGCTAATTCAATCAAATGAAAGTCAAACACATTCAACAAAGCTTTTAGAATCAAATGAAAGTGAAACACATTCAAACAAAGCTTTTTGAATCAAATGAATGTCAACTGCATTTAACAAAGCTAATTAAGTCAAATGAAAGTCAAACACTTTTAACAAAGCTTTTCGAATCAAATGAAAGTGAAACACATTCAAACAAAGCTTTTTGAATCAAATGAAAATCAAATGAATTCAACAAAGCTAATTCAGTCAAATGAAAGTCAAACACTTTCATCAAAGCTTTTAGAATCAAATTAAAGTCAAATACATTCAAACAAAGCTTTTTAAATCAAATGAAAGTTAATTGCATTCCACAATGCCAATTGAGTCAATTGAAAGCCAAACACTTTCAACAAAGCTTTTAGAATCAAATGAAAGTGAAACACATTCAAACAAAGCTTTTTGAATCAAATGAATGTCAACTGCATTCAACAAAGCTAATTAAGTCAAATGAAAGTCAAACACTTTCAACAAAGCTTTTAGAATCAAATGAAAGTGAAACACATTCAAACAAAGCTTTTTGAATCAAATGAAAATCAAATGCATTCAACAAAGCTAATTGAGTCAAATGAAAGTCAAACAATTGCAACAAAGCGTTTAGAATCAAATGAAAGTCAAATACATTCAATCAAAGCTTTTTGAATCAAATGAAAGTTAATTGCATTCCACAATGCTAATTGAGTCAAATGAAAGTCAAACACTTTCAACAAAGCTTTTATAATCAAATGAAAGTCAAACACATTCAAACAAAGCTTTTTGAATCAAATGAATGTCAACTGCATTCAACAAAGCTAATTAAGTCAAATGAAAGTCAAACACTTTCCACAAAGCTTTTAGAATCAAATGAAAGTGAAACTCATTCAAACAAAGCTTTTTGAATCAAATGAAAATCAAATGAATTCAACAAAGCTAATTGAGTCAAATTAAAGTCAAACACTTTCATCAAAGCTTTTAGAATCAAATTAAAGTCAAAGACATTCAATCAAAGCTTTTTGAATCAAATGAAAGTTAATTGCATTCCACAATGCTAATTGAGTCAAATGAAAGTCAAACACTTTCAACAAAGCTTTTATAATCAAATGAAAGTCAAACACATTCAAACAAAGCTTTTTGAATCAAATGAATGTCAACTGCATTCAACAAAGCTAATTAAGTCAAATGAAAGTCAAACACTTTCCACAAAGCTTTTAGAATCAAATGAAAGTGAAACTCATTCAAACAAAGCTTTTTGAATCAAATGAAAATCAAATGAATTCAACAAAGCTAATTGAGTCAAATTAAAGTCAAACACATTCAAACAAAGCTTTTTGATTCAAATGAATGTCAAATGCATTCAACAAAGCTAATTGAGTCAAATGAAAGTCAAACACTTTCAACAAAGCTTTTATAATCAAATGAAAGTCAAACACATTCAAACAAAGCTTTTTGAATCAAATGAAAATCAAATGAATTCAACAAAGCTAATTGAGTCAAATGAAAGACAAACACAATCAAACAAAGATTCGTGACTCAAATGAAAGTCAAATGCATTCAACAAAGCTAATTGAGTCAAATGAAAGTCAAACACTTTCAACAAAGCTTTTAGAATCAAATGAAAGTGAAACACATTGAAACAAAGCTTTTTGAATCAAATGAAAATCAAATGAATTCAACAAAGCTAATTGAGTCAAACGAAAGTCAAACACTTTCATCAAAGCTTTTAGAATCAAATTAAAGTCAAACACATTCAAACAAAGCTTTTTGAATCAAATGAAAGTTAATTGCATAACACAATGCTAATTGAGTCAAATGAAAACCAAACACTTTCAACAAAGCTTTTAGAATCAAATGAAAGTGAAACACATTCAAACAAAGCTTTTTGAATCAAATGAATGTCAACTGCATTCAATAAATCTAATTAAGTCAAATGAAAGTCAAACACTTTCAACAAAGCTTTTAGAATCAAATGAAAGTGAAACACATTCAAACAAAGCTTTTTGAATCAAATGAAAATCAAATGCATTCAACAAAGCAGATTGAGTCAAATGAAAGTCAAGCACTTGCAACAAAGCGTTTAGAATCAAATAAAAGTGAAATACATTCAATCAAAGCTTTTTGAATCAAATGAAAGTTAATTGCATTCCACATTGCTAATTGATTCAAATGAAAGCCAAACACTTTCAACAAAGCTTTTAGAATCAAATGAAAGTCAAACACATTCAAACAAAGCTTTTTGAATCAAATGAAAATCAAATGAATTCAACAAAGTTAATTGAGTCAAATGAAAGTCAAACACTTACATCTAAGCTTTTAGAATCAAATGAACGTCAAACACATTTAAACAAAGCTTTTTGATTCAAATGAATGTCAAATGCATTCAACAAAGCTAATTGAGTCAAATGAAAGTCAAAAACTTTCATCAAAGCTTTTAGAATCAAATTAAAGTCAAATACATTCAAACAAAGCTTTTTGAATCAAATGAAAGTTAATTGCATTCCACAATGCTAATTGAGTCAAATGAAAACCAAACCCTTTCAACAAAGCTTTTAGAATCAAATGAAAGTCAAACACATTCAAACGAAGCTTCGTGACTCAACTGAAATTCAAATGCATTCAACAAAGCTAATTGAGTCAAATGAAAGTCAAACACTTTCAACAAAGCTTTTAGAATCAAATGAAAGTAAAACACATTCAAACAAAGCTTTTTGAATCAAATGAATGTCAAATGCATTCAACAATGCTAATTGAGTCAAATGAAAGTCAAACACATTCAACAAAGCTTTTAGAATCAAATGAAAGTGAAACACATTCAAACAAAGCTTTTTGAATCAAATGAATGTCAACTGCATTCAACAAAGCTAATTAAGTCAAATGAATGTCAAACACTTTCAACAAAGCTTTTCGAATCAAATGAAAGTGAAACACATTCAAACAAATAAAGCTTTTTGAATCAAATGAAAATCAAATGAATTTAACAAAGCTAATTGAGTCAAATGAAAGTCAAACACTTTCATCAAAGCTTTTAGAATCAAATTAAAGTCAAATACATTCAAACAAAGCTTTTTGAATCAAATGAAAGTTAATTGCATTCCACAATGCCAATTGAGTCAAATGAAAGCCAAACACTTTCAACAAACCTTTTAGAATCAAATGAAAATGAAACACATTCAAACAAAGCTTTTTGAATCAAATGAATGTCAACTGCATTCAACAAAGCTAATTAAGTCAAATGAAAGTCAAACACTTTCAACAATGCTTTTAGAATCAAATGAAAGTGAAACACATTCAAACAAAGCTTTTTGAATCAAATGAAAATCAAATGCATTCTCCAAAGCTAATTAAGTCAAATGAAGTCAAACACTTACAACAAAGCGTTTAGAATCAAATGAAAGTCAAATACATTCAATCAAAGCTTTTTAAATCAAATGAAAGTTAATTGCATTCCACAATGCTAATTGAGTCAAATGAAAGCCAAACACTTTCTACAAAGCTTTTAGAATCAAATAAAAGTTAAACACATTCAAACAAAGCTTTTTGAATCAAACGAAAATCAAATGAATTCAACAAAGCTAATTGAGTCAAATGAAAATCAAACACTTTCATCTAAGCTTTTAGAATCAAATGAATGTCAAACACATTTATACAAAGCTTTTTGATTCAAATGAATGTCAAATGCATTCAACAAATTTAATTGAGTCAAATGAAAGTCAAACACTTTCAACAAAGCTTTTATAATCAAATGAAAGTCAAACACATTCAAACAAAGCTTTTTAAATCAAATGAAAATCAAATGAATTCAACAAAGCTAATTGAGTCAAATGAAAGTCAAACACATTCAAACAAAGCTTCGTGACTCAAATGAAAGTCAAATGCATTCAACAAAGCTAATTGAGTCAAATGAAAGTCAAACACTTTCAACAAAGCTTTTAGAATCAAATGAAAGTAAAACACATTCAAACAAAGCTTTTTGAATCAAATGAATGTCAAATGCATTCAACAAAGCTAATTGAGTCAAATGAAAGTCAAACACATTCAACAAAGCTTTTAGAATCAAATGAAAGTGAAACACATTCAAACAAAGCTTTATGAATCAAATGAATGTCAACTGCATTCAACAAAGCTAATTAAGTCAAATGAAAGTCAAACACTTTTAACAAAGCTTTTAGAATCAAATGAAAGTGAAACACATTCAAACAAAGCTTCTTGAATCAAATGAAAATCAAATGAATTCAATAAAGCTAATTCAGTCAAATGAAAGTCAAACACTTTCATCAAAGCTTTTAGAATCAAATTAAAGTCAAATACATTCAAACAAAGCTTTTTGAATCAAATGAAAGTTAATTGCATTCCACAATGCCAATTGAGTCAAATGAAAGCCAAACACTTTCAACAAAGCTTTTAGAATCAAATGAAAGTGAAACACATTCAAACAAAGCTTTTTGAATCAAATGAATGTCAACTGCATTCAACAAAGCTAATTAAGTCAAATGAAAGTCAAACACTTTCAACAAAGCTTTTAGAATCAAATGAAAGTGAAACACATTCAAACAAAGCTTTTTGAATCAAATGAAAATCAAATGCATTCAACAAAGCTAATTGAGTCAAATGAAAGTCAAACACTTGCAACAAAGCATTTAGAATCAAATGAAAGTCAAATACATTCAATCAAAGCTTTTTGAATCAAATGAAAGTTAATTGCATTCCACAATGCTAATTGAGTCAAATGAAACCCAAACACTTTCTACAAAGCTTTTAGAATCAAATAAAAGTCAAACACATTCAAACAAAGCTTTTTGAATCAAATGAAAATAAAATGAATTCAACAAAGCTAATTGAGTCAAATGAAAGTCAAACACTTTCATCTAAGCTTTTAGAAACAAAAGAACGTCAAATACATTTATACAAAGCTTTTTGATTCAAATGAATGTCAAATGCATTCAACAAAGCTAATTGAGTCAAATGAAAGTCAAACACTTTCAACAAAGCTTTTATAATAAAATGAAAGTCAAACACATTCAAACAAAGCTTTTTGAATCAAATGAAAATCAGATGAATTCAACAAAGCTAATTGAGTCAAATGAAAGTCAAATACATTCAAACAAAGCTTCGTGACTCAAATGAAAGTCAAATGCATTCAACAAAGCTAATTGAGTCAAATGAAAGTCAAACACTTTCAACAAAGCTTTTAGAATCAATCGAAAGTACAACACATTCAAACAAAGCTTTTTGAATCAAATGAATGTCAAATGAATTCAACAAAGCTAATTGAGTCAAATGAAAGTCAAACACATTCAAACAAAACTTCTTGACTCAAATGAAAGTCAATTGCATTCAACAAAGCTAATTGAGTCAAATGAAAGTCAAACACTTTCAACAAAGCTTTTAGAATCAAATGAAAGTGAAAAACATTCAAACAAAGCTTTTTGAATCAAATGAAAATCAAATGCATTCAACACAGCTAATTGAGTCAAATGAAAGTCAAACACTTGCAACAAAGCGTTTAGAATCAAATGAAAGTCAAATACATTTAATCAAAGCTTTTTGAATCAAATGAAAGTTAATTGCATTCCACAATGCTAATTGAGTCAAATGAAAGCCAAACACTTTCTACAAAGCTTTTAGAATCAAATGAAAGTCAAACACAATCAAACAAAGCTTTTTTGAATCAAATAAAAATCAAATGAATTCAACAAAGCTAATTGAGTCAAATGAAAGTCAAACACTTTCATCTAAGCTTTTAGAATCAAATGAACGTCAAACACATTTAAACAAAGCTTTTTGATTCAAATGAATGTCAAATGCATTCAACAAAGCTAATTGAGTCAAATGAAAGTCAAACACTTTCAACAAAGCTTTTAGAATCTAATGAAAGTAAAACACATTCAAACAAAGCTTTTTGAATCAAATGAATGTCAAATGCATTCAACAAAGCTAATTAAGTCAAATGAAAGTCAAACACTTTCAACAAATCTTTTAGAATAAAATGAAAGTGAAACACATTCAAACAAAGCTTTTTGAATCAAATGAAAATCAAATGGATTCAACAAAGCTAATTGAGTCAAATGAAAGTCAAACACTTGCAACAAAGCATTTAGAATCAAATGAAAGTCAAATACATTCAATCAAAGCTTTTTCAATCAAATGAAAGTTAATTGCATTCCACAATGCTAATTGAGTCCAATGAAAGCCAAACACTTTCTACAAAGCTTTTAGAATCAAATGAAAGTCAAACACATTCAAACAAAGCTTTTTGAATCAAATGAAAATCAAATGAATTCAACAAAGCTAATTGAGTCAAATGAAAGTCAAACACTTTCACCTAAGCTTTTAGAATCAAATGAACGCCAAACACATTTATACAACGCTTTTTGATTCAAATGAATGTCAAATGCATTCAACAAAGCTAATTGAGTCAAATGAAAGTGAAAAACTTTCAACAAAGCTTTTATAATCAAATGAAATTCAAACACATTCAAACAAAGCTTTTTGAATCAAATGAAAATCAAATGAATTCAACAAAGCTAATTGAGTCAAATGAAAGTCAAACACATTCAAACAAAGCTTCGTGACTCAAATGAAAGTCAAATGCATTCAACAAAGCTAATTGAGTCAAATGAAAGTCAAACACTTTCAACAAAGCTTTTAGAATCAAATGAAAGTGAAACACATTCAAACAAAGCTTTTTGAATCAAATGAAAATCAAATGCATTCAACAAAGCTAATTGAGTCAAATGAAAGTCAAACACTTGCAACAAAGCATTTAGATTCAAATGAAAGTCAAATACATTCAATCAAAGCTTTTTGAATCAAATGAAAGTTAATTGCATTCCACAATGCTAATTGAGTCAAATGAAAGCCAAACACTTTCTACAAAGCTTTTAGAATCAAATAAAAGTCAAGAACATTCAAACAAAGCTTTTTGAATCAAATGAAAATCAAATGAATTCAACAAAACAAATTGAGTCAAATGAAAGTCAAACACTTTCATCTAAGCTTTTAGAAACAAAAGAACGTCAAACACATTTATACAAAGCTTTTTGATTCAAATGAATGTCAAATGCATTCAACAAAGCTAATTGAGTCAAATAAAAGTCAAACACTTTCAATAAAGCTTTTATAATCAAATGAAAGTCAAACACATTCAAACAAATCTTTTTGAATCGAATGAAAATCAAATGAATTCAACAAAGCTTATTGAGTCAAATGAAAGTCAAACACATTCAAACAAAGCTTCGTGACTCAAATGAAAGTCAAATGCATTCAACAAAGCTAATTGAGTCAAATGAAAGTCAAACACTTTTAACAAAGCTTTTAGAATCAAATGAAAGTACAACAGATTCAAACAAAGCTTTTTGAATCAAATGAATGTCAAATGCATTCAACAAAGCTAATTGAGTCAAATGAAAGTCAAACACATTCAACAAAGCTTTTAGAATCAAATGAAAGTGAAACACATTCTAACAAAGCTTTTTGAATCAAATGAATGTCAACTGCATTCAACAAAGCTAATTAAGTCAAATGAAAGTCAAACACTTTCAACAAAGCTTTCAGAATTAAATGAAAGTGAAACACATTCAAACAAAGCTTTTTGAATCAAATGAAAATCAAATGAATTCAACAAAGCTAATTGAGTCAAATGAAAGTCAAACACATTCAAACAAAACTTCGTGACTCAAATGAAAGTC
The DNA here is from genome assembly GCA_024500155.1 of Chenopodium formosanum. Classification (NCBI taxonomy): domain Eukaryota; kingdom Viridiplantae; phylum Streptophyta; class Magnoliopsida; order Caryophyllales; family Amaranthaceae; genus Chenopodium; species Chenopodium formosanum. The sequence continues at coordinate 25,069,518 of CM044861.1, forward strand.
AAATGCATTCAACAAAGCTAATTGAGTCAAATGAAAGTCAAACACTTTCAACAATGCTTTTAGAATCAAATGAAAGTAAAACACATTCAAACATAGCTTTTTGAATCAAATGAATGTCAAATGCATTCAACAAAGCTAATTCAATCAAATGAAAGTCAAACACATTCAACAAAGCTTTTAGAATCAAATGAAAGTGAAACACATTCAAACAAAGCTTTTTGAATCAAATGAATGTCAACTGCATTTAACAAAGCTAATTAAGTCAAATGAAAGTCAAACACTTTTAACAAAGCTTTTCGAATCAAATGAAAGTGAAACACATTCAAACAAAGCTTTTTGAATCAAATGAAAATCAAATGAATTCAACAAAGCTAATTCAGTCAAATGAAAGTCAAACACTTTCATCAAAGCTTTTAGAATCAAATTAAAGTCAAATACATTCAAACAAAGCTTTTTAAATCAAATGAAAGTTAATTGCATTCCACAATGCCAATTGAGTCAATTGAAAGCCAAACACTTTCAACAAAGCTTTTAGAATCAAATGAAAGTGAAACACATTCAAACAAAGCTTTTTGAATCAAATGAATGTCAACTGCATTCAACAAAGCTAATTAAGTCAAATGAAAGTCAAACACTTTCAACAAAGCTTTTAGAATCAAATGAAAGTGAAACACATTCAAACAAAGCTTTTTGAATCAAATGAAAATCAAATGCATTCAACAAAGCTAATTGAGTCAAATGAAAGTCAAACACTTGCAACAAAGCGTTTAGAATCAAATGAAAGTCAAATACATTCAATCAAAGCTTTTTGAATCAAATGAAAGTTAATTGCATTCCACAATGCTAATTGAGTCAAATGAAAGCCAAACACTTTCTACAAAGCTTTTAGAATCAAATGAAAGTCAAACACATTCAAACAAAGCTTTTTGAATCAAATGAAAATCAAATGAATTCAACAAAGCTAATTGAGTCAAATGAAAGTCAAACACTTTCATCCAAAGCTTCGTGACTCAAATGAAAGTCAAATGCATTCAACAAAGCTAATTAAGTCAAATGAAAGTCAAACACTTTCAACAAAGCTTTTAGAATCAAATGAAAGTAAAACACATTCAAACAAAGCTTTTTGAATCAAATGAATGTCAAATGCATTCAACAAAGCTAATTGAGTCAAATGAAAGTCAAACACATTCAAAAAAGCTTTTAGAATCAAATGAAAGTGAAACACATTCAAACAAAGCTTTTTGAATCAAATGAATGTCAACTGCATTCAACAAAGCTAATTAAGTCAAATGAAAGTCAAACACCTTCAACAAAGCTTTTAGAATTAAATGAAAGTGAAACACATTCAAACAAAGCTTTTTGAATCAAATGAAAATCAAATGAATTCAACAAAGCTAATTGAGTCAAATGAAAGTCAAACACATTGAAACAAAGCTTCGTGACTCAAATGAAAGTCAAATGCATTCAACAAAGCTAATTGAGTCAAATGAAAGTCAAACACTTTCAACAAAGCTTTTAGAATCAAATGAAAGTAAAACACATTCAAACAAAGCTTTTTGAATCAAATGAATGTCTAATGCATTCAACAAAGCTAATTGAGTCAAATGAAAGTCAAACACATTCAACAAAGCTTTTAGAATCAAATGAAAGTGAAACACATTCAAACAAAGCTTTTTGAATCAAATGAATGTCAACTGCATTCAACAAAGCTAATTAAGTCAAATGAAAGTCAAACACTTTCAACAAAGCTTTTAGAATCAAATGAATGTGAAACACATTCAAACAAAGCTTTTTGAATCAAATGAAAATCAAATGAATTCAACAAAGCTAATTGAGTCAACTGAAATTCAAACACTTTCATGAAAGCTTTTAGAATCAAATTAAAGTCAAATACATTCAAACAAAGCTTTTTGAATCAAATGAAAGTTAATTGCATTCCACTATGCCAATTGAGTCAAATGAAAGCCAAACACTTTCAACAAAGCTTTTAGAATCAAATGAAAGTGAAACACATTCAAACAAAGCTTTTTTAATCAAATGAAAATCAAATGAATTCAACAAAGCTAATTGAGTCAAATGAAAGTCAAACACATTGAAACAAAGCTTCGTGACTCAAATGAAAGTCAAATGCATTCAACAAAGCTAATTGAGTCAAATGAAAGTCAAACACTTTCAACAATGCTTTTAGAATCAAATGAAAGTCAAAAACATTCAAACAAAGCTTCGTGACTCAAATGAAAGTCAAATGAATTCAACAAAGCTAATTGAGTCAAATGAAAGTCAAACACATTCAACAAAGCTTTTTGAATCAAATGAAAGTGAAACACATTCAAACAAAGCTTTTTGAATCAAATGAATGTCAACTGCATTCAACAAAGCTAATTAAGTCAAATGAAAGTCAAACACTTTTAACAATGCTTTTCGAATTAAATGAAAGTGAAACACATTCAAACAAAGCTTTTTGAATCAAATGAAAATCAAATGAATTCAACAAAGCTAATTCAGTCAAATGAAAGTCAAACAATTTCATCAAAGTTTTTAGAATCAAATTAAAGTCAAATACATTCAAACAAAGCTTTTTGAATCAAATGAAAGTTAATTGCATTCCACAATGCCAATTGAGTCAAATGAAAGGCAAACACTTTCAACAAAGCTTTTAGAATCAAATGAAAGTGAAACACATTCAAACAAAGCTTTTTGAATCAAATGAATGTCAACTGCATTCAACAAAGCTAATTAAGTCAAATGAAAGTCAAACACTTTCAACAAAGCTTTTAGAATCAAATGAAAGTGAAACACATTCAAACAAAGCTTTTTGAATCAAATGAAAATCAAATGCATTCAACAAAGCTAATTGAGTCAAATGAAAGTCAAACACTTGCAACAAAGCATTTAGATTCAAATGAAAGTCAAATACATTCAATCAAAGCTTTTTGAATCAAATGAAAGTTAATTGCATTCCACAATGCTAATTGAGTCAAATGAAAGCCAAACACTTTCTACAAAGCTTTTAGAATCAAATAAAAGTCAAGAACATTCAAACAAAGCTTTTTGAATCAAATGAAAATCAAATGAATTCAACAAAACAAATTGAGTCAAATGAAAGTCAAACACTTTCATCTAAGCTTTTAGAAACAAAAGAACGTCAAACACATTTATACAAAGCTTTTTGATTCAAATGAATGTCAAATGCATTCAACAAAGCTAATTGAGTCAAATAAAAGTCAAACACTTTCAATAAAGCTTTTATAATCAAATGAAAGTCAAACACATTCAAACAAATCTTTTTGAATCGAATGAAAATCAAATGAATTCAACAAAGCTTATTGAGTCAAATGAAAGTCAAACACATTCAAACAAAGCTTCGTGACTCAAATGAAAGTCAAATGCATTCAACAAAGCTAATTGAGTCAAATGAAAGTCAAACACTTTTAACAAAGCTTTTAGAATCAAATGAAAGTACAACAGATTCAAACAAAGCTTTTTGAATCAAATGAATGTCAAATGCATTCAACAAAGCTAATTGAGTCAAATGAAAGTCAAACACATTCAACATAGCTTTTAGAATCAAATGAAAGTGAAACACATTCTAACAAAGCTTTTTGAATCAAATGAATGTCAACTGCATTCAACAAAGCTAATTAAGTCAAATGAAAGTCAAACACTTTCAACAAAGCTTTCAGAATTAAATGAAAGTGAAACACATTCAAACAAAGCTTTTTGAATCAAATGAAAATCAAATGAATTCAACAAAGCTAATTGAGTCAAATGAAAGTCAAACACATTCAAACAAAGCTTCGTGACTCAAATGAAAGTCAAATGCATTCAACAAAGCTAATTGAGTCAAATGAAAGTCAAACACTTTCAACAATGCTTTTAGAATCAAATGAAAGTAAAACACATTCAAACATAGCTTTTTGAATCAAATGAATGTCAAATGCATTCAACAAAGCTAATTCAATCAAATGAAAGTCAAACACATTCAACAAAGCTTTTAGAATCAAATGAAAGTGAAACACATTCAAACAAAGCTTTTTGAATCAAATGAATGTCAACTGCATTTAACAAAGCTAATTAAGTCAAATGAAAGTCATACACTTTTAACAAAGCTTTTCGAATCAAATGAAAGTGAAACACATTCAAACAAAGCTTTTTGAATCAAATGAAAATCATATGAATTCAACAAAGCTAATTCAGTCAAATGAAAGTCAAACACTTTCATCAAAGCTTTTAGAATCAAATTAAAGTCAAATACATTCAAACAAAGCTTTTTAAATCAAATGAAAGTTAATTGCATTCCACAATGCCAATTGAGTCAATTGAAAGCCAAACACTTTCAACAAAGCTTTTAGAATCAAATGAAAGTGAAACACATTCAAACAAAGCTTTTTGAATCAAATGAATGTCAACTACATTCAACAAAGCTAATTAAGTCTAATGAAAGTCAAACACTTTCAACAAAGCTTTTAGAATCAAATGAAAGTGAAACACATTCAAACAAAGCTTTTTGAATCAAATGAAAATCAAATGCATTCAACAAAGCTAATTGAGTCAAATGAAAGTCAAACACTTGCAACAAAGCGTTTAGAATCAAATGAAAGTCAAATACATTCAATCAAAGCTTTTTGAATCAAATGAAAGTTAATTGCATTCCACAATGCTAATTGAGTCAAATGAAAGCCAAACACTTTCTACAAAGCTTTTAGAATCAAATGAAAGTCAAACACATTCAAACAAAGCTTTTTGAATCAAATGAAAATCAAATGAATTCAACAAAGCTAATTGAGTCAAATGAAAGTCAAACACTTTCATCCAAAGCTTCGTGACTCAAATGAAAGTCAAATGCATTCAACAAAGCTAATTGAGTCAAATGAAAGTCAAACACTTTCAACAAAGCTTTTAGAATCAAATGAAAGTAAAACACATTCAAACAAAGCTTTTTGAATCAAATGAATGTCAAATGCATTCAACAAAGCTAATTGAGTCAAATGAAAGTCAAACACATTCAACAAAGCTTTTAGAATCAAATGAAAGTGAAACACATTCAAACAAAGCTTTTTGAATCAAATGAATGTCAACTGAGTTCAACAAAGCTAATTAAGTCAAATGAAAGTCAAACACCTTCAACAAAGCTTTTAGAATTAAATGAAAGTGAAACACATTCAACAAAGCTAATTGAGTCAAATGAAAGTCAAACACATTCAACAAAGCTTTTAGAATCAAATGAAAGTGAAACACATTCAAACAAAGCTTTTTGAATCAAATGAATGTCAACTGAGTTCAACAAAGCTAATTAAGTCAAATGAAAGTCAAACACCTTCAACAAAGCTTTTAGAATTAAATGAAAGTGAAACACATTCAAACAAAGCTTTTTGAATCAAATGAAAATCAAATGAATTCAACAAAGCTAATTGAGTCAAATGAAAGTCAAACACATTGAAACAAAGCTTCGTGACTCAAATGAAAGTCAAATGCATTCAACAAAGCTAATTGAGTCAAATGAAAGTCAAACACTTTCAACAAAGCTTTTAGAATCAAATGAAAGTAAAACACATTCAAACAAAGCTTTTTGAATCAAATGAATGTCTAATGCATTCAACAAAGCTAATTGAGTCAAATGAAAGTCAAACACATTCAACAAAGCTTTTAGAATCAAATGAAAGTGAAACACATTCAAACAAAGCTTTTTGAATCAAATGAATGTCAACTGCATTCAACAAAGCTAATTAAGTCAAATGAAAGTCAAACACTTTCAACAAAGCTTTTAGAATCAAATGAATGTGAAACACATTCAAACAAAGCTTTTTGAATCAAATGAAAATCAAATGAATTCAACAAAGCTAATTGAGTCAACTGAAATTCAAACACTTTCATGAAAGCTTTTAGAATCAAATTAAAGTCAAATACATTCAAACAAAGCTTTTTGAATCAAATGAAAGTTAATTGCATTCCACTATGCCAATTGAGTCAAATGAAAGCCAAACACTTTCAACAAAGCTTTTAGAATCAAATGAAAGTGAAACACATTCAAACAAAGCTTTTTTAATCAAATGAAAATCAAATGAATTCAACAAAGCTAATTGAGTCAAATGAAAGTCAAACACATTGAAACAAAGCTTCGTGACTCAAATGAAAGTCAAATGCATTCAACAAAGCTAATTGAGTCAAATGAAAGTCAAACACTTTCAACAATGCTTTTAGAATCAAATGAAAGTCAAACACATTCAAACAAAGCTTCGTGACTCAAATGAAAGTCAAATGAATTCAACAAAGCTAATTGAGTCAAATGAAAGTCAAACACATTCAACAAAGCTTTTTGAATCAAATGAAAGTGAAACACATTCAAACAAAGCTTTTTGAATCAAATGAATGTCAACTGCATTCAACATAGCTAATTAAGTCAAATGAAAGTCAAACACTTTTAACAATGCTTTTCGAATTAAATGAAAGTGAAACACATTCAAACAAAGCTTTTTGAATCAAATGAAAATCAAATGAATTCAACAAAGCTAATTCAGTCAAATGAAAGTCAAACAATTTCATCAAAGCTTTTAGAATCAAATTAAAGTCAAATACATTCAAACAAAGCTTTTTGAATCAAATGAAAGTTAATTGCATTCCACAATGCCAATTGAGTCAAATGAAAGGCAAACACTTTCAACAAAGCTTTTAGAATCAAATGAAAGTGAAACACATTCAAACAAAGCTTTTTGAATCAAATGAATGTCAACTGCATTCAACAAAGCTAATTAAGTCAAATGAAAGTCAAACACTTTCAACAAAGCTTTTAGAATCAAATGAAAGTGAAACACATTCAAACAAAGCTTTTTGAATCAAATGAAAATCAAATGCATTCAACAAAGCTAATTGAGTCAAATGAAAGTCAAACACTTGCAACAAAGCATTTAGATTCAAATGAAAGTCAAATACATTCAATCAAAGCTTTTTGAATCAAATGAAAGTTAATTGCATTCCACAATGCTAATTGAGTCAAATGAAAGCCAAACACTTTCTACAAAGCTTTTAGAATCAAATAAAAGTCAAGAACATTCAAACAAAGCTTTTTGAATCAAATGAAAATCAAATGAATTGTTAACAAATTGAGTCAAATGAAAGTCAAACACTTTCATCTAAGCTTTTAGAAACAAAAGAACGTCAAACACATTTATACAAAGCTTTTTGATTCAAATGAATGTCAAATGCATTCAACAAAGCTAATTGAGTCAAATAAAAGTCAAACACTTTCAATAAAGCTTTTATAATCAAATGAAAGTCAAACACATTCAAACAAATCTTTTTGAATCGAATGAAAATCAAATGAATTCAACAAAGCTTATTGAGTCAAATGAAAGTCAAACACATTCAAACAAAGCTTCGTGACTCAAATGAAAGTCAAATGCATTCAACAAAGCTAATTGAGTCAAATGAAAGTCAAACACTTTTAACAAAGCTTTTAGAATCAAATGAAAGTACAACAGATTCAAACAAAGCTTTTTGAATCAAATGAATGTCAAATGCATTCAACAAAGCTAATTGAGTCAAATGAAAGTCAAACACATTCAACATAGCTTTTAGAATCAAATGAAAGTGAAACACATTCTAACAAAGCTTTTTGAATCAAATGAATGTCAACTGCATTCAACAAAGCTAATTAAGTCAAATGAAAGTCAAACACTTTCAACAAAGCTTTCAGAATTAAATGAAAGTGAAACACATTCAAACAAAGCTTTTTGAATCAAATGAAAATCAAATGAATTCAACAAAGCTAATTGAGTCAAATGAAAGTCAAACACATTCAAACAAAGCTTCGTGACTCAAATGAAAGTCAAATGCATTCAACAAAGCTAATTGAGTCAAATGAAAGTCAAACACTTTCAACAATGCTTTTAGAATCAAATGAAAGTAAAACACATTCAAACATAGCTTTTTGAATCAAATGAATGTCAAATGCATTCAACAAAGCTAATTCAATCAAATGAAAGTCAAACACATTCAACAAAGCTTTTAGAATCAAATGAAAGTGAAACACATTCAAACAAAGCTTTTTGAATCAAATGAATGTCAACTGCATTTAACAAAGCTAATTAAGTCAAATGAAAGTCAAACACTTTTAACAAAGCTTTTCGAATCAAATGAAAGTGAAACACATTCAAACAAAGCTTTTTGAATCAAATGAAAATCAAATGAATTCAACAAAGCTAATTCAGTCAAATGAAAGTCAAACACTTTCATCAAAGCTTTTAGAATCAAATTAAAGTCAAATACATTCAAACAAAGCTTTTTAAATCAAATGAAAGTTAATTGCATTCCACAATGCCAATTGAGTCAATTGAAAGCCAAACACTTTCAACAAAGCTTTTAGAATCAAATGAAAGTGAAACACATTCAAACAAAGCTTTTTGAATCAAATGAATGTCAACTGCATTCAACAAAGCTAATTAAGTCAAATGAAAGTCAAACACTTTCAACAAAGCTTTTAGAATCAAATGAAAGTGAAACACATTCAAACAAAGCTTTTTGAATCAAATGAAAATCAAATGCATTCAACAAAGCTAATTGAGTCAAATGAAAGTCAAACACTTGCAACAAAGCGTTTAGAATCAAATGAAAGTCAAATACATTCAATCAAAGCTTTTTGAATCAAATGAAAGTTAATTGCATTCCACAATGCTAATTGAGTCAAATGAAAGTCAAACACTTTCAACAAAGCTTTTATAATCAAATGAAAGTCAAACACATTCAAACAAAGCTTTTTGAATCAAATGAAAATCAAATGAATTCAACAAAGCTAATTGAGTCAAATGAAAGTCAAACACATTCAAACAAAGCTTCGTGACTCAAATGAAAGTCAAATGCATTCAACAAAGCTAATTGAGTCAAATGAAAGTCAAACACTTTCAACATAGCTTTTAGAATCAAATGAAAGTAAAACACATTCAAACAAAGCTTTTTGAATCAAATGAATGTCAAATGCATTCAACAAAGCTAATTGAGTCAAATGAAAGTCAAACACATTCAACAAAGCTTTTAGAATCAAATGAAAGTGAAACACATTCAAACAAAGCTTTTTGAATCAAATGAATTTCAACTGCATTCAACAAAGCTAATTAAGTCAAATGAAAGTCAAACACCTTCAACAAAGCTTTTAGAATTAAATGAAAGTGAAACACATTCAAACAAAGCTTTTTGAATCAAATGAAAATCAAATGAATTCAACAAAGCTAATTGAGTCAAATGAAAGTCAAACACATTGAAACAAAGCTTCGTGACTCAAATGAAAGTCAAATGCATTCAACAAAGCTAATTGAGTCAAATGAAAGTCAAACACTTTCAACAAAGCTTTTAGAATCAAATGAAAGTAAAACACATTCAAACAAAGCTTTTTGAATCAAATGAATGTCTAATGCATTCAACAAAGCTAATTGAGTCAAATGAAAGTCAAACACATTCAACAAAGCTTTTAGAATCAAATGAAAGTGAAACACATTCAAACAAAGCTTTTTGAATCAAATGAAAATCAAATGAATTCAACAAAGCTAATTGAGTCAAATGAAAGTCAAACACTTTCAAACAAAGCTTCGTGACTCAAATGAAAGTCAAATGCATTCAACAAAGCTAATTGAGTCAAATGAAAGTCAAACACTTTCAACAAAGCTTTTAGAATCAAATGAAAGTGAAACACATTCAAACAAAGCTTTTTGAATCAAATGAAAATCAAATGCATTCAACAAAGCTAATTGAGTCAAATGAAAGTCAAACACTTGCAACAAAGCATTTAGATTCAAATGAAAGTCAAATACATTCAATCAAAGCTTTTTGAATCAAATGAAAGTTAATTGCATTCCACAATGCTAATTGAGTCAAATGAAAGCCAAACACTTTCTACAAAGCTTTTAGAATCAAATAAAAGTCAAGAACATTCAAACAAAGCTTTTTGAATCAAATGAAAATCAAATGAATTCAACAAAACAAATTGAGTCAAATGAAAGTCAAACACTTTCATCTAAGCTTTTAGAAACAAAAGAACGTCAAACACATTTATACAAAGCTTTTTGATTCAAATGAATGTCAAATGCATTCAACAAAGCTAATTGAGTCAAATAAAAGTCAAACACTTTCAATAAAGCTTTTATAATCAAATGAAAGTCAAACACATTCAAACAAATCTTTTTGAATCGAATGAAAATCAAATGAATTCAACAAAGCTTATTGAGTCAAATGAAAGTCAAACACATTCAAACAAAGCTTCGTGACTCAAATGAAAGTCAAATGCATTCAACAAAGCTAATTGAGTCAAATGAAAGTCAAACACTTTTAACAAAGCTTTTAGAATCAAATGAAAGTACAACAGATTCAAACAAAGCTTTTTGAATCAAATGAATGTCAAATGCATTCAACAAAGCTAATTGAGTCAAATGAAAGTCAAACACATTCAACATAGCTTTTAGAATCAAATGAAAGTGAAACACATTCTAACAAAGCTTTTTGAATCAAATGAATGTCAACTGCATTCAACAAAGCTAATTAAGTCAAATGAAAGTCAAACACTTTCAACAAAGCTTTCAGAATTAAATGAAAGTGAAACACATTCAAACAAAGCTTTTTGAATCAAATGAAAATCAAATGAATTCAACAAAGCTAATTGAGTCAAATGAAAGTCAAACACATTCAAACAAAGCTTCGTGACTCAAATGAAAGTCAAATGCATTCAACAAAGCTAATTGAGTCAAATGAAAGTCAAACACTTTCAACAATGCTTTTAGAATCAAATGAAAGTAAAACACATTCAAACATAGCTTTTTGAATCAAATGAATGTCAAATGCATTCAACAAAGCTAATTCAATCAAATGAAAGTCAAACACATTCAACAAAGCTTTTAGAATCAAATGAAAGTGAAACACATTCAAACAAAGCTTTTTGAATCAAATGAATGTCAACTGCATTTAACAAAGCTAATTAAGTCAAATGAAAGTCATACACTTTTAACAAAGCTTTTCGAATCAAATGAAAGTGAAACACATTCAAACAAAGCTTTTTGAATCAAATGAAAATCATATGAATTCAACAAAGCTAATTCAGTCAAATGAAAGTCAAACACTTTCATCAAAGCTTTTAGAATCAAATTAAAGTCAAATACATTCAAACAAAGCTTTTTAAATCAAATGAAAGTTAATTGCATTCCACAATGCCAATTGAGTCAATTGAAAGCCAAACACTTTCAACAAAGCTTTTAGAATCAAATGAAAGTGAAACACATTCAAACAAAGCTTTTTGAATCAAATGAATGTCAACTGCATTCAACAAAGCTAATTAAGTCAAATGAAAGTCAAACACTTTCAACAAAGCTTTTAGAATCAAATGAAAGTGAAACACATTCAAACAAAGCTTTTTGAATCAAATGAAAATCAAATGCATTCAACAAAGCTAATTGAGTCAAATGAAAGTCAAACACTTGCAACAAAGCGTTTAGAATCAAATGAAAGTCAAATACATTCAATCAAAGCTTTTTGAATCAAATGAAAGTTAATTGCATTCCACAATGCTAATTGAGTCAAATGAAAGTCAAACACTTTCAACAAAGCTTTTATAATCAAATGAAAGTCAAACACATTCAAACAAAGCTTTTTGAATCAAATGAAAATCAAATGAATTCAACAAAGCTAATTGAGTCAAATGAAAGTCAAACACATTCAAACAAAGCTTCGTGACTCAAATGAAAGTCAAATGCATTCAACAAAGCTAATTGAGTCAAATGAAAGTCAAACACTTTCAACATAGCTTTTAGAATCAAATGAAAGTAAAACACATTCAAACAAAGCTTTTTGAATCAAATGAATGTCAAATGCATTCAACAAAGCTAATTGAGTCAAATGAAAGTCAAACACATTCAACAAAGCTTTTAGAATCAAATGAAAGTGAAACACATTCAAACAAAGCTTTTTGAATCAAATGAATTTCAACTGCATTCAACAAAGCTAATTAAGTCAAATGAAAGTCAAACACCTTCAACAAAGCTTTTAGAATTAAATGAAAGTGAAACACATTCAAACAAAGCTTTTTGAATCAAATGAAAATCAAATGAATTCAACAAAGCTAATTGAGTCAAATGAAAGTCAAACACATTGAAACAAAGCTTCGTGACTCAAATGAAAGTCAAATGCATTCAACAAAGCTAATTGAGTCAAATGAAAGTCAAACACTTTCAACAAAGCTTTTAGAATCAAATGAAAGTAAAACACATTCAAACAAAGCTTTTTGAATCAAATGAATGTCTAATGCATTCAACAAAGCTAATTGAGTCAAATGAAAGTCAAACACATTCAACAAAGCTTTTAGAATCAAATGAAAGTGAAACACATTCAAACAAAGCTTTTTGAATCAAATGAATGTCAACTGCATTCAACAAAGCTAATTAAGTCAAATGAAAGTCAAACACTTTCAACAAAGCTTTTAGAATCAAATGAATGTGAAACACATTCAAACAAAACTTTTTGAATCAAATGAAAATCAAATGAATTCAACAAAGCTAATTCAGTCAAATGAAAGTCAAACACTTTCATCAAAGCTTTTAGAATCAAATTAAAGTCAAATACATTCAAACAAAGCTTTTTGAATCAAATGAAAGTTAATTGCATTCCACTATGCCAATTGAGTCAAATGAAAGCCAAACACTTTCAACAAAGCTTTTAGAATCAAATGAAAGTGAAACACATTCAAACAAAGCTTTTTTAATCAAATGAAAATCAAATGAATTCATCAAAGCAAATTGAGTCAAATGAAAGTCAAACACTTTCATCAAAGCTTTTAGAATCAAATTAAAGTCAAATACATTCAAACAAAGCTTTTTGAATCAAATGAAAGTTAATTGCATTCCACAATGCTAATTGAGTCAAATGAAAGCCAAACACTTACAACAAAGCTTTTAGAATCAAATGAAAGTCAAACACATTCAAACAAAGCTTTTTGAATCAAATGAAAATCAAATGAATTCAACAAAGCTAATTGAGTCAAATGAAAGTCAAACACTTTCATCTAAGCTTTTAGAATGAAATGAACGTCAAACACATTTAAACAAAGGTTTTTGATTCAAATGAATGTCAAATGCATTCAACAAAGCTAATTGAGTCAAATGAAAGTCAAACACTTTCAACAAAGCTTTTATAATCAAATGAAAGTCAAACACATTCAAACAAAGCTTTTTGAATCAAATGAAAATCAAATGAATTCAACAAAGCTAATTGAGTCAAATGAAAGTCAAACACATTCAAACAAAGCTTCGTGACTCAAATGAAAGTCAAATGCATTCAACAAAGCTAATTGAGTTAAATGAAAGTCAAACACTTTCAACAAAGCTTTTAGAATCAAATGAAAGTAAAACATAATAAAACAAAGCTTTTTGAATCAAATGAATGTCAAATGCATTCAACAAAGCTAATTGAGTCAAATGAAAGTCAAACACATTCAACAAAGCTTTTAGAATCAAATGAAAGTGAAACGCATTCAAACAAAGCTTTTTGAATCAAATGAATGTCAACTGCATTCAACAAAGATAATTAAGTCAAATGAAAGTCAAACACTTTTAACAAAGCTTTTAGAATCAAATGAAAGTGAAACACATTCAAACAAAGCTTTTTGAATCAAATGAAAATCAAATGAATTCAACAAAGCTAATTCAGTCAAATGAAAGTCAAACACTTTCATCAAAGCTTTTAGAATCAAATTAAAGTCAAATACATTCAAACAAAGCTTTTTGAATCAAATGAAAGTTAATTGCATTCCACAATGCCAATTGAGTCAAATGAAAGCCAAACACTTTCAACAAACCTTTTAGAATCAAATGAAAGTGAAACACATTCAAACAAAGCTTTTTGAATCAAATGAATGTCAACTGCATTCAACAAAGCTAATTAAGTCAAATGAAAGTCAAACACTTTCAACAAAGCTTTTAGAAACAAAAGAACGTCAAACACATTTATACAAAGCTTTTTCATTCAAATGAATGTCAAATGCATTCAACAAAGCTAATTGAGTCAAATGAATGTCAAACACTTTCAACAAAGCTTTTATAATCAAATGAAATTCAAACACATTCAAACAAAGCTTTTTGAATCAAATGAAAATCAAATGAATTCAACAAAGCTAATTGAGTCAAATGAAAGTCAAACACATTCAAACAAAGCTTCGTGACTCAAATGAAAGTCAAATGCATTCAACAAAGCTAATTGAGTCAAATGAAAGTCAAACACTTTCAACAAAGCTTTCATGAAAGTGTTTGACTTTCATTTGACTTAATTAGCTTTGTTGAATTCATTTGATTTTCATTTGATTCAAAAAGCTTTGTTTGAATGTGTTTCACTTTCATTTGATTCTAAAAGCTTTGTTGAAAGTGTTTGACTTTCATTTGTCTTAATTAGCTTTGTTGAATGCAGTTGACATTCATTTGATTCAAAAAGCTTTGTTTGAATGTGTTTCACTTTCATTTGATTCTAAAAGCTTTGTTGAATGTGTTTGACTTTCATTTGACTCAATTAGCTTTGTTGAATGCATTTGACATTCATTTGATTCAAAAAGCTTTGTTTGAATGTGTTTTACTTTCATTTGATTCTAAAAGCTTTGTTGAAAGTGTTTGACTTTCATTTGACTCAATTAGCTTTGTTGAATGCATTTGACTTTCATTTTTGTCACGAAGCTTTGTTTGAATATGTTTGACTTTCATTTGATTCTAAAAGCTTTGTTGTAAGTGTTTGGCTTTCATTTGACTCAATTAGCATTGTGGAATGCAATTAACTTTCATTTGATTCAAAAAGCTTTGATTGAATGTATTTGACTTTCATTTGTTTCTAAACGCTTTGTTGCAAGTGTTTGTTTTTCATTTGACTCAATTAGCTTTGTTGAATGCATTTGATTTTCATTTGATTCAAAAAGGTTTGTTTGAATGTGTTTCACTTTCATTTGATTCTAAAAGTTTTGTTGAAAGTGTTTGACTTTCATTTGACTTAATTAGCTTTGTTGAATGCAGTTGACATTCATTTGATTCAAAAAGCTTTGTTTGAATGTGTTTCACTTTCATTTGATTCTAAAAGCTTTGTTGAAAGTGTTTGGCTTTCATTTGACTCAATTACCATTGTGGAATGCAATTAACTTTCATTTGATTCAAAAAGCTTTGCTTGAATGTATTTGACTTTTATTTGATTCTAAAAGCTTTGATGAAAGTGTTTGACTTTAATTTCACTCAATTAGCTTTGTTGAATTCATTTGATTTTCATTTGATTCAAAAAGCTTTGTTTGAATGTGTTTCACTTTCATTTGATTCAAAAAGCTTTGTTTGAATGTATTTAACTTTAATTTGATTATAAAAGCTTTGATGAATGTGTTTGACTTTCATTTGACTCAATTAGCTTTGTTGAATTCATTTGATTTTCATTTGATTCAAAAAGCTTTGTTTGAATGTGTTTCACTTTCATTTGATCCTAAAAGCATTGTTGAAAGTGTTTGACTTTCATTTGACTTAATTACCTTTGTTGAATGCAGTTGACATTCATTTGATTCAAAAAGCTTTGTTTGAATGTGTTTCACTTTCATTTGATTCTAAAAGCTTTGTTGAATGTGTTAAACTTTCACTTGACTCTATTAGCTTTGTTGAGTGCATTTGACATTCATTTGATTCGAAAAGCTTTGTTTGAATGTATTTTACTTTCATTTGATTCTAAAAGCTTTGTTGAAAGTGTTTGACTTTCATTTGACTAAATTAGCTTTGTTGAATGCATTTGACTTTCATTTGAGTCACGAAGCTTTGTTTGAATGTGTTTGACTTTCATTTGACTCAATTAGCTTTGTTGAATTCATTTGATTTTCATTTGATTCAAAAAGCTTTGTTTGAATGTGTTTGACTTTCATTTGATTATAAAAGCTTTGTTAAAAGTGTTTGACTTTCATTTGACTCAATTAGCTTTGTTGAATGCATTTGACATTCATTTGAATCAAAAAGCTTTGTTTAAATGTGTTTGACGTTCATTTGATTCTAAAAGCTTAGATGAAAGTGTTTGACTTTCATTTGACTCAATTAGCTTCGTTGAATTCATTTGATTTTCATTTGATTCAAAAAGCTTTGTTTGAATGTGTTTGACTTTCATTTGATTCTAAAAGCTTTGTTGTAAGTGTTTGGCTTTCATTTGACTCAATTAGCTTTGTTGAATGCATTTGACATTCATTTGAATCAAAAAGCTTTGTTTAAATGTGTTTGACTTTCATTTGATTCTAAAAGCTTTGTAGAAAGTGTTTGGCTTTCATTTGACTCAATTAGCATTGTTGAATTCATTTGATTTTCATTTGATTCAAATAGCCTTGTTTGAATGTATTTGACTTTAATTTGATTCTAAAAGCTTTGATGAAAGTGTTTGACTTTCATTTGACTCAATTAGCTTTGTTGAATTCATTTGATTTTCATTTGATTCAAAAAGCTTTGTTTGAATGTGTTTCACTTTCATTTGATTCTAAAAGCTTTGTTGAAAGTGTTTGACTTTCATTTGACTCAATTAGCTTTGTTGAATGCATTTGACTTTCATTTGAGTCACGAATCTTTGTTTGATTGTGTTTGACTTTCATTTGACTCAATTGGCTTTGTTGAATTCATTTGATTTTCATTTGATTCAAAAAGCTTTGTTTGAGTGTTTGACTTTCATTTGATTGTAAAAGCTTTGTTGAAAGTGTTTGACTTTTATTTGACTCAATTAGCTTTGTTGAATGCATTTAACATTCATTTGAATCAAAAAGCTTTGTTTGAATGTGTTTGACTTTCATTTGATTCTAAAAGCTTTGTAGAAAGTGTAAGGCTTTCATTTGACTCAATTAGCATTGTGGAATGCAATTAACTTTCATTTGATTCAAAAAGCTTAGATTGAATGTCTTTGACTTTAATTTGATTGTAAAAGCTTTGATGAAAGTGTTTGACTTTCATTTGACTCAATTAGCTTTGTTGAATTCATTTGATTTTCATTTGATTCAAAAAGCTTTGTTTGAATGTGTTTGACTTTCATTTGATTATAAAAGCTTTGTTGAAAGTGTTTGACTTTCATTTGACTCAATGAGCTTTATTGAATGCATTTGGCTTTCATTTGAGTGACGAATCTTTGTTTGATTGTGTTTGACTTTCATTTGACTCAATTGGCTTTGTTGAATTCATTTGATTTTCATTTGATTCAAAAAGCTTTGTTTGAATGTGTTTGACTTTCATTTGATTATAAAAGCTTTGTTGAAAGTGTTTGACTTTCATTTGACTCAATTAGCTTTGTTGAATGCATTTGACATTCATTTGAATCAAAAAGCTTTGTTTAAATGTGTTTGACTTTCATTTGATTCTAAAAGCTTTGTAGAAAGTGTATGGCTTTCATTTGACTCAATTAGCATTGTGGAATGCAATTAACTTTCATTTGATTCAAAAAGCTTAGATTGAATGTCTTTGACTTTAATTTGATTCTAAAAGCTTTGATGAAAGTGTTTGACTTTCATTTGACTCAATTAGCTTTGTTGAATTCATTTGATTTTCATTTGATTCAAAAAGCTTTGTTTGAATGTGTTTGACTTTCATTTGATTATAAAAGCTTTGTTGAAAGTGTTTGACTTTCATTTGACTCAATGAGCTTTGTTGAATGCATTTGACATTCATTTGAATCAAAAAGCTTGTTTGAATGTGTTTGACTTTCATTTGATTCTAAAAGCTTTGTAGAAAGTGTTTGGCTTTCATTTGACTCAATTAGCATTGTGGAATGCAATTAACTTTCATTTGATTCAAAAAGCTTTGTTTGAATGTATTTGACTTTAATTTGATTCTAAAAGCTTTGATGAAAGTGTTTGACTTTCATTTGACTCAATTAGCTTTGTTGAATTCATTTGATTTTCATTTGATTCAAAAAGCTTTGTTTGAATGTGTTTCACTTTCATTTGATTCTAAAAGCATTGTTGAAAGTGTTTGACTTTCATTTGACTTAATTAGCTTTGTTGAATGCAATTGACATTCATTTGATTCAAAAAGCTTTTTTGAATGTGTTTAACTTTCATTTGATTCTAAAAGCTTTGTTGAAAGTGTTTGGCTTTCATTTGACTCAATTAGCATTGTGGAAAGCAATTAACTTTCATTTGATTTACAAAGCTTTGTTTGAATGTATTTGACTTTAATTTGATTCTAAAAGCTTTGATGAAAGTGTTTGACTTTCATTTGACTCAATTAGCTTTGTTGAATTCATTTGATTTTCATTTGATTCAAAAAGCTTTGTTTGAATGTGTTTCACTTTCATTTGATTCTAAAAGCTTTGTTGAAAGTGTTTGACTTTCATTTGACTCAATGAGCTTTGTTGAATGCATTTGACTTTCATTTGAGTGACGAATCTTTGTTTGATTGTGTTTGACTTTCATTTAACTCAATTGGCTTTGTTGAATTCATTTGATTTTCATTTGATTCAAAAACCTTTGTTTGAATGTGTTTGACTTTCGTTTGATTATAAAAGCTTTGTTGAAAGTGTTTGACTTTCATTTGACTCAATTAGCTTTGTTGAATGCATTTGACATTCATTTGAATCAAAAAGCTTTGTTTGAATGTGTTTGACTTTCATTTGATTCTAAAAGCTTTGTAGAAAGTGTTTGGCTTTCATTTGACTCAATTAGCATTGTGGAATGCAATTAACTTTCATTTGATTCAAAAAGCTTAGATTGAATGTCTTTGACTTTAATTTGATTCTAAAAGCTTTGATGAAAGTGTTTGACTTTCATTTGACTCAATTAGCTTTGTTGAATTCATTTGATTTTCATTTGATTCAAAAAGCTTTGTTTGAATGTGTTTGACTTTCATTTGATTATAAAAGCTTTGTTGAAAGTGTTTGACTTTCATTTGACTCAATGAGCTTTGTTGAATGCATTTAACATTCATTTGAATCAAAAAGCTTTGTTTGAATGTGTTTGACTTTCATTTGATTCTAAAAGCTTTGTAGAAAGTGTTTAGCTTTCATTTGACTCAATTAGCATTGTGGAATGCAATTAACTTTCATTTGATTCAAAAAGCTTTGTTTGAATGTATTTGACTTTAATTTGATTCTAAAAGCTTTGATGAAAGTGTTTGACTTTCATTTGACTCAATTAGCTTTGTTGAATTCATTTGATTTTCATTTGATTCAAAAAGCTTTGTTTGAATGTGTTTCACTTTCATTTGATTCTAAAAGCTTTGTTGAAAGTGTTTAACTTTCATTTGACTCAATTAGCTTTGTAGAATGCATTTGACTTTCATTTGAGTCACGAATCTATGTTTGATTGTGTTTGACTTTCATTTGACTCAATTGGCTTTGTTGAATTCATTTGATTTTCATTTGATTCTAAAAGCTTTGTTTGAATGTGTTTGACTTTCATTTGATTATAAAAGCTTTGTTGAAAGTGTTTGACTTTCATTTGACTCAATTAGCTTTGTTGAATGCATTTGACATTCATTTGAATCAAAAAGCTTTGTTTGAATGTGTTTGACTTTCATTTGATTCTAAAAGCGTTGTAGAAAGTGTTTGGCTTTCATTTGACTCAATAAGCATTGTGGAATGCAATTAACTTTCATTTGATTCAAAAAGCTTAGATTGAATGTCTTTGACTTTAATTTGATTCTAAAAGCTTTGATAAAAGTGTTTGACTTTCATTTGACTCAATTAGCTTTGTTGAATTCATTTGATTTTCATTTGATTCAAAAAGCTTTGTTTGAATGTGTTTGACTTTCATTTGATTATAAAAGCTTTGTTGAAAGTGTTTGACTTTCATTTGACTCAATGAGCTTTGTTGAATGCATTTGACATTCATTTGAATCAAAAAGCTTTGTTTGAATGTGTTTGACTTTCATTTGATTCTAAAAGCTTTGTAGAAAGTGTTTGGCTTTCATTTGACTCAATTAGCATTGTGGAATGCAATTAACTTTCATTTGATTCAAAAAGCTTTGTTTGAATGTATTTGACTTTAATTTGATTCTAAAAGCTTTGATGAAAGTGTTTGACTTTCATTTGACTCAATTAGCTTTGTTGAATTCATTTGATTTTCATTTGATTCAAAAAGCTTTGTTTGAATGTGTTTCACTTTCATTTGATTCTAAAAGCTTTGTTGAAAGTGTTTGACTTCCATTTGACTCAATTAGCTTTGTTGAATGCATTTGACTTTCATTTGAGTCACGAATCTTTGTTTGATTGTGTTTGACTTTCATTTGACTCAATTAGCTTTGTTGAATTCATTTGATTTTCATTTGATTCAAAAAGCTTTGTTTGAATGTGTTTGACTTTCATTTGATTATAAAAGCTTTGTTGAAAGTGTTTAACTTTCATTTGACTCAATTAGCTTTGTTGAATGCATTTGACATTCATTTGAATCAAAAAGCTTTGTTTGAATGTGTTTGACTTTCATTTGATTCTAAAAGCTTTGTAGAAAGTGTTTGGCTTTCATTTGACTCAATTAGCATTGTGGAATGCAATTAACTTTCATTTGATTCAAAAAGCTTAGATTGAATGTCTTTGACTTTAATTTGATTCTAAAAGCTTTGATGAAAGTGTTTGACTTTCATTTGACTCAATTAGCTTTGTTGAATTCATTTGATTTTCATTTGATTCAAAAAGCTTTGTTTGAATGTGTTTGACTTTCATTTGATTATAAAAGCTTTGTTGAAAGTGTTTGACTTTCATTTGACTCAATTAGCTTTGTTGAATGCATTTGACATTCATTTGATTCAAAAAGCTTTGTTTGAATGTGTTTGACTTTCATTTGATTCTAAAAGCTTTGTAGAAAGTGTTTGGCTTTCATTTGACTCAATTAGCATTATGGAATGCAATTAACTTTCATTTGATTCAAAAAGCTTTGATTGAATGTCTTTGACTTTCACTTGATTCTAAAAGCTTTGATGAAGGTGTTTGACTTTCATTTGACTCAATTAGCTTTGTTGAATTCATTTGATTTTCATTGGATTTAAAAAGGTTTGTTTGAATGTGTTTCACTTTCATTTGATTCTAAAAGCTTTGTTGAAAGTGTTTGACTTTCATTTGACGTAATTAGCTTTGTTGAATGCAGTTGACATTCATTTGATTCAAAAAGCTTTGTTTGAATGTGTTTCACTTTCATTTGATTCTAAAAGCATTGTTGAAAGTGTTTGGCTTTCATTTGACTCAATTAGCTTTGTTGAATGCATTTGACATTCATTTGATTCAAAAAGCTTTGTTTGAATGTGTTTTACTTTCATTTGATTCTAAAAGCTTTGTTGAAAGTGTTTGACTTTCATTTGACTCAATTAGCTTTGTTGAATGCATTTGACTTTCATTTGAGTCACGAAGCTTTGTTTGAAAGTGTTTGACTTTCATTTGACTCAATTAGCTTTGTTGAATTCATTTGATTTTCATTTGATTCAAAAAGCTTTGTTTGAATGTGTTTGACTTTCATTTGATTATAAAAGCTTTGTTGAAAGTGTTTGACTTTCATTTGACTCAATTAGCTTTGTTGAATGCATTTGACATTCATTTGAATCAAAAAGCTTTGTTTAAATGTGTTTGACGTTCATTTCATTCTAAAAGCTTAGATGAAAGTGTTTGACTTTCATTTGACTCAATTAGCTTTGTTGAATTCATTTGATTTTCATTTGATTCAAAAAGCTTTGTTTGAATGTGTTTGACTTTCATTTGATTCTAAAAGCTTTGTTGTAAGTGTTTGGCTTTCATTTGACTCAATTAGCATTGTGGAAGGCAATTAACTTTCTTTTGATTCAAAAAGCTTTGTTTGAATGTATTTGACTTTCATTTGATTCTAAACGCTTTGTTGCAAGTGTTTGACTTTCATTTGACTCAATTAGCTTTGTTGAATGCATTTGATTTTCATTTGATTCAAAAAGCTTTGTTTGAATGTGTTTTAATTTCATTTGATTCTAAAAGCTTTGTTGAAAGTGTTTAACTTTCATTTGACTTAATTAGCTTTGTTGAATGCAGTTGACATTCATTTGATTCAAAAAGCTTTGTTTGAATATGTTTCACTTTCATTTGATTCTAAAAGCTTTGTTGAAAGTGTTTGGCTTTCATTTGATTCAATAAGCATTGTGGAATGCAATTAACTTTCATTTGATTCAAAAAGCTTTGCTTGAATGTATTTGACTTTAATTTGATTCTAAAAGCTTTGATGAAAGTGTTTGACTTTTATTTGACTCAATTAGCTTTGTTGAATTCATTTGATTTTCAATTGATTCAAAAAGCTTTGTTTGAATGTGTTTCACTTTCATTTGATTCTAAAAGCTTTGTTGAAAGTGTTTGACTTTCATTTGACTCAATTAGCTTTATTGAATGCATTTGACTTTCATTTGAGTTACGAATCTTTGTTTGATTGTGTTTGACTTTCATTTGATTCTAAAAGCATTGTTGAATGTGTTTGACTTTCATTTAACTCAATTAGCTTTGTTGAATGCATTTGACATTCATTTGATTCAAAAAGCTTTGTTTGAATGTGTTTGACTTTCATTTGATTATAAAAGCTTTGTTGAAAGTGTTTGACTTTCATTTGACTCAATTAGCTTTGTTGAATGCATTTGACATTCATTTGAATCAAAAAGCTTTGTTTAAATGTGTTTGACGTTCATTTGATTCTAAATGCTTAGATGAAAGTCTTTGACTTTCATTTGACTCAATTAGCTTTGTTGAATTCATTTTATTTTCATTTGATTCAAAAAGCTTTTTTTGAATGTGTTTGACTTTCATTTGATTCTAAAAGCTTTGTTGAAAGTGTTTGGCTTTCATTTGACTCAATTAGCATTATGGAATGCAATTAACTTTCATTTGATTCAAAAAGCATTTATTGAATGTATTTGACTTTCATTTGATTCTAAACGCTTTGTTGCAAGTGTTTGACTTTCATTTGACTCAATTAGCTTTGTTGAATGCATTTGATTTTCATTTGATTCAAAAAGCTTTGTTTGAATGTGTTTCACTTTCATTTGATTCTAAAAGCTTTGTTGAAAGTGTTTGACTTTCATTTGACTTAATTAGCTTTGTTGAATGCAGTTGACATTCATTTGATTCAAAAAGCTTTGTTTGAATGTGTTTCACATTCATTTGATTCTAAAAGCTTTGTTGAAAGTGTTTGGCTTTCATTTGACTCAATTAGCATTGTGGAATGCAATTAACTTTCATTTGATTCAAAAAGCTTTAATTGAATGTCTTTGACTTTCACTTGATTCTAAAAGCTTTGATGAAGGTGTTTGACTTTCATTTGACTCAATTAGCTTTGTTGAATTCATTTGATTTTCATTGGATTTAAAAAGGTTTGTTTGAATGTGTTTCACTTTCATTTGATTCTAAAAGCTTTGTTGAAAGTGTTTGACTTTCATTTGACGTAATTAGCTTTGTTGAATGCAGTTGACATTCATTTGATTCAAAAAGCTTTGTTTGAATGTGTTTCAATTTCATTTGATTCTAAAAGCATTGTTGAAAGTGTTTGGCTTTCATTTGACTCAATTAGCTTTGTTGAATGCATTTGACATTCATTTGATTCAAAAAGCTTTGTTTGAATGTGTTTTACTTTCATTTGATTCTAAAAGCTTTGTTGAAAGTGTTTGACTTTCATTTGACTCAATTAGCTTTGTTGAATGCATTTGACTTTCATTTGAGTCACGAAGCTTTGTTTGAAAGTGTTTGACTTTCATTTGACTCAATTAGCTTTGTTGAATTCATTTGATTTTCATTTGATTCAAAAAGCTTTGTTTGAATGTGTTTGACTTTCATTTGATTATAAAAGCTTTGTTGAAAGTGTTTGACTTTCATTTGACTCAATTAGCTTTGTTGAATGCATTTGACATTCATTTGAATCAAAAAGCTTTGTTTAAATGTGTTTGACGTTCATTTCATTCTAAAAGCTTAGATGAAAGTGTTTGACTTTCATTTGACTCAATTAGCTTTGTTGAATTCATTTGATTTTCATTTGATTCAAAAAGCTTTGTTTGAATGTGTTTGACTTTCATTTGATTCTAAAAGCTTTGTTGTAAGTGTTTGGCTTTCATTTGACTCAATTAGCATTGTGGAAGGCAATTAACTTTCTTTTGATTCAAAAAGCTTTGTTTGAATGTATTTGACTTTCATTTGATTCTAAACGCTTTGTTGCAAGTGTTTGACTTTCATTTGACTCAATTAGCTTTGTTGAATGCATTTGATTTTCATTTGATTCAAAAAGCTTTGTTTGAATGTGTTTCAATTTCATTTGATTCTAAAAGCTTTGTTGAAAGTGTTTAACTTTCATTTGACTTAATTAGCTTTGTTGAATGCAGTTGACATTCATTTGATTCAAAAAGCTTTGTTTGAATATGTTTCACTTTCATTTGATTCTAAAAGCTTTGTTGAAAGTGTTTGGCTTTCATTTGATTCAATAAGCATTGTGGAATGCAATTAACTTTCATTTGATTCAAAAAGCTTTGCTTGAATGTATTTGACTTTAATTTGATTCTAAAAGCTTTGATGAAAGTGTTTGACTTTTATTTGACTCAATTAGCTTTGTTGAATTCATTTGATTTTCAATTGATTCAAAAAGCTTTGTTTGAATGTGTTTCACTTTCATTTGATTCTAAAAGCTTTGTTGAAAGTGTTTGACTTTCATTTGACTCAATTAGCTTTATTGAATGCATTTGACTTTCATTTGAGTCACGAATCTTTGTTTGATTGTGTTTGACTTTCATTTGATTCTAAAAGCTTTGTTGAATGTGTTTGACTTTCATTTAACTCAATTAGCTTTGTTGAATGCATTTGACATTCATTTGATTCAAAAAGCTTTGTTTGAATGTGTTTGACTTTCATTTGATTATAAAAGCTTTGTTGAAAGTGTTTGACTTTCATTTGACTCAATTAGCTTTATTGAATGCAGTTGACTTTCATTTGATTCAAAAAGCTTTGTTTGAATGTGTTTCACTTTCATTTAATTCTAAAAGCTTTGTTGAATGTGTTTCACTTTCATTTGACTCAATTAGCTTTGTTGAATGCATTTGACATTCATTTGATTCAAAAAGCTTTGTTTGAATGTGTTTTACTTTCATTTGATTCTAAAAGCTTTGTTGAAAGTGTTTGACTTTCATTTGACTCAATTAGCTTTGTTGAATGCATTTGACTTTCATTTGAGTCACGAAGCTTTGTTTGAAAGTGTTTGACTTTCATTTGACTCAATTAGCTTTGTTGAATTCATTTGATTTTCATTTGATTCAAAAAGCTTTGTTTGAATGTGTTTGACTTTCATTTGATTATAAAAGCTTTGTTGAAAGTGTTTGACTTTCATTTGACTCAATTAGCTTTGTTGAATGCATTTGACATTCATTTGAATCAAAAAGCTTTGTTTAAATGTGTTTGACGTTCATTTCATTCTAAAAGCTTAGATGAAAGTGTTTGACTTTCATTTGACTCAATTAGCTTTGTTGAATTCATTTGATTTTCATTTGATTCAAAAAGCTTTGTTTGAATGTGTTTGACTTTCATTTGATTCTAAAAGCTTTGTTGTAAGTGTTTGGCTTTTATTTGACTCAATTAGCATTGTGGAAGGCAATTAACTTTCTTTTGATTCAAAAAGCTTTGTTTGAATGTATTTGACTTTCATTTGATTGTAAACGCTTTGTTGCAAGTGTTTGACTTTCATTTGACTCAATTAGCTTTGTTGAATGCATTTGATTTTCATTTGATTCAAAAAGCTTTGTTTGAATGTGTTTCAATTTCATTTGATTCTAAAAGCTTTGTTGAAAGTGTTTAACTTTCATTTGACTTAATTAGCTTTGTTGAATGCAGTTGACATTCATTTGATTCAAAAAGCTTTGTTTGAATATGTTTCACTTTCATTTGATTCTAAAAGCTTTGTTGAAAGTGTTTGGCTTTCATTTGATTCAATAAGCATTGTGGAATGCAATTAACTTTCATTTGATTCAAAAAGCTTTGCTTGAATGTATTTGACTTTAATTTGATTCTAAAAGCTTTGATGAAAGTGTTTGACTTTTATTTGACTCAATTAGCTTTGTTGAATTCATTTGATTTTCATTTGATTCAAAAAGCTTTGTTTGAATGTGTTTCACTTTCATTTGATTCTAAAAGCTTTGTTGAAAGTTTTTGACTTTCATTTGACTTAATTACCTTTGTTGAATGCAGTTGACATTCATTTGATTCAAAAAGCTTTGTTTAAATGTGTTTGACGTTCATTTCATTCTAAAAGCTTATATGAAAGTGTTTGACTTTCATTTGACTCAATTAGCTTTGTTGAATTCATTTGATTTTCATTTGATTCAAAAAGCTTTGTTTGAATGTGTTTCACTTTCATTTGATTCTAAAAGCTTTGTTGAAAGTGTTTGACTTTCATTTGACTTAATTACCTTTGTTGAATGCAGTTGACATTCATTTGATTCAAAAAGCTTTGTTTGAATGTGTTTCACTTTCATTTGATTCTAAAAGCTTTGTTGAATGTGTTTCACTTTCACTTAACTCAATTAGCTTTGTTGATTGCATTTGACATTCATTTGATTTAAAAAGCTTTGTTTGAATGTATTTTACTATCATTTGATTCTATAAGCTTTGTTGAAAGTGTTTGACTTTCTTTTTACTCAATTAGCTTTGTTGTATGCATTTGACTTTCATTTGAGTCACGAAGCTTTGTTTGAATGTGTTTGACTTTCATTTGACTCAATTAGCTTTGTTGAATTCATTTGATTTTCGTTTGATTCAAAAAGCTTTGTTTGAATGTGTTTGACTTTCATTTGATTATAAAAGCTTTGTTGAAAGTGTTTGACTTTCATTTGACTCAATTAGCTTTGTTGAATGCATTTGACATTCATTTGAATCAAAAAGCTTTGTTTAAATGTGTTTGACGTTCATTTGATTCTAAATGCTTAGATGAAAGTCTTTGACTTTCATTTGACTCAATTAGCTTTGTTGAATTCATTTTATTTTCATTTGATTCAAAAAGCTTTTTTTGAATGTGTTTGACTTTCATTTGATTCTAAAAGCTTTGTTGAAAGGGTTTGGCTTTCATTTGACTCAATTAGCATTATGGAATGCAATTAACTTTCATTTGATTCAAAAAGCATTTATTGAATGTATTTGACTTACATTTGATTCTAAACGCTTTGTTGCAAGTGTTTGACTTTCATTTGACTCAATTAGCTTTGTTGAATGCATTTGATTTTCATTTGATTCAAAAAGCTTTGTTTGAATGTGTTTCACTTTCATTTGATTCTAAAAGCTTTGTTGAAAGTGTTTGACTTTCATTTGACTTAATTAGCTTTGTTGAATGCAGTTGACATTCATTTGATTCAAAAAGCTTTGTTTGAATGTGTTTCACATTCATTTGATTCTAAAAGCTTTGTTGAAAGTGTTTGGCTTTCATTTGACTCAATTAGCATTGTGGAATGCAATTAACTTTCATTTGATTCAAAAAGCTTTGCTTGAATGTATTTGACTTTAATTTGATTCTAAAAGCTTTGATGAAAGTGTTTGACTTTAATTTCACTCAATTAGCTTTGTTGAATTTATTTGATTTTCATTTGATTCAAAAAGCTTTGTTTGAATATGTTTCACTTTCATTTGATTCTAAAAGCTTTGTTGAAAGTGTTTGACTTTCATTTGACTTAATTAGCTTTGTTGAATGCAGTTGACATTCATTTGATTAAAAAAGCTTTGTTTGAATGTGTTTCACTTTCATTTGATTCTAAAAGCTTTGTTGAAAGTGTTTGGCTTTCATTTGACTCAATTAGCATTGTTGAATGCAATTAACTTTCATTTGATTCAAAAAGCTTTGTTTGAATGTATTTGACTTTAATTTGATTATAAAAGCTTTGATGAAAGTGTTTGACTTTCATTTGACTCAATTAGCTTTGTTGAATTCATTTGCTTTTCATTTGATTCAAAAAGCTTTGTTTGAATGTGTTTGACTTTCATTTGATTCTAAAAGCTTTGTTGTTAGTGTTTGGCTTTCATTTGACTCAATTAGCATTGTGGAATGCAATTAACTTTCATTTGATTAAAAAAGCTTTGATTGAATGAATTTGACTTTCATTTGATTCTAAACGCTTTGTTGCAAGTGTTTGACTTTCATTTGACTCAATCAGCTTTGTTGAATGCATTTGATTTTCATTTGATTCAAAAAGCGTTGTTTGAATGTGTTTGACTTTCATTTGATTCTAAAAGCTTTGTTGACAGTGTTAGACATTCATTTGACTCAATCAGCTTTGTTGAATGCATTTGATTTTCATTTGATTCAAAAAGCTTTGTTTGAATGTGTTTCACTTTCATTTGATTCTAAAAGCTTTGTTGAAAGTGTTTGTCTTTCATTTGACTCAATTAGCATTGTGGAATGCAATTAACTTTCATTTGATTCAAAAAGCTTTGTTTGAATGTATTTGACTTTAATTTGATTCTAAAAGCTTTGATGTAAGTGTTTGACTTTCATTTGAATCAATTAGCTTTGTTGAATTCATTTGATTTTCATTTGATTCAAGAAGCTTTGTTTGAATGTGTTTCACTTTCATTTGATTCTAAAAGCTTTGTTGAAAGTGTTTGACTTTCATTTGACTCAATTAGCTTTATTGAATGCATTTGACTTTCATTTGAGTCACGAATCTTTGTTTGATTGTGTTTGACTTTCATTTGATTCTAAAAGCTTTGTTGAATGTGTTTGACTTTCATTTAACTCAATTAGCTTTGTTGAATGCATTTGACATTCATTTGATTTAAAAAGCTTTGTTTGAATGTGTTTTGCTTTCATTTGATTCTAAAAGCTTTGTTGAAAGTGTTTGACTTTCATTTGACTCAATTAGGTTTGTTGAATGCATTTGACTTTCATTTGAGTCACGAAGCTTTGTTTGAATGTGTTTGGCTTTCATTTGACTCAATTAGCTTTGTTGAATTCATTTGATTTTCATCTGATTCAAAAAGCTTTGTTTGAATGTGTTTGACTTTCATTTGATTATAAAAGCTTTGTTGAAAGTGTTTGACTTTCATTTGACTCAATTAGCTTTGTTGAATTCATTTGATTTTCATTTGATTCAAAAAGCTTTGTTTGAATGTGTTTGACTTTCATTTGATTCTAAAAGCTTTGTTGAAAGTGTTTGGCTTTTATTTGACTCAATTAGCATTATGGAATGCAATTTAACTTTCATTTGACTCAAAAAGCTTTGATTGAATGTATTTTACTTTCATTTGATTCTAAACGCTTTGTTGCAAGTCTTTGACTTTCATTTGACCCAATTAGCTTTGTTGAATGCATTGGATTTTCATTTGATTCAAAAAGCTTTGTTTGAATGTGTTTCACTTTCATTTGATTCTAAAAGCTTTGTTGAAAGTGTTTGAATTTCATTTGACTTAATTAGCTTTGTTGAATGAAGTTGACATTCATTTGATTCAAAAAGCTTTGTTTGAATGTGTTTCACTTTCATTTGATTCTAAAAGCTTTGTTGAAATTGTTTGGCTTTCATTTGACTCAATTAGCATTGTGGAATGCAATTAACTTTCATTTGATTCAAAAAGCTTTGCTTGAATGTATTTGACTTTAATTTGATTCTAAAAGCTTTGATGAAAGTGTTTGACATTCATTTGACTCAATTAGCTTTGTTGAATTCATTTGATTTTCATTTGATTCAAAAAGCTTTGTTTGAATGTGTTTGACTTTCATTTGATTATAAAAGCTTTGTTGAAAGTGTTTGACTTTCATTTGAATCAATTAGCTTTGTTGAATGCATTTGACATTCATTTGAATCAAAAAGCTTTGTTTAATTGTGTTTGACGTTCATTTCATTCTAAAAGCTTAGATGAAAGTGTTTGACTTTCATTTGACTCAATTAGCTTTGTTGAATTCATTTGATTTTCATTTGATTCAAAAAGCTTTGTTTGAATGTGTTTGACTTTCATTTGATTCTAAAAGCTTTGTTGTAAGTGTTTGGCTTCCATTTGACTCAATTAGCATTGTGGAAGGCAATTAACTTTCTTTTGATTCAAAAAGCTTTGTTTGAATGTATTTGACTTTCATTTGATTCTAAACGCTTTGTTGCAAGTGTTTGAATTTCATTTGACTCAATTAGCTTTGTTGAATGCATTTGATTTTCATTTGATTCAAAAAGCTTTGTTTGAATGTGTTTCACTTTCATTTGATTCTAAAAGCTTTGTTGAAAGTGTTTAACTTTCATTTGACTGAATTAGCTTTGTTGAATGCTGTTGACATTCATTTGATTCAAAAAGCTTTGTTTGAATATGTTTCACTTTCATTTGATTCTAAAAGCTTTGTTGAAAGTGTTTGGCTTTCATTTGATTCAATTAGCATTGTGGAATGCAATTAACTTTCATTTGATTCAAAAAGCTTTGCTTGAATGTATTTGACTTTAATTTGATTCTAAAAGCTTTGATGAAAGTGTTTGACTTTTATTTGACTCAATTAGCTTTGTTGAATTCATTTGATTTTCATTTGATTCAAAAAGCTTTGTTTGAATGTGTTTCACTTTCATTTGATTCTAAAAGCTTTGTTGAAAGTGTTTGACTTTCATTTGACTTAATTACCTTTGTTGAATGCAGTTGACATTCATTTGATTCAAAAAGCTTTGTTTGAATGTGTTTCACTTTCATTTGATTCTAAAAGCTTTGTTGAATGTGTTTGACTTTCACTTGACTCTATTAGCTTTGTTGAATGCATTTGACATTCATTTGATTTAAAAAGCTTTGTTTGAATGTATTTTACTATCATTTGATTCTACAAGCTTTGTTGAAAGTGTTTGACTTTCTTTTTACTCAATTAGCTTTGTTGTATGCATTTGACTTTCATTTGAGTCACGAAGCTTTGTTTGAATGTGTTTGACTTTCATTTGACTCAATTAGCTTTGTTGAATTCATTTGATTTTCGTTTGATTCAAAAAGCTTTGTTTGAATGTGTTTGACTTTCATTTTATTATAAAAGCTTTGTTAAAAGAGTTTGACTTTCATTTGACTCAATTAGCTTTGTTGAATGCATTTGATTTTCATTTGATTCAAAAAGCTTTGTTTGAATGTGTTTGACTTTCATTTGATTATAAAAGCTTTGTTGAAAGTGTTTGACTTTCATTTGACTCAATTAGCTTTGTTGAATGCATTTGACATTCATTTGAATCAAAAAGCTTTGTTTAAATGTGTTTGACGTTCATTTGATTCTAAATGCTTAGATGAAAGTCTTTGACTTTCATTTGACTCAATTAGCTTTGTTGAATTCATTTTATTTTCATTTGATTCAAAAAGCTTTTTTTGAATGTGTTTGACTTTCATTTGATTCTAAAAGCTTTGTTGAAAGTGTTTGGCTTTCATTTGACTCAATTAGCATTATGGAATGCAATTAACTTTCATTTGATTCAAAAAGCATTTATTGAATGTATTTGACTTTCATTTGATTCTAAACGCTTTGTTGCAAGTGTTTGACTTTCATTTGACTCAATTAGCTTTGTTGAATGCATTTGATTTTCATTTGATTCAAAAAGCTTTGTTTGAATGTGTTTCACTTTCATTTGATTCTAAAAGCTTTGTTGAAAGTGTTTGACTTTCATTTGACTTAATTAGCTTTGTTGAATGCAGTTGACATTCATTTGATTCAAAAAGCTTTGTTTGAATGTGTTTCACATTCATTTGATTCTAAAAGCTTTGTTGAAAGTGTTTGGCTTTCATTTGACTCAATTAGCATTGTGGAATGCAATTAACTTTCATTTGATTCAAAAAGCTTTGCTTGAATGTATTTGACTTTAATTTGATTCTAAAAGCTTTGATGAAAGTGTTTGACTTTTATTTGACTCAATTAGCTTTGTTGAATTCATTTGATTTTCATTTGATTCAAAAAGCTTTGTTTGAATGTGTTTCACTTTCATTTGATTCTAAAAGCTTTGTTGAAAGTGTTTGACTTTCATTTGACTTAATTACCTTTGTTGAATGCAGTTGACATTCATTTGATTCAAAAAGCTTTGTTTGAATGTGTTTCACTTTCATTTGATTCTAAAAGCTTTGTTGAAAGTGTTTGACTTTCACTTGACTCTATTAGCTTTGTTGAATGCATTTGACATTCATTTGATTTAAAAAGCTTTGTTTGAATGTATTTTACTATCATTTGATTCTACAAGCTTTGTTGAAAGTGTTTGACTTTCTTTTTACTCAATTAGCTTTGTTGTATGCATTTGACTTTCATTTGAGTCACGAAGCTTTGTTTGAATGTGTTTGACTTTCATTTGACTCAATTAGCTTTGTTGAATTCATTTGATTTTCGTTTGATTCAAAAAGCTTTGTTTAAATGTGTTTGACTTTCATTTTATTATAAAAGCTTTGTTAAAAGAGTTTGACTTTCATTTGACTCTATTAGCTTTGTTGAATGCATTTGATATTCATTTGAATCAAAAAGCTTTGTTTAAATTTGTTTGACGTTCATTTGATTCTAAAAGCTTAGATGAAAGTGTTTAACTTTCATTTGACTCAATTAGCTTTGTTGAATTCATTTAATTTTCATTTGATTCAAAAAGCTTTGTTTGAATGTGTTTCACTTTCATTTGATTCTAAAAGCTTTGTTGAAAGTGTTTGACTTTCATTTGACTCAATTAGCTTTGTTGAATGCATTTGACTTTCATTTGATTCAAAAAGCTTTGTTAGATTGTGTTTTACTTTCATTTGATTCTAAAAGCTTTGTTGAAAGTGTTTGACTTTCATTTGACACAATTAGCTTTATTGAATGCATTTGACTTTCATTTGAGTCACGAATCTTTGTTTGATTGTGTTTGACTTTCATTTGATTCTAAAAGCTTTGTTGAATGTGTTTGACTTTCATTTAACTCAATTAGCTTTGTTGAATGCATTTGACATTCATTTGATTCAAAAAGCTTTGTTTGAATGTGTTTGACTTTCATTTGATTATAAAAGCTTTGTTGAAAGTGTTTGACTTTCATTTGACTCAATTAGCTTTGTTGAATGCATTTGACATTCATTTGAATCAAAAAGCTTTGTTTAAATGTGTTTGACGTTCATTTGATTCTAAATGCTTAGATGAAAGTCTTTGACTTTCATTTGACTCAATTAGCTTTGTTGAATTCATTTTATTTTCATTTGATTCAAAAAGCTTTTTTTGAATGTGTTTGACTTTCATTTGATTCTAAAAGCTTTGTTGAAAGTGTTTGGCTTTCATTTGACTCAATTAGCATTATGGAATGCAATTAACTTTCATTTGATTCAAAAAGCATTTATTGAATGTATTTGACTTTCATTTGATTCTAAACGCTTTGTTGCAAGTGTTTGACTTTCATTTGACTCAATTAGCTTTGTTGAATGCATTTGATTTTCATTTGATTCAAAAAGCTTTGTTTGAATGTGTTTCACTTTCATTTGATTCTAAAAGCTTTGTTGAAAGTGTTTGACTTTCATTTGACTTAATTAGCTTTGTTGAATGCAGTTGACATTCATTTGATTCAAAAAGCTTTGTTTGAATGTGTTTCACATTCATTTGATTCTAAAAGCTTTGTTGAAAGTGTTTGGCTTTCATTTGACTCAATTAGCATTGTGGAATGCAATTAACTTTCATTTGATTCAAAAAGCTTTGCTTGAATGTATTTGACTTTAATTTGATTCTAAAAGCTTTGATGAAAGTGTTTGACTTTAATTTCACTCAATTAGCTTTGTTGAATTCATTTGATTTTCATTTGATTCAAAAAGCTTTGTTTGAATATGTTTCACTTTCATTTGATTCTAAAAGCTTTGTTGAAAGTGTTTGACTTTCATTTGACATAATTAGCTTTGTTGAATGCAGTTGACATTCATTTGATTCAAAAAGCTTTGTTTGAATGTGTTTTACTTTCAATTGATTCTAAAAGCTTTGTTGAAAGTGTTTGGCTTTCATTTGACTCAATTAGCATTGTTGAATGCAATTAACTTTCATTTGATTCAAAAAGCTTTGTTTGAATGTATTTGACTTTGATTTGATTCTAAAAGCTTTGATGAAAGTGTTTGACTTTCATTTGACTCAATTAGCTTTGTTGAATTCATTTGATTTTCATTTGATTCAAAAAGCTTCGTTTGAATGTGTTTGACTTTCATTTGATTCTAAAAGCTTTGTTGTAAGTGTTTGGCTTTCATTTGACTCAATTAGCATTGTGGAATGCAATTAACTTTCATTTGATTAAAAAAGCTTTGATTGAATTTATTTGACTTTCATTTGATTCTAAACGCTTTGTTGCAAGTGTTTGACTTTCATTTGACTCAATCAGCTTTGTTGAATGCATTTGATTTTCATTTGATTCAAAAAGCGTTGTTTGAATGTGTTTGACTTTCATTTGATTCTAAAAGCTTTGTTGAAAGTGTTAGACATTCATTTGACTCAATCAGCTTTGTTGAATGCATTTGATTTTCATTTGATTCAAAAAGCTTTGTTTGAATGTGTTTCACTTTCATTTGATTCTAAAAGCTTTGTTGAAAGTGTTTGGCTTTCATTTGACTCAATTAGCATTGTGGAATGCAATTAACTTTCATTTGATTCAAAAAGCTTTGATTGAATGTATTTGACTTTCATTTGATTCTAAACGCTTTGTTGAAAGTGTTTGACTTTCATTTGACTTAATTAGCTTTGTTGAATGCAGTTGACATTCATTTGATTCAAAAAGCTTTGTTTGAATGTGTTTCACTTTCAATTGATTCTAAAAGCTTTGTTGAAAGTGTTTGGCTTTCATTTGACTCAATTAGCATTGTTGAATGCAATTAACTTTCATTTGATTCAAAAAGCTTTGTTTGAATGTATTTGACTTTAATTTGATTCTAAAAGCTTTGATGTAAGTGTTTAACTTTCATTTGAATCAATTAGCTTTGTTGAATTCATTTGATTTTCATTTGATTCAAAAAGCTTTGTTTGAATGTGTTTCACTTTCATTTGATTTTAAAAGCTTTGTTGAAAGTGTTTGACTTTCATTTGACTCAATTAGCTTTATTGAATGAATTTGACTTTCATTTGAGTCACGAATCTTTGTTTGATTGTGTTTGACTTTCATTTGATTCTAAAAGCTTTGTTGAATGTGTTTGACTTTCATTTAACTCATTTAGCTTTGTTGAATGCATTTGACATTCATTTGATTCAAAAAGCTTTGTTTGAATGTGTTTTACTTTCATTTGATTCTAAAAGCTTTGTTGAAAGTGTTTGACTTTCATTTGAATCAATTAGGTTTGTTGAATGCATTTGACTTTCATTTGAGTCACGAAGCTTTGTTTGAATGTGTTCGGCTTTCATTTGACTCAATTAGCTTTGTTGAATTCATTTGATTTTCATTTGATTCAAAAAGCTTTGTTTGAATGTGTTTGACTTTCATTTGATTATAAAAGCTTTGTTGAAAGTGTTTGACTTTCATTTGACTCAATTAGCATTGTTGAATTCATTTGATTTTCATTTGATTCAAAAAGCTCTGTTTGAATGTGTTTGACTTTCATTTGATTCTAAAAGCTTTGTTGAAAGTGTTTGGCTTTCATTTGACTCAATTAGCATTGTGGAATGCAATTAACTTTCATTTGATTAAAAAAGCTTTGTATGAATGTCTTTGACTTTAATTTGATTCTAAAAGCTTTGATGAAAGTGTTTGACTTTCATTTGACTCAATTAGCTTTGTTGAATTCATTTGATTTTCATTTGATTCAAAAAGCTTTGTTTGAATGTGTTTCACTTTCATTTGATTCTAAAAGCTTTGTTGAAAGTGTTTGACTTTCATTTGACTTAATTAGCTTTGTTGAATGTAGTTGACATTCATTTAATTCAAAAAGCTTTGTCTGAATGTGTTTCACTTTCATTTGATTCTAAAAGCTTTGTTGAATGTGTTTGACTTTCATTTGACTCAATTAGCTTTGTTGAATGCATTTGACATTCATTTGATTCAAAAAGCTTTGTTTGAATGTATTTTACTTTCATTTTATTCTAAAAGCTTTGTTGAAAGTGTTTGACTTTCATTTGACTCAATTAGCTTTGTTGAATGCATTTGACTTTCATTTGAGTCACAAAGCTTTGTTTGAATGTGTTTGACTTTCATTTGACTCAATTAGCTTTGTTGAATTCATTTGATTTTCATTTGATTCAAAAAGCTTTGTTTGAATGTGTTTCACTTTCATTTGATTCTAAAAGCTTTGTTGAAAGTGTTTGACTTTCATTTGACTTAATTAGCTTTGTTGAATGTAGTTGACATTCATTTGATTCAAAAAGCGTTGTTTGAATGTGTTTCACTTTCAAGTGATACTAAAAGCTTTGTTGAATGTGTTTGACTTTCATTTGACTCAATTAGCTTTGTTGAATGCATTTGACATTCATTTGATTCAAAAAGCTTTGTTTGAATGTATTTTACTTTCATTTTATTCTAAAAGCTTTGTGGAAAGTGTTTGACTTTCATTTGACTCAATTAGCTTTGTTGAATGCATTTGACTTTCATTTGAGTCACGAAGCTTTGTTTGAATGTGTTTGACTTTCTTTTGACTCAATTAGCTTTGTTGAATTCATTTGATTTTCATTTGATTCAAAAAGCTTTGTTTGAATGTGTTTCACTTTCATTTGATTCTAAAAGCTTTGTTGAAAGTGTTTGACTTTCATTTGACTCAATTAGCTTTGTTGAATGCATTTGACTTTCATTTGAGTCACGAAGCTTTGTTTGATTGTGATTGACTTTCATTTGACTCAATTAGCTTTGTTGAATTCATTTGATTTTCATTTGATTCAAAAAGCTTTGTTTGAATGTGTTTCACTTTCATTTGATTCTAAAAGCATTGTTGAAAGTGTTTGACTTTCATTTGACTTAATTAGCTTTGTTGAATGCAGTTGACATTCATTTGATTCAAAAAGCTTTGTTTGAATGTGTTTCACTTTCATTTGATTCTAAAAGCTTTGTTGAATGTGTTTGACTTTCATTTGACTCAATTAGCTTTGTTGAATGCATTTGACATTCATTTGTTCAAAAATCTTAGTTTGAATGTGTTTTACTTTCATTTGATTCTAAAAGCTTTGTTGAAAGTGTTTGACTTTCATTAGACTCAATTAGTTTTGTTGAATGCATTTGACTTTCATTTGAGTCACGAAGCTTTGTTTGAATGTGTTTGACTTTCATTTGACTCAATTAGCTTTGTTGAATTCATTTGATTTTCATTTGATTCAAAAAGCTTTGTTTGAATGTGTTTGACTTTCATTTGATTATAAAAGCTTTGTTGAAAGTGTTTGACTTTCATTTGACTCAATTAGCTTTGTTGAATGCATTTGACATTCATTTGAATCAAAAAGCTTTGTTTAAATGTGTTTGACGTTCATTTCATTCTAAAAGCTTAGATGAAAGTGTTTGACTTTCATTTGACTCAATTAGCTTTGTTAAATTCATTTGATTTTCATTTGATTCAAAAAGCTTTTTTTGAATGTGTTTGACTTTCATTTGATAATAAAAGCTTTGTTGAAAGTGTTTGACTTTCATTTGACTCAATTAGCTTTGTTGAATGCATTTGACGTTCATTTGAATCAAAAAGCTATGTTTAAATGTGTTTGACGTTCATTTGATTCTAAAAGCTTTGTTGAATGTGTTTGACTTTCATTTTACTCAATTAGCTTTGTTGAATGCATTTGACATTCATTTGATTCAAAAAGCTTTGTTTGAATGTGTTTTACTTTCATTTGATGCTAAAAGCTATGTTGAAAGTGTTTGACTTTCATTTGAATCTATTAGGTTTGTTGAATGCATTTGACTTTCATTTGAGTCACGAAGCTTTGTTTGAATGTGTTTGGCTTTCATTTGACTCAATTAGCTTTGTTGAATTCATTTGATTTTCATTTGATTCAAAAAGCTTTGTTTGAATGTGTTTGACTTTCATTTGATTATAAAAGCTTTGTTGAAAGTGTTTGACTTTCATTTGACTCAATTAGCTTTGTTGAATGCATTTGACATTCATTTGAATCAAAAAGCTTTGTTTAAATGTGTTTGACGTTCATTTCATTCTAAAAGCTTAGATGAAAGCGTTTGACTACTATTTGACTCAATTAGCTTTGTTGAATTCATTTGATTTTCATTTGATTCAAAAAGCATTGTTTGAATGTGTTTGACTTTCATTCGATTCTAAAAGCTTTGTTTGAATGTGTTTCACTTTCATTTGATTCTAAAAGCTTTGTTGAAAGTGTTTGACTTTCATTTGACTCAATTAGCTTTGTTGAATGCATTTGACTTTCATTTGAGTCACGAATCTTTGTTTGATTGTGTTTGATTTTCATTTGATTCTAAAAGCTTTGTTGAATATGTTTGACTTTCATTTAACTCAATTAGCTTTGTTGAATGCATTTGACATTCATTTGATTCAAAAAGCTTTGTTTGAATGTGTTTTACTTTCATTTGATTCTAAAAGCTTTGTTGAAAGTGTTTGACTTTCATTTGACTCAATTAGGTTTGTTGAATGCATTTGACTTTCATTTGAGTCACGAAGCTTTGTTTGAATGTGTTTGGCTTTCATTTGACTCAATTAGCTTTGTTGAATTCATTTGATTTTTATTTGATTCAAAAAGCTTTGTTTGAATGTGTTTGACTTTCATTTGATTATAAAAGCTTTGTTGAAAGTGTTTGACTTTCATTTGACTCAATTAGCTTTGTTGAATTCATTTGATTTTTATTTGATTCAAAAAGCTTTGTTTGAATGTGTTTGACTTTCATTTGATTATAAAAGCTTTGTTAAAAGTGTTTGGCTTTTATTTGACTCAATTAGCATTATGGAATGCAATTAACTTTCATTCGACTCAAAAAGCTTTGATTGAATGTATTTTACTTTCATTTGATTCTAAACGTTTTGTTGCAAGTCTTTGACTTTCATTTGACTCAATTAGCTTTGTTGAATGCATTGGATTTTCATTTGATTCAAAAAACTTTGTTTGAATGTGTTTCACTTTCATTTGATTCTAAAAGCTTTGTTGAAAGTGTTTGAATTTCAT
Source organism: Chenopodium formosanum (assembly GCA_024500155.1). Taxonomy (NCBI): domain Eukaryota; kingdom Viridiplantae; phylum Streptophyta; class Magnoliopsida; order Caryophyllales; family Amaranthaceae; genus Chenopodium; species Chenopodium formosanum. The sequence goes on from CM044861.1 coordinate 25,108,468, forward strand.
TTGACTTAATTAGCTTTGTTGAATGCAATTGACATTCATTTGATTCAAAAAGCTTTGTTTGAATGTGTTTCACTTTCATTTGATTCTAAAAGCTTTGTTGAAAGTGTTTGGCTTTCATTTGACTCAATTAGCATTGCGGAATGCAATTAACTTTCATTTGATTCAAAAAGCTTTGTTTGAATGTATTTTACTTTAATTTGATTCTAAAAGCTTTGATGAAAGTGTTTGACTTTCATTTGACTCAATTAGCTTTGTTGAATTCATTTGATTTTCATTTGATTCAAAAAGTTTGTTTGAATGTGTTTCACTTTCATTTGATTCTAAAAGCTTTGTTGAAAGTGTTTGACTTTCATTTGACTCAATTAGCTTTGTTGAATGCATTTGACATTCATTTGAGTCACGAAGCTTTGTTTGATTGTGTTTGACTTTCATTTGACTCAATTAGCTTTGTTGAATTCATTTGATTTTCATTTGATTCAAAAAGTTTTGTTTGAATGTGTTTGACTTTCATTTGATTATAAAAGCTTTGTTGAAAGTGTTTGACTTTCATTTGACTCAATTAGCTTTGTTGTATGCATTGGACATTCATTTGAATCAAAAAGCTTTGTTTAAATGTGTTAGACGTTCATTTGATTCTAAAACCTTAGATGAAAGTGTTTGACTTTCATTTGACTCAATTAGCTTTGTTGAATTCATTTGATTTTCATTTGATTCAAAAAGCTTTGTTTAAATGTGTTTCACTTTCATTTGATTCTAAAAGCTTTGTTGAAAGTGTTTGACTTTCATTTGACTTAATTAGCTTTGTTGAATGCAGTTGACGTTCATTTGATTCAAAAAGCTTTGTTTGAATGTGTTTCACTTTCATTTGATTCTAAAAGCTTTGTTGAAAGTGTTTGGCATTCATTTGACTCAATTAGCATTGTTGAATGCAATTAACTTTCATTTGATTCAAAAAGCTTTGTTTGAATGTATTTGACTTTAATTTGATTCTAAAAGCTTTGATGAAAGTGTTTGACTTTCATTTGACTCAATTAGCTTTGTTGAATTCATTTGATTTTCATTTGATTCAAAAAGTTTGTTTGAATGTGTTTCACTTTCATTTGATTCTAAAAGCTTTGTTGAACGTGTTTGACTTTCATTTGACTCAATTAGCTTTGTTGAATGCATTTGACTTTCATTTGAGTCACGAATCTTTGTTTGATTGTGTTTCACTTTCATTTGATTCTAAAAGCTTTGTTGAAAGTGTTTGACTTTCATTTGACTCAATTAGGTTTGTTGAATGCATTTGACTTACATTTGAGTCACGAAGCTTTGTTAGAATGTGTTTGGCTTTCATTTGACTCAATTAGCTTTGTTGAATTCATTTGATTTTCATTTGATTCAAAAAGCTTTGTTTGAATGTGTTTGACTTTTATTTGATTATAAAAGCTTTGTTGAAAGTGTTTGACTTTCATTTGACTCAATTAGCTTTGTTGAATTCATTTGATTTTCATTTGATTCAAAAAGCTTTGTTTGATTGTGTTTGACTTTCATTTGATTCTAAAAGCTTTGTTGAATGTGTTTGACTTTCATTTAACTCAATTAGCTTTGTTGAATGCATTTGACATTCATTTGATTCAAAAAGCTTTGTTTGAATGTGTTTCACTTTCATTTGATTCTAAAAGCTTTGTTGAATGTGTTTGACTTTCATTTGACTCAATTAGCTTTGTTGAATGCATTTGACTTTCATTTGAGTCACGAATCTTTGTTTGATTGTGTTTCACTTTCATTTGATTCTAAAAGCTTTGTTGAAAGTGTTTGACTTTCATTTGACTCAATTAGGTTTGTTGAATGCATTTGACTTACATTTGAGTCACGAAGCTTTGTTTGAATGTGTTTGGCTTTCATTTGACTCAATTAGCTTTGTTGAATTCATTTGATTTTCATTTGATTCAAAAAGCTTTGTTTGAATGTGTTTGACTTTTATTTGATTATAAAAGCTTTGTTGAAAGTGTTTGACTTTCATTTGACTCAATTAGCTTTGTTGAATTCATTTGATTTTCATTTGATTCAAAAAGCTTTGTTTGATTGTGTTTGACTTTCATTTGATTCTAAAAGCTTTGTTGAATGTGTTTGACTTTCATTTGACTCAATTAACTTTGTTGAATGCATTTGACATTCATTTGATTCAAAAAGCTTTGTTTGAATGTGTTTCACTTTCATTTGATTCTAAAAGCTTTGTTGAATGTGTTTGACTTTCATTTGACTCAATTAGCTTTGTTGAATGCATTTGACATTCATTTGATTCAAAAAGCTTTGTTTGAATGTGTTTTACTTTCATTTGATTCTAAAAGCTTTGTTAAAAGTGTTTGACTTTCATTTGACTCAATTAGCTTTGTTGAATGTATTTGACTTTCATTTGAGTCACGAAGCTTTGTTTGAATGTGTTTGACTTTCATTTGACTAAATTAGCTTTGTTGAATGCATTTGACATTCATTTGATTCAAAAAGCTTTGTTTGAATGTGTTTCACTTTCATTTGATTCTAAAAGCTTTGTTGAATGTGTTTGACTTTCATTTGACTCAATTAGCTTTGTTGAATGCATTTGACATTCATTTGATTCAAAAAGCTTTATTTGAATGTGTTTTACTTTCATTTGATTCTAAAAGCTTTGTTAAAAGTGTTTGACTTTCATTTGACTCAATTAGCTTTGTTGAATGCATTTGACTTTCATTTGAGTCACGAAGCTTTGTTTGAATGTGTTTGACTTTCATTTGACTCAATTAGCTTTGGTGAATGCATTTGACATTCATTTGATTCAAAAAGCTTTGTTTGAATGTTTTTTACTTTCATTTGATTGTAAAAGCTTTGTTGAAAGTGTTTGACTTTCATTTGACTCAATTAGCTTTGTTGAATGTATTTGACTTTCATTTGAGTCACGAAGCTTTGTTTGAATGTGTTTGACTTTCATTTGACTCAATTAGCTTTGTTGAATGCATTTGATTTTCATTTGATTCAAAAAGCTTTGTTTGAATGTGTTGGACTTTCATTTGATTATAAAAGCTTTGTTGAAAGTGTTTGACTTTCATTTGACTAAATTAGCTTTGTTGAATGCATTTGACATTCATTTGAATCAAAAAGCTTTGTTTGAATGTGTTTCACTTTCATTTGATTCTAAAAGCTTTATTGAAAGTGTTTGGCTTTCATTTGACTCAATTACCATTGTGGAATGCAATTAATTTTCATTTGATTCAAATAGCTTTGTTTGAATGTATTTGACTTTCATTTGATTCTAAAAGCTTTGTTGAAAGTGTTTGACTTTCATTTGACTTAATTAGCTTTGTTGAATGCAGTTGACATTCATTTGATTCAAAAAGCTTTGTTTGAATGTGTTTCACTTTCATTTGATTCTAAAAGCTTTATTGAAAGTGTTTGGCTTTCATTTGACTCAATTACCATTGTGGAATGCAATTAACTTTCATTTGATTCAAAAAGCTTTGTTTGAATGTATTTGACTTTAATTTGATTCTAAAAGCTTTGATGACAGTGTTTCACTTTCATTTGACTCAATTAGCTTTGTTGAATTCATTTGAATTTCATTTGATTCAAAAAGCTTTGTTTGAATGTGTTTGACTTTTATTTGATTATAAAAGCTTTGTTGAAAGTGTTTGACTTTCATTTGACTCAATTAGCTTTGTTGAATTCATTTGATTTTCATTTGATTCAAAAAGCTTTGTTTGATTGTGTTTCACTTTCATTTGATTCTAAAAGCTTTGTTGAATGTGTTTGACTTTCATTTAACTCAATTAGCTTTGTTGAATGCATTTGACATTCATTTGATTCAAAAAGCTTTGTTTGAATGTGTTTCACTTTCATTTGATTCTAAAAGCTTTGTTGAATGTGTTTGACTTTCATTTGACTCAATTAGCTTTGTTGAATGCATTTGACATTCATTTGATTCAAAAAGCTTTGTTTGAATGTGTTTTACTTTCATTGATTCTAAAAGCTTTGTTAAAAGTGTTTGACTTTCATTTGACTCAATTAGCTTTGTTGAATGCATTTGACTTTCATTTGAGTCACGAAGCTTTGTTTGAATGTGTTTGACTTTCATTTGACTAAATTAGCTTTGTTGAATGCATTTGACATTCATTTGATTCAAAAAGCTTTGTTTGAATGTGTTTCACTTTCATTTGATTCTAAAAGCTTTGTTAAATGTGTTTGACTTTCATTTGACTCAATTAGCTTTGTTGAATGCATTTGACATTCATTTGATTCAAAAAGCTTTATTTGAATGTGTTTTACTTTCATTTGATTCTAAAAGCTTTGTTAAAAGTGTTTGACTTTCATTTGACTCAATTAGCTTTGTTGAATGCATTTGACTTTCATTTGAGTCACGAAGCTTTGTTTGAATGTGTTTGACTTTCATTTGACTCAATTAGCTTTGGTGAATGCATTTGACATTCATTTGATTCAAAAAGCTTTGTTTGAATGTTTTTTACTTTCATTTGATTGTAAAAGCTTTGTTGAAAGTGTTTGACTTTCATTTGACTCAATTAGCTTTGTTGAATGTATTTGACTTTCATTTGAGTCACGAAGCTTTGTTTGAATGTGTTTGACTTTCATTTGACTCAATTAGCTTTGTTGAATGCATTTGATTTTCATTTGATTCAAAAAGCTTTGTTTGAATGTGTTGGACTTTCATTTGATTATAAAAGCTTTGTTGAAAGTGTTTGACTTTCATTTGACTAAATTAGCTTTGTTGAATGCATTTGACATTCATTTGAATCAAAAAGCTTTGTTTGAATGTGTTTCACTTTCATTTGATTCTAAAAGCTTTATTGAAAGTGTTTGGCTTTCATTTGACTCAATTACCATTGTGGAATGCAATTAACTTTCATTTGATTCAAATAGCTTTGTTTGAATGTATTTGACTTTCATTTGATTCTAAAAGCTTTGTTGAAAGTGTTTGACTTTCATTTGACTTAATTAGCTTTGTTGAATGCAGTTGACATTCATTTGATTCAAAAAGCTTTGTTTGAATGTGTTTCACTTTCATTTGATTCTAAAAGCTTTATTGAAAGTGTTTGGCTTTCATTTGACTCAATTACCATTGTGGAATTCAATTAACTTTCATTTGATTCAAAAAGCTTTGTTTGAATGTATTTGACTTTAATTTGATTCTAAAAGCTTTGATGACAGTGTTTCACTTTCATTTGACTCAATTAGCTTTGTTGAATTCATTTGAATTTCATTTGATTCAAAAAGCTTTGTTTGAATGTGTTTCACTTTCATTTGATTCTAAAAGCTTTGTTGAAAGTGTTTGACTTTCATTTGACTTCATTAGCTTTGTTGAATGCAGTTGACATTCATTTGATTCAAAAAGCTTTGTTTGAATGTGTTTCACTTTCATTTGATTCTAAAAGCTTTGTTGAATGTGTTTGACTTTCATTTGACTCAATTAGCTTTGTTGAATGCATTTGACTTTCATTTGATTCAAAAAGCTTTGTTAGAATGTGTTTTACTTTCATTTGATTCTAAAAGCTTTGTTGAAAGTGTTTGACTTTCATTTGACTCAATTAGCTTTGTTGAATGCATTTGACTTTCATTTGACTCACGAAGCTTTGTTTGAATGTGTTTGACTTTCATTTGACTCAATTAGCTTTGTTGAATGCATTTTATTTTCATTTGATTCAAAAAACTTTGTTTGAATGTGTTTGACTTTCATTTTATTATAAAAGCTTTGTTGAAAGTGTTTGACTTTCATTTGACTCAATTAGCTTTGTTGAATGCATTTGACATTCATTTGAATCAAAAAGCTTTGTTTAAATGTGTTAGACGTTCATTTGATTCTAAAACCTTAGATGAAAGTGTTTGACTTTCATTTGACTCAATTAGCTTTGTTGAATTCGTTTGATTTTCATTTGATTCAAAAAGCTTTGTTTGAATGTGTTTCACTTTCATTTGATTCTAAAAGCTTTGTTGAAAGTGTTTGACTTTCATTTGACTTAATTAGCTTTGTTGAATGCAGTTGACATTCATTTGATTCAAAAAGCTTTGTTTGAATGTGTTTCACTTTCATTTGATTCTAAAAGCTTTGTTGAAAGTGTTTGGCTTTCATTTGACTCAATTAGCATTGTTGAATGCAATTAACTTTCATTTGATTCAAAAAGCTTTGTTTGAATGTATTTGACTTAAATTTGATTCTAAAAGCTTTGATGAAAGTGTTTGACTTTCATTTGACTCAATTAGCTTTGTTGAATTCATTTGATTTTCATTTGATTCAAAAAGTTTGTTTGAATGTGTTTCACTTTCATTTGATTCTAAAAGCTTTGTTGAACGTGTTTAACTTTCATTTGACTCAATTAGCTTTGTTGAATGCATTTGACTTTCATTTGAGTCACGAATCTTTGTTTGATTGTGTTTGACTTTCATTTGATTCTAAAAGATTTGTTGAATGTGTTTGACTTTCATTTAACTCAATTAGCTTTGTTGAATGCATTTGACGTTCATTTGATTCAAAAAGCTTTGTTTGAATGTGTTTTACTTTCATTTGATTCTAAAAGCTTTGTTGAAAGTGTTTGACTTTCATTTGACTCAATTAGGTTTGTTGAATGCATTTGACTTTCATTTGAGTCACGATGCTTTGTTTGAATGTGTTTGGCTTTCATTTGACTCAATTAGCTTTGTTGAATTCATTTGATTTTCATTTGATTCAAAAAGCTTTGTTTGAATGTGTTTCACTTTCATTTGATTCTAAAAGCTTTGTTGAAAGTGTTTGACTTTCATTTGACTCAATTAGCTTTGTTGAATGCATTTGACATTCATTTGAATCAAAAAGCTTTGTTTAAATGTGTTTGACGTTCATTTCATTCTAAAAGCTTAGATGAAAGAGTTTGACTTTCAGTTGACTCAATAAGCTTTGTTGAATTCATTTGATTTTCATTTGATTCAAAAAACTTTGTTTGAATGTGTTTGACTTTCATTCGATTCTAAAAGCTTTGTTTGAATGTGTTAAACTTTCATTTGATTCTAAAAGCTTTGTTGAAAGTGTTTGACTTTCATTTGACTCAATTAGGTTTGTTGAATGCATTTGACTTACATTTGAGTCACGAAGCTTTGTTTGAATGTGTTTGGCTTTCATTTGACTCAATTAGCATTGTTGAATTCATTTGATTTTCATTTGATTCAAAAAGCTTTGTTTGAATGTGTTTGACTTTTATTTGATTATATAAGCTTTGTTGAAAGTGTTTGACTTTCATTTGACTCAATTAGCTTTGTTGAATTCATTTGATTTTCATTTGATTCAAAAAGCTTTGTTTGATTGTGTTTGACTTTCATTTGATTCTAAAAGCTTTGTTGAATGTGTTTGACTTTCATTTAACTCAATTAGCTTTGTTGAATGCATTTGACATTCATTTGATTCAAAAAGCTTTGTTTGAATGTGTTTCACTTTCATTTGATTCTAAAAGCTTTGTTGAATGTGTTTGACTTTCATTTGACTCAATTAGCTTTGTTGAATGCATTTGACATTCATTTGATTCAAAAAGCTTTGTTTGAATGTGTTTTACTTTCATTTGATTCTAAAAGCTTTGTTAAAAGTGTTTGACTTTCATTTGACTCAATTAGCTTTGTTGAATGCATTTGACTTTCATTTGAGTCACGAAGCTTTGTTTGAATGTGTTTGACTTTCATTTGACTCAATTAGCTTTGTTGAATGCATTTGATTTTCATTTGATTCAAAAAGCTTTGTTTGAATGTGTTTGACTTTCATTTGATTCTAAAAGCTTTGTAGAAAGTGTTTGGCTTTCATATGACTCAATTAGCATTGTGGAATGCAATTAACTTTCATTTGATTCAAAAAGCTTTGATTGAATGTATTTGACATTCATTTGATTCTAAACGCTTTGTTGCAAGTGTTTGACTTTCATTTGACTCAATTAGCTTTGTTGAATGCATTTGATTTTCATTTGATTCAAAAAGCTTTGTTTGAATGTGTTTCACTTTCATTTGATTCTAAAAGCTTTGCTGAAAGTGTTTGACTTTCATTTGACTTAATTAGCTTTGTTGAATGCAGTTGACATTCATTTGATTCAAAAAGCTTTGTTTGAATGTGTTTCACTTTCATTTGATTCTAAAAGCTTTATTGAAAGTGTTTGGCTTTCATTTGACTCAATTACCATTGTGGAATGCAATTAACTTTCATTTGATTCAAAAAGCTTTGTTTGAATGTATTTGACTTTAATTTGATTCTAAAAGCTTTGATGACAGTGTTTGACTTTCATTTGACTCAATTAGCTTTGTTGAATTCATTTGATTTTCATTTGATTCAAAAAGCTTTGTTTGAATGTGTTTGACTTTCATATGATTATAAAAGCTTTGTTGAAAGTGTTTGACTTTCATTTGACTCAATTAGCTTTGTTGAATGCATTTGACATTCATTTGAATCAAAAAGCTTTGTTTAAATGTGTTTGACGTTCATTTGATTCTAAAAGCTTAGATGAAAGTGTTTGACTTTCATTTGACTCAATTAGCTTTGTTGAATTCATTTGATTTTCATTTGATTCAAAAAGCTTTATTTGAATGTGTCTGACTTTCATTTGATTCTAAAAGCTTTGTAGAAAGTGTTTGGCTTTTATTGACTCAATTAGCATTGTGGAATGCAATTAACTTTTATTTGATTCAAAAAGCTTTGATTGAATGTATTTGACTTTCATTTGATTCTAAACGCTTTGTTGCAAGTGTTTCACTTTCATTTGACTCAATTAGCTTTGTTGAATGCATTTGATTTTCATTTGATTCAGAAAGCTTTGTTTGAATTTGTTTCACTTTCATTTGATTCTAAAAGCTTTGTTGAAAGTGTTTGACTTTCATTTGACTTAATTAGCTTTGTTGAATGCAGTTGACATTCATTTGATTCAAAAAGCTTTGTTTGAATGTGTTTCACTTTCATTTGATTCTAAAAGCTTTGTTGAATGTGTTTGACTTTCATTTGACTCAATTAGCTTTGTTGAATGCATTTAACTTTCATTTGATTCAAAAAGCTTTGTTAGAATGTGTTTTACTTTCATTTGATTCTAAAAGCTTTGTTGAAAGTGTTTGACTTTCATTTGACTCAATTAGCTTTGTTGAATGCATTTGACTTTCATTTGAGTCACGAAGCTTTGTTTGAATGTGTTTGACTTTCATTTGACTCAATTAGCTTTGTTGAATGCATTTGATTTTCATTTGATTCAAAAAGCTTTGTTTGAATGTGTTTGACTTTCATTTGATTATAAAAGCTTTGTTGAAAGTGTTTGACTTTCATTTGACTCAATTAGCTTTGTTGAATGCATTTGACATTCATTTGAATCAAAAAGCTTTGTTTAAATGTGTTTGACGTTCATTTGATTCTAAAAGCTTAGATGAAAGTGTTTGACTTTCATTTGACTCAATTAGCTTTGTTGAATTCATTTGATTTTCATTTGATTCAAAAAGCTTTGTTTGAATGTGTTTGACTTTCTTTTGATTCTAAAAGCTTTGTAGAAAGTGTTTGGCTTTCATTTGACTCAATTAGCATTGTGGAATGCAATTAACTTTCATTTGATTCAAAAAGCTTTGATTGAATGTATTTGACTTTCATTTGATTCTAAACGCTTTGTTGCAAGTGTTTGACTTTTATTTGTCTCAATTAGCTTTGTTGAATGCATTTGATTTTCATTTGATTCAAAAAGCTTTGTTTGAATGTGTTTCACTTTCATTTGATTCTAAAAGCTTTGTTGAAAGTGTTTGACTTTCATTTGACTTAATTAGCTTTGTTGAATGCAGTTGACATTCATTTGATTCAAAAAGCTTTGTTTGAATGTGTTTCACTTTCATTTGATTCTAAAAGTTTTATTGAAAGTGTTTGGCTATCATTTGACTCAATTACCATTGTGGAATGCAATTAACTTTCATTTGATTCAAAAAGCTTTGTTTGAATGTATTTGACTTTAATTTGATTCTAAAAGCTTTGATGACAGTGTTTGACTTTCATTTGACTCAATTAGCTTTGTTGAATTCATTTGATTTTCATTTGATTCAAAAAGCTTTGTTTGAAAGTGTTTGACTTTCATTTGATTATAAAAGCTTTGTTGAAAGTGTTTGACTTTCATTTGACTCAATTAGCTTTGTTGAATGCATTTGACATTCATTTGAATCAAAAAGCTTTGTTTAAATGTGTTTGACGTTCATTTGATTCTAAAAGCTTAGATGAAAGTGTTTGACTTTCATTTGACTCAATTAGCTTTGTTGAATTCATTTGATTTTCATTTGATTCAAAAAGCTTTATTTGAATGTGTCTGACTTTCATTTGATTCTAAAAGCTTTGTAGAAAGTGTTTGGCTTTCATTTGACTCAATTAGCATTGTGGAATGCAATTAACTTTTATTTGATTCAAAAAGCTTTGATTGAATGTATTTGACTTTCATTTGATTCTAAACGCTTTGTTGCAAGTGTTTCACTTTCATTTGACTCAATTAGCTTCGTTGAATGCATTTGATTTTCATTTGATTCAAAAAGCTTTGTTTGAATTTGTTTCACTTTCATTTGATTCTAAAAGCTTTGTTGAAAGTGTTTGACTTTCATTTGACTTAATTAGCTTTGTTGAATGCAGTTGACATTCATTTGATTCAAAAAGCTTTGTTTGAATGTGTTTCACTTTCATTTGATTCTAAAAGCTTTATTGAAAGTGTTTGGCTTTCATTTGACTCAATTAGCTTTGTTGAATTCATTTGATTTTCATTTGATTCAAAAAGCTTTGTTTGAATGTTTTTGACTTTCATTTGATTATAAAAGCTTTGTTGAAAGTGTTTGACTTTCATTTGACTCAATTAGCTTTGTTGAATGCATTTAACATTCATTTAAATTAAAAAGCTTTGTTTGAATGTGTTTGACTTTCATTTGATTCTAAAAGCTTTGTAGAAAGTGTTTGGCTTTCATTTGACTCAATTAGCATTGTGGAATGCAATTAACTTTCATTTGATTCAAAAAGCTTTGATTGAATGTCTTTGACTTTAATTTGATTCTAAAAGCTTTGATGAAAGTGTTTGACTTTCATTTGACTCAATTAGCTTTGTTGAATTCATTTGATTTTCATTTGATTCAAAAAGCTTTGTTTGAATGTGTTTTACTTTCATTTGATTCTAAAAGCTTTGTTGAATGTGTTTGACTTTCATTTGACTTAATTAGCTTTGTTGAATGCAGTTGACATTCATTTGATTCAAAAAGCTTTGTTAGAATGTGTTTCACTTTCATTTGATTCTAAAAGCTTTGTTGAAAGTGTTTGACTTTCATTTGACTTAATTAGCTTTGTTGAATGCAGTTGACATTCATTTGATTCAAAAAGCTTTGTTTGAATGTGTTTCACTTTCATTTGATTCTAAAAGCTTTGTTGAAAGTGTTTGGCTTTCATTTGACTCAATTAGCTTTGTTGAATTCATTTGATTTTCATTTGATTCAAAAAGCTTTGTTTGAATGTTTTTGACTTTCATTTGATTATAAAAGCTTTGTTGAAAGTGTTTGACTTTCATTTGACTCAATTAGCTTTGTTGAATGCATTTAACATTCATTTAAATTAAAAAGCTTTGTTTGAATGTGTTTGACTTTCATTTGATTCTAAAAGCTTTGTAGAAAGTGTTTGGCTTTCATTTGACTCAATTAGCATTGTGGAATGCAATTAACTTTCATTTGATTCAAAAAGCTTTGATTGAATGTCTTTGACTTTAATTTGATTCTAAAAGCTTTGATGAAAGTGTTTGACTTTCATTTGACTCAATTAGCTTTGTTGAATTCATTTGATTTTCATTTGATTCAAAAAGCTTTGTTTGAATGTGTTTTACTTTCATTTGATTCTAAAAGCTTTGTTGAATGTGTTTGACTTTCATTTGACTCAATTAGCTTTGTTGAATGCATTTGACTTTCATTTGATTCAAAAAGCTTTGTTAGAATGTGTTTCACTTTCATTTGATTCTAAAAGCTTTGTTAAATGTGTTTGACTTTCATTTGACTTAATTAGCTTTGTTGAATGCAGTTGACATTCATTTGACTCAAAAAGCTTTGTTTGAATGTGTTTCACTTTCATTTGATTCTAAAAGCTTTGTTGAATGTGTTTGACTTTCATTTGACTAAATTAGCTTTGGTGAATGCATTTGACATTCATTTGATTCAAAAAGCTTTGTTTGAATGTTTTTTACTTTCATTTGATTGTAAAAGCTTTGTTGAAAGTGTTTGACTTTCATTTGACTCAATTAGCTTTGTTGAATGTATTTGACTTTCATTTGAGTCACGAAGCTTTGTTTGAATGTGTTTGACTTTCATTTGACTCAATTAGCTTTGTTGAATGCATTTGATTTTCATTTGATTCAAAAAGCTTTGTTTGAATGTGTTGGACTTTCATTTGATTATAAAAGCTTTGTTGAAAGTGTTTGACTTTCATTTGACTAAATTAGCTTTGTTGAATGCATTTGACATTCATTTGAATCAAAAAGCTTTGTTTGAATGTGTTTCACTTTCATTTGATTCTAAAAGCTTTATTGAAAGTGTTTGGCTTTCATTTGACTCAATTACCATTGTGGAATGCAATTAACTTTCATTTGATTCAAATAGCTTTGTTTGAATGTATTTGACTTTCATTTGATTCTAAAAGCTTTGTTGAAAGTGTTTGACTTTCATTTGACTTAATTAGCTTTGTTGAATGCAGTTGACATTCATTTGATTCAAAAAGCTTTGTTTGAATGTGTTTCACTTTCATTTGATTCTAAAAGCTTTATTGAAAGTGTTTGGCTTTCATTTGACTCAATTACCATTGTGGAATGCAATTAACTTTCATTTGATTCAAAAAGCTTTGTTTGAATGTATTTGACTTTAATTTGATTCTAAAAGCTTTGATGACAGTGTTTCACTTTCATTTGACTCAATTAGCTTTGTTGAATTCATTTGATTTTCATTTGATTCAAAAAGCTTTGTTTGAATGTGTTTCACTTTCATTTGATTCTAAAAGCTTTGTTGAAAGTGTTTGACTTACATTTGACTTTATTAGCTTTGTTGAATGCAGTTGACATTCATTTGATTCAAAAAGCTTTGTTTGAATGTGTTTCACTTTCATTTGATTCTAAAAGCTTTGTTGAATGTGTTTGACTTTCATTTGACTCAATTAGCTTTGTTGAATGCATTTGACATTCATTTGATTCAAAAAGCTTTGTTTGAATGTGTTTTACTTTCATTTGATTCTAAAAGCTTTTTTGAAAGTGTTTGACTTTCATTTGACTCAATTAGCTTTGTTGAATGCATTTGACTTTCATTTGAGTCACGAAGCTTTGTTTGATTGTGTTTGACTTTCATTTGACTCAATTAGCTTTGTTGAATTCATTTGATTTTCATTTGATTCAAAAAGCTTAATTTGAATGTGTTTGACTTTCATTTGATTATAAAAGCTTTGTTGAAAGTGTTTGACTTTCATTTGACTTAATTAGCTTTGTTGAATGCAGTTGACATTCATTTGATTCAAAAAGCTTTGTTGGAATGTGTTTCACTTTCATTTGATTCTAAAAGCTTTATTGAAAGTGTTTGGCTTTCATTTGACTCAATTACCATTGTGGAAAGCAATTAACTTCCATTTGATTCAAAAAGCTTTGTTTTAATGTTTTTTACTTTAATTTGATTCTAAAAGCTTTGATGACAGTGTTTGACTTTCATTTGACTCAATTAGCTTTGTTGAATTCATTTGATTTTCATTTCATTCAAAAAGCTTTGTTTGAATGTGTTTCACTTTCATTTGATTCTAAAAGCTTTGTTGAAAGTGTTTGACTTTCATTTGACTCAATTAGCTTTGTTAAATGCATTTGACTTTCATTTGAATCAAGATGCTTTGTTTGAATGTGTTTGACTTTCATTTGACTCAATTGGCATTGTAGAATGAATTTGACTTTCATTTGATTCAAAAAGCATTGTTTGAATGTGTTTAACTTTCATTTGACTCAATTAACTTCGTTGAATGTGTTTGACTTTCATTTGACTCAATTAGCATTGTGGAATACAATTGACTTTCATTTGATTCAAAAAGCTTTGTTTGAATGTATTTGACTTTCATTTGATTCTAAAAGCTTAGATGAAAGTGTTTGACTTTCATTTGACTCAATTAGCTTTGTTGAATTCATTTGATTTTCATTTGATTCAAAAAGCTTTGTTTGAATGTGTTCGACTTTCATTTGATTCTAAAAGCTTTGTTGAAAGTGTTTGACTTTCATTTGAATTAATTAGCTTTGTTGAATGCATTTGACTTTCATTTGAATCAAAAAGCTTTGTTTTAATGTGTTTGACGTTCATTTGACTCAATTAGATTTGTTGAAAGTGTTTAACTTTCATTTAACTCAATTGGCTTTGTTGAATGCATTTTACTTTCATTTGATTCAAAAAGCTTTGCTTGAATGTGTTTGACTTTTGTTTGACTGAATTAGCTTTGTTGAATGTGTTTGACTTTCATTTGACTCAATTAGCATTGTGGAATGCAATTGACTTTCATTTGATTCAAAAAGCTTTGATTGAATGTATTTGACTTTCATTTGATTCTAAACGCTTTGTTGCAAGTGTTTGACTTTCATTTGACTCAATTAGCTTTGTTGAATGCATTTGATTTTCATTTGATTTAAAAAGCTTTGTTTGAATGTGTTTGACTTTCATTTGATTCTAAAAGCTTTGTTGCAAGTGTTTGACTTTCATTCGACTCAATTAGCTTTGTTTAATGCATTTGACTTTCATCTGATTCAAAAAGCTTTGTTTGAATGTGTTTGACTTTCATTTGATTCTAAAAGCTTTGTTGAAAGTGTTAGACATTCATTTGACTCAATTAGCTTTGTTGAATGCATGTGGCTTTCATTGGATTCAAAAAGCTTTGTTTGAATGTGTTTGACTTTCATTTGACTCAATTAGCTTTGTTGAATGTGTTTGACTTTCATTAGACTCAATTACAATTGTGGAATGCAATAGACTTTCATTTGATCAAAAAGCTTAGTTTAATGTATTTGACTTTCATTTGATTCTAAAAGCTTTGTTCAAAGTGTTTGACTTTCATTTGACTCAATTAGCTTTGTTGAATGCATTTGACTTTCATTTGATTCAAAAATGTTTGTTTGAATGTGTTTGACTTTCATTTGATTCTAAAAGCTTTGCTGAAAGTGTTTGACTTTCATTTGACTTAATTAGCTTTGTTGAATGCAGTTGACATTCATTTGATTCTAAAAGCTTTGTTTGAATGTGTTTCACTTTCATTTGATTCTAAAAGCTTTGTTGAATGTGTTTGACTTTCATTTGACTCAATTAGCTTTGTTGAATGCATTTGACATTCATGTGATTCAAAAAGCTTTGTTTGAATGTGTTTTACTTTAATTTGATTCTAAAAGCTTTGTTGAAAGTGTTTGACTTTCATTTGACTCAATTAGCTTTGTTAAATGCATTTGACTTTCATTTGAATCAAGATGCTTTGTTTGAATGTGTTTGACTTTCATTTGACTCAATTGGCATTGTTGAATGAATTTGACTTTCATTTGATTCAAAAAGCATTGTTTGAATGTGTTTGACTTTCATTTGACTCAATTAACTTCGTTGAATGTGTTTGACTTTCATTTGACTCAATTAGCATTGTGGAATGCAATTGACATTCATTTGATTCAAAAAGCTTTGTTTGAATGTATTTGACTTTCATTTGATTCTAAAAGCTTAGATGAAAGTGTTTGACTTTCATTTGACTCAATTAGCTTTGTTGAATTCATTTGATTCAAAAAGCTTTGTTTGAATGTGTTTGACTTTCATTTAATTCTAAAAGCTTTGTTGAAAGTGTTTGACTTTCATTTGACTCAATTAGCTTTGTTGAATGCATTTGACTTTCATTTGAATCAAAAAGCTTTGTTTTAATGTGTTTGACGTTCATTTGACTCAATTAGATTTGTTGAAAGTGTTTAACTTTCATTTAACTCAATTGGCTTTGTTGAATGTATTTGACTTTCATTTGACTCAATTAGCATTGTGGAATGCATTTGACTTTTATTTGATTCAAAAAGCTTTGTTTGAATGTGTGTTTGACTTTCATTTGACTCAATTAACTTCGTTGAATGTGTTAGACTTTCATTTGACTCAATTAGCATTGTGGAATGCAATTGATGTTCATTTGATTCAAAAAGCTTTGTTTGAATGTATTTGACTTTCATTTGATTCTAAAAGCTTAGATGAAAGTGTTTGACTTTCATTTGACTCAATTAGCTTTGTTGAATTCATTTGATTTTCATTTGATTCAAAAAGCTTTGTTTGAATGTGTTTAACTTTCATTTAATTCTAAAAGCTTCGTTGAAAGTGTTGACTTTCATTTGACTCAATTAGATTTGTTGAATGCATTTGACTTTCATTTGAATCAAAAAGCTTTGTTTTAATGTGTTTGACGTTCATTTGACTCAATTAGATTTGTTGAAAGTGTTTAACTTTCATTTAACTCAATTGGCTTTGTTGAATGCATTTGACTTTCATTTGATTCAAAAAGCTGTGCTTGAATGTGTTTGACTTTCTTTTGACTGAATTAGCTTTGTTGAATGTGTTTGACTTTCATTTGACTCAATTAGCAATGTGGAATGCAATTGACTTTCATTTGATTCAAAAAGCTTTGATTGAATGTATTTGACTTTCATTTGATTCTAAACGCTTTGTTGCAAGTGTTTGACTTTCATTTGACTCAATTAGCTTTGTTGAATGCATTTGATTTTCATTTGATTCAAAAAGCTTTGTTTGAATGTGTTTGACTTTCATTTGATTCTAAAAGCTTTGTTGAAAGTGTTAGACATTCATTTAACTCAATTAGCTTTGTTGAATGCATGTGGCTTTCATTTGATTCAAAAAGCTTTGTTTGAATGTGTTTGACTTTCATTTGACTTAATTAGCTTTGTTGAATGTGTTCGACTTTCATTTGACTCAATTACCATTGTGGAATGCAATATACTTTCATTTGATCAAAAGCTTAGTTTAATGTATTTGACTTTCATTTGATTCTAAAAGCTTTGTTGAAAGTGTTAGACATTCATTTGACTCAATTAGCTTTGTTGAATGCATGTGGCTTTCATTTGATTCAAAAAGCTTTGTTTGAATGTGTTTGACTTTCATTTGACTTAATTAGCTTTGTTGAATGTGTTTGACTTTCATTTGATTCAAAAAGCTTTGTTTGAATGTGTTTGACTTTCATTTGATTCTAAAAGCTTTGTTGAAAGTGTTTGACATTCATTTGACTTAATTAGCTCTGTTGAATGCATTTGGCTTTCATTTGATTCAAAAAGCTTTGTTTGAATGTGTTTGACTTTCTTTTGACTCTATTAGCTTTGTTAAATGTGTTTGACTTTCTTTTGACTCAATTAGCATTGTGGAATGCAATTGACTTTCATTTGATTCAAAAAGCTTTGTTTGAATGTATTTGGCTTTAATTTGATTCTAAAAGCTTTGATGAAAGTGTTTAAATTTCATTTGACTCAATTAGCTTTGTTGAATTCATTTGATTTTCATTTGATTCAAAAAGCTTTGTTTGAATGTGTTTCACTTTCATTTGATTCTAAAAGCTTTGTTGAATGTGTTTGGCTTTCATTTGACTCAATTAGCTTTGTTGAATGCATTTGACATTCATTTGATTCAAAAAGCTTTGTTTGAATGTGTTTTACTTTCATTTGATTTTAAAAGCTTTGATAAAAGTGTTTGACTTTCATTTGACTCAATTAGCTTTGTTGAATGCATTTGACTTTCATTTGAATCAAGAAGCATTGTTTGAATGTGTTTGACTTTCATTTGACTCAATTGGCTTTGTTGAATGCAATTGACTTTCATTTGATTCAAAAAACTTTGTTTGGATGTATTTGACTTTCATTTCATTCTAAAAGCTTAGATGAAAGTGTTTAACTTTCATTTGACTCAATTAGCTATGTTGAATTCACTTGATTTTCATTTGATTCAAAAAGCTTTGTTTGAATGTTTTTGACTTTCATTTGATTCTAAAAGCTTTGTTGAAAGTGTTTGACTTTCATTTGACTCAATTAGCTTTGTTGAAAGTGTTTGACTTTCATTTGACTCAATTAGCTTTGTTGAATGCATTTGACTTACATTTGAATCAAAAAACTTTGTTTAAATGTGTTTCACGTTCATTTGACTCAATTAGATTTGTTGAAAGTGTTTAACTTTCATTTAACTCAATTGGATTTGTTGAATGCATTTGACTTTCTTTTGATTCAAACAGCTTTGCTTGAATGTGTTTGACTTTCTTTTGACACAATTAGCTTTGTTGAATGTGTTTGACTTTCATTTGACTGCATTAGCATTGTGCAATGCAATTGACTTTCATTTAATTCAAAAAGCTTTGATTGAATGTATTTGACTTTCATTTGATTTAATTAGCTTTGTTGAATTCATTTGATTTTCATTTGATTCAAAAAGTTTTGTTTGAATGTGTTTGACTTTCATTTGATTCTAAAAGCTTTGTTGAAAGTGTTTGACTTTCATTTGACTTAATTAGCTTCGTTGAATGCAGTTGACATTCATTTGATTCTAAAAGCTTTGTTTGAATGTGTTTCACTTTCATTTGATTCTAAAAGCTTTGTTGAAAGTGTTTGGCTTTCATTTGACTCACTTAGCATTGTGGAATGCAATTAACTTTCATTTGATTCAAAAAGCTTTGTTTGAATGTATTTGACTTTAATTTGATTCTAAAAGCTTTGATGAAAGTATTTGACTTTCATTTGACTCAATTAGCTTTGTTGAATTCATTTGATTTTCATTTGATTCAAAAAGCTTTGTTTGAATGTGTTTCACTTTCATTTGATTCTAAAAGCTTTGTTGAAAGTTTTTGACTTTCATTTGACTTAATTAGCTTTGTTGAATGCAGTTGACATTCATTTGATTCAAAAAGCTTTGTTTGAATGTGTTTCACTTTCATTTGATTCTAAAAGCTTTATTGAAAGTGTTTGGCTTTCATTTGACTCAATTACTATTGTGGAATGCAGTGAACTTTCATTTGATTCAAAAAGCTTTGTTTGAATGTATTTGACTTTAATTTGATTCTAAAAGCTTTGATGACAGTGTTTGACTTTCATTTGACTCAATTAGCTTTGTTGAATTCATTTGATTTTCATTTGATTCAAAAAGCTTTGTTTGAATGTGTTTCACTTTCATTTGATTCTAAAAGCTTTGTTGAAAGTGTTTGACTTTCATTTGATTTAATTAGCTTTGTTAAATGCAGTTGACATTCATTTGATTCAAAAAGCTTTGTTTGAATGTGTTTCACTTTCATTTGATTCTAAAAGCTTTGTTGAATGTGTTTGACTTTCATTTGACTCAATTAGCTTTGTTGAATGCATTTGATATTCATTTGATTCAAAAAGCTTTGTTTGAATGTGTTTTACTTTCATTTGATTCTAAAAGCTTTGTTGAAAGTGTTTGACTTTTATTTGACTCAATTAGCGTTGTTGAATGCATTTGACTTTCATTTGAGTCACGAAGCTTTGTTTGATTGTGTTTGACTTTCATTTGACTCAATTAGCTTTGTTGAATTCATTTGATTTTCATTTGATTCAAAAAGCTTTGTTTGAATGTGTTTGACTTTCATTTGATTATAAAAGCTTTGTTGAAAGTGTTTGACTTTCATTTGACTCAATTAGCTTTGTTGAATGCATTTGACATTCATTTGAATCAAAAAGCTTTGTTTGAATGTGTTTGACTTTCATTTGATTCTAAAAGATTTGTAGAAAGTGTTTGGCTTTCATTTGACTCAATTACCATTGTGGAATGCAAATAACTTTCATTTGATTCAAAAAACATTGATTGAATGTCTTTGACTTTAATTTGATTCTAAAAGCTTTAATGAAAGTGTTTGACATTCATTTGACTCAATTAGCTTTGTTGAATTCATTTGATTTTCATTTGATTCAAAAAGCTTTGTTTGAATGTGTTTCACTTTCATTTGATTCTAAAAGCTTTGTTGAATGTGTTTGACTTTCATTTGACTCAATTAGCTTTGTTAAATGCATTTGACTTTCATTTGATTCAAAAAGCTTTGTTAGAATGTGTTTTACTTTCATTTGATTCTAAAAGCTTTGTTGAATGTGTTTGACTTTCATTTGACTTAATTAGCTTTGTTGAATGCAGTTGACATTCATTTGATTCAAAAAGCTTTGTTTGAATGTGTTTCACTTTCATTTGATTCTAAAAGCTTTGTTGAATGTGTTTGACTTTCATTTGACTCAATTAGCTTTGTTGAATGCATTTGACATTCATTTGATTCAAAAAGCTTTGTTTGAATGTGTTTTACTTTCATTTGATTCTAAAAGCTTTGTTGAAAGTGTTTGACTTTCATTTGACTCAATTAGCTTTGTTGAATGCATTTGACTTTCATTTGATTCAAAAAGCTTTGATAGAATGTGTTTGGCTTTCATTTGATTATAAAAGCTTTGTTGAAAGTGTTTGACTTTCATTTGACTCAATTAGCTTTGTTGAATTCATTTGATTTTCATTTGATTCAAAAAGCTTTGTTTGAATGTGTTTGACTTTCATTTGATTATAAAAGCTTTGTTGAAAGTGTTTGACTTTCATTTGACTCAATTAGCTTTTTTCAATGCATTTGACATTCATTTGAATCAAAAAGCTTTGTTTGAATGTGTTTGACTTTCATTTGATTCTAAAAGCTTTGTAGAAAGTGTTTGGCTTTCATTTGACTCAATTAGCATTGTGGAATGCAATTAACTTTCATTTGATTCAAAAAGCTTTGATTGAATGTCTTTGACATTAATTTGATTCTAAAAGCTTTGATGAAAGTGTTTGACTTTCATTTGACTCAATTAGCTTTGTTGAATTCATTTGATTTTCATTTGATTCAAAAAGCTTTGTTTGAATGTGTTTCACTTTCATTTGATTCTAAAAGCTTTGTTGAAAGTGTTTGACTTTCATTTGACTTAATTAGCTTTGTTGAATGCAGTTGATATTCATTTGATTCAAAAAGCTTTGTTTGAATGTGTTTCACTTTCATTTGATTCTAAAAGCTTTGTTGAATGTGTTTGACTTTCATTTGACTCAATTAGCTTTGTTGAATGCATTTGACTTTCATTTGATTCAAAAAGCTTTGATAGAATGTGTTTCACTTTCATTTGATTCTAAAAGCTTTGTTTAATGTGTTTGACTTTCATTTGACTTAATTAGCTTTGTTGAATGCAGTTGACATTCATTTGATTCAAAAAGCTTTGTTTGAATGTGTTTCACTTTCATTTGATTCTAAAAGCTTTGTTGAATGCGTTTGACTTTCATTTGACTCAATTAGCTTTGTTGAATGCATTTGACATTCATTTGATTCAAAAAGCTTTGTTTGAATGTGTTTTACTTTCATTTGATTCTAAAAGCTTTGTTGAAAGTGTTTGACTTTCATTTGACTCAATTAGCTTTGTTGAATACATTTGACTTTCATTTGAGTCACGAAGCTTTGTTTGAATGTGTTTGACTTTCATTTTACTCAATTAGCTTTGTTGAATTCATTTGATTTTCATTTGATTCAAAAAGCTTTGTTTGAATGAGTTTGACTTTCATTTGATTATAAAAGCTATGTTGAAAGTGTTTGACTTTCATTTGACTCAATTAGCTTTATTGAATGCATTTGACATTCATTTGAATCAAAAAGCTTTGTTTAAATGTGTTTGACGTTCATTTGATTCTAAAAGCTTAGATGAAAGTGTTTGACTTTCATTTGACTCAATTAGCTTTGTTGAATTCATTTGATTTTCATTTGATTCAAAAAGCTTTGTTTGAATGTGTTTGACTTTCATTTGATTCTAAAAGCTTTGTAGAAAGTGTTTGGCTTTCATTTGACTCAATTAGCATTGTTGAATGCAATTAACTTTCATTTGATTCAAAAAGCTTTGATTGAATGTCTTTGACTTTAATTTGATTCTAAAAGCTTTGATGAAAGTGTTTGACTTTCATTTGACTCAATTAGCTTGTTGAATTCATTTGATTTTCATTTGATTCAAAAAGCTTTGTTTGAATGTGTTTGACTTTCATTTGATTCTAAAAGCTTTGTTGAAAGTGTTTTACTTTCATTTGACTCAATTAGCTTTGTTGACTGCATTTGACTTTCATTTGAATCAAAAAGCTATGTTTGAATGTGTTTGACTTTCATTTGACTCAATTAGCTTTGTTAAAAGTGTTTGATTTTCATTTGACTCAATTAGCTTTGTTGAATTCATTTGATTTTCATTTTATTCAAAAAGCTTTGTTTGAATGTGTTTCACTTTCATTTGATTATAAAAGCTTTGTTGAAAGTGTTTGACTTTCATTTGACTTAATTAGCTTTGTTGAATGCAGTTGATATTCATTTGATTCAAAAAGCTTTGTTTGAATGTGTTTCACTTTCATTTGATTCTAAAAGATTTGTTGAATGTGTTTGACTTTCATTTGACTCAATTAGCTTTGTTGAATGCATTTGACTTTCATTTGATTCAAAAAGGTTTGTTAAAATGTGTTTCACTTTCATTTGATTCTAAAAGCTTTGTTGAATGTGTTTAACTTTCATTTGACTTAATTAGCTTTGTTGAATGCAGTTGACATTCATTTGATTCAAAAAGCTTTGTTTGAATGTGTTTCACTTTCATTTGATTCTAAAAGCTTTGTTGAATGTGTTTGACTTTCATTTGACTCAATTAGCTTTGTTGAATGCATTTGACATTCATTTGATTCAAAAAGCTTTGTTTGAATGTGTTTTACTTTCATTTGATTCTAAAAGCTTTGTTGAAAGTATTTGACTTTCATTTGACTCAATTAGCTTTGTTGAATGCATTTGACTTTCATTTGAGTCACGAAGCTTTGTTTGAATGTGTTTGACTTTCATTTGACTCAATTAGCTTTGTTGAATTCATTTGATTTACATTTGATTCAAAAAGCTTTGTTTGAATGTGTTTGACTTTCATTTGATTTTAAAAGCTTTGTTGAATGTGTTTGACTTTCATTTGACTCAATTAGCTTTGTTGAATGCATTTGACATTGATTTGAATCAAAAAGCTTTGTTTAAATGTGTTTGACGTTCATTTCATTCTAAAAGCTTAGATGAAAGTGTTTGACTTTCATTTGACTCAATTAGCTTTGTTGAATTCATTTGATTTTCATTTGATTCAAAAAGCTTTGTTTGAATGTTTTTGACTTTCATTTGATTCTAAAAGCTTTGTTGAAAGTGTTTGGCTTTCATTTGACTCAATTAGCATTATGGAATGTAATTAACTTTCATTTCATTCAAAAAGCTTTGATTGAATGTATTTGATTTTCATTTGATTCTAAACGCTTTGTTGCAAGTGTTTGACTTTCATTTGACTCAGTTAGCTTTGTTGAATGCATTTGATTTTCATTTGATTCAAAAAGCTTTGTTTGAATGTGTTTCACTTTCATTTGATTCTAAAAGCTTTGTTGAAAGTGTTTGACTTTCATTTGACTTAATTAGCTTTGTTGAATGCAGTTAACATTCATTTGATTCAAAAAGCTTTGTTTGAATGTGTTTCACTTTCATTTGATTCTAAAAGCTTTGTTGAAAGTGTTTGGCTTTCATTTGACTCAATTAGCATTGTGGAATGCAATTAACTTTCATTTTATTCAAAAAGCTTTGTTTGAATGTGTTTGACTTTAATTTGATTCTAAAAGCTTTGATGAAAGTGTTTGACTTTCATTTGACTCAATTAGCTTGTTGAATTCATTTGATTTTCATTTGATTCAAAAAGCTTTGTTTGAATGTGTTTGACTTTCATTTGATTCTAAAAGCTTTGTTAAAAGTGTTTTACTTTCATTTGACTCAATTAGCTTTGTTGACTGCATTTGACTTTCATTTGAATCAAAAAGCTATGTTTGAATGTGTTTGACTTTCATTTGACTCAATTAGCTTTGTTAAAAGTGTTTGATTTTCATTTGACTCAATTAGCTTTGTTGAATTCATTTGATTTTAATTTAATTCAAAAAACTTTGTTGGAATGTGTTTGACTTTCATTTGATTCTATAAGCTTTGTTGAAAGTGTTTGACTTTCATTTGACTCAATTAGCTTTGTTGAATGCATTTGACTTTCATTTGATTCAAAAAACTTTGTTTGAATGTGTTTGACTTTCATTTGACTCAATTAGCATTGTGGAATGCAATTGACTTCCATTTGATTCAAAAAACTTGTTTGAAAGTATTTACCTTTCATTTGATTCTAAAAGCTTTGATGAATGTGTTTGACTTTCATTTGACCAATTAGATTTGTTGAATTCATTTGATTTTCATTTGATTTAAAATGCTTAGTTTGAATGTGTTTGACTTTCATTTGATTCTAAAAGCTTTTTTGAAAGTGTTTGACTTTCATTTGACTCAATTAGCTTTGTTGAATGCATTTGACTTTCATTTGAACCAAAAAGCAATGTTTGAATGTGTTTGACTTTCATTTGACTCAATTAGCTTTGTTGAAAGTGTTTAACTTTCATTTGACTCAATTAGCTTTTTTGATTGCATTTGACTTTCATTTGATTCAAAAAGCTTTGTTTGAATGTGTTTGACTTATTTTTGACTCAATTAGCATTGTTGAATGTGTTTGACTTTCATTTGACTCAATTAGCATTGTGGAATGCAATTGAATTTCATTTGATTCAAAAAGCATTGATTGAATGTAATTGACTTTCATTTGATTCTAAACGCTTTGTTGCAAGTGTTTGACTTTCATTTGACTCAATTAGCTTTGTTGAATGCATTTGACTTTCATTTGAATCAAGAAGCTTTGTTTGAATGTGTTTGACTTTCATTTGATTCAATTAACTTCGTTGAATGCATTTGACTTTCATTTGATTCAAAAAGCTTTTTTGAAAGTGTTTGACTTTCATTTGACTCAATTAGCTTTGTTGAATGCATTTGACTTTCATTTGAACCAAAAAGCAATGTTTGAATGTGTTTGACTTTCATTTGACTCAATTAGCTTTGTTGAAAGTGTTTGACTTTCATTTGACTCAATTAGCTTTTTTGATTGCATTTGACTTTCATTTGATTCAAAAAGCTTTGTTTGAATGTGTTTGACTTATTTTTGACTCAATTAGCATTGTTGAAT
The DNA here is from genome assembly GCA_024500155.1 of Chenopodium formosanum. Classification (NCBI taxonomy): domain Eukaryota; kingdom Viridiplantae; phylum Streptophyta; class Magnoliopsida; order Caryophyllales; family Amaranthaceae; genus Chenopodium; species Chenopodium formosanum. The sequence goes on from CM044861.1 coordinate 25,133,571, forward strand.
GTGTTTGACTTTCATTTGACTCAATTAGCATTGTGGAATGCAATTGACTTTCATTTGATTCAAAAAGCATTGATTGAATGTACTTGACTTTCATTTGATTCTAAACGCTTTGTTGCAAGTGTTTGACTTTCATTTGACTCAATTAGCTTTGTTGAATGCATTTGACTTTCATTTGAATCAAGAAGCTTTGTTTGAATGTGTTTGACTTTCATTTGACTCAATTAGCTTTGTTGAATGCATTTGACTTTCATTTGATTCAAAAAGCTTTGTTTGAATGTGTTTGACTTTCATTTGACTCAATTAACTTCGTTGAATGTGTTAGACGTTCATTTGACTCAATTAGCATTGTGGAATGCAATTGACTTTCATTTGATTCAAAAAGCTTTGTTTGAATGCATTTGACTTTCATTTGATTCAAAAAGCATTGCTTGAATGTGTTTGACTTTCTTTTGACTCAATTAGCTTTGTTGAACGTCTTTGACTTTAATTTGACTCAATTAGCATTGTGGAATGCAATTGACTTTCATTTGATTCAAAAAGCTTTGATTGAATGTATTTGACTTTCATTTGATTCTAAACGCTTTGTTGCAAGTGTTTGACATTCATTTGACTCAATTAGCTTTGTTGAATGCATTTGACTTTCATTTGATTCAAAAAGCTTTGTTTGAATGTATTTGACTTTCATTTGATTCTAAAAGCTTTGTTGAAAGTGTTAGACATTCATTTGACTCAATTAGCTTTGTTGAATGCATGTGGCTTTCATTTGATTCAAAAAGTTTTGTTTGAATGTGTTTGACTTTCATTTGACTCAATTAGCTTTGTTGAATGTGTTTGACTTTCATTTGACTCAATTACCATTGTGGAATGCAATAGACTTTCATTTGATCAAAAAGCTTTGTTTAATGTATTTGACTTTCATTTAATTCTAAAAGCTTTGTTGAAAGTGTTAGACATTCATTTGACTCAATTAGCTTTGTTGAATGCATGTGGCTTTTATTTGATTCAAAAAGCTTTGTTTGAATGTTTTTTACTTTCATTTGACTCAATTAGCTTTGTTGAATGTGATTGACTTTCATTTAACTCAATTGGCTTTGTTGAATACATTTGACTTTCATTTGATTCAAAAAGCTTTGCTTGAATGTGTTTGACTTTCTTTTGACTGAATTAACTTCGTTGAATGTGTTAGACTTTCATTTGACTCAATTAGCATTGTGGAATGCAATTGACTTTCATTTGATTCAAAAAGCTTTGTTTTAATGTGTTTGACTTTCATTTGACTCAATTAACTTCGTTGAATGTGTTAGACTTTCATTTGACTCAATTAGCATTGTGGAATGCAATTGACTTTCATTTGATTCAAAAAGCTTTGTTTGAATGTATTTGACTTTCATTTGATTCTAAAAGCTTAGATCAAAGTGTTTGACTTTCATTTGACTCAATTAGCTTTGTTGAATTCATTTGATTTTCATTTGATTCAAAAAGCTTTGTTTGAATGTGTTTGACTTTTATTTGATTCTAAAAGCTTTATTGAAAGTGTTTGACTTAGATTTGACTCAATTAGCTTTGTTGAATGCATTTGACTTTCATTTGATTCAAAAAGCTTTGCTTGAATGTGTTTGACTTTCTTTTGACTGAATTAGCTTTGTTGAATGTGTTTGACTTTCATTTGACTCAATTAGCATTGTGGAATGCAATTGACTTTCATTTGATTCAAACGCTTTGTTGCAAGTGTTTGACTTTCATTTGACTCAATTAGCTTTGTTGAATGCATTTGATTTTCATTTGATTCAAAAAGCTTTGTTTAAATGTGTTTGACTTTCATTTGACTCAATTAGCTTTGTTGAATTCATTTGATTTTCATTTGATTCAAAAAGCTTTGTTTGAATGTGTTTGACTTTCATTTGATTCTAAAAGCTTTGTTGAAAGTGTTTGACTTAGATTTAACTCAAGTAGCTTTGTTGAATGCATTTGACTTTCATTTGAATCAAAAAGCTTTGTTTAAATGTGTTTGACGTTCATTTCACTCAATTAGATTTGTTGAAAGTGTTTAACTTTCATTTAACTCAATTAGCTTTGTTGAATGCATTTGACTTTCATTTGATTCAAAAAGCTTTGCTTGAATGTGTTTGACTTTCTTTTGACTGAATTAGCTTTGTTAAATGTGTTTGACTTTCATTTGACTCAATTAGCATTGTGGAATGCAATTGACTTTCATTTTATTCAAAAAGCTTTGATTGAATGTATTTGACTTTCATTTGATTCTAAACGCTTTGTTGCAAGTGTTTGACTTTCATTTGACTCAATTAGCTTTGTTGAATGCATTTGATTTTCATTTGATTCAAAAAGCTTTGTTTAAATGTGTTTGACTTTCATTTGATTCTAAAAGCTTTGTTGAAAGTGTTAGACAATCATTTGACTCAATTAGCTTTGTTGAATGCATGTGGCTTTCATTTGATTCAAAATGCTTTGTTTGAATGTGTTTGACTTTCATTTGACTCAATTAGCTTTGTTGAATGTGTTTGACTTTCATTAGACTCAATTACCATTGTGGAATGCAATAGACTTTCATTTGATCAAAGAGCTTAGTTTAATGTATTTGACTTTCATTTGATTCTAAATGCTTTGTTGAGAGTGTTTGACTTTCATTTGACTCAATTAGCTCTGTTGAATGCATTTGACTTTCATTTGATTCAAAAAGGTTTGTTTGAATGTGTTTGACTTTCAATTGATTCTAAAAGCTTTGTTGAAAGTGTTTGACTTTCATTTGACTTAATTAGCTTTGTTGAATGCAGTTGACATTCATTTGATTCTAAAAGCTTTGTTTGAATGTGTTTCACTTTCATTTGATTCTAAAAGCTTTGTTGAATGTGTTTGACTTTCATTTGACTCAATTAGCTTTGTTAAATGCATTTGACATTCATGTGATTCAAAAAGCTTTGTTTGAATGTGTTTTACTTTCATTTGATTCTAAAAGCTTTGTTGAAAGTGTTTGACTTTCATTTGACTCAATTAGCTTTGTTAAATGCATTTGACTTTCATTTGAATCAAGAAGCTTTGTTTGAATGTGTTTGACTTTCATTTGACTCAATTTCCATTGTTGAATGCATTTGACTTTCATTTGATTCAAAAAGCATTGTTTGAATGTGTTTGACTTTCATTTGACTCAATTAACTTCGTTGAATGTGTTTGACTTTCATTTGACTCAATTACCATTGTGGAATGCAATTGACTTTCATTTGATTCAAAAAGCTTTGTTTGAATGTATTTGACTTTCATTTGATTCTAAAAGCTTAGATGAAAGTGTTTGACTTTCATTTGACTTAATTAGCTTTGTTGAATTCATTTGATTTTCATTTGATTCAAAAAGCTTTGTTTGAATGTGTTTGACTTTCATTTGATTCTTAAAGCTTTGTTGAAAGTGTTTGACTTTCATTTGACTCAATTAGCTTTGTTGAATGCATTTGACTTTCATTTGAATCAAAAAGCTTTGTTTTAATGTGTTTGACGTTCATTTGACTCAATTAGATTTGTTGAAAGTGTTTCACTTTCATTTAACTCAATTGGCTTTGTTGAATGCATTGGACTTTCATTTGATTCAAAAAGCTTTGCTTGAATGTGTTTGACTTTCATTTGACTCAATTAGCATTGTGGAATGCAATTGACTTTCATTTGATTAAAAAAGCTTTGTTTGAATGTATTTGACTTTCATTTGATTCTAAAAGCTTACATGAAAGTGTTTGACTTTCATTTGACTCAATTAGCTTTGTTGAGTTCATTTGATTTTCATTTGATTCAAAAAGCTTTGTTTGAATGTGTTTGACTTTCATTTGATTCTAAAAGCTTTATTGAAAGTGTTTGACTTTTATTTGACTCAATTAGCTTTGTTGAATGCATTTGACTTTCATTTGAATCAAAAAGCTTTGTTTAAATGTGTTTGACGTTTATTTGACTCAATTAGATTAGTTGAAAGTGTTTAACTTTCATTTAACTCAATTGGCTTTGTTGAATGCATCAGACTTTCATTTGATTCAAAAAGCATTGCTTGAATGTGTTTGACTTTCTTTTGACTCAATTAGCTTTGTTGAATGTGTTTGACTTTTATTTGACTCAATTAGCATTGTGGAATGCAATTGACTTTCATTTGATTCAAAAAGCTTTGATTGAATGTATTTAACTTTCATTTGATTCTAAACGCTTATTTACAAGTGTTTGACTTTCATTTGACTCAATTAGCTTTGTTGAATGCATTTGACTTTTATTTGATTCAAAAAGCTTTGTTTGAATGTGTTTGACTTTCATTTGATTCTAAAAGCTTTGTTTGAATGTGTTTGACTTTCATTTGACTCAATTAGCATTGTTGAATGTGTTTGACTTTCATTTGACTCAATTACGATTGTGGAATGCAATAGACTTTCATTTGATTAAAAAGCTTTGTTTAATGTATTTGACTTTCATTTAATTCTAAAAGCTTTGTTGAAAGTGTTAGACATTCATTTGACTCAATTAGCTTTGTTGAATGCATGTGGCTTTCATTTGATTCAAAAAGCTTTGTTTGAATGTTTTTTACTTTCATTTGACTCAATTAGCTTTGTTGAATGTGTTTGACTTTCATTTAAATCAATTGGCTTTGTTGAATGCATTTGACTTTCATTTGATTTAAAAAGCTTTGCTTGAATGTGTTTGACTATCTTTTGACTCAATTAGCTTTGTTGAATGTGTTTAACTTTCATTTGACTCAATTAGCATTGTGGAATGCATTTGATTTTCATTTGATTCAAAAAGCTTTGTTTGAATGTGTTTGATTTTCATTTGACTCAATTACCATTGTGGAATGCAATAGACTTTCATTTGATCAAAAAGCTTAGTTTAATGTATTTGACTTTCATTTGATTCTAAAAGCTTTGTTGAAAGTGTTTGACTTTCATTTGACTCAATTAGCTTTGTTGAATGCATTTGACTTTCATTTGAATCAAGAAGCTTTGTTTGAATGTGTTTGACTTTTATTTGACTCAATTGGCTTTGTTAAATGCATTTGACTTTCATTTGATTCAAAAAGCTTTGTTTGAATGCGTTTGATTTTCACTTGATTCTAAAAGCTTTGTTGAAAGTGTTTGACTTTCATTTGACTCTATTAGCTTTGTTGAATGCATTTGACTTTCATTTAAATCAAGAAGCTTTGTTTGAATGTGTTTGACTTTTATTTGACTCAATTGGCTTTGTTGAATGCATTTGACATTCTTTTGAATCAAAAAGCTTTGTTTAAATGTGTTTGACGTTCATTTGATTCTAAAAGCTTAGATGAAAGTGTTTGACTTTCATTTGACTCAATTAGCTTTGTTGAATTCATTTGATTTTCATTTGATTCAAAAAGCTTTGTTTGAATGTGTTTGACTTTCATTTGATTATAAAAGCTTTGTTAAAAGTGTTTGACTTTCATTTGACTCAATTAGCTTTGTTGAATGCATTTCACATTCATTTGAATGAAAAAGCTTTGTATAAATGTGTTTGACGTTCTTTTGTTTCTAAAAGCTTAGATGAAAGTGTTTGACTTTCATTTGACTCAATTAGCTTTGTTGAATTCATTTGATTTTCATTTGATTCAAAAAGCTTTGTTTGAATGTGTTTGACTTTCATTTGATTCTAAAAGCTTTGTAGAAAGTGTTTGGCTTTCATTTGACTCAATTAGCATTGTGGAATGCAATTAACTTTCATTTGATTCAAAAAGCTTTGTTTGAATGTATTTGACTTTCATTTGATTCTAAACACTTTGTTGAATGCATTTGACTTTCATTTGACTCAATTAGCTTTGTTGAATTCATTTGATTTTCATTTGATTCAAAAAGCTTTGTTTGAATGTGTTTCACTTTCATTTCATTCTAAAAGCTTTGTTGAAAGTGTTTGACTTTTATTTGACTTAATTAGCTTTGTTGAATGCAGTTGACATTCATTTGATTCAAAAAGCTTTGTTTGAATGTGTTTCACTTTCATTTGATTCTAAAAGCTTAGATGAATGTGTTTGACTTTCATTTGACACAATTAGCTTTGTTGAATGCATTTGACATTCATTTGATTCAAAAAGCTTTGTTTGAATGTGTTTTACTTTCATTTGATTCTAAAAGCTTTGTTGAAAGTGTTTGACTTTCATTTGACTCAATTAGCTTTGTTGAATGCATTTGACTTTCATTTGAGTCACGAAGCTTTGTTTGAATGTGTTTGACTTTCATTTGACTCAATTAGCTTTGTTGAATTCATTTGATTTTCATTTGATTCAAAAAGCTTTGTTTGAATGTGTTTGACTTTCATTTGATTATAAAAGCTTTGTTGAAAGTGTTTGACTTTCATTTGACTCAATTAGCTTTGTTGAATGCATTTGACATTCATTTGAATCAAAAAGCTTTGTATAAATGTGTTTGACGTTCTTTTGTTTCTAAAAGCTTAGATGAAAGTGTTTGACTTTCATTTGACTCAATTAGCTTTGTTGAATTCATTTGATTTTCATTTGATTCAAAAAGCTTTGTTTGAATGTGTTTGACTTTTATTTGATTCTAAAAGCTTTGTAGAAAGTGTTTGGCTTTCATTTGACTCAATTAGCATTGTGGAATGCAATTCACTTTCATTTGATTCAAAAAGCTTTGATTGAATGTATTTGACTTTCATTTGATTCTAAACGCTTTGTTGCAAGTGTTTGACTTTCATTTGACTCAATTAGCTTTGTTGAATGCATTTGATTTTCATTTGATTCAAAAAGCTTTGTTTGAATGTGTTTCACTTTCATTTGATTCTAAAAGCTTTGTTGAAAGTGTTTGACTTTCATTTGACTTAATTAGCTTTGTTGAATGCATTTGACATTCATTTGATTCAAAAAGCTATGTTTGAATGTGTTTCACTTTCATTAGATTCTAAAAGCTTTGTTGAAAGTGTTTGACTTTCATTTGACTCAATTAGCTTTGTTGAATGCATTTGACTTTCATTTGAGTCACGAAGCTTTGTTTGAATGTCTTTGACTTTAATTTCATTCTAAAAGCTTTGATGAAAGTGTTTGACTTTCATTTGACTGAATTAGCTTTGTTGAATTCATTTGATTTTCATTTGATTCAAAAAGCTTTGTTTGAATGTGTTTCACTTTCATTTGATTCGAAAAGCTTTGTTAAAAGTGTTTGACTTTCATTTGACTTAATTAGCTTTGTTGAATGCAGTTGACATTCATTTGATTCAAAAAGCTTTGTTTGAATGTGTTTCACTTTCATTTGATTCTAAAAGCTTTGTTGAATGTGTTTGACTTTCATTTGACTCAATTAGCTTTGTTGAATGCATTTGACATTCATTTGATTCAAAAAGCTTTGTTTGAATGTGTTTTACTTTCATTTGATTCTAAAAGCTTTGTTGAAAGTGTTTGACTTTCATTTGACTCAATTAGCTTTGTTGAATGCATTTGACTTTCATTTGAGTCACGAAGCTTTGTTTGAATGTGTTTGACTTTCATTTGACTCAATTAGCTTTGTTGAATTCATTTGATTTTCATTTGATTCAAAAAGCTTTGTTTGAATGTGTTTGAATTTCATTTGATTATAAAAGCTTTGTTGAAAGTTTTTGACTTTCATTTGACTCAATTAGCTTTGTTGAATGCATTTGACATTCATTTGAATCAAAAAGCGTTGTATAAATGTGTTTGGCGTTCATTTGATTCTAAAAGCTTAGATGAAAGTGTTTGACTTTCATTTGACTCAATTAGCTTTGTTGAATTCATTTGATTTTCATTTGATTCAAAAAGCTTTGTTTGAATGTGTTTGACTTTCATTTGATTCTAAAAGCTTTGTAGAAAGTGTTTGGCTTTCATTAGACTCAATTAGCATTGTGGAATGCAATTAACTTTCATTTGATTGAAAAAGCTTTGATTGAATGTATTTGACTTTCATTTGATTCTAAACGCTTTGTTGCAAGTGTTTGACTTTCATTTGACTCAATTAGCTTTGTTGAATGCATTTGATTTTCATTTGATTCAAAAAGCTTTGTTTGAATGTGTTTCACTTTCATTTTATTCTAAAAGATTTGTTGAAAGTGTTTGACTTTCATTTGACTTAATTAGCTTTGTTGAATGCATTTGACATTCATTTGATTCAAAAAGCTTTGTTTGAATGTTTTTTACTTTCATTAGATTCTAAAAGCTTTGTTGAAAGTGTTTGACTTTCATTTGACTCAATTAGCTTTGTTGAATGCATTTGACTTTCATTTGAGTCACGAAGCTTTGTTTGAATGTGTTTGACTTTCATTTGACTCAATTAGCTTTGTTGAATTCATGTGATTTTCATTTGATTCAAAAAGCTTTGTTTGAATGTGTTTGACTTTCAATTGATTATAAAAGCTTTGTTGAAAGTTTTTGACTTTCATTTGACTCAATTAGCTTTGTTGAATGCATTTGACATTCATTTGAATCAAAAAGCTTTGTATAAATGTGTTTGACGTTCATTTGATTCTAAAAGCTTAGATGAAAGTGTTTGACTTTCATTTGACTCAATTAGCTTTGTTGAATTCATTTGATTTTTATTTGATTCAAAAAGCTTTGTTTGAATGTGTTTGACTTTCATTTGATTCTAAAAGCTTTGTAGAAAGTGTTTGACTTTCATTTGACTCAATTAGCAATGTGGAATGCAATTAACTTTCATTTGATTCAAAAAGCTTTGATTGAATGTATTTGACTTTCATTTGATTCTAAACGCTTTGTTGCAAGTGTTTGACTTTCATTTGACTCAATTAGCTTTGTTGAATGCATTTGATTTTCATTTGATTCAAAAAGCTTTGTTTGAATGTGTGTCACTTTCATTTGATTCTAAAAGCTTTGTTGAAAGTGTTTGACTTTCATTTGACTCAATTAGCTTTATTGAATGCAGTTGACATTCATTTGATTCAAAAATCTTTGTTTGAATGTGTTTCACTTTCATTTGATTCTAAAAGCTTTGTTGCAAGTGTTTGGCTTTCATTTGACACAATTAGCTTTGTTGAATTCATTTGATTTTCATTTGATTCAAAAAGCTTTGTTTGGATGTGTTTCACTTTCATTTGATTCTAAAAGCTTTTTTGAAAGTGTTTGACTTTCATTTGACTTAATTAGCTTTGTTGAATGCATTTGACTTTCATTTGAGTCACGAATCTTTGTTTGATTGTGTTTGACTTTCATTTGACTCAATTAGCTTTGTTGAATTCTTTTGATTTTCATTTGATTCAAAAAGCTTTGTTTGAATGTGTTTGACTTTCATTTGATTATAAAAGCTTTGTTGAAAGTGTTTGACTTTCATTTGACTCAAATAGCTTTGTTGAATGCATTTGACATTCATTTGAATCAAAAAGCTTTGTTTGAATGTGTTTGACTTTCATTTGATTCCAAAAGCTTTGTAGAAAGTGTTTGGCTTTCATTTGACTCAATTAGCATTGTGGAATGCAATTAACTTTCATTTGATTCAAAAAGCTTTGATTGAATGTCTTTGACTTTAATTTGATTCTAAAAGCTTTGATGAAAGTGTTTGACTTTCATTTGACTTAATTAGCTTTGTTGAATTCATTTGATTTTCATTTGATTCAAAAAGTTTTGTTTGAATGTGTTTGACTCTCATTTGATTATAAAAGCTTTGTTGAAAGTGTTTGACTTTCATTTGACTCAATGAGCTTTGTTGAATGCATTTGACATTCATTTGAATCAAAAAGCTTTGTTTAAATGTGTTTGACGTTCATTTGATTCTAAAAGCTTAGATGAAAGTGTTTGACTTTCATTTGACTGAATTAGCTTTGTTGAATTCATTTGATTTTCATTTGATTCAAAAAGCTTTGTTTGAATGTGTTTGACTTTCATTTGATTCTAAAAGCTTTGTTGTAAGTGTTTGGCTCTCATTTGACTCAATTAGCATTGTGGAATGCAATTAACTTTCATTTGATTCAAAAAGCTTTGATTGAATGTAGTTGACTTTCATTTGATTCTAAACGCTTTGTTGCAAGTGTTTAACTTTCATTTGACTCAATTAGCATTGTGGAATGCATTTGACTTTCATTTAATTCAAAAAGCTTTGTTTGAATGTGTTTGACATTCATTTGACTCAATTAGCTTAGTTGAATGTGTTTGACTTTCATTTGACTCAAATAGCATTGTGGAATGCAATTGACTTCCTTTTGATTCAAAAAGCTTTTTTTGAATGTATTTGACTTTCATTTGATTATAAAAGCTTTGATGAAAGTGTTTGACTTTCATTTGACTTAATTAGCTTTGTTGAATTCATTCGATTTTTGTTTGATTCAAAAAGCTTTGTTTGAATGTGTTTGACTTTCATTTGATTCTAAAAGCTTTGTTGAATGTGTTTGACTTTCATTTGACTCAATTAGCTTTGATGAATGCATTTGACTATCATTTGAATAAAAAAATTTTGTTTGAATGTGTTTGACTTTCATTTGACTCAATTAGCATTGTGGAATGCAATTGACTTTCATTTCATTCAAAAAGCTTTGTTTGAATGTATTTGACTTTCATTTGATTCTAAAAGCTTTGATGAAAGTGTTTGACTTTCATTTGACTCAATTAGCTTTGTTGAATTCATTTGATTTTTGTTTGATTCAAAAAGCTTTGTTTGAATATGTTTGACTTTCATTTGATTCTAAAAGCTTTGTTGAAAGTGTTTGACTTTAATTTGACTCAATTAGCTTTGATGAATGTATTTGACTTTCATTTGATTCAAAACGCTTTGTTTGAATGTGTTTGACTTTCTTTTGACTCAATTAGCTTTGTTGAATGTGTTTGACTTTCATTTGACTTAATTAGCATTGTGGAATGCAATTGACTTTCATTTGATTAAAAAAGCTTTGATTGAATGTGTTTCACTTTCATTTGATTCTAAAAGCTTTGTTGAAAGTGTTTGGCGTTCATTTGACTCAATTAGCATTGTGGAATGCAATTAACTTTCATTTGATTCAAAAAGCTTTGCTTGAATGTATTTGACTTTAATTTGATTCTAAAAGCTTTGATGAAAGTGTTTGACTTTCATTTGACTCAATTAGCTTTGTTGAATTCATTTGATTTTCATTTGATTCAAAAAGCTTTGTTTGAATGTGTTTGACTTTCATTTGATTATAAAAGCTTTGTTGAAAGTGTTTGACTTTCATTTGACTCAATTAGCATTATTGAATGCATTTGACGTTCATTTGATTCTAAAAGCTTAGATGAAAGTGTTTGACTTTCATTTGACTCAATTAGCTTTGTTGAATTCATTTGATTTTCATTTGATTCAAAAAGCTTTGTTTGAATGTGTTTGACTTTCATTTGATTCTAAAAGCTTTGTTGTAAGTGTTTCGCTTTCATTTGACTCAATTAGCATTGTGGAATACAATTAACTTTCATTTGATTCAAAAAGCTTTGCTTGAATGTATTTGACTTTAATTTGATTCTAAAAGCTTTGATGAAAGTGTTTGACTTTCATTTGACTCAATTAGCTTTGTTGAATTCATTTGATTTTCATTTGATTCAAAAAGCTTTGTTTGAATGTGTTTGACGTTCATTTGATTCAAAAAGCTTAGATGAAAGTGTTTGACTTTCATTTGACTCAATTAGCTTTGTTGAATTCATTTGATTTTCATTTGATTCAAAAAGCTTTGTTTGAATGTGTTTGACTTTCATTTGATTCTAAAAGCTTTGTTGTAAGTGTTTCGCTTTCATTTGACTCAATTAGCATTATGGAATACAATTAACTTTCATTTGATTCAAAAAGCTTTGATTGAATGTCTTTGACTTTAATTTGATTCTAAAAGCTTTTATGAAAGTGTTTGACTTTCATTTGACTCAATTAGCTTTGTTGAATTCATTTAATTTTCATTTGATTCAAAAAGCTTTGTTTGAATGTGTTTCACTTTCATTTGATTCTAAAAGCTTTGTTGAAAGTGTTTGACTTTCATTTGACTTAATTAGCTTTGTTGAATGCAGTTGACATTCATTTGATTCAAAAAGCTTTGTTTGAATGTTTTTCACTTTCATTTGATTCTAAAAGCTTTGTTGAAAGTGTTTGGTTTTCATTTGACTCAATTAGCATTGTGGAATGCAATTAACTTTCATTTGATTCAAAAAGCTTTGCTAGAATGTATTTGACTTTAATTTGATTCTTAAAGTTTTGATGAAAGTGTTTGACTTTCATTTGACTCAATTAGCTTTGTTGAATTCATTTGATTTTCATTTGATTCAAAAAGCTTTGTTTGAATGTGTTTCACTTTAATTTGATTCTAAAAGCATTGTTGAAAGTGTTTGACTTTCATTTGACTTAATTACCTTTGTTGAATGCAGTTGACATTCATTTGATTCAAAAAGCTTTGTTTGAATGTGTTTCACTTTCATTTGATTCTAAAAGCTTTGTTGAATGTGTTTGACTTTCACTTGACTCTATTAGCTTTGTTGAATGCATTTGACATTCATTTGATTCAAAAAGCTTTGTTTGAATGTATTTTACTTTCATTTGATTCTAAAAGCTTTGTTGAAAGTGTTTGACTTTCATTTGACTCAATTAGCTTTGTTGAATGCATTTGACTTTCATTTGAGTCAAGAAGCTTTGTTTTAATGTGTTTGACTTTCATTTGACTCAATTAGCTTTGTTGAATTCATTTGATTTTCATTTGATTCAAAAAGCTTTGTTTGAATGTGTTTGATTTTCATTTGATTATAAAAGCTTTGTTAAAAGTGTTTGACTTTCATTTGACTCAATTAGCTTTGTTGAATGCATTTGACATTCATTTGAATCAAAAAGTTTTGTTTAAATGTGTTTGACGTTCATTTGATTCTAAAAGTTTAGATGAAAGTGTTTGACTTTCATTTGACTCAATTAGCTTTGTTGAATTCATTTTATTTTCATTTAATTCAAAAAGCTTTGTTTGAATGTGTTTGACTTTCATTTGATTCTAAAAGCTTTGTTGTAAGTGTTTGGCTTTCATTTGACTCAATTAGCATTGTGGAATGCAATTAACTTTCATTTGATTCAAAAAGCTTTGATTGAATGTATTTGACTTTCACTTGATTCTAAACACTTTGTTGCAAGTGTTTGACTTTCATTTGACTCAATCAGCTTTGTTGAATGCAATTGATTTTCATTTGATTCAAATAGCTTTGTTTGAATGTGTTTCACTTTCATTTTATTCTAAAAGCTTTGTTGAAAGTGTTTGACTTTCATTTGACTTAATTAGCTTTGTTGAATGCAGTTGACATTCATTTGATTTAAAAAGCTTTGTTTGAATGTGTTTCACTTTCATTTGATTCTAAAAGCTTTGTTGAAAGTGTTTTGCTTTCATTTGACTCAATTAGCATTGTGGAATGCAATTAACTTTCATTTGATTCAAAAAGCTTTGTTTGAATGTATTTGACTTTAATTTGATTCTAAAAGCTTTGATGAAAGTGTTTGACTTTCATTTGACTCAATTAGCTTTGTTGAATTCATTTGATTTTCATTTGATTCAAAAAGCTTTGTTTGAATGTGTTTCACTTTCATTTGATTCTAAAAGCTTTGTTAAAAGTGTTTGACTTTCATTTGACTTAATTAGCTTTGTTGAATGCATTTGACTTTCATTTGAGTCACGAATCTTTGTTTGATTGTGTTTGACTTTCATTTGACTCAATTAGCTTTGTTGAATTCATTTGATTTTCATTTGATTCAAAAAGCTTTGTTTGAATGTGTTTGACTTTCATTTGATTATAAAAGCTTTGTTGAAAGTGTTTGACTTTCATTTGACTCAATTAGCTTTGTTGAATGCATTTAACATTCATTTGAATCAAAAAGCTTTGTTTGAATGTGTTTGACTTTCATTTGATTCCAAAAGCTTTGTAGAAAGTGTTTGGCTTTCATTTGACTCAATTAGCATTGTGGAATGCAATTAACTTTCATTTGATTCAAAAAGCTTTGATTGAATGTCTTTGACTTTAATTTGATTCTGAAAGCTTTGATGAAAGTGTTTGACTTTCATTTCACTCAATTAGCTTTGTTGAATTCATTTGATTTTCATTTGATTCAAAAAGCTTTGTTTGAATGTGTGTGACGTTCATTTGATTCTAAAAGCTTAGATGAAAGTGTTTGACTTTCATTTGACTCAATTAGCTTTGTTGAATTCATTTTATTATCATTTGATTTAAAAAGCTTTGTTTGAATGTGTTTGACTTTCATTTGATTCTAAAAGCTTTGTTGTAAGTGTTTGGCTCTCATTTGACTCAATTAGCATTGTGGAATGCAATTAACTTTCATTTGATTCAAAAAGCTTTGATTGAATGTATTTGACTTTCATTTGATTCTAAACGCTTTGTTGCAAGTGTTTGACTTTCATTTGATTCAATCAGCTTTATTGAATGCATTTGATTTTCATTTGATTCAAATAGCTTTGTTTGAATTTGTTTCACTTTCATTTGATTCTAAAAGCTTTGTTGAAAGTGTTTGACTTTCATTTGACTTAATTAGCTTTGTTGAATGCAGTTGACATTCATTTGATTCAAAGAGCTTTGTTTGAATGTGTTTCACTTTCATTTGATTCTAAAAGCTTTGTTGAAAGTGTTTGGCTTTCATTTGACTCAATTACCATTGTGGAATGCAATTAACTTTCATTTGATTCAAAAAGCTTTGTTTGAATGTATTTGACTTTAATTTGATTCTAAAAGCTTTGATGAAAGTGTTTGACTTTCATTTGACTCAATTAGCTTTGTTGAATTCATTTGATTTTCACTTGATTCAAAAAGCTTTGTTTGAATGTGTTTCACTTTCATTAGATTCTAAAAGCTTTGTTGAAAGTGTTTGACTTTCATTTGACTCAATTAGCTTTGTTGAATGCATTTGACTTTCATTTGAGTCACGAATCTTTGTTTTATTGTGTTTGACTTTCATTTGACTCAATTAGCTTTGTTGAATTCATTTGATTTTCATTTGATTCAAAAAGCTTTGTTTGAATGTGTTTGACTTTCATTTGATTATAAAAGCTTAGTTGAAAGTGTTTGGCTTTCATTTGACTCAATTAGCATTGTGGAATGCAATTAACTTTCATTTGATTCAAAAAGCTTTGATTGAATGTCTTTGAATTTAATTTGATTCTAAAAGCTTTGATGAAAGTGTTTGACTTTCATTTGACTCAATTAGCTTTGTTGAATTCATTTAATTTTCATTTGATTCAAAAAGCTTTGTTTGAATGTGTTTCACTTTCATTTGATTCTAAAAGCTTTGTTGAAAGTGTTTGACTTTCATTTGACTTAATTAGCTTTGTTGAATGCAGTTGACATTCATTTGTTTCAAAAAGCTTTGTTTGAATGTGTTTCACTTTCATTTGATCCTAAACGCATTGTTGAAAGTAATTGGCTTTCATTTGACTCAATTAGCATTGTGGAATTCAATTAACTTTCATTTGATTCAAAAAGCTTTGTTTGAATGTATTTGACTTTAATTTGATTCTAAAAGCTTTGATGAAAGTGTTTGACTCTCATTTGACTTAATTAGCTTTGTTGAATTCAGTTGATTTTCGTTTGATTCAAAAAAGCTTTGTTTGAATGTGTTTCACTTTCATTTGATTCTAAAAGCTTTGTTGAAAGTGTTTGACTTTTATTTGACTCAATTAGCTTTGTTGAATGCATTTGACATTCATTTGATTCAAAAAGCTTTGTTTGAATGTGTTTCACTTTCATTTGATTCTAAAAGCTTTGTTGAATGTGTTTGACTTTCATTTGACTCAATTAGCTTTATTGAATGCATTTGACATTCATTTGATTCAAAAAGCTTTGTTTGAATGTGTTTTACTTTCATTTGATTCTAAAAGCTTTGTTGAAAGTGTTTGACTTTCATTTGACTCAATTAGCTTTGTTGAATGCATTTGACTTTCAATTGAGTCACGAAGCTTTGTTTGAATGTGTTTGACTTTCATTTGACTCAATTAGCTTTGTCGAATCCATTTGATTTTCATTTGATTCAAAAAGCTTTGTTTGAATGTGTTTGACTTTCATTTGGTTATAAAAGCTTTGTTAAAAGTGTTTGACTTTCATTTGACTCAATTAGCTTTGTTGAATGCATTTTATTTTCATTTGATTCAAATAGCTTTGTTTGAATGTGTTTGACTTTCATTTGATTCTAAAAGCTTTGTTGTTAGTGTTTGGCTTTCATTTGACTCAATTAGCATTGTGGAATGCAATTAACTTTCATTTGATTCAAAAAGCTTTGATTGAATGTATTTGACTTTCATTTGATTCTAAACGCTTTGTTGCAAGTGTTTGACTTTCATTTGAATCAAAAAGCTTTGTTTAAATGTGTTTGACGTTCATTTGATTCTAAAAGCTTAGATGAAAGTGTTTGACTTTCATTTGACTCAATTAGCTTTGTTGAATTCATTTTATTTTCATTTGATTCAAATAGCTTTGTTTGAATGTGTTTGACTTTCATTTGATTCTAAAAGCTTTGTTGTAAGTGTTTGGCTTTCATTTGACTCAATTAGCATTGTGGAATGCAATTAACTTTCATTTGATTCAAAAAGCTTTGATTGAATGTATTTAACTTTCATTTGATTCTAAACGCTTTGTTGCAAGTGTTTGACTTTCATTTGACTCAATCAGCTTTGTTGAATGCATTTGATTTTCATTTGATTCAAATAGCTTTGTTTGAATGTGTTTCACTTTCATTTGATTCTAAAAGCTTTGTTGAAAGTGTTTGACTTTCATTTGACTTAATTAACTTTGTTGAATGCAGTTGAAATTCATTTGATTCAAAAAGCTTTGTTTGAATGTGTTTCACTTTCATTTGATTCTAAAAGCTTTGTTGAAATGTGTTTGGCTTTCATTTGACTCAATTAGCATTGTGGAATGCAATTAACTTTCATTTGATTCAAAAAGCTTTGTTTGAATGTATTTGACTTTAATTTGATTCTAAAAGCTTTGATGAAAGTGTTTGACTTTCATTTGACTCAATTAGCTTTGTTGAATTCATTTGATTTTCATTTGATTCAAAAAGATTTGTTTGAATGTGTTTCACTTTCATTTGATTCTAAAAGCTTTGTTGAAAGTGTTTGACTTTCATTTGACTCAATTAGCTTTGTTGAATGCATTTGACTTTCATTTGAGTCACGAATCTTTGTTTGATTGTGTTTGACTTTCATTTGTCTCAATTAGCTTTGTTGAATTCATTTGATTTTCATTTGATTCAAAAAGCTTTGTTTGAATGTGTTTGACTTTCATTTGATTATAAAAGCTTTGTTGAAAGTGTTTGACTTTCATTTGACTCAATTAGCTTTGTTGAATGCATTTGACATTCATTTGAATCAAAAAGCTTTGTTTGAATGTGTTTGACTTTCATTTGATTCCAAAAGCTTTGTAGAAAGTGTTTGGCTTTCATTTGACTCAATTAGCATTGTGGAATGCAATTAACTTTCATTTGATTCAAAAAGCTTTGATTGAATGTCTTTGACTTTAATTTGATTCTTAAAGCTTTGATGAAAGTGTTTGACTTTCATTTGACTCAATTAGCTTTGTTGAATTCATTTGATTTTCATTTGATTCAAAAAGCTTTGTTTGAATGTGTTTGACTTTCATTTGATTATAAAAGCTTTGTTGAAAGTGTTTGACTTTCATTTGACTCAATGAGCTTTGTTGAATGCATTTGATATTCATTTGAATCAAAAAGCTTTGTTTAAATGTGTTTAACGTTCATTTGATTCTAAAAGCTTAGATGAAAGTGTTTGACTTTAATTTGACTCAATTAGCTTTGTTGAATTCATTTGATTTTCATTTGATTCCAAAAGCTTTGTTTGAATGTGTTTGACTTTCATTTGATTCTAAAAGCTTTGTTGTAAGTGTTTGGCTCTCATTTGACTCAATTAGCATTGTGGAATGCAATTAAGTTTCATTTGATTCAAAAAACTTTGATTGAATGTATTTGACTTTCATTTGATTCTAAACGCTTTGTTGCAAGTGTTTGACTTTCATTTGACTCAATCAGCTTTGTTGAATGCATTTGATTTTCATTTGATTCAAATAGCTTTGTTTGAATGTGTTTCACTTTCATTTGATTCTAAAAGCTTTGTTGAAAGTGTTTGACTTTCATTTGACTTAATTAGCTTTGTTGAATGCAGTTGACATTCATTTGATTCAAAATGCTTTGTTTGAATGTGTTTCACTTTCATTTGATTCTAAAAGCTTTGTTGAAAGTGTTTGGCTTTCATTTGACTCAATTAGCATTGTGGAATGCAATTAACTTTCATTTGATTCAAAAAGCTTTGTTTGAATGTATTTGACTTTAATTCGATTCTAAAAGCTTTGATGAAAGTGTTTGACTTTCATTTGACTCAATTAGCTTTGTTGAATTCATTTGATTTTCATTTGATTCAAAAAGCTTTGTTTGAATGTGTTTGACTTTCATTTGATTATAAAAGTTTTGTTGAAAGTGTTTGACTTTCATTTGACTCAATTAGCTTTGTTGAATGCATTTGACATTCATTTGAATCAAAAAGCTTTGTTTGAATGTGTTTGACTTTCATTTGATTCCAAAAGCTTTGTAGAAAGTGTTTGGCTTTCATTTGACTCAATTAGCTTTGTGGAATGCAATTAACTTTCATTTGATTCAAAAAGCTTTGTTTGAATGTGTTTGACTTTAATTTGATTCTAAAAGCTTTGATGAAAGTGTTTGACTTTCATTTGACTCAATTAGCTTTGTTGAATGCATTTGACATTCATTTGATTCAAAAAGCTTTGTTTGAATGTGTTTGACTTTCATTTGATTCCAAAAGCTTTGTAGAAAGTGTTTGGCTTTCATTTGACTCAATTAGCTTTGTTGAATGCATTTGACATTCATTTGAATCAAAAATCTTTGATTGAATGTGTTTGACTTTCATTTGATTCCAAAAGCTTTGTAGAAAGTGTTTGGCTTTCATTTGACTCAATTAGCATTGTGGAATTCATTTGATTTTCATTTGATTCAAAAAGCTTTGATTGAATGTCTTTGACTTTAATTTGATTCTAAAAGCTTTGATGAAAGTGTTTGACTTTCATTTGACTCAATTAGCTTTGTTGAATTCATTTGACATTCATTTGATTCAAAAAGCTTTGTTTGAATGTGTTTGACTTTCATTTGATTATAAAAGCTTTGTTGAAAGTGTTTGACTTTCATTTGATTCAATAAGCTTTGTTGAATGCATTTGACATTCATTTGAATCAAAAAGCTTTGTTTGAATGTGTTTGACTTTCATTTGATTCTAAAAGCTTAGATGAAAGTGTTTGGCTCTCATTTGACTCAATTAGCTTTGTTGAATTCATTTGATTTTCATTTGATTCAAAAAGCTTTGTTTGAATGTGTTTGACTTTCATTTGATTCTAAAAGCTTTGTTGCAAGTGTTTGACTTTCATTTGCCTCAATCAGCTTTATTGAATGCATTTGATTTTCATTTGATTCAAATAGCTTTGATTGAATGTGTTTCACTTTCATTTGATTCTAAAAGCTTTGTTGAAAGTGTTTGACTTTCATTTGACTTAATTAGCTTTGTTGAATGCAGTTGACATTCATTTGATTCAAAAAGTTTTGTTTGAATGTGTTTCACTTTCATTTGATTCTAAAAGCTTTGTTGAAAGTGTTTGGCTTTCATTTGACTCAATTAGCATTGTGGAATGCAATTAACTTTCATTTGATTCAAAAATCTTTGTTTGAATGTGTTTCACTTTCATTTGATTCTAAAAGCTTTGTTGAATGTGTTTGACATTCATTTGACTCAATTAGCTTTGTTGAATGCATTTGACATTCATTTGATTCAAAAAGCTTTGTTTGAATGTGTTTTACTTTCATTTGATTCTAAAAGCTTTGTTGAAAGTGTTTGACTTTCATTTGACTCGATTAGCTTTGTTGAATGCAATTAACTTTCATTTGATTCAAAAAGCTTTGATTGAATGTATTTGACTTTCATTTGATTCTAAACGCTTTGTTGCAAGTGTTTGACTTTCATTTGAATCAAAAAGCTTTGTTTAAATGTGTTTGACGTTCATTTGATTCTAAAAGCTTAGATGAAAGTGTTTGACTTTCATTTGACTCAATTAGCTTTGTTGAATTCATTTTATTTTCATTTGATTCAAATAGCTTTGTTTGAATGTGTTTGACTTTCATTTGATTCTAAAAGCTTTGTTGTAAGTGTTTGGCTTTCATTTGACTCAATTAGCATTGTGGAATGCAATTAACTTTCATTTGATTCAAAAAGCTTTGATTGAATGTATTTAACTTTCATTTGATTCTAAACGCTTTGTTGCAAGTGTTTGACTTTCATTTGACTCAATCAGCTTTGTTGAATGCATTTGATTTTCATTTGATTCAAATAGCTTTGTTTGAATGTGTTTCACTTTCATTTGATTCTAAAAGCTTTGTTGAAAGTGTTTGACTTTCATTTGACTTAATTAACTTTGTTGAATGCAGTTGAAATTCATTTGATTCAAAAAGCTTTGTTTGAATGTGTTTCACTTTCATTTGATTCTAAAAGCTTTGTTGAAATGTGTTTGGCTTTCATTTGACTCAATTAGCATTGTGGAATGCAATTAACTTTCATTTGATTCAAAAAGCTTTGTTTGAATGTATTTGACTTTAATTTGATTCTAAAAGCTTTGATGAAAGTGTTTGACTTTCATTTGACTCAATTAGCTTTGTTGAATTCATTTGATTTTCATTTGATTCAAAAAGATTTGTTTGAATGTGTTTCACTTTCATTTGATTCTAAAAGCTTTGTTGAAAGTGTTTGACTTTCATTTGACTCAATTAGCTTTGTTGAATGCATTTGACTTTCATTTGAGTCACGAATCTTTGTTTGATTGTGTTTGACTTTCATTTGTCTCAATTAGCTTTGTTGAATTCATTTGATTTTCATTTGATTCAAAAAGCTTTGTTTGAATGTGTTTGACTTTCATTTGATTATAAAAGCTTTGTTGAAAGTGTTTGACTTTCATTTGACTCAATTAGCTTTGTTGAATGCATTTGACATTCATTTGAATCAAAAAGCTTTGTTTGAATGTGTTTGACTTTCATTTGATTCCAAAAGCTTTGTAGAAAGTGTTTGGCTTTCATTTGACTCAATTAGCATTGTGGAATGCAATTAACTTTCATTTGATTCAAAAAGCTTTGATTGAATGTCTTTGACTTTAATTTGATTCTTAAAGCTTTGATGAAAGTGTTTGACTTTCATTTGACTCAATTAGCTTTGTTGAATTCATTTGATTTTCATTTGATTCAAAAAGCTTTGTTTGAATGTGTTTGACTTTCATTTGATTATAAAAGCTTTGTTGAAAGTGTTTGACTTTCATTTGACTCAATGAGCTTTGTTGAATGCATTTGATATTCATTTGAATCAAAAAGCTTTGTTTAAATGTGTTTAACGTTCATTTGATTCTAAAAGCTTAGATGAAAGTGTTTGACTTTAATTTGACTCAATTAGCTTTGTTGAATTCATTTGATTTTCATTTGATTCCAAAAGCTTTGTTTGAATGTGTTTGACTTTCATTTGATTCTAAAAGCTTTGTTGTAAGTGTTTGGCTCTCATTTGACTCAATTAGCATTGTGGAATGCAATTAATTTTCATTTGATTCAAAAAACTTTGATTGAATGTATTTGACTTTCATTTGATTCTAAACGCTTTGTTGCAAGTGTTTGGCTTTCATTTGACTCAATCAGCTTTGTTGAATGCATTTGATTTTCATTTGATTCAAATAGCTTTGTTTGAATGTGTTTCACTTTCATTTGATTCTAAAAGCTTTGTTGAAAGTGTTTGACTTTCATTTGACTTAATTAGCTTTGTTGAATGCAGTTGACATTCATTTGATTCAAAATGCTTTGTTTGAATGTGTTTCACTTTCATTTGATTCTAAAAGCTTTGTTGAAAGTGTTTGGCTTTCATTTGACTCAATTAGCATTGTGGAATGCAATTAACTTTCATTTGATTCAAAAAGCTTTGTTTGAATGTATTTGACTTTAATTCGATTCTAAAAGCTTTGATGAAAGTGTTTGACTTTCATTTGACTCAATTAGCTTTGTTGAATTCATTTGATTTTCATTTGATTCAAAAAGCTTTGTTTGAATGTGTTTGACTTTCATTTGATTATAAAAGTTTTGTTGAAAGTGTTTGACTTTCATTTGACTCAATTAGCTTTGTTGAATGCATTTGACATTCATTTGAATCAAAAAGCTTTGTTTGAATGTGTTTGACTTTCATTTGATTCCAAAAGCTTTGTAGAAAGTGTTTGGCTTTCATTTGACTCAATTAGCTTTGTGGAATGCAATTAACTTTCATTTGATTCAAAAAGCTTTGTTTGAATGTGTTTGACTTTAATTTGATTCTAAAAGCTTTGATGAAAGTGTTTGACTTTCATTTGACTCAATTAGCTTTGTTGAATGCATTTGACATTCATTTGATTCAAAAAGCTTTGTTTGAATGTGTTTGACTTTCATTTGATTCCAAAAGCTTTGTAGAAAGTGTTTGGCTTTCATTTGACTCAATTAGCTTTGTTGAATGCATTTGACATTCATTTGAATCAAAAATCTTTGATTGAATGTGTTTGACTTTCATTTGATTCCAAAAGCTTTGTAGAAAGTGTTTGGCTTTCATTTGACTCAATTAGCATTGTGGAATTCATTTGATTTTCATTTGATTCAAAAAGCTTTGATTGAATGTCTTTGACTTTAATTTGATTCTAAAAGCTTTGATGAAAGTGTTTGACTTTCATTTGACTCAATTAGCTTTGTTGAATTCATTTGACATTCATTTGATTCAAAAAGCTTTGTTTGAATGTGTTTGACTTTCATTTGATTATAAAAGCTTTGTTGAAAGTGTTTGACTTTCATTTGATTCAATAAGCTTTGTTGAATGCATTTGACATTCATTTGAATCAAAAAGCTTTGTTTGAATGTGTTTGACTTTCATTTGATTCTAAAAGCTTAGATGAAAGTGTTTGGCTCTCATTTGACTCAATTAGCTTTGTTGAATTCATTTGATTTTCATTTGATTCAAAAAGCTTTGTTTGAATGTGTTTGACTTTCATTTGATTCTAAAAGCTTTGTTGCAAGTGTTTGACTTTCATTTGCCTCAATCAGCTTTATTGAATGCATTTGATTTTCATTTGATTCAAATAGCTTTGATTGAATGTGTTTCACTTTCATTTGATTCTAAAAGCTTTGTTGAAAGTGTTTGACTTTCATTTGACTTAATTAGCTTTGTTGAATGCAGTTGACATTCATTTGATTCAAAAAGTTTTGTTTGAATGTGTTTCACTTTCATTTGATTCTAAAAGCTTTGTTGAAAGTGTTTGGCTTTCATTTGACTCAATTAGCATTGTGGAATGCAATTAACTTTCATTTGATTCAAAAATCTTTGTTTGAATGTGTTTCACTTTCATTTGATTCTAAAAGCTTTGTTGAATGTGTTTGACTTTCATTTGACTCAATTAGCTTTGTTGAATGCATTTGACATTCATTTGATTCAAAAAGCTTTGTTTGAATGTGTTTTACTTTCATTTGATTCTAAAAGCTTTGTTGAAAGTGTTTGACTTTCATTTGACTCAATTAGCTTTGTTGAATGCATTTGACTTTCATTTGAGTCACGAAGCTTTGTTTGAATGTGTTTGACTTTCATTTGACTCAATTAGCTTTGTCGAATCCATTTGATTTTCATTTGATTCAAAAAGCTTTGTTTGAATGTGTTTGACTTTCATTTGATTATAAAAGCTTAGTTGAAAGTGTTTGGCTTTCATTTGACTCAATTAGCATTGTGGAATGCAATTAACTTTCATTTGATTCAAAAAGCTTTGATTGAATGTATTTGACTTTCATTTGATTCTAAACGCTTTGTTGCAAGTGTTTGACTTTCATTTGACTCAATCAGCTTTATTGAATGCATTTGATTTTCATTTGATTCAAATAGCTTTGTTTGAATTTGTTTCACTTTCATTTGATTCTAAAAGCTTTGTTGAAAGTGTTTGACTTTCATTTGACTTAATTAGCTTTGTTGAATGCAGTTGACATTCATTTGATTCAAAAAGCTTTGTTTGAATGTGTTTGACTTTCATTTGATTATAAAAGCTTAGTTGAAAGTGTTTGGCTTTCATTTGACTCAATTAGCATTGTGGAATGCAATTAACTTTCATTTGATTCAAAAAGCTTTGATTGAATGTCTTTGACTTTAATTTGATTCTAAAAGCTTTGATGAAAGTGTTTGACTTTCATTTGACTCAATTAGCTTTGTTGAATTCATTTAATTTTCATTTGATTCAAAAAGCTTTGTTTGAATGTGTTTCACTTTCATTTGATTCTAAAAGCTTTGTTGAAAGTGTTTGACTTTCATTTGACTTAATTAGCTTTGTTGAATGCAGTTGACATTCATTTGTTTCAAAAAGCTTTGTTTGAATGTGTTTCACTTTCATTTGATCCTAAAAGCATTGTTGAAAGTGTTTGGCTTTCATTTGACTCAATTAGCATTGTGGAATTCAATTAACTTTCATTTGATTCAAAAAGCTTTGTTTGAATGTATTTGACTTTAATTTGATTCTAAAAGCTTTGATGAAAGTGTTTGACTCTCATTTGACTTAATTAGCTTTGTTGAATTCAGTTGATTTTCATTTGATTCAAAAAAGCTTTGTTTGAATGTGTTTCACTTTCATTTGATTCTAAAAGCTTTGTTGAAAGTGTTTGACTTTTATTTGACTTAATTAGCTTTGTTGAATGCAGTTGACATTCATTTGATTCAAAAATCTTTGTTTGAATGTGTTTGACTTTCATTTGATTCCAAAAGCTTTGTAGAAAGTGTTTGTCTTTCATTTGACTCAATTAGCATTGTGGAATGCAATTAACTTTCATTTGATTCAAAAATCTTTGATTGAATGTCTTTGACTTTAATTTGATTCTAAAAGCTTTGATGAAAGTGTTTGACTTTCATTTGACTCAATTAGCTTTGTTGAATTCATTTGATTTTCATTTGATTCAAAAAGCTTTGTTTGAATGTGTTTGACTTTCATTTGATTATAAAAGCTTTGTTGAAAGTGTTTGACTTTCATTTGACTCAATGAGCTTTGTTGAATGCATTTGACATTCATTTGAATCAAAAAGCTTTGTTTAAATGTGTTTGACGTTCATTTGATTCTAAAAGCTTAGATGAAAGTGTTTGACTTTCATTTGACTCAATTAGCTTTGTTGAATTCATTTGATTTTCATTTGATTCAAAAAGCTTTGTTTGAATGTGTTTGACTTTCATTTGATTATAAAAGCTTAGTTGAAAGTGTTTGGCTTTCATTTGACTCAATTAGCATTGTGGAATGCAATTAACTTTCATTTGATTCAAAAAGCTTTGATTGAATGTCTTTGACTTTAATTTGATTCTAAAAGCTTTGATGAAAGTGTTTGACTTTCATTTGACTTAATTAGCTTTGTTGAATTCATTTGATTTTCATTTGATTCAAAAAGCTTTGTTTGAATGTGTTTCACTTTCATTTGATTCTAAAAGCTTTGTTGAAAGTGTTTGACTTTCATTTGACTTAATTACCTTTGTTGAATGCAGTTGACATCCATTTGTTTCAAAAAGCTTTGTTTGAATGTGTTTCACTTTCATTTGTCCTAAAAGCATTGTTGAAAGTGTTTGGCTTTCATTTGACTCAATTAGCATTGTGGAATTCAATTAACTTTCATTTGATTCAAAAAGCTTTGTTTGAATGTATTTGACTTTAATTTGATTCTAAAAGCTTTGATGAAAGTGTTTGACTCTCATTTGACTCATTTAGCTTTGTTGAATTCAGTTGATTTTCATTTGATTCAAAAAAGCTTTGTTTGAATGTGTTTCACTTTCATTTGATTCTAAAAGCTTTGTTGAAAGTGTTTGACTTTCATTTGACTTAATTAGCATTGTTGAATGCAGTTGACATTCATTTGATTCAAAAAGCTTTGTTTGAATGTGTTTCACTTTCATTTGATTCTAAAAGCTTTGTTGAATGTGTTTGACTTTCATTTGACTCAATTAGCTTTGTTGAATGCATTTGACATTCATTTGATTCAAAAAGCTTTGTTTGAATGTGTTTTACTTTCATTTGATTCTAAAAGCTTTGTTGAAAGTGTTTGACTTTCATTTGACTCAATTAGCTTTGTTGAATGCATTTGACTTTCATTTGAGTCACGAAGCTTTGTTTGAATGTGTTTGACTTTCATTTGACTCAATTAGCTTTGTCGAATTCATTTGATTTTCATTTGATTCAAAAATCTTTGTTTGAATGTGTTTGACTTTCATTTGATTATAAAAGCTTTTTTAAAAGTGTTTGACTTTCATTTGACTCAATTAGCTTTGTTGAATGCATTTGACATTCATTTGAATCAAAAAGCTTTGTTTAAATGTGTTTGACGTTCATTTGATTCTAAAAGCTTAGATGAAAGTGTTTGACTTTCATTTGACTCAATTAGCTTTGTTGAATTCATTTTATTTTCATTTGATTCAAAAAGCTTTGTTTGAATGTGTTTGACTTTCATTTGATTCTAAAAGCTTTGTTGTAAGTGTTTGGCTTTCATTTGACTCAATTAGCATCGTGGAATGCAATTAACTTTCATTTGATTCAAAAAGCTTTGATTGAATGTATTTGACTTTCATTTGATTCTAAACGCTTTGTTGCAAGTGTTTGACTTTCATTTGACTCAATAAGCTTTGTTGAATGCATTTGATTTTCATTTGATTCAAATAGCTTTGTTTGAATGTGTTTCACTTTCATTTGATTCTAAAAGCTTTGTTGAAAGTGTTTGACTTTCATTTGACTTAATTAACTTTGTTGAATGCAGTTGACATTCATTTGATTCAAAAAGCTTTGTTTGAATGTGTTTCACTTTCATTTGATTCTAAAAGCTTTGTTGAAAGTGTTTGACTTTCATTTGACTCAATTAGCTTTGTTGAATTCATTTGATTTTCACTTGATTCAAAAAGCTTTGTTTGAATGTGTTTCACTTTCATTAGATTCTAAAAGCTTTGTTGAAAGTGTTTGACTTTCATTTGACTCAATTAGCTTTGTTGAATGCATTTGACTTTCATTTGAGTCACGAATCTTTGTTTGATTGTGTTTGACTTTCATTTGACTCAATTAGCTTTGTTGAATTCATTTGATTTTCATTTGATTCAAAAAGCTTTGTTTGAATGTGTTTGACTTTCATTTGATTCTAAAAGCTTTGTTGTAAGTGTTTGGCTCTCATTTGACTCAATTAGCATTGTGGAATGCAATTAACTTTCATTTGATTCAAAAAGCTTTGATTGAATGTATTTGACTTTCATTTGATTCTAAACGCTTTTTTGCAAGTGTTTGACTTTCATTTGACTCAATCAGCTTTATTGAACGCATTTGATTTTCATTTGATTCAAATAGCTTTGTTTGAATGTGTTTCACTTTCATTTGATTCTAAAAGCTTTGTTGAAAGTGTTTGACTTTCATTTGACTTAATTAGCTTTGTTGAATGCAGTTGACATTCATTTGATTCAAAAAGCTTTGTTTGAATGTGTTTCACTTTCATTTGATTCTAAAAGCTTTGTTGAAAGTGTTTGGCTTTCATTTGACTCAATTAGCATTGTGGAATGCAATTAACTTTCATTTGATTCAAAAAGCTTTGTTTGAATGTATTTGACTTTAATTTGATTCTAAAAGCTTTGATGAAAGTGTTTGACTTTCATTTGACTCAATTAGCTTTGTTGAATTCATTTGATTTTCACTTGATTCAAAAAGCTTTGTTTGAATGTGTTTCACTTTCATTAGATTCTAAAAGCTTTGTTGAAAGTGTTTGACTTTCATTTGACTCAATTAGCTTTGTTGAATGCATTTGACTTTCATTTGAGTCACGAATCTTTGTTTGATTGTGTTTGACTTTCATTTGATTAATTAGCTTTGTAGAATTCATTTGATTTTCATTTGATTCAAAAAGCTTTGTTTGAATGTGTTTGACTTTCATTTGATTATAAAAGCTTAGTTGAAAGTGTTTGGCTTTCATTTGACTCAATTAGCATTGTGGAATGCAATTAACTTTCATTTGATTCAAAAAGCTTTGATTGAATGTCTTTGACTTTAATTTGATTCTAAAAGCTTTGATGAAAGTGTTTGACTTTCATTTGACTCAATTAGCTTTGTTGAATTCATTTGATTTTCATTTGATTTAAAAAGCTTTGTTTGAATGTGTTTCACTTTCATTTGATTCTAAAAGCTTTGTTGAAAGTGTTTGACTTTCATTTGACTTAATTAGCTTTGTTGAATGCAGTTGATATCCATTTGTTTCAAAAAGCTTTGTTTGAATGTGTTTCACTTTCATTTGTCCTAAAAGCATTGTTGAAAGTGTTTGGCTTTCATTTGACTCAATTAGCATTGTGGAATTCAATTAACTTTCATTTGATTCAAAAAGCTTGGTTTGAATGTATTTGACTTTAATTTGATTCTAAAAGCTTTGATGAAAGTGTTTGACTTTCATTTGACTCAATTAGCTTTGTTGAATTCATTTGATTTTCATTTGATTCAAAAAGCTTTGTTTGAATGTGTTTGACTTTCATTTGATTATAAAAGCTTTGTTGAAAGTGTTTGACTTTCATTTGACTCAATTAGCTTTGTTGAATGCATTTGACATTCATTTGAATCAAAAAGCTTTGTTTGAATGTGTTTGACTTTCATTTGATTCCAAAAGCTTTGTAGAAAGTGTTTGTCTTTCATTTGACTCAATTAGCATTGTGGAATGCAATTAACTTTCTTTTGATTCAAAAATCTTTGATTGAATGTCTTTGACTTTAATTTGATTCTAAAAGCTTTGATGAAAGTGTTTGACTTTCATTTGACTCAATTAGCTTTGTTGAATTCATTTGATTTTCATTTGATTCAAAAAGCTTTGTTTGAATGTGTTTGACTTTCATTTGATTATAAAAGCTTTGTTGAAAGTGTTTGACTTTCATTTGACTCAATGAGCTTTGTTGAATGCATTTGACATTCATTTGAATCAAAAAGCTTTGTTTAAATGTGTTTGACGTTCATTTGATTCTAAAAGCTTAGATGAAAGTGTTTGACTTTCATTTGACTCAATTAGCTTTGTTGAATTCATTTGATTTTCATTTGATTCAAAAAGCTTTGTTTGAATGTGTTTGACTTTCATTTGATTCTAAAAGCTTTGTTGTAAGTGTTTGGCTCTCATTTGACTCAATTAGCATTGTGGAATGCAATTAACTTTCATTTGATTCAAAAAGCTTTGATTGAACGTATTTGACTTTCATTTGATTCTAAACGCTTTGTTGCAAGTGTTTGACTTTCATTTGACTCAATCAGCTTTATTGAATGCATTTGATTTTCATTTGATTCAAATAGCTTTGTTTGAATGTGTTTCACTTTCATTTGATTCTAAAAGCTTTGTTGAAAGTGTTTGACTTTCATTTGACTTAATTAGCTTTGTTGAATGCAGTTGACATTCATTTGATTCAAAAAGCTTTGTTTGAATGTGTTTCACTTTCATTTGATTCTAAAAGCTTTGTTGAATGTGTTTGACTTTCATTTGACTCAATTAGCTTTGTTGAATGCATTTGACATTCATTTGATTCAAAAAGCTTTGTTTGAATGTGTTTTACTTTCATTTGATTCTAAAAGCTTTGTTGAAAGTGTTTGACTTTCATTTGACTCAATTTGCTTTGTTGAATGCATTTGACTTTCATTTGAGTCACGAAGCTTTGTTTGAATGTGTTTGACTTTCATTTGACTCAATTAGCTTTGTCGAATTCATTTGATTTTCATTTGATTCAAAAATCTTTGTTTGAATGTGTTTGACTTTCATTTGATTATAAAAGCTTTTTTAAAAGTGTTTGACTTTCATTTGACTCAATTAGCTTTGTTGAATGCATTTGACATTCATTTGAATCAAAAAGCTTTGTTTAAATGTGTTTGACGTTCATTTGATTCTAAAAGCTTAGATGAAAGTGTTTGACTTTCATTTGACTCAATTAGCTTTGTTGAATTCATTTTATTTTCATTTGATTCAAAAAGCTTTGTTTGAATGTGTTTGACTTTCATTTGATTCTAAAAGCTTTGTTGTAAGTGTTTGGCTTTCATTTGACTCAATTAGCATCGTGGAATGCAATTAACTTTCATTTGATTCAAAAAGCTTTGATTGAATGTATTTGACTTTCATTTGATTCTAAACGCTTTGTTGCAAGTGTTTGACTTTCATTTGACTCAATAAGCTTTGTTGAATGCATTTGATTTTCATTTGATTCAAATAGCTTTGTTTGAATGTGTTTCACTTTCATTTGATTCTAAAAGCTTTGTTGAAAGTGTTTGACTTTCATTTGACTCAATTAGCTTTGTTGAATTCATTTGATTTTCACTTGATTCAAAAAGCTTGGTTTGAATGTATTTGACTTTAATTTGATTCTAAAAGCTTTGTTGAAAGTGTTTGACTTTCATTTGACTCAATTAGCTTTGTTGAATGCATTTGACTTTCATTTGAGTCACGAATATTTGTTTGATTGTGTTTGACTTTCATTTGACTCAATTAGCTTTGTTGAATTCATTTGATTTTCATTTGATTCAAAAAGCTTTGTTTGAATGTGTTTGACTTTCATTTGATTATAAAAGCTTAGTTGAAAGTGTTTGGCTTTCATTTGACTCAATTAGCATTGTGGAATGCAATTAACTTTCATTTGATTCAAAAAGCTTTGATTGAATGTCTTTGACTTTAATTTGATTCTAAAAGCTTTGATGAAAGTGTTTGACTTTCATTTGACTCAATTAGCTTTGTTGAATTCATTTGATTTTCATTTGATTCAAAAAGCTTTGTTTGAATGTGTTTCACTTTCATTTGATTCTAAAAGCTTTGTTGAAAGTGTTTGACTTTCATTTGACTTAATTAGCTTTGTTGAATGCAGTTGACATCCATTTGTTTCAAAAAGCTTTGTTTGAATGTGTTTCACTTTCATTTGTCCTAAAAGCATTGTTGAAAGTGTTTGGCTTTCATTTGACTCAATTAGCATTGTGGAATTCAATTAACTTTCATTTGATTCAAAAAGCTTGGTTTGAATGTATTTGACTTTAATTTGATTCTAAAAGCTTTGATGAAAGTGTTTGACTTTCATTTGACTCAATTAGCTTTGTTGAATTCATTTGATTTTCATTTGATTCAAAAAGCTTTGTTTGAATGTGTTTGACTTTCATTTGATTATAAAAGCTTTGTTGAAAGTGTTTGACTTTCATTTGACTCAATTAGCTTTGTTGAATGCATTTGACATTCATTTGAATCAAAAAGCTTTGTTTGAATGTGTTTGACTTTCATTTGATTCCAAAAGCTTTGTAGAAAGTGTTTGGCTTTCATTTGACTCAATTAGCATTGTGGAATGCAATTAACTTTCATTTGATTCAAAAATCTTTGATTGAATGTCTTTGACTTTAACTTGATTCTAAAAGCTTTGATGAAAGTGTTTGACTTTCATTTGACTCAATTAGCTTTGTTGAATTCATTTGATTTTCATTTGATTCAAAAAGCTTTGTTTGAATGTGTTTAACTTTCATTTGATTATAAAAGCTTTGTTGAAAGTGTTTGACTTTCATTTGACTCAATGAGCTTTGTTGAATGCATTTGACATTCATTTGAATCAAAAAGCTTTGTTTAAATGTGTTTGACGTTCATTTGATTCTAAAAGCTTTGATGAAAGTGTTTGACTTTCATTTGACTCAATTAGCTTTGTTGAATTCATTTGATTTTCATTTGATTCAAAAAGCTTTGTTTGAATGTGTTTGACTTTCATTTGATTCTAAAAGCTTTGTTGTAAGTGTTTGGCTCTCATTTGACTCAATTAGCATTGTGGAATGCAATTAACTTTCATTTGATTCAAAAAGCTTTGATTGAATGTATTTGACTTTCATTTGATTCTAAACGCTTTGTTGCAAGTGTTTGACTTTCAATTGACTCAATCAGCTTTATTGAATGCATTTGATTTTCATTTGATTCAAATAGCTTTGTTTGAATGTGTTTCACTTTCATTTGATTCTAAAAGCTTTGTTGAAAGTGTTTGACTTTCATTTGACTTAATTTGCTTTGTTGAATGCAGTTGACATTCATTTGATTCAAAAAGCTTTGTTTGAATGTGTTTCACTTTCATTTGATTCTAAAAGCTTTGTTGAAAGTGTTTGGCTTTCATTTGACTCAATTAGCATTGTGGAATGCAATTAACTTTCATTTGATTCAAAAAGCTTTGTTTGAATGTATTTGACTTTAATTTGATTCTAAAAGCTTTGATGAAAGTGTTTGACTTTCATTTGACTCAATTAGCTTTGTTGAATTCATTTGATTTTCACTTGATTCAAAAAGCTTTGTTTCAATGTGTTTCACTTTCATTAGATTCTAAAAGCTTTGTTGAAAGTGTTTGACTTTCATTTGACTCAATTAGCTTTGTTGAATGCATTTGACTTTCATTTGAGTCACGAATCTTTGTTTGATTGTGTTTGACTTTCATTTGACTCAATTAGCTTTGTTGAATTCATTTGATTTTCATTTGATTCAAAAAGCTTTGTTTGAATGTGTTTGACTTTCATTTGATTATAAAAGCTTAGTTGAAAGTGTTTGGCTTTCATTTGACTCAATTAGCATTGTGGAATGCAATTAACTTTCATTTGATTCAAAAAGCTTTGATTGAATGTCTTTGACTTTAATTTGATTCTAAAAGCTTTGATGAAAGTGTTTGACTTTCATTTGACTCAATTAGCTTTGTTGAATTCATTTGATTTTCATTTGATTCAAAAAGCTTTGTTTGAATGTGTTTCACTTTCATTTGATTCTAAAAGCTTTGTTGAAAGTGTTTGACTTTCATTTGACTTAATTAGCTTTGTTGAATGCAGTTGACATCCATTTGTTTCAAAAAGCTTTGTTTGAATGTGTTTCACTTTCATTTGTCCTAAAAGCATTGTTGAAAGTGTTTGGCTTTCATTTGACTCAATTAGCATTGTGGAATTCAATTAACTTTCATTTGATTCAAAAAGCTTGGTTTGAATGTATTTGACTTTAATTTGATTCTAAAAGCTTTGATGAAAGTGTTTGACTTTCATTTGACTCAATTAGCTTTGTTGAATTCATTTGATTTTCATTTGATTCAAAAAGCTTTGTTTGAATGTGTTTGACTTTCATTTGATTATAAAAGCTTTGTTGAAAGTGTTTGACTTTCATTTGACTCAATTAGCTTTGTTGAATGCATTTGACATTCATTTGAATCAAAAAGCTTTGTTTGAATGTGTTTGACTTTCATTTGATTCCAAAAGCTTTGTAGAAAGTGTTTGGCTTTCATTTGACTCAATTAGCATTGTGGAATGCAATTAACTTTCATTTGATTCAAAAATCTTTGATTGAATGTCTTTGACTTTAATTTGATTCTAAAAGCTTTGATGAAAGTGTTTGACTTTCATTTGACTCAATTAGCTTTGTTGAATTCATTTGATTTTCATTTGATTCAAAAAGCTTTGTTTGAATGTGTTTAACTTTCATTTGATTATAAAAGCTTTGTTGAAAGTGTTTGACTTTCATTTGACTCAATGAGCTTTGTTGAATGCATTTGACATTCATTTGAATCAAAAAGCTTTGTTTAAATGTGTTTGACGTTCATTTGATTCTAAAAGCTTAGATGAAAGTGTTTGACTTTCATTTGACTCAATTAGCTTTGTTGAATTCATTTGATTTTCATTTGATTCAAAAAGCTTTGTTTGAATGTGTTTGACTTTCATTTGATTCTAAAAGCTTTGTTGTAAGTGTTTGGCTCTCATTTGACTCAATTAGCATTGTGGAATGCAATTAACTTTCATTTGATTCAAAAAGCTTTGATTGAATGTATTTGACTTTCATTTGATTCTAAACGCTTTGTTGCAAGTGTTTGACTTTCAATTGACTCAATCAGCTTTATTGAATGCATTTGATTTTCATTTGACTCAAATAGCTTTGTTTGAATGTGTTTCACTTTCATTTGATTCTAAAAGCTTTGTTGAAAGTGTTTGACTTTCATTTGACTTAATTAGCTTTGTTGAATGCAGTTGACATTCATTTGATTCAAAAAGCTTTGTTTGAATGTGTTTCACTTTCATTTGATTCTAAAAGCTTTGTTGAAAGTGTTTCGCTTTCATTTGACTCAATTAGCATTGTGGAATGCAATTAACTTTCATTTGATTCAAAAAGCTTTGTTTGAATGTATTTGACTTTAATTTGATTCTAAAAGCTTTGATGAAAGTGTTTGACTTTCATTTGACTCAATTAGCTTTGTTGAATTCATTTGATTTTCACTTGATTCAAAAAGCTTTGTTTGAATGTGTTTCACTTTCATTAGATTCTAAAAGCTTTGTTGAAAGTGTTTGACTTTCATTTGACTCAATTAGCTTTGTTGAATGCAT
Organism: Chenopodium formosanum; assembly: GCA_024500155.1. Taxonomy (NCBI): domain Eukaryota; kingdom Viridiplantae; phylum Streptophyta; class Magnoliopsida; order Caryophyllales; family Amaranthaceae; genus Chenopodium; species Chenopodium formosanum. The sequence goes on from CM044861.1 coordinate 25,167,952, forward strand.
TTGACTTTCATTTGAGTCACGAATCTTTGTTTGATTGTGTTTGACTTTCATTTGACTCAATTAGCTTTGTTGAATTCATTTGATTTTCATTTGATTCAAAAAGCTTTGTTTGAATGTGTTTGACTTTCATTTGATTATAAAAGCTTAGTTGAAAGTGTTTGGCTTTCATTTGACTCAATTAGCATTGTGGAATGCAATTAACTTTCATTTGATTCAAAAAGCTTTGATTGAATGTCTTTGACTTTAATTTGATTCTAAAAGCTTTGATGAAAGTGTTTGACTTTCATTTGACTCAATTAGCTTTGTTGAATTCATTTGATTTTCATTTGATTCAAAAAGCTTTGTTTGAATGTGTTTCACTTTCATTTGATTCTAAAAGCTTTGTTGAAAGTGTTTGACTTTCATTTGACTTAATTAGCTTTGTTGAATGCAGTTGACATCCATTTGTTTCAAAAAGCTTTGTTTGAATGTGTTTCACTTTCATTTGTCCTAAAAGCATTGTTGAAAGTGTTTGGCTTTCATTTGACTCAATTAGCATTGTGGAATTCAATTAACTTTCATTTGATTCAAAAAGCTTGGTTTGAATGTATTTGACTTTAATTTGATTCTAAAAGCTTTGATGAAAGTGTTTGACTTTCATTTGACTCAATTAGCTTTGTTGAATTCATTTGATTTTCATTTGATTCAAAAAGCTTTGTTTGAATGTGTTTGACTTTCATTTGATTATAAAAGCTTTGTTGAAAGTGTTTGACTTTCATTTGACTCAATTAGCTTTGTTGAATGCATTTGACATTCATTTGAATCAAAAAGCTTTGTTTGAATGTGTTTGACTTTCATTTGATTCCAAAAGCTTTGTAGAAAGTGTTTGGCTTTCATTTGACTCAATTAGCATTGTGGAATGCAATTAACTTTCATTTGATTCAAAAATCTTTGATTGAATGTCTTTGACTTTAATTTGATTCTAAAAGCTTTGATGAAAGTGTTTGACTTTCATTTGACTCAATTAGCTTTGTTGAATTCATTTGATTTTCATTTGATTCAAAAAGCTTTGTTTGAATGTGTTTAACTTTCATTTGATTATAAAAGCTTTGTTGAAAGTGTTTGACTTTCATTTGACTCAATGAGCTTTGTTGAATGCATTTGACATTCATTTGAATCAAAAAGCTTTGTTTAAATGTGTTTGACGTTCATTTGATTCTAAAAGCTTAGATGAAAGTGTTTGACTTTCATTTGACTCAATTAGCTTTGTTGAATTCATTTGATTTTCATTTGATTCAAAAAGCTTTATTTGAATGTGTTTGACTTTCATTTGATTCTAAAAGCTTTGTTGTAAGTGTTTGGCTCTCATTTGACTCAATTAGCATTGTGGAATGCAATTAACTTTCATTTGATTCAAAAAGCTTTGATTGAATGTATTTGACTTTCATTTGATTCTAAACGCTTTGTTGCAAGTGTTTGACTTTCAATTGACTCAATCAGCTTTATTGAATGCATTTGATTTTCATTTGATTCAAATAGCTTTGTTTGAATGTGTTTCACTTTCATTTGATTCTAAAAGCTTTGTTGAAAGTGTTTGACTTTCATTTGACTTAATTAGCTTTGTTGAATGCAGTTGACATTCATTTGATTCAAAAAGCTTTGTTTGAATGTGTTTCACTTTCATTTGATTCTAAAAGCTTTGTTGAAAGTGTTTCGCTTTCATTTGACTCAATTAGCATTGTGGAATGCAATTAACTTTCATTTGATTCAAAAAGCTTTGTTTGAATGTATTTGACTTTAATTTGATTCTAAAAGCTTTGATGAAAGTGTTTGACTTTCATTTGACTCAATTAGCTTTGTTGAATTCATTTGATTTTCACTTGATTCAAAAAGCTTTGTTTGAATGTGTTTCACTTTCATTAGATTCTAAAAGCTTTGTTGAAAGTGTTTGACTTTCATTTGACTCAATTAGCTTTGTTGAATGCATTTGACTTTCATTTGAGTCACGAATCTTTGTTTGATTGTGTTTGACTTTCATTTGACTCAATTAGCTTTGTTGAATTCATTTGATTTTCATTTGATTCAAAAAGCTTTGTTTGAATGTGTTTGACTTTCATTTGATTATAAAAGCTTAGTTGAAAGTGTTTGGCTTTCATTTGACTCAATTAGCATTGTGGAATGCAATTAACTTTCATTTGATTCAAAAAGCTTTGATTGAATGTCTTTGACTTTAATTTGATTCTAAAAGCTTTGATGAAAGTGTTTGACTTTCATTTGACTCAATTAGCTTTGTTGAATTCATTTGATTTTCATTTGATTCAAAAAGCTTTGTTTGAATGTGTTTCACTTTCATTTGATTCTAAAAGCTTTGTTGAAAGTGTTTGACTTTCATTTGACTTAATTAGCTTTGTTGAATGCAGTTGACATCCATTTGTTTCAAAAAGCTTTGTTTGAATGTGTTTCACTTTCATTTGTCCTAAAAGCATTGTTGAAAGTGTTTGGCTTTCATTTGACTCAATTAGCATTGTGGAATTCAATTAACTTTCATTTGATTCAAAAAGCTTGGTTTGAATGTATTTGACTTTAATTTGATTCTAAAAGCTTTGATGAAAGTGTTTGACTTTCATTTGACTCAATTAGCTTTGTTGAATTCATTTGATTTTCATTTGATTCAAAAAGCTTTGTTTGAATGTGTTTGACTTTCATTTGATTATAAAAGCTTTGTTGAAAGTGTTTGACTTTCATTTGACTCAATTAGCTTTGTTGAATGCATTTGACATTCATTTGAATCAAAAAGCTTTGTTTGAATGTGTTTGACTTTCATTTGATTCCAAAAGCTTTGTAGAAAGTGTTTGGCTTTCATTTGACTCAATTAGCATTGTGGAATGCAATTAACTTTCATTTGATTCAAAAATCTTTGATTGAATGTCTTTGACTTTAATTTGATTCTAAAAGCTTTGATGAAAGTGTTTGACTTTCATTTGACTCAATTAGCTTTGTTGAATTCATTTGATTTTCATTTGATTCAAAAAGCTTTGTTTGAATGTGTTTAACTTTCATTTGATTATAAAAGCTTTGTTGAAAGTGTTTGACTTTCATTTGACTCAATGAGCTTTGTTGAATGCATTTGACATTCATTTGAATCAAAAAGCTTTGTTTAAATGTGTTTGACGTTCATTTGATTCTAAAAGCTTAGATGAAAGTGTTTGACTTTCATTTGACTCAATTAGCTTTGTTGAATTCATTTGATTTTCATTTGATTCAAAAAGCTTTGTTTGAATGTGTTTGACTTTCATTTGATTCTAAAAGCTTTGTTGTAAGTGTTTGGCTCTCATTTGACTCAATTAGCATTGTGGAATGCAATTAACTTTCATTTGATTCAAAAAGCTTTGATTGAATGTATTTGACTTTCATTTGATTCTAAACGCTTTGTTGCAAGTGTTTGACTTTCAATTGACTCAATCAGCTTTATTGAATGCATTTGATTTTCATTTGATTCAAATAGCTTTGTTTGAATGTGTTTCACTTTCATTTGATTCTAAAAGCTTTGTTGAAAGTGTTTGACTTTCATTTGACTTAATTAGCTTTGTTGAATGCAGTTGACATTCATTTGATTCAAAAAGCTTTGTTTGAATGTGTTTCACTTTCATTTGATTCTAAAAGCTTTGTTGAAAGTGTTTCGCTTTCATTTGACTCAATTAGCATTGTGGAATGCAATTAACTTTCATTTGATTCAAAAAGCTTTGTTTGAATGTATTTGACTTTAATTTGATTCTAAAAGCTTTGATGAAAGTGTTTGACTTTCATTTGACTCAATTAGCTTTGTTGAATTCATTTGATTTTCACTTGATTCAAAAAGCTTTGTTTGAATGTGTTTCACTTTCATTAGATTCTAAAAGCTTTGTTGAAAGTGTTTGACTTTCATTTGACTCAATTAGCTTTGTTGAATGCATTTGACTTTCATTTGAGTCACGAATCTTTGTTTGATTGTGTTTGACTTTCATTTGACTCAATTAGCTTTGTTGAATTCATTTGATTTTCATTTGATTCAAAAAGCTTTGTTTGAATGTGTTTGACTTTCATTTGATTATAAAAGCTTAGTTGAAAGTGTTTGGCTTTCATTTGACTCAATTAGCATTGTGGAATGCAATTAACTTTCATTTGATTAAAAAAGCTTTGATTGAATGTCTTTGACATTAATTTGATTCTAAAAGCTTTGATGAAAGTGTTTGACTTTCATTTGACTCAATTAGCTTTGTTGAATTCATTTGATTTTCATTTGATTCAAAAAGCTTTGTTTGAATGTGTTTCACTTTCATTTGATTCTAAAAGCTTTGTTGAAAGTGTTTGACTTTCATTTGACTTAATTAGCTTTGTTGAATGCAGTTGACATCCATTTGTTTCAAAAAGCTTTGTTTGAATGTGTTTCACTTTCATTTGTCCTAAAAGCATTGTTGAAAGTGTTTGGCTTTCATTTGACTCAATTAGCATTGTGGAATTCAATTAACTTTCATTTGATTCAAAAAGCTTGGTTTGAATGTATTTGACTTTAATTTGATTCTAAAAGCTTTGATGAAAGTGTTTGACTTTCATTTGACTCAATTAGCTTTGTTGAATTCATTTGATTTTCATTTGATTCAAAAAGCTTTGTTTGAATGTGTTTGACTTTCATTTGATTATAAAAGCTTTGTTGAAAGTGTTTGACTTTCATTTGACTCAATTAGCTTTGTTGAATGCATTTGACATTCATTTGAATCAAAAAGCTTTGTTTGAATGTGTTTGACTTTCATTTGATTCCAAAAGCTTTGTAGAAAGTGTTTGGCTTTCATTTGACTCAATTAGCATTGTGGAATGCAATTAACTTTCATTTGATTCAAAAATCTTTGATTGAATGTCTTTGACTTTAATTTGATTCTAAAAGCTTTGATGAAAGTGTTTGACTTTCATTTGACTCAATTAGCTTTGTTGAATTCATTTGATTTTCATTTGATTCAAAAAGCTTTGTTTGAATGTGTTTAACTTTCATTTGATTATAAAAGCTTTGTTGAAAGTGTTTGACTTTCATTTGACTCAATGAGCTTTGTTGAATGCATTTGACATTCATTTGAATCAAAAAGCTTTGTTTAAATGTGTTTGACGTTCATTTGATTCTAAAAGCTTAGATGAAAGTGTTTGACTTTCATTTGACTCAATTAGCTTTGTTGAATTCATTTGATTTTCATTTGATTCAAAAAGCTTTGTTTGAATGTGTTTGACTTTCATTTGATTCTAAAAGCTTTGTTGTAAGTGTTTGGCTCTCATTTGACTCAATTAGCATTGTGGAATGCAATTAACTTTCATTTGATTCAAAAAGCTTTGATTGAATGTATTTGACTTTCATTTGATTCTAAACGCTTTGTTGCAAGTGTTTGACTTTCAATTGACTCAATCAGCTTTATTGAATGCATTTGATTTTCATTTGATTCAAATAGCTTTGTTTGAATGTGTTTCACTTTCATTTGATTCTAAAAGCTTTGTTGAAAGTGTTTGACTTTCATTTGACTTAATTAGCTTTGTTGAATGCAGTTGACATTCATTTGATTCAAAAAGCTTTGTTTGAATGTGTTTCACTTTCATTTGATTCTAAAAGCTTTGTTGAAAGTGTTTCGCTTTCATTTGACTCAATTAGCATTGTGGAATGCAATTAACTTTCATTTGATTCAAAAAGCTTTGTTTGAATGTATTTGACTTTAATTTGATTCTAAAAGCTTTGATGAAAGTGTTTGACTTTCATTTGACTCAATTAGCTTTGTTGAATTCATTTGATTTTCACTTGATTCAAAAAGCTTTGTTTGAATGTGTTTCACTTTCATTAGATTCTAAAAGCTTTGTTGAAAGTGTTTGACTTTCATTTGACTCAATTAGCTTTGTTGAATGCATTTGACTTTCATTTGAGTCACGAATCTTTGTTTGATTGTGTTTGACTTTCATTTGACTCAATTAGCTTTGTTGAATTCATTTGATTTTCATTTGATTCAAAAAGCTTTGTTTGAATGTGTTTGACTTTCATTTGATTATAAAAGCTTAGTTGAAAGTGTTTGGCTTTCATTTGACTCAATTAGCATTGTGGAATGCAATTAACTTTCATTTGATTAAAAAAGCTTTGATTGAATGTCTTTGACATTAATTTGATTCTAAAAGCTTTGATGAAAGTGTTTGACTTTCATTTGACTCAATTAGCTTTGTTGAATTCATTTGATTTTCATTTGATTCAAAAAGCTTTGTTTGAATATGTTTCACTTTCATTTGATTCTAAAAGCTTTGTTGAAAGTGTTTGACTTTCATTTGACTTAATTAGCTTTGTTGAATGCAGTTGACATCCATTTGTTTCAAAAAGCTTTGTTTGAATGTGTTTCACTTTCATTTGTCCTAAAAGCATTGTTGAAAGTGTTTGGCTTTCATTTGACTCAATTAGCATTGTGGAATTCAATTACCTTTCATTTGATTCAAAAAGCTTTGTTTGAATTCATTTGACTTTAATTTGATTCTAAAAGCTTTGATGAAAGTGTTTGACTCTCATTTGACTCATTTAGCTTTGTTGAATTCAGTTGATTTTCATTTGATTCAAAAAAGCTTTGTTTGAATGTGTTTCACTTTCATTTGATTCTAAAAGCTTTGTTGAAAGTGTTTGACTTTCATTTGACTTAATTAGCTTTGTGTAATGCAGTTGACATTCATTTGATTCAAAAAGCTTTGTTTGAATGTGTTTCACTTTCATTTGATTCTAAAAGCTTTGTTGAATGTGTTTGACTTTCATTTGACTCAATTAGCTTTGTTGAATGCATTTGACATTCATTTGATTCAAAAAGCTTTGTTTGAATGTGTTTGACTTTCATTTGATTATTAAAGCTTTGTTGAAAGTGTTTGACTTTCATTTGACTCAATTAGCTTTGTTGAATGCATTTGACATTCATTTGAATCAAAAAGCTTTGTTTGAATGTGTTTGACTTTCATTTGATTTTAAAAGCTTTGTAGAAAGTGTTTGGCTTTCATTTGACTCAATTAGTATTGTGGAATGCAATTAACTTTCATTTGATTCAAAAAGCTTTGATTGAATGTCTTTGACTTTAATTTGAATCTAAAAGCTTTGATGAAAGTGTTTGACTTTCATTTGACTCAATTAGCTTTGTTTAATTCATTTGATTTTCATTTGATCCAAAAAGCTTTGTTTGAATGTGTTTCACTTTCATTTGATTCTAAAAGCTTTATTGAAAGTGTGTGACTTTCATTTGACTTAATTAGCTTTGTTGAATGCAGTTGACATTCATTTGATTCAAAAAGCTTTGTTTGAATGTGTTTGACTTTCATTTGACTCAATTAGCTTTGTTGAATTCATTTGATTTTCATTTGATTCAAAAAGCTTTGTTTGAATGTGTTTCACTTTCATTTGATTCTAAACGCTTTGTTGAAAGTGTTTGACTTTCATTTGACTTAATTAGCTTTGTTGAATGCAGTTGACATTCATTTGATTCAAAAAGCTTTGTTTGAATGTGTTTCACTTTCATTTGATTCTAAAAGCTTTGTTGAAAGTGTTTGGCTTTCATTTGACTCAATTAGCTTTGTTGAATGCATTGGACTTTCATTTCATTCAAAAAGCTATGATTGAATGTCTTTGACTTTAATTTGATTCTAAAAGCTTTGATGAAAGTGTTTGACTTTCATTTGACTCAATTAGCTTTGTTGAATTCATTTGATTTTCATTTGATTCAAAAAGCTTTGTTTGAATGTGTTTCACTTTCATTTGATTCTAAAAGCTTTGTTGAAAGTGTTTGACTTTCATTTGACTTAATTAGCTTTGTTGAATGCAGTTGACATTCATTTGATTCAAAAAGCTTTGTTTGAATGTGTTTCACTCTCATTTGATTCTAAAATCTTTGTTGAATGTGTTTGACTTTCATTTGACTCAATTAGCTTTGTTGAAAGCATTTGACTTTAATTTGATTCAAAAAGCTTTGTTAGAATGTGTTTTACTTTCATTTGATTATTAAAGCTTTGTTGAAAGTGTTTGACTTTCATTTGACTCAATTAGCTTTGTTGAATGCATTTGACATTCATTTGAATCAAAAAGCTTTGTTTGAATGTGTTTGACTTTCATTTGATTCTAAAAGCTTTGTAGAAAGTGTTTGGCTTTCATTTGACTCAATTAGCATTGTGGAATGCAATTAACTTTCATTTGATTCAAAAAGCTTTGATTGAATGTCTTTGACTTTAATTTGAATCTAAAAGCTTTGATGAAAGTGTTTGACTTTCATTTGACTTAATTAGCTTTGTTGAATTCATTTGATTTTCATTTGATTCAATAATCTTTGTTTGAATGTGTTTCACTTTCATTTGATTCTAAAAGCTTTGTTGAAAGTGTTTGACTTTCATTTGACTTAATTAGCTTTGTTGAATGCAGTTGACATTCATTTGATTCAAAAAGCTTTGTTTGAATGTGTTTGACTTTCATTTGACTCAATTAGCTTTGTTGAATTCATTTGATTTTCATTTGATTCAAAAAGCTTTGTTTGAATGTGTTTCACTTTCATTTGATTCTAAACGCTTTGTTGAAAGTGTTTGACTTTCATTTGACTTAATTAGCTTTATTGAATGCAGTTGACATTCATTTGATTCAAAAAGCTTTGATTGAATGTATTTGACTTTCATTTGATTCTAAACGCTTTGTTGCAAGTGTTTGACTTTCATTTGACTCAATTAGCTTTGTTGAATGCATTTGACTTTCATTTGATTCAAAAAGCTTTGTTTGAATGAGTTTGACTTTCTTTTGACTCAATTAGCTTTGTTGAATGTGTTTGACTTTCATTTGACTCAATTAGCATTGTGGAATGCAATTGACTTTCATTTGATTCAAAAAGCTTTGATTGAATGTATTTGAATTTCATTTGATTTTAAACGCTTTGTTGAAAGTGTTTGACTTTAATTTGACTCAATTAGCTTTGTTGAATGCATTTTACTTTCATTTGATTCAAAAAGCTTTGTTGAATGTGTTTGACTTTCTTTTGACTCAATTTGCTTTGTTGAATGTGTTTGACTTTCATTTGACTCAATTACCATTGTGGAATGCAATAGACTTTCATTTGATCAAAAAGCTTAGTTTTATGTACTTGACTTTAATTTGATTCTAAAAGCTTTGATGAATGTATTTGACTTTCATTTGACTCAATTAGATTTGTTGAATTCATTTGATTTTCATTTGATTTAAAACGCTTTGTTTGAATATGTTTGACTTTCATTTGATTCTTAAAGCTTTTTTGAAAGTGTTTGACTTTCATTTGACTCAATTATCTTTGTTGAATGCATTTGACTTTCATTTGAATCAAGAAGATTTGTTTGAATGTGTTTGACTTTCATTAGACTCAATTGGCTTTGCTAAATGTATTTGACTTTCATTTGATTCTAAAAGCTTTGTTTGAATGTGTTTGACTTTCATTTGACACAATTAGCATTGTGGAATGAAATTGACTTCCATTTGATTTAAAATGCTTTGTTTGAAAGTATTTGACTTTCATTTGATTCTAAAAGCTTTGATGAATGTTTTTGACTTTCATTTGACTTAATTAGATTTGTTTAATTCATTTGATTTTCATTTGATTCAAAAAGCTTTGTTTGAATGTGTTGGACTTTCATTTGATTCTAAAACCTTTGTTGAAAGTGTTTGACTTTCATTTGACTCAATTAGCTTTGTTGAATGCATTTGACTTTCATTTGAATCGAAAAGCTATGTTTGAATGTGTTTGACTTTCATTTGACTCAATTAGCTTTGTTGAAAGTGTTTGACTTTCATTTGACTCAATTAGCTTTGTTGAATGCATTTGACATTCATTTGATTCAAAAAGCTTTGTTTGAATGTGTTTGACTTTCATTCGATTCTAAAAGCTTTGTTGAAAGTGTTTGACTTTCATTTGACTCAATTAGCTTTGTTGAATGCATTTGACCTTCATTTGAATCAAAAAACTTTGTTTCAATGTGTTTGACGTTCATTTGACTCAATTAGATTTGTTGAAAGTGTTTAACTTTCATTTAACTCAATTGGCTTTGTTGAATGCAATTGACTTTCATTTGATTCAAAAAGCTTTGCTTGAATGTGTTAGACTTTCTTTTGACTCAATTAGCATTGTGGAATGCAATTGACTTTCATTTGATTCAAAAAGCTTTGTTTGAATGTATTTGACTTTAATTTGATTCTAAAAGCTTTGATGAAAGTGTTTGACTTTCATTTGACTCAATTAGCTTTGTGGAAAGTGTTTGCTTTTCATTTGACTCAATTAGCTTTGTTGAATGCATTTGACTTTCATTTGATTCAAAAAGCTTTGTTTGAATGTGTTTGACTTTCTTTTGACTCAATTAGCTTTGTTGAATGTGTTTGACTTTCATTTGACTATAATTAGCATTGTGGAATGCAATTGACTTTCATTTGATTCAAAAAGCTTTGTTTGAATGTATTTGACTTTAATTTGATTATAAAAGCTTGAATGAATGTGTTTGACTTTCATTTGACTCAATTAGCTTTGTTGAATTCATTTGATTTTCATTAGATTCAAAAAGCTTTGTTTGAATGTGTTTCACTTTCATTTGATTCTAAAATCTTTGTTAAAAGTGTTTGACTTTCATTTGACTTAATTAGCTTTGTTGAATGCAGTTGACATTCATTTGATTCAAAAAGCTTTGTTTAAATGTGTCTCACTTTCATTTGATTCTAAAAGCTTTGTTGAAAGTGTTTGGCTTTCATTTGACTCAATTAGCATTATGGAATGCAATTAACTTTCATTTGATTCAAAAAGCTTTGCTTGAATGTATTTGACTTTAATTTGATTCTAAAAGCATTGTTGAAAGTGTTTGACTTTCATTTTACTTAATTAGCTTTGTTGAATGCAGTTGACATTCATTTGATTCAAAAAGCTTTGTTTGAATGTGTTTCACTTTCATTTGATTCTAAAAGCTTTGTTGAAAGTGTTTGACTTTCATTTGACTTAATTAGCTTTGTTGAATGCAGTTGACATTCATTTGATTCAAAAAGCTTTGTTTGAATGTGTTTCACTTTCATTTGATTCTAAAAGCTTTGTTGAAAGTGTTTGGCTTTCATTTGACTCAATTAGCTTTGTTGAATTCATTTGATTTTCATTTGATTCAAAAAGCTTTGTTTGAATGTATTTGACTTTAATTTGATTCTAAAAGCTTTGATGAAAGTGTTTGACTTTCATTTGACTCAATTAGCTTTGTTGAATGCATTTGACTTTCATTTGAGTCACGAAGCTTTGTTTGAATGTGTTTGACTTTCATTTGATTCTAAAAGCTTTGTTGAAATTGTTTGGCTTTCATTTGACTCAATTAGCATTGTGGAATGCAATTAACTTTCATTTGATTCAAAATGCTTTGATTGAATGTATTTGACTTTCATTTGATTCTAAACGCTTTGATGCAAGTGTTTGACTTTCATTTGACTCAATTAGCTTTGTTGAATGCATTTGATTTTCATTTGATTCAAAAAGCTTTGTTTGAATGTGTTTCACTTTCATTTGATTCTAAAAGCTTACATGAAAGTGTTTGACTTTCATTTGACTCAATTAGCTTTGTTGAATGCATTTGACTTTCATTTGAGTCACGAAGCTTTGTTTGAATGTGTTTGACTTTCATTTGATTCTAAAAGCTTTGTTGAAAGTGTTTGGCTTTCATTTGACTCAATTAGCATTGTGGAATGCAATTAACTTTCATTTGATTCAAAAAGCTTTGATTGAATGTATTTGACTTTCATTTGATTCTAAACGCTTTGTTGCAAGTGTTTGACTTTCATTTGACTCAATTAGCTTTGTTGAATGCATTTGACTTTCATTTGAGTCACGAAGCTTTGTTTGAATGTCTTTCACTTTCATTTGATTCTAAAAGCTTTGTTGAAAGTGTTTGACTTTCATTTTACTTAATTAGCTTTGTTGAATGCAGTTGACATTCATTTGATTCAAAAAGCTTTGTTTGAATGTGTTTCACTTTCATTTGATTCTAAAAGATTTGTTGAAAGTGTTTGACTTTCATTTGACTTAATTAGCTTTGTTGAATGCAGTTGACATTCATTTGATTCAAAAAGCTTTGTTTGAATGTGTTTCACTTTCATTTGATTCTAAAAGCTTTGTTGAAAGTGTTTGGCTTTCATTTGACTCAATTAGCATTGTGGAATGCAATTAACTTTCATTTGATTCAAAAAGCTTTGATTGAATGTCTTTGACTTTAATTTGAATCTAAAAGCTTTGATGAAAGTGTTTGACTTTCATTTGACTTAATTAGCTTTGTTGAATTCATTTGATTTTCATTTGATTCAATAATCTTTGTTTGAATGTGTTTCACTTTCATTTGATTCTAAAAGCTTTGTTGAAAGTGTTTGACTTTCATTTGACTTAATTAGCTTTGTTGAATGCAGTTGACATTCATTTGATTCAAAAAGCTTTGTTTGAATGTGTTTGACTTTCATTTGACTCAATTAGCTTTGTTGAATTCATTTGATTTTCATTTGATTCAAAAAGCTTTGTTTGAATGTGTTTCACTTTCATTTGATTCTAAACGCTTTGTTGAAAGTGTTTGACTTTCATTTGACTTAATTAGCTTTATTGAATGCAGTTGACATTCATTTGATTCAAAAAGCTTTGATTGAATGTATTTGACTTTCATTTGATTCTAAACGCTTTGTTGCAAGTGTTTGACTTTCATTTGACTCAATTAGCTTTGTTGAATTCATTTGATTTTCACTTGATTCAAAAAGCTTTGTTTGAATGTGTTTCACTTTCATTAGATTCTAAAAGCTTTGTTGAAAGTGTTTGACTTTCATTTGACTCAATTAGCTTTGTTGAATGCATTTGACTTTCATTTGAGTCACGAATCTTTGTTTGATTGTGTTTGACTTTCATTTGACTCAATTAGCTTTGTTGAATTCATTTGATTTTCATTTGATTCAAAAAGCTTTGTTTGAATGTGTTTGACTTTCATTTGATTATAAAAGCTTAGTTGAAAGTGTTTGGCTTTCATTTGACTCAATTAGCATTGTGGAATGCAATTAACTTTCATTTGATTAAAAAAGCTTTGATTGAATGTCTTTGACTTTAATTTGATTCTAAAAGCTTTGATGAAAGTGTTTGACTTTCATTTGACTCAATTAGCTTTGTTGAATTCATTTGATTTTCATTTGATTCAAAAAGCTTTGTTTGAATGTGTTTCACTTTCATTTGATTCTAAAAGCTTTGTTGAAAGTGTTTGACTTTCATTTGACTTAATTAGCTTTGTTGAATGCAGTTGACATCCATTTGTTTCAAAAAGCTTTGTTTGAATGTGTTTCACTTTCATTTGTCCTAAAAGCATTGTTGAAAGTGTTTGGCTTTCATTTGACTCAATTAGCATTGTGGAATTCAATTACCTTTCATTTGATTCAAAAAGCTTTGTTTGAATTCATTTGACTTTAATTTGATTCTAAAAGCTTTGATGAAAGTGTTTGACTCTCATTTGACTCATTTAGCTTTGTTGAATTCAGTTGATTTTCATTTGATTCAAAAAAGCTTTGTTTGAATGTGTTTCACTTTCATTTGATTCTAAAAGCTTTGTTGAAAGTGTTTGACTTTCATTTGACTTAATTAGCTTTGTTGAATGCAGTTGACATTCATTTGATTCAAAAAGCTTTGTTTGAATGTGTTTCACTTTCATTTGATTCTAAAAGCTTTGTTGAATGTGTTTGACTTTCATTTGACTCAATTAGCTTTGTTGAATGCATTTGACATTCATTTGATTCAAAAAGCTTTGTTTGAATGTGTTTGACTTTCATTTGATTATTAAAGCTTTGTTGAAAGTGTTTGACTTTCATTTGACTCAATTAGCTTTGTTGAATGCATTTGACATTCATTTGAATCAAAAAGCTTTGTTTGAATGTGTTTGACTTTCATTTGATTTTAAAAGCTTTGTAGAAAGTGTTTGGCTTTCATTTGACTCAATTAGTATTGTGGAATGCAATTAACTTTCATTTGATTCAAAAAGCTTTGATTGAATGTCTTTGACTTTAATTTGAATCTAAAAGCTTTGATGAAAGTGTTTGACTTTTATTTGACTCAATTAGCTTTGTTTAATTCATTTGATTTTCATTTGATTCAAAAAGCTTTGTTTGAATGTGTTTCACTTTCATTTGATTCTAAAAGCTTTATTGAAAGTGTGTGACTTTCATTTGACTTAATTAGCTTTGTTGAATGCAGTTGACATTCATTTGATTCAAAAAGCTTTGTTTGAATGTGTTTGACTTTCATTTGATTCTAAAAGCTTTGTTGAAAGTGTTTGACTTTCATTTGACTTAATTAGCTTTGTTGAATGAAGTTGACATTCATTTGATTCAAAAAGCTTTGTTTGAATGTGTTTTACTTTCATTTGATTCTAAAAGCTTTGTTGAATGTGTTTGACTTTCATTTGACTCAATTAGCTTTGTTGAATGCATTTGACATCCATTTGATTCAAAAAGCTTTGTTTGAATGAGTTTTACTTTCATTTGATTCTAAAAGCTTTGTTGAAAGTGTTTGACTTTCATTTGACTCAATTAGCTTTGTTGAATGCATTTGACTTTCATTTGAGTCACGAAGTTTTGTTTGAACGTGTTTGACTTTCATTTGACTCAATTAGCTTTGTTGAATTCATTTGATTTTCATTTGATTCAAAAAGCTTTGTTTGAATGTGTTTGACTTTCATTTGATTATAAAAGCTTTGTTAAAAGTGTTTGACTTTCATTTGACTCAATTAGCTTTGTTGAATGCATTTGACATTCATTTAAATCAAAAAGCTTTGTTTAAATGTGTTTGACGTTCATTTCATTCTAAAAGCTTAGATGAAAGTTTTTGACTTTCATTTGACTCAATTAGCTATGTTGAATTCATTTGATTTTCATTTGATTCAAAAAGCTTTTTTTGAATGTGTTTGACTTTCATTTGATTCTAAAAGCTTTGTTGAAAGTGTTTGGCTTTCATTTGACTTAATTAGCATTATAGAATGCAATTAACTTTCATTTGATTCAAAAAGCTTTGATTGAATGTATTTGACTTTCATTTGATTCTAAACGCTTTGTTGCAAGTGTTTGACTTTCATTTGACTCAATTAGCTTTGTTGAATGTATTTGATTTTCATTTGATTCAAAAAGCTTTGTTTGAATGTGTTTCACTTTCATTTGATTCTAAAAGCTTTGTTGAAAGTGTTTGACTTTCATTTGACTTAATTCGCTTTGTTGAATGCAGTTGACATTCATTTGATTCAAAAAGCTTTGTTTGAACGTGTTTCACTTTCATTTGATTCTAAAAGCTTTGTTGAAAGTGTTTGGCTTTCATTTGACTCAATTAGCATTGTGGAATGCAATTAACTTTCATTTGATTCAAAAAGCTTTGCTTGAATGTATTTGACTTTAATTTAATTCTAAAAGCTTTGATGAAAGTGTTTGACTTTCATTTGACTCAATTAGCTTTGTTGAATTCATTTGATTTTCATTTGATTCAAAAAGCTTTGTTTGAATGTGTTTCACTTTCATTTGATTCTAAAAGCTTTGTTGAAAGTGTTTGACTTTCATTTGACTTAATTAGCTTTGTTGAATGCAGTTGACATTCATTTGATTCAAAAAGCTTTGTTTGAATGTGTTTCACTTTCATTTGATTCTAAAAGCTTTGTTGAATGTGTTTGACTTTCATTTGACTCAATTAGCTTTGTTGAATGCATTTGACATTCATTTGATTCAAAAAGCTTTGTTTGAATGTGTTTTACTTTCATTTGATTCTAAAAGCTTTGTTGAAAGTGTTTGACTTTCATTTGACTCAATTAGCTTTGTTGAATGCATTTGACTTTCATTTGAGTCACGAAGCTTTGTTTGAATGTGTTTGACTTTCATTTGACTCAATTAGCTTTGTTGAATTCATTTGATTTTCATTTGATTCAAAAAGCTTTGTTTGAATGTGTTTGACTTTCATTTGATTATAAAAGCTTTGTTGAAAGTTTTTAACTTTCATTTGACTCAATTAGCTTTGTTGAATGCATTTGACATTCTTTTGAATCAAAAAGCTTTGTATAAATGTGTTTGACGTTCATTTGATTCTAAAAGCTTAGATGAAAGTGTTTGACTTTCATTTGACTCAATTAGCTTTGTTGAATGCATTTGACATTCATTTGATTCAAAAAGCTTTGTTTGAATGTATTTTACTTTCATTTGATTCTAAAAGCTTTGTTGAAAGTGTTTGACTTTCATTTGACTCAATTAGGTTTGTTGAATGCATTTGACTTTCATTTGAGTCACGAAGCTTTGTTTGAATGTGTTTGACTTTCATTTGACTCAATTAGCTTTGTTGAATTCATTTGATTTTCATTTGATTCAAAAAGCTTTGTTTGAATGTGTTTCACTTTCATTTGATTCTAAAAGCTTTGTTGAAAGTGTTTGACTTTCATTTGACTCAATTAGCTTTGTTGAATGCATTTGACTTTCATTTGAGTCACGAAGCTTTGTTTGATTGTGATTGACTTTCATTTGACTCAATTAGCATTGTTGAATTCATTTGATTTTCATTTGATTCAAAAAGCTTTGTTTGAATGTGTTCACTTTCATTTGATTCTAAAAGCTTTGTTGAAAGTGTTTGACTTTCATTTGACTTAATTAGCTTCGTTGAATGCAGTTGACATTCATTTGATTCAAAAAGCTTTGTTTAAATGTGTTTCACTTTCATTTGATTCTAAAAGCTTTGTTGAATGTGTTTGACTTTCATTTGACTCAATTAGCTTTGTTGAATGCATTTGACATTCATTTGATTCAAAAAGCTTTGTTTGAATGTGTTTAACTTTCATTTGATTCTAAAAGCTTTGTTGAAAGTGTTTGACTTTCATTTGACTCAATTAGCTTTGTTGAATGCATTTGACTTTCATTTGAGTCACGAAGCTTTGTTTGAATGTGTTTGACTTTCATTTGACTAATTAGCTTTGTTGAATTCATTTGATTTTCATTTGATTCAAAAAGCTTTGTTTGAATGTGGTTGACTTTCATTTGATTATAAAAGCTTTGTTGAAAGTGTTTGACTTTCATTTGACTATATTAGCTTTGTTGAATGCATTTGACATTCATTTGAATCAAAAAGCTTTGTTTAAATGTGTTTGACGTTCATTTCATTCTAAAAGCTTAGATGAAAGTGTTTGACTTTCATTTGACTCAATCACTAGTAGAAAAATCGAAAGAAACACCGGTCAATGGCCACCGGTTTTTGAAAACCGGTGGCCTAATTAATTGGCGGTTTGGGGCAGACCAAAAAAGCCACCGGTTCAAACCAAACCGGTGGCAATTATAAGAAATGCCACCGGTTTGAACCGGTGGCAATTTTAAATTATATTAAAAAAAAAAAAAAGCGCGGCCTCTTTCTTCTTTTCTTCGCTTTCCTCTTCCTTTTTTCCTGTTTCATTCACCACGACTCTCAACTCTCAACTCTCAACTCTCTTTCAACGCCCTACCACCACGGAAATTAAACCTACCACCACTCACGCCACTCCTGAAGCGCCCGCACCACCCTCCACCACCGAGGCTCCACCACTGAACCGCGTTGCCCCCCTGACCTCCACCCCTGACCTCGCGCGACTGCACAGCAGCGGCTACAGCCGCCTCCACCACCTCCACCACTGCGCGCGACTACAGCCGCCTCCACCACGCTACCACCTGCACAGCCGCCAGCCGCGTCCTCCTCTGCGCCACCAATGCAGCCGCCCAATGCTCTTCCCCTTTCCACTTTTACTTAGGGTTAGTGTTTAATTTTTTAGTCTTTTTGAACATTAATTTAAAGTTATACCTATCTTTCAATTTGCAATTTGATTTATTGGGCATATTGATTAAACTAAAATAGGCTAGGGTTTGAATATAATTTAACCCCAATTTTGATTATTTGTAGTTACATTGTGTATTTTAATTTATATGTTTGTTTTTGTATATGTTTGTTTTAGTGAATTTTAGGTGGTTTTAATGGGAAAAATTAAATATATTGTGGTTGAATTAGTTTGTTAGTTACTTGAGCAATGTACGTAGGAATGAATTAGAGATTAGCTTAGTAACTTAGTGACTCGAATTTTAGTAATTACAATATACTTTAGCAATGGTTGTAGTTATTTAATAATCACTAACTTTTATGTTGTTGTTTTATATATTTTTTATTCTTGTAGATTGATATGTAGTGAAGCACAAGTTTATTAAATTAGCTACTCAAGTTGGAAGTTCGGCACATTACATCTATTGTGCTTGCTATATTGGTATGAACTAGAAACTTTATTGAGCTATATTTCTTTCTATTTATTTATCCATTTATTAAAAGTTTGTTCATGATATTACAAATTGTGTCTATTTTAATTATAAATAATTGCCATAATGAGTCAAATGTTTGCATCATCATATACCTAGATACCCGTTCAAGGCTTTCTCATTAGGAGAAAGTCTTGAATAGTCCCCGGTTGGGACTGTTCTTGAATGTTTACTCTCACTTAGGTGGTGAATGTATGTCTTTTTTTCGATTTTAAGGAACATCTTGGCTTTTCATTTCTTCACCATGTTCTCTGGGTACATATGTGGGTAAGTAATTATCTACATCGTGTACTTGGAGAACTGGGGGGAAGTGCTGCCGGATTTTCCTTAAAATTGGAAAGTTGACATACATTCACTAGTGAGAGTAGACATTCAAGGATGGGTTAGGTTGGAGTGATAAGGACACTTTGGAAACATGCATTTTTTCACTATATGAATGGTTTATTCACGGTGTGTACTTGAAGTTGATTTACGTAAAATATGTAGCAAATGTACATTATTCATAATATGTTGCTATATATGTTTAGAGACACTTTACTAAATGGAGAAGGCTCGTGGTTGGATGTATGGTAGACGTGATACATTGGAATTTTGGAATGGGGTTCAAGAGTTTTGCAAGACGGCTTTATCTTATCAGCGCAAAATGGGTGCGGAATACCTATACTGTCCTTGTGTTGATTGTAAAAATGTGAAGGTGGTCAATAGTGTAGAGATCATTAGAGATCATGTACTTTGTCGTGGGTTTAGACTTAAATACGATGTGTGGATTTGGCATGGTGAAAGTGGAGAGTATAGTGGGGATCTTGATGGGAATGATGTGCATGACAGAAGCAATAACGAGATTCATGTGGGGTTAGAATGTGAGAATGATGAATATGTTTTTGAGGATGGTGAGGATGGAGCTGAGGATGACCCAGTAGATGAGGTAGAGGATGAGGATGTGGATGAGATGTTGCATAATGTCGAAGGTGATGTGTTTGAATTACTTTCGGAGGCTTCCAAAAAGCCTTTGTACCCTGGGTGCAAAAAATACTCCAAACTTTCTGCCGTGCTAACACTATTTAACATTAAGTCGAAGCATGGGTGGACGGACGTCAGTTTCACTTCTTTGTTGACCGCATTAAGTGATATTTTGCCTGATGGGAATGAAATTCCTAAGTCATACTATTATGCAAAGAAGCTGATGTGTCCATTTGGTTTGGAGTACAAGAAGATACATGCATGTCCTAATGACTGTATTTTGTATCGTAATGAGTATGAACAATTGGAGAAGTGTCCACGATGCAAGCAGTCGCGCTACAAGCGCATGAGCTGCAATCCTGGTACGACGGGACCTCCTGCTAAGGTGTTGTGGTATCTTCCTATTATTCCAAGGTTTAAGCGTCTATTCTCAACTCCAAAAGACGCTACAAACTTGAGGTGGCATGCCGAAGGAAGACAGAAAAACAGAATGCTGAAGCATCCGGCTGACTCCCCGCAATGGAAGAACATTGATTTGAGGTTTTCGGAGTTTGGTAATGAAGTCAGAAATTTAAGACTTGGGTTGTGCACAGACGGGATGAATCCATTTGGCACTTTAAGTACCCAGCACAGCACTTGGCCTGTTCTTTTGGTGATCTACAATTTGCCTCCTTGGTTATGTATGAAACGGAAGTATATAATGCTTTCATTGCTAATAACGGGGCCTAGGCAACCTGGAAATGACATAGATGTTTACCTTGCGCCACTAATTGACGATTTGAGGAAAATGTGGGACGAAGGGGTTTCTTGTTTTGATGCTCATAAGAACGAGATGTTTACATTGCGTGCAGCCCTTATGTGGACCATGAATGACTTTCCTGCATATGGCAACCTGTGTGGGTACAAGGTGAAAGGGAAAAAAGCATGCCCCATTTGTATTGATGACACATCAAGCATATACCTGAAGAATTCTCACAAAGATGTGTACTTAAGGACTCGAAGGTTCCTTAGGCGTGATCACCCGTACCGTAGGCAGAAAAAGGCTTTCGATGGGACAGTGGAGGAGGAGATTGCGCCTAGGCCATTGACGGGTGTTGAGGTATATGCTCGAGTTAAGGGTATACGAACGGTGTTTGGAAAATATGAAAAAGCTCCGGCCTCAACAGCTCTTTTTAAAAAAGAATCAATCTTGTGGAAGCTACCGTACTGGAAAGAACATGATGTTAGGCACTGCCTTGATGTGATGCATATAGAGAAGAATGTGTGTGATGCTCTTGTGGGAACGCTTTTTAATATTTCAGGCAAAACAAAGGATGGAAAGGGTGTACGGTTAGATTTGCAAGAGATGGGGATTCGTCCGGAATTATGGCCTCAGGACAAGGTTAGAAAGGGGAAGGATAGAAAGGGAAAGGAACCGGAACAGGAAAGTGTAAATGTTTCGAAAAAAGGAAAGGGGAAGAGCAAGGGAAAGGGAAAGGCCGCGGATGCTTCAAAGAGTAGAGATGATGAGGGTCAAGACAAGGTTGAGAAGAAGTATTTGCCACCGGCTTGCTACACATTGTCAAGGGTAGAAAAGCGGATGTTTTGTGCATGTCTTTACGGCATTAAGGTTCCCTCTGGGTACTCATCTAACATGAAAAGATTTGTATCCTTAAGTGGCGAAATGAAGTTGACAAGTATGAAATCCCATGATTGTCACATGTTGATGCAAGTATTTCTACCGATTGCAATTCGCGGTATTTTACCAAAGCACGTGAGGGAAGCTATTACAAGCCTATGTTCGTTTTTCAATACAATATGCAGCAAAGTGCTTGATCCTTGTACACTTGATGCTTTGCAAATGGATGTGGTTGTGACTTTGTGCAAATTTGAGATGTATTTCCCACCCTCATTTTTTGACATAATGGTCCACCTTATTCTACATTTGGTGCGTGAGATTAAGTTATGCGGTCCAGTTTTCCTAAGGTGGTGCTATCCTTTTGAAAGACACATGGGCACATTGCAAGATAAAGTAAGGAATCCGGCTCATCCGGAAGGAAGCATGATTCAAGGGACCGTGAGTGAGGAGATTGGTAATTTTGTGGCCGACTATTTAGCCGTTGCTGAACCTATTGGTCTTCCTACTTCTCGACATGAAGGGAGACTAGATGGTCATGGTACAATTGGGTCGAAACGAATGTCACCTGATCGAGATCAGTTCTTACAAGCACACCTCTATGTGTTGCACCATGTTGCAGATGTTCACCCATATTTAGATGAGCACATGGATAGTTTGCGTGATGAGTTTCCATCGAAAGGTGAAAGGGCACTGATGCAGTTGCATAATAAGAGGTTTGTGAGTTGGTTTAGTGAACGAGTGATGAGTCGTTTGGATGATAGTGTCACCGATACAGTACGGTGGCTTGCTTATGGTCCTAGGGATGATGTTCGCTCATTTGAGGGATATGACATCAATGGGTACACTTTTTGGACAGAGGGTCGGGATTTGAAATCTTCGTCGACCCAAAACAGTGGAGTAACGCTTGTGGCATCGTCAAGGGAGTTTGCAAGTGCAAAGGATAAATCACCTGTCGATGCAAAATTGTCATACTACGGTCGAATTCAAGAAATATGGGAGCTTGATTATTGTGACTTCACGGTTGCACTTTTCAAGTGTAAGTGGGTTGATAATATCAGGCGTAATGTCAAGTATGATGACTTTACTCTTGTAGATCTTGGCCACTTGAATGATAGTGCGGAACCATTCATCCTAGCATCTCAAGCTAAGCAAGTGTTCTTTGTCACTGACCCAGCCGATGCAAAATGGTCCATTGTGCTAGCTGGGAAAAGAAGAATCCTAGGCATTGGAGATGTTGAGGATGAGGAAGAATACGATGCGTTTGATGATTCAGCACCTTTCACTGTTCCTAGACCTATTGCGGCAAATGATATAGACGACCAAACAAGTTATATGCGATCAGACCACAACGAAGGAATGTTAGAATGAGGTACTACAACATTTAATTTGAGATCGTAAGCATTTAAAAGTATTATTAAATCAGAGATTGCTAAACTTTTACAAGTTATTGCCTATTTTATATGCTAACATGTACTGAACTTACTTGCCTATTTTTACAAGTCAATTTGATGAAAATAGACAACAAATGATCTATATGTGAACTTACTTGCCTATTTTATATGCTTATTTAACATGTAGTATGACCTATGATGTCAACATTTTTTTATGGAACTAATATCGTTTTGTGTTTGTAATGACAGGTTTTTATTACTCATGGCGGACGATCATGATGACCCAGTACTAGAGGATTTGGAGGATGATGACGATGGCTATGATGGTGAGTATGAGGACAAGGACGAGCCATATGATGTCAACAAGGAGACTGATTTGGGTGAGCCAGAAGATCAGGAACAAGATGCTTTTGAGCGGAGGATTGTAGAATTTGAATTGTCAGCTGAATTTGCGCCTCCTATTGATTCTACAATTGTTGAGGTCGTTGGTGAGAACGCTACTCCTCAAACCGATAGCCAAAGACATGAGCAATTGAACACAGGTGGTGGAGGGGGGGTGAAGGCTCCTGCTAAGAGAAAGGGTAGGGGTCCGACAACAAGTTTTAGGAAGCCAAACGGTCCCATGGTCCTGGAGTATGACAAAAGAGGACGACCTACTGGGAAATGGCTTCGGAATTATGCCAACCAAGTTGGCATGTGTGCGCGCAAAATCCCGATTACACTTGGTTGGCGGCAAGTACCTCCAGGCTTGATTCAAACATTTTGGGATGATACCAGGGCAAGTGTTTTTTAAAAATGCACATTTACACAATTGCAAATTGTTTCACTTAATATTTGTTAGTGAATTTAACATAACAATTACTTGTATTTGTGAATGCAGAAGCTGTTTAATATTGCAAATGATCCTGAGAAGAGAAGAGTGTTTGATTCTTTGATAGCGGAGAGATTCAGAGGCTTCAAGACACATTTGACCAATGGATGGATCTATAAGAAGAAGAAACACAAGAAGAAAGCTTCCAAGGGGAAGGGTGGTGAAGGTGGAAATGAGGATGTTGTTGAGGAACAAGAACCACCTTGGAAAATATGGCCAAGCGTGACGGAGGACGAGTGGAAAGAATTTGTTATTCAAAAAACAAGACCCAAAGCAATTGTAAGAACTAGTAAATCTAATGAAAATTGTATAATATATTGACTTTTTTTGCACTAATAATGATTCTAACATTTGTATGTATGTAGGAACTTCGAGAGCAAAACAAGGCAAATGCATTGCAAAAGGAGTACCTTCATAAGACGGGGGCCAAGACATTTGGTGAATGGAGGCCTACTTGGTTGAAGGAGGGTATATACCCTACTTTGCCGCCTGGGTCATCCAAAGAACCCTCCGACTCCACGATCACTACGTTGGTTAGTCGTGCTGGCGATTTCATTTGTTCTCTTCATTCCAAAGATAAGGAAACCGGAAAATGGGTCATCAAAGAACCGGAAAAAAAAGTGGCCGATAAACTTGTAAGCTATTTGACACTTTTGCATAACTTTACCATCTAAAAAAATTATATGTATTCATGTTGACATTTTTTCTTATGCTACAGCTTGAGTACACTACAGAAGTTGTTGAAGGCAAGCTGGTCCCGACTATAGAGAAAGACCCGTTCACCTTGGCTTTGGGAAAGCCCTACCATCCAGGGCGGGTAGTAGGTATGGGAGGGACGTTGCTAGGATGGGAAAAAGTCATGGGTTCGGAATACACCAAATTGGGAAGATCTCGGGCAAGTGTTAACTCACCGGAGGACTTGGATGCCAAGGTGGCATCCATCAAGGAACAAGTACGCAATGAGTTAGTAGGTGAGTTCAATGCTTGGGCGAAGCAAATGAACTTACCCTTGCCGTTCCCCTCGACTACACCGGTCGACTCAAGTAGCCACCCAAAAGGACAAGGAGAAGATGATAGAGATGGAGAAGATGAGATACATGAGGTAGTTTTCAATCTATTAGTTTTGGCATAGTGAGTTACGTGAGATCAAATGTGATATTTTTGAATAACTATTGCAGGTTGTGACTCCCACACATGCGGACTCGAGGGAGCTTGATGATCCAACAAGCCATGAATCTCCGGATTTAGAGGTGAATTTAGGATAATCAAATTTCCTTTAACATAGTGAATTTCGTTAGATGATCAATTGTGTAGGAGTAGACCATTTTTTTTTTTAATTTCTGCTTTTACAAGTGAATTTCGTTAAATGATGTAGGTAGACACCGAGTGTACACTTCTAGCCCCGGGGCTATCAAATAGTGAAGAGTTGCAGTTGGTGGCGCATGGTAGTGCACAGGCGACGAGAGGAACGGTCCATTTCCAAGGGCTTTGGCCACAGCATTACGCGGTCGGGATCAATTCTGTCGTAGCTGGGTTCGAAAACATCCCACTCCCGGTGCCTATAGTGGATGATGGGATTACCCTTCTTTGGCAAGCAAAAGGTAGCTATGTGCAATGGCCTCGTGCTTGGGTAAGGTTGATCAACGAGGTAATATTTTTTGAACATGTTCTAAAAATCAAAGTTGCATGCCTTTACTTAGTTTTTCGGTTTTTTTTTTAAAAAAAAAAAAAAAAATTGCGCTGCCTGGGGCTACAGCAGCCTCGGCAGGTGCCTGCCTTGGCTGCAGCAGCCTCGGCAGGTGCCTGCCTTGGCTGCAGCAGCCTCGGCAGGTGCTGCCTTGGCTGCAGCAGCCTCGGCAGGTGCTGCCTGGGCTGCTGCAGCCTCGGCAGGTGCTGCCTGGGCTGCTGCAGCCTCGGCAGGTGCCTGCCTTGGCTGCAGCAGCCTCGGCAGCTGCCTGCCTTGGCTGCAGCAGCCTCGGCAGCTGCCTGCCTTGGCTGCAGCAGCCTCGGCAGCTGCCTGCCTTGGCTGCAGCAGCCTCGGCAGCTGCTGCCTGGGCTGCAGCAGCCTCGGCAGCTGCTGCCTGGGCTGCAGCAGCCTCGGCAGCTGCTGCCTGGGCTGCTGCAGCCTCGGCAGCTGCTGACTGGGCTGCTGCAGCCTCGGCAGCTGCTGCCTGGGCTGCTGCAGCCTCGGCAGGTGCAGCCTCGGCAGCTGCCTGGGCCGCTGCAGCCTGGGCAGCTGCTGCCTGGGCCGCTGCAGCCTGGGCAGCTGCTGCCTGGGTGGCCTCCTGCAGCCTGGGCAGCTGCTGCCTGGCCTGCTGCGGCCTGGGCAGCTGCTGCCCCGGCCGTGTAGCCTTGGCAGCTGCTGCCTCGGCCGCTGTAGCCTTGGCAGCTGCTGCCTCGGCCTATTTTTACTTTGCTTGACCCCCGGCCTACAATTTATTAACCTATTTTGACTTTGCTTGATTAGATTTCGGAAAAAGGCTATACCTCAAAGCGAAGGAAGGTGGAGAAGCCCAAAAGCGTTGATCAACCTACAAAGAAGATGAGTGAACAAGGGTCGAAGAGTGAACAAGTGTCAAAAAAGAATTCTTCGAAAGGTTCAGCCATGCAACCTACCCCACTTGTTGGAGACAATGTCCTTCAATCGCTCACTAAGGATTTAACTTTTCTACACAATCGTGTTAGTCATTTGCCTAGTGACGATCCCATTGAATTTGCACTACCTAAGGCAATGTTCCACTATGATGAGGATGCAAGTGCATGGTTAAACAAACAAGATGTGAAGGAATTTTTAGGAGGTTCTAGCCTTAACATTTCTCTCATTCAAATATTCATGAGGTATGGGCACATGGCACTAAAATTGAATATGTTAATTCATATTAGTGTTGTTTATCCTTGATATGTTAACCAATTTTTCATTGTCCATGCACGCAGAGCACTACGGGAGCAGTTAAGGGACACTAATTCCCCTGGTAAAGTTGGGTGGTTATGCCCCGAACAGACATCCGAGACTAGAATCTTAAACAACTCCCCGGAGGTGATGGACTATGTTAATCGTAGTATTAGGGAATCAATGCGTGCGGGAGATGAGTTCATATTCGCCCCATGTTATCAGGAGTATGTTTAACCATGTGTAATTCAATTCTTTCTACATTTGAAATATATTTTGTACCCTAATTATTGATTTCTTTGTGAATTGTGAATTTATGTAGGTATCATTGGTTTCTCATGGTGATTTGTCCTGCCAAAAACACAATCTTTCACCTTGATTCAGCTCGATCAACAAAGAAGTACCTCGTGGCCTCTGTACTTCAAAAGTAAATATAGCTACCTAGTGGTGATTATCTTAAGCTAACTCATTTAGTAGTCAAACTAATCAGATTTGAATTTACTTTCCTACAGTATTATGAAGAAAATCCATGTTCGTGCTCCAGATGGTCCTACATGGAAATCACCTACGGTAATATATACCACACCATATTGTGATTATTTTAATATACATTGCTCAAACAATTGTGGATTTTATATGATTTTTGATTCATTTGATTTGTTCCTATGCTAGTGCCCACAACAAGATAATGGAGTTGATTGTGGATTGTACGTGATGAGATTCATGCTTGAAATAGCGACTCATTGTACCAACATCATACATCTTGATGAGGTACGACCTTAAAACTAGTAAAATGCGTCCTAAATCTTTGTAAGTTGCTTATTTTTGTGATTTCAAAGCTTTGCCACCTAAAAATAAGTATAATTGACATGTTTTGAGAAACAACTAGCTCATTATTTAAAAAATATAGAAAATGGGCAAGGTAGAAGTCATTTAGGCCTTATTTAGGCCATGTAGTACCAAAATGCGTCCTAAAACTTAGTAAGTTGTTCTTTTTATGTGATTTCAAAGCTTAGGCACCTAAAACTAAGTATAATTGACATGTCATGAGAAAGAATTACCTCATTAGTAAAAAAAATGACGACAATGGGCAAAGTTGAAGTCATTTAGGCCTTCTTTGGGCCATTTAGGATGAAATGCGTCCTAAAATTTAGTAAGTTGCTTTTTTTTTGTGATTTCAAAGCTAAGCCACCTAAAACTAAGTATAATTGACATGTTATGAGAATTAACTAGCTCATTATTTTAAAATTGTAGAAAATGGGCAAGATAGAAGTCATTTAGGCCTTATTTAAGCCATGTAGTACCAAAATGCGTCCTAAATCTTTGTAAGTTGCTTTTTTATGTGATTTCAAAGCTAAGCCACATGAAACTACAAGTAATTGACATGTTATGAGAAATAACTAGCTCATTAGTTAAAAAATGTAAAAAATGGGCAAGATAGAAGTCATTTAGGCCTTATTTAGGCCATTTAGGATGAAAATGCGTCCCAAAATTTAGTAAGTTGCTTTTTTATGTGATTTCAAAGCTTAGCCACCTAAAACTAAGTATGATTGACATGTTATGAGAAATAACTAGCTCATTAGTTACAAAATGTAAAAAATGGGCAAGATAGAAGTCATTTAGGCCTTATTTAGGCCATGTAGTACCAAAATGCGTCCTAAAACTTAGTAAGTTGTTCTTTTTATGTGATTTCAAAGCTTAGGCAACCCAAACTAAGTATAATTGACATGTCATGAGAAAGAATTCCCTCATTAGTAAAAAAATGACGACAATGGGCAAAGTTGAAGTCATTTAGGCCTTCTTTGGGCCATTTAGGATGAAATGCGTCCTAAAATTTAGTAAGTTGCTTTTTTTTTGTGATTTCAAAGCTAAGCCACCTAAAACTAAGTATAATTGACATGTTATGAGAATTAACTAGCTCATTATTTTAAAATTGTAGAAAATGGGCAAGATAGAAGTCATTTATGCCTTATTTAAGCCATGTAGTACCAAAATGCGTCCTAAATCTTTGTAACTTGCATTTTTATGTGATTTCAAAGCTAAGCCACATGAAACTACAAGTAATTGACATGTTATGAGAAATAACTAGCTCATTAGTTAAAAAATGTAAAAAATGGGCAAGATAGAAGTCATTTAGGCCTTATTTAGGCCATTTAGGATGAAAATGCGTCCCAAAATTTAGTAAGTTGCTTTTTTATGTGATTTCAAAGCTTAGCCACCTAAAACTAAGTATGATTGACATGTTATGAGAAATAACTAGCTCATTAGTTACAAAATGTAAAAAATGGGCAAGATAGAAGTCATTTAGGCCTTATTTAGGCCATGTAGTACCAAAATGCGTCCTAAAACTTAGTAAGTTGTTCTTTTTATGTGATTTCAAAGCTTAGGCAACCCAAACTAAGTATAATTGACATGTCATGAGAAAGAATTCCCTCATTAGTAAAAAAATGACGACAATGGGCAAAGTTGAAGTCATTTAGGCCTTCTTTGGGCCATTTAGGATGAAATGCGTCCTAAAATTTAGTAAGTTGCTTTTTTTTTGTGATTTCAAAGCTAAGCCACCTAAAACTAAGTATAATTGACATGTTATGAGAATTAACTAGCTCATTATTTTAAAATTGTAGAAAATGGGCAAGATAGAAGTCATTTAGGCCTTATTTAAGCCATGTAGTACCAAAATGCGTCCTAAATCTTTGTAAGTTGCTTTTTTATGTGATTTCAAAGCTTAGCCACCTAAAACTAAGGGTGATTGACATGTTATGAGAAATATCTAGCTCATTAGTTACAAAATGTACAACATGGGCAAGGTAGAAGTCATTTAGGCCTTATTTAGGCCATTTAGGATGAAAATGCGTCCTCTAACTTTGGAAGTTGCTTTTTTTTGTGATTTCAAAGCTTAGGCACCTAAAACTAATTATAATTGACATGTTATGAGAAACAACTTGCTCATTAGTTAAAAAATGTAGAAAATGGGCAAGGTAGAAGTCATTTAGGCCTTATATAGGCCATTTAGGAATAAAATACGTCCTTTAACTTAGTAAGTTGCTTTTTTGTGTTGATTAAAAGGCTTAGCCACCTAAAACTAAGTATGATTGACATATAATGAGAAAGAACTAGCTCATTAGTTAAAAAATGTTGAAAATGGGCAAGGTATAAAACATGTTTTTAAAAATGCGTCCTAAAACTTAGTAATTTAAGTTGCTCTTTTTATGTGAGTTATTTTGCATATTTATTTACACATGTTTATTCTAACATAATGTTTATATATTCCAAGTTTTGCAAGGTGCTAAAGGGTGATCCGTTAACAAGCAAGGACCTTAATGAAGTACGAGACATGTTGGCATCTTTCATCACTTTCAATTTGTAAATGTTACATCATTTTGATTTTAAACTTTAATTTGTTGAGTAAAGTTTAGACTACTTTATATTTATTGTTAATAAGTTAGTAGTGTGCAAATTTGTACTTATGTAGTATATGACACTTTATTTATTATATTGCATTTGGTTTTTAATAATTAATGTCTACATATATATTTATAAATCTAGTTATATATTATTATATTACAGCAGAAATAATAGCAGCAATAATACAGGAATTACTGCAGGGAATTATACAGGAATTACTGCAGGGAAGAAAAAAAAAAAAAATAACAGAGTAATGGCCACCGGTTCAGCCATGAAACCGGTGGCAATAACCTGTGATCCCTCCAAAAAAAATGGCGCCAAATTAAAATTGCCACCGGTTAACCGGTGGCCAAATTAATTAATACCACCGGTTAACCGGTGGCAATTAATTAAATTGCCACCGGTTTTGAACCGGTGGCCATTTGTAACAGCTTTTGCCACCCCCCCCACTGGCCAACGGTTCAAAACCGGTGGCAAATGGGGGTTTTGAACCGGTGGCCAAGTATATTTTTCGCCTAGTGAATTAGCTTTGTTGAATTCATTTGATTTTCATTTGATTCAAAAAGCTTTTTTTGAATGTGTTTGACTTTCATTTGATTCTAAAAGCTTTGTTGAAAGTGTTTGGCTTTCATTTGACTTAATTAGCATTATGGAATGCAATTAACTTTCATTTGATTCAAAAAGCTTTGATTGAATGTATTTGACTTTCATTTGATTCCAAACGCTTTGTTGCAAGTGTTTGACTTTCATTTGACTCAATTAGCTTTGTTGAATGCATTTGATTTTCATTTGATTCAAAAAGCTTTGTTTGAATGTGTTTCACTTTCATTTGATTCTAAAAGCTTTGTTGAAAGTGTTTGACTTTCATTTGACTTAATTAGCTTTGTTGAATGCAGTTGACATTCATTTGATTCAAAAAGCTTTGTTTGAATGTGTTTCACTTTCATTTGATTCTAAAAGCTTTGTTGAAAGTGTTTGGCTTTCATTTGACTCAATTAGCATTGTGGAATGCAATTAACTTTCATTTGATTCAAAAAGCTTTGCTTGAATGTATTTGACTTTAATTTGATTCTAAAAGCTTTGATGAAAGTGTTTGACTTTCATTTGACTCAATTAGCTTTGTTGAATTCATTTGATTTTCATTTGATTCAAAAAGCTTTGTTTGAATGTGTTTCACTTTCATTTGATTCTAAAAGCTTTGTTGAAAGTGTTTGACTTTCATTTGACTTAATTAGCTTTGTTGAATGCAGTTGACATTCATTTGATTCAAAAAGCTTTGTTTGAATGTGTTTCACTTTCATTTGATTCTAAAAGCTTTGTTGAATGTGTTTGACTTTCATTTGACTCAATTAGCTTTGTTGAATGCATTTGACATTCATTTGATTCAAAAAGCTTTGTTTGAATGTGTTTTACTGTCATTTGATTCTAAAAGCTTTGTTGAAAGTGTTTGACTTTCATTTGACTCAATTAGCTTTGTTGAATGCATTTGACTTTCATTTGAGTCACGAAGCTTTGTTTGAATGTGTTTGACTTTCATTTGACTCAATTAGCTTTGTTGAATTCATTTGATTTTCATTTGATTCAAAAAGCTTTGTTTGAATGTGTTTGACTTTCATTTGATTATAAAAGCTTTGTTGAAAGTTTTTAACTTTCATTTGACTCAATTAGCTTTGTTGAATGCATTTGACGTTCTTTTGAATCAAAAAGCTTTGTATAAATGTGTTTGACGTTCATTTGATTCTAAAAGCTTAGATGAAAGTGTTTGACTTTCATTTGACTCAATTAGCTTTGTTGAATGCATTTGACATTCATTTGATTCAAAAAGCTTTGTTTGAATGTATTTTACTTTCATTTGATTCTAAAAGCTTTGTTGAAAGTGTTTGACTTTCATTTGACTCAATTAGGTTTGTTGAATGCATTTGACTTTCATTTGAGTCACGAAGCTTTGTTTGAATGTGTTTGACTTTCATTTGAATCAATTAGCTTTGTTGAATTCATTTGATTTTCATTTGATTCAAAAAGCTTTGTTTGAATGTGTTTCACTTTCATTTGATTCTAAAAGCTTTGTTGAAAGTGTTTGACTTTCATTTGACTCAATTAGCTTTGTTGAATGCATTTGACTTTCATTTGAGTCACGAAGCTTTGTTTGATTGTGATTGACTTTCATTTGACTCAATTAGTTTTGTTGAATTTATTTTATTTTCATTTGATTCAAAAACCTTTGTTTGAATGTGTTTCACTTTCATTTGATTCTAAAAGCTTTATTGAAAGTGTGTGACTTTCATTTGACTTAATTAGCTTTGTTGAATGCAGTTGACATTCATTTGATTCAAAAAGCTTTGTTTGAATGTGTTTGACTTTCATTTGATTCTAAAAGCTTTGTTGAAAGTGTTTGACTTTCATTTGACTTAATTAGCTTTGTTGAATGCAGTTGACATTCATTTGATTCAAAAAGCTTTGTTTGAATGTGTTTTACTTTCATTTGATTCTAAAAGCTTTGTTGAATGTGTTTGACTTTCATTTGACTCAATTAGCTTTGTTGAATGCATTTGACATTCATTTGATTCAAAAAGCTTTGTTTGAATGTATTTTACTTTATTTGATTATAAAAGCTTTGTTGAAAGTGTTTGACTTTCATTTGACTCAATTAGCTTTGTTGAATGCATTTGACTTTCATTTGAGTCACGAAGCTTTGTTTGAATGTGTTTGACTTTCATTTGACTCAATTAGCTTTGTTGAATTCATTTGATTTTCATTTGATTCAAAAAGCTTTGTTTGAATGTGTTTCACTTTCATTTGATTCTAAAAGCTTTGTTGAAAGTGTTAAACTTTCATTTGACTCAATTAGCTTTGTTGAATGCATTTGACTTTCATTTGAGTCACGAAGCTTTGTTTGATTGTGATTGACTTTCATTTGACTCAATTAGTTTTGTTGAATTTATTTTATTTTCATTTGATTCAAAAAGCTTTGTTTGAATGTGTTTCACTTTCATTTGATTCTAAAAGCTTTGTTGAAAGTGTTTGACTTTCATTTGACTTAATTAGCTTTGTTGAATGCAGTTGACATTCATTTGATTCAAAAAGCTTTGTTTGAATGTGTTTCACTTTCATTTGATTCTAAAAGCTTTGTTGAATGTGTTTGACTTTCATTTGACTCAATTAGCTTTGTTGAATGCAGTTGACATTCATTTGATTCAAAAAGCTTTGTTTGAATGTGTTTCACTTTCATTTGATTCTAAAAGCTTTGTTGAATGTGTTTGACTTTCATTTGACTCAATTAGCTTTGTTGAATGCATTTGACATTCATTTGATTCAAAAAGCTTTGTTTGAATGTATTTTACTTTCATTTGATTCTAAAAGCTTTGTTGAAAGTGTTTGACTTTCATTTGACTTAATTAGCTTTGTTGAATGCAGTTGACATTCATTTGATTCAAAAAGCTTTGTTTGAATGTGTTTCACTTTCATTTGATTCTAAAAGCTTTGTTGAATGTGTTTGACTTTCATTTGACTCAATTAGCTTTGTTGAATGCATTTGACATTTATTTGATTCAAAAAGCTTTGTTTGAATGTATTTAACTTTCATTTGATTCTAAAAGCTTTGTTGAAAGTGTTTGACTTTCATTTGACTCAATTAGCTTTGTTGAATGCATTTGACTTTCATTTGAGTCACGAAGCTTTGTTTGAATGTGTTTGACTTTCATTTGACTCAATTAGCTTTGTTGAATTCAATTGATTTTCATTTGATTCAAAAAGCTTTGTTTGAATGTGTTTCACTTTCATTTGATTCTAAAAGCTTTGTTGAAAGTGTTTGACTTTCATTTGACTCAATTAGCTTTGTTGAATGAATTTGACTTTCATTTGAGTCACGAAGCTTTTTTTGATTGTGATTGACTTTCATTTGACTCAATTAGCTTTGTTGAATTCATTTGATTTTCATTTGATTCAAAAAGCTTTGTTTGAATGTGTTCACTTTCATTTGATTCTAAAAGCTTTGTTGAAAGTGTTAAACTTTCATTTGACTCAATTAGCTTTGTTGAATGCATTTGACTTTCATTTGAGTCACGAAGCTTTGTTTGATTGTGATTGACTTTCATTTGACTCAATTAGTTTTGTTGAATTTATTTTATTTTCATTTGATTCAAAAAGCTTTGTTTGAATGTGTTTCACTTTCATTTGATTCTAAAAGCTTTGTTGAAAGTGTTTGACTTTCATTTGACTTAATTAGCTTTGTTGAATGCAGTTGACATTC
Organism: Chenopodium formosanum; assembly: GCA_024500155.1. NCBI lineage: Eukaryota > Viridiplantae > Streptophyta > Magnoliopsida > Caryophyllales > Amaranthaceae > Chenopodium > Chenopodium formosanum. Next base: position 25,201,670 of record CM044861.1, read on the forward strand.
ATTTGATTCAAAAAGCTTTGTTTGAATGTGTTTCACTTTCATTTGATTCTAAAAGCTTTGTTGAATGTGTTTGACTTTCATTTGACTCAATTAGCTTTGTTGAATGCAGTTGACATTCATTTGATTCAAAAAGCTTTGTTTGAATGTGTTTCACTTTCATTTGATTCTAAAAGCTTTGTTGAAAGTGTTTGACTTTCATTTGACTTAATTAGCTTTGTTGAATGCAGTTGACATTCATTTGATTCAAAAAGCTTTGTTTGAATGTGTTTCACTTTCATTTGATTCTAAAAGCTTTGTTGAATGTGTTTGACTTTCATTTGACTCAATTAGCTTTGTTGAATGCATTTGACATTCATTTGATTCAAAATTCTTTGTTTGAATGTTTTTTACTTTCATTTGATTCTAAAAGCTTTGTTGAAAGTGTTTGACTTTCATTTTACTCAATTAGCTTTGTTGAATGCATTTGATTTTCATTTGAGTCACGAAGCTTTGTTTGAATGTGTTTGACTTTCATTTGACTCAATTAGCTTTGATGAATTCATTTGATTTTCATTTGATTCAAAAAGCTTTGTTTGAATGTGTTTGACTTTCATTTGATTATAAAAGCTTTGTTGAAAGTGTTTGACTTTCATTTGACTCAATTAGTTTTGTTGAATGCATTTGACATTCATTTGATTCAAAAAGCTTTGTTTGAATGTATTTTACTTTCACTTGATTCTAAAAGCTTTGTTGAAAGTGTTTGACTTTCATTTGATTCAATTATCTTTGTTGAATGCATTTGACTTTCATTTGAGTCACAAAGCTTTGTTTGAATGTGTTTGACTTTCATTTGACTCAATTAGCTTTGTTGAATTCATTTGATTTTCATTTGATTCAAAAAGCTTTGTTTGAATGTGTTTCACTTTCATTTGATTCTAAAAGCTTTGTTGAAAGTGTTTGACTTTCATTTGACTTAATTAGCTTTGTTGAATGCAGTTGACATTCATTTGATTCAAAAAGATTTGTTTGAATGTGTTTCACTTTCATTTGATTCTAAAAGCTTTGTTGAATGTGTTTGAGTTTCATTTGACTCAATTAGCTTTGTTGAATGCATTTGACATTCATTTGATTCAAAAAGCTTTGTTTGAATGTATTTTACTTTCATTTGATTCTAAAAGCTTTGTTGAAAGTGTTTGACTTTCATTTGACTCAATTAGCTTTGTTGAATGCATTTGACTTTCATTTGAGTCACGAAGCTTTGTTTGAATGTGTTTGACTTTCATTTGACTCAATTAGCTTTGTTGAATTCAATTGATTTTCATTTGATTCAAAAAGCTTTGTTTGAATGTGTTTCACTTTCATTTGATTCTAAAAGCTTTGTTGAAAGTGTTTGACTTTCATTTGACTCAATTAGCTTTGTTGAATGAATTTGACTTTCATTTGAGTCACGAAGCTTTTTTTTATTGTGATTGACTTTCATTTGACTCAATTAGCTTTGTTGAATTCATTTGATTTTCATTTGATTCAAAAAGCTTTGTTTGAATGTGTTCACTTTCATTTGATTCTAAAAGCTTTGTTGAAAGTGTTTGACTTTCATTTGACTTAATTAGCTTTGTTGAATGCAGTTGACATTCATTTGATTCAAAAAGCTTTGTTTGAATGTGTTTGACTTTCATTTGATTGTAAAAGCTTTGTTGAAAGTGTTTGACTTTCATTTGACTCAATTAGCTTTGTTGAATGCATTTGACATTCATTTAAATCAAAAAGCTTTGTTTAAATGTGTTTGACGTTCATTTAATTCTAAAAGCTTAGATGAAAGTGTTTAACTTTCATTTGACTCAATTAGCTATGTTGAATTCATTTGATTTTCATTTGATTCAAAAAGCTTTTTTTGAATGTGTTTGACTTTCATTTGATTCTAAAAGCTTTGTTGAAAGTGTTTGGCTTTCATTTGACTTAATTAGCATTATGGAATGCAATTAACTTTCATTTGATTCAAAAAGCTTTGATTGAATGTATTTGACTTTCATTTGATTCTAAACGCTTTGTTGCAAGTGTTTGACTTTCATTTGACTCAATTAGCTTTATTGAATGCATTTGATTTTCATTTGATTCAAAAAGCTTTGTTTGAATGTGTTTCACTTTCATTTGATTCTAAAAGCTTTGTTGAAAGTGTTTGACTTTCATTTGATTTAATTAGCTTTGTTGAATGCATTTGACTTTCATTTGAGTCACGAAGCTTTGTTTGAATGTGTTTGACTTTAATTTGACTAATTAGCTTTGTTGAATTCATTTGATTTTCATTTGATTCAAAAAGCTTTGTTTGAATGTGGTTGACTTTCATTTGATTATAAAAGCTTTGTTGAAAGTGTTTGAATTTCATTTGACTCAATTAGCTTTGTTGAATGCATTTGACATTCATTTGAATCAAAAAGCTTTGTTTAAATGTGTTTGACGTTCATTTCATTCTAAAAGCTTAGATGAAAGTGTTTTACTTTCATTTGACTCAATTAGCTTTGTTGAATTCATTTGATTTTCATTTGATTCAAAAAGCTTTTTTTGAATGTGTTTGACTTTCATTTGATTCTAAAAGCTTTGTTGAAAGTGTTTGGCTTTCATTTGACTTAATTAGCATTATGGAATGCAATTAACTTTCATTTGATTCAAAAAGCTTTGATTGAATGTATTTGACTTTCATTTGATTCCAAACGCTTTGTTGCACGTGTTTGACTTTCATTTGACTCAATTAGCTTTGTTGAATGCATTTGATTTTCATTTGATTCAAAAAGCTTTGTTTGAATGTGTTTCACTTTCATTTGATTCTAAAAGCTTTGTTGAAAGTGTTTGACTTTCATTTGACTTAATTAGCTTTGTTGAATGCAGTTGACATTCATTTGATTCAAAAAGCTTTGTTTGAATGTGTTTCACTTTCATTTGATTCTAAAAGCTTTGTTGAAAGTGTTTGGCTTTCATTTGACTCAATTAGCATTGTGGGATGCAATTAACTTTCATTTGATTGAAAAAGCTTTGTTGAATGTATTTGACTTTAATTTGATTCTAAAAGCTTTGATGAAAGTGTTTGACTTTCATTTGACTCAATTAGCTTTGTTGAATTCATTTGATTTTCATTTGATTCAAAAAGCTTTGTTTGAATGTGTTTCACTTTCATTTGATTCTAAAAGCTTTGTTGAAAGTGTTTGACTCTCATTTGACATAATTACCTTTGTTGAATGCAGTTGACATTCATTTGATTCAAAAAGCTTTGTTTGAATGTGTTTCACTTTCATTTGATTCTAAAAGCTTTGTTGAATGTGTTTGACTTTCACTTGACTCTATTAGCTTTGTTGAATGCATTTGACATTCATTTGATTTAAAAAGCTTTGTTTGAATGTATTTTACTTTCATTTGATTCTAAAAGCTTTGTTGAAAGTGTTTGACTTTCATTTGACTCAATTAGCTTTGTTGAATGCATTTGACTTTCATTTGAGTCACGAAGCTTTGTTTGAATGTGTTTGACTTTCATTTGACTCAATTAGCTTTGTTGAATTCATTTGATTTTCATTTGATTCAAAAAGCTTTGTTTGAATGTGTTTGACTTTCATTTGATTATAAAAGCTTTATTAAAAGTGTTTGACTTTCATTTGACTCAATTAGCTTTGTTGAATGCATTTGACATTCATTTTGAATCAAAAAGCTTTGTTTAAATGTGTTTGACGTTCATTTGATTCTAAAAGCTTAGATGAAAGTGTTTGACTTTCATTTGACTCAATTAGCTTTGTTGAATTCATGTTATTTTCATTTGATTCAAAAAGCTTTGTTTGAATGTGTTTGACTTTCATTTGATTCTAAAAGCTTTGTTGTAAGTGTTTGGCTTTCATTTGACTCAATTAGCATTGTGGAATGCAATTAACTTTCATTTGATTCAAAAAGCTTTGATTGAATGTATTTGACTTTCATTTGATTCTAAACGCTTTGTTGCAAGTGTTTGACTTTCATTTGACTCAATCAGCTTTGTTGAATGCATTTGATTTTCATTTGATTCAAAAAGCTTTGATGAATGTGTTTGACTTTCATTTGACTCAATTAGCTTTGTTGAATTCATTTGATTTTCATTTGATTCAAAAAGCTTTGTTTTAATGTGTTTCACTTTCATTTGATTCTAAAAGCTTTGTTGAAAGTGTTTGACTTTCATTTGAATTAATTAGCTTTGTTGAATGCAGTTGACATTCATTTGATTCAAAAAGCTTTGTTTGAATGTGTTTCACTTTCATTTGATTCGAAAAGCTTTGTTGAAAGTGTTTGGCTTTCATTTGGCTCAATTAGCATTGTGGAATGCAATTAACTTTCATTTGATTCAAAAAGCTTTGTTTGAATGTATTTGACTTTAATTTGATTCTAAAAGCTTTGATGAAAGTGTTTGACTTTCATTTGACTCAATTAGTTTGTTGAATTCATTTGATTTTCATTTGATTCAAAAAGCTTTGTTTGAATGTGTTTCACTTTCATTTGATTCTAAAAGCTTTGTTGAAAGTGTTTGACTTTCATTTGACTCAATTAGCTTTGTTGAATACATTTGACTTTCATTTGAGTCACGAATCTTTGTTTGATTGTGTTTGACTTTCATTTGACTCAATTAGCTTTGTTGAATTCATTTGATTTTCATTTGATTCAAAAAGCATTGTTTGAATGTGTTTGACTTTCATTTGATTATAAAAGCTTTGTTGAAAGTGTTTAACTTTTATTTGACTCTATTAGCTTTCTTGAATGCATTTGACATTCATTTGAATCAAAATGCTTTGTTTGAATGTGTTTGACTTTCATTTGATTCTAAAAGCTTTGTAGAAAGTGTTTGGCTTTCATTTGACTCAATTAGCATTGTGGAATGCAATTAACTTTCATTTGATTCAAAAAGCTTTGATTGAATGTCTTTGACTTTAATTTGATTCTAAAAGCTTTGATGAAAGTGTTTGACTTTCATTTGACTCAATTAGCTTTGTTGAATTCATTTGATTTACATTTGATTTAAAAAGCTTTGTTTGAATGTATTTTACTTTCATTTGATTCTAAAAGCTTTGTTGAAAGTGTTTGACTTTCATTTGACTCAATTAGCTTTGTTGAATGCGTTTGACTTTCATTTGAGTCACAAAGCTTTGTTTGAATGTGTTTGACTTTCATTTGACTCAATTAGCTTTGTTGAATTCATTTGATTTTCATTTGATTCAAAAAGCTTTGTTTGAATGTTTATCACTTTCATTTGATTCTAAAAGCTTTGTTGAAAGTGTTTGACTTTCATTTGACTTAATTAGCTTTGTTGAATGCAGTTGACATTCATTTGATTCAAAAAGCTTTGTTGGAATGTGTTTCACTTTCATTTGATTCTAAAAGCTTTGTTGAATGCGTTTGACTTTCATTTGACTCAATTAGCTTTGTTGAATGCATTTGACATTCATTTGATTCAAAAAGCTTTGTTTGAATGTATTTTACTTTCATTTGATTCTAAAAGCTTTGTTGAAAGTGTTTGACTTTCATTTGACTCAATTAGCTTTGTTGAATGCATTTGACATTCATTTGAGTCACAAAGCTTTGTTTGAATGTGTTTGACTTTCATTTGACTCAATTAGCTTTGTTGAATTCATTTGATTTTCATTTGATTCAAAAAGCTTTGTTTGAATGTGTTTCACTTTCATTTGATTCTAAAAGCTTTGTTGAAAGTGTTTGACTTTCATTTGACTTAATTACCTTTGTTGAATGCAGTTGACATTCATTTGATTCAAAAAGCTTTGTTTGAATGTGTTTCACTTTCATTTGATTCTAAAAGCTTTGTTGAATGTGTTTGACTTTCACTTGACTCTATTAGCTTTGTTGAATGCATTTGATATTCATTTGATTCAAAAAGCTTTGTTTGAATCTATTTTACTTTCATTTGATTCTAAAAGCTTTGTTGAAGGTGTTTGACTTTCATTTGACTCAATTAGCTTTGTTGAATGCATTTGACTTTCATTTGAGTCACGAAGCTTTGTTTGAATGTGTTTGACTTTCATTTAACTCAATTAGCTTTGTTGAATTCATTTGATTTTCATTTGATTCAAAAAGCTTTGTTTGAATGTGTTTGACTTTCATTTGATTATAAAAGCTTTATTAAAAGTGTTTGACTTTCATTTGACTCAATTAGCTTTGTTGAATGCATTTGACATTCATTTGAGTCACGAAGCTTTGTTTGATTGTGATTGACTTTCATTTGATTCTAAAAACTTAGATGAAAGTGTTTGACTTTCATTTGACTCAATTAGCTTTGTTGAATTCATTTTATTTTCATTTGATTCAAAAAGCTTTGTTTGAATGTGTTTCACTTTCATTTGATTCTAAAAGCTTTGTTGAAAGTGTTTGACTTTCATTTGACTTAATTAGCTTTGTTGAATGCAGTTGACATTCATTAGATTCAAAAAGCTTTGTTTGAATGTGTTTCACTTTTATTTGATTCTAAAAGCTTTGTTGCAAGTGTTTGACTTTCATTTGACTCAATTAGCTTTGTTGAATTCATTTGATTTTCATTTGATTCAAAAAGCTTTGTTTGAATGTGTTTCACTTTCATTTGATTCTAAAAGCTTTGTTGAAAGTGTTTGACTTTCATTTGACTTAATTACCTTTGTTGAATGCAGTTGACATTCATTTGATTCAAAAAGCTTTGTTTGAATGTGTTTCACTTTCATTTGATTCTAAAAGCTTTGTTGAATGTGTTTGACTTTCATTTGACTTAATTAGCTTTGTTGAATGCATTTGAGATTCATTTGATTCAAAAAGCTTTGTTTGAATGTATTTTACTTTCATTTGATTCTAAAAGCTTTGTTGAAAGTGTTTGACTTTCATTTGACTCAATTAGCTTTGTTGAATGCGTTTGACTTTCATTTGAGTCACAAAGCTTTGTTTGAATGTGTTTGACTTTCATTTGACTCAATTAGCTTTGTTGAATTCATTTGATTTTCATTTGATTCAAAAAGCTTTGTTTGAATGTGTTTCACTTTCATTTGATTCTAAAAGCTTTGTTGAAAGTGTTTGACTTTCATTTGACTTAATTACCTTTGTTGAATGCAGTTGACATTCATTTGATTCAAAAAGCTTTGTTTGAATGTGTTTCACTTTCATTTGATTCGAAAAGCTTTGTTGAAAGTGTTTGACTTTCATTTGACTTAATTACCTTTGTTGAATGCAGTTGACATTCATTTGATTCAAAAAGCTTTGTTTGAATGTGTTTCACTTTCATTTGATTCTAAAAGCTTTGTTGAATGTGTTTGACTTTCACTTGACTCTATTAGCTTTGTTGAATGCATTTGATATTCATTTGATTCAAAAAGCTTTGTTTGAATCTATTGTACTTTCATTTGATTCTAAAAGCTTTGTTGAAAGTGTTTGACTTTCATTTGACTCAATTAGCTTTGTTGAATGCATTTGACTTTCATTTGAGTCACGAAGCTTTGTTTGAATGTGTTTGACTTTCATTTAACTCAATTAGCTTTGTTGAATTCATTTGATTTTCATTTGATTCAAAAAGCTTTGTTTGAATGTGTTTGACTTTCATTTGATTATAAAAGCTTTATTGAAAGTGTTTGACTTTCATTTGACTCAATTAGCTTTGTTGAATGCATTTGACATTCATTTGAGTCACGAAGCTTTGTTTGATTGTGATTGACTTTCATTTGATTCTAAAAGCTTAGATGAAAGTGTTTGACTTTCATTTGACTCAATTAGCTTTGTTGAATTCATTTTATTTTCATTTGAGTCAAAAAGCTTTGTTTGAATGTGTTTGACTTTCATTTGATTCTAAAAGCTTTGTTGTAAGTGTTTGGCTTTCATTTGACTCAATTAGCATTGTGGAATGCAATTAACTTTCATTTGATTCATAAAGCTTTGATTGAATGTATTTGACTTTCATTTGATTCTAAACGCTTTGTTGCAAGTGTTTGACTTTCATTTGACTCAATCAGCTTTGTTGAATGAATTTGATTTTCATTTGATTCAAATAGCTTTGTTTGAATGTGTTTCACTTTCATTTGATTCTAAAAGCTTTGTTGAAAGTGTTTAACTTTCATTTGACTTAATTAGATTTGTTGAATGCAGTTGACATTCATTTGATTCAAAAAGCTTTGTTTGAATGTGTTTCACTTTCATTTGATTCTAAAAGCTTTGTTGAAAGTGTTTGACTTTCATTTGACTCAATTAGCTTTGTTGAATTCATTTGATTTTTATTTGATTCAAAAAGTTTTGTTTGAATGTGTTTCACTTTCATTTGATTCTAAAAGCTTTGTTGAAAGTGTTTGACTTTCATTTGACTCAATTAGCTTTGTTGAATTCATTTGATTTTTATTTGATTCAAAATGCTTTGTTTGAATGTGTTTCACTTTCATTTGATTCTAAAAGCATTGTTGAAAGTGTTTGACTTTCATTTGACTTAATTACCTTTGTTGAATGCAGTTGACATTCATTTGATTCAAAAAGCTTTGTTTGAATGTGTTTCACTTTCATTTGATTCTAAAAGCTTTGTTGAATGTGTTTGACTTTCACTTGACTCTATTAGCTTTGTTGAATGCATTTGACATTCATTTGATTCAAAAAGCTTTGTTTGAATGTATTTTACTTTCATTTGATTCTAAAAGCTTTGTTGAAAGTGTTTGACTTTCATTTGACTCAATTAGCTTTGTTGAATGCGTTTGACTTTCATTTGAGTCACAAAGCTTTGTTTGAATGTGTTTGACTTTCATTTGACTCAATTAGCTTTGTTGAGTTCATTTGATTTTCATTTGATTCCAAAAGCTTTGTTTGAATGTGTTTCACTTTCATTTGATTCTAAAAGCTTTGTTGAAAGTGTTTGACTTTCATTTGACTTAATTAGCTATGTTGAATGCAGTTGACATTCATTTGATTCAAAAAGCTTTGTTTGAATGTGTTTCACTTTTATTTGATTCTAAAAGCTTTGTTGCAAGTGTTCGACTTTCATTTGACTCAATTAGCTTTGTTGAATTCATTTGATTTTCATTTGATTCAAAAAGCTTTGTTTGAATGTGTTTCACTTTCATTTGATTCTAAAAGCTTTGTTGAAAGTGTTTGACTTTCATTTGACTTAATTACCTTTGTTGAATGCAGTTGACATTCATTTGATTCAAAAAGCTTTGTTTGAATGTGTTTCACTTTCATTTGATTCTAAAAGCTTTGTTGAAGGTGTTTGACTTTCATTTGACTCAATTAGCTTTGTTGAATGCATTTGACATTCATTTGATTCAAAAAGCTTTGTTTGAATGTATTTTACTTTCATTTGATTCTAAAAGCTTTGTTGAAAGTGTTTGACTTTCATTTGACTCAATTAGCTTTGTTGAATGCGTTTGACTTTCATTTGAGTCACAAAGCTTTGTTTGAATGTGTTTGACTTTCATTTGACTCAATTAGCTTTGTTGAATTCATTTGATTTTCATTTGATTCAAAAAGCTTTGTTTGAATGTGTTTCACTTTCATTTGATTCGAAAAGCTTTGTTGAAAGTGTTTGACTTTCATTTGACTTAATTACCTTTGTTGAATGCAGTTGACATTCATTTGATTCAAAAAGCTTTGTTTGAATGTGTTTCACTTTCATTTGATTCTAAAAGCTTTGTTGAATGTGTTTGACTTTCACTTGACTCTATTAGCTTTGTTGAATGCATTTGATATTCATTTGATTCAAAAAGCTTTGTTTGAATCTATTGTACTTTCATTTGATTCTAAAAGCTTTGTTGAAAGTGTTTGACTTTCATTTGACTCAATTAGCTTTGTTGAATGCATTTGACTTTCATTTGAGTCACGAAGCTTTGTTTGAATGTGTTTGACTTTCATTTAACTCAATTAGCTTTGTTGAATTCATTTGATTTTCATTTGATTCAAAAAGCTTTGTTTGAATGTGTTTGACTTTCATTTGATTATAAAAGCTTTATTGAAAGTGTTTGACTTTCATTTGACTCAATTAGCTTTGTTGAATGCATTTGACATTCATTTGAGTCACGAAGCTTTGTTTGATTGTGATTGACTTTCATTTGATTCTAAAAGCTTAGATGAAAGTGTTTGACTTTCATTTGACTCAATTAGCTTTGTTGAATTCATTTTATTTTCATTTGAGTCAAAAAGCTTTGTTTGAATGTGTTTGACTTTCATTTGATTCTAAAAGCTTTGTTGTAAGTGTTTGGCTTTCATTTGACTCAATTAGCATTGTGGAATGCAATTAACTTTCTTTTGATTCATAAAGCTTTGATTGAATGTATTTGACTTTCATTTGATTCTAAACGCTTTGTTGCAAGTGTTTGACTTTCATTTGACTCAATCAGCTTTGTTGAATGAATTTGATTTTCATTTGATTCAAATAGCTTTGTTTGAATGTGTTTCACTTTCATTTGATTCTAAAAGCTTTGTTGAAAGTGTTTAACTTTCATTTGACTTAATTAGATTTGTTGAATGCAGTTGACATTCATTTGATTCAAAAAGCTTTGTTTGAATGTGTTTCACTTTCATTTGATTCTAAAAGCTTTGTTGAAAGTGTTTGACTTTCATTTGACTCAATTAGCTTTGTTGAATTCATTTGATTTTTATTTGATTCAAAAAGCTTTGTTTGAATGTGTTTCACTTTCATTTGATTCTAAAAGCTTTGTTGAAAGTGTTTGACTTTCATTTGACTCAATTAGTTTTGTTGAATTCATTTGATTTTTATTTGATTCAATATGCTTTGTTTGAATGTGTTTCACTTTCATTTGATTCTAAAAGCATTGTTGAAAGTGTTTGACTTTCATTTGACTTAATTACCTTTGTTGAATGCAGTTGACATTCATTTGATTCAAAAAGCTTTGTTTGAATGTGTTTCACTTTCATTTGATTCTAAAAGCTTTGTTGAATGTGTTTGACTTTCACTTGACTCTATTAGCTTTGTTGAATGCATTTGACATTCATTTGATTCAAAAAGCTTTGTTTGAATGTATTTTACTTTCATTTGATTCTAAAAGCTTTGTTGAAAGTGTTTGACTTTCATTTGACTCAATTAGCTTTGTTGAATGCGTTTGACTTTCATTTAAGTCACAAAGCTTTGTTTGAATGTGTTTGACTTTCATTTGACTCAATTAGCTTTGTTGAGTTCATTTGATTTTCATTTGATTCCAAAAGCTTTGTTTGAATGTGTTTCACTTTCATTTGATTCTAAAAGCTTTGTTGAAAGTGTTTGACTTTCATTTGACTTAATTAGCTATGTTGAATGCAGTTGACATTCATTTGATTCAAAAAGCTTTGTTTGAATGTGTTTCACTTTTATTTGATTCTAAAAGCTTTGTTGCAAGTGTTCGACTTTCATTTGACTCAATTAGCTTTGTTGAATTCATTTGATTTTCATTTGATTCAAAAAGCTTTGTTTGAATGTGTTTCACTTTCATTTGATTCTAAAAGCTTTGTTGAAAGTGTTTGACTTTCATTTGACTTAATTACCTTTGTTGAATGCAGTTGACATTCATTTGATTCAAAAAGCTTTGTTTGAATGTGTTTCACTTTCATTTGATTCTAAAAGCTTTGTTGAAGGTGTTTGACTTTCATTTGACTCAATTAGCTTTGTTGAATGCATTTGACATTCATTTGATTCAAAAAGCTTTGTTTGAATGTATTTTACTTTCATTTGATTCTAAAAGCTTTGTTGAAAGTGTTTGACTTTCATTTGACTCAATTAGCTTTGTTGAATGCGTTTGACTTTCATTTGAGTCACAAAGCTTTGTTTGAATGTGTTTGACTTTCATTTGACTCAATTAGCTTTGTTGAATTCATTTGATTTTCATTTGATTCAAAAAGCTTTGTTTGAATGTGTTTCACTTTCATTTGATTCGAAAAGCTTTGTTGAAAGTGTTTGACTTTCATTTGACTTAATTACCTTTGTTGAATGCAGTTGACATTCATTTGATTCAAAAAGCTTTGTTTGAATGTGTTTCACTTTCATTTGATTCTAAAAGCTTTGTTGAATGTGTTTGACTTTCACTTGACTCTATTAGCTTTGTTGAATGCATTTGATATTCATTTGATTCAAAAAGCTTTGTTTGAATCTATTGTACTTTCATTTGATTCTAAAAGCTTTGTTGAAAGTGTTTGACTTTCATTTGACTCAATTAGCTTTGTTGAATGCATTTGACTTTCATTTGAGTCACGAAGCTTTGTTTGAATGTGTTTGACTTTCATTTAACTCAATTAGCTTTGTTGAATTCATTTGATTTTCATTTGATTCAAAAAGCTTTGTTTGAATGTGTTTGACTTTCATTTGATTCTAAAAGCTTTGTTGAAAGTGTTTGACATTCATTAGAATCAATAAGCTTTGTTGAATGCATTTGACTTTCATTTGAATCAAAAAGCTTTATTGAAAGTGTTTGACTTTCATTTGACTCAATTAGCTTTGTTGAATGCATTTGACATTCATTTGAGTCACGAAGCTTTGTTTGATTGTGATTGACTTTCATTTGATTTTAAAAGCTTAGATGAAAGTGTTTGACTTTCATTTTACTCAATTAGCTTTGTTGAATTCATTTTATTTTCATTTGAGTCAAAAAGCTTTGTTTGAATGTGTTTGACTTTCATTTGATTCTAAAAGCTTTGTTGTAAGTGTTTGGCTTTCATTTGACTCAATTAGCATTGTGGAATGCAATTAACTTTCATTTGATTCATAAAGCTTTGATTGAATGTATTTGACTTTCATTTGATTCTAAACGCTTTGTTGCAAGTGTTTGACTTTCATTTGACTCAATCAGCTTTGTTGAATGCATTTGATTTTCATTTGATTCAAATAGCTTTGTTTGAATGTGTTTCACTTTCATTTGATTCTAAAAGCTTTGTTGAAAGTGTTTAACTTTCATTTGACTTAATTAGCTTTGTTGAATGCAGTTGACATTCATTTGATTCAAAAAGCTTTGTTTGAATGTGTTTCACTTTCATTTGATTCTAAAAGCTTTGTTGAAAGTGTTTGACTTTCATTTGACTCAATTAGCTTTGTTGAATTCATTTGATTTTTATTTGATTCAAAAAGCTTTGTTTGAATGTGTTTCACTTTCATTTGATTCTAAAAGCTTTGTTGAAAGTGTTTGACTTTCATTTGACTCAATTAGCTTTGTTGAATTCATTTGATTTTTATTTGATTCAAAATGCTTTGTTTGAATGTGTTTCACTTTCATTTGATTCTAAAAGCATTGTTGAAAGTGTTTGACTTTCATTTGACTCAATTAGCTTTGTTGAATTCATTTGATTTTCATTTGATTCAAAAAGCTTTGTTGAAAGTGTTTGACTTTAATTTGACTTAATTAGCTTTGTTGAATCCAGTTGACATTCATTTGATTCAAAAAGCTTTGTTTGAATGTGTTTCACTTTCATTTGATTCTAAAAGCTTTGTTGAATGTGTTTGACTTTCACTTGACTCTATTAGCTTTGTTGAATGCATTTGACATTCATTTGATTCAAAAAGCTTTGTTTGAATGTATTTTACTTTCATTTGATTCTAAAAGCTTTGTTGAAAGTGTTTGACTTTCATTTGACTCAATTAGCTTTGTTGAATGCGTTTGACTTTCATTTAGGTCACAAAGCTTTGTTTGAATGTGTTTGACTTTCATTTGACTCAATTAGCTTTGTTGAATTCATTTGATTTTCATTTGATTCAAAAAGCTTTGTTTGAATGTGTTTCACTTTCATTTGATTCTAAAAGCTTTGTTGAAAGTGTTTGACTTTCATTTGACTTAATCAGCTTTGTTGAATGCAGTTGACATTCATTTGATTCAAAAAGCTTTGTTTGAATGTGTTTCACTTTTATTTGATTCTAAAAGCTTTGTTGCAAGTGTTTGACTTTCATTTGACTCAATTAGCTTTGTTGAATGCGTTTGACTTTCATTTGAGTCACAAAAGCTTTGTTTGAATGTGTTTGACTTTCATTTGACTCAATTAGCTTTGTTGAATTCATTTGATTTTCATTTGATTCAAAAAGCTTTGTTTGAATGTGTTTCACTTTCATTTGATTCTAAAAGCTTTGTTGAAAGTGTTTGACTTTCATTTGACTTAATTAGCTTTGTAGAATGCAGTTGACATTCATTTGATTCAAAAAGCTTTGTTTGAATGTGTTTCACTTTCATTTGATTCTAAAACCTTTGTTGAAAGTGTTTGGCTTTCATTTGACTCAATTAGCATTGTGGAATGCAATTAACTTTCATTTGATTCAAAAAGCTTTGCTTGAATGTATTTGACTTTAATTTGATTCTAAAAGCTTTGATGAAAGTGTTTGACTTTCATTTGACTCAATTAGCTTTGTTGAATTCATTTGATTTTCATTTGATTCAAAAAGCTTTGTTTGAATGTGTTTGACTTTTATTTGATTATAAAAGCTTTGTTGAAAGTTTTTGACTTTCATTTGACTCAATTAGCTTTGTTGAATGCATTTGACATTCATTTGAATCAAAAAGCTTTGTATAAATGTGTTTGACGTTCATTTGATTCTAAAAGCTTAGATGAAAGTGTTTGACTTTCATTTGACTCAATTAGCTTTGTTGAATTCATTTTATTTTCATTTGATTCAAAAAGCTTTGTTGTAAGTGTTTGGCTTTCATTTGACTCAATTAGCATTGTGGAATGCAATTAACTTTCATTTGATTCAAAAAGCTTTGATTGAATGTATTTGACTTTCATTTGATTCTAAACGCTTTATTGCAAGTGTTTGACTTTCATTTGACTCAATCAGCTTTGTTGAATGCATTTGATTTTCATTTGATTCAAAAAGCTTTGATGAATGTGTTTGACTTTCATTTGATTCTAAAAGCTTTGTTGCTAGTGTTTGACTTTCATTTGACTCAATTAGCTTTGTTGAATTCATTTGATTTTCATTTGATTCAAAAAGCTTTGTTTGAATGTGTTTCACTTTCATTTGATTCTAAAAGCTTTGTTGAAAGTGTTTGACTTTCATTTGACTTAATTACCTTTGTTGAATGCAATTGACATTCATTTGATTCAAAAAGCTTTGTTTGAATGTGTTTCACTTTCATTTGATTCTAAAAGCTTTGTTGAATGTGTTTGACTTTCATTTGACTCAATTAGCTTTGTTGAATGCATTTGACATTCATTTGATTCAAAAAGCTTTGTTTGAATGTATTTTACTTTCATTTGATTCTAAAAGCTTTGTTGAAAGTGTTTGACTTTCATTTGACTCAATTAGCTTTGTTGAATGCGTTTGACTTTCATTTGAGTCACAAAGCTTTGTTTGAATGTGTTTGACTTTCATTTGACTCAATTAGCTTTGTTGAATTCATTTGATTTTCATTTGATTCAAAAGCTTTGTTTGAATGTTTTTCACTTTCATTTGATTCTAAAAGCTTTGTTGAAAGTGTTTGACTTTCATTTGACTTAATTAGCTTTGTTGAATGCAATTGACATTCATTTAATTCAAAAAGCTTTGTTTGAATGTGTTTCACTTTCATTTGATTCTAAAAGATTTGTTGAATGCGTTTGACTTTCATTTGACTCAATTAGCTTTGTTGAATGCATTTGACATTCATTTGATTCTAAAAGCTTTGTTGAAAGTGTTTGACTTTCATTTGACTCAATTAGCTTTGTTGAATGCATTTGACTTTCATTTGAGTCACAAAGCTTTGTTTGAATGTGTTTGACTTTCATTTGACTCAATTAGCTTTGTAGAATTCATTTGATTTTCATTTGATTCAAAAAGCTTTGTTTCAATGTGTTTCACTTTTATTTGATTCCAAAAGCTTTGTTGAAAGTGTTTGACTTTCATTTGACATAATTACCTTTGTTGAATGCAGTTGACATTCATTTGATTCAAAAAGCTTTGTTTGAATGTGTTTCACTTTCATTTGATTCTAAAAGCTTTGTTGAATGTGTTTGACTTTCACTTGACTCTATTAGCTTTGTTGAATGCATTTGATATTCATTTGATTCAAAAAGCTTTGTTTGAATGTATTTTACTTTCATTTGATTCTAAAAGCTTTGTTGAAAGTGTTTGACTTTCATTTGACTCAATTAGCTTTGTTGAATGCATTTGACTTTCATTTGAGTCACGAAGCTTTGTTTGAATGTGTTTGGCTTTCATTTGACTCAATTAGCTTTGTTGAATTCATTTGATTTTCATTTGATTCAAAAAGCTTTGTTTGAATGTGTTTGACTTTCATTTGATTATAAAAGCTTTATTAAAAGTGTTTGACTTTCATTTGACTCAATTAGCTTTGTTGAATGCATTTGACATTCATTTGAGTCACGAAGCTTTGTTTGATTGTGATTGACTTTCATTTGATTCTAAAAGCTTAGATGAAAGTGTTTGACTTTCATTTGACTCAATTAGCTTTGTTGAATTCATTTTATTTTCATTTGATTCAAAAAGCTTTGTTTAAATGTGTTTGACTTTCATTTGATTCTAAAAGCTTTGTTGTAAGTGTTTAGCTTTCATTTGATTCAATTAGCATTGTGGAATGCAATTAACTTTCATTTGATTCAAAAAGCTTTGATTGAATGTATTTGACTTTCATTTGATTCTAAACGCTTTGTTGCAAGTGTTTGACTTTCATTTGACTCAATCAGCTTTGTTGAATGCATTTGATTTTCATTTGATTCAAATACCTTTGTTTAAATGTGTTTCACTTTCATTTGATTCTAAAAGCTTTGTTGAAAGTGTTTAACTTTCATTTGACTTAATTAGCTTTGTTGAATGCAGTTGACATTCATTTGATTCAAAAAGCTTTGTTTGAATGTGTTTCACTTTCATTTGATTCTAAAAGCTTTGTTGAAAGTGTTTGACTTTCATTTGACTCAATTAGCTTTGTTGAATTCATTTGATTTTCTTTTGATTCAAAAAGCTTTGTTTGAATGTGTTTCACTTTCATTTGATTCTAAAAGCTTTGTTGAAAGTGTTTAACTTTCATTTGACTTAATTACCTTTGTTGAATGCAGTTGACATTCATTTGATTCAAAAAGCTTTGTTTGAATGTGTTTCACTTTCATTTGATTCTAAAAGCTTTATTGAATGTGTTTGACTTTCATTTGACTCAATTAGCTTTGTTGAATGCATTTGACATTCATTTGATTCAAAAAGCTTTGTTTGAATGTATTTTACTTTCATTTGATTCTAAAAGCTTTGTTGAAAGTGTTTGACTTTCATTTGACTCAATTAGCTTTGTTGAATGCGTTTGACTTTCATTTGAGTCACAAAGCTTTGTTTGAATGTGTTTGACTTTTATTTGACTCAATTAGCTTTGTTGAATTCATTTGATTTTCATTTGATTCAAAAAGCTTTGTTTGAATGTGTTTCACTTTCATTTGATTCTAAAAGCTTTGTTGAAAGTGTTTGACTTTCATTTGACTTAATTAGCTTTGTTGAATGCAGTTGACATTCATTTGATTCAAAAAGCTTTGTTTGAATGTGTTTCACTTTCATTTGATTCTAAAAGCTTTGTTGCAAGTGTTTGACTTTCATTTGACTCAATTAGCTTTGTTGAATTCATTTGATTTTCATTTGATTCAAAAAGCTTTGTTTGAATGTGTTTCACTTTCATTTGATTCTAAAAGCTTTGTTGAAAGTGTATGACTTTCATTTGACTTAACTACCTTTGTTGAATGCAGTTGACATTCATTTGATTCAAAAAGCTTTGTTTGAATGTGTTTCACTTTCATTTGATTCTAAAAGCTTTGTTGAATGTGTTTGACTTTCATTAGACTCAATTAGCTTTGTTGAATGCATTTGACATTCATTTGATTCAAAAAGCTTTGTTTGAATGTATTTTACTTTCATTTGATTCTAAAAGCTTTGTTGAAAGTGTTTGACTTTCATTTGACTAAATTAGCTTTATTGAATGCGTTTGACTTTCATTTGAGTCACAAAGCTTTGTTTGAATGTGTTTGACTTACATTTGACTCAATTAGCTTTGTTGAATTCATTTGATTTTCATTTGATTCAAAAAGCTTTGTTTGACTGTGTTTCACTTTCATTTGATTCTAAAAGCTTTGTTGAAAGTGTTTGACTTTCATTTAACTTAATTAGCTTTGTTGAATGCAGTTAACATTCATTTGATTCAAAAAGCTTTGTTTGAATGTGTTTTACTTTCTTTTGATTCTAAAACCTTTGTTGAAAGTGTTTGGCTTTCATTTGACTCAATTAGCATTGTGGAATGCAATTAACTTTCATTTGATTCAAAAAGCTTTGCTTGAATGTATTTCACTTTAATTTGATTCTAAAAGCTTTGATGAAAGTGTTTGACTTTCATTTGACTCAATTAGCTTTGTTGAATTCATTTGATTTTCATTTGATTCAACAAGCTTTGTTTGAATGTGTTTCACTTTCATTTGATTCTAAAAGCTTTGTTGAAAGTGTTTGACTTTCATTTGACTTATTTAGCTTTGTTTAATGCAGTTGACATTCATTTGATTCAAAAAGCTTTGTTTGAATGTGTTTCACTTTCATTTGATTTTAAAAGCTTTGTTGAATGTGTTTGACTTTCACTTGACTCTATTAGCTTTGTTGAATGCATTTGACATTCATTTGATTCAAAAAGTTTTGTTTGAATGTATTTTACTTTCATTTGATTCTAAAAGCTTTGTTGAAAGTGTTTAGCTTTCATTTGACTCAATTAGCTTTGTTGAATGCATTTGACTTTCATTTGAGTCACAAAGCTTTGTTTGAATGTGTTTGACTTTCATTTGACTCAATTAGCTTTGTTGAATTCATTTGATTTTCATTTGATTCAAAAAGCTTTGTTTGAATGTGTTTGACTTTCATTTGATTATAAAAGCTTTGTTGAAAGTGTTTGACTTTCATTTGACTCAATTAGCTTTGTTGAATGCATTTGACATTCATTTGAGTCACGAAGCTTTGTTTGATTGTGATTGACTTTCATTTGATTCTAAAAGCTTAGATGAAAGTGTTTGACTTTCATTTGACTCAATAAGCTTTGTTAAATTCATTTTATTTTCATTTGATTCATTTGACTTATTTAGCTTTGTTTAATGCAGTTGACATTCATTTGATTCAAAAAGCTTTGTTTGAATGTGTTTCACTTTCATTTGATTCTAAAAGCTTTGTTGAATGTGTTTGACTTTCACTTGACTCTATTAGCTTTGTTGAATGCATTTGACATTCATTTGATTCAAAAAGCTTTGTTTGAATGTATTTTACTTTCATTTGATTCTAAAAGCTTTGTTGAAAGTGTTTGACTTTCATTTGACTCAATTAGCTTTGTTGAATGCATTTGACTTTCATTTGAGTCACAAAGCTTTGTTTGAATGTGTTTGACTTTCATTTGACTCAATTAGCTTTGTTGAATTCATTTGATTTTCATTTGATTCAAAAAGCTTTGTTTGAATGTGTTTGACTTTCATTTGATTATAAAAGCTTTATTAAAAGTGTTTGACTTTCAATTGACTCAATTAGCTTTGTTGAATGCATTTGACATTCATTTGAGTCACGAAGCTTTGTTTGATTGTGATTGACTTTCATTTGATTCTAAAAGCTTAGATGAAAGTGTTTGACTTTCATTTGACTCAATAAGCTTTGTTAAATTCATTTTATTTTCATTTGATTCAAAAAGCATTGTTTGAATGTGTTTGACTTTCATTTGATTCTAAAAGATTTGTTGTTAGTGTTTGGCTTTCATTTGACTCAATTAGCATTGTGGAATGCAATTAACTTTCATTTGGTTCAAAAAGCTTTGATTGAATGTATTTGACTTTCATTTGATTCTAAACGCTTTGTTGCAAGTGTTTGACTTTCATTTGACTCAATCAGCTTTGTTGAATGCATTTGATTTTCATTTGATTCAAATAGCTTTGTTTGAATGTGTTTCACTTTCATTTGATTTTAAAAGCTTTGTTGATAGTGTTTGACTTTCATTTGACTTAATTAGCATTGTGGAATGCAATTAACTTTCATTTGATTCAAAAAGCTTTGATTGAATGTATTTGACTTTCATTTGATTCTAAACGCTTTGTTGCAAGTGTTTGACTTTCATTTGACTCAATCAGCTTTGTTGAATGCATTTGATTTTCATTTGATTCAAATAGCTTTGTTTGAATGTGTTTCACTTTCATTTGATTCTAAAAGCTTTGTTGAAAGTGTTTAACTTTCATTTGACTTAATTAGCTTTGTTGAATGCAATTGACATTCATTTGATTCAAAAAGCTTTATTTGAATGTGTTTCACTTTCATTTGATTCTAAAAGCTTTGTTGAAAGTGTTTGGCTTTCATTTGACTCAATTAGCATTGTGGAATACAATTAACTTTCATTTGATTCAAAAAGCTTTGTTTGAATGTATTTGACTTTAATTTGATTCTAAAAGCTTTGATGAAAGTGTTTGACTTTCATTTGACTCAATTAGCTTTGTTGAATTCATTTGATTTTCATTTGATTCAAAAAGCTTTGTTTGAATGTGTTTGACTTTCATTTGATTCTAAAAGCTTTGTTGTAAGTGTTTAGCTTTCATTTGACTCAATTAGCATTGTGGAATGCAATTAACTTTCATTTGATTCAAAAAGCTTTGATTGAATGTATTTGACTTTCATTTGATTCTAAACGCTTTGTTGCAAGTGTTTGACTTTCATTTGACTCAATTAGCTTTATAGAATGCATTTGATTTTCATTTGTTTCAAAAAGCTTTGTTTGAATGTGTTTCAATTTCATTTGATTCTAAAAGCTTTGTTGAAAGTGTTTGACTTTCATTTGACTTAATTAGCTTTGTTGAATGCAGTTGACATTCATTTGATTCAAAAAGCTTTGTTTGAATGTGTTACACTCTCATTTGATTCTAAAAGCTTTGTTGAAAGTGTTTGACTTTCATTTGATTCCAAAAGCTTTGTAGAAAGTGTTTGGCTTTCATTTGACTCAATTAGCATTGTGGAATGCAATTAACTTTCATTTGATTCAAAAAGCTTTGATTGAATGTCTTTGACTTTAATTTGATTCTAAAAGCTTTGATGAAAGTGTTTGACTTTCATTTGACTCAATTAGCTTTGTTGAATTCATTTGATTTTCATTTCATTCAAAAAGCTTTGTTTGAATGTGTTTGACTTTCATTTGATTATAAAAGCTTTGTTGAAAGTGTTTGACTTTCATTTGACTCAATGAGCTTTGTTGAATGCATTTGACATTCATTTGAATCAAAAAGCTTTGTTTAAATGTGTTTGACGTTCATTTGATTCTAAAAGCTTAGATGAAAGTGTTTGACTTTCATTTGACTCAATTAGCTTTGTTGAATTCATTTGATTTTCATTTGATTCAAAAAGCTTTGTTTGAATGTGTTTGACTTTCATTTTATTCTAAAAGCTTTGTTGTAAGTGTTTGGCTCTCATTTGACTCAATTAGCATTGTGGAATGCAATTAACTTTCATTTGAGTCAAAAAGCTTTGATTGAATGTATTTGACTTTCATTTGATTCTAAACGCTTTGTCGCAAGTGTTTGACTTTCATTTGACTCAATTAGCTTTGTTGAATTCATTTGATTTTCATTTGATTCAAAAAGCTTTGTTTGAATGTGTTTCACTTTCATTTGATTCTAAAAGCTTTGTTGAAAGTGTTTGGCTTTCATTTGACTCAATTTGCATTGTGGAATGCAATTAACTTTCATTTGATTCAAAAAGCCTTGCTTGAATGTATTTGACTTTAATTTGATTCTAAAAGCTTTGATGAAAGTGTTTGACTTTCATTTGACTCAATTAGCTTTGTTGAATTCATTTGATTTTCATTTGATTCAAAAAGCTTTGTTTAAATGTGTTTCACTTTCATTTGATTCTAAAAGCTTTGTTGAAAGTGTTTGACTTTCATTTGACTCAATTAGCTTTGTTGAATGCATTTGACTTTTATTTGAGTCACGAATCTTTGTTTGATTGTGTTTGACTTTCATTTGACTCAATTAGCTCTGTTGAATTCATTTGATTTTCATTTGATTCAAAAAGCTTTGTTTGAATGTGTTTGACTTTCATTTGATTATAAAAGCTTTGTTGAAAGTGTTTGACTTTCATTTGACTCAATTAGCTTTGTTGAATGCATTTGACATTCATTTGAATCAAAAAGATTTGTTTGAATGTGTTTGACTTTCGTTTGATTCTAAAAGCTTTGTAGAAAGTGTTTGGCTTTCATTTGACTCAATTAGCATTGTGGAATGCAATTAACTTTCATTTGATTCAAAAAGCTTTGATTGAATGTCTTTGACTTTAATTTGATTCTAAAAGCTTTGATGAAAGTGTTTGACTTTCATTTGACTCAATTAGCTTTGTTGAATTCATTTGATTTTCATTTCATTGAAAAAGCTTTGTTTTAATGTGTTTGACTTTCATTTGATTATAAAAGCTTTGTTGAAAGTGTTTGACTTTCATTTGACTCAATGAGCTTTGTTGAATGCATTTGACATTCATTTGAATCAAAAAGCTTTGTTTAAATGTGTTTGACGTTCATTTGATTCTAAAAGCTTAGATGAAAGTGTTTGACTTTCATTTGACTCAATTAGCTTTGTTGAATTCATTTGATTTTCATTTGATTCAAAAAGCTTTGTTTGAATGTGTTTGACTTTCATTTGATTCTAAAAGCTTTGTTGTAAGTGTTTGGCTCTCATTTGACTCAATTAGCATTGTGGAATGCAATTAACTTTCATTTGAGTCAAAAAGCTTTGATTGAATGTATTTGACTTTCATTTGATTCTAAACGCTTTGTTGCAAGTGTTTGACTTTCATTTGACTCAATTAGCTTTGTTGAATTCATTTGATTTTCATTTGATTCAAAAAGCTTTGTTTGAATGTGTTTCACTTTCATTTGATTCTAAAAGCTTTGTTGAAAGTGTTTGGCTTTCATTTAACTCAATTAGCATTGTGGAATGCAATTAACTTTCATTTGATTCAAAAAGCTTTGCTTGAATGTATTTGACTTTGATTTGATTCTAAAAGCTTTGATGAAAGTGTTTGACTTTCATTTGACTCAATTAGCTTTGTTGAATTCATTTGATTTTCATTTGATTCAAAAAGCTTTGTTTGAATGTGTTTGACTTTCATTTGACTCAATTAGCTTTGTTGAATTCATTTGATTTTCATTTGATTCAAAAAGCTTTGTTTGAATGTTTTTGACTTTCATTTGATTATAAAAGCTTTGTTGAAAGTGTTTGACTTTCATTTGACTCAATTAGCTTTATTGAATGCATTTGACATTCATTTGAATCAAAAATCTTTGTTTAAATGTGTTTGACGTTCATTTGATTCTAAAAGCTTAGATGAAAGTGTTTGACTTTCATTTGAGTCAATTAGCTTTGTTGAATTCATTTGATTTTCATTTGATTCAAAAAGCTTTGTTTGAATGTGTTTGACTTTCATTTGATTCTAAAAGCTTTGTTGTAAGTGTTTAGCTTTCATTTGACTCAAATAGCATTGTGGAATGCAATTAACTTTCATTTGATTCAAAAAGCTTTGATTGAATGTATTTGACTTTCATTTGATTCTAAACGCTTTGTTGCAAGTGTTTGACTTTCATTTGACTCAATTAGCTTTGTTGAATGCATTTGATTTTCATTTGTTTCAAAAAGCTTTGTTTGAATGTGTTTCACTTTCATTTGATTCTAAAAGCTTTGTTAAAAGTGTTTGACTTTCATTTGACTTAATTAGCTTTGTTGAATGCAGTTGACATTCATTTGATTCAAAAAGCTTTGTTTGAATGTGTTTCACTTTCATTTGATTCTAAAAGCTTTGTTGAAAGTGTTTGGCTTTCATTTGACTCAATTAGCATTGTGGAATGCAATTAACTTTCATTTGATTCAAAAAGCTTTGCTTGAATGTATTTGACTTTTATTTGATTTTAAGAGCTTTGATGAAAGTGTTTGACTTTCATTTGACTCAATTAGCTTTGTTGAATTCATTTGATTTTCATTTGATTCAAAAAGCTTTGTTTGAATGTGTTTCACTTTCATTTGATTCTAAAAGCATTGTTGAAAGTGTTTGACTTTCATTTGACTTAATTACCTTTGTTGAATGCAGTTGACATTCATTTGATTCAAAAAGCTTTGTTTGAATGTGTTTCACTTTCATTTGATTCTAAAAGCTTTGTTGAATGTGTTTGACTTTCACTTGACTCTATTAGCTTTGTTGAATGCATTTGACATTCATTTGATTCAAAAAGCTTTGTTTGAATGTATTTTACTTTCATTTGATTCTAAAAGCTTTTTGAAAGTGTTTGACTTTCATTTGACTCAATTAGCTTTGTTGAATGCATTTGACTTTCATTTGAGTCACGAAGCTTTGTTTGAATGTGTTTGACTTTCATTTGACTTAATTAGCTTTGTTGAATTCATTTGATTTTCATTTGATTCAAAAAGCTTTGTTTTAATGTGTTTGACTTTCATTTGATTATAAAAGCTTTGTTGAAAGTGTTTGACTTTCATTTGACTCAATTAGCTTTGTTGAATGCATTTGACATTCATTTGAATCAAAAAGCTTTGTTTAAATGTGTTTGACGTTCATTTGATTCTAAAAGCTTAGATGAAAGTGTTTGACTTTCATTTAACTCAATTAGCTTTGTTGAATTCATTTTATTTTCATTTGATTCAAAAAGCTTTGTTTGAATGTGTTTGACTTTCATTTGATTCTAAAAGCTTTGTTGTAAGTGTTTGGCTTTCATTTGACTCAATTAGCATTGTGGAATGCAATTAACTTTCATTTGATTCAAAAAGCTTTGATTGAATGTATTTGACTTTCATTTGATTCTAAACGCTTTGTTGCAAGTGTTTGACTTTCATTTGATCAATCAGCTTTGTTGAATGCATTTGATTTTCATTTGATTCAAATAGCTTTGTTTGAATGTGTTTCACTTTCATTTGATTCTAAAAGCTTTGTTGAAAGTGTTTGACTTTCATTTGACATAATTAGCTTTGTTGAATGTAGTTGACATTCATTTGATTCAAAAAGCTTTGTTTGAATGTGTTTCACTTTGATTTGATTCTAAAAGCTTTGTTGAAAGTGTTTGGCTTTCATTTGACTCAATTAGCATTGTGGAATAACTTTCATTTGATTCAAAAAGCATTGTTTGAATGTATTTGACTTTAATTTGATTCTAAAAGCTTTGATGAAAGTGTTTGACTTTCATTTGACTCAATTAGCTTTGTTGAATTCATTTGATTTTCATTTGATTCAAAAAGCTTTGTTTAAATGTGTTTCACTTTCATTTGATTCTAAAAGCCTTGTTGAAAGTGTTTGACTTTCATTTGACTCAATTAGCTTTGTTCAATGCATTTGACTTTCATTTGAGTCACGAATCTTTGTTTGATTGTGTTTGACTTTCATTTGACTCAATTAGCTCTGTTGAATTCATTTGATTTTCATTTGATTCAAAAAGCTTTGTTTGAATGTGTTTGACTTTCATTTGATTATAAAAGCTTTGTTGAAAGTGTTTGACTTTCATTTGACTCAATTAGCTTTGTTGAATGCATTTGACATTCATTTGAATCAAAAAGCTTTGTTTGAATGTCTTTGACTTTCATTTGATTCCAAAAGCTTTGTAGAAAGTGTTTGGCTTTCATTTGACTCAATTAGCATTGTGGAATGCAATTAACTTTCATTTGATTCAAAAAGCTTTGATTGAATGTCTTAGACTTTAATTTGATTCTAAAAGCTTTGATGAAAGTGTTTGACTTTCATTTGACTCAATTAGCTTTGTTGAATTCATTTGATTTTCATTTGATTCAAAAAGCTTTGTTTGAATGTGTTTGACTTTCATTTGATTATAAAAGCTTTGTTGAAAGTGTTTGACTTTCATTTGACTCAATGAGCTTTGTTGAATGCATTTGACATTCATTTGAATCAAAAAGCTTTGTTTAAATGTGTTTGACGTTCATTTGATTCTAAAAGCTTAGATGAAAGTGTTTGACTTTCATTTGACTCAATTAGCTTTGTTGAATTCATTTGATTTTCATTTGATTCAAAAAGCTTTGTTTGAATGTGTTTGACTTTCATTTGATTCTAAAAGCTTTGTTGTAAGTGTTTGGCTCTCATTTGACTCAATTATCATTGTGGAATGCAATTAACTTTCATTTGATTCAAAAAACTTTGATTGAATGTATTTGACTTTCATTTGATTCTAAACGCTTTGTTGCAAGTGTTTGACTTTCATTTGACTCAATCAACTTTGTTGAATGCATTTGATTTTCATTTGATTCAAATAGCTTTGTTTGAATGTGTTTCACTTTCATTTGATTTTAAAATCTTTGTTGAAAGTGTTTGACTTTCATTTGACTTAATTAGCTTTGTTGAATGCAGTTGACATTCATTTGATTCAAAAAGCTTTGTTTGAATGTGTTTCACTTTCATTTGATTCTAAAAGCTTTGTTGAAAGTGTTTGTCTTTCATTTGACTCAATTAGCATTGTGGAATGCAATTAACTTTCATTTGATTCAAAAAGCTTTGCTTGAATGTATTTGACTTTAATTTGATTATAAAAGCTTTGATGAAAGTGTTTGACTTTCATTTGACTCAATTAGCTTTGTTGAATTCATTTGATTTTCATTTGATTCAAAAAGCTTTGTTTGAATGTGTTTGACTTTCATTTGATTATAAAAGCTTTATTAAAAGTGTTTGACTTTCATTTGACTCAATTAGCTTTGTTGAATGCATTTGACATTCATTTGAATCAAAAAGCTTTGTTTAAATGTGTTTGACGTTCATTTGATTCTAAAAGCTTAGATGAAAGTGTTTGACTTTCATTTGACTCAATTAGCTTCGTTGAATTCATTTTATTTTCATTTGATTCAAAAAGCTTTGTTTGAATGTGTTTCACTTTCATTTGATTCTAAAAGCTTTGTTGTAAGTGTTTGGCTTTCATTTGACTCAATTAGCATTGTGGAATGCAATTAACTTTCATTTGATTAAAAAAGCTTTGATTGAATGTATTTGACTTTCATTTGATTCTAAACGCTTTGTTGCAAGTGTTTGACTTTCATTTGACTCAATCAGCTTTGTTGAATGCATTTGATTTTTATTTGATTCAAATAGCTTCGTTTCAATGTGTTTCACTTTCATTTGATTCTAAAAGCTTTGTTGAAATTGTTTGACTTTCATTTGACTTAATTAGCTTTGTTGAATGCAGTTGACATTCATTTGATTCAAAAAGCTTTGTTTGAATGTGTTTCACTTTCATTTGATTCTAAAAGCTTTGTAGAAAGTGTTTGGCTTTCATTTGACTCAATTAGCATTGTGGAATGCAATTAACTTTCATTTGATTCAAAAAGCTTTGTTTGAATGTATTTGACTTTAATTTGATTCTAAAAGCTTTGATGAAAGTGTTTGACTTTCATTTGACTCAATTAGCTTTGTTGAATTCATTTGATTTTCATTTGATTCAAAAAGCTTTGTTTAAATGTGTTTCACTTTCATTTGATTCTAAAACCTTTGTTGAAAGTGTTTGACTTTCATTTGACTCAATTAGCTTTGTTGAATGCATTTGACTTTCATTTGAGTCACGAATCTTTGTTTGATTTTGTTTGACTTTCATTTGACTCAATTAGCTTTGTTGAATGCATTTGATTTTCATTTGATTCAAAAATCTTTGTTTGAATGTGTTTCACTTTCATTTGATTCTAAAAGCTTTGTTGAAAGTGTTTGACTTTCATTTGACTCAATTAGCTTTGTTGAATGCATTTGACATTCATTTGAATCAAAAAGCTTTGTTTAAATGTGTTTGACGTTCATTTGATTCTAAAAGCTTAGATGAAAGCGTTTGACTTTCAGTTGACTCAATTAGCTTTGTTGAATTCATTTGATTTTCATTTGATTCAAAAAGCTTTGTTTGAATGTGTTTGACTTTCATTTGATTCTAAAAGCTTTGTAGAAAGTGTTTGGCTTTCATTTGACTCAATTAGCATTATGGAATGCAATTAACTTTCATTTGATTCAAAAAGCTTTGATTGAATTTATTTGACTTTCATTTGATTCTAAACGCTTTGTTGCAAGTGTTTGACTTTCATTTGACTCAATTAGCTTTGTTGAATGCATTTGATTTTCATTTGATTCAAAAAGCTTTGTTTGAATGTGTTTCACTTTCATTTGAATCTAAAAGCTTTGTTGAAAGTGTTTGACTTTCATTTGACTTAATTAGCTTTGTTGAATGTAGTTGACATTCATTTGATTCAAAAAGCTTTGTTTGAATGTGTTTCACTTTCATTTGATTCAGAAAGCTTTGCTGAAAGTGTTTGGCTTTCATTTAACTCAATTGGCATTGTGGAATGCAATTAACTTTCATTTGATTCAAAAAGCTTTGTTTGAATGTATTTGACTTTAATTTTATTGTAAAACCTTTGATGAAAGTGTTTGACTTTCATTTGACTCAATTAGCTTTGTTGAATTCATTTGATTTTCATTTGATTCAAAAAGCTTTGTTTGAATGTGTTTCACTTTCATTTGATTCTAAAAGCTTTGTTGAAAGTGTTTGACTTTCATTTGACTCAATTAGCTTTGTTGAATGCATTTGACATTCTTTTGAATCAAAAAGCTTTGTTTAAATGTGTTTGACGTTCATTTGATTCTAAAAGCTTAGATGAAAGTGTTTGACTTTCATTTGACTCAATTCGCTTTGTTTAATTCATTTGATTTTCATTTGATTCAAAAAGCTTTGTTTGAATGTGTTTGACTTTCATTTGATTCTAAAAGCTTTGTTGAAAGTGTTTGGCTTTCATTGGACTTAATTAGCATTGTGGAATGCAATTAACTTTCATTTGATTCAAAAAGCTTTGTTTGAATGTATTTGACTTTAATTTGATTCTAAAAGCTTTCATGAAAGTGTTTGACTTTCATTTGACTCAATTAGCTTTGTTGAATTCATTTGATTTTCATTTGATTCAAAAAGCTTTGTTTGAATGTGTTTCACTTTCATTTGATTCTAAAAGCTTTGTTGAAAGTGTTTGACTTTCATTTGTCTTAATTAGCTTTGTTGAATGTAGTTGACATTCATTTGATTCAAAAAGCGTTGTTTGAATGTGTTTCACTTTCATTTGATTCTAAAAGCTTTGTTGAATGTGTTTGACTTTCATTTGACTCAATTAGCTTTGTTGAATGCATTTGACATTCATTTGATTCAAAAAGCTTTGTTTGAATGTGTTTCACTTTCATTTGATTCTAAAAGCTTTGTTGAAAGTGTTTGGCTTTCATTTGACTCAATTGGCATTGTGGAATGCAATTAACTTTCATTTGATTCAAAAAGCTTTGTTTGAATGTATTTGACTTTAATTTGATTCTAAAAGCTTTCATGAAAGTGTTTGACTTTCATTTGACTAAATTAGCTTTGTTGAATTCATTTGATTTTCATTTGATTCAAAAAGCTTTGTTTGAATGTGTTTCACTTTCATTTGATTCTAAAAGCTTTGTTGAAAGTGTTTGACTTTCATTTGACTCAATTAGCTTTGTTGAATGCATTTGACTTTCATTTGAGTCACGAAGCTTTGTTTGAATGTGTTTGACTTTCATTTGACTCAATTAGCTTTGTTGAATTCATTTGATTTTCATTTGATTCAAAAAGCTTTGTTTGAATGTGTTTGACTTTCATTTGATTCTAAAAGCTTTGTAGAAAGTGTTTGGCTTTCATTTGACTCAATTAGTATTGTGGAATGCAGTTAACTTTCATTTGATTCAAAAAGCTTTGATTGAATGTATTTGACTTTCATTTGACTCAATTAGCTTTGTTGAATTCATTTGATTTTCATTTGATTCAAAAAGCTTTGTTTGAATGTGTTTGACTTTCATTTGATTCTAAAAGCTTTGTAGAAAGTGTTTGGCTTTCATTTGACTCAATTAGTATTGTGGAATGCAATTAACTTTCATTTGAATCAAAAAGCTTTGATTGAATGTATTTGACTTTAATTTGATTCTAAAAGCTTTCATGAAAGTGTTTGACTTTCATTTGACTCAATTAGCTTTGTTGAATTCATTTGATTTTCATTTGATTCAAAAAGCTTTGTTTGAATGTGTTTCACTTTCATTTGATTCTTAAAGCTTTGTTGAAAGTGTTTGACTTTCATTTGACTCAATTAGCTTTGTTGAATGCATTTGACTTTCATTTGAGTCACGAAGCTTTGTTTGAATGTGTTTGACTTTCATTTGACTCAATTAGCTTTGTTGAATTCATTTGATTTTCATTTGATTCAAAAAGCTTTGTTTGAATGTGTTTGACTTTCATTTGATTCTAAAAGCTTTGTAGAAAGTGTTTGGCTTTCATTTGACTCAATTAGTATTGTGGAATGCAATTAACTTTCATTTGATTCAAAAAGCTTTGATTAAATGTATTTGACTTTCATTTGATTCTAAACACTTTGTTGCAAGTGTTTGACTTTCATTTGACTCAATTAGCTTTGTTGAATACATTTGATTTTCATTTGATTCAAAAAGCTTTGTTTGAATGTGTTTCACTTTCATTTGATTCTAAAAGCTTTGTTGAAAGTGTTTGGCTTTCATTTGACTCAATTGGCATTGTGGAATGCAATTAACTTTCATTTGATTCAAAAAGCTTTGTTTGAATGTATTTGACTTTAATTTGATTCTAAAAGCTTTCATGAAAGTGTTTGACTTTCATTTGACTCAATTAGCTTTGTTGAATTCATTTGATTTTCATTTAATTCAAAAAGCTTTGTTTGAATGTGTTTCACTTTCATTTGATTCTAAAAGCTTTGTTGAAAGTGTTTGACTTTCATTTGTCTTAATTAGCTTTGTTGAATGCAGTTGACATTCATTTGATTCAAAAAGCTTTGTTTGAATGTGTTTCACTTTCATTTGATTCTAAAAGCTTTGTTGAATGTGTTTGACTTTCATTTGACTCAATTAGCTTTGTTGAATGCATTTGACATTCATTTGATTCAAAAAGCTTTGTTTGAATGTGTTTAACTTTCATTTGATTCTAAAAGCTTTGTTGAAAGTTTTTGACTTTCATTTGACTCAATTAGCTTTGTTGAATGCATTTGACTTTCATTTGAGTCACGAAGCTTTGTTTGAATGTGTTTGACTTTCATTTGACTTAATTAGCTTTGTTGAATTCATTTGATTTTCATTTGATTCAAAAAGCTTTGTTTGAATGTGTTTGACTTTCATTTGATTATAAAAGCTTTGTTGAAAGTGTTTGACTTTCATTTGACTCAATGAGCTTTGTTGAATGCATTTGACATTCATTTGAATCAAAAAGCTTTGTTTAAATGTGTTTGACGTTCATTTGATTCTTAAAGCTTAGATGAAAGTGTTTGACTTTCATTTGACTCAATTAGCTTTGTTGAATTCATTTGATTTTCATTTGATTCAAAAAGCTTTGTTTGAATGTGTTTGACTTTCATTTGATTCTAAAAGCTTTCATGAAAGTGTTTGACTTTCATTTGACTCAATTAGCTTTGTTGAATTCATTTGATTTTCATTTGATTCAAAAAGCTTTGTTTGAATGTGTTTGACTTTCATTTAATTATAAAAGCTTTGTTGAAAGTGTTTGACTTTCATTTGACTCAATTAGCTTTGTTGAATGCATTAGACATTCATTTGAATCAAAAAGCTTTGTTTAAAAGTGTTTGACGTTCATTTGATTCTTAAAGCTTAGATGAAAGTGTTTAACTTTCATTTGACTCAATTACCTTTGTTGAATTCATTTGATTTTCATTTGATTCAAAAAGCTTTGTTTGAATGTGTTTCACTTTCATTTGATTCTAAAAGCTTTGTTGAAAGTGTTTGACTTTCATTTGTCTTAACTAGCTTTGTTGAATGCAGTTGACATTCATTTGATTCAAAAAGCTTTGTTTGAATGTGTTTCACTTTCATTTGATTCTAAAAGCTTTGTTGAATGTGTTTGACTTTCATTTGACTCAATTAGCTTTGTTGAATGCATTTGACATTCATTTGATTCAAAAAGCTTTGTTTGAATGTGTTTCACTTTCATTTGATTCTAAAAGTTTTGTTGAAAGTGTTTGGCTTTCATTTGACTCAATTGGCATTGTGGAATGCAATTAACTTTCATTTGATTCAAAAAGCTTTGTTTCAATGTATTTGACTTTAATTTGATTCTAAAAGCTTTCATGAAAGTGTTTGACTTTCATTTGACTAAATTAGCTTTGTTGAATTCATTTGATTTTCATTTGATTCAAAAAGCTTTGTTTGAATGTGTTTCACTTTCATTTGATTCTAAAAGCTTTGTAGAAAGTGTTTGACTTTCATTTGACTCAATTAGCTTTGTTGAATGCATTTGACTTTCATTTGAGTCACGAAGCTTTGTTTGAATGTGTTTGACTTTCATTTGACTCAATTAGCTTTGTTGAATTCATTTGATTTTCATTTGATTCAAAAAGCTTTGTTTGAATGTGTTTGACTTTCATTTGATTCTAAAAGCTTTGTAGAAAGTGTTTGGCTTTCATTTGACTCAATTAGTATTGTGGAATGCAATTAACTTTCATTTGATTCAAAATGCTTTGATTGAATGTATTTGACTTTCATTTGATTCTAAACACTTTGTTGCAAGTGTTTGACTTTCATTTGACTCAATTATCTTTGTTGAATGCATTTGATTTTCATTTGATTCAAAAAGCTTTGTTTGAATGTGTTTCACTTTCTTTTGATTCTAAAAGCTTTGTTGAAAGTGTTTGACTTTCATTTGACTTAATTAGCTTTGTTGAATGCAGTTGACATTCATTTGATTCAAAAAGCTTTGTTTGAATGTGTTTAACTTTCATTTGATTCTAAAAGCTTTGTTGAAAGTGTTTGGCTTTCATTTGATTCTAAACACTTTGTTGCAAGTGTTTGACTTTCATTTGACTCAATTATCTTTGTTGAATGCATTTGATTTTCATTTGATTCAAAAAGCTTTGTTTGAATGTGTTTCACTTTCTTTTGATTCTAAAAGCTTTGTTGAAAGTGTTTGACTTTCATTTGACTTAATTAGCTTTGTTGAATGCAGTTGACATTCATTTGATTCAAAAAGCTTTGTTTGAATGTGTTTAACTTTCATTTGATTCTAAAAGCTTTGTTGAAAGTGTTTGGCTTTCATTTGACTCAATTGGCATTGTGGAATGCAATTAACTTTCATTTGATTCAAAAAGCTTTGTTTGAATGTATTTGACTTTAATTTGATTCTAAAAGCTTTCATGAAAGTGTTTGACTTTCATTTGACTCAATTAGCTTTGTTGAATTCATTTGATTTTCATTTGATTCAAAAAGCTTTGTTTGAATGTGTTTCACTTTCATTTGATTCTAAAAGCTTTGTTGAAAGTGTTTGACTTTCATTTGTCTTAATTAGCTTTGTTGAATGCAGTTGACATTCATTTGATTCAAAAAGATTTGTTTGAATGTGTTTCACTTTCATTTGATTCTAAAAGCTTTGTTGAATGTGTTTGACTTTCATTTGACTCAATTAGCTTTGTTGAATGCATTTGACATTCATTTGATTCAAAAAGCTTTGTTTGAATGTGTTTTACTTTCATTTGATTCTAAAAGCTTTGTTGAAAGTTTTTGACTTTCATTTGACTCAATTAGCTTTGTTGAATGCATTTGACTTTCATTTGAGTCACGAAGCTTTGTTTGAATGTGTTTGACTTTCATTTGACTTAATTAGCTTTGTTGAATTCATTTGATTTTCATTTGATTCAAAAAGCTTTGTTTGAATGTGTTTGACTTGCATTTGATTATAAAAGCTTTGTTGAAAGTGTTTGACTTTCATTTGACTCAATTAGCTTTGTTGAATGCATTTGACATTCATTTGAATCAAAAAGCTTTGTTTAAATGTGTTTGACGTTCATTTGATTCTAAAAGCTTAGATGAAAGTGTTTGACTTTCATTTGACTCAATTCGCTTTGTTTAATTCATTTGATTTTCATTTGATTCAAAAAGCTTTGTTTGAATGTGTCTGACTTTCATTTGATTCTAAAAGCTTTGTAGAAAGTGTTTGGCTTTCATTTGACTCAATTAGTATTGTGGAATGCAATTAACTTTCATTTGATTCAAAAAGCTTTGATTGAATGTATTTGACTTTCATTTGATTCTATACGCTTTGTTGCAAGTGTTTGACTTTCATTTGACTCAATTAGCTTTGTTGAATGCATTTGATTTTCATTTGATTCAAAAAGCTTTGTTTGAATGTGTTTCACTTTCATTTGATTCTAAAAGCTTTGTTGAAAGTGTTTGACTTTCATTTGACTTAGTTAGCTTTGTTGAATGCAGTTGACATTCATTTGATTCAAAAAGCTTTGTTTGAATGTGCTTCACTTTCATTTGATTCTAAAAGCTTTGTTGAAAGTGTTTGGCTTTCATTTGACTCAATTACCATTAAGGAATGCAATTCACTTTCATTTGATTCAAAAAGCTTTGTTTGAATGTATTTGACTTTAATTTGATTCTAAAAACTTTCATGAAAGTGTTTGACTTTCATTTGACTCAATTAGCTTTGTTGAATGCATTTGACTTTCATTTGAGTCACGAAGCTTTGTTTGAAAGTGTTGACTTTCATTTGATTCTAAAAGCTTTGTTGAAAGTGTTTGACTTTCATTTGACTCAATAAGCGTTGTGGAATGCAATTAACTTTCATTTGATTCAAAAAGCTTTGATTGAATGTATTTGACTTTCATTTGATTCTAAACGCTTTGATGCAAGTGTTTGACTTTCATTTGACTCAATTAGCTTTGTTGAATGCATTTGATTTTCATTTGATTCAAAAAGCTTTGTTTGAATGTGTTTCACTTTCATTTGATTCTAAAAGCTTAGATGAAAGTGTTTGACTTTCATTTGACTCAATTAGCTTTGTTGAATGCATTTGACTTTCATTTCAGTCACGAAGCTTTGTTTGAATGTGTTTGACTTTCATTTGATTCTAAAAGCTTTGTTGAAAGTGTTTGGCTTTCATTTGACTTAATTAGCATTGTGGAATGCAATTAACTTTCATTTGATTCAAAAAGCTTTGATTGAATGTATTTGACTTTCATTTGATTCTAAACGCTTTGTTGCAAGTGTTTGACTTTCATTTGACTCAATTAGCTTTGTTGAATGCATTTGATTTTCATTTGATTCAAAAAGCTTTGTTTGAATGTGTTTCACTTTCATTTGATTCTAAAAGCTTTGTTGAAAGTGTTTGACTTTCATTTGACTCAATTAGCTTTGTTGAATGCAGTTAACTTTCGGTTGATTCAAAAAGCTTTGTTAGAATGTGTTTCACTTTCATTTGATTCTAAAAGCTTTGTTGAATGCATTTGACAATCATTTGATTCAAAAAGCTTTGTTTGAATGTGTTTGACTTTCATTTGATTATAAAAGCTTTGTTGAAAGTATTTGACTTTCATTTGACTCAATTAGCTTTGTTGAATGCATTTAACATTCATTTAAATCAAAAAGCTTTGTTTGAATGTGTTTCACTTTCATTTGATTCTAAAAGCTTTGTTGAAAGTGTTTGGCTTTCATTTGACTCAATTAGCATTGTGGAATGCAATTAACTTTCATTTGATTCAAAAAGCTTTGATTGAATGTATTTGACTTTCATTTGATTCTAAACGCTTTGTTGCAAGTGTTTGACTTTCATTTGACTCAATTAGCTTTGTTGAATGCATTTGATTTTCATTTGATTCAAAAATCTTTGTTTGAATGTGTTTCACTTTCATTTGATTCTAAAAGCTTTGTTGAAAGTGTTTGACTTTCATTTGACTCAATTAGCTTTGTTGAATGCATTTGACATTCATTTGAATCAAAAAGCTTTGTTTAAATGTGTTTGACGTTCATTTGATTCTAAAAGCTTAGATGAAAGTGTTTGACTTTCATTTGACTCAATTAGCTTTGTTGAATTCATTTGATTTTTATTTGATTCAAAAAGCTTTGTTTGAATGTGTTTGACTTTCATTTGATTCTAAAAGCTTTGTAGAAAGTGTTTGGCTTTCATTTGACTCAATTAGCATTGTGGAATGCAATTAACTTTCATTTGATTCAAAAAGCTTTGATTGAATGTATTTGACTTTCATTTGATTCTATACGCTTTGTTGCAAGTGTTTGACTTTCATTTGACTCAATTAGCTTTGTTGAATGCATTTGATTTTCATTTGATTCAAAAAGCTTTGTTTGAATGTGTTTCACTTTCATTTGATTCTAAAAGCTTTGTTGAAAGTGTTTGACTTTCATTTGACTTAATTAGCTTTGTTGAATGCAGTTGACATTCATTTGATTCAAAAAGCTTTGTTTGAATGTGCTTCACTTTCATTTGATTCTAAAAGCTTTGTTGAAAGTGTTTGGCTTTCATTTGACTCAATTACCATTAAGGAATGCAATTCACTTTCATTTGATTCAAAAAGCTTTGTTTGAATGTATTTGACTTTAATTTGATTGTAAAAGCTTTCATGAAAGTGTTTGACTTTCATTTGACTCAATTAGCTTTGTTTGAATGTATTTGACTTTAATTTTATTGTAAAACCTTTGATGAAAGTGTTTGACTTTCATTTGACTCAGTTAGCTTTGTTGAATTCATTTGATTTTCATTTGATTCAAAAAGCTTTGTTTGAATGTGTTTCACTTTCATTTGATTCTAAAAGCTTTGTTGAAAGTGTTTGACTTTCATTTGACTCAATTAGCTTTGTTGAATGCATTTGACATTCTTTTGAATCAAAAAGCTTTGTTTAAATGTGTTTGACGTTCATTTGATTCTAAAAGCTTAGATGAAAGTGTTTGACTTTCATTTGACTCAATTCGCTTTGTTTAATTCATTTGATTTTCATTTGATTCAAAAAGCTTTGTTTGAATGTGTTTGACTTTCATTTGATTCTAAAAGCTTTGTTGAAAGTGTTTGGCTTTCATTGGACTCAATTAGCATTGTGGAATGCAATTAACTTTCATTTGATTCAAAAAGCTTTGTTTGAATGTATTTGACTTTAATTTGATTCTAAAAGCTTTCATGAAAGTGTTTGACTTTCATTTGACTCAATTAGCTTTGTTGAATTCATTTGATTTTCATTTGATTCAAAAAGCTTTGTTTGAATGTGTTTCACTTTCATTTGATTCTAAAAGCTTTGTTAAAAGTGTTTGACTTTCATTTGTCTTTATTAGCTTTGTTGAATGCTGTTGACATTCATTTGATTCAAAAAGCTTTGTTTGAATGTGTTTCACTTTCATTTGATTCTAAAAGCTTTGTTGAATGTGTTTGACTGTCATTTGACTCAATTAGCTTTGTTGAATGCATTTGACATTCATTTGATTCAAAAAGCTTTGTTTGAATGTGTTTTACTTTCATTTGATTCTAAAAGCTTTGTTGAAAGTGTTTGACTTTCA
Source organism: Chenopodium formosanum (assembly GCA_024500155.1). Classification (NCBI taxonomy): domain Eukaryota; kingdom Viridiplantae; phylum Streptophyta; class Magnoliopsida; order Caryophyllales; family Amaranthaceae; genus Chenopodium; species Chenopodium formosanum. The sequence continues at coordinate 25,238,925 of CM044861.1, forward strand.
TTTGACTCAATTAGCTTTGTTGAATGCATTTGACTTTCATTTGAGTCACGAAGCTTTGTTTGAATGTGTTTGACTTTCATTTGACTCAATTAGCTTTGTTGAATTCATTTGATTTTCATTTGATTCAAAAAGCTTTGTTTGAATGTGTTTGACTTTCATTTGATTATAAAAGCTTTGTTGAAAGTGTTTGACTTTCATTTGACTCAATTAGTTTTGTTGAATGCATTTGACATTCATTTGAATCAAAAACCTTTGTTTAAATGTGTTTGACGTTCATTTGATTCTAAAAGCTTAGATGAAAGTGTTTGACTTTCATTTGACTCAATTAGCTTTGTTGAATTCATTTGATTTTCATTTGATTCAAAAAGCTTTGTTTGAATGTGTTTGACTTTCATTTGATTCTAAAAGCTTTGTAGAAAGTGTTTGGCTTTCATTTGACTCAATTAGTATTGTGGAATGCAATTAACTTTCATTTGATTCAAAAAGCTTTGATTGAATGTATTTGACTTTCATTTGATTCTAAACACTTTGTTGCAAGTGTTTGACTTTCATTTGACTCAATTAGCTTTGTTGAATGCATTTGATTTTCATTTGATTCATAAAGCTTTGTTTGAATGTGTTTCACTTTCTTTTGATTCTAAAAGCTTTGTTGAAAGTGTTTGACTTTCATTTGACTTAATTAGCTTTGTTGAATGCAGTTAACATTCATTTGATTCAAAAAGCTTTGTTTGAATGTGTTTCACTTTCATTTGATTCTAAAAGCTTTGTTGAAAGTGTTTGGCTTTCATTTCAATCAATTGGCATTGTGGAATGCAATTAACTTTCATTTGATTCAAAAAGCTTTGTTAGAATGTATTTGACTTTAATTTGATTCTAAAAGCTTTCATGAAAGTGTTTGACTTTCATTTGACTCAATTAGCTTTGTTGAATTCATTTGATTTTCATTTGATTCAAAAAGCTTTGTTTGAATGTGTTTCACTTTCATTTGATTCTAAAAGCTTTGTTGAATGTGTTTGACTTTCATTTGACTCAATTAGCTTTGTTGAATGCATTTGACATTCATTTGATTCAAAAAGCTTTGTTTGAATGTGTTTTACTTTCATTTGATTCTAAAAGCTTTGTTGAAAGTTTTTGACTTTCATTTGACTCAATTAGCTTTGTTGAATGCATTTGACTTTCATTTGAGTCACGAAGCTTTGTTTGAATGTGTTTGACTTTCATTTGACTTAATTACCTTTAGTGAATTCATTTGATTTTCATTTGATTCAAAAAGCTTTGTTTGAATGTGTTTGACTTTCATTTTATTATAAAAGCTTTGTTGAAAGTGTTTGACTTTCATTTGACTCAATTAGCTTTGTTGAATGCATTTGACATTCATTTGAATCAAAAAGCTTTGTTTAAATGTGTTTGACGTTCATTTGATTCTTAAAGCTTAGATGAAAGTGTTTGACTTTCATTTGACTCAATTAGCTTTGTTGAATTCATTTGATTTTCATTTGATTCAAAAAGCTTTGTTTGAATGTGTTTGACTTTCATTTGATTCTAAAAGCTTTGTAGAAAGTGTTTGGCTTTCATTTGACTCAATTAGCATTGTGGAATGCAATTAACTTTCATTTGATTCAAAAAGCTTTGATTGAATGTATTTGACTTTCATTTAATTCTATACGCTTTGTTGCAAGTGTTTGACTTTCATTTGACTCAATTAGCTTTGTTGAATGCATTTGATTTTCATTTGATTCAAAAAACTTTGTTTGAATGTGTTTCACTTTCATTTGATTCTAAAAGCTTTGTTGAAAGTGTTTGACTTTCATTTGACTTAATTAGCTTTGTTGAATGCAGTTGACATTCATTTGATTCAAAAAGCTTTGTTTGAATGTGCTTCACTTTCATTTGATTCTAAAAGCTTTGTTGAAAGTGTTTGGCTTTCATTTGACTCAATTACCATTAAGGAATGCAATTCATTTTCATTTGATTCAAAAAGCTTTGTTTGAATGTATTTGACTTTAATTTGATTCTAAAAGCTTTCATGAAAGTGTTTGACTTTCATTTGACTCAATTAGCTTTGTTTGAATGTATTTGACTTTAATTTTATTGTAAAACCTTTGATGAAAGTGTTTGACTTTCATTTGACTCAGTTAGCTTTGTTGAATTCATTTGATTTTCATTTGATTCAAAAAGCTTTGTTTGAATGTGTTTCACTTTCATTTGATTCTAAAAGCTTTGTTGAAAGTGTTTGACTTTCATTTGACTCAATTAGCTTTGTTGAATGCATTTGACATTCTTTTGAATCAAAAAGCTTTGTTTAAATGTGTTTGACGTTCATTTGATTCTAAAAGCTTAGATGAAAGTGTTTGACTTTCATTTGACTCAATTCGCTTTGTTTAATTCATTTGATTTTCATTTGATTCAAAAAGCTTTGTTTGAATGTGTTTGACTTTCATTTGATTCTAAAAGCTTTGTTGAAAGTGTTTGGCTTTCATTGGACTCAATTAGCATTGTGGAATGCAATTAACTTTCATTTGATTCAAAAAGCTTTGTTTGAATGTATTTGACTTTAATTTGATTCTAAAAGCTTTCATGAAAGTGTTTGACTTTCATTTGACTCAATTAGCTTTGTTGAATTCATTTGATTTTCATTTGATTCAAAAAGCTTTGTTTGAATGTGTTTCACTTTCATTTGATTCTAAAAGCTTTGTTGAAAGTGTTTGACTTTCATTTGTCTTAATTAGCTTTGTTGAATGCAGTTGACATTCATTTGATTCAAAAAGCTTTGTTTGAATGTGTTTCACTTTCATTTGATTCTAAAAGCTTTGTTGAATGTGTTTGACTTTCATTTGACTCAATTAGCTTTGTTGAATGCATTTGACATTCATTTGATTCAAAAAGCTTTGTTTGAATGTGTTTTACTTTCATTTGATTCTAAAAGCTTTGTTGAAAGTTTTTGACTTTCATTTGACTCAATTAGCTTTGTTGAATGCATTTGACTTTCATTTGAGTCACGAAGCTTTGTTTGAATGTGTTTGACTTTCATTTGACTTAATTACCTTTAGTGAATTCATTTGATTTTCATTTGATTCAAAAAGCTTTGTTTGAATGTGTTTGACTTTCATTTTATTATAAAAGCTTTGTTGAAAGTGTTTGACTTTCATTTGACTCAATTAGCTTTGTTGAATGCATTTGACATTCATTTGAATCAAAAAGCTTTGTTTAAATGTGTTTGACGTTCATTTGATTCTTAAAGCTTAGATGAAAGTGTTTGACTTTCATTTGACTCAATTAGCTTTGTTGAATTCATTTGATTTTCATTTGATTCAAAAAGCTTTGTTTGAATGTGTTTGACTTTCATTTGATTCTAAAAGCTTTGTAGAAAGTGTTTGGCTTTCATTTGACTCAATTAGCATTGTGGAATGCAATTAACTTTCATTTGATTCAAAAAGCTTTGATTGAATGTATTTGACTTTCATTTAATTCTATACGCTTTGTTGCAAGTGTTTGACTTTCATTTGACTCAATTAGCTTTGTTGAATGCATTTGATTTTCATTTGATTCAAAAAACTTTGTTTGAATGTGTTTCACTTTCATTTGATTCTAAAAGCTTTGTTGAAAGTGTTTGACTTTCATTTGACTTAATTAGCTTTGTTGAATGCAGTTGACATTCATTTGATTCAAAAAGCTTTGTTTGAATGTGCTTCACTTTCATTTGATTCTAAAAGCTTTGTTGAAAGTGTTTGGCTTTCATTTGACTCAATTACCATTAAGGAATGCAATTCATTTTCATTTGATTCAAAAAGCTTTGTTTGAATGTATTTGACTTTAATTTGATTCTAAAAGCTTTCATGAAAGTGTTTGACTTTCATTTGACTCAATTAGCTTTGTTTGAATGTATTTGACTTTAATTTTATTGTAAAACCTTTGATGAAAGTGTTTGACTTTCATTTGACTCAGTTAGCTTTGTTGAATTCATTTGATTTTCATTTGATTCAAAAAGCTTTGTTTGAATGTGTTTCACTTTCATTTGATTCTAAAAGCTTTGTTGAAAGTGTTTGACTTTCATTTGACTCAATTAGCTTTGTTGAATGCATTTGACATTCTTTTGAATCAAAAAGCTTTGTTTAAATGTGTTTGACGTTCATTTGATTCTAAAAGCTTAGATGAAAGTGTTTGACTTTCATTTGACTCAATTCGCTTTGTTTAATTCATTTGATTTTCATTTGATTCAAAAAGCTTTGTTTGAATGTGTTTGACTTTCATTTGATTCTAAAAGCTTTGTTGAAAGTGTTTGGCTTTCATTGGACTCAATTAGCATTGTGGAATGCAATTAACTTTCATTTGATTCAAAAAGCTTTGTTTGAATGTATTTGACTTTAATTTGATTCTAAAAGCTTTCATGAAAGTGTTTGACTTTCATTTGACTCAATTAGCTTTGTTGAATTCATTTGATTTTCATTTGATTCAAAAAGCTTTGTTTGAATGTGTTTCACTTTCATTTGATTCTAAAAGCTTTGTTGAAAGTGTTTGACTTTCATTTGTCTTTATTAGCTTTGTTGAATGCAGTTGACATTCATTTGATTCAAAAAGCTTTGTTTGAATGTGTTTCACTTTCATTTGATTCTAAAAGCTTTGTTGAATGTGTTTGACTTTCATTTGACTCAATTAGCTTTGTTGAATGCATTTGACATTCATTTGAATCAAAAAGCTTTGTTTAAATGTGTTTGACGTTCATTTGATTCTAAAAGCTTAGATGAAAGTGTTTGACTTTCATTTGACTCAATTAGCTTTGTTGAATTCATTTGATTTTCATTTGATTCAAAAAGCTTTGTTTGAATGTGTTTGACTTTCATTTGATTCTAAAAGCTTTGTAGAAAGTGTTTGGCTTTCATTTGACTCAATTAGTATTGTGGAATGCAATTAACTTTCATTTGATTCAAAAAGCTTTGATTGAATGTATTTGACTTTCATTTGATTCTAAACACTTTGTTGCAAGTGTTTGACTTTCATTTGACTCAATTAGCTTTGTTGAATGCATTTGATTTTCATTTGATTCAAAAAGCTTTGTTTGAATGTGTTTCACTTTCTTTTGATTCTAAAAGCTTTGTTGAAAGTGTTTGACTTTCATTTGACTTAATTAGCTTTGTTGAATGCAGTTAACATTCATTTGATTCAAAAAGCTTTGTTTGAATGTGTTTCACTTTCATTTGATTCTAAAAGCTTAGTTGAAAGTGTTTGGCTTTCATTTGACTCAATTGGCATTGTGGAATGCAATTAACTTTCATTTGATTCAAAAAGCTTTGTTTGAATGTATTTGACTTTAATTTGATTCTAAAAGCTTTCATGAAAGTGTTTGACTTTCATTTGACTCAATTAGCTTTGTTGAATTCATTTGATTTTCATTTGATTCAAAAAGCTTTGTTTGAATGTGTTTCACTTTCATTTGATTCTAAAAGCTTTGTTGAAAGTGTTTGACTTTCATTTGTCTTAATTAGCTTTGTTGAATGCAGTTGACATTCATTTGATTCAAAAAGCTTTGTTTGAATGTGTTTCACTTTCATTTGATTCTAAAAGCTTTGTTGAATGTGTTTGACTTTCATTTGACTCAATTAGCTTTGTTGAATGCATTTGACATTCATTTGATTCAAAAAGCTTTGTTTGAATGTGTTTTACTTTCATTTGATTCTAAAAGCTTTGTTGAAAGTTTTTGACTTTCATTTGACTCAATTAGCTTTGTTGAATGCATTTGACTTTCATTTGAGTCACGAAGCTTTGTTTGAATGTGTTTGACTTTCATTTGACTTAATTACCTTTGTTGAATTCATTTGATTTTCATTTGATTCAAAAAGCTTTGTTTGAATGTGTTTGACTTTCATTTGATTATAAAAGCTTTGTTGAAAGTGTTTGAATTTCATTTGACTCAATTAGCTTTGTTGAATGCATTTGACATTCATTTGAATCAAAAAGCTTTGTTTAAATGTGTTTGACGTTCATTTGATTCTTAAAGCTTATTTGAAAGTGTTTGACTTTCATTTGACTCAATTAGCTTTGTTGAATTCATTTGATTTTCATTTGATTCAAAAAGCTTTATTTGAATGTGTTTGACTTTCATTTGATTCTAAAAGCTTTGTAGAAAGTGTTTGGCTTTCATTTGACTCAATTAGCATTGTGGAATGCAATTAACTTTCATTTGATTCAAAAAGCTTTGATTGAATGTATTTGACTTTCATTTGATTCTATACGCTTTGTTGCAAGTGTTTGACTTTCATTTGACTCAATTAGCTTTGTTGAATGCATTTGATTTTCATTTGATTCAAAAAGCTTTATTTGAATGTGTTTCACTTTCATTTGATCCTAAAAGCTTTGTTGAAAGTGTTTGACTTTCATTTGACTTAATTAGCTTTGTTGAATGCAGTTGACATTCATTTGATTCAAAAAGCTTTGTTTGAATGTGCTTCACTTTCATTTGATTCTAAAAGCTTTATTGAAAGTGTTTGGCTTTCATTTGACTCAATTACCATTAAGGAATGCAATTCACTTTCATTTGATTCAAAAAGCTTTGTTTGAATGTATTTGACTTTAATTTGATTCTAAAAGCTTTCATGAAAGTGTTTGACTTTCATTTGACTCAATTAGCTTTGTTTGAATGTATTTGACTTTAATTTTATTGTAAAACCTTTGATGAAAGTGTTTGACTTTCATTTGACTCAGTTAGCTTTGTTGAATTCATTTGATTTTCATTTGATTCAAAAAGCTTTGTTTGAATGTGTTTCACTTTCATTTGATTCTAAAAGCTTTGTTGAAAGTGTTTGACTTTCATTTGACTCAATTAGCTTTGTTGAATGCATTTGACATACTTTTGAATCAAAAAGCTTTGTTTAAATGTGTTTGACGTTCATTTGATTCTAAAAGCTTAGATGAAAGTGTTTGACTTTCATTTGACTCAATTCGCTTTGTTTAATTCATTTGATTTTCATTTGATTCAAAAAGCTTTGTTTGAATGTGTTTTACTTTCATTTGATTCTAAAAGCTTTGTTGAAAGTGTTTGGCTTTCATTGGACTCAATTAGCATTGTGGAATGCAATTAACTTTCATTTGATTCAAAAAGCTTTGTTTGAATGTATTTGACTTTAATTTGATTCTAAAAGCTTTCATGAAAGTGTTTGACTTTCATTTGACTCAATTAGCTTTGTTGAATTCATTTGATTTTCATTTGATTCAAAAAGCTTTGTTTGAATGTGTTTCACTTTCATTTGATTCTAAAAGCTTTGTTGAAAGTGTTTGACTTTCATTTGTCTTTATTAGCTTTGTTGAATGCAGTTGACATTCATTTGATTCAAAAAGCTTTGTTTGAATGTGTTTCACTTTCATTTGATTCTAAAAGCTTTGTTGAATGTGTTTGACTTTCATTTGATTCAATTAGCTTTGTTAAATGCATTTGACATTCATTTGATTCAAAAAGCTTTGTTTGAATGTGTTTTACTTTCATTTGATTCTAAAAGCTTTGTTGAAAGTGTTTGACTTTCATTTGACTCAATTAGCTTTGTTGAATGCATTTGACTTTCATTTGAGTCACGAAGCTTTGTTTGAATGTGTTTGACTTTCATTTGACTCAATTAGCTTTGTTGAATTCATTTGATTTTCATTTGATTCAAAAAGCTTTGTTTGAATGTGTTTGACTTTCATTTGATTATAAAAGCTTTGTTGAAAGTGTTTGACTTTCATTTGACTCAATTAGCTTTGTTGAATGCATTTGACATTCATTTGAATCAAAAAGCTTTGTTTAAATGTGTTTGACGTTCATTTGATTCTAAAAGCTTAGATGAAAGTGTTTGACTTTCATTTGACTCAATTAGCTTTGTTGAATTCATTTGATTTTCATTTGATTCAAAAAGCTTTGTTTGAATGTGTTTGAATTTCATTTGATTCTAAAAGCTTTGTAGAAAGTGTTTGGCTTTCATTTGACTCAATTAGTATTGTGGAATGCAATTAACTTTCATTTGATTCAAAAAGCTTTGATTGAATGTATTTGACTTTCATTTGATTCTAAACACTTTGTTGCAAGTGTTTGACTTTCATTTGACTCAATTAGCTGTGTTGAATGCATTTGATTTTCATTTGATTCAAAAAGCTTTGTTTGAATGTGTTTCACTTTCTTTTGATTCTAAAAGCTTTGTTGAAAGTGTTTGACTTTCATTTGACTTAATTAGCTTTGTTGAATGCAGTTAACATTCATTTGATTCAAAAAGCTTTGTTTGAATGTGTTTCACTTTCATTTGATTCTAAAAGCTTTGTTGAAAGTGTTTGGCTTTCATTTGACTCAATTGGCATTGTGGAATGCAATGAACTTTCATTTGATTCAAAAAGCTTTGTTTGAATGTATTTGACTTTAATTTGATTCTAAAAGCTTTCATGAAAGTGTTTGACTTTCATTTGACTCAATTAGCTTTGTTGAATTCATTTGTTTTTCATTTGATTCAAAAAGCTTTGTTTGAATGTGTTTCACTTTCATTTGATTCTAAAAGCTTTGTTGAAAGTGTTTGACTTTCATTTGTCTTAATTAGCTTTGTTGAATGCAGTTGACATTCATTTGATTCAAAAAGCTTTGTTTGAATGTGTTTCACTTTCATTTGATTCTAAAAGCTTTGTTGAATGTGTTTGACTTTCATTTGACTCAATTAGCTTTGTTGAATGCATTTGACATTCATTTGATTCAAAAAGCTTTGTTTGAATGTGTTTTACTTTCATTTGATTCTAAAAGCTTTGTTGAAAGTTTTTGACTTTCATTTGACTCAATTAGCTTTGTTGAATGCATTTGACTTTCATTTGAGTCACGAAGCTTTGTTTGAATGTGTTTGACTTTCATTTGACTTAATTACCTTTGTTGAATTCATTTGATTTTCATTTGATTCAAAAAGCTTTGTTTGAATGTGTTTGACTTTCATTTGATTATAAAAGCTTTGTTGAAAGTGTTTGACTTTCATTTGACTCAATTAGCTTTGTTGAATGCATTTGACATTCATTTGAATCAAAAAGCTTTGTTTAAATGTGTTTGACGTTCATTTGATTCTTAAAGCTTATTTGAAAGTGTTTGACTTTCATTTGACTCAATTAGCTTTGTTGAATTCATTTGATTTTCATTTGATTCAAAAAGCTTTGTTTGAATGTGTTTGACTTTCATTTGATTCTAAAAGCTTTGTAGAAAGTGTTTGGCTTTCATTTGACTCAATTAGCATTGTGGAATGCAATTAACTTTCATTTGATTCAAAAAGCTTTGATTGAATGTATTTGACTTTCATTTGATTCTATACGCTTTGTTGCAAGTGTTTGACTTTCATTTGACTCAATTAGCTTTGTTGAATGCATTTGATTTTCATTTGATTCAAAAAGCTTTGTTTGAATGTGTTTCACTTTCATTTGATTCTAAAAGCTTTGTTGAAAGTGTTTGACTTTCATTTGACTTAATTAGCTTTGTTGAATGCAGTTGACATTCATTTGATTCAAAAAGCTTTGTTTGAATGTGCTTCACTTTCATTTGATTCTAAAAGCTTTATTGAAAGTGTTTGGCTTTCATTTGACTCAATTACCATTAAGGAATGCAATTCACTTTCATTTGATTCAAAAAGCTTTGTTTGAATGTATTTGACTTTAATTTGATTCTAAAAGCTTTCATGAAAGTGTTTGACTTTCATTTGACTCAATTAGCTTTTTTTGAATGTATTTGACTTTAATTTTATTGTAAAACCTTTGATGAAAGTGTTTGACTTTCATTTGACTCAGTTAGCTTTGTTGAATTCATTTGATTTTCATTTGATTCAAAAAGCTTTGTTTGAATGTGTTTCACTTTCATTTGATTCTAAAAGCTTTGTTGAAAGTGTTTGACTTTCATTTGACTCAATTAGCTTTGTTGAATGCATTTGACATACTTTTGAATCAAAAAGCTTTGTTTAAATGTGTTTGACGTTCATTTGATTCTAAAAGCTTAGATGAAAGTGTTTGACTTTCATTTGACTCAATTCGCTTTGTTTAATTCATTTGATTTTCATTTGATTCAAAAAGCTTTGTTTGAATGTGTTTTACTTTCATTTGATTCTAAAAGCTTTGTTGAAAGTGTTTGGCTTTCATTGGACTCAATTAGCATTGTGGAATGCAATTAACTTTTATTTGATTCAAAAAGCTTTGTTTGAATGTATTTGACTTTAATTTGATTCTAAAAGCTTTCATGAAAGTGTTTGACTTTCATTTGACTCAATTAGCTTTGTTGAATTCATTTGATTTTCATTTGATTCAAAAAGCTTTGTTTGAATGTGTTTCACTTTCATTTGATTCTAAAAGCTTTGTTGAAAGTGTTTGACTTTCATTTGTCTTTATTAGCTTTGTTGAATGTAGTTGACATTCATTTGATTCAAAAAGCTTTGTTTGAATGTGTTTCACTTTCATTTGATTCTAAAAGCTTTGTTGAATGTGTTTGACTTTCATTTGACTCAATTAGCTTTGTTGAATGCATTTGACATTCATTTGATTCAAAAAGCTTTGTTTGAATGTGTTTTACTTTCATTTGATTCTAAAAGCTTTGTTGAAAGTGTTTGACTTTCATTTGACTCAATTAGCTTTGTTGAATGCATTTGACTTTCATTTGAGTCACGAAGCTTTGTTTGAATGTGTTTGACTTTCATTTGACTCAATTAGCTTTGTTGAATTCATTTGATTTTCATTTGATTCAAAAAGCTTTGTTTGAATGTGTTTGACTTTCATTTGATTATAAAAGCTTTGTTGAAAGTGTTTGACTTTCATTTGACTCAATTAGCTTTGTTGAATGCATTTGACATTCATTTGAATCAAAAAGCTTTGTTTAAATGTGTTTGACGTTCATTTGATTCTAAAAGCTTAGATGAAAGTGTTTGACTTTCATTTGACTCAATTAGCTTTGTTGAATTCATTTGATTTTCATTTGATTCAAAAAGCTTTGTTTGAATGTGTTTGACTTTCATTTGATTCTAAAAGCTTTGTAGAAAGTGTTTGGCTTTCATTTGACTCAATTAGTATTGTGGAATGCAATTAACTTTCATTTGATTCAAAAAGCTTTGATTGAATGTATTTGACTTTCATTTGATTCTAAACACTTTGTTGCAAGTGTTTGACTTTCATTTGACTCAATTAGCTGTGTTGAATGCATTTGATTTTCATTTGATTCAAAAAGCTTTGTTTGAATGTGTTTCACTTTCTTTTGATTCTAAAAGCTTTGTTGAAAGTGTTTGACTTTCATTTGACTTAATTAGCTTTGTTGGATGCAGTTAACATTCATTTGATTCAAAAAGCTTTGTTTGAATGTGTTTCACTTTCATTTGATTCTAAAAGCTTTGTTGAAAGTGTTTGGCTTTCATTTGACTCAATTGGCATTGTGGAATGCAATGAACTTTCATTTGATTCAAAAAGCTTTGTTTGAATGTATTTGACTTTAATTTGATTCTAAAAGCCTTCATGAAAGTGTTTGACTTTCATTTGACTCAATTAGCTTTGTTGAATTCATTTGATTTTCATTTGATTCAAAAAGCTTTGTTTGAATGTGTTTCACTTTCATTTGATTCTAAAAGCTTTGTTGAAAGTGTTTGACTTTCATTTGTCTTAATTAGCTTTGTTGAATGCAGTTGACATTCATTTGATTCAATAAGCTTTGTTTGAATGTGTTTCACTTTCATTTGATTCTAAAAGCTTTGTTGAATGTGTTTGACTTTCATTTGACTCAATTAGCTTTGTTGAATGCATTTGACATTCATTTGATTCAAAAAGCTTTGTTTGAATGTGTTTTACTTTCATTTGATTCTAAAAGCTTTGTTGAAAGTGTTTGACTTTCATTTGACTCAATTAGCTTTGTTGAATGCATTTGACTTTCATTTGAGTCACGAAGCTTTGTTTGAATGTGTTTGACTTTCATTTGATTCTAAAAGCTTTGTTGTAAGTGTTTGGCTTTCATTTGACTCAATTAGCATTGTGGAATGCAATTAACTTTCATTTGATTCACAAAGCTTTGATTGAATGTATTTGACTTTCATTTGATTCTAAACGCTTTGTTGCAAGTGTTTGACTTTCATTTGACTCAATCAGCTTTGTTGAATGCATTTGATTTTCATTTGATTCAAAAAGCTTTGTTTGAATGTGTTTGAATTTCATTTGATTATAAAAGCTTTGTTGAAAGTTTTTGACTTTCATTTGACTGAATTAGCTTTGTTGAATGCATTTGACATTCATTTGAATCAAAAAGCGTTGTATAAATGTGTTTGGCGTTCATTTGATTCTTAAAGCTTAGATGAAAGTGTTTGACTTTCATTTGACTCAATTAGCTTTTTTGAATTCATTTGATTTTCATTTGATTCAAAAAGCTTTGTTTGAATGTGTTTGACTTTCATTTGATTCTAAAAGCTTTGTAGAAAGTGTTTGGCTTTCATTGGACTCAATTAGCATTGTGGAATGCAATTAACTTTCATTTGATTGAAAAAGCTTTGATTGAATGTATTTCACTTTCATTTGATTCTAAACGCTTTGTTGCAAGTGTTTGACTTTCATTTGACTCAATTAGCTTTGTTGAATCCATTTTATTTTCATTTGATTCAAAAAGCTTTGTTTGAATGTGTTTCACTTTCATTTTATTCTAAAAGATTTTTTGAAAGTGTTTGACTTTCATTTGACTTAATTAGCTTTGTTGAATGCATTTGACATTCATTTGATTCAAAAAGCTTTGTTTGAATGTGTTTTACTTTCATTAGATTCTAAAAGCTTTGTTGAAAGTGTTTGACTTTCATTTGACTCAATTAGCTTTGTTGAATGCATTTGACTTTCATTTGAGTCACGAAGCTTTGTTTAAATGTGTTAAACTTTCATTTGACTCAATTAGCTTTGTTGAATTCATTTGATTTTCATTTGATTCAAAAATCTTTGTTTGAATGTGTTTGACTTTCATTTGATTATAAAAGCTTTGTTGAAAGTTTTTGACTTTCATTTGACTCAATTAGCTTTGTTGAATGCATTTGACATTCATTTGAATCAAAAAGCATTGTATAAATGTGTTTGACGTTCATTTGATTCTAAAAGCTTAGATGAAAGTGTTTGACTTTCATTTGACTCAATTAGCTTTGTTGAATTCATTTGATTTTTATTTGATTCAAAAAGCTTTGTTTGATTGTGTTTGACTTTCATTTGATTCTAAAAGCTTTGTAGAAAGTGTTTGGCTTTCATTTGACTCAATTAGCATTGTGGAATGCAATTAACTTTCATTTGATTCAAAAAGCTTTGATTAAATGTATTTTACTTTCATTTGATTCTAAACGCTTTGTTGCAAGTGTTTGACTTTCATTTGACTCAATTAGCTTTGTTGAATGCATTTGATTTTCATTTGATTCAAAAAGCTTTGTTTGAATGTTTTTCACTTTCATTTGATTCTAAAAGCTTTGTTGAAAGTGTTTGACTTTCATTTGACTGAATTAGCTTTGTTGTATTCATTTGATTTTCATTTGATTCAAAAAGCTTTGTTTGAATGTGTTTCACTTTCATTTGATTCGAAAAGCATTGTTAAAAGTGTTTGACTTTTATTTGACTGAATTAGCTTTGTTGAATGCAGTTGACATTCATTTGATTCAAAAAGCTTTGTTTAAATGTGTTTCACTTTCATTTGATTCTAAAAGCTTTGTTGAAAGGGTTTGGCTTTCATTTGACTCAATTGGCATTGTGGAATGCAATTAACTTTCATTTGATTCAAAAAGCTTTGTTTGAATGTATTTGACTTTAATTTGATTCTAAAAGCTTTGATGAAAGTGTTTGACTTTCATTTGACTGAATTAGCTTTGTTGAATTCATTTGATTTTCATTTGATTCAAAAAGCTTTGTTTGAATGTGTTTCATTTTCATTTGATTCTAAAAGCTTTGTTAAAAGTGTTTGACTTTCATTTGACTTAATTAGCTTTGTTGAATGCAGTTGACATTCATTTGATTCAAAAAGCTTTGTTTGAATGCGTTTCACTTTCATTTGATTCTAAAAGCTTTGTTGAATGTGTTTGACTTTCATTTGACTCAATTAGCTTTGTTGAATGCATTTAACATTCATTTGATTCAAAAAGCTTTGTTTTAATATGTTTTACTTTCATTTGATTCTAAAAGCTTTGTTGAAAGTGTTTGACTTTCATTTAACTCAATTAGCTTTGTTGAATGCATTTGACTTTCATTTGAGTCACGAAGCTTTGTTTGAATGTGTTTGACTTTCATTTGACTCAATTAGCTTTGTTGAATTCATTTGATTTTCATTTGATTCAAAAAGCTTTGTTTGAATGTGTTTGACTTTCATTTGATTATAAAAGCTTTGTTGAAAGTGTTTGACTTTCATTTGACTCAATTAGCTTTGTTGAATGCATTTGACATTCATTTGAATCAAAAACCTTTGTTTAAATGTGTTTGACGTTCTTTTCATTCTAAAAGCTTAGATGAAAGTGTTTGACTTTCATTTGACTCAATTAGCTTTGTTGAATTCATTTGATTTTCATTTGATTCAAAAAGCTTTGTTTGAATGTGTTTGACTTTCATTTGATTCTAAAAGCTTTGTTGTAAGTGTTTGGCTTTCATTTGACTCAATTAGCATTGTGGAATGCAATTAACTTTCATTTGATTCAAAAAGCTTTGATTGAATGTATTTGACTTTCATTTGATTCTAAATGCTTTGTTGCAAGTGTTTGACTTTCATTTGACTCAATCAGCTTTGTTGAATGCATTTGATTTTCATTTGATTCAAAAAGCTTTGTTTGAATGTGTTTCACTTTCATTTGATTCTTAAAGCTTTGTTGAAAGTGTTTGACTTTCATTTGACTTAATTAGCTTTGTTGAATGCAGTTGACATTCATTTGGTGCAAAAAGCTTTGTTTGAATGTGTTTCACTTTCATTTGATTCTAAAAGCTTTGTTGAAAGTGTTTGGCTTTCATTTGACTCAATTAGCATTGTGGAATGCAATTAACTTTCATTTGATTCAAAAAGCTTTGTTTGAATGTATTTGACTTTAATTTGATTCTAAAAGCTTTGATGAAAGTGTTTGACTTTCATTTGACTCAATTTGCTTTGATGAATTCATTTGATTTTCATTTGATTAAAAAAGCTTTGTTTGAATGTGTTTCACTTTCATTTGATTCTAAAAGCTTTGTTGAAAGTGTTTGGCTTTCATTTGACTCAATTGGCATAGTGGAATGCAATTAACTTTCATTTGATTCAAAAAGCTTTGTTTGAATGTATTTGACTTTAATTTGATTCTAAAAGCTTTCATGAAAGTGTTTGACTTTCATTTGACTCAATTAGCTTTGTTGAATTCATTTGATTTTCATTTGATTCAAAAAGCTTTGTTTGAATGTGTTTCACTTTCATTTGATTCTAAAAGCTTTGTTGAAAGTGTTTGACTTTCATTTGACTTAATTAGCTTTGTTGAATGCAGTTGACATTCATTTGATTCAAAAAGCTTTGTTTGAATGTGTTTCACTTTCATTTGATTCTAAAAGCTTTGTTGAATGTGTTTGACTTTCATTGGACTCAATTAGCTTTGTTGAATGCATTTGACATTCATTTGATTCAAAAAGCTTTGTTTGAATGTGTTTTACTTTCATTTGATTCTAAAAGCTTTGTTGAAAGTGTTTGACTTTCATTTGACTCAATTAGCTTTGTTGAATGCATTTGACTTTCATTTGAGTCACGAAGCTTTGTTTCAATGTGTTTGACTTTCATTTGACTCAATTAGCTTTGTTGAATTCATTTGATTTTCATTTGATTCAAAAAGCTTTGTTTGAATGTGTTTCACTTTCATTTGATTCTAAAAGCTTTGTTAAAAGTGTTTGACTTTCATTTGACTTAATTATCTTTGTTGAATGCAGTTGACATTCATTTGATTCAAAAAGCTTTGTTTGAATGCGTTTCACTTTCATTTGATTCTAAAAGCTTTGTTGAATGTGTTTGACTTTCATTTGACTTAATTAGCTTTGTTGAATGCATTTGACATTCATTTGATTAAAAAAGCTTTGTTTTATTATGTTTTACTTTCATTTGATTCTAAAAGCTTTGTTGAAAGTGTTTGACTTTCATTTAACTCAATTAGCTTTGTTGAATGCATTTGACTTTCATTTGAGTCACGAAGCTTTGTTTGAATGTGTTTGACTTTCATTTGACTCAATTAGCTTTGTTGAATTCATTTGATTTTCATTTGATTCAAAAAGCTTTGTTTGAATGTGTTTGACTTTCATTTGATTATAAAAGCTTTGTTGAAAGTGTTTGACTTTCATTTGACTCAATTAGCTTTGTTGAATGCATTTGACATTCATTTGAATCAAAAACCTTTGTTTAAATGTGTTTGACGTTCATTTCATTCTAAAAGCTTAGATGAAAGTGTTTGACT
The DNA here is from genome assembly GCA_024500155.1 of Chenopodium formosanum. NCBI lineage: Eukaryota > Viridiplantae > Streptophyta > Magnoliopsida > Caryophyllales > Amaranthaceae > Chenopodium > Chenopodium formosanum. The sequence continues at coordinate 25,255,328 of CM044861.1, forward strand.
TTCATTTGACTCAATTAGCTTTGTTGAATTCATTTGATTTTCATTTGATTCAAAAAGCTTTGTTTGAATGTGTTTGACTATCATTTGATTCTAAAAGCTTTGTTGTAAGTGTTTGGCTTTCATTTGACTCAATTAGCATTGTGGAATGCAATTAACTTTCATTTGATTCAAAAAGCTTTGATTGAATGTATTTGACTTTCATTTGATTCTAAACGCTTTGTTGCAAGTGTTTGACTTTCATTTGACTCAATCAGCTTTGTTGAATGCATTTGATTTTCATTTGATTCAAAAAGCTTTGTTTGAATGTGTTTCACTTTCATTTGATTCTAAAAGCTTTGTTGAAAGTGTTTGACTTTCATTTGACTTAATTAGCTTTGTTGAATTCATTTGATTTTCATTTGATTCAAAAAGCTTTGTTTGAATGTGTTTCACTTTCATTTGATTCTAAAAGCTTTGTTAAAAGTGTTTCACTTTCATTTGACTTAATTATCTTTGTTGAATGCAGTTGACATTCATTTGATTCAAAAAGCTTTGTTTGAATGCGTTTCACTTTCATTTGATTCTAAAAGCTTTGTTGAATGTGTTTGACTTTCATTTGACTCAATTAGCTTTGTTGAATGCATTTGACATTCATTTGATTCAAAAAGCTTTGTTTGAATCTGTTGTACTTTCATTTGATTCTAAAAGCTTTGTTAAAAGTGTTTGACTTTCATTTGACTCAATTAGCTTTGTTGAATGCATTTGACTTTCATTTGAGTCACGAAGCTTTGTTTGAATGTGTTTGACTTTCATTTGACTCAATTAGCTTTGTTGAATTCATTTGATTTTCATTTGATTCAAAAAGATTTGTTTGAATGTGTTTGACTTTCATTTGATTATAAAAGCTTTATTGAAAGTGTTTGACTTTTATTTGACTCAATTAGCTTTGTTGAATGCATTTGACATTCATTTGAATCAAAAAGCTTTGTATAAATGTGTTTGACGTTCTTTTGTTTCTAAAAGCTTAGATGAAAGTGTTTGACTTTCATTTGACTCAATTTGTTTTGTTGAATTCATTTGATTTTCATTTGATTCAAAAAGCTTTGTTTGAATGTTCTTGACTTTTATTTGATTCTAAAAGCTTTGTAGAAAGTGTTTGGCTTTCATTTGACTCAATTAGCATTGTGGAATGCAATTAACTTTCATTTGATTCAAAAAGCTTTGATTGAATGTATTTGACTTTCATTTGAATCTAAATGCTTTGTTGCAAGTGTTTGACTTTCATTTGACTCAATTAGCTTTGTTGAATGCATTTGATTTTCATTTGATTCAAAAAGCTTTGTTTGAATGTGTTTCACTTTCATTTGATTCTAAAAGCTTTGTTGAAAGTGTTTGACTTTCATTTGACTTAATTAGCTTTGTTGAATGCAGTTGACATTCATTTGATTCAAAAAGCTTTGTTTGAATGTGTTTCACTTACATTTGATTCTAAAAGCTTTGTTGAAAGTGTTTGCCTTTCATTTGACTCAATTGGCATTGTGGAATGCAATTAACTTTCATTTGATTCAAAAAGCTTTGTTTGAATGTATTTGACTTTAATTTGATTCTAAAAGCTTTGATGAAATTGTTTGACTTTCATTTGACTGAATTAGCTTTGTTGAATTCATTTGATTTTCATTTGATTCAAAAAGCTTTGTTTGAATGTGTTTCACTTTCATTTAATTCGAAAAGCATTGTTAAAAGTGTTTGACTTTCATTTGACTTAATTAGCTTTGTTGAATGCAGTTGACATTCATTTGATTCAAAAAGCTTTGTTTGAATGTGTTTCACTTTCATTTGATTCAAAAAGCTTTGTTGAATGTGTTTGACTTTCATTTGACTCAATTAGCTTTGTTGAATTCATTTGACTTTCATTTGAGTCACGAAGCTTTGTTTGAATGTGTTTGACTTTCATTTGATTCTAAAAGCATTGTTGAAAGTGTTTGGCTTTCATTTGACTCAATTAGCATTGTGGAATGCAATTAACTTTCATTTGATTCAAAAAGCTTTGATTAAATGTATTTGACTTTCATTTGATTCTAAACGCTTTGTTGCAAGTGTTTGACTTTCATTTGACTCAATTAGCTGTGTTGAATGCATTTGATTTTCATTTAATTCAAAAAGCTTTGTTTGAATGTTTTTCACTTTCATTTGATTCTAAAAGATTTGTTGAAAGTGTTTGACTTTCATTTGACTTAATTAGCTTTGTTGAATGCAGTTAACATTCATTTGATTCAAAAAGCTTTGTTTGAATGTGTTTCACTTTCATTTGATTCTAAAAGCTTTGTTTGAATGTGTTTGACTTTCATTTGACTCAATCAGCTTTGTTGAATTCATTTGATTTTCATTTGATTCAAAAAGCTTTGTTTGAATGTGTTTGACTTTCATTTGATTCTAAAAGCTTTGTTGAAAGTGTTTGACTTTCATTTGACTCAATTAGCTTTGTTGAATGCATTTGACTTTCATTTGAGTCACGAAGCTTTGTTTGAATGTGTTTGACTTTCATTTGACTCAATTAGCTTTGTTGAATTCATTTGATTTTCATTTGATTCAAAAAGCTTTGTTTGAATGTGTTTCACTTTCATTTAATTCTAAAAGCTTTGTTGAAAGTGTTTGACTTTCATTTGACTCAATTAGCTTTGTTGAATGCAATTGACTTTCATTTGAGTCACGAAGTTTTGTTTGAATGTGTTTGACTTTCATTTGACTCAATTAGCTTTGTTGAATTCATTTGACATTCATTTGATTCAAAAAGCTTTGTTTGAATGTGTTTCACTTTCATTTGATTCTAAAAGCTTTGTTTAATGTGTTTGACTTTCATTTGACTCAATTAGCTTTGTTGAATGCATTTGACATTCATTTGATTCAAAAAGCTTTGTTTGAATGTGTTGTACTTTCGATTGATTCTAAAAGCTTTGTTGAAAGTGTTTGACTTTCATTTGACTCAATTAGCTTTGTTGAATGCATTTGACTTTCGTTTGAGTCACGAAGCTTTGTTTGAATGTATTTGACTTTCATTTGACTCAATTAGCTTTGTTGAATTCATCTGATTTTCATTTGATTCAAAAAGCTTTGTTTGAATGTGTTTGACTTTCATTTGATTATAAAAGCTTTGTTGAAAGTGTTTGACTTTCATTTGACTCAATTAGCTTTGTTGAATGCATTTGACATTCATTTGAATGAAAAAGCTTTGTATAAATGTGTTTCACGTTCTTTTGTTTCTAAAAGCTTAGATGAAAGTGTTTGACTTTCATTTGACTCAATTAGCTTTGTTGAATTCATTTGATTTTCATTTGATTCAAAAAGCTTTGTTTGAATGTGTTTGACTTTCATTTGATTCTAAAAGCTTTGTAGAAAGTGTTTGGCTTTCATTTGACTCAATTAGCATTGTGGAATGCAATTAACTTTCATATGATTCAAAAAGCTTTGATTGAATGTATTTGACTTTCATTTGATTCTAAACGCTTTGTTGCAAGTGTTTGACTTTCATTTGACTCAATTAGCTTTGTTGAATGCATTTGATTTTCATTTGATTCAAAAAGCTTTGTTTGAATGTGTTTCACTTTCATTTGATTCTAAAAGCTTTGTTGAAAGTGTTAGACTTTCATTTAACTTAATTAGCTTTGTTGAATGCAGTTGACATTCATTTGATTCAAAAAGCTTTGTTTGAATGTGTTTCATTTTCATTTGATTCTAAAAGGTTTGTTGAAAGTGTTTGGCTTTCATTTGACTCAATTGGCATTGTGGAATGCAATTAACTTTCATTTGATTCAAAAAGCTTTGTTTGAATGTATTTGACTTTAATTTGATTCTAAAAGCTTTGATGAAAGTGTTTGACTTTCATTTGACTCAATTAGCTTTGTTAAATTCATTTGATTTTCATTTGATTCAAAAAGCTTTATTTGTTTGAATGTGTTTCACTTTCATTTGATTCGAAAAGCTTTGTTGAAAGTGTTTGACATTCATTTGACTTAATTAGCTTTGTTGAATGCAGTTGACATTCATTTGATTCAAAAAGCTTTGTTTGAATGTGTTTCACTTTCATTTGATTCTAAAAGCTTTGTTGAATGTGTTTGACTTTCATTTGACTCAATTAGCATTGTTGAATGCATTTGACATTCATTTGATTCAAAAAGCTTTGTTTGAATGTGTTTCACTTTCATTTAATTCTAAAAGCTTAGATGAAAGTGTTTGACTTTCATTTGACTCAATTAGCTTTGTTGAATGCATTTGACTTTCATTTGAGTCACGAAGCTTTGTTTGAATGTGTTTGACTTTCATTTGACTCAATTAGCTTTGTTGAATTCATTTGATTTTCATTTGATTCAAAAAGCTTTGTTTGAATGTGTTTGACTTTCATTTGATTCTAAACGCTTTGTTGCAAGTGTTTGACTTTCATTTGACTCAATTAGCTGTGTTGAATGCATTTGATTTTCATTTAATTCAAAAAGCTTTGTTTGAATGTTTTTCACTTTCATTTGATTCTAAAAGATTTGTTGAAAGTGTTTGACTTTCATTTGACTTAATTAGCTTTGTTGAATGCAGTTAACATTCATTTGATTCAAAAAGCTTTGTTTGAATGTGTTTCACTTTCATTTGATTCTAAAAGCTTTGTTTGAATGTGTTTGACTTTCATTTGACTCAATCAGCTTTGTTGAATTCATTTGATTTTCATTTGATTCAAAAAGCTTTGTTTGAATGTGTTTGACTTTCATTTGATTCTAAAAGCTTTGTTGAAAGTGTTTGACTTTCATTTGACTCAATTAGCTTTGTTGAATGCATTTGACTTTCATTTGAGTCACGAAGCTTTGTTTGAATGTGTTTGACTTTCATTTGACTCAATTAGCTTTGTTGAATTCATTTGATTTTCATTTGATTCAAAAAGCTTTGTTTGAATGTGTTTCACTTTCATTTAATTCTAAAAGCTTTGTTGAAAGTGTTTGACTTTCATTTGACTCAATTAGCTTTGTTGAATGCAATTGACTTTCATTTGAGTCACGAAGTTTTGTTTGAATGTGTTTGACTTTCATTTGACTCAATTAGCTTTGTTGAATTCATTTGACATTCATTTGATTCAAAAAGCTTTGTTTGAATGTGTTTCACTTTCATTTGATTCTAAAAGCTTTGTTTAATGTGTTTGACTTTCATTTGACTCAATTAGCTTTGTTGAATGCATTTGACATTCATTTGATTCAAAAAGCTTTGTTTGAATGTGTTGTACTTTCGATTGATTCTAAAAGCTTTGTTGAAAGTGTTTGACTTTCATTTGACTCAATTAGCTTTGTTGAATACATTTGACTTTCGTTTGAGTCACGAAGCTTTGTTTGAATGTATTTGACTTTCATTTGACTCAATTAGCTTTGTTGAATTAATCTGATTTTCATTTGATTCAAAAAGCTTTGTTTGAATGTGTTTGACTTTCATTTGATTATAAAAGCTTTGTTGAAAGTGTTTGACTTTCATTTGACTCAATTAGCTTTGTTGAATGCATTTGACATTCATTTGAATGAAAAAGCTTTGTATAAATGTGTTTCACGTTCTTTTGTTTCTAAAAGCTTAGATGAAAGTGTTTGACTTTCATTTGACTCAATTAGCTTTGTTGAATTCATTTGATTTTCATTTGATTCAAAAAGCTTTGTTTGAATGTGTTTGAGTTTCATTTGATTCTAAAAGCTTTGTAGAAAGTGTTTGGCTTTCATTTGACTCAATTAGCATTGTGGAATGCAATTAACTTTCATATGATTCAAAAAGCTTTGATTGAATGTATTTGACTTTCATTTGATTCTAAACGCTTTGTTGCAAGTGTTTGACTTTCATTTGACTCAATTAGCTTTGTTGAATGCATTTGATTTTCATTTGATTCAAAAAGCTTTGTTTGAATGTGTTTCACTTTCATTTGATTCTAAAAGCTTTGTTGAAAGTGTTTGACTTTCATTTAACTTAATTAGCTTTGTTGAATGCAGTTGACATTCATTTGATTCAAAAAGCTTTGTTTGAATGTGTTTCATTTTCATTTGATTCTAAAAGGTTTGTTGAAAGTGTTTGGCTTTCATTTGACTCAATTGGCATTGTGGAATGCAATTAACTTTCATTTGATTCAAAAAGCTTTGTTTGAATGTATTTGACTTTAATTTGATTCTAAAAGCTTTGATGAAAGTGTTTGACTTTCATTTGACTCAATTAGCTTTGTTAAATTCATTTGATTTTCATTTGATTCAAAAAGCTTTATTTGTTTGAATGTGTTTCACTTTCATTTGATTCGAAAAGCTTTGTTGAAAGTGTTTGACATTCATTTGACTTAATTAGCTTTGTTGAATGCAGTTGACATTCATTTGATTCAAAAAGCTTTGTTTGAATGTGTTTCACTTTCATTTGATTCTAAAAGCTTTGTTGAATGTGTTTGACTTTCATTTGACTCAATTAGCATTGTTGAATGCATTTGACATTCATTTGATTCAAAAAGCTTTGTTTGAATGTGTTTCACTTTCATTTAATTCTAAAAGCTTAGATGAAAGTGTTTGACTTTCATTTGACTCAATTAGCTTTGTTGAATGCATTTGACTTTCATTTGAGTCACGAAGCTTTGTTTGAATGTGTTTGACTTTCATTTGACTCAATTAGCTTTGTTGAATTCATTTGATTTTCATTTGATTCAAAAAGCTTTGTTTGAATGTGTTTGACTTTCATTTGATTATAAAAGCTTTGTTGAAAGTGTTTGACTTTCATTTGACTCAATTAGCTTTGTTGAATGCATTTGACATTCATTTGAATGAAAAAGCTTTGTATAAATGTGTTTGACGTTCTTTTGTTTCTAAAAGCTTAGATGAAAGTGTTTGACTTTCATTTGACTCAATTGGCTTTGTTGAATTCATTTGATTTTCATTTGATTCAAAAAGCTTTGTTTGAATGTGTTTGACTTTCATTTGATTCTAAAAGCTTTGTAGAAAGTGTTTGGCTTTCATTTGACTCAATTAGCATTGTGGAATGCAATTAACTTTCATATGATTCAAAAAGCTTTGATTGAATGTATTTGACTTTCATTTGATTCTAAACGCTTTGTTGCAAGTGTTTGACTTTCATTTCACTCAATTAGCTTTGTTGAATGCATTTGATTTTCATTTGATTCAAAAAGCTTTGTTTGAATGTGTTTCACTTTCATCTGATTCTAAAAGCTTTGTTGAAAGTGTTTGACTTTCATTTGACTTAATTAGCTTTGTTGAATGCAGTTGACATTCATTTGATTCAAAAAGCTTTGTTTGAATGTGTTTCATTTTCATTTGATTCTAAAAGGTTTGTTGAAAGTGTTTGGCTTTCATTTGACTCAATTGGCATTGTGGAATGCAATTAACTTTCATTTGATTCAAAAAGCTTTGTTTGAATGTATTTGACTTTAATTTGATTCTAAAAGCTTTGATGAAAGTGTTTGACTTTCATTTGACTCGATTAGCTTTGTTAAATTCATTTGATTTTCATTTGATTCAAAAAGCTTTATTTGTTTGAATGTGTTTCACTTTCATTTGATTCGAAAAGCTTTGTTGAAAGTGTTTGACATTCATTTGACTTTATTAGCTTTGTTGAATGCAATTGACATTCATTTGATTCAAAAAGCTTTGTTTGAATGTGTTTCACTTTCATTTGATTCTAAAAGCTTTGTTGAATGTGTTTGATTTTCATTTGACTCAATTAGCATTGTTGAATGCATTTGACATTCATTTGATTCAAAAAGCTTTGTTTGAATGTGTTTTACTTTCATTTGATTCTAAAAGCTTTGTTGAAAGTGTTTGGCTTTCATTTGACTCAATTAGCATTGTGTTATGCAATTAACTTTCATTTGATTCAAAAAGCTTTGTTTGAATGTGTTTGACTTTAATTTGATTCTAAAAGCTTTGATGAAAGTGTTTAACTTTCGTTTGACTCAATTAGCTTTGTTGAATTCATTTGATTTTCATTTGATTCAAAAAGCTTTGTTTCAATGTGTTTCACTTTCATTTGATTCTAAAAGCTTTGTTGAAAGTGTTTGACTTTCATTTGACTCAATTAGCTTTGTTGAATGCATTTGACTTTCATTTGTGTCACGAATCTTTGTTTGATTGTGTTTGTCTTTCATTTGACTCAATTAGCTTTGTTGAATTCATTTGATTTTCATTTGATTCAAAAAGCTTTGTTTGAATGTGTTTGACTTTCATTTGATTATAAAAGCTTTGTTGAAAGTGTTTGACTTTCATTTGACTCAATTAGCTTTGTTGAATGCATTTGACATTCATTTGAATCAAAAAGCTTTGTTTGAATGTGTTTGACTTTCATTAGATTCTAAAAGCTTTGTAGAAAGTGTTTGGCTTTCATTTGACTCAATTAGCATTGTGGAATGCAATTAACTTTCATTTGATTCAAAAAGCTTTGATTGAATGTCTTTGACTTTAATTTGATTCTAAAAGCTTTGATGAAAGTGTTTGACTTTCATTTGACTCAATTAGCTTTGTTGAATTCATTTGATTTTCATTTGATTCTAAAAGCTTTGTGGAAAGTGTTTGACTTTCATTTGACTTAATTAGCTTTGTTGAATGCAGTTGACATTCATTTGATTCAAAAAGCTTTGTTTGAATGTGTTTCACTTTCATTTGACTCAATTAGCTTTGTTGAATGCATTTGACTTTCATTTGATTCAAAAAGCTTTGTTTGAATGTGTTTCACTTTCATTTGATTCTAAAAGCTTTGTTGAAAGTGTTTGGCTTTCATTTGACTCAATTAGCATTGTGGAATGCAATTAACTTTCATTTGATTCAAAAGCTTTGCTTGAATGTATTTGACTTTAATTTGATTCTAAAAGCTTTGATTAAAGTGTTTGACTTCCATTTGACTCAATTAGCTTTGTTCAATTCATTTGATTTTCATGTGATTTCAAAAGCTTTATTTGAATGTGTTTCACCTTCATTTGATTCTAAAAGCTTTGTTGAAAGTGTTTGGCTTTCATTTGACTCAATTAGCTTTGTTCAATTCATTTGATTTTCATTTGATTCAAAAAGCTTTGTTTGAATGTGTTTCACTTTCATTTGATTCTAAAAGCTTTGTTGAAAGTGTTTGACTTTCATTTGACTTAATTAGCTTTGTTGAATGCAGTTGACATTCATTTGATTCAAAAAGCTTTGTTTGAATGTGTTTCACTTTCATTTGATTCTAAAAGCTTTGTTGAATGTGTTTGACATTCATTTGACTCAATTAGCTTTGTTGAATGCATTTGACATTCATTTGATTCCAAAAGCTTTGTTTGAATGTATATTACTTTCATTTGATTCTAAAAGCTTTGTTGAAAGTGTTTGACATTCATTTGACTCAATTAGCTTTGTTGAATGCAGTTGACATTCATTTGATTCAAAAAGCTTTGTTTGAATGTGTTTCACTTTCATTTGATTCTACAAGCTTTGTTGAAAGTGTTTGACTTTCATTTGACTTAATTAGCTTTGTTGAATGCAGTTGACATTCATTTGATTCAAAAAGCTTTGTTTGAATGTGTTTCACTTTCATTTGATTCTAAAAGCTTTGTTGAAAGTGTTTGGCTTTCATTTGACTCAATTAGCATTGTGGAATGCAATTAACTTTCATTTGATTCAAAAGCTTTGCTTGAATGTATTTGACTTTAATTTGATTCTAAAGGCTTTGATTAAAGTGTTTGACTTTCATTTGACTCAATTAGCTTTGTTCAATTCATTTGATTTTCATGTGATTTCAAAAGCTTTATTTGAATGTGTTTCACCTTCATTTGATTCTAAAAGCTTTGTTGAAAGTGTTTGACTTTCATTTGACTCAATTAGCTTTGTTGAATGCAGTTGACATTCATTTGATTCAAAAAGCTTTGTTTCAATGTTTTTCACTTTCATTTGATTCTAAAAGCTTTGTTGAAAGTGTTTGGCTTTCATTTGACTCAATTAGCATTGTGGAATGCAATTAACTTTCATTTGATTCAAAAAGCTTTGCTTGAATGTATTTGGCTTTAATTTGATTCTAAAAGCTTTGATGAAAGTGTTTGACTTTCATTTGCCTCAATTAGCTTTGTTGAATTCATTTGATTTTCATTTGATTCAAAAAGCTTTGTTTGAATGTGTTTGACTTTCATTTGACTCAATTAGCTTTGTTGAATTCATTTGATTTTCATTTGATTCAAAAAGCTTTGTTTGAATGTGTTTGACTTTCATTTGATTATAAAAGCTTTGTTGAAAGTGTTTGACTTTCATTTGACTCAATTAGCATTATTGAATGCATTTGACATTCATTTGAATCAAAAATCTTTGTTTAAATGTGTTTGACGTTGATTTGATTCTAAAAGCTTAGATGAAAGTGTTTGACTTTCATTTGACTCAATTAGCTTTGTTGAATTCATTTGATTTTCATTTGATTCAAAAAGCTTTGTTTGAATGTGTTTGACTTTCATTTGATTCTAAAAGCTTTGTTGTAAGTGTTTGGCTTTCATTTGACTCAATTAGCATTGTGGAATACAATTAACTTTCATTTGATTCAAAAAGCTTTGATTGAATGTATTTGACTTTCATTTGATTCTAAACGCTTTGTTGCAAGTGTTTGACTTTCATTTGACTAAATTAGCTTTGTTGAATGCATTTGATTTTCATTTGATTCAAAAAGCTTTGTTTGAATGTGTTTCACTTTCATTTGATTCTAAAAGCTTTGTTGAAAGTGTTTGACTTTCATTTGACTTAATTAGCTTTGTTGAATGCAGTTGACATTCATTTGATTCAAAAAGCTTTGTTTGAATGTGTTTCACTTTCATTTGATTCTAAAAGCTTTGTTGAAAGTGTTTGGCTTTCATTTGACTCAATTAGCATTGTGGAATGCAATTAACTTTTATTTGATTCAAAAAGCTTTGCTTGAATGTATTTGACTTTAATTTGATTCTAAAAGCTTTGATGAAAGTGTTTGACTTTCATTTGACTCAAATAGCTTTGTTGAATTCATTTGATTTTCATTTGATTCCAAAAGCTTTGTTTGAATGTGTTTCACTTTCATTTGATTCTAAAAGCATTGTTGAAAGTGTTTCACTTTCATTTGACTTAATTACCTTTGTTGAATGCAGTTGACATTCATTTGATTCAAAAAGCTTTGTTTGAATGTGTTTCACTTTCATTTGATTCTAAAAGCATTGTTGAATGTGTTTGACTTTCACTTGACTCTATTAGCTTTGTTGAATGCATTTGACATTCATTTGATTCAAAAAGCTTTGTTTGAATGTATTTTACTTTCATTTGATTCTAAAAGCTTTGTTGAAAGTGTTTGACTTTCATTTGACTCAATTAGCTTTGTTGAATGCATTTGACTTTCATTTGAGTCACGAAGCTTTGTTTGAATGTGTTTGACTTTCATTTGACTCAATTAGCTTTGTTGAATTCATTTGATTTTCATTTGATTCAAAAAGCTTTGTTTGAATGTGTTTGACTTTCATTTGATTATAAAAGCTTTGTTAAAAGTGTTTGACTTTCATTTGACTCAATTAGCTTTGTTGAATGCATTTGACATTCATTTGAATCAAAAAGCTTTGTTTAAATGTGTTTGACGTTCATTTGATTCTAAAAGCTTAGATGAAAGTGTTTGACTTTCATTTGACTCAATTAGCTTTGTTGAATTCATTTATTTTCATTTGATTAAAAAAAGCTTTGTTTGAATGTGTTTGACTTTCATTTAATTCTAAAAGCTTTGTTGTAAGTGTTTGGCTTTCATTTGACTCAATTAGCATTGTGGAATGCAATTAACTTTCGTTTGATTCAAAAAGCTTTGATTGAATGTATTTGACTTTCATTTGATTCTAAACACTTTGTTGCAAGTGTTTGACTTTCATTTGACTCAATCAGCTTTGTTGAATGCATTTGATTTTCATTTGATTCAAATAGCTTTGTTTGAATGTGTTTCACTTTCATTTGATTCTAAAAGCTTTGTTGAAAGTGTTTAACTTTCATTTGACTTAATTAGGTTTGTTGAATGCAGTTGACATTCATTTGATTCAAAAAGCTTTGTTTGAATGTGTTTCACTTTCATTTGATTCTAAAAGCTTTGTTGAAAGTGTTTGGCTTTCATTTGACTCAATTAGCATTGTGGAATGCAATTAACTTTCATTTGATTCAAAAAGCTTTGCTTGAATGTATTTGACTTTAATTTGATTCTAAAAGCTTTGATGAAAGTGTTTGACTTTCATTTGACTCAATTAGCTTTGTTGAATTCATTTGATTTTCATTTGATTCAAAAAGCTTTGTTTGAATGTGTTTGACTTTCATTTGACTCAATTAGCTTTGTTGAATTCATTTGATTTTCATTTGATTCAAAAAGCTTTGTTTGAATGTGTTTGACTTTCATTTGATTATAAAAGCTTTGTTGAAAGTGTTTGACTTTCATTTGACTCAATTAGCATTATTGAATGCATTTGACATTCATTTGAATCAAAAATCTTTGTTTAAATGTGTTTGACGTTCATTTGATTCTAAAAGCTTAGATGAAAGTGTTTGACTTTCATTTGACTCAATTAGCTTTGTTGAATTCATTTGATTTTCCTTTGATTCAAAAAGCTTTGTTTGAATGTGTTTGACTTTCATTTGATTCTAAAAGCTATGTTGTAAGTGTTTGGCTTTCATTTGACTCAATTAGCATTGTGGAATACAATTAACTTTCATTTGATTCAAAAAGCTTTGATTGAATGTATTTGACTTTCATTTGATTCTAAACGCTTTGTTGCAAGTGTTTGACTTTCATTTAACTAAATTAGCTTTGTTGAATGCATTTGATTTTCATTTGATTCAAAAAGCTTTGTTTGAATGTGTTTCACTTTCATTTGATTCTAAAAGCTTTGTTGAAAGTGTTTGACTTTCATTTGACTTAATTAGCTTTTTTGAATGCAGTTGACATTCATTTGATTCAAAAAGCTTTGTTTGAATGTGTTTCACTTTCATTTGATTCTAAAAGCTTTGTTGAAAGTGTTTGGCTTTCATTTGACTCAATTAGCATTGTGGAATGCAATTAACTTTCATTTGATTCAAAAAGCTTTGCTTGAATGTATTTGATTTTAATTTGATTCTAAAAGCTTTGATGAAAGTGTTTGACTTTCATTTGACTCAATTAGCTTTGTTGAATTCATTTGATTTTCATTTGATTCAAAAAGCTTTGTTTGAATGTGTTTCACTTTCATTTGATTCTAAAAGCATTGTTGAAAGCGTTTGACTTTCATTTGACTTAATTACCTTTGTTGAATGCAGTTGACATTCATTTGATTCAAAAAGCTTTGTTTGAATGTGTTTCACTTTCATTTGATTCTAAAAGCTTTGTTGAATGTGTTTGACTTTCACTTGACTCTATTAGCTTTGTTGAATGCATTTGACATTCATTTGATTCAAAAAGCTTTGTTTGAATGTATTTTACTTTCATTTGATTCTAAAAGCTTTGTTGAAAGTGTTTGACTTTCATTTGACTCAATTAGCTTTGTTGAATGCATTTGACTTTCATTTCAGTCACGAAGCTTTGTTTGAATGTGTTTGACTTTCATTTGACTCAATTGACTTTGTTGAATTCATTTGATTTTCATTTGATTCAAAAAGCTTTGTTTGAATGTGTTTGACTTTCATTTGATTATAAAAGCTTTGTTAAAAGTGTTTGACTTTTATTTGACTCAATTAGCATTGTGAAATGCAATTAACTTTCATTTGAGTCAAAAAGCTTTGATTGAATGTATTTTACTTTCATTTGATTCTAAACACTTTGTTGCAAGTGTTTGACTTTCATTTGACTCAATCGGCTTTGTTGAATGCATTTGATTTTCATTTGATTCAAATAGCTTTGTTTGAATGTGTTTCACTTTCATTTGATTCTAAAAGCTTTGTTGAAAGTGTTTGACTTTCATTTGACTTAATTAGCTTTGTTGAATGCAGTTGACATTCATTTGATTCAAAAAGCTTTGTTTGAATGTGTTTCACTTTCATTTGATTCTAAAAGCTTTGTTGAAAGTGTTTGGCTTTCATTTGACTCAATTAGCATTGTGGAATGCAATTAACTTTCATTTGATTCAAAAAGCTTTGTTTGAATGTATTTGACTTTAATTTGATTCTAAAAGCTTTGATGAAAGTGTTTGACTTTCATTTGTCTCAATTAGCTTTGTTGAATTCATTTGATTTTCATTTGATTCAAAAAGCTTTGATTGAATGTGTTTCACTTTCATTTGATTCTAAAAGCTTTGTTAAAAGTGTTTGACTTTTATTTGACTCAATTAGCTTTGTTGAATGCATTTGACTTTCATTTGAGTCACGAATCTTTGTTTGATTGTGTTTGACTTTCATTTGACTCACTTAGCTTTGTTGAATTCATTTGATTTTCATTAGATTCAAAAAGCTTTGTTTGAATGTGTTTGACTTTCATTTAATTATTAAATCTTTGTTGAAAGTGTTTGACTTTCATTTGACTCAATTAGCTTTGTTGAATGCATTTGACATTCATTTGAATCAAAAAGCTTTGTTTGAATGTGTTTGACTTTCATTTGATTCCAAAAGCTTTGTAGAAAGTGTTTGGCTTTCATTTGACTAAATTAGCATTGTGGAATGCAATTAATTTTCATTTGATTCAAAAAGCTTTGATTGAATGTCTTTGACTTTAATTTGATTCTAAAAGCTTTGATGAAAGTGTTTGACTTTCATTTGACTCAATTAGCTTTGTTGAATTCATTTGATTTTCATTTGATTCAAAAAGCTTTGTTTGAATGTGTTTGACTTTCATTTGATTATAAAAGCTTTGTTGAAAGTGTTTGACTTTCATTTGACTCAATGAGCTTTGTTGAATGCATTTGACATTCATTTGAATCAAAAAGCTTTGTTTAAATGTGTTTGACTTTCATTTGATTATAAAAGCTTTGTTTAAATGTGTTTGACTTTCATTTGACTCAATGAGCTTTGTTGAATGCATTTGACATTCATTTGAATCAAAAAGCTTTGTTTAAATGTGTTTGACGTTCATTTGATTCTAAAAGCTTAGATGAAAGTGTTTGACTTTCATTTGACTCAATTAGCTTTGTTGAATTCATTTGATTTTCATTTGATTCAAAAAGCTTTGTTTGAATGTGTTTGACTTTCATTTGATTCTAAAAGCTTTGTTGTAAGTGTTTGGCTCTCATTTGACTCAATTAGCATTGCGGAATGCAATTAACTTTCATTTGATTCAAAAAGCTTTGATTGAATGTATTTGACTTTCATTTGATTCTAAACGCTTTGTTGCAAGTGTTTGACTTTCATTTGACTCAATCAGCTTTGTTGAATGCATTTGATTTTCATTTGATTCAAAAAGCTTTGTTTGAATGTGTTTCACTTTCATTTGATTCTAAAAGCTTTGTTGAAAGTGTTTGTTTTTCATTTGACTTAATTAGCTTTGTTGAATGCAGTTGACATTCATTTGATTCAAAAAGCTTTGTTTGAATGTGTTTCACTTTCATTTGATTCTAAAAGCTTTGTTGAAAGTGTTTGGCTTTCATTTGACTCAATTAGCATTGTGGAATGCAATTAACTTTCATTTGATTCAAAAAGCTTTGTTTGAATGTATTTGACTTTAATTTGATTCTAAAAGCTTAGATGAAAGTGTTTGACTTTCATTTGACTCAATTAGCTTTGTTGAATTCATTTTATTTTCATTTGATTCAAAAAGCTTTGTTTGAATGTGTTTGACTTTCATTTGATTCTAAAAGCTTTGTTGTAAGTGTTTGGCTTTCATTTGACTCAATTAGCATTGTGGAATGCAATTAACTTTCATTTGAGTCAAAAAGCTTTGATTGAATGTATTTGACTTTCATTTGATTCTAAACACTTTGTTGCAAGTGTTTGACTTTCATTTGACTCAATCGGCTTTGTTGAATGCATTTGATTTTCATTTGATTCAAATAGCTTTGTTTGAATGTGTTTCACTTTCATTTGATTCTAAAAGCTTTGTTGAAAGTGTTTGACTTTCATTTGACTTAATTAGCTTTGTTGAATGCAGTTGACATTCATTTGATTCAAAAAGCTTTGTTTGAATGTGTTTCACTTTCATTTGATTCTAAAAGCTTTGTTGAAAGTGTTTGGCTTTCATTTGACTCAATTAGCATTGTGGAATGCAATTAACTTTCATTTGATTCAAAAAGCTTTGTTCGAATGTATTTGACTTTAATTTGATTCTAAAAGCTTTGATGAAAGTGTTTGACTCTCAATTGACTCAATTAGCTTTGTTGAATTCATTTGATTTTCATTTGATTCAAAAAAGCTTTGTTTGAATGTGTTTCACTTTCATTTGATTCTAAAAGCTTTGTTGAAAGTGTTTGACTTTCATTTGACTTAATTAGCTTTGTTGAATGCAGTTGACATTCATTTGTTCTAAAAAGCTTTGTTTGAATGTGTTTCACTTTCATTTGATTCTAAAAGCATTGTTGAAAGTGTTTTGCTTTCATTTGACTCAATTAGCATTGTGGAATGCAATTAACTTTCATTTGATTCAAAAAGTTTTGATTGAATGTATTTGACTTTCATTTGATTCTAAACGCTTTGCTGGAAGTGTTTGACTTTCATTTGACTCAATCAGCTTTGTTGAATGCATTTGATTTTCATTTGATTCAAATAGCTTTGTTTGAATGTGTTTCACTTTCATTTGATTCTAAAAGCTTTGTTGAAAGTGTTTGACTTTCATCTGACTCAATTAGCTTTGTTGAATTCATTTGATTTTCATTTGATTCAAAAAGCTTTGTTTATATGAGTTTGACTTTCATTTGATTATAAAAGCTTTGTAGAAAGTGTTTGGCTTTCATTTGACTCAATTAGCATTGTGGAATACAATTAACTTTCATTTGATTCAAAAAGCTTTGATTGAATGTCTTTGACTTTAATTTGATTCTAAAAGCTTTGATGAAAGTGTTTGACATTCATTTGACTCAATTAGCTTAGTTGAATTCATTTGATTTTCACTTGATTCAAAAAGCTTTGTTTGAATGTGTTTCAATTTCATTTGATTCTAAAAGCTTTGTTGAAAGTGTTTGACTTTCATTTGACTCAATTAGCTTAGTTGAATGCATTTGACTTTCATTTGAGTCACGAATCTTTGTTTGATTGTGTTTGACTTTCATTTGACTCAATTAGCTTTGTTGAATTCATTTGATTTTCATTTGATTCAAAAAGCTTTGTTTGAATGTGTTTGACTTTCATTTGATTATAAAAGCTTAGTTGAAAGTGTTTGGCTTTCATTTGACTCAATTAACATTGTGGAATGCAATTAACTTTCATTTGATTCAAAAAGCTTTGATTGAATGTCTTTGACTTTAATTTGATTCTAAAAGCTTTGATGAAAGTGTTTGACTTTCATTTGACTCAATTAGCTTTGTTGAATTCATTTGATTTTCATTTGATTCAAAAAGCTTTGTTTGAATGTGTTTCACTTTCATTTGATTTTAAAAGCTTTGTTGAAAGTGTTTGACTTTCATTTGACTTAATTAGCTTTGTTGAATGCAGTTGACATTCATTTGTTCTAAAAAGCTTTGTTTGAATGTGTTTCCCTTTCATTTGATTCTAAAAGCATTGTTGAAAGTGTTTTGCTTTCATTTGACTCAATTAGCATTGTGGAATGCAATTAACTTTCATTTGATTCAAAAAGCTTTGATTGAATGTATTTGACTTTCATTTGATTTTAAACGCTTTGTTGCAAGTGTTTGACTTTCATTTGACTCAATCAGCTTTGTTAAATGCATTTGATTTTCATTTGATTCAAATAGCTTTGTTTGAATGTGTTTCACTTTCATTTGATTCGAAAAGCTTTGTTGAAAGTGTTTGACTTTCATTTGACTCAATTAGCTTTGTTGAATTCATTTGATTTTCATTTGATTCAAAAAGATTTGTTTGAATGTGTTTGACTTTCATTTGATTATAAAAGCTTTGTTGAAAGTGTTTGGCTTTCATTTGACTCAATTAGCATTGTGAAATGCAATTAACTTTCATTTGATTCAAAAAGCTTTGATTGAATGTCTTTGACTTTAATTTGATTCTAAAAGCATTGATGAAAGTGTTTGACTTTCATTTGACTCAAATAGCTTTGTTGATTTCATTTGATTTTCATTTGATTCAAAAAGCTTTGTCTGAATGTGTTTCACTTTCATTTGATTCTAAAAGCTTTGTTGAAAGTGTTTGACTTTCATTTGACTTAATTAGCTTTGTTGAATGCAGTTGACATTCATTTGATTCAAAAAGCTTTGTTTGAATGTGTTTCACTTTCATTTGGTTCTAAAAGCATTGTTGAAAGTGTTTGGCTTTCATTTGACTCAATTAGCATTGTGGAATTCAATTAACTTTCATTTGATTCAAAAAGCTTTGTTTGAATGTATTTGACTTTAATTTGATTCTAAAAGCTTTGATGAAAGTGTTTGACTCTCAATTGACTCAATTAGCTTTGTTGAATTCATTTGATTTTCATTTGATTCAAAAAAGCTTTGTTTGAATGTGTTTCACTTTCATTTGATTCTAAAAGCTTTGTTGAAATTGTTTGACTTTCATTTGACTTAATTAGCTTTGTTGAATGCAGTTGACATTCATTTGATTCAAAAAGCTTTGTTTCAATGTGTTTCACTTTCATTTGATTCTAAAAGCTTTGTTGAATGTGTTTGACTTTCATTTGACTCAATTAGCTTTGTTGAATGCATTTGACATTCATTTGATTCAAAAAGCTTTGTTTGAATGTGTTTTACTTTCATTTGATTCTAAAAGCTTTGTTGAAAGTGTTTGACTTTCATTTGACTCAATTAGCTTTGTTGAATGCATTTGACTTTCATTTGAGTCACGAAGCTTTGTTTGAATGTGTTTGACTTTCATTTGACTCAATTAGCTTTGTCGAATTCATTTGATTTTCATTTGATTCAAAAAGCTTTGTTTGAATGTGTTTGACTTTCATTTGATTATAAAAGCTTTGTTAAAAGTTTTTGACTTTCATTTGACTCAATTAGCTTTGTTGAATGCATTTGAAAATCATTTGAATCAAAAAGCTTTGTTTAAATGTGTTTGACGTTCATTTGATTCTAAAAGCTTTGTTGAAAGTGATTGGCTTACATTTGACTCAATTAGCTTTGTTGAATTCATTTTATTTTCATTTGATTCAAAAAGCTTTGTTTGAATGTGTTTGACTTTCATTTTATTCTAAAAGCTTTGTTGTAAGTGTTTGGCTTTCATTTGACTCAATTAGCATTGTGGAATGCAATTAACTTTCATTTGATTCAAAAAGCTTTGATTGAATGTATTTGACTTTCATTTGATTCTAAACGCTTTGTTGCAAGTGTTTGACTTTCATTTGACTCAATTAGCTTTGTTAAATTCATTTGATTTTCATTTGATTCAAAAAGCTTTGTTTGAATGTGTTTGACTTTCATTTGATTATAAAAGCTTTGTTGAAAGTGTTTGACTTTCATTTGACTCAATTAGCTTTGTTGAATGCATTTGACATTCATTTGAATCAAAAAGCTTTGTTTGAATGTGTTTGACTTTCATTTGATTCCAAAAGCTTTGTAGAAAGTGTTTGGTTTTCATTTGACTCAATTAGCATTGTGGAATGCAATTAACTTTCATTTGATTCAAAAAGCTTTGATTGAATGTCTTTGACTTTAATTTGATTCTAAAAGCTTTGATGAAAGTGTTTGACTTTCATTTGACTCAATTAGCTTTGTTGAATTCATTTAATTTTAATTTGATTCAAAAAGCTTTGTTTGAATGTGTTTGACTTTCATTTGATTATAAAAGCTTTGTTGAAATTGTTTGACTTTCATTTGACTCAATTAGCTTTGTTGAATGCAGTTGACATTGATTTGATTCAAAAAGCTTTGTTTGAATGTGTTTCACTTTCATTTGATTCTAAAAGCTTTGTTGAATGTGTTTGACTTTCATTTGACACAATTAGCTTTGTTGAATGCATTTGACTTTCATTTGATTCAAAAAGCTTTGTTAGAATGTGTTTGACTTTCATTTGATTCTAAAAGCTTTGTTGAAAGTGTTTGGCTTTCATTTGACTCAATTGGCATTGTGGAATGCAATTAACTTTCATTTGATTCAAAAAGCTTTGTTTGAATGTATTTGACTTTAATTTGATTCTAAAATCTTTGTTGAAAGTGTTTAACTTTCATTTGACTCAATTAGCTTTGTTGAATGCAGTTGACATTCATTTGATTCAAAAAGCTTTGTTTGAATGTGTTTCACTTTCATTAGATTCTAAAAGCTTTGTTGAATGTGTTTGACTTTCATTTGACTCAATTAGCTTTGTTGAATGCATTTGACATTCATTTGATTCAAAAAGCTTTGTTTGAATGTGTTTTACTTTCATTTGATTCTAAAAGCTTTGTTGAAAGTGTTTGACTTTCATTTGACTCAATTAGCTTTGTTGAATGCATTTGACTTTCATTTGAGTCACGAAGCTTTGTTTGAATGTGTTTGACTTTCATTTGACTCAATTAGCTTTGTTGAATTCATTTGATTTTCATTTGATTCAAAAAGCTTTGTTGAAAGTGTTTGACTTTCATTTGACTCAATTAGCTTTGTTGAATGCATTTGACATTCATTTGAATCAAAAGCTTTGTTTAAATGTGTTTGACGTTCATTTCATTACAAAAGCTTAGATGAAAGTGTTTGACTTTCATTTGACTCAATTATCTTTGTTGAATTCATTTGATTTTCATCTAATTCAAAAAGCTTTTTTTGAATGTGTTTGACTTTCATTTGATTCTAAAAGCTTTGTTGAAAGTGTTTGGCTTTCATTTAACTCAATTAGCATTATGGAATGCAATTAACTTTCATTTGATTCAAAAAGCTTTGATTGAATGTATTTGACTTTCATTTGATTCTAAACGCTTTGTTGCAAGTGTTTGACTTTCATTTGACTCAATTAGCTTTGTTGAATGCATTTGATTTTCATTTTATTCAAAAAGCTTTGTTTGAATGTGTTTCACTTTCATTTGATTCTAAAAGCTTTGTTGAAAGTGTTTGACTTTCATTTGACTTAATTAGCTTTGTTGAATGCAGTTGACATTCAATTGATTCAAAAAGCTTTGTTTCAATGTTTTTCACTTTCATTTGATTCTAAAAGCTTTGTTGAAAGTGTTTGGCTTTCATTTGACTCAATTAGCATTGTGGAATGCAATTAACTTTCATTTGATTCAAAAAGCTTTGCTTGAATGTATTTGACTTTAATTTGATTCTAAAAGCTTTGATGAAAGTGTTTGACTTTCATTTGACTCAATTAGCTTTGTTGAATTCATTTGATTTTCATTAGATTCAAAAAGCTTTGTTTGAATGTGTTTCACTTTCATTTGATTCTAAAAGCTTTGTTGAAAGTGTTTGACTTTCATTTGACTTAATTAGCTTTGTTGAATGCAGTTGACATTCATATGATTCAAAAAGCTTTGTTTGAATGTGTTTCACTTTCATTTGATTCTAAAAGCTTTGTTGAATGTGTTTGACTTTCATTTGACTCAATTAGCTTTGTTGAATGCATTTGACATTCATTTGATTCAAAAAGCTTTGTTTGAATGTATTTTACTTTCATTTGATTCTAAAAGCTTTGTTGAAAGTGTTTGACTTTCATTTGACTCAATTAGCTTTGTTGAATGCATTTGAATTCCGTTTGAGTCACGAAGCTTTGTTTGAATGTGTTTGACTTTCATTTGACTCAATTAGCTTTGTTGAATTCATTTAATTTTCATTTGATTCAAAAAGCTTTGTTTGAATGTGTTTCACTTTCATTTGATTCTAAAAGCTTTGTTGAAAGTGTTTGACTTTCATTTGACTCAATTAGCTTTGTTGAATGCATTTGACTTTCATTTGAGTCACGAAGCTTTGTTTGATTGTGATTGACTTTCATTTGACTCAATTAGCTTTGTTGAATTCATTTGATTTTCATTTGATTCAAAAAGCTTTGTTTGAATGTGTTTCACTTTCATTTGATTCTAAAAGCTTTGTTGAAAGTATTTGACTTTCATTTGACTTAATTAGCTTTGTTGAATGCAGTTGACATTCATTTGATTCAAAAAGCTTTGTTTGAATGTGTTTCACTTTCATTTGATTCTAAAAGCTTTGTTGAATGTGTTTGACTTTCATTTGACTCAATTAGCTTTGTTGAATGCATTTGACATTCATTTGATTCAAAAAGCTTTGTTTTAATGTGTTTTACTTTCATTTGATTCTAAATGCTTTGTTGAAAGTGTTTGACTTTCATTTGACTCAATTAGCTTTGTTGAATGCATTTGACTTTCGTTTGAGTCACGAAGCTTTGTTTGAATGTGTTTGACTTTCATTTGACTCAATTAGCTTTGTTGAATTCATTTGATTTTCATTTGATTCAAAAAGCTTTGTTTGAATGTGTTTGACTTTCATTTGATTCTAAAAGCTTTATTTAAAGTGTTTGACTTTCATTTGACTCAATTAGCTTTGTTGAATGCATTTGACTTTCATTTGAGTCACGAAGCTTTGTTTGATTGTGATTGACTTTCATTTGACTCAATTAGCTTTGTTGAATTCATTTGATTTTCATTTGATTCAAAAAGCTTTGTTTGAATGTGTTTCACTTTCATTTGATTCTAAAAGCTTTGTTGAAAGTGTTTGACTTTCATTTGACTTAATTAGCTTTGTTGAATGCAGTTGACATTCATTTGATTCAAAAAGCTTTGTTTGAATGTGTTTCACTTTCATTTGATTCTAAAAGCTTTGTTGAAAGTGTTTGGCTTTCATTTGACTCAATTAGCATTGTGGAATGCAATTAACTTTCATTTGATTCAAAAAGCTTTGCTTGAATGTATTTGACTTTAATTTGACTCTAAAAGCTTTGATGAAAGTGTTTGACTTTCATTTGACTCAATTAGCTTTGTTGAATTCATTTGATTTTCATTTGATTCAAAAAGCTTTGTTTGAATGTGTTTCACTTTCATTTGATTCTAAAAGCTTTGTTGAAAGTGTTTGGCTTTCATTTGACTCAATTAGCATTGTGGAATGCAATTAACTTTCATTTGATTCAAAAAGCTTTGCTTGAATGTATTTGACTTTAATTTGATTCTAAAAGCTTTGATGAAAGTGTTTGACTTTCATTTGACTCAATTAGCTTTGTTGAATTCATTTGATTTTCATTTGATTCAAAAAGCTTTGTTTGAATGTGTTTGACTTTCATTTGACTCAATTAGCTTTTTTGAATTCATTTGATTTTCATTTGATTCAAAAAGCTTTGTTTGAATGTGTTTGACTTTCATTTGACTCAATTAGCTTTATTGAATGCATTTGACATTCATTTGAATCAAAAATCTTTGTTTAAATGTGTTTGACGTTCATTTGATTCTAAAAGCTTAGATGAAAGTGTTTGACTTTCATTTGACTCAATTAGCTTTGTTGAATTCATTTGATTTTCATTTGATTAAAAAGCTTTGTTTGAATGTGTTTGACTTTCATTTGATTCTAAAAGCTTTGTTGTAAGTGTTTGGCTTTCATTTGACTCAATTAGCATTGTGGAATGCAATTAACTTTCATTTGATTCAAAAAGCTTTGATTAAATGTATTTGACTTTCATTTGATTCTAAACGCTTTGTTGCAAGTGTTTGACTTTCATTTGACTCAATTAGCTTTGTTGAATGCATTTGATTTTCATTTGATTCAAAAAGCTTTGTTTGAATGTGTTTCACTTTCATTTGATTCTAAAAGCTTTGTTGAAAGTGTATGACTTTCATTTGACTTAATTATCTTTGTTGAATGCAGTTGACATTCATTTGATTCAAAAAGCTTTGTTTGAATGTGTTTCACTTTCATTTGATTCTAAAAGCTTTGTTGAAAGTGTTTGGCTTTCATTTGACTCAATTAGCATTGTGGAATGCCATTAACTTTCATTTGATTCAAAAAGCTTTGCTTGAATGTATTTGACTTTAATTTGATTCTAAAAGCTTTGATGAAAGTGTTTGACTTTCATTTGACTCAATTAGCTTTGTTGAATTCATTTGATTTTCATTTGATTCAAAAAGCTTTGTTTGAATGTGTTTCACTTTCATTTGATTCTAAAAGCATTGTTGAAAGTGTTTGACTTTCATTTGACTTAATTACCTTTGTTGAATGCAGTTGACATTCATTTGATTCAAAAAGCTTTGTTTGAATGTGTTTTACTTTCATTTGATTCTAAAAGCTTTGTTGAATGTATTTGACTTTCACTTGACTCTATTAGCTTTGTTGAATGTATTTGACATTCATTTGATTCAAAAAGCTTTGTTTGAATGTATTTTACTTTCATTTGATTCTAAAAGCTTTGTAGAAAGTGTTTGACTTTCATTTGACTCAATTAGCTTTGTTGAATGCATTTGACTTTCATTTGAGTCACGAAGCTTTGTTTGAATGTGTTTGACTTTCATTTGACTCAATTAGCTTTGTTGAATTCATTTGATTTTCATTTGATTCAAAAAGCTTTGTTTGAATGTGTTTGACTTTCATTTGATTATAAAAGCTTTATTAAAAGTGTTTGACTTTCATTTGACTCAATTAGCTTTGTTGAATGCATTTGACATTCATTTGAGTCACGAAGCTTTGTTTGATTGTGATTGACTTTCATTTGATTCTAAAAGCTTAGATGAAAGTGTTTGACTTTCATTTGACTCAATTAGCTTTGTTGAATTCATTTTATTTTCATTTGATTCAAAAAGCTTTGTTTGAATGTGTTTGACTTTCATTTGATTCTAAAAGCTTTGTTGTAAGTGTTTGGCTATCATTTGACTCAATTAGCATTGTGGAATGCAATTAACTTTCATTTGATTCAAAAAGCTTTGATTGAATGTATTTGACTTTCATTTGATTCTAAACGCTTTGTTGCAAGTGTTTGACTTTCATTTGACTCAATCAGCTTTGTTGAATGCATTTGATTTTCATTTGATTCAAATAGCTTTGTTTGAATGTGTTTCACTTTCATTTGATTCTAAAAGCTTTGTTGAAAGTGTTTGACTTTCATTTGACTTAATTAGCTTTGTTGAATGCAGTTGACATTCATTTGATTCAAAAGCTTTGTTTGAATGTGTTTCACTTTCATTTGATTCTAAAAGCTTTGTTGAAAGTGTTTGGCTTTCATTTGACTCAATTAGCATTGTGGAATGCAATTAACTTTCATTTGATTCAAAAAGCTTTGTTTGAATGTATTTGACTTTAATTTGATTCTAAAAGCTTTGATGAAAGTGTTTGACTTTCATTTGACTCAATTAGCTTTGTTGAATTCATTTGATTTTCATTTGATTCAAAAAGCTTTGTTTGAATGTGTTTGACTTTCATTTGATTCTAAAAGCTTTGATGAAAGTGTTTGACTTTCATTTGACTCAATTAGCTTTGTTGAATTCATCTGATTTTCATTTGATTCAAAAAGCTTTGTTTGAATGTGTTTGACTTTCATTTGATTATAAAAGCTTTGTTGAAAGTGTTTGACTTTCATTTGACTCAATGAGCTTTGTTGAATGCATTTGACATTCATTTGAATCAAAAAGCTTTGTTTGAATGTGTTTGACTTTCATTTGATTCCAAAAGCTTTGTAGAAAGTGTTTGGCTTTGATTTGACTCAATTAGCATTGTGGAATGCAATTAACTTTCATTTGATTCAAAAAGCTTTGATTGAATGTCTTTGACTTTAATTTGATTCTAAAAGCTTTGATGAAAGTGTTTGACTTTCATTTGACTCAATTAGCTTTGTTGAATTCATTTGATTTTCATTTGATTCAAAAAGCTTTGTTTGAATGTGTTTGACTTTCATTTGATTCTAAAAGCTTTGATGAAAGTGTTGACTTTCATTAGACTCAATTAGCTTTGTTGAATTCATTTGATTTTCATTTGATTCAAAAAGCTTTGTTTGAATGTGTTTGACTTTCATTTGATTATAAAAGCTTTGTTGAAAGTGTTTGACTTTCATTTGACTCAATGAGCTTTGTTGAATGCATTTGACATTCATTTGAATCAAAAAGCTTTGTTTAAATGTGTTTGACGTTCATTTGATTCTAAAAGCTTAGATGAAAGTGTTTGACTTTCATTTGACTCAATTAGCTTTGTTGAATTCATTTGATTTTCATTTGATTCAAAAAAGCTTTGTTTGAATGTGTTTGACTTTCATTTGATTATAAAAGCTTTGTTGAAAGTGTTTGACTTTCATTTGACTTAATGAGCTTTGTTGAATGCATTTGACATTCATTTGAATCATAAAGCTTTGTTTAAATGTGTTTGACGTTCATTTGATTCTAAAAGCTTAGATGAAAGTGTTTGACTTTCATTTGACTCAATTAGCTTTGTTGAATTCATTTGATTTTCATTTGATTTAAAAAGCTTTTATTTGAATGTGTTTGACTTTCATTTGATTATAAAAGCTTTGTTGAATGTGTTTGACTTTCATTTGACTCAATTAGCTTTGTTGAATGCATTTGACATTCATTTGAATCAAAAAGCTTTGTTTGAATGTGTTTGACTTTCATTTGATTCCAAAAGCTTTGTAGAAAGTGTTTGGCTTTCATTTGACTCAATTAGCATTGTGGAATGCAATTAACTTTCATTTGATTCACAAAGCTTTGATTGAATGTCTTTGACTTTCATTTGATTCTAAAAGCTTTGATGAAAGTGTTTGACTTTCATTTGACTCAATTAGCTTTGTTGAATTCATTTGATTTTCATTTGATTCAAAAAGCTTTGTTTGAATGTGTTTGACTTTCATTTGATTATAAAAGCTTTGTTGAAAGTGTTTGACTTTCATTTGACTCAATGAGCTTTGTTGAATGCATTTGACATTCATTTGAATCAAAAAGCTTTGTTTAAATGTGTTTGACGTTCATTTGATTCTAAAAGCTTAGATGAAAGTGTTTGACTTTCATTTGACTCAATCAGCTTTGTTGAATGCATTTTATTTTCATTTGATTCAAATAGCTTTGTTTAAATGTGTTTCACTTTCATTTGATTTTAAAAGCTTTGTTGATAGTGTTTGACTTTCATTTAACTTAATTAGCTTTGTTTAATGCAGTTGACATTCATTTGATTCAAAAAGCTTTGTTTGAATGTGTTTCACTTTCATTTGATTCTAAAAGCTTTGTTGAAAGTGTTTGGCTTTCATTTGACTCAATTAGCATTGTGGAATGCAATTAACTTTCATTTGATTCAAAAAGCTTTGCTTGAATGTATTTGACTTTAATTTGATTCTAAAAGCTTTGATGAAAGTGTTTGACTTTCATTTGACTCAATTAGCTTTGTTGAATTCATTTGATTTTCATTTGATTCAAAAAGCTTTGTTTGAATGTGTTTGACTTTCATTTGATTATAAAAGCTTTGTTGAAAGTGTTTGACTTTCATTTGACTCAATGAGCTTTGTTGAATGCATTTGACATTCATTTGAATCAAAAAGCTTTGTTTGAATGTGTCTGACTTTCATTTGATTCCAAAAGCTTTGTAGAAAGTGTTTGGCTTTCATTTGACTCAATTAGCATTGTGGAATGCAATTAACTTTCATTTGATTCAAAAAGCTTTGATTGAATGTCTTTGACTTTAATTTGATTCTAAAAGCTTTGATGAAAGTGTTTGACTTTCATTTGACTCAATTAGCTTTGTTGAATTCATTTGATTTTCATTTGATTCAAAAAGCTTTGTTTGAATGTGTTTGACTTTCATTTGATTCTAAAAGCTTTGATGAAAGTGTTGACTTTCATTAGACTCAATTAGCTTTGTTGAATTCATTTGATTTTCATTTGATTCAAAAAGCTTTGTTTGAATGTGTTTGACTTTCATTTGATTATAAAAGCTTTGTTGAAAGTGTTTGACTTTCATTTGACTCAATGAGCTTTGTTGAATGCATTTGACATTCATTTGAATCAAAAAGCTTTGTTTAAATGTGTTTGACGTTCATTTGATTCTAAAAGCTTAGATGAAAGTGTTTGACTTTCATTTGACTCAATTAGCTTTGTTGAATTCATTTGATTTTCATTTGATTCAAAAAAGCTTTGTTTGAATGTGTTTGACTTTCATTTGATTATAAAAGCTTTGTTGAAAGTGTTTGACTTTCATTTGACTCAATGAGCTTTGTTGAATGCATTTGACATTCATTTGAATCATAAAGCTTTGTTTAAATGTGTTTGACGTTCATTTGATTCTAAAAGCTTAGATGAAAGTGTTTGACTTTCATTTGACTCAATTAGCTTTGTTGAATTCAGTTGATTTTCATTTGATTTAAAAAGCTTTTATTTGAATGTGTTTGACTTTCATTTGATTATAAAAGCTTTGTTGAATGTGTTTGACTTTCATTTGACTCAATTAGCTTTGTTGAATGCATTTGACATTCATTTGAATCAAAAAGCTTTGTTTGAATGTGTTTGACTTTCATTTGATTCCAAAAGCTTTGTAGAAAGTGTTTGGCTTTCATTTGACTCAATTAGCATTGTGGAATGCAATTAACTTTCATTTGATTCACAAAGCTTTGATTGAATGTCTTTGACTTTCATTTGATTCTAAAAGCTTTGATGAAAGTGTTTGACTTTCATTTGACTCAATTAGCTTTGTTGAATTCATTTGATTTTCATTTGATTCAAAAAGCTTTGTTTGAATGTGTTTGACTTTCATTTGATTATAAAAGCTTTGTTGAAAGTGTTTGACTTTCATTTGACTCAATGAGCTTTGTTGAATGCATTTGACATTCATTTGAATCAAAAAGCTTTGTTTAAATGTGTTTGACGTTCATTTGATTCTAAAAGCTTAGATGAAAGTGTTTGACTTTCATTTGACTCAATCAGCTTTGTTGAATGCATTTTATTTTCATTTGATTCAAATAGCTTTGTTTTAATGTGTTTCACTTTCATTTGATTTTAAAAGCTTTGTTGATAGTGTTTGACTTTCATTTAACTTAATTAGCTTTGTTTAATGCAGTTGACATTCATTTGATTCAAAAAGCTTTGTTTGAATGTGTTTCACTTTCATTTGATTCTAAAAGCTTTGTTGAAAGTGTTTGGCTTTCATTTGACTCAATTAGCATTGTGGAATGCAATTAACTTTCATTTGATTCAAAAAGCTTTGCTTGAATGTATTTGACTTTAATTTGATTCTAAAAGCTTTGATGAAAGTGTTTGACTTTCATTTGACTCAATTAGCTTTGTTGAATTCATTTGATTTTCATTTGATTCAAAAAGCTTTGTTTGAATGTGTTTCACTTTCATTTGATTCTAAAAGCATTGTTGAAAGTGTTTCACTTTCATTTGACTTAATTACCTTTGTTGAATGCAGTTGACATTCATTTGATTCAAAAAGCTTTGTTTGAATGTGTTTCACTTTCATTTGATTCTAAAAGCTTTGTTGAATGTGTTTGACTTTCACTTGAATCTATTAGCTTTGTTGAATGCATTTGACATTCATTTGATTCAAAAAGCTTTGTTTGAATGTATTTTACTTTCATTTTATTCTAAAAGCTTTGTTGAAAGTGTTTGACTTTCATTTGACTCAATTAGCTTTGTTGAATGCATTTGAATTTCATTTGAGTCACGAAGCTTTGTTTGAATGTGTTTGACTTTCATTTGACTCAATTAGCTTTGTTGAATTCATTTGATTTTCATTTGATTCAAAAAGCTTTGTTTGAATGTGTTTGACTTTCATTTGATTATAAAAGCTTTATTAAAAGTGTTTGACTTTCATTTGACTCAATTAGCTTTGTTGAATGCATTTCACATTCATTTGAATCAAAAAGCTTTGTTTAAATGTGTTTGACGTTCATTTGATTCTAAAAGCTTAGATGAAAGTGTTTGACTTTCATTTGACTCAATTAGCTTTGTTGAATTCATTTTATTTTCATTTGATTCAAAAAGCTTTGTTTGAATGTGTTTGACTTTCATTTGATTCTAAAAGCTTTGTTGTAAGTGTTTGGCTTTCATTTGACTCAATTAGCATTGTGGAATGCAATTAACTTTCATTTGATTCAAAAAGCTTTGATTGAATGTATTTGACTTTCATTTGATTCTAAACGCTTTGTTGCAAGTGTATGACTTTCATTTGACTCAATCAGCTTTGTTGAATGCATTTGATTTTCATTTGATTCAAATAGCTTTGTTTCAATGTGTTTCACTTTCATTTGATTCTAAAAGCTTTTTGAAAGTGTTTGACTTTCATTTGACTTAATTAGCTTTGTTGAATGCAGTTGACATTCATTTGATTCAAAAATCTTTGTTTGAATGTGTTTCACTTTCATTTGATTCTAAAAGCTTTGTTGAAAGTGTTTGGCTTTCATTTGACTCAATTAGCATTGTGGAATGCAATTAACTTTCATTTGATTCAAAAAGCTTTGCTTGAATGTATTTGACTTTAATTTGATTATAAAAGCTTTGATGAAAGTGTTTAACTTTCATTTGACTCAATTAGCTTTGTTGAATTCATTTGATTTTCATTTGATTCAAAAAGCTTTGATGAAAGTGTTTGACTTTCATTTGATTATAAAAGCTTTGTTGAAAGTGTTTGACTTTCATTTGACTCAATGAGCTTTGTTGAATGCATTTGACATTCATTTGAATCAAAAAGCTTTGTTTAAATGTGTTTGATGTTCATTTGATTCTAAAAGCTTAGATGAAAGTGTTTGACTTTCATTTGACTCAATTAGCTTTGTTGAATTCATTTGATTTTCATTTGATTCAAAAAGCTTTGTTTGAATGTGTTTCACTTTCATTTGATTCTAAAAGCTTTGTTGAAAGTGTTTGGCTTTCATTTGACTCAATTAGCATTGTGGAATGCAATTAACTTTAATTTGATTCAAAAAGCTTTGCTTGAATGTATTTGACTTTAATTTGATTCTAAAAGCTTTGATGAAAGCGTTTGACTTTCATTTGACTCAATTAGCTTTGTTGAATTCATTTGATTTTCATTTGATTCAAAAAGCTTTGTTTGAATGTGCTTCACTTTCATTTGATTCTAAAAGCTTTGTTGAAAGTGTTTGACTTTCATTTGACTTAATTAGCTTTGTTGAATGCAGTTGACATTCATTTGATTCAAAAAGCTTTGTTTGAATGTGTTTCACTTTAATTTGATTCTAAAAGCTTTGTTGAATGTGTTTGACTTTCATTTGACTCAATTAGCTTTGTTGAATGCATTTGACATTCATTTGATTCAAAAAGCTTTGTTTGAATGTGTTTTACTTTCATTTGATTCTAAAAGCTTTGTTGAAAGTGTTTGACTTTCATTTGTCTCAATTAGCTTTGTTGAATGCATTTGACTTTCATTTGAGTCACGAAGCTTTGTTTGAATGTGTTTGACTTTCATTTGACTCAATTAGCTTTGTTGAATTCATTTGATTTTCATTTGATTCAAAAAGCATTGTTTGAATGTGTTTCACTTTCATTTGATTATAAAAGCTTTGTTGAAAGTGTTTGACTTTCATTTGACTCAATTAGTTTTGTTGAATGCATTTGACATTCATTTGAATCAAAAATCTTTGTTTAAATGTGTTTGACGTTCATTTGATTCTAAAAGCTTAGATGAAAGTGTTTGACTTTCATTTGACTCAATTAGCTTTGTTGAATTCATTTGATTTTCATTTGATTCAAAAAGGTTTGTTTGAATGTGTTTGACTTTCATTTGATTCTAAAAGCTTTGTTGTCAGTGTTTGGCTTTCATTTGACTCAATTAGCATTGTGGAATGCAATTAACTTTCATTTGATTCAAAAAGCTTTGATTGAATGTATTTGACTTTCATTTGATTCTAAACGCTTTGTTGCAAGTGTTTGACTTTCATTTGACTTAATTAGCTTTGTTGAATGCCTTTGATTTTCATTTGATTCAAAAAGCTTTGTTTGAATGTGTTTCACTTTCATTTGATTCTAAAAGCTTTGTTGAAAGTGTTTGACTTTCATTTGACTTAATTAGCTTTGTTGAATGCAGTTGACATTCATTTGATTCAAAAAGCTTTGTTTGAATGTGTTTCTCTTTCATTTGATTCTAAAAGCTTTGTTGAAAGTGTTTGGCCTTCATTTGACTCAATTAGCATTGTGGAATGCAATTAACTTTCATTTGATTCAAAAAGCTTTGCTTGAATGTATTTGACTTTAATTTGATTCTAAAAGCTTTGATGAAAGTGTTTGACTTTCATTTGACTCAATTAGCTTTGTTGAATTCATTTGATTTTCATTTGATTCAAAAAGCTTTGTTTGAATGTGTTTCACTTTCATTTGATTCTAAAAGCTTTGTTGAAAGTGTGTGACTTTCATTTGACTTAATTGCCTTTGTTGAATGCAGTTGACATTCATTTGATTCAAAAAGCTTTGTTTGAATGTGTTTCACTTTCATTTGATTCTAAAAGCTTTGTTGAATGTGTTTGACTTTTACTTGACTCTATTAGCTTTGTTGAATGCATTTGACATTCATTTGATTCAAATAGCTTTGTTTGAATGTATTTTACTTTCATTTGATTCTAAAAGCTTTGTTGAAAGTGTTTGACTTTCATTTGACTCAATTAGCTTTGTTGAATGCATTTGACTTTCATTTGAGTCACGAAGCTTTGTTTGAATGTGTTTGACTTTCATTTGACTCAATTAGCTTTGTTGAATTCATTTGATTTTCATTTGATCCAAAAAGCTTTGTATGAATGTGTTTGACTTTCATTTGATTATAAAAGCTTTGTTAAAAGTGTTTGACTTTCATTTGACTCAATTAGCTTTGTTGAATGCATTTGACATTCATTTGAATCAAAAAGCTTTGTTTAAATGTGTTTGACGTTCATTTGATTCTAAAAGCTTAGATGGAAGTGTTTGACTTTCATTTGACTCAATTAGCTTTGTTGAATTCATTTGATTTTCATTTGATTCAATTAGCTTTGTTGAATGCAGTTGACATTCATTTGATTCAAAAAGCTTTGTTTGAATGTGTTTCACTTTCATTTGATTCTAAAAGCTTTGTCGAATGTGTTTGACTTTAATTTGACTCAATTAGCTTTGTTGAATGCATTTGACATTCATTTAATTCAAAAACTTTGTTTGAATGTGTTTTACTTTCATTTGATTCTAAAAGCTTTGTTGAAAGTGTTTGACTTTCATTTGACTCAATTAGCTTTGTTGAATGCATTTGACTTTCATTTGAGTAACGAAGCTTCGTTTGAATGTGTTTCACTTTCATTTGATTCTAAAAGCTTTGTTAAAAGTGTTTGGCTTTCATTTGACTCAATTAGCATGGTGGAATGCAATTAACTTTCATTTGATTCAAAAAGCTTTGCTTGAATGTATTTGACTTTAATTTGATTCTAAAAGCTTTGATGAAAGTGTTTGACTTTCATTTGACTCAATTAGCTTTGTTGAATGCATTTGACATTCATTTGATTCAAAAAGCTTTGTTTGAATGTGTTTTACTTTCATTTGATTCTAAAAGCTTTGTTGAAAGTGTTTGACTTTCATTTGTCTCAATTAGCTTTGTTGAATGCATTTGACTTTCATTTGAGTCACGAAGCTTTGTTTGAATGTGTTTGACTTTCATTTGACTCAATTAGCTTTGTTGAATTCATTTGATTTTCATTTGATTCAAAAAGCATTGTTTGAATGTGTTTCACTTTCATTTGATTATAAAAGCTTTGTTGAAAGTGTTTGACTTTCATTTGACTCAATTAGTTTTGTTGAATGCATTTGACATTCATTTGAATCAAAAATCTTTGTTTAAATGTGTTTGACGTTCATTTGATTCTAAAAGCTTAGATGAAAGTGTTTGACTTTCATTTGACTCAATTAGCTTTGTTGAATTCATTTGATTTTCATTTGATTCAAAAAGCTTTGTTTGAATGTGTTTGACTTTCATTTGATTCTAAAAGCATTGTTGTCAGTGTTTGGCTTTCATTTGACTCAATTAGCATTGTGGAATGCAATTAACTTTCATTTGATTAAAAAAGCTTTGATTGAATGTATTTGACTTTCATTTGATTCTAAACGCTTTGTTGCAAGTGTTTGACTTTCATTTGACTCAATTAGCTTTGTTGAATGCATTTGATTTTCATTTGATTCAAAAGCTTTGTTTGAATGTGTTTCACTTTCATTTGATTCTAAAAGCTTTGTTGAAAGTGTTTGACTTTCATTTGACTTAATTAGCTTTGTTGAATGCAGTTGACATTCATTTGATTCAAAAAGCTTTGTTTGAATGTGTTTCTCTTTTATTTGATTCTAAAAGCTTTGTTGAAAGTGTTTGGCCTTCATTTGACTCAATTAGCATTGTGGAATGCAATTAACTTTCATTTGATTCAAAAAGCTTTGCTTGAATGTATTTGACTTTAATTTGATTCTAAAAGCTTTGATGAAAGTGTTGGACTTTCATTTGACTCAATTAGCTTTGTTGAATTCATTTGATTTTCATTTGATTCAAAAAGCTTTATTTGAATGTGTTTCACTTTCATTTGATTCTAAAAGCTTTGTTGAAAGTGTTTGACTTTCATTTGACTTAATTGCCTTTGTTGAATGCAGTTGACATTCATTTGATTCAAAAAGCTTTGTTTGAATGTGTTTCACTTTCATTTGATTCTAAAAGCTTTGTTGAATGTGTTTGACTTTCACTTGACTCTATTAGCTTTGTTGAATGCATTTGACATTGATTTGATTCAAAAAGCTTTGTTTGAATGTATTTAACTTTCATTTGATTCTAAAAGCTTTGTTGAAAGTGTTTGACTTTCATTTGACTCAATTAGCTTTGTTGAATGCATTTGACATTCATTTGAATCAAAAAGCTTTGTTTAAATGTGTTTGACGTTCATTTGATTCTAAAAGCTTTGATGGAAGTGTTTGACTTTCATTTGACTCAATTAGCTTTGTTGAATTCATTTGATTTTCATTTGATTCAATTAGCTTTGTTGAATGCAGTTGACATTCATTTGATTCAAAAAGCTTTGTTTGAATGTGTTTCACTTTCATTTGATTCTAAAAGCTTTGTCGAATGTGTTTGACTTTCATTTGACTCAATTAGCTTTGTTGAATGCATTTGACATTCATTTAATTCAAAAACTTTGTTTGAATGTGTTTTACTTTCATTTGATTCTAAAAGCTTTGTTGAAAGTGTTTGACTTTCATTTGACTCAATTAGCTTTGTTGAATGCATTTGACTTTCATTTGAGTAACGAAGCTTCGTTTGAATGTGTTTCACTTTCATTTGATTCTAAAAGCTTTGTTAAAAGTGTTTGGCTTTCATTTGACTCAATTAGCATGGTGGAATGCAATTAACTTTCATTTGATTCAAAAAGCTTTGTTTGAATGTATTTGACTTTAATTTGATTCTAAAAGCTTTGATGAAAGTATTTGACTTTCATTTGACTCAATTAACTTCGTTGAATTCATTTGATTTTCATCTGATTCAAAAAGCTTTGTTTGAATGTGTTTGACTTTCATTTGATTCTAAAAGCTTTGTTGAAAGTGTTTGGCTTTCATTTGACTCAACTAGCATTGTGGAATGCAATTAACTTTCATTTGATTCAAAAAGCTTTGATTGAATGTATTTGACTTTCATTTGATTCTAAACGCTTTGTTGCAAGTGTTTGACTTTCATTTGACTCAATTAGCTTTGTCGAATGCATTTCATTTTCATTTGATTCAAAAAGCTTTGTTTGAATATGTTTCACTTTCATTTGATTCTAAAAGCTTTGTTGAAAGTGTTTGACTTTCATTTGACTTAATTAGCTTTGTTGAATGTAGTTGACATTTATTTGATTCTAAAAGCTGTGTTTGAATGTGTTTCACTTTCATTTGATTCTAAAAGCTTTGTTGAGAGTGTTTGGCTTTCATTTGACTCAATTAGCATTGTGGAATGCAATTAACTTTCATTTGATTCAAAAAGCTTTGTTTGAATGTATTTGACTTTAATTTGATTCTAAAAGCTTTAATGAAAGTGTTTGACTTTCATTTGACTCAATTAGCTTTGTTGAATTCATTTGATTTTCATTTGATTCAAAAAGCTTTGTTTGAATGTGTTTCACTTTCGTTTGATTCTAAAAGCTTTGTTGAAAGTGTTTGACTTTCATTTGACTCAATTAGCTTTGTTGAATGCATTTGACTTTCATTTGAGTTACGAAGCTTTGTTTGATTGTGTTTGACTTTCATTTGACTCAATTAGCTTTGTTGAATTCATTTGATTTTCATTTGATTCAAAAAGCTTTGTTTGAATGTGTTTCACTTTCATTTGATTCTAAAAGCTTTGTTGAAAGTGTTTTTCTTTCATTTGACTTAATTAGCTTTGTTGAATGCAGTTGACATTCATTTGATTCAAAAAGCTTTGTTTGAATGTGTTTCACTTTCATTTGATTCTAAAAGCTTTGTTGAATGTGTTTGACTTTCATTTGACTCAATTAGATTTGTTGAATGCATTTGACTTTCATTTGATTCAAAAAGCTTTGTTAGAATGTGTTTTACTTTCATTTGATTCTAAAAGCTTTGTTGAAAGTGTTTGACTTTCATTTGACTCAATTAGCTTTGTTGAATGCATTTGACTTTTATTTGAGTCACGAAGCTTTTTTTGAATGTGTTTGACTTTCATTTGACTGAATTAGCTTTGTTGAATGCATTTGATTTTCATTTGATTCAAAAAGCTTTGTTTGAATGTGTTTGACTTTCATTTGATTATCAAAGCTTTGTTGAAAGTGTTTGACTTTCATTTGACTCAATTAGCTTTGTTGAATGGATTTGACATTCATTTGAATCAAAAAGCTTTGTTTAAATGTGTTTGACGTTCATTTGATTCTAAAAGCTTAGATGAAAGTGTTTGACTTTCATTTGACTCAATTAACTTTGTTGAATTCATTTGATTTTCATTTGATTCAAAAAGCTTTGTTTGAATGTGTTTGACTTTCATTTGATTCTAAAAGCTTTGTTGAAAGTGTTTGGCTTTCATTTGACTCAATTAGCTTTGTTAAATTCATTTGATTTTCATTTGATTCAAAAAGCTTTGTTTGAATGTGTTTCACTTTCATTTGATTCTAAAAGCTTTGATGAAAGTGTTTGACTTTCATTTGACTCAATTAGCATGGTGGAATGCAATTAACTTTCATTTGATTCAAAAAGCTTTGTTTGAATGTATTTGACTTTAATTTGATTCTAAAAGCTTTGATGAAAGTATTTGACTTTCATTTGACTCAATTAACTTCGTTGAATTCATTTGATTTTCATCTGATTCAAAAAGCTTTGTTTGAATGTGTTTGACTTTCATTTGATTCTAAAAGCTTTGTTGAAAGTGTTTGGCTTTCATTTGACTCAACTAGCATTGTGGAATGCAATTAACTTTCATTTGATTCAAAAAGCTTTGATTGAATGTATTTGACTTTCATTTGATTCTAAACGCTTTGTTGCAAGTGTTTGACTTTCATTTGACTCAATTAGCTTTGTCGAATGCATTTCATTTTCATTTGATTCAAAAAGCTTTGTTTGAATATGTTTCACTTTCATTTGATTCTAAAAGCTTTGTTGAAAGTGTTTGACTTTCATTTGACTTAATTAGCTTTGTTGAATGTAGTTGACATTTATTTGATTCTAAAAGCTGTGTTTGAATGTGTTTCACTTTCATTTGATTCTAAAAGCTTTGTTGAGAGTGTTTGGCTTTCATTTGACTCAATTAGCATTGTGGAATGCAATTAACTTTCATTTGATTCAAAAAGCTTTGTTTGAATGTATTTGACTTTAATTTGATTCTAAAAGCTTTAATGAAAGTGTTTGACTTTCATTTGACTCAATTAGCTTTGTTGAATTCATTTGATTTTCATTTGATTCAAAAAGCTTTGTTTGAATGTGTTTCACTTTCGTTTGATTCTAAAAGCTTTGTTGAAAGTGTTTGACTTTCATTTGACTCAATTAGCTTTGTTGAATGCATTTGACTTTCATTTGAGTTACGAAGCTTTGTTTGATTGTGTTTGACTTTCATTTGACTCAATTAGCTTTGTTGAATTCATTTGATTTTCATTTGATTCAAAAAGCTTTGTTTGAATGTGTTTCACTTTCATTTGATTCTAAAAGCTTTGTTGAAAGTGTTTTTCTTTCATTTGACTTAATTAGCTTTGTTGAATGCAGTTGACATTCATTTGATTCAAAAAGCTTTGTTTGAATGTGTTTCACTTTCATTTGATTCTAAAAGCTTTGTTGAATGTGTTTGACTTTCATTTGACTCAATTAGATTTGTTGAATGCATTTGACTTTCATTTGATTCAAAAAGCTTTGTTAGAATGTGTTTTACTTTCATTTGATTCTAAAAGCTTTGTTGAAAGTGTTTGACTTTCATTTGACTCAATTAGCTTTGTTGAATGCATTTGACTTTTATTTGAGTCACGAAGCTTTTTTTGAATGTGTTTGACTTTCATTTGACTGAATTAGCTTTGTTGAATGCATTTGATTTTCATTTGATTCAAAAAGCTTTGTTTGAATGTGTTTGACTTTCATTTGATTATCAAAGCTTTGTTGAAAGTGTTTGACTTTCATTTGACTCAATTAGCTTTGTTGAATGGATTTGACATTCATTTGAATCAAAAAGCTTTGTTTAAATGTGTTTGACGTTCATTTGATTCTAAAAGCTTAGATGAAAGTGTTTGACTTTCATTTGACTCAATTAACTTTGTTGAATTCATTTGATTTTCATTTGATTCAAAAAGCTTTGTTTGAATGTGTTTGACTTTCATTTGATTCTAAAAGCTTTGTTGAAAGTGTTTGGCTTTCATTTGACTCAATTAGCTTTGTTAAATTCATTTGATTTTCATTTGATTCAAAAAGCTTTGTTTGAATGTGTTTCACTTTCATTTGATTCTAAAAGCTTTGATGAAAGTGTTTGACTTTCATTTGACTCAATTAGCTTTGTTGAATTCATTTGATTTTCATTTGATTCAAAAAGCTTTGTTTGAATGTGTTTCACTTTCATTTGATTCTAAAAGCTTTGTTGAAAGTGTTTGTCTTTCATTTGACTTAATTAGCTTTGTTGAATGCAGTTGACATTCATTTGATTCAAAAAGCATTGTTTGAATGTGTTTCACTTTAATTTGATTCTAAAAGCTTTGTTGAATGTGTTTGACTTTCATTTGACTCAATTAGCTTTGTTGAATGCATTTGACATTCATTTGATTCAAAAAGCTTTGTTTGAATGTGTTTTACTTTCATTTGATTCTAAAAGCTTTGTTGAAAGTGTTTGACTTTCATTTGTCTCAATTAGCTTTGTTGAATGCATTTGACTTTCATTTGAGTCACGAAGCTTTGTTTGAATGTGTTTGACTTTCATTTGACTCAATTAGCTTTGTTGAATTCATTTGATTTTCATTTGATTCAAAAAGCATTGTTTGAATGTGTTTCACTTTCATTTGATTATAAAAGCTTTGTTGAAAGTGTTTGACTTTCATTTGACTCAATTAGTTTTGTTGAATGCATTTGACATTCATGTGAATTAAAAATCTTTGTTTAAATGTGTTTGACGTTCATTTGATTCTAAAAGCTTAGATGAAAGTGTTTGACTTTCATTTGACTCAATTAGCTTTGTTGAATTCCTTTGATTTTCATTTGATTCAAAAAGCTTTGTTTAAATGTGTTTGACTTTCATTTGATTCTAAAAGCTTTGTTGTCAGTGTTTGGCTTTCATTTGACTCAATTAGCATTGTGGAATGCAATTAACTTTCATTTGATTCAAAAAGCTTTGATTGAATGTATTTGACTTTCATTTGATTCTAAACGCTTTGTTGCAAGTGTTTGACTTTCATTTGACTAAATTAGCTTTGTTGAATGCATTTGATTTTCATTTGATTCAAAAAGCTTTGTTTGAATGTGTTTCACTTTCATTTGATTCTAAAAGCTTTGTTGAAAGTGTTTGACTTTCATTTGACTTAATTAGCTTTGTTGAATGCAGTTGACATTCATTTGATTCAAAAAGCTTTGTTTGAATGTGTTTCTCATTCATTTGATTCTAAAA
Source organism: Chenopodium formosanum (assembly GCA_024500155.1). Classification (NCBI taxonomy): domain Eukaryota; kingdom Viridiplantae; phylum Streptophyta; class Magnoliopsida; order Caryophyllales; family Amaranthaceae; genus Chenopodium; species Chenopodium formosanum. Next base: position 25,295,248 of record CM044861.1, read on the forward strand.
GCTTTGTTGAAAGTGTTTGGCCTTCATTTGACTCAATTAGCATTGTGGAATGCAATTAACTTTCATTTGATTCAAAAAGCTTTGCTTGAATGTATTTGACTTTAATTTGATTCTAAAAGCTTTGATGAAAGTGTTTGACTTTCATTTGACTCAATTAGCTTTGTTGAATTCATTTGATTTTCATTCGATTCAAAAAGCTTTGTTTGAATATGTTTCACTTTCATTTGATTCTAAAAGCTTTGTTGAAAGTGTTTGACTTTCATTTGACTTAATTGCCTTTGTTGAATGCAGTTGACATTCATTTGATTCAAAAAGCTTTGTTTGAATGTGTTTCACTTTCATTTGATTCTAAAAGCTTTGTTGAATGTGTTTGACTTTCACTTGACTCTATTAGCTTTGTTGAATGCATTTGACATTTATTTGATTCAAAAAGCTTTGTTTGAATGTGTTTTCCTTTCATTTGATTCTAAAAGCTTTGTTGAAAGTGTTTGACTTTCATTTGACTCAATTAGCTTTGTTGAATGCATTTGACTTTCATTTGAGTCACGAAGCTTTGTTTGAATGTGTTTGACTTTCATTTGACTCAATTAGCTTTGTCGAATTCATTTGATTTTTATTTGATTCAAAAAGCTTTGTTTGAATGTGTTTGACTTTCAATTGATTATAAAAGCTTTCTTAAAAGTGTTTGACTTTCATTTGACTCAATTAGCTTTGTTGAATGCATTTGACATTCATTTGAATCAAAAAGCTTTGTTTAAATGTGTTTCACGTTCATTTGATTCTAAAAGCTTAGATAAAAGTGTTTGACTTTCATTTGACTCAATTAGCTTTGTTGAATTCATTTTATTTTCATTTGATTCAAAAAGCTTTGTTTGAATGTGTTTGACTTTCATTTGATTCTAAAAGCTTTGTTGTAAGTGTTTGGCTTTCATTTGACTCAATTAGCATTGTGGAATGCTATTAACTTTCATTTGATTTAAAAAGCTTTGATTGAATGTATTTGACTTTCATTTGATTCTAAACGCTTTGTTGCAAGTGTTTGACTTTCATTTGACTCAATCAGCTTTGTTGAATGCATTTGATTTTCATTTGATTCAAATAGCTTTGTTTCAATGTGTTTCACTTTCATTTAATTCTAAAAGCTTTGTTGAAAGTGTTTGACTTTCATTTGACTTAATTAGCTTTGTTGAATGCAGTAGACATTCATTTGATTCAAAAAGCTTTGTTTGAATGTGTTTCACTTTCATTTGATTCTAAAAGCATTGTTGAAAGTGTTTGGCTTTCATTTGACTCAATTAGCATTGTGGAATTCAATTAACTTTCATTTGATTCAAAAAGCTTTGTTTGAATGTATTTGACTTTAATTTGATTCTAAAAGCTTTGATGAAAGTGTTTGACTTTCATTTGACTCAATTAGCTTTGTTGAATTCATTTGATTTTCATTTGATTCAAAAAGCTTTGTTTGAATGTGTTTCACTTTCATTTGATTCTAAACGCTTTGTTGAAAGTGTTTGACTTTCATTTGACTTAATTAGCTTTGTTGAATGCAGTTGACATTCATTTGATTCAAAAAGCATTGTTTGAATGTGTTTCACTTTCATTTGATTCTAAAAGCTTTGTTGAAAGTGTTTGGCTTTCATTTGACTCAATTAGCTTTGTTGAATGCATTTGACTTTCATTTGATTCAAAAAGCTATGATTGAATGTCTTTGACTTTAATTTGATTCTAAAAGCTTTGATGAAAGTGTTTGACTTTCATTTGACTCAATTAGCTTTGTTGAATTCATTTGATTTTCATTTGATTCAAAAAGCTTTGTTTGAATGTGTTTCACTTTCATTTGATTCTAAAAGCTTTGTTGAAAGTGTTTGACTTTCATTTGACTTAATTAGCTTTGTTGAATGCAGTTGACATTCATTTGATTCAAAAAGCTTTGTTTGAATGTGTTTCACTCTCATTTGATTCTAAAAGCTTTGTTGAATGTGTTTGACTTTCATTTGACTCAATTAGATTTGTTGAATGCATTTGACTTTCATTTGATTCAAAAAGCTTTGTTAAAATGTGTTTTACTTTCATTTGATTCTAAAAGCTTTGTTGAAAGTGTTTGACTTTCATTTGACTCAATTAGCTTTGTTGAATGCATTTGACTTTCATTTGAGTCACGAAGCTTTGTTTGAATGTGTTTGACTTTCATTTGACTGAATTAGCTTTGTTGAATGCATTTGATTTTCATTTGATTCAAAAAGCTTTGTTTGAATGTGTTTGACTTTCATTTGATTATAAAAGCTTTGTTGAAAGTGTTTGACTTTCTTTTGACTCAATGAGCTTTGTTGAATGCATTTGACATTCATTTGAATCAAAAAGCTTTGTTTAAATGTGTTTGATGTTCATTTGATTCTAAAAGCTTAGATGAAAGTCTTTGACTTTCATTTGACTCAATTAGCTTTGTTGAATTCATTTGATTTTCATTTGTTTCTAAAAGCTTTGATTGAATGTGTTTGACTTTCATTTGATTCTAAAAGCTTTGTAGAAAGTGTTTGGCTTTCATTTGACTCAATTAGCATTGTGGAATGCAATTAACTTTCATTTGATTCAAAAAGCTTTGATTGAATGTATTTGACCTTCATTTGATTCTAAACGCTTTGTTGCTAGTGTTTGACTTTCATTTGACTCAATTAGCTATGTTGAATGCATTTGATTTTCATTTGATTCAAAAGCTTTGTTTCAATGTGTTTCACTTTCATTTGATTCTAAAAGCTTTGTTGAAAGTGTTTGACTTTCATTTGACTTAATTAGCTTTGTTGAATGCAGTTGACATTCATTTGATTCCAAAAGCTTTGTTTGAATGTGTTTCACTTTCATTTGATTCTAAAAGCTTTGTTGAAAGTGTTTGGCTTTCATTTGACTCAATTAGCATTGTGGAATGCAATTAACTTTCATTTGATTCAAAAAGCTTTGTTGGAATGTATTTGACTTTAATTTGATTCTAAAAGCTTTGATGAAAGTGTTTGACTTTCATTTGACTCAATTAGCTTTGTTGAATTCATTTGATTTTCATTTGATTCAAAAAGCTTTGTTTGAATGTGTTTCACTTTCATTTGATTCTAAAAGCTTTGTTGAAAGTGTTTGACTTTCATTTGACTTAATTAGCTTTGTTGAATGCAGTTGACATTCATTTGATTCAAAAAGCTTTGTTTGAATGTGTTTCACTTTCATTTGATTCTAAAAGCTTTGTTGAATGTGTTTGACTTTCATTTGACTCAATTAGCTTTGTTGAATGCATTTGACTTTCATTTGAGTCACGAAGCTTCATTTGAATGTGTTTCACTTTCATTTGATTCTAAAAGCTTTGTTAAAAGTGTTTGGCTTTCATTTGACTCAATTAGCATTGTGGAATGCAATTAACTTTCATTTGATTCAAAAAGCTTTGTTTGAATGTATTTGACTTTAATTTGATTCTAAAAGCTTTGATGAAAGTGTTTGACTTTCATTTGACTCAATTAGCTTTGTTGAATGCATTTGACATTCATTTGAATCAAAAATCTTTGTTTAAATGTGTTTGACGTTCATTTGATTCTAAAAGCATAGATGAAAGTGTTTGACTTTCATTTGACTCAATTAGCTTTGTTGAATTCATTTGATTTTCATTTGTTTCAAAAAGCTTTGATTGAATGTGTTTGACTTTCATTTTATTCTAAAAGCTTTGTAGAAAGTGTTTGGCTTTCATTTGACTCAATTAGCATTGTGGAATGCAATTAACTTTCATTTGATTCAAAAAGCTTTGATTGAATGTATTTGACTTTCATTTGATTCTAAACGCTTTGTTGCAAGTGTTTGACTTTCATTTGACTCAATTAGCTTTGTTGAATGCATTTGATTTTCATTTGATTCAAAACGCTTTGTTTGAATGTGTTTCACTTTCATTTGATTCTAAAAGCTTTGTTGAAAGTGTTTTGCTTTCATTTGACTCAATTGGCAATGTGGAATGCAATTAACTTTCATTTGATTCAAAAAGCTTTGTTTGAATGTATTTGATTTTAATTTGATTCTAAAAGCTTTGATGAAAGTGACTTTCATTTTACTGAATTAGCTTTGTTGAATTCATTTGATTTTCATTTGATTCAAAAAGCTTTGTCTGAATGTGTTTCACTTTCATTTGATTCTAAAAGGTTTGTTGAAAGTGTTTGACTTTCATTTGACTTAATTAGCTTTGTTGAATGCAGTTAACATTCATTTGATTCAAAAAGCTTTGTTTGAATGTGTTTCACTTTCATTTGATTCTAAATGCTTTGTTGAAAGTGTTTGGCTTTCATTTGACTCAATTGGCATTGTGGAATGCAATTAACTTTCATTTGATTCAAAAAGCTTTGTTTGAATGTATTTGACTTTAAGTCGATTCTAAAAGCTTTGATGAAAGTGACTTTCATTTGACTGTATTAGCTTTGTTGAATTCATTTGATTTTCATTTGATTCAATAAGCTTTGTTTGAATGTGTTTCACTTTCATTTGATTCTAAAAGCTTTGTTAAAAGTGTTTGACTTTCATTTGACTTAATTAGCTTTGTTGAATGCAGTTGACATTCATTTGATTCAAAAAGCATTGTTTGAATGCGTTTCACTTTCATTTGATTCTAAAAGCTTTGTTGAATGTGTTTGACGTTCATTTGACTCAATTAGCTTTGTTAAATGCATTTGACATTCATTTCATTCAAAAAGCTTTGTTTGAATGTGTTTTACTTTCATTTGATTCTAAAAGCTTTGTTGAAAGTGTTTGACTTTCATTTGACTCAATTAGCTTTGTTGAATGCATTTGACTTTCATTTGAGTCGCGAAGCTTCGTTTGAATGTGTTTGACTTTTATTTGACTCAATTAGCTTTGTTGAATGCATTTGACATTCATTTGATTCAAAAAGCTTTGTTTGAATGTGTTTGACTTTCATTTGATTATAAAAGCTTTGTTGAATGCATTTGACATTCATTTGAATCAAAAAGCTTTGTATAAATGTGTTTGACGTTCATTTGTTTCTAAAAGCTTAGATGAAAGTGTTTGACTTTCATTCGACTCAATTAGCTTTGTTGAATTCATTTGATTTTCATTTGATTCAAAGAGCTTTGATTGAATGTGTTTGACTTTCATTTGATTCTAAAAGCTTTGTTGAAAGTGTTTGGCTTTCATTTGACTCAATTAGCATTGTGGAATGCAATTAACTTTCATTTGATTCAAAAAGCTTTGTTTGAATGTATTTGACTTTTATTTGATTCTAAACGCTTTGTTGCTAGTGTTTGACTTTCATTTGACTCAATTAGCTTTGTTGAATTCATTTGATTTTCATTTGATTCAAAAAGCTTTGTTTGAATGTGTTTCACTTTCATTTGATTCTAAAAGCTTTGTTAAAAGTGTTTGACTTTCATTTGACTTAATTAGCTTTGTTGAATGCAGTTGACATTCATTTGATTCAAAAAGCTTTGTTTGAATGTGTTTTACTTTCATTTGATTCTAAAAGCTTTGTTGAAAGTGTTTGACTTTCATTTGACTCAATTAGCTTTGTTGAATGCATTTGTCTTTCATTTGAGTCACGAAGCTTCGTTTGAATGTGTTTCACTTTCATTTGATTCTAAAAGCTTTGTTGAAAGTGTTTGGCTTTCATTGGACTCAATTAGCATTGTGGAATGCAATTAACTTTCATTTGATTGAAAAAGCTTTGTTTGAATGTATTTGACTTTAATTTGATTGTAAAAGCTTTGATGAAAGTGTTTGACTTTCATTTGACTCAATTACCTTTGTTGAATGCATTTGACATTCATTTGAATCAAAAAGCTTTGTTTAAATGTGTTAGACGTTCATTTGATTCTAAAAGCTTAGATGTAAGTGTTTGACTTTCATTTGACTCAATTAACTTTGTTGAATTCATTTTATTTTCATTTGATTCAAAAAGCTTTGTTTGAATGTGTTTGACTTTCATTTTATTCTAAAAGATTTGTTGAAAGTGTTTGGCTTTCATTTGACTCAATTAGCATTGTGGAATGCAATTAACTTTCATTTGATTCAAAAAGCTTTGATTGAATGTATTTGACTTTCATTTGATTCTAAAAGCTTTATTGCAAGTGTTTGACTTTCATTTGACTCAATTAGCTTTGTTGAATGCATTTGATTTTCATTTGATTAAAAAGCTTTGTTTGAATGTGTTTCACTTTCATTTGATTCTAAATATTTTGTTGAAAGTGTTTAACTTTCATTTGACTCAATTAGCTTTGTTGAATGCATTTGACTTTCATTTGAGTCACGAATCTTTGTTTGATTGTGTTTGACTTTCATTTGACTCAATTAACTTTGTTGAATTCATTTGATTTTCATTTGATTCAAAAAGCTTTGTTTGAATGTGTTTGACTTTCATTTGATTCTAAATGCTTTGTTGAAAGTGTTTAGCTTTCATTTGACTCAACTAGCATTGTGGAATGCAATTAACTTTCATTTGATTCAAAAAGCTTTGATTGAATGTATTTGACTTTCATTTGATTCTAAACGCTTTGTTGCAAGTGTTTAACTTTCATTTGACTTAATTAGCTTTGTTGAATGCATTTGATTTTCATTTGATTCAAAAAGCTTTGTTTGAATGTGTTTGACTTTCATTTGATTCTAAAAGCTTTGTTAAAAGTGTTTGGCTTTCATTTGACTCAATTAGCATTGTGGAATGCAATTAACTTTCAATTGATTCAAAAAGCTTTGATTGAATGTATTTGACTTTCATTTGATTCTAAACGCTTTGTTGCAAGTGTTTGACTTTCATTTGACTCAATTAGCTTTGTTGAATGCAGTTGACATTCATTTTATTCAAAAAGCTTTGTTTGAATGTGTTTCACTTTCATTTGATTCTAAAAGCTTTGTTGAAAGTGTTTGGCTTTCATTTGACTCAATTAGCATTGTGGAATGATTAACTTTCATTTGATTCAAAAAGCTTTGTTTGAATGTATTTGACTTTAATTTGATTCTAAAAGCTTTGATGAAAGTGTTTGACTTTCATTTGACTCAATTAGCTTTGTTGAATTCATTTGATTTTCATTTGATTCAAAAAGCTTTGTTTGAATGTGTTTGACTTTCATTTGATTATTAAAGCTTTGTTGAAAGTGTTTGACTTTCATTTGACTCAATTAGCTTTGTTGAATGCATTTGACATTCATTTGATTCAAAAAGCTTTGTTGAATGCATTTGACATTTATTTGACTCAATTAACTTTGTTGAATTCATTTGATTTTCATTTGACTCAAAAAGCTTTGTTTGAATGTGTTTGACTTTCATTTGATTCTAAAAGCTTTGTTGAAAGTGTTTGGCTTTCATTTGACTCAATTAGCATTGTGGAATGCAATTAACTTTCATTTGATTCAAAAAGCTTTGATTGAATGTATTTGACTTTCATTTGATTCTAAACGCTTTGTTGCAAGTGTTTGACTTTCATTTGACTCAATTAGCTTTGTTGAATGCATTTGATTTTCATTTGATTCAAAAAGCTTTGTTTGAATGTGTTTCACTTTCATTTGATTCTAAAAGCTTTGTTGAAAGTGTTTGACTTTCATTTGACTTAATTAGCTTTGTTGAATGCAGTTGACATTCATTTGATTCAAAAAGCTTTGTTTAAATGTGTTTGACGTTCATTTGATTCTAAAAGCTTAGATGAAAGTGTTTGACTTTCATTTGACTCAATTAACTTTGTTGAATTCATTTGATTTTCATTTGACTCAAAAAGCTTTGTTTGAATGTGTTTGACTTTCATTTGATTCTAAAAGCTTTGTTGAAAGTGTTTGGCTTTCATTTTACTCAATTAGCATTGTGGAATGCAATTAACTTTCATTTGATTCAAAAAGCTTTGATTGAATGTATTTGACTTTCATTTGATTCTAAACGCTTTGTTGCAAGTGTTTGACTTTAATTTGACTCAATTAGCTTTGTTGAATGCATTTGATTTTCATTTGATTCAAAAAGCTTTGTTTGAATGTGTTTCACTTTCATTTGATTCTAAAAGCTTTGTTGAAAGTGTTTGACTTTCATTTGACTTAATTAGCTTTGTTGAATGCAGTTGACATTCATTTGATTCAAAAAGCTTTGTTTGAATGTGTTTCACTTTCATTTGATTCTTAAAGCTTTGTTGAAAGTGTTTGGCTTTCATTTGACTCAATTAGCATTGTGGAATGCAATTAACTTTCATTTGATTCAAAAAGCTTTGTTTGAATGTATTTGACTTTAATTTGATTCTAAAAGCTTTGATGAAAGTGTTTGACTTTCATTTGACTCAATTAGCTTTGTTGAATTCATTTGATTTTCATTTGATTCAAAAAGCTTTGTTTGAATGTGTTTCACTTTCATTTGATTCTAAAAGCTTTGTTGAAAGTGTTTGACTTTCATTTGACTCAATTAGCTTTGTTGAATGCATTTGACTTTCATTTCAGTCACGAAGCTTTGTTTGATTGTGTTTGACTTTCATTTAACTCAATTAGCTTTGTTGAATTCATTTGATTTTCATTTGATTCAAAAAGCTTTGTTTGAATGTGTTTCACTTTCATTTGATTCTAAAAGCTTTGTTGAAAGTGTTTGACTTTCATTTTACTTAATTAGCTTTGTTGAATGCAGTTGACATTCATTTGATTCAAAAAGCTTTGATTGAATGTATTTGACTTTCATTTGATTCTAAACGCTTTGTTGCAAGTGTTTGACTTTCATTTGACTTAATTAGCTTTGTTGAATGCATTTGATTTTCATTTGATTCAAAAAGCTTTGTTTGAATGTGTTTCACTTTCATTTGATTCTAAAAGCTTTGTTGAAAGTGTTTGACTTTCTTTTGACATAATTAGCTTTGCTGAATGCAGTTGACATTCATTTGATTCAAAAAGCTTTGTTTGAATGTATTTGACTTTAATTTGATTCTAGAAGCTTTGATGAAAGTGTTTGACTTTCATTTGACTCAATTAGCTTTGTTGAATTCATTTGATTTTCATTTGATTCAAAAAGCTTTGTTTGAATGTGTTTCACTTTCATTTGATTCTAAAAGCTTTGTTGAAAGTGTTTGACTTTCATTTGACTCAATTAGCTTTGTTGAATGCATTTGATTTTCATTTGAGTCACGAAGCTTTGTTTGATTGTGTTTGAATTTCATTTAACTCAATTAGCTTTGTTGAATTCATTTGATTTTCATTTGATTCAAAAAGCTTTGTTTGAATGTGTTTTACTTTCATTTGATTCTAAAAGCTTTGTTGAAAGTGTTTGACTTTCATTTTACTTAATTAGCTTTGTTGAATGCAGTTGACATTCATTTGATTCAAAAAGCTTTGATTGAATGTATTTGACTTTCATTTGATTCTAAACGCTTTGTTGCAAGTGTTTGACTTTCATTTGACTCAATTAGCTTTGTTGAATGCATTTGATTTTCATTTGATTCAAAAAGCTTTGTTTGAATGTGTTTCACTTTCATTTGATTCTAAAAGCTTTGTTGAAAGTGTTTGACATTCATTTGACTTAATTAGCTTTGTTGAATGCAGTTGACATTCATTTGATTCAAAAAGCTTTGTTTGAATGTGTTTCACTTTCATTTGATTCTAAAAGCTTTGTTGAAAGTGTTTGGCTTTCATTTGACTCAATTAGCATTATGGAATGCAATTAACTTTCATTTGATTCAAAAAGCTTTGTTTGAATGTATTTGACTTTAATTTGATTCTAAAAGCTTTGATGAAAGTATTTGACTAACATTTGACTCAATTAGCTTTGTTGAATTCATTTGATTTTCATTAGATTCAAAAAGGTTTGTTTAAATGTATTTGACTTTAATTTGATTCTAAAAGCTTTGATGAAAGTGTTTGACTTTCATTTGTCTCAATTAGCTTTGTTGAATTCATTTGATTTTCATTTGATTCAAAAAGCTTTTTTTGAATATGTTTCAGTTTTATTTGATTCTAAAAGCTTTATTGAAAGTGTTTGACTTTCATTTGACTCAATTAGCTTTGTTGAATGCATTTTACTTTCATTTGAGTCACGAAGCTTTGTTTGATTGTGTTTGACTTTCATTTGACTCAATTAGCTTGGTTGAATGCATTTGATTTTCATTTGATTCAAAAAGCTTTGTTTGAATGGGTTTCACTTTCATTTGATTCTAAAAGCTTTGTTGAAAGTGTTTGACTTTCATTTGACTTAATTAGCTTTGTTGAATGCAGTTGACATTCATTTGATTCAAAAAGCTTTGTTTGAATGTGTTTCACTTTCATTTGATTCTAAAAGCTTTGTTGAAAGTGTTTGGCTTTCATTTGACTCAATTAGCATTGTGGAATGCAATTAACTTTCATTTGATTCAAAAAGCTTTGTTTGAATGTATTTGACTTTAATTTGATTCTAAATGCTTTGATGAAAGTGTTTGACTTTCATTTGACTCAATTAGCTTTGTTGAATTCATTTGATTTTCATTTGATTCAAAAAGCTTTGTTTGAATGTGTTTCACTTTCATTTGATTCTAAAAGCTTTGTTTGAAAGTGTTTGACTTTCATTTGACTCAATTAGCTTTGTTGAATGCATTTGATTTTCATTTGAGTCACGAAGCTTTGTTTGATTGTGTTTGAATTTCATTTAACTCAATTAGCTTTGTTGAATTCATTTGACTTTAATTTGATTCTAAAAGCTTTGTTGAAAGTGTTTGACTTTCATTTTACTTAATTAGCTTTGTTGAATGCAGTTGACATTCATTTGATTCAAAAAGCTTTGATTGAATGTATTTGACTTTCATTTGATTCTAAACGCTTTGTTGCAAGTGTTTGACTTTCATTTGACTCAATTAGCTTTGTTGAATGCATTTGATTTTCATTTGATTCAAAAAGCTTTGTTTGAATGTGTTTCACTTTCATTTGATTCTAAAAGCTTTGTTGAAAGTGTTTGACTTTCATTTGACTTAATTAGCTTTGTTGAATGCAGTTGACATTCATTTGATTCAAAAAGCTTTGTTTGAATGTGTTTCACTTTCATTTGATTCTAAAAGCTTTGTTGAAAGTGTTTGGCTTTCATTTGACTCAATTAGCATTGTGGAATGCAATGAACTTTCATTTGATTCAAAAAGCTTTGTTTGAATGTATTTGACTTTAATTTGATTCTAAAAGCTTTGATGAAAGTGTTTGACTTTCATTTCACTCAATTAGCTTTGTTGAATTCATTTGATTTTCATTTGATTCAAAAAGCTTTGTTTGAATGTGTTTCACTTTTATTTCATTCTAAAAGCTTTGTTGAAAGTGTTTGACTTTCATTTGACTCAATTAGCTTTGTTGAATGCATTTTACTTTCATTTGAGTCACGAAGCTTTGTTTGATTGTGTTTGACTTTCATTTGACTCAATTAGCTTTGTTGAATTCATTTGATTTCCATTTGATTCAAAAAGCTTTGTTTGAATGTGTTTCACTTTCATTTGATTCTAAAAGCTTTGTTGAAAGTGTTTGACTTTCATTTGACTTAATTAGCTTTGTTGAATGCAGTTGACATTCATTTGATTCAAAAAGCTTTGTTTGAATGTGTTTCACTTTCATTTGATTCTAAAAGCTTTGTTGAATGTGTTTGACTTTCATTTGACTCAATTAGCTTTGTTGAATGCATTTGACTTTCATTTGATTCAAAAAGCTTTGTTAGAATGTGTTTTACTTTCATTTGATTCTAAAAGCTTTGTTGAAAGTGTTTCACTTTCATTTGACTCAATTAGCCTTGTTGAATGCTTTTGACTTTCATTTGAGTCACGAAGCATTGTTTGAATGTGTTTGACTTTCATTTGACTGAATTAGCTTTGTTGAATTCATTTGATTTTCATTTGATTCAAAAAGCTTTGTTTGAATGTGTTTGACTTTCTTTTGATTCTAAAAGCTTTGTTGAAAGTGTTTGGCTTTCATTTGACTCAATTAGCTTTGTTTAATTCATTTGATTTTCATTTGATTCAAAAAGCTTTGCTTGAATGTATTTGACTTTAATTTGATTCTAAAAGCTTTGTAGAAAGTGTTTGGCTTTCATTTGACTCAATTAGCATTGTGGAATGCAATTAACTTTCATTTGATTCAAAAAGCATTGATTGGATTTATTTGACTTTCATTTGATTCTAAACGCTTTGTTGCAAGTGTTTGACTTTCATTTGACTCAATTAGCTTTGTTGAATGCATTTGATTTTCATTTGATTCAATAAGCTTTGTTTGAATGTGTTTCACTTTCATCTGATTCTAAAAGCTTTGTTGAAAGTGTTTGACTTTCATTTGACTTAATTAGCTTTGTTGAATGTAGTTGACATTCATTTGATTCAAAAAGCTTTGTTTGAATGTGTTTCACTTTCATTTGATTCTAAAAGCTTTGCTGAAAGTGTTTGGCTTTCATTTGACTCAATTGGCATTGTGGAATGCAATTAACTTTCATTTGATTCAAAAAGCTTTGTTTGAATGTATTTGACTTTAATTTGATTGTAAAACCTTTGATGAAAGTGTTTGACTTTCATTTGACTCAATTAGCTTTGTTGAATGCATTTGACTTTCATTTGAATCAAAAAACTTTGTTTCAATGTGTTTGACGTTCATTTGACTCAATTAGATTTGTTGAAAGTGTTTAACTTTCATTTAACTCAATTGGCTTTGTTGAATGCAATTGACTTTTATTTGATTCAAAAAGCTTTGCTTGAATGTGTTAGACTTTCTTTTGACTCAATTAGCTTTGTGGAATGTGTTTGACTTTCATTTGACTCAATTAGCATTGTGGAATGCAATTGACTTTCATTTGATTCAAAAAGCTTTGTTTGAATGTATTTGACTTTAATTTGATTCTAAAAGCTTTGATGAAAGTGTTTGACTTTCATTTCACTCAATTAGCTTTGTTGAAAGTGTTTGCTTTTCAGTTGACTCAATTAGCTTTGTTGAATGCATTTGACTTTCATTTGATTCAAAAAGCTTTGTTTGAATGTGTTTGACTTTCTTTTGACTCAATTAGCTTTGTTGAATGTGTTTGACTTTCATTTGACTACAATTAGCATTGTGGAATGCAATTGACTTTCATTTGATTCAAAAAGCTTTGTTTGAATGTATTTGACTTTAATTTGATTATAAAAGCTTTGATGAATGTGTTTGACTTTCATTTGACTCAATTAGCTTTGTTGAATTCATTTGATTTTCATTTGATTCAAAAAGCTTTGTTTGAATGTGTTTCACTTTCATTTGATTCTAAAAGCTTTATTAAAAGTGTTTGACTTTCATTTGACTTAATTAGCTTTGTTGAATGCAGTTAACATTCATTTGATTCAAAAAGCTTTGTTTAAATGTGTTTGACGTTCATTTGATTCTAAAAGCTTAGATGAAAGTGTTTGACTTTCATTTGACTCAATTAGCTTTGTTGAATTCATTTGATTTCATTTGATTCAAAAAGCTTTGTTTGAATGTGTTTGACTTTCATTTGATTCTAAAAGCTTTGTAGAAAGTGTTTGGCTTTCATTTGACTCAATTAGCATTGTGGAATGCAATTAACTTTCATTTGATTCAAAAAGCTTTGATTGAATTTATTTGACTTTCATTTGATTCTAAACGCTTTGTTCCAAGTGTTTGACTTTCATTTGACTCAATTAGCTTTGTTGAATGCATTTGATTTTCATTTGATTCAATAAGCTTTGTTTGAATGTGTTACACTTTCATCTGATTCTAAAAGCTTTGTTGAAAGTGTTTGACTTTCATTTGACTTAATTAGCTTTGTTGAATGTAGTTGACATTCATTTGATTCAAAAAGCTTTGTTTGAATGTGTTTCACTTTCATTTGATTCTAAAAGCTTTGTTGAAAGTGTTTCACTTTCATTTGACTCAATTAGCCTTGTTGAATGCTTTTGACTTTCATTTGAGTCACGAAGCATTGTTTGAATGTGTTTGACTTTCATTTGACTGAATTAGCTTTGTTGAATTCATTTGATTTTCATTTGATTCAAAAAGCTTTGTTTGAATGTGTTTGACTTTCTTTTGATTCTAAAAGCTTTGTTGAAAGTGTTTGGCTTTCATTTGACTCAATTAGCTTTGTTTAATTCATTTGATTTTCATTTGATTCAAAAAGCTTTGCTTGAATGTATTTGACTTTAATTTGATTCTAAAAGCTTTGTAGAAAGTGTTTGGCTTTCATTTGACTCAATTAGCATTGTGGAATGCAATTAACTTTCATTTGATTCAAAAAGCATTGATTGGATTTATTTGACTTTCATTTGATTCTAAACGCTTTGTTGCAAGTGTTTGACTTTCATTTGACTCAATTAGCTTTGTTGAATGCATTTGATTTTCATTTGATTCAATAAGCTTTGTTTGAATGTGTTACACTTTCATCTGATTCTAAAAGCTTTGTTGAAAGTGTTTGACTTTCATTTGACTTAATTAGCTTTGTTGAATGTAGTTGTCATCATTTGATTCAAAAAGCTTTGTTTGAATGTGTTTCACTTTCATTTGATTCTAAAAGCTTTGCTGAAAGTGTTTGGCTTTCATTTGACTCAATTGGCATTGTAGAATGCAATTAACTTTCATTTGATTCAAAAAGCTTTGTTTGAATGTATTTGACTTTAATTTGATTGTAAAACCTTTGATGAAAGTGTTTGACTTTCATTTGACTCAATTAGCTTTGTTGAATGCATTTGACTTTCACTTGAATCAAAAAACTTTGTTTCAATGTGTTTGACGTTCATTTGACTCAATTAGATTTGTTGAAAGTGTTTAACTTTCATTTAACTCAATTGGCTTTGTTGAATGCAATTGACTTTTATTTGATTCAAAAAGCTTTGCTTAAATGTGTTAGACTTTCTTTTGACTCAATTAGCTTTGTGGAATGTGTTTGACTTTCATTTGACTCAATTAGCATTGTGGAATGCAATTGACTTTCATTTGATTCAAAAAGCTTTGTTTGAATGTATTTGACTTTAATTTGATTCTAAAAGCTTTGATGAAAGTGTTTGACTTTCATTTGACTCAATTAGCTTTGTTGAAAGTGTTTGCTTTTCAGTTGACTCAATTAGCTTTGTTGAATGCATTTGACTTTCATTTGATTAAAAAAGCTTTGTTTGAATGTGTTTGACTTTCTTTTGACTCAATTAGCTTTGTTGAATGTGTTTGACTTTCATTTGACTACAATTAGCATTGTGGAATGCAATTGACTTTCATTTGATTCAAAAAGCTTTGTTTGAATGTATTTGACTTTAATTTGATTATAAAAGCTTTGATGAATGTGTTTGACTTTCATTTGACTCAATTAGCTTTGTTGAATTCATTTGATTTTCATTTGATTCAAAAAGCTTTGTTTGAATGTGTTTCACTTTCATTTGATTCTAAAAGCTTTATTAAAAGTGTTTGACTTTCATTTGACTTAATTAGCTTTGTTGAATGCAGTTAACATTCATTTGATTCAAAAAGCTTTGTTTAAATGTTTCTCACTTTTATTTGATTCTAAAAGCTTTGTTGAAAGTGTTTGGCTTTCATTTGAATCAATTAGCATTGTGGAATGCAATTAACTTTCATTTGATTCAAAAAGCTTTGCTTGAATGTATTTGACTTTAATTTGATTCTAAAAGCTTTGTTGAAAGTGTTTGACTTTTATTTTACTTAATTAGCTTTGTTGAATGCAGTTGACATTCATTTGATTCTAAAAGCTTTGTTTGAATGTGTTTCACTTTCATTTGATTCTAAAAGCTTTGTTGAAAGTGTTTGACTTTCATTTGACTTAATTAGCTTTGTTGAATGCAGTTGACATTCATTTGATTCAAAAAGCTTTGTTTGAATGTGTTTCACTTTCATTTGATTCTAAAAGCTTTGTTGAAAGTGTTTGGCTTTCATTTGACTCAATTACCATAGAGGAATGCAATTAACTTTCATTTGATTCAAAAAGCTTTGTTTGAATGTGTTTGACTTTAATTTGATTCTAAAAGCTTTGATGAAAGTGTTTGACTTTCATTTGACTCAATTAGCTTTGTTGAATGCATTTGACTTTCATTTGAGTCACGAAGCTTTGTTTGAATGTGTTTGACTTTCATTTGATTCCAAAAGCTTTGTTGAAAGTGTTTGGCTTTCATTTGACTCAATTAGCATTGTGGAATGCAATTAACTTTCATTTGATTCAAAAAGCTTTGATAGAATGTATTTGACTTTCATTTGATTCTAAACGCTTTGTTGCAAGTGTTTGACTTTCATTTGACTCAATTAGCTTTGTTGAATGCATTTGATTTTCATTTGATTCAAAAAGCTTTGTTTGAATGTGTTTCACTTTCATTTGATTCTAAAAGCTTTGTTGAAAGTGTTTGACTTTCATTTGACTCAATTAGCTTTGTTGAATGCATTTGATATTCATTTGAATCAAAAAGCTTTGTTTAAATGTGTTTGACGTTCATTTGATTTTAAAAGCTTAGATGAAAGTGTTTGACTTTCATTTGACTCAATTAGCTTTGGTGAATTCTTTTGATTTTCATTTGATTCAAAAAGCATTGTTTGAATGTGTTTGACTTTTATTTGATTCTAAAAGCTTTGTTGAAAGTGTTTGGCTTTCATTTGACTCAATTAGCATTGTGGAATGCAATTAACTTTCATTTGATTCAAAAAGCTTTGATTGAATGTATTTGACTTTCATTTGATTCTAAACGCTTTGTTGCAAGTGTTTGACTTTCATTTGACTCGATTAGCTTTGTTGAATGCATTTGATTTTCATTTGATTCAAAAAGCTTTGTTTGAATGTGTTTCACTTTCATTTGATTCTAAAACCTTTGTTGAAAGTGTTTGACTTTCATTTGACTCAATTAGCTTTGTTGAATGCATTTGACATTCATTTGAATCAAAAAGCTTTATTTAAATGTTTTTGACGTTCATTTGATTCTAAAAGCTTAGATGAAAGTGTTTGACTTTCATTTGACTCAATTAGCTTTGTTGAATTCATTTGATTTCATTTGATTCAAAAAGCTTTGTTTGAATGTGTTTGACTTTCATTTGATTCTAAAAGCTTTGTAGAAAGTCTTTGGCTTTCATTTGACTCAATTAGCGTTGTGGAATGCAATTAACTTTCATTTGATTCAAAAAGCTTTGATTGAATTTATTTGACTTTCATTTGATTCTAAACGCTTTGTTGCAAGTGTTTGACTTTCATTTGACTTAATTAGCTTTGTTGAATGCATTTGATTTTCATTTGATTCAATAAGCTTTGTTTGAATGTGTTTCACTTTCATCTGATTCTAAAAGCTTTGTTGAAAGTGTTTGACTTTCATTTGACTTAATTAGCTTTGTTGAATGTAGTTGACATTCATTTGATTCAAAAAGCTTTGTTTGAATGTGTTTCACTTTCATTTGATTCTAAAAGCTTTGCTGAAAGTGTTTGGCTTTCATTTGACTCAATTGGCATTGTGGAATGCAATTAACTTTCATTTAATTCAAAAAGCTTTGTTTGAATGTATTTGACTTTAATTTGATTGTAAAACCTTTGATGAAAGTGTTTGACTTTCACTTGACTCAATTAGCTTTGTTGAATGCATTTGACTTTCATTTGAATCAAAAAACTTTGTTTCAATGTGTTTGACTCAATTAGCTTTGTTGAATGCATTTGATTTTCATTTGATTCAATAAGCTTTGTTTGAATGTGTTTCACTTTCATCTGATTCTAAAAGCTTTGTTGAAAGTGTTTGACTTTCATTTGACTTAATTAGCTTTGTTGAATGTAGTTGACATTCATTTGATTCAAAAAGCTTTGTTTGAATGTGATTCACTTTCATTTGATTCTAAAAGCTTTGCTGAAAGTGTTTGGCTTTCATTTGACTCAATTGGCATTGTGGAATGCAATTAACTTTCATTTAATTCAAAAAGCTTTGTTTGAATGTATTTGACTTTAATTTGATTGTAAAACCTTTGATGAAAGTGTTTGACTTTCATTTGACTCAATTAGCTTTGTTGAATGCATTTGACTTTCATTTGAATCAAAAAACTTTGTTTCAATGTGTTTGACTCAATTAGCTTTGTTGAATGCATTTGATTTTCATTTGATTCAATAAGCTTTGTTTGAATGTGTTTCACTTTCATTTGATTCTAAAAGCTTTGTTGAAAGTGTTTGACTTTCATTTGACTTAATTAGCTTTGTTGAATGTAGTTGACATTCATTTGATTCAAAAAGCTTTGTTTGAATGTGTTTCACTTTCATTTTATTCTAAAAGCTTTGCTGAAAGTGTTTGGCTTTCATTTGACTCAATTGGCATTGTGGAATGCAATTAACTTTCATTTGATTCAAAAAGCTTTGATTGAATGTATTTGACTTTCATTTGATTCTAAACGCTTTGTTGCAAGTGTTTGACTTTCATTTGACTCAATTAGCTTTGTTGAATGCATTTGATTTTCATTTGATTCAATAAGCTTTATTTTAATGTGTTTCACTTTCATTTGCTTCTAAAAGCTTTGTTGAAAGTGTTTGACTTTCATTTGACTTAATTAGCTTTGTTGAATGTAGTTGACATTCATTTGATTCAAAAAGCTTTGTTTGAATGTGTTTCACTTTCATTTGATTCTAAAAGCTTTGCTGAAAGTGTTTGGCTTTCATTTGACTCAATTGGCATTGTGGAATGCAATTAACTTTCATTTGATTCAAAAAGCTTTGTTTGAATGTATTTGACTTTAATTTGATTGTAAAACCTTTGATGAAAGTGTTTGACTTTCATTTGACTCAATTAGCTTTGTTGAATTCATTTGATTTTCATTTGATTCAAAAAGCTTTGTTTGAATGTGTTTCACTTTCATTTGATTCTAAAAGCTTTGTTGAAAGTGTTTGACTTTCATTTGACTCAATTAGCTTTGTTGAATGCATTTGACATTCATTTGAATCAAAAAGCTTTGTTTAAATGTGTTTGACGTTCATTTGATTCTAAAAGCTTAGATGAAAGTGTTTAACTTTCATTTGACTCAATTAGCTTTGTTGAATTCATTTGATTTTCATTTGATTCAAAAAGCTTTGTTTGAATGTGTTTGACTTTCATTTGATTCTAAAAGCTTTGTAGAAAGTGTTTGGCTTTCATTTGACTCAATTAGCATTGTGGAATGCAATTAACTTTCATTTGATTCAAAAAGCTTTGATTGAATGTATTTGATTTTCATTTGATTCTAAACGCTTTGTTGCAAGTGTTTGACTTTCATTTGACATAATTAGCTTTGTTGAATGCATTTGATTTTTTATTGATTCAAAAAGCTTTGTTTGAATGTGTTTTACTTTCATTTGATTCTAAAAGCTTTGTTGAATGTGTTTGACTTTCATTTGACTTAATTAGCTTCGTTGAATGCAGTTGACATTCATTTGATTCAAAAAGCTTTGTTTGAATGTGTTTCACTTTCATTTGATTCTAAAAGCTTTGTTGAAAGTGTTTGCCTTTCATTTGACTCAATTACCATTGTGGAATGCAATTAACTTTCATTTGATTCAAAAAGCTTTGTTGAATGTATTTGACTTTAATTTGATTCTAAAAGCTTTGATGAAAGTGTTTGACTTTCATTTGACTCAATTAGCTTTGTTGAATGCATTTGACTTTCGTTTGAGTCACGAAGCTTTGTTTGAATGTGTTTGACTTTCATTTGATTCTAAAAGCTTTGTTGAAAGTGTTTGGCTTTCATTTGACTCAATTAGCATTGTGGAATGCAATTAACTTTCATTTGATTCAAAAAGCTTTGATTGAATGTATTTGACTTTCATTTGATTCTAAACGCTTTGTTGCAACTGTTTGACTTTCATTTGACTCAATTAGCTTTGTTGAATGCATTTGATTTTCATTTGATTCAAAAAGCTTTGTTTGAATGTGTTTCACTTTCATTTGATTCTAAAAGCTTTGTTCAAAGTGTTTGACTTTCATTTGACTTAATTAGCTTTGTTGAATGCAGTTGACATTCGTTTGATTTAAAAAGCTTTGTTTGAATGTGTTTCACTTTCATTTGATTCTAAAAGCTTTGTTTGAATGTGTTTTACTTTCATTTGATTCTAAATGCTTTGTTGAAAGTGTTTGACTTTCATTTGACTCAATTAGCTTTGTTGAATGCATTTGACTTTCATTTGAGTCACGAAGCTTTGTTTGAATGTGTTTGACTTTCATTTGACTCAATTAGCTTTGTTGAAT
Source organism: Chenopodium formosanum (assembly GCA_024500155.1). Lineage (NCBI taxonomy): Eukaryota > Viridiplantae > Streptophyta > Magnoliopsida > Caryophyllales > Amaranthaceae > Chenopodium > Chenopodium formosanum. The sequence goes on from CM044861.1 coordinate 25,315,367, forward strand.
TCATTTGATTTTCATTTGATTCAAAAAGCTTTGTTTGAATGTGTTTGACTTTCATTTGATTATAAAAGCTTTGTTGAAAGTGTTTTGACTTTCATTGGACTCAATTAGCTTTGTTGAATGCATTTGACATTCATTTGAATCAAAAAGCTTTGTTTAAATGTGTTTGACGTTCATTTGATTCTAAAAGCATAGATGAAAGTGTTTGACTTTCATTTGACTCAATTAGCTTTGTTGAATTCATTTGATTTTCATTTGATTCAAAAAGCTTTGTTTGAATGTGTTTCACTTTCATTTGATTCTAAAAGCTTTGTAGAAAGTGTTTGGCTTTCATTTGACTCAATTAGCATTGTGGAATGCAATTAACTTTCATTTGATTCAAAAAGCTTTGATTGAATGTATTTGATTTTCATTTGATTCTAAACGCTTTGTTGCAAGTGTTTGACTTTCATTTGACATAATTAGCTTTGTTGAATGCATTTGATTTTTTATTGATTCAAAAAGCTTTGTTTGAATGTGTTTTACTTTCATTTGATTCTAAAAGCTTTGTTGAATGTGTTTGACTTTCATTTGACTTAATTAGCTTTGTTGAATGCAGTTGACATTCATTTGATTCAAAAAGCTTTGTTTGAATGTGTTTCACTTTCATTTGATTCTAAAAGCTTTGTTGAAAGCTTTCATTTACTCAATTGGCATTGTGGAATGCAATTAACTTTCATTTGATTCAAAAAGCTTTGTTTGAATGTATTTGACTTTAATTTGATTCTAAAAGCTTTCATGAAAGTGTTTGACTTTCATTTGACTAAATTAGCTTTGTTGAATTCATTTGATTTTCATTTGATTCAAAAAGCTTTGTTTGAATGTGTTTCACTTTCATTTGATTCTAAAAGCTTTGTTGAAAGTGTTTGACTTTCATTTGTCTTAATTAGCTTTGTTGAATGCAGTTGACATTCATTTGATTCAAAAAGCTTTGTTTGAATGTGTTTCACTTTCATTTGATTCTAAAAGCTTTGTTGAATGTGTTTGACTTTCATTTGATTCAATTAGCTTTGTTGAATGCATTTGACTTTCATTTGAGTCACGAAGCTTTGTTTGAATGTGTTTGACTTTCATTTGACTCAATTAGCTTTGTTGAATTCATTTGATTTTCATTTGATTCAAAAAGCTTTGTTTGAATGTGTTTGACTTTCATTTGATTATAAAAGCTTTGTTGAAAGTGTTTGACTTTCATGTGACTCAATTAGCTTTGTTGAATGCATTTGACATTCATTTGAATCAAAAAGCTTTGTTTAAATGTGTTTGACGTTCATTTGATTCTAAAAGCTTAGATGAAAGTGTTTGACTTTCATTTGACTCAATTAGCTATGTTGAATTCATTTGATTTTTCATTTGATTCAAAAAGCTTTGTTTGAATGTGTTTGACTTTCATTTGATTCTAAAAGCTTTGTAGAAAGTGTTTGGCTTTCATTTGACTCAATTAGTATTGGGGAATGCAATTAACTTTCATTTGATTCAAAAAGCTTTGATTGAATGTATTTGACTTTCAATTGATTCTAAATGTTTGTTGCCAGTGTTTGACTTTCATTTGACTCAATTAGCTTTGTTGAATGCATTTGATTTTCATTTGATTGAAAAAGCTTTGTTTGAATGTGTTTCACTTTCATTTGATTCTAAAAGCTTTGTTGAAAGTGTTTGACTTTCATTTGACTTAATTAGCTTTGTTGAATGCAGTTGACATTCATTTGATTCAAAAAGCTTTGTTTGAATGTGTTTCACTTTCATTTGATTCTAAAAGCTTTGTTGAAAGTGTTTGGCTTTCATTTGACTCAATTGGCATTGTGGAATGCAATTAACTTTCATTTGATTCAAAAAGCTTTGTTTGAATGTATTTGACTTTAATTTGATTCTAAAAGCTTTCATGAAAGTGTTTGACTTTCATTTGACTCAATTAGCTTTGTTGAATTCATTTTATTTTCATTTGATTCAAAAAGCTTTGTTCGAATGTGTTTCACTTTCATTTGATTCTAAAAGCTTTGTTGAAAGTGTTTGACTTTCATTTGTCTTAATTAGCTTTGTTGAATGCAGTTGACATTCATTTGATTCAAAAAGCTTTGTTTGAATGTGTTTCACTTTCATTTGATTCTAAAAGCTTTGTTGAATGTGTTTGACTTTCATTTGACTCAATTAGCTTTGTTGAATGCATTTGACATTCATTTGTTTCAAAAAGCTTTGTTTCAATGTGTTTTACTTTCATTTGATTCTAAAAGCTTTGTTGAAAGTGTTTGACTTTCATTTGACTCAATTAGCTTTGTTGAATGCATTTGACTTTCATTTGAGTCACGAAGCTTTGTTTGAATGTGTTTGACTTTCATTTGACTCAGTTAGCTTTGTTGAATTCATTTGATTTTTATTTGATTCAAAAAGCTTTGTTTGAATGTGTTTGACTTTCATTTGATTATAAAAGCTTTGTTGAAAGTGTTTGACTCTCATTTGACTCAATTAGCTTTGTTGAATGCATTTGACATTCATTTGAATCAAAAAGCTTTGTTTAAATGTGTTTGACGTTCATTTGATTCTTAAAGCTTAGATGAAAGTGTTTGACTTTCATTTGACTCAATTAGCTTTGTTGAATTCATTTGATTTTCATTTGATTCAAAAAGCTTCGTTTGAATGTGTTTGACTTTCATTTGATTCTAAAAGCTTTGTAGAAAGTGTTTGGCTTTCATTTGACTCAATTAGCATTGTGGAATGCAATTAACTTTCATTTGATTCAAAAAGCTTTGATTGAATTTATTTGACTTTCATTTGATTCTAAACGCTTTGTTGCAAGTGTTTGACTTTCATTTGACTCAATTAGCTTTGTTGAATGCATTTGATTTTCATTTGATTCAAAAAGCTTTGTTTGAATGTGTTTCACTTTCATTTGATTCTAAAATCTTTGTTGAAAGTGTTTGACTTTCATTTGACTCAATTAGCTATGTTGAATGCAGTTAACATTCGGTTGATTCAAAAAGCTTTGTTTGAATGTGTTTCACTTTCATTTGATTCTAAAAGCTTTGTTGAATGTGTTTGACTTTCATTTGACTCAATTAGCTTTGTTGAATGCATTTGACATTCATTTGATTCAAAAAGATTTGTTTGAATGTGTTTTACTTTCATTTGATTCTAAAAGCATTGTTGAAAGTGTTTGACTTTCATTTGACTCAATTAGCTTTGTTGAATGCATTTGACTTTCATTTGAGTCACGAAGCTTCGTTTGAATGTGTTTGACTTTCATTTGATTCAAAAAGCTTTGTTGAAAGTGTTTGGCTTTCATTTGACTCAATTAGCATTGTGGAATGCAATTAACTTTCATTTGATTCAAAAAGCTTTGATTGAATGTATTTGACTTTCATTTGATTCTAAACGCTTTATTGCAAGTGTTTGACTTTCATTTGACTCAATTAGCTTTGTTGAATGCATTTGATTTTCATTTGGTTCAAAAAGCTTCGTTTGAATGTGTTTGACTTTCATTTGATTTTAAAAGCTTAGATGAAAGTGTTTGACTTTAATTTGACTCAATTAGCTTTGTTGAATGCATTTGACTTTCATTTGAGTCACGAAGCTTTGTTTGAATGTGTTTCACTTTCATTTGATTCTAAAAGCTTTGTTGAAAGTGTTTGGCTTTCATTTGACTCAATTACCATTCAGGAATGCAATTAACTTTCATTTGATTCAAAAAGCTTTGTTTGAATGTTTTTTACTTTAATTTGATTTTAAAAGCTTTGATGAAAGTGTTTGACTTTCATTTGACTCAATTAGCTTTGTTGAATGCATTTGACTTTCATTTGAGTCACGAAGCTTTGTTTGAATGTGTTTGATTTTCATTTGATTCTAAAAGCTTTGTTGAAAGTGTTTGGCTTTCATTTGACTCAATTAGCATTGTGGAATGCAATTAACTTTCATTTGATTCAAAAAGCTTTGTTTGAATGTATTTGACTTTAATTTGATTCTAAAAGCTTTGATGAAAGTGTTTGACTTTCATTTGACTCAATTAGCTTTGTTGAATTCATTTGATTTTCACTTGATTCAAAAAGCTTTGTTTGAATGTGTTTCACTTTCATTTGATTCTAAAAGCTTTGTTGAAAGCTTTCATTTGACTCAATTGGCATTGTGGAATGCAATTAACTTTCATTTGATTCAAAAAGCTTTGTTTGAATGTATTTGACTTTAATTTGATTCTAAAAGCTTTCATGAAAGTGTTTGACTTTCATTTGACTCAATTAGCTTTGTTGAATTCATTTGATTTTCATTTGATTCAAAAAGCTTTGTTTGAATGTGTTTCACTTTCATTTGATTCTAAAAGCTTTGTTGAAAGTGTTTGACTTTCATTTGTCTTAATTAGCTTTGTTGAATGCAGTTGACATTCATTTGATTCAAAAAGCTTTGTTTGAATGTGTTTCACTTTCATTTGATTCTAAAAGCTTTGTTGAATGTGTTTGACTTTCATTTGATTCAATTAGCTTTGTTGAATGCATTTGACTTTCATTTGAGTCACGAAGCTTTGTTTGAATGTGTTTGACTTTCATTTGACTCAATTAGCTTTGTTGAATTCATTTGATTTTCATTTGATTCAAAAAGCTTTGTTTGAATGTGTTTGACTTTCATTTGATTATAAAAGCTTTGTTGAAAGTGTTTGACTTTCATGTGACTCAATTAGCTTTGTTGAATGCATTTGACATTCATTTGAATCAAAAAGCTTTGTTTAAATGTGTTTGACGTTCATTTGATTCTAAAAGCTTAGATGAAAGTGTTTGACTTTCATTTGACTCAATTAGCTTTGTTGAATTCATTTGATTTTCATTTGATTCAAAAAGCTTTGTTTGAATGTGTTTGACTTTCATTTGATTCTAAAAGCTTTGTAGAAAGTGTTTGGCTTTCATTTGACTCAATTAGTATTGGGGAATGCAATTAACTTTCATTTGATTCAAAAAGCTTTGATTGAATGTATTTGACTTTCAATTGATTCTAAACGCTTTGTTGCCAGTGTTTGACTTTCATTTGACTCAATTAGCTTTGTTGAATGCATTTGATTTTCATTTGATTGAAAAAGCTTTGTTTGAATGTGTTTCACTTTCATTTGATTCTAAAAGCTTTGTTTAAAGTGTTTGACTTTCATTTGACTTAATTAGCTTTGTTGAATGCAGTTGACATTCATTTGATTCAAAAAGCTTTGTTTGAATGTGTTTCACTTTCATTTGATTCTAAAAGCTTTGTTGAAAGTGTTTGGCTTTCATTTGACTCAATTGGTCTTGTGGAATACAATTAACTTTCATTTGATTCAAAAAGCTTTGTTTGAATGTATTTGACTTTAATTTGATTCTAAAAGCTTTCATGAAAGTGTTTGACTTTCATTTGACTCAATTAGCTTTGTTGAATTCATTTTATTTTCATTTGATTCAAAAAGCTTTGTTTGAATGTGTTTCACTTTCATTTGATTCTAAAAGCTTTGTTGAAAGTGTTTGACTTTCATTTGTCTTAATTAGCTTTGTTGAATGCAGTTGACATTCATTTGATTCAAAAAGCTTTGTTTGAATGTGTTTCACTTTCATTTGATTCTAAAAGCTTTGTTGAATGTGTTTGACTTTCATTTGACTCAATTAGCTTTGTTGAATGCATTTGACATTCATTTGATTCAAAAAGCTTTGTTTCAATGTGTTTTACTTTCATTTGATTCTAAAAGCTTTGTTGAAAGTGTTTGACTTTCATTTGACTCAATTAGCTTTGTTGAATGCATTTGACTTTCATTTGAGTCACGAAGCTTTGTTTGAATGTGTTTGACTTTCATTTGACTCAGTTAGCTTTGTTGAATTCATTTGATTTTCATTTGATTCAAAAAGCTTTGTTTGAATGTGTTTGACTTTCATTTGATTATAAAAGCTTTGTTGAAAGTGTTTGGCTTTCATTTGACTCAATTAGCATTGTGGAATGCAATTAACTTTCATTTGATTCAAAAAGCTTTGATTGAATTTATTTGACTTTCATTTGATTCTAAACGCTTTGTTGCAAGTGTTTGACTTTCATTTGACTCAATTAGCTTTGTTGAATGCATTTGATTTTCATTTGATTCAAAAAGCTTTGTTTGAATGTGTTTCACTTTCATTTGATTCTAAAAGCTTTGTTGAAAGTGTTTGACTTTCATTTGACTCAATTAGCTTTGTTGAATGCAGTTATCATTCGGTTGATTCAAAAAGCTTTGTTTGAATGTGTTTCACTTTCATTTGATTCTAAAAGCTTTGTTGAATGTGTTTGACTTTCATTTGACTCAATTAGCTTTGTTGAATGCATTTGACATTCATATGATTCAAAAAGCTTTGTTTGAATATGTTTTACTTTCATTTGATTCTAAAAGCTTTGTTGAAAGTGTTTGACTTTCATTTGACTCAATTAGCTTTGTTGAATGCATTTGACTTTCATTTGAGTCACGAAGCTTCGTTTGAATGTGTTTGACTTTCATTTGATTTAAAAAGCTTTGTTGAAAGTGTTTGGCTTTCATTTGACTCAATTACCATTGTGGAATGCAATTAACTTTCATTTGATTCAAAAAGCTTTGATTGAATGTATTTGACTTTCATTTGATTCTAAACGCTTTATTGCAAGTGTTTGACTTTCATTTGACTCAATTAGCTTTGTTGAATGCATTTGATTTTCATTTGGTTCAAAAACCTTCGTTTGAATGTGTTTGACTTTCATTTGATTTTAAAAGCTTAGATGAAAGTGTTTGACTTTCATTTGACTTAATTAGCTTTGTTGAATGCATTTGACTTTCATTTGAGTCACGAAGCTTTGTTTGAATGTTTTTCACTTTCATTTGATTCTAAAAGCTTTGTTGAAAGTGTTTGGCTTTCATTTGACTCAATTACCATTGAGGAATGCAATTAACTTTCATTTGATTCAAAAAGCTTCGTTTGAATGTATTTGACTTTAATTTGATTTTAAAAGCTTTGATGAAAGTGTTTGACTTTCATTTGACTCAATTAGCTTTGTTGAATGCATTTGACTTTCATTTGAGTCACGAAGCTTTGTTTGAATGTGTTTGACTTTCATTTGATTCTAAAAGCTTTGTTGAAAGTGTTTGGCTTTCATTTGACTCAATTAGCATTGTGGAGTGCAATTAACTTTCATTTGATTCGCAAAGCTTTGATTGAATGTATTTGACTTTCATTTGATTCTAAACGCTTTGTTGCAAGTGTTTGACTTTCATTTGACTCAATTAGCTTTGTTGAATGCATTTGATTTTCATTTGATTCAAAAAGCTTTGTTTGAATATGTTTCACTTTCATTTGATTCTAAAAGCTTTGTTGAAAGTGTTTGACTTTCATTTGACTCAATTAGCTTTGTTGAATGCATTTGACATTCATTTGAATCAAAAAGCTTTGTTTAAATGTGTTTGACGTTCATTTGATTCTAAAAGCTTAGATGAAAGTGTTTGACTTTCATTTGACTCAATTAGCTTTGTTGAATTCATTTGAATTTCATTTGATTCAAAAAGCTTTGTTTGAATGTGTTTGACTTTCAATTGATTCTAAAAGCTTTGTAGAAAGTGTTTGGCTTTCATTTGACTCAATTAGCATTGCGGAATGCAATTAACTTTCATTTGATTCAAAAAGCTTTGATTGAATTTATTTGACTTTCATTTGATTCTAAACGCTTTGTTGCAAGTTTTTGACTTTTATTTGACTCAATTAGCTTTGTTGAATGCATTTGATTTTCATTTGATTCAAAAAGCTTTGTTTGAATGTGTTTCACTTTCATTTGATTCTAAAAGCTTTGTTGAATGTGTTTGACTTTCATTTGACTTAATTAGCTTTGTTGAATGCAGTTGACATTCATTTGATTCAAAAAGCTTTGTTTGAATGTGTTTCACTTTCATTTGATTCTAAAAGCTTTGTTGAATGTGTTTGACTTTCATTTGACTCAATTAGCTTTGTTGAATGCATTTGACATTCATTTGATTCAAAAAGCTTTGTTTGAATGTGTTTTACTTTCATTTGATTCTAAAAGCTTTGTTGAAAGTGTTTGACTTTCATTTGACTCAATTAACTTTGTTGAATGCATTTGACTTTCATTTGAGTCACGAAGCTTCGTTTGAATGTGTTTGACTTTCATTTGATTCAAAAAGCTTTGTTGAAAGTGTTTGGCTTTCATTTGACTCAATTAGCATTGTGGAATGCAATTAACTTTCATTTGATTCAAAAAGCTTTGATTGAATGTATTTGACTTTCATTTGATTCTAAACGCTTTGTTGCAAGTGTTTGACTTTCATTTGACTCAATTCGCTTTGTTGAATGCATTTGATTAGCATGTGTTTCAATTTCATTTGATTCTAAAAGCTTTGTTGAAAGTGTTTGGCTTTCATTTGACTCAATTAGCATTGTGGAATGCAATTAACTTTCATTTGATTCAAAAAGCTTTGTTTGAATGTATTTGACTTTAATTTGATTCTAAAAGCTTTGATGAAAGTGTTTGACTTTCATTTGACTCAATTAGCTTTGTTGAATTCATTTGATTTTCATTTGATTCAAAAAGCTTTGTTTGAATGTGTTTCAATTTCATTTGATTCTAAAAGCTTTGTTGAAAGTGTTTGACTTTCATTTGACTCAATTAGCTTTGTTGAATGCATTTGACTTTCATTTGATTCAAAAAGCTTTGTTAGAATGTGTTTTACTTTCATTTGATTCTAAAAGTTTTGTTGAAAGTGTTTGACTTTCATTTGACTCAATTAGCTTTGTTGAATGCATTTGATTTTCATTTGATTCAAAAAGCTTTGTTTGAATGTGTTTCACTTTCATTTGATTCTAAATGCTTTGTTGAAAGTGTTTGACTTTCATTTGACTTAATTAGCTTTGTTGAATGCAGTTGACATTCATTTGATTCAAAAAGCTTTGTTTAAATGTGTTTCACTTTCATTTGATTCTAAAACCTTTGTTGAAAGTGTTCGGCTTTCATTTGACTCAATTAGCATTGTGGAATGCAATTAACTTTCATTTGATTCAAAAAGCTTTGATTGAATGTTTTTGACTTTAATTTGATTCTAAAAGCTGTGATGAAAGTGTTTGACTTTCATTTGACTTAATTAGCTTTGTTGAATTCATTTGATTTTCATTTGATTCAAAAAGCTTTGTTTGAATGTGTTTCACTTTCATTTGATTCAAAAAGCTTTGTTGAAAGTGTTTGACTTTCATTTGACGTAATTTGCTTTGTTGAATGCAGTTGACATTCATTTGATTCAAAAAGCTTTGTTTGAATGTGTTTCACTTTCATTTGATTCTAAAAGCTTTGTTGAATGTGTTTGACTTTCATTTGACTCAATTAGCTTTGTTGAATGCATTTGACTTTCATTTGATTCAAAAAGCTTTGTTAGAATGTGTTTTACTTTCATTTGATTCTAAAAGTTTTGTTGAAAGTGTTTGACTGTCATTTGACTCAATTAGCTTTGTTGAATGCATTTGACTTTCATTTGAGTCACGAAGCTTTGTTTGAATGTGTTTGACTTTCATTTGACTGAATTAGCTTTGTTGAATGCATTTGATTTTCATTTGATTCAACAAGCTTTGTTTGAATGTGTTTGACTTTCATTTGATTATAAAAGCTTTGTTGAAAGTGTTTGACTTTCATTTGACTCAATGAGCTTTGTTGAATGCATTTGACATTCATTTGAATCAAAAAGCTTTGTTTAAATGTGTTTGACGTTCATTTGATTCTAAAAGCATAGATGAAAGTGTTTGACTTTCATTTAACTCAATTAACTTTGTTGAATTCATTTGATTTTCATTTGATTCAAAAATCTTTGTTTGAATGTGTTTGACTTTCATTTGATTCTAAAAGCTTTGTTGTAAGTGTTTGGCTTTCATTTGACTCAATTAGCATTGTGGAATGCAATTAACTTTCATTTGATTCAAAAAGCTTTGATTGAAAATATTTGACTTTCATTTGATTCTAAACGCTTTGTTACAAGTGTTTGACTTTCATTTGACTCAATTAGCTTTGTTGAATGCATTTGATTTTCATTTGATTCAAAAAGCTTTGTTTGAATGTGTTTCACTTTCATTTGATTCTAAATGCTTTGTTGAAAGTGTTTGACTTTCATTTGACTTAATTAGCTTTGTTGAATGCAGTTGACATTCATTTGATTCAAAAAGCTTTGTTTAAATGTGTTTCACTTTCATTTGATTCTAAAAGCTTTGTTGAAAGTGTTCGGCTTTCATTTGACTCAATTAGCATTGTGGAATGCAATTAACTTTCATTTGATTCAAAAAGCTTTGATTGAATGTCTTTGACTTTAATTTGATTCTAAAAGCTGTGATGAAAGTGTTTGACTTTCATTTGACTTAATTAGCTTTGTTGAATTCATTTGATTTTCATTTGATTCAAATAGCTTTGTTTGAATGTGTTTCACTTTCATTTGATTCAAAAAGCTTTGTTGAAAGTGTTTGACTTTCATTTGACGTAATTTGCTTTGTTGAATGCAGTTGACATTCATTTGATTCAAAAAGCTTTGTTTGAATGTGTTTCACTTTCATTTGATTCTAAAAGCTTTGTTGAATGTGTTTGACTTTCATTTGACTCAATTAGCTTTGTTGAATGCATTTGACTTTCATTTGATTCAAAAAGCTTTGTTAGAATGTGTTTTACTTTCATTTGATTCTAAAAGTTTTGTTGAAAGTGTTTGACTGTCATTTGACTCAATTAGCTTTGTTGAATGCATTTGACTTTCATTTGAGGTACGAAGCTTTGTTTGAATGTGTTTGACTTTCATTTGACTGAATTAGCTTTGTTGAATGCATTTGATTTTCATTTGATTCAACAAGCTTTGTTTGAATGTGTTTGACTTTCATTTGATTATAAAAGCTTTGTTGAAAGTGTTTGACTTTCATTTGACTCAATGAGCTTTGTTGAATCCATTTGACATTCATTTGAATCAAAAAGCTTTGTTTAAATGTGTTTGACGTTCATTTGATTCTAAAAGCATAGATGAAAGTGTTTGACTTTCATTTGACTCAATTAACTTTGTTGAATTCATTTGATTTTCATTTGATTCAAAAATCTTTGTTTGAATGTGTTTGACTTTCATTTGATTCTAAAAGCTTTGTTGAAAGTGTTTGGCTTTCATTTGACTCAATTAGCATTGTGGAATGCAATTAACTTTCATTTGATTCAAAAAGCTTTGATTGAATGTATTTGACTTTCATTTGATTCTAAACGCTTTGATGCAAGTGTTTGACTTTCATTTGACTCAATTAGCTTTGTTGAATGCATTTGATTTTCATTTGATTCAAAAAGCTTTGTTTGAATGTGTTTCACTTTCATTTGATTCTAAAAGCTTAGATGAAAGTGTTTGACTTTCATTTGACTCAATTAGCTTTGTTGAATGCATTTGACTTTCATTTGAGTCACGAAGCTTTGTTTGAATGTGTTTGACTTTCATTTGATTCTAAAAGCTTTGTTGAAAGTGTTTGGCTTTCATTTGACTCAATTAGCATTGTGGAATGCAATTAACTTTCATTTGATTCAAAAAGCTTTGATTGAATGTATTTGAATTTCATTTGATTCTAAACGCTTTGTTGCAAGTGTTTGACTTTCATTTGACTCAATTAGCTTTGTTGAATGCATTTGATTTTCATTTGATTCAAAAAGCTTTGTTTGAATGTGTTTCACTTTCATTTGATTCTAAAAGCTTTGTAGAAAGTGTTTGGCTTTCATTTGACTCAATTAGCATTGTGGAATGCAATTAACTTTCATTTGATTCAAAAAGCTTTGATTGAATTTATTTGACTTTCATTTCATTCTAAACACTTTGTTGCAAGTGTTTGACTTTCATTTGACTCGATTAGCTTTGTTGAATGCAGTTGACTTTTGTTTGATTCAAAAAGCTTTGTTTAAATGTGTTTGATTTTCATTTGACTCAATTAGCTTTGTTGAATGCATTTGATTTTCATTTGATTCAAAAAGCTTTGTTTCTATGTGTTTCACTTTCATTTGATTCTAAAAGCTTTGTTGAAAGTGTTTGACTTTTATTTGACTTAATTAGCTTTGTTGAATGTAGTTGACATTCATTTGATTCAAAAAGCTTTGTTTGAATGTGTTTCACTTTCATTTGATTCTAAAAGCTTTGTTGAATGTGTTTGACTTTCATTTGACTCAATTAGCTTTGTTAAATGCATTTGACATTCATTTGATTCAAAAAGCTTTGTTTGAATGTGTTTTACTTTCATTTGATTCTAAAAGCTTTGTTGAAAGTGTTTGATTTTCATTTGACTCAATTAGCTTTGTTGAATGCATTTGACTTTCATTTGAGTCACGAAGCTTCGTTTGAATGTGTTTGACTTTCATTTGATTCAAAAAGCTTCGTTTGAATGTGTTTGATTTTCATTTGATTTTAAAAGCTTAGATGAAAGTGTTTGACTTTCATTTGACTCAATTAGCTTTGTTGAATGCATTTGACTTTCATTTGAGTCACGAAGCTTTGTTTGAATGTGTTTGACTTTCATTTGATTCTAAAAGCTTTGTTGAAAGTGTTTGGCTTTCATTTGACTCAATTAGCATTGTGGAATGCAATTAACTTTCATTTGATTCAAAAAGCTTTGATTGAATGTATTTGACTTTCATTTGATTCTAAACGCTTTGTTGCAAGTGTTTGACTTTCATTTGACTCAATTAGCTTTGTTGAATGCATTTGATTTTCATTTGATTTAAAAAGCTTTGTTTGAATGTGTTTCACTTTCATTTGATTCTAAAAGCTTTGTTGAAAGTGTTTGACTTTCATTTGACTTAATTAGCTTTGTTGAATGCAGTTGACATTCATTTAATTCAAAAAGCTTTGTTTGAATGTGTTTCACTTTCATTTGATTCTAAAAGCTTTGCTGAAAGTGTTTGGCTTTCATTTGACTCAATTACCATTGAGGAATGCAATTAACTTTCATTTGATTCAAAAAGCTTTGTTTGAATGTATTTGACTTTAATTTGATTCTAAAAGCTTTGATGAAAGTGTTTGACTTTCATTTGACTCAATTAGCTTTGTTGAATGCATTTGACTTTCATTTGAGTCACGAAGCTTGGTTTGAATGTGTTTGACTTTCATTTGATTCTAAAAGCTTTGTTGAAAGTGTTTGGCTTTCATTTGACTCAATTAGCATTGTGGAATGCAATTAACTTTCATTTGATTCAAAAAGCTTTGATTGAATGTATTTGACTTTCATTTGATTCTAAACGCTTTGATGCATGTGTTTGGCTTTCATTTGACTCAATTAGCTTTGTTGAATGCATTTGATTTTCATTTGATTCAAAAAGCTTTGTTTGAATGTGTGTCACTTTCATTTGATTCTAAAAGCTTAGATGAAAGTGTTTGACTTTCATTTGACTCAATTAGCTTTGTTGAATGCATTTGACTTTCATTTGAGTCACGAAGCTTTGTTTGAATGTGTTTGACTTTCATTTGATTCTAAAAGCTTTGTTGAAAGTGTTTGGCTTTCATTTGACTCAATTAGCATTGTGGAATGCAATTAACTTTCATTTGATTCAAAAAGATTTGATTGAATGTATTTGACTTTCATTTGATTCTAAACGCTTTGTTGCAAGTGTTTGACTTTCATTTGACTCAATTAGCTTTGTTGAATGCATTTGATTTTCATTTGATTCAAAAAGCTTTGTTTGAATGTGTTTCACTTTCATTTGATTATAAAAGCTTTGTTGAAAGTGTTTGACTTTCATTTGACTTAATTAGCTTTGTTGAATGCAGTTGACATTCATTTAATTCAAAAAGCTTTGTTTGAATGTGTTTCACTTTCATTTGATTCTAAAAGCTTTGTTGAAAGTGTTTGGCTTTCATTTGACTCAATTACCATTGAGGAATGCAATTAACTTTCATTTGATTCAAAAAGCTTTGTTTGAATGTATTTGACTTTAATTTGATTCTAAAAGCTTTGATGAAAGTATTTGACTTTCATTTGACTCAATTAGCTTTGTTCAATGCATTTGACTTTCATTTGAGTCACGAAGCTTTGTTTGAATGTGTTTGACTTTCATTTGATTCTAAAAGCTTTGTTGAAAGTGTTTGGCTTTCATTTGACTCAATTAGCATTGTGGAATGCAATTAACTTTCATTTGATTCAAAAAGCTTTGATTGAATGTATTTGACTTTCATTTGATTCTAAACGCTTTGTTGTAAGTGTTTGACTTTCATTTGACTCAATTAGCTTTGTTGAATGCATTTGATTTTCATTTGATTCAAAAAGCTTTGTTTGAATGTGTTTCACTTTCATTTGATTCTAAAAGCTTAGTTCAAAGTGTTTGACTTTCATTTGACTTAATTAGCTTTGTTGAATGCAGTTGACATTCGTTTGATTTAAAAAGCTTTGCTGAAAGTGTTTGGCTTTCATTTGACTCAATTGGCATTGTGGAATGCAATTAACTTTCATTTGATTCAAAAAGCTTTGTTTGAATGTATTTGACTTTAATTTGATTGTAAAACCTTTCATGAAAGTGTTTGACTTTCATTTGACTCAATTAGCTTTGTTGAATTCATTTGATATTCATTTGATTCAAAAAGCTTTGTTTGAATGTGTTTCACTTTCATTTGATTCTAAAAGCTTTGTTGAAAGTGTTTGACTTTCATTTGACTCAATTAGCTTTGTTGAATGCATTTGACATTCTTTTGAATCAAAAAGCTTTGTTTAAATGTGTTTGACGTTCATTTGATTCTAAAAGCTTAGATGAAAGTGTTTGACTTTCATTTGACTCAATTAGCTTTGTTTAATTCATTTGATTTTCATTTGATTCACAAAGCTTTGTTTGAATGTGTTTGACTTTCATTTGATTCTAAAAGCTTTGTTGAAAGTGTTTGGCTTTCATTTGACTCAATTAGCATTGTGGAATGCAATTAACTTTCATTTGATTCAAAAAGCTTTCATTGAATGTATTTGACTTTCATTTGATTCTAAACGCTTTGTTGCAAGTGTTTGACTTTCATTTGACTCAATTAGCTTTGTTGAATGCATTTGATTTTGATTTGATTCAAAAAGCTTTGTTTGAATGTGTTTCACTTTCATTTAATTCTAAAAGCTTTGTTGAAAGTGTTTGACTTTCATTTGACTTAATTAGCTTTGTTGAATGCAGTTGACATTCATTTGATTCAAAAAGCTTTGTTTGAATGTGTTTCACTTTCATTTGATTCTAAAAGCTTTGTTGAAAGTGTTTGGCTTTCATTTGACTCAATTACCATTGTGGAATGCAATTAACTTTCATTTGATTCAAAAAGCTTTGTTTGAATGTATTTGACTTTAATTTGATTCTAAAAGCTTTGATGAAAGTGTTTGACTTTCATTTGACTCAATTAGCTTTGTTGAATGCATTTGACTTTCATTTGAGTCACGAAGCTTTGTTTGAATGTGTTTGACTTTCATTTGATTCTAAAAGCTTTGTTGAAAGTGTTTGGCTTTCTTTTGACTCAATTAGCATTGTGGAATGCAATTAACTTTCATTTGATTCAAAAAGCTTTGATTGAATGTATTTGACTTTCATTTGATTCTAAACGCTTTGTTGCAAGTGTTTGACTTTCATTTGACTCAATTAGCTTTGTAGAATGCATTTGATTTTCATTTGATTCAAAAAGCTTTGTTTGAATGTGTTTCACTTTCATTTGATTCTAAAAGCTTTGTTGAAAGTGTTTGACTTTCATTTGACTTAATTAGCTTTGTTGAATGCAGTTGACATTCATTTGATTCAAAAAGCTTTGTTTGAATGTGTTTCACTTTCATTAGATTCAAAAAGCTTTGTTGAAAATGTTTGGCTTTCATTTGACTCAATTGGCATTGTGGAATGCAATTAACTTTCATTTGATTCAAAAAGCTTTTTTGAATGTATTTGACTTTAATTTGATTCTAAAAGCTTTCATGAAAGTGTTTGACTTTCATTTGACTCAATTAGCTTTGTTTAATTCATTTGATTTTCATTTGATTCAAAAAGCTTTGTTTGAATGTATTTCACTTTCATTTGATTCAAAAAGCTTTGTTTGAATGTATTTGACTTTAATTTGATTCTAAAAGCTTTGATGAAAGTGTTTGACTTTCATTTGACTCAATTAGCTTTGTTGAATGCATTTGACTTTCATTTGAGTCACGAAGCTTTGTTTGAATGTGTTTGACTTTCATTTGATTCTAAAAGCTTTGTTGAAAGTGTTTGGCTTTCATTTGACTCAATTAGCATTGTGGAATGCAATTAACTTTCATTTGATTCAAAAAGCTTTGATTGAATGTATTTGACTTTCATTCGATTCTAAACGCTTTGTTGCAAGTGTTTGACTTTCATTTGACTCAATTAGCTTTGTTGAATGCATTTGATTTTCATTTGATTCAAAAAGCTTTGTTTGAATGTGTTTCACTTTCATTTGATTCTAAAAGCTTTGTTAAAAGTGTTTGACTTTCATTTGACTTAATTAGCTTTGTTGAATGCAGTTGACATTCGTTTGATTCAAAAAGCTTTGTTTGAATGTGTTTCACTTTCATTTGATTCTAAAAGCATTGTTGAATGTGTTTGACTTTCATTTGACTCAATTAGCTTTGTTGAATGCATTTGACATTCATTTGATTCAAAAAGCTTTGTTTGAATGTGTTTTACTTTCATTTGATTCTAAAAGCTTTGTTGAAAGTGTTTGACTTTCATTTGACTCAATTAGCTTTGTTGAATGCATTTGACTTTCACTTGAGTCACGAAGCTTTGTTTAAATGTGTTTGACTTTCATTTGACTCAATTAGCTTTGTTGAATTCATTTGATTTTCATTTGATTCAAAAAGCTTTGTTTGAATGTGTTTGACTTTCATTTGATTATAAAAGCTTTGTTGAAAGTGTTTGACTTTGATTTGACTCAATTAGCTTTGTTGAATGCATTTGACATTCATTTGAATCAAAAAGCTTTGTTTAAATGTGTTTGACGTTCATTTGATTCTAAAAGCTTAGATGAAAGTGTTTGACTTTCATTTGACTCAATTAGCTTTGTTGAATTCATTTGATTTTCATTTGATTCAAAAAGCTTTGTTTGAATGTGTTTGACTTTCATTTGATTCTTAAAGCTTTGTAGAAAGTGTTTGGCTTTCATTTGACTCAATTAGTATTGTGGAATGCAATTAACTTTCATTTGATTCAAAAAGCTTTGATTGAATGTATTTGACTTTCATTTGATTCTAAACGCTTTGTTGCAAGTGTTTGACTTTCATTTGACTCAATTAGCTTTGTTGAATGCATTTGATTTTCATTTGATTCAAAAAGCTTTGTTTGAATGTGTTTCACTTTCATTTGATTCTAAAAGCTTTGTTGAAAGTGTTTGACTTTCATTTGACTTAATTAGCTTTGTTAAATGCAGTTGACATTCATTTGATTCAAAAAGCTTTGTTTGAATGTGTTTCACTTTTATTTGATTCTAAAAGCTTTGTTGAAAGTGTTTGGCTTTCATTTGACTCAATTGGCATTGTGGAATGCAATTAACTTTCACTTGATTCAAAAAGCTTTGTTTGAATGTATTTGACTTTAATTTGATTCTAAAAGCTTTCATGAAAGTGTTTGACTTTCATTTGACTCAATTAGCTTTGTTGAATTCATTTGATTTTCATTTGATTCAAAAAGCTTTGTTTGAATGTGTTTCACTTTCATTTGATTCTAAAAGCTTTGTTGAAAGTGTTTGACTTTCAATTGTCTTAATTAGCTTTGTTGAATGCAGTTGACATTCATTTGATTCAAAAAGCTTTGTTTGAATCTGTTTCACTTTCATTTGATTCTAAAAGCTTTGTTGAATGTGTTTGACTTTCATTTGACTCAATTAGCTTTGTTGAATGCATTTGACATTCATTTGATTCAAAAAGCTTTGTTTGAATGTGTTTGACTTTCATTTGATTCTAAAAGCTTTGAAGAAAGTGTAAGGCTTTCATTTGACTCAATTAGCATTGTGGAATGCAATTAACTTTCATTTGATTCAAAAAGCTTAGATTGAATGTATTTGACTTTAATTTGATTCTAAAAGCTTTGATGAAAGTGTTTGACTTTCATTTGACTCAATTAGCTTTGTTGAATTCATTTGATTTTCATTTGATTCAAAAAGCTTTGTTTCAATGTGTTTGACTTTCATTTGATTATAAAAGCTTTGTTGAAAGTGTTTGACTTTCATTTGACTCAATGAGCTTTATTGAATGCATTTGACTTTCATTTGAGTGACGAATCTTTGTTTGATTGTGTTTGACTTTCATTTGACTCAATTGGCTTTGTTGAATTCATTTGATTTTCATTTGATTCAAAAAGCTTTGTTTGAATGTGTTTGACTTTCATTTGATTATAAAAGCTTTGTTGAAAGTGTTTGACTTTCATTTGACTCAATTAGCTTTGTTGAATGCATTTGACATTCATTTGAATCAAAAAGCTTTGTTTGAATGTGTTTGACTTTCATTTGATTCTAAAAGCTTTGTAGAAAGTGTATGGCTTTCATTTGACTCAATTAGCATTGTGGAATGCAATTAACTTTCATTTGATTCAAAAAGCTTAGATTGAATGTCTTTGACTTTAATTGGATTCTAAAAGCTTTGATGAAAGTGTTTGACTTTCATTTGACTCAATTAGCTTTGTTGAATTCATTTGATTTTCATTTGATTCAAAAAGCTTTGTTTGAATGTGTTTGACTTTCATTTGATTCTAAAAGCTTTGTTGAAAGTGTTTAACTTTCATTTGACTCAATTAGCTTTGTTGAATGCATTTGACATTCATTTGAATCAAAAAGCTTTGTTTGAATGTGTTTGACTTTCATTTGATTCTAAAAGCTTTGTAGAAAGTGTATGGCTTTCATTTGACTCAATTAGCATTGTGGAATGCAATTAACTTTCATTTGATTCAAAAAGCTTAGATTGAATGTCTTTGACTTTAATTGGATTCTAAAAGCTTTGATGAAAGTGTTTGACTTTCATTTGACTCAATTAGCTTTGTTGAATTCATTTGATTTTCATTTGATTCAAAAAGCTTTGTTTGAATGTGTTTGACTTTCATTTGATTCTAAAAGCTTTGTTGAAAGTGTTTAACTTTCATTTGACTCAATTAGCTTTGTTGAATGCATTTGACATTCATTTGAATCAAAAAGCTTTGTTTGAATGTGTTTGACTTTCATTTGATTCTAAAAGCTTTGTAGAAAGTGTATGGCTTTCATTTGACTCAATTAGCATTGTGGAATGCAATTAACTTTCATTTGATTCAAAAAGCTTAGATTGAATGTCTTTGACTTTAATTGGATTCTAAAAGCTTTGATGAAAGTGTTTGACTTTCATTTGACTCAATTAGCTTTGTTGAATTCATTTGATTTTCATTTGATTCAAAAAGCTTTGTTTGAATGTGTTTGACTTTCATTTGATTCTAAAAGCTTTGTAGAAAGTGTTTGGCTTTCATTTGACTCAATTAGCATTGTGGAATGCAATTAACTTTCATTTGATTCAAAAAGCTTAGATTGAATGTCTTTGACTTTAATTTGATTCTAAAAGCTTTGATGAAAGTGTTTGACTTTCATTTGACTCAATTAGCTTTGTTGAATTCATTTGATTTTCATTTGATTCAAAAAGCTTTGTTTGAATGTGTTTGACTTTCATTTGATTATAAAAGCTTTGTTGAAAGTGTTTGACTTTCATTTGACTCAATTAGCTTTGTTGAATGCATTTGACATTCATTTGATTCAAAAAGCTTTGTTTGAATGTGTTTGACTTTCATTTGATTCTAAAAGCTTTGTAGAAAGTGTTTGGCTTTCATTTGACTCAATTAGCATTATGGAATGCAATTAACTTTCATTTGATTCAAAAAGCTTTGATTGAATGTCTTTGACTTTCATTTGATTCTAAAAGCTTTGATGAAGGTGTTTGACTTTCATTTGACTCAATTAGCTTTGTTGAATTCATTTGATTTTCATTGGATTCAAAAAGGTTTGTTTGAATGTGTTTCACTTTCATTTGATTCTAAAAGCTTTGTTGAAAGTGTTTGACTTTCATTTGACGTAATTAGCTTTGTTGAATGCAGTTGACATTCATTTGATTCAAAAAGCTTTGTTTGAATGTGTTTCACTTTCATTTGATTCTAAAAGCATTGTTGAAAGTGTTTGGCTTTCATTTGACTCAATTAGCATTGTGGAATTCAATTAACTTTCATTTGATTCAAAAAGCTTTGTTTCAATGTATTTGACTTTAATTTGATTCTAAAAGCTTTGATGAAAGTGTTTGACTCTCATTTGACTCAATTAGCTTTGTTGAATTCATTTGATTTTCATTTGATTCAAAAAAGCTTTGTTTGAATGTGTTTCACTTTCATTTGATTCTAAAAGCTTTGTTGAAAGTGTTTGACTTTCATTTGACTTAATTAGCTTTGTTGAATGCAGTTGACATTCATTGGATTCAAAAAGCTTTGTTTGAATGTGTTTCACTTTCATTTGATTCTAAAAGCTTTGTTGAATGTGTTTGACTTTCATTTGACTCAATTAGCTTTGTCGAATGCATTTGACATTCATTTGATTCAAAAAGCTTAGATTGAATGTCTTTGACTTTAATTTGATTCTAAAAGCTTTGATGAAAGTGTTTGACTTTCATTTGACTCAATTAGCTTTGTTGAATTCATTTGATTTTCATTTGATTCAAAAAGCTTTGTTTGAATGTGTTTGACTTTCATTTGATTATAAAAGCTTTGTTGAAAGTGTTTGACTTTCATTTGACTCAATGAGCTTTGTTGAATGCATTTGACATTCATTTGAATCAAAAAGCTTTGTTTGAATGTGTTTGACTTTCATTTGATTCTAAAAGCTTTGTAGAAAGTGTTTGGCTTTCATTTGACTCAATTAGCATTGTGGAATGCAATTAACTTTCATTTGATTCAAAAAGCTTTGTTTGAATGTATTTGACTTTAATTTGATTCTAAAAGCTTTGATGAAAGTGTTTGACTTTCATTTGACTCAATTAGCTTTGTTGAATTCATTTGATTTTCATTTGATTCAAAAAGCTTTGTTTCAATGTGTTTGACTTTCATTTGATTATAAAAGCTTTGTTGAAAGTGTTTGACTTTCATTTGACTCAATGAGCTTTATTGAATGCATTTGACTTTCATTTGAGTGACGAATCTTTGTTTGATTGTGTTTGACTTTCATTTGACTCAATTGGCTTTGTTGAATTCATTTGATTTTCATTTGATTCAAAAAGCTTTGTTTGAATGTGTTTGACTTTCATTTGATTATAAAAGCTTTGTTGAAAGTGTTTGACTTTCATTTGACTCAATTAGCTTTGTTGAATGCATTTGACATTCATTTGAATCAAAAAGCTTTGTTTGAATGTGTTTGACTTTCATTTGATTCTAAAAGCTTTGTAGAAAGTGTATGGCTTTCATTTGACTCAATTAGCATTGTGGAATGCAATTAACTTTCATTTGATTCAAAAAGCTTTGTTTGAATGTATTTGACTTTAATTTGATTCTAAAAGCTTTGATGAAAGTGTTTGACTCTCATTTGACTCAATTAGCTTTGTTGAATTCATTTGATTTTCATTTGATTCAAAAAAGCTTTGTTTGAATGTGTTTCACTTTCATTTGATTCTAAAAGCTTTGTTGAAAGTGTTTGACTTTCATTTGACTTAATTAGCTTTGTTGAATGCAGTTGACATTCATTGGATTCAAAAAGCTTTGTTTGAATGTGTTTCACTTTCATTTGATTCTAAAAGCTTTGTTGAATGTGTTTGACTTTCATTTGACTCAATGAGCTTTGTTGAATGCATTTGACATTCATTTGAATCAAAAAGCTTAGATTGAATGTCTTTGACTTTAATTTGATTCTAAAAGCTTTGATGAAAGTGTTTGACTTTCATTTGACTCAATTAGCTTTGTTGAATTCATTTGATTTTCATTTGATTAAAAAAGCTTTGTTTGAATGTGTTTGACTTTCATTTGATTATAAAAGCTTTGTTGAAAGTGTTTGACTTTCATTTGACTCAATGAGCTTTGTTGAATGCATTTGACATTCATTTGAATCAAAAAGCTTTGTTTGAATGTGTTTGACTTTCATTTGATTCTAAAAGCTTTGTAGAAAGTGTATGGCTTTCATTTGACTCAATTAGCATTGTGGAATGCAATTAACTTTCATTTGATTCAAAAAGCTTAGATTGAATGTCTTTGACTTTAATTGGATTCTAAAAGCTTTGATGAAAGTGTTTGACTTTCATTTGACTCAATTAGCTTTGTTGAATTCATTTGATTTTCATTTGATTCAAAAAGCTTTGTTTGAATGTGTTTGACTTTCATTTGATTCTAAAAGCTTTGTTGAAAGTGTTTAACTTTCATTTGACTCAATTAGCTTTGTTGAATGCATTTGACATTCATTTGAATCAAAAAGCTTTGTTTGAATGTGTTTGACTTTCATTTGATTCTAAAAGCTTTGTAGAAAGTGTATGGCTTTCATTTGACTCAATTAGCATTGTGGAATGCAATTAACTTTCATTTGATTCAAAAAGCTTAGATTGAATGTCTTTGACTTTAATTGGATTCTAAAAGCTTTGATGAAAGTGTTTGACTTTCATTTGACTCAATTAGCTTTGTTGAATTCATTTGATTTTCATTTGATTCAAAAAGCTTTGTTTGAATGTGTTTGACTTTCATTTGATTCTAAAAGCTTTGTTGAAAGTGTTTAACTTTCATTTGACTCAATTAGCTTTGTTGAATGCATTTGACATTCATTTGAATCAAAAAGCTTTGTTTGAATGTGTTTGACTTTCATTTGATTCTAAAAGCTTTGTAGAAAGTGTATGGCTTTCATTTGACTCAATTAGCATTGTGGAATGCAATTAACTTTCATTTGATTCAAAAAGCTTAGATTGAATGTCTTTGACTTTAATTGGATTCTAAAAGCTTTGATGAAAGTGTTTGACTTTCATTTGACTCAATTAGCTTTGTTGAATTCATTTGATTTTCATTTGATTCAAAAAGCTTTGTTTGAATGTGTTTGACTTTCATTTGATTCTAAAAGCTTTGTAGAAAGTGTTTGGCTTTCATTTGACTCAATTAGCATTGTGGAATGCAATTAACTTTCATTTGATTCAAAAAGCTTAGATTGAATGTCTTTGACTTTAATTTGATTCTAAAAGCTTTGATGAAAGTGTTTGACTTTCATTTGACTCAATTAGCTTTGTTGAATTCATTTGATTTTCATTTGATTCAAAAAGCTTTGTTTGAATGTGTTTGACTTTCATTTGATTATAAAAGCTTTGTTGAAAGTGTTTGACTTTCATTTGACTCAATTAGCTTTGTTGAATGCATTTGACATTCATTTGATTCAAAAAGCTTTGTTTGAATGTGTTTGACTTTCATTTGATTCTAAAAGCTTTGTAGAAAGTGTTTGGCTTTCATTTGACTCAATTAGCATTATGGAATGCAATTAACTTTCATTTGATTCAAAAAGCTTTGATTGAATGTCTTTGACTTTCATTTGATTCTAAAAGCTTTGATGAAGGTGTTTGACTTTCATTTGACTCAATTAGCTTTTTTGAATTCATTTGATTTTCATTGGATTCAAAAAGGTTTGTTTGAATGTGTTTCACTTTCATTTGATTCTAAAAGCTTTGTTGAAAGTGTTTGACTTTCATTTGACGTAATTAGCTTTGTTGAATGCAGTTGACATTCATTTGATTCAAAAAGCTTTGTTTGAATGTGTTTCACTTTCATTTGATTCTAAAAGCATTGTTGAAAGTGTTTGGCTTTCATTTGACTCAATTAGCATTGTGGAATTCAATTAACTTTCATTTGATTCAAAAAGCTTTGTTTCAATGTATTTGACTTTAATTTGATTCTAAAAGCTTTGATGAAAGTGTTTGACTCTCATTTGACTCAATTAGCTTTGTTGAATTCATTTGATTTTCATTTGATTCAAAAAAGCTTTGTTTGAATGTGTTTCACTTTCATTTGATTCTAAAAGCTTTGTTGAAAGTGTTTGACTTTCATTTGACTTAATTAGCTTTGTTGAATGCAGTTGACATTCATTGGATTCAAAAAGCTTTGTTTGAATGTGTTTCACTTTCATTTGATTCTAAAAGCTTTGTTGAATGTGTTTGACTTTCATTTGACTCAATTAGCTTTGTCGAATGCATTTGACATTCATTTGATTCAAAAAGCTTAGATTGAATGTCTTTGACTTTAATTTGATTCTAAAAGCTTTGATGAAAGTGTTTGACTTTCATTTGACTCAATTAGCTTTGTTGAATTCATTTGATTTTCATTTGATTCAAAAAGCTTTGTTTGAATGTGTTTGACTTTCATTTGATTATAAAAGCTTTGTTGAAAGTGTTTGACTTTCATTTGACTCAATGAGCTTTGTTGAATGCATTTGACATTCATTTGAATCAAAAAGCTTTGTTTGAATGTGTTTGACTTTCATTTGATTCTAAAAGCTTTGTAGAAAGTGTTTGGCTTTCATTTGACTCAATTAGCATTGTGGAATGCAATTAACTTTCATTTGATTCAAAAAGCTTTGTTTGAATGTATTTGACTTTAATTTGATTCTAAAAGCTTTGATGAAAGTGTTTGACTTTCATTTGACTCAATTAGCTTTGTTGAATTCATTTGATTTTCATTTGATTCAAAAAGCTTTGTTTCAATGTGTTTGACTTTCATTTGATTATAAAAGCTTTGTTGAAAGTGTTTGACTTTCATTTGACTCAATGAGCTTTATTGAATGCATTTGACTTTCATTTGAGTGACGAATCTTTGTTTGATTGTGTTTGACTTTCATTTGACTCAATTGGCTTTGTTGAATTCATTTGATTTTCATTTGATTCAAAAAGCTTTGTTTGAATGTGTTTGACTTTCATTTGATTATAAAAGCTTTGTTGAAAGTGTTTGACTTTCATTTGACTCAATTAGCTTTGTTGAATGCATTTGACATTCATTTGAATCAAAAAGCTTTGTTTGAATGTGTTTGACTTTCATTTGATTCTAAAAGCTTTGTAGAAAGTGTATGGCTTTCATTTGACTCAATTAGCATTGTGGAATGCAATTAACTTTCATTTGATTCAAAAAGCTTTGTTTGAATGTATCTGACTTTAATTTGATTCTAAAAGCTTTGATGAAAGTGTTTGACTCTCATTTGACTCAATAAGCTTTGTTGAATTCATTTGATTTTCATTTGATTCAAAAAAGCTTTGTTTGAATGTGTTTCACTTTCATTTGATTCTAAAAGCTTTGTTGAAAGTGTTTGACTTTCATTTGACTTAATTAGCTTTGTTGAATGCAGTTGACATTCATTGGATTCAAAAAGCTTTGTTTGAATGTGTTTCACTTTCATTTGATTCTAA
This sequence comes from Chenopodium formosanum, assembly GCA_024500155.1. Taxonomy (NCBI): domain Eukaryota; kingdom Viridiplantae; phylum Streptophyta; class Magnoliopsida; order Caryophyllales; family Amaranthaceae; genus Chenopodium; species Chenopodium formosanum. The sequence goes on from CM044861.1 coordinate 25,340,731, forward strand.
AAGCTTTGTTGAATGTGTTTGACTTTCATTTGACTCAATGAGCTTTGTTGAATGCATTTGACATTCATTTGAATCAAAAAGCTTAGATTGAATGTCTTTGACTTTAATTTGATTCTAAAAGCTTTGATGAAAGTGTTTGACTTTCATTTGACTCAATTAGCTTTGTTGAATTCATTTGATTTTCATTTGATTCAAAAAGCTTTGTTTGAATGTGTTTGACTTTCATTTGATTATAAAAGCTTTGTTGAAAGTGTTTGACTTTCATTTGACTCAATGAGCTTTGTTGAATGCATTTGACATTCATTTGAATCAAAAAGCTTTGTTTGAATGTGTTTGACTTTCATTTGATTCTAAAAGCTTTGTAGAAAGTGTTTGGCTTTCATTTGACTCAATTAGCATTGTGGAATGCAATTAACTTTCATTTGATTCAAAAAGCTTTGTTTGAATGTATTTGACTTTAATTTGATTCTAAAAGCTTTGATGAAAGTGTTTGACTTTCATTTGACTCAATTAGCTTTGTTGAATTCATTTGATTTTCATTTGATTCAAAAAGCTTTGTTTGAATGTGTTTGACTTTCATTTGATTCTAAAAGCTTTGTTGAAAGTGTTTAACTTTCATTTGACTCAATTAGCTTTGTTGAATGCATTTGACATTCATTTGAATCAAAAAGCTTTGTTTGAATGTGTTTGACTTTCATTTGATTCTAAAAGCTTTGTAGAAAGTGTTTGGCTTTCATTTGACTCAATTAGCATTGTGGAATGCAATTAACTTTCATTTGATTCAAAAAGCTTAGATTGAATGTCTTTGACTTTAATTTGATTCTAAAAGCTTTGATGAAAGTGTTTGACTTTCATTTGACTCAATTAGCTTTGTTGAATTCATTTGATTTTCATTTGATTCAAAAAGCTTTGTTTGAATGTGTTTGACTTTCATTTGATTATAAAAGCTTTGTTGAAAGTGTTTGACTTTCATTTGACTCAATTAGCTTTGTTGAATGCATTTGACATTCATTTGATTCAAAAAGCTTTGTTTGAATGTGTTTGACTTTCATTTGATTCTAAAAGCTTTGTAGAAAGTGTTTGGCTTTCATTTGACTCAATTAGCATTATGGAATGCAATTAACTTTCATTTGATTCAAAAAGCTTTGATTGAATGTCTTTGACTTTCATTTGATTCTAAAAGCTTTGATGAAGGTGTTTGACTTTCATTTGACTCAATTAGCTTTGTTGAATTCATTTGATTTTCATTGGATTCAAAAAGGTTTGTTTGAATGTGTTTCACTTTCATTTGATTCTAAAAGCTTTGTTGAAAGTGTTTGACTTTCATTTGACGTAATTAGCTTTGTTGAATGCAGTTGACATTCATTTGATTCAAAAAGCTTTGTTTGAATGTGTTTCACTTTCATTTGATTCTAAAAGCATTGTTGAAAGTGTTTGGCTTTCATTTGACTCAATTAGCATTGTGGAATTCAATTAACTTTCATTTGATTCAAAAAGCTTTGTTTCAATGTATTTGACTTTAATTTGATTCTAAAAGCTTTGATGAAAGTGTTTGACTCTCATTTGACTCAATTAGCTTTGTTGAATTCATTTGATTTTCATTTGATTCAAAAAAGCTTTGTTTGAATGTGTTTCACTTTCATTTGATTCTAAAAGCTTTGTTGAAAGTGTTTGACTTTCATTTGACTTAATTAGCTTTGTTGAATGCAGTTGACATTCATTGGATTCAAAAAGCTTTGTTTGAATGTGTTTCACTTTCATTTGATTCTAAAAGCTTTGTTGAATGTGTTTGACTTTCATTTGACTCAATTAGCTTTGTCGAATGCATTTGACATTCATTTGATTCAAAAAGCTTTGTTTGAATGTGTTTTACTTTCATTTGATTCTAAAAGCTTTGTTGAAAGTGTTTGACTTTCATTTGACTCAATTAGCTTTGTTGAATGCATTTGACTTTCATTTGAGTCACGAAGCTTTGTTTGAATGTGTTTGACTTTCATTTGACTCAATAAGCTTTGTTGAATTCATTTGATTTTCATTTGATTCAAAAAGCTTTGTTTGAATGTGTTTGACTTTCATTTGATTGTAAAAGCTTTGTTGAAAGTGTTTGACTTTCATTTGACTCAATTAGCTTTGTTGAATGCATTTGACATTCATTTGAATCAAAAAGCTTTGTTTAAATGTGTTTGACGTTCGTTTCATTCTAAAAGCTTATATGAAAGTGTTTGACTTTCATTTGACTCAATTAGCTTTGTTGAATTCATTTGATTTTCATTTGATTCAAAAAGCTTTGTTTGAATGTGTTTCACTTTCATTTGATTCTAAAAGCTTTGTTGAAAGTGTTTAACTTTCATTTGACTTAATTAGCTTTGTTGAATGCAGTTGACATTCATTTGATTCAAAAAGCTTTGTTTGAATATGTTTCACTTTCATTTGATTCTAAAAGCTTTGTTGAAAGTGTTTGGCTTTCATTTGATTCAATTAGCATTGTGGAATGCAATTAACTTTCATTTGATTCAAAAAGCTTTGCTTGAATGTATTTGACTTTAATTTGATTCTAAAAGCTTTGATGAAAGTGTTTGACTATTATTTGACTCAATTAGCTTTGTTGAATTCATTTGATTTTCATTTGATTCAAAAAGCTTTGTTTGAATGTGTTTCACTTTCATTTGATTATAAAAGCTTTGTTGAAAGTGTTTGACTTTCATTTGACTCAATTAGCTTTGTTGAATGCATTTGACATTCATTTGATTCAAAAAGCTTTGTTTGAATGTGTTTGACTTTCATTTGATTCTAAAAGCTTTGTAGAAAGTGTTTGGCTTTCATTTGACTCAATTAGCATTGTGGAATGCAATTAACTTTCATTTGATTCAAAAAGCTTTAATTGAATGTCTTTGACTTTCATTTGATTCTAAAAGCTTTGATGAAGGTGTTTGACTTTCATTTGACTCAATTAGCTTTGTTGAATTCATTTGATTTTCATTGGATTCAAAAAGCTTTGTTTGAATGTGTTTCACTTTCATTTGATTCTAAAAGCTTTGTTGAAAGTGTTTGACTTTCATTTTACTTAATTAGCTTTATTGAATGTAGTTGACATTCATTTGATTCAAAAAGCTTTGTTTGAATGTGTTTCACTTTCATTTAATTCTAAAAGCTTTGTTGAATGTGTTTCACTTTCATTTGACTCAATTAGCTTTGTTGAATGCATTTGACATTCATTTGATTCAAAAAGCTTTGTTTGAATGTGTTTTACTTTCATTTGATTCTAAAAGCTTTGTTGAAAGTGTTTGACTTTCATTTGACTCAATTAGCTTTGTTGAATGCATTTGACTTTCATTTGAGTCACGAAGCTTTGTTTGAAAGTGTTTGACTTTCATTTGACTCAATTAGCTTTGTTGAATTCATTTGATTTTCATTTGATTCAAAAAGCTTTGTTTGAATGTGTTTGACTTTCATTTGATTCTAAAAGCTTTGTTGTAAGTGTTTGGCTTTCATTTGACTCAATTAGCATTGTGGAAGGCAATTAACTTTCTTTTGATTCAAAAAGCTTTGTTTGAATGTATTTGACTTTCATTTGATTCTAAACGCTTTGTTGCAAGTGTTTGACTTTCATTTGACTCAATTAGCTTTGTTGAATGCATTTGATTTTCATTTGATTCAAAAAGCTTTGTTTGAATGTGTTTCACTTTCATTTGATTCTAAAAGCTTTGTTGAAAGTGTTTAACTTTCATTTGACTTAATTAGCTTTGTTGAATGCAGTTGACATTCATTTGATTCAAAAAGCTTTGTTTGAATATGTTTCACTTTCATTTGATTCTAAAAGCTTTGTTGAAAGTGTTTGGCTTTCATTTGATTCAATAAGCATTGTGGAATGCAATTAACTTTCATTTGATTCAAAAAGCTTTGCTTGAATGTATTTGACTTTAATTTGATTCTAAAAGCTTTGATGAAAGTGTTTGACTTTTATTTGACTCAATTAGCTTTGTTGAATTCATTTGATTTTCATTTGATTCAAAAAGCTTTGTTTGAATGTGTTTCACTTTCATTTGATTCTAAAAGCTTTGTTGAAAGTTTTTGACTTTCATTTGACTTAATTACCTTTGTTGAATGCAGTTGACATTCATTTGATTCAAAAAGCTTTGTTTAAATGTGTTTGACGTTCATTTCATTCTAAAAGCTTATATGAAAGTGTTTGACTTTCATTTGACTCAATTAGCTTTGTTGAATTCATTTGATTTTCATTTGATTCAAAAAGTTTTGTTTGAATGTGTTTCACTTTCATTTGATTCTAAAAGCTTTGTTGAAAGTGTTTGACTTTCATTTGACTTAATTACCTTTGTTGAATGCAGTTGACATTCATTTGATTCAAAAAGCTTTGTTTGAATGTGTTTCACTTTCATTTGATTCTAAAAGCTTTGTTGAATGTGTTTCACTTTCACTTGACTCTATTAGCTTTGTTGATTGCATTTGGCATTCATTTGATTTAAAAAGCTTTGTTTGAATGTATTTTACTATCATTTGATTCTATAAGCTTTGTTGAAAGTGTTTGACTTTCTTTTTACTCAATTAGCTTTGTTGTATGCATTTGACTTTCATTTGAGTCACGAAGCTTTGTTTGAATGTGTTTGACTTTCATTTGACTCAATTAGCTTTGTTGAATTCATTTGATTTTCGTTTGATTCAAAAAGCTTTGTTTGAATGTGTTTGACTTTCATTTGATTATAAAAGCTTTGTTGAAAGTGTTTGACTTTCATTTGACTCAATTAGCTTTGTTGAATGCATTTGACATTCATTTGAATCAAAAAGCTTTGTTTAAATGTGTTTGACGTTCATTTGATTCTAAATGCTTAGATGAAAGTCTTCGACTTTCATTTGACTCAATTAGCTTTGTTGAATTCATTTTATTTTCATTTGATTCAAAAAGCTTTTTTTGAATGTGTTTGACTTTAATTTGATTCTAAAAGCTTTGTTGAAAGTGTTTAACTTTAATTTGACTTCATTAGCTTTGTTGAATGCAGTTGACATTCATTTGATTCAAAAAGCTTTGTTTGAATGTGTTTCACTTTCATTTGATTCTAAAAGCTTTGTTGAAAGTGTTTGACTTTCATTTGACTTAATTAGCTTTGTTGAATGCAGTTGACATTCATTTGATTCAAAAAGCTTTGTTTGAATGAGTTTTGCTTTCATTTGATTCTAAAAGCTTTATTGAATGCATTTGACTTTCATTTGAGTCACGAATCTTTGTTTGATTGTGTTTGACTTTCATTTGATTCTAAAAGCTTTGTTGAATGTGTTTGACTTTCATTTAACTCAATTAGCTTTGTTGAATGCATTTGACATTCATTTGATTCAAAAAGCTTTGTTTGAATGTGTTTTGCTTTCATTTGATTCTAAAAGCTTTGTTGAAAGTGTTTGACTTTCATTTGACTCAATTAGGTTTGTTGAATGCATTTGACTTTCATTTGAGTCACGAAGCTTTGTTTGAATGTGTTTGGCTTTCATTTGACTCAATTAGCTTTGTTGAATTCATTTGATTTTCATCTGATTCAAAAAGCTTTGTTTGAATGTGTTTGACTTTCATTTGATTATAAAAGCTTTGTTGAAAGTGTTTACTTTCATTTGACTCAATTAGCTTTGTTGAATTCATTTGATTTTCATTTGATTCAAAAAGCTTTGTTTGAATGTGTTTGACTTTCATTTGATTATAAAAGCTTTGTTGAAAGTGTTTAACTTTCATTTGACTCAATTAGCTTTGTTGAATGCATTTGACATTCATTTGAATCAAAAAGCTTTGTTTGAATGTGTTTGACTTTCATTTGATTCTAAAAGCTTTGTAGAAAGTGTTTGGCTTTCATTTGACTCAATTAGCTTTGTTGAATTCATTTGATTTTCATTTGATTCAAAAAGCTTTGTTTGAATGTGTTTGACTTTCATTTGATTCTAAAAGCTTTGTTGTAAGTGTTTGGCTTCCATTTGACTCAATTAGCATTGTGGAAGGCAATTAACTTTCTTTTGATTCAAAAAGCTTTGTTTGAATGTATTTGACTTTCATTTGATTCTAAACGCTTTGTTGCAAGTGTTTGACTTTCATTTGACTCAATTAGCTTTGTTGAATGCATTTGATTTTCATTTGATTCAAAAAGCTTTGTTTGAATGTGTTTCACTTTCATTTGATTCTAAAAGCTTTGTTGAAAGTGTTTAACTTTCATTTGACTGAATTAGCTTTGTTGAATGCTGTTGACATTCATTTGATTCAAAAAGCTTTGTTTGAATATGTTTCACTTTCATTTGATTCTAAAAGCTTTGTTGAAAGTGTTTGGCTTTCATTTGATTCAATTAGCATTGTGGAATGCAATTAACTTTCATTTGATTCAAAAAGCTTTGCTTGAATGTATTTGACTTTAATTTGATTCTAAAAGCTTTGATGAAAGTGTTTGACTTTTATTTGACTCAATTAGCTTTGTTGAATTCATTTGATTTTCATTTGATTCAAAAAGCTTTGTTTGAATGTGTTTCACTTTCATTTGATTCTAAAAGCTTTGTTGAAAGTGTTTGACTTTCATTTGACTTAATTACCTTTGTTGAATGCAGTTGACATTCATTTGATTCAAAAAGCTTTGTTTGAATGTGTTTCACTTTCATTTGATTCTAAAAGCTTTGTTGAATGTGTTTGACTTTCACTTGACTCTATTAGCTTTGTTGAATGCATTTGACATTCATTTGATTTAAAAAGCTTTGTTTGAATGTATTTTACTATCATTTGATTCTACAAGCTTTGTTGAAATTGTTTGACTTTCTTTTTACTCAATTAGCTTTGTTGTATGCATTTGACTTTCATTTGAGTCACGAAGCTTTGTTTGAATGTGTTTGACTTTCATTTGACTCAATTAGCTTTGTTGAATTCATTTGATTTTCGTTTGATTCAAAAAGCTTTGTTTGAATGTGTTTGACTTTCATTTTATTACAAAAGCTTTGTTAAAAGAGTTTGACTTTCATTTGACTCTATTAGCTTTGTTGAATGCATTTGACATTCATTTGAATCAAAAAGCTTTGTTTAAATTTGTTTGACGTTCATTTGATTCTAAAAGCTTAGATGAAAGTGTTTAACTTTCATTTGACTCAATTAGCTTTGTTGAATTCATTTGATTTTCATTTGATTCAAAAAGCTTTGTTTGAATGTGTTTCACTTTCATTTGATTCTAAAAGCTTTGTTGAAAGCGTTTGACTTTCATTTGACTCAATTAGCTTTGTTGAATGCATTTGACTTTCATTTGATTCAAAAAGCTTTGTTAGATTGTGTTTTACTTTCAATTGATTCTAAAAGCTTTGTTGAAAGTGTTTGACTTTCATTTGACTCAATTAGCTTTATTGAATGCATTTGACTTTCATTTGAGTCACGAATCTTTGTTTGATTGTGTTTGACTTTCATTTGATTCTAAAAGCTTTGTTGAATGTGTTTGACTTTCATTTAACTCAATTAGCTTTGTTGAATGCATTTGACATTCATTTGATTCAAAAAGCTTTGTTTGAATGTGTTTGACTTTCATTTGATTATAAAAGCTTTGTTGAAAGTGTTTGACTTTCATTTGACTCAATTAGCTTTGTTGAATGCATTTGACATTCATTTGAATCAAAAAGCTTTGTTTAAATGTGTTTGACGTTCATTTGATTCTAAATGCTTAGATGAAAGTCTTTGACTTTCATTTGACTCAATTAGCTTTGTTGAATTCATTTCATTTTCATTTGATTCAAAAAGCTTTTTTTGAATGTGTTTGACTTTCATTTGATTCTAAAAGCTTTGTTGAAAGTGTTTGGCTTTCATTTGACTCAATTAGCATTATGGAATGCAATTAACTTTCATTTGATTCAAAAAGCATTTATTGAATGTATTTGACTTTCATTTGATTCTAAACGCTTTGTTGCAAGTGTTTGACTTTCATTTGACTCAATTAGCTTTGTTGAATGCATTTGATTTTCATTTGATTCAAAAAGCTTTGTTTGAATGTGTTTCACTTTCATTTGATTCTAAAAGCTTTGTTGAAAGTGTTTGACTTTCATTTGACTTAATTAGCTTTGTTGAATGCAGTTGACATTCATTTGATTCAAAAAGCTTTGTTTGAATGTGTTTCACATTCATTTGATTCTAAAAGCTTTGTTGAAAGTGTTTGGCTTTCATTTGACTCAATTAGCATTGTGGAATGCAATTAACTTTCATTTGATTTAAAAAGCTTTGCTTGAATGTATTTGACTTTAATTTGATTCTAAAAGCTTTGATGAAAGTGTTTGACTTTAATTTCACTCAATTAGCTTTGTTGAATTCATTTGATTTTCATTTGATTCAAAAAGCTTTGTTTGAATATGTTTCACTTTCATTTGATTCTAAAAGCTTTGTTGAAAGTGTTTGACTTTCATTTGACTTAATTAGCTTTGTTGAATGCAGTTGACATTCATTTGATTCAAAAAGCTTTGTTTGAATGTGTTTCACTTTCAATTGATTCTAAAAGCTTTGTTGAAAGTGTTTGGCTTTCATTTGACTCAATTAGCATTGTTGAATGCAATTAACTTTCATTTGATTCAAAAAGCTTTGTTTGAATGTATTTGACTTTAATTTGATTCTAAAAGCTTTGATGAAAGTGTTTGACTTTCATTTGACTCAATTAGCTTTGTTGAATTCATTTGATTTTCATTTGATTCAAAAAGCTTTGTTTGAATGTGTTTGACTTTCATTTGATTCTTAAAGCTTTGTTGTAAGTGTTTGGCTTTCATTTGACTCAATTAGCATTGTGGAATGCAATTAACTTTCATTTGATTAAAAAAGCTTTGATTAAATGTATTTGACTTTCATTTGATTCTAAACGCTTTGTTGCAAGTGTTTGACTTTCATTTGACTCAATCAGCTTTGTTGAATGCATTTGATTTTCATTTGATTCAAAAAGCGTTGTTTGAATGTGTTTGACTTTCATTTGATTCTAAAAGCTTTGTTGAAAGTGTTAGACATTCATTTGACTCAATCAGCTTTGTTGAATGCATTTGATTTTCATTTGATTCAAAAAGCTTTGTTTGAATGTGTTTCACTTTCATTTGATTCTAAAAGCTTTGTTGAAAGTGTTTGGCTTTCATTTGACTCAATTAGCATTGTGGAATGCAATTAACTTTCATTTGATTCAAAAAGCTTTGTTTGAATGTATTTGACTTTAATTTGATTCTAAAAGCTTTAATGTAAGTGTTTGACTTTCATTTGAATCAATTAGCTTTGTTGAATTCATTTGATTTTCATTTGATTCAAAAAACTTTGTTTGAATGTGTTTCACTTTCATTTGATTCTAAAAGCTTTGTTGAAAGTGTTTGACTTTCATTTGACTTAATTAGCTTTGTTGAATGCAGTTGACATTCATTTGATTCAAAAAGCTTTGTTTGAATGAGTTTCACATTCATTTGATTCTAAAAGCTTTGTTGAAAGTGTTTGGCTTTCATTTGACTCAATTAGCATTGTGGAATGCAATTAACTTTCATTTGATTCAAAAAGCTTTGCTTGAATGTATTTGACTTTAATTTGATTCTAAAAGCTTTGATGAAAGTGTTTGACTTTAATTTCACTCAATTAGCTTTGTTGAATTCATTTGATTTTCATTTGATTCAAAAAGCTTTGTTTGAATATGTTTCACTTTCATTTGATTCTAAAAGCTTTGTTGAAAGTGTTTGACTTTCATTTGACTTAATTAGCTTTGTTGAATGCAGTTGACATTCATTTGATTCAAAAAGCTTTGTTTGAATGTGTTTCACTTTCAATTGATTCTAAAAGCTTTGTTGAAAGTGTTTGGCTTTCATTTGACTCAATTAGCATTGTTGAATGCAATTAACTTTCATTTGATTCAAAAAGCTTTGTTTGAATGTATTTGACTTTAATTTGATTCTAAAAGCTTTGATGAAAGTGTTTGACTTTCATTTGACTCAATTAGCTTTGTTGAATTCATTTGATTTTCATTTGATTCAAAAAGCTTTGTTTGAATGTGTTTGACTTTCATTTGATTCTTAAAGCTTTGTTGTAAGTGTTTGGCTTTCATTTGACTCAATTAGCATTGTGGAATGCAATTAACTTTCATTTGATTAAAAAAGCTTTGATTGAATGTATTTGACTTTCATTTGATTCTAAACGCTTTGTTGCAAGTGTTTGACTTTCATTTGACTCAATCAGCTTTGTTGAATGCATTTGATTTTCATTTGATTCAAAAAGCGTTGTTTGAATGTGTTTGACTTTCATTTGATTCTAAAAGCTTTGTTGAAAGTGTTAGACATTCATTTGACTCAATCAGCTTTGTTGAATGCATTTGATTTTCATTTGATTCAAAAAGCTTTGTTTGAATGTGTTTCACTTTCATTTGATTCTAAAAGCTTTGTTGAAAGTGTTTGGCTTTCATTTGACTCAATTAGCATTGTGGAATGCAATTAACTTTCATTTGATTCAAAAAGCTTTGTTTGAATGTATTTGACTTTAATTTGATTCTAAAAGCTTTGATGTAAGTGTTTGACTTTCATTTGAATCAATTAGCTTTGTTGAATTCATTTGATTTTCATTTGATTCAAAAAGCTTTGTTTGAATGTGTTTCACTTTCATTTGATTCTAAAAGCTTTGTTGAAAGTGTTTGACTTTCATTTGACTCAATTAGCTTTATTGAATGAATTTGACTTTCATTTGAGTCACGAATCTTTGTTTGATTGTGTTTGACTTTCATTTGATTCTAAAAGCTTTGTTGAATGTGTTTGACTTTCATTTAACTCAATTAGCTTTGTTGAATGCATTTGACATTCATTTGATTCAAAAAGCTTTGTTTGAATGTGTTTTACTTTCATTTGATTCTAAAAGCTTTGTTGAAAGTGTTTGACTTTCATTTGACTCAATTAGGTTTGTTGAATGCATTTGACTTTCATTTGAGTCACGAAGCTTTGTTTGAATGTGTTCGGCTTTCATTTGACTCAATTAGCTTTGTTGAATTCATTTGATTTTCATTTGATTCAAAAAGCTTTGTTTGAATGTGTTTGACTTTCATTTGATTATAAAAGCTTTGTTGAAAGTGTTTGACTTTCATTTGACTCAATTAGCTTTGTTGAATTCATTTGATTTTCATTTGATTCAAAAAGCTCTGTTTGAATGTGTTTGACTTTCATTTGATTCTAAAAGCTTTGTTGAAAGTGTTTGGCTTTCATTTGACTCAATTAGCATTGTGGAATGCAATTAACTTTCATTTGATTAAAAAAGCTTTGTATGAATGTCTTTGACTTTAATTTGATTCTAAAAGCTTTGATGAAAGTGTTTGACTTTCATTTGACTCAGTTAGCTTTGTTGAATTCATTTGATTTTCATTTGATTCAAAAAGCTTTGTTTGAATGTGTTTCACTTTCATTTGATTCTAAAAGCTTTGTTGAAAGTGTTTAACTTTAATTTGACTTCATTAGCTTTGTTGAATGCAGTTGACATTCATTTGATTCAAAAAGCTTTGTTTGAATGTGTTTCTCTTTCATTTGATTCTAAAAGCTTTGTTGAATGTGTTTGACTTTCATTTAACTCAATTAGCTTTGTTGAATGCAGTTGACATTCATTTGATTCAAAAAGGTTTGTTTGAATGTGTTTCACTTTCATTTGATTCTAAAAGCTTTGTTGAAAGTGTTTGGCTTTCATTTGACTCAATTAGCATTGTGGAATGCAATTAACTTTCATTTGATTCAAAAAGCTTTGCTTGAATGTATTTGAATTTAATTTGATTCTAAAAGCTTTGATGAAAGTGTTTGACTTTCATTTGACTCAATTAGCTTTGTTGAATTCATTTGATTTTCATTTTATTCAAAAAGCTTTGTTTGAATGTGTTTCACTTTCATTTGATTCTAAAAGCTTTGTTGAAAGTGTTTGACTTTCATTTGACTTAATTAGCTTTGTTAAATGCAGTTGACATTCATTTGATTCAAAAAGCTTTGTTTGAATGTGTTTCACTTTCATTTGATTCTAAAAGCTTTGTGGAAAGTGTTTGACTTTCATTTGACTCAATTAGCTTTGTTGAATGCATTTGACTTTCATTTGAGTCACGAAGCTTTGTTTGAATGTGTTTGACTTTCATTTGATTCAATTAGCTTTGTTGAATTCATTTGATTTTCATTTGATTCAAAAAGCTTTGTTTGAATGTGTTTGACTTTCATGTGATTCTAAAAGCTTTGTTGAAAGTGTTTGGCTTTTATTTGACTCAATTAGCATTATTGAATGCAATTAACTTTCATTAGACTCAAAAAGCTTTGATTGAATGTATTTTACTTTCATTTGATTCTAAACGCTTTGTTGCAAGTCTTTGACTTTCATTTGACTCAATTAGCTTTGTTGAATGCATTGGATTTTCATTAGATTCAAAAAGCTTTGTTTGAATGTGTTTCACTTTCATTTGATTCTAAAAGCTTTGTTGAAAGTGTTTGAATTTCATTTGACTTAATTAGCGTTGTTGAATGCAGTTGACATTCATTTGATTCAAAAAGCTTTGTTTGAATGTGTTTCACTTTCATTTGATTCTAAAAGCTTTGTTGAAAGTGTTTGGCTTTCATTTGACTCAATTAGCATTGTGGAATGCAATTAACTTTCATTTGATTCAAAAAGCTTTTATTTGACTTTAATTTGAATCTAAAAGCTTTGATGAAAGTGTTTGACTTTCATTTGACTCAATTAGCTTTGTTGAATTCATTTGATTTTCATTTGATTCAAAAAGCTTTGTTTGAATGTGTTTCACTTTCATTTGATTCTAAAAGCTTTGTTGAAAGTGTTTGACTTTCATTTGACTTAATTAGCTTTGTTGAATGTAGTTGACATTCATTTGATTCAAAAAGCTTTGTTTGAATGTGTTTCACTTTCAAGTGATACTAAAAGCTTTGTTGAATGTGTTTGACTTTCATTTGACTCAATTAGCTTTGTTGAATGCATTTGACATTCATTTGATTCAAAAAGCTTTGTTTGAATGTATTTTACTTTCATTTTATTCTAAAAGCTTTGTGGAAAGTGTTTGACTTTCATTTGACTCAATTAGCTTTGTTGAATGCATTTGACTTTCATTTGAGTCACGAAGCTTTGTTTGAATGTGTTTGACTTTCTTTTGACTCAATTAGCTTTGTTGAATTCATTTGATTTTCATTTGATTCAAAAAGCTTTGTTTGAATGTGTTTCACTTTCATTTGATTCTAAAAGCTTTGTTGAAAGTGTTTGACTTTCATTTGACTCAATTAGCTTTGTTGAATGCATTTGACTTTCATTTGAGTCACGAAGCTTTGTTTGATTGTGATTGACTTTCATTTGACTCAATTAGCTTTGTTGAATTCATTTGATTTTTATTTGATTCAAAAAGCTTTGTTTGAATGTGTTTGACTTTCATTTGATTATAAAAGCTTTGTTGAAAGTGTTTGGCTTTTATTTGACTCAATTAGCATTATGGAATGCAATTAACTTTCATTCGACTCAAAAAGCTTTGATTGAATGTATTTTACTTTCATTTGATTCTAAACGTTTTGTTGCAAGTCTTTGACTTTCATTTGACTCAATTAGCTTTGTTGAATGCATTGGATTTTCATTTGATTCAAAAAGCTTTGTTTGAATGTGTTTCACTTTCATTTGATTCTAAAAGCTTTGTTGAAAGTGTTTGAATTTCATTTGACTTAATTAGCTTTGTTGAATGCAGTTGACATTCATTTGATTCAAAAAGCTTTGTTTGAATGTGTTTCACTTTCATTTGATTCTAAAAGCTTTGTTGAAAGTGTTTGGCTTTCATTTGACTCAATTAGCATTGCGGAATGCAATTAACTTTCATTTGATTCAAAAAGCTTTGTTTGAATGTATTTTACTTTAATTTGATTCTAAAAGCTTTGATGAAAGTGTTTGACTTTCATTTGACTCAATTAGTTTTGTTGAATTCATTTGATTTTCATTTGATTCAAAAAGTTTGTTTGAATGTGTTTCACTTTCTTTTGATTCTAAAAGCTTTGTTGAAAGTGTTTGACTTTCATTTGACTCAATTAGCTTTGTTGAATGCATTTGACATTCATTTGAGTCACGAAGCTTTGTTTGATTGTGTTTGACTTTCATTTGACTCAATTAGCTTTGTTGAATTCATTTGATTTTCATTTGATTCAAAAAGTTTTGTTTGAATGTGTTTGACTTTCATTTGATTATAAAAGCTTTGTTGAAAGTGTTTGACTTTCATTTGACTCAATTAGCTTTGTTGTATGCATTGGACATTCATTTGAATCAAAAAACTTTGTTTAAATGTGTTTGACGTTCATTTGATTCTAAAAGCTTAGATGAAAGTGTTTGACTTTCATTTGACTCAATTAGCTTTGTTGAATTCATTTGATTTTCATTTGATTCAAAAAGCTTTGTTTGAATGTGTTTCACTTTCATTTGATTCTAAAAGCTTTGTTGAAAGTGTTTGACTTTCATTTGACTTAATTAGCTTTGTTGAATGCAGTTGACATTCATTTGATTCAAAAAGCTTTGTTTGAATATGTTTCACTTTCATTTGATTCTAATAGCTTTGTTGAAAGTGTTTGGCTTTCATTTGACTCAATTAGCATTGTGGAATGCAATTAACTTTCATATGATTCAAAAAGCTTTGTTTGAATGTATTTTACTTTAATTTGATTCTAATAGCTTTGATGAAAGTGTTTGACTTTCATTTGACTCAATTAGCTTTGTTGAATTCATTTGATTTTCATTTGATTCAAAAAGTTTGTTTGAATGTGTTTCACTTTCATTTGATTCTAAAAGCTTTGTTGAAAGTGTTTGACTTTCATTTGACTCAATTAGCTTTGTTGAATGCATTTGACTTTCATTTGAGTCACGAAGCTTTGTTTGATTGTGTTTGACTTTCATTTGACTCAATTAGCTTTGTTGAATTCATTTGATTTTCATTTGATTCAAAAAGTTTTGTTTGAATGTGTTTGACTTTCATTTGATTATAAAAGCTTTGTTGAAAGTGTTTGACTTTCATTTGACTCAATTAGCTTTGTTGAATGCATTTGACATTCATTTGAATCAAAAAGCTTTGTTTGAATGTGTTTGACTTTCATTTGATTCTAAAAGCTTTGTAGAAAGTGTTTGGCTTTCATTTGACTCAATTAGCATTGTGGAATGCAATTAACTTTCATTTGATTAAAAAAGCTTTGATTGAATGTCTTTGACTTTAATTTGATTCTAAAAGCTTTGATGAAAGTGTTTGACTTTCATTTGACTCAATTAGCTTTGTTGAATTCATTTGAATTTCATTTGATTCAAAAAGCTTTGTTTGAATGTGTTTCACTTTCATTTGATTCTAAAAGCTTTGTTGAAAGTGTTTGACTTTCATTTGACTTCATTAGCTTTGTTGAATGCAGTTGACATTCATTTGATTCAAAAAGCTTTGTTTGAATGTGTTTCACTTTCATTTGATTCTAAAAGCTTTGTTGAATGTGTTTGACTTTCATTTGACTCAATTAGCTTTGTTGAATGCATTTGACTTTCATTTGATTCAAAAAGCTTTGTTAGAATGTGTTTTACTTTCATTTGATTCTAAAAGCTTTGTTGAAAGTGTTTGACTTTCATTTGACTCAATTAGCTTTGTTGAATGCATTTGACTTTCATTTGAGTCATGAAGCTTTGTTTGAATCTGTTTGACTTTCATTTGACTCAATTAGCTTTGTTGAATGCATTTTATTTTCATTTGATTCAAAAAACTTTGTCTGAATGTGTTTGACTTTCATTTTATTATAAAAGCTTTGTTGAAAGTGTTTGACTTTCATTTGACTCAATTAGCTTTGTTGAATGCATTTGACATTCATTTGAATCAAAAAGCTTTGTTTAAATGTGTTAGACGTTCATTTGATTCTAAAACCTTCGATGAAAGTGTTTGACTTTCATTTGACTCAATTAGCTTTGTTGAATTCATTTGATTTTCATTTAATTCAAAAAGCTTTGTTTGAATGTGTTTCACTTTCATTTGATTCTAAAAGCTTTGTTGAAAGTGTTTGACTTTCATTTGACTTAATTAGCTTTGTTGAATGCAGTTGACATTCATTTGATTCAAAAAGCTTTGTTTGAATGTGTTTCACTTTCATTTGATTCTAAAAGCTTTGTTGAAAGTGTTTGGCTTTCATTTGACTCAATTAGCATTGTTGAATGCAATTAACTTTCATTTGATTCAAAAAGCTTTGTTTGAATGTATTTGACTTTATTTTGATTCTAAAAGCTTTGATGAAAGTGTTTGACTTTCATTTGACTCAATTAGCTTTGTTGAATTCATTTGATTTTCATTTGATTCAAAAAGTTTGTTTGAATGTGTTTCACTTTCATTTGATTCTAAAAGCTTTGTTGAACGTGTTTGACTTTCATTTGACTCAATTAGCTTTGTTGAATGCATTTGACTTTCATTTGAGTCACGAATCTTTGTTTGATTGTGTTTGACTTTCATTTGATTCTAAAAGATTTGTTGAATGTGTTTGACTTTCATTTAACTCAATTAGCTTTGTTGAATGCATTTGACATTCATTTGATTCAAAAAACTTTGTTTGAATGTGTTTTACTTTCATTTGATTCTAAAAGCTTTGTTGAAAGTGTTTGACTTTCATTTGACTCAATTAGGTTTGTTGAATGCATTTGACTTTCATTTGAGTCACGATGCTTTGTTTGAATGTGTTTGGCTTTCATTTGACTCAATTAGCTTTGTTGAATTCATTTGATTTTCATTTGATTCAAAAAGCTTTGTTTGAATGTGTTTCACTTTCATTTGATTCTAAAAGCTTTGTTGAAAGTGTTTGACTTTCATTTGACTCAATTAGCTTTGTTGAATGCATTTGACATTCATTTGAATCAAAAAGCTTTGTTTAAATGTGTTTGACGTTCATTTCATTCTAAAAGCTTAGATGAAAGAGTTTGACTTTCAGTTGACTCAATTAGCTTTGTTGAATTCATTTGATTTTCATTTGATTCAAAAAACTTTGTTTGAATGTGTTTGACTTTCATTCGATTCTAAAAGCTTTGTTTGAATGTGTTAAACTTTCATTTGATTCTAAAAGCTTTGTTGAAAGTGTTTGACTTTCATTTGACTCAATTAGGTTTGTTGAATGCATTTGACTTACATTTGAGTCACGAAGCTTTGTTTGAATGTATTTGGCTTTCATTTGACTCAATTAGCTTTGTTAAATTCATTTGATTTTCATTTGATTCAAAAAGCTTTGTTTGAATGTGTTTGACTTTTATTTGATTATAAAAGCTTTGTTGAAAGTGTTTGACTTTCATTTGACTCAATTAGCTTTGTTGAATTCATTTGATTTTCATTTGATTCAAAAAGTTTGTTTGAATGTGTTTCACTTTCATTTGATTCTAAAAGCTTTGTTGAACGTGTTTGACTTTCATTTGACTCAATTAGCTTTGTTGAATGCATTTGACTTTCATTTGAGTCACGAATCTTTGTTTGATTGTGTTTCACTTTCATTTGATTCTAAAAGCTTTGTTGAAAGTGTTTGACTTTCATTTGACTCAATTAGGTTTGTTGAATGCATTTGACTTACATTTGAGTCACGAAGCTTTGTTTGAATGTGTTTGGCTTTCATTTGACTCAATTAGCTTTGTTGAATTCATTTGATTTTCATTTGATTCAAAAAGCTTTGTTTGAATGTGTTTGACTTTTATTTGATTATAGAAGCTTTGTTGAAAGTGTTTGACTTTCATTTGACTCAATTAGCTTTGTTGAATTCATTTGATTTTCATTTGATTCAAAAAGCTTTGTTTGATTGTGTTTGACTTTCATTTGATTCTAAAAGCTTTGTTGAATGTGTTTGACTTTCATTTAACTCAATTAGCTTTGTTGAATGCATTTGACATTCATTTGATTCAAAAAGCTTTGTTTGAATGTGTTTTACTTTCATTTGATTCTAAAAGCTTTGTTGAAAGTGTTTGATTTTCAATTGACTCAATTAGGTTTGTTGAATGCATTTGACTTTCATTTGAGTCACGATGCTTTGTTTGAATGTGTTTGGCTTTCATTTGACTCAATTAGCTTTGTTGAATTCATTTGATTTTCATTTGATTCAAAAAGCTTTGTTTGAATGTGTTTGACTTTCATTTGATTATAAAAGCTTTGTTGAAAGTGTTTGACTTTCATTTGACTCAATTAGCTTTATTGAATGCATTTGACATTCATTTGAATCAAAAAGCTTTGTTTAAATGTGTTTGACGTTCATTGTATTCTAAAAGCTTAGATGAAAGCGTTTGACTTTCATTTGACTCAATTAGCTTTGTTGAATTAATTTGATTTTCATTTGATTCAAAAAACTTTGTTTGAATGTGTTTGACTTTCATTCAATTCTAAAAGCTTTGTTTGAATGTGTTTAACTTTCATTTGATTCTAAAAGCTTTGTTGAAATAGTTTGACTTTCATTTGACTCAATTAGCTTTGTTGAATGCATTTGACTTTCATTTGAGTCACGAAGCTTTGTTTGATTGTGTTTGACTTTCATTTGACTCAATTAGCTTTGTTGAATTCATTTGATTTGCATTTGATTCAAAAAGCTTTGTTTGAATGTGTTTGACTTTCATTTGATTATAAAAGCTTTGTTGAAAGTGTTTGACTTTCATTTGACTCAATTAGCTTTGTTGAATGCATTTGACATTCATTTGAATCAAAAAGCTTTGTTTGAATGTGTTTGACTTTAATTTGATTCTAAAAGCTTTGATGAAAGTGTTTGACTTTCATTTGACTCAATTAGCTTTGTTGAATTCATTTGATTTTCATTTGATTCAAAAAGCTTTGTTTGAATGTGTTTCACTTTCATTTGATTCTAAAAGCTTTGTAGAAAGTGTTTGACTTTCATTTGACTTCATTAGCTTTGTTGAATGCAGTTGACATTCATTTGATTCAAAAAGCTTTGTTTGAATGTGTTTGACTTTCATTTGATTCTAAAAGCTTTGTAGAAAGTGTTTGGCTTTCATTTGACTCAATTAGCATTGTGGAATGCAATTAACTTTCATTTGATTCAAAAAGCTTTGATTGAATGTCTTTGACTTTAATTTGATTCTAAAAGCTTTGATGAAAGTGTTTGACTTTCATTTGACTCAATTAGCTTTGTTGAATTAATTTGATTTTCATTTGATTCAAAAAGCTTTGTTTGAATGTGTTTGACTTTTATTTGATTATAAAAGCTTTGTTGAAAGTGTTTGACTTTCATTTGACTCAATTAGCTTTGTTGAATTCATTTGATTTTCATTTGATTCAAAAAGCTTTGTTTGATTGTGTTTGACTTTCATTTGATTCTAAAAGCTTTGTTGAATGTGTTTGACTTTCATTTAACTCAATTAGCTTTGTTGAATGCATTTGACATTCATTTGATTCAAAAAGCTTTGTTTGAATGTGTTTTAATTTCATTTGATTCTAAAAGCTTTGTTGAAAGTGTTTGATTTTCATTTGACTCAATTAGGTTTGTTGAATGCATTTGACTTTCATTTGAGTCACGATGCTTTGTTTGAATGTGTTTGGCTTTCATTTGACTCAATTAGCTTTGTTGAATTCATTTGATTTTCATTTGATTCAAAAAGCTTTGTTTGAATGTGTTTGACTTTCATTTGATTATAAAAGCTTTGTTGAAAGTGTTTGACTTTCATTTGACTCAATTAGCTTTGTTGAATGCATTTGACATTCATTTGAATCAAAAAGCTTTGTTTAAATGTGTTTGACGTTCATTTCATTCTAAAAGCTTAGATGAAAGCGTTTGACTTTCATTTGACTCAATTAGCTTTGTTGAATTAATTTGATTTTCATTTGATTCAAAAAACTTTGTTTGAATGTGTTTGATTTTCATTCGATTCTAAAAGCTTTGTTTGAATGTGTTTAACTTTCATTTGATTCTAAAAGCTTTGTTGAAAGTGTTTGACTTTCATTTCACTCAATTAGCTTTGTTGAATGCATTTGACTTTCATTTGAGTCACGAAGCTTTGTTTGATTGTGTTTGACTTTCATTTGACTCAATTAGCTTTGTTGAATTCATTTGATTTGCATTTGATTCAAAAAGCTTTGTTTGAATGTGTTTGATTTTCATTTGATTATAAAAGCTTTGTTGAAAGTGTTTGACTTTCATTTGACTCAATTAGCTTTATTGAATGCATTTGACATTCATTTGAATCAAAAAGCTTTGTTTGAATGTGTTTGACTTTAATTTGATTCTAAAACCTTCGATGAAAGTGTTTGACTTTCATTTGACTCAATTAGCTTTGTTGAATTCATTTGATTTTCATTTAATTCAAAAAGCTTTGTTTGAATGTGTTTCACTTTCATTTGATTCTAAAAGCTTTGTTGAAAGTGTTTGACTTTCATTTGACTTAATTAGCTTTGTTGAATGCAGTTGACATTCATTTGATTCAAAAAGCTTTGTTTGAATGTGTTTCACTTTCATTTGATTCTAAAAGCTTTGTTGAAAGTGTTTGGCTTTCATTTGACTCAATTAGCATTGTTGAATGCAATTAACTTTCATTTGATTCAAAAAGCTTTGTTTGAATGTATTTGACTTTATTTTGATTCTAAAAGCTTTGATGAAAGTGTTAGACTTTCATTTGACTCAATTAGCTTTGTTGAATTCATTTGATTTTCATTTGATTCAAAAAGTTTGTTTGAATGTGTTTCACTTTCATTTGATTCTAAAAGCTTTGTTGAACGTGTTTGACTTTCATTTGACTCAATTAGCTTTGTTGAATGCATTTGACTTTCATTTGAGTCACGAATCTTTGTTTGATTGTGTTTGACTTTCATTTGATTCTAAAAGATTTGTTGAATGTGTTTGACTTTCATTTAACTCAATTAGCTTTGTTGAATGCATTTGACATTCATTTGATTCAAAAAGCTTTGTTTGAATGTGTTTTACTTTCATTTGATTCTAAAAGCTTTGTTGAAAGTGTTTGACTTTCATTTGACTCAATTAGGTTTGTTGAATGCATTTGACTTTCATTTGAGTCACGATGCTTTGTTTGAATGTGTTTGGCTTTCATTTGACTCAATTAGCTTTGTTGAATTCATTTGATTTTCATTTGATTCAAAAAGCTTTGTTTGAATGTGTTTCACTTTCATTTGATTCTAAAAGCTTTGTTGAAAGTGTTTGACTTTCATTTGACTCAATTAGCTTTGTTGAATGCATTTGACATTCATTTGAATCAAAAAGCTTTGTTTAAATGTGTTTGACGTTCATTTCATTCTAAAAGCTTAGATGAAAGAGTTTGACTTTCAGTTGACTCAATTAGCTTTGTTGAATTCATTTGATTTTCATTTGATTCAAAAAACTTTGTTTGAATGTGTTTGACTTTCATTCGATTCTAAAAGCTTTGTTTGAATGTGTTAAACTTTCATTTGATTCTAAAAGCTTTGTTGAAAGTGTTTGACTTTCATTTGACTCAATTAGGTTTGTTGAATGCATTTGACTTACATTTGAGTCACGAAGCTTTGTTTGAATGTATTTGGCTTTCATTTGACTCAATTAGCTTTGTTAAATTCATTTGATTTTCATTTGATTCAAAAAGCTTTGTTTGAATGTGTTTGACTTTTATTTGATTATAAAAGCTTTGTTGAAAGTGTTTGACTTTCATTTGACTCAATTAGCTTTGTTGAATTCATTTGATTTTCATTTGATTCAAAAAGTTTGTTTGAATGTGTTTCACTTTCATTTGATTCTAAAAGCTTTGTTGAACGTGTTTGACTTTCATTTGACTCAATTAGCTTTGTTGAATGCATTTGACTTTCATTTGAGTCACGAATCTTTGTTTGATTGTGTTTCACTTTCATTTGATTCTAAAAGCTTTGTTGAAAGTGTTTGACTTTCATTTGACTCAATTAGGTTTGTTGAATGCATTTGACTTACATTTGAGTCACGAAGCTTTGTTTGAATGTGTTTGGCTTTCATTTGACTCAATTAGCTTTGTTGAATTCATTTGATTTTCATTTGATTCAAAAAGCTTTGTTTGAATGTGTTTGACTTTTATTTGATTATAGAAGCTTTGTTGAAAGTGTTTGACTTTCATTTGACTCAATTAGCTTTGTTGAATTCATTTGATTTTCATTTGATTCAAAAAGCTTTGTTTGATTGTGTTTGACTTTCATTTGATTCTAAAAGCTTTGTTGAATGTGTTTGACTTTCATTTAACTCAATTAGCTTTGTTGAATGCATTTGACATTCATTTGATTCAAAAAGCTTTGTTTGAATGTGTTTTACTTTCATTTGATTCTAAAAGCTTTGTTGAAAGTGTTTGATTTTCAATTGACTCAATTAGGTTTGTTGAATGCATTTGACTTTCATTTGAGTCACGATGCTTTGTTTGAATGTGTTTGGCTTTCATTTGACTCAATTAGCTTTGTTGAATTCATTTGATTTTCATTTGATTCAAAAAGCTTTGTTTGAATGTGTTTGACTTTCATTTGATTATAAAAGCTTTGTTGAAAGTGTTTGACTTTCATTTGACTCAATTAGCTTTATTGAATGCATTTGACATTCATTTGAATCAAAAAGCTTTGTTTAAATGTGTTTGACGTTCATTGTATTCTAAAAGCTTAGATGAAAGCGTTTGACTTTCATTTGACTCAATTAGCTTTGTTGAATTAATTTGATTTTCATTTGATTCAAAAAACTTTGTTTGAATGTGTTTGACTTTCATTCAATTCTAAAAGCTTTGTTTGAATGTGTTTAACTTTCATTTGATTCTAAAAGCTTTGTTGAAATAGTTTGACTTTCATTTGACTCAATTAGCTTTGTTGAATGCATTTGACTTTCATTTGAGTCACGAAGCTTTGTTTGATTGTGTTTGACTTTCATTTGACTCAATTAGCTTTGTTGAATTCATTTGATTTGCATTTGATTCAAAAAGCTTTGTTTGAATGTGTTTGACTTTCATTTGATTATAAAAGCTTTGTTGAAAGTGTTTGACTTTCATTTGACTCAATTAGCTTTGTTGAATGCATTTGACATTCATTTGAATCAAAAAGCTTTGTTTGAATGTGTTTGACTTTAATTTGATTCTAAAAGCTTTGATGAAAGTGTTTGACTTTCATTTGACTCAATTAGCTTTGTTGAATTCATTTGATTTTCATTTGATTCAAAAAGCTTTGTTTGAATGTGTTTCACTTTCATTTGATTCTAAAAGCTTTGTAGAAAGTGTTTGACTTTCATTTGACTTCATTAGCTTTGTTGAATGCAGTTGACATTCATTTGATTCAAAAAGCTTTGTTTGAATGTGTTTGACTTTCATTTGATTCTAAAAGCTTTGTAGAAAGTGTTTGGCTTTCATTTGACTCAATTAGCATTGTGGAATGCAATTAACTTTCATTTGATTCAAAAAGCTTTGATTGAATGTCTTTGACTTTAATTTGATTCTAAAAGCTTTGATGAAAGTGTTTGACTTTCATTTGACTCAATTAGCTTTGTTGAATTAATTTGATTTTCATTTGATTCAAAAAGCTTTGTTTGAATGTGTTTGACTTTTATTTGATTATAAAAGCTTTGTTGAAAGTGTTTGACTTTCATTTGACTCAATTAGCTTTGTTGAATTCATTTGATTTTCATTTGATTCAAAAAGCTTTGTTTGATTGTGTTTGACTTTCATTTGATTCTAAAAGCTTTGTTGAATGTGTTTGACTTTCATTTAACTCAATTAGCTTTGTTGAATGCATTTGACATTCATTTGATTCAAAAAGCTTTGTTTGAATGTGTTTTAATTTCATTTGATTCTAAAAGCTTTGTTGAAAGTGTTTGATTTTCATTTGACTCAATTAGGTTTGTTGAATGCATTTGACTTTCATTTGAGTCACGATGCTTTGTTTGAATGTGTTTGGCTTTCATTTGACTCAATTAGCTTTGTTGAATTCATTTGATTTTCATTTGATTCAAAAAGCTTTGTTTGAATGTGTTTGACTTTCATTTGATTATAAAAGCTTTGTTGAAAGTGTTTGACTTTCATTTGACTCAATTAGCTTTGTTGAATGCATTTGACATTCATTTGAATCAAAAAGCTTTGTTTAAATGTGTTTGACGTTCATTTCATTCTAAAAGCTTAGATGAAAGCGTTTGACTTTCATTTGACTCAATTAGCTTTGTTGAATTAATTTGATTTTCATTTGATTCAAAAAACTTTGTTTGAATGTGTTTGATTTTCATTCGATTCTAAAAGCTTTGTTTGAATGTGTTTAACTTTCATTTGATTCTAAAAGCTTTGTTGAAAGTGTTTGACTTTCATTTCACTCAATTAGCTTTGTTGAATGCATTTGACTTTCATTTGAGTCACGAAGCTTTGTTTGATTGTGTTTGACTTTCATTTGACTCAATTAGCTTTGTTGAATTCATTTGATTTGCATTTGATTCAAAAAGCTTTGTTTGAATGTGTTTGATTTTCATTTGATTATAAAAGCTTTGTTGAAAGTGTTTGACTTTCATTTGACTCAATTAGCTTTATTGAATGCATTTGACATTCATTTGAATCAAAAAGCTTTGTTTGAATGTGTTTGACTTTAATTTGATTCTAAAAGCTTTGATGAAAGTGTTTGACTTTCATTTGACTCAATTAGCTTTGTTGAATTCATTTGATTTTCATTTGATTCAAAAAGCTTTGTTTGAATGTCTTTCACTTTCATTTGATTCTAAAAGCTTTGTAGAAAGTGTTTGACTTTCATTTGACTTCATTAGCTTTGTTGAATGCAGTTGACATTCATTTGATTCAAAAAGCTTTGTTTGAATGTGTTTGACTTTCATTTGATTCTAAAAGCTTTGTAGAAAGTGTTTGGCTTTCATTTGACTCAATTAGCATTGTGGAATGCAATTAACTTTCATTTGATTAAAAAAGCTTTGATTGAATGTCTTTGACTTTAATTTGATTCTAAAAGCTTTGATGAAAGTGTTTGACTTTCATTTGACTCAATTAGCTTTGTTGAATTAATTTGATTTTCATTTGATTCAAAAAGCTTTGTTTGAATGTGTTTCACTTTCATTTGATTCTAAAAGCTTTGTTGAAAGTGTTTGACTTTCATTTGACTTCATTAGCTTTGTTGAATGCAGTTGACATTCATTTGATTCAAAAAGCTTTGTTTGAATGTGTTTCACTTTCATTTGATTCTAAAAGCTTTGTTGAATGTGTTTGACTTTCATTTGACTCAATTAGCTTTGTTGAATGCATTTAACTTTCATTTGATTCAAAAAGCTTTGTTAGAATGTGTTTTACTTTCATTTGATTCTAAAAGCTTTGTTAAAAGTGTTTGACTTTCATTTGACTCAATTAGCTTTGTTGAATGCATTTGACTTTCATTTGAGTCACGAAGCTTTGTTTGAATGTGTTTGACTTTCATTTGACTCAATTAGCTTTGTTGAATGCATTTGATTTTCATTTGATTCAAAAAGCTTTGTTTGAATGTGTTTGACTTTCATTTGATTCTAAAAGTTTTGTAGAAAGTGTTTGGCTTTCATTTGACTCAATTAGCATTGTGGAATGCAATTAACTTTCATTTGATTCAAAAAGCTTTGATTGAATGTATTTGACTTTCATTTGATTCTAAACGCTTTGTTGCAAGTGTTTGACTTTCATTTGACTCAATTAGCTTTGTTGAATGCATTTGATTTTCATTTGATTCAAAAAGCTTTGTTTGAATGTGTTTCACTTTCATTTGATTCTAAAAGCTTTGTTGAAAGTGTTTGACTTTCATTTGACTTAATTAGCTTTGTTGAATGCAGTTGACATTCATTTGATTCAAAAAGCTTTGTTTGAATGTGTTTCACTTTCATTTGATTCTAAAAGCTTTATTGAAAGTGTTTGGCTTTCATTTGACTCAATTACCATTGTGGAATGCAATTAACTTTCATTTGATTCAAAAAGCTTTGTTTGAATGTATTTGACTTTAATTTGATTCTAAAAGCTTTGATGACAGTGTTTGACTTTCATTTGACTCAATTAGCTTTGTTGAATTCATTTGATTTTCATTTGATTCAAAAAGCTTTGTTTGAAAGTGTTTGACTTTCATTTGATTATAAAAGCTTTGTTGAAAGTGTTTGACTTTCATTTGACTCAATTAGCTTTGTTGAATGCATTTGACATTCATTTGAATCAAAAAGCTTTGTTTAAATGTGTTTGACGTTCATTTGATTCTAAAAGCTTAGATGAAAGTGTTTGACTTTCATTTGACTCAATTAGCTTTGTTGAATTCATTTGATTTTCATTTGATTCAAAAAGCTTTATTTGAATGTGTCTGACTTTCATTTGATTCTAAAAGCTTTGTAGAAAGTGTTTGGCTTTCATTTGACTCAATTAGCATTGTGGAATGCAATTAACTTTCATTTGACTCAATTAGCATTGTGGAATGCAATTAACTTTCATTTGATTCAAAAAGCTTTGATTGAATGTATTTGACTTTAATTTGATTCTAAAAGCTTTGATGACAGTGTTTGACTTTCATTTGACTCAATTAGCTTTGTTGAATGCATTTGATTTTCATTTGATTCAAAAAGCTTTGTTTGAATTTGTTTCACTTTCATTTGATTCTAAAAGCTTTGTTGAAAGTGTTTGACTTTCATTTGACTTAATTAGCTTTGTTGAATGCAGTTGACATTCATTTGATTCAAAAAGCTTTGTTTGAATGTGTTTCACTTTCATTTGATTCTAAAAGCTTTATTGAAAGTGTTTGGCTTTCATTTGACTCAATTACCATTGTGGAATGCAATTAACTTTCATTTGATTCAAAAAGCTTTGTTTGAATGTATTTGACTTTAATTTGATTCTAAAAGCTTTGATGACAGTGTTTGACTATCATTTGACTCAATTAGCTTTGTTGAATTCATTTGATTTTCATTTGATTCAAAAAGCTTTGTTTGAAAGTGTTTGACTTTCATTTGATTATAAAAGCTTTGTTGAAAGTGTTTGACTTTCATTTGACTCAATTAGCTTTGTTGAATGCATTTGACATTCATTTGAATCAAAAAGCTTTGTTTAAATGTGTTTGACGTTCATTTGATTCTAAAAGCCTAGATGAAAGTGTTTGACTTTCATTTGACTCAATTAGCTTTGTTGAATTCATTTGATTTTCATTTGATTCAAAAAGCTTTATTTGAATGTGTCTGACTTTCATTTGATTCTAAAAGCTTTGTAGAAAGTGTTTGGCTTTCATTTGACTCAATTAGCATTATGGAATGCAATTAACTTTCATTTGACTCAATTAGCTTTGTTGAATGCATTTGACATTCATTTGAATCAAAAAGCTTTGTTTAAATGTGTTTGACTTTCATTTGATTCTAAACGCTTTGTTGCAAGTGTTTGACTTTCATTTGACTCAATTAGCTTTGTTGAATGCATTTGATTTTCATTTGATTCAAAAAGCTTTGTTTGAATGTGTTTCACTTTCATTTGATTCTAAAAGCTTTGTTGAAAGTGTTTGACTTTCATTTGACTTAATTAGCTTTGTTGAATGCAGTTGACATTCATTTGATTCAAAAAGCTTTGTTTGAATGTGTTTCACTTTCATTTGATTCTAAAAGCTTTATTGAAAGTGTTTGGCTTTCATTTGACTCAATTACCATTGTGGAATGCAATTAACTTTCATTTGATTCAAAAAGCTTTGTTTGAATGTATTTGACTTTAATTTGATTCTAAAAGCTTTGATGACAGTGTTTCACTTTCATTTGACTCAATTAGCTTTGTTGAATGCATTTGATTTTCATTTGATTCAAAAAGCTTTGTTTGAATTTGTTTCACTTTCATTTGATTCTAAAAGCTTTGTTGAAAGTGTTTGACTTTCATTTGACTTAATTAGCTTTGTTGAATGCAGTTGACATTCATTTGATTCAAAAAGCTTTGTTTGAATGTGTTTCACTTTCATTTGATTCTAAAAGCTTTGTTGAATGTGTTTGACTTTCATTTGACTCAATTAGCTTTGTTGAATGCATTTAACTTTCATTTGATTCAAAAAGCTTTGTTATAATGTGTTTTACTTTCATTTGATTCTAAAAGCTTTGTTGAAAGTGTTTGACTTTCATTTGACTCAATTAGCTTTGTTGAATGCATTTGACTTTCATTTGAGTCACGAAGCTTTGTTTGAATGTGTTTGACTTTCATTTGACTCAATTAGCTTTGTTGAATGCATTTGATTTTCATTTGATTCAAAAAGCTTTGTTTGAATGTGTTTGACTTTCATTTGATTATAAAAGCTTTGTTGAAAGTGTTTGACTTTCATTTGACTCAATTAGCTTTGTTGAATGCATTTGACATTCATTTGAATCAAAAAGCTTTGTTTAAATGTGTTTGACGTTCATTTGATTCTAAAAGCTTAGATGAAAGTGTTTGACTTTCATTTGACTCAATTAGCTTTGTTGAATTCATTTGATTTTCATTTGATTCAAAAAGCTTTGTTTGAATGTGTTTGACTTTCATTTGATTCTAAAAGCTTTGTAGAAAGTGTTTGGCTTTCATTTGACTCAATTAGCATTGTGGAATGCAATTAACTTTCATTTGATTCAAAAAGCTTTGATTGAATGTATTTGACTTTCATTTGATTCTAAACGCTTTGTTGCAAGTGTTTGACTTTCATTTGACTCAATTAGCTTTGTTGAATGCATTTGATTTTCATTTGATTCAAAAAGCTTTGTTTGAATGTGTTTCACTTTCATTTGATTCTAAAAGCTTTGTTGAAAGTGTTTGACTTTCATTTGACTTAATTAGCTTTGTTGAATGCAGTTGACATTCATTTGATTCAAAAAGTTTTGTTTGAATGTGTTTCACTTTCATTTGATTCTAAAAGCTTTATTGAAAGTGTTTGGCTTTCATTTGACTCAATTACCATTGTGGAATGCAATTAACTTTCATTCGATTCAAAAAGCTTTGTTTGAATGTATTTGACTTTAATTTGATTCTAAAAGCTTTGATGACAGTGTTTGACTTTCATTTGACTCAATTAGCTTTGTTGAATTCATTTGATTTTCATTTGATTCAAAAAGCTTTGTTTGAATTTGTTTCACTTTCATTTGATTCTAAAAGCTTTGTTGAAAGTGTTTGACTTTCATTTGACTTAATTAGCTTTGTTGAATGCAGTTGACATTCATTTGATTCAAAAAGCTTTGTTTGAATGTGTTTCACTTTCATTTGATTCTAAAAGCTTTATTGAAAGTGTTTGGCTTTCATTTGACTCAATTACCATTGTGGAATGCAATTAACTTTCATTTGATTCAAAAAGCTTTGTTTGAATGTATTTGACTTTAATTTGATTCTAAAAGCTTTGATGACAGTGTTTGACTATCATTTGACTCAATTAGCTTTGTTGAATTCATTTGATTTTCATTTGATTCAAAAAGCTTTGTTTGAAAGTGTTTGACTTTCATTTGATTATAAAAGCTTTGTTAAAAGTGTTTGACTTTCATTTGACTCAATTAGCTTTGTTGAATGCATTTGACATTCATTTGAATCAAAAAGCTTTGTTTAAATGTGTTTGACGTTCATTTGATTCTAAAAGCTTAGATGAAAGTGTTTGACTTTCATTTGACTCAATTAGCTTTGTTGAATTCATTTGATTTTCATTTGATTCAAAAAGCTTTATTTGAATGTGTCTGACTTTCATTTGATTCTAAAAGCTTTGTAGAAAGTGTTTGGCTTTCATTTGACTCAATTAGCATTGTGGAATGCAATTAACTTTCATTTGACTCAATTAGCTTTGTTGAATGCATTTGACATTCATTTGAATCAAAAAGCTTTGTTTAAATGTGTTTGACTTTCATTTGATTCTAAACGCTTTGTTGCAAGTGTTTGACTTTCATTTGACTCAATTAGCTTTGTTGAATGCATTTGATTTTCATTTGATTCAAAAAGCTTTGTTTGAATGTGTTTCACTTTCATTTGATTCTAAAAGCTTTGTTGAAAGTGTTTGACTTTCATTTGACTTAATTAGCTTTGTTGAATGCAGTTGACATTCATTTGATTCAAAAAGCTTTGTTTGAATGTGTTTCACTTTCATTTGATTCTAAAAGCTTTATTGAAAGTGTTTGGCTTTCATTTGACTCAATTACCATTGTGGAATGCAATTAACTTTCATTTGATTCAAAAAGCTTTGTTTGAATGTATTTGACTTTAATTTGATTCTAAAAGCTTTGATGACAGTGATTCACTTTCATTTGACACAATTAGCTTTGTTGAATTCATTTGATTTTCATTTGATTCAAAAAGCTTTGTTTGAATGTGTTTCACTTTCATTTGATTCTAAAAGCTTTGTTGAAAGTGTTTGACTTTCATTTGACTTAATTAGCTTTGTTGAATGCAGTTGACATTCATTTGATTCAAAAAGCTTTGTTAGAATGTGTTTCACTTTCATTTGATTCTAAAAGCTTTGTTGAAAGTGTTTGACTTTCATTTGACTTAATTAGCTTTGTTGAATGCAGTTGACATTCATTTGATTCAAAAAGCTTTGTTTGAATGTGTTTCACTTTCATTTGATTCTAAAAGCTTTGTTGAAAGTGTTTGGCTTTCATTTGACTCAATTAGCTTTGTTGAATTCATTTGATTTTCATTTGATTCAAAAAGCTTTGTTTGAATGTTTTTGACTTTCATTTGATTATAAAAGCTTTGTTGAAAGTGTTTGACTTTCATTTGACTCAATTAGCTTTGTTGAGTGCATTTAACATTCATTTAAATTAAAAAGCTTTGTTTGAATGTGTTTGACTTTCATTTGATTCTAAAAGCTTTGTAGAAAGTGTTTGGCTTTCATTTGACTCAATTAGCATTGTGGAATGCAATTAACTTTCATTTGATTCAAAAAGCTTTGATTGAATGTCTTTGACTTTAATTTGATTCTAAAAGCTTTGATGAAAGTGTTTGACTTTCATTTGACTCAATTAGCTTTGTTGAATTCATTTGATTTTCATTTGATTCAAAAAGCTTTGTTTGAATGTGTTTTACTTTCATTTGATTCCAAAAGCTTTGTTGAATGTGTTTGACTTTCATTTGACTCAATTAGCTTTGTTGAATGCATTTGACTTTCATTTGATTCAAAAAGCTTTGTTAGAATGTGTTTCACTTTCATTTGATTCTAAAAGCTTTGTTGAATGTGTTTGACTTTCATTTGACTTAATTAGCTTTGTTGAATGCAGTTGACATTCATTTGACTCAAAAAGCTTTCTTTGAATGTGTTTCACATTCATTTGATTCTAAAAGCTTTATTGAATGTGTTTGACTTTCATTTGACTCAATTAGCTTTGGTGAATGCATTTGACATTCATTTGATTCAAAAAGCTTTGTTTGAATGTTTTTTACTTTCATTTGATTGTAAAAGCTTTGTTGAAAGTGTTTGACTTTCATTTGACTCAATTAGCTTTGTTGAATGTATTTGACTTTCATTTGAGTCACGAAGCTTTGTTTGAATGTGTTTGACTTTCATTTGACTCAATTAGCTTTGTTGAATGCATTTGATTTTCATTTGATTCAAAAAGCTTTGTTTGAATGTGTTGGACTTTCATTTGATTATAAAAGCTTTGTTGAAAGTGTTTGACTTTCATTTGACTAAATTAGCTTTGTTGAATGCATTTGACATTCATTTGAATCAAAAAGCTTTGTTTGAATGTGTTTCACTTTCATTTGATTCTAAAAGCTTTATTGAAAGTGTTTGGCTTTCATTTGACTCAATTACCATTGTGGAATGCAATTAACTTTCATTTGATTCAAATAGCTTTGTTTGAATGTATTTGACTTTTATTTGATTCTAAAAGCTTTGTTGAAAGTGTTTGACTTTCATTTGACTTAATTAGCTTTGTTGAATGCAGTTGACATTCATTTGATTCAAAAAGCTTTGTTTGAATGTGTTTCACTTTCATTTGATTCTAAAAGCTTTATTGAAAGTGTTTGGCTTTCATTTGACTCAATTACCATTGTGGAATGCAATTAACTTTCATTTGATTCAAAAAACTTTGTTTGAATGTATTTGACTTTAATTTGATTCTAAAAGCTTTGATGACAGTGTTTCACTTTCATTTGACTCAATTAGCTTTGTTGAATTCATTTGATTTTCATTTGATTCAAAAAGCTTTGTTTGAATGTGTTTCACTTTCATTTGATTCTAAAAGCTTTGTTGAAAGTGTTTGACTTACATTTGACTTAATTAGCTTTGTTGAATGCAGTTGACATTCATTTGATTCAAAAAGCTTTGTTTGAATGTGTTTCACTTTCATTTGATTCTAAAAGCTTTGTTGAATGTGTTTGACTTTCATTTGACTCAATTAGCTTTGTTGAATGCATTTGACATTCATTTGATTCAAAAAGCTTTGTTTGAATGTGTTTTACTTTCATTTGATTCTAAAAGCTTTTTTGAAAGTGTTTGACTTTCATTTGACTCAATTAGCTTTGTTGAATGCATTTGACTTTCATTTGAGTCACGAAGCTTTGTTTGATTGTGTTTGACTTTCATTTGACTCAATTAGCTTTGTTGAATTCATTTGATTTTCATTTGATTCACAAAGCTTTATTTGAATGTGTTTGACTTTCATTTGATTATAAAAGCTTTGTTGAAAGTGTTTGACTTTCATTTGACTTAATTAGCTTTGTTGAATGCAGTTGACATTCATTTGATTCAAAAAGCTTTGTTGGAATGTGTTTCACTTTCATTTGATTCTAAAAGCTTTATTGAAAGTGTTTGGCTTTCATTTGACTCAATTACCATTGTGGAAAGCAATTAACTTTCATTTGATTCAAAAAGCTTTGTTTGAATGTTTTTTACTTTAATTTGATTCTAAAAGCTTTGATGACAGTGTTTGACTTTCATTTGACTCAATTAGCTTTGTTGAATTCATTTGATTTTCATTTCATTCAAAAAGCTTTGTTTGAATGTGTTTCACTTTCATTTGATTCTAAAAGCTTTGTTGAAAGTGTTTGACTTTCATTTGACTTAATTAGCTTTGTTGAATGCAGTTGACATTCATTTGATTCAAAAAGCTTTGTTTGAATGTGTTTCACTTTCATTTGATTCTAAACGCTTTGTTGAATGTGTTTGACTTTCATTTGACTCAATTAGCTTTGTTAAATGCATTTGACATTCATTTGATTCAAAAAGCTTTGTTTGAATGTGTTTTACTTTCATTTGATTCTAAAAGCTTTGTTGAAAGTGTTTGACTTTCATTTGACTCAATTAGCTTTGTTGAATGCATTTCACTTTCATTTGAGTCACGAAGCTTTGTTTGATTGTGTTTGACTTTCATTTGACTCAATTAGCTTTGTTGAATTCATTTGATTTTCATTTGATTCAAAAAGCTTTGTTTGAAAGTGTTTGACTTTCATTTGATTATAAAAGCTTTGTTGAAAGTGTTTGACTTTCATTTGACTCAATTAGCTTTGTTGAATGCATTTGACATTCATTTGAATCAAAAAGCTTTGTTTGAATGTGTTTGACTTTCATTTGATTCTAAAAGCTTTGTAGAAAGTGTTTGGCTTTCATTTGACTCAATTAGTATTGTGGAATGCAATTAACTTTCATTTGATTCAAAAAGCTTTGATTGATTTTTTTTGACTTTAATTTGATTCTAAAACCTTTAATGAAAGTGTTTGACTTTCATTTGACTCAATTAGCTTTGTTGAATTCATTTGATTTTCATTTGATTCAAAAAGCTTTGTTTGAATGTGTTTCACTTTCATTTGATTCTAAAAGCTTTGTTGAATGTGTTTGACTTTCATTTGACTCAATTAGCTTTGTTGAATGCATTTGACTTTCATTTGATTCAAAAAGCTTTGTTAGAATGTGTTTCACTGTCATTTGATTCTAAAAGCTTTGTTGAATGTGTTTGACTTTCATTTGACTTAATTAGCTTTGTTGAATGCAGTTGACATTCATTTGATTCAAAAAGCTTTGTTTGAATGTGTTGTTTCACTTTCATTTGATTCTAAAAGCTTTGTTGAATGTGTTTGACTTTCATTTGACTCAATTAGCTTTGTTGAATGCATTTGACATTCATTTGATTCAAAAAGCTTTGTTTGAATGTTTTTTACTTTCATTTGATTCTAAAAGCTTTGTTGAAAGTGTTTGACTTTCATTTGACTCAATTAGCTTTGTTGAATGCATTTGACTTTCATTTGAGTCACAAAACTTTGTTTGAATGTGTTTGACTTTCATTTGACTCAATTAGCTTTGTTGAATGCATTTGATTTTCATTTGATTCAAAAAGCTTTGTTTGAATGTGTTTGACTTTCATTTGATTATAAAAGCTTTGTTGAAAGTGTTTGACTTTCATTTGACTAAATTAGCTTTGTTGAATGCATTTGACATTCATTTGAATCAAAAAGCTTTGTTTAAATGTGTTTGACGTTCATTTGATTCTAAAAGCTTAGATGAAAGTGTTTGACTTTCATTTGACTCAATTAGCTTTGTTGAATTCATTTGATTTTCATTGGATTCAAAAAGCTTTGTTTGAATGTGTTTCACTTTCATTTGATTCTAAAAGCTTTGTTGAAAGTGTTTTACTTTCATTTGACTTAATTAGCTTTGTTGAATGCAGTTGACATTCATTTGATTCAAAAAGCTTTGTTTGAATGTGTTTCACTTTCATTTGATTTTAAAAGCTTTATTGAAAGTGTTTGGCTTTCATTTGACTCAATTACCATTGTGGATTGCAATTAACTTTCATTTGATTCAAAAAGCTTTGTTTGAATGTATTTGACTTTAATTTGATTCTAAAAGCTTTGATGACAGTGATTCCCTTTCATTTGACACAATTAGCTTTGTTGGATTCATTTGATTTTCATTTGATTCAAAAAGCTTTGTTTGAATGTGTTTCACTTTCATTTGATTATAAAAGCTTTGTTGAAAGTGTTTGACTTTCATTTGATTTAATTAGCTTTGTTGAATGCAGTTGACATTCATTTGATTCAAAAAGCTTTGTTAGAATGTGTTTCACTTTCATTTGATTCTAAAAGCTTTGTTGAAAGTGTTTTACTTTCATTTGACTTAATTAGCTTTGTTGAATTCAGTTGACATTCATTTGATTCAAAAAGCTTTGTTTGAATGTGTTTCACTTTCATTTGATTCTAAAAGCTTTGTTGAAAGTGTTTGGCTTTCATTTGACTCAATTACCATTGTGGAATGCAATTAACTTTCATTTGATTCAAATAGCTTTGTTTGAATGTATTTGACTTTCATTTGATTCTAAAAGCTTTGTTGAAAGTGTTTGACTTTCATTTGACTTAATTAGCTTTGTTGAATGCAGTTGACATTCATTTGATTCAAAAAGCTTTGTTTGAATGTGTTTCACTTTCATTTGATTCTAAAAGCTTTATTGAAAGTGTTTGGCTTTCATTTGACTCAATTACCATTGTGGAATGCAATTACCTTTCATTTGATTCAAAAAGCTTTGTTTGAATGTATTTGACTTTAATTTGATTCTAAAAGCTTTGATGACAGTGTTTCACTTTCATTTGACTCAATTAGCTTTGTTGAATTCATTTGATTTTCATTTGATTCAAAAAGCTTTGTTTGAATGTGTTTCACTTTCATTTGATTCTAAAAGCTTTGTGGAAAGTGTTTGACTTTCATTTGACTTAATTAGCTTTGTTGAATGTAGTTGACATTCATTTGATTCAAAAAGCTTTGTTTGAATGTGTTTCACTTTCATTTGATTCTAAAAGCTTTGTTGAATGTGTTTGACTTTCATTTGACTCAATTAGCTTTGTTGAATGCATTTGACATTCATTTGAATAAAAAAGCTTTGTTTAAATTTGTTTGACGTTCATTTGATTCTAAAAGCTTAGATGAAAGTGTTTGACTTTCATTTGACTCAATTAGCTTTGTAGAATTCATTTGATTTTCATTTGATTCAAAAAGCTTTGTTTGAATGTGTTTGACTTTCATTTGATTCTAAAAGCTTTGTAGAAAGTGTTTGGCTTTCATTTGACTCAATTAGCATTGTGGAATGCAATTAACTTTCATTTGATTCAAAAAGCTTTGATTGAATGTCTTTGACTTTAATTTGATTCTAAAAGCTTTGATGAAAGTGTTTGACTTTCATTTGACTCAATTAGCTTTGTTGAATTCATTTGATTTTCATTTGATTCAAAAAGCTTTGTTTGAATGTGTTTCACTTTCATTTGATTCTAAAAGCTTTGTTGAAAGTGTTTGACTTTCATTTGACTTAATTAGCTTTGTTGAATTCAGTTGATATTCATTTGATTCAAAAAGCTTTGTTTGAATGTGTTTCACTTTCATTTGATTCTTAAGGATTTGTTGAATGTGTTTGACTTTCATTTGACTCAATTAGCTTTGTTGAATGCATTTGACTTTCATTTAATTCAAAAAGCTTTGTTAGAATGTGTTTCACTTTCATTTGATTCTAAAAGCTTTGTTGAATGTGTTTGACTTTCATTTGACTTAATTAGCTTTGTTGAATGCAGTTGACATTCATTTGATTCAAAAAGCTTTGTTTGAATGTGTTTCACTTTCATTTGATTCTAAAAGCTTTGTTGAATGTGTTTGACTTTCATTTGACTCAATTAGCTTTTTTGAATGCTTTGACATTCATTTGATTCAAAAAGCTTTGTTTGAATGTGTTTTACTTTCATTTGATTCTAAAAGCTTTGTTAAAAGTGTTTGACTTTCATTTGACTCAATTACCTTTGTTGAATACATTTGACTTTCATTTGAGTCACGAAGCTTTGTTTGAATGTGTTTGACTTTCATTTGACTCAATTAGCTTTGTTGAATTCATTTGATTTTCATTTGATTCAAAACACTTTGTTTGAATGAGTTTGACTTTCATTTGATTATAAAAGCTTTGTTGAAAGTGTTTGACTTTCATTTGACTCAATTAGCTTTGTTGAATGCATTTGACATTCATTTGAATCAAAAAGCTTTGTTTAAATGTGTTTGACGTTCATTTGATTCTAAAAGCTTAGATGAAAGTGTTTGACTTTCATTTAACTCAATTAGCTTTGTAGAATTCATTTGATTTTCATTTGATTCAAAAAGCTTTGTTTGAATGTGTTTGACTTTCATTTGATTCTAAAAGCTTTGTAGAAAGTGTTTGGCTTTCATTTGACTCAATTAGCAGTGTGGAATGCAATTAACTTTTATTTGATTCAAAAAGCTTTGATTGAATGTATTTGACTTTCATTTGATTCTAAACGCTTTGTTGCAAGTGTTTCACTTTCATTTGACTCAATTAGCTTTGTTGAATGCATTTGATTTTCATTTGATTCAAAAAGCTTTGTTTGAATGTGTTTCACTTTCATTTGATTCTAAAAGCTTTGTTGAAAGTGTTTGACTTTCATTTGACTTAAATAGCTTTGTTGATTGCAGTTGACATTCATTTGATTCAAAAAGCTTTGTTGGAATGTGTTTCACTTTCATTTGATTCTAAAAGCTTTATTGAAAGTGTTTGGCTTTCATTTGACTCAATTACCATTGTGGAAAGCAATTAACTTTCATTTGATTCAAAAAGCTTTGTTTGAATGTTTTTTACTTTAATTTGATTCTAAAAGCTTTGATGACAGTGTTTGACTTTCATTTGACTCAATTAGCTTTGTTGAATTCATTTGATTTTCATTTGATTCAAAAAGCTTTGTTTGAATGTGTTTCACTTTCATTTGATTCTAAAAGCTTTGTTGAAAGTGTTTGACTTTCATTTGACTTAATTAGCTTTGTTGAATGCAGTTGACATTCATTTGATTCAAAAAGCTTTGTTTGAATGTGTTTCACTTTCATTTGATTCTAAACGCTTTGTTGAATGTGTTTGACTTTCATTTGACTCAATTAGCTTTGTTGAATACATTTGACATTCATTTGATTCAAAAAGCTTTGTTTGAATGTGTTTTACTTTCATTTGATTCTAAAAGCTTTGTTGAAAGTGTTTGACATTCATTTGACTCAATTAGCTTTGTTGAATGCATTTCACTTTCATTTGAGTCACGAAGCTTTGTTTGATTGTGTTTGACTTTCATTTGACTCAATTAGCTTTGTTGAATTAATTTGATTTTCATTTGATTCAAAAAGCTTTGTTTGAATGTGTTTGACTTTCATTTGATTATAAAAGCTTTGTTGAAAGTGTTTGACTTTCATTTAACTCAATTAGATTTGTTGAATGTATTTGACATTCATTTGAATCAAAAAGCTTTGTTTGAATATGTTTGACTTTCATTTGATTCTAAAAGCTTTGTAGAAAGTGTTTGGCTTTCATTTGACTCAATTAGCATTGTGGAATGCAATTAACTTTCATTTGATTCAAAAAGCTTTGATTGAATGTCTTTGACTTTAATTTGATTCTAAAAGCTTTGATGAAAGTGTTTGACTTTCATTTGACTCAATTAGCTTTGTTGAATTCATTTGATTTTCATTTGATTCAAAAAGCTTTGTTTGAATGTGTTTCACTTTCATTTGATTCTAAAAGATTTGTTGAATGTGTTTGACTTTCATTTGACTCAATTAGCTTTGTTGAATGCATTTGACTTTCATTTGATTCAAAAAGCTTTGTTAAAATGTGTTTCACTTTCATTTGATTCTAAAAGCTTTGTTGAATGTGTTTGACTTTCATTTGACTTAATTAGCTTTGTTGAATGCAGTTGACTTTCATTTGAGTCACGAAGCTTTGTTTGAATGTGTTTGACTTTCATTTGAATCAATTAGCTTTGTTGAATTCATTTGATTTACATTTGATTCAAAAAGCTTTGTTTGAATATGTTTGATTATCATTTGATTTTAAAAGCTTTGTTAAATGTGTTTGACTTTCATTTGACTCAATTAGCTTTGTTGAATGCATTTGACATTGATTTGAATCAAAAAGCTTTGTTTAAATGTGTTTGACGTTCATTTCATTCTAAAAGCTTGGATCAAAGTGTTTGACTTTCATTTGACTCAATTAGCTTTGTTGAATTCATTTGATTTTCATTTGATTCAAAAAGCTTTGTTTGAATGTGTTTGACTTTCATTTGATTCTAAAAAGCTTTGTTGAAAGTGTTTGGCTTTCATTTGACTCAATTAGCATTATGGAATGTAATTAACTTTCATTTCATTCAAAAAGCTTTGATTGAATGTATTTGATTTTCATTTGATTCTAAACGCTTTGTTGCAAGTGTTGGACTTTCATTTGACTCAGTTAGCTTTGTCGAATGCATTTGATTTTCATTTGATTCAAAAAGCTTTGTTTCAATGTGTTTCACGTTCATTTAATTCTAAAAGCTTTGTTGAAAGTGTTTGACTTTCATTTGACTTAATTAGCTTTGTTGAATGCAGTTAACATTCATTTGATTCAAAAAGCTTTGTTTGAATGTGTTTCACTTTCATTTGATTCTAAAAGCTTTGTTGAAAATGTTTGGGTTTCATTTGACTCAATTAGCATTGTGGAATGCAATTAACTTTCATTTTATTCCAAAAGCTTTGTTTGAATGTGTTTGACTTTAATTTGATTCTCAAAGCTTTGATGAAAGTGTTTGACTTTCATTTGACTCAATTAGCTTGTTGAATTCATTTGATTTTCATTTGATTCAAAAGGCTTTGTTTGAATGTGTTTGACTTTCATTTGATTCTAAAAGCTTTGTTGAAAGTGTTTTACTTTCATTTGACTCAATTAGCTTTGTTGACTGCATTTGACTTTCATTTGAATCAAAAAGCTATGTTTGAATGTGTTTGACTTTCATTTGACTCAATTAGCTTTGTTAAAAGTGTTTGATTTTCATTTGACTCAATTAGCTGTGTTGAATTCATTTGATTTTAATTTGATTCAAAAAACTTTGTTTGAATGTGTTTGACTTTCATTTGATTCTAAAAGCTTTGTTGAAAGTGTTTGACTTTCATTTGACTCAATTAGCTTTGTTGAATGCATTTGACTTTCATTTGAATCAAGAAGCTTTGTTTGAATGTGTTTGACTTTCATTTGACTCAATTGGCTTTGTTAAATGCATTTGACTTTCATTTGATTCAAAAAACTTTGTTTGAATGCATTTGACTTTCATTTGACTCAATTAGAATTGTGGGATGCAATTGACTTCCATTTGATTCAAAAAACTTGTTTGAAAGTATTTACCTTTCATTTGATTCTAAAAGCTTTGATGAATGTGTTTGACTTTCATTTGACCAATTAGATTTATTGAATTCATTTGATTTTCATTTGATTCAAAATGCTTAGTTTGAATGTGTTTGACTTTCATTTGATTCTAAAAGCTTTTTTGAAAGTGTTTGACTTTCATTTGACTCAATTAGCTTTTTTGATTGCATTTGACTTTCATTTGATTCAAAAAGCTTTGTTTGAATGTGTTTGACTTATTTTTGACTCAATTAGCATTGTTGAATGTGTTTGACTTTCATTTGACTCAATTAGCATTGTGGAATGCAATTGACTTTCATTTGATTCAAAAAGCATTGATTGAATGTACTTGACTTTCATTTGATTCTAAATGCTTTGTTGCAAGTGTTTGACTTTCATTTGACTCAATTAGCTTTGTTGAATGCATTTGACTTTCATTTGAATCAAGAAGCTTTGTTTGAATGTGTTTGACTTTCATTTGACTCATTTGGCTTTGTTGAATGCATTTGACTTTCATATGATTCAAAAAGCTTTGTTTGAATGTGTTTGACTTTCATTTGACTCAATTAACTTCGTTGAATGTGTTAGACGTTCATTTGACTCCATTAGCATTGTGGAATGCAATTGACTTTCATTTGATTCAAAAAGCTTTGTTTGAAGGCATTTGACTTTCATTTGATTCTAAAAGCTTAGATGAAAGTGTTTGACTTTCATTTGACTCAATTAGCTTTGTTGAATTCATTTGATTTTCATTTGATTCAAAAAGCTTTGTTTGAATGTGTTTGACTTTCATTTGATTCTAAAAGCTTTGTTGAAAGTGTTTGACTTTCATTTGACTCAATTAGCTTTGTTAAATGCATTTGACTTTCATTTGAATCAAAAGCTTTGTTTAAATGTGTTTGACGTTCATTTGACTCAATTAGATTTGTTGAAAGTGTTTAATTTTCATTTAACTCAATTGGCTTTGTTGAATGCATTTGACTTTCATTTGATTCAAAAAGCATTGCTTGAATGTGTTTGACTTTCTTTTGACTCAATTAGCTTTGTTGAATGTGTTTGACTTTAATTTGACTCAATTAGCATTGTGGAATGCAATTGACTTTCATTTGATTCAAAAAGCTTTGATTGAATGTATTTGACTTTCATTTGATTCTTAACGCTTTGTTGCAAGTGTTTGACTTTCATTTGACTCAATTAGCTTTGTTGAATGCATTTGACTTTCATTTGATTCAAAAAGCTTTGTTTGAATGTGTTTGACTTTCATTTGATTCTAAAAGCTTTGTTGAAAGTGTTAGACATTCATTTGACTCAATTAGCTTTGTTGAATGCATGTGGCTTTCATTTGATTCAAAAAGCTTTGTTTGAATGTGTTTGACTTTCATTTGACTCAATTAGCTTTGTTGAATGTGTTTGACTTTCATTTGACTCAATCACCATTGTGGAATGCAATAGACTTTCATTTGATCAAAAAGCTTTGTTTAATGTATTTGACTTTCATTTAATTCTAAAAGCTTTGTTGAAAGTGTTAGACATTCATTTGACTCAATTAGCTTTGTTGAATGCATGTGGCTTTCATTTGATTCAAAAAGCTTTGTTTGAATGTTTTTTACTTTCATTTGACTCAATTAGCTTTGTTGAATGTGATTGACTTTCATTTAACTCAATTGGCTTTGTTGAATGCATTTGACTTTCATTTGATTCAAAAAGCTTTGCTTGAATGTGTTTGACTTTCTTTTGACTCAATTAGCTTTGTTGAATGTGTTTGATTTTCATTTGACTCAATTAGCATTGTGGAATGCATTTGACTTTCATTTGATTCAAAAAGCTTTGTTTGATGTGTTTGACTTTCATTTGACTCAATTAACTTCGTTGAATGTGTTAGACTTTCATTTGACTCAATTAGCATTGTGGAATGCAATTGACTTTCATTTGATTCAAAAAGATTTGTTTGAATGTATTTGACTTTCATTTGATTCTAAAAGCTTAGATCAAAGTGTTTGACTTTCATTTGACTCAATTAGCTTTGTTGAATTCATTTGATTTTCATTTGATTCAAAAAGCTTTGTTTGAATGTGTTTGACTTTCATTTTATTCTAAAAGCTTTGTTGAAAGTGTTTGACTTAGATTTAACTCAAGTAGCTTTGTTGAATGCATTTGACTTTGATTTGAATCAAAAAGCTTTGTTTAAATGTGTTTGACGTTCATTTCACTCAATTAGATTTGTTGAA
Organism: Chenopodium formosanum; assembly: GCA_024500155.1. Lineage (NCBI taxonomy): Eukaryota > Viridiplantae > Streptophyta > Magnoliopsida > Caryophyllales > Amaranthaceae > Chenopodium > Chenopodium formosanum. Next base: position 25,382,985 of record CM044861.1, read on the forward strand.
AGTGTTTAACTTTCATATAACTCAGTTAGCTTTGTTGAATGCATTTGACTTTCATTTGATTCAAAAAGCTTTGCTTGAATGTGTTTGACTTTCTTTTGACTGAATTAGCTTTGTTGAATGTGTTTGACTTTCATTTGATTCAAAAAGCTTTGATTGAATGTATTTGACTTTCATTTGATTCTAAACGCTTTGTTGCAAGTGTTTGACTTTCATTTGACTCAATTAGCTTTGTTGAATGCATTTGATTTTCATTTGATTCAAAAAGCTTTGTTTAAATGTGTTTGAATTTCATTTGATTCTAAAAGCTTTGTTGAAAGTGTTAGACATTCATTTGACTCAATTAGCTTGTTTGAATGCATGTGGCTTTCATTTGATTCAAAATGCTTTGTTTGAATGTGTTTGACTTTCATTTGAGTTAATTAGCTTTGTTGAATGTGTTTGACTTTCATTAGACTCAATTACCATTGTGGAATGCAATATACTTTCATTTGATCAAAAAGCTTAGTTTAATGTATTTGACTTTCATTTGATTCTAAAAGCTTTGTTGAAAGTGTTTGACTTTCATTTGACTCAATTAGCTCTGTTGAATGCATTTGACTTTCATTTGATTCAAAAAGGTTTGTTTGAATGTGTTTGACTTTCATTTGATTCTAAAAGCTTTGTTGAAAGTGTTTGACTTTCATTTTACTTAATTAGCTTTGTTGAATGCAGTTGACATTCTTTTGATTCTAAAAGCTTTGTTTGAATGTGTTTCACTTTCATTTGATTCTAAAAGCTTTGTTGAATGTGTTAGACTTTCATTTGACTCAATTAGCTTTGTTAAATGCATTTGACATTCATGTGATTCAAAAAGCTTTGTTTGAATGTGTTTTACTTTCATTTGATTCTAAAAGCTTTGTTGAAAGTGTTTGACTTTCATTTGACTCAATTAGCTTTTTTAAATGCATTTGACTTTCATTTGAATCACGAAGCTTTGTTTGAATGTGTTTGACTTTCATTTGACTCAATTGGCATTGTTGAATGCATTTGACTTTCATTTGATTCAAAAAGCATTGTTTGAATGTGTTTGACTTTCATTTGACTCAATTCACTTCGTTGAATGTGTTTGACTTTCATTTGACTCAATTACAATTGTGGAATGCAATTGACTTTCATTTGATTCAAAAAGCTTTATTTGAATTTGTTTGACTTTCATTTGATTATAAAAGCTTTGTTGAAAGTGTTTGACTTTCATTTGACTTAATTAGCTTTGTTGAATGCAGTTGACATTCATTTGATTCAAAAAGCTTTGTTGGAATGTGTTTCACTTTCATTTGATTCTAAAAGCTTTATTGAAAGTGTTTGGCTTTCATTTGATTCTAAAAGCTTAGATGAAAGTGTTTGACTTTCATTTGACTTAATTAGCTTTGTTGAATTCATTTGATTTTCATTTGATTCAAAAAGCTTTGTTTGAATGTGTTTGACTTTCATTTGATTCTAAAAGCTTTGTTGAAAGTGTTTGACTTTCATTTGACTCAATTAGCTTTGTTGAATGAATTTGACTTTCATTTGAATCAAAAAGCTTTGTTTTAATGTGTTTGACGTTCATTTGACTCAATTAGATTTGTTGAAAGTGTTTCACTTTCATTTAACTCAATTGGCTTTGTTGAATGCATTTGACTTTCAATTGATTCAAAAAGCTTTGCTTGAATGTGTTTGACTTTCTTTTGACTCAATTAGCTTTGTTGAATGTGTTTGACTTTCATTTGATTGAAAAAGCATTGTTTGAATGTGTTTGACTTTCATTTGACTCAATTAAATTCGTTGAATGTGTTTGACTTTCATTTGACTCAATTAGCATTGTGGAATGCAATTGACTTCCATTTGATTCTAAAAACTTGTTTGAAAGTATTTACCTTTCATTTGATTCTAAAAGCTTTGATGAATGTGTTTGACTTTCATTTGACCAATTAGATTTGTTGAATTCATTTGATTTTCATTTGATTAAAAATGCTTAGTTTGAATGTGTTTGAATTTCATTTGATTCTAAAAGCTTTTTTTGAAAGTGTTTGACTTTCATTTGACTCAATTAGCTTTGTTGAATGCATTTGACTTTCATTTGAACCAAAAAGCAATGTTTGAATGTGTTTGACTTTCATTTGACTCAATTAGCCTTGTTGAAAGTGTTTGACTTTCATTTGACTCAATTAGCTTTGTTGAATGCATTTGACTTTCATTTGATTCAAAAAGCTTTGTTTGAATGTGTTTGACTTATTTTTTACTCATTTAGCTTTGTTGAATGTGTTTGACTTTCATTTGACTCAATTGGCATTGTGGAATGCAATTGACTTTCATTTGATTCAAAAAGCTTTGATTGAATGTACTTGACTTTCATTTGATTCTAAACGCTTTGTTGCAAGTGTTTGACTTTCATTTGACTCAATTAGCTTTGTTGAATGCATTTGACTTTTATTTGAATCAAGAAGCTTTGTTTGAATGTGTTTGACTTTCATTTGACTCAATTGGCTTTGTTGAATGCATTTGACTTTCATTTGATTCAAAAAGCTATGTTTGAATGTGTTTGACTTTCATTTGACTCAATTAACTTTGTTGAATGTGTTAGACTTTCATTTGACTCAATTAGCATTGTGGAATGCAATTGACTTTCATTTGATTCAAAAAGCTTTGTTTGAATGTATTTGACTTTCATTTGATTCTAAAAGCTTAGATCAAAGTGTTTGACTTTCATTTGACTCAATTAGCTTTGTTGAATTCATTTGATTTTCATTTGATTCAAAAAGCTTTGTTTGAATGTGTTTGACTTTCATTTGATTCTAAAAGCTTTGTTGAAAGTGTTTGACTTAGATTTAACTCAAGTAGCTTTGTTGAATGCATTTGACTTTGATTTGAATCAAAAAGCTTTGTTTGAATGTGTTCGACGTTCATTTCACTCAATTAGATTTGTTGAAAGTGTTTAACTTTCATATAACTCAATTAGCTTTGTTGAATGCATTTGACTTTCATTTGATTCAAAAAGCTTTGCTTGAATGTGTTTGACTTTCTTTTGACTGAATTAGCTTTGTTGAATGTGTTTGACTTTCATTTGACTCAATTAGCATTGTGGAATGCAATTGACTTTCATTTGATTCAAAAAGTTTTGATTGAATGTATTCGACTTTCATTTGATTCTAAACGCTTTGTTACAAGTGTTTGACTTTCATTTGACTCAATTTGCTTTGTTGAATGCATTTGACTTTCATTTGATTCAAAAAGCTTTGTTTGTATGTGTTTGACTTTCATTTGATTCTAAAAGCTTTGTTGAAAGTGTTAGACATTCATTTGACTCAATTAGCTTTGTTGAATGCATGTGGCTTTCATTTGATTCAAAAAGCTTTGTTTGAATGTGTTTGACTTTCATTTGACTCAATTAGCTTTGTTGAATGTGTTTGACTTTCATTTGACTCAATTACCATTGTGGAATGCAATAGACTTTCATTTGATCAAAAAGCTTTGTTTAATGTATTTGACTTTCATTTAATTCTAAAAGCTTTGTTGAAAGTGTTAGACATTCATTTGACTCAATTAGCTTTGTTGAATGCATGTGGCTTTCATTTGATTCAAAAACCTTTGTTTAAATGTTTTTGACTTTCATTTGACTCAATTAGCTTTGTTGAATGTGTTTGACTTTCATTTAACTCAATTGGCTTTGTTGAATGCATTTGACTTTCATTTGATTCAAAAAGCTTTGCTTGAATGTGTTTGACTTTCTTTTGACTCAATTAGCTTTGTTGAATGTGTTTGACTTTCATTTGACTCAATTAGCATTGTGGAATGCATTTGACTTTCATTTGATTCAAAAAGCTTTGTTTGAATGTGTTTGACTTTCATTTGACTCAATTAACTTCGTTGAATGTGTTAGACTTTCATTTGACTCAATTAGCATTGTGGAATGCAATTGACTTTCATTTGATTCAAAAAGCTTTTTTAAATGTATTTGACTTTCATTTGGTTCTAAAAGCTTAGATCAAAGTGTTCGACTTTCATTTGACTCAATTAGCTTTGTTGAATTCATTTGATTTTCATTTGATTCAAAAAGCTTTGTTTGAATGTGTTTGACTTTCAATTGATTCTAAAACCTTTGTTGAAAGTGTTTAACTTTCATTTGACTCAATTAGCTTTGTTGAATGCATTTGACTTTCATTTGAATGAAAAAGCTTTGTTTAAATGTGTTTAACGTTCATTTGACTCAATTAGATTTGTTGAAAGTGTTTAACTTTCATTTAACTCAATTGGCTTTGTGGAATGCATTTGATTTTCATTTGATTCAAAAAGCTTTGCTTGAATGTGTTTGACTTTCTTTTGACCCAATTAGCTTTGTTGAATGATTTTGACTTTCATTTGACTCAATTAGCATTGTGGAATGCGATTGACTTTCATTTGATTCAAAAAGCTTTGATTGAATGTATTTCACTTTCATTTGATTCTAAACGCTTTGTTGCAAGTGTTTGCCTTTCATTTGACTCAATTAGCTTTGTTGAATGCATTTGACTTACATTTGATTCAAAAAGCTTTGTTTGAATGTGTTTGACTTTCATTTGATTCTAAAAGCTTTGTTGAAAGTGTTAGACATTCATTTGACTCACTTAGCTTTGTTGAATGCATGTGGCTTTCATTTGATTCAAAAAGCTTTGTTTGAATGTGTTTGACTTTCATTTGACTCAATTAGCATTGTTGAATGTGTTTGACTTTCATTTGACTCAATTACCATTGTGAATGCAATAGACTTTCATTTGATCAAAAAGCTTTGTTTAATGTATTTGACTTTCATTTAATTCTAAAAGCTTTGTTGAAAGTGTTAGACATTCATTTGACTCAATTAGCTTTGTTGAATGCATGTGGCTTTCATTTGATTCAAAAATCTTTGTTTGAATGTTTTTGACTTTCATTTGACTCAATTAGCTTTGTTGAATGTGTTTGACTTTCATTTAACTCAATTGGCTTTGTTGAATGCCTTTGACTTTCATTTGATTCAAAAAGCTTTGCTTGAATGTGTTTGACTTTCTTTTGACTCAATTAGCTTTGTTGAATGTGTTTGACTTTCATTTGACTCAATTAGCATTGTGGAATGCATTTGATTTTCATTTGATTCAAAAATCTTTGTTTGAATGTGTTTGACTTTCATTTGACTCAATTAACTTGTTGAATGTGTTAGACTTTCATTTGACTCAATTAGCATTGTGGAATGCAATTGACTTTCATTTGATTCAAAAAGCTTTGTTTGAATGTATTTGACTTTCATTTGATTCTAAAAGCTTAGATCAAAGTGTTTGACTTTCACTTGACTCAATTAGCTTTGTTGAATTCATTTGATTTTCATTTGATTCAAAAAGCTTTGTTTGAATGTGTTTGACTTTCATTTGATTCTAAAAGATTTTTATTGAAAGTGTTTGACTTTGATTTGACTCAATTAGCTTTGTTGAATGCATTTGACTTTCATTTGAATCAAAAAGCTTTGTTTAAATGTGTTTGACGTTCATTTGACTCAATTAGATTTGTTGAAAGTGTTTAACTTTCATTTAACTCAATTGGCTTTGTTGAATGCATTTGATTTTCATTTGATTCAAAAAGCTTTGCTTGAATGTGTTGGACTTTCTTTTGACTGAATTACCTTTGTTGAATGTGTTTGACTTTCATTTGACTCAATTAGCATTGTGGAATGCAATTGACTTTCATTTGATTCAAAAAGCTTTGATTGAATGTATTTGACTTTCATTTGATTCTAAACGCTTTGTTGCAAGTGTTTGACTTTCATTTGACTCAATTAGCTTTGTTGAATGCATTTGATTTTCATTTGATTCAAAAAGCTTTGTTTGAATGTGTTTGACTTTCATTTGATTCTAAAAGCTTTGTTGCAAGTGTTTGACTTTCATTTGACTCAATTAGCTTTGTTTAATGCATTTGACTTTCATCTGATTAAAAAGGCTTTGTTTGAATGTGTTTGACTTTCATTTGATTCTAAAAGCTTTGTTGAAAGTGTTAGACATTCATTTGACTCAATTAGCTTTGTTGAATGCATGTGGCTTTCATTTGATTCAAAAAGCTTTGTTTGAATGTGTTTGACTTTCATTTGACTCAATTAGCTTTGTTGAATGTGTTTGACTTTCATTAGACTCAATTACCATTGTGGAATGCAATAGACTTTCATTTGATCAAAAAGCTTAGTTTAATGTATTTGACTTTCATTTGATTCTAAAAGCTTTGTTGAAAGTGTTTGACTTTCATTTGACTCAATTAGCTTTGTTGAATGCATTTGACTTTCATTTGATTCAAAAAGGTTTGTTTGAATGTGTTTGACTTTCATTTGATTCTAAAAGGTTTGTTGAAAGTGTTTGACTTTCATTTGACTTAATTAGCTTTGTTGAATGCAGTTGACATTCATTTGATTCTAAAAGCTTTGTTTGAATGTGTTTCACTTTCATTTGATTCTAAAAGCTTTGTTGAATGTGTTTGACTTTCATTTGACTCAATTAGCTTTGTTGAATGCATTTGACATTCATGTGATTCAAAAAGCTTTGTTTGAATGTGTTTTACTTTCATTTGATTCTAAAAGCTTTGTTGAAAGTGTTTGACTTTCATTTGACTCAATTAGCTTTGTTAAATGCATTTGACTTTCATTTGAATCAAGAAGCTTTGTTTGAATGTGTTTGACTTTCATTTGACTCAATTGGCATTGTTAAATGCATTTGACTTTCATTTGATTCAAAAAGCATTGTTTGAATGTGTTTGACTTTCATTTGACTCAATTAACTTCGTTGAATGTGTTTGACTTTCATTTGACTCAATTAGCATAGTGGAATGCACTTGACTTTCATTTGAATCAAAAAGCTTTGTTTGAATGTATTTGACTTTCATTTGATTCTAAAAGCTTAGATGAAAGTGTTTGACTTTCATTTGACTCAATTAGCTTTTTTGAATTCATTTGATTTTCATTTGATTCAAAAAGCTTTGTTTGAATGTGTTCGACTTTCATTTGATTCTAAAAGCTTTGTTGAAAGTGTTTGACTTTCATTTGAATTAATTAGCTTTGTTGAATGCATTTGACTTTCATTTGAATCAAAAAGCTTTGTATTAATGTGTTTGACGTTCATTTGACTCAATTAGATTTGTTGAAAGTGTTTAACTTTCATTTAACTCAATTGGCTTTGTTGAATGCATTTTACTTTCATTTGATTCAAAAAGCTTTGCTTGAATGTGTTTGACTTTCTTTTGACTGAATTAGCTTTGTTGAATGTGTTTGACTTTCATTTGACTCAATTAGCATTGTGGAATGCAATTGACTTTCATTTGATTCAAAAAGCTTTGATTGAATGTATTTGACTTTCATTTGATTCTAAACGCTTTGTTGCAAGTGTTTGACTTTCATTTGACTCAATTAGCTTTGTTGAATGCATTTGATTTTCATTTGATTTAAAAAGCTTTGTTTGAATGTGTTTGACTTTCATTTGATTCTAAAAGCTTTGTTGCAAGTGTTTGACTTTCATTTGACTCAATTAGCTTTGTTTAATGCATTTGACTTTCATCTGATTCAAAAAGCTTTGTTTGAATGTGTTTGACTTTCATTTGATTCTAAAAGCTTTGTTGAAAGTGTTAGACATTCATTTGACTCAATTAGCTTTGTTGAATGCATGTGGCTTTCATTTGATTCAAAAAGCTTTGTTTGAATGTGTTTGACTTTCATTTGACTCAATTAGCTTTGTTGAATGTGTTTGACTTTCATTAGACTCAATTACAATTGTGGAATGCAATAGACTTTCATTTGATCAAAAAGCTTAGTTTAATGTATTTGACTTTCATTTGATTCTAAAAGCTTTGTTCAAAGTGTTTGACTTTCATTTGACTCAATTAGCTTTGTTGAATGCATTTGACTTTCATTTGATTCAAAAATGTTTGTTTGAATGTGTTTGACTTTCATTTGATTCTAAAAGCTTTGCTGAAAGTGTTTGACTTTCATTTGACTTAATTAGCTTTGTTGAATGCAGTTGACATTCATTTGATTCTAAAAGCTTTGTTTGAATGTGTTTCACTTTCATTTGATTCTAAAAGCTTTGTTGAATGTGTTTGACTTTCATTTGACTCAATTAGCTTTGTTGAATGCATTTGACATTCATGTGATTCAAAAAGCTTTGTTTGAATGTGTTTTACTTTCATTTGATTCTAAAAGCTTTGTTGAAAGTGTTTGACTTTCATTTGACTCAATTAGCTTTGTTAAATGCATTTGACTTTCATTTGAATCAAGATGCTTTGTTTGAATGTGTTTGACTTTCATTTGACTCAATTGGCATTGTTGAATGAATTTGACTTTCATTTGATTCAAAAAGCATTGTTTGAATGTGTTTGAGTTTCATTTGACTCAATTAACTTCGTTGAATGTGTTTGACTTTCATTTGACTCAATTAGCATTGTGGAATGCAATTGACTTTCATTTGATTCAAAAAGCTTTGTTTGAATGTATTTGACTTTCATTTGATTCTAAAAGCTTAGATGAAAGTGTTTGACTTTCATTTGAATCAATTAGCTTTGTTGAATTCATTTGATTTTCATTTGATTCAAAAAGCTTTGTTTGAATGTGTTCGACTTTCATTTGATTCTAAAAGCTTTGTTGAAAGTGTTTGACTTTCATTTGAATTAATTAGCTTTGTTGAATGCATTTGACTTTCATTTGAATCAAAAAGCTTTGTTTTAATGTGTTTGACGTTCATTTGACTCAATTAGATTTGTTGAAAGTGTTTAACTTTTATTTAACTCAATTGGCTTTGTTGAATGCATTTTACTTTCATTTGATTCAAAAAGCTTTGCTTGAATGTGTTTGACTTTCTTTTGACTGAATTAGCTTTGTTGAATGTGTTTGACTTTCATTTGACTCAATTAGCATTGTGGAATGCAATTGACTTTCATTTGATTCAAAAAGCTTTGATTGAATGTATTTGACTTTCATTTGATTCTAAACGCTTTGTTGCAAGTGTTAGACTTTCATTTGACTCAATTAGCTTTGTTGAATGCATTTGATTTTCATTTGATTTAAAAAGCTTTGTTTGAATGTGTTTGACTTTCATTTGATTCTAAAAGCTTTGTTGCAAGTGTTTGACTTTCATTTGACTCAATTAGCTTTGTTTAATGCATTTGACTTTCATCTGATTCAAAAAGCTTTGTTTGAATGTGTTTGACTTTCATTTGATTCTAAAAGCTTTGTTGAAAGTGTTAGACATTCATTTGACTCAATTAGCTTTGTTGAATGCATGTGGCTTTCATTTGATTCAAAAAGCTTTGTTTGAATGTGTTTGACTTTCATTTGACTCAATTAGCTTTGTTGAATGTGTTGTACTTTCATTAGACTCAATTACAATTGTGGAATGCAATAGACTTTCATTTGATCAAAAAGCTTAGTTTAATGTATTTGACTTTCATTTGATTCTAAAAGCTTTGTTCAAAGTGTTTGACTTTCATTTGACTCAATTAGCTTTGTTGAATGCATTTGACTTTCATTTGATTCAAAAATGTTTGTTTGAATGTGTTTGACTTTCATTTGATTCTAAAAGCTTTGCTGAAAGTGTTTGACTTTCATTTGACTTAATTAGCTTTGTTGAATGCAGTTGACATTCATTTGATTCTAAAAGCTTTGTTTGAATGTGTTTCACTTTCATTTGATTCTAAAAGCTTTGTTGAATGTGTTTGACTTTCATTTGACTCAATTAGCTTTGTTGAATGCATTTGACATTCATGTGATTCAAAAAGCTTTGTTTGAATGTGTTTTACTTTCATTTGATTCTAAAAGCTTTGTTGAAAGTGTTTGACTTTCATTTGACTCAATTAGCTTTGTTAAATGCATTTGACTTTCATTTGAATCAAGATGCTTTGTTTGAATGTGTTTGACTTTCATTTGACTCAATTGGCATTGTTGAATGAATTTGACTTTCATTTGATTCAAAAAGCATTGTCTGAATGTGTTTGACTTTCATTTGACTCAATTAACTTCGTTGAATGTGTTTGACTTTCATTTGACTCAATTAGCATTGTGGAATGCAATTGACTTTCATTTGATTCAAAAAGCTTTGTTTGAATGTATTTGACTTTCATTTGATTCTAAAAGCTTAGATGAAAGTGTTTGACTTTCATTTGACTCAATTAGCTTTGTTGAATTCATTTGATTTTCATTTGATTCAAAAAGCTTTGTTTGAATGTGTTCGACTTTCATTTGATTCTAAAAGCTTTGTTGAAAGTGTTTGACTTTCATTTGAATTAATTAGCTTTGTTGAATGCATTTGACTTTCATTTGAATCAAAAAGCTTTGTTTTAATGTGTTTGACGTTCATTTGACTCAATTAGATTTGTTGAAAGTGTTTAACTTTCATTTAACTCAATTGGCTTTGTTGAATGCATTTTACTTTCATTTGATTCAAAAAGCTTTGCTTGAATGTGTTTGACTTTCTTTTGACTGAATTAGCTTTGTTGAATGTGTTTGACTTTCATTTGACTCAATTAGCATTGTGGAATGCAATTGACTTTCATTTGATTCAAAAAGCTTTGATTGAATGTATTTGACTTTCATTTGATTCTAAACGCTTTGTTGCAAGTGTTTGACTTTCATTTGACTCAATTAGCTTTGTTGAATGCATTTGATTTTCATTTGATTTAAAAAGCTTTGTTTGAATGTGTTTGACTTTCATTTGATTCTAAAAGCTTTGTTGCAAGTGTTTGACTTTCATTTGACTCAATTAGCTTTGTTTAATGCATTTGACTTTCATCTGATTCAAAAAGCTTTGTTTGAATGTGTTTGACTTTCATTTGATTCTAAAAGCTTTGTTGAAAGTGTTAGACATTCATTTGACTCAATTAGCTTTGTTGAATGCATGTGGCTTTCATTTGATTCAAAAAGCTTTGTTTGAATGTGTTTGACTTTCATTTGACTCAATTAGCTTTGTTGAATGTGTTTGACTTTCATTAGACTCAATTACAATTGTGGAATGCAATAGACTTTCATTTGATCAAAAAGCTTAGTTTAATGTATTTGACTTTCATTTGATTCTAAAAGCTTTGTTCAAAGTGTTTGACTTTCATTTGACTCAATTAGCTTTGTTGAATGCATTTGACTTTCATTTGATTCAAAAATGTTTGTTTGAATGTGTTTGACTTTCATTTGATTCTAAAAGCTTTGCTGAAAGTGTTTGACTTTCATTTGACTTAATTAGCTTTGTTGAATGCAGTTGACATTCATTTGATTCTAAAAGCTTTGTTTGAATGTGTTTCACTTTCATTTGATTCTAAAAGCTTTGTTGAATGTGTTTGACTTTCATTTGACTCAATTAGCTTTGTTGAATGCATTTGACATTCATGTGATTCAAAAAGCTTTGTTTGAATGTGTTTTACTTTCATTTGATTCTAAAAGCTTTGTTGAAAGTGTTTGACTTTCATTTGACTCAATTAGCTTTGTTAAATGCATTTGACTTTCATTTGAATCAAGATGCTTTGTTTGAATGTGTTTGACTTTCATTTGACTCAATTGGCATTGTTGAATGAATTTGACTTTCATTTGATTCAAAAAGCATTGTTTGAATGTGTTTGAGTTTCATTTGACTCAATTAACTTCGTTGAATGTGTTTGACTTTCATTTGACTCAATTAGCATTGTGGAATGCAATTGACTTTCATTTGATTCAAAAAGCTTTGTTTGAATGTATTTGACTTTCATTTGATTCTAAAAGCTTAGATGAAAGTGTTTGACTTTCATTTGAATCAATTAGCTTTGTTGAATTCATTTGATTTTCATTTGATTCAAAAAGCTTTGTTTGAATGTGTTCGACTTTCATTTGATTCTAAAAGCTTTGTTGAAAGTGTTTGACTTTCATTTGAATTAATTAGCTTTGTTGAATGCATTTGACTTTCATTTGAATCAAAAAGCTTTGTTTTAATGTGTTTGACGTTCATTTGACTCAATTAGATTTGTTGAAAGTGTTTAACTTTTATTTAACTCAATTGGCTTTGTTGAATGCATTTTACTTTCATTTGATTCAAAAAGCTTTGCTTGAATGTGTTTGACTTTCTTTTGACTGAATTAGCTTTGTTGAATGTGTTTGACTTTCATTTGACTCAATTAGCATTGTGGAATGCAATTGACTTTCATTTGATTCAAAAAGCTTTGATTGAATGTATTTGACTTTCATTTGATTCTAAACGCTTTGTTGCAAGTGTTTGACTTTCATTTGACTCAATTAGCTTTGTTGAATGCATTTGATTTTCATTTGATTTAAAAAGCTTTGTTTGAATGTGTTTGACTTTCATTTGATTCTAAAAGCTTTGTTGCAAGTGTTTGACTTTCATTTGACTCAATTAGCTTTGTTTAATGCATTTGACTTTCATCTGATTCAAAAAGCTTTGTTTGAATGTGTTTGACTTTCATTTGATTCTAAAAGCTTTGTTGAAAGTGTTAGACATTCATTTGACTCAATTAGCTTTGTTGAATGCATGTGGCTTTCATTTGATTCAAAAAGCTTTGTTTGAATGTGTTTGACTTTCATTTGACTCAATTAGCTTTGTTGAATGTGTTTGACTTTCATTAGACTCAATTACAATTGTGGAATGCAATAGACTTTCATTTGATCAAAAAGCTTAGTTTAATGTATTTGACTTTCATTTGATTCTAAAAGCTTTGTTCAAAGTGTTTGACTTTCATTTGACTCAATTAGCTTTGTTGAATGCATTTGACTTTCATTTGATTCAAAAATGTTTGTTTGAATGTGTTTGACTTTCATTTGATTCTAAAAGCTTTGCTGAAAGTGTTTGACTTTCATTTGACTTAATTAGCTTTGTTGAATGCAGTTGACATTCATTTGATTCTAAAAGCTTTGTTTGAATGTGTTTCACTTTCATTTGATTCTAAAAGCTTTGTTGAATGTGTTTGACTTTCATTTGACTCAATTAGCTTTGTTGAATGCATTTGACATTCATGTGATTCAAAAAGCTTTGTTTGAATGTGTTTTACTTTCATTTGATTCTAAAAGCTTTGTTGAAAGTGTTTGACTTTCATTTGACTCAATTAGCTTTGTTAAATGCATTTGACTTTCATTTGAATCAAGATGCTTTGTTTGAATGTGTTTGACTTTCATTTGACTCAATTGGCATTGTTGAATGAATTTGACTTTCATTTGATTCAAAAAGCATTGTCTGAATGTGTTTGACTTTCATTTGACTCAATTAACTTCGTTGAATGTGTTTGACTTTCATTTGACTCAATTAGCATTGTGGAATGCAATTGACTTTCATTTGATTCAAAAAGCTTTGTTTGAATGTATTTGACTTTCATTTGATTCTAAAAGCTTAGATGAAAGTGTTTGACTTTCATTTGACTCAATTAGCTTTGTTGAATTCATTTGATTTTCATTTGATTCAAAAAGCTTTGTTTGAATGTGTTCGACTTTCATTTGATTCTAAAAGCTTTGTTGAAAGTGTTTGACTTTCATTTGAATTAATTAGCTTTGTTGAATGCATTTGACTTTCATTTGAATCAAAAAGCTTTGTTTTAATGTGTTTGACGTTCATTTGACTCAATTAGATTTGTTGAAAGTGTTTAACTTTCATTTAACTCAATTGGCTTTGTTGAATGCATTTTACTTTCATTTGATTCAAAAAGCTTTGCTTGAATGTGTTTGACTTTCTTTTGACTGAATTAGCTTTGTTGAATGTGTTTGACTTTCATTTGACTCAATTAGCATTGTGGAATGCAATTGACTTTCATTTGATTCAAAAAGCTTTGATTGAATGTATTTGACTTTCATTTGATTCTAAACGCTTTGTTGCAAGTGTTTGACTTTCATTTGACTCAATTAGCTTTGTTGAATGCATTTGATTTTCATTTGATTTAAAAAGCTTTGTTTGAATGTGTTTGACTTTCATTTGATTCTAAAAGCTTTGTTGCAAGTGTTTGACTTTCATTTGACTCAATTAGCTTTGTTTAATGCATTTGACTTTCATCTGATTCAAAAAGCTTTGTTTGAATGTGTTTGACTTTCATTTGATTCTAAAAGCTTTGTTGAAAGTGTTAGACATTCATTTGACTCAATTAGCTTTGTTGAATGCATGTGGCTTTCATTTGATTCAAAAAGCTTTGTTTGAATGTGTTTGACTTTCATTTGACTCAATTAGCTTTGTTGAATGTGTTTGACTTTCATTAGACTCAATTACAATTGTGGAATGCAATAGACTTTCATTTGATCAAAAAGCTTAGTTTAATGTATTTGACTTTCATTTGATTCTAAAAGCTTTGTTCAAAGTGTTTGACTTTCATTTGACTCAATTAGCTTTGTTGAATGCATTTGACTTTCATTTGATTCAAAAATGTTTGTTTGAATGTGTTTGACTTTCATTTGATTCTAAAAGCTTTGCTGAAAGTGTTTGACTTTCATTTGACTTAATTAGCTTTGTTGAATGCAGTTGACATTCATTTGATTCTAAAAGCTTTGTTTGAATGTGTTTCACTTTCATTTGATTCTAAAAGCTTTGTTGAATGTGTTTGACTTTCATTTGACTCAATTAGCTTTGTTGAATGCATTTGACATTCATGTGATTCGCAAGTGTTTGACTTTCATTTGACTCAATTAGCTTTGTTGAATGCATTTGATTTTCATTTGATTCAAAAAGCTTTGTTTGAATGTGTTTCACTTTCATTTGATTCTAAAAGCTTTGTTGAAAGTGTTTGACTTATATTTGACTTAATTACCTTTGTTGAATGCAGTTGACATTCATTTGATTCAAAAAGCTTTTTTTGAATGTGTTTCACTTTCATTTGATTCTAAAAGCTTTGTTGAATGTGTTTGACTTTCACTTGACTCAATTAGCTTTGTTGAATGCATTTGACATTCATTTGATTCAAAAAGCTTTGTTTGAATGTATTTTACTTTCATTTGATTCTAAAAGCTTTGTTGAAAGTGTTTGACTTTCATTTGACTCAATTAGCTTTGTTGAATGCATTTGACTTTCATTTCAGTCACGAAGCTTTGTTTGAATGTGTTTGACTCTCATTTGACTCAATTAGCTTTGTTGAATTCATTTAATTTTCATTTGATTCAAAAAGCTTTGTTTGAAAGTGTTTGACTTTCATTTGATTATAAAAGCTCTGTTAAAAGTGTTTGGCTTTCATTTGACTCAATTAGCTTTGTTGAATGCATTTGACATTCAATTGAATCAAAAAGCTTTGTTTAAATGTGTTTGACGTTCATTTGATTCTAAAAGCTTAGATGAAAGTGTTTGACTTTCATTTGACTCAATTAGCTTTGTTGAATTCATTTGATTTTCATTTGATTCAAAAAGCTTTGTTTGAATGTGTTTGACTTTCATTTGATTCTAAAAGCTTTGTTGTAAGTGTTAGGCTTTCAGTTGACTCAATTAGCATGTGTTTGAATGTGTTTGACTTTCATTTGACTCAATTAGCTTTGTTGAATTCATTTGATTTTCATTTGATTTTAAAAGCTTTGTTGAAAGTGTTTGACTTTCATTTGACTCAATTAGCTTTGTTGAATGCTTTTGACTTTCATTTGAGTCACGGAGCTTTGTTTGAATGTGTTTGACTTTCATTTGACTCAGTGAGCTTTGTTGAATGCATTTGACTTTCATTTGATTCAAAAAGCTTTGTTTGAATGTGTTTGACTCTCATTTGATTATAAAAGCTTTGTTGAAAGTGTTTGACTTTCATTTGACTCAATTAGCTTTGTTGAATGCATTTGACATTCATTTGAATCAAAAAGCTTTGTTTAATTGTGTTTGACGTTCATTTGATTCTAAAAGCTTAGATGAAAGTGTTTGACATTCATTTGACTCAATTAGCTTTGTTGAATTCATTTGATTTTCATTTGATTCAAAAAGCTTTGTTTGAATGTGTTTTACTTTCATTTGATTCTAAAAGCTTTGTTGAAAGTGTTTGGCTTTCATTTGACTCAATTAGCATTGTGGAATGCAATTAACTTTCATTTGATTCAAAAAGCTTTGATTGAATGTATTTGACTTTCATTTGATTCTAAACGCTTTGTTGCAAGTGTTTGACTTTCATTTGACTCAATTAGCTTTGTTGAATGCATTTGATTTTATTTGATTCAAAAAGCTTTGTTTGAATGTGTTTCACTTTCATTTGATTCTAAAAGCTTTGTTGAAAGTGTTTGACTTTCATTTGACTAAATTAGCTTTGTTGAATGCAGTTGACATTCATTTGGTTCAAAAAGCTTTGTTTGAATGTGTTTCACTTTCATTTGATTCTAAAAGCTTTGTTGAAAGTGTTTGGCTTTCATTTGACTCAATTAGCATTGTGGAATGCAATTAACTTTCATTTGATTCAAAAAGCTTTGTTTGAATGTATTTGACTTTACTTTGATTCTAAAAGCTTTGATGAAAGTGTTTGACTTTCATTTGACTCAATTAGCTTTGTTGAATTCATGTGATTTTCATTTGATTCAAAAAGCTTTGTTTGAATGTGTTTGACTTTCAATTGATTATAAAAGCTTTGTTGAAAGTTTTTGACTTTCATTTGACTCAATTAGCTTTGTTGAATGCATTTGACTTTCATTTGAGTCACGAATCTTTGTTTGATTGGTTTGACTTTCATTTGACTCAATTAGCTTTGTTGAATTCATTTGATTTTCATTTGATTCAAAAAGCTTTGTTTGAATGTGTTTGACTTTCATTTGATTCTAAAAGCTTTGTTGAAAGTGTTTGGCTTTCATTTGACTCAATTGGCATTGTGGAATGCAATTAACTTTCATTTGATTCAAAAAACTTTGTTTGAATGTATTTGACTTTAATTTCATTCTAAAAGCTTTGTTGAAAGTGTTTGACTTTCATTTGACTCAATTAGCTTTGTTAAATGCATTTGACATTCATTTGAATCAAAAAGCTTTGTTTGAATGTGTTTGACTTTCATTTGATTCTAAAAGCTTTGTAGAAAGTGTTTGGCTTTCATTTGACTCAATCAGCATTGTGGAATGCAATTAACTTTCATTTGATTCAAAAAGCTTTGATTGAATGTCTTTGACTTTAATTTGATTCTAAAAGCTTTGATGAAAGTGTTTGACTTTCATTTGACTCAATTAGCTTTGTTGAATTTATTTGATTTTCATTTGATTCCAAAAGCTTTGTTTGAATGTGTTTCACTTTCATTTGATTCTAAAAGCTTTGTTGAAAGTGTTTGACTTTCATTTGACTTAATTAGTGTTTCACTTTCATTTGATTCTAAAAGCTTTGTTAAATGTGTTTGACTTTCATTTGACACAATTAGCTTTGTTGAATGCATTTGACTTTCATTTGATTCAAAAAGCTTTGTTAGAATGTGTTTTACTTTCATTTGATTTTAAAAGCTTTGTTGAAAGTGTTTGACTTTCATTTGACTCAATTAGCTTTGTTGAATGCTTTTAACTTTCATTTGAGTCACGGAGCTTTGTTTGAATGTGTTTGACTTTCATTTGACTCAATTAGCTTTGTTGAATGCATTTGACTTTCATTTGATTCAAAAAGCTTTGTTTGAATGTGTTTGACTCTCATTTGATTATAAAAGCTTTGTTGAAAGTGTTTGACTTTCATTTGACTCAATTAGCTTTGTTGAATGCATTTGACATTCATTTGAATCAAAAAGCTTTGTTTAAATGTGTTTGACGTTCATTTGATTCTAAAAGCTTAGATGAAAGTGTTTGACATTCATTTGACTCAATTAGCTTTGTTAAATTCATTTGATTTTCATTTGATTCAAAAAGCTTTGTTTGAATGTGTTTGACTTTCATTTGATTCTAAAAGCTTTGTTGAAAGTGTTTGGCTTTCATTTGACTCAATTAGCATTGTGGAATGCAATTAACTTTCATTTGATTCAAAAAGCTTTGATTGAATGTATTTGACTTTCATTTGATTCTAAACGCTTTGTTGCAAGTGTTTGACTTTCATTTGACTCAATTAGCTTTGTTGAATGCATTTGATTTTATTTGATTCAAAAAGCTTTGTTTGAATGTGTTTCACTTTCATTTGATTCTAAAAGCTTTGTTGAAAGTGTTTGACTTTCATTTGACTTAATTAGCTTTGTTGAATGCAGTTGACATTCATTTGGTTCAAAAAGCTTTGTTTGAATGTGTTTCACTTTCATTTGATTCTAAAAGCTTTGTTGAAAGTATTTGGCTTTCATTTGACTCAATTAGCATTGTGGAATGCAATTAACTTTCATTTTATTCAAAAAGCTTTGTTTGAATGTATTTGACTTTAATTTGATTCTAAAAGCTTTGATGAAAGTGTTAGACTTTCATTTGACTCAATTAGCTTTGTTGAATTCATTTGATTTTCATTTGATTCAAAAAGCTTTGTTTGAATGTGTTTCACTTTCATTTGATTCTAAAAGCTTTGTTGAATGTGTTTGACTTTCATTTGACTCAATTAGCTTTGTTGAATGCATTTGAGTTTCATTTGATTCAAAAAGCTTTGTTTGAATGTGTTTCACTTTCATTTGATTCTAAAAGCTTTGTTGAAAGTGTTTGACTTTCATTTGACTTAATAAGCTTTGTTGAATGCAATTTACATTCATTTGATTCAAAAAGCTTTGTTTGAATGTGTTTCACTTTCATTTGATTCTAAAAGCTTTGTTGAAAGTGTTTAGCTTTCATTTGACTCAATTAGCATTGTGGAATGCAATTAACTTTCATTTGATTCAAAAAGCTTTGCTTGAATGTATTTGACTTTAATTTGATTCTGAATGCTTTGATGAAAGTGTTTGACTTTCATTTGACTCAATTAGCTTTGTTGAATTCATTTGATTTTCATTTGATTCAAAAAGCTTTGTTTGAATGTGTTTGACTTTCATTTGACTCAATTAGCTTTGTTGAATTCATTTGATTTTCATTTGACTCAAAAAGCTTTGTTTGAATGTGTTTGACTTTCATTTGATTATAAAAGCTTTGATGAAAGTGTTTGACTTTCATTTGACTCAATTAGCTTTGTTGAATTCATTTTATTTTCATTTGATTCAAAAAGCTTTGCTTGATTGTGTTTGACTTTCATTTGACTCAATTAGCTTTGTTGAATTCATTTGATTTTCATTTGATTCAAAAAGCTTTGTTTGAATGTGTTTGACTTTCATTTGATTATAAAAGCTTTGTTGAAAGTGTTTGACTTTCATTTGACTCAATTAGCTTTATTGAATGCATTTGACATTCATTTGAATCAAAAATCTTTGTTTAAATGTGTTTGACGTTCATTTGATTCTAAAAGCTTAGATGAAAGTGTTTGACTTTCATTTCACTTAATTAGCTTTGTTGAATGCAGTTGACATTCATTTGATTTAAAAAGCTTTGTTTGAATGTGTTTCACTTTCATTTGATTCTAAACGCTTTGTTGAAAGTGTTTGGCGTTCATTTGACTCAATTAGCATTGTGGAATGCAATTAACTTTCATTTGATTCAAAAAGCTTTGCTTGAATGTATTTGACTTTAATTTGATTCTAAAAGCTTTGATGAAAGTGTTTGACTTTCATTTGACTCAATTAGCTTTGTTGAATTCATTTGATTTTCGTTTGATTCAAAAAG
Source organism: Chenopodium formosanum (assembly GCA_024500155.1). NCBI lineage: Eukaryota > Viridiplantae > Streptophyta > Magnoliopsida > Caryophyllales > Amaranthaceae > Chenopodium > Chenopodium formosanum. The sequence continues at coordinate 25,402,558 of CM044861.1, forward strand.
ATTTGTTTGAATGTGTTTGACTTTCATTTGACTCAATTAGCTTTGTTGAATTCATTTGATTTTCATTTGATTCAAAAAGCTTTGTTTGAATGTGTTTGACTTTCATTTGATTATAAAAGCTTTGTTGAAAGTGTTTGACTTTCATTTGACTCACTTAGCTTTATTGAATGCATTTGACATTCATTTGAATCAAAAATCTTTGTTTAAATGTGTTTGACGTTCATTTGATTCTAAAAGCTTAGATGAAAGTGTTTGACTTTCATTTGACACAATTAGCTTTGTTGAATTCATTTGATTTTCATTTGATTCAAAAAGCTTTGTTTGGATGTGTTTCACTTTCATTTGATTCTAAAAGCTTTGTTGAAAGTGTTTGACTTTCATTTGACTTAATTAGCTTTGTTGAATGCATTTGACTTTCATTTGAGTCACGAATCTTTGTTTGATTGTGTTTGACTTTCATTTGACTCAATTAGCTTTGTTGAATTCTTTTGATTTTCATTTGATTCAAAAAGCTTTGTTTGAATGTGTTTGACTTTCATTTGATTATAAAAGCTTTGTTGAAAGTGTTTGACTTTCATTTGACTCAATTAGCTTTGTTGAATGCATTTGTCATTCATTTGAATCAAAAAGCTTTGTTTGAAGGTGTTTGACTTTCATTTGATTCCAAAAGCTTTGTAGAAAGTGTTTGGCTTTCATTTGACTCAATTAGCATTGTGGAATGCAATTAACTTTCATTTGATTCAAAAAGCTTTGATTGAATGTCTTTGACTTTAATTTGATTCTGAAAGCTTTGATGAAAGTGTTTGACTTTCATTTGACTTAATTAGCTTTGTTGAATTCATTTGATTTTCATTTGATTCAAAAAGCTTTGTTTGAATGTGTTTGACTCTCATTTGATTATAAAAGCTTTGTTGAAAGTGTTTGACTTTCATTTGACTCAATGAGCTTTGTTGAATGCATTTGACATTCATTTGAATCAAAAAGCTTTGTTTAAATGTGTTTGACGTTCATTTGATTCTAAAAGCTTAGATGAAAGTGTTTGACTTTCATTTGACTCAATTAGCTTTGTTGAATTCATTTGATTTTCATTTGATTCAAAAAGCTTTGTTTGAATGTGTTTGACTTTCATTTGATTCTAAAAGCTTTGTTGTAAGTGTTTCGCTTTCATTTGACTCAATTAGCATTGTGGAATACAATTAACTTTCATTTGATTCAAAAAGCTTTGCTTGAATGTATTTGACTTTAATTTGATTCTAAAAGCTTTGATGAAAGTGTTTGACTTTCATTTGACTCAATTAGCTTTGTTGAATTCATTTGATTTTCATTTGATTCAAAAAGCTTTGTTTGAATGTGTTTCACTTTCATTTGATTCTAAAAGCTTTGTTAAAAGTGTTTGACTTTCATTTGACTTAATTAGCTTTGTTGAATGCATTTGACTTTCATTTGAGTCACGAATCTTTGTTTGATTGTGTTTGACTTTCATTTGACTCAATTAGCTTTGTTGAATTCATTTGATTTTCATTTGATTCAAAAAGCTTTGTTTGAATGTGTTTGACTTTCATTTGATTATAAAAGCTTAGTTGAAAGTGTTTGGCTTTCATTTGACTCAATTAGCATTGTGGAATGCAATTAACTTTCATTTGATTCAAAAAGCTTTGATTGAATGTCTTTGACTTTAATTTGATTCTAAAAGCTTTGATGAAAGTGTTTGACTTTCATTTGACTCAATTAGCTTTGTTGAATTCATTTAATTTTCATTTGATTCAAAAAGCTTTGTTTGAATGTGTTTCACTTTCATTTGATTCTAAAAGCTTTGTTGAAAGTGTTTGACTTTCATTTGACTTAATTAGCTTTGTTGAATGCAGTTGACATTCATTTGTTTCAAAAAGCTTTGTTTGAATGTGTTTCACTTTCATTTGAACCTAAAAGCATTGTTGAAAGTGTTTGGCTTTCATTTGACTCAATTAGCATTGTGGAATTCAATTAACTTTCATTTGATTCAAAAAGCTTTGTTTGAATGTATTTGACTTTAATTTGATTCTAAAAGCTTTGATGAAAGTGTTTGACTCTCATTTGACATAATTAGCTTTGTTGAATTCAGTTGATTTTCATTTGATTCAAAAAAGCTTTGTTTGAATGTGTTTCACTTTCATTTGATTTTAAAAGCTTTGTTGAAAGTGTTTGACTTTTATTTGACTTAATTAGCTTTGTTGAATGCAGTTGACATTCATTTGATTCAAAAATCTTTGTTTGAATGTGTTTCACTTTCATTTGATTCTAAAAGCTTTGTTGAATGTGTTTGACTTTCATTTGACTCAATTAGCTTTGTTGAATGCATTTGACATTCATTTGATTCAAAAAGCTTTGTTTGAATGTGTTTTACTTTCATTTGATTCTAAAAGCTTTGTTGAAAGTGTTTGACTTTCATTTGACTCAATTATCTTTGTTGAATGCATTTGACTTTCAATTGAGTCACGAAGCTTTGTTTGAATGTGTTTGACTTTCATTTGACTCAATTAGCTTTGTCGAATCCATTTGATTTTCATTTGATTCAAAAAGCTTTGTTTGAATGTGTTTGACTTTCATTTGGTTATAAAAGCTTTGTTAAAAGTGTTTGACTTTCATTTGACTCAATTAGCTTTGTTGAATGCATTTGACATTCATTTGAATCAAAAAGCTTTGTTTAAATGTGTTTGACGTTCATTTGATTCTAAAAGCTTAGATGAAAGTGTTTGACTTTCATTTGACTCAATTAGCTTTGTTGAATTCATTTTATTTTCATTTGATTCAAAAAGCTTTGTTTGAATGTGTTTGACTTTCATTTGATTCTAAAAGCTTTGTTGTAAGTGTTTGGCTTTCATTTGACTCAATTAGCATTGTGGAATGCAATTAACTTTCATTTGATTCAAAAAGCTTTGATTGAATGTATTTGACTTTCATTTGATTCTAAACGCTTTGTTGCAAGTGTTTGACTTTCATTTGACTCAATCAGCTTTGTTGAATGCATTTGATTTTCATTTGATTCAAATAGCTTTGTTTGAATGTGTTTAACTTTCATTTGATTCTAAAAGCTTTGTTGAAAGTGTTTGACTTTCATTTGACTTAATTAACTTTGTTGAATGCAGTTGAAATTCATTTGATTCAAAAAGCTTTGTTTGAATGTGTTTCACTTTCATTTGATTCTAAAAGCTTTGTTGAAAGTGTTTGGCTTTCATTTGACTCAATTAGCATTGTGGAATGGAATTAACTTTCATTTGATTCAAAAAGCTTTGTTTGAATGTATTTGACTTTAATTTAATTCTAAAAGCTTTGATGAAAGTGTTTGACTTTCATTTGACTCAATTAGCTTTGTTGAATTCATTTGATTTTCATTTGATTCAAAAAGCTTTGTTTGAATGTGTTTCACTTTCATTTGATTCTAAAAGCTTTGTTGAAAGTGTTTGACTTTCATTTGACTCAATCAGCTTTGTTGAATGCATTTGACTTTCATTTGAGTCACGAATCTTTGTTTGATTGTGTTTGACTTTCATTTGTCTCAATTAGCTTTGTTGAATTCATTTGATTTTCATTTGATTCAAAAAGCTTTGTTTGAATGTGTTTGACTTTCATTTGATTATAAAAGCTTTGTTGAAAGTGTTTGACTTTCATTTGACTCAATTAGCTTTGTTGAATGCATTTGACATTCATTTGAATCAAAAAGCTTTGTTTGAATGTGTTTGACTTTCATTTGATTCCAAAAGCTTTGTAGAAAGTGTTTGGCTTTCATTTGACTCAATTAGCATTGTGGAATGCAATTAACTTTCATTTGATTCAAAAAGCTTTGATTGAATGTCTTTGACTTTAATTTGATTCTTAAAGCTTTGATGAAAGTGTTTGACTTTCATTTGACTCAATTAGCTTTGTTGAATTCATTTGATTTTCATTTGATTCAAAAAGCTTTGTTTGAATGTGTTTGACTTTCATTTGATTATAAAAGCTTTGTTGAAAGTGTTTGACTTTCATTTGACTCAATGAGCTTTGTTGAATGCATTTGATATTCATTTGAATCAAAAAGCTTTGTTTAAATGTGTTTAACGTTCATTTGATTCTAAAAGCTTAGATGAAAGTGTTTGACTTTAATTTGACTCAATTAGCTTTGTTGAATTCATTTGATTTTCATTTGATTCCAAAAGCTTTGTTTGAATGTGTTTGACTTTCATTTGATTCTAAAAGCTTTGTTGTAAGTGTTTGGCTCTCATTTGACTCAATTAGCATTGTGGAATGCAATTAATTTTCATTTGATTCAAAAAACTTTGATTGAATGTATTTGACTTTCATTTGATTCTAAACGCTTTGTTGCAAGTGTTTGACTTTCATTTGACTCAATCAGCTTTGTTGAATGCATTTGATTTTCATTTGATTCTAATAGCTTTGTTTGAATGTGTTTCACTTTCATTTGATTCTAAAAGCTTTGTTGAAAGTGTTTGACTTTCATTTGACTTAATTAGCTTTGTTGAATGCAGTTGACATTCATTTGATTCAAAATGCTTTGTTTGAATGCGTTTCACTTTCATTTGATTCTAAAAGCTTTGTTGAAAGTGTTTGGCTTTCATTTGACTCAATTAGCATTGTGGAATGCAATTAACTTTCATTTGATTCAAAAAGCTTTGTTTGAATGTATTTGACTTTAATTCGATTCTAAAAGCTTTGATGAAAGTGTTTGACTTTCATTTGACTCAATTAGCTTTGTTGAATTCATTTGATTTTCATTTGATTCAAAAAGCTTTGTTTGAATGTGTTTGACTTTCATTTGATTATAAAAGCTTTGTTGAAAGTGTTTGACTTTCATTTGACTCAATTAGCTTTGTTGAATGCATTTGACATTCATTTGAATCAAAAAGCTTTGTTTGAATGTGTTTGACTTTCATTTGATTCCAAAAGCTTTGTAGAAAGTGTTTGGCTTTCATTTGACTCAATTAGCTTTGTGGAATGCAATTAACTTTCATTTGATTCAAAAAGCTTTGTTTGAATGTGTTTGACTTTAATTTGATTCTAAAAGCTTTGATGAAAGTGTTTGACTTTCATTTGACTCAATTAGCTTTGTTGAATGCATTTGACATTCATTTGATTCAAAAAGCTTTGTTTGAATGTGTTTGACTTTCATTTGATTCCAAAAGCTTTGTAGAAAGTGTTTGGCTTTCATTTGACTCAATTAGCTTTGTTGAATGCATTTGACATTCATTTGAATCAAAAATCTTTGATTGAATGTGTTTGACTTTCATTTGATTCCAAAAGCTTTGTAGAAAGTGTTTGGCTTTCATTTGACTCAATTAGCATTGTGGAATTCATTTGATTTTCATTTGATTCAAAAAGCTTTGATTGAATGTCTTTGACTTTAATTTGATTCTAAAAGCTTTGATGAAAGTGTTTGACTTTCATTTGACTCAATTAGCTTTGTTGAATTCATTTGACATTCATTTGATTCAAAAAGCTTTGTTTGAATGTGTTTGACTTTCATTTGATTATAAAAGCTTTGTTGAAAGTGTTTGACTTTCATTTGACTCAATGAGCTTTGTTGAATGCATTTGACATTCATTTGAATCAAAAAGCTTTGTTTGAATGTGTTTGACTTTCATTTGATTCTAAAAGCTTAGATGAAAGTGTTTGGCTCTCATTTGACTCAATTAGCTTTGTTGATTTCATTTGATTTTCATTTGATTCAAAAAGCTTTGTTTGAATGTGTTTGACTTTCATTTGATTATAAAAGCTTTGTTGAAAGTGTTTGACTTTCATTTGACTCAATGAGCTTTGTTGAATGCATTTGACATTCATTTGAATCAAAAAGCTTTGTTTAAATGTGTTTGACGTTCATTTGATTCTAAAAGCTTAGATGAAAGTGTTTGACTTTCATTTGACTCAATTAGCTTTGTTGAATTCATTTGATTTTCATTTGATTCAAAAAGCTTTGTTTGAATGTGTTTGACTTTCATTTGATTCTAAAAGCTTTGTTGCAAGTGTTTGACTTTCATTTGCCTCAATCAGCTTTATTGAATGCATTTGATTTTCATTTGATTCAAATAGCTTTGATTGAATGTGTTTCACTTTCATTTGATTCTAAAAGCTTTGTTGAAAGTGTTGGACTTTCATTTGACTTAATTAGCTTTGTTGAATGCAGTTGACATTCATTTGATTCAAAAAGTTTTGTTTGAATGTGTTTCACTTTCATTTGATTCTAAAAGCTTTGTTGAAAGTGTTTGGCTTTCATTTGACTCAATTAGCATTGTGGAATGCAATTAACTTTCATTTGATTCAAAAATCTTTGTTTGAATGTGTTTCACTTTCATTTGATTCTAAAAGCTTTGTTGAATGTGTTTGACTTTCATTTGACTCAATTAGCTTTGTTGAATGCATTTGACATTCATTTGATTCAAAAAGCTTTGTTTGAATGTGTTTTACTTTCATTTGATTCTAAAAGCTTTGTTGAAAGTGTTTGACTTTCATTTGACTCAATTAGTTTTGTTGAATGCATTTGACTTTCATTTGAGTCACGAAGCTTTGTTTGAATGTGTTTGACTTTCATTTGACTCAATTAGCTTTGTCGAATCCATTTGATTTTCATTTGATTCAAAAAGCTTTGTTTGAATGTGTTTGACTTTCATTTGATTATAAAAGCTTAGTTGAAAGTGTTTGGCTTTCATTTGACTCAATTAGCATTGTGGAATGCAATTAACTTTCATTTGATTCAAAAAGCTTTGATTGAATGTCTTTGACTTTAATCTGATTCTAAAAGCTTTGATGAAAGTGTTTGACTTTCATTTGACTCAATTAGCTTTGTTGAATTCATTTGATTTTCATTTGATTCAAAAAGCTTTGTTTGAATGTGTTTCACTTTCATTTGATTCTAAAAGCTTTGTTGAAAGTGTTTGACTTTCATTTGAGTTAATTAGCTTTGTTGAATGCAGTTGACATCCATTTTTTTTAAAATGCTTTGTTTGAATGTGTTTCACTTTCATTTGTCCTAAAAGCATTGTTGAAAATGTTTGGCTTTCATTTGACTCAATTAGCATTGTGGAATTCAATTAACTTTCATTTGATTCAAAAAGCTTGGTTTGAATGTATTTGACTTTAATTTGATTCCAAAAGCTTTGTAGAAAGTGTTTGGCTTTCATTTGACTCAATTAGCTTTGTTGAATGCATTTGACATTCATTTGAATCAAAAATCTTTGATTGAATGTGTTTCACTTTCATTTGATTCCAAAAGCTTTGTAGAAAGTGTTTGGCTTTCATTTGACTCAATTAGCATTGTAGAATTCATTTGATTTTCATTTGATTCAAAAAGCTTTGATTGAATGTCTTTGACTTTAATTTGATTCTAAAAGCTTTGATGAAAGTGTTTGACTATTATTTGACTCAATTAGCTTTGTTGAATTCATTTGACATTCATTTGATTCAAAAAGCTTTGTTTGAATGTGTTTGACTTTCTTTTGATTATAAAAGCTTTGTTGAAAGTGTTTGACTTTCATTTGACTCAATGAGCTTTGTTGAATGCATTTGACATTCATTTGAATCAAAAAGCTTTGTTTGAATGTGTTTGACTTTCATTTGATTCTAAAAGCTTAGATGAAAGTGTTTGGCTCTCATTTGACTCAATTAGCTTTGTTGAATTCATTTGATTTTCATTTGATTCAAAAAGGTTTGTTTGAATGTGTTTGACTTTCATTTGATTCTAAAAGCTTTGTTGCAAGTGTTTGACTTTCATTTGCCTCAATCAGCTTTATTGAATGCATTTGATTTTCATTTGATTCAAATAGCTTTGATTGAATGTGTTTCACTTTCATTTGATTCTAAAAGCTTTGTTGAAAGTGTTGGACTTTCATTTGACTTAATTAGCTTTGTTGAATGCAGTTGACATTCATTTGATTCAAAAAGTTTTGTTTGAATGTGTTTCACTTTCATTTGATTCTAAAAGCTTTGTTGAAAGTGTTTGGCTTTCATTTGACTCAATTAGCATTGTGGAATGCAATTAACTTTCATTTGATTCAAAAATCTTTGTTTGAATGTGTTTCACTTTCATTTGATTCTAAAAGCTTTGTTGAATGTGTTTGACTTTCATTTGACTCAATTAGCTTTGTTGAATGCATTTGACATTCATTTGATTCAAAAAGCTTTGTTTGAATGTGTTTTACTTTCATTTGATTCTAAAAGCTTTGTTGAAAGTGTTTGACTTTCATTTGACTCAATTAGCTTTGTTGAATGCATTTGACTTTCATTTGAGTCACGAAGCTTTGTTTGAATGTGTTTGACTTTCATTTGACTCAATTAGCTTTGTCGAATCCATTTGATTTTCATTTGATTCAAAAAGCTTTGTTTGAATGTGTTTGACTTTCATTTGATTATAAAAGCTTAGTTGAAAGTGTTTGGCTTTCATTTGACTCAATTAGCATTGTGGAATGCAATTAACTTTCATTTGATTCAAAAAGCTTTGATTGAATGTTTTTGACTTTAATTTGATTCTAAAAGCTTTGATGAAAGTGTTTGACTTTCATTTGACTCAATTAGCTTTGTTGAATTCATTTGATTTTCATTTGATTCAAAAAGCTTTGTTTGAATGTGTTTCACTTTCATTTGATTCTAAAAGCTTTGTTGAAAGTGTTTGACTTTCATTTGACTTAATTAGCTTTGTTGAATGCAGTTGACATCCATTTGTTTCAAAATGCTTTGTTTGAATGTGTTTCACTTTCATTTGTCCTAAAAGCATTGTTGAAAGTGTTTGGCTTTCATTTGACTCAATTAGCATTGTGGAATTCAATTAACTTTCATTTGATTCAAAAAGCTTGGTTTGAATGTATTTGACTTTAATTTGATTCTAAAAGCTTTGATGAAAGTGTTTGACTTTCATTTGATTCAATTAGCTTTGTCGAATTCATTTGATTTTCATTTGATTCAAAAAGCTTTGTTTGAATGTGTTTGACTTTCATTTGATTATAAAAGCTTTGTTGAAAGTGTTTGACTTTCATTTGACTCAATTAGCTTTGTTGAATGCATTTGACATTCATTTGAATCAAAAAGCTTTGTTTGAATGTGTTTGACTTTCATTTGATTCCAAAAGCTTTGTAGAAAGTGTTTGGCTTTCATTTGACTCAATTAGCATTGTGGAATGCAATTAACTTTCATTTGATTCAAAAATCTTTGATTGAATGTCTTTGACTTTAATTTGATTCTAAAAGCTTTGATGAAAGTGTTTGACTTTCATTTGACTCAATTAGCTTTGTTGAATTCATTTGATTTTCATTTGATTCAAAAAGCTTTGTTTGAATGTGTTTGACTTTCATTTGATTATAAAAGCTTTGTTGAAAGTGTTTGACTTTCATTTGACTCAATGAGCTTTGTTGAATGCATTTGACATTCATTTGAATCAAAAAGCTTTGTTTAAATGTGTTTGACGTTCATTTGATTCTAAAAGCTTAGATGAAAGTGTTTGACTTTCATTTGACTCAATTAGCTTTGTTGAATTCATTTGATTTTCATTTGATTCAAAAAGCTTTGTTTGAATGTGTTTGACTTTCATTTGATTCTAAAAGCTTTGTTGTAAGTGTTTGGCTCTCATTTGACTCAATTAGCATTGTGGAATGCAATTAACTTTCATTTGATTCAAAAAGCTTTGATTGAATGTATTTGACTTTCATTTGATTCTAAACGCTTTGTTGCAAGTGTTTGACTTTCATTTGACTCAATTAGCTTTATTGAATGCATTTGATTTTCATTTGATTCAAATAGCTTTGTTTGAATGTGTTTCACTTTCATTTGATTCTAAAAGCTTTGTTGAAAGTGTTTGACTTTCATTTGACTTAATTAGCTTTGTTGAATGCAGTTGACATTCATTTGATTCAAAAAGCTTTGTTTGAATGTGTTTCACTTTCATTTGATTCTAAAAGCTTTGTTGAAAGTGTTTGGCTTTCATTTGACTCAATTAGCATTGTGGAATGCAATTAACTTTCATTTGATTCAAAAAGCTTTGTTTGAATGTATTTGACTTTAATTTGATTCTAAAAGCTTTGATGAAAGTGTTTGACTTTCATTTGACTCAATTAGCTTTGTTGAATTCATTGGATTTTCACTTGATTCAAAAAGCTTTGTTTGAATGTGTTTCACTTTCATTAGATTCTAAAAGCTTTGTTGAAAGTGTTTGACTTTCATTTGACTCAATTAGCTTTGTTGAATGCATTTGACTTTCATTTGAGTCACGAATCTTTGTTTGATTGTGTTTGACTTTCATTTGACTCAATTAGCTTTGTTGAATTCATTTGATTTTCATTTGATTCAAAAAGCTTTGTTTGAATGTGTTTGACTTTCATTTGATTCTAAAAGCTTTGTTGTAAGTGTTTGGCTCTCATTTGACTCAATTAGCATTGTGGAATGCAATTAACTTTCATTTGATTCAAAAAGCTTTGATTGAATGTATTTGACTTTCATTTGATTCTAAACGCTTTTTTGCAAGTGTTTGACTTTCATTTGACTCAATCAGCTTTATTGAATGCATTTGATTTTCATTTGATTCAAATAGCTTTGTTTGAATGTGTTTCACTTTCATTTGATTCTAAAAGCTTTGTTGAAAGTGTTTGACTTTCATTTGACTTAATTAGCTTTGTTGAATGCAGTTGACAATCATTTGATTCAAAAAGCTTTGTTTGAATGTGTTTCACTTTCATTTGATTCTAAAAGCTTTGTTGAAAGTGTTTGGCTTTCATTTGACTCAATTAGCATTGTGGAATGCAATTAACTTTCATTTGATTCAAAAAGCTTTGTTTGAATGTATTTGACTTTAATTTGATTCTAAAAGCTTTGATGAAAGTGTTTGACTTTCATTTGACTCAATTAGCTTTGTTGAATTCATTTGATTTTCACTTGATTCAAAAAGCTTTGTTTGAATGTGTTTCACTTTCATTAGATTCTAAAAGCTTTGTTGAAAGTGTTTGACTTTCATTTGACTCAATTAGCTTTGTTGAATGCATTTGACTTTCATTTGAGTCACGAATCTTTGTTTGATTGTGTTTGACTTTCATTTGACTCAATTAGCTTTGTTGAATTCATTTGATTTTCATTTGATTCAAAAAGCTTTGTTTGAATGTGTTTGACTTTCATTTGATAATAAAAGCTTAGTTGAAAGTGTTTGGCTTTCATTTGACTCAATTAGCATTGTGGAATGCAATTAACTTTCACTTGATTCAAAAAGCTTTGATTGAATGTCTTTGACTTTAATTTGATTCTAAACGCTTTGATGAAAGTGTTTGACTTTCATTTGACTCAATTAGCTTTGTTGAATTCATTTGATTTTCATTTGATTTAAAAAGCTTTGTTTGAATGTGTTTCACTTTCATTTGATTCTAAAAGCTTTGTTGAAAGTGTTTGACTTTCATTTGACTTAATTAGCTTTGTTGAATGCAGTTGATATCCATTTGTTTCAAAAAGCTTTGTTTGAATGTGTTTCACTTTCTTTTGTCCTAAAAGCATTGTTGAAAGTGTTTGGCTTTCATTTGACTCAATTAGCATTGTGGAATTCAATTAACTTTCATTTGATTCAAAAAGCTTGGTTTGAATGTATTTCACTTTAATTTGATTCTAAAAGCTTTGATGAAAGTGTTTGACTTTCATTTGACTCAATTAGCTTTGTTGAATTCATTTGATTTTCATTTGATTCAAAAAGCTTTGTTTGAATGTGTTTGACTTTCATTTGATTATAAAAGCTTTGTTAAAAGTGTTTGACTTTCATTTGACTTAATTAGCTTTGTTGAATGCAGTTGACATTCATTTGATTCAAAAAGCTTTGTTTGAATGTGTTTCACTTTCATTTGATTCTAAAAGCTTTGTTGAATGTGTTTGACTTTCATTTGACTCAATTAGCTTTGTTGAATGCATTTGACATTCATTTGATTCAAAAAGCTTTGTTTGAATGTGTTTGACTTTCATTTGATTATTAAAGCTTTGTTGAAAGTGTTTGACTTTCATTTGACTCAATTAGCTTTGTTGAATGCATTTGACATTCATTTGAATCAAAAAGCTTTGTTTGAATGTGTTTGACTTTCATTTGATTCTAAAAGCTTTGTAGAAAGTGTTTGGCTTTCATTTGACTCAATTAGCATTGTGGAATGCAATTAACTTTCATTTGATTCAAAAAGCTTTGATTGAATGTCTTTGACTTTAATTTGAATCTAAAAGCTTTGATGAAAGTGTTTGACTTTCATTTGACTCAATTAGCTTTGTTGAATTCATTTGATTTTCATTTGATTCAAAAAGCTTTGTTTGAATGTGTTTCACTTTCATTTGATTCTAAAAGCTTTATTGAAAGTGTGTGAATTCATTTGACTTAATTAGCTTTGTTGAATGCAGTTGACATTCATTTGATTCAAAAAGCTTTGTTTGAATGTGTTTGACTTTCATTTGACTCAATTAGCTTTGTTGAATTCATTTGATTTTCATTTGATTCATAAAGCTTTGTTTGAATGTGTTTCACTTTCATTTGATTCTAAACGCTTTGTTGAAAGTGTTTGACTTTCATTTGACTTAATTAGCTTTGTTGAATGCAGTAGACATTCATTTGATTCAAAAAGCTTTGTTTGAATGTGTTTCACTTTCATTTGATTCTAAAAGCTTTGTTGAAAGTGTTTGGCTTTCATTTGACTCAATTAGCTTTGTTGAATGCATTTGACTTTCATTTGATTCAAAAAGCTATGATTGAATGTCTTTGACTTTAATTTGATTCTAAAAGCTTTGATGAAAGTGTTTGACTTTCATTTGACTCAATTAGCTTTGTTGAATTCATTTGATTTTCATTTGATTCAAAAAGCTTTGTTTGAATGTGTTTCACTTTCATTTGATTCTAAAAGCTTTGTTGAAAGTGTTTGACTTTCATTTGACTTAATTAGCTTTGTTGAATGCAGTTGACATTCATTTGATTCAAAAAGCTTTGTTTGAATGTGTTTCACTCTCATTTGATTCTAAAAGCTTTGTTGAATGTGTTTGACTTTCATTTGACTCAATTAGCTTTGTTGAATTCATTTGATTTTCATTTGATTCAAAAAGCTTTGTTTGAATGTGTTTCACTTTCATTTGATTCTAAAAGCTTTGTTGAAAGTGTTTGACTTTCATTTGACTTAATTAGCTTTGTTGAATGCAGTTGACATTCATTTGATTCAAAAAGCTTTGTTTGAATGTGTTTCACTTTCATTTGATTCTAAAAGCTTTGTTGAAAGTGTTTGGCTTTCATTTGACTCAATTAGCTTTGTTGAATGCATTTGACTTTCATTTGATTCAAAAAGCTATGATTGAATGTCTTTGACTTTAATTTGATTCTAAAAGCTTTGATGAAAGTGTTTGACTTTCATTTGACTCAAATAGCTTTGTTGAATTCATTTGATTTTCATTTGATTCAAAAAGCTTTGTTTGAATGTGTTTCACTTTCATTTGATTCTAAAAGCTTTGTTGAAAGTGTTTGACTTTCATTTGACTTAATTAGCTTTGTTGAATGCAGTTGACATTCATTTGATTCAAAAAGCTTTGTTTGAATGTGTTTCACTCTCATTTGATTCTAAAAGCTTTGTTGAATGTGTTTGACTTTCATTTGACTCAATTAGCTTTGTTGAATGCATTTGACTTTCATTTGATTCAAAAAGCTTTGTTAAAATGTGTTTTACTTTCATTTGATTCTAAAAGCTTTGTTGAAAGTGTTTGACTTTCATTTGACTCAATTAGCTTTGTTGAATGCATTTGACTTTTATTTTAGTCACGAAGCTTTGTTTGAATGTGTTTGACTTTCATTTGACTGAATTAGCTTTGTTGAATGCATTTGATTTTCATTTGATTCAAAAAGCTTTGTTTGAATGTGTCTGACTTTCATTTGATTATAAAAGCTTTGTTGAAAGTGTTTGACTTTCTTTTGACTTAATGAGCTTTGTTGAATGCATTTGACATTCATTTGAATCAGAAAGCTTTGTTTAAATGTGTATGACGTTCATTTGATTCTAAAAGCTTAGATGAAAGTGTTTGACTTTCATTTGACTCAATTAGCTTTGTTGAATTCATTTGATTTTCATTTGTTTCAAAAAGCTTTGATTGAATGTGTTTGACTTTCATTTGATTCTAAAAGCTTTGTAGAAAGTGTTTGGCTTTCATTTGACTCAATTAGCATTGTGGAATGCAATTAACTTTCATTTGATTCAAAAAGCTTTGATTGAATGTATTTGACTTTCATTTAATTCTAAACGCTTTGTTGCTAGTGTTTGACTTTCATTTGACTCAATTAGCTATGTTAAATGTATTTGATTTTCATTTGATTCAAAAAGCTTTGTTTGAATGTGTTTCTTTTTTCATTTGACTCAATTACCTTTGTGGAATGCAATTAACTTTCATTTGATTCAAAAAGCTTTGATTGAATGTCTTTGACTTTAATTTGAATCTAAAAGCTTTGATGAAAGTGTTTGACTTTCATTTGACTCAATTACCTTTGTTGAATTCATTTGATTTTCATTTGATTCAAAAAGCTTTGTTTGAATGTGTTTCACTTTCATTTGATTCTAAAAGCTTTATTGAAAGTGTGTGACTTTCATTTGACTTAATTAGCTTTGTTGAATGCAGTTGACATTCATTTGATTCAAAAAGCTTTGTTTGAATGTGTTTGACTTTCATTTGACTCAATTAGCTTTGTTGAATTCATTTGATTTTCAGTTGATTCAAAAAGCTTTGTTTGAATGTGTTTCACTTTCATTTGATTCTAAACGCTTTGTTGAAAGTGTTTGACTTTCATTTGACTTAATTAGCTTTGTTGAATCCAGTTGACATTCATTTGATTCAAAAAGCTTTGTTTGAATGTGTTTCACTTTCATTTGATTCTAAAAGCTTTGTTGAAAGTGTTTGGCTTTCATTTGACTCAATTAGCTTTGTTGAATGCATTTGACTTTCATTTGATTCAAAAAGCTATGATTGAATGTCTTTGACTTTAATTTGATTCTAAAAGCTTTGATGAAAGTGTTTGACTTTCATTTGACTCAAATAGCTTTGTTGAATTCATTTGATTTTCATTTGATTCAAAAAGCTTTGTTTGAATGTGTTTCACTTTCATTTGATTCTAAAAGCTTTGTTGAAAGTGTTTGACTTTCATTTGACTTAATTAGCTTTGTTGAATGCAGTTGACATTCATTTTATTCAAAAAGCTTTGTTTGAATGTGTTTCACTCTCATTTGATTCTAAAAGCTTTGTTGAATGTGTTTGACTTTCATTTGACTCAATTAGCTTTGTTGAATGCATTTGACTTTCATTTGATTCAAAAAGCTTTGTTAAAATGTGTTTTACTTTCATTTGATTCTAAAAGCTTTGTTGAAAGTGTTTGACTTTCATTTGACTCAATTAGCTTTGTTGAATGCATTTGACTTTTATTTTAGTCACGAAGCTTTGTTTGAATGTGTTTGACTTTCATTTGACTGAATTAGCTTTGTTGAATGCATTTGATTTTCATTTGATTCAAAAAGCTTTGTTTGAATGTGTCTGACTTTCATTTGATTATAAAAGCTTTGTTGAAAGTGTTTGACTTTCTTTTGACTTAATGAGCTTTGTTGAATGCATTTGACATTCATTTGAATCAGAAAGCTTTGTTTAAATGTGTATGACGTTCATTTGATTCTAAAAGCTTAGATGAAAGTGTTTGACTTTCATTTGACTCAATTAGCTTTGTTGAATTCATTTGATTTTCATTTGTTTCAAAAAGCTTTGATTGAATGTGTTTGACTTTCATTTGATTCTAAAAGCTTTGTAGAAAGTGTTTGGCTTTCATTTGACTCAATTAGCATTGTGGAATGCAATTAACTTTCATTTGATTCAAAAAGCTTTGATTGAATGTATTTGACTTTCATTTAATTCTAAACGCTTTGTTGCTAGTGTTTGACTTTCATTTGACTCAATTAGCTATGTTGAATTTATTTGATTTTCATTTGATTCAAAAAGCTTTGTTTGAATGTGTTTCTTTTTTCATTTGATTCTAAAAGCTTTGTTGAAAGTGTTTGACTTTCATTTGACTTAATTAGCTTTGTTGAATGCAGTTGACATTCATTTGATTCAAAAAGCTTTGTTTGAATGTGTTTCACTTTCATTTGATTCTAAAAGCTTTGTTGAAAGTGTTTGGCTTTCATTTGACTCAATTCGCATTGTGGAATGCAATTAACTTTCATTTGATTCAAAAAGCTTTGTTGGAATGTATTTGACTTTAATTTGATTCTAAAAGCTTTGATGAAAGTGTTTGACTTTCATTTGACTCAATTAGCATTGTTGAATTCATTTGATTTTCATTTGATTCAAAAAGCTTTGTTTGAATGTGTTTCACTTTCATTTGATTCTAAAAGCTTTGTTAAAAGTGTTTGACTTTCATTTGACTTAATTAGCTTTGTTGAATGCAGTTGACATTCATTTGAATCAAAAAGCTTTGTTTGAATGTGTTTCACTTTCATTTGATTCTAAAAGCTTTGTTGAATGTGTTTGACTTTCATTTGACTCAATTAGCTTTGTTGAATGCATTTGACATTCATTTGAATCAAAAAGCTTTGTTTGAATGTGTTTGACTTTCATTTGATTCTAAAAGCTTTGTAGAAAGTGTTTGGCTTTCATTTGACTCAATTAGCATTGTGGAATGCAATTAACTTTCATTTGATTCAAAAAGCTTTGATTGAATGTCTTTGACTTTAATTTGAATCTAAAAGCTTTGATGAAAGTGTTTGACTTTCATTTGACTCAATTAGCTTTGTTGAATTCATTTGATTTTCATTTGATTCAAAAAGCTTTGTTTCAATGTGTTTCACTTTCATTTGATTCTAAAAGCTTTATTGAAAGTGTGTGACTTTCATTTGACTTAATTAGCTTTGTTGAATGCAGTTGACATTCATTTGATTCAAAAAGCTTTGTTTGAATGTGTTTGACTTTCATTTGACTCAATTAGCTTTGTTGAATTCATTTGATTTTCATTTGATTCAAAAAGCTTTGTTTGAATGTGTTTCACTTTCATTTGATTCTAAACGCTTTGTTGAAAGTGTTTGACTTTCATTTGACTTAATTAGCTTTGTTGAATGCAATTGACATTCATTTGATTCAAAAAGCTTTGTTTGAATGTGTTTCACTTTCATTTGATTCTAAAAGCTTTGTTGAAAGTGTTTGGCTTTCATTTGATTCAATTAGCTTTGTTGAATGCATTTTACTTTCATTTGATTCAAAAAGCTATGATTGAATGTCTTTGACTTTAATTTGATTCTAAAAGCTTTGATGAAAGTGTTTGACTTTCATTTGACTCAATTAGCTTTGTTGAATGCATTTGATTTTCATTTGATTCAAAAAGCTTTGTTTGAATGTGTTTCACTTTCATTTGATTCTAAAAGCTTTGTTGAAAGTGTTTGACTTTCATTTGACTTAATTAGCTTTGTTGAATGCAGTTGACATTCATTTGATTCAAAAAGCTTTGTTTGAATGTGTTTCACTCTCATTTGATTCTAAAAGCTTTGTTGAATGTGTTTGACTTTCATTTGACTCAATTAGCTTTGTTGAATGCATTTGACTTTCATTTGATTCAAAAAGCTTTGTTAAAATGTGTTTTACTTTCATTTGATTCTAAAAGCTTTGTTGAAAGTGTTTGACTTTCATTTGACTCAATTAGCTTTGTTGAATGAATTTGACTTTTATTTTAGTCACGAAGCTTTGTTTGAATGTGTTTGACTTTCATTAGACTGAATTAGCTTTGTTGAATGCATTTGATTTTCATTTGATTCAAAAAGCTTTGTTTGAATGTGTTTGACTTTCATTTGATTATAAAAGGTTTGTTGAAAGTGTTTGACTTTCTTTTGACTCAATGAGCTTTGTTGAATGCATTTGACATTCATTTGAATCAAAAAGCTTTGTTTAAATGTGTATGACGTTCATTTGATTCTAAAAGCTTAGATGAAAGTGTTTGACTTTCATTTGACTCAATTAGCTTTGTTGAATTCATTTGATTTTCATTTGTTTCAAAAAGCTTAGATTGAATGTGTTTGACTTTCATTTGATTCTAAAAGCTTTGTAGAAAGTGTTTGGCTTTCATTTGACTCAATTAGCATTGTGGAATGCAATTAACTTTCATTTGATTCAAAAAGCTTTTATTGAATGTATTTGACTTTCATTTAATTCTAAACGCTTTGTTGCTAGTGTTTGACTTTCATTTGACTCAATTAGCTATGTTGAATGTATTTGATTTTCATTTGATTCAAAAAGCTTTGTTTGAATGTGTTTCTTTTTTCATTTGATTCTAAAAGCTTTGTTGAAAGTGTTTGACTTTCATTTGACTTAATTAGCTTTGTTGAATGCAGTTGACATTCATTTGATTCAAAAAGCTTTGTTTGAATGTGTTTCACTTTCATTTGATTCTAAAAGCTTTGTTGAAAGTGTTTGGCTTTCATTTGACTCAATTAGCATTGTGGAATGCAATTAACTTTCATTTGATTCAAAAAGCTTTGTTGGAATGTATTTGACTTTAATTTGATTCTAAAAGCTTTGATGAAAGTGTTTGACTTTCATTTGACTCAATTGGCTTTGTTGAATTCATTTGATTTTCATTTGATTCAAAAAGCTTTGTTTGAATGTGTTTCACTTTTATTTGATTCTAAAAGCTTTGTTAAAAGTGTTTCACTTTCATTTGACTTAATTAGCTTTGTTGAATGCAGTTGACATTCATTTGATTCAAAAAGCTTTGTTTGAATGTGTTTCACTTTCATTTGATTCTAAAAGCTTTGTTGAATGTGTTTGACTTTCATTTGACTCAATTAGCTTTGTTGAATGCATTTGACATTCATTTGATTCAAAAAGCTTTGTTTGAATGTGTTTGACTTTCATTTGATTATTAAAGCTTTGTTGAAAGTGTTTGACTTTCATTTGACTCAATTAGCTTTGTTGAATGCATTTGACATTCATTTGAATCAAAAAGCTTTGTTTGAATGTGTTTGACTTTCATTTGATTCTAAAAGCTTTGTAGAAAGTGTTTGGCTTTCATTTGACTCAATTAGCATTGTGGAATGCAATTAACTTTCATTTGATTCAAAAAGCTTTGATTGAATGTCTTTGACTTTAATTTGAATCTAAAAGCTTTGATGAAAGTGTTTGACTTTCATTTGACTTAATTAGCTTTGTTGAATTCATTTGATTTTCATTTGATTCAAAAATCTTTGTTTGAATGTGTTTCACTTTAATTTGATTCTAAAAGCTTTATTGAAAGTGTGTGACTTTCATTTGACTTAATTAGCTTTGTTGAATGCAGTTGACATTCATTTGATTCAAAAAGCTTTGTTTGAATGTGTTTGACTTTCATTTGACTCAATTAGCTTTGTTGAATTCATTTGATTTTCATTTGATTCAAAAAGCTTTGTTTGAATGTGTTTCACTTTCATTTGATTCTAAACGCTTTGTTGAAAGTGTTTGACTTTCATTTGACTTAATTAGCTTTATTGAATGCAGTTGACATTCATTTGATTCAAAAAGCTTTGATTGAATGTATTTGACTTTCATTTGATTCTAAACGCTTTGTTGCAAGTGTTTGACTTTCATTTGACTCAATTAGCTTTG
The DNA here is from genome assembly GCA_024500155.1 of Chenopodium formosanum. Classification (NCBI taxonomy): domain Eukaryota; kingdom Viridiplantae; phylum Streptophyta; class Magnoliopsida; order Caryophyllales; family Amaranthaceae; genus Chenopodium; species Chenopodium formosanum. The sequence continues at coordinate 25,422,157 of CM044861.1, forward strand.
TTGAATGCATTTGACTTTCATTTGATTCAAAAAGCTTTGTTTGAATGTGTTTGACTTTCTTTTGACTCAATTAGCTTTGTTGAATGTGTTTGACTTTCATTTGACTCAATTAGCATTGTGGAATGCAATTGACTTTCATTTGATTCAAAAAGCTTTGATTGAATGTATTTGAATTTCATTTGATTTTAAACGCTTTGTTGAAAGTGTTTGACTTTAATTTGACTCAATTAGCTTTGTTGAATGCATTTTACTTTCATTTGATTCAAAAAGCTTTGTTGAATGTGTTTGACTTTCTTTTGACTCAATTTGCTTTGTTGAATGTGTTTGACTTTCATTTGACTCAATTACCATTGTGGAATGCAATAGACTTTCATTTGATCAAAAAGCTTAGTTTTATGTACTTGACTTTAATTTGATTCTAAAAGCTTTGATGAATGTATTTGACTTTCATTTGTCTCAATTAGATTTGTTGAATTCATTTGATTTTCATTTGATTCAAAAAGCTTTGTTTGAATATGTTTGACTTTCATTTGATTCTTAAAGCTTTTTTGAAAGTGTTTGACTTTCATTTGACTCAATTATCTTTGTTGAATGCATTTGACTTTCATTTGAATCAAGAAGATTTGTTTGAATGTGTTTGACTTTCATTAGACTCAATTGGCTTTGCTAAATGTATTTGACTTTCATTTGATTCTAAAAGCTTTGTTTGAATGTGTTTGACTTTCATTTGACACAATTAGCATTGTGCAATGAAATTGACTTCCATTTGATTTAAAATGCTTTGTTTGAAAGTATTTGACTTTCATTTGATTCTAAAAGCTTTGATGAATGTTTTTGACTTTCATTTGACTTAATTAGATTTGTTGAATTCATTTGATTTTCATTTGATTCAAAAAGCTTTGTTTGAATGTCTTGGACTTTCATTTGATTCTAAAACCTTTGTTGAAAGTGTTTGACTTTCATTTGACTCAATTAGCTTTGTTGAATGCATTTGACTTTCATTTGAATCGAAAAGCTATGTTTGAATGTGTTTGACTTTCATTTGACTCAATTAGCTTTGTTGAAAGTGTTTGACTTTCATTTGACTCAATTAGCTTTGTTGAATGCATTTGACTTTCATTTGATTCAAAAAGCTTTGTTTGAATGTGTTTGACTTTCATTTGATTCTAAAAGCTTTGTTTAAAGTGTTTGACTTTCGTTTGACTCAATTAGCTTTGTTGAATGCATTTGACTTTCATTTGAATCAAAAAACTTTGTTTCAATGTGTTTGACGTTCATTTGACTCAATTAGATTTGTTGAAAGTGTTTAACTTTCATTTAACTCAATTGGCTTTGTTGAATGCAATTGACTTTCATTTGATTCAAAAAGCTTTGCTTGAATGTGTTAGACTTTCTTTTGACTCAATTAGCATTGTGGAATGCAATTGACTTTCATTTGATTCAAAAAGCTTTGTTTGAATGTATTTGACTTTAATTTGATTCTAAAAGCTTTGATGAAAGTGTTTGACTTTCATTTGACTCAATTAGCTTTGTTGAAAGTGTTTGCTTTTCATTTGACTCAATTAGCTTTGTTGAATGCATTTGACTTTCATTTGATTCAAAAAGCTTTGTTTGAATGTGTTTGACTTTCTTTTGACTCAATTAGCTTTGTTGAATGTGTTTGACTTTCATTTGACTATAATTAGCATTGTGGAATGCAATTGACTTTCATTTGATTCAAAAAGCTTTGTTTGAATGTATTTGACTTTAATTTGATTATAAAAGCTTGAATGAACGTGTTTGACTTTCATTTGACTCAATTAGCTTTGTTGAATTCATTTGATTTTCATTAGATTCAAAAAGCTTTGTTTGAATGTGTTTCACTTTCATTTGATTCTAAAATCTTTGTTAAAAGTGTTTGACTTTCATTTGACTTAATTAGCTTTGTTGAATGCAGTTGACATTCATTTGATTCAAAAAGCTTTGTTTAAATGTGTCTCACTTTCATTTGATTCTAAAAGCTTTGTTGAAAGTGTTTGGCTTTCATTTGACTCAATTAGCATTATGGAATGCAATTAACTTTCATTTGATTCAAAAAGCTTTGCTTGAATGTATTTGACTTTAATTTGATTCTAAAAGCTTTGATGAAAGTGTTTGACTTTCATTTGACTCAATTAGCTTTGTTGAATTCATTTGATTTTCATTTGAGTCACGAAGCTTTGTTTGAATGTGTTTGACTTTCATTTGATTCTAAAAGCTTTGTTGAAATTGTTTGGCTTTCATTTGACTCAATTAGCATTGTGGAATGCAATTAACTTTCATTTGATTCAAAATGCTTTGATTGAATGTATTTGACTTTCATTTGATTCTAAACGCTTTGATGCAAGTGTTTGACTTTCATTTGACTCAATTAGCTTTGTTGAATGCATTTGATTTTCATTTGATTCAAAAAGCTTTGTTTGAATGTGTTTCACTTTCATTTGATTCTAAAAGCTTTGTTGAAAGTGTTTGGCTTTCATTTGACTCAATTACCATTGAGGAATGCAATTAACTTTCATTTGATTCAAAAAGCTTTGCTTGAATGTATTTGACTTTAATTTGATTCTAAAAGCATTGTTGAAAGTGTTTGACTTTCATTTTACTTAATTAGCTTTGTTGAATGCAGTTGACATTCATTTGATTCAAAAAGCTTTGTTTGAATGTGTTTCACTTTCATTTGATTCTAAAAGCTTTGTTGAAAGTGTTTGACTTTCATTTGACTTAATTAGCTTTGTTGAATGCAGTTGACATTCATTTGATTCAAAAAGCTTTGTTTGAATGTGTTTCACTTTCATTTGATTCTAAAAGCTTTGTTGAAAGTGTTTGGCTTTCATTTGACTCAATTACCATTGAGGAATGCAATTAACTTTCATTTGATTCAAAAAGCATTCAAAAAGCTTTGTTTGAATGTGTTTGACTTTCATTTGACTCAATTAGCTTTGTTGAATTCATTTGATTTTCATTTGATTCAAAAAGCTTTGTTTGAATGTGTTTGACTTTCATTTGATTATAAAAGCTTTGTTGAAAGTGTTTGACTTTCATTTGACTCATTTAGCTTTATTGAATGCATTTGACATTTTTTGTATCAAAAATCTTTGTTTAAATGTGTTTGACGTTCATTTGATTCTAAAAGCTTAGATGAAAGTGTTTGACTTTCATTTGACTCAATTAGCTTTGTTGAATTCATTTGATTTTCATTTGATTCAAAAAGCTTTGTTTGAATGTGTTTAACTTTCATTTGATTCTAAAAGCTTTGTTGTAAGTGTTTAGCTTTCATTTGACTCAAATAGCATTGTGGAATGCAATTAACTTTCATTTGATTCAAAAAGCTTTGATTGAATGTATTTGACTTTCATTTGATTCTAAACGCTTTGTTGCAAGTGTTTGACTTTCATTTGACTCAATTAGCTTTGTTGAATGCATTTGATTTTCATTTGTTTCAAAAAGCTTTGTTTGAATGTGTTTCACTTTCATTTGATTCTAAAAGCTTTGTTTGAATGTATTTGACTTTTATTTGATTCTAAAAGCTATGATGAAAGTGTTTGACTTTCATTTGACTCAATTAGCTTTGTTAAATTCATTTGATTTTCATTTGATTCAAAAAGCTTTGTTTGAATGTGTTTCACTTTCATTTGATTCTAAAAGCATTGTTGAAAGTGTTTGACTTTCATTTGACTTAATTACCTTTGTTGAATGCAGTTGACATTCATTTGATTCAAAAAGCTTTGTTTGAATGTGTTTCACTTTCATTTGATTCTAAAAGCTTTGTTGAATGTGTTTGACTTTCACTTGACTCTATTAGCTTTGTTGAATGCATTTGACATTCATTTGATTCAAAAAGCTTTGTTTGAATGTATTTTACTTTCATTTGATTCTAAAAGCTTTGTTGAAAGTGTTTGACTTTCATTTGACTCAATTAGCTTTGTTGAATGCATTTGACTTTCATTTGAGTCACGAAGCTTTGTTTGAATGTGTTTGACTTTCATTTGACTTAATTAGCTTTGTTGAACTCATTTGATTTTCATTTGATTCAAAAAGCTTTGTTTGAATGTGTTTGACTTTCATTTGATTATAAAAGCTTTGTTGAAAGTGTTTGACTTTCATTTGACTCAATTAGCTTTGTTGAATGCATTTGACATTCATTTGAATCAAAAAGCTTTGTTTAAATGTGTTTGACGTTCATTTGATTCTAAAAGCTTAGATGAAAGTGTTTGACTTTCATTTGACTCAATTAGCTTTGTTGAATTCATTTTATTTTCATTTGATTCAAAAAGCTTTGTTTGAATGTGTTTGACTTTCATTTGATTCTAAAAGCTTTGTTGTAAGTGTTTGGCTTTCATTTGACTCAATTAGCATTGTGGAATGCAATTAACTTTCATTTGATTCAAAAAGCTTTGATTGAATGTATTTGACTTTCATTTGATTCTTAACGCTTTGTTGCAAGTGTTTGACTTTCATTTGGCTCAATCAGCTTTGTTGAATGCATTTGATTTTCATTTGATTCAAATAGTTTTGTTTGAATGTGTTTCACTTTCATTTGATTCTAAAAGCTTTGTTGAAAGTGTTTGACTTTCATTTGACTTAATTAGCTTTGTTAAATGTAGTTGACATTCATTTGATTCAAAAAGCTTTGTTTGAATGTGTTTCACTCTCATTTGATTCTAAAAGCTTTGTTGAAAGTGTTTGGCTTTCATTTGACTCAATTAGCATTGTGGAATGCAATTAACTTTCATTTGATTCAAAAAGCTTTGTTTGAATGTATTTGACTTTAATTTGATTCTAAAAGCTTTGATGAAAGTGTTTGACTTTCATTTGACTCAATTAGCTTTGTTGAATTCATTTGATTTTCATTTGATTCAAAAAGCTTTGTTTAAATGTGTTTCACTTTCATTTGATTCTAAAAGCTTTGTTGAAAGTGTTTGACTTTCATTTGACTCAATTTGCTTTGTTGAATGCATTTGACTTTCATTTGAGTCACGAATCTTTGTTTGATTGTGTTTGACTTTCATTTGACTCAATTAGCTCTGTTGAATTCATTTGATTTTCATTTGATTCAAAAAGCTTTGTTTGAATGTGTTTGACTTTCATTTGATTATAAAAGCTTTGTTGAAAGTGTTTGACTTTCATTTGACTCAATTAGCTTTGTTGAATGCATTTGACATTCATTTGAATCAAAAAGCTTTGTTTGAATGTGTTTGACTTTCATTTGATTCTAAAAGCTTTGTAGAAAGTGTTTGGCTTTCATTTGACTCAATTAGCATTGTGGAATGCAATTAACTTTCATTTGATTCAAAAAGCTTTGCTTGAATGTATTTGACTTTAATTTGATTCTAAAAGCTTTGATGAAAGTGTTTGACTTTCATTTGACTCAATTAGCTTTGTTGAATTCATTTGATTTTCATTTGATTCAAAAAGCTTTGTTTGAATGTGTTTGACTTTCATTTGACTCAATTAGCTTTGTTGAATTCATTTGATTTTCATTTGATTCAAAAAGCTTTGTTTGAATGTGTTTGACTTTCATTTGATTATAAAAGCTTTGTTGAAAGTGTTTGACTTTCATTTGACTCAATTAGCTTTATTGAATGCATTTGACATTCATTTGAATCAAAAATCTTTGTTTAAATGTGTTTGACGTTCATTTGATTCTAAAAGCTTAGATGAAAGTGTTTGACTTTCATTTGACTCAATTAGCTTTGTTGAATTCATTTGATTTTCATTTGATTCAAAAAGCTTTGTTTGAATGTGTTTGACTTTCATTTGATTCTAAAAGCTTTGTTGTAAGTGTTTAGCTTTCATTTGACTCAAATAGCATTGTGGAATGCAATTAACTTTCATTTGATTCAAAAAGCTTTGATTGAATGTATTTGACTTTCATTTGATTCTAAACGCTTTGTTGCAAGTGTTTGACTTTCATTTGACTCAATTAGCTTTGTTGAATGCATTTGATTTTCATTTGTTTCAAAAAGCTTTGTTTGAATGTGTTTCACTTTCATTTGATTCTAAAAGCTTTGTTAAAAGTGTTTGACTTTCATTTGACTTAATTAGCTTTGTTGAATGCAGTTGACATTCATTTGATTCAAAAAGCTTTGTTTGAATGTGTATCACTTTCATTTGATTCTAAAAGCTTTGTTGAAAGTGTTTGGCTTTCATTTGACTCAATTAGCATTGTGGAATGCAATTAACTTTCATTTGATTCAAAAAGCTTTGCTTGAATGTATTTGACTTTAATTTGATTATAAAAGCTTTGATGAAAGTGTTTGACTTTTATTTGACTCAATTAGCTTTGTTGAATTCATTTGATTTTCATTTGATTCAAAAAGCTTTGTTTGAATGTGTTTCACTTTAATTTGATTCTAAAAGCTTTGTTGAATGTGTTTGACTTTCATTTGACTCAATTAGCTTTGTTGAATGCATTTGACATTCATTTGATTCAAAAAGCTTTGTTTGAATATGTTTTACTTTCATTTGATTCTAAAAGCTTTGTTGAAAGTGTTTGACTTTCATTTGACTCAATTAGCTTTGTTGAATGCATTTGACTTTCATTTGAGTCACGAAGCTTTGTTTGAATGTGTTTGCCTTTCATTTGACTCAATTAGCTTTGTTGAATTCATTTGATTTTCATTTGATTCAAAAAGCATTGTTTGAATGTGTTTCACTTTTATTTGATTATAAAAGCTTTGTTGAAAGTGTTTGACTTTCATTTAACTCAATTAGCTTTGTTGAATGCATTTGACATTCATTTGAATCAAAAATCTTTGTTTAAATGTGTTTGACGTTCATTTGATTCTAAAAGCTTAGATGAAAGTGTTTGACTTTCATTTGACTCAATTAGCTTTGTTGAATTCATTTGATTTTCTTTTGTTTCAAAAAGCTTTGTTTGAATGTGTTTGACTTTCATTTGATTCTAAAAGCTTTGTTGTCAGTGTTTGGCTTTCATTTGACTCAATTAGCATTGTGGAATGCAATTAACTTTCATTTGATTCAAAAAGCTTTGATTGAATGTATTTGACTTTCATTTGATTCTAAACGCTTTGTTGCAAGTGTTTGACTTTCATTTGACTCAATTAGCTTTGTTGAATGCATTTCATTTTCATTTGATTCAAAAAGCTTTGTTTGAATGTGTTTCACTTTCATTTGATTCTAAAAGCTTTGTTGAAAGTGTTTGACTTTCATTTGACTTAATTAGCTTTGTTGAATGCAGTTGACATTTATTTGATTCAAAAAGCTTTGTTGAATGTGTTTCACTTTCATTTGATTCTAAAAGCTTTGTTGAGAGTGTTTGGCTTTCATTTGACTCAATTAGCATTGTAGATTTGTTTGAATGTATTTGACTTTCATTTGATTCTAAAAGCTTTGTTGAAAGTGTTTGACATTCATTGGACTCAACTATCTTTGTTGAATGCATATGTCTTTCATTTGAATTAAGAAGCTTTGTTTGAATGTGTTTGACTTTCATTTGACTCAATTGGCTTTGTTGAATGCATTTGACTTTCATTTGATTTAAAAACCTTTGTTTGAATGTGTTTGACTTTCATTTGACTCAATTAATTTTGTTGAAAGTGTTTGACTTTCATTTGACTCAATTAGCTTTGTTGAATGTGTATGACTTTCATTTGACTAAATTAGCATTGTGGAATGCAATTGACTTTCATTTGATTCAGAAAGCTTTGTTTGAATGTATTTGACTTTCATTGGATTCAAAAAGCTTTGTTGAAAGTGTTTGACTTTCATTTGAACCAATGAGCTTTGTTGAATTCATTTGATTTTCATTTGATTCAAAAAGCTTTGTTTGAATGTGTTTGATTTTCATTTGATTTTAAAAGCTTTGTTGAAAGTGTTTCACTTTTATTTGACTCAATTAGCTTTGTTGAATGCATTTGACTTTCATTTCATTCAAAAAGCTTTGTTTGAATGTTTTTGACTTTCTTTTGACTCAATTAGCTTTGTTGAATGTGTTTGACTTTCATTTGACTTAATTACCATTGTGGAATGCAATTGACTTTCATTTGATTCAAAAAGCTTTGATTGAATGTATTTGACTTTCATTTGATTCTAAACGCTTTGTTGAAAGTGTTTGACTTTCATTTGACTCAATTAGCTTTGTTGAATGCATTTGACTTTCATTTGATTCAAAAAGCTTTGTTTGAATGTGTTTGACTTTCATTTGACTCAATTAGCTTTGTTGAAAGTGTTTGACTTTCATTTGACTCAATTAGCTTTGTTGAATGCATTTGACTTTCATTTGAATCAAGAAGCTTTATTTGAATGTGTTTGACTTTCATTTGACTCAATTGGCATTGTTGAATGCATTTGACTTTCATTTGATTCAAAAAGCTTTGTTTGAATGTGTTTGTCTTTCATTTGACTCAATTGGCTTTGTTGAATGCATTAGACTTTCATTTGATTCAAAAGGCTTTGTTTGAATGTCTTTGACTTTCATTTGACTACATTAGTTTTGTTGAATGTGTTTGACTTTCATTTGACTCAATTAGCTTTGTTGAATGCATTTGACATTCATTTGATTCAAAAAGCTTTGTTATAATGTGTTTGACATTCGTTTGATTCTAAAAGCTTTGTTGAAAGTGTTTGACTTTCATTTGACTCAACTAGCTTTGTTGAATGCATGTGACTTTCATTTGAATCAAGAAGCTTTGTTAGAATGTGTTTGTCTTTAATTTGACTTAATCGGCTTTGTTGAATGCATTTGACTTTCATTTGAATCAAGAAGCTTTATTTGAATGTGTTGGACTTTCATTTGACTCAATTAGATTTGTTGAATGTGTTTGACTTTCAGTTGACTCAATTTTTGTTGAATGCATTTGACTTTCATTTGAATCCAGAAGCTTTATTTGAATGTGTTTGACTTTCATTTGACTCAATTGGCATTGTTGAATGACTTTCATTTGATTCAAAAAGCTTTGTTTGAATGTGTTTGACTTTCATTTGACTCAATTAGCTTCGTCGAATGTGTTTGACTTTCATTTGACACAATAAGCATTGTGGAATGCAATTGACTTCCATTTGATTCAAAAAGCTTTGCTTGAATCTATTTGACTTTCATTTGATTGTAAAAGCTTTGACGAAAGTGTTTGACTTTCAATTGACTCAATTAGCTTTGTTGAATTCATTTGATTTTCGTTTGATTCAAAAAGCTTTGTTTGAATGTGTTTGAATTTCATTTGATTTTAAAAGCTTTGTTGAAAGTGTTTGACTTTCATTTGACTCAATTAGCTTTATTGAATGCATTTGACTTTCATTAGAATCAAAAAGCTTTGTTTGAATGTGTTTGACTTTCATTTGACTCAATTAGCTTTGTTGAATGTATTTGACTTTCATTTGATTCAAAGAGCTTTGTTTGAATGTGTTTAACTTTCTTTTGACTCAATTAGCTTTTTTGAATGTGTTTGACTTTCATTTGACTTAATTAGCATTGTGGAATGCAATTGACTTTCATTTGATTCAAAAAGCTTTAATTGAATGTTTCTAAACGCTTTGTTGAAAGTGTTTGACTTTCATTTGACTCAATTTGCTTTGATGAATGCATTTGACTTTCATTTGATTCAAAAAGCTTTGTTTGAATGTGTTTGACTTTCATTTGACTCAATTAGCTTTGTTGAAAGTGTTTGACTTTCATTTAACTCAATTAGCTTTGTTGAATGCATTTGACTTTCATTTGAATCAAGAAGCTTTGTTTGAATGTGTTTGACTTTCATTTGACTCAATTGGCTTTGTTGAATGCATTTGACTTTCATTTGATTCAAAAAGCTTTCTTTGATTGTGTTTGACTTTCTTTTGACTCAATTAGCTTTCTTGAATGTGTTTGAATTTCATTTGACTCAATCAGCTTTGTTGAATGCATTTGACATTCATTTGATTCAAAAAGCTTTGTTTGAATGTGTTTTACTTTCGTTTGATTCTAAAAGCTTTGTTGAAAGTGTTTGACTTTCATTTGACTCAATTAGCTTTTTTGAATGCATTTGACTTTCATTTGAATCAAAAAGCTTTGTTTGAATGTGTTTGACTTTCATTTGACTCAATTAGCTTTGTTGAGAGTGTTTGACTTTCATTTGACTCAATTAGCTTTGTTGAATGCATTTGACTTTCATTTGATTCAAAAAGCTTTGTTTGAATGTGTTTGACTTTCTTTTGACTCAATTAGCTTTGTTGAATGTGTTTGACTTTCATTTGACTTAATTAGCATTGTGGAATGCAATTGACTTTCATTTGATTCAAAAAGCTTTGATTGAATGTATTTGACTTTCATTTGATTCTAAATGCTTTGTTGAAAGTGTTTTACTTTCATTTGACTCGATTAGCTTCGTTGAATGCATTTGACTTTTGTTTGATTCAAAAAGCTTTGTTTGAATGTCTTTGACTTTCATTTGACTCAATTAGCTTTGTAGAAAGTGTTTGACTTTCATTTGACTCAATTAGCTTTGTTGAATGCATTTCACTTTCATTTGAATCAAGAAGCTTTATTTGAATGTGTTTTACTTTCATTTGACTCAATTGGCTTTGTTGAATGCATTTGACTTTCATTTGATTCAAAAAGCTTTTTTTTGAATGTGTTTGAATTTCTTTTGACTCAATTAGCTTTGTTGAATGTGTTTGATTTTCATTTGACTCAATTAGCTTTGTTGAATACATTTGACATTCATTTGATTCAAAAAGCTTTGTTTGAATGTATTTTACTTTCATTTGATTCTAAAAGCTTTGTTGAAAGTGTTTGACTTTCATTTGACTCAATTAGCTTTTTTGAATGCATTTGACTTTCATTAGAATTAAAAAGCTTTATTTGAATGTGTTTGACTTTCATTTGACTTAATTAGCTTTGTTGAATGCATTTGACTTTCATTTGATTCAAAAAGCTTTGTTTGAATGTGTTTGACTTTGTTTTGACTCAATTAGCTTTGTTGAATGTGTTTGACTTTCATTTGACTTAATTAGCTTTGTTGAATGCATTTGACTTTTATTTGAATCAAAAAGCTTTGTTTGAATGTGTTTGACTTTCTTTTGACTCAATTTGCTTTGTTGAATATGTTTGACTTTCATTTCACTTAATTAGCATTGTGGAATGCAATTGACTTTCATTTGATTCAAAAAGCTTTGATTGAATGTATTTGACTTTTATTTGATTCTAAACGCTTTGTTGAAAGTGTTTGACTTTCATTTGACTCAATTAGCTTTGTTGAATGCATTTGACTTTCGTTTGATTCAAAAAGCTTTGTTTGAATGTGTTTGACTTTTATTTGACTCAATTAGCTTTGTTGAAATTGTTTGATTTTCATTTGACTCAATTAGCTTTGTTGAATGCATTTGACTTTTATTTGAATTAAGAAGCTTTATTTGAATGTGTTTCACTTTCATTTGACTCAATTGGCTTTGTTGATTGCATTTGACTTTCATTTGATTCAAAAAGCTTTGTTTGAATGTGTTTGACTTTCATTTGACTCAATTAGCTTCGTTGAATATGCTTGACTTTCATTTGACTCAATTAGCATTGTAGAATGCAATTGACTTCCATTTGATTCAAAAAGCTTTGTTTGAATGTATTTGACTTTTATTTGAATCTTAAAGCTTTGATGAAAGTGTTTGACTTTCATTTGACTCAATTAGCTTTATTGAATTCATTTGATTTTCGTTTGATTCAAAAAGCTTTGTTTGAATGTATTTGACTATCATTTGATTCAAAAAGCTTTGTTGAAAGTGTTTGACTTATATTTGACTTAATTAGCTTTGTTGAATGCATTTGGCTTTCATTTAAATCAAAAAGCTTTGTTTGAATGTGTTTGACTTTCATTTGACTCAATTAGCTTTGTTGAAAGTGTTTGACTTTCATTGGACTCAATTAGTTTTGTTGAATGCATTTGACTTTCATTTGAATCAAGAAGTTTTATTTGAATGTGTTTGATTTTCATTTTTCTTAATTGGCTTTTTTGAATGCATTTGACTTTCATTTGATTCAAAAAGCTTTCTTTGAATGTGTTTAACTTTCTTTTGATTCAATTAGCTTTGTTAAATGTGTTTGACTTTCATTTGACTCAATTAGCTTTGTTGAATGCATTTGACATTCATTTTATTCAAAAAGCTTTGTTTGAATGTGTTTTACTTTCATTTGATTCTAAAAGCTTTGTTGAAAGTGTTTGACTTTCATTTGACTCAATTTGCTTTGTTGAATGCATTTGACTTTCATTTGAATCAAAAAGCTTTGTTTTAATGTGTTTGACTTTCATTTGACTCAATTAGCTTTATTGAAAGTGTTTGACTTTCATTTGACTCAATTAGCTTAGTTGAATGCATTTGACTTTCATTTGAATCAAGAAGCTTTGTTTGAATGTGTTTGACTTTCTTTTTACTCAATTAGCTTTGTTGAATGTGTTTGACTTTCATTTGACTTAATTAGCATTGTGGAATGTAATTGACTTTCATTTGATTCAAAAAGCTTTGATTGAATGTATTTGACTTTCATTTGAATCAAAAAGATTTGTTTTAATGTGTTTGACTTTTATTTGACTCAATTAGCTTTATTGAAAGTGTTTGACTTTCATTTGACTCAAATAGCTTTATTGAATGCATTTGACTTTCATTTGATTCAAAAAGCTTTGTTTGAATGTGTTTGACTTTCTTTTGACTCAATTAGCTTTGTTGAATGTGTTTGACTTTCATCTGACTTTATTAGCATTGTGGAATGTAATTGACTTCATTTGATTCAAAAAGCTTTGATTGAATGTATTTGACTTTCATTTGATTCTAAACGCTTTGTTGAAAGTGTTTGGCTTTCATTTGACTCGATTAGCTTTGTTGAACGCATTTGACTTTCATTTGATTCTAAAAGCTTTGTTTGAATGTGTTTGACTTTCATTTGACTCAATTAGCTTTGTTGAAAGTGTTTGACTTTCATTTGACTCAATTAGCTTTGTTGAATGCATTTGACTTTCATTTGAATCAAGAAGCTTTATTTGAATGTGTTTGACTTTCATTTGACTCAATTGGCATTGTTGAATGCATTTGACTTTCATTTGATTCAAAAAGCTTTGTTTGAATGTGTTTGACTTTCATTTGACTCAATTGGCTTTGTTGAATGCATTAGACTTTCATTTGATTCAAAAGGCTTTGTTTGAATGTCTTTGACTTTCATTTGACTACATTAGTTTTGTTGAATGTGTTTGACTTTCATTTGACTCAATTAGCTTTGTTGAATGCATTTGACATTCATTTGATTTAAAAAGCTTTGTTATAATGTGTTTGACATTCGTTTGATTCTAAAAGCTTTGTTGAAAGTGTTTGACTTTCATTTGACTCAACTAGCTTTGTTGAATGCATGTGACTTTCATTTGAATCAAGAAGCTTTGTTAGAATGTGTTTGTCTTTAATTTGACTTAATCGGCTTTGTTGAATGCATTTGACTTTCATTTGAATCAAGAAGCTTTATTTGAATGTGTTGGACTTTCATTTGACTCAATTAGATTTGTTGAATGTGTTTGACTTTCAGTTGACTCAATTTTTGTTGAATGCATTTGACTTTCATTTGAATCCAGAAGCTTTATTTGAATGTGTTTGACTTTCATTTGACTCAATTGGCATTGTTGAATGACTTTCATTTGATTCAAAAAGCTTTGTTTGAATGTGTTTGACTTTCATTTGACTCAATTAGCTTCGTCGAATGTGTTTGACTTTCATTTGACACAATAAGCATTGTGGAATGCAATTGACTTCCATTTGATTCAAAAAGCTTTGCTTGAATCTATTTGACTTTCATTTGATTGTAAAAGCTTTGACGAAAGTGTTTGACTTTCAATTGACTCAATTAGCTTTGTTGAATTCATTTGATTTTCGTTTGATTCAAAAAGCTTTGTTTGAATGTGTTTGAATTTCATTTGATTTTAAAAGCTTTGTTGAAAGTGTTTGACTTTCATTTGACTCAATTAGCTTTATTGAATGCATTTGACTTTCATTAGAATCAAAAAGCTTTGTTTGAATGTGTTTGACTTTCATTTGACTCAATTAGCTTTGTTGAATGTATTTGACTTTCATTTGATTCAAAGAGCTTTGTTTGAATGTGTTTAACTTTCTTTTGACTCAATTAGCTTTTTTGAATGTGTTTGACTTTCATTTGACTTAATTAGCATTGTGGAATGCAATTGACTTTCATTTGATTCAAAAAGCTTTAATTGAATGTTTCTAAACGCTTTGTTGAAAGTGTTTGACTTTCATTTGACTCAATTTGCTTTGATGAATGCATTTGACTTTCATTTGATTCAAAAAGCTTTGTTTGAATGTGTTTGACTTTCATTTGACTCAATTAGCTTTGTTGAAAGTGTTTGACTTTCATTTAACTCAATTAGCTTTGTTGAATGCATTTGACTTTCATTTGAATCAAGAAGCTTTGTTTGAATGTGTTTGACTTTCATTTGACTCAATTGGCTTTGTTGAATGCATTTGACTTTCATTTGATTCAAAAAGCTTTCTTTGATTGTGTTTGACTTTCTTTTGACTCAATTAGCTTTCTTGAATGTGTTTGAATTTCATTTGACTCAATCAGCTTTGTTGAATGCATTTGACATTCATTTGATTCAAAAAGCTTTGTTTGAATGTGTTTTACTTTCGTTTGATTCTAAAAGCTTTGTTGAAAGTGTTTGACTTTCATTTGACTCAATTAGCTTTTTTGAATGCATTTGACTTTCATTTGAATCAAAAAGCTTTGTTTGAATGTGTTTGACTTTCATTTGACTCAATTAGCTTTGTTGAGAGTGTTTGACTTTCATTTGACTCAATTAGCTTTGTTGAATGCATTTGACTTTCATTTGATTCAAAAAGCTTTGTTTGAATGTGTTTGACTTTCTTTTGACTCAATTAGCTTTGTTGAATGTGTTTGACTTTCATTTGACTTAATTAGCATTGTGGAATGCAATTGACTTTCATTTGATTCAAAAAGCTTTGATTGAATGTATTTGACTTTCATTTGATTCTAAATGCTTTGTTGAAAGTGTTTTACTTTCATTTGACTCGATTAGCTTCGTTGAATGCATTTGACTTTTGTTTGATTCAAAAAGCTTTGTTTGAATGTCTTTGACTTTCATTTGACTCAATTAGCTTTGTAGAAAGTGTTTGACTTTCATTTGACTCAATTAGCTTTGTTGAATGCATTTCACTTTCATTTGAATCAAGAAGCTTTATTTGAATGTGTTTTACTTTCATTTGACTCAATTGGCTTTGTTGAATGCATTTGACTTTCATTTGATTCAAAAAGCTTTTTTTTGAATGTGTTTGAATTTCTTTTGACTCAATTAGCTTTGTTGAATGTGTTTGATTTTCATTTGACTCAATTAGCTTTGTTGAATACATTTGACATTCATTTGATTCAAAAAGCTTTGTTTGAATGTATTTTACTTTCATTTGATTCTAAAAGCTTTGTTGAAAGTGTTTGACTTTCATTTGACTCAATTAGCTTTTTTGAATGCATTTGACTTTCATTAGAATTAAAAAGCTTTATTTGAATGTGTTTGACTTTCATTTGACTTAATTAGCTTTGTTGAATGCATTTGACTTTCATTTGATTCAAAAAGCTTTGTTTGAATGTGTTTGACTTTGTTTTGACTCAATTAGCTTTGTTGAATGTGTTTGACTTTCATTTGACTTAATTAGCTTTGTTGAATGCATTTGACTTTTATTTGAATCAAAAAGCTTTGTTTGAATGTGTTTGACTTTCTTTTGACTCAATTTGCTTTGTTGAATATGTTTGACTTTCATTTCACTTAATTAGCATTGTGGAATGCAATTGACTTTCATTTGATTCAAAAAGCTTTGATTGAATGTATTTGACTTTTATTTGATTCTAAACGCTTTGTTGAAAGTGTTTGACTTTCATTTGACTCAATTAGCTTTGTTGAATGCATTTGACTTTCGTTTGATTCAAAAAGCTTTGTTTGAATGTGTTTGACTTTTATTTGACTCAATTAGCTTTGTTGAAATTGTTTGATTTTCATTTGACTCAATTAGCTTTGTTGAATGCATTTGACTTTTATTTGAATTAAGAAGCTTTATTTGAATGTGTTTCACTTTCATTTGACTCAATTGGCTTTGTTGATTGCATTTGACTTTCATTTGATTCAAAAAGCTTTGTTTGAATGTGTTTGACTTTCATTTGACTCAATTAGCTTCGTTGAATATGCTTGACTTTCATTTGACTCAATTAGCATTGTAGAATGCAATTGACTTCCATTTGATTCAAAAAGCTTTGTTTGAATGTATTTGACTTTTATTTGAATCTTAAAGCTTTGATGAAAGTGTTTGACTTTCATTTGACTCAATTAGCTTTATTGAATTCATTTGATTTTCGTTTGATTCAAAAAGCTTTGTTTGAATGTATTTGACTATCATTTGATTCTAAAAGCTTTGTTGAAAGTGTTTGACTTATATTTGACTTAATTAGCTTTGTTGAATGCATTTGACTTTCATTTAAATCAAAAAGCTTTGTTTGAATGTGTTTGACTTTCATTTGACTCAATTAGCTTTGTTGAAAGTGTTTGACTTTCATTGGACTCAATTAGTTTTGTTGAATGCATTTGACTTTCATTTGAATCAAGAAGTTTTATTTGAATGTGTTTGATTTTCATTTTTCTTAATTGGCTTTTTTGAATGCATTTGACTTTCATTTGATTCAAAAAGCTTTCTTTGAATGTGTTTAACTTTCTTTTGATTCAATTAGCTTTGTTAAATGTGTTTGACTTTCATTTGACTCAATTAGCTTTGTTGAATGCATTTGACATTCATTTTATTCAAAAAGCTTTGTTTGAATGTGTTTTACTTTCATTTGATTCTAAAAGCTTTGTTGAAAGTGTTTGACTTTCATTTGACTCAATTTGCTTTGTTGAATGCATTTGACTTTCATTTGAATCAAAAAGCTTTGTTTTAATGTGTTTGACTTTCATTTGACTCAATTAGCTTTATTGAAAGTGTTTGACTTTCATTTGACTCAATTAGCTTAGTTGAATGCATTTGACTTTCATTTGAATCAAGAAGCTTTGTTTGAATGTGTTTGACTTTCTTTTTACTCAATTAGCTTTGTTGAATGTGTTTGACTTTCATTTGACTTAATTAGCTTTGTGGAATGTAATTGACTTTCATTTGATTCAAAAAGCTTTGATTGAATGTATTTGACTTTCATTTTAATCAAAAAGATTTGTTTTAATGTGTTTGACTTTTATTTGACTCAATTAGCTTTATTGAAAGTGTTTGACTTTCATTTGACTCAAATAGCTTTATTGAATGCATTTGACTTTCATTTGATTCAAAAAGCTTTGTTTGAATGTGTTTGACTTTCTTTTGACTCAATTAGCTTTGTTGAATGTGTTTGACTTTCATCTGACTTTATTAGCATTGTGGAATGTAATTGACTTCATTTGATTCAAAAAGCTTTGATTGAATGTATTTGACTTTCATTTGATTCTAAACGCTTTGTTGAAAGTGTTTGGCTTTCATTTGACTCGATTAGCTTTGTTGAACGCATTTGACTTTCATTTGATTCTAAAAGCTTTGTTTGAATGTGTTTGACTTTCATTTGACTCAATTAGCTTTGTTGAAAGTGTTTGACTTTCATTTGACTCAATTTGCTTTGTTGAATGCATTTAACTTTCATTTGAATTAAAAAGCTTGATTTGAATGTGTTTGACTTTCATTTGACTCAATTGGCTTTGTTGAATGCATTTGACTTTCATTTTATTCAAAAAGCTTTGTTTAAATGCATTTGACTTTCATTTGACTCAATTAGCTTCGTTGAATGTGCTTGACTTTCATTTAACTCAATTAGCATTGTGGAATGCAATTGACTTTCATTTCATTCAAAAAGTTTTGTTTGAATGTATTTGACTTGCATTTGATTCTAAAAGCTTTGATGAAAGTGTTTGACTTTCATTTGACTCGATTAGCTTTGTTAAATTCATTAGATTTTCATTTGATTCAAAAAACTTTGTTTGAATGTGTTTGACTATCATTTGATTCTAAAAGCTTTGTTGAAAGTGTTTGACTTTCATTTGACTTAATTAGCTTTGTTGAATGCATTTCAGTTTCATTTAAATCAAAAAGCTTTGTTTGAATGTGTTTGACTTTCATTTGACTCAATAAGCTTCGTTGAATGTGTTTGACTTTTATTTGACTCAATTAGCATTGTGGAATGCACTTGACTTTCATTTCATTCAAAAAGTTTTGTTTGAATGTATTTGACTTTCATTTGATTCTAAAAGCTTTGATGAAAGTGTTTAACTTTCATTTGACTTAATTAGCTTAGTTGAATACATTTGACTTTCATTTAAATCAAAAACCTTTGTTTGAATGTGTTTGACTTTCATTTGACTCAATTAGCTTTGTTGAAAGTGTTTGACTTTCATTTGACTCAATTAGCTTTGTTGAATGCATTTGAATTTTATTTGAATCAAGAAGCTTTATTTGAATGTGTTTGACTTTCATTTGACTCAATTGGCTTTGTTGAATGCAATTGACTTTCATTTTATTTAAAAAGCTTTGTTTGAATGTGTTTGACTTTCATTTGACTCAATTAGCATCGTTGAATGTGTTTGACTTTCATTTGACACAATTAGCATTGTGGAATGCAATTGACTTCCATTTGATTCAAAAAGCTTTGTTTGAATGTATTTGATTCTAAAAGCTTTGATGAAAGTGTTTGACTTTCATTTGACTCAATTAGCTTTGTTGAATTCATGTGATTTTAGTTTGATTCAAAAAGCTTTGTTTGAATGTGTTTGACTTTCATTTGATTCTTAAAGCTTTGTTGAAAGTGTTTGACTTTCATTTGACTCAATAAGCTTTGTTGAATGCATTTGACTTTCATTTGAATCAAAAAGCTTTGTTTAAATGTGTTTGACTTTCATTTGACTCAATTAGCTTTGTTGAATGTATTTGACTTTCATTTGATTCAAAGAGCTTTGTTTGAATGTGTTTGACTTTCTTTTGACTCAATTAGCTTTGTTGAATGTGTTTGACTTTCATTTGACTTAATTAGCATTGTGGAATGCAATTGACTTTCATTTGATTCTAAAAGCTTTGTTTGAATGTATTTGACTTTCATTTGATTCTAAAAGCTTTGATGAAAGTGTTTGACTTTCATTTAACTCAATTGGCTTTGTTGAATGCATTTGACTTTCATTTGATTCAAAAAGTTTTGTTTAAATGTGTTTGACTTTCATTTGACTCAATTAGCTTCGTTAAATGTGCTTGACTTTCATTTGACTCAATTAGCATTGTAGAATGCAATTGACTTCCATTTGATTCAAAAAGCTTTGTTTGAATGTATTTGACTTTCATTTGAATCTTAAAGCTTTGATGAAAGTGTTTGACTTTCATTTGACTCAATTAGCTTTGTTGAATTCATTTGAATTTCGTTTGATTCAAAAAGCTTTGTTTGAATGTATTTGACTATCATTTAATTCGAAAAGCTTTGTTGAAAGTGTTTGACTTTCATTTGACTTAATTAGCTTTGTTGAATGCATTTGACTTTCATTTAAATCAAAAAGCTTTGTTTGAATGTGTTTGACTTTCATTTGACTCAATTAGCTTTGTTGAAAGTGTTTGACTTTCATTTGACTCAATTAGCTTTGTTGAATGCATTTGACTTTCATTTGAATCAAGAAGTTTTTTTTGAATGTGTTTGACTTTCATTTTTCTCAATTGGCTTTTTTGATTGCATTTGACTTTCATTTGATTCAAAAAGCTTTCTTTGAATGTGTTTGACTTTCTTTTAACTCAATTAGCTTTGTTGAATGTGTTTGACTTTCATTTGACTAAATTAGCTTTGTTGAATGCATTTGACATTCATTTGATTCAAAAAGCTTTGTTTGAATGTGTTTTACTTTCATTTGATTCTAAAAGCTTTGTTGAAAGTGTTTGACATTCATTTGACTCAATTAGCTTTGTTGAATGCATTTGACTTTCATTTGAATCAAAAAGCTTTGTTTTAATGTGTTTGACTTTCATTTGACTCAATTAGCTTTATTGAAAGTGTTTGACTTTCAGTTGACTCAATTAGCTTTGTTGAATGCGTTTGACTTTCATTTGATTCAAAAAGCTTTGTTTGAATGTGTTTGACTTTCATTTGACTCAATTAGCTTTGTTGAAAGTGTTTGACTTTCATTTGACTCAATTTGCTATGTTGAATGCATTTGACTTTCATTTGAATTAAGAAACTTGATTTGAAAGTGTTTGTCTTTCATTTGACTCAATTGGCTTTGTTGAATGCATTTGACTTTCATTTGATTCAAAAAACTTTGTTTGAATGTGTTTGACTTTCATTTGACTTAATTAGCTTCGTTAAATGTGCTTGACTTTCATTTAACTCAATTAGCATTGTGGAATGCAATTGACTTTCATTTCATTCAAAAAGTTTTGTTTGAATGTATTTGACTTGCATTTGATTCTAAAAGCTTTGATGAAAGTGTTTGACTTTCATTTGACTCGATTAGCTTTGTTGAATTCATTAGATTTTCATTTGATTCAAAAAACTTTGTTTGAATGTGTTTGACTTTCATTTGATTCTAAAAGCTTTGTTGAAAGTGTTTGACTTTCATTTGACTTAATTAGCTTTGTTGAAAGCATTTGACTTTCATTTAAATCAAAAAGCTTTGTTTGAATGTGTTTGACTTTCATTTGATTCAATAAGCTTCGTTGAATGTGTTTGACTTTAATTTGACTCAATTAGCTTTGTTGAATTCATTAGATTTTCATTTGATTCAAAAAGCAATGTTTGAATGTGTTTGACTTTCATTTGATTCTAAAAGCTTTGTTGAAAGTGTTTGACTTTCATTTGACTTAATTAGCTTTGTTGAATCCATTTGACTTTGATTTAAATCAAAAAGCTTTGTTTGAATGTGTTTGACTTTCATTTGACTCAATTAGCTTTGTTGAAAGTGTTTGACTTTCATTTGACTCAATTAGCTTTGTTGAATGCATTTGAATTTCATTTGAATCAAGAAGCTTTATTTGAATGTGTTTGACTTTCATTTGACTCAATTGGCTTTGTTGAATGCATATGGCTTTCATTTAATTCAAAAAGCTTTGTTTGAATGTGTTTGACTTTCATTTGACTCAATTAGCTTCGTTGGTTGTGTTTGACTTTCATTTGACACAATTAGCATTGTGGAATGCAATTGACTTCCATTTGATTCAAAAAGCTTTGTTTGAATGTATTTGACTTTCATTTGATTCTAAAAGCTTTGAAGAAAGTGTTTAACTTTCATTTGACTCAATTAGCTTTGTTAAATTCATTTGATTTTCGTTTGATTCAAAAAGCTTTGTTTGAATGTGTTTGACTTTCATTTGACTCGGTTAGCTTTGTTGAAAGTGTGACTTTCATTTGACTTAATTAGCATTGTGGAATGCAATTGACTTTCATTTGATCCAAAAAGCTTTGTTTGAATGTGTTTGACTTTCTTTTGACTCAATTAGCTTTGTTGAATGTGTTTGACTTTCATTTGACTTAATTAGCATTGTGGAATGCAACTGACATTCATTTGATTCAAAAAGCTTTGATTGAAAGTATTTGACTTTCGTTTGATTCTAAACACTTTGTTGAAATTGTTTGACTTTCATTTGACTCAATTTGGTTTGTTGAATGCATTTGACTTTCATTTCATTCAAAAAGCTTTGTTTGAATGTGTTTGGCTTTCATTTGACTCAATTAGCTTTGTTTAAAGTGTTTGACTTTCATTTCACTCAATTAGCTTTGTTGAATGCATTTGACTTTCATTTGAATCAAGAAGCTTTATTTGAATGTGTTTGACTTTCATTTGACACTAAAGGCTTTGTTGAAAGTGTTTGACTTTCATTTTACTCAATTAGCTTTGTTGAATTCATTTGACTTTCATTTGATTCAAAAAGCTTTGTTTGGATGTGTTTGACTTTCATTTGACTCAATTGGCTTTGTTGAATGCATTTGACTTTTATTTGATTCAAAAAGCTTTGTTGAAAGTGTTTGACTTTCATTTGACTCAATTAGCTTAGTAGAATTCATTTTATTTTCGTTTGATTAAAAAAGCTTTGTTTGAATGTATTTGACTTTCATTTGATTCTAAAACCTTTGTTGAAAGTGTTTGACTTTCATTTGATTCAATTAGCTTTGTTGAATGCATTTGAATTTCATTTGAATCAAAAAGCATTGTTTGAATGTGTTTGACTTTTATTTGACTCAATTGGCTTTGTTGAATGCATTTGACTTTCATTTGATTCAATTAGCTTCGTTGAATGTGTTTGACTTTCATTTGATACAATTAGCATTGTGGAATGCAATTGACTTTCATTTGATTCAAAAAGCTTTGTTTGAATGTATTTGACTTTCATTTGATTTTAAAAGATTTGTTGAAAGTGTTTGACTTTCATTTGACACAATTAGCTTTGTTGAATGCATTTGACTTTCATTTGAATCAAGAAGCTTTATTTGAATGTGTTTGACTTTCATTTGACTCAATTGGCTTTGTTGAATGCATTTGACTTTCATTTGATTCAAAAAGCTTTGTTTGAATGTGTTTGACTTTCATTTGACTCAATTAGCTTCGTTGAATGTGTTTGACTTTAATTTGAATCAATTAGCATTGTGTAATGCAATTTACTTCCATTTGATTCAAAAAGCTTTGTTTGAATGTTTTTGACTTTCATTTGATTCTAAAAGCTTTGATGAAATTGTTTGACTTTCATTTGACTCAATTAGCTTTGTAGAATTCATTTTATTTTCGTTTGATTAAAAAAGCTTTGTTTGAATGTATTTGACTTTCATTTGATTCTAAAAGCTTTGTAGAAAGTGTTTGACTTTCATTTGACTCAATTAGCTTTGTTGAATGCATTTCAATTTCATTTGAATCAAAAAGCTTTGTTTGAATGTGTTTGTCTTTCATTTGACTCAATTGGCTTTGTTGAATGCATTTGACTTTCATTTGATTCAAAAAGCTTAGTTTGAATGTGTTTGACTTTTATTTGACTCAATTAGCTTCGTTGAAAGTGTTTGGCTTTCATTTGACTCAATTAGTATTGTGGAATGCAATTAACTTTCATTTGATTCAAAAAGCTTTGATTGAATGTATTTGAATTTCATTTGATTCTAAACGCTTTGTTGCAGGTGTTTGACTTTCTTTTGACTCAATTAGCTTTGTTGAATGCATTTGATTTTCATTCGATTCAAAAAGCTTTGTTTGAATGTGTTTCACTTTCATTTGATTCTAAAAGCTTTGTTGAAAGTGTTTGACTTTCATTTGACTTAATTAGCTTTGTTGAATGCAGTTGACATTCATTTGATTCAAAAAGCTTTGTTTGAATGTGTTTCACTTTCATTTGATTCTAAAAGCTTTGTTGAAAGTGTTTGGCTTTCATTTGACTCAATTGGCATTGTGGAATGCAATTAACTTTCATTTGATTCAAAAAGCTTTGTTTGAATGTATTTGACTTTAATTTGATTCTAAAAGCTTTCATGAAAGTGTTTGACTTTCATTTGACTCAATTAGCTTTGTTGAATTCATTTGATTTTCATTTGATTCAAAAAGCTTTGTTTGAATGTGTTTCACTTTCATTTGATTCTAAAAGCTTTGTTGAAAGTGTTTGACTTTCATTTGACTCAATTAGCTTTGTTGAATGCATTTGACTTTTATTTGACTCACGAAGCTTTGTTTGAATGTGTTTGACTTTCATTTGACTCAATAAGCTTTGTTGAATTCATTTGATTTTCATTTGATTCAAAAAGCTTTGTTTGAATGTGTTTGACTTTCATTTGATTCTAAAAGCTTTGTAGAAAGTGTTTGGCTTTCATTTGACTCAATTAGTATTGTGGAATGCAATTAACTTTCATTTGATTCAAAAAGCTTTGATTGAATGTATTTGACTTTCATTTGATTCTAAACACTTTGTTGCAAGTGTTTGACTTTCATTTGACTCAATTAGCTTTGTTGAATGCATTTGATTTTCATTTGATTCAAAAAGCTTTGTTTGAATGTGTTTCACTTTCTTTTGATTCTAAAAGCTTTGTTGAAAGTGTTTGACTTTCATTTGACTTAATTAGCTTTGTTGAATGCAGTTGACATTCATTTGATTCAAAAAGCTTTGTTTGAATGTGTTTCACTTTCATTTGATTCTAAAAGCTTTGTTGAAAGTGTTTGGCTTTCATTTGACTCAATTGGCATTGTGGAATGCAATTAACTTTCATTTGATTCAAAAAGCTTTGTTTGAATGTATTTGACTTTAATTTGATTCTAAAAGCTTTCATGAAAGTGTTTGACTTTCATTTGACTCAATTAGCTTTGTTGAATTCATTTGATTTTCATTTGATTCAAAAAGCTTTGTTTGAATGTGTTTCACTTTCATTTGATTCTAAAAGCTTTGTTGAAAGTGTTTGACTTTCATTTGTCTTAATTAGCTTTGTTGAATGCTGTTGACATTCATTTGATTCAAAAAGCTTTGTTTGAATGTGTTTCACTTTCATTTGATTATAAAAGCTTTGTTGAAAGTGTTTGACTTTCATTTGACTCAATTAGCTTTGTTGAATGCATTTGACATTCATTTGAATCAAAAAGCTTTGTTTAAATGTGTTTGACGTTCATTTGATTCTTAAAGCTTAGATGAAAGTGTTTGACTTTCATTTGACTCAATTAGCTTTGTTGAATGCATTTGATTTTCATTTGATTCAAAAAGCTTTGTTTGAATGTGTTTCACTTTCATTTGATTCTAAAAGCTTTGTTGAAAGTGTTTGACTTTCATTTGACTCAATTAGCTTTGTTGAATGCAGTTAACATTCGGTTGATTCAAAAAGCTTTGTTTGAATGTGTTTCACTTTCATTTGATTCTAAAAGCTTTGTTGAATGCATTTGACAATCATTTGATTCAAAAAGCTTTGTTTGAATGTGTTTCACTTTCATTTGATTCTAAAAGCTTTGTTCAATGTGTTTGACTTTCATTTGACTCAATTAGCTTTGTTGAATGCATTTGACATTCATTTGATTCAAAAAGCTTTGTTTGAATGTGTTTTACATTCATTTGATTCTAAAAGCTTTGTTGAAAGTTTTTGACATTCATTTGACTCAATTAGCTTTGTTGAATGCATTTGACTTTCATTTGAGTCACGAAGCTTTGTTTGAATGTGTTTGACTTTCATTTGACTTAATTAGCTTTGTTGAATTCATTTGATTTTCATTTGATTCAAAAAGCTTTGTTTGAATGTGTTTGACTTTCATTTGATTATAATTTGTTGAAAGTGTTTGACTTTCATTTGACTCAATTAGCTTTGTTGAATGCATTTGACATTCATTTGAATCAAAAAGCTTTGTTTAAATGTGTTTGACGTTCATTTGATTCTTAAAGCTTAGATGAAAGTGTTTGACTTTCATTTGACTCAATTAGCTTTGTTGAATGCATTTGATTTTCATTTGATTCAAAAAGCTTTGTTTGAATGTGTTTCACTTTCATTTGATTCTAAAAGCTTTGTTGAAAGTGTTTGACTTTCATTTGACTCAATTAGCTTTGTTGAATGCAGTTAACATTCGGTTGATTCAAAAAGCTTTGTTTGAATGTGTTTCACTTTCATTTGATTCTAAAAGCTTTGTTGAATGCATTTGACAATCATTTGATTCAAAAAGCTTTGTTTGAATGTGTTTTACTTTCATTTGATTCAAAAAGCTTTGTTGAAAGTGTTTGACTTTCATTTGACTCAATTAGCTTTGTTGAATGCATTTGACTTTCATTTGAGTCACGAAGCTTCGTTTGAATGTGTTTGACTTTCATTTGATTCAAAAAGCTTTGTTGAAAGTGTTTGGCTTTCATTTGACTCAATTAGCATTGTGGAATGCAATTAACTTTCATTTAATTCAAAAAGCTTTGATTGAATGTATTTGACTTTCATTTGATTCTAAACGCTTTATTGCAAGTGTTTGACTTTCATTTGACTCAATTAGCTTTGTTGAATGCATTTGATTTTCATTTGATTCAAAAAGCTTCGTTTGAATGTGTTTGACATTCATTTGATTTTAAAAGCTTAGATGAAAGTGTTTGACTTTCATTTGACTCAATTAGCTTTGTTGAATGCATTTGACTTTCATTTGAGTCACGAAGCTTTGTTTGAATGTGTTTCACTTTCATTTGATTCTAAAAGCTTTGTTGAAAGTGTTTGGCTTTCATTTGACTCAATTACCATTGAGGAATGCAATTAACTTTCATTTGATTCAAAAAGCTTTGTTTGAATGTATTTGACTTTAATTTGATTTTAAAAGCTTTGATGAAAGTGTTTGACTTTCATTTGACTTAATTAGCTTTGTTGAATGCATTTGACTTTCATTTGACTCACGAAGCTTTGTTTGAATGTGTTTGACTTTCATTTGATTCTAAAAGCTTTGTTGAAAGTGTTTGGCTTTCATTTGACTCAATTAGCATTGTGGAATGCAATTAACTTTCATTTGATTCAAAAAGCTTTGATTGAATGTATTTGACTTTCATTTGATTCTAAACGCTTTGTTGCAAGTGTTTGACTTTCATTTGACTCAATTAGCTTTGTTGAATGCATTTGATTTTCATTTGATTCAAAAATCTTTGTTTGAATGTGTTTCACTTTCATTTGATTCTAAAAGCTTTGTTGAAAGTGTTTGACTTTCATTTGACTCAATTAGCTTTGTTGAATGCATTTGACATTCATTTGAATCAAAAAGCTTTGTTTAAATGTGTTTGACGTTCATTTGATTCTAAAAGCTTAAATGAAAGTGTTTGACTTTCATTTGACTCAATTCGCTTTGTTTAATTCATTTGATTTTCATTTGATTCAAAAAGCTTTATTTGAATGTGTTTGACTTTCATTTGATTCTAAAAGCTTTGTTGAAAGTGTTTGGCTTTCATTGGACTCAATTAGCATTGTGGAATGCAATTAACTTTCATTTGATTCAAAAAGCTTTGTTTGAATGTATTTGACTTTAATTTGATTCTAAAAGCTTTCATGAAAGTGTTTGACTTTCATTTGACTCAATTAGCTTTGTTGAATTCATTTGATTTTCATTTGATTCAAAAAGCTTTGTTTGAATGTGTTTCACTTTCATTTGATTCTAAAAGCTTTGTTGAAAGTGTTTGACTTTCATTTGTCTTAATTAGCTTTGTTGAATGCAGTTGACATTCATTTGATTCAAAAAGCTTTGTTTGAATGTGTTTCACTTTCATTTGATTCCAAAAGCTTTGTTGAATGTGTTTGACTTTCATTTGACTCAATTAGCTTTGTTGAATGCATTTGACATTCATTTGATTCAAAAAGCTTTGTTTGAATGTGTTTTACTTTCATTTGATTCTAATAGCTTTGTTGAAAGTGTTTGACTTTCATTTGACTCAATTAGCTTTGTTGAATGCATTTGACTTTCATTTGAGTCACGAAGCTTTGTTTGAATGTGTTTGACTTTCATTTGACTCAATTAGCTTTGTTGAATTCATTTGATTTTCATTTGATTCAAAAAGCTTTGTTTGAATGTGTTTGACTTTCATTTGATTATAAAAGCTTTGTTGAAAGTGTTTGACTTTCAATTGACTCAATTAGCTTTGTTGAATGCATTTGACATTCATTTGAATCAAAAAGCTTTGTTTAAATGTGTTTGACGTTCATTTGATTCTAAAAGCTTAGATGAAAGTGTTTGACTTTCATTTGACTCAATTAGCTTTGTTGAATTCATTTGATTTTCATTTGATTCAAAAAGCTTTGTTTGAATGTGTTTGACTTTCATTTGATTCTAAAAGCTTTGTAGAAAGTATTTGGCTTTCATTTGACTCAATTATTATTGTGGAATGCAATTAACTTTCATTTGATTCAAAAAGCTTTGATTGAATGTATTTGACTTTCATTTGATTCTAAACGCTTTGTTGCAAGTGTTTGACTTTCATTTGACTCAATTAGCTTTGTTGAATGCATTTGATTTTCATTCGATTCAAAAAGCTTTGTTTGAATGTGTTTTACTTTCATTTGATTCTAAAAGCTTTGTTGAAAGTGTTTGACTTTCATTTGACTTAATTAGCTTTGTTGAATGCAGTTGACATTCATTTGATTCAAAAAGCTTTGTTTGAATGTGTTTCACTTTCATTTGATTCTAAAAGCTTTGTTGAAAGTGTTTGGCTTTCATTTGACTCAATTGGCATTGTGGAATGCAATTAAATTTCATTTGATTCAAAAAGCTTTGTTTGAATGTATTTGACTTTAATTTGATTCTAAAAGCTTTCATGAAAGTGTTTGACTTTCATTTGACTCAATTAGCTTTGTTGAATTCATTTGATTTTCATTTGATTCAAAAAGCTTTGTTTGAATGTGTTTGACTTTCATTTGATTCTAAAAGCTTTGTTGAAAGTGTTTGACTTTCATTTGACTCAATTAGCTTTGTTGATTGCATTTGACTTTCATTTGAGTCACGAAGCTTTGTTTGAATGTGTTTGACTTTCATTTGACTCAATTAGCTTTGTTGAATTCATTTGATTTTTATTTGATTCAAAAAGCTTTGTTTGAATGTGTTTGACTTTCATTTGATTCTAAAAGCTTTGTAGAAAGTGTTTGGCTTTCATTTGACTCAATTAGTATTGTGGAATGCAATTAACTTTCATTTGATTCAAAAAGCTTTGATTGAATGTATTTGACTTTCATTTGATTCTAAACACTTTGTTGCAAGTGTTTGACTTTCATTTGACTCAATTAGCTTTGTTGAATGCATTTGATTTTCATTTGATTCAAAAAGCTTTGTTTGAATGTGTTTCACTTTCTTTTGATTCTAAAAGCTTTGTTGAAAGTGTTTGACTTTCATTTGACTTAATTAGCTTTGTTGAATGCAGTTGACATTCATTTGATTCAAAAAGCTTTGTTTGAATGTGTTTCACTTTCATTTGATTCTAAAAGCTTTGTTGAAAGTGTTTGGCTTTCATTTGACTCAATTGGCATTGTGGAATGCAATTAACTTTCATTTGATTCAAAAAGCTTTGTTTGAATGTATTTGACTTTAATTTGATTCTAAAAGCTTTCATGAAAGTGTTTGACTTTCATTTGACTCAATTAGCTTTGTTGAATTCATTTGATTTTCATTTGATTCAAAAAGCTTTGTTTGAATGTGTTTCACTTTCATTTGATTCTAAAAGCTTTGTTGAAAGTGTTTGACTTTCATTTGTCTTAATTAGCTTTGTTGAATGCAGTTGACATTCATTTGATTCAAAAAGCTTTGTTTGAATGTGTTTCACTTTCATTTGATTCTAAAAGCTTTGTTGAATGTGTTTGACTTTCATTTGACTCAATTAGCTTTGTTGAATGCATTTGACATTCATTTGATTCAAAAAGCTTTGTTTGAATGTGTTTTACTTTCATTTGATTCTAAAAGCTTTGTTGAAAGTTTTTGACTTTCATTTGACTCAATTAGCTTTGTTGAATGCATTAGACTTTCATTTGAGTCACGAAGCTTTGTTTGAATGTGTTTGACTTTCATTTGAATTAATTAGCTTTGTTGAATTCATTTGATTTTCATTTGATTCAAAAAGCTTTGTTTGAATGTGTTTGACTTTCATTTGATTATAAAAGCTTTGTTGAAAGTGTTTGACTTTTATTTGACTCAATGAGCTTTGTTGAATGCATTTGACATTCATTTGAATCAAAAAGCTTTGTTTAAATGTGTTTGACGTTCATTTGATTCTTAAAGCTTAGATGAAAGTGTTTGACTTTCATTTGACTCAATTAGCTTTGTTGAATTCATTTGATTTTCATTTGATTCAAAAAGCTTTGTTTTAATGTGTTTGACTTTCATTTGATTCTAAAAGCTTTGTAGAAAGTGTTTGACTTTCATTTGACTCAATTAGCATTGTGGAATGCAATTAACTTTCATTTGATTCAAAAAGCTTTGATTGAATGTATTTGACTTTCATTTGATTCTATACGCTTTGTTGCAAGTGTTTGACTTTCATTTGACTCAATTAGCTTTGTTGAATGCATTTGATTTTCATTTGATTCAAAAAGCTTTGTTTGAATGTGTTTCACTTTCATTTGATTCTAAAAGCTTTGTTGAAAGTGTTTGACTTTCATTTGACTTAATTAGCTTTGTTGAAAGCAGTTGACATTCATTTGATTCAAAAAGCTTTGTTTGAATGTGCTTCACTTTCATTTGATTCTAAAAGCTTTGTTGAAAGTGTTTGGCTTTCATTTGACTCAATTACCATTAAGGAATGCAATTCACTTTAATTTGATTCAAAAAGCTTTGTTTGAATGTATTTGACTTTAATTTGATTCTAAAAGCTTACATGAAAGTGTTTGACTTTCATTTGACTCAATTAGCTTTGTTGAATGCATTTGACTTTCATTTGAGTCACGAAGCTTTGTTTGAATGTGTTGACTTTCATTTGATTCTAAAAGCTTTGTTGAAAGTGTTTGGCTTTCATTTGACTCAATAAGCGTTGTGGAATGCAATTAACTTTCATTTGATTCAAAAAGCTTTGATTGAATGTATTTGACTTTCATTTGATTCTAAATGCTTTGATGCAAGTGTTTGACTTTCATTTGACTCAATTGGCTTTGTTGAATGCATTTGATTTTCATTTGATTCAAAAAGCTTTGTTTGAATGTGTTTCACTTTCATTTGATTCTAAAAGCTTAGATGAAAGTGTTTGACTTTCATTTGACTCAATTAGCTTTGTTGAATGCATTTGACTTTCATTTGGGTCACGAAGCTTTGTTTGAATGTGTTTGACTTTCATTTGATTCTAAAAGCTTTGTTGAAAGTGTTTGGCTTTCATTTGACTCAATTAGCATTGTGGAATGCAATTAACTTTCATTTGATTCAAATAGCTTTGATTGAATGTATTTGACTTTCATTTGATTCTAAACGCTTTGTTGCAAGTGTTTGACTTTCATTTGACTCAATTAGCTTTGTTGAATGCATTTGATATTCATTTGATTCAAAAAGCTTTGTTTGAATGTGTTTCACTTTCATTTGATTCTAAAAGCTTTGTTGAATGTGTTTGACTTACATTTGACTTAATTAGCTTTGTTGAATGCAGTTGACATTCATTTGATTCAAAAAGCTTTGTTTGAATGTGTTTCACTTTCATTTGATTCTAAAAGCTTTGTTGAAAGTGTTTGGCTTTCATTTGACTCAATTGGCATTGTGGAATGCAATTAACTTTCATTTGATTCAAAAAGCTTTGTTTGAATGTATTTGACTTTAATTTGATTCTAAAAGCTTTCATGAAAGTGTTTGACTTTCATTTGACTCAATTAGCTTTGTTGAATTCATTTGATTTTCATTTGATTCAAAAAGCTTTGTTTGAATGTGTTTCACTTTCATTTGATTCTAAAAGCTTTGTTGAAAGTGTTTGACTTTCATTTGACTCAATTAGCTTTGTTGAATGCATTTGACTTTCATTTGACTCACGAAGCTTTGTTTGAATGTGTTTGACTTTCATTTGACTCAATTAGCTTTGTTGAATTCATTTGATTTTCATTTGATTCAAAAAGCTTTGTTTGAATGTGTTTGACTTTCATTTGATTCTAAAAGCTTTGTAGAAAGTGTTTGGCTTTCATTTGACTCAATTAGTATTGTGGAATGCAATTAACTTTCATTTGATTCAAAAAGCTTTGATTGAATTTATTTGACTTTCATTTGACTCAATTAGCTTTGTTGAATTCATTTGATTTTCATTTGATTCAAAAAGCTTTGTTTGAATGTGTTTGACTTTCATTTGATTCTAAAAGCTTTGTAGAAAGTGTTTGGCTTTCATTTGACTCAATTAGTATTGTGGAATGCAATTAACTTTCATTTGATTCAAAAAGCTTTGATTGAATGTATTTGACTTTAATTTGATTCTAAAAGCTTTCATGAAAGTGTTTGACTTTCATTTGACTCAATTAGCTTTGTTGAATTCATTTGATTTTCATTTGATTCAAAAAGCTTTGTTTGAATGTGTTTCACTTTCATTTGATTCTTAAAGCTTTGTTGAAAGTGTTTGACTTTCATTTGACTCAATTAGCTTTGTTGAATGCATTTGACTTTCATTTGAGTCACGAAGCTTTGTTTGAATGTGTTTGACTTTCATTTGACTCAATTAGCTTTGTTGAATTCATTTGATTTTCATTTGATTCAAAAAGCTTTGTTTGAATGTGTTTGACTTTCATTTGATTCTAAAAGCTTTGTAGAAAGTGTTTGGCTTTCATTTGACTCAATTAGTATTGTGGAATGCAATTAACTTTCATTTGATTCAAAAAGCTTTGATTGAATGTATTTGACTTTCATTTGATTCTAAACACTTTGTTGCAAGTGTTTGACTTTCATTTGACTCAATTAGCTTTGTTGAATGCATTTGATTTTCATTTGATTCAAAAAGCTTTGTTTGAATGTGTTTCACTTTCATTTGATTCTAAAAGCTTTGTTGAAAGTGTTTGGCTTTCATTTGACTCAATTGGCATTGTGGAATGCAATTAACTTTCATTTGATTCAAAAAGCTTTGTTTGAATGTATTTGACTTTAATTTGATTCTAAAAGCTTTCATGAAAGTGTTTGACTTTCATTTGACTCAATTAGCTTTGTTGAATTCATTTGATTTTCATTTAATTCAAAAAGCTTTGTTTGAATGTGTTTCACTTTCATTTGATTCTAAAAGCTTTGTTGAAAGTGTTTGACTTTCATTTGTCTTAATTAGCTTTGTTGAATGCAGTTGACATTCATTTGATTCAAAAAGCTTTGTTTGAATGTGTTTCACTTTCATTTGATTCTAAAAGCTTTGTTGAATGTGTTTGACTTTCATTTGACTCAATTAGCTTTGTTGAATGCATTTGACATTCATTTGATTCAAAAAGCTTTGTTTGAATGTGTTTTACTTTCATTTGATTCTAAAAGCTTTGTTGAAAGTTTTTGACTTTCATTTGACTCAATTAGCTTTGTTGAATGCATTTGACTTTCATTGGAGTCACGAAGCTTTGTTTGAATGTGTTTGACTTTCATTTGACTTAATTAGCTTTGTTGAATTCATTTGATTTTCATTTGATTCAAAAAGCTTTGTTTGAATGTGTTTGACTTTCATTTGATTATAAAAGCTTTGTTGAAAGTGTTTGACTTTCATTTGACTCAATGAGCTTTGTTGAATGCATTTGACATTCATTTGAATCAAAAAGCTTTGTTTAAATGTGTTTGACGTTCATTTGATTCTTAAAGCTTAGATGAAAGTGTTTGACTTTCATTTGACTCAATTAGCTTTGTTGAATTCATTTGATTTTCATTTGATTCAAAAAGCTTTGTTTGAATGTGTTTGACTTTCATTTGATTCTAAAAGCTTTGTAGAAAGTGTTTGGCTTTCATTTGACTCAATTAGCATTGTGGAATGCAATTAACTTTCATTTGATTCAAAAAGCTTTGATTGAATGTATTTGACTTTCATTTGATTCTATACGCTTTGTTGCAAGTGTTTGACTTTCATTTGACTCAATTAGCTTTGTTGAATGCATTTGATTTTCATTTGATTCAAAAAGCTTTGTTTGAATGTGTTTCACTTTCATTTGATTCTAAAAGCTTTGTTGAAAGTGTTTGACTTTCATTTGACTTAATTAGCTTTGTTGAATGCAGTTGACATTCATTTGATTCAAAAAGCTTTGTTTGAATGTGCTTCACTTTCATTTGATTCTAAAAGCTTTGTTGAAAGTGTTTGGCTTTCATTTGACTCAATTACCATTAAGGAATGCAATTCACTTTCATTTGATTCAAAAAGCTTTGTTTGAATGTATTTGACTTTAATTTGATTCTAAAAGCTTACATGAAAGTGTTTGACTTTCATTTGACTCAATTAGCTTTGTTGAATGCATTTGACTTTCATTTGAGTCACGAAGCTTTGTTTGAATGTGTTGACTTTCATTTGATTCTTAAAGCTTTGTTGAAAGTGTTTGGCTTTCATTTGACTCAATAAGCGTTGTGGAATGCAATTAACTTTCATTTGATTCAAAAAGCTTTGATTGAATGTATTTGACTTTCATTTGATTCTAAATGCTTTGATGCAAGTGTTT
Organism: Chenopodium formosanum; assembly: GCA_024500155.1. Taxonomy (NCBI): domain Eukaryota; kingdom Viridiplantae; phylum Streptophyta; class Magnoliopsida; order Caryophyllales; family Amaranthaceae; genus Chenopodium; species Chenopodium formosanum. The sequence continues at coordinate 25,456,193 of CM044861.1, forward strand.
GACTTTCATTTGACTCAATTGGCTTTGTTGAATGCATTTGATTTTCATTTGATTCAAAAAGCTTTGTTTGAATGTGTTTCACTTTCATTTGATTCTAAAAGCTTAGATGAAAGTGTTTGACTTTCATTTGACTCAATTAGCTTTGTTGAATGCATTTGACTTTCATTTGGGTCACGAAGCTTTGTTTGAATGTGTTTGACTTTCATTTGATTCTAAAAGCTTTGTTGAAAGTGTTTGGCTTTTATTTGACTCAATTAGCATTGTGGAATGCAATTAACTTTCATTTGATTCAAAAAGCTTTGATTGAATGTATTTGACTTTCATTTGACTCTAAACGCTTTGTTGCAAGTGTTTGACTTTCATTTGACTCAATTAGCTTTGTTGAATGCATTTGATATTCATTTGATTCAAAAAGCTTTGTTTGAATGTGTTTCACTTTCATTTGATTCTAAAAGCTTTGTTGAATGTGTTTGACTTACATTTGACTTAATTAGCTTTGTTGAATGCAGTTGACATTCATTTGATTCAAAAAGCTTTGTTTGAATGTGTTTCACTTTCATTTGATTCTAAAAGCTTTGTTGAAAGTGTTTGGCTTTCATTTGACTCAATTGGCATTGTAGAATGCAATTAACTTTCATTTGATTCAAAAAGCTTTGTTTGAATGTATTTGACTTTAATTTGATTCTAAAAGCTTTCATGAAAGTGTTTGACTTTCATTTGACTCAATTAGCTTTGTTGAATTCATTTGATTTTCATTTGATTCAAAAAGCTTTGTTTGAATGTATTTCACTTTCATTTGATTCTAAAAGCTTTGTTGAAAGTGTTGGACTTTCATTTGACTCAATTAGCTTTGTTGAATGCATTTGACTTTCATTTGACTCACGAAGCTTTGTTTGAATGTGTTTGACTTTCATTTGACTCAATTAGCTTTGTTGAATTCATTTGATTTTCATTTGATTCAAAAAGCTTTGTTTGAATGTGTTTGACTTTCATTTGATTCTAAAAGCTTTGTAGAAAGTGTTTGGCTTTCATTTGACTCAATTAGTATTGTGGAATGCAATTAACTTTCATTTGATTCAAAAAGCTTTGATTGAATGTATTTGACTTTCATTTGACTCAATTAGCTTTGTTGAATTCATTTGATTTTCATTTGATTCAAAAAGCTTTGTTGGAATGTGTTTGACTTTCATTTGATTCTAAAAGCTTTGTAGAAAGTGTTTGGCTTTCATTTGACTCAATTAGTATTGTGGAATGCAATTAACTTTCATTTGATTCAAAAAGCTTTGATTGAATGTATTTGACTTTAATTTGATTCTAAAAGCTTTCATGAAAGTGTTTGACTTTCATTTGACTCAATTAGCTTTGTTGAATTCATTTGATTTTCATTTGATTCAAAAAGCTTTGTTTGAATGTGTTTCACTTTCATTTGATTCTTAAAGCTTTGTTGAAAGTGTTTGACTTTCATTTGACTCAATTAGCTTTGTTGAATGCATTTGACTTTCATTTGAGTCACGAAGCTTTGTTTGAATGTGTTTGACTTTCATTTGACTCAATTAGCTTTGTTGAATTCATTTGATTTTCATTTGATTCAAAAAGCTTTGTTTGAATGTGTTTGACTTTCATTTGATTCTAAAAGCTTTGTAGAAAGTGTTTGGCTTTCATTTGCCTCAATTAGTATTGTGGAATGCAATTAACTTTCATTTGATTCAAAAAGCTTTGATTGAATGTATTTGACTTTCATTTGATTCTAAACACTTTGTTGCAAGTGTTTGACTTTCATTTGACTCAATTAGCTTTGTTGAATGCATTTGATTTTCATTTGATTCAAAAAGCTTTGTTTGAATGTGTTTCACTTTCATTTGATTCTAAAAGCTTTGTTGAAAGTGTTTGGCTTTCATTTGACTCAATTGGCATTGTGGAATGCAATTAACTTTCATTTGATTCAAAAAGCTTTGTTTGAATGTATTTGACTTTAATTTGATTCTAAAAGCTTTCATGAAAGTGTTTGACTTTCATTTGACTCAATTAGCTTTGTTGAATTCATTTGATTTTCATTTAATTCAAAAAGCTTTGTTTGAATGTGTTTCACTTTCATTTGATTCTAAAAGCTTTGTTGAAAGTGTTTGACTTTCATTTGTCTTAATTAGCTTTGTTGAATGCAGTTGACATTCATTTGATTCAAAAAGCTTTGTTTGAATGTGTTTCACTTTCATTTGATTCTAAAAGCTTTGTTGAATGTGTTTGACTTTCATTTGACTCAATTAGCTTTGTTGAATGCATTTGACATTCATTTGATTCAAAAAGCTTTGTTTGAATGTGTTTTACTTTCATTTGATTATAAAAGCTTTGTTGAAAGTATTTGACTTTCATTTGACTCAATTAGCTTTGTTGAATGCATTTAACATTCATTTAAATCAAAAAGCTTTGTTTGAATGTGTTTGACTTTCATTTGATTCTAAAAGCTTTGTTGAAAGTGTTTGGCTTTCATTTGACTCAATTAGCATTGTGGAATGCAATTAACTTTCATTTGATTCAAAAAGCTTTGATTGAATGTATTTGACTTTCATTTGATTTTAAACGCTTTGTTGCAAGTGTTTGACTTTCATTTGACTCAATTAGCTTTGTTGAATGCATTTGATTTTCATTTGATTCAAAAATCTTTGTTTGAATGTGTTTCACTTTCATTTGATTCTAAAAGCTTTGTTGAAAGTGTTTGACTTTCATTTGACTCAATTAGCTTTGTTGAATGCATTTGACATTCATTTGAATCAAAAAGCTTTGTTTAAATGTGTTTGACGTTCATTTGATTCTAAAAGCTTAGATGAAAGTGTTTGACTTTCATTTGACTCAATTAGCTTTGTTGAATTCATTTGATTTTTATTTGATTCAAAAAGCTTTGTTTGAATGTGTTTGACTTTCATTTGATTCTAAAAGCTTTGTAGAAAGTGTTTGGCTTTCATTTGACTCAATTAGCATTGTGGAATGCAATTAACTTTCATTTGATTCAAAAAGCTTTGATTGAATTTATTTGACTTTCATTTGATTCTAAACGCTTTGTTGCAAGTGTTTGACTTTCATTTGACTCAATTAGCTTTGTTGAATGCATTTGATTTTCATTTGATTCAAAAAGCTTTGTTTGAATGTGTTTCACTTTCATTTGAATCTAAAAGCTTTGTTGAAAGTGTTTGACTTTCATTTGACTTAATTAGCTTTGTTGAATGTAGTTGACATTCATTTGATTCAAAAAGCTTTGTTTGAATGTGTTTCACTTTCATTTGATTCAGAAAGCTTTGCTGAAAGTGTTTGGCTTTCATTTGACTCAATTGGCATTGTGGAATGCAATTAACTTTCATTTGATTCAAAAAGCTTTGTTTGAATGTATTTGACTTTAATTTTATTGTAAAACCTTTGATGAAAGTGTTTGACTTTCATTTGACTCAGTTAGCTTTGTTGAATTCATTTGATTTTCATTTGATACAAAAAGCTTTGTTTGAATGTGTTTCACTTTCATTTGATTCTAAAAGCTTTGTTGAAAGTGTTTGACTTTCATTTGACTCAATTAGCTTTGTTGAATGCATTTGACATTCTTTTGAATCAAAAAGCTTTGTTTAAATGTGTTTGACGTTCATTTGATTCTAAAAGCTTAGATGAAAGTGTTTGACTTTCATTTGACTCAATTCGCTTTGTTTAATTCATTTGATTTTCATTTGATTCAAAAAGCTTTGTTTGAATGTGTCTGACTTTCATTTGATTCTAAAAGCTTTGTTGAAAGTGTTTGGCTTTCATTGGACTCAATTAGCATTGTGGAATGCAATTAACTTTCATTTGATTCAAAAAGCTTTGTTTGAATGTATTTGACTTTAATTTGATTCTAAAAGCTTTCATGAAAGTGTTTGACTTTCATTTGACTCAATTAGCTTTGTTGAATTCATTTGATTTTTATTTGATTCAAAAAGCTTTGTTTGAATGTGTTTCACTTTCATTTGATTCTAAAAGCTTTGTTGAAAGTGTTTGACTTTCATTTGTCTTTATTAGCTTTGTTGAATGCAGTTGACATTCATTTGATTCAAAAAGCTTTGTTTGAATGTGTTTCACTTTCAACACATTCAAACAAAGCTTTTTGAATCAAATGAATGTCAACTGCATTCAATAAATCTAATTAAGTCAAATGAAAGTCAAACACTTTCAACAAAGCTTTTAGAATCAAATGAAAGTGAAACACATTCAAACAAAGCTTTTTGAATCAAATGAAAATCAAATGCATTCAACAAAGCTGATTGAGTCAAATGAAAGTCAAGCACTTGCAACAAAGCGTTTAGAATCAAATAAAAGTGAAATACATTCAATCAAAGCTTTTTGAATCAAATGAAAGTTAATTGCATTCCACATTGCTAATTGAGTCAAATGAAAGCCAAACACTTTCAACAAAGCTTTTAGAATCAAATGAAAGTCAAACACATTCAAACAAAGCTTTTTGAATCAAATGAAAATCAAATGAATTCAACAAAGTTAATTGAGTCAAATGAAAGTCAAACACTTACATCTAAGCTTTTAGAATCAAATGAACGTCAAACACATTTAAACAAAGCTTTTTGATTCAAATGAATGTCAAATGCATTCAACAAAGCTAATTGAGTCAAATGAAAGTCAAAAACTTTCATCAAAGCTTTTAGAATCAAATTAAAGTCAAATACATTCAAACAAAGCTTTTTGAATCAAATGAAAGTTAATTGCATTCCACAATGCTAATTGAGTGAAATGAAAACCAAACCCTTTCAACAAAGCTTTTAGAATCAAATGAAAGTCAAACACATTCAAACGAAGCTTCGTGACTCAACTGAAATTCAAATGCATTCAACAAAGCTAATTGAGTCAAATGAAAGTCAAACACTTTCAACAAAGCTTTTAGAATCAAATGAAAGTAAAACACATTCAAACAAAGCTTTTTGAATCAAATGAATGTCAAATGCATTCAATAATGCTAATTGAGTCAAATGAAAGTCAAACACATTCAACAAAGCTTTTAGAATCAAATGAAAGTGAAACACATTCAAACAAAGCTTTTTGAATCAAATGAATGTCAACTGCATTCAACAAAGCTAATTAAGTCAAATGAATGTCAAACACTTTCAACAAAGCTTTTCGAATCAAATGAAAGTGAAACACATTCAAACAAATAAAGCTTTTTGAATCAAATGAAAATCAAATGAATTTAACAAAGCTAATTGAGTCAAATGAAAGTCAAACACTTTCATCAAAGCTTTTAGAATCAAATTAAAGTCAAAAACATTCAAACAAAGCTTTTTGAATCAAATGAAAGTTAATTGCATTCCACAATGCCAATTGAGTCAAATGAAAGCCAAACACTTTCAACAAACCTTTTAGAATCAAATGAAAATGAAACACATTCAAACAAAGCTTTTTGAATCAAATGAATGTCAACTGCATTCAACAAAGCTAATTAAGTCAAATGAAAGTCAAACACTTTCAACAATGCTTTTAGAATCAAATGAAAGTGAAACACATTCAAACAAAGCTTTTTGAATCAAATGAAAATCAAATGCATTCTCCAAAGCTAATTAAGTCAAATGAAGTCAAACACTTACAACAAAGCGTTTAGAATCAAATGAAAGTCAAATACATTCAATCAAAGCTTTTTAAATCAAATGAAAGTTAATTGCATTCCACAATGCTAATTGAGTCAAATGAAAGCCAAACACTTTCTACAAAGCTTTTAGAATCAAATGAAAGTCAAACACATTCAAACAAAGCTTTTTGAATCAAACGAAAATCAAATGAATTCAACAAAGCTAATTGAGTCAAATGAAAATCAAACACTTTCATCTAAGCTTTTAGAATCAAATGAATGTCAAACACATTTATACAAAGCTTTTTGATTCAAATGAATGTCAAATGCATTCAACAAAGCTAATTGAGTCAAATGAAAGTCAAACACTTTCAACAAAGCTTTTATAATCAAATGAAAGTCAAACACATTCAAACAAAGCTTTTTAAATCAAATGAAAATCAAATGAATTCAACAAAGCTAATTGAGTCAAATGAAAGTCAAACACATTCAAACAAAGCTTCGTGACTCAAATGAAAGTCAAATGCATTCAACAAAGCTAATTGAGTCAAATGAAAGTCAAACACTTTCAACAAAGCTTTTAGAATCAAATGAAAGTAAAACACATTCAAACAAAGCTTTTTGAATCAAATGAATGTCAAATGCATTCAACAAAGCTAATTGAGTCAAATGAAAGTCAAACACATTCAACAAAGCTTTTAGAATCAAATGAAAGTGAAACACATTCAAACAAAGCTTTATGAATCAAATGAATGTCAACTGCATTCAACAAAGCTAATTAAGTCAAATGAAAGTCAAACACTTTTAACAAAGCTTTTAGAATCAAATGAAAGTGAAACACATTCAAACAAAGCTTCTTGAATCAAATGAAAATCAAATGAATTCAACAAAGCTAATTCAGTCAAATGAAAGTCAAACACTTTCATCAAAGCTTTTAGAATCAAATTAAAGTCAAATACATTCAAACAAAGCTTTTTGAATCAAATGAAAGTTAATTGCATTCCACAATGCCAATTGAGTCAAATGAAAGCCAAACACTTTCAACAAAGCTTTTAGAATCAAATGAAAGTGAAACACATTCAAACAAAGCTTTTTGAATCAAATGAATGTCAACTGCATTCAACAAAGCTAATTAAGTCAAATGAAAGTCAAACACTTTCAACAAAGCTTTTAGAATCAAATGAAAGTGAAACACATTCAAACAAAGCTTTTTGAATCAAATGAAAATCAAATGCATTCAACAAAGCTAATTGAGTCAAATGAAAGTCAAACACTTGCAACAAAGCATTTAGAATCAAATGAAAGTCAAATACATTCAATCAAAGCTTTTTGAATCAAATGAAAGTTAATTGCATTCCACAATGCTAATTGAGTCAAATGAAAGCCAAACACTTTCTACAAAGCTTTTAGAATCAAATAAAAGTCAAACACATTCAAACAAAGCTTTTTGAATCAAATGAAAATAAAATGAATTCAACAAAGCTAATTGAGTCAAATGAAAGTCAAACACTTTCATCTAAGCTTTTAGAAACAAAAGAACGTCAAATACATTTATATAAATCTTTTTGAATCGAATGAAAATCAGATGAATTCAACAAAGCTAATTGAGTCAAATGAAAGTCAAATACATTCAAACAAAGCTTCGTGACTCAAATGAAAGTCAAATGCATTCAACAAAGCTAATTGAGTCAAATGAAAGTCAAACACTTTCAACAAAACTTTTAGAATCAATCGAAAGTACAACACATTCAAACAAAGCTTTTTGAATCAAATGAATGTCAAATGAATTCAACAAAGCTAATTGAGTCAAATGAAAGTCAAACACATTCAAACAAAACTTCGTGACTCAAATGAAAGTCAATTGCATTCAACAAAGCTAATTGAGTCAAATGAAAGTCAAACACTTTCAACAAAGCTTTTAGAATTAAATGAAAGTGAAACACATTCAAACAAAGCTTTTTGAATCAAATGAAAATCAAATGAATTCAACAAAGCTAATTGAGTCAAATGAAAGTCAAACACATTCAAACAAAGCTTCGTGACTCAAATGAAAGTCAAATGCATTCAACAAAGCTAATTGAGTCAAATGAAAGTCAAACACTTTCAACAAAGCTTTTAGAATCAAATGAAAGTCAAACACATTCAAACAAAGCTTTTTGAATCAAATGAAAATCAAATGAATTCAACAAAGCTAATTGAGTCAAATGAAAGTCAAACACATTCAAACAAAGCTTTTAGAATCAAATGAAAGTGAAACACATTCAAACAAAGCTTTTTGAATCAAATGAATGTTAACTGCATACAACAAAGCTAATTAAGTCAAATGAAAGTCAAACACTTTCAACAAAGCTTTTAGAATCAAATGAAAGTGAAAAACATTCAAACAAAGCTTTTTGAATCAAATGAAAATCAAATGCATTCAACACAGCTAATTGAGTCAAATGAAAGTCAAACACTTGCAACAAAGCGTTTAGAATCAAATGAAAGTCAAATACATTTAATCAAAGCTTTTTGAATCAAATGAAAGTTAATTGCATTCCACAATGCTAATTGAGTCAAATGAAAGCCAAACACTTTCTACAAAGCTTTTAGAATCAAATGAAAGTCAAACACAATCAAACAAAGCTTTTTTGAATCAAATAAAAATCAAATGAATTCAACAAAGCTAATTGAGTCAAATGAAAGTCAAACACTTTCATCTAAGCTTTTAGAATCAAATGAACGTCAAACACAATCAAACAAAGCTTTTTGATTCAAATGAATGTCAAATGCATTCAACAAAGCTAATTGAGTCAAATGAAAGTCAAACACTTTCATCTAAGCTTTTAGAATCAAATGAAAGTAAAACACATTCAAACAAAGCTTTTTGAATCAAATGAATGTCAAATGCATTCAACAAAGCTAATTAAGTCAAATGAAAGTCAAACACTTTCAACAAATCTTTTAGAATAAAATGAAAGTGAAACACATTCAAACAAAGCTTTTTGAATCAAATGAAAATCAAATGGATTCAACAAAGCTAATTGAGTCAAATGAAAGTCAAACACTTGCAACAAAGCATTTAGAATCAAAAGAAAGTCAAATACATTCAATCAAAGCTTTTTCAATCAAATGAAAGTTAATTGCATTCCACAATGCTAATTGAGTCCAATGAAAGCCAAACACTTTCTACAAAGCTTTTAGAATCAAATTAAAGTCAAACACATTCAAACAAAGCTTTTTGAATCAAATGAAAATCAAATGAATTCAACAAAGCTAATTGTGTCAAATGAAAGTCAAACACTTTCACCTAAGCTTTTAGAATCAAATGAACGCCAAACACATTTATACAACGCTTTTTGATTCAAATGAATGTCAAATGCATTCAACAAAGCTAATTGAGTCAAATGAAAGTGAAAAACTTTCAACAAAGCTTTTATAATCAAATGAAATTCAAACACATTCAAACAAAGCTTTTTGAATCAAATGAAAATCAAATGAATTCAACAAAGCTAATTGAGTCAAATGAAAGTCAAACACATTCAAACAAAGCTTCGTGACTCAAATGAAAGTCAAATGCATTCAACAAAGCTAATTGAGTCAAATGAAAGTCAAACACTTTCAACAATGCTTTTAGAATCAAATGAAAGTCAAACACATTCAAACAAAGCTTCGTGACTCAAATGAAAGTCAAATGAATTCAACAAAGCTAATTGAGTCAAATGAAAGTCAAACACATTCAACAAAGCTTTTTGAATCAAATGAAAGTGAAACACATTCAAACAAAGCTTTTTGAATCAAATGAATGTCAACTGCATTCAACAAAGCTAATTAAGTCAAATGAAAGTCAAACACTTTTAACAATGCTTTTCGAATTAAATGAAAGTGAAACACATTCAAACAAAGCTTTTTGAATCAAATGAAAATCAAATGAATTCAACAAAGCTAATTCAGTCAAATGAAAGTCAAACAATTTCATCAAAGCTTTTAGAATCAAATTAAAGTCAAATACATTCAAACAAAGCTTTTTGAATCAAATGAAAGTTAATTGCATTCCACAATGCCAATTGAGTCAAATGAAAGGCAAACACTTTCAACAAAGCTTTTAGAATCAAATGAAAGTGAAACACATTCAAACAAAGCTTTTTGAATCAAATGAATGTCAACTGCATTCAACAAAGCTAATTAAGTCAAATGAAAGTCAAACACTTTCAACAAAGCTTTTAGAATCAAATGAAAGTGAAACACATTCAAACAAAGCTTTTTGAATCAAATGAAAATCAAATGCATTCAACAAAGCTAATTGAGTCAAATGAAAGTCAAACACTTGCAACAAAGCATTTAGATTCAAATGAAAGTCAAATACATTCAATCAAAGCTTTTTGAATCAAATGAAAGTTAATTGCATTCCACAATGCTAATTGAGTCAAATGAAAGCCAAACACTTTCTACAAAGCTTTTAGAATCAAATAAAAGTCAAGAACATTCAAACAAAGCTTTTTGAATCAAATGAAAATCAAATGAATTCAACAAAACAAATTGAGTCAAATGAAAGTCAAATACTTTCATCTAAGCTTTTAGAAACAAAAGAACGTCAAACACATTTATACAAAGCTTTTTGATTCAAATGAATGTCAAATGCATTCAACAAAGCTAATTGAGTCAAATAAAAGTCAAACACTTTCAATAAAGCTTTTATAATCAAATGAAAGTCAAACACATTCAAACAAATCTTTTTGAATCGAATGAAAATCAAATGAATTCAACAAAGCTTATTGAGTCAAATGAAAGTCAAACACATTCAAACAAAGCTTCGTGACTCAAATGAAAGTCAAATGCATTCAACAAAGCTAATTGAGTCAAATGAAAGTCAAACACTTTTAACAAAGCTTTTAGAATCAAATGAAAGTACAACAGATTCAAACAAAGCTTTTTGAATCAAATGAATGTCAAATGCATTCAACAAAGCTAATTGAGTCAAATGAAAGTCAAACACATTCAACATAGCTTTTAGAATCAAATGAAAGTGAAACACATTCTAACAAAGCTTTTTGAATCAAATGAATGTCAACTGCATTCAACAAAGCTAATTAAGTCAAATGAAAGTCAAACACTTTCAACAAAGCTTTCAGAATTAAATGAAAGTGAAACACATTCAAACAAAGCTTTTTGAATCAAATGAAAATCAAATGAATTCAACAAAGCTAATTGAGTCAAATGAAAGTCAAACACATTCAAACAAAGCTTCGTGACTCAAATGAAAGTCAAATGCATTCAACAAAGCTAATTGAGTCAAATGAAAGTCAAACACTTTCAACAATGCTTTTAGAATCAAATGAAAGTAAAACACATTCAAACATAGCTTTTTGAATCAAATGAATGTCAAATGCATTCAACAAAGCTAATTCAATCAAATGAAAGTCAAACACATTCAACAAAGCTTTTAGAATCAAATGAAAGTGAAACACATTCAAACAAAGCTTTTTGAATCAAATGAATGTCAACTGCATTTAACAAAGCTAATTAAGTCAAATGAAAGTCAAACACTTTTAACAAAGCTTTTCGAATCAAATGAAAGTGAAACACATTCAAACAAAGCTTTTTGAATCAAATGAAAATCAAATGAATTCAACAAAGCTAATTCAGTCAAATGAAAGTCAAACACTTTCATCAAAGCTTTTAGAATCAAATTAAAGTCAAATACATTCAAACAAAGCTTTTTAAATCAAATGAAAGTTAATTGCATTCCACAATGCCAATTGAGTCAATTGAAAGCCAAACACTTTCAACAAAGCTTTTAGAATCAAATGAAAGTGAAACACATTCAAACAAAGCTTTTTGAATCAAATGAATGTCAACTGCATTCAACAAAGCTAATTAAGTCAAATGAAAGTCAAACACTTTCAACAAAGCTTTTAGAATCAAATGAAAGTGAAACACATTCAAACAAAGCTTTTTGAATCAAATGAAAATCAAATGCATTCAACAAAGCTAATTGAGTCAAATGAAAGTCAAACAATTGCAACAAAGCGTTTAGAATCAAATGAAAGTCAAATACATTCAATCAAAGCTTTTTGAATCAAATGAAAGTTAATTGCATTCCACAATGCTAATTGAGTCAAATGAAAGTCAAACACTTTCAACAAAGCTTTTATAATCAAATGAAAGTCAAACACATTCAAACAAAGCTTTTTGAATCAAATGAATGTCAACTGCATTCAACAAAGCTAATTAAGTCAAATGAAAGTCAAACACTTTCCACAAAGCTTTTAGAATCAAATGAAAGTGAAACTCATTCAAACAAAGCTTTTTGAATCAAATGAAAATCAAATGAATTCAACAAAGCTAATTGAGTCAAATTAAAGTCAAACACTTTCATCAAAGCTTTTAGAATCAAATTAAAGTCAAAGACATTCAATCAAAGCTTTTTGAATCAAATGAAAGTTAATTGCATTCCACAATGCTAATTGAGTCAAATGAAAGTCAAACACTTTCAACAAAGCTTTTATAATCAAATGAAAGTCAAACACATTCAAACAAAGCTTTTTGAATCAAATGAATGTCAACTGCATTCAACAAAGCTAATTAAGTCAAATGAAAGTCAAACACTTTCCACAAAGCTTTTAGAATCAAATGAAAGTGAAACTCATTCAAACAAAGCTTTTTGAATCAAATGAAAATCAAATGAATTCAACAAAGCTAATTGAGTCAAATTAAAGTCAAACACATTCAAACAAAGCTTTTTGATTCAAATGAATGTCAAATGCATTCAACAAAGCTAATTGAGTCAAATGAAAGTCAAACACTTTCAACAAAGCTTTTATAATCAAATGAAAGTCAAACACATTCAAACAAAGCTTTTTGAATCAAATGAAAATCAAATGAATTCAACAAAGCTAATTGAGTCAAATGAAAGACAAACACAATCAAACAAAGATTCGTGACTCAAATGAAAGTCAAATGCATTCAACAAAGCTAATTGAGTCAAATGAAAGTCAAACACTTTCAACAAAGCTTTTAGAATCAAATGAAAGTGAAACACATTGAAACAAAGCTTTTTGAATCAAATGAAAATCAAATGAATTCAACAAAGCTAATTGAGTCAAACGAAAGTCAAACACTTTCATCAAAGCTTTTAGAATCAAATTAAAGTCAAACACATTCAAACAAAGCTTTTTGAATCAAATGAAAGTTAATTGCATAACACAATGCTAATTGAGTCAAATGAAAACCAAACACTTTCAACAAAGCTTTTAGAATCAAATGAAAGTGAAACACATTCAAACAAAGCTTTTTGAATCAAATGAATGTCAACTGCATTCAATAAATCTAATTAAGTCAAATGAAAGTCAAACACTTTCAACAAAGCTTTTAGAATCAAATGAAAGTGAAACACATTCAAACAAAGCTTTTTGAATCAAATGAAAATCAAATGCATTCAACAAAGCAGATTGAGTCAAATGAAAGTCAAGCACTTGCAACAAAGCGTTTAGAATCAAATAAAAGTGAAATACATTCAATCAAAGCTTTTTGAATCAAATGAAAGTTAATTGCATTCCACATTGCTAATTGAGTCAAATGAAAGCCAAACACTTTCAACAAAGCTTTTAGAATCAAATGAAAGTCAAACACATTCAAACAAAGCTTTTTGAATCAAATGAAAATCAAATGAATTCAACAAAGTTAATTGAGTCAAATGAAAGTCAAACACTTACATCTAAGCTTTTAGAATCAAATGAACGTCAAACACATTTAAACAAAGCTTTTTGATTCAAATGAATGTCAAATGCATTCAACAAAGCTAATTGAGTCAAATGAAAGTCAAAAACTTTCATCAAAGCTTTTAGAATCAAATTAAAGTCAAATACATTCAAACAAAGCTTTTTGAATCAAATGAAAGTTAATTGCATTCCACAATGCTAATTGAGTCAAATGAAAACCAAACCCTTTCAACAAAGCTTTTAGAATCAAATGAAAGTCAAACACATTCAAACGAAGCTTCGTGACTCAACTGAAATTCAAATGCATTCAACAAAGCTAATTGAGTCAAATGAAAGTCAAACACTTTCAACAAAGCTTTTAGAATCAAATGAAAGTAAAACACATTCAAACAAAGCTTTTTGAATCAAATGAATGTCAAATGCATTCAACAATGCTAATTGAGTCAAATGAAAGTCAAACACATTCAACAAAGCTTTTAGAATCAAATGAAAGTGAAACACATTCAAACAAAGCTTTTTGAATCAAATGAATGTCAACTGCATTCAACAAAGCTAATTAAGTCAAATGAATGTCAAACACTTTCAACAAAGCTTTTCGAATCAAATGAAAGTGAAACACATTCAAACAAATAAAGCTTTTTGAATCAAATGAAAATCAAATGAATTTAACAAAGCTAATTGAGTCAAATGAAAGTCAAACACTTTCATCAAAGCTTTTAGAATCAAATTAAAGTCAAATACATTCAAACAAAGCTTTTTGAATCAAATGAAAGTTAATTGCATTCCACAATGCCAATTGAGTCAAATGAAAGCCAAACACTTTCAACAAACCTTTTAGAATCAAATGAAAATGAAACACATTCAAACAAAGCTTTTTGAATCAAATGAATGTCAACTGCATTCAACAAAGCTAATTAAGTCAAATGAAAGTCAAACACTTTCAACAATGCTTTTAGAATCAAATGAAAGTGAAACACATTCAAACAAAGCTTTTTGAATCAAATGAAAATCAAATGCATTCTCCAAAGCTAATTAAGTCAAATGAAGTCAAACACTTACAACAAAGCGTTTAGAATCAAATGAAAGTCAAATACATTCAATCAAAGCTTTTTAAATCAAATGAAAGTTAATTGCATTCCACAATGCTAATTGAGTCAAATGAAAGCCAAACACTTTCTACAAAGCTTTTAGAATCAAATGAAAGTTAAACACATTCAAACAAAGCTTTTTGAATCAAACGAAAATCAAATGAATTCAACAAAGCTAATTGAGTCAAATGAAAATCAAACACTTTCATCTAAGCTTTTAGAATCAAATGAATGTCAAACACATTTATACAAAGCTTTTTGATTCAAATGAATGTCAAATGCATTCAACAAATTTAATTGAGTCAAATGAAAGTCAAACACTTTCAACAAAGCTTTTATAATCAAATGAAAGTCAAACACATTCAAACAAAGCTTTTTAAATCAAATGAAAATCAAATGAATTCAACAAAGCTAATTGAGTCAAATGAAAGTCAAACACATTCAAACAAAGCTTCGTGACTCAAATGAAAGTCAAATGCATTCAACAAAGCTAATTGAGTCAAATGAAAGTCAAACACTTTCAACAAAGCTTTTAGAATCAAATGAAAGTAAAACACATTCAAACAAAGCTTTTTGAATCAAATGAATGTCAAATGCATTCAACAAAGCTAATTGAGTCAAATGAAAGTCAAACACATTCAACAAAGCTTTTAGAATCAAATGAAAGTGAAACACATTCAAACAAAGCTTTATGAATCAAATGAATGTCAACTGCATTCAACAAAGCTAATTAAGTCAAATGAAAGTCAAACACTTTTAACAAAGCTTTTAGAATCAAATGAAAGTGAAACACATTCAAACAAAGCTTCTTGAATCAAATGAAAATCAAATGAATTCAATAAAGCTAATTCAGTCAAATGAAAGTCAAACACTTTCATCAAAGCTTTTAGAATCAAATTAAAGTCAAATACATTCAAACAAAGCTTTTTGAATCAAATGAAAGTTAATTGCATTCCACAATGCCAATTGAGTCAAATGAAAGCCAAACACTTTCAACAAAGCTTTTAGAATCAAATGAAAGTGAAACACATTCAAACAAAGCTTTTTGAATCAAATGAATGTCAACTGCATTCAACAAAGCTAATTAAGTCAAATGAAAGTCAAACACTTTCAACAAAGCTTTTAGAATCAAATGAAAGTGAAACACATTCAAACAAAGCTTTTTGAATCAAATGAAAATCAAATGCATTCAACAAAGCTAATTGAGTCAAATGAAAGTCAAACACTTGCAACAAAGCATTTAGAATCAAATGAAAGTCAAATACATTCAATCAAAGCTTTTTGAATCAAATGAAAGTTAATTGCATTCCACAATGCTAATTGAGTCAAATGAAACCCAAACACTTTCTACAAAGCTTTTAGAATCAAATAAAAGTCAAACACATTCAAACAAAGCTTTTTGAATCAAATGAAAATAAAATGAATTCAACAAAGCTAATTGAGTCAAATGAAAGTCAAACACTTTCATCTAAGCTTTTAGAAACAAAAGAACGTCAAATACATTTATACAAAGCTTTTTGATTCAAATGAATGTCAAATGCATTCAACAAAGCTAATTGAGTCAAATGAAAGTCAAACACTTTCAACAAAGCTTTTATAATAAAATGAAAGTCAAACACATTCAAACAAAGCTTTTTGAATCAAATGAAAATCAGATGAATTCAACAAAGCTAATTGAGTCAAATGAAAGTCAAATACATTCAAACAAAGCTTCGTGACTCAAATGAAAGTCAAATGCATTCAACAAAGCTAATTGAGTCAAATGAAAGTCAAACACTTTCAACAAAGCTTTTAGAATCAATCGAAAGTACAACACATTCAAACAAAGCTTTTTGAATCAAATGAATGTCAAATGAATTCAACAAAGCTAATTGAGTCAAATGAAAGTCAAACACATTCAAACAAAACTTCTTGACTCAAATGAAAGTCAATTGCATTCAACAAAGCTAATTGAGTCAAATGAAAGTCAAACACTTTCAACAAAGCTTTTAGAATCAAATGAAAGTGAAAAACATTCAAACAAAGCTTTTTGAATCAAATGAAAATCAAATGCATTCAACACAGCTAATTGAGTCAAATGAAAGTCAAACACTTGCAACAAAGCGTTTAGAATCAAATGAAAGTCAAATACATTTAATCAAAGCTTTTTGAATCAAATGAAAGTTAATTGCATTCCACAATGCTAATTGAGTCAAATGAAAGCCAAACACTTTCTACAAAGCTTTTAGAATCAAATGAAAGTCAAACACAATCAAACAAAGCTTTTTTGAATCAAATAAAAATCAAATGAATTCAACAAAGCTAATTGAGTCAAATGAAAGTCAAACACTTTCATCTAAGCTTTTAGAATCAAATGAACGTCAAACACATTTAAACAAAGCTTTTTGATTCAAATGAATGTCAAATGCATTCAACAAAGCTAATTGAGTCAAATGAAAGTCAAACACTTTCAACAAAGCTTTTAGAATCTAATGAAAGTAAAACACATTCAAACAAAGCTTTTTGAATCAAATGAATGTCAAATGCATTCAACAAAGCTAATTAAGTCAAATGAAAGTCAAACACTTTCAACAAATCTTTTAGAATAAAATGAAAGTGAAACACATTCAAACAAAGCTTTTTGAATCAAATGAAAATCAAATGGATTCAACAAAGCTAATTGAGTCAAATGAAAGTCAAACACTTGCAACAAAGCATTTAGAATCAAATGAAAGTCAAATACATTCAATCAAAGCTTTTTCAATCAAATGAAAGTTAATTGCATTCCACAGTGCTAATTGAGTCCAATGAAAGCCAAACACTTTCTACAAAGCTTTTAGAATCAAATGAAAGTCAAACACATTCAAACAAAGCTTTTTGAATCAAATGAAAATCAAATGAATTCAACAAAGCTAATTGAGTCAAATGAAAGTCAAACACTTTCACCTAAGCTTTTAGAATCAAATGAACGCCAAACACATTTATACAACGCTTTTTGATTCAAATGAATGTCAAATGCATTCAACAAAGCTAATTGAGTCAAATGAAAGTGAAAAACTTTCAACAAAGCTTTTATAATCAAATGAAATTCAAACACATTCAAACAAAGCTTTTTGAATCAAATGAAAATCAAATGAATTCAACAAAGCTAATTGAGTCAAATGAAAGTCAAACACATTCAAACAAAGCTTCGTGACTCAAATGAAAGTCAAATGCATTCAACAAAGCTAATTGAGTCAAATGAAAGTCAAACACTTTCAACAAAGCTTTTAGAATCAAATGAAAGTGAAACACATTCAAACAAAGCTTTTTGAATCAAATGAAAATCAAATGCATTCAACAAAGCTAATTGAGTCAAATGAAAGTCAAACACTTGCAACAAAGCATTTAGATTCAAATGAAAGTCAAATACATTCAATCAAAGCTTTTTGAATCAAATGAAAGTTAATTGCATTCCACAATGCTAATTGAGTCAAATGAAAGCCAAACACTTTCTACAAAGCTTTTAGAATCAAATAAAAGTCAAGAACATTCAAACAAAGCTTTTTGAATCAAATGAAAATCAAATGAATTCAACAAAACAAATTGAGTCAAATGAAAGTCAAACACTTTCATCTAAGCTTTTAGAAACAAAAGAACGTCAAACACATTTATACAAAGCTTTTTGATTCAAATGAATGTCAAATGCATTCAACAAAGCTAATTGAGTCAAATAAAAGTCAAACACTTTCAATAAAGCTTTTATAATCAAATGAAAGTCAAACACATTCAAACAAATCTTTTTGAATCGAATGAAAATCAAATGAATTCAACAAAGCTTATTGAGTCAAATGAAAGTCAAACACATTCAAACAAAGCTTCGTGACTCAAATGAAAGTCAAATGCATTCAACAAAGCTAATTGAGTCAAATGAAAGTCAAACACTTTTAACAAAGCTTTTAGAATCAAATGAAAGTACAACAGATTCAAACAAAGCTTTTTGAATCAAATGAATGTCAAATGCATTCAACAAAGCTAATTGAGTCAAATGAAAGTCAAACACATTCAACAAAGCTTTTAGAATCAAATGAAAGTGAAACACATTCTAACAAAGCTTTTTGAATCAAATGAATGTCAACTGCATTCAACAAAGCTAATTAAGTCAAATGAAAGTCAAACACTTTCAACAAAGCTTTCAGAATTAAATGAAAGTGAAACACATTCAAACAAAGCTTTTTGAATCAAATGAAAATCAAATGAATTCAACAAAGCTAATTGAGTCAAATGAAAGTCAAACACATTCAAACAAAACTTCGTGACTCAAATGAAAGTCAAATGCATTCAACAAAGCTAATTGAGTCAAATGAAAGTCAAACACTTTCAACAATGCTTTTAGAATCAAATGAAAGTAAAACACATTCAAACATAGCTTTTTGAATCAAATGAATGTCAAATGCATTCAACAAAGCTAATTCAATCAAATGAAAGTCAAACACATTCAACAAAGCTTTTAGAATCAAATGAAAGTGAAACACATTCAAACAAAGCTTTTTGAATCAAATGAATGTCAACTGCATTTAACAAAGCTAATTAAGTCAAATGAAAGTCAAACACTTTTAACAAAGCTTTTCGAATCAAATGAAAGTGAAACACATTCAAACAAAGCTTTTTGAATCAAATGAAAATCAAATGAATTCAACAAAGCTAATTCAGTCAAATGAAAGTCAAACACTTTCATCAAAGCTTTTAGAATCAAATTAAAGTCAAATACATTCAAACAAAGCTTTTTAAATCAAATGAAAGTTAATTGCATTCCACAATGCCAATTGAGTCAATTGAAAGCCAAACACTTTCAACAAAGCTTTTAGAATCAAATGAAAGTGAAACACATTCAAACAAAGCTTTTTGAATCAAATGAATGTCAACTGCATTCAACAAAGCTAATTAAGTCAAATGAAAGTCAAACACTTTCAACAAAGCTTTTAGAATCAAATGAAAGTGAAACACATTCAAACAAAGCTTTTTGAATCAAATGAAAATCAAATGCATTCAACAAAGCTAATTGAGTCAAATGAAAGTCAAACACTTGCAACAAAGCGTTTAGAATCAAATGAAAGTCAAATACATTCAATCAAAGCTTTTTGAATCAAATGAAAGTTAATTGCATTCCACAATGCTAATTGAGTCAAATGAAAGCCAAACACTTTCTACAAAGCTTTTAGAATCAAATGAAAGTCAAACACATTCAAACAAAGCTTTTTGAATCAAATGAAAATCAAATGAATTCAACAAAGCTAATTGAGTCAAATGAAAGTCAAACACTTTCATCCAAAGCTTCGTGACTCAAATGAAAGTCAAATGCATTCAACAAAGCTAATTAAGTCAAATGAAAGTCAAACACTTTCAACAAAGCTTTTAGAATCAAATGAAAGTAAAACACATTCAAACAAAGCTTTTTGAATCAAATGAATGTCAAATGCATTCAACAAAGCTAATTGAGTCAAATGAAAGTCAAACACATTCAAAAAAGCTTTTAGAATCAAATGAAAGTGAAACACATTCAAACAAAGCTTTTTGAATCAAATGAATGTCAACTGCATTCAACAAAGCTAATTAAGTCAAATGAAAGTCAAACACCTTCAACAAAGCTTTTAGAATTAAATGAAAGTGAAACACATTCAAACAAAGCTTTTTGAATCAAATGAAAATCAAATGAATTCAACAAAGCTAATTGAGTCAAATGAAAGTCAAACACATTGAAACAAAGCTTCGTGACTCAAATGAAAGTCAAATGCATTCAACAAAGCTAATTGAGTCAAATGAAAGTCAAACACTTTCAACAAAGCTTTTAGAATCAAATGAAAGTAAAACACATTCAAACAAAGCTTTTTGAATCAAATGAATGTCTAATGCATTCAACAAAGCTAATTGAGTCAAATGAAAGTCAAACACATTCAACAAAGCTTTTAGAATCAAATGAAAGTGAAACACATTCAAACAAAGCTTTTTGAATCAAATGAATGTCAACTGCATTCAACAAAGCTAATTAAGTCAAATGAAAGTCAAACACTTTCAACAAAGCTTTTAGAATCAAATGAATGTGAAACACATTCAAACAAAGCTTTTTGAATCAAATGAAAATCAAATGAATTCAACAAAGCTAATTGAGTCAACTGAAATTCAAACACTTTCATGAAAGCTTTTAGAATCAAATTAAAGTCAAATACATTCAAACAAAGCTTTTTGAATCAAATGAAAGTTAATTGCATTCCACTATGCCAATTGAGTCAAATGAAAGCCAAACACTTTCAACAAAGCTTTTAGAATCAAATGAAAGTGAAACACATTCAAACAAAGCTTTTTTAATCAAATGAAAATCAAATGAATTCAACAAAGCTAATTGAGTCAAATGAAAGTCAAACACATTGAAACAAAGCTTCGTGACTCAAATGAAAGTCAAATGCATTCAACAAAGCTAATTGAGTCAAATGAAAGTCAAACACTTTCAACAATGCTTTTAGAATCAAATGAAAGTCAAAAACATTCAAACAAAGCTTCGTGACTCAAATGAAAGTCAAATGAATTCAACAAAGCTAATTGAGTCAAATGAAAGTCAAACACATTCAACAAAGCTTTTTGAATCAAATGAAAGTGAAACACATTCAAACAAAGCTTTTTGAATCAAATGAATGTCAACTGCATTCAACAAAGCTAATTAAGTCAAATGAAAGTCAAACACTTTTAACAATGCTTTTCGAATTAAATGAAAGTGAAACACATTCAAACAAAGCTTTTTGAATCAAATGAAAATCAAATGAATTCAACAAAGCTAATTCAGTCAAATGAAAGTCAAACAATTTCATCAAAGTTTTTAGAATCAAATTAAAGTCAAATACATTCAAACAAAGCTTTTTGAATCAAATGAAAGTTAATTGCATTCCACAATGCCAATTGAGTCAAATGAAAGGCAAACACTTTCAACAAAGCTTTTAGAATCAAATGAAAGTGAAACACATTCAAACAAAGCTTTTTGAATCAAATGAATGTCAACTGCATTCAACAAAGCTAATTAAGTCAAATGAAAGTCAAACACTTTCAACAAAGCTTTTAGAATCAAATAAAAAGTGAAACACATTCAAACAAAGCTTTTTGAATCAAATGAAAATCAAATGCATTCAACAAAGCTAATTGAGTCAAATGAAAGTCAAACACTTGCAACAAAGCATTTAGATTCAAATGAAAGTCAAATACATTCAATCAAAGCTTTTTGAATCAAATGAAAGTTAATTGCATTCCACAATGCTAATTGAGTCAAATGAAAGCCAAACACTTTCTACAAAGCTTTTAGAATCAAATAAAAGTCAAGAACATTCAAACAAAGCTTTTTGAATCAAATGAAAATCAAATGAATTCAACAAAACAAATTGAGTCAAATGAAAGTCAAACACTTTCATCTAAGCTTTTAGAAACAAAAGAACGTCAAACACATTTATACAAAGCTTTTTGATTCAAATGAATGTCAAATGCATTCAACAAAGCTAATTGAGTCAAATAAAAGTCAAACACTTTCAATAAAGCTTTTATAATCAAATGAAAGTCAAACACATTCAAACAAATCTTTTTGAATCGAATGAAAATCAAATGAATTCAACAAAGCTTATTGAGTCAAATGAAAGTCAAACACATTCAAACAAAGCTTCGTGACTCAAATGAAAGTCAAATGCATTCAACAAAGCTAATTGAGTCAAATGAAAGTCAAACACTTTTAACAAAGCTTTTAGAATCAAATGAAAGTACAACAGATTCAAACAAAGCTTTTTGAATCAAATGAATGTCAAATGCATTCAACAAAGCTAATTGAGTCAAATGAAAGTCAAACACATTCAACATAGCTTTTAGAATCAAATGAAAGTGAAACACATTCTAACAAAGCTTTTTGAATCAAATGAATGTCAACTGCATTCAACAAAGCTAATTAAGTCAAATGAAAGTCAAACACTTTCAACAAAGCTTTCAGAATTAAATGAAAGTGAAACACATTCAAACAAAGCTTTTTGAATCAAATGAAAATCAAATGAATTCAACAAAGCTAATTGAGTCAAATGAAAGTCAAACACATTCAAACAAAGCTTCGTGACTCAAATGAAAGTCAAATGCATTCAACAAAGCTAATTGAGTCAAATGAAAGTCAAACACTTTCAACAATGCTTTTAGAATCAAATGAAAGTAAAACACATTCAAACATAGCTTTTTGAATCAAATGAATGTCAAATGCATTCAACAAAGCTAATTCAATCAAATGAAAGTCAAACACATTCAACAAAGCTTTTAGAATCAAATGAAAGTGAAACACATTCAAACAAAGCTTTTTGAATCAAATGAATGTCAACTGCATTTAACAAAGCTAATTAAGTCAAATGAAAGTCATACACTTTTAACAAAGCTTTTCGAATCAAATGAAAGTGAAACACATTCAAACAAAGCTTTTTGAATCAAATGAAAATCATATGAATTCAACAAAGCTAATTCAGTCAAATGAAAGTCAAACACTTTCATCAAAGCTTTTAGAATCAAATTAAAGTCAAATACATTCAAACAAAGCTTTTTAAATCAAATGAAAGTTAATTGCATTCCACAATGCCAATTGAGTCAATTGAAAGCCAAACACTTTCAACAAAGCTTTTAGAATCAAATGAAAGTGAAACACATTCAAACAAAGCTTTTTGAATCAAATGAATGTCAACTACATTCAACAAAGCTAATTAAGTCTAATGAAAGTCAAACACTTTCAACAAAGCTTTTAGAATCAAATGAAAGTGAAACACATTCAAACAAAGCTTTTTGAATCAAATGAAAATCAAATGCATTCAACAAAGCTAATTGAGTCAAATGAAAGTCAAACACTTGCAACAAAGCGTTTAGAATCAAATGAAAGTCAAATACATTCAATCAAAGCTTTTTGAATCAAATGAAAGTTAATTGCATTCCACAATGCTAATTGAGTCAAATGAAAGCCAAACACTTTCTACAAAGCTTTTAGAATCAAATGAAAGTCAAACACATTCAAACAAAGCTTTTTGAATCAAATGAAAATCAAATGAATTCAACAAAGCTAATTGAGTCAAATGAAAGTCAAACACTTTCATCCAAAGCTTCGTGACTCAAATGAAAGTCAAATGCATTCAACAAAGCTAATTGAGTCAAATGAAAGTCAAACACTTTCAACAAAGCTTTTAGAATCAAATGAAAGT
Organism: Chenopodium formosanum; assembly: GCA_024500155.1. Taxonomy (NCBI): domain Eukaryota; kingdom Viridiplantae; phylum Streptophyta; class Magnoliopsida; order Caryophyllales; family Amaranthaceae; genus Chenopodium; species Chenopodium formosanum. Next base: position 25,479,777 of record CM044861.1, read on the forward strand.
AAAACACATTCAAACAAAGCTTTTTGAATCAAATGAATGTCAAATGCATTCAACAAAGCTAATTGAGTCAAATGAAAGTCAAACACATTCAACAAAGCTTTTAGAATCAAATGAAAGTGAAACACATTCAAACAAAGCTTTTTGAATCAAATGAATGTCAACTGAGTTCAACAAAGCTAATTAAGTCAAATGAAAGTCAAACACCTTCAACAAAGCTTTTAGAATTAAATGAAAGTGAAACACATTCAACAAAGCTAATTGAGTCAAATGAAAGTCAAACACATTCAACAAAGCTTTTAGAATCAAATGAAAGTGAAACACATTCAAACAAAGCTTTTTGAATCAAATGAATGTCAACTGAGTTCAACAAAGCTAATTAAGTCAAATGAAAGTCAAACACCTTCAACAAAGCTTTTAGAATTAAATGAAAGTGAAACACATTCAAACAAAGCTTTTTGAATCAAATGAAAATCAAATGAATTCAACAAAGCTAATTGAGTCAAATGAAAGTCAAACACATTGAAACAAAGCTTCGTGACTCAAATGAAAGTCAAATGCATTCAACAAAGCTAATTGAGTCAAATGAAAGTCAAACACTTTCAACAAAGCTTTTAGAATCAAATGAAAGTGAAACACATTCAAACAAAGCTTTTTGAATCAAATGAATGTCAACTGAGTTCAACAAAGCTAATTAAGTCAAATGAAAGTCAAACACCTTCAACAAAGCTTTTAGAATTAAATGAAAGTGAAACACATTCAAACAAAGCTTTTTGAATCAAATGAAAATCAAATGAATTCAACAAAGCTAATTGAGTCAAATGAAAGTCAAACACATTGAAACAAAGCTTCGTGACTCAAATGAAAGTCAAATGCATTCAACAAAGCTAATTGAGTCAAATGAAAGTCAAACACTTTCAACAAAGCTTTTAGAATCAAATGAAAGTAAAACACATTCAAACAAAGCTTTTTGAATCAAATGAATGTCTAATGCATTCAACAAAGCTAATTGAGTCAAATGAAAGTCAAACACATTCAACAAAGCTTTTAGAATCAAATGAAAGTGAAACACATTCAAACAAAGCTTTTTGAATCAAATGAATGTCAACTGCATTCAACAAAGCTTTTTTGAATGCATTTGATTTTCATTTGATTCAAAAAGCTTTGTTTGAATGTGTTTCACTTTCATTTGATTCTAAAAGCTTTGTTGAAAGTGTTTGACTTTCATTTGACTTAATTAGCTTTGTTGAATGCAGTTGACATTCATTTGATTCAAAAAGCTTTGTTTGAATGTGTTTCACATTCATTTGATTCTAAAAGCTTTGTTGAAAGTGTTTGGCTTTCATTTGACTCAATTAGCATTGTGGAATGCAATTAACTTTCATTTGATTCAAAAAGCTTTGCTTGAATGTATTTGACTTTAATTTGATTCTAAAAGCTTTGATGAAAGTGTTTGACTTTAATTTCACTCAATTAGCTTTGTTGAATTCATTTGATTTTCATTTGATTCAAAAAGCTTTGTTTGAATATGTTTCACTTTCATTTGATTCTAAAAGCTTTGTTGAAAGTGTTTGACTTTCATTTGACTTAATTAGCTTTGTTGAATGCAGTTGACATTCATTTGATTCAAAAAGCTTTGTTTGAATGTGTTTCACTTTCAATTGATTCTAAAAGCTTTGTTGAAAGTGTTTGACTTTCATTTGACTCAATTAGCTTTATTGAATGCATTTGACTTTCATTTGAGTCACGAAGCTTTGTTTGAAAGTGTTTGACTTTCATTTGACTCAATTAGCTTTGTTGAATTCATTTGATTTTCATTTGATTCAAAAAGCTTTGTTTGAATGTGTTTGACTTTCATTTGATTATAAAAGCTTTGTTGAAAGTGTTTGACTTTCATTTGACTCAATTAGCTTTGTTGAATGCATTTGACATTCATTTGAATCAAAAAGCTTTGTTTAAATGTGTTTGACGTTCATTTCATTCTAAAAGCTTAGATGAAAGTGTTTGACTTTCATTTGACTCAATTAGCTTTGTTGAATTCATTTGATTTTCATTTGATTCAAAAAGCTTTGTTTGAATGTGTTTGACTTTCATTTGATTCTAAAAGCTTTGTTGTAAGTGTTTGGCTTTCATTTGACTCAATTAGCATTGTGGAAGGCAATTAACTTTCTTTTGATTCAAAAAGCTTTGTTTGAATGTATTTGACTTTCATTTGATTCTAAACGCTTTGTTGCAAGTGTTTGACTTTCATTTGACTCAATTAGCTTTGTTGAATGCATTTGATTTTCATTTGATTCAAAAAGCTTTGTTTGAATGTGTTTCAATTTCATTTGATTCTAAAAGCTTTGTTGAAAGTGTTTAACTTTCATTTGACTTAATTAGCTTTGTTGAATGCAGTTGACATTCATTTGATTCAAAAAGCTTTGTTTGAATATGTTTCACTTTCATTTGATTCTAAAAGCTTTGTTGAAAGTGTTTGGCTTTCATTTGATTCAATAAGCATTGTGGAATGCAATTAACTTTCATTTGATTCAAAAAGCTTTGCTTGAATGTATTTGACTTTAATTTGATTCTAAAAGCTTTGATGAAAGTGTTTGACTTTTATTTGACTCAATTAGCTTTGTTGAATTCATTTGATTTTCAATTGATTCAAAAAGCTTTGTTTGAATGTGTTTCACTTTCATTTGATTCTGAAAGCTTTGTTGAAAGTGTTTGACTTTCATTTGACTCAATTAGCTTTATTGAATGCATTTGACTTTCATTTGAGTCACGAATCTTTGTTTGATTGTGTTTGACTTTCATTTGATTCTAAAAGCTTTGTTGAATGTGTTTGACTTTCATTTAACTCAATTAGCTTTGTTGAATGCATTTGACATTCATTTGATTCAAAAAGCTTTGTTTGAATGTGTTTGACTTTCATTTGATTATAAAAGCTTTGTTGAAAGTGTTTGACTTTCATTTGACTCAATTAGCTTTATTGAATGCAGTTGACTTTCATTTGATTCAAAAAGCTTTGTTTGAATGTGTTTCACTTTCATTTAATTCTAAAAGCTTTGTTGAATGTGTTTCACTTTCATTTGACTCAATTAGCTTTGTTGAATGCATTTGACATTCATTTGATTCAAAAAGCTTTGTTTGAATGTGTTTTACTTTCATTTGATTCTAAAAGCTTTGTTGAAAGTGTTTGACTTTCATTTGACTCAATTAGCTTTGTTGAATGCATTTGACTTTCATTTGAGTCACGAAGCTTTGTTTGAAAGTGTTTGACTTTCATTTGACTCAATTAGCTTTGTTGAATTCATTTGATTTTCATTTGATTCAAAAAGCTTTGTTTGAATGTGTTTGACTTTCATTTGATTATAAAAGCTTTGTTGAAAGTGTTTGACTTTCATTTGACTCAATTAGCTTTGTTGAATGCATTTGACATTCATTTGAATCAAAAAGCTTTGTTTAAATGTGTTTGACGTTCATTTCATTCTAAAAGCTTAGATGAAAGTGTTTGACTTTCATTTGACTCAATTAGCTTTGTTGAATTCATTTGATTTTCATTTGATTCAAAAAGCTTTGTTTGAATGTGTTTGACTTTCATTTGATTCTAAAAGCTTTGTTGTAAGTGTTTGGCTTTTATTTGACTCAATTAGCATTGTGGAAGGCAATTAACTTTCTTTTGATTCAAAAAGCTTTGTTTGAATGTATTTGACTTTCATTTGATTCTAAACGCTTTGTTGCAAGTGTTTGACTTTCATTTGACTCAATTAGCTTTGTTGAATGCATTTGATTTTCATTTGATTCAAAAAGCTTTGTTTGAATGTGTTTCAATTTCATTTGATTCTAAAAGCTTTGTTGAAAGTGTTTAACTTTCATTTGACTTAATTAGCTTTGTTGAATGCAGTTGACATTCATTTGATTCAAAAAGCTTTGTTTGAATATGTTTCACTTTCATTTGATTCTAAAAGCTTTGTTGAAAGTGTTTGGCTTTCATTTGATTCAATAAGCATTGTGGAATGCAATTAACTTTCATTTGATTCAAAAAGCTTTGCTTGAATGTATTTGACTTTAATTTGATTCTAAAAGCTTTGATGAAAGTGTTTGACTTTTATTTGACTCAATTAGCTTTGTTGAATTCATTTGATTTTCATTTGATTCAAAAAGCTTTGTTTGAATGTGTTTCACTTTCATTTGATTCTAAAAGCTTTGTTGAAAGTTTTTGACTTTCATTTGACTTAATTACCTTTGTTGAATGCAGTTGACATTCATTTGATTCAAAAAGCTTTGTTTAAATGTGTTTGACGTTCATTTCATTCTAAAAGCTTATATGAAAGTGTTTGACTTTCATTTGACTCAATTAGCTTTGTTGAATTCATTTGATTTTCATTTGATTCAAAAAGCTTTGTTTGAATGTGTTTCACTTTCATTTGATTCTAAAAGCTTTGTTGAAAGTGTTTGACTTTCATTTGACTTAATTACCTTTGTTGAATGCAGTTGACATTCATTTGATTCAAAAAGCTTTGTTTGAATGTGTTTCACTTTCATTTGATTCTAAAAGCTTTGTTGAATGTGTTTCACTTTCACTTAACTCAATTAGCTTTGTTGATTGCATTTGACATTCATTTGATTTAAAAAGCTTTGTTTGAATGTATTTTACTATCATTTGATTCTATAAGCTTTGTTGAAAGTGTTTGACTTTCTTTTTACTCAATTAGCTTTGTTGTATGCATTTGACTTTCATTTGAGTCACGAAGCTTTGTTTGAATGTGTTTGACTTTCATTTGACTCAATTAGCTTTGTTGAATTCATTTGATTTTCGTTTGATTCAAAAAGCTTTGTTTGAATGTGTTTGACTTTCATTTGATTATAAAAGCTTTGTTGAAAGTGTTTGACTTTCATTTGACTCAATTAGCTTTGTTGAATGCATTTGACATTCATTTGAATCAAAAAGCTTTGTTTAAATGTGTTTGACGTTCATTTGATTCTAAATGCTTAGATGAAAGTCTTTGACTTTCATTTGACTCAATTAGCTTTGTTGAATTCATTTTATTTTCATTTGATTCAAAAAGCTTTTTTTGAATGTGTTTGACTTTCATTTGATTCTAAAAGCTTTGTTGAAAGGGTTTGGCTTTCATTTGACTCAATTAGCATTATGGAATGCAATTAACTTTCATTTGATTCAAAAAGCATTTATTGAATGTATTTGACTTACATTTGATTCTAAACGCTTTGTTGCAAGTGTTTGACTTTCATTTGACTCAATTAGCTTTGTTGAATGCATTTGATTTTCATTTGATTCAAAAAGCTTTGTTTGAATGTGTTTCACTTTCATTTGATTCTAAAAGCTTTGTTGAAAGTGTTTGACTTTCATTTGACTTAATTAGCTTTGTTGAATGCAGTTGACATTCATTTGATTCAAAAAGCTTTGTTTGAATGTGTTTCACATTCATTTGATTCTAAAAGCTTTGTTGAAAGTGTTTGGCTTTCATTTGACTCAATTAGCATTGTGGAATGCAATTAACTTTCATTTGATTCAAAAAGCTTTGCTTGAATGTATTTGACTTTAATTTGATTCTAAAAGCTTTGATGAAAGTGTTTGACTTTAATTTCACTCAATTAGCTTTGTTGAATTTATTTGATTTTCATTTGATTCAAAAAGCTTTGTTTGAATATGTTTCACTTTCATTTGATTCTAAAAGCTTTGTTGAAAGTGTTTGACTTTCATTTGACTTAATTAGCTTTGTTGAATGCAGTTGACATTCATTTGATTAAAAAAGCTTTGTTTGAATGTGTTTCACTTTCATTTGATTCTAAAAGCTTTGTTGAAAGTGTTTGGCTTTCATTTGACTCAATTAGCATTGTTGAATGCAATTAACTTTCATTTGATTCAAAAAGCTTTGTTTGAATGTATTTGACTTTAATTTGATTATAAAAGCTTTGATGAAAGTGTTTGACTTTCATTTGACTCAATTAGCTTTGTTGAATTCATTTGCTTTTCATTTGATTCAAAAAGCTTTGTTTGAATGTGTTTGACTTTCATTTGATTCTAAAAGCTTTGTTGTTAGTGTTTGGCTTTCATTTGACTCAATTAGCATTGTGGAATGCAATTAACTTTCATTTGATTAAAAAAGCTTTGATTGAATGAATTTGACTTTCATTTGATTCTAAACGCTTTGTTGCAAGTGTTTGACTTTCATTTGACTCAATCAGCTTTGTTGAATGCATTTGATTTTCATTTGATTCAAAAAGCGTTGTTTGAATGTGTTTGACTTTCATTTGATTCTAAAAGCTTTGTTGACAGTGTTAGACATTCATTTGACTCAATCAGCTTTGTTGAATGCATTTGATTTTCATTTGATTCAAAAAGCTTTGTTTGAATGTGTTTCACTTTCATTTGATTCTAAAAGCTTTGTTGAAAGTGTTTGTCTTTCATTTGACTCAATTAGCATTGTGGAATGCAATTAACTTTCATTTGATTCAAAAAGCTTTGTTTGAATGTATTTGACTTTAATTTGATTCTAAAAGCTTTGATGTAAGTGTTTGACTTTCATTTGAATCAATTAGCTTTGTTGAATTCATTTGATTTTCATTTGATTCAAAAAGCTTTGTTTGAATGTGTTTCACTTTCATTTGATTCTAAAAGCTTTGTTGAAAGTGTTTGACTTTCATTTGACTCAATTAGCTTTATTGAATGCATTTGACTTTCATTTGAGTCACGAATCTTTGTTTGATTGTGTTTGACTTTCATTTGATTCTAAAAGCTTTGTTGAATGTGTTTGACTTTCATTTAACTCAATTAGCTTTGTTGAATGCATTTGACATTCATTTGATTTAAAAAGCTTTGTTTGAATGTGTTTTGCTTTCATTTGATTCTAAAAGCTTTGTTGAAAGTGTTTGACTTTCATTTGACTCAATTAGGTTTGTTGAATGCATTTGACTTTCATTTGAGTCACGAAGCTTTGTTTGAATGTGTTTGGCTTTCATTTGACTCAATTAGCTTTGTTGAATTCATTTGATTTTCATCTGATTCAAAAAGCTTTGTTTGAATGTGTTTGACTTTCATTTGATTATAAAAGCTTTGTTGAAAGTGTTTGACTTTCATTTGACTCAATTAGCTTTGTTGAATTCATTTGATTTTCATTTGATTCAAAAAGCTTTGTTTGAATGTGTTTGACTTTCATTTGATTCTAAAAGCTTTGTTGAAAGTGTTTGGCTTTTATTTGACTCAATTAGCATTATGGAATGCAATTTAACTTTCATTTGACTCAAAAAGCTTTGATTGAATGTATTTTACTTTCATTTGATTCTAAACGCTTTGTTGCAAGTCTTTGACTTTCATTTGACCCAATTAGCTTTGTTGAATGCATTGGATTTTCATTTGATTCAAAAAGCTTTGTTTGAATGTGTTTCACTTTCATTTGATTCTAAAAGCTTTGTTGAAAGTGTTTGAATTTCATTTGACTTAATTAGCTTTGTTGAATGAAGTTGACATTCATTTGATTCAAAAAGCTTTGTTTGAATGTGTTTCACTTTCATTTGATTCTAAAAGCTTTGTTGAAATTGTTTGGCTTTCATTTGACTCAATTAGCATTGTGGAATGCAATTAACTTTCATTTGATTCAAAAAGCTTTGCTTGAATGTATTTGACTTTAATTTGATTCTAAAAGCTTTGATGAAAGTGTTTGACATTCATTTGACTCAATTAGCTTTGTTGAATTCATTTGATTTTCATTTGATTCAAAAAGCTTTGTTTGAATGTGTTTGACTTTCATTTGATTATAAAAGCTTTGTTGAAAGTGTTTGACTTTCATTTGAATCAATTAGCTTTGTTGAATGCATTTGACATTCATTTGAATCAAAAAGCTTTGTTTAATTGTGTTTGACGTTCATTTCATTCTAAAAGCTTAGATGAAAGTGTTTGACTTTCATTTGACTCAATTAGCTTTGTTGAATTCATTTGATTTTCATTTGATTCAAAAAGCTTTGTTTGAATGTGTTTGACTTTCATTTGATTCTAAAAGCTTTGTTGTAAGTGTTTGGCTTCCATTTGACTCAATTAGCATTGTGGAAGGCAATTAACTTTCTTTTGATTCAAAAAGCTTTGTTTGAATGTATTTGACTTTCATTTGATTCTAAACGCTTTGTTGCAAGTGTTTGAATTTCATTTGACTCAATTAGCTTTGTTGAATGCATTTGATTTTCATTTGATTCAAAAAGCTTTGTTTGAATGTGTTTCACTTTCATTTGATTCTAAAAGCTTTGTTGAAAGTGTTTAACTTTCATTTGACTGAATTAGCTTTGTTGAATGCTGTTGACATTCATTTGATTCAAAAAGCTTTGTTTGAATATGTTTCACTTTCATTTGATTCTAAAAGCTTTGTTGAAAGTGTTTGGCTTTCATTTGATTCAATTAGCATTGTGGAATTGCAATTAACTTTCATTTGATTCAAAAAGCTTTGCTTGAATGTATTTGACTTTAATTTGATTCTAAAAGCTTTGATGAAAGTGTTTGACTTTTATTTGACTCAATTAGCTTTGTTGAATTCATTTGATTTTCATTTGATTCAAAAAGCTTTGTTTGAATGTGTTTCACTTTCATTTGATTCTAAAAGCTTTGTTGAAAGTGTTTGACTTTCATTTGACTTAATTACCTTTGTTGAATGCAGTTGACATTCATTTGATTCAAAAAGCTTTGTTTGAATGTGTTTCACTTTCATTTGATTCTAAAAGCTTTGTTGAATGTGTTTGACTTTCACTTGACTCTATTAGCTTTGTTGAATGCATTTGACATTCATTTGATTTAAAAAGCTTTGTTTGAATGTATTTTACTATCATTTGATTCTACAAGCTTTGTTGAAAGTGTTTGACTTTCTTTTTACTCCATTAGCTTTGTTGTATGCATTTGACTTTCATTTGAGTCACGAAGCTTTGTTTGAATGTGTTTGACTTTCATTTGACTCAATTAGCTTTGTTGAATTCATTTGATTTTCGTTTGATTCAAAAAGCTTTGTTTGAATGTGTTTGACTTTCATTTTATTATAAAAGCTTTGTTAAAAGAGTTTGACTTTCATTTGACTCAATTAGCTTTGTTGAATGCATTTGATTTTCATTTGATTCAAAAAGCTTTGTTTGAATGTGTTTGACTTTCATTTGATTATAAAAGCTTTGTTGAAAGTGTTTGACTTTCATTTGACTCAATTAGCTTTGTTGAATGCATTTGACATTCATTTGAATCAAAAAGCTTTGTTTAAATGTGTTTGACGTTCATTTGATTCTAAATGCTTAGATGAAAGTCTTTGACTTTCATTTGACTCAATTAGCTTTGTTGAATTCATTTTATTTTCATTTGATTCAAAAAGCTTTTTTTGAATGTGTTTGACTTTCATTTGATTCTAAAAGCTTTGTTGAAAGTGTTTGGCTTTCATTTGACTCAATTAGCATTATGGAATGCAATTAACTTTCATTTGATTCAAAAAGCATTTATTGAATGTATTTGACTTTCATTTGATTCTAAACGCTTTGTTGCAAGTGTTTGACTTTCATTTGACTCAATTAGCTTTGTTGAATGCATTTGATTTTCATTTGATTCAAAAAGCTTTGTTTAAATGTGTTTCACTTTCATTTGATTCTAAAAGCTTTGTTGAAAGTGTTTGACTTTCATTTGACTTAATTAGCTTTGTTGAATGCAGTTGACATTCATTTGATTCAAAAAGCTTTGTTTGAATGTGTTTCACATTCATTTGATTCTAAAAGCTTTGTTGAAAGTGTTTGGCTTTCATTTGACTCAATTAGCATTGTGGAATGCAATTAACTTTCATTTGATTCAAAAAGCTTTGCTTGAATGTATTTGACTTTAATTTGATTCTAAAAGCTTTGATGAAAGTGTTTGACTTTTATTTGACTCAATTAGCTTTGTTGAATTCATTTGATTTTCATTTGATTCAAAAAGCTTTGTTTGAATGTGTTTCACTTTCATTTGATTCTAAAAGCTTTGTTGAAAGTGTTTGACTTTCATTTGACTTAATTACCTTTGTTGAATGCAGTTGACATTCATTTGATTCAAAAAGCTTTGTTTGAATGTGTTTCACTTTCATTTGATTCTAAAAGCTTTGTTGAAAGTGTTTGACTTTCACTTGACTCTATTAGCTTTGTTGAATGCATTTGACATTCATTTGATTTAAAAAGCTTTGTTTGAATGTATTTTACTATCATTTGATTCTACAAGCTTTGTTGAAAGTGTTTGACTTTCTTTTTACTCAATTAGCTTTGTTGTATGCATTTGACTTTCATTTGAGTCACGAAGCTTTGTTTGAATCTGTTTGACTTTCATTTGACTCAATTAGCTTTGTTGAATTCATTTGATTTTCGTTTGATTCAAAAAGCTTTGTTTAAATGTGTTTGACTTTCATTTTATTATAAAAGCTTTGTTAAAAGAGTTTGACTTTCATTTGACTCTATTAGCTTTGTTGAATGCATTTGATATTCATTTGAATCAAAAAGCTTTGTTTAAATTTGTTTGACGTTCATTTGATTCTAAAAGCTTAGATGAAAGTGTTTAACTTTCATTTGACTCAATTAGCTTTGTTGAATTCATTTAATTTTCATTTGATTCAAAAAGCTTTGTTTGAATGTGTTTCACTTTCATTTGATTCTCAAAGCTTTGTTGAAAGTGTTTGACTTTCATTTGACTCAATTAGCTTTGTTGAATGCATTTGACTTTCATTTGATTCAAAAAGCTTTGTTAGATTGTGTTTTACTTTCATTTGATTCTAAAAGCTTTGTTGAAAGTGTTTGACTTTCATTTGACACAATTAGCTTTATTGAATGCATTTGACTTTCATTTGAGTCACGAATCTTTGTTTGATTGTGTTTGACTTTCATTTGATTCTAAAAGCTTTGTTGAATGTGTTTGACTTTCATTTAACTCAATTAGCTTTGTTGAATGCATTTGACATTCATTTGATTCAAAAAGCTTTGTTTGAATGTGTTTGACTTTCATTTGATTATAAAAGCTTTGTTGAAAGTGTTTGACTTTCATTTGACTCAATTAGCTTTGTTGAATGCATTTGACATTCATTTGAATCAAAAAGCTTTGTTTAAATGTGTTTGACGTTCATTTGATTCTAAATGCTTAGATGAAAGTCTTTGACTTTCATTTGACTCAATTAGCTTTGTTGAATTCATTTTATTTTCATTTGATTCAAAAAGCTTTTTTTGAATGTGTTTGACTTTCATTTGATTCTAAAAGCTTTGTTGAAAGTGTTTGGCTTTCATTTGACTCAATTAGCATTATGGAATGCAATTAACTTTCATTTGATTCAAAAAGCATTTATTGAATGTATTTGACTTTCATTTGATTCTAAACGCTTTGTTGCAAGTGTTTGACTTTCATTTGACTCAATTAGCTTTGTTGAATGCATTTGATTTTCATTTGATTCAAAAAGCTTTGTTTGAATGTGTTTCACTTTCATTTGATTCTAAAAGCTTTGTTGAAAGTGTTTGACTTTCATTTGACTTAATTAGCTTTGTTGAATGCAGTTGACATTCATTTGATTCAAAAAGCTTTGTTTGAATGTGTTTCACATTCATTTGATTCTAAAAGCTTTGTTGAAAGTGTTTGGCTTTCATTTGACTCAATTAGCATTGTGGAATGCAATTAACTTTCATTTGATTCAAAAAGCTTTGCTTGAATGTATTTGACTTTAATTTGATTCTAAAAGCTTTGATGAAAGTGTTTGACTTTAATTTCACTCAATTAGCTTTGTTGAATTCATTTGATTTTCATTTGATTCAAAAAGCTTTGTTTGAATATGTTTCACTTTCATTTGATTCTAAAAGCTTTGTTGAAAGTGTTTGACTTTCATTTGACATAATTAGCTTTGTTGAATGCAGTTGACATTCATTTGATTCAAAAAGCTTTGTTTGAATGTGTTTTACTTTCAATTGATTCTAAAAGCTTTGTTGAAAGTGTTTGGCTTTCATTTGACTCAATTAGCATTGTTGAATGCAATTAACTTTCATTTGATTCAAAAAGCTTTGTTTGAATGTATTTGACTTTAATTTGATTCTAAAAGCTTTGATGAAAGTGTTTGACTTTCATTTGACTCAATTAGCTTTGTTGAATTCATTTGATTTTCATTTGATTCAAAAAGCTTCGTTTGAATGTGTTTGACTTTCATTTGATTCTAAAAGCTTTGTTGTAAGTGTTTGGCTTTCATTTGACTCAATTAGCATTGTGGAATGCAATTAACTTTCATTTGATTAAAAAAGCTTTGATTGAATTTATTTGACTTTCATTTGATTCTAAACGCTTTGTTGCAAGTGTTTGACTTTCATTTGACTCAATCAGCTTTGTTGAATGCATTTGATTTTCATTTGATTCAAAAAGCGTTGTTTGAATGTGTTTGACTTTCATTTGATTCTAAAAGCTTTGTTGAAAGTGTTAGACATTCATTTGACTCAATCAGCTTTGTTGAATGCATTTGATTTTCATTTGATTCAAAAAGCTTTGTTTGAATGTGTTTCACTTTCATTTGATTCTAAAAGCTTTGTTGAAAGTGTTTGGCTTTCATTTGACTCAATTAGCATTGTGGAATGCAATTAACTTTCATTTGATTCAAAAAGCTTTGATTGAATGTATTTGACTTTCATTTGATTCTAAACGCTTTGTTGAAAGTGTTTGACTTTCATTTGACTTAATTAGCTTTGTTGAATGCAGTTGACATTCATTTGATTCAAAAAGCTTTGTTTGAATGTGTTTCACTTTCAATTGATTCTAAAAGCTTTGTTGAAAGTGTTTGGCTTTCATTTGACTCAATTAGCATTGTTGAATGCAATTAACTTTCATTTGATTCAAAAAGCTTTGTTTGAATGTATTTGACTTTAATTTGATTCTAAAAGCTTTGATGTAAGTGTTTAACTTTCATTTGAATCAATTAGCTTTGTTGAATTCATTTGATTTTCATTTGATTCAAAAAGCTTTGTTTGAATGTGTTTCACTTTCATTTGATTTTAAAAGCTTTGTTGAAAGTGTTTGACTTTCATTTGACTCAATTAGCTTTATTGAATGAATTTGACTTTCATTTGAGTCACGAATCTTTGTTTGATTGTGTTTGACTTTCATTTGATTCTAAAAGCTTTGTTGAATGTGTTTGACTTTCATTTAACTCATTTAGCTTTGTTGAATGCATTTGACATTCATTTGATTCAAAAAGCTTTGTTTGAATGTGTTTTACTTTCATTTGATTCTAAAAGCTTTGTTGAAAGTGTTTGACTTTCATTTGACTCAATTAGGTTTGTTGAATGCATTTGACTTTCATTTGAGTCACGAAGCTTTGTTTGAATGTGTTCGGCTTTCATTTGACTCAATTAGCTTTGTTGAATTCATTTGATTTTCATTTGATTCAAAAAGCTTTGTTTGAATGTGTTTGACTTTCATTTGATTATAAAAGCTTTGTTGAAAGTGTTTGACTTTCATTTGACTCAATTAGCATTGTTGAATTCATTTGATTTTCATTTGATTCAAAAAGCTCTGTTTGAATGTGTTTGACTTTCATTTGATTCTAAAAGCTTTGTTGAAAGTGTTTGGCTTTCATTTGACTCAATTAGCATTGTGGAATGCAATTAACTTTCATTTGATTAAAAAAGCTTTGTATGAATGTCTTTGACTTTAATTTGATTCTAAAAGCTTTGATGAAAGTGTTTGACTTTCATTTGACTCAATTAGCTTTGTTGAATTCATTTGATTTTCATTTGATTCAAAAAGCTTTGTTTGAATGTGTTTCACTTTCATTTGATTCTAAAAGCTTTGTTGAAAGTGTTTGACTTTCATTTGACTTAATTAGCTTTGTTGAATGTAGTTGACATTCATTTAATTCAAAAAGCTTTGTCTGAATGTGTTTCACTTTCATTTGATTCTAAAAGCTTTGTTGAATGTGTTTGACTTTCATTTGACTCAATTAGCTTTGTTGAATGCATTTGACATTCATTTGATTCAAAAAGCTTTGTTTGAATGTATTTTACTTTCATTTTATTCTAAAAGCTTTGTTGAAAGTGTTTGACTTTCATTTGACTCAATTAGCTTTGTTGAATGCATTTGACTTTCATTTGAGTCACAAAGCTTTGTTTGAATGTGTTTGACTTTCATTTGACTCAATTAGCTTTGTTGAATTCATTTGATTTTCATTTGATTCAAAAAGCTTTGTTTGAATGTGTTTCACTTTCATTTGATTCTAAAAGCTTTGTTGAAAGTGTTTGACTTTCATTTGACTTAATTAGCTTTGTTGAATGTAGTTGACATTCATTTGATTCAAAAAGCGTTGTTTGAATGTGTTTCACTTTCAAGTGATACTAAAAGCTTTGTTGAATGTGTTTGACTTTCATTTGACTCAATTAGCTTTGTTGAATGCATTTGACATTCATTTGATTCAAAAAGCTTTGTTTGAATGTATTTTACTTTCATTTTATTCTAAAAGCTTTGTGGAAAGTGTTTGACTTTCATTTGACTCAATTAGCTTTGTTGAATGCATTTGACTTTCATTTGAGTCACGAAGCTTTGTTTGAATGTGTTTGACTTTCTTTTGACTCAATTAGCTTTGTTGAATTCATTTGATTTTCATTTGATTCAAAAAGCTTTGTTTGAATGTGTTTCACTTTCATTTGATTCTAAAAGCTTTGTTGAAAGTGTTTGACTTTCATTTGACTCAATTAGCTTTGTTGAATGCATTTGACTTTCATTTGAGTCACGAAGCTTTGTTTGATTGTGATTGACTTTCATTTGACTCAATTAGCTTTGTTGAATTCATTTGATTTTCATTTGATTCAAAAAGCTTTGTTTGAATGTGTTTCACTTTCATTTGATTCTAAAAGCATTGTTGAAAGTGTTTGACTTTCATTTGACTTAATTAGCTTTGTTGAATGCAGTTGACATTCATTTGATTCAAAAAGCTTTGTTTGAATGTGTTTCACTTTCATTTGATTCTAAAAGCTTTGTTGAATGTGTTTGACTTTCATTTGACTCAATTAGCTTTGTTGAATGCATTTGACATTCATTTGTTCAAAAATCTTAGTTTGAATGTGTTTTACTTTCATTTGATTCTAAAAGCTTTGTTGAAAGTGTTTGACTTTCATTAGACTCAATTAGTTTTGTTGAATGCATTTGACTTTCATTTGAGTCACGAAGCTTTGTTTGAATGTGTTTGACTTTCATTTGACTCAATTAGCTTTGTTGAATTCATTTGATTTTCATTTGATTCAAAAAGCTTTGTTTGAATGTGTTTGACTTTCATTTGATTATAAAAGCTTTGTTGAAAGTGTTTGACTTTCATTTGACTCAATTAGCTTTGTTGAATGCATTTGACATTCATTTGAATCAAAAAGCTTTGTTTAAATGTGTTTGACGTTCATTTCATTCTAAAAGCTTAGATGAAAGTGTTTGACTTTCATTTGACTCAATTAGCTTTGTTAAATTCATTTGATTTTCATTTGATTCAAAAAGCTTTTTTTGAATGTGTTTGACTTTCATTTGATAATAAAAGCTTTGTTGAAAGTGTTTGACTTTCATTTGACTCAATTAGCTTTGTTGAATGCATTTGACGTTCATTTGAATCAAAAAGCTATGTTTAAATGTGTTTGACGTTCATTTGATTCTAAAAGCTTTGTTGAATGTGTTTGACTTTCATTTTACTCAATTAGCTTTGTTGAATGCATTTGACATTCATTTGATTCAAAAAGCTTTGTTTGAATGTGTTTTACTTTCATTTGATGCTAAAAGCTATGTTGAAAGTGTTTGACTTTCATTTGAATCTATTAGGTTTGTTGAATGCATTTGACTTTCATTTGAGTCACGAAGCTTTGTTTGAATGTGTTTGGCTTTCATTTGACTCAATTAGCTTTGTTGAATTCATTTGATTTTCATTTGATTCAAAAAGCTTTGTTTGAATGTGTTTGACTTTCATTTGATTATAAAAGCTTTGTTGAAAGTGTTTGACTTTCATTTGACTCAATTAGCTTTGTTGAATGCATTTGACATTCATTTGAATCAAAAAGCTTTGTTTAAATGTGTTTGACGTTCATTTCATTCTAAAAGCTTAGATGAAAGCGTTTGACTTTTATTTGACTCAATTAGCTTTGTTGAATTCATTTGATTTTCATTTGATTCAAAAAGCATTGTTTGAATGTGTTTGACTTTCATTCGATTCTAAAAGCTTTGTTTGAATGTGTTTCACTTTCATTTGATTCTAAAAGCTTTGTTGAAAGTGTTTGACTTTCATTTGACTCAATTAGCTTTGTTGAATGCATTTGACTTTCATTTGAGTCACGAATCTTTGTTTGATTGTGTTTGATTTTCATTTGATTCTAAAAGCTTTGTTGAATATGTTTGACTTTCATTTAACTCAATTAGCTTTGTTGAATGCATTTGACATTCATTTGATTCAAAAAGCTTTGTTTGAATGTGTTTTACTTTCATTTGATTCTAAAAGCTTTGTTGAAAGTGTTTGACTTTCATTTGACTCAATTAGGTTTGTTGAATGCATTTGACTTTCATTTGAGTCACGAAGCTTTGTTTGAATGTGTTTGGCTTTCATTTGACTCAATTAGCTTTGTTGAATTCATTTGATTTTTATTTGATTCAAAAAGCTTTGTTTGAATGTGTTTGACTTTCATTTGATTATAAAAGCTTTGTTGAAAGTGTTTGACTTTCATTTGACTCAATTAGCTTTGTTGAATTCATTTGATTTTTATTTGATTCAAAAAGCTTTGTTTGAATGTGTTTGACTTTCATTTGATTATAAAAGCTTTGTTAAAAGTGTTTGGCTTTTATTTGACTCAATTAGCATTATGGAATGCAATTAACTTTCATTCGACTCAAAAAGCTTTGATTGAATGTATTTTACTTTCATTTGATTCTAAACGTTTTGTTGCAAGTCTTTGACTTTCATTTGACTCAATTAGCTTTGTTGAATGCATTGGATTTTCATTTGATTCAAAAAGCTTTGTTTGAATGTGTTTCACTTTCATTTGATTCTAAAAGCTTTGTTGAAAGTGTTTGAATTTCATTTGACTTAATTAGCTTTGTTGAATGCAATTGACATTCATTTGATTCAAAAAGCTTTGTTTGAATGTGTTTCACTTTCATTTGATTCTAAAAGCTTTGTTGAAAGTGTTTGGCTTTCATTTGACTCAATTAGCATTGCGGAATGCAATTAACTTTCATTTGATTCAAAAAGCTTTGTTTGAATGTATTTTACTTTAATTTGATTCTAAAAGCTTTGATGAAAGTGTTTGACTTTCATTTGACTCAATTAGCTTTGTTGAATTCATTTGATTTTCATTTGATTCAAAAAGTTTGTTTGAATGTGTTTCACTTTCATTTGATTCTAAAAGCTTTGTTGAAAGTGTTTGACTTTCATTTGACTCAATTAGCTTTGTTGAATGCATTTGACATTCATTTGAGTCACGAAGCTTTGTTTGATTGTGTTTGACTTTCATTTGACTCAATTAGCTTTGTTGAATTCATTTGATTTTCATTTGATTCAAAAAGTTTTGTTTGAATGTGTTTGACTTTCATTTGATTATAAAAGCTTTGTTGAAAGTGTTTGACTTTCATTTGACTCAATTAGCTTTGTTGTATGCATTGGACATTCATTTGAATCAAAAAGCTTTGTTTAAATGTGTTAGACGTTCATTTGATTCTAAAACCTTAGATGAAAGTGTTTGACTTTCATTTGACTCAATTAGCTTTGTTGAATTCATTTGATTTTCATTTGATTCAAAAAGCTTTGTTTAAATGTGTTTCACTTTCATTTGATTCTAAAAGCTTTGTTGAAAGTGTTTGACTTTCATTTGACTTAATTAGCTTTGTTGAATGCAGTTGACATTCATTTGATTCAAAAAGCTTTGTTTGAATGTGTTTCACTTTCATTTGATTCTAAAAGCTTTGTTGAAAGTGTTTGGCTTTCATTTGACTCAATTAGCATTGTTGAATGCAATTAACTTTCATTTGATTCAAAAAGCTTTGTTTGAATGTATTTGACTTTAATTTGATTCTAAAAGCTTTGATGAAAGTGTTTGACTTTCATTTGACTCAATTAGCTTTGTTGAATTCATTTGATTTTCATTTGATTCAAAAAGTTTGTTTGAATGTGTTTCACTTTCATTTGATTCTAAAAGCTTTGTTGAACGTGTTTGACTTTCATTTGACTCAATTAGCTTTGTTGAATGCATTTGACTTTCATTTGAGTCACGAATCTTTGTTTGATTGTGTTTCACTTTCATTTGATTCTAAAAGCTTTGTTGAAAGTGTTTGACTTTCATTTGACTCAATTAGGTTTGTTGAATGCATTTGACTTACATTTGAGTCACGAAGCTTTGTTAGAATGTGTTTGGCTTTCATTTGACTCAATTAGCTTTGTTGAATTCATTTGATTTTCATTTGATTCAAAAAGCTTTGTTTGAATGTGTTTGACTTTTATTTGATTATAAAAGCTTTGTTGAAAGTGTTTGACTTTCATTTGACTCAATTAGCTTTGTTGAATTCATTTGATTTTCATTTGATTCAAAAAGCTTTGTTTGATTGTGTTTGACTTTCATTTGATTCTAAAAGCTTTGTTGAATGTGTTTGACTTTCATTTAACTCAATTAGCTTTGTTGAATGCATTTGACATTCATTTGATTCAAAAAGCTTTGTTTGAATGTGTTTCACTTTCATTTGATTCTAAAAGCTTTGTTGAATGTGTTTGACTTTCATTTGACTCAATTAGCTTTGTTGAATGCATTTGACTTTCATTTGAGTCACGAATCTTTGTTTGATTGTGTTTCACTTTCATTTGATTCTAAAAGCTTTGTTGAAAGTGTTTGACTTTCATTTGACTCAATTAGGTTTGTTGAATGCATTTGACTTACATTTGAGTCACGAAGCTTTGTTTGAATGTGTTTGGCTTTCATTTGACTCAATTAGCTTTGTTGAATTCATTTGATTTTCATTTGATTCAAAAAGCTTTGTTTGAATGTGTTTGACTTTTATTTGATTATAAAAGCTTTGTTGAAAGTGTTTGACTTTCATTTGACTCAATTAGCTTTGTTGAATTCATTTGATTTTCATTTGATTCAAAAAGCTTTGTTTGATTGTGTTTGACTTTCATTTGATTCTAAAAGCTTTGTTGAATGTGTTTGACTTTCATTTGACTCAATTAACTTTGTTGAATGCATTTGACATTCATTTGATTCAAAAAGCTTTGTTTGAATGTGTTTCACTTTCATTTGATTCTAAAAGCTTTGTTGAATGTGTTTGACTTTCATTTGACTCAATTAGCTTTGTTGAATGCATTTGACATTCATTTGATTCAAAAAGCTTTGTTTGAATGTGTTTTACTTTCATTTGATTCTAAAAGCTTTGTTAAAAGTGTTTGACTTTCATTTGACTCAATTAGCTTTGTTGAATGTATTTGACTTTCATTTGAGTCACGAAGCTTTGTTTGAATGTGTTTGACTTTCATTTGACTAAATTAGCTTTGTTGAATGCATTTGACATTCATTTGATTCAAAAAGCTTTGTTTGAATGTGTTTCACTTTCATTTGATTCTAAAAGCTTTGTTGAATGTGTTTGACTTTCATTTGACTCAATTAGCTTTGTTGAATGCATTTGACATTCATTTGATTCAAAAAGCTTTATTTGAATGTGTTTTACTTTCATTTGATTCTAAAAGCTTTGTTAAAAGTGTTTGACTTTCATTTGACTCAATTAGCTTTGTTGAATGCATTTGACTTTCATTTGAGTCACGAAGCTTTGTTTGAATGTGTTTGACTTTCATTTGACTCAATTAGCTTTGGTGAATGCATTTGACATTCATTTGATTCAAAAAGCTTTGTTTGAATGTTTTTTACTTTCATTTGATTGTAAAAGCTTTGTTGAAAGTGTTTGACTTTCATTTGACTCAATTAGCTTTGTTGAATGTATTTGACTTTCATTTGAGTCACGAAGCTTTGTTTGAATGTGTTTGACTTTCATTTGACTCAATTAGCTTTGTTGAATGCATTTGATTTTCATTTGATTCAAAAAGCTTTGTTTGAATGTGTTGGACTTTCATTTGATTATAAAAGCTTTGTTGAAAGTGTTTGACTTTCATTTGACTAAATTAGCTTTGTTGAATGCATTTGACATTCATTTGAATCAAAAAGCTTTGTTTGAATGTGTTTCACTTTCATTTGATTCTAAAAGCTTTATTGAAAGTGTTTGGCTTTCATTTGACTCAATTACCATTGTGGAATGCAATTAACTTTCATTTGATTCAAATAGCTTTGTTTGAATGTATTTGACTTTCATTTGATTCTAAAAGCTTTGTTGAAAGTGTTTGACTTTCATTTGACTTAATTAGCTTTGTTGAATGCAGTTGACATTCATTTGATTCAAAAAGCTTTGTTTGAATGTGTTTCACTTTCATTTGATTCTAAAAGCTTTATTGAAAGTGTTTGGCTTTCATTTGACTCAATTACCATTGTGGAATGCAATTAACTTTCATTTGATTCAAAAAGCTTTGTTTGAATGTATTTGACTTTAATTTGATTCTAAAAGCTTTGATGACAGTGTTTCACTTTCATTTGACTCAATTAGCTTTGTTGAATTCATTTGAATTTCATTTGATTCAAAAAGCTTTGTTTGAATGTGTTTGACTTTTATTTGATTATAAAAGCTTTGTTGAAAGTGTTTGACTTTCATTTGACTCAATTAGCTTTGTTGAATTCATTTGATTTTCATTTGATTCAAAAAGCTTTGTTTGATTGTGTTTCACTTTCATTTGATTCTAAAAGCTTTGTTGAATGTGTTTGACTTTCATTTAACTCAATTAGCTTTGTTGAATGCATTTGACATTCATTTGATTCAAAAAGCTTTGTTTGAATGTGTTTCACTTTCATTTGATTCTAAAAGCTTTGTTGAATGTGTTTGACTTTCATTTGACTCAATTAGCTTTGTTGAATGCATTTGACATTCATTTGATTCAAAAAGCTTTGTTTGAATGTGTTTTACTTTCATTTGATTCTAAAAGCTTTGTTAAAAGTGTTTGACTTTCATTTGACTCAATTAGCTTTGTTGAATGCATTTGACTTTCATTTGAGTCACGAAGCTTTGTTTGAATGTGTTTGACTTTCATTTGACTAAATTAGCTTTGTTGAATGCATTTGACATTCATTTGATTCAAAAAGCTTTGTTTGAATGTGTTTCACTTTCATTTGATTCTAAAAGCTTTGTTAAATGTGTTTGACTTTCATTTGACTCAATTAGCTTTGTTGAATGCATTTGACATTCATTTGATTCAAAAAGCTTTATTTGAATGTGTTTTACTTTCATTTGATTCTAAAAGCTTTGTTAAAAGTGTTTGACTTTCATTTGACTCAATTAGCTTTGTTGAATGCATTTGACTTTCATTTGAGTCACGAAGCTTTGTTTGAATGTGTTTGACTTTCATTTGACTCAATTAGCTTTGGTGAATGCATTTGACATTCATTTGATTCAAAAAGCTTTGTTTGAATGTTTTTTACTTTCATTTGATTGTAAAAGCTTTGTTGAAAGTGTTTGACTTTCATTTGACTCAATTAGCTTTGTTGAATGTATTTGACTTTCATTTGAGTCACGAAGCTTTGTTTGAATGTGTTTGACTTTCATTTGACTCAATTAGCTTTGTTGAATGCATTTGATTTTCATTTGATTCAAAAAGCTTTGTTTGAATGTGTTGGACTTTCATTTGATTATAAAAGCTTTGTTGAAAGTGTTTGACTTTCATTTGACTAAATTAGCTTTGTTGAATGCATTTGACATTCATTTGAATCAAAAAGCTTTGTTTGAATGTGTTTCACTTTCATTTGATTCTAAAAGCTTTATTGAAAGTGTTTGGCTTTCATTTGACTCAATTACCATTGTGGAATGCAATTAACTTTCATTTGATTCAAATAGCTTTGTTTGAATGTATTTGACTTTCATTTGATTCTAAAAGCTTTGTTGAAAGTGTTTGACTTTCATTTGACTTAATTAGCTTTGTTGAATGCAGTTGACATTCATTTGATTCAAAAAGCTTTGTTTGAATGTGTTTCACTTTCATTTGATTCTAAAAGCTTTATTGAAAGTGTTTGGCTTTCATTTGACTCAATTACCATTGTGGAATTCAATTAACTTTCATTTGATTCAAAAAGCTTTGTTTGAATGTATTTGACTTTAATTTGATTCTAAAAGCTTTGATGACAGTGTTTCACTTTCATTTGACTCAATTAGCTTTGTTGAATTCATTTGAATTTCATTTGATTCAAAAAGCTTTGTTTGAATGTGTTTCACTTTCATTTGATTCTAAAAGCTTTGTTGAAAGTGTTTGACTTTCATTTGACTTCATTAGCTTTGTTGAATGCAGTTGACATTCATTTGATTCAAAAAGCTTTGTTTGAATGTGTTTCACTTTCATTTGATTCTAAAAGCTTTGTTGAATGTGTTTGACTTTCATTTGACTCAATTAGCTTTGTTGAATGCATTTGACTTTCATTTGATTCAAAAAGCTTTGTTAGAATGTGTTTTACTTTCATTTGATTCTAAAAGCTTTGTTGAAAGTGTTTGACTTTCATTTGACTCAATTAGCTTTGTTGAATGCATTTGACTTTCATTTGACTCACGAAGCTTTGTTTGAATGTGTTTGACTTTCATTTGACTCAATTAGCTTTGTTGAATGCATTTTATTTTCATTTGATTCAAAAAACTTTGTTTGAATGTGTTTGACTTTCATTTTATTATAAAAGCTTTGTTGAAAGTGTTTGACTTTCATTTGACTCAATTAGCTTTGTTGAATGCATTTGACATTCATTTGAATCAAAAAGCTTTGTTTAAATGTGTTAGACGTTCATTTGATTCTAAAACCTTAGATGAAAGTGTTTGACTTTCATTTGACTCAATTAGCTTTGTTGAATTCGTTTGATTTTCATTTGATTCAAAAAGCTTTGTTTGAATGTGTTTCACTTTCATTTGATTCTAAAAGCTTTGTTGAAAGTGTTTGACTTTCATTTGACTTAATTAGCTTTGTTGAATGCAGTTGACATTCATTTGATTCAAAAAGCTTTGTTTGAATGTGTTTCACTTTCATTTGATTCTAAAAGCTTTGTTGAAAGTGTTTGGCTTTCATTTGACTCAATTAGCATTGTTGAATGCAATTAACTTTCATTTGATTCAAAAAGCTTTGTTTGAATGTATTTGACTTAAATTTGATTCTAAAAGCTTTGATGAAAGTGTTTGACTTTCATTTGACTCAATTAGCTTTGTTGAATTCATTTGATTTTCATTTGATTCAAAAAGTTTGTTTGAATGTGTTTCACTTTCATTTGATTCTAAAAGCTTTGTTGAACGTGTTTAACTTTCATTTGACTCAATTAGCTTTGTTGAAGGCATTTGACTTTCATTTGAGTCACGAATCTTTGTTTGATTGTGTTTGACTTTCATTTGATTCTAAAAGATTTGTTGAATGTGTTTGACTTTCATTTAACTCAATTAGCTTTGTTGAATGCATTTGACGTTCATTTGATTCAAAAAGCTTTGTTTGAATGTGTTTTACTTTCATTTGATTCTAAAAGCTTTGTTGAAAGTGTTTGACTTTCATTTGACTCAATTAGGTTTGTTGAATGCATTTGACTTTCATTTGAGTCACGATGCTTTGTTTGAATGTGTTTGGCTTTCATTTGACTCAATTAGCTTTGTTGAATTCATTTGATTTTCATTTGATTCAAAAAGCTTTGTTTGAATGTGTTTCACTTTCATTTGATTCTAAAAGCTTTGTTGAAAGTGTTTGACTTTCATTTGACTCAATTAGCTTTGTTGAATGCATTTGACATTCATTTGAATCAAAAAGCTTTGTTTAAATGTGTTTGACGTTCATTTCATTCTAAAAGCTTAGATGAAAGAGTTTGACTTTCAGTTGACTCAATAAGCTTTGTTGAATTCATTTGATTTTCATTTGATTCAAAAAACTTTGTTTGAATGTGTTTGACTTTCATTCGATTCTAAAAGCTTTGTTTGAATGTGTTAAACTTTCATTTGATTCTAAAAGCTTTGTTGAAAGTGTTTGACTTTCATTTGACTCAATTAGGTTTGTTGAATGCATTTGACTTACATTTGAGTCACGAAGCTTTGTTTGAATGTGTTTGGCTTTCATTTGACTCAATTAGCATTGTTGAATTCATTTGATTTTCATTTGATTCAAAAAGCTTTGTTTGAATGTGTTTGACTTTTATTTGATTATAAAAGCTTTGTTGAAAGTGTTTGACTTTCATTTGACTCAATTAGCTTTGTTGAATTCATTTGATTTTCATTTGATTCAAAAAGCTTTGTTTGATTGTGTTTGACTTTCATTTGATTCTAAAAGCTTTGTTGAATGTGTTTGACTTTCATTTAACTCAATTAGCTTTGTTGAATGCATTTGACATTCATTTGATTCAAAAAGCTTTGTTTGAATGTGTTTCACTTTCATTTGATTCTAAAAGCTTTGTTGAATGTGTTTGACTTTCATTTGACTCAATTAGCTTTGTTGAATGCATTTGACATTCATTTGATTCAAAAAGCTTTGTTTGAATGTGTTTTACTTTCATTTGATTCTAAAAGCTTTGTTAAAAGTGTTTGACTTTCATTTGACTCAATTAGCTTTGTTGAATGCATTTGACTTTCATTTGAGTCACGAAGCTTTGTTTGAATGTGTTTGACTTTCATTTGACTCAATTAGCTTTGTTGAATGCATTTGATTTTCATTTGATTCAAAAAGCTTTGTTTGAATGTGTTTGACTTTCATTTGATTCTAAAAGCTTTGTAGAAAGTGTTTGGCTTTCATATGACTCAATTAGCATTGTGGAATGCAATTAACTTTCATTTGATTCAAAAAGCTTTGATTGAATGTATTTGACATTCATTTGATTCTAAACGCTTTGTTGCAAGTGTTTGACTTTCATTTGACTCAATTAGCTTTGTTGAATGCATTTGATTTTCATTTGATTCAAAAAGCTTTGTTTGAATGTGTTTCACTTTCATTTGATTCTAAAAGCTTTGCTGAAAGTGTTTGACTTTCATTTGACTTAATTAGCTTTGTTGAATGCAGTTGACATTCATTTGATTCAAAAAGCTTTGTTTGAATGTGTTTCACTTTCATTTGATTCTAAAAGCTTTATTGAAAGTGTTTGGCTTTCATTTGACTCAATTACCATTGTGGAATGCAATTAACTTTCATTTGATTCAAAAAGCTTTGTTTGAATGTATTTGACTTTAATTTGATTCTAAAAGCTTTGATGACAGTGTTTGACTTTCATTTGACTCAATTAGCTTTGTTGAATTCATTTGATTTTCATTTGATTCAAAAAGCTTTGTTTGAATGTGTTTGACTTTCATATGATTATAAAAGCTTTGTTGAAAGTGTTTGACTTTCATTTGACTCAATTAGCTTTGTTGAATGCATTTGACATTCATTTGAATCAAAAAGCTTTGTTTAAATGTGTTTGACGTTCATTTGATTCTAAAAGCTTAGATGAAAGTGTTTGACTTTCATTTGACTCAATTAGCTTTGTTGAATTCATTTGATTTTCATTTGATTCAAAAAGCTTTATTTGAATGTGTCTGACTTTCATTTGATTCTAAAAGCTTTGTAGAAAGTGTTTGGCTTTTATTGACTCAATTAGCATTGTGGAATGCAATTAACTTTTATTTGATTCAAAAAGCTTTGATTGAATGTATTTGACTTTCATTTGATTCTAAACGCTTTGTTGCAAGTGTTTCACTTTCATTTGACTCAATTAGCTTTGTTGAATGCATTTGATTTTCATTTGATTCAGAAAGCTTTGTTTGAATTTGTTTCACTTTCATTTGATTCTAAAAGCTTTGTTGAAAGTGTTTGACTTTCATTTGACTTAATTAGCTTTGTTGAATGCAGTTGACATTCATTTGATTCAAAAAGCTTTGTTTGAATGTGTTTCACTTTCATTTGATTCTAAAAGCTTTGTTGAATGTGTTTGACTTTCATTTGACTCAATTAGCTTTGTTGAATGCATTTAACTTTCATTTGATTCAAAAAGCTTTGTTAGAATGTGTTTTACTTTCATTTGATTCTAAAAGCTTTGTTGAAAGTGTTTGACTTTCATTTGACTCAATTAGCTTTGTTGAATGCATTTGACTTTCATTTGAGTCACGAAGCTTTGTTTGAATGTGTTTGACTTTCATTTGACTCAATTAGCTTTGTTGAATGCATTTGATTTTCATTTGATTCAAAAAGCTTTGTTTGAATGTGTTTGACTTTCATTTGATTATAAAAGCTTTGTTGAAAGTGTTTGACTTTCATTTGACTCAATTAGCTTTGTTGAATGCATTTGACATTCATTTGAATCAAAAAGCTTTGTTTAAATGTGTTTGACGTTCATTTGATTCTAAAAGCTTAGATGAAAGTGTTTGACTTTCATTTGACTCAATTAGCTTTGTTGAATTCATTTGATTTTCATTTGATTCAAAAAGCTTTGTTTGAATGTGTTTGACTTTCTTTTGATTCTAAAAGCTTTGTAGAAAGTGTTTGGCTTTCATTTGACTCAATTAGCATTGTGGAATGCAATTAACTTTCATTTGATTCAAAAAGCTTTGATTGAATGTATTTGACTTTCATTTGATTCTAAACGCTTTGTTGCAAGTGTTTGACTTTTATTTGTCTCAATTAGCTTTGTTGAATGCATTTGATTTTCATTTGATTCAAAAAGCTTTGTTTGAATGTGTTTCACTTTCATTTGATTCTAAAAGCTTTGTTGAAAGTGTTTGACTTTCATTTGACTTAATTAGCTTTGTTGAATGCAGTTGACATTCATTTGATTCAAAAAGCTTTGTTTGAATGTGTTTCACTTTCATTTGATTCTAAAAGTTTTATTGAAAGTGTTTGGCTATCATTTGACTCAATTACCATTGTGGAATGCAATTAACTTTCATTTGATTCAAAAAGCTTTGTTTGAATGTATTTGACTTTAATTTGATTCTAAAAGCTTTGATGACAGTGTTTGACTTTCATTTGACTCAATTAGCTTTGTTGAATTCATTTGATTTTCATTTGATTCAAAAAGCTTTGTTTGAAAGTGTTTGACTTTCATTTGATTATAAAAGCTTTGTTGAAAGTGTTTGACTTTCATTTGACTCAATTAGCTTTGTTGAATGCATTTGACATTCATTTGAATCAAAAAGCTTTGTTTAAATGTGTTTGACGTTCATTTGATTCTAAAAGCTTAGATGAAAGTGTTTGACTTTCATTTGACTCAATTAGCTTTGTTGAATTCATTTGATTTTCATTTGATTCAAAAAGCTTTATTTGAATGTGTCTGACTTTCATTTGATTCTAAAAGCTTTGTAGAAAGTGTTTGGCTTTCATTTGACTCAATTAGCATTGTGGAATGCAATTAACTTTTATTTGATTCAAAAAGCTTTGATTGAATGTATTTGACTTTCATTTGATTCTAAACGCTTTGTTGCAAGTGTTTCACTTTCATTTGACTCAATTAGCTTCGTTGAATGCATTTGATTTTCATTTGATTCAAAAAGCTTTGTTTGAATTTGTTTCACTTTCATTTGATTCTAAAAGCTTTGTTGAAAGTGTTTGACTTTCATTTGACTTAATTAGCTTTGTTGAATGCAGTTGACATTCATTTGATTCAAAAAGCTTTGTTTGAATGTGTTTCACTTTCATTTGATTCTAAAAGCTTTATTGAAAGTGTTTGGCTTTCATTTGACTCAATTAGCTTTGTTGAATTCATTTGATTTTCATTTGATTCAAAAAGCTTTGTTTGAATGTTTTTGACTTTCATTTGATTATAAAAGCTTTGTTGAAAGTGTTTGACTTTCATTTGACTCAATTAGCTTTGTTGAATGCATTTAACATTCATTTAAATTAAAAAGCTTTGTTTGAATGTGTTTGACTTTCATTTGATTCTAAAAGCTTTGTAGAAAGTGTTTGGCTTTCATTTGACTCAATTAGCATTGTGGAATGCAATTAACTTTCATTTGATTCAAAAAGCTTTGATTGAATGTCTTTGACTTTAATTTGATTCTAAAAGCTTTGATGAAAGTGTTTGACTTTCATTTGACTCAATTAGCTTTGTTGAATTCATTTGATTTTCATTTGATTCAAAAAGCTTTGTTTGAATGTGTTTTACTTTCATTTGATTCTAAAAGCTTTGTTGAATGTGTTTGACTTTCATTTGACTTAATTAGCTTTGTTGAATGCAGTTGACATTCATTTGATTCAAAAAGCTTTGTTAGAATGTGTTTCACTTTCATTTGATTCTAAAAGCTTTGTTGAAAGTGTTTGACTTTCATTTGACTTAATTAGCTTTGTTGAATGCAGTTGACATTCATTTGATTCAAAAAGCTTTGTTTGAATGTGTTTCACTTTCATTTGATTCTAAAAGCTTTGTTGAAAGTGTTTGGCTTTCATTTGACTCAATTAGCTTTGTTGAATTCATTTGATTTTCATTTGATTCAAAAAGCTTTGTTTGAATGTTTTTGACTTTCATTTGATTATAAAAGCTTTGTTGAAAGTGTTTGACTTTCATTTGACTCAATTAGCTTTGTTGAATGCATTTAACATTCATTTAAATTAAAAAGCTTTGTTTGAATGTGTTTGACTTTCATTTGATTCTAAAAGCTTTGTAGAAAGTGTTTGGCTTTCATTTGACTCAATTAGCATTGTGGAATGCAATTAACTTTCATTTGATTCAAAAAGCTTTGATTGAATGTCTTTGACTTTAATTTGATTCTAAAAGCTTTGATGAAAGTGTTTGACTTTCATTTGACTCAATTAGCTTTGTTGAATTCATTTGATTTTCATTTGATTCAAAAAGCTTTGTTTGAATGTGTTTTACTTTCATTTGATTCTAAAAGCTTTGTTGAATGTGTTTGACTTTCATTTGACTCAATTAGCTTTGTTGAATGCATTTGACTTTCATTTGATTCAAAAAGCTTTGTTAGAATGTGTTTCACTTTCATTTGATTCTAAAAGCTTTGTTAAATGTGTTTGACTTTCATTTGACTTAATTAGCTTTGTTGAATGCAGTTGACATTCATTTGACTCAAAAAGCTTTGTTTGAATGTGTTTCACTTTCATTTGATTCTAAAAGCTTTGTTGAATGTGTTTGACTTTCATTTGACTAAATTAGCTTTGGTGAATGCATTTGACATTCATTTGATTCAAAAAGCTTTGTTTGAATGTTTTTTACTTTCATTTGATTGTAAAAGCTTTGTTGAAAGTGTTTGACTTTCATTTGACTCAATTAGCTTTGTTGAATGTATTTGACTTTCATTTGAGTCACGAAGCTTTGTTTGAATGTGTTTGACTTTCATTTGACTCAATTAGCTTTGTTGAATGCATTTGATTTTCATTTGATTCAAAAAGCTTTGTTTGAATGTGTTGGACTTTCATTTGATTATAAAAGCTTTGTTGAAAGTGTTTGACTTTCATTTGACTAAATTAGCTTTGTTGAATGCATTTGACATTCATTTGA
This sequence comes from Chenopodium formosanum, assembly GCA_024500155.1. NCBI lineage: Eukaryota > Viridiplantae > Streptophyta > Magnoliopsida > Caryophyllales > Amaranthaceae > Chenopodium > Chenopodium formosanum. The sequence goes on from CM044861.1 coordinate 25,509,294, forward strand.
ATCAAAAAGCTTTGTTTGAATGTGTTTCACTTTCATTTGATTCTAAAAGCTTTATTGAAAGTGTTTGGCTTTCATTTGACTCAATTACCATTGTGGAATGCAATTAACTTTCATTTGATTCAAATAGCTTTGTTTGAATGTATTTGACTTTCATTTGATTCTAAAAGCTTTGTTGAAAGTGTTTGACTTTCATTTGACTTAATTAGCTTTGTTGAATGCAGTTGACATTCATTTGATTCAAAAAGCTTTGTTTGAATGTGTTTCACTTTCATTTGATTCTAAAAGCTTTATTGAAAGTGTTTGGCTTTCATTTGACTCAATTACCATTGTGGAATGCAATTAACTTTCATTTGATTCAAAAAGCTTTGTTTGAATGTATTTGACTTTAATTTGATTCTAAAAGCTTTGATGACAGTGTTTCACTTTCATTTGACTCAATTAGCTTTGTTGAATTCATTTGATTTTCATTTGATTCAAAAAGCTTTGTTTGAATGTGTTTCACTTTCATTTGATTCTAAAAGCTTTGTTGAAAGTGTTTGACTTACATTTGACTTTATTAGCTTTGTTGAATGCAGTTGACATTCATTTGATTCAAAAAGCTTTGTTTGAATGTGTTTCACTTTCATTTGATTCTAAAAGCTTTGTTGAATGTGTTTGACTTTCATTTGACTCAATTAGCTTTGTTGAATGCATTTGACATTCATTTGATTCAAAAAGCTTTGTTTGAATGTGTTTTACTTTCATTTGATTCTAAAAGCTTTTTTGAAAGTGTTTGACTTTCATTTGACTCAATTAGCTTTGTTGAATGCATTTGACTTTCATTTGAGTCACGAAGCTTTGTTTGATTGTGTTTGACTTTCATTTGACTCAATTAGCTTTGTTGAATTCATTTGATTTTCATTTGATTCAAAAAGCTTAATTTGAATGTGTTTGACTTTCATTTGATTATAAAAGCTTTGTTGAAAGTGTTTGACTTTCATTTGACTTAATTAGCTTTGTTGAATGCAGTTGACATTCATTTGATTCAAAAAGCTTTGTTGGAATGTGTTTCACTTTCATTTGATTCTAAAAGCTTTATTGAAAGTGTTTGGCTTTCATTTGACTCAATTACCATTGTGGAAAGCAATTAACTTCCATTTGATTCAAAAAGCTTTGTTTTAATGTTTTTTACTTTAATTTGATTCTAAAAGCTTTGATGACAGTGTTTGACTTTCATTTGACTCAATTAGCTTTGTTGAATTCATTTGATTTTCATTTCATTCAAAAAGCTTTGTTTGAATGTGTTTCACTTTCATTTGATTCTAAAAGCTTTGTTGAAAGTGTTTGACTTTCATTTGACTCAATTAGCTTTGTTAAATGCATTTGACTTTCATTTGAATCAAGATGCTTTGTTTGAATGTGTTTGACTTTCATTTGACTCAATTGGCATTGTAGAATGAATTTGACTTTCATTTGATTCAAAAAGCATTGTTTGAATGTGTTTAACTTTCATTTGACTCAATTAACTTCGTTGAATGTGTTTGACTTTCATTTGACTCAATTAGCATTGTGGAATACAATTGACTTTCATTTGATTCAAAAAGCTTTGTTTGAATGTATTTGACTTTCATTTGATTCTAAAAGCTTAGATGAAAGTGTTTGACTTTCATTTGACTCAATTAGCTTTGTTGAATTCATTTGATTTTCATTTGATTCAAAAAGCTTTGTTTGAATGTGTTCGACTTTCATTTGATTCTAAAAGCTTTGTTGAAAGTGTTTGACTTTCATTTGAATTAATTAGCTTTGTTGAATGCATTTGACTTTCATTTGAATCAAAAAGCTTTGTTTTAATGTGTTTGACGTTCATTTGACTCAATTAGATTTGTTGAAAGTGTTTAACTTTCATTTAACTCAATTGGCTTTGTTGAATGCATTTTACTTTCATTTGATTCAAAAAGCTTTGCTTGAATGTGTTTGACTTTCTTTTGACTGAATTAGCTTTGTTGAATGTGTTTGACTTTCATTTGACTCAATTAGCATTGTGGAATGCAATTGACTTTCATTTGATTCAAAAAGCTTTGATTGAATGTATTTGACTTTCATTTGATTCTAAACGCTTTGTTGCAAGTGTTTGACTTTCATTTGACTCAATTAGCTTTGTTGAATGCATTTGATTTTCATTTGATTTAAAAAGCTTTGTTTGAATGTGTTTGACTTTCATTTGATTCTAAAAGCTTTGTTGCAAGTGTTTGACTTTCATTCGACTCAATTAGCTTTGTTTAATGCATTTGACTTTCATCTGATTCAAAAAGCTTTGTTTGAATGTGTTTGACTTTCATTTGATTCTAAAAGCTTTGTTGAAAGTGTTAGACATTCATTTGACTCAATTAGCTTTGTTGAATGCATGTGGCTTTCATTGGATTCAAAAAGCTTTGTTTGAATGTGTTTGACTTTCATTTGACTCAATTAGCTTTGTTGAATGTGTTTGACTTTCATTAGACTCAATTACAATTGTGGAATGCAATAGACTTTCATTTGATCAAAAAGCTTAGTTTAATGTATTTGACTTTCATTTGATTCTAAAAGCTTTGTTCAAAGTGTTTGACTTTCATTTGACTCAATTAGCTTTGTTGAATGCATTTGACTTTCATTTGATTCAAAAATGTTTGTTTGAATGTGTTTGACTTTCATTTGATTCTAAAAGCTTTGCTGAAAGTGTTTGACTTTCATTTGACTTAATTAGCTTTGTTGAATGCAGTTGACATTCATTTGATTCTAAAAGCTTTGTTTGAATGTGTTTCACTTTCATTTGATTCTAAAAGCTTTGTTGAATGTGTTTGACTTTCATTTGACTCAATTAGCTTTGTTGAATGCATTTGACATTCATGTGATTCAAAAAGCTTTGTTTGAATGTGTTTTACTTTAATTTGATTCTAAAAGCTTTGTTGAAAGTGTTTGACTTTCATTTGACTCAATTAGCTTTGTTAAATGCATTTGACTTTCATTTGAATCAAGATGCTTTGTTTGAATGTGTTTGACTTTCATTTGACTCAATTGGCATTGTTGAATGAATTTGACTTTCATTTGATTCAAAAAGCATTGTTTGAATGTGTTTGACTTTCATTTGACTCAATTAACTTCGTTGAATGTGTTTGACTTTCATTTGACTCAATTAGCATTGTGGAATGCAATTGACATTCATTTGATTCAAAAAGCTTTGTTTGAATGTATTTGACTTTCATTTGATTCTAAAAGCTTAGATGAAAGTGTTTGACTTTCATTTGACTCAATTAGCTTTGTTGAATTCATTTGATTCAAAAAGCTTTGTTTGAATGTGTTTGACTTTCATTTAATTCTAAAAGCTTTGTTGAAAGTGTTTGACTTTCATTTGACTCAATTAGCTTTGTTGAATGCATTTGACTTTCATTTGAATCAAAAAGCTTTGTTTTAATGTGTTTGACGTTCATTTGACTCAATTAGATTTGTTGAAAGTGTTTAACTTTCATTTAACTCAATTGGCTTTGTTGAATGTATTTGACTTTCATTTGACTCAATTAGCATTGTGGAATGCATTTGACTTTTATTTGATTCAAAAAGCTTTGTTTGAATGTGTGTTTGACTTTCATTTGACTCAATTAACTTCGTTGAATGTGTTAGACTTTCATTTGACTCAATTAGCATTGTGGAATGCAATTGATGTTCATTTGATTCAAAAAGCTTTGTTTGAATGTATTTGACTTTCATTTGATTCTAAAAGCTTAGATGAAAGTGTTTGACTTTCATTTGACTCAATTAGCTTTGTTGAATTCATTTGATTTTCATTTGATTCAAAAAGCTTTGTTTGAATGTGTTTAACTTTCATTTAATTCTAAAAGCTTCGTTGAAAGTGTTGACTTTCATTTGACTCAATTAGATTTGTTGAATGCATTTGACTTTCATTTGAATCAAAAAGCTTTGTTTTAATGTGTTTGACGTTCATTTGACTCAATTAGATTTGTTGAAAGTGTTTAACTTTCATTTAACTCAATTGGCTTTGTTGAATGCATTTGACTTTCATTTGATTCAAAAAGCTGTGCTTGAATGTGTTTGACTTTCTTTTGACTGAATTAGCTTTGTTGAATGTGTTTGACTTTCATTTGACTCAATTAGCAATGTGGAATGCAATTGACTTTCATTTGATTCAAAAAGCTTTGATTGAATGTATTTGACTTTCATTTGATTCTAAACGCTTTGTTGCAAGTGTTTGACTTTCATTTGACTCAATTAGCTTTGTTGAATGCATTTGATTTTCATTTGATTCAAAAAGCTTTGTTTGAATGTGTTTGACTTTCATTTGATTCTAAAAGCTTTGTTGAAAGTGTTAGACATTCATTTAACTCAATTAGCTTTGTTGAATGCATGTGGCTTTCATTTGATTCAAAAAGCTTTGTTTGAATGTGTTTGACTTTCATTTGACTTAATTAGCTTTGTTGAATGTGTTCGACTTTCATTTGACTCAATTACCATTGTGGAATGCAATATACTTTCATTTGATCAAAAGCTTAGTTTAATGTATTTGACTTTCATTTGATTCTAAAAGCTTTGTTGAAAGTGTTAGACATTCATTTGACTCAATTAGCTTTGTTGAATGCATGTGGCTTTCATTTGATTCAAAAAGCTTTGTTTGAATGTGTTTGACTTTCATTTGACTTAATTAGCTTTGTTGAATGTGTTTGACTTTCATTTGATTCAAAAAGCTTTGTTTGAATGTGTTTGACTTTCATTTGATTCTAAAAGCTTTGTTGAAAGTGTTTGACATTCATTTGACTTAATTAGCTCTGTTGAATGCATTTGGCTTTCATTTGATTCAAAAAGCTTTGTTTGAATGTGTTTGACTTTCTTTTGACTCTATTAGCTTTGTTAAATGTGTTTGACTTTCTTTTGACTCAATTAGCATTGTGGAATGCAATTGACTTTCATTTGATTCAAAAAGCTTTGTTTGAATGTATTTGGCTTTAATTTGATTCTAAAAGCTTTGATGAAAGTGTTTAAATTTCATTTGACTCAATTAGCTTTGTTGAATTCATTTGATTTTCATTTGATTCAAAAAGCTTTGTTTGAATGTGTTTCACTTTCATTTGATTCTAAAAGCTTTGTTGAATGTGTTTGGCTTTCATTTGACTCAATTAGCTTTGTTGAATGCATTTGACATTCATTTGATTCAAAAAGCTTTGTTTGAATGTGTTTTACTTTCATTTGATTTTAAAAGCTTTGATAAAAGTGTTTGACTTTCATTTGACTCAATTAGCTTTGTTGAATGCATTTGACTTTCATTTGAATCAAGAAGCATTGTTTGAATGTGTTTGACTTTCATTTGACTCAATTGGCTTTGTTGAATGCAATTGACTTTCATTTGATTCAAAAAACTTTGTTTGGATGTATTTGACTTTCATTTCATTCTAAAAGCTTAGATGAAAGTGTTTAACTTTCATTTGACTCAATTAGCTATGTTGAATTCACTTGATTTTCATTTGATTCAAAAAGCTTTGTTTGAATGTTTTTGACTTTCATTTGATTCTAAAAGCTTTGTTGAAAGTGTTTGACTTTCATTTGACTCAATTAGCTTTGTTGAAAGTGTTTGACTTTCATTTGACTCAATTAGCTTTGTTGAATGCATTTGACTTACATTTGAATCAAAAAGCTTTGTTTAAATGTGTTTCACGTTCATTTGACTCAATTAGATTTGTTGAAAGTGTTTAACTTTCATTTAACTCAATTGGATTTGTTGAATGCATTTGACTTTCTTTTGATTCAAACAGCTTTGCTTGAATGTGTTTGACTTTCTTTTGACACAATTAGCTTTGTTGAATGTGTTTGACTTTCATTTGATTATAAAAGCTTTGTTGAAAGTGTTTGACTTTCATTTGACTTAATTAGCTTTGTTGAATGCAGTTGACATTCATTTGATTCAAAAAGCTTTGTTGGAATGTGTTTCACTTTCATTTGATTCTAAAAGCTTTATTGAAAGTGTTTGGCTTTCATTTGACTCAATTACCATTGTGGAAAGCAATTAACTTCCATTTGATTCAAAAAGCTTTGTTTTAATGTTTTTTACTTTAATTTGATTCTAAAAGCTTTGATGACAGTGTTTGACTTTCATTTGACTCAATTAGCTTTGTTGAATTCATTTGATTTTCATTTCATTCAAAAAGCTTTGTTTGAATGTGTTTCACTTTCATTTGATTCTAAAAGCTTTGTTGAAAGTGTTTGACTTTCATTTGACTCAATTAGCTTTGTTAAATGCATTTGACTTTCATTTGAATCAAGATGCTTTGTTTGAATGTGTTTGACTTTCATTTGACTCAATTGGCATTGTAGAATGAATTTGACTTTCATTTGATTCAAAAAGCATTGTTTGAATGTGTTTAACTTTCATTTGACTCAATTAACTTCGTTGAATGTGTTTGACTTTCATTTGACTCAATTAGCATTGTGGAATACAATTGACTTTCATTTGATTCAAAAAGCTTTGTTTGAATGTATTTGACTTTCATTTGATTCTAAAAGCTTAGATGAAAGTGTTTGACTTTCATTTGACTCAATTAGCTTTGTTGAATTCATTTGATTTTCATTTGATTCAAAAAGCTTTGTTTGAATGTGTTCGACTTTCATTTGATTCTAAAAGCTTTGTTGAAAGTGTTTGACTTTCATTTGAATTAATTAGCTTTGTTGAATGCATTTGACTTTCATTTGAATCAAAAAGCTTTGTTTTAATGTGTTTGACGTTCATTTGACTCAATTAGATTTGTTGAAAGTGTTTAACTTTCATTTAACTCAATTGGCTTTGTTGAATGCATTTTACTTTCATTTGATTCAAAAAGCTTTGCTTGAATGTGTTTGACTTTCTTTTGACTGAATTAGCTTTGTTGAATGTGTTTGACTTTCATTTGACTCAATTAGCATTGTGGAATGCAATTGACTTTCATTTGATTCAAAAAGCTTTGATTGAATGTATTTGACTTTCATTTGATTCTAAACGCTTTGTTGCAAGTGTTTGACTTTCATTTGACTCAATTAGCTTTGTTGAATGCATTTGATTTTCATTTGATTTAAAAAGCTTTGTTTGAATGTGTTTGACTTTCATTTGATTCTAAAAGCTTTGTTGCAAGTGTTTGACTTTCATTCGACTCAATTAGCTTTGTTTAATGCATTTGACTTTCATCTGATTCAAAAAGCTTTGTTTGAATGTGTTTGACTTTCATTTGATTCTAAAAGCTTTGTTGAAAGTGTTAGACATTCATTTGACTCAATTAGCTTTGTTGAATGCATGTGGCTTTCATTGGATTCAAAAAGCTTTGTTTGAATGTGTTTGACTTTCATTTGACTCAATTAGCTTTGTTGAATGTGTTTGACTTTCATTAGACTCAATTACAATTGTGGAATGCAATAGACTTTCATTTGATCAAAAAGCTTAGTTTAATGTATTTGACTTTCATTTGATTCTAAAAGCTTTGTTCAAAGTGTTTGACTTTCATTTGACTCAATTAGCTTTGTTGAATGCATTTGACTTTCATTTGATTCAAAAATGTTTGTTTGAATGTGTTTGACTTTCATTTGATTCTAAAAGCTTTGCTGAAAGTGTTTGACTTTCATTTGACTTAATTAGCTTTGTTGAATGCAGTTGACATTCATTTGATTCTAAAAGCTTTGTTTGAATGTGTTTCACTTTCATTTGATTCTAAAAGCTTTGTTGAATGTGTTTGACTTTCATTTGACTCAATTAGCTTTGTTGAATGCATTTGACATTCATGTGATTCAAAAAGCTTTGTTTGAATGTGTTTTACTTTAATTTGATTCTAAAAGCTTTGTTGAAAGTGTTTGACTTTCATTTGACTCAATTAGCTTTGTTAAATGCATTTGACTTTCATTTGAATCAAGATGCTTTGTTTGAATGTGTTTGACTTTCATTTGACTCAATTGGCATTGTTGAATGAATTTGACTTTCATTTGATTCAAAAAGCATTGTTTGAATGTGTTTGACTTTCATTTGACTCAATTAACTTCGTTGAATGTGTTTGACTTTCATTTGACTCAATTAGCATTGTGGAATGCAATTGACATTCATTTGATTCAAAAAGCTTTGTTTGAATGTATTTGACTTTCATTTGATTCTAAAAGCTTAGATGAAAGTGTTTGACTTTCATTTGACTCAATTAGCTTTGTTGAATTCATTTGATTCAAAAAGCTTTGTTTGAATGTGTTTGACTTTCATTTAATTCTAAAAGCTTTGTTGAAAGTGTTTGACTTTCATTTGACTCAATTAGCTTTGTTGAATGCATTTGACTTTCATTTGAATCAAAAAGCTTTGTTTTAATGTGTTTGACGTTCATTTGACTCAATTAGATTTGTTGAAAGTGTTTAACTTTCATTTAACTCAATTGGCTTTGTTGAATGTATTTGACTTTCATTTGACTCAATTAGCATTGTGGAATGCATTTGACTTTTATTTGATTCAAAAAGCTTTGTTTGAATGTGTGTTTGACTTTCATTTGACTCAATTAACTTCGTTGAATGTGTTAGACTTTCATTTGACTCAATTAGCATTGTGGAATGCAATTGATGTTCATTTGATTCAAAAAGCTTTGTTTGAATGTATTTGACTTTCATTTGATTCTAAAAGCTTAGATGAAAGTGTTTGACTTTCATTTGACTCAATTAGCTTTGTTGAATTCATTTGATTTTCATTTGATTCAAAAAGCTTTGTTTGAATGTGTTTAACTTTCATTTAATTCTAAAAGCTTCGTTGAAAGTGTTGACTTTCATTTGACTCAATTAGATTTGTTGAATGCATTTGACTTTCATTTGAATCAAAAAGCTTTGTTTTAATGTGTTTGACGTTCATTTGACTCAATTAGATTTGTTGAAAGTGTTTAACTTTCATTTAACTCAATTGGCTTTGTTGAATGCATTTGACTTTCATTTGATTCAAAAAGCTGTGCTTGAATGTGTTTGACTTTCTTTTGACTGAATTAGCTTTGTTGAATGTGTTTGACTTTCATTTGACTCAATTAGCAATGTGGAATGCAATTGACTTTCATTTGATTCAAAAAGCTTTGATTGAATGTATTTGACTTTCATTTGATTCTAAACGCTTTGTTGCAAGTGTTTGACTTTCATTTGACTCAATTAGCTTTGTTGAATGCATTTGATTTTCATTTGATTCAAAAAGCTTTGTTTGAATGTGTTTGACTTTCATTTGATTCTAAAAGCTTTGTTGAAAGTGTTAGACATTCATTTAACTCAATTAGCTTTGTTGAATGCATGTGGCTTTCATTTGATTCAAAAAGCTTTGTTTGAATGTGTTTGACTTTCATTTGACTTAATTAGCTTTGTTGAATGTGTTCGACTTTCATTTGACTCAATTACCATTGTGGAATGCAATATACTTTCATTTGATCAAAAGCTTAGTTTAATGTATTTGACTTTCATTTGATTCTAAAAGCTTTGTTGAAAGTGTTAGACATTCATTTGACTCAATTAGCTTTGTTGAATGCATGTGGCTTTCATTTGATTCAAAAAGCTTTGTTTGAATGTGTTTGACTTTCATTTGACTTAATTAGCTTTGTTGAATGTGTTTGACTTTCATTTGATTCAAAAAGCTTTGTTTGAATGTGTTTGACTTTCATTTGATTCTAAAAGCTTTGTTGAAAGTGTTTGACATTCATTTGACTTAATTAGCTCTGTTGAATGCATTTGGCTTTCATTTGATTCAAAAAGCTTTGTTTGAATGTGTTTGACTTTCTTTTGACTCTATTAGCTTTGTTAAATGTGTTTGACTTTCTTTTGACTCAATTAGCATTGTGGAATGCAATTGACTTTCATTTGATTCAAAAAGCTTTGTTTGAATGTATTTGGCTTTAATTTGATTCTAAAAGCTTTGATGAAAGTGTTTAAATTTCATTTGACTCAATTAGCTTTGTTGAATTCATTTGATTTTCATTTGATTCAAAAAGCTTTGTTTGAATGTGTTTCACTTTCATTTGATTCTAAAAGCTTTGTTGAATGTGTTTGGCTTTCATTTGACTCAATTAGCTTTGTTGAATGCATTTGACATTCATTTGATTCAAAAAGCTTTGTTTGAATGTGTTTTACTTTCATTTGATTTTAAAAGCTTTGATAAAAGTGTTTGACTTTCATTTGACTCAATTAGCTTTGTTGAATGCATTTGACTTTCATTTGAATCAAGAAGCATTGTTTGAATGTGTTTGACTTTCATTTGACTCAATTGGCTTTGTTGAATGCAATTGACTTTCATTTGATTCAAAAAACTTTGTTTGGATGTATTTGACTTTCATTTCATTCTAAAAGCTTAGATGAAAGTGTTTAACTTTCATTTGACTCAATTAGCTATGTTGAATTCACTTGATTTTCATTTGATTCAAAAAGCTTTGTTTGAATGTTTTTGACTTTCATTTGATTCTAAAAGCTTTGTTGAAAGTGTTTGACTTTCATTTGACTCAATTAGCTTTGTTGAAAGTGTTTGACTTTCATTTGACTCAATTAGCTTTGTTGAATGCATTTGACTTACATTTGAATCAAAAAGCTTTGTTTAAATGTGTTTCACGTTCATTTGACTCAATTAGATTTGTTGAAAGTGTTTAACTTTCATTTAACTCAATTGGATTTGTTGAATGCATTTGACTTTCTTTTGATTCAAACAGCTTTGCTTGAATGTGTTTGACTTTCTTTTGACACAATTAGCTTTGTTGAATGTGTTTGACTTTCATTTGACTGCATTAGCATTGTGCAATGCAATTGACTTTCATTTAATTCAAAAAGCTTTGATTGAATGTATTTGACTTTCATTTGATTTAATTAGCTTTGTTGAATTCATTTGATTTTCATTTGATTCAAAAAGTTTTGTTTGAATGTGTTTGACTTTCATTTGATTCTAAAAGCTTTGTTGAAAGTGTTTGACTTTCATTTGACTTAATTAGCTTCGTTGAATGCAGTTGACATTCATTTGATTCTAAAAGCTTTGTTTGAATGTGTTTCACTTTCATTTGATTCTAAAAGCTTTGTTGAAAGTGTTTGGCTTTCATTTGACTCACTTAGCATTGTGGAATGCAATTAACTTTCATTTGATTCAAAAAGCTTTGTTTGAATGTATTTGACTTTAATTTGATTCTAAAAGCTTTGATGAAAGTATTTGACTTTCATTTGACTCAATTAGCTTTGTTGAATTCATTTGATTTTCATTTGATTCAAAAAGCTTTGTTTGAATGTGTTTCACTTTCATTTGATTCTAAAAGCTTTGTTGAAAGTTTTTGACTTTCATTTGACTTAATTAGCTTTGTTGAATGCAGTTGACATTCATTTGATTCAAAAAGCTTTGTTTGAATGTGTTTCACTTTCATTTGATTCTAAAAGCTTTATTGAAAGTGTTTGGCTTTCATTTGACTCAATTACTATTGTGGAATGCAGTGAACTTTCATTTGATTCAAAAAGCTTTGTTTGAATGTATTTGACTTTAATTTGATTCTAAAAGCTTTGATGACAGTGTTTGACTTTCATTTGACTCAATTAGCTTTGTTGAATTCATTTGATTTTCATTTGATTCAAAAAGCTTTGTTTGAATGTGTTTCACTTTCATTTGATTCTAAAAGCTTTGTTGAAAGTGTTTGACTTTCATTTGATTTAATTAGCTTTGTTAAATGCAGTTGACATTCATTTGATTCAAAAAGCTTTGTTTGAATGTGTTTCACTTTCATTTGATTCTAAAAGCTTTGTTGAATGTGTTTGACTTTCATTTGACTCAATTAGCTTTGTTGAATGCATTTGATATTCATTTGATTCAAAAAGCTTTGTTTGAATGTGTTTTACTTTCATTTGATTCTAAAAGCTTTGTTGAAAGTGTTTGACTTTCATTTGACTCAATTAGCGTTGTTGAATGCATTTGACTTTCATTTGAGTCACGAAGCTTTGTTTGATTGTGTTTGACTTTCATTTGACTCAATTAGCTTTGTTGAATTCATTTGATTTTCATTTGATTCAAAAAGCTTTGTTTGAATGTGTTTGACTTTCATTTGATTATAAAAGCTTTGTTGAAAGTGTTTGACTTTCATTTGACTCAATTAGCTTTGTTGAATGCATTTGACATTCATTTGAATCAAAAAGCTTTGTTTGAATGTGTTTGACTTTCATTTGATTCTAAAAGATTTGTAGAAAGTGTTTGGCTTTCATTTGACTCAATTACCATTGTGGAATGCAAATAACTTTCATTTGATTCAAAAAACATTGATTGAATGTCTTTGACTTTAATTTGATTCTAAAAGCTTTAATGAAAGTGTTTGACATTCATTTGACTCAATTAGCTTTGTTGAATTCATTTGATTTTCATTTGATTCAAAAAGCTTTGTTTGAATGTGTTTCACTTTCATTTGATTCTAAAAGCTTTGTTGAATGTGTTTGACTTTCATTTGACTCAATTAGCTTTGTTAAATGCATTTGACTTTCATTTGATTCAAAAAGCTTTGTTAGAATGTGTTTTACTTTCATTTGATTCTAAAAGCTTTGTTGAATGTGTTTGACTTTCATTTAACTTAATTAGCTTTGTTGAATGCAGTTGACATTCATTTGATTCAAAAAGCTTTGTTTGAATGTGTTTCACTTTCATTTGATTCTAAAAGCTTTGTTGAATGTGTTTGACTTTCATTTGACTCAATTAGCTTTGTTGAATGCATTTGACATTCATTTGATTCAAAAAGCTTTGTTTGAATGTGTTTTACTTTCATTTGATTCTAAAAGCTTTGTTGAAAGTGTTTGACTTTCATTTGACTCAATTAGCTTTGTTGAATGCATTTGACTTTCATTTGATTCAAAAAGCTTTGATAGAATGTGTTTGGCTTTCATTTGATTATAAAAGCTTTGTTGAAAGTGTTTGACTTTCATTTGACTCAATTAGCTTTGTTGAATTCATTTGATTTTCATTTGATTCAAAAAGCTTTGTTTGAATGTGTTTGACTTTCATTTGATTATAAAAGCTTTGTTGAAAGTGTTTGACTTTCATTTGACTCAATTAGCTTTTTTCAATGCATTTGACATTCATTTGAATCAAAAAGCTTTGTTTGAATGTGTTTGACTTTCATTTGATTCTAAAAGCTTTGTAGAAAGTGTTTGGCTTTCATTTGACTCAATTAGCATTGTGGAATGCAATTAACTTTCATTTGATTCAAAAAGCTTTGATTGAATGTCTTTGACATTAATTTGATTCTAAAAGCTTTGATGAAAGTGTTTGACTTTCATTTGACTCAATTAGCTTTGTTGAATTCATTTGATTTTCATTTGATTCAAAAAGCTTTGTTTGAATGTGTTTCACTTTCATTTGATTCTAAAAGCTTTGTTGAAAGTGTTTGACTTTCATTTGACTTAATTAGCTTTGTTGAATGCAGTTGATATTCATTTGATTCAAAAAGCTTTGTTTGAATGTGTTTCACTTTCATTTGATTCTAAAAGCTTTGTTGAATGTGTTTGACTTTCATTTGACTCAATTAGCTTTGTTGAATGCATTTGACTTTCATTTGATTCAAAAAGCTTTGATAGAATGTGTTTCACTTTCATTTGATTCTAAAAGCTTTGTTTAATGTGTTTGACTTTCATTTGACTTAATTAGCTTTGTTGAATGCAGTTGACATTCATTTGATTCAAAAAGCTTTGTTTGAATGTGTTTCACTTTCATTTGATTCTAAAAGCTTTGTTGAATGCGTTTGACTTTCATTTGACTCAATTAGCTTTGTTGAATGCATTTGACATTCATTTGATTCAAAAAGCTTTGTTTGAATGTGTTTTACTTTCATTTGATTCTAAAAGCTTTGTTGAAAGTGTTTGACTTTCATTTGACTCAATTAGCTTTGTTGAATACATTTGACTTTCATTTGAGTCACGAAGCTTTGTTTGAATGTGTTTGACTTTCATTTTACTCAATTAGCTTTGTTGAATTCATTTGATTTTCATTTGATTCAAAAAGCTTTGTTTGAATGAGTTTGACTTTCATTTGATTATAAAAGCTATGTTGAAAGTGTTTGACTTTCATTTGACTCAATTAGCTTTATTGAATGCATTTGACATTCATTTGAATCAAAAAGCTTTGTTTAAATGTGTTTGACGTTCATTTGATTCTAAAAGCTTAGATGAAAGTGTTTGACTTTCATTTGACTCAATTAGCTTTGTTGAATTCATTTGATTTTCATTTGATTCAAAAAGCTTTGTTTGAATGTGTTTGACTTTCATTTGATTCTAAAAGCTTTGTAGAAAGTGTTTGGCTTTCATTTGACTCAATTAGCATTGTTGAATGCAATTAACTTTCATTTGATTCAAAAAGCTTTGATTGAATGTCTTTGACTTTAATTTGATTCTAAAAGCTTTGATGAAAGTGTTTGACTTTCATTTGACTCAATTAGCTTGTTGAATTCATTTGATTTTCATTTGATTCAAAAAGCTTTGTTTGAATGTGTTTGACTTTCATTTGATTCTAAAAGCTTTGTTGAAAGTGTTTTACTTTCATTTGACTCAATTAGCTTTGTTGACTGCATTTGACTTTCATTTGAATCAAAAAGCTATGTTTGAATGTGTTTGACTTTCATTTGACTCAATTAGCTTTGTTAAAAGTGTTTGATTTTCATTTGACTCAATTAGCTTTGTTGAATTCATTTGATTTTCATTTTATTCAAAAAGCTTTGTTTGAATGTGTTTCACTTTCATTTGATTATAAAAGCTTTGTTGAAAGTGTTTGACTTTCATTTGACTTAATTAGCTTTGTTGAATGCAGTTGATATTCATTTGATTCAAAAAGCTTTGTTTGAATGTGTTTCACTTTCATTTGATTCTAAAAGATTTGTTGAATGTGTTTGACTTTCATTTGACTCAATTAGCTTTGTTGAATGCATTTGACTTTCATTTGATTCAAAAAGGTTTGTTAAAATGTGTTTCACTTTCATTTGATTCTAAAAGCTTTGTTGAATGTGTTTAACTTTCATTTGACTTAATTAGCTTTGTTGAATGCAGTTGACATTCATTTGATTCAAAAAGCTTTGTTTGAATGTGTTTCACTTTCATTTGATTCTAAAAGCTTTGTTGAATGTGTTTGACTTTCATTTGACTCAATTAGCTTTGTTGAATGCATTTGACATTCATTTGATTCAAAAAGCTTTGTTTGAATGTGTTTTACTTTCATTTGATTCTAAAAGCTTTGTTGAAAGTATTTGACTTTCATTTGACTCAATTAGCTTTGTTGAATGCATTTGACTTTCATTTGAGTCACGAAGCTTTGTTTGAATGTGTTTGACTTTCATTTGACTCAATTAGCTTTGTTGAATTCATTTGATTTACATTTGATTCAAAAAGCTTTGTTTGAATGTGTTTGACTTTCATTTGATTTTAAAAGCTTTGTTGAATGGGTTTGACTTTCATTTGACTCAATTAGCTTTGTTGAATGCATTTGACATTGATTTGAATCAAAAAGCTTTGTTTAAATGTGTTTGACGTTCATTTCATTCTAAAAGCTTAGATGAAAGTGTTTGACTTTCATTTGACTCAATTAGCTTTGTTGAATTCATTTGATTTTCATTTGATTCAAAAAGCTTTGTTTGAATGTTTTTGACTTTCATTTGATTCTAAAAGCTTTGTTGAAAGTGTTTGGCTTTCATTTGACTCAATTAGCATTATGGAATGTAATTAACTTTCATTTCATTCAAAAAGCTTTGATTGAATGTATTTGATTTTCATTTGATTCTAAACGCTTTGTTGCAAGTGTTTGACTTTCATTTGACTCAGTTAGCTTTGTTGAATGCATTTGATTTTCATTTGATTCAAAAAGCTTTGTTTGAATGTGTTTCACTTTCATTTGATTCTAAAAGCTTTGTTGAAAGTGTTTGACTTTCATTTGACTTAATTAGCTTTGTTGAATGCAGTTAACATTCATTTGATTCAAAAAGCTTTGTTTGAATGTGTTTCACTTTCATTTGATTCTAAAAGCTTTGTTGAAAGTGTTTGGCTTTCATTTGACTCAATTAGCATTGTGGAATGCAATTAACTTTCATTTTATTCAAAAAGCTTTGTTTGAATGTGTTTGACTTTAATTTGATTCTAAAAGCTTTGATGAAAGTGTTTGACTTTCATTTGACTCAATTAGCTTGTTGAATTCATTTGATTTTCATTTGATTCAAAAAGCTTTGTTTGAATGTGTTTGACTTTCATTTGATTCTAAAAGCTTTGTTAAAAGTGTTTTACTTTCATTTGACTCAATTAGCTTTGTTGACTGCATTTGACTTTCATTTGAATCAAAAAGCTATGTTTGAATGTGTTTGACTTTCATTTGACTCAATTAGCTTTGTTAAAAGTGTTTGATTTTCATTTGACTCAATTAGCTTTGTTGAATTCATTTGATTTTAATTTAATTCAAAAAACTTTGTTGGAATGTGTTTGACTTTCATTTGATTCTATAAGCTTTGTTGAAAGTGTTTGACTTTCATTTGACTCAATTAGCTTTGTTGAATGCATTTGACTTTCATTTGATTCAAAAAACTTTGTTTGAATGTGTTTGACTTTCATTTGACTCAATTAGCATTGTGGAATGCAATTGACTTCCATTTGATTCAAAAAACTTGTTTGAAAGTATTTACCTTTCATTTGATTCTAAAAGCTTTGATGAATGTGTTTGACTTTCATTTGACCAATTAGATTTGTTGAATTCATTTGATTTTCATTTGATTTAAAATGCTTAGTTTGAATGTGTTTGACTTTCATTTGATTCTAAAAGCTTTTTTGAAAGTGTTTGACTTTCATTTGACTCAATTAGCTTTGTTGAATGCATTTGACTTTCATTTGAACCAAAAAGCAATGTTTGAATGTGTTTGACTTTCATTTGACTCAATTAGCTTTGTTGAAAGTGTTTAACTTTCATTTGACTCAATTAGCTTTTTTGATTGCATTTGACTTTCATTTGATTCAAAAAGCTTTGTTTGAATGTGTTTGACTTATTTTTGACTCAATTAGCATTGTTGAATGTGTTTGACTTTCATTTGACTCAATTAGCATTGTGGAATGCAATTGAATTTCATTTGATTCAAAAAGCATTGATTGAATGTAATTGACTTTCATTTGATTCTAAACGCTTTGTTGCAAGTGTTTGACTTTCATTTGACTCAATTAGCTTTGTTGAATGCATTTGACTTTCATTTGAATCAAGAAGCTTTGTTTGAATGTGTTTGACTTTCATTTGATTCAATTAACTTCGTTGAATGCATTTGACTTTCATTTGATTCAAAAAGCTTTTTTGAAAGTGTTTGACTTTCATTTGACTCAATTAGCTTTGTTGAATGCATTTGACTTTCATTTGAACCAAAAAGCAATGTTTGAATGTGTTTGACTTTCATTTGACTCAATTAGCTTTGTTGAAAGTGTTTGACTTTCATTTGACTCAATTAGCTTTTTTGATTGCATTTGACTTTCATTTGATTCAAAAAGCTTTGTTTGAATGTGTTTGACTTATTTTTGACTCAATTAGCATTGTTGAATGTGTTTGACTTTCATTTGACTCAATTAGCATTGTGGAATGCAATTGACTTTCATTTGATTCAAAAAGCATTGATTGAATGTACTTGACTTTCATTTGATTCTAAACGCTTTGTTGCAAGTGTTTGACTTTCATTTGACTCAATTAGCTTTGTTGAATGCATTTGACTTTCATTTGAATCAAGAAGCTTTGTTTGAATGTGTTTGACTTTCATTTGACTCAATTAGCTTTGTTGAATGCATTTGACTTTCATTTGATTCAAAAAGCTTTGTTTGAATGTGTTTGACTTTCATTTGACTCAATTAACTTCGTTGAATGTGTTAGACGTTCATTTGACTCAATTAGCATTGTGGAATGCAATTGACTTTCATTTGATTCAAAAAGCTTTGTTTGAATGCATTTGACTTTCATTTGATTCAAAAAGCATTGCTTGAATGTGTTTGACTTTCTTTTGACTCAATTAGCTTTGTTGAACGTGTTTGACTTTAATTTGACTCAATTAGCATTGTGGAATGCAATTGACTTTC
The DNA here is from genome assembly GCA_024500155.1 of Chenopodium formosanum. Taxonomy (NCBI): domain Eukaryota; kingdom Viridiplantae; phylum Streptophyta; class Magnoliopsida; order Caryophyllales; family Amaranthaceae; genus Chenopodium; species Chenopodium formosanum. The sequence goes on from CM044861.1 coordinate 25,527,351, forward strand.
ATTTGATTCAAAAAGCTTTGATTGAATGTATTTGACTTTCATTTGATTCTAAACGCTTTGTTGCAAGTGTTTGACATTCATTTGACTCAATTAGCTTTGTTGAATGCATTTGACTTTCATTTGATTCAAAAAGCTTTGTTTGAATGTATTTGACTTTCATTTGATTCTAAAAGCTTTGTTGAAAGTGTTAGACATTCATTTGACTCAATTAGCTTTGTTGAATGCATGTGGCTTTCATTTGATTCAAAAAGTTTTGTTTGAATGTGTTTGACTTTCATTTGACTCAATTAGCTTTGTTGAATGTGTTTGACTTTCATTTGACTCAATTACCATTGTGGAATGCAATAGACTTTCATTTGATCAAAAAGCTTTGTTTAATGTATTTGACTTTCATTTAATTCTAAAAGCTTTGTTGAAAGTGTTAGACATTCATTTGACTCAATTAGCTTTGTTGAATGCATGTGGCTTTTATTTGATTCAAAAAGCTTTGTTTGAATGTTTTTTACTTTCATTTGACTCAATTAGCTTTGTTGAATGTGATTGACTTTCATTTAACTCAATTGGCTTTGTTGAATACATTTGACTTTCATTTGATTCAAAAAGCTTTGCTTGAATGTGTTTGACTTTCTTTTGACTGAATTAACTTCGTTGAATGTGTTAGACTTTCATTTGACTCAATTAGCATTGTGGAATGCAATTGACTTTCATTTGATTCAAAAAGCTTTGTTTTAATGTGTTTGACTTTCATTTGACTCAATTAACTTCGTTGAATGTGTTAGACTTTCATTTGACTCAATTAGCATTGTGGAATGCAATTGACTTTCATTTGATTCAAAAAGCTTTGTTTGAATGTATTTGACTTTCATTTGATTCTAAAAGCTTAGATCAAAGTGTTTGACTTTCATTTGACTCAATTAGCTTTGTTGAATTCATTTGATTTTCATTTGATTCAAAAAGCTTTGTTTGAATGTGTTTGACTTTTATTTGATTCTAAAAGCTTTATTGAAAGTGTTTGACTTAGATTTGACTCAATTAGCTTTGTTGAATGCATTTGACTTTCATTTGATTCAAAAAGCTTTGCTTGAATGTGTTTGACTTTCTTTTGACTGAATTAGCTTTGTTGAATGTGTTTGACTTTCATTTGACTCAATTAGCATTGTGGAATGCAATTGACTTTCATTTGATTCAAAAAGCTTTGATTGAATGTATTTGACTTTCATTTGATTCAAACGCTTTGTTGCAAGTGTTTGACTTTCATTTGACTCAATTAGCTTTGTTGAATGCATTTGATTTTCATTTGATTCAAAAAGCTTTGTTTAAATGTGTTTGACTTTCATTTGACTCAATTAGCTTTGTTGAATTCATTTGATTTTCATTTGATTCAAAAAGCTTTGTTTGAATGTGTTTGACTTTCATTTGATTCTAAAAGCTTTGTTGAAAGTGTTTGACTTAGATTTAACTCAAGTAGCTTTGTTGAATGCATTTGACTTTCATTTGAATCAAAAAGCTTTGTTTAAATGTGTTTGACGTTCATTTCACTCAATTAGATTTGTTGAAAGTGTTTAACTTTCATTTAACTCAATTAGCTTTGTTGAATGCATTTGACTTTCATTTGATTCAAAAAGCTTTGCTTGAATGTGTTTGACTTTCTTTTGACTGAATTAGCTTTGTTAAATGTGTTTGACTTTCATTTGACTCAATTAGCATTGTGGAATGCAATTGACTTTCATTTTATTCAAAAAGCTTTGATTGAATGTATTTGACTTTCATTTGATTCTAAACGCTTTGTTGCAAGTGTTTGACTTTCATTTGACTCAATTAGCTTTGTTGAATGCATTTGATTTTCATTTGATTCAAAAAGCTTTGTTTAAATGTGTTTGACTTTCATTTGATTCTAAAAGCTTTGTTGAAAGTGTTAGACAATCATTTGACTCAATTAGCTTTGTTGAATGCATGTGGCTTTCATTTGATTCAAAATGCTTTGTTTGAATGTGTTTGACTTTCATTTGACTCAATTAGCTTTGTTGAATGTGTTTGACTTTCATTAGACTCAATTACCATTGTGGAATGCAATAGACTTTCATTTGATCAAAGAGCTTAGTTTAATGTATTTGACTTTCATTTGATTCTAAATGCTTTGTTGAGAGTGTTTGACTTTCATTTGACTCAATTAGCTCTGTTGAATGCATTTGACTTTCATTTGATTCAAAAAGGTTTGTTTGAATGTGTTTGACTTTCAATTGATTCTAAAAGCTTTGTTGAAAGTGTTTGACTTTCATTTGACTTAATTAGCTTTGTTGAATGCAGTTGACATTCATTTGATTCTAAAAGCTTTGTTTGAATGTGTTTCACTTTCATTTGATTCTAAAAGCTTTGTTGAATGTGTTTGACTTTCATTTGACTCAATTAGCTTTGTTAAATGCATTTGACATTCATGTGATTCAAAAAGCTTTGTTTGAATGTGTTTTACTTTCATTTGATTCTAAAAGCTTTGTTGAAAGTGTTTGACTTTCATTTGACTCAATTAGCTTTGTTAAATGCATTTGACTTTCATTTGAATCAAGAAGCTTTGTTTGAATGTGTTTGACTTTCATTTGACTCAATTTCCATTGTTGAATGCATTTGACTTTCATTTGATTCAAAAAGCATTGTTTGAATGTGTTTGACTTTCATTTGACTCAATTAACTTCGTTGAATGTGTTTGACTTTCATTTGACTCAATTACCATTGTGGAATGCAATTGACTTTCATTTGATTCAAAAAGCTTTGTTTGAATGTATTTGACTTTCATTTGATTCTAAAAGCTTAGATGAAAGTGTTTGACTTTCATTTGACTTAATTAGCTTTGTTGAATTCATTTGATTTTCATTTGATTCAAAAAGCTTTGTTTGAATGTGTTTGACTTTCATTTGATTCTTAAAGCTTTGTTGAAAGTGTTTGACTTTCATTTCACTCAATTAGCTTTGTTGAATGCATTTGACTTTCATTTGAATCAAAAAGCTTTGTTTTAATGTGTTTGACGTTCATTTGACTCAATTAGATTTGTTGAAAGTGTTTCACTTTCATTTAACTCAATTGGCTTTGTTGAATGCATTGGACTTTCATTTGATTCAAAAAGCTTTGCTTGAATGTGTTTGACTTTCATTTGACTCAATTAGCATTGTGGAATGCAATTGACTTTCATTTGATTAAAAAAGCTTTGTTTGAATGTATTTGACTTTCATTTGATTCTAAAAGCTTACATGAAAGTGTTTGACTTTCATTTGACTCAATTAGCTTTGTTGAGTTCATTTGATTTTCATTTGATTCAAAAAGCTTTGTTTGAATGTGTTTGACTTTCATTTGATTCTAAAAGCTTTATTGAAAGTGTTTGACTTTTATTTGACTCAATTAGCTTTGTTGAATGCATTTGACTTTCATTTGAATCAAAAAGCTTTGTTTAAATGTGTTTGACGTTCATTTGACTCAATTAGATTAGTTGAAAGTGTTTAACTTTCATTTAACTCAATTGGCTTTGTTGAATGCATTAGACTTTCATTTGATTCAAAAAGCATTGCTTGAATGTGTTTGACTTTCTTTTGACTCAATTAGCTTTGTTGAATGTGTTTGACTTTTATTTGACTCAATTAGCATTGTGGAATGCAATTGACTTTCATTTGATTCAAAAAGCTTTGATTGAATGTATTTAACTTTCATTTGATTCTAAACGCTTATTTACAAGTGTTTGACTTTCATTTGACTCAATTAGCTTTGCTTGAATGTGTTTGACTTTCATTTGATTCTAAAAGCTTTGTTTGAATGTGTTTGACTTTCATTTGACTCAATTAGCATTGTTGAATGTGTTTGACTTTCATTTGACTCAATTACGATTGTGGAATGCAATAGACTTTCATTTGATCAAAAAGCTTTGTTTAATGTATTTGACTTTCATTTAATTCTAAAAGCTTTGTTGAAAGTGTTAGACATTCATTTGACTCAATTAGCTTTGTTGAATGCATGTGGCTTTCATTTGATTCAAAAAGCTTTGTTTGAATGTTTTTTACTTTCATTTGACTCAATTAGCTTTGTTGAATGTGTTTGACTTTCATTTAAATCAATTGGCTTTGTTGAATGCATTTGACTTTCATTTGATTTAAAAAGCTTTGCTTGAATGTGTTTGACTATCTTTTGACTCAATTAGCTTTGTTGAATGTGTTTAACTTTCATTTGACTCAATTAGCATTGTGGAATGCATTTGATTTTCATTTGATTCAAAAAGCTTTGTTTGAATGTGTTTGATTTTCATTTGACTCAATTACCATTGTGGAATGCAATAGACTTTCATTTGATCAAAAAGCTTAGTTTAATGTATTTGACTTTCATTTGATTCTAAAAGCTTTGTTGAAAGTGTTTGACTTTCATTTGACTCAATTAGCTTTGTTGAATGCATTTGACTTTCATTTGAATCAAGAAGCTTTGTTTGAATGTGTTTGACTTTTATTTGACTCAATTGGCTTTGTTAAATGCATTTGACTTTCATTTGATTCAAAAAGCTTTGTTTGAATGCGTTTGATTTTCACTTGATTCTAAAAGCTTTGTTGAAAGTGTTTGACTTTCATTTGACTCTATTAGCTTTGTTGAATGCATTTGACTTTCATTTAAATCAAGAAGCTTTGTTTGAATGTGTTTGACTTTTATTTGACTCAATTGGCTTTGTTGAATGCATTTGACATTCTTTTGAATCAAAAAGCTTTGTTTAAATGTGTTTGACGTTCATTTGATTCTAAAAGCTTAGATGAAAGTGTTTGACTTTCATTTGACTCAATTAGCTTTGTTGAATTCATTTGATTTTCATTTGATTCAAAAAGCTTTGTTTGAATGTGTTTGACTTTCATTTGATTATAAAAGCTTTGTTAAAAGTGTTTGACTTTCATTTGACTCAATTAGCTTTGTTGAATGCATTTCACATTCATTTGAATGAAAAAGCTTTGTATAAATGTGTTTGACGTTCTTTTGTTTCTAAAAGCTTAGATGAAAGTGTTTGACTTTCATTTGACTCAATTAGCTTTGTTGAATTCATTTGATTTTCATTTGATTCAAAAAGCTTTGTTTGAATGTGTTTGACTTTCATTTGATTCTAAAAGCTTTGTAGAAAGTGTTTGGCTTTCATTTGACTCAATTAGCATTGTGGAATGCAATTAACTTTCATTTGATTCAAAAAGCTTTGTTTGAATGTATTTGACTTTCATTTGATTCTAAACACTTTGTTGAATGCATTTGACTTTCATTTGACTCAATTAGCTTTGTTGAATTCATTTGATTTTCATTTGATTCAAAAAGCTTTGTTTGAATGTGTTTCACTTTCATTTCATTCTAAAAGCTTTGTTGAAAGTGTTTGACTTTTATTTGACTTAATTAGCTTTGTTGAATGCAGTTGACATTCATTTGATTCAAAAAGCTTTGTTTGAATGTGTTTCACTTTCATTTGATTCTAAAAGCTTAGATGAATGTGTTTGACTTTCATTTGACTCAATTAGCTTTGTTGAATGCATTTGACATTCATTTGATTCAAAAAGCTTTGTTTGAATGTGTTTTACTTTCATTTGATTCTAAAAGCTTTGTTGAAAGTGTTTGACTTTCATTTGACTCAATTAGCTTTGTTGAATGCATTTGACTTTCATTTGAGTCACGAAGCTTTGTTTGAATGTGTTTGACTTTCATTTGACTCAATTAGCTTTGTTGAATTCATTTGATTTTCATTTGATTCAAAAAGCTTTGTTTGAATGTGTTTGACTTTCATTTGATTATAAAAGCTTTGTTGAAAGTGTTTGACTTTCATTTGACTCAATTAGCTTTGTTGAATGCATTTGACATTCATTTGAATCAAAAAGCTTTGTATAAATGTGTTTGACGTTCTTTTGTTTCTAAAAGCTTAGATGAAAGTGTTTGACTTTCATTTGACTCAATTAGCTTTGTTGAATTCATTTGATTTTCATTTGATTCAAAAAGCTTTGTTTGAATGTGTTTGACTTTTATTTGATTCTAAAAGCTTTGTAGAAAGTGTTTGGCTTTCATTTGACTCAATTAGCATTGTGGAATGCAATTCACTTTCATTTGATTCAAAAAGCTTTGATTGAATGTATTTGACTTTCATTTGATTCTAAACGCTTTGTTGCAAGTGTTTGACTTTCATTTGACTCAATTAGCTTTGTTGAATGCATTTGATTTTCATTTGATTCAAAAAGCTTTGTTTGAATGTGTTTCACTTTCATTTGATTCTAAAAGCTTTGTTGAAAGTGTTTGACTTTCATTTGACTTAATTAGCTTTGTTGAATGCATTTGACATTCATTTGATTCAAAAAGCTATGTTTGAATGTGTTTCACTTTCATTAGATTCTAAAAGCTTTGTTGAAAGTGTTTGACTTTCATTTGACTCAATTAGCTTTGTTGAATGCATTTGACTTTCATTTGAGTCACGAAGCTTTGTTTGAATGTCTTTGACTTTAATTTCATTCTAAAAGCTTTGATGAAAGTGTTTGACTTTCATTTGACTGAATTAGCTTTGTTGAATTCATTTGATTTTCATTTGATTCAAAAAGCTTTGTTTGAATGTGTTTCACTTTCATTTGATTCGAAAAGCTTTGTTAAAAGTGTTTGACTTTCATTTGACTTAATTAGCTTTGTTGAATGCAGTTGACATTCATTTGATTCAAAAAGCTTTGTTTGAATGTGTTTCACTTTCATTTGATTCTAAAAGCTTTGTTGAATGTGTTTGACTTTCATTTGACTCAATTAGCTTTGTTGAATGCATTTGACATTCATTTGATTCAAAAAGCTTTGTTTGAATGTGTTTTACTTTCATTTGATTCTAAAAGCTTTGTTGAAAGTGTTTGACTTTCATTTGACTCAATTAGCTTTGTTGAATGCATTTGACTTTCATTTGAGTCACGAAGCTTTGTTTGAATGTGTTTGACTTTCATTTGACTCAATTAGCTTTGTTGAATTCATTTGATTTTCATTTGATTCAAAAAGCTTTGTTTGAATGTGTTTGAATTTCATTTGATTATAAAAGCTTTGTTGAAAGTTTTTGACTTTCATTTGACTCAATTAGCTTTGTTGAATGCATTTGACATTCATTTGAATCAAAAAGCGTTGTATAAATGTGTTTGGCGTTCATTTGATTCTAAAAGCTTAGATGAAAGTGTTTGACTTTCATTTGACTCAATTAGCTTTGTTGAATTCATTTGATTTTCATTTGATTCAAAAAGCTTTGTTTGAATGTGTTTGACTTTCATTTGATTCTAAAAGCTTTGTAGAAAGTGTTTGGCTTTCATTAGACTCAATTAGCATTGTGGAATGCAATTAACTTTCATTTGATTGAAAAAGCTTTGATTGAATGTATTTGACTTTCATTTGATTCTAAACGCTTTGTTGCAAGTGTTTGACTTTCATTTGACTCAATTAGCTTTGTTGAATGCATTTGATTTTCATTTGATTCAAAAAGCTTTGTTTGAATGTGTTTCACTTTCATTTTATTCTAAAAGATTTGTTGAAAGTGTTTGACTTTCATTTGACTTAATTAGCTTTGTTGAATGCATTTGACATTCATTTGATTCAAAAAGCTTTGTTTGAATGTTTTTTACTTTCATTAGATTCTAAAAGCTTTGTTGAAAGTGTTTGACTTTCATTTGACTCAATTAGCTTTGTTGAATGCATTTGACTTTCATTTGAGTCACGAAGCTTTGTTTGAATGTGTTTGACTTTCATTTGACTCAATTAGCTTTGTTGAATTCATGTGATTTTCATTTGATTCAAAAAGCTTTGTTTGAATGTGTTTGACTTTCAATTGATTATAAAAGCTTTGTTGAAAGTTTTTGACTTTCATTTGACTCAATTAGCTTTGTTGAATGCATTTGACATTCATTTGAATCAAAAAGCTTTGTATAAATGTGTTTGACGTTCATTTGATTCTAAAAGCTTAGATGAAAGTGTTTGACTTTCATTTGACTCAATTAGCTTTGTTGAATTCATTTGATTTTTATTTGATTCAAAAAGCTTTGTTTGAATGTGTTTGACTTTCATTTGATTCTAAAAGCTTTGTAGAAAGTGTTTGACTTTCATTTGACTCATTTAGCAATGTGGAATGCAATTAACTTTCATTTGATTCAAAAAGCTTTGATTGAATGTATTTGACTTTCATTTGATTCTAAACGCTTTGTTGCAAGTGTTTGACTTTCATTTGACTCAATTAGCTTTGTTGAATGCATTTGATTTTCATTTGATTCAAAAAGCTTTGTTTGAATGTGTGTCACTTTCATTTGATTCTAAAAGCTTTGTTGAAAGTGTTTGACTTTCATTTGACTCAATTAGCTTTATTGAATGCAGTTGACATTCATTTGATTCAAAAATCTTTGTTTGAATGTGTTTCACTTTCATTTGATTCTAAAAGCTTTGTTGCAAGTGTTTGGCTTTCATTTGACACAATTAGCTTTGTTGAATTCATTTGATTTTCATTTGATTCAAAAAGCTTTGTTTGGATGTGTTTCACTTTCATTTGATTCTAAAAGCTTTTTTGAAAGTGTTTGACTTTCATTTGACTTAATTAGCTTTGTTGAATGCATTTGACTTTCATTTGAGTCACGAATCTTTGTTTGATTGTGTTTGACTTTCATTTGACTCAATTAGCTTTGTTGAATTCTTTTGATTTTCATTTGATTCAAAAAGCTTTGTTTGAATGTGTTTGACTTTCATTTGATTATAAAAGCTTTGTTGAAAGTGTTTGACTTTCATTTGACTCAATTAGCTTTGTTGAATGCATTTGACATTCATTTGAATCAAAAAGCTTTGTTTGAATGTGTTTGACTTTCATTTGATTCCAAAAGCTTTGTAGAAAGTGTTTGGCTTTCATTTGACTCAATTAGCATTGTGGAATGCAATTAACTTTCATTTGATTCAAAAAGCTTTGATTGAATGTCTTTGACTTTAATTTGATTCTAAAAGCTTTGATGAAAGTGTTTGACTTTCATTTGACTTAATTAGCTTTGTTGAATTCATTTGATTTTCATTTGATTCAAAAAGTTTTGTTTGAATGTGTTTGACTCTCATTTGATTATAAAAGCTTTGTTGAAAGTGTTTGACTTTCATTTGACTCAATGAGCTTTGTTGAATGCATTTGACATTCATTTGAATCAAAAAGCTTTGTTTAAATGTGTTTGACGTTCATTTGATTCTAAAAGCTTAGATGAAAGTGTTTGACTTTCATTTGACTGAATTAGCTTTGTTGAATTCATTTGATTTTCATTTGATTCAAAAAGCTTTGTTTGAATGTGTTTGACTTTCATTTGATTCTAAAAGCTTTGTTGTAAGTGTTTGGCTCTCATTTGACTCAATTAGCATTGTGGAATGCAATTAACTTTCATTTGATTCAAAAAGCTTTGATTGAATGTATTTGACTTTCATTTGATTCTAAACGCTTTGTTGCAAGTGTTTAACTTTCATTTGACTCAATTAGCATTGTGGAATGCATTTGACTTTCATTTAATTCAAAAAGCTTTGTTTGAATGTGTTTGACATTCATTTGACTCAATTAGCTTAGTTGAATGTGTTTGACTTTCATTTGACTCAAATAGCATTGTGGAATGCAATTGACTTCCTTTTGATTCAAAAAGCTTTTTTTGAATGTATTTGACTTTCATTTGATTATAAAAGCTTTGATGAAAGTGTTTGACTTTCATTTGACTTAATTAGCTTTGTTGAATTCATTCGATTTTTGTTTGATTCAAAAAGCTTTGTTTGAATGTGTTTGACTTTCATTTGATTCTAAAAGCTTTGTTGAATGTGTTTGACTTTCATTTGACTCAATTAGCTTTGATGAATGCATTTGACTATCATTTGAATAAAAAAATTTTGTTTGAATGTGTTTGACTTTCATTTGACTCAATTAGCATTGTGGAATGCAATTGACTTTCATTTCATTCAAAAAGCTTTGTTTGAATGTATTTGACTTTCATTTGATTCTAAAAGCTTTGATGAAAGTGTTTGACTTTCATTTGACTCAATTAGCTTTGTTGAATTCATTTGATTTTTGTTTGATTCAAAAAGCTTTGTTTGAATATGTTTGACTTTCATTTGATTCTAAAAGCTTTGTTGAAAGTGTTTGACTTTAATTTGACTCAATTAGCTTTGATGAATGTATTTGACTTTCATTTGATTCAAAACGCTTTGTTTGAATGTGTTTGACTTTCTTTTGACTCAATTAGCTTTGTTGAATGTGTTTGACTTTCATTTGACTTAATTAGCATTGTGGAATGCAATTGACTTTCATTTGATTAAAAAAGCTTTGATTGAATGTGTTTCACTTTCATTTGATTCTAAAAGCTTTGTTGAAAGTGTTTGGCGTTCATTTGACTCAATTAGCATTGTGGAATGCAATTAACTTTCATTTGATTCAAAAAGCTTTGCTTGAATGTATTTGACTTTAATTTGATTCTAAAAGCTTTGATGAAAGTGTTTGACTTTCATTTGACTCAATTAGCTTTGTTGAATTCATTTGATTTTCATTTGATTCAAAAAGCTTTGTTTGAATGTGTTTGACTTTCATTTGATTATAAAAGCTTTGTTGAAAGTGTTTGACTTTCATTTGACTCAATTAGCATTATTGAATGCATTTGACGTTCATTTGATTCTAAAAGCTTAGATGAAAGTGTTTGACTTTCATTTGACTCAATTAGCTTTGTTGAATTCATTTGATTTTCATTTGATTCAAAAAGCTTTGTTTGAATGTGTTTGACTTTCATTTGATTCTAAAAGCTTTGTTGTAAGTGTTTCGCTTTCATTTGACTCAATTAGCATTGTGGAATACAATTAACTTTCATTTGATTCAAAAAGCTTTGCTTGAATGTATTTGACTTTAATTTGATTCTAAAAGCTTTGATGAAAGTGTTTGACTTTCATTTGACTCAATTAGCTTTGTTGAATTCATTTGATTTTCATTTGATTCAAAAAGCTTTGTTTGAATGTGTTTGACGTTCATTTGATTCAAAAAGCTTAGATGAAAGTGTTTGACTTTCATTTGACTCAATTAGCTTTGTTGAATTCATTTGATTTTCATTTGATTCAAAAAGCTTTGTTTGAATGTGTTTGACTTTCATTTGATTCTAAAAGCTTTGTTGTAAGTGTTTCGCTTTCATTTGACTCAATTAGCATTATGGAATACAATTAACTTTCATTTGATTCAAAAAGCTTTGATTGAATGTCTTTGACTTTAATTTGATTCTAAAAGCTTTTATGAAAGTGTTTGACTTTCATTTGACTCAATTAGCTTTGTTGAATTCATTTAATTTTCATTTGATTCAAAAAGCTTTGTTTGAATGTGTTTCACTTTCATTTGATTCTAAAAGCTTTGTTGAAAGTGTTTGACTTTCATTTGACTTAATTAGCTTTGTTGAATGCAGTTGACATTCATTTGATTCAAAAAGCTTTGTTTGAATGTTTTTCACTTTCATTTGATTCTAAAAGCTTTGTTGAAAGTGTTTGGTTTTCATTTGACTCAATTAGCATTGTGGAATGCAATTAACTTTCATTTGATTCAAAAAGCTTTGCTAGAATGTATTTGACTTTAATTTGATTCTTAAAGTTTTGATGAAAGTGTTTGACTTTCATTTGACTCAATTAGCTTTGTTGAATTCATTTGATTTTCATTTGATTCAAAAAGCTTTGTTTGAATGTGTTTCACTTTAATTTGATTCTAAAAGCATTGTTGAAAGTGTTTGACTTTCATTTGACTTAATTACCTTTGTTGAATGCAGTTGACATTCATTTGATTCAAAAAGCTTTGTTTGAATGTGTTTCACTTTCATTTGATTCTAAAAGCTTTGTTGAATGTGTTTGACTTTCACTTGACTCTATTAGCTTTGTTGAATGCATTTGACATTCATTTGATTCAAAAAGCTTTGTTTGAATGTATTTTACTTTCATTTGATTCTAAAAGCTTTGTTGAAAGTGTTTGACTTTCATTTGACTCAATTAGCTTTGTTGAATGCATTTGACTTTCATTTGAGTCAAGAAGCTTTGTTTTAATGTGTTTGACTTTCATTTGACTCAATTAGCTTTGTTGAATTCATTTGATTTTCATTTGATTCAAAAAGCTTTGTTTGAATGTGTTTGATTTTCATTTGATTATAAAAGCTTTGTTAAAAGTGTTTGACTTTCATTTGACTCAATTAGCTTTGTTGAATGCATTTGACATTCATTTGAATCAAAAAGTTTTGTTTAAATGTGTTTGACGTTCATTTGATTCTAAAAGTTTAGATGAAAGTGTTTGACTTTCATTTGACTCAATTAGCTTTGTTGAATTCATTTTATTTTCATTTAATTCAAAAAGCTTTGTTTGAATGTGTTTGACTTTCATTTGATTCTAAAAGCTTTGTTGTAAGTGTTTGGCTTTCATTTGACTCAATTAGCATTGTGGAATGCAATTAACTTTCATTTGATTCAAAAAGCTTTGATTGAATGTATTTGACTTTCACTTGATTCTAAACACTTTGTTGCAAGTGTTTGACTTTCATTTGACTCAATCAGCTTTGTTGAATGCAATTGATTTTCATTTGATTCAAATAGCTTTGTTTGAATGTGTTTCACTTTCATTTTATTCTAAAAGCTTTGTTGAAAGTGTTTGACTTTCATTTGACTTAATTAGCTTTGTTGAATGCAGTTGACATTCATTTGATTTAAAAAGCTTTGTTTGAATGTGTTTCACTTTCATTTGATTCTAAAAGCTTTGTTGAAAGTGTTTTGCTTTCATTTGACTCAATTAGCATTGTGGAATGCAATTAACTTTCATTTGATTCAAAAAGCTTTGTTTGAATGTATTTGACTTTAATTTGATTCTAAAAGCTTTGATGAAAGTGTTTGACTTTCATTTGACTCAATTAGCTTTGTTGAATTCATTTGATTTTCATTTGATTCAAAAAGCTTTGTTTGAATGTGTTTCACTTTCATTTGATTCTAAAAGCTTTGTTAAAAGTGTTTGACTTTCATTTGACTTAATTAGCTTTGTTGAATGCATTTGACTTTCATTTGAGTCACGAATCTTTGTTTGATTGTGTTTGACTTTCATTTGACTCAATTAGCTTTGTTGAATTCATTTGATTTTCATTTGATTCAAAAAGCTTTGTTTGAATGTGTTTGACTTTCATTTGATTATAAAAGCTTTGTTGAAAGTGTTTGACTTTCATTTGACTCAATTAGCTTTGTTGAATGCATTTAACATTCATTTGAATCAAAAAGCTTTGTTTGAATGTGTTTGACTTTCATTTGATTCCAAAAGCTTTGTAGAAAGTGTTTGGCTTTCATTTGACTCAATTAGCATTGTGGAATGCAATTAACTTTCATTTGATTCAAAAAGCTTTGATTGAATGTCTTTGACTTTAATTTGATTCTGAAAGCTTTGATGAAAGTGTTTGACTTTCATTTCACTCAATTAGCTTTGTTGAATTCATTTGATTTTCATTTGATTCAAAAAGCTTTGTTTGAATGTGTGTGACGTTCATTTGATTCTAAAAGCTTAGATGAAAGTGTTTGACTTTCATTTGACTCAATTAGCTTTGTTGAATTCATTTTATTATCATTTGATTTAAAAAGCTTTGTTTGAATGTGTTTGACTTTCATTTGATTCTAAAAGCTTTGTTGTAAGTGTTTGGCTCTCATTTGACTCAATTAGCATTGTGGAATGCAATTAACTTTCATTTGATTCAAAAAGCTTTGATTGAATGTATTTGACTTTCATTTGATTCTAAACGCTTTGTTGCAAGTGTTTGACTTTCATTTGATTCAATCAGCTTTATTGAATGCATTTGATTTTCATTTGATTCAAATAGCTTTGTTTGAATTTGTTTCACTTTCATTTGATTCTAAAAGCTTTGTTGAAAGTGTTTGACTTTCATTTGACTTAATTAGCTTTGTTGAATGCAGTTGACATTCATTTGATTCAAAGAGCTTTGTTTGAATGTGTTTCACTTTCATTTGATTCTAAAAGCTTTGTTGAAAGTGTTTGGCTTTCATTTGACTCAATTACCATTGTGGAATGCAATTAACTTTCATTTGATTCAAAAAGCTTTGTTTGAATGTATTTGACTTTAATTTGATTCTAAAAGCTTTGATGAAAGTGTTTGACTTTCATTTGACTCAATTAGCTTTGTTGAATTCATTTGATTTTCACTTGATTCAAAAAGCTTTGTTTGAATGTGTTTCACTTTCATTAGATTCTAAAAGCTTTGTTGAAAGTGTTTGACTTTCATTTGACTCAATTAGCTTTGTTGAATGCATTTGACTTTCATTTGAGTCACGAATCTTTGTTTTATTGTGTTTGACTTTCATTTGACTCAATTAGCTTTGTTGAATTCATTTGATTTTCATTTGATTCAAAAAGCTTTGTTTGAATGTGTTTGACTTTCATTTGATTATAAAAGCTTAGTTGAAAGTGTTTGGCTTTCATTTGACTCAATTAGCATTGTGGAATGCAATTAACTTTCATTTGATTCAAAAAGCTTTGATTGAATGTCTTTGACTTTAATTTGATTCTAAAAGCTTTGATGAAAGTGTTTGACTTTCATTTGACTCAATTAGCTTTGTTGAATTCATTTAATTTTCATTTGATTCAAAAAGCTTTGTTTGAATGTGTTTCACTTTCATTTGATTCTAAAAGCTTTGTTGAAAGTGTTTGACTTTCATTTGACTTAATTAGCTTTGTTGAATGCAGTTGACATTCATTTGTTTCAAAAAGCTTTGTTTGAATGTGTTTCACTTTCATTTGATCCTAAACGCATTGTTGAAAGTAATTGGCTTTCATTTGACTCAATTAGCATTGTGGAATTCAATTAACTTTCATTTGATTCAAAAAGCTTTGTTTGAATGTATTTGACTTTAATTTGATTCTAAAAGCTTTGATGAAAGTGTTTGACTCTCATTTGACTTAATTAGCTTTGTTGAATTCAGTTGATTTTCGTTTGATTCAAAAAAGCTTTGTTTGAATGTGTTTCACTTTCATTTGATTCTAAAAGCTTTGTTGAAAGTGTTTGACTTTTATTTGACTCAATTAGCTTTGTTGAATGCATTTGACATTCATTTGATTCAAAAAGCTTTGTTTGAATGTGTTTCACTTTCATTTGATTCTAAAAGCTTTGTTGAATGTGTTTGACTTTCATTTGACTCAATTAGCTTTATTGAATGCATTTGACATTCATTTGATTCAAAAAGCTTTGTTTGAATGTGTTTTACTTTCATTTGATTCTAAAAGCTTTGTTGAAAGTGTTTGACTTTCATTTGACTCAATTAGCTTTGTTGAATGCATTTGACTTTCAATTGAGTCACGAAGCTTTGTTTGAATGTGTTTGACTTTCATTTGACTCAATTAGCTTTGTCGAATCCATTTGATTTTCATTTGATTCAAAAAGCTTTGTTTGAATGTGTTTGACTTTCATTTGGTTATAAAAGCTTTGTTAAAAGTGTTTGACTTTCATTTGACTCAATTAGCTTTGTTGAATGCATTTTATTTTCATTTGATTCAAATAGCTTTGTTTGAATGTGTTTGACTTTCATTTGATTCTAAAAGCTTTGTTGTTAGTGTTTGGCTTTCATTTGACTCAATTAGCATTGTGGAATGCAATTAACTTTCATTTGATTCAAAAAGCTTTGATTGAATGTATTTGACTTTCATTTGATTCTAAACGCTTTGTTGCAAGTGTTTGACTTTCATTTGAATCAAAAAGCTTTGTTTAAATGTGTTTGACGTTCATTTGATTCTAAAAGCTTAGATGAAAGTGTTTGACTTTCATTTGACTCAATTAGCTTTGTTGAATTCATTTTATTTTCATTTGATTCAAATAGCTTTGTTTGAATGTGTTTGACTTTCATTTGATTCTAAAAGCTTTGTTGTAAGTGTTTGGCTTTCATTTGACTCAATTAGCATTGTGGAATGCAATTAACTTTCATTTGATTCAAAAAGCTTTGATTGAATGTATTTAACTTTCATTTGATTCTAAACGCTTTGTTGCAAGTGTTTGACTTTCATTTGACTCAATCAGCTTTGTTGAATGCATTTGATTTTCATTTGATTCAAATAGCTTTGTTTGAATGTGTTTCACTTTCATTTGATTCTAAAAGCTTTGTTGAAAGTGTTTGACTTTCATTTGACTTAATTAACTTTGTTGAATGCAGTTGAAATTCATTTGATTCAAAAAGCTTTGTTTGAATGTGTTTCACTTTCATTTGATTCTAAAAGCTTTGTTGAAATGTGTTTGGCTTTCATTTGACTCAATTAGCATTGTGGAATGCAATTAACTTTCATTTGATTCAAAAAGCTTTGTTTGAATGTATTTGACTTTAATTTGATTCTAAAAGCTTTGATGAAAGTGTTTGACTTTCATTTGACTCAATTAGCTTTGTTGAATTCATTTGATTTTCATTTGATTCAAAAAGATTTGTTTGAATGTGTTTCACTTTCATTTGATTCTAAAAGCTTTGTTGAAAGTGTTTGACTTTCATTTGACTCAATTAGCTTTGTTGAATGCATTTGACTTTCATTTGAGTCACGAATCTTTGTTTGATTGTGTTTGACTTTCATTTGTCTCAATTAGCTTTGTTGAATTCATTTGATTTTCATTTGATTCAAAAAGCTTTGTTTGAATGTGTTTGACTTTCATTTGATTATAAAAGCTTTGTTGAAAGTGTTTGACTTTCATTTGACTCAATTAGCTTTGTTGAATGCATTTGACATTCATTTGAATCAAAAAGCTTTGTTTGAATGTGTTTGACTTTCATTTGATTCCAAAAGCTTTGTAGAAAGTGTTTGGCTTTCATTTGACTCAATTAGCATTGTGGAATGCAATTAACTTTCATTTGATTCAAAAAGCTTTGATTGAATGTCTTTGACTTTAATTTGATTCTTAAAGCTTTGATGAAAGTGTTTGACTTTCATTTGACTCAATTAGCTTTGTTGAATTCATTTGATTTTCATTTGATTCAAAAAGCTTTGTTTGAATGTGTTTGACTTTCATTTGATTATAAAAGCTTTGTTGAAAGTGTTTGACTTTCATTTGACTCAATGAGCTTTGTTGAATGCATTTGATATTCATTTGAATCAAAAAGCTTTGTTTAAATGTGTTTAACGTTCATTTGATTCTAAAAGCTTAGATGAAAGTGTTTGACTTTAATTTGACTCAATTAGCTTTGTTGAATTCATTTGATTTTCATTTGATTCCAAAAGCTTTGTTTGAATGTGTTTGACTTTCATTTGATTCTAAAAGCTTTGTTGTAAGTGTTTGGCTCTCATTTGACTCAATTAGCATTGTGGAATGCAATTAATTTTCATTTGATTCAAAAAACTTTGATTGAATGTATTTGACTTTCATTTGATTCTAAACGCTTTGTTGCAAGTGTTTGACTTTCATTTGACTCAATCAGCTTAGTTGAATGCATTTGATTTTCATTTGATTCAAATAGCTTTGTTTGAATGTGTTTCACTTTCATTTGATTCTAAAAGCTTTGTTGAAAGTGTTTGACTTTCATTTGACTTAATTAGCTTTGTTGAATGCAGTTGACATTCATTTGATTCAAAATGCTTTGTTTGAATGTGTTTCACTTTCATTTGATTCTAAAAGCTTTGTTGAAAGTGTTTGGCTTTCATTTGACTCAATTAGCATTGTGGAATGCAATTAACTTTCATTTGATTCAAAAAGCTTTGTTTGAATGTATTTGACTTTAATTCGATTCTAAAAGCTTTGATGAAAGTGTTTGACTTTCATTTGACTCAATTAGCTTTGTTGAATTCATTTGATTTTCATTTGATTCAAAAAGCTTTGTTTGAATGTGTTTGACTTTCATTTGATTATAAAAGTTTTGTTGAAAGTGTTTGACTTTCATTTGACTCAATTAGCTTTGTTGAATGCATTTGACATTCATTTGAATCAAAAAGCTTTGTTTGAATGTGTTTGACTTTCATTTGATTCCAAAAGCTTTGTAGAAAGTGTTTGGCTTTCATTTGACTCAATTAGCTTTGTGGAATGCAATTAACTTTCATTTGATTCAAAAAGCTTTGTTTGAATGTGTTTGACTTTAATTTGATTCTAAAAGCTTTGATGAAAGTGTTTGACTTTCATTTGACTCAATTAGCTTTGTTGAATGCATTTGACATTCATTTGATTCAAAAAGCTTTGTTTGAATGTGTTTGACTTTCATTTGATTCCAAAAGCTTTGTAGAAAGTGTTTGGCTTTCATTTGACTCAATTAGCTTTGTTGAATGCATTTGACATTCATTTGAATCAAAAATCTTTGATTGAATGTGTTTGACTTTCATTTGATTCCAAAAGCTTTGTAGAAAGTGTTTGGCTTTCATTTGACTCAATTAGCATTGTGGAATTCATTTGATTTTCATTTGATTCAAAAAGCTTTGATTGAATGTCTTTGACTTTAATTTGATTCTAAAAGCTTTGATGAAAGTGTTTGACTTTCATTTGACTCAATTAGCTTTGTTGAATTCATTTGACATTCATTTGATTCAAAAAGCTTTGTTTGAATGTGTTTGACTTTCATTTGATTATAAAAGCTTTGTTGAAAGTGTTTGACTTTCATTTGATTCAATAAGCTTTGTTGAATGCATTTGACATTCATTTGAATCAAAAAGCTTTGTTTGAATGTGTTTGACTTTCATTTGATTCTAAAAGCTTAGATGAAAGTGTTTGGCTCTCATTTGACTCAATTAGCTTTGTTGAATTCATTTGATTTTCATTTGATTCAAAAAGCTTTGTTTGAATGTGTTTGACTTTCATTTGATTCTAAAAGCTTTGTTGCAAGTGTTTGACTTTCATTTGCCTCAATCAGCTTTATTGAATGCATTTGATTTTCATTTGATTCAAATAGCTTTGATTGAATGTGTTTCACTTTCATTTGATTCTAAAAGCTTTGTTGAAAGTGTTTGACTTTCATTTGACTTAATTAGCTTTGTTGAATGCAGTTGACATTCATTTGATTCAAAAAGTTTTGTTTGAATGTGTTTCACTTTCATTTGATTCTAAAAGCTTTGTTGAAAGTGTTTGGCTTTCATTTGACTCAATTAGCATTGTGGAATGCAATTAACTTTCATTTGATTCAAAAATCTTTGTTTGAATGTGTTTCACTTTCATTTGATTCTAAAAGCTTTGTTGAATGTGTTTGACTTTCATTTGACTCAATTAGCTTTGTTGAATGCATTTGACATTCATTTGATTCAAAAAGCTTTGTTTGAATGTGTTTTACTTTCATTTGATTCTAAAAGCTTTGTTGAAAGTGTTTGACTTTCATTTGACTCAATTAGCTTTGTTGAATGCATTTGACTTTCATTTGAGTCACGAAGCTTTGTTTGAATGTGTTTGACTTTCATTTGACTCAATTAGCTTTGTCGAATCCATTTGATTTTCATTTGATTCAAAAAGCTTTGTTTGAATGTGTTTGACTTTCATTTGATTATAAAAGCTTAGTTGAAAGTGTTTGGCTTTCATTTGACTCAATTAGCATTGTGGAATGCAATTAACTTTCATTTGATTCAAAAAGCTTTGATTGAATGTATTTGACTTTCATTTGATTCTAAACGCTTTGTTGCAAGTGTTTGACTTTCATTTGACTCAATCAGCTTTATTGAATGCATTTGATTTTCATTTGATTCAAATAGCTTTGTTTGAATTTGTTTCACTTTCATTTGATTCTAAAAGCTTTGTTGAAAGTGTTTGACTTTCATTTGACTTAATTAGCTTTGTTGAATGCAGTTGACATTCATTTGATTCAAAAAGCTTTGTTTGAATGTGTTTGACTTTCATTTGATTATAAAAGCTTAGTTGAAAGTGTTTGGCTTTCATTTGACTCAATTAGCATTGTGGAATGCAATTAACTTTCATTTGATTCAAAAAGCTTTGATTGAATGTCTTTGACTTTAATTTGATTCTAAAAGCTTTGATGAAAGTGTTTGACTTTCATTTGACTCAATTAGCTTTGTTGAATTCATTTAATTTTCATTTGATTCAAAAAGCTTTGTTTGAATGTGTTTCACTTTCATTTGATTCTAAAAGCTTTGTTGAAAGTGTTTGACTTTCATTTGACTTAATTAGCTTTGTTGAATGCAGTTGACATTCATTTGTTTCAAAAAGCTTTGTTTGAATGTGTTTCACTTTCATTTGATCCTAAAAGCATTGTTGAAAGTGTTTGGCTTTCATTTGACTCAATTAGCATTGTGGAATTCAATTAACTTTCATTTGATTCAAAAAGTTTTGTTTGAATGTATTTGACTTTAATTTGATTCTAAAAGCTTTGATGAAAGTGTTTGACTCTCATTTGACTTAATTAGCTTTGTTGAATTCAGTTGATTTTCATTTGATTCAAAAAAGCTTTGTTTGAATGTGTTTCACTTTCATTTGATTCTAAAAGCTTTGTTGAAAGTGTTTGACTTTTATTTGACTTAATTAGCTTTGTTGAATGCAGTTGACATTCATTTGATTCAAAAATCTTTGTTTGAATGTGTTTGACTTTCATTTGATTCCAAAAGCTTTGTAGAAAGTGTTTGTCTTTCATTTGACTCAATTAGCATTGTGGAATGCAATTAACTTTCATTTGATTCAAAAATCTTTGATTGAATGTCTTTGACTTTAATTTGATTCTAAAAGCTTTGATGAAAGTGTTTGACTTTCATTTGACTCAATTAGCTTTGTTGAATTCATTTGATTTTCATTTGATTCAAAAAGCTTTGTTTGAATGTGTTTGACTTTCATTTGATTATAAAAGCTTTGTTGAAAGTGTTTGACTTTCATTTGACTCAATGAGCTTTGTTGAATGCATTTGACATTCATTTGAATCAAAAAGCTTTGTTTAAATGTGTTTGACGTTCATTTGATTCTAAAAGCTTAGATGAAAGTGTTTGACTTTCATTTGACTCAATTAGCTTTGTTGAATTCATTTGATTTTCATTTGATTCAAAAAGCTTTGTTTGAATGTGTTTGACTTTCATTTGATTATAAAAGCTTAGTTGAAAGTGTTTGGCTTTCATTTGACTCAATTAGCATTGTGGAATGCAATTAACTTTCATTTGATTCAAAAAGCTTTGATTGAATGTCTTTGACTTTAATTTGATTCTAAAAGCTTTGATGAAAGTGTTTGACTTTCATTTGACTTAATTAGCTTTGTTGAATTCATTTGATTTTCATTTGATTCAAAAAGCTTTGTTTGAATGTGTTTCACTTTCATTTGATTCTAAAAGCTTTGTTGAAAGTGTTTGACTTTCATTTGACTTAATTACCTTTGTTGAATGCAGTTGACATCCATTTGTTTCAAAAAGCTTTGTTTGAATGTGTTTCACTTTCATTTGTCCTAAAAGCATTGTTGAAAGTGTTTGGCTTTCATTTGACTCAATTAGCATTGTGGAATTCAATTAACTTTCATTTGATTCAAAAAGCTTTGTTTGAATGTATTTGACTTTAATTTGATTCTAAAAGCTTTGATGAAAGTGTTTGACTCTCATTTGACTCATTTAGCTTTGTTGAATTCAGTTGATTTTCATTTGATTCAAAAAAGCTTTGTTTGAATGTGTTTCACTTTCATTTGATTCTAAAAGCTTTGTTGAAAGTGTTTGACTTTCATTTGACTTAATTAGCATTGTTGAATGCAGTTGACATTCATTTGATTCAAAAAGCTTTGTTTGAATGTGTTTCACTTTCATTTGATTCTAAAAGCTTTGTTGAATGTGTTTGACTTTCATTTGACTCAATTAGCTTTGTTGAATGCATTTGACATTCATTTGATTCAAAAAGCTTTGTTTGAATGTGTTTTACTTTCATTTGATTCTAAAAGCTTTGTTGAAAGTGTTTGACTTTCATTTGACTCAATTAGCTTTGTTGAATGCATTTGACTTTCATTTGAGTCACGAAGCTTTGTTTGAATGTGTTTGACTTTCATTTGACTCAATTAGCTTTGTCGAATTCATTTGATTTTCATTTGATTCAAAAATCTTTGTTTGAATGTGTTTGACTTTCATTTGATTATAAAAGCTTTTTTAAAAGTGTTTGACTTTCATTTGACTCAATTAGCTTTGTTGAATGCATTTGACATTCATTTGAATCAAAAAGCTTTGTTTAAATGTGTTTGACGTTCATTTGATTCTAAAAGCTTAGATGAAAGTGTTTGACTTTCATTTGACTCAATTAGCTTTGTTGAATTCATTTTATTTTCATTTGATTCAAAAAGCTTTGTTTGAATGTGTTTGACTTTCATTTGATTCTAAAAGCTTTGTTGTAAGTGTTTGGCTTTCATTTGACTCAATTAGCATCGTGGAATGCAATTAACTTTCATTTGATTCAAAAAGCTTTGATTGAATGTATTTGACTTTCATTTGATTCTAAACGCTTTGTTGCAAGTGTTTGACTTTCATTTGACTCAATAAGCTTTGTTGAATGCATTTGATTTTCATTTGATTCAAATAGCTTTGTTTGAATGTGTTTCACTTTCATTTGATTCTAAAAGCTTTGTTGAAAGTGTTTGACTTTCATTTGACTTAATTAACTTTATTGAATGCAGTTGACATTCATTTGATTCAAAAAGCTTTGTTTGAATGTGTTTCACTTTCATTTGATTCTAAAAGCTTTGTTGAAAGTGTTTGACTTTCATTTGACTCAATTAGCTTTGTTGAATTCATTTGATTTTCACTTGATTCAAAAAGCTTTGTTTGAATGTGTTTCACTTTCATTAGATTCTAAAAGCTTTGTTGAAAGTGTTTGACTTTCATTTGACTCAATTAGCTTTGTTGAATGCATTTGACTTTCATTTGAGTCACGAATCTTTGTTTGATTGTGTTTGACTTTCATTTGACTCAATTAGCTTTGTTGAATTCATTTGATTTTCATTTGATTCAAAAAGCTTTGTTTGAATGTGTTTGACTTTCATTTGATTCTAAAAGCTTTGTTGTAAGTGTTTGGCTCTCATTTGACTCAATTAGCATTGTGGAATGCAATTAACTTTCATTTGATTCAAAAAGCTTTGATTGAATGTATTTGACTTTCATTTGATTCTAAACGCTTTTTTGCAAGTGTTTGACTTTCATTTGACTCAATCAGCTTTATTGAACGCATTTGATTTTCATTTGATTCAAATAGCTTTGTTTGAATGTGTTTCACTTTCATTTGATTCTAAAAGCTTTGTTGAAAGTGTTTGACTTTCATTTGACTTAATTAGCTTTGTTGAATGCAGTTGACATTCATTTGATTCAAAAAGCTTTGTTTGAATGTGTTTCACTTTCATTTGATTCTAAAAGCTTTGTTGAAAGTGTTTGGCTTTCATTTGACTCAATTAGCATTGTGGAATGCAATTAACTTTCATTTGATTCAAAAAGCTTTGTTTGAATGTATTTGACTTTAATTTGATTCTAAAAGCTTTGATGAAAGTGTTTGACTTTCATTTGACTCAATTAGCTTTGTTGAATTCATTTGATTTTCACTTGATTCAAAAAGCTTTGTTTGAATGTGTTTCACTTTCATTAGATTCTAAAAGCTTTGTTGAAAGTGTTTGACTTTCATTTGACTCAATTAGCTTTGTTGAATGCATTTGACTTTCATTTGAGTCACGAATCTTTGTTTGATTGTGTTTGACTTTCATTTGATTAATTAGCTTTGTAGAATTCATTTGATTTTCATTTGATTCAAAAAGCTTTGTTTGAATGTGTTTGACTTTCATTTGATTATAAAAGCTTAGTTGAAAGTGTTTGGCTTTCATTTGACTCAATTAGCATTGTGGAATGCAATTAACTTTCATTTGATTCAAAAAGCTTTGATTGAATGTCTTTGACTTTAATTTGATTCTAAAAGCTTTGATGAAAGTGTTTGACTTTCATTTGACTCAATTAGCTTTGTTGAATTCATTTGATTTTCATTTGATTTAAAAAGCTTTGTTTGAATGTGTTTCACTTTCATTTGATTCTAAAAGCTTTGTTGAAAGTGTTTGACTTTCATTTGACTTAATTAGCTTTGTTGAATGCAGTTGATATCCATTTGTTTCAAAAAGCTTTGTTTGAATGTGTTTCACTTTCATTTGTCCTAAAAGCATTGTTGAAAGTGTTTGGCTTTCATTTGACTCAATTAGCATTGTGGAATTCAATTAACTTTCATTTGATTCAAAAAGCTTGGTTTGAATGTATTTGACTTTAATTTGATTCTAAAAGCTTTGATGAAAGTGTTTGACTTTCATTTGACTCAATTAGCTTTGTTGAATTCATTTGATTTTCATTTGATTCAAAAAGCTTTGTTTGAATGTGTTTGACTTTCATTTGATTATAAAAGCTTTGTTGAAAGTGTTTGACTTTCATTTGACTCAATTAGCTTTGTTGAATGCATTTGACATTCATTTGAATCAAAAAGCTTTGTTTGAATGTGTTTGACTTTCATTTGATTCCAAAAGCTTTGTAGAAAGTGTTTGTCTTTCATTTGACTCAATTAGCATTGTGGAATGCAATTAACTTTCTTTTGATTCAAAAATCTTTGATTGAATGTCTTTGACTTTAATTTGATTCTAAAAGCTTTGATGAAAGTGTTTGACTTTCATTTGACTCAATTAGCTTTGTTGAATTCATTTGATTTTCATTTGATTCAAAAAGCTTTGTTTGAATGTGTTTGACTTTCATTTGATTATAAAAGCTTTGTTGAAAGTGTTTGACTTTCATTTGACTCAATGAGCTTTGTTGAATGCATTTGACATTCATTTGAATCAAAAAGCTTTGTTTAAATGTGTTTGACGTTCATTTGATTCTAAAAGCTTAGATGAAAGTGTTTGACTTTCATTTGACTCAATTAGCTTTGTTGAATTCATTTGATTTTCATTTGATTCAAAAAGCTTTGTTTGAATGTGTTTGACTTTCATTTGATTCTAAAAGCTTTGTTGTAAGTGTTTGGCTCTCATTTGACTCAATTAGCATTGTGGAATGCAATTAACTTTCATTTGATTCAAAAAGCTTTGATTGAATGTATTTGACTTTCATTTGATTCTAAACGCTTTGTTGCAAGTGTTTGACTTTCATTTGACTCAATCAGCTTTATTGAATGCATTTGATTTTCATTTGATTCAAATAGCTTTGTTTGAATGTGTTTCACTTTCATTTGATTCTAAAAGCTTTGTTGAAAGTGTTTGACTTTCATTTGACTTAATTAGCTTTGTTGAATGCAGTTGACATTCATTTGATTCAAAAAGCTTTGTTTGAATGTGTTTCACTTTCATTTGATTCTAAAAGCTTTGTTGAATGTGTTTGACTTTCATTTGACTCAATTAGCTTTGTTGAATGCATTTGACATTCATTTGATTCAAAAAGCTTTGTTTGAATGTGTTTTACTTTCATTTGATTCTAAAAGCTTTGTTGAAAGTGTTTGACTTTCATTTGACTCAATTTGCTTTGTTGAATGCATTTGACTTTCATTTGAGTCACGAAGCTTTGTTTGAATGTGTTTGACTTTCATTTGACTCAATTAGCTTTGTCGAATTCATTTGATTTTCATTTGATTCAAAAATCTTTGTTTGAATGTGTTTGACTTTCATTTGATTATAAAAGCTTTTTTAAAAGTGTTTGACTTTCATTTGACTCAATTAGCTTTGTTGAATGCATTTGACATTCATTTGAATCAAAAAGCTTTGTTTAAATGTGTTTGACGTTCATTTGATTCTAAAAGCTTAGATGAAAGTGTTTGACTTTCATTTGACTCAATTAGCTTTGTTGAATTCATTTTATTTTCATTTGATTCAAAAAGCTTTGTTTGAATGTGTTTGACTTTCATTTGATTCTAAAAGCTTTGTTGTAAGTGTTTGGCTTTCATTTGACTCAATTAGCATCGTGGAATGCAATTAACTTTCATTTGATTCAAAAAGCTTTGATTGAATGTATTTGACTTTCATTTGATTCTAAACGCTTTGTTGCAAGTGTTTGACTTTCATTTGACTCAATAAGCTTTGTTGAATGCATTTGATTTTCATTTGATTCAAATAGCTTTGTTTGAATGTGTTTCACTTTCATTTGATTCTAAAAGCTTTGTTGAAAGTGTTTGACTTTCATTTGACTCAATTAGCTTTGTTGAATTCATTTGATTTTCACTTGATTCAAAAAGCTTGGTTTGAATGTATTTGACTTTAATTTGATTCTAAAAGCTTTGTTGAAAGTGTTTGACTTTCATTTGACTCAATTAGCTTTGTTGAATGCATTTGACTTTCATTTGAGTCACGAATATTTGTTTGATTGTGTTTGACTTTCATTTGACTCAATTAGCTTTGTTGAATTCATTTGATTTTCATTTGATTCAAAAAGCTTTGTTTGAATGTGTTTGACTTTCATTTGATTATAAAAGCTTAGTTGAAAGTGTTTGGCTTTCATTTGACTCAATTAGCATTGTGGAATGCAATTAACTTTCATTTGATTCAAAAAGCTTTGATTGAATGTCTTTGACTTTAATTTGATTCTAAAAGCTTTGATGAAAGTGTTTGACTTTCATTTGACTCAATTAGCTTTGTTGAATTCATTTGATTTTCATTTGATTCAAAAAGCTTTGTTTGAATGTGTTTCACTTTCATTTGATTCTAAAAGCTTTGTTGAAAGTGTTTGACTTTCATTTGACTTAATTAGCTTTGTTGAATGCAGTTGACATCCATTTGTTTCAAAAAGCTTTGTTTGAATGTGTTTCACTTTCATTTGTCCTAAAAGCATTGTTGAAAGTGTTTGGCTTTCATTTGACTCAATTAGCATTGTGGAATTCAATTAACTTTCATTTGATTCAAAAAGCTTGGTTTGAATGTATTTGACTTTAATTTGATTCTAAAAGCTTTGATGAAAGTGTTTGACTTTCATTTGACTCAATTAGCTTTGTTGAATTCATTTGATTTTCATTTGATTCAAAAAGCTTTGTTTGAATGTGTTTGACTTTCATTTGATTATAAAAGCTTTGTTGAAAGTGTTTGACTTTCATTTGACTCAATTAGCTTTGTTGAATGCATTTGACATTCATTTGAATCAAAAAGCTTTGTTTGAATGTGTTTGACTTTCATTTGATTCCAAAAGCTTTGTAGAAAGTGTTTGGCTTTCATTTGACTCAATTAGCATTGTGGAATGCAATTAACTTTCATTTGATTCAAAAATCTTTGATTGAATGTCTTTGACTTTAACTTGATTCTAAAAGCTTTGATGAAAGTGTTTGACTTTCATTTGACTCAATTAGCTTTGTTGAATTCATTTGATTTTCATTTGATTCAAAAAGCTTTGTTTGAATGTGTTTAACTTTCATTTGATTATAAAAGCTTTGTTGAAAGTGTTTGACTTTCATTTGACTCAATGAGCTTTGTTGAATGCATTTGACATTCATTTGAATCAAAAAGCTTTGTTTAAATGTGTTTGACGTTCATTTGATTCTAAAAGCTTTGATGAAAGTGTTTGACTTTCATTTGACTCAATTAGCTTTGTTGAATTCATTTGATTTTCATTTGATTCAAAAAGCTTTGTTTGAATGTGTTTGACTTTCATTTGATTCTAAAAGCTTTGTTGTAAGTGTTTGGCTCTCATTTGACTCAATTAGCATTGTGGAATGCAATTAACTTTCATTTGATTCAAAAAGCTTTGATTGAATGTATTTGACTTTCATTTGATTCTAAACGCTTTGTTGCAAGTGTTTGACTTTCAATTGACTCAATCAGCTTTATTGAATGCATTTGATTTTCATTTGATTCAAATAGCTTTGTTTGAATGTGTTTCACTTTCATTTGATTCTAAAAGCTTTGTTGAAAGTGTTTGACTTTCATTTGACTTAATTTGCTTTGTTGAATGCAGTTGACATTCATTTGATTCAAAAAGCTTTGTTTGAATGTGTTTCACTTTCATTTGATTCTAAAAGCTTTGTTGAAAGTGTTTGGCTTTCATTTGACTCAATTAGCATTGTGGAATGCAATTAACTTTCATTCGATTCAAAAAGCTTTGTTTGAATGTATTTGACTTTAATTTGATTCTAAAAGCTTTGATGAAAGTGTTTGACTTTCATTTGACTCAATTAGCTTTGTTGAATTCATTTGATTTTCACTTGATTCAAAAAGCTTTGTTTCAATGTGTTTCACTTTCATTAGATTCTAAAAGCTTTGTTGAAAGTGTTTGACTTTCATTTGACTCAATTAGCTTTGTTGAATGCATTTGACTTTCATTTGAGTCACGAATCTTTGTTTGATTGTGTTTGACTTTCATTTGACTCAATTAGCTTTGTTGAATTCATTTGATTTTCATTTGATTCAAAAAGCTTTGTTTGAATGTGTTTGACTTTCATTTGATTATAAAAGCTTAGTTGAAAGTGTTTGGCTTTCATTTGACTCAATTAGCATTGTGGAATGCAATTAACTTTCATTTGATTCAAAAAGCTTTGATTGAATGTCTTTGACTTTAATTTGATTCTAAAAGCTTTGATGAAAGTGTTTGACTTTCATTTGACTCAATTAGCTTTGTTGAATTCATTTGATTTTCATTTGATTCAAAAAGCTTTGTTTGAATGTGTTTCACTTTCATTTGATTCTAAAAGCTTTGTTGAAAGTGTTTGACTTTCATTTGACTTAATTAGCTTTGTTGAATGCAGTTGACATCCATTTGTTTCAAAAAGCTTTGTTTGAATGTGTTTCACTTTCATTTGTCCTAAAAGCATTGTTGAAAGTGTTTGGCTTTCATTTGACTCAATTAGCATTGTGGAATTCAATTAACTTTCATTTGATTCAAAAAGCTTGGTTTGAATGTATTTGACTTTAATTTGATTCTAAAAGCTTTGATGAAAGTGTTTGACTTTCATTTGACTCAATTAGCTTTGTTGAATTCATTTGATTTTCATTTGATTCAAAAAGCTTTGTTTGAATGTGTTTGACTTTCATTTGATTATAAAAGCTTTGTTGAAAGTGTTTGACTTTCATTTGACTCAATTAGCTTTGTTGAATGCATTTGACATTCATTTGAATCAAAAAGCTTTGTTTGAATGTGTTTGACTTTCATTTGATTCCAAAAGCTTTGTAGAAAGTGTTTGGCTTTCATTTGACTCAATTAGCATTGTGGAATGCAATTAACTTTCATTTGATTCAAAAATCTTTGATTGAATGTCTTTGACTTTAATTTGATTCTAAAAGCTTTGATGAAAGTGTTTGACTTTCATTTGACTCAATTAGCTTTGTTGAATTCATTTGATTTTCATTTGATTCAAAAAGCTTTGTTTGAATGTGTTTAACTTTCATTTGATTATAAAAGCTTTGTTGAAAGTGTTTGACTTTCATTTGACTCAATGAGCTTTGTTGAATGCATTTGACATTCATTTGAATCAAAAAGCTTTGTTTAAATGTGTTTGACGTTCATTTGATTCTAAAAGCTTAGATGAAAGTGTTTGACTTTCATTTGACTCAATTAGCTTTGTTGAATTCATTTGATTTTCATTTGATTCAAAAAGCTTTGTTTGAATGTGTTTGACTTTCATTTGATTCTAAAAGCTTTGTTGTAAGTGTTTGGCTCTCATTTGACTCAATTAGCATTGTGGAATGCAATTAACTTTCATTTGATTCAAAAAGCTTTGATTGAATGTATTTGACTTTCATTTGATTCTAAACGCTTTGTTGCAAGTGTTTGACTTTCAATTGACTCAATCAGCTTTATTGAATGCATTTGATTTTCATTTGACTCAAATAGCTTTGTTTGAATGTGTTTCACTTTCATTTGATTCTAAAAGCTTTGTTGAAAGTGTTTGACTTTCATTTGACTTAATTAGCTTTGTTGAATGCAGTTGACATTCATTTGATTCAAAAAGCTTTGTTTGAATGTGTTTCACTTTCATTTGATTCTAAAAGCTTTGTTGAAAGTGTTTCGCTTTCATTTGACTCAATTAGCATTGTGGAATGCAATTAACTTTCATTTGATTCAAAAAGCTTTGTTTGAATGTATTTGACTTTAATTTGATTCTAAAAGCTTTGATGAAAGTGTTTGACTTTCATTTGACTCAATTAGCTTTGTTGAATTCATTTGATTTTCACTTGATTCAAAAAGCTTTGTTTGAATGTGTTTCACTTTCATTAGATTCTAAAAGCTTTGTTGAAAGTGTTTGACTTTCATTTGACTCAATTAGCTTTGTTGAATGCATTTGACTTTCATTTGAGTCACGAATCTTTGTTTGATTGTGTTTGACTTTCATTTGACTCAATTAGCTTTGTTGAATTCATTTGATTTTCATTTGATTCAAAAAGCTTTGTTTGAATGTGTTTGACTTTCATTTGATTATAAAAGCTTAGTTGAAAGTGTTTGGCTTTCATTTGACTCAATTAGCATTGTGGAATGCAATTAACTTTCATTTGATTCAAAAAGCTTTGATTGAATGTCTTTGACTTTAATTTGATTCTAAAAGCTTTGATGAAAGTGTTTGACTTTCATTTGACTCAATTAGCTTTGTTGAATTCATTTGATTTTCATTTGATTCAAAAAGCTTTGTTTGAATGTGTTTCACTTTCATTTGATTCTAAAAGCTTTGTTGAAAGTGTTTGACTTTCATTTGACTTAATTAGCTTTGTTGAATGCAGTTGACATCCATTTGTTTCAAAAAGCTTTGTTTGAATGTGTTTCACTTTCATTTGTCCTAAAAGCATTGTTGAAAGTGTTTGGCTTTCATTTGACTCAATTAGCATTGTGGAATTCAATTAACTTTCATTTGATTCAAAAAGCTTGGTTTGAATGTATTTGACTTTAATTTGATTCTAAAAGCTTTGATGAAAGTGTTTGACTTTCATTTGACTCAATTAGCTTTGTTGAATTCATTTGATTTTCATTTGATTCAAAAAGCTTTGTTTGAATGTGTTTGACTTTCATTTGATTATAAAAGCTTTGTTGAAAGTGTTTGACTTTCATTTGACTCAATTAGCTTTGTTGAATGCATTTGACATTCATTTGAATCAAAAAGCTTTGTTTGAATGTGTTTGACTTTCATTTGATTCCAAAAGCTTTGTAGAAAGTGTTTGGCTTTCATTTGACTCAATTAGCATTGTGGAATGCAATTAACTTTCATTTGATTCAAAAATCTTTGATTGAATGTCTTTGACTTTAATTTGATTCTAAAAGCTTTGATGAAAGTGTTTGACTTTCATTTGACTCAATTAGCTTTGTTGAATTCATTTGATTTTCATTTGATTCAAAAAGCTTTGTTTGAATGTGTTTAACTTTCATTTGATTATAAAAGCTTTGTTGAAAGTGTTTGACTTTCATTTGACTCAATGAGCTTTGTTGAATGCATTTGACATTCATTTGAATCAAAAAGCTTTGTTTAAATGTGTTTGACGTTCATTTGATTCTAAAAGCTTAGATGAAAGTGTTTGACTTTCATTTGACTCAATTAGCTTTGTTGAATTCATTTGATTTTCATTTGATTCAAAAAGCTTTATTTGAATGTGTTTGACTTTCATTTGATTCTAAAAGCTTTGTTGTAAGTGTTTGGCTCTCATTTGACTCAATTAGCATTGTGGAATGCAATTAACTTTCATTTGATTCAAAAAGCTTTGATTGAATGTATTTGACTTTCATTTGATTCTAAACGCTTTGTTGCAAGTGTTTGACTTTCAATTGACTCAATCAGCTTTATTGAATGCATTTGATTTTCATTTGATTCAAATAGCTTTGTTTGAATGTGTTTCACTTTCATTTGATTCTAAAAGCTTTGTTGAAAGTGTTTGACTTTCATTTGACTTAATTAGCTTTGTTGAATGCAGTTGACATTCATTTGATTCAAAAAGCTTTGTTTGAATGTGTTTCACTTTCATTTGATTCTAAAAGCTTTGTTGAAAGTGTTTCGCTTTCATTTGACTCAATTAGCATTGTGGAATGCAATTAACTTTCATTTGATTCAAAAAGCTTTGTTTGAATGTATTTGACTTTAATTTGATTCTAAAAGCTTTGATGAAAGTGTTTGACTTTCATTTGACTCAATTAGCTTTGTTGAATTCATTTGATTTTCACTTGATTCAAAAAGCTTTGTTTGAATGTGTTTCACTTTCATTAGATTCTAAAAGCTTTGTTGAAAGTGTTTGACTTTCATTTGACTCAATTAGCTTTGTTGAATGCATTTGACTTTCATTTGAGTCACGAATCTTTGTTTGATTGTGTTTGACTTTCATTTGACTCAATTAGCTTTGTTGAATTCATTTGATTTTCATTTGATTCAAAAAGCTTTGTTTGAATGTGTTTGACTTTCATTTGATTATAAAAGCTTAGTTGAAAGTGTTTGGCTTTCATTTGACTCAATTAGCATTGTGGAATGCAATTAACTTTCATTTGATTCAAAAAGCTTTGATTGAATGTCTTTGACTTTAATTTGATTCTAAAAGCTTTGATGAAAGTGTTTGACTTTCATTTGACTCAATTAGCTTTGTTGAATTCATTTGATTTTCATTTGATTCAAAAAGCTTTGTTTGAATGTGTTTCACTTTCATTTGATTCTAAAAGCTTTGTTGAAAGTGTTTGACTTTCATTTGACTTAATTAGCTTTGTTGAATGCAGTTGACATCCATTTGTTTCAAAAAGCTTTGTTTGAATGTGTTTCACTTTCATTTGTCCTAAAAGCATTGTTGAAAGTGTTTGGCTTTCATTTGACTCAATTAGCATTGTGGAATTCAATTAACTTTCATTTGATTCAAAAAGCTTGGTTTGAATGTATTTGACTTTAATTTGATTCTAAAAGCTTTGATGAAAGTGTTTGACTTTCATTTGACTCAATTAGCTTTGTTGAATTCATTTGATTTTCATTTGATTCAAAAAGCTTTGTTTGAATGTGTTTGACTTTCATTTGATTATAAAAGCTTTGTTGAAAGTGTTTGACTTTCATTTGACTCAATTAGCTTTGTTGAATGCATTTGACATTCATTTGAATCAAAAAGCTTTGTTTGAATGTGTTTGACTTTCATTTGATTCCAAAAGCTTTGTAGAAAGTGTTTGGCTTTCATTTGACTCAATTAGCATTGTGGAATGCAATTAACTTTCATTTGATTCAAAAATCTTTGATTGAATGTCTTTGACTTTAATTTGATTCTAAAAGCTTTGATGAAAGTGTTTGACTTTCATTTGACTCAATTAGCTTTGTTGAATTCATTTGATTTTCATTTGATTCAAAAAGCTTTGTTTGAATGTGTTTAACTTTCATTTGATTATAAAAGCTTTGTTGAAAGTGTTTGACTTTCATTTGACTCAATGAGCTTTGTTGAATGCATTTGACATTCATTTGAATCAAAAAGCTTTGTTTAAATGTGTTTGACGTTCATTTGATTCTAAAAGCTTAGATGAAAGTGTTTGACTTTCATTTGACTCAATTAGCTTTGTTGAATTCATTTGATTTTCATTTGATTCAAAAAGCTTTGTTTGAATGTGTTTGACTTTCATTTGATTCTAAAAGCTTTGTTGTAAGTGTTTGGCTCTCATTTGACTCAATTAGCATTGTGGAATGCAATTAACTTTCATTTGATTCAAAAAGCTTTGATTGAATGTATTTGACTTTCATTTGATTCTAAACGCTTTGTTGCAAGTGTTTGACTTTCAATTGACTCAATCAGCTTTATTGAATGCATTTGATTTTCATTTGATTCAAATAGCTTTGTTTGAATGTGTTTCACTTTCATTTGATTCTAAAAGCTTTGTTGAAAGTGTTTGACTTTCATTTGACTTAATTAGCTTTGTTGAATGCAGTTGACATTCATTTGATTCAAAAAGCTTTGTTTGAATGTGTTTCACTTTCATTTGATTCTAAAAGCTTTGTTGAAAGTGTTTCGCTTTCATTTGACTCAATTAGCATTGTGGAATGCAATTAACTTTCATTTGATTCAAAAAGCTTTGTTTGAATGTATTTGACTTTAATTTGATTCTAAAAGCTTTGATGAAAGTGTTTGACTTTCATTTGACTCAATTAGCTTTGTTGAATTCATTTGATTTTCACTTGATTCAAAAAGCTTTGTTTGAATGTGTTTCACTTTCATTAGATTCTAAAAGCTTTGTTGAAAGTGTTTGACTTTCATTTGACTCAATTAGCTTTGTTGAATGCATTTGACTTTCATTTGAGTCACGAATCTTTGTTTGATTGTGTTTGACTTTCATTTGACTCAATTAGCTTTGTTGAATTCATTTGATTTTCATTTGATTCAAAAAGCTTTGTTTGAATGTGTTTGACTTTCATTTGATTATAAAAGCTTAGTTGAAAGTGTTTGGCTTTCATTTGACTCAATTAGCATTGTGGAATGCAATTAACTTTCATTTGATTAAAAAAGCTTTGATTGAATGTCTTTGACATTAATTTGATTCTAAAAGCTTTGATGAAAGTGTTTGACTTTCATTTGACTCAATTAGCTTTGTTGAATTCATTTGATTTTCATTTGATTCAAAAAGCTTTGTTTGAATGTGTTTCACTTTCATTTGATTCTAAAAGCTTTGTTGAAAGTGTTTGACTTTCATTTGACTTAATTAGCTTTGTTGAATGCAGTTGACATCCATTTGTTTCAAAAAGCTTTGTTTGAATGTGTTTCACTTTCATTTGTCCTAAAAGCATTGTTGAAAGTGTTTGGCTTTCATTTGACTCAATTAGCATTGTGGAATTCAATTAACTTTCATTTGATTCAAAAAGCTTGGTTTGAATGTATTTGACTTTAATTTGATTCTAAAAGCTTTGATGAAAGTGTTTGACTTTCATTTGACTCAATTAGCTTTGTTGAATTCATTTGATTTTCATTTGATTCAAAAAGCTTTGTTTGAATGTGTTTGACTTTCATTTGATTATAAAAGCTTTGTTGAAAGTGTTTGACTTTCATTTGACTCAATTAGCTTTGTTGAATGCATTTGACATTCATTTGAATCAAAAAGCTTTGTTTGAATGTGTTTGACTTTCATTTGATTCCAAAAGCTTTGTAGAAAGTGTTTGGCTTTCATTTGACTCAATTAGCATTGTGGAATGCAATTAACTTTCATTTGATTCAAAAATCTTTGATTGAATGTCTTTGACTTTAATTTGATTCTAAAAGCTTTGATGAAAGTGTTTGACTTTCATTTGACTCAATTAGCTTTGTTGAATTCATTTGATTTTCATTTGATTCAAAAAGCTTTGTTTGAATGTGTTTAACTTTCATTTGATTATAAAAGCTTTGTTGAAAGTGTTTGACTTTCATTTGACTCAATGAGCTTTGTTGAATGCATTTGACATTCATTTGAATCAAAAAGCTTTGTTTAAATGTGTTTGACGTTCATTTGATTCTAAAAGCTTAGATGAAAGTGTTTGACTTTCATTTGACTCAATTAGCTTTGTTGAATTCATTTGATTTTCATTTGATTCAAAAAGCTTTGTTTGAATGTGTTTGACTTTCATTTGATTCTAAAAGCTTTGTTGTAAGTGTTTGGCTCTCATTTGACTCAATTAGCATTGTGGAATGCAATTAACTTTCATTTGATTCAAAAAGCTTTGATTGAATGTATTTGACTTTCATTTGATTCTAAACGCTTTGTTGCAAGTGTTTGACTTTCAATTGACTCAATCAGCTTTATTGAATGCATTTGATTTTCATTTGATTCAAATAGCTTTGTTTGAATGTGTTTCACTTTCATTTGATTCTAAAAGCTTTGTTGAAAGTGTTTGACTTTCATTTGACTTAATTAGCTTTGTTGAATGCAGTTGACATTCATTTGATTCAAAAAGCTTTGTTTGAATGTGTTTCACTTTCATTTGATTCTAAAAGCTTTGTTGAAAGTGTTTCGCTTTCATTTGACTCAATTAGCATTGTGGAATGCAATTAACTTTCATTTGATTCAAAAAGCTTTGTTTGAATGTATTTGACTTTAATTTGATTCTAAAAGCTTTGATGAAAGTGTTTGACTTTCATTTGACTCAATTAGCTTTGTTGAATTCATTTGATTTTCACTTGATTCAAAAAGCTTTGTTTGAATGTGTTTCACTTTCATTAGATTCTAAAAGCTTTGTTGAAAGTGTTTGACTTTCATTTGACTCAATTAGCTTTGTTGAATGCATTTGACTTTCATTTGAGTCACGAATCTTTGTTTGATTGTGTTTGACTTTCATTTGACTCAATTAGCTTTGTTGAATTCATTTGATTTTCATTTGATTCAAAAAGCTTTGTTTGAATGTGTTTCACTTTCATTTGATTCTAAAAGCTTTGTTGAAAGTGTTTGACTTTCATTTGACTTAATTAGCTTTGTTGAATGCAGTTGACATCCATTTGTTTCAAAAAGCTTTGTTTGAATGTGTTTCACTTTCATTTGTCCTAAAAGCATTGTTGAAAGTGTTTGGCTTTCATTTGACTCAATTAGCATTGTGGAATTCAATTAACTTTCATTTGATTCAAAAAGCTTGGTTTGAATGTATTTGACTTTAATTTGATTCTAAAAGCTTTGATGAAAGTGTTTGACTTTCATTTGACTCAATTAGCTTTGTTGAATTCATTTGATTTTCATTTGATTCAAAAAGCTTTGTTTGAATGTGTTTGACTTTCATTTGATTATAAAAGCTTTGTTGAAAGTGTTTGACTTTCATTTGACTCAATTAGCTTTGTTGAAAGCATTTGACATTCATTTGAATCAAAAAGCTTTGTTTGAATGTGTTTGACTTTCATTTGATTCCAAAAGCTTTGTAGAAAGTGTTTGGCTTTCATTTGACTCAATTAGCATTGTGGAATGCAATTAACTTTCATTTGATTCAAAAATCTTTGATTGAATGTCTTTGACTTTAATTTGATTCTAAAAGCTTTGATGAAAGTGTTTGACTTTCATTTGACTCAATTAGCTTTGTTGAATTCATTTGATTTTCATTTGATTCAAAAAGCTTTGTTTGAATGTGTTTAACTTTCATTTGATTATAAAAGCTTTGTTGAAAGTGTTTGACTTTCATTTGACTCAATGAGCTTTGTTGAATGCATTTGACATTCATTTGAATCAAAAAGCTTTGTTTAAATGTGTTTGACGTTCATTTGATTCTAAAAGCTTAGATGAAAGTGTTTGACTTTCATTTGACTCAATTAGCTTTGTTGAATTCATTTGATTTTCATTTGATTCAAAAAGCTTTGTTTGAATGTGTTTGACTTTCATTTGATTCTAAAAGCTTTGTTGTAAGTGTTTGGCTCTCATTTGACTCAATTAGCATTGTGGAATGCAATTAACTTTCATTTGATTCAAAAAGCTTTGATTGAATGTATTTGACTTTCATTTGATTCTAAACGCTTTGTTGCAAGTGTTTGACTTTCAATTGACTCAATCAGCTTTATTGAATGCATTTGATTTTCATTTGATTCAAATAGCTTTGTTTGAATGTGTTTCACTTTCATTTGATTCTAAAAGCTTTGTTGAAAGTGTTTGACTTTCATTTGACTCAATTAGCTTTGTTGAATGCATTTGACATTCATTTGAATCAAAAAGCTTTGTTTGAATGTGTTTGACTTTCATTTGATTTTAAAAGCTTTGTAGAAAGTGTTTGGCTTTCATTTGACTCAATTAGTATTGTGGAATGCAATTAACTTTCATTTGATTCAAAAAGCTTTGATTGAATGTCTTTGACTTTAATTTGAATCTAAAAGCTTTGATGAAAGTGTTTGACTTTCATTTGACTCAATTAGCTTTGTTTAATTCATTTGATTTTCATTTGATCCAAAAAGCTTTGTTTGAATGTGTTTCACTTTCATTTGATTCTAAAAGCTTTATTGAAAGTGTGTGACTTTCATTTGACTTAATTAGCTTTGTTGAATGCAGTTGACATTCATTTGATTCAAAAAGCTTTGTTTGAATGTGTTTGACTTTCATTTGACTCAATTAGCTTTGTTGAATTCATTTGATTTTCATTTGATTCAAAAAGCTTTGTTTGAATGTGTTTCACTTTCATTTGATTCTAAACGCTTTGTTGAAAGTGTTTGACTTTCATTTGACTTAATTAGCTTTGTTGAATGCAGTTGACATTCATTTGATTCAAAAAGCTTTGTTTGAATGTGTTTCACTTTCATTTGATTCTAAAAGCTTTGTTGAAAGTGTTTGGCTTTCATTTGACTCAATTAGCTTTGTTGAATGCATTGGACTTTCATTTCATTCAAAAAGCTATGATTGAATGTCTTTGACTTTAATTTGATTCTAAAAGCTTTGATGAAAGTGTTTGACTTTCATTTGACTCAATTAGCTTTGTTGAATTCATTTGATTTTCATTTGATTCAAAAAGCTTTGTTTGAATGTGTTTCACTTTCATTTGATTCTAAAAGCTTTGTTGAAAGTGTTTGACTTTCATTTGACTTAATTAGCTTTGTTGAATGCAGTTGACATTCATTTGATTCAAAAAGCTTTGTTTGAATGTGTTTCACTCTCATTTGATTCTAAAATCTTTGTTGAATGTGTTTGACTTTCATTTGACTCAATTAGCTTTGTTGAAAGCATTTGACTTTAATTTGATTCAAAAAGCTTTGTTAGAATGTGTTTTACTTTCATTTGATTATTAAAGCTTTGTTGAAAGTGTTTGACTTTCATTTGACTCAATTAGCTTTGTTGAATGCATTTGACATTCATTTGAATCAAAAAGCTTTGTTTGAATGTGTTTGACTTTCATTTGATTCTAAAAGCTTTGTAGAAAGTGTTTGGCTTTCATTTGACTCAATTAGCATTGTGGAATGCAATTAACTTTCATTTGATTCAAAAAGCTTTGATTGAATGTCTTTGACTTTAATTTGAATCTAAAAGCTTTGATGAAAGTGTTTGACTTTCATTTGACTTAATTAGCTTTGTTGAATTCATTTGATTTTCATTTGATTCAATAATCTTTGTTTGAATGTGTTTCACTTTCATTTGATTCTAAAAGCTTTGTTGAAAGTGTTTGACTTTCATTTGACTTAATTAGCTTTGTTGAATGCAGTTGACATTCATTTGATTCAAAAAGCTTTGTTTGAATGTGTTTGACTTTCATTTGACTCAATTAGCTTTGTTGAATTCATTTGATTTTCATTTGATTCAAAAAGCTTTGTTTGAATGTGTTTCACTTTCATTTGATTCTAAACGCTTTGTTGAAAGTGTTTGACTTTCATTTGACTTAATTAGCTTTATTGAATGCAGTTGACATTCATTTGATTCAAAAAGCTTTGATTGAATGTATTTGACTTTCATTTGATTCTAAACGCTTTGTTGCAAGTGTTTGACTTTCATTTGACTCAATTAGCTTTGTTGAATGCATTTGACTTTCATTTGATTCAAAAAGCTTTGTTTGAATGAGTTTGACTTTCTTTTGACTCAATTAGCTTTGTTGAATGTGTTTGACTTTCATTTGACTCAATTAGCATTGTGGAATGCAATTGACTTTCATTTGATTCAAAAAGCTTTGATTGAATGTATTTGAATTTCATTTGATTTTAAACGTTTTGTTGAAAGTGTTTGACTTTAATTTGACTCAATTAGCTTTGTTGAATGCATTTTACTTTCATTTGATTCAAAAAGCTTTGTTGAATGTGTTTGACTTTCTTTTGACTCAATTTGCTTTGTTGAATGTGTTTGACTTTCATTTGACTCAATTACCATTGTGGAATGCAATAGACTTTCATTTGATCAAAAAGCTTAGTTTTATGTACTTGACTTTAATTTGATTCTAAAAGCTTTGATGAATGTATTTGACTTTCATTTGACTCAATTAGATTTGTTGAATTCATTTGATTTTCATTTGATTCAAAACGCTTTGTTTGAATATGTTTGACTTTCATTTGATTCTTAAAGCTTTTTTGAAAGTGTTTGACTTTCATTTGACTCAATTATCTTTGTTGAATGCATTTGACTTTCATTTGAATCAAGAAGATTTGTTTGAATGTGTTTGACTTTCATTAGACTCAATTGGCTTTGCTAAATGTATTTGACTTTCATTTGATTCTAAAAGCTTTGTTTGAATGTGTTTGACTTTCATTTGACACAATTAGCATTGTGGAATGAAATTGACTTCCATTTGATTTAAAATGCTTTGTTTGAAAGTATTTGACTTTCATTTGATTCTAAAAGCTTTGATGAATGTTTTTGACTTTCATTTGACTTAATTAGATTTGTTTAATTCATTTGATTTTCATTTGATTCAAAAAGCTTTGTTTGAATGTGTTGGACTTTCATTTGATTCTAAAACCTTTGTTGAAAGTGTTTGACTTTCATTTGACTCAATTAGCTTTGTTGAATGCATTTGACTTTCATTTGAATCGAAAAGCTATGTTTGAATGTGTTTGACTTTCATTTGACTCAATTAGCTTTGTTGAAAGTGTTTGACTTTCATTTGACTCAATTAGCTTTGTTGAATGCATTTGACATTCATTTGATTCAAAAAGCTTTGTTTGAATGTGTTTGACTTTCATTCGATTCTAAAAGCTTTGTTGAAAGTGTTTGACTTTCATTTGACTCAATTAGCTTTGTTGAATGCATTTGACCTTCATTTGAATCAAAAAACTTTGTTTCAATGT
This sequence comes from Chenopodium formosanum, assembly GCA_024500155.1. Lineage (NCBI taxonomy): Eukaryota > Viridiplantae > Streptophyta > Magnoliopsida > Caryophyllales > Amaranthaceae > Chenopodium > Chenopodium formosanum. The sequence goes on from CM044861.1 coordinate 25,567,848, forward strand.
GTTTGACGTTCATTTGACTCAATTAGATTTGTTGAAAGTGTTTAACTTTCATTTAACTCAATTGGCTTTGTTGAATGCAATTGACTTTCATTTGATTCAAAAAGCTTTGCTTGAATGTGTTAGACTTTCTTTTGACTCAATTAGCATTGTGGAATGCAATTGACTTTCATTTGATTCAAAAAGCTTTGTTTGAATGTATTTGACTTTAATTTGATTCTAAAAGCTTTGATGAAAGTGTTTGACTTTCATTTGACTCAATTAGCTTTGTGGAAAGTGTTTGCTTTTCATTTGACTCAATTAGCTTTGTTGAATGCATTTGACTTTCATTTGATTCAAAAAGCTTTGTTTGAATGTGTTTGACTTTCTTTTGACTCAATTAGCTTTGTTGAATGTGTTTGACTTTCATTTGACTATAATTAGCATTGTGGAATGCAATTGACTTTCATTTGATTCAAAAAGCTTTGTTTGAATGTATTTGACTTTAATTTGATTATAAAAGCTTGAATGAATGTGTTTGACTTTCATTTGACTCAATTAGCTTTGTTGAATTCATTTGATTTTCATTAGATTCAAAAAGCTTTGTTTGAATGTGTTTCACTTTCATTTGATTCTAAAATCTTTGTTAAAAGTGTTTGACTTTCATTTGACTTAATTAGCTTTGTTGAATGCAGTTGACATTCATTTGATTCAAAAAGCTTTGTTTAAATGTGTCTCACTTTCATTTGATTCTAAAAGCTTTGTTGAAAGTGTTTGGCTTTCATTTGACTCAATTAGCATTATGGAATGCAATTAACTTTCATTTGATTCAAAAAGCTTTGCTTGAATGTATTTGACTTTAATTTGATTCTAAAAGCATTGTTGAAAGTGTTTGACTTTCATTTTACTTAATTAGCTTTGTTGAATGCAGTTGACATTCATTTGATTCAAAAAGCTTTGTTTGAATGTGTTTCACTTTCATTTGATTCTAAAAGCTTTGTTGAAAGTGTTTGACTTTCATTTGACTTAATTAGCTTTGTTGAATGCAGTTGACATTCATTTGATTCAAAAAGCTTTGTTTGAATGTGTTTCACTTTCATTTGATTCTAAAAGCTTTGTTGAAAGTGTTTGGCTTTCATTTGACTCAATTAGCTTTGTTGAATTCATTTGATTTTCATTTGATTCAAAAAGCTTTGTTTGAATGTATTTGACTTTAATTTGATTCTAAAAGCTTTGATGAAAGTGTTTGACTTTCATTTGACTCAATTAGCTTTGTTGAATGCATTTGACTTTCATTTGAGTCACGAAGCTTTGTTTGAATGTGTTTGACTTTCATTTGATTCTAAAAGCTTTGTTGAAATTGTTTGGCTTTCATTTGACTCAATTAGCATTGTGGAATGCAATTAACTTTCATTTGATTCAAAATGCTTTGATTGAATGTATTTGACTTTCATTTGATTCTAAACGCTTTGATGCAAGTGTTTGACTTTCATTTGACTCAATTAGCTTTGTTGAATGCATTTGATTTTCATTTGATTCAAAAAGCTTTGTTTGAATGTGTTTCACTTTCATTTGATTCTAAAAGCTTACATGAAAGTGTTTGACTTTCATTTGACTCAATTAGCTTTGTTGAATGCATTTGACTTTCATTTGAGTCACGAAGCTTTGTTTGAATGTGTTTGACTTTCATTTGATTCTAAAAGCTTTGTTGAAAGTGTTTGGCTTTCATTTGACTCAATTAGCATTGTGGAATGCAATTAACTTTCATTTGATTCAAAAAGCTTTGATTGAATGTATTTGACTTTCATTTGATTCTAAACGCTTTGTTGCAAGTGTTTGACTTTCATTTGACTCAATTAGCTTTGTTGAATGCATTTGACTTTCATTTGAGTCACGAAGCTTTGTTTGAATGTCTTTCACTTTCATTTGATTCTAAAAGCTTTGTTGAAAGTGTTTGACTTTCATTTTACTTAATTAGCTTTGTTGAATGCAGTTGACATTCATTTGATTCAAAAAGCTTTGTTTGAATGTGTTTCACTTTCATTTGATTCTAAAAGATTTGTTGAAAGTGTTTGACTTTCATTTGACTTAATTAGCTTTGTTGAATGCAGTTGACATTCATTTGATTCAAAAAGCTTTGTTTGAATGTGTTTCACTTTCATTTGATTCTAAAAGCTTTGTTGAAAGTGTTTGGCTTTCATTTGACTCAATTAGCATTGTGGAATGCAATTAACTTTCATTTGATTCAAAAAGCTTTGATTGAATGTCTTTGACTTTAATTTGAATCTAAAAGCTTTGATGAAAGTGTTTGACTTTCATTTGACTTAATTAGCTTTGTTGAATTCATTTGATTTTCATTTGATTCAATAATCTTTGTTTGAATGTGTTTCACTTTCATTTGATTCTAAAAGCTTTGTTGAAAGTGTTTGACTTTCATTTGACTTAATTAGCTTTGTTGAATGCAGTTGACATTCATTTGATTCAAAAAGCTTTGTTTGAATGTGTTTGACTTTCATTTGACTCAATTAGCTTTGTTGAATTCATTTGATTTTCATTTGATTCAAAAAGCTTTGTTTGAATGTGTTTCACTTTCATTTGATTCTAAACGCTTTGTTGAAAGTGTTTGACTTTCATTTGACTTAATTAGCTTTATTGAATGCAGTTGACATTCATTTGATTCAAAAAGCTTTGATTGAATGTATTTGACTTTCATTTGATTCTAAACGCTTTGTTGCAAGTGTTTGACTTTCATTTGACTCAATTAGCTTTGTTGAATTCATTTGATTTTCACTTGATTCAAAAAGCTTTGTTTGAATGTGTTTCACTTTCATTAGATTCTAAAAGCTTTGTTGAAAGTGTTTGACTTTCATTTGACTCAATTAGCTTTGTTGAATGCATTTGACTTTCATTTGAGTCACGAATCTTTGTTTGATTGTGTTTGACTTTCATTTGACTCAATTAGCTTTGTTGAATTCATTTGATTTTCATTTGATTCAAAAAGCTTTGTTTGAATGTGTTTGACTTTCATTTGATTATAAAAGCTTAGTTGAAAGTGTTTGGCTTTCATTTGACTCAATTAGCATTGTGGAATGCAATTAACTTTCATTTGATTAAAAAAGCTTTGATTGAATGTCTTTGACTTTAATTTGATTCTAAAAGCTTTGATGAAAGTGTTTGACTTTCATTTGACTCAATTAGCTTTGTTGAATTCATTTGATTTTCATTTGATTCAAAAAGCTTTGTTTGAATGTGTTTCACTTTCATTTGATTCTAAAAGCTTTGTTGAAAGTGTTTGACTTTCATTTGACTTAATTAGCTTTGTTGAATGCAGTTGACATCCATTTGTTTCAAAAAGCTTTGTTTGAATGTGTTTCACTTTCATTTGTCCTAAAAGCATTGTTGAAAGTGTTTGGCTTTCATTTGACTCAATTAGCATTGTGGAATTCAATTACCTTTCATTTGATTCAAAAAGCTTTGTTTGAATTCATTTGACTTTAATTTGATTCTAAAAGCTTTGATGAAAGTGTTTGACTCTCATTTGACTCATTTAGCTTTGTTGAATTCAGTTGATTTTCATTTGATTCAAAAAAGCTTTGTTTGAATGTGTTTCACTTTCATTTGATTCTAAAAGCTTTGTTGAAAGTGTTTGACTTTCATTTGACTTAATTAGCTTTGTTGAATGCAGTTGACATTCATTTGATTCAAAAAGCTTTGTTTGAATGTGTTTCACTTTCATTTGATTCTAAAAGCTTTGTTGAATGTGTTTGACTTTCATTTGACTCAATTAGCTTTGTTGAATGCATTTGACATTCATTTGATTCAAAAAGCTTTGTTTGAATGTGTTTGACTTTCATTTGATTATTAAAGCTTTGTTGAAAGTGTTTGACTTTCATTTGACTCAATTAGCTTTGTTGAATGCATTTGACATTCATTTGAATCAAAAAGCTTTGTTTGAATGTGTTTGACTTTCATTTGATTTTAAAAGCTTTGTAGAAAGTGTTTGGCTTTCATTTGACTCAATTAGTATTGTGGAATGCAATTAACTTTCATTTGATTCAAAAAGCTTTGATTGAATGTCTTTGACTTTAATTTGAATCTAAAAGCTTTGATGAAAGTGTTTGACTTTCATTTGACTCAATTAGCTTTGTTTAATTCATTTGATTTTCATTTGATTCAAAAAGCTTTGTTTGAATGTGTTTCACTTTCATTTGATTCTAAAAGCTTTATTGAAAGTGTGTGACTTTCATTTGACTTAATTAGCTTTGTTGAATGCAGTTGACATTCATTTGATTCAAAAAGCTTTGTTTGAATGTGTTTGACTTTCATTTGATTCTAAAAGCTTTGTTGAAAGTGTTTGACTTTCATTTGACTTAATTAGCTTTGTTGAATGCAGTTGACATTCATTTGATTCAAAAAGCTTTGTTTGAATGTGTTTTACTTTCATTTGATTCTAAAAGCTTTGTTGAATGTGTTTGACTTTCATTTGACTCAATTAGCTTTGTTGAATGCATTTGACATCCATTTGATTCAAAAAGCTTTGTTTGAATGAGTTTTACTTTCATTTGATTCTAAAAGCTTTGTTGAAAGTGTTTGACTTTCATTTGACTCAATTAGCTTTGTTGAATGCATTTGACTTTCATTTGAGTCACGAAGTTTTGTTTGAACGTGTTTGACTTTCATTTGACTCAATTAGCTTTGTTGAATTCATTTGATTTTCATTTGATTCAAAAAGCTTTGTTTGAATGTGTTTGACTTTCATTTGATTATAAAAGCTTTGTTAAAAGTGTTTGACTTTCATTTGACTCAATTAGCTTTGTTGAATGCATTTGACATTCATTTAAATCAAAAAGCTTTGTTTAAATGTGTTTGACGTTCATTTCATTCTAAAAGCTTAGATGAAAGTTTTTGACTTTCATTTGACTCAATTAGCTATGTTGAATTCATTTGATTTTCATTTGATTCAAAAAGCTTTTTTTGAATGTGTTTGACTTTCATTTGATTCTAAAAGCTTTGTTGAAAGTGTTTGGCTTTCATTTGACTTAATTAGCATTATAGAATGCAATTAACTTTCATTTGATTCAAAAAGCTTTGATTGAATGTATTTGACTTTCATTTGATTCTAAACGCTTTGTTGCAAGTGTTTGACTTTCATTTGACTCAATTAGCTTTGTTGAATGTATTTGATTTTCATTTGATTCAAAAAGCTTTGTTTGAATGTGTTTCACTTTCATTTGATTCTAAAAGCTTTGTTGAAAGTGTTTGACTTTCATTTGACTTAATTCGCTTTGTTGAATGCAGTTGACATTCATTTGATTCAAAAAGCTTTGTTTGAATGTGTTTCACTTTCATTTGATTCTAAAAGCTTTGTTGAAAGTGTTTGGCTTTCATTTGACTCAATTAGCATTGTGGAATGCAATTAACTTTCATTTGATTCAAAAAGCTTTGCTTGAATGTATTTGACTTTAATTTAATTCTAAAAGCTTTGATGAAAGTGTTTGACTTTCATTTGACTCAATTAGCTTTGTTGAATTCATTTGATTTTCATTTGATTCAAAAAGCTTTGTTTGAATGTGTTTCACTTTCATTTGATTCTAAAAGCTTTGTTGAAAGTGTTTGACTTTCATTTGACTTAATTAGCTTTGTTGAATGCAGTTGACATTCATTTGATTCAAAAAGCTTTGTTTGAATGTGTTTCACTTTCATTTGATTCTAAAAGCTTTGTTGAATGTGTTTGACTTTCATTTGACTCAATTAGCTTTGTTGAATGCATTTGACATTCATTTGATTCAAAAAGCTTTGTTTGAATGTGTTTTACTTTCATTTGATTCTAAAAGCTTTGTTGAAAGTGTTTGACTTTCATTTGACTCAATTAGCTTTGTTGAATGCATTTGACTTTCATTTGAGTCACGAAGCTTTGTTTGAATGTGTTTGACTTTCATTTGACTCAATTAGCTTTGTTGAATTCATTTGATTTTCATTTGATTCAAAAAGCTTTGTTTGAATGTGTTTGACTTTCATTTGATTATAAAAGCTTTGTTGAAAGTTTTTAACTTTCATTTGACTCAATTAGCTTTGTTGAATGCATTTGACATTCTTTTGAATCAAAAAGCTTTGTATAAATGTGTTTGACGTTCATTTGATTCTAAAAGCTTAGATGAAAGTGTTTGACTTTCATTTGACTCAATTAGCTTTGTTGAATGCATTTGACATTCATTTGATTCAAAAAGCTTTGTTTGAATGTATTTTACTTTCATTTGATTCTAAAAGCTTTGTTGAAAGTGTTTGACTTTCATTTGACTCAATTAGGTTTGTTGAATGCATTTGACTTTCATTTGAGTCACGAAGCTTTGTTTGAATGTGTTTGACTTTCATTTGACTCAATTAGCTTTGTTGAATTCATTTGATTTTCATTTGATTCAAAAAGCTTTGTTTGAATGTGTTTCACTTTCATTTGATTCTAAAAGCTTTGTTGAAAGTGTTTGACTTTCATTTGACTCAATTAGCTTTGTTGAATGCATTTGACTTTCATTTGAGTCACGAAGCTTTGTTTGATTGTGATTGACTTTCATTTGACTCAATTAGCATTGTTGAATTCATTTGATTTTCATTTGATTCAAAAAGCTTTGTTTGAATGTGTTCACTTTCATTTGATTCTAAAAGCTTTGTTGAAAGTGTTTGACTTTCATTTGACTTAATTAGCTTCGTTGAATGCAGTTGACATTCATTTGATTCAAAAAGCTTTGTTTAAATGTGTTTCACTTTCATTTGATTCTAAAAGCTTTGTTGAATGTGTTTGACTTTCATTTGACTCAATTAGCTTTGTTGAATGCATTTGACATTCATTTGATTCAAAAAGCTTTGTTTGAATGTGTTTAACTTTCATTTGATTCTAAAAGCTTTGTTGAAAGTGTTTGACTTTCATTTGACTCAATTAGCTTTGTTGAATGCATTTGACTTTCATTTGAGTCACGAAGCTTTGTTTGAATGTGTTTGACTTTCATTTGACTAATTAGCTTTGTTGAATTCATTTGATTTTCATTTGATTCAAAAAGCTTTGTTTGAATGTGGTTGACTTTCATTTGATTATAAAAGCTTTGTTGAAAGTGTTTGACTTTCATTTGACTATATTAGCTTTGTTGAATGCATTTGACATTCATTTGAATCAAAAAGCTTTGTTTAAATGTGTTTGACGTTCATTTCATTCTAAAAGCTTAGATGAAAGTGTTTGACTTTCATTTGACTCAATCACTAGTAGAAAAATCGAAAGAAACACCGGTCAATGGCCACCGGTTTTTGAAAACCGGTGGCCTAATTAATTGGCGGTTTGGGGCAGACCAAAAAAGCCACCGGTTCAAACCAAACCGGTGGCAATTATAAGAAATGCCACCGGTTTGAACCGGTGGCAATTTTAAATTATATTAAAAAAAAAAAAAAGCGCGGCCTCTTTCTTCTTTTCTTCGCTTTCCTCTTCCTTTTTTCCTGTTTCATTCACCACGACTCTCAACTCTCAACTCTCAACTCTCTTTCAACGCCCTACCACCACGGAAATTAAACCTACCACCACTCACGCCACTCCTGAAGCGCCCGCACCACCCTCCACCACCGAGGCTCCACCACTGAACCGCGTTGCCCCCCTGACCTCCACCCCTGACCTCGCGCGACTGCACAGCAGCGGCTACAGCCGCCTCCACCACCTCCACCACTGCGCGCGACTACAGCCGCCTCCACCACGCTACCACCTGCACAGCCGCCAGCCGCGTCCTCCTCTGCGCCACCAATGCAGCCGCCCAATGCTCTTCCCCTTTCCACTTTTAGGTTAGTGTTTAATTTTTTAGTCTTTTTGAACATTAATTTAAAGTTATACCTATCTTTCAATTTGCAATTTGATTTATTGGGCATATTGATTAAACTAAAATAGGCTAGGGTTTGAATATAATTTAACCCCAATTTTGATTATTTGTAGTTACATTGTGTATTTTAATTTATATGTTTGTTTTTGTATATGTTTGTTTTAGTGAATTTTAGGTGGTTTTAATGGGAAAAATTAAATATATTGTGGTTGAATTAGTTTGTTAGTTACTTGAGCAATGTACGTAGGAATGAATTAGAGATTAGCTTAGTAACTTAGTGACTCGAATTTTAGTAATTACAATATACTTTAGCAATGGTTGTAGTTATTTAATAATCACTAACTTTTATGTTGTTGTTTTATATATTTTTTATTCTTGTAGATTGATATGTAGTGAAGCACAAGTTTATTAAATTAGCTACTCAAGTTGGAAGTTCGGCACATTACATCTATTGTGCTTGCTATATTGGTATGAACTAGAAACTTTATTGAGCTATATTTCTTTCTATTTATTTATCCATTTATTAAAAGTTTGTTCATGATATTACAAATTGTGTCTATTTTAATTATAAATAATTGCCATAATGAGTCAAATGTTTGCATCATCATATACCTAGATACCCGTTCAAGGCTTTCTCATTAGGAGAAAGTCTTGAATAGTCCCCGGTTGGGACTGTTCTTGAATGTTTACTCTCACTTAGGTGGTGAATGTATGTCTTTTTTTCGATTTTAAGGAACATCTTGGCTTTTCATTTCTTCACCATGTTCTCTGGGTACATATGTGGGTAAGTAATTATCTACATCGTGTACTTGGAGAACTGGGGGGAAGTGCTGCCGGATTTTCCTTAAAATTGGAAAGTTGACATACATTCACTAGTGAGAGTAGACATTCAAGGATGGGTTAGGTTGGAGTGATAAGGACACTTTGGAAACATGCATTTTTTCACTATATGAATGGTTTATTCACGGTGTGTACTTGAAGTTGATTTACGTAAAATATGTAGCAAATGTACATTATTCATAATATGTTGCTATATATGTTTAGAGACACTTTACTAAATGGAGAAGGCTCGTGGTTGGATGTATGGTAGACGTGATACATTGGAATTTTGGAATGGGGTTCAAGAGTTTTGCAAGACGGCTTTATCTTATCAGCGCAAAATGGGTGCGGAATACCTATACTGTCCTTGTGTTGATTGTAAAAATGTGAAGGTGGTCAATAGTGTAGAGATCATTAGAGATCATGTACTTTGTCGTGGGTTTAGACTTAAATACGATGTGTGGATTTGGCATGGTGAAAGTGGAGAGTATAGTGGGGATCTTGATGGGAATGATGTGCATGACAGAAGCAATAACGAGATTCATGTGGGGTTAGAATGTGAGAATGATGAATATGTTTTTGAGGATGGTGAGGATGGAGCTGAGGATGACCCAGTAGATGAGGTAGAGGATGAGGATGTGGATGAGATGTTGCATAATGTCGAAGGTGATGTGTTTGAATTACTTTCGGAGGCTTCCAAAAAGCCTTTGTACCCTGGGTGCAAAAAATACTCCAAACTTTCTGCCGTGCTAACACTATTTAACATTAAGTCGAAGCATGGGTGGACGGACGTCAGTTTCACTTCTTTGTTGACCGCATTAAGTGATATTTTGCCTGATGGGAATGAAATTCCTAAGTCATACTATTATGCAAAGAAGCTGATGTGTCCATTTGGTTTGGAGTACAAGAAGATACATGCATGTCCTAATGACTGTATTTTGTATCGTAATGAGTATGAACAATTGGAGAAGTGTCCACGATGCAAGCAGTCGCGCTACAAGCGCATGAGCTGCAATCCTGGTACGACGGGACCTCCTGCTAAGGTGTTGTGGTATCTTCCTATTATTCCAAGGTTTAAGCGTCTATTCTCAACTCCAAAAGACGCTACAAACTTGAGGTGGCATGCCGAAGGAAGACAGAAAAACAGAATGCTGAAGCATCCGGCTGACTCCCCGCAATGGAAGAACATTGATTTGAGGTTTTCGGAGTTTGGTAATGAAGTCAGAAATTTAAGACTTGGGTTGTGCACAGACGGGATGAATCCATTTGGCACTTTAAGTACCCAGCACAGCACTTGGCCTGTTCTTTTGGTGATCTACAATTTGCCTCCTTGGTTATGTATGAAACGGAAGTATATAATGCTTTCATTGCTAATAACGGGGCCTAGGCAACCTGGAAATGACATAGATGTTTACCTTGCGCCACTAATTGACGATTTGAGGAAAATGTGGGACGAAGGGGTTTCTTGTTTTGATGCTCATAAGAACGAGATGTTTACATTGCGTGCAGCCCTTATGTGGACCATGAATGACTTTCCTGCATATGGCAACCTGTGTGGGTACAAGGTGAAAGGGAAAAAAGCATGCCCCATTTGTATTGATGACACATCAAGCATATACCTGAAGAATTCTCACAAAGATGTGTACTTAAGGACTCGAAGGTTCCTTAGGCGTGATCACCCGTACCGTAGGCAGAAAAAGGCTTTCGATGGGACAGTGGAGGAGGAGATTGCGCCTAGGCCATTGACGGGTGTTGAGGTATATGCTCGAGTTAAGGGTATACGAACGGTGTTTGGAAAATATGAAAAAGCTCCGGCCTCAACAGCTCTTTTTAAAAAAGAATCAATCTTGTGGAAGCTACCGTACTGGAAAGAACATGATGTTAGGCACTGCCTTGATGTGATGCATATAGAGAAGAATGTGTGTGATGCTCTTGTGGGAACGCTTTTTAATATTTCAGGCAAAACAAAGGATGGAAAGGGTGTACGGTTAGATTTGCAAGAGATGGGGATTCGTCCGGAATTATGGCCTCAGGACAAGGTTAGAAAGGGGAAGGATAGAAAGGGAAAGGAACCGGAACAGGAAAGTGTAAATGTTTCGAAAAAAGGAAAGGGGAAGAGCAAGGGAAAGGGAAAGGCCGCGGATGCTTCAAAGAGTAGAGATGATGAGGGTCAAGACAAGGTTGAGAAGAAGTATTTGCCACCGGCTTGCTACACATTGTCAAGGGTAGAAAAGCGGATGTTTTGTGCATGTCTTTACGGCATTAAGGTTCCCTCTGGGTACTCATCTAACATGAAAAGATTTGTATCCTTAAGTGGCGAAATGAAGTTGACAAGTATGAAATCCCATGATTGTCACATGTTGATGCAAGTATTTCTACCGATTGCAATTCGCGGTATTTTACCAAAGCACGTGAGGGAAGCTATTACAAGCCTATGTTCGTTTTTCAATACAATATGCAGCAAAGTGCTTGATCCTTGTACACTTGATGCTTTGCAAATGGATGTGGTTGTGACTTTGTGCAAATTTGAGATGTATTTCCCACCCTCATTTTTTGACATAATGGTCCACCTTATTCTACATTTGGTGCGTGAGATTAAGTTATGCGGTCCAGTTTTCCTAAGGTGGTGCTATCCTTTTGAAAGACACATGGGCACATTGCAAGATAAAGTAAGGAATCCGGCTCATCCGGAAGGAAGCATGATTCAAGGGACCGTGAGTGAGGAGATTGGTAATTTTGTGGCCGACTATTTAGCCGTTGCTGAACCTATTGGTCTTCCTACTTCTCGACATGAAGGGAGACTAGATGGTCATGGTACAATTGGGTCGAAACGAATGTCACCTGATCGAGATCAGTTCTTACAAGCACACCTCTATGTGTTGCACCATGTTGCAGATGTTCACCCATATTTAGATGAGCACATGGATAGTTTGCGTGATGAGTTTCCATCGAAAGGTGAAAGGGCACTGATGCAGTTGCATAATAAGAGGTTTGTGAGTTGGTTTAGTGAACGAGTGATGAGTCGTTTGGATGATAGTGTCACCGATACAGTACGGTGGCTTGCTTATGGTCCTAGGGATGATGTTCGCTCATTTGAGGGATATGACATCAATGGGTACACTTTTTGGACAGAGGGTCGGGATTTGAAATCTTCGTCGACCCAAAACAGTGGAGTAACGCTTGTGGCATCGTCAAGGGAGTTTGCAAGTGCAAAGGATAAATCACCTGTCGATGCAAAATTGTCATACTACGGTCGAATTCAAGAAATATGGGAGCTTGATTATTGTGACTTCACGGTTGCACTTTTCAAGTGTAAGTGGGTTGATAATATCAGGCGTAATGTCAAGTATGATGACTTTACTCTTGTAGATCTTGGCCACTTGAATGATAGTGCGGAACCATTCATCCTAGCATCTCAAGCTAAGCAAGTGTTCTTTGTCACTGACCCAGCCGATGCAAAATGGTCCATTGTGCTAGCTGGGAAAAGAAGAATCCTAGGCATTGGAGATGTTGAGGATGAGGAAGAATACGATGCGTTTGATGATTCAGCACCTTTCACTGTTCCTAGACCTATTGCGGCAAATGATATAGACGACCAAACAAGTTATATGCGATCAGACCACAACGAAGGAATGTTAGAATGAGGTACTACAACATTTAATTTGAGATCGTAAGCATTTAAAAGTATTATTAAATCAGAGATTGCTAAACTTTTACAAGTTATTGCCTATTTTATATGCTAACATGTACTGAACTTACTTGCCTATTTTTACAAGTCAATTTGATGAAAATAGACAACAAATGATCTATATGTGAACTTACTTGCCTATTTTATATGCTTATTTAACATGTAGTATGACCTATGATGTCAACATTTTTTTATGGAACTAATATCGTTTTGTGTTTGTAATGACAGGTTTTTATTACTCATGGCGGACGATCATGATGACCCAGTACTAGAGGATTTGGAGGATGATGACGATGGCTATGATGGTGAGTATGAGGACAAGGACGAGCCATATGATGTCAACAAGGAGACTGATTTGGGTGAGCCAGAAGATCAGGAACAAGATGCTTTTGAGCGGAGGATTGTAGAATTTGAATTGTCAGCTGAATTTGCGCCTCCTATTGATTCTACAATTGTTGAGGTCGTTGGTGAGAACGCTACTCCTCAAACCGATAGCCAAAGACATGAGCAATTGAACACAGGTGGTGGAGGGGGGGTGAAGGCTCCTGCTAAGAGAAAGGGTAGGGGTCCGACAACAAGTTTTAGGAAGCCAAACGGTCCCATGGTCCTGGAGTATGACAAAAGAGGACGACCTACTGGGAAATGGCTTCGGAATTATGCCAACCAAGTTGGCATGTGTGCGCGCAAAATCCCGATTACACTTGGTTGGCGGCAAGTACCTCCAGGCTTGATTCAAACATTTTGGGATGATACCAGGGCAAGTGTTTTTTAAAAATGCACATTTACACAATTGCAAATTGTTTCACTTAATATTTGTTAGTGAATTTAACATAACAATTACTTGTATTTGTGAATGCAGAAGCTGTTTAATATTGCAAATGATCCTGAGAAGAGAAGAGTGTTTGATTCTTTGATAGCGGAGAGATTCAGAGGCTTCAAGACACATTTGACCAATGGATGGATCTATAAGAAGAAGAAACACAAGAAGAAAGCTTCCAAGGGGAAGGGTGGTGAAGGTGGAAATGAGGATGTTGTTGAGGAACAAGAACCACCTTGGAAAATATGGCCAAGCGTGACGGAGGACGAGTGGAAAGAATTTGTTATTCAAAAAACAAGACCCAAAGCAATTGTAAGAACTAGTAAATCTAATGAAAATTGTATAATATATTGACTTTTTTTGCACTAATAATGATTCTAACATTTGTATGTATGTAGGAACTTCGAGAGCAAAACAAGGCAAATGCATTGCAAAAGGAGTACCTTCATAAGACGGGGGCCAAGACATTTGGTGAATGGAGGCCTACTTGGTTGAAGGAGGGTATATACCCTACTTTGCCGCCTGGGTCATCCAAAGAACCCTCCGACTCCACGATCACTACGTTGGTTAGTCGTGCTGGCGATTTCATTTGTTCTCTTCATTCCAAAGATAAGGAAACCGGAAAATGGGTCATCAAAGAACCGGAAAAAAAAGTGGCCGATAAACTTGTAAGCTATTTGACACTTTTGCATAACTTTACCATCTAAAAAAATTATATGTATTCATGTTGACATTTTTTCTTATGCTACAGCTTGAGTACACTACAGAAGTTGTTGAAGGCAAGCTGGTCCCGACTATAGAGAAAGACCCGTTCACCTTGGCTTTGGGAAAGCCCTACCATCCAGGGCGGGTAGTAGGTATGGGAGGGACGTTGCTAGGATGGGAAAAAGTCATGGGTTCGGAATACACCAAATTGGGAAGATCTCGGGCAAGTGTTAACTCACCGGAGGACTTGGATGCCAAGGTGGCATCCATCAAGGAACAAGTACGCAATGAGTTAGTAGGTGAGTTCAATGCTTGGGCGAAGCAAATGAACTTACCCTTGCCGTTCCCCTCGACTACACCGGTCGACTCAAGTAGCCACCCAAAAGGACAAGGAGAAGATGATAGAGATGGAGAAGATGAGATACATGAGGTAGTTTTCAATCTATTAGTTTTGGCATAGTGAGTTACGTGAGATCAAATGTGATATTTTTGAATAACTATTGCAGGTTGTGACTCCCACACATGCGGACTCGAGGGAGCTTGATGATCCAACAAGCCATGAATCTCCGGATTTAGAGGTGAATTTAGGATAATCAAATTTCCTTTAACATAGTGAATTTCGTTAGATGATCAATTGTGTAGGAGTAGACCATTTTTTTTTTTTAATTTCTGCTTTTACAAGTGAATTTCGTTAAATGATGTAGGTAGACACCGAGTGTACACTTCTAGCCCCGGGGCTATCAAATAGTGAAGAGTTGCAGTTGGTGGCGCATGGTAGTGCACAGGCGACGAGAGGAACGGTCCATTTCCAAGGGCTTTGGCCACAGCATTACGCGGTCGGGATCAATTCTGTCGTAGCTGGGTTCGAAAACATCCCACTCCCGGTGCCTATAGTGGATGATGGGATTACCCTTCTTTGGCAAGCAAAAGGTAGCTATGTGCAATGGCCTCGTGCTTGGGTAAGGTTGATCAACGAGGTAATATTTTTTGAACATGTTCTAAAAATCAAAGTTGCATGCCTTTACTTAGTTTTTCGGTTTTTTTTTTAAAAAAAAAAAAAAAAATTGCGCTGCCTGGGGCTACAGCAGCCTCGGCAGGTGCCTGCCTTGGCTGCAGCAGCCTCGGCAGGTGCCTGCCTTGGCTGCAGCAGCCTCGGCAGGTGCTGCCTTGGCTGCAGCAGCCTCGGCAGGTGCTGCCTGGGCTGCTGCAGCCTCGGCAGGTGCTGCCTGGGCTGCTGCAGCCTCGGCAGGTGCCTGCCTTGGCTGCAGCAGCCTCGGCAGCTGCCTGCCTTGGCTGCAGCAGCCTCGGCAGCTGCCTGCCTTGGCTGCAGCAGCCTCGGCAGCTGCTGCCTGGGCTGCAGCAGCCTCGGCAGCTGCTGCCTGGGCTGCAGCAGCCTCGGCAGCTGCTGCCTGGGCTGCTGCAGCCTCGGCAGCTGCTGACTGGGCTGCTGCAGCCTCGGCAGCTGCTGCCTGGGCTGCTGCAGCCTCGGCAGGTGCAGCCTCGGCAGCTGCCTGGGCCGCTGCAGCCTGGGCAGCTGCTGCCTGGGCCGCTGCAGCCTGGGCAGCTGCTGCCTGGGTGGCCTCCTGCAGCCTGGGCAGCTGCTGCCTGGCCTGCTGCGGCCTGGGCAGCTGCTGCCCCGGCCGTGTAGCCTTGGCAGCTGCTGCCTCGGCCGCTGTAGCCTTGGCAGCTGCTGCCTCGGCCTATTTTTACTTTGCTTGACCCCCGGCCTACAATTTATTAACCTATTTTGACTTTGCTTGATTAGATTTCGGAAAAAGGCTATACCTCAAAGCGAAGGAAGGTGGAGAAGCCCAAAAGCGTTGATCAACCTACAAAGAAGATGAGTGAACAAGGGTCGAAGAGTGAACAAGTGTCAAAAAAGAATTCTTCGAAAGGTTCAGCCATGCAACCTACCCCACTTGTTGGAGACAATGTCCTTCAATCGCTCACTAAGGATTTAACTTTTCTACACAATCGTGTTAGTCATTTGCCTAGTGACGATCCCATTGAATTTGCACTACCTAAGGCAATGTTCCACTATGATGAGGATGCAAGTGCATGGTTAAACAAACAAGATGTGAAGGAATTTTTAGGAGGTTCTAGCCTTAACATTTCTCTCATTCAAATATTCATGAGGTATGGGCACATGGCACTAAAATTGAATATGTTAATTCATATTAGTGTTGTTTATCCTTGATATGTTAACCAATTTTTCATTGTCCATGCACGCAGAGCACTACGGGAGCAGTTAAGGGACACTAATTCCCCTGGTAAAGTTGGGTGGTTATGCCCCGAACAGACATCCGAGACTAGAATCTTAAACAACTCCCCGGAGGTGATGGACTATGTTAATCGTAGTATTAGGGAATCAATGCGTGCGGGAGATGAGTTCATATTCGCCCCATGTTATCAGGAGTATGTTTAACCATGTGTAATTCAATTCTTTCTACATTTGAAATATATTTTGTACCCTAATTATTGATTTCTTTGTGAATTGTGAATTTATGTAGGTATCATTGGTTTCTCATGGTGATTTGTCCTGCCAAAAACACAATCTTTCACCTTGATTCAGCTCGATCAACAAAGAAGTACCTCGTGGCCTCTGTACTTCAAAAGTAAATATAGCTACCTAGTGGTGATTATCTTAAGCTAACTCATTTAGTAGTCAAACTAATCAGATTTGAATTTACTTTCCTACAGTATTATGAAGAAAATCCATGTTCGTGCTCCAGATGGTCCTACATGGAAATCACCTACGGTAATATATACCACACCATATTGTGATTATTTTAATATACATTGCTCAAACAATTGTGGATTTTATATGATTTTTGATTCATTTGATTTGTTCCTATGCTAGTGCCCACAACAAGATAATGGAGTTGATTGTGGATTGTACGTGATGAGATTCATGCTTGAAATAGCGACTCATTGTACCAACATCATACATCTTGATGAGGTACGACCTTAAAACTAGTAAAATGCGTCCTAAATCTTTGTAAGTTGCTTATTTTTGTGATTTCAAAGCTTTGCCACCTAAAAATAAGTATAATTGACATGTTTTGAGAAACAACTAGCTCATTATTTAAAAAATATAGAAAATGGGCAAGGTAGAAGTCATTTAGGCCTTATTTAGGCCATGTAGTACCAAAATGCGTCCTAAAACTTAGTAAGTTGTTCTTTTTATGTGATTTCAAAGCTTAGGCACCTAAAACTAAGTATAATTGACATGTCATGAGAAAGAATTACCTCATTAGTAAAAAAAATGACGACAATGGGCAAAGTTGAAGTCATTTAGGCCTTCTTTGGGCCATTTAGGATGAAATGCGTCCTAAAATTTAGTAAGTTGCTTTTTTTTTGTGATTTCAAAGCTAAGCCACCTAAAACTAAGTATAATTGACATGTTATGAGAATTAACTAGCTCATTATTTTAAAATTGTAGAAAATGGGCAAGATAGAAGTCATTTAGGCCTTATTTAAGCCATGTAGTACCAAAATGCGTCCTAAATCTTTGTAAGTTGCTTTTTTATGTGATTTCAAAGCTAAGCCACATGAAACTACAAGTAATTGACATGTTATGAGAAATAACTAGCTCATTAGTTAAAAAATGTAAAAAATGGGCAAGATAGAAGTCATTTAGGCCTTATTTAGGCCATTTAGGATGAAAATGCGTCCCAAAATTTAGTAAGTTGCTTTTTTATGTGATTTCAAAGCTTAGCCACCTAAAACTAAGTATGATTGACATGTTATGAGAAATAACTAGCTCATTAGTTACAAAATGTAAAAAATGGGCAAGATAGAAGTCATTTAGGCCTTATTTAGGCCATGTAGTACCAAAATGCGTCCTAAAACTTAGTAAGTTGTTCTTTTTATGTGATTTCAAAGCTTAGGCAACCCAAACTAAGTATAATTGACATGTCATGAGAAAGAATTCCCTCATTAGTAAAAAAATGACGACAATGGGCAAAGTTGAAGTCATTTAGGCCTTCTTTGGGCCATTTAGGATGAAATGCGTCCTAAAATTTAGTAAGTTGCTTTTTTTTTGTGATTTCAAAGCTAAGCCACCTAAAACTAAGTATAATTGACATGTTATGAGAATTAACTAGCTCATTATTTTAAAATTGTAGAAAATGGGCAAGATAGAAGTCATTTATGCCTTATTTAAGCCATGTAGTACCAAAATGCGTCCTAAATCTTTGTAACTTGCATTTTTATGTGATTTCAAAGCTAAGCCACATGAAACTACAAGTAATTGACATGTTATGAGAAATAACTAGCTCATTAGTTAAAAAATGTAAAAAATGGGCAAGATAGAAGTCATTTAGGCCTTATTTAGGCCATTTAGGATGAAAATGCGTCCCAAAATTTAGTAAGTTGCTTTTTTATGTGATTTCAAAGCTTAGCCACCTAAAACTAAGTATGATTGACATGTTATGAGAAATAACTAGCTCATTAGTTACAAAATGTAAAAAATGGGCAAGATAGAAGTCATTTAGGCCTTATTTAGGCCATGTAGTACCAAAATGCGTCCTAAAACTTAGTAAGTTGTTCTTTTTATGTGATTTCAAAGCTTAGGCAACCCAAACTAAGTATAATTGACATGTCATGAGAAAGAATTCCCTCATTAGTAAAAAAATGACGACAATGGGCAAAGTTGAAGTCATTTAGGCCTTCTTTGGGCCATTTAGGATGAAATGCGTCCTAAAATTTAGTAAGTTGCTTTTTTTTTGTGATTTCAAAGCTAAGCCACCTAAAACTAAGTATAATTGACATGTTATGAGAATTAACTAGCTCATTATTTTAAAATTGTAGAAAATGGGCAAGATAGAAGTCATTTAGGCCTTATTTAAGCCATGTAGTACCAAAATGCGTCCTAAATCTTTGTAAGTTGCTTTTTTATGTGATTTCAAAGCTTAGCCACCTAAAACTAAGGGTGATTGACATGTTATGAGAAATATCTAGCTCATTAGTTACAAAATGTACAACATGGGCAAGGTAGAAGTCATTTAGGCCTTATTTAGGCCATTTAGGATGAAAATGCGTCCTCTAACTTTGGAAGTTGCTTTTTTTTGTGATTTCAAAGCTTAGGCACCTAAAACTAATTATAATTGACATGTTATGAGAAACAACTTGCTCATTAGTTAAAAAATGTAGAAAATGGGCAAGGTAGAAGTCATTTAGGCCTTATATAGGCCATTTAGGAATAAAATACGTCCTTTAACTTAGTAAGTTGCTTTTTTGTGTTGATTAAAAGGCTTAGCCACCTAAAACTAAGTATGATTGACATATAATGAGAAAGAACTAGCTCATTAGTTAAAAAATGTTGAAAATGGGCAAGGTATAAAACATGTTTTTAAAAATGCGTCCTAAAACTTAGTAATTTAAGTTGCTCTTTTTATGTGAGTTATTTTGCATATTTATTTACACATGTTTATTCTAACATAATGTTTATATATTCCAAGTTTTGCAAGGTGCTAAAGGGTGATCCGTTAACAAGCAAGGACCTTAATGAAGTACGAGACATGTTGGCATCTTTCATCACTTTCAATTTGTAAATGTTACATCATTTTGATTTTAAACTTTAATTTGTTGAGTAAAGTTTAGACTACTTTATATTTATTGTTAATAAGTTAGTAGTGTGCAAATTTGTACTTATGTAGTATATGACACTTTATTTATTATATTGCATTTGGTTTTTAATAATTAATGTCTACATATATATTTATAAATCTAGTTATATATTATTATATTACAGCAGAAATAATAGCAGCAATAATACAGGAATTACTGCAGGGAATTATACAGGAATTACTGCAGGGAAGAAAAAAAAAAAAAATAACAGAGTAATGGCCACCGGTTCAGCCATGAAACCGGTGGCAATAACCTGTGATCCCTCCAAAAAAAATGGCGCCAAATTAAAATTGCCACCGGTTAACCGGTGGCCAAATTAATTAATACCACCGGTTAACCGGTGGCAATTAATTAAATTGCCACCGGTTTTGAACCGGTGGCCATTTGTAACAGCTTTTGCCACCCCCCCACTGGCCAACGGTTCAAAACCGGTGGCAAATGGGGGTTTTGAACCGGTGGCCAAGTATATTTTTCGCCTAGTGAATTAGCTTTGTTGAATTCATTTGATTTTCATTTGATTCAAAAAGCTTTTTTTGAATGTGTTTGACTTTCATTTGATTCTAAAAGCTTTGTTGAAAGTGTTTGGCTTTCATTTGACTTAATTAGCATTATGGAATGCAATTAACTTTCATTTGATTCAAAAAGCTTTGATTGAATGTATTTGACTTTCATTTGATTCCAAACGCTTTGTTGCAAGTGTTTGACTTTCATTTGACTCAATTAGCTTTGTTGAATGCATTTGATTTTCATTTGATTCAAAAAGCTTTGTTTGAATGTGTTTCACTTTCATTTGATTCTAAAAGCTTTGTTGAAAGTGTTTGACTTTCATTTGACTTAATTAGCTTTGTTGAATGCAGTTGACATTCATTTGATTCAAAAAGCTTTGTTTGAATGTGTTTCACTTTCATTTGATTCTAAAAGCTTTGTTGAAAGTGTTTGGCTTTCATTTGACTCAATTAGCATTGTGGAATGCAATTAACTTTCATTTGATTCAAAAAGCTTTGCTTGAATGTATTTGACTTTAATTTGATTCTAAAAGCTTTGATGAAAGTGTTTGACTTTCATTTGACTCAATTAGCTTTGTTGAATTCATTTGATTTTCATTTGATTCAAAAAGCTTTGTTTGAATGTGTTTCACTTTCATTTGATTCTAAAAGCTTTGTTGAAAGTGTTTGACTTTCATTTGACTTAATTAACTTTGTTGAATGCAGTTGACATTCATTTGATTCAAAAAGCTTTGTTTGAATGTGTTTCACTTTCATTTGATTCTAAAAGCTTTGTTGAATGTGTTTGACTTTCATTTGACTCAATTAGCTTTGTTGAATGCATTTGACATTCATTTGATTCAAAAAGCTTTGTTTGAATGTGTTTTACTGTCATTTGATTCTAAAAGCTTTGTTGAAAGTGTTTGACTTTCATTTGACTCAATTAGCTTTGTTGAATGCATTTGACTTTCATTTGAGTCACGAAGCTTTGTTTGAATGTGTTTGACTTTCATTTGACTCAATTAGCTTTGTTGAATTCATTTGATTTTCATTTGATTCAAAAAGCTTTGTTTGAATGTGTTTGACTTTCATTTGATTATAAAAGCTTTGTTGAAAGTTTTTAACTTTCATTTGACTCAATTAGCTTTGTTGAATGCATTTGACGTTCTTTTGAATCAAAAAGCTTTGTATAAATGTGTTTGACGTTCATTTGATTCTAAAAGCTTAGATGAAAGTGTTTGACTTTCATTTGACTCAATTAGCTTTGTTGAATGCATTTGACATTCATTTGATTCAAAAAGCTTTGTTTGAATGTATTTTACTTTCATTTGATTCTAAAAGCTTTGTTGAAAGTGTTTGACTTTCATTTGACTCAATTAGGTTTGTTGAATGCATTTGACTTTCATTTGAGTCACGAAGCTTTGTTTGAATGTGTTTGACTTTCATTTGAATCAATTAGCTTTGTTGAATTCATTTGATTTTCATTTGATTCAAAAAGCTTTGTTTGAATGTGTTTCACTTTCATTTGATTCTAAAAGCTTTGTTGAAAGTGTTTGACTTTCATTTGACTCAATTAGCTTTGTTGAATGCATTTGACTTTCATTTGAGTCACGAAGCTTTGTTTGATTGTGATTGACTTTCATTTGACTCAATTAGTTTTGTTGAATTTATTTTATTTTCATTTGATTCAAAAACCTTTGTTTGAATGTGTTTCACTTTCATTTGATTCTAAAAGCTTTATTGAAAGTGTGTGACTTTCATTTGACTTAATTAGCTTTGTTGAATGCAGTTGACATTCATTTGATTCAAAAAGCTTTGTTTGAATGTGTTTGACTTTCATTTGATTCTAAAAGCTTTGTTGAAAGTGTTTGACTTTCATTTGACTTAATTAGCTTTGTTGAATGCAGTTGACATTCATTTGATTCAAAAAGCTTTGTTTGAATGTGTTTTACTTTCATTTGATTCTAAAAGCTTTGTTGAATGTGTTTGACTTTCATTTGACTCAATTAGCTTTGTTGAATGCATTTGACATTCATTTGATTCAAAAAGCTTTGTTTGAATGTATTTTACTTTATTTGATTATAAAAGCTTTGTTGAAAGTGTTTGACTTTCATTTGACTCAATTAGCTTTGTTGAATGCATTTGACTTTCATTTGAGTCACGAAGCTTTGTTTGAATGTGTTTGACTTTCATTTGACTCAATTAGCTTTGTTGAATTCATTTGATTTTCATTTGATTCAAAAAGCTTTGTTTGAATGTGTTTCACTTTCATTTGATTCTAAAAGCTTTGTTGAAAGTGTTAAACTTTCATTTGACTCAATTAGCTTTGTTGAATGCATTTGACTTTCATTTGAGTCACGAAGCTTTGTTTGATTGTGATTGACTTTCATTTGACTCAATTAGTTTTGTTGAATTTATTTTATTTTCATTTGATTCAAAAAGCTTTGTTTGAATGTGTTTCACTTTCATTTGATTCTAAAAGCTTTGTTGAAAGTGTTTGACTTTCATTTGACTTAATTAGCTTTGTTGAATGCAGTTGACATTCATTTGATTCAAAAAGCTTTGTTTGAATGTGTTTCACTTTCATTTGATTCTAAAAGCTTTGTTGAATGTGTTTGACTTTCATTTGACTCAATTAGCTTTGTTGAATGCAGTTGACATTCATTTGATTCAAAAAGCTTTGTTTGAATGTGTTTCACTTTCATTTGATTCTAAAAGCTTTGTTGAATGTGTTTGACTTTCATTTGACTCAATTAGCTTTGTTGAATGCATTTGACATTCATTTGATTCAAAAAGCTTTGTTTGAATGTATTTTACTTTCATTTGATTCTAAAAGCTTTGTTGAAAGTGTTTGACTTTCATTTGACTTAATTAGCTTTGTTGAATGCAGTTGACATTCATTTGATTCAAAAAGCTTTGTTTGAATGTGTTTCACTTTCATTTGATTCTAAAAGCTTTGTTGAATGTGTTTGACTTTCATTTGACTCAATTAGCTTTGTTGAATGCATTTGACATTTATTTGATTCAAAAAGCTTTGTTTGAATGTATTTAACTTTCATTTGATTCTAAAAGCTTTGTTGAAAGTGTTTGACTTTCATTTGACTCAATTAGCTTTGTTGAATGCATTTGACTTTCATTTGAGTCACGAAGCTTTGTTTGAATGTGTTTGACTTTCATTTGACTCAATTAGCTTTGTTGAATTCAATTGATTTTCATTTGATTCAAAAAGCTTTGTTTGAATGTGTTTCACTTTCATTTGATTCTAAAAGCTTTGTTGAAAGTGTTTGACTTTCATTTGACTCAATTAGCTTTGTTGAATGAATTTGACTTTCATTTGAGTCACGAAGCTTTTTTTGATTGTGATTGACTTTCATTTGACTCAATTAGCTTTGTTGAATTCATTTGATTTTCATTTGATTCAAAAAGCTTTGTTTGAATGTGTTCACTTTCATTTGATTCTAAAAGCTTTGTTGAAAGTGTTAAACTTTCATTTGACTCAATTAGCTTTGTTGAATGCATTTGACTTTCATTTGAGTCACGAAGCTTTGTTTGATTGTGATTGACTTTCATTTGACTCAATTAGTTTTGTTGAATTTATTTTATTTTCATTTGATTCAAAAAGCTTTGTTTGAATGTGTTTCACTTTCATTTGATTCTAAAAGCTTTGTTGAAAGTGTTTGACTTTCATTTGACTTAATTAGCTTTGTTGAATGCAGTTGACATTCATTTGATTCAAAAAGCTTTGTTTGAATGTGTTTCACTTTCATTTGATTCTAAAAGCTTTGTTGAATGTGTTTGACTTTCATTTGACTCAATTAGCTTTGTTGAATGCAGTTGACATTCATTTGATTCAAAAAGCTTTGTTTGAATGTGTTTCACTTTCATTTGATTCTAAAAGCTTTGTTGAAAGTGTTTGACTTTCATTTGACTTAATTAGCTTTGTTGAATGCAGTTGACATTCATTTGATTCAAAAAGCTTTGTTTGAATGTGTTTCACTTTCATTTGATTCTAAAAGCTTTGTTGAATGTGTTTGACTTTCATTTGACTCAATTAGCTTTGTTGAATGCATTTGACATTCATTTGATTCAAAATTCTTTGTTTGAATGTTTTTTACTTTCATTTGATTCTAAAAGCTTTGTTGAAAGTGTTTGACTTTCATTTTACTCAATTAGCTTTGTTGAATGCATTTGATTTTCATTTGAGTCACGAAGCTTTGTTTGAATGTGTTTGACTTTCATTTGACTCAATTAGCTTTGATGAATTCATTTGATTTTCATTTGATTCAAAAAGCTTTGTTTGAATGTGTTTGACTTTCATTTGATTATAAAAGCTTTGTTGAAAGTGTTTGACTTTCATTTGACTCAATTAGTTTTGTTGAATGCATTTGACATTCATTTGATTCAAAAAGCTTTGTTTGAATGTATTTTACTTTCACTTGATTCTAAAAGCTTTGTTGAAAGTGTTTGACTTTCATTTGATTCAATTATCTTTGTTGAATGCATTTGACTTTCATTTGAGTCACAAAGCTTTGTTTGAATGTGTTTGACTTTCATTTGACTCAATTAGCTTTGTTGAATTCATTTGATTTTCATTTGATTCAAAAAGCTTTGTTTGAATGTGTTTCACTTTCATTTGATTCTAAAAGCTTTGTTGAAAGTGTTTGACTTTCATTTGACTTAATTAGCTTTGTTGAATGCAGTTGACATTCATTTGATTCAAAAAGATTTGTTTGAATGTGTTTCACTTTCATTTGATTCTAAAAGCTTTGTTGAATGTGTTTGAGTTTCATTTGACTCAATTAGCTTTGTTGAATGCATTTGACATTCATTTGATTCAAAAAGCTTTGTTTGAATGTATTTTACTTTCATTTGATTCTAAAAGCTTTGTTGAAAGTGTTTGACTTTCATTTGACTCAATTAGCTTTGTTGAATGCATTTGACTTTCATTTGAGTCACGAAGCTTTGTTTGAATGTGTTTGACTTTCATTTGACTCAATTAGCTTTGTTGAATTCAATTGATTTTCATTTGATTCAAAAAGCTTTGTTTGAATGTGTTTCACTTTCATTTGATTCTAAAAGCTTTGTTGAAAGTGTTTGACTTTCATTTGACTCAATTAGCTTTGTTGAATGCATTTGACTTTCATTTGAGTCACGAAGCTTTTTTTTATTGTGATTGACTTTCATTTGACTCAATTAGCTTTGTTGAATTCATTTGATTTTCATTTGATTCAAAAAGCTTTGTTTGAATGTGTTCACTTTCATTTGATTCTAAAAGCTTTGTTGAAAGTGTTTGACTTTCATTTGACTTAATTAGCTTTGTTGAATGCAGTTGACATTCATTTGATTCAAAAAGCTTTGTTTGAATGTGTTTGACTTTCATTTGATTGTAAAAGCTTTGTTGAAAGTGTTTGACTTTCATTTGACTCAATTAGCTTTGTTGAATGCATTTGACATTCATTTAAATCAAAAAGCTTTGTTTAAATGTGTTTGACGTTCATTTAATTCTAAAAGCTTAGATGAAAGTGTTTAACTTTCATTTGACTCAATTAGCTATGTTGAATTCATTTGATTTTCATTTGATTCAAAAAGCTTTTTTTGAATGTGTTTGACTTTCATTTGATTCTAAAAGCTTTGTTGAAAGTGTTTGGCTTTCATTTGACTTAATTAGCATTATGGAATGCAATTAACTTTCATTTGATTCAAAAAGCTTTGATTGAATGTATTTGACTTTCATTTGATTCTAAACGCTTTGTTGCAAGTGTTTGACTTTCATTTGACTCAATTAGCTTTATTGAATGCATTTGATTTTCATTTGATTCAAAAAGCTTTGTTTGAATGTGTTTCACTTTCATTTGATTCTAAAAGCTTTGTTGAAAGTGTTTGACTTTCATTTGATTTAATTAGCTTTGTTGAATGCATTTGACTTTCATTTGAGTCACGAAGCTTTGTTTGAATGTGTTTGACTTTAATTTGACTAATTAGCTTTGTTGAATTCATTTGATTTTCATTTGATTCAAAAAGCTTTGTTTGAATGTGGTTGACTTTCATTTGATTATAAAAGCTTTGTTGAAAGTGTTTGAATTTCATTTGACTCAATTAGCTTTGTTGAATGCATTTGACATTCATTTGAATCAAAAAGCTTTGTTTAAATGTGTTTGACGTTCATTTCATTCTAAAAACTTAGATGAAAGTGTTTGACTTTCATTTGACTCAATTAGCTTTGTTGAATTCATTTGATTTTCATTTGATTCAAAAAGCTTTTTTTGAATGTGTTTGACTTTCATTTGATTCTAAAAGCTTTGTTGAAAGTGTTTGGCTTTCATTTGACTTAATTAGCATTATGGAATGCAATTAACTTTCATTTGATTCAAAAAGCTTTGATTGAATGTATTTGACTTTCATTTGATTCCAAACGCTTTGTTGCACGTGTTTGACTTTCATTTGACTCAATTAGCTTTGTTGAATGCATTTGATTTTCATTTGATTCAAAAAGCTTTGTTTGAATGTGTTTCACTTTCATTTGATTCTAAAAGCTTTGTTGAAAGTGTTTGACTTTCATTTGACTTAATTAGCTTTGTTGAATGCAGTTGACATTCATTTGATTCAAAAAGCTTTGTTTGAATGTGTTTCACTTTCATTTGATTCTAAAAGCTTTGTTGAAAGTGTTTGGCTTTCATTTGACTCAATTAGCATTGTGGGATGCAATTAACTTTCATTTGATTGAAAAAGCTTTGTTGAATGTATTTGACTTTAATTTGATTCTAAAAGCTTTGATGAAAGTGTTTGACTTTCATTTGACTCAATTAGCTTTGTTGAATTCATTTGATTTTCATTTGATTCAAAAAGCTTTGTTTGAATGTGTTTCACTTTCATTTGATTCTAAAAGCTTTGTTGAAAGTGTTTGACTCTCATTTGACATAATTACCTTTGTTGAATGCAGTTGACATTCATTTGATTCAAAAAGCTTTGTTTGAATGTGTTTCACTTTCATTTGATTCTAAAAGCTTTGTTGAATGTGTTTGACTTTCACTTGACTCTATTAGCTTTGTTGAATGCATTTGACATTCATTTGATTTAAAAAGCTTTGTTTGAATGTATTTTACTTTCATTTGATTCTAAAAGCTTTGTTGAAAGTGTTTGACTTTCATTTGACTCAATTAGCTTTGTTGAATGCATTTGACTTTCATTTGAGTCACGAAGCTTTGTTTGAATGTGTTTGACTTTCATTTGACTCAATTAGCTTTGTTGAATTCATTTGATTTTCATTTGATTCAAAAAGCTTTGTTTGAATGTGTTTGACTTTCATTTGATTATAAAAGCTTTATTAAAAGTGTTTGACTTTCATTTGACTCAATTAGCTTTGTTGAATGCATTTGACATTCATTTTGAATCAAAAAGCTTTGTTTAAATGTGTTTGACGTTCATTTGATTCTAAAAGCTTAGATGAAAGTGTTTGACTTTCATTTGACTCAATTAGCTTTGTTGAATTCATGTTATTTTCATTTGATTCAAAAAGCTTTGTTTGAATGTGTTTGACTTTCATTTGATTCTAAAAGCTTTGTTGTAAGTGTTTGGCTTTCATTTGACTCAATTAGCATTGTGGAATGCAATTAACTTTCATTTGATTCAAAAAGCTTTGATTGAATGTATTTGACTTTCATTTGATTCTAAACGCTTTGTTGCAAGTGTTTGACTTTCATTTGACTCAATCAGCTTTGTTGAATGCATTTGATTTTCATTTGATTCAAAAAGCTTTGATGAATGTGTTTGACTTTCATTTGACTCAATTAGCTTTGTTGAATTCATTTGATTTTCATTTGATTCAAAAAGCTTTGTTTTAATGTGTTTCACTTTCATTTGATTCTAAAAGCTTTGTTGAAAGTGTTTGACTTTCATTTGAATTAATTAGCTTTGTTGAATGCAGTTGACATTCATTTGATTCAAAAAGCTTTGTTTGAATGTGTTTCACTTTCATTTGATTCGAAAAGCTTTGTTGAAAGTGTTTGGCTTTCATTTGACTCAATTAGCATTGTGGAATGCAATTAACTTTCATTTGATTCAAAAAGCTTTGTTTGAATGTATTTGACTTTAATTTGATTCTAAAAGCTTTGATGAAAGTGTTTGACTTTCATTTGACTCAATTAGTTTGTTGAATTCATTTGATTTTCATTTGATTCAAAAAGCTTTGTTTGAATGTGTTTCACTTTCATTTGATTCTAAAAGCTTTGTTGAAAGTGTTTGACTTTCATTTGACTCAATTAGCTTTGTTGAATACATTTGACTTTCATTTGAGTCACGAATCTTTGTTTGATTGTGTTTGACTTTCATTTGACTCAATTAGCTTTGTTGAATTCATTTGATTTTCATTTGATTCAAAAAGCATTGTTTGAATGTGTTTGACTTTCATTTGATTATAAAAGCTTTGTTGAAAGTGTTTAACTTTTATTTGACTCTATTAGCTTTCTTGAATGCATTTGACATTCATTTGAATCAAAATGCTTTGTTTGAATGTGTTTGACTTTCATTTGATTCTAAAAGCTTTGTAGAAAGTGTTTGGCTTTCATTTGACTCAATTAGCATTGTGGAATGCAATTAACTTTCATTTGATTCAAAAAGCTTTGATTGAATGTCTTTGACTTTAATTTGATTCTAAAAGCTTTGATGAAAGTGTTTGACTTTCATTTGACTCAATTAGCTTTGTTGAATTCATTTGATTTTCATTTGATTTAAAAAGCTTTGTTTGAATGTATTTTACTTTCATTTGATTCTAAAAGCTTTGTTGAAAGTGTTTGACTTTCATTTGACTCAATTAGCTTTGTTGAATGCGTTTGACTTTCATTTGAGTCACAAAGCTTTGTTTGAATGTGTTTGACTTTCATTTGACTCAATTAGCTTTGTTGAATTCATTTGATTTTCATTTGATTCAAAAAGCTTTGTTTGAATGTTTATCACTTTCATTTGATTCTAAAAGCTTTGTTGAAAGTGTTTGACTTTCATTTGACTTAATTAGCTTTGTTGAATGCAGTTGACATTCATTTGATTCAAAAAGCTTTGTTGGAATGTGTTTCACTTTCATTTGATTCTAAAAGCTTTGTTGAATGCGTTTGACTTTCATTTGACTCAATTAGCTTTGTTGAATGCATTTGACATTCATTTGATTCAAAAAGCTTTGTTTGAATGTATTTTACTTTCATTTGATTCTAAAAGCTTTGTTGAAAGTGTTTGACTTTCATTTGACTCAATTAGCTTTGTTGAATGCATTTGACATTCATTTGAGTCACAAAGCTTTGTTTGAATGTGTTTGACTTTCATTTGACTCAATTAGCTTTGTTGAATTCATTTGATTTTCATTTGATTCAAAAAGCTTTGTTTGAATGTGTTTCACTTTCATTTGATTCTAAAAGCTTTGTTGAAAGTGTTTGACTTTCATTTGACTTAATTACCTTTGTTGAATGCAGTTGACATTCATTTGATTCAAAAAGCTTTGTTTGAATGTGTTTCACTTTCATTTAATTCTAAAAGCTTTGTTGAATGTGTTTGACTTTCACTTGACTCTATTAGCTTTGTTGAATGCATTTGATATTCATTTGATTCAAAAAGCTTTGTTTGAATCTATTTTACTTTCATTTGATTCTAAAAGCTTTGTTGAAGGTGTTTGACTTTCATTTGACTCAATTAGCTTTGTTGAATGCATTTGACTTTCATTTGAGTCACGAAGCTTTGTTTGAATGTGTTTGACTTTCATTTAACTCAATTAGCTTTGTTGAATTCATTTGATTTTCATTTGATTCAAAAAGCTTTGTTTGAATGTGTTTGACTTTCATTTGATTATAAAAGCTTTATTAAAAGTGTTTGACTTTCATTTGACTCAATTAGCTTTGTTGAATGCATTTGACATTCATTTGAGTCACGAAGCTTTGTTTGATTGTGATTGACTTTCATTTGATTCTAAAAACTTAGATGAAAGTGTTTGACTTTCATTTGACTCAATTAGCTTTGTTGAATTCATTTTATTTTCATTTGATTCAAAAAGCTTTGTTTGAATGTGTTTCACTTTCATTTGATTCTAAAAGCTTTGTTGAAAGTGTTTGACTTTCATTTGACTTAATTAGCTTTGTTGAATGCAGTTGACATTCATTAGATTCAAAAAGCTTTGTTTGAATGTGTTTCACTTTTATTTGATTCTAAAAGCTTTGTTGCAAGTGTTTGACTTTCATTTGACTCAATTAGCTTTGTTGAATTCATTTGATTTTCATTTGATTCAAAAAGCTTTGTTTGAATGTGTTTCACTTTCATTTGATTCTAAAAGCTTTGTTGAAAGTGTTTGACTTTCATTTGACTTAATTACCTTTGTTGAATGCAGTTGACATTCATTTGATTCAAAAAGCTTTGTTTGAATGTGTTTCACTTTCATTTAATTCTAAAAGCTTTGTTGAATGTGTTTGACTTTCATTTGACTCAATTAGCTTTGTTGAATGCATTTGAGATTCATTTGATTCAAAAAGCTTTGTTTGAATGTATTTTACTTTCATTTGATTCTAAAAGCTTTGTTGAAAGTGTTTGACTTTCATTTGACTCAATTAGCTTTGTTGAATGCGTTTGACTTTCATTTGAGTCACAAAGCTTTGTTTGAATGTGTTTGACTTTCATTTGACTCAATTAGCTTTGTTGAATTCATTTGATTTTCATTTGATTCAAAAAGCTTTGTTTGAATGTGTTTCACTTTCATTTGATTCTAAAAGCTTTGTTGAAAGTGTTTGACTTTCATTTGACTTAATTACCTTTGTTGAATGCAGTTGACATTCATTTGATTCAAAAAGCTTTGTTTGAATGTGTTTCACTTTCATTTGATTCGAAAAGCTTTGTTGAAAGTGTTTGACTTTCATTTGACTTAATTACCTTTGTTGAATGCAGTTGACATTCATTTGATTCAAAAAGCTTTGTTTGAATGTGTTTCACTTTCATTTGATTCTAAAAGCTTTGTTGAATGTGTTTGACTTTCACTTGACTCTATTAGCTTTGTTGAATGCATTTGATATTCATTTGATTCAAAAAGCTTTGTTTGAATCTATTGTACTTTCATTTGATTCTAAAAGCTTTGTTGAAAGTGTTTGACTTTCATTTGACTCAATTAGCTTTGTTGAATGCATTTGACTTTCATTTGAGTCACGAAGCTTTGTTTGAATGTGTTTGACTTTCATTTAACTCAATTAGCTTTGTTGAATTCATTTGATTTTCATTTGATTCAAAAAGCTTTGTTTGAATGTGTTTGACTTTCATTTGATTATAAAAGCTTTATTGAAAGTGTTTGACTTTCATTTGACTCAATTAGCTTTGTTGAATGCATTTGACATTCATTTGAGTCACGAAGCTTTGTTTGATTGTGATTGACTTTCATTTGATTCTAAAAGCTTAGATGAAAGTGTTTGACTTTCATTTGACTCAATTAGCTTTGTTGAATTCATTTTATTTTCATTTGAGTCAAAAAGCTTTGTTTGAATGTGTTTGACTTTCATTTGATTCTAAAAGCTTTGTTGTAAGTGTTTGGCTTTCATTTGACTCAATTAGCATTGTGGAATGCAATTAACTTTCATTTGATTCATAAAGCTTTGATTGAATGTATTTGACTTTCATTTGATTCTAAACGCTTTGTTGCAAGTGTTTGACTTTCATTTGACTCAATCAGCTTTGTTGAATGAATTTGATTTTCATTTGATTCAAATAGCTTTGTTTGAATGTGTTTCACTTTCATTTGATTCTAAAAGCTTTGTTGAAAGTGTTTAACTTTCATTTGACTTAATTAGATTTGTTGAATGCAGTTGACATTCATTTGATTCAAAAAGCTTTGTTTGAATGTGTTTCACTTTCATTTGATTCTAAAAGCTTTGTTGAAAGTGTTTGACTTTCATTTGACTCAATTAGCTTTGTTGAATTCATTTGATTTTTATTTGATTCAAAAAGTTTTGTTTGAATGTGTTTCACTTTCATTTGATTCTAAAAGCTTTGTTGAAAGTGTTTGACTTTCATTTGACTCAATTAGCTTTGTTGAATTCATTTGATTTTTATTTGATTCAAAATGCTTTGTTTGAATGTGTTTCACTTTCATTTGATTCTAAAAGCATTGTTGAAAGTGTTTGACTTTCATTTGACTTAATTACCTTTGTTGAATGCAGTTGACATTCATTTGATTCAAAAAGCTTTGTTTGAATGTGTTTCACTTTCATTTGATTCTAAAAGCTTTGTTGAATGTGTTTGACTTTCACTTGACTCTATTAGCTTTGTTGAATGCATTTGACATTCATTTGATTCAAAAAGCTTTGTTTGAATGTATTTTACTTTCATTTGATTCTAAAAGCTTTGTTGAAAGTGTTTGACTTTCATTTGACTCAATTAGCTTTGTTGAATGCGTTTGACTTTCATTTGAGTCACAAAGCTTTGTTTGAATGTGTTTGACTTTCATTTGACTCAATTAGCTTTGTTGAGTTCATTTGATTTTCATTTGATTTCAAAAGCTTTGTTTGAATGTGTTTCACTTTCATTTGATTCTAAAAGCTTTGTTGAAAGTGTTTGACTTTCATTTGACTTAATTAGCTATGTTGAATGCAGTTGACATTCATTTGATTCAAAAAGCTTTGTTTGAATGTGTTTCACTTTTATTTGATTCTAAAAGCTTTGTTGCAAGTGTTCGACTTTCATTTGACTCAATTAGCTTTGTTGAATTCATTTGATTTTCATTTGATTCAAAAAGCTTTGTTTGAATGTGTTTCACTTTCATTTGATTCTAAAAGCTTTGTTGAAAGTGTTTGACTTTCATTTGACTTAATTACCTTTGTTGAATGCAGTTGACATTCATTTGATTCAAAAAGCTTTGTTTGAATGTGTTTCACTTTCATTTGATTCTAAAAGCTTTGTTGAAGGTGTTTGACTTTCATTTGACTCAATTAGCTTTGTTGAATGCATTTGACATTCATTTGATTCAAAAAGCTTTGTTTGAATGTATTTTACTTTCATTTGATTCTAAAAGCTTTGTTGAAAGTGTTTGACTTTCATTTGACTCAATTAGCTTTGTTGAATTCATTTGATTTTCATTTGATTCAAAAAGCTTTGTTTGAATGTGTTTCACTTTCATTTGATTCGAAAAGCTTTGTTGAAAGTGTTTGACTTTCATTTGACTTAATTACCTTTGTTGAATGCAGTTGACATTCATTTGATTCAAAAAGCTTTGTTTGAATGTGTTTCACTTTCATTTGATTCTAAAAGCTTTGTTGAATGTGTTTGACTTTCACTTGACTCTATTAGCTTTGTTGAATGCATTTGATATTCATTTGATTCAAAAAGCTTTGTTTGAATCTATTGTACTTTCATTTGATTCTAAAAGCTTTGTTGAAAGTGTTTGACTTTCATTTGACTCAATTAGCTTTGTTGAATGCATTTGACTTTCATTTGAGTCACGAAGCTTTGTTTGAATGTGTTTGACTTTCATTTAACTCAATTAGCTTTGTTGAATTCATTTGATTTTCATTTGATTCAAAAAGCTTTGTTTGAATGTGTTTGACTTTCATTTGATTATAAAAGCTTTATTGAAAGTGTTTGACTTTCATTTGACTCAATTAGCTTTGTTGAATGCATTTGACATTCATTTGAGTCACGAAGCTTTGTTTGATTGTGATTGACTTTCATTTGATTCTAAAAGCTTAGATGAAAGTGTTTGACTTTCATTTGACTCAATTAGCTTTGTTGAATTCATTTTATTTTCATTTGAGTCAAAAAGCTTTGTTTGAATGTGTTTGACTTTCATTTGATTCTAAAAGCTTTGTTGTAAGTGTTTGGCTTTCATTTGACTCAATTAGCATTGTGGAATGCAATTAACTTTCTTTTGATTCATAAAGCTTTGATTGAATGTATTTGACTTTCATTTGATTCTAAACGCTTTGTTGCAAGTGTTTGACTTTCATTTGACTCAATCAGCTTTGTTGAATGAATTTGATTTTCATTTGATTCAAATAGCTTTGTTTGAATGTGTTTCACTTTCATTTGATTCTAAAAGCTTTGTTGAAAGTGTTTAACTTTCATTTGACTTAATTAGATTTGTTGAATGCAGTTGACATTCATTTGATTCAAAAAGCTTTGTTTGAATGTGTTTCACTTTCATTTGATTCTAAAAGCTTTGTTGAAAGTGTTTGACTTTCATTTGACTCAATTAGCTTTGTTGAATTCATTTGATTTTTATTTGATTCAAAAAGCTTTGTTTGAATGTGTTTCACTTTCATTTGATTCTAAAAGCTTTGTTGAAAGTGTTTGACTTTCATTTGACTCAATTAGTTTTGTTGAATTCATTTGATTTTTATTTGATTCAATATGCTTTGTTTGAATGTGTTTCACTTTCATTTGATTCTAAAAGCATTGTTGAAAGTGTTTGACTTTCATTTGACTTAATTACCTTTGTTGAATGCAGTTGACATTCATTTGATTCAAAAAGCTTTGTTTGAATGTGTTTCACTTTCATTTGATTCTAAAAGCTTTGTTGAATGTGTTTGACTTTCACTTGACTCTATTAGCTTTGTTGAATGCATTTGACATTCATTTGATTCAAAAAGCTTTGTTTGAATGTATTTTACTTTCATTTGATTCTAAAAGCTTTGTTGAAAGTGTTTGACTTTCATTTGACTCAATTAGCTTTGTTGAATGCGTTTGACTTTCATTTAAGTCACAAAGCTTTGTTTGAATGTGTTTGACTTTCATTTGACTCAATTAGCTTTGTTGAGTTCATTTGATTTTCATTTGATTCCAAAAGCTTTGTTTGAATGTGTTTCACTTTCATTTGATTCTAAAAGCTTTGTTGAAAGTGTTTGACTTTCATTTGACTTAATTAGCTATGTTGAATGCAGTTGACATTCATTTGATTCAAAAAGCTTTGTTTGAATGTGTTTCACTTTTATTTGATTCTAAAAGCTTTGTTGCAAGTGTTCGACTTTCATTTGACTCAATTAGCTTTGTTGAATTCATTTGATTTTCATTTGATTCAAAAAGCTTTGTTTGAATGTGTTTCACTTTCATTTGATTCTAAAAGCTTTGTCGAAAGTGTTTGACTTTCATTTGACTTAATTACCTTTGTTGAATGCAGTTGACATTCATTTGATTCAAAAAGCTTTGTTTGAATGTGTTTCACTTTCATTTGATTCTAAAAGCTTTGTTGAAGGTGTTTGACTTTCATTTGACTCAATTAGCTTTGTTGAATGCATTTGACATTCATTTGATTCAAAAAGCTTTGTTTGAATGTATTTTACTTTCATTTGATTCTAAAAGCTTTGTTGAAAGTGTTTGACTTTCATTTGACTCAATTAGCTTTGTTGAATGCGTTTGACTTTCATTTGAGTCACAAAGCTTTGTTTGAATGTGTTTGACTTTCATTTGACTCAATTAGCTTTGTTGAATTCATTTGATTTTCATTTGATTCAAAAAGCTTTGTTTGAATGTGTTTCACTTTCATTTGATTCGAAAAGCTTTGTTGAAAGTGTTTGACTTTCATTTGACTTAATTACCTTTGTTGAATGCAGTTGACATTCATTTGATTCAAAAAGCTTTGTTTGAATGTGTTTCACTTTCATTTGATTCTAAAAGCTTTGTTGAATGTGTTTGACTTTCACTTGACTCTATTAGCTTTGTTGAATGCATTTGATATTCATTTGATTCAAAAAGCTTTGTTTGAATCTATTGTACTTTCATTTGATTCTAAAAGCTTTGTTGAAAGTGTTTGACTTTCATTTGACTCAATTAGCTTTGTTGAATGCATTTGACTTTCATTTGAGTCACGAAGCTTTGTTTGAATGTGTTTGACTTTCATTTAACTCAATTAGCTTTGTTGAATTCATTTGATTTTCATTTGATTCAAAAAGCTTTGTTTGAATGTGTTTGACTTTCATTTGATTCTAAAAGCTTTGTTGAAAGTGTTTGACATTCATTAGAATCAATAAGCTTTGTTGAATGCATTTGACTTTCATTTGAATCAAAAAGCTTTATTGAAAGTGTTTGACTTTCATTTGACTCAATTAGCTTTGTTGAATGCATTTGACATTCATTTGAGTCACGAAGCTTTGTTTGATTGTGATTGACTTTCATTTGATTTTAAAAGCTTAGATGAAAGTGTTTGACTTTCATTTTACTCAATTAGCTTTGTTGAATTCATTTTATTTTCATTTGAGTCAAAAAGCTTTGTTTGAATGTGTTTGACTTTCATTTGATTCTAAAAGCTTTGTTGTAAGTGTTTGGCTTTCATTTGACTCAATTAGCATTGTGGAATGCAATTAACTTTCATTTGATTCATAAAGCTTTGATTGAATGTATTTGACTTTCATTTGATTCTAAACGCTTTGTTGCAAGTGTTTGACTTTCATTTGACTCAATCAGCTTTGTTGAATGCATTTGATTTTCATTTGATTCAAATAGCTTTGTTTGAATGTGTTTCACTTTCATTTGATTCTAAAAGCTTTGTTGAAAGTGTTTAACTTTCATTTGACTTAATTAGCTTTGTTGAATGCAGTTGACATTCATTTGATTCAAAAAGCTTTGTTTGAATGTGTTTCACTTTCATTTGATTCTAAAAGCTTTGTTGAAAGTGTTTGACTTTCATTTGACTCAATTAGCTTTGTTGAATTCATTTGATTTTTATTTGATTCAAAAAGCTTTGTTTGAATGTGTTTCACTTTCATTTGATTCTAAAAGCTTTGTTGAAAGTGTTTGACTTTCATTTGACTCAATTAGCTTTGTTGAATTCATTTGATTTTTATTTGATTCAAAATGCTTTGTTTGAATGTGTTTCACTTTCATTTGATTCTAAAAGCATTGTTGAAAGTGTTTGACTTTCATTTGACTCAATTAGCTTTGTTGAATTCATTTGATTTTCATTTGATTCAAAAAGCTTTGTTGAAAGTGTTTGACTTTAATTTGACTTAATTAGCTTTGTTGAATCCAGTTGACATTCATTTGATTCAAAAAGCTTTGTTTGAATGTGTTTCACTTTCATTTGATTCTAAAAGCTTTGTTGAATGTGTTTGACTTTCACTTGACTCTATTAGCTTTGTTGAATGCATTTGACATTCATTTGATTCAAAAAGCTTTGTTTGAATGTATTTTACTTTCATTTGATTCTAAAAGCTTTGTTGAAAGTGTTTGACTTTCATTTGACTCAATTAGCTTTGTTGAATGCGTTTGACTTTCATTTAGGTCACAAAGCTTTGTTTGAATGTGTTTGACTTTCATTTGACTCAATTAGCTTTGTTGAATTCATTTGATTTTCATTTGATTCAAAAAGCTTTGTTTGAATGTGTTTCACTTTCATTTGATTCTAAAAGCTTTGTTGAAAGTGTTTGACTTTCATTTGACTTAATCAGCTTTGTTGAATGCAGTTGACATTCATTTGATTCAAAAAGCTTTGTTTGAATGTGTTTCACTTTTATTTGATTCTAAAAGCTTTGTTGCAAGTGTTTGACTTTCATTTGACTCAATTAGCTTTGTTGAATGCGTTTGACTTTCATTTGAGTCACAAAAGCTTTGTTTGAATGTGTTTGACTTTCATTTGACTCAATTAGCTTTGTTGAATTCATTTGATTTTCATTTGATTCAAAAAGCTTTGTTTGAATGTGTTTCACTTTCATTTGATTCTAAAAGCTTTGTTGAAAGTGTTTGACTTTCATTTGACTTAATTAGCTTTGTAGAATGCAGTTGACATTCATTTGATTCAAAAAGCTTTGTTTGAATGTGTTTCACTTTCATTTGATTCTAAAACCTTTGTTGAAAGTGTTTGGCTTTCATTTGACTCAATTAGCATTGTGGAATGCAATTAACTTTCATTTGATTCAAAAAGCTTTGCTTGAATGTATTTGACTTTAATTTGATTCTAAAAGCTTTGATGAAAGTGTTTGACTTTCATTTGACTCAATTAGCTTTGTTGAATTCATTTGATTTTCATTTGATTCAAAAAGCTTTGTTTGAATGTGTTTGACTTTTATTTGATTATAAAAGCTTTGTTGAAAGTTTTTGACTTTCATTTGACTCAATTAGCTTTGTTGAATGCATTTGACATTCATTTGAATCAAAAAGCTTTGTATAAATGTGTTTGACGTTCATTTGATTCTAAAAGCTTAGATGAAAGTGTTTGACTTTCATTTGACTCAATTAGCTTTGTTGAATTCATTTTATTTTCATTTGATTCAAAAAGCTTTGTTGTAAGTGTTTGGCTTTCATTTGACTCAATTAGCATTGTGGAATGCAATTAACTTTCATTTGATTCAAAAAGCTTTGATTGAATGTATTTGACTTTCATTTGATTCTAAACGCTTTATTGCAAGTGTTTGACTTTCATTTGACTCAATCAGCTTTGTTGAATGCATTTGATTTTCATTTGATTCAAAAAGCTTTGATGAATGTGTTTGACTTTCATTTGATTCTAAAAGCTTTGTTGCTAGTGTTTGACTTTCATTTGACTCAATTAGCTTTGTTGAATTCATTTGATTTTCATTTGATTCAAAAAGCTTTGTTTGAATGTGTTTCACTTTCATTTGATTCTAAAAGCTTTGTTGAAAGTGTTTGACTTTCATTTGACTTAATTACCTTTGTTGAATGCAATTGACATTCATTTGATTCAAAAAGCTTTGTTTGAATGTGTTTCACTTTCATTTGATTCTAAAAGCTTTGTTGAATGTGTTTGACTTTCATTTGACTCAATTAGCTTTGTTGAATGCATTTGACATTCATTTGATTCAAAAAGCTTTGTTTGAATGTATTTTACTTTCATTTGATTCTAAAAGCTTTGTTGAAAGTGTTTGACTTTCATTTGACTCAATTAGCTTTGTTGAATGCGTTTGACTTTCATTTGAGTCACAAAGCTTTGTTTGAATGTGTTTGACTTTCATTTGACTCAATTAGCTTTGTTGAATTCATTTGATTTTCATTTGATTCAAAAGCTTTGTTTGAATGTTTTTCACTTTCATTTGATTCTAAAAGCTTTGTTGAAAGTGTTTGACTTTCATTTGACTTAATTAGCTTTGTTGAATGCAATTGACATTCATTTGATTCAAAAAGCTTTGTTTGAATGTGTTTCACTTTCATTTGATTCTAAAAGATTTGTTGAATGCGTTTGACTTTCATTTGACTCAATTAGCTTTGTTGAATGCATTTGACATTCATTTGATTCTAAAAGCTTTGTTGAAAGTGTTTGACTTTCATTTGACTCAATTAGCTTTGTTGAATGCATTTGACTTTCATTTGAGTCACAAAGCTTTGTTTGAATGTGTTTGACTTTCATTTGACTCAATTAGCTTTGTAGAATTCATTTGATTTTCATTTGATTCAAAAAGCTTTGTTTCAATGTGTTTCACTTTTATTTGATTCCAAAAGCTTTGTTGAAAGTGTTTGACTTTCATTTGACATAATTACCTTTGTTGAATGCAGTTGACATTCATTTGATTCAAAAAGCTTTGTTTGAATGTGTTTCACTTTCATTTGATTCTAAAAGCTTTGTTGAATGTGTTTGACTTTCACTTGACTCTATTAGCTTTGTTGAATGCATTTGATATTCATTTGATTCAAAAAGCTTTGTTTGAATGTATTTTACTTTCATTTGATTCTAAAAGCTTTGTTGAAAGTGTTTGACTTTCATTTGACTCAATTAGCTTTGTTGAATGCATTTGACTTTCATTTGAGTCACGAAGCTTTGTTTGAATGTGTTTGGCTTTCATTTGACTCAATTAGCTTTGTTGAATTCATTTGATTTTCATTTGATTCAAAAAGCTTTGTTTGAATG
This sequence comes from Chenopodium formosanum, assembly GCA_024500155.1. Taxonomy (NCBI): domain Eukaryota; kingdom Viridiplantae; phylum Streptophyta; class Magnoliopsida; order Caryophyllales; family Amaranthaceae; genus Chenopodium; species Chenopodium formosanum. Next base: position 25,607,620 of record CM044861.1, read on the forward strand.
TGTTTGACTTTCATTTGATTATAAAAGCTTTATTAAAAGTGTTTGACTTTCATTTGACTCAATTAGCTTTGTTGAATGCATTTGACATTCATTTGAGTCACGAAGCTTTGTTTGATTGTGATTGACTTTCATTTGATTCTAAAAGCTTAGATGAAAGTGTTTGACTTTCATTTGACTCAATTAGCTTTGTTGAATTCATTTTATTTTCATTTGATTCAAAAAGCTTTGTTTAAATGTGTTTGACTTTCATTTGATTCTAAAAGCTTTGTTGTAAGTGTTTAGCTTTCATTTGATTCAATTAGCATTGTGGAATGCAATTAACTTTCATTTGATTCAAAAAGCTTTGATTGAATGTATTTGACTTTCATTTGATTCTAAACGCTTTGTTGCAAGTGTTTGACTTTCATTTGACTCAATCAGCTTTGTTGAATGCATTTGATTTTCATTTGATTCAAATACCTTTGTTTAAATGTGTTTCACTTTCATTTGATTCTAAAAGCTTTGTTGAAAGTGTTTAACTTTCATTTGACTTAATTAGCTTTGTTGAATGCAGTTGACATTCATTTGATTCAAAAAGCTTTGTTTGAATGTGTTTCACTTTCATTTGATTCTAAAAGCTTTGTTGAAAGTGTTTGACTTTCATTTGACTCAATTAGCTTTGTTGAATTCATTTGATTTTCTTTTGATTCAAAAAGCTTTGTTTGAATGTGTTTCACTTTCATTTGATTCTAAAAGCTTTGTTGAAAGTGTTTAACTTTCATTTGACTTAATTACCTTTGTTGAATGCAGTTGACATTCATTTGATTCAAAAAGCTTTGTTTGAATGTGTTTCACTTTCATTTGATTCTAAAAGCTTTATTGAATGTGTTTGACTTTCATTTGACTCAATTAGCTTTGTTGAATGCATTTGACATTCATTTGATTCAAAAAGCTTTGTTTGAATGTATTTTACTTTCATTTGATTCTAAAAGCTTTGTTGAAAGTGTTTGACTTTCATTTGACTCAATTAGCTTTGTTGAATGCGTTTGACTTTCATTTGAGTCACAAAGCTTTGTTTGAATGTGTTTGACTTTTATTTGACTCAATTAGCTTTGTTGAATTCATTTGATTTTCATTTGATTCAAAAAGCTTTGTTTGAATGTGTTTCACTTTCATTTGATTCTAAAAGCTTTGTTGAAAGTGTTTGACTTTCATTTGACTTAATTAGCTTTGTTGAATGCAGTTGACATTCATTTGATTCAAAAAGCTTTGTTTGAATGTGTTTCACTTTCATTTGATTCTAAAAGCTTTGTTGCAAGTGTTTGACTTTCATTTGACTCAATTAGCTTTGTTGAATTCATTTGATTTTCATTTGATTCAAAAAGCTTTGTTTGAATGTGTTTCACTTTCATTTGATTCTAAAAGCTTTGTTGAAAGTGTATGACTTTCATTTGACTTAACTACCTTTGTTGAATGCAGTTGACATTCATTTGATTCAAAAAGCTTTGTTTGAATGTGTTTCACTTTCATTTGATTCTAAAAGCTTTGTTGAATGTGTTTGACTTTCATTAGACTCAATTAGCTTTGTTGAATGCATTTGACATTCATTTGATTCAAAAAGCTTTGTTTGAATGTATTTTACTTTCATTTGATTCTAAAAGCTTTGTTGAAAGTGTTTGACTTTCATTTGACTAAATTAGCTTTATTGAATGCGTTTGACTTTCATTTGAGTCACAAAGCTTTGTTTGAATGTGTTTGACTTACATTTGACTCAATTAGCTTTGTTGAATTCATTTGATTTTCATTTGATTCAAAAAGCTTTGTTTGACTGTGTTTCACTTTCATTTGATTCTAAAAGCTTTGTTGAAAGTGTTTGACTTTCATTTAACTTAATTAGCTTTGTTGAATGCAGTTAACATTCATTTGATTCAAAAAGCTTTGTTTGAATGTGTTTTACTTTCATTTGATTCTAAAACCTTTGTTGAAAGTGTTTGGCTTTCATTTGACTCAATTAGCATTGTGGAATGCAATTAACTTTCATTTGATTCAAAAAGCTTTGCTTGAATGTATTTCACTTTCATTTGATTCTAAAAGCTTTGTTGTAAGTGTTTGGCTCTCATTTGACTCAATTAGCATTGTGGAATGCAATTAACTTTCATTTGAGTCAAAAAGCTTTGATTGAATGTATTTGACTTTCATTTGATTCTAAAAGCTTTGATGAAAGTGTTTGACTTTCATTTGACTCAATTAGCTTTGTTGAATTCATTTGATTTTCATTTGATTCAACAAGCTTTGTTTGAATGTGTTTCACTTTCATTTGATTCTAAAAGCTTTGTTGAAAGTGTTTGACTTTCATTTGACTTATTTAGCTTTGTTTAATGCAGTTGACATTCATTTGATTCAAAAAGCTTTGTTTGAATGTGTTTCACTTTCATTTGATTCTAAAAGCTTTGTTGAATGTGTTTGACTTTCACTTGACTCTATTAGCTTTGTTGAATGCATTTGACATTCATTTGATTCAAAAAGCTTTGTTTGAATGTATTTTACTTTCATTTGATTCTAAAAGCTTTGTTGAAAGTGTTTAGCTTTCATTTGACTCAATTAGCTTTGTTGAATGCATTTGACTTTCATTTGAGTCACAAAGCTTTGTTTGAATGTGTTTGACTTTCATTTGACTCAATTAGCTTTGTTGAATTCATTTGATTTTCATTTGATTCAAAAAGCTTTGTTTGAATGTGTTTGACTTTCATTTGATTATAAAAGCTTTGTTGAAAGTGTTTGACTTTCATTTGACTCAATTAGCTTTGTTGAATGCATTTGACATTCATTTGAGTCACGAAGCTTTGTTTGATTGTGATTGACTTTCATTTGATTCTAAAAGCTTAGATGAAAGTGTTTGACTTTCATTTGACTCAATAAGCTTTGTTAAATTCATTTTATTTTCATTTGATTCATTTGACTTATTTAGCTTTGTTTAATGCAGTTGACATTCATTTGATTCAAAAAGCTTTGTTTGAATGTGTTTCACTTTCATTTGATTCTAAAAGCTTTGTTGAATGTGTTTGACTTTCACTTGACTCTATTAGCTTTGTTGAATGCATTTGACATTCATTTGATTCAAAAAGCTTTGTTTGAATGTATTTTACTTTCATTTGATTCTAAAAGCTTTGTTGAAAGTGTTTGACTTTCATTTGACTCAATTAGCTTTGTTGAATGCATTTGACTTTCATTTGAGTCACAAAGCTTTGTTTGAATGTGTTTGACTTTCATTTGACTCAATTAGCTTTGTTGAATTCATTTGATTTTCATTTGATTCAAAAAGCTTTGTTTGAATGTGTTTGACTTTCATTTGATTATAAAAGCTTTATTAAAAGTGTTTGACTTTCAATTGACTCAATTAGCTTTGTTGAATGCATTTGACATTCATTTGAGTCACGAAGCTTTGTTTGATTGTGATTGACTTTCATTTGATTCTAAAAGCTTAGATGAAAGTGTTTGACTTTCATTTGACTCAATAAGCTTTGTTAAATTCATTTTATTTTCATTTGATTCAAAAAGCATTGTTTGAATGTGTTTGACTTTCATTTGATTCTAAAAGATTTGTTGTTAGTGTTTGGCTTTCATTTGACTCAATTAGCATTGTGGAATGCAATTAACTTTCATTTGGTTCAAAAAGCTTTGATTGAATGTATTTGACTTTCATTTGATTCTAAACGCTTTGTTGCAAGTGTTTGACTTTCATTTGACTCAATCAGCTTTGTTGAATGCATTTGATTTTCATTTGATTCAAATAGCTTTGTTTGAATGTGTTTCACTTTCATTTGATTTTAAAAGCTTTGTTGATAGTGTTTGACTTTCATTTGACTTAATTAGCATTGTGGAATGCAATTAACTTTCATTTGATTCAAAAAGCTTTGATTGAATGTATTTGACTTTCATTTGATTCTAAACGCTTTGTTGCAAGTGTTTGACTTTCATTTGACTCAATCAGCTTTGTTGAATGCATTTGATTTTCATTTGATTCAAATAGCTTTGTTTGAATGTGTTTCACTTTCATTTGATTCTAAAAGCTTTGTTGAAAGTGTTTAACTTTCATTTGACTTAATTAGCTTTGTTGAATGCAATTGACATTCATTTGATTCAAAAAGCTTTATTTGAATGTGTTTCACTTTCATTTGATTCTAAAAGCTTTGTTGAAAGTGTTTGGCTTTCATTTGACTCAATTAGCATTGTGGAATACAATTAACTTTCATTTGATTCAAAAAGCTTTGTTTGAATGTATTTGACTTTAATTTGATTCTAAAAGCTTTGATGAAAGTGTTTGACTTTCATTTGACTCAATTAGCTTTGTTGAATTCATTTGATTTTCATTTGATTCAAAAAGCTTTGTTTGAATGTGTTTGACTTTCATTTGATTCTAAAAGCTTTGTTGTAAGTGTTTAGCTTTCATTTGACTCAATTAGCATTGTGGAATGCAATTAACTTTCATTTGATTCAAAAAGCTTTGATTGAATGTATTTGACTTTCATTTGATTCTAAACGCTTTGTTGCAAGTGTTTGACTTTCATTTGACTCAATTAGCTTTATAGAATGCATTTGATTTTCATTTGTTTCAAAAAGCTTTGTTTGAATGTGTTTCAATTTCATTTGATTCTAAAAGCTTTGTTGAAAGTGTTTGACTTTCATTTGACTTAATTAGCTTTGTTGAATGCAGTTGACATTCATTTGATTCAAAAAGCTTTGTTTGAATGTGTTACACTCTCATTTGATTCTAAAAGCTTTGTTGAAAGTGTTTGACTTTCATTTGATTCCAAAAGCTTTGTAGAAAGTGTTTGGCTTTCATTTGACTCAATTAGCATTGTGGAATGCAATTAACTTTCATTTGATTCAAAAAGCTTTGATTGAATGTCTTTGACTTTAATTTGATTCTAAAAGCTTTGATGAAAGTGTTTGACTTTCATTTGACTCAATTAGCTTTGTTGAATTCATTTGATTTTCATTTCATTCAAAAAGCTTTGTTTGAATGTGTTTGACTTTCATTTGATTATAAAAGCTTTGTTGAAAGTGTTTGACTTTCATTTGACTCAATGAGCTTTGTTGAATGCATTTGACATTCATTTGAATCAAAAAGCTTTGTTTAAATGTGTTTGACGTTCATTTGATTCTAAAAGCTTAGATGAAAGTGTTTGACTTTCATTTGACTCAATTAGCTTTGTTGAATTCATTTGATTTTCATTTGATTCAAAAAGCTTTGTTTGAATGTGTTTGACTTTCATTTTATTCTAAAAGCTTTGTTGTAAGTGTTTGGCTCTCATTTCACTCAATTAGCATTGTGGAATGCAATTAACTTTCATTTGAGTCAAAAAGCTTTGATTGAATGTATTTGACTTTCATTTGATTCTAAACGCTTTGTCGCAAGTGTTTGACTTTCATTTGACTCAATTAGCTTTGTTGAATTCATTTGATTTTCATTTGATTCAAAAAGCTTTGTTTGAATGTGTTTCACTTTCATTTGATTCTAAAAGCTTTGTTGAAAGTGTTTGGCTTTCATTTGACTCAATTTGCATTGTGGAATGCAATTAACTTTCATTTGATTCAAAAAGCCTTGCTTGAATGTATTTGACTTTAATTTGATTCTAAAAGCTTTGATGAAAGTGTTTGACTTTCATTTGACTCAATTAGCTTTGTTGAATTCATTTGATTTTCATTTGATTCAAAAAGCTTTGTTTAAATGTGTTTCACTTTCATTTGATTCTAAAAGCTTTGTTGAAAGTGTTTGACTTTCATTTGACTCAATTAGCTTTGTTGAATGCATTTGACTTTTATTTGAGTCACGAATCTTTGTTTGATTGTGTTTGACTTTCATTTGACTCAATTAGCTCTGTTGAATTCATTTGATTTTCATTTGATTCAAAAAGCTTTGTTTGAATGTGTTTGACTTTCATTTGATTATAAAAGCTTTGTTGAAAGTGTTTGACTTTCATTTGACTCAATTAGCTTTGTTGAATGCATTTGACATTCATTTGAATCAAAAAGATTTGTTTGAATGTGTTTGACTTTCGTTTGATTCTAAAAGCTTTGTAGAAAGTGTTTGGCTTTCATTTGACTCAATTAGCATTGTGGAATGCAATTAACTTTCATTTGATTCAAAAAGCTTTGATTGAATGTCTTTGACTTTAATTTGATTCTAAAAGCTTTGATGAAAGTGTTTGACTTTCATTTGACTCAATTAGCTTTGTTGAATTCATTTGATTTTCATTTCATTGAAAAAGCTTTGTTTTAATGTGTTTGACTTTCATTTGATTATAAAAGCTTTGTTGAAAGTGTTTGACTTTCATTTGACTCAATGAGCTTTGTTGAATGCATTTGACATTCATTTGAATCAAAAAGCTTTGTTTAAATGTGTTTGACGTTCATTTGATTCTAAAAGCTTAGATGAAAGTGTTTGACTTTCATTTGACTCAATTAGCTTTGTTGAATTCATTTGATTTTCATTTGATTCAAAAAGCTTTGTTTGAATGTGTTTGACTTTCATTTGATTCTAAAAGCTTTGTTGTAAGTGTTTGGCTCTCATTTGACTCAATTAGCATTGTGGAATGCAATTAACTTTCGTTTGAGTCAAAAAGCTTTGATTGAATGTATTTGACTTTCATTTGATTCTAAACGCTTTGTTGCAAGTGTTTGACTTTCATTTGACTCAATTAGCTTTGTTGAATTCATTTGATTTTCATTTGATTCAAAAAGCTTTGTTTGAATGTGTTTCACTTTCATTTGATTCTAAAAGCTTTGTTGAAAGTGTTTGGCTTTCATTTAACTCAATTAGCATTGTGGAATGCAATTAACTTTCATTTGATTCAAAAAGCTTTGCTTGAATGTATTTGACTTTGATTTGATTCTAAAAGCTTTGATGAAAGTGTTTGACTTTCATTTGACTCAATTAGCTTTGTTGAATTCATTTGATTTTCATTTGATTCAAAAAGCTTTGTTTGAATGTGTTTGACTTTCATTTGACTCAATTAGCTTTGTTGAATTCATTTGATTTTCATTTGATTCAAAAAGCTTTGTTTGAATGTTTTTGACTTTCATTTGATTATAAAAGCTTTGTTGAAAGTGTTTGACTTTCATTTGACTCAATTAGCTTTATTGAATGCATTTGACATTCATTTGAATCAAAAATCTTTGTTTAAATGTGTTTGACGTTCATTTGATTCTAAAAGCTTAGATGAAAGTGTTTGACTTTCATTTGAGTCAATTAGCTTTGTTGAATTCATTTGATTTTCATTTGATTCAAAAAGCTTTGTTTGAATGTGTTTGACTTTCATTTGATTCTAAAAGCTTTGTTGTAAGTGTTTAGCTTTCATTTGACTCAAATAGCATTGTGGAATGCAATTAACTTTCATTTGATTCAAAAAGCTTTGATTGAATGTATTTGACTTTCATTTGATTCTAAACGCTTTGTTGCAAGTGTTTGACTTTCATTTGACTCAATTAGCTTTGTTGAATGCATTTGATTTTCATTTGTTTCAAAAAGCTTTGTTTGAATGTGTTTCACTTTCATTTGATTCTAAAAGCTTTGTTAAAAGTGTTTGACTTTCATTTGACTTAATTAGCTTTGTTGAATGCAGTTGACATTCATTTGATTCAAAAAGCTTTGTTTGAATGTGTTTCACTTTCATTTGATTCTAAAAGCTTTGTTGAAAGTGTTTGGCTTTCATTTGACTCAATTAGCATTGTGGAATGCAATTAACTTTCATTTGATTCAAAAAGCTTTGCTTGAATGTATTTGACTTTTATTTGATTTTAAGAGCTTTGATGAAAGTGTTTGACTTTCATTTGACTCAATTAGCTTTGTTGAATTCATTTGATTTTCATTTGATTCAAAAAGCTTTGTTTGAATGTGTTTCACTTTCATTTGATTCTAAAAGCATTGTTGAAAGTGTTTGACTTTCATTTGACTTAATTACCTTTGTTGAATGCAGTTGACATTCATTTGATTCAAAAAGCTTTGTTTGAATGTGTTTCACTTTCATTTGATTCTAAAAGCTTTGTTGAATGTGTTTGACTTTCACTTGACTCTATTAGCTTTGTTGAATGCATTTGACATTCATTTGATTCAAAAAGCTTTGTTTGAATGTATTTTACTTTCATTTGATTCTAAAAGCTTTTTGAAAGTGTTTGACTTTCATTTGACTCAATTAGCTTTGTTGAATGCATTTGACTTTCATTTGAGTCACGAAGCTTTGTTTGAATGTGTTTGACTTTCATTTGACTTAATTAGCTTTGTTGAATTCATTTGATTTTCATTTGATTCAAAAAGCTTTGTTTTAATGTGTTTGACTTTCATTTGATTATAAAAGCTTTGTTGAAAGTGTTTGACTTTCATTTGACTCAATTAGCTTTGTTGAATGCATTTGACATTCATTTGAATCAAAAAGCTTTGTTTAAATGTGTTTGACGTTCATTTGATTCTAAAAGCTTAGATGAAAGTGTTTGACTTTCATTTAACTCAATTAGCTTTGTTGAATTCATTTTATTTTCATTTGATTCAAAAAGCTTTGTTTGAATGTGTTTGACTTTCATTTGATTCTAAAAGCTTTGTTGTAAGTGTTTGGCTTTCATTTGACTCAATTAGCATTGTGGAATGCAATTAACTTTCATTTGATTCAAAAAGCTTTGATTGAATGTATTTGACTTTCATTTGATTCTAAACGCTTTGTTGCAAGTGTTTGACTTTCATTTGATCAATCAGCTTTGTTGAATGCATTTGATTTTCATTTGATTCAAATAGCTTTGTTTGAATGTGTTTCACTTTCATTTGATTCTAAAAGCTTTGTTGAAAGTGTTTGACTTTCATTTGACATAATTAGCTTTGTTGAATGTAGTTGACATTCATTTGATTCAAAAAGCTTTGTTTGAATGTGTTTCACTTTGATTTGATTCTAAAAGCTTTGTTGAAAGTGTTTGGCTTTCATTTGACTCAATTAGCATTGTGGAATAACTTTCATTTGATTCAAAAAGCATTGTTTGAATGTATTTGACTTTAATTTGATTCTAAAAGCTTTGATGAAAGTGTTTGACTTTCATTTGACTCAATTAGCTTTGTTGAATTCATTTGATTTTCATTTGATTCAAAAAGCTTTGTTTAAATGTGTTTCACTTTCATTTGATTCTAAAAGCCTTGTTGAAAGTGTTTGACTTTCATTTGACTCAATTAGCTTTGTTCAATGCATTTGACTTTCATTTGAGTCACGAATCTTTGTTTGATTGTGTTTGACTTTCATTTGACTCAATTAGCTCTGTTGAATTCATTTGATTTTCATTTGATTCAAAAAGCTTTGTTTGAATGTGTTTGACTTTCATTTGATTATAAAAGCTTTGTTGAAAGTGTTTGACTTTCATTTGACTCAATTAGCTTTGTTGAATGCATTTGACATTCATTTGAATCAAAAAGCTTTGTTTGAATGTCTTTGACTTTCATTTGATTCCAAAAGCTTTGTAGAAAGTGTTTGGCTTTCATTTGACTCAATTAGCATTGTGGAATGCAATTAACTTTCATTTGATTCAAAAAGCTTTGATTGAATGTCTTAGACTTTAATTTGATTCTAAAAGCTTTGATGAAAGTGTTTGACTTTCATTTGACTCAATTAGCTTTGTTGAATTCATTTGATTTTCATTTGATTCAAAAAGCTTTGTTTGAATGTGTTTGACTTTCATTTGATTATAAAAGCTTTGTTGAAAGTGTTTGACTTTCATTTGACTCAATGAGCTTTGTTGAATGCATTTGACATTCATTTGAATCAAAAAGCTTTGTTTAAATGTGTTTGACGTTCATTTGATTCTAAAAGCTTAGATGAAAGTGTTTGACTTTCATTTGACTCAATTAGCTTTGTTGAATTCATTTGATTTTCATTTGATTCAAAAAGCTTTGTTTGAATGTGTTTGACTTTCATTTGATTCTAAAAGCTTTGTTGTAAGTGTTTGGCTCTCATTTGACTCAATTATCATTGTGGAATGCAATTAACTTTCATTTGATTCAAAAAACTTTGATTGAATGTATTTGACTTTCATTTGATTCTAAACGCGTTGTTGCAAGTGTTTGACTTTCATTTGACTCAATCAACTTTGTTGAATGCATTTGATTTTCATTTGATTCAAATAGCTTTGTTTGAATGTGTTTCACTTTCATTTGATTTTAAAATCTTTGTTGAAAGTGTTTGACTTTCATTTGACTTAATTAGCTTTGTTGAATGCAGTTGACATTCATTTGATTCAAAAAGCTTTGTTTGAATGTGTTTCACTTTCATTTGATTCTAAAAGCTTTGTTGAAAGTGTTTGTCTTTCATTTGACTCAATTAGCATTGTGGAATGCAATTAACTTTCATTTGATTCAAAAAGCTTTGCTTGAATGTATTTGACTTTAATTTGATTATAAAAGCTTTGATGAAAGTGTTTGACTTTCATTTGACTCAATTAGCTTTGTTGAATTCATTTGATTTTCATTTGATTCAAAAAGCTTTGTTTGAATGTGTTTGACTTTCATTTGATTATAAAAGCTTTATTAAAAGTGTTTGACTTTCATTTGACTCAATTAGCTTTGTTGAATGCATTTGACATTCATTTGAATCAAAAAGCTTTGTTTAAATGTGTTTGACGTTCATTTGATTCTAAAAGCTTAGATGAAAGTGTTTGACTTTCATTTGACTCAATTAGCTTCGTTGAATTCATTTTATTTTCATTTGATTCAAAAAGCTTTGTTTGAATGTGTTTCACTTTCATTTGATTCTAAAAGCTTTGTTGTAAGTGTTTGGCTTTCATTTGACTCAATTAGCATTGTGGAATGCAATTAACTTTCATTTGATTAAAAAAGCTTTGATTGAATGTATTTGACTTTCATTTGATTCTAAACGCTTTGTTGCAAGTGTTTGACTTTCATTTGACTCAATCAGCTTTGTTGAATGCATTTGATTTTTATTTGATTCAAATAGCTTCGTTTCAATGTGTTTCACTTTCATTTGATTCTAAAAGCTTTGTTGAAATTGTTTGACTTTCATTTGACTTAATTAGCTTTGTTGAATGCAGTTGACATTCATTTGATTCAAAAAGCTTTGTTTGAATGTGTTTCACTTTCATTTGATTCTAAAAGCTTTGTAGAAAGTGTTTGGCTTTCATTTGACTCAATTAGCATTGTGGAATGCAATTAACTTTCATTTGATTCAAAAAGCTTTGTTTGAATGTATTTGACTTTAATTTGATTCTAAAAGCTTTGATGAAAGTGTTTGACTTTCATTTGACTCAATTAGCTTTGTTGAATTCATTTGATTTTCATTTGATTCAAAAAGCTTTGTTTAAATGTGTTTCACTTTCATTTGATTCTAAAACCTTTGTTGAAAGTGTTTGACTTTCATTTGACTCAATTAGCTTTGTTGAATGCATTTGACTTTCATTTGAGTCACGAATCTTTGTTTGATTTTGTTTGACTTTCATTTGACTCAATTAGCTTTGTTGAATGCATTTGATTTTCATTTGATTCAAAAATCTTTGTTTGAATGTGTTTCACTTTCATTTGATTCTAAAAGCTTTGTTGAAAGTGTTTGACTTTCATTTGACTCAATTAGCTTTGTTGAATGCATTTGACATTCATTTGAATCAAAAAGCTTTGTTTAAATGTGTTTGACGTTCATTTGATTCTAAAAGCTTAGATGAAAGCGTTTGACTTTCAGTTGACTCAATTAGCTTTGTTGAATTCATTTGATTTTCATTTGATTCAAAAAGCTTTGTTTGAATGTGTTTGACTTTCATTTGATTCTAAAAGCTTTGTAGAAAGTGTTTGGCTTTCATTTGACTCAATTAGCATTATGGAATGCAATTAACTTTCATTTGATTCAAAAAGCTTTGATTGAATTTATTTGACTTTCATTTGATTCTAAACGCTTTGTTGCAAGTGTTTGACTTTCATTTGACTCAATTAGCTTTGTTGAATGCATTTGATTTTCATTTGATTCAAAAAGCTTTGTTTGAATGTGTTTCACTTTCATTTGAATCTAAAAGCTTTGTTGAAAGTGTTTGACTTTCATTTGACTTAATTAGCTTTGTTGAATGTAGTTGACATTCATTTGATTCAAAAAGCTTTGTTTGAATGTGTTTCACTTTCATTTGATTCAGAAAGCTTTGCTGAAAGTGTTTGGCTTTCATTTAACTCAATTGGCATTGTGGAATGCAATTAACTTTCATTTGATTCAAAAAGCTTTGTTTGAATGTATTTGACTTTAATTTTATTGTAAAACCTTTGATGAAAGTGTTTGACTTTCATTTGACTCAATTAGCTTTGTTGAATTCATTTGATTTTCATTTGATTCAAAAAGCTTTGTTTGAATGTGTTTCACTTTCATTTGATTCTAAAAGCTTTGTTGAAAGTGTTTGACTTTCATTTGACTCAATTAGCTTTGTTGAATGCATTTGACATTCTTTTGAATCAAAAAGCTTTGTTTAAATGTGTTTGACGTTCATTTGATTCTAAAAGCTTAGATGAAAGTGTTTGACTTTCATTTGACTCAATTCGCTTTGTTTAATTCATTTGATTTTCATTTGATTCAAAAAGCTTTGTTTGAATGTGTTTGACTTTCATTTGATTCTAAAAGCTTTGTTGAAAGTGTTTGGCTTTCATTGGACTTAATTAGCATTGTGGAATGCAATTAACTTTCATTTGATTCAAAAAGCTTTGTTTGAATGTATTTGACTTTAATTTGATTCTAAAAGCTTTCATGAAAGTGTTTGACTTTCATTTGACTCAATTAGCTTTGTTGAATTCATTTGATTTTCATTTGATTCAAAAAGCTTTGTTTGAATGTGTTTCACTTTCATTTGATTCTAAAAGCTTTGTTGAAAGTGTTTGACTTTCATTTGTCTTAATTAGCTTTGTTGAATGTAGTTGACATTCATTTGATTCAAAAAGCGTTGTTTGAATGTGTTTCACTTTCATTTGATTCTAAAAGCTTTGTTGAATGTGTTTGACTTTCATTTGACTCAATTAGCTTTGTTGAATGCATTTGACATTCATTTGATTCAAAAAGCTTTGTTTGAATGTGTTTCACTTTCATTTGATTCTAAAAGCTTTGTTGAAAGTGTTTGGCTTTCATTTGACTCAATTGGCATTGTGGAATGCAATTAACTTTCATTTGATTCAAAAAGCTTTGTTTGAATGTATTTGACTTTAATTTGATTCTAAAAGCTTTCATGAAAGTGTTTGACTTTCATTTGACTAAATTAGCTTTGTTGAATTCATTTGATTTTCATTTGATTCAAAAAGCTTTGTTTGAATGTGTTTCACTTTCATTTGATTCTAAAAGCTTTGTTGAAAGTGTTTGACTTTCATTTGACTCAATTAGCTTTGTTGAATGCATTTGACTTTCATTTGAGTCACGAAGCTTTGTTTGAATGTGTTTGACTTTCATTTGACTCAATTAGCTTTGTTGAATTCATTTGATTTTCATTTGATTCAAAAAGCTTTGTTTGAATGTGTTTGACTTTCATTTGATTCTAAAAGCTTTGTAGAAAGTGTTTGGCTTTCATTTGACTCAATTAGTATTGTGGAATGCAGTTAACTTTCATTTGATTCAAAAAGCTTTGATTGAATGTATTTGACTTTCATTTGACTCAATTAGCTTTGTTGAATTCATTTGATTTTCATTTGATTCAAAAAGCTTTGTTTGAATGTGTTTGACTTTCATTTGATTCTAAAAGCTTTGTAGAAAGTGTTTGGCTTTCATTTGACTCAATTAGTATTGTGGAATGCAATTAACTTTCATTTGAATCAAAAAGCTTTGATTGAATGTATTTGACTTTAATTTGATTCTAAAAGCTTTCATGAAAGTGTTTGACTTTCATTTGACTCAATTAGCTTTGTTGAATTCATTTGATTTTCATTTGATTCAAAAAGCTTTGTTTGAATGTGTTTCACTTTCATTTGATTCTTAAAGCTTTGTTGAAAGTGTTTGACTTTCATTTGACTCAATTAGCTTTGTTGAATGCATTTGACTTTCATTTGAGTCACGAAGCTTTGTTTGAATGTGTTTGACTTTCATTTGACTCAATTAGCTTTGTTGAATTCATTTGATTTTCATTTGATTCAAAAAGCTTTGTTTGAATGTGTTTGACTTTCATTTGATTCTAAAAGCTTTGTAGAAAGTGTTTGGCTTTCATTTGACTCAATTAGTATTGTGGAATGCAATTAACTTTCATTTGATTCAAAAAGCTTTGATTAAATGTATTTGACTTTCATTTGATTCTAAACACTTTGTTGCAAGTGTTTGACTTTCATTTGACTCAATTAGCTTTGTTGAATGCATTTGATTTTCATTTGATTCAAAAAGCTTTGTTTGAATGTGTTTCACTTTCATTTGATTCTAAAAGCTTTGTTGAAAGTGTTTGACTTTCATTTAACTTAATTAGCTTTGTTGAATGCAGTTGACATTCATTTGATTCAAAAAGCTTTGTTTGAATGTGTTTCATTTTCATTTGATTCTAAAAGGTTTGTTGAAAGTGTTTGGCTTTCATTTGACTCAATTGGCATTGTGGAATGCAATTAACTTTCATTTGATTCAAAAAGCTTTGTTTGAATGTATTTGACTTTAATTTGATTCTAAAAGCTTTCATGAAAGTGTTTGACTTTCATTTGACTCAATTAGCTTTGTTGAATTCATTTGATTTTCATTTAATTCAAAAAGCTTTGTTTGAATGTGTTTTACTTTCATTTGATTCTAAAAGCTTTGTTGAAAGTGTTTGACTTTCATTTGACTTAATTAGCTTTGTTGAATGCAGTTGACATTCATTTGATTCAAAAAGCGTTGTTTGAATGTGTTTCACTTTCATTTGATTCTAAAAGCTTTGTTGAATGTGTTTGACTTTCATTTGACTCAATTAGCTTTGTTGAATGCATTTGACATTCATTTGATTCAAAAAGCTTTGTTTGAATGTGTTTCACTTTCATTTGATTCTAAAAGCTTTGTTGAAAGTGTTTGGCTTTCATTTGACTCAATTGGCATTGTGGAATGCAATTAACTTTCATTTGATTCAAAAAGCTTTGTTTGAATGTATTTGACTTTAATTTGATTCTAAAAGCTTTCATGAAAGTGTTTGACTTTCATTTGACTAAATTAGCTTTGTTGAATTCATTTGATTTTCATTTGATTCAAAAAGCTTTGTTTGAATGTGTTTCACTTTCATTTGATTCTAAAAGCTTTGTTGAAAGTGTTTGGCTTTCATTTGACTCAATTGGCATTGTGGAATGCAATTAACTTTCATTTGATTCAAAAAGCTTTGTTTGAATGTATTTGACTTTAATTTGATTCTAAAAGCTTTCATGAAAGTGTTTGACTTTCATTTGACTCAATTAGCTTTGTTGAATTCATTTGATTTTCATTTAATTCAAAAAGCTTTGTTTGAATGTGTTTTACTTTCATTTGATTCTAAAAGCTTTGTTGAAAGTGTTTGACTTTCATTTGTCTTAATTAGCTTTGTTGAATGCAGTTGACATTCATTTGATTCAAAAAGCTTTGTTTGAATGTGTTTCACTTTCATTTGATTCTAAAAGCTTTGTTGAATGTGTTTGACTTTCATTTGACTCAATTAGCTTTGTTGAATGCATTTGACATTCATTTGATTCAAAAAGCTTTGTTTGAATGTGTTTAACTTTCATTTGATTCTAAAAGCTTTGTTGAAAGTTTTTGACTTTCATTTGACTCAATTAGCTTTGTTGAATGCATTTGACTTTCATTTGAGTCACGAAGCTTTGTTTGAATGTGTTTGACTTTCATTTGACTTAATTAGCTTTGTTGAATTCATTTGATTTTCATTTGATTCAAAAAGCTTTGTTTGAATGTGTTTGACTTTCATTTGATTATAAAAGCTTTGTTGAAAGTGTTTGACTTTCATTTGACTCAATGAGCTTTGTTGAATGCATTTGACATTCATTTGAATCAAAAAGCTTTGTTTAAATGTGTTTGACGTTCATTTGATTCTTAAAGCTTAGATGAAAGTGTTTGACTTTCATTTGACTCAATTAGCTTTGTTGAATTCATTTGATTTTCATTTGATTCAAAAAGCTTTGTTTGAATGTGTTTGACTTTCATTTGATTCTAAAAGCTTTCATGAAAGTGTTTGACTTTCATTTGACTCAATTAGCTTTGTTGAATTCATTTGATTTTCATTTGATTCAAAAAGCTTTGTTTGAATGTGTTTGACTTTCATTTAATTATAAAAGCTTTGTTGAAAGTGTTTGACTTTCATTTGACTCAATTAGCTTTGTTGAATGCATTAGACATTCATTTGAATCAAAAAGCTTTGTTTAAAAGTGTTTGACGTTCATTTGATTCTTAAAGCTTAGATGAAAGTGTTTAACTTTCATTTGACTCAATTACCTTTGTTGAATTCATTTGATTTTCATTTGATTCAAAAAGCTTTGTTTGAATGTGTTTCACTTTCATTTGATTCTAAAAGCTTTGTTGAAAGTGTTTGACTTTCATTTGTCTTAACTAGCTTTGTTGAATGCAGTTGACATTCATTTGATTCAAAAAGCTTTGTTTGAATGTGTTTCACTTTCATTTGATTCTAAAAGCTTTGTTGAATGTGTTTGACTTTCATTTGACTCAATTAGCTTTGTTGAATGCATTTGACATTCATTTGATTCAAAAAGCTTTGTTTGAATGTGTTTCACTTTCATTTGATTCTAAAAGTTTTGTTGAAAGTGTTTGGCTTTCATTTGACTCAATTGGCATTGTGGAATGCAATTAACTTTCATTTGATTCAAAAAGCTTTGTTTCAATGTATTTGACTTTAATTTGATTCTAAAAGCTTTCATGAAAGTGTTTGACTTTCATTTGACTAAATTAGCTTTGTTGAATTCATTTGATTTTCATTTGATTCAAAAAGCTTTGTTTGAATGTGTTTCACTTTCATTTGATTCTAAAAGCTTTGTAGAAAGTGTTTGACTTTCATTTGACTCAATTAGCTTTGTTGAATGCATTTGACTTTCATTTGAGTCACGAAGCTTTGTTTGAATGTGTTTGACTTTCATTTGACTCAATTAGCTTTGTTGAATTCATTTGATTTTCATTTGATTCAAAAAGCTTTGTTTGAATGTGTTTGACTTTCATTTGATTCTAAAAGCTTTGTAGAAAGTGTTTGGCTTTCATTTGACTCAATTAGTATTGTGGAATGCAATTAACTTTCATTTGATTCAAAATGCTTTGATTGAATGTATTTGACTTTCATTTGATTCTAAACACTTTGTTGCAAGTGTTTGACTTTCATTTGACTCAATTATCTTTGTTGAATGCATTTGATTTTCATTTGATTCAAAAAGCTTTGTTTGAATGTGTTTCACTTTCTTTTGATTCTAAAAGCTTTGTTGAAAGTGTTTGACTTTCATTTGACTTAATTAGCTTTGTTGAATGCAGTTGACATTCATTTGATTCAAAAAGCTTTGTTTGAATGTGTTTAACTTTCATTTGATTCTAAAAGCTTTGTTGAAAGTGTTTGGCTTTCATTTGATTCTAAACACTTTGTTGCAAGTGTTTGACTTTCATTTGACTCAATTATCTTTGTTGAATGCATTTGATTTTCATTTGATTCAAAAAGCTTTGTTTGAATGTGTTTCACTTTCTTTTGATTCTAAAAGCTTTGTTGAAAGTGTTTGACTTTCATTTGACTTAATTAGCTTTGTTGAATGCAGTTGACATTCATTTGATTCAAAAAGCTTTGTTTGAATGTGTTTAACTTTCATTTGATTCTAAAAGCTTTGTTGAAAGTGTTTGGCTTTCATTTGACTCAATTGGCATTGTGGAATGCAATTAACTTTCATTTGATTCAAAAAGCTTTGTTTGAATGTATTTGACTTTAATTTGATTCTAAAAGCTTTCATGAAAGTGTTTGACTTTCATTTGACTCAATTAGCTTTGTTGAATTCATTTGATTTTCATTTGATTCAAAAAGCTTTGTTTGAATGTGTTTCACTTTCATTTGATTCTAAAAGCTTTGTTGAAAGTGTTTGACTTTCATTTGTCTTAATTAGCTTTGTTGAATGCAGTTGACATTCATTTGATTCAAAAAGATTTGTTTGAATGTGTTTCACTTTCATTTGATTCTAAAAGCTTTGTTGAATGTGTTTGACTTTCATTTGACTCAATTAGCTTTGTTGAATGCATTTGACATTCATTTGATTCAAAAAGCTTTGTTTGAATGTGTTTTACTTTCATTTGATTCTAAAAGCTTTGTTGAAAGTTTTTGACTTTCATTTGACTCAATTAGCTTTGTTGAATGCATTTGACTTTCATTTGAGTCACGAAGCTTTGTTTGAATGTGTTTGACTTTCATTTGACTTAATTAGCTTTGTTGAATTCATTTGATTTTCATTTGATTCAAAAAGCTTTGTTTGAATGTGTTTGACTTGCATTTGATTATAAAAGCTTTGTTGAAAGTGTTTGACTTTCATTTGACTCAATTAGCTTTGTTGAATGCATTTGACATTCATTTGAATCAAAAAGCTTTGTTTAAATGTGTTTGACGTTCATTTGATTCTAAAAGCTTAGATGAAAGTGTTTGACTTTCATTTGACTCAATTCGCTTTGTTTAATTCATTTGATTTTCATTTGATTCAAAAAGCTTTGTTTGAATGTGTCTGACTTTCATTTGATTCTAAAAGCTTTGTAGAAAGTGTTTGGCTTTCATTTGACTCAATTAGTATTGTGGAATGCAATTAACTTTCATTTGATTCAAAAAGCTTTGATTGAATGTATTTGACTTTCATTTGATTCTATACGCTTTGTTGCAAGTGTTTGACTTTCATTTGACTCAATTAGCTTTGTTGAATGCATTTGATTTTCATTTGATTCAAAAAGCTTTGTTTGAATGTGTTTCACTTTCATTTGATTCTAAAAGCTTTGTTGAAAGTGTTTGACTTTCATTTGACTTAGTTAGCTTTGTTGAATGCAGTTGACATTCATTTGATTCAAAAAGCTTTGTTTGAATGTGCTTCACTTTCATTTGATTCTAAAAGCTTTGTTGAAAGTGTTTGGCTTTCATTTGACTCAATTACCATTAAGGAATGCAATTCACTTTCTTTGATTCAAAAAGCTTTGTTTGAATGTATTTGACTTTAATTTGATTCTAAAAACTTTCATGAAAGTGTTTGACTTTCATTTGACTCAATTAGCTTTGTTGAATGCATTTGACTTTCATTTGAGTCACGAAGCTTTGTTTGAAAGTGTTGACTTTCATTTGATTCTAAAAGCTTTGTTGAAAGTGTTTGACTTTCATTTGACTCAATAAGCGTTGTGGAATGCAATTAACTTTCATTTGATTCAAAAAGCTTTGATTGAATGTATTTGACTTTCATTTGATTCTAAACGCTTTGATGCAAGTGTTTGACTTTCATTTGACTCAATTAGCTTTGTTGAATGCATTTGATTTTCATTTGATTCAAAAAGCTTTGTTTGAATGTGTTTCACTTTCATTTGATTCTAAAAGCTTAGATGAAAGTGTTTGACTTTCATTTGACTCAATTAGCTTTGTTGAATGCATTTGACTTTCATTTCAGTCACGAAGCTTTGTTTGAATGTGTTTGACTTTCATTTGATTCTAAAAGCTTTGTTGAAAGTGTTTGGCTTTCATTTGACTTAATTAGCATTGTGGAATGCAATTAACTTTCATTTGATTCAAAAAGCTTTGATTGAATGTATTTGACTTTCATTTGATTCTAAACGCTTTGTTGCAAGTGTTTGACTTTCATTTGACTCAATTAGCTTTGTTGAATGCATTTGATTTTCATTTGATTCAAAAAGCTTTGTTTGAATGTGTTTCACTTTCATTTGATTCTAAAAGCTTTGTTGAAAGTGTTTGACTTTCATTTGACTCAATTAGCTTTGTTGAATGCAGTTAACTTTCGGTTGATTCAAAAAGCTTTGTTAGAATGTGTTTCACTTTCATTTGATTCTAAAAGCTTTGTTGAATGCATTTGACAATCATTTGATTCAAAAAGCTTTGTTTGAATGTGTTTGACTTTCATTTGATTATAAAAGCTTTGTTGAAAGTATTTGACTTTCATTTGACTCAATTAGCTTTGTTGAATGCATTTAACATTCATTTAAATCAAAAAGCTTTGTTTGAATGTGTTTCACTTTCATTTGATTCTAAAAGCTTTGTTGAAAGTGTTTGGCTTTCATTTGACTTAATTAGCATTGTGGAATGCAATTAACTTTCATTTGATTCAAAAAGCTTTGATTGAATGTATTTGACTTTCATTTGATTCTAAACGCTTTGTTGCAAGTGTTTGACTTTCATTTGACTCAATTAGCTTTGTTGAATGCATTTGATTTTCATTTGATTCAAAAATCTTTGTTTGAATGTGTTTCACTTTCATTTGATTCTAAAAGCTTTGTTGAAAGTGTTTGACTTTCATTTGACTCAATTAGCTTTGTTGAATGCATTTGACATTCATTTGAATCAAAAAGCTTTGTTTAAATGTGTTTGACGTTCATTTGATTCTAAAAGCTTAGATGAAAGTGTTTGACTTTCATTTGACTCAATTAGCTTTGTTGAATTCATTTGATTTTTATTTGATTCAAAAAGCTTTGTTTGAATGTGTTTGACTTTCATTTGATTCTAAAAGCTTTGTAGAAAGTGTTTGGCTTTCATTTGACTCAATTAGCATTGTGGAATGCAATTAACTTTCATTTGATTCAAAAAGCTTTGATTGAATGTATTTGACTTTCATTTGATTCTATACGCTTTGTTGCAAGTGTTTGACTTTCATTTGACTCAATTAGCTTTGTTGAATGCATTTGATTTTCATTTGATTCAAAAAGCTTTGTTTGAATGTGTTTCACTTTCATTTGATTCTAAAAGCTTTGTTGAAAGTGTTTGACTTTCATTTGACTTAATTAGCTTTGTTGAATGCAGTTGACATTCATTTGATTCAAAAAGCTTTGTTTGAATGTGCTTCACTTTCATTTGATTCTAAAAGCTTTGTTGAAAGTGTTTGGCTTTCATTTGACTCAATTACCATTAAGGAATGCAATTCACTTTCATTTGATTCAAAAAGCTTTGTTTGAATGTATTTGACTTTAATTTGATTGTAAAAGCTTTCATGAAAGTGTTTGACTTTCATTTGACTCAATTAGCTTTGTTTGAATGTATTTGACTTTAATTTTATTGTAAAACCTTTGATGAAAGTGTTTGACTTTCATTTGACTCAGTTAGCTTTGTTGAATTCATTTGATTTTCATTTGATTCAAAAAGCTTTGTTTGAATGTGTTTCACTTTCATTTGATTCTAAAAGCTTTGTTGAAAGTGTTTGACTTTCATTTGACTCAATTAGCTTTGTTGAATGCATTTGACATTCTTTTGAATCAAAAAGCTTTGTTTAAATGTGTTTGACGTTCATTTGATTCTAAAAGCTTAGATGAAAGTGTTTGACTTTCATTTGACTCAATTCGCTTTGTTTAATTCATTTGATTTTCATTTGATTCAAAAAGCTTTGTTTGAATGTGTTTGACTTTCATTTGATTCTAAAAGCTTTGTTGAAAGTGTTTGGCTTTCATTGGACTCAATTAGCATTGTGGAATGCAATTAACTTTCATTTGATTCAAAAAGCTTTGTTTGAATGTATTTGACTTTAATTTGATTCTAAAAGCTTTCATGAAAGTGTTTGACTTTCATTTGACTCAATTAGCTTTGTTGAATTCATTTGATTTTCATTTGATTCAAAAAGCTTTGTTTGAATGTGTTTCACTTTCATTTGATTCTAAAAGCTTTGTTAAAAGTGTTTGACTTTCATTTGTCTTTATTAGCTTTGTTGAATGCTGTTGACATTCATTTGATTCAAAAAGCTTTGTTTGAATGTGTTTCACTTTCATTTGATTCTAAAAGCTTTGTTGAATGTGTTTGACTGTCATTTGACTCAATTAGCTTTGTTGAATGCATTTGACATTCATTTGATTCAAAAAGCTTTGTTTGAATGTGTTTTACTTTCATTTGATTCTAAAAGCTTTGTTGAAAGTGTTTGACTTTCATTTGACTCAATTAGCTTTGTTGAATGCATTTGACTTTCATTTGAGTCACGAAGCTTTGTTTGAATGTGTTTGACTTTCATTTGACTCAATTAGCTTTGTTGAATTCATTTGATTTTCATTTGATTCAAAAAGCTTTGTTTGAATGTGTTTGACTTTCATTTGATTATAAAAGCTTTGTTGAAAGTGTTTGACTTTCATTTGACTCAATTAGTTTTGTTGAATGCATTTGACATTCATTTGAATCAAAAACCTTTGTTTAAATGTGTTTGACGTTCATTTGATTCTAAAAGCTTAGATGAAAGTGTTTGACTTTCATTTGACTCAATTAGCTTTGTTGAATTCATTTGATTTTCATTTGATTCAAAAAGCTTTGTTTGAATGTGTTTGACTTTCATTTGATTCTAAAAGCTTTGTAGAAAGTGTTTGGCTTTCATTTGACTCAATTAGTATTGTGGAATGCAATTAACTTTCATTTGATTCAAAAAGCTTTGATTGAATGTATTTGACTTTCATTTGATTCTAAACACTTTGTTGCAAGTGTTTGACTTTCATTTGACTCAATTAGCTTTGTTGAATGCATTTGATTTTCATTTGATTCAAAAAGCTTTGTTTGAATGTGTTTCACTTTCTTTTGATTCTAAAAGCTTTGTTGAAAGTGTTTGACTTTCATTTGACTTAATTAGCTTTGTTGAATGCAGTTAACATTCATTTGATTCAAAAAGCTTTGTTTGAATGTGTTTCACTTTCATTTGATTCTAAAAGCTTTGTTGAAAGTGTTTGGCTTTCATT
This sequence comes from Chenopodium formosanum, assembly GCA_024500155.1. Classification (NCBI taxonomy): domain Eukaryota; kingdom Viridiplantae; phylum Streptophyta; class Magnoliopsida; order Caryophyllales; family Amaranthaceae; genus Chenopodium; species Chenopodium formosanum. Next base: position 25,630,452 of record CM044861.1, read on the forward strand.
TCAATCAATTGGCATTGTGGAATGCAATTAACTTTCATTTGATTCAAAAAGCTTTGTTAGAATGTATTTGACTTTAATTTGATTCTAAAAGCTTTCATGAAAGTGTTTGACTTTCATTTGACTCAATTAGCTTTGTTGAATTCATTTGATTTTCATTTGATTCAAAAAGCTTTGTTTGAATGTGTTTCACTTTCATTTGATTCTAAAAGCTTTGTTGAAAGTGTTTGACTTTCATTTGTCTTAATTAGCTTTGTTGAATGCAGTTGACATTCATTTGATTCAAAAAGCTTTGTTTGAATGTGTTTCACTTTCATTTGATTCTAAAAGCTTTGTTGAATGTGTTTGACTTTCATTTGACTCAATTAGCTTTGTTGAATGCATTTGACATTCATTTGATTCAAAAAGCTTTGTTTGAATGTGTTTTACTTTCATTTGATTCTAAAAGCTTTGTTGAAAGTTTTTGACTTTCATTTGACTCAATTAGCTTTGTTGAATGCATTTGACTTTCATTTGAGTCACGAAGCTTTGTTTGAATGTGTTTGACTTTCATTTGACTTAATTACCTTTAGTGAATTCATTTGATTTTCATTTGATTCAAAAAGCTTTGTTTGAATGTGTTTGACTTTCATTTTATTATAAAAGCTTTGTTGAAAGTGTTTGACTTTCATTTGACTCAATTAGCTTTGTTGAATGCATTTGACATTCATTTGAATCAAAAAGCTTTGTTTAAATGTGTTTGACGTTCATTTGATTCTTAAAGCTTAGATGAAAGTGTTTGACTTTCATTTGACTCAATTAGCTTTGTTGAATTCATTTGATTTTCATTTGATTCAAAAAGCTTTGTTTGAATGTGTTTGACTTTCATTTGATTCTAAAAGCTTTGTAGAAAGTGTTTGGCTTTCATTTGACTCAATTAGCATTGTGGAATGCAATTAACTTTCATTTGATTCAAAAAGCTTTGATTGAATGTATTTGACTTTCATTTAATTCTATACGCTTTGTTGCAAGTGTTTGACTTTCATTTGACTCAATTAGCTTTGTTGAATGCATTTGATTTTCATTTGATTCAAAAAACTTTGTTTGAATGTGTTTCACTTTCATTTGATTCTAAAAGCTTTGTTGAAAGTGTTTGACTTTCATTTGACTTAATTAGCTTTGTTGAATGCAGTTGACATTCATTTGATTCAAAAAGCTTTGTTTGAATGTGCTTCACTTTCATTTGATTCTAAAAGCTTTGTTGAAAGTGTTTGGCTTTCATTTGACTCAATTACCATTAAGGAATGCAATTCATTTTCATTTGATTCAAAAAGCTTTGTTTGAATGTATTTGACTTTAATTTGATTCTAAAAGCTTTCATGAAAGTGTTTGACTTTCATTTGACTCAATTAGCTTTGTTTGAATGTATTTGACTTTAATTTTATTGTAAAACCTTTGATGAAAGTGTTTGACTTTCATTTGACTCAGTTAGCTTTGTTGAATTCATTTGATTTTCATTTGATTCAAAAAGCTTTGTTTGAATGTGTTTCACTTTCATTTGATTCTAAAAGCTTTGTTGAAAGTGTTTGACTTTCATTTGACTCAATTAGCTTTGTTGAATGCATTTGACATTCTTTTGAATCAAAAAGCTTTGTTTAAATGTGTTTGACGTTCATTTGATTCTAAAAGCTTAGATGAAAGTGTTTGACTTTCATTTGACTCAATTCGCTTTGTTTAATTCATTTGATTTTCATTTGATTCAAAAAGCTTTGTTTGAATGTGTTTGACTTTCATTTGATTCTAAAAGCTTTGTTGAAAGTGTTTGGCTTTCATTGGACTCAATTAGCATTGTGGAATGCAATTAACTTTCATTTGATTCAAAAAGCTTTGTTTGAATGTATTTGACTTTAATTTGATTCTAAAAGCTTTCATGAAAGTGTTTGACTTTCATTTGACTCAATTAGCTTTGTTGAATTCATTTGATTTTCATTTGATTCAAAAAGCTTTGTTTGAATGTGTTTCACTTTCATTTGATTCTAAAAGCTTTGTTGAAAGTGTTTGACTTTCATTTGTCTTTATTAGCTTTGTTGAATGCAGTTGACATTCATTTGATTCAAAAAGCTTTGTTTGAATGTGTTTCACTTTCATTTGATTCTAAAAGCTTTGTTGAATGTGTTTGACTTTCATTTGACTCAATTAGCTTTGTTGAATGCATTTGACATTCATTTGAATCAAAAAGCTTTGTTTAAATGTGTTTGACGTTCATTTGATTCTAAAAGCTTAGATGAAAGTGTTTGACTTTCATTTGACTCAATTAGCTTTGTTGAATTCATTTGATTTTCATTTGATTCAAAAAGCTTTGTTTGAATGTGTTTGACTTTCATTTGATTCTAAAAGCTTTGTAGAAAGTGTTTGGCTTTCATTTGACTCAATTAGTATTGTGGAATGCAATTAACTTTCATTTGATTCAAAATGCTTTGATTGAATGTATTTGACTTTCATTTGATTCTAAACACTTTGTTGCAAGTGTTTGACTTTCATTTGACTCAATTAGCTTTGTTGAATGCATTTGATTTTCATTTGATTCAAAAAGCTTTGTTTGAATGTGTTTCACTTTCTTTTGATTCTAAAAGCTTTGTTGAAAGTGTTTGACTTTCATTTGACTTAATTAGCTTTGTTGAATGCAGTTAACATTCATTTGATTCAAAAAGCTTTGTTTGAATGTGTTTCACTTTCATTTGATTCTAAAAGCTTAGTTGAAAGTGTTTGGCTTTCATTTGACTCAATTGGCATTGTGGAATGCAATTAACTTTCATTTGATTCAAAAAGCTTTGTTTGAATGTATTTGACTTTAATTTGATTCTAAAAGCTTTCATGAAAGTGTTTGACTTTCATTTGACTCAATTAGCTTTGTTGAATTCATTTGATTTTCATTTGATTCAAAAAGCTTTGTTTGAATGTGTTTCACTTTCATTTGATTCTAAAAGCTTTGTTGAAAGTGTTTGACTTTCATTTGTCTTAATTAGCTTTGTTGAATGCAGTTGACATTCATTTGATTCAAAAAGCTTTGTTTGAATGTGTTTCACTTTCATTTGATTCTAAAAGCTTTGTTGAATGTGTTTGACTTTCATTTGACTCAATTAGCTTTGTTGAATGCATTTGACATTCATTTGATTCAAAAAGCTTTGTTTGAATGTGTTTTACTTTCATTTGATTCTAAAAGCTTTGTTGAAAGTTTTTGACTTTCATTTGACTCAATTAGCTTTGTTGAATGCATTTGACTTTCATTTGAGTCACGAAGCTTTGTTTGAATGTGTTTGACTTTCATTTGACTTAATTACCTTTGTTGAATTCATTTGATTTTCATTTGATTCAAAAAGCTTTGTTTGAATGTGTTTGACTTTCATTTGATTATAAAAGCTTTGTTGAAAGTGTTTGAATTTCATTTGACTCAATTAGCTTTGTTGAATGCATTTGACATTCATTTGAATCAAAAAGCTTTGTTTAAATGTGTTTGACGTTCATTTGATTCTTAAAGCTTATTTGAAAGTGTTTGACTTTCATTTGACTCAATTAGCTTTGTTGAATTCATTTGATTTTCATTTGATTCAAAAAGCTTTATTTGAATGTGTTTGACTTTCATTTGATTCTAAAAGCTTTGTAGAAAGTGTTTGGCTTTCATTTGACTCAATTAGCATTGTGGAATGCAATTAATTTTCATTTGATTCAAAAAGCTTTGATTGAATGTATTTGACTTTCATTTGATTCTATACGCTTTGTTGCAAGTGTTTGACTTTCATTTGACTCAATTAGCTTTGTTGAATGCATTTGATTTTCATTTGATTCAAAAAGCTTTATTTGAATGTGTTTCACTTTCATTTGATCCTAAAAGCTTTGTTGAAAGTGTTTGACTTTCATTTGACTTAATTAGCTTTGTTGAATGCAGTTGACATTCATTTGATTCAAAAAGCTTTGTTTGAATGTGCTTCACTTTCATTTGATTCTAAAAGCTTTATTGAAAGTGTTTGGCTTTCATTTGACTCAATTACCATTAAGGAATGCAATTCACTTTCATTTGATTCAAAAAGCTTTGTTTGAATGTATTTGACTTTAATTTGATTCTAAAAGCTTTCATGAAAGTGTTTGACTTTCATTTGACTCAATTAGCTTTGTTTGAATGTATTTGACTTTAATTTTATTGTAAAACCTTTGATGAAAGTGTTTGACTTTCATTTGACTCAGTTAGCTTTGTTGAATTCATTTGATTTTCATTTGATTCAAAAAGCTTTGTTTGAATGTGTTTCACTTTCATTTGATTCTAAAAGCTTTGTTGAAAGTGTTTGACTTTCATTTGACTCAATTAGCTTTGTTGAATGCATTTGACATACTTTTGAATCAAAAAGCTTTGTTTAAATGTGTTTGACGTTCATTTGATTCTAAAAGCTTAGATGAAAGTGTTTGACTTTCATTTGACTCAATTCGCTTTGTTTAATTCATTTGATTTTCATTTGATTCAAAAAGCTTTGTTTGAATGTGTTTTACTTTCATTTGATTCTAAAAGCTTTGTTGAAAGTGTTTGGCTTTCATTGGACTCAATTAGCATTGTGGAATGCAATTAACTTTCATTTGATTCAAAAAGCTTTGTTTGAATGTATTTGACTTTAATTTGATTCTAAAAGCTTTCATGAAAGTGTTTGACTTTCATTTGACTCAATTAGCTTTGTTGAATTCATTTGATTTTCATTTGATTCAAAAAGCTTTGTTTGAATGTGTTTCACTTTCATTTGATTCTAAAAGCTTTGTTGAAAGTGTTTGACTTTCATTTGTCTTTATTAGCTTTGTTGAATGCAGTTGACATTCATTTGATTCAAAAAGCTTTGTTTGAATGTGTTTCACTTTCATTTGATTCTAAAAGCTTTGTTGAATGTGTTTGACTTTCATTTGACTCAATTAGCTTTGTTAAATGCATTTGACATTCATTTGATTCAAAAAGCTTTGTTTGAATGTGTTTTACTTTCATTTGATTCTAAAAGCTTTGTTGAAAGTGTTTGACTTTCATTTGACTCAATTAGCTTTGTTGAATGCATTTGACTTTCATTTGAGTCACGAAGCTTTGTTTGAATGTGTTTGACTTTCATTTGACTCAATTAGCTTTGTTGAATTCATTTGATTTTCATTTGATTCAAAAAGCTTTGTTTGAATGTGTTTGACTTTCATTTGATTATAAAAGCTTTGTTGAAAGTGTTTGACTTTCATTTGACTCAATTAGCTTTGTTGAATGCATTTGACATTCATTTGAATCAAAAAGCTTTGTTTAAATGTGTTTGACGTTCATTTGATTCTAAAAGCTTAGATGAAAGTGTTTGACTTTCATTTGACTCAATTAGCTTTGTTGAATTCATTTGATTTTCATTTGATTCAAAAAGCTTTGTTTGAATGTGTTTGAATTTCATTTGATTCTAAAAGCTTTGTAGAAAGTGTTTGGCTTTCATTTGACTCAATTAGTATTGTGGAATGCAATTAACTTTCATTTGATTCAAAAAGCTTTGATTGAATGTATTTGACTTTCATTTGATTCTAAACACTTTGTTGCAAGTGTTTGACTTTCATTTGACTCAATTAGCTGTGTTGAATGCATTTGATTTTCATTTGATTCAAAAAGCTTTGTTTGAATGTGTTTCACTTTCTTTTGATTCTAAAAGCTTTGTTGAAAGTGTTTGACTTTCATTTGACTTAATTAGCTTTGTTGAATGCAGTTAACATTCATTTGATTCAAAAAGCTTTGTTTGAATGTGTTTCACTTTCATTTGATTCTAAAAGCTTTGTTGAAAGTGTTTGGCTTTCATTTGACTCAATTGGCATTGTGGAATGCAATGAACTTTCATTTGATTCAAAAAGCTTTGTTTGAATGTATTTGACTTTAATTTGATTCTAAAAGCTTTCATGAAAGTGTTTGACTTTCATTTGACTCAATTAGCTTTGTTGAATTCATTTGTTTTTCATTTGATTCAAAAAGCTTTGTTTGAATGTGTTTCACTTTCATTTGATTCTAAAAGCTTTGTTGAAAGTGTTTGACTTTCATTTGTCTTAATTAGCTTTGTTGAATGCAGTTGACATTCATTTGATTCAAAAAGCTTTGTTTGAATGTGTTTCACTTTCATTTGATTCTAAAAGCTTTGTTGAATGTGTTTGACTTTCATTTGACTCAATTAGCTTTGTTGAATGCATTTGACATTCATTTGATTCAAAAAGCTTTGTTTGAATGTGTTTTACTTTCATTTGATTCTAAAAGCTTTGTTGAAAGTTTTTGACTTTCATTTGACTCAATTAGCTTTGTTGAATGCATTTGACTTTCATTTGAGTCACGAAGCTTTGTTTGAATGTGTTTGACTTTCATTTGACTTAATTACCTTTGTTGAATTCATTTGATTTTCATTTGATTCAAAAAGCTTTGTTTGAATGTGTTTGACTTTCATTTGATTATAAAAGCTTTGTTGAAAGTGTTTGACTTTCATTTGACTCAATTAGCTTTGTTGAATGCATTTGACATTCATTTGAATCAAAAAGCTTTGTTTAAATGTGTTTGACGTTCATTTGATTCTTAAAGCTTATTTGAAAGTGTTTGACTTTCATTTGACTCAATTAGCTTTGTTGAATTCATTTGATTTTCATTTGATTCAAAAAGCTTTGTTTGAATGTGTTTGACTTTCATTTGATTCTAAAAGCTTTGTAGAAAGTGTTTGGCTTTCATTTGACTCAATTAGCATTGTGGAATGCAATTAACTTTCATTTGATTCAAAAAGCTTTGATTGAATGTATTTGACTTTCATTTGATTCTATACGCTTTGTTGCAAGTGTTTGACTTTCATTTGACTCAATTAGCTTTGTTGAATGCATTTGATTTTCATTTGATTCAAAAAGCTTTGTTTGAATGTGTTTCACTTTCATTTGATTCTAAAAGCTTTGTTGAAAGTGTTTGACTTTCATTTGACTTAATTAGCTTTGTTGAATGCAGTTGACATTCATTTGATTCAAAAAGCTTTGTTTGAATGTGCTTCACTTTCATTTGATTCTAAAAGCTTTATTGAAAGTGTTTGGCTTTCATTTGACTCAATTACCATTAAGGAATGCAATTCACTTTCATTTGATTCAAAAAGCTTTGTTTGAATGTATTTGACTTTAATTTGATTCTAAAAGCTTTCATGAAAGTGTTTGACTTTCATTTGACTCAATTAGCTTTTTTTGAATGTATTTGACTTTAATTTTATTGTAAAACCTTTGATGAAAGTGTTTGACTTTCATTTGACTCAGTTAGCTTTGTTGAATTCATTTGATTTTCATTTGATTCAAAAAGCTTTGTTTGAATGTGTTTCACTTTCATTTGATTCTAAAAGCTTTGTTGAAAGTGTTTGACTTTCATTTGACTCAATTAGCTTTGTTGAATGCATTTGACATACTTTTGAATCAAAAAGCTTTGTTTAAATGTGTTTGACGTTCATTTGATTCTAAAAGCTTAGATGAAAGTGTTTGACTTTCATTTGACTCAATTCGCTTTGTTTAATTCATTTGATTTTCATTTGATTCAAAAAGCTTTGTTTGAATGTGTTTTACTTTCATTTGATTCTAAAAGCTTTGTTGAAAGTGTTTGGCTTTCATTGGACTCAATTAGCATTGTGGAATGCAATTAACTTTTATTTGATTCAAAAAGCTTTGTTTGAATGTATTTGACTTTAATTTGATTCTAAAAGCTTTCATGAAAGTGTTTGACTTTCATTTGACTCAATTAGCTTTGTTGAATTCATTTGATTTTCATTTGATTCAAAAAGCTTTGTTTGAATGTGTTTCACTTTCATTTGATTCTAAAAGCTTTGTTGAAAGTGTTTGACTTTCATTTGTCTTTATTAGCTTTGTTGAATGTAGTTGACATTCATTTGATTCAAAAAGCTTTGTTTGAATGTGTTTCACTTTCATTTGATTCTAAAAGCTTTGTTGAATGTGTTTGACTTTCATTTGACTCAATTAGCTTTGTTGAATGCATTTGACATTCATTTGATTCAAAAAGCTTTGTTTGAATGTGTTTTACTTTCATTTGATTCTAAAAGCTTTGTTGAAAGTGTTTGACTTTCATTTGACTCAATTAGCTTTGTTGAATGCATTTGACTTTCATTTGAGTCACGAAGCTTTGTTTGAATGTGTTTGACTTTCATTTGACTCAATTAGCTTTGTTGAATTCATTTGATTTTCATTTGATTCAAAAAGCTTTGTTTGAATGTGTTTGACTTTCATTTGATTATAAAAGCTTTGTTGAAAGTGTTTGACTTTCATTTGACTCAATTAGCTTTGTTGAATGCATTTGACATTCATTTGAATCAAAAAGCTTTGTTTAAATGTGTTTGACGTTCATTTGATTCTAAAAGCTTAGATGAAAGTGTTTGACTTTCATTTGACTCAATTAGCTTTGTTGAATTCATTTGATTTTCATTTGATTCAAAAAGCTTTGTTTGAATGTGTTTGACTTTCATTTGATTCTAAAAGCTTTGTAGAAAGTGTTTGGCTTTCATTTGACTCAATTAGTATTGTGGAATGCAATTAACTTTCATTTGATTCAAAAAGCTTTGATTGAATGTATTTGACTTTCATTTGATTCTAAACACTTTGTTGCAAGTGTTTGACTTTCATTTGACTCAATTAGCTGTGTTGAATGCATTTGATTTTCATTTGATTCAAAAAGCTTTGTTTGAATGTGTTTCACTTTCTTTTGATTCTAAAAGCTTTGTTGAAAGTGTTTGACTTTCATTTGACTTAATTAGCTTTGTTGGATGCAGTTAACATTCATTTGATTCAAAAAGCTTTGTTTGAATGTGTTTCACTTTCATTTGATTCTAAAAGCTTTGTTGAAAGTGTTTGGCTTTCATTTGACTCAATTGGCATTGTGGAATGCAATGAACTTTCATTTGATTCAAAAAGCTTTGTTTGAATGTATTTGACTTTAATTTGATTCTAAAAGCCTTCATGAAAGTGTTTGACTTTCATTTGACTCAATTAGCTTTGTTGAATTCATTTGATTTTCATTTGATTCAAAAAGCTTTGTTTGAATGTGTTTCACTTTCATTTGATTCTAAAAGCTTTGTTGAAAGTGTTTGACTTTCATTTGTCTTAATTAGCTTTGTTGAATGCAGTTGACATTCATTTGATTCAATAAGCTTTGTTTGAATGTGTTTCACTTTCATTTGATTCTAAAAGCTTTGTTGAATGTGTTTGACTTTCATTTGACTCAATTAGCTTTGTTGAATGCATTTGACATTCATTTGATTCAAAAAGCTTTGTTTGAATGTGTTTTACTTTCATTTGATTCTAAAAGCTTTGTTGAAAGTGTTTGACTTTCATTTGACTCAATTAGCTTTGTTGAATGCATTTGACTTTCATTTGAGTCACGAAGCTTTGTTTGAATGTGTTTGACTTTCATTTGATTCTAAAAGCTTTGTTGTAAGTGTTTGGCTTTCATTTGACTCAATTAGCATTGTGGAATGCAATTAACTTTCATTTGATTCACAAAGCTTTGATTGAATGTATTTGACTTTCATTTGATTCTAAACGCTTTGTTGCAAGTGTTTGACTTTCATTTGACTCAATCAGCTTTGTTGAATGCATTTGATTTTCATTTGATTCAAAAAGCTTTGTTTGAATGTGTTTGAATTTCATTTGATTATAAAAGCTTTGTTGAAAGTTTTTGACTTTCATTTGACTGAATTAGCTTTGTTGAATGCATTTGACATTCATTTGAATCAAAAAGCGTTGTATAAATGTGTTTGGCGTTCATTTGATTCTTAAAGCTTAGATGAAAGTGTTTGACTTTCATTTGACTCAATTAGCTTTTTTGAATTCATTTGATTTTCATTTGATTCAAAAAGCTTTGTTTGAATGTGTTTGACTTTCATTTGATTCTAAAAGCTTTGTAGAAAGTGTTTGGCTTTCATTGGACTCAATTAGCATTGTGGAATGCAATTAACTTTCATTTGATTGAAAAAGCTTTGATTGAATGTATTTCACTTTCATTTGATTCTAAACGCTTTGTTGCAAGTGTTTGACTTTCATTTGACTCAATTAGCTTTGTTGAATCCATTTTATTTTCATTTGATTCAAAAAGCTTTGTTTGAATGTGTTTCACTTTCATTTTATTCTAAAAGATTTTTTGAAAGTGTTTGACTTTCATTTGACTTAATTAGCTTTGTTGAATGCATTTGACATTCATTTGATTCAAAAAGCTTTGTTTGAATGTGTTTTACTTTCATTAGATTCTAAAAGCTTTGTTGAAAGTGTTTGACTTTCATTTGACTCAATTAGCTTTGTTGAATGCATTTGACTTTCATTTGAGTCACGAAGCTTTGTTTAAATGTGTTAAACTTTCATTTGACTCAATTAGCTTTGTTGAATTCATTTGATTTTCATTTGATTCAAAAATCTTTGTTTGAATGTGTTTGACTTTCATTTGATTATAAAAGCTTTGTTGAAAGTTTTTGACTTTCATTTGACTCAATTAGCTTTGTTGAATGCATTTGACATTCATTTGAATCAAAAAGCATTGTATAAATGTGTTTGACGTTCATTTGATTCTAAAAGCTTAGATGAAAGTGTTTGACTTTCATTTGACTCAATTAGCTTTGTTGAATTCATTTGATTTTTATTTGATTCAAAAAGCTTTGTTTGATTGTGTTTGACTTTCATTTGATTCTAAAAGCTTTGTAGAAAGTGTTTGGCTTTCATTTGACTCAATTAGCATTGTGGAATGCAATTAACTTTCATTTGATTCAAAAAGCTTTGATTAAATGTATTTTACTTTCATTTGATTCTAAACGCTTTGTTGCAAGTGTTTGACTTTCATTTGACTCAATTAGCTTTGTTGAATGCATTTGATTTTCATTTGATTCAAAAAGCTTTGTTTGAATGTTTTTCACTTTCATTTGATTCTAAAAGCTTTGTTGAAAGTGTTTGACTTTCATTTGACTGAATTAGCTTTGTTGTATTCATTTGATTTTCATTTGATTCAAAAAGCTTTGTTTGAATGTGTTTCACTTTCATTTGATTCGAAAAGCATTGTTAAAAGTGTTTGACTTTTATTTGACTGAATTAGCTTTGTTGAATGCAGTTGACATTCATTTGATTCAAAAAGCTTTGTTTAAATGTGTTTCACTTTCATTTGATTCTAAAAGCTTTGTTGAAAGGGTTTGGCTTTCATTTGACTCAATTGGCATTGTGGAATGCAATTAACTTTCATTTGATTCAAAAAGCTTTGTTTGAATGTATTTGACTTTAATTTGATTCTAAAAGCTTTGATGAAAGTGTTTGACTTTCATTTGACTGAATTAGCTTTGTTGAATTCATTTGATTTTCATTTGATTCAAAAAGCTTTGTTTGAATGTGTTTCACTTTCATTTGATTCTAAAAGCTTTGTTAAAAGTGTTTGACTTTCATTTGACTTAATTAGCTTTGTTGAATGCAGTTGACATTCATTTGATTCAAAAAGCTTTGTTTGAATGCGTTTCACTTTCATTTGATTCTAAAAGCTTTGTTGAATGTGTTTGACTTTCATTTGACTCAATTAGCTTTGTTGAATGCATTTAACATTCATTTGATTCAAAAAGCTTTGTTTTAATATGTTTTACTTTCATTTGATTCTAAAAGCTTTGTTGAAAGTGTTTGACTTTCATTTAACTCAATTAGCTTTGTTGAATGCATTTGACTTTCATTTGAGTCACGAAGCTTTGTTTGAATGTGTTTGACTTTCATTTGACTCAATTAGCTTTGTTGAATTCATTTGATTTTCATTTGATTCAAAAAGCTTTGTTTGAATGTGTTTGACTTTCATTTGATTATAAAAGCTTTGTTGAAAGTGTTTGACTTTCATTTGACTCAATTAGCTTTGTTGAATGCATTTGACATTCATTTGAATCAAAAACCTTTGTTTAAATGTGTTTGACGTTCTTTTCATTCTAAAAGCTTAGATGAAAGTGTTTGACTTTCATTTGACTCAATTAGCTTTGTTGAATTCATTTGATTTTCATTTGATTCAAAAAGCTTTGTTTGAATGTGTTTGACTTTCATTTGATTCTAAAAGCTTTGTTGTAAGTGTTTGGCTTTCATTTGACTCAATTAGCATTGTGGAATGCAATTAACTTTCATTTGATTCAAAAAGCTTTGATTGAATGTATTTGACTTTCATTTGATTCTAAACGCTTTGTTGCAAGTGTTTGACTTTCATTTGACTCAATCAGCTTTGTTGAATGCATTTGATTTTCATTTGATTCAAAAAGCTTTGTTTGAATGTGTTTCACTTTCATTTGATTCTTAAAGCTTTGTTGAAAGTGTTTGACTTTCATTTGACTTAATTAGCTTTGTTGAATGCAGTTGACATTCATTTGGTGCAAAAAGCTTTGTTTGAATGTGTTTCACTTTCATTTGATTCTAAAAGCTTTGTTGAAAGTGTTTGGCTTTCATTTGACTCAATTAGCATTGTGGAATGCAATTAACTTTCATTTGATTCAAAAAGCTTTGTTTGAATGTATTTGACTTTAATTTGATTCTAAAAGCTTTGATGAAAGTGTTTGACTTTCATTTGACTCAATTTGCTTTGATGAATTCATTTGATTTTCATTTGATTAAAAAAGCTTTGTTTGAATGTGTTTCACTTTCATTTGATTCTAAAAGCTTTGTTGAAAGTGTTTGGCTTTCATTTGACTCAATTGGCATAGTGGAATGCAATTAACTTTCATTTGATTCAAAAAGCTTTGTTTGAATGTATTTGACTTTAATTTGATTCTAAAAGCTTTCATGAAAGTGTTTGACTTTCATTTGACTCAATTAGCTTTGTTGAATTCATTTGATTTTCATTTGATTCAAAAAGCTTTGTTTGAATGTGTTTCACTTTCATTTGATTCTAAAAGCTTTGTTGAAAGTGTTTGACTTTCATTTGACTTAATTAGCTTTGTTGAATGCAGTTGACATTCATTTGATTCAAAAAGCTTTGTTTGAATGTGTTTCACTTTCATTTGATTCTAAAAGCTTTGTTGAATGTGTTTGACTTTCATTGGACTCAATTAGCTTTGTTGAATGCATTTGACATTCATTTGATTCAAAAAGCTTTGTTTGAATGTGTTTTACTTTCATTTGATTCTAAAAGCTTTGTTGAAAGTGTTTGACTTTCATTTGACTCAATTAGCTTTGTTGAATGCATTTGACTTTCATTTGAGTCACGAAGCTTTGTTTCAATGTGTTTGACTTTCATTTGACTCAATTAGCTTTGTTGAATTCATTTGATTTTCATTTGATTCAAAAAGCTTTGTTTGAATGTGTTTCACTTTCATTTGATTCTAAAAGCTTTGTTAAAAGTGTTTGACTTTCATTTGACTTAATTATCTTTGTTGAATGCAGTTGACATTCATTTGATTCAAAAAGCTTTGTTTGAATGCGTTTCACTTTCATTTGATTCTAAAAGCTTTGTTGAATGTGTTTGACTTTCATTTGACTTAATTAGCTTTGTTGAATGCATTTGACATTCATTTGATTAAAAAAGCTTTGTTTTATTATGTTTTACTTTCATTTGATTCTAAAAGCTTTGTTGAAAGTGTTTGACTTTCATTTAACTCAATTAGCTTTGTTGAATGCATTTGACTTTCATTTGAGTCACGAAGCTTTGTTTGAATGTGTTTGACTTTCATTTGACTCAATTAGCTTTGTTGAATTCATTTGATTTTCATTTGATTCAAAAAGCTTTGTTTGAATGTGTTTGACTTTCATTTGATTATAAAAGCTTTGTTGAAAGTGTTTGACTTTCATTTGACTCAATTAGCTTTGTTGAATGCATTTGACATTCATTTGAATCAAAAACCTTTGTTTAAATGTGTTTGACGTTCATTTCATTCTAAAAGCTTAGATGAAAGTGTTTGACTTTCATTTGACTCAATTAGCTTTGTTGAATTCATTTGATTTTCATTTGATTCAAAAAGCTTTGTTTGAATGTGTTTGACTTTCATTTGATTCTAAAAGCTTTGTTGTAAGTGTTTGGCTTTCATTTGACTCAATTAGCATTGTGGAATGCAATTAACTTTCATTTGATTCAAAAAGCTTTGATTGAATGTATTTGACTTTCATTTGATTCTAAACGCTTTGTTGCAAGTGTTTGACTTTCATTTGACTCAATCAGCTTTGTTGAATGCATTTGATTTTCATTTGATTCAAAAAGCTTTGTTTGAATGTGTTTCACTTTCATTTGATTCTAAAAGCTTTGTTGAAAGTGTTTGACTTTCATTTGACTTAATTAGCTTTGTTGAATTCATTTGATTTTCATTTGATTCAAAAAGCTTTGTTTGAATGTGTTTCACTTTCATTTGATTCTAAAAGCTTTGTTAAAAGTGTTTCACTTTCATTTGACTTAATTATCTTTGTTGAATGCAGTTGACATTCATTTGATTCAAAAAGCTTTGTTTGAATGCGTTTCACTTTCATTTGATTCTAAAAGCTTTGTTGAATGTGTTTGACTTTCATTTGACTCAATTAGCTTTGTTGAATGCATTTGACATTCATTTGATTCAAAAAGCTTTGTTTGAATCTGTTGTACTTTCATTTGATTCTAAAAGCTTTGTTAAAAGTGTTTGACTTTCATTTGACTCAATTAGCTTTGTTGAATGCATTTGACTTTCATTTGAGTCACGAAGCTTTGTTTGAATGTGTTTGACTTTCATTTGACTCAATTAGCTTTGTTGAATTCATTTGATTTTCATTTGATTCAAAAAGATTTGTTTGAATGTGTTTGACTTTCATTTGATTATAAAAGCTTTATTGAAAGTGTTTGACTTTTATTTGACTCAATTAGCTTTGTTGAATGCATTTGACATTCATTTGAATCAAAAAGCTTTGTATAAATGTGTTTGACGTTCTTTTGTTTCTAAAAGCTTAGATGAAAGTGTTTGACTTTCATTTGACTCAATTTGTTTTGTTGAATTCATTTGATTTTCATTTGATTCAAAAAGCTTTGTTTGAATGTTCTTGACTTTTATTTGATTCTAAAAGCTTTGTAGAAAGTGTTTGGCTTTCATTTGACTCAATTAGCATTGTGGAATGCAATTAACTTTCATTTGATTCAAAAAGCTTTGATTGAATGTATTTGACTTTCATTTGAATCTAAATGCTTTGTTGCAAGTGTTTGACTTTCATTTGACTCAATTAGCTTTGTTGAATGCATTTGATTTTCATTTGATTCAAAAAGCTTTGTTTGAATGTGTTTCACTTTCATTTGATTCTAAAAGCTTTGTTGAAAGTGTTTGACTTTCATTTGACTTAATTAGCTTTGTTGAATGCAGTTGACATTCATTTGATTCAAAAAGCTTTGTTTGAATGTGTTTCACTTACATTTGATTCTAAAAGCTTTGTTGAAAGTGTTTGCCTTTCATTTGACTCAATTGGCATTGTGGAATGCAATTAACTTTCATTTGATTCAAAAAGCTTTGTTTGAATGTATTTGACTTTAATTTGATTCTAAAAGCTTTGATGAAATTGTTTGACTTTCATTTGACTGAATTAGCTTTGTTGAATTCATTTGATTTTCATTTGATTCAAAAAGCTTTGTTTGAATGTGTTTCACTTTCATTTAATTCGAAAAGCATTGTTAAAAGTGTTTGACTTTCATTTGACTTAATTAGCTTTGTTGAATGCAGTTGACATTCATTTGATTCAAAAAGCTTTGTTTGAATGTGTTTCACTTTCATTTGATTCAAAAAGCTTTGTTGAATGTGTTTGACTTTCATTTGACTCAATTAGCTTTGTTGAATTCATTTGACTTTCATTTGAGTCACGAAGCTTTGTTTGAATGTGTTTGACTTTCATTTGATTCTAAAAGCATTGTTGAAAGTGTTTGGCTTTCATTTGACTCAATTAGCATTGTGGAATGCAATTAACTTTCATTTGATTCAAAAAGCTTTGATTAAATGTATTTGACTTTCATTTGATTCTAAACGCTTTGTTGCAAGTGTTTGACTTTCATTTGACTCAATTAGCTGTGTTGAATGCATTTGATTTTCATTTAATTCAAAAAGCTTTGTTTGAATGTTTTTCACTTTCATTTGATTCTAAAAGATTTGTTGAAAGTGTTTGACTTTCATTTGACTTAATTAGCTTTGTTGAATGCAGTTAACATTCATTTGATTCAAAAAGCTTTGTTTGAATGTGTTTCACTTTCATTTGATTCTAAAAGCTTTGTTTGAATGTGTTTGACTTTCATTTGACTCAATCAGCTTTGTTGAATTCATTTGATTTTCATTTGATTCAAAAAGCTTTGTTTGAATGTGTTTGACTTTCATTTGATTCTAAAAGCTTTGTTGAAAGTGTTTGACTTTCATTTGACTCAATTAGCTTTGTTGAATGCATTTGACTTTCATTTGAGTCACGAAGCTTTGTTTGAATGTGTTTGACTTTCATTTGACTCAATTAGCTTTGTTGAATTCATTTGATTTTCATTTGATTCAAAAAGCTTTGTTTGAATGTGTTTCACTTTCATTTAATTCTAAAAGCTTTGTTGAAAGTGTTTGACTTTCATTTGACTCAATTAGCTTTGTTGAATGCAATTGACTTTCATTTGAGTCACGAAGTTTTGTTTGAATGTGTTTGACTTTCATTTGACTCAATTAGCTTTGTTGAATTCATTTGACATTCATTTGATTCAAAAAGCTTTGTTTGAATGTGTTTCACTTTCATTTGATTCTAAAAGCTTTGTTTAATGTGTTTGACTTTCATTTGACTCAATTAGCTTTGTTGAATGCATTTGACATTCATTTGATTCAAAAAGCTTTGTTTGAATGTGTTGTACTTTCGATTGATTCTAAAAGCTTTGTTGAAAGTGTTTGACTTTCATTTGACTCAATTAGCTTTGTTGAATGCATTTGACTTTCGTTTGAGTCACGAAGCTTTGTTTGAATGTATTTGACTTTCATTTGACTCAATTAGCTTTGTTGAATTCATCTGATTTTCATTTGATTCAAAAAGCTTTGTTTGAATGTGTTTGACTTTCATTTGATTATAAAAGCTTTGTTGAAAGTGTTTGACTTTCATTTGACTCAATTAGCTTTGTTGAATGCATTTGACATTCATTTGAATGAAAAAGCTTTGTATAAATGTGTTTCACGTTCTTTTGTTTCTAAAAGCTTAGATGAAAGTGTTTGACTTTCATTTGACTCAATTAGCTTTGTTGAATTCATTTGATTTTCATTTGATTCAAAAAGCTTTGTTTGAATGTGTTTGACTTTCATTTGATTCTAAAAGCTTTGTAGAAAGTGTTTGGCTTTCATTTGACTCAATTAGCATTGTGGAATGCAATTAACTTTCATATGATTCAAAAAGCTTTGATTGAATGTATTTGACTTTCATTTGATTCTAAACGCTTTGTTGCAAGTGTTTGACTTTCATTTGACTCAATTAGCTTTGTTGAATGCATTTGATTTTCATTTGATTCAAAAAGCTTTGTTTGAATGTGTTTCACTTTCATTTGATTCTAAAAGCTTTGTTGAAAGTGTTTGACTTTCATTTAACTTAATTAGCTTTGTTGAATGCAGTTGACATTCATTTGATTCAAAAAGCTTTGTTTGAATGTGTTTCATTTTCATTTGATTCTAAAAGGTTTGTTGAAAGTGTTTGGCTTTCATTTGACTCAATTGGCATTGTGGAATGCAATTAACTTTCATTTGATTCAAAAAGCTTTGTTTGAATGTATTTGACTTTAATTTGATTCTAAAAGCTTTGATGAAAGTGTTTGACTTTCATTTGACTCAATTAGCTTTGTTAAATTCATTTGATTTTCATTTGATTCAAAAAGCTTTATTTGTTTGAATGTGTTTCACTTTCATTTGATTCGAAAAGCTTTGTTGAAAGTGTTTGACATTCATTTGACTTAATTAGCTTTGTTGAATGCAGTTGACATTCATTTGATTCAAAAAGCTTTGTTTGAATGTGTTTCACTTTCATTTGATTCTAAAAGCTTTGTTGAATGTGTTTGACTTTCATTTGACTCAATTAGCATTGTTGAATGCATTTGACATTCATTTGATTCAAAAAGCTTTGTTTGAATGTGTTTCACTTTCATTTAATTCTAAAAGCTTAGATGAAAGTGTTTGACTTTCATTTGACTCAATTAGCTTTGTTGAATGCATTTGACTTTCATTTGAGTCACGAAGCTTTGTTTGAATGTGTTTGACTTTCATTTGACTCAATTAGCTTTGTTGAATTCATTTGATTTTCATTTGATTCAAAAAGCTTTGTTTGAATGTGTTTGACTTTCATTTGATTCTAAACGCTTTGTTGCAAGTGTTTGACTTTCATTTGACTCAATTAGCTGTGTTGAATGCATTTGATTTTCATTTAATTCAAAAAGCTTTGTTTGAATGTTTTTCACTTTCATTTGATTCTAAAAGATTTGTTGAAAGTGTTTGACTTTCATTTGACTTAATTAGCTTTGTTGAATGCAGTTAACATTCATTTGATTCAAAAAGCTTTGTTTGAATGTGTTTCACTTTCATTTGATTCTAAAAGCTTTGTTTGAATGTGTTTGACTTTCATTTGACTCAATCAGCTTTGTTGAATTCATTTGATTTTCATTTGATTCAAAAAGCTTTGTTTGAATGTGTTTGACTTTCATTTGATTCTAAAAGCTTTGTTGAAAGTGTTTGACTTTCATTTGACTCAATTAGCTTTGTTGAATGCATTTGACTTTCATTTGAGTCACGAAGCTTTGTTTGAATGTGTTTGACTTTCATTTGACTCAATTAGCTTTGTTGAATTCATTTGATTTTCATTTGATTCAAAAAGCTTTGTTTGAATGTGTTTCACTTTCATTTAATTCTAAAAGCTTTGTTGAAAGTGTTTGACTTTCATTTGACTCAATTAGCTTTGTTGAATGCAATTGACTTTCATTTGAGTCACGAAGTTTTGTTTGAATGTGTTTGACTTTCATTTGACTCAATTAGCTTTGTTGAATTCATTTGACATTCATTTGATTCAAAAAGCTTTGTTTGAATGTGTTTCACTTTCATTTGATTCTAAAAGCTTTGTTTAATGTGTTTGACTTTCATTTGACTCAATTAGCTTTGTTGAATGCATTTGACATTCATTTGATTCAAAAAGCTTTGTTTGAATGTGTTGTACTTTCGATTGATTCTAAAAGCTTTGTTGAAAGTGTTTGACTTTCATTTGACTCAATTAGCTTTGTTGAATGCATTTGACTTTCGTTTGAGTCACGAAGCTTTGTTTGAATGTATTTGACTTTCATTTGACTCAATTAGCTTTGTTGAATTCATCTGATTTTCATTTGATTCAAAAAGCTTTGTTTGAATGTGTTTGACTTTCATTTGATTATAAAAGCTTTGTTGAAAGTGTTTGACTTTCATTTGACTCAATTAGCTTTGTTGAATGCATTTGACATTCATTTGAATGAAAAAGCTTTGTATAAATGTGTTTCACGTTCTTTTGTTTCTAAAAGCTTAGATGAAAGTGTTTGACTTTCATTTGACTCAATTAGCTTTGTTGAATTCATTTGATTTTCATTTGATTCAAAAAGCTTTGTTTGAATGTGTTTGAGTTTCATTTGATTCTAAAAGCTTTGTAGAAAGTGTTTGGCTTTCATTTGACTCAATTAGCATTGTGGAATGCAATTAACTTTCATATGATTCAAAAAGCTTTGATTGAATGTATTTGACTTTCATTTGATTCTAAACGCTTTGTTGCAAGTGTTTGACTTTCATTTGACTCAATTAGCTTTGTTGAATGCATTTGATTTTCATTTGATTCAAAAAGCTTTGTTTGAATGTGTTTCACTTTCATTTGATTCTAAAAGCTTTGTTGAAAGTGTTTGACTTTCATTTAACTTAATTAGCTTTGTTGAATGCAGTTGACATTCATTTGATTCAAAAAGCTTTGTTTGAATGTGTTTCATTTTCATTTGATTCTAAAAGGTTTGTTGAAAGTGTTTGGCTTTTATTTGACTCAATTGGCATTGTGGAATGCAATTAACTTTCATTTGATTCAAAAAGCTTTGTTTGAATGTATTTGACTTTAATTTGATTCTAAAAGCTTTGATGAAAGTGTTTGACTTTCATTTGACTCAATTAGCTTTGTTAAATTCATTTGATTTTCATTTGATTCAAAAAGCTTTATTTGTTTGAATGTGTTTCACTTTCATTTGATTCGAAAAGCTTTGTTGAAAGTGTTTGACATTCATTTGACTTAATTAGCTTTGTTGAATGCAGTTGACATTCATTTGATTCAAAAAGCTTTGTTTGAATGTGTTTCACTTTCATTTGATTCTAAAAGCTTTGTTGAATGTGTTTGACTTTCATTTGACTCAATTAGCATTGTTGAATGCATTTGACATTCATTTGATTCAAAAAGCTTTGTTTGAATGTGTTTCACTTTCATTTAATTCTAAAAGCTTAGATGAAAGTGTTTGACTTTCATTTGACTCAATTAGCTTTGTTGAATGCATTTGACTTTCATTTGAGTCACGAAGCTTTGTTTGAATGTGTTTGACTTTCATTTGACTCAATTAGCTTTGTTGAATTCATTTGATTTTCATTTGATTCAAAAAGCTTTGTTTGAATGTGTTTGACTTTCATTTGATTATAAAAGCTTTGTTGAAAGTGTTTGACTTTCATTTGACTCAATTAGCTTTGTTGAATGCATTTGACATTCATTTGAATGAAAAAGCTTTGTATAAATGTGTTTGACGTTCTTTTGTTTCTAAAAGCTTAGATGAAAGTGTTTGACTTTCATTTGACTCAATTGGCTTTGTTGAATTCATTTGATTTTCATTTGATTCAAAAAGCTTTGTTTGAATGTGTTTGACTTTCATTTGATTCTAAAAGCTTTGTAGAAAGTGTTTGGCTTTCATTTGACTCAATTAGCATTGTGGAATGCAATTAACTTTCATATGATTCAAAAAGCTTTGATTGAATGTATTTGACTTTCATTTGATTCTAAACGCTTTGTTGCAAGTGTTTGACTTTCATTTCACTCAATTAGCTTTGTTGAATGCATTTGATTTTCATTTGATTCAAAAAGCTTTGTTTGAATGTGTTTCACTTTCATTTGATTCTAAAAGCTTTGTTGAAAGTGTTTGACTTTCATTTGACTTAATTAGCTTTGTTGAATGCAGTTGACATTCATTTGATTCAAAAAGCTTTGTTTGAATGTGTTTCATTTTCATTTGATTCTAAAAGGTTTGTTGAAAGTGTTTGGCTTTCATTTGACTCAATTGGCATTGTGGAATGCAATTAACTTTCATTTGATTCAAAAAGCTTTGTTTGAATGTATTTGACTTTAATTTGATTCTAAAAGCTTTGATGAAAGTGTTTGACTTTCATTTGACTCGATTAGCTTTGTTAAATTCATTTGATTTTCATTTGATTCAAAAAGCTTTATTTGTTTGAATGTGTTTCACTTTCATTTGATTCGAAAAGCTTTGTTGAAAGTGTTTGACATTCATTTGACTTTATTAGCTTTGTTGAATGCAATTGACATTCATTTGATTCAAAAAGCTTTGTTTGAATGTGTTTCACTTTCATTTGATTCTAAAAGCTTTGTTGAATGTGTTTGACTTTCATTTGACTCAATTAGCATTGTTGAATGCATTTGACATTCATTTGATTCAAAAAGCTTTGTTTGAATGTGTTTTACTTTCATTTGATTCTAAAAGCTTTGTTGAAAGTGTTTGGCTTTCATTTGACTCAATTAGCATTGTGTTATGCAATTAACTTTCATTTGATTCAAAAAGCTTTGTTTGAATGTGTTTGACTTTAATTTGATTCTAAAAGCTTTGATGAAAGTGTTTAACTTTCGTTTGACTCAATTAGCTTTGTTGAATTCATTTGATTTTCATTTGATTCAAAAAGCTTTGTTTCAATGTGTTTCACTTTCATTTGATTCTAAAAGCTTTGTTGAAAGTGTTTGACTTTCATTTGACTCAATTAGCTTTGTTGAATGCATTTGACTTTCATTTGTGTCACGAATCTTTGTTTGATTGTGTTTGTCTTTCATTTGACTCAATTAGCTTTGTTGAATTCATTTGATTTTCATTTGATTCAAAAAGCTTTGTTTGAATGTGTTTGACTTTCATTTGATTATAAAAGCTTTGTTGAAAGTGTTTGACTTTCATTTGACTCAATTAGCTTTGTTGAATGCATTTGACATTCATTTGAATCAAAAAGCTTTGTTTGAATGTGTTTGACTTTCATTAGATTCTAAAAGCTTTGTAGAAAGTGTTTGGCTTTCATTTGACTCAATTAGCATTGTGGAATGCAATTAACTTTCATTTGATTCAAAAAGCTTTGATTGAATGTCTTTGACTTTAATTTGATTCTAAAAGCTTTGATGAAAGTGTTTGACTTTCATTTGACTCAATTAGCTTTGTTGAATTCATTTGATTTTCATTTGATTCTAAAAGCTTTGTGGAAAGTGTTTGACTTTCATTTGACTTAATTAGCTTTGTTGAATGCAGTTGACATTCATTTGATTCAAAAAGCTTTGTTTGAATGTGTTTCACTTTCATTTGACTCAATTAGCTTTGTTGAATGCATTTGACTTTCATTTGATTCAAAAAGCTTTGTTTGAATGTGTTTCACTTTCATTTGATTCTAAAAGCTTTGTTGAAAGTGTTTGGCTTTCATTTGACTCAATTAGCATTGTGGAATGCAATTAACTTTCATTTGATTCAAAAGCTTTGCTTGAATGTATTTGACTTTAATTTGATTCTAAAAGCTTTGATTAAAGTGTTTGACTTCCATTTGACTCAATTAGCTTTGTTCAATTCATTTGATTTTCATGTGATTTCAAAAGCTTTATTTGAATGTGTTTCACCTTCATTTGATTCTAAAAGCTTTGTTGAAAGTGTTTGGCTTTCATTTGACTCAATTAGCTTTGTTCAATTCATTTGATTTTCATTTGATTCAAAAAGCTTTGTTTGAATGTGTTTCACTTTCATTTGATTCTAAAAGCTTTGTTGAAAGTGTTTGACTTTCATTTGACTTAATTAGCTTTGTTGAATGCAGTTGACATTCATTTGATTCAAAAAGCTTTGTTTGAATGTGTTTCACTTTCATTTGATTCTAAAAGCTTTGTTGAATGTGTTTGACATTCATTTGACTCAATTAGCGTTGTTGAATGCATTTGACATTCATTTGATTCCAAAAGCTTTGTTTGAATGTATATTACTTTCATTTGATTCTAAAAGCTTTGTTGAAAGTGTTTGACATTCATTTGACTCAATTAGCTTTGTTGAATGCAGTTGACATTCATTTGATTCAAAAAGCTTTGTTTGAATGTGTTTCACTTTCATTTGATTCTACAAGCTTTGTTGAAAGTGTTTGACTTTCATTTGACTTAATTAGCTTTGTTGAATGCAGTTGACATTCATTTGATTCAAAAAGCTTTGTTTGAATGTGTTTCACTTTCATTTGATTCTAAAAGCTTTGTTGAAAGTGTTTGGCTTTCATTTGACTCAATTAGCATTGTGGAATGCAATTAACTTTCATTTGATTCAAAAGCTTTGCTTGAATGTATTTGACTTTAATTTGATTCTAAAGGCTTTGATTAAAGTGTTTGACTTTCATTTGACTCAATTAGCTTTGTTCAATTCATTTGATTTTCATGTGATTTCAAAAGCTTTATTTGAATGTGTTTCACCTTCATTTGATTCTAAAAGCTTTGTTGAAAGTGTTTGACTTTCATTTGACTCAATTAGCTTTGTTGAATGCAGTTGACATTCATTTGATTCAAAAAGCTTTGTTTCAATGTTTTTCACTTTCATTTGATTCTAAAAGCTTTGTTGAAAGTGTTTGGCTTTCATTTGACTCAATTAGCATTGTGGAATGCAATTAACTTTCATTTGATTCAAAAAGCTTTGCTTGAATGTATTTGGCTTTAATTTGATTCTAAAAGCTTTGATGAAAGTGTTTGACTTTCATTTGCCTCAATTAGCTTTGTTGAATTCATTTGATTTTCATTTGATTCAAAAAGCTTTGTTTGAATGTGTTTGACTTTCATTTGACTCAATTAGCTTTGTTGAATTCATTTGATTTTCATTTGATTCAAAAAGCTTTGTTTGAATGTGTTTGACTTTCATTTGATTATAAAAGCTTTGTTGAAAGTGTTTGACTTTCATTTGACTCAATTAGCATTATTGAATGCATTTGACATTCATTTGAATCAAAAATCTTTGTTTAAATGTGTTTGACGTTGATTTGATTCTAAAAGCTTAGATGAAAGTGTTTGACTTTCATTTGACTCAATTAGCTTTGTTGAATTCATTTGATTTTCATTTGATTCAAAAAGCTTTGTTTGAATGTGTTTGACTTTCATTTGATTCTAAAAGCTTTGTTGTAAGTGTTTGGCTTTCATTTGACTCAATTAGCATTGTGGAATACAATTAACTTTCATTTGATTCAAAAAGCTTTGATTGAATGTATTTGACTTTCATTTGATTCTAAACGCTTTGTTGCAAGTGTTTGACTTTCATTTGACTAAATTAGCTTTGTTGAATGCATTTGATTTTCATTTGATTCAAAAAGCTTTGTTTGAATGTGTTTCACTTTCATTTGATTCTAAAAGCTTTGTTGAAAGTGTTTGACTTTCATTTGACTTAATTAGCTTTGTTGAATGCAGTTGACATTCATTTGATTCAAAAAGCTTTGTTTGAATGTGTTTCACTTTCATTTGATTCTAAAAGCTTTGTTGAAAGTGTTTGGCTTTCATTTGACTCAATTAGCATTGTGGAATGCAATTAACTTTTATTTGATTCAAAAAGCTTTGCTTGAATGTATTTGACTTTAATTTGATTCTAAAAGCTTTGATGAAAGTGTTTGACTTTCATTTGACTCAAATAGCTTTGTTGAATTCATTTGATTTTCATTTGATTCCAAAAGCTTTGTTTGAATGTGTTTCACTTTCATTTGATTCTAAAAGCATTGTTGAAAGTGTTTCACTTTCATTTGACTTAATTACCTTTGTTGAATGCAGTTGACATTCATTTGATTCAAAAAGCTTTGTTTGAATGTGTTTCACTTTCATTTGATTCTAAAAGCATTGTTGAATGTGTTTGACTTTCACTTGACTCTATTAGCTTTGTTGAATGCATTTGACATTCATTTGATTCAAAAAGCTTTGTTTGAATGTATTTTACTTTCATTTGATTCTAAAAGCTTTGTTGAAAGTGTTTGACTTTCATTTGACTCAATTAGCTTTGTTGAATGCATTTGACTTTCATTTGAGTCACGAAGCTTTGTTTGAATGTGTTTGACTTTCATTTGACTCAATTAGCTTTGTTGAATTCATTTGATTTTCATTTGATTCAAAAAGCTTTGTTTGAATGTGTTTGACTTTCATTTGATTATAAAAGCTTTGTTAAAAGTGTTTGACTTTCATTTGACTCAATTAGCTTTGTTGAATGCATTTGACATTCATTTGAATCAAAAAGCTTTGTTTAAATGTGTTTGACGTTCATTTGATTCTAAAAGCTTAGATGAAAGTGTTTGACTTTCATTTGACTCAATTAGCTTTGTTGAATTCATTTATTTTCATTTGATTAAAAAAAGCTTTGTTTGAATGTGTTTGACTTTCATTTAATTCTAAAAGCTTTGTTGTAAGTGTTTGACTTTCATTTGACTCAATTAGCATTGTGGAATGCAATTAACTTTCGTTTGATTCAAAAAGCTTTGATTGAATGTATTTGACTTTCATTTGATTCTAAACACTTTGTTGCAAGTGTTTGACTTTCATTTGACTCAATCAGCTTTGTTGAATGCATTTGATTTTCATTTGATTCAAATAGCTTTGTTTGAATGTGTTTCACTTTCATTTGATTCTAAAAGCTTTGTTGAAAGTGTTTAACTTTCATTTGACTTAATTAGGTTTGTTGAATGCAGTTGACATTCATTTGATTCAAAAAGCTTTGTTTGAATGTGTTTCACTTTCATTTGATTCTAAAAGCTTTGTTGAAAGTGTTTGGCTTTCATTTGACTCAATTAGCATTGTGGAATGCAATTAACTTTCATTTGATTCAAAAAGCTTTGCTTGAATGTATTTGACTTTAATTTGATTCTAAAAGCTTTGATGAAAGTGTTTGACTTTCATTTGACTCAATTAGCTTTGTTGAATTCATTTGATTTTCATTTGATTCAAAAAGCTTTGTTTGAATGTGTTTGACTTTCATTTGACTCAATTAGCTTTGTTGAATTCATTTGATTTTCATTTGATTCAAAAAGCTTTGTTTGAATGTGTTTGACTTTCATTTGATTATAAAAGCTTTGTTGAAAGTGTTTGACTTTCATTTGACTCAATTAGCATTATTGAATGCATTTGACATTCATTTGAATCAAAAATCTTTGTTTAAATGTGTTTGACGTTCATTTGATTCTAAAAGCTTAGATGAAAGTGTTTGACTTTCATTTGACTCAATTAGCTTTGTTGAATTCATTTGATTTTCCTTTGATTCAAAAAGCTTTGTTTGAATGTGTTTGACTTTCATTTGATTCTAAAAGCTATGTTGTAAGTGTTTGGCTTTCATTTGACTCAATTAGCATTGTGGAATACAATTAACTTTCATTTGATTCAAAAAGCTTTGATTGAATGTATTTGACTTTCATTTGATTCTAAACGCTTTGTTGCAAGTGTTTGACTTTCATTTAACTAAATTAGCTTTGTTGAATGCATTTGATTTTCATTTGATTCAAAAAGCTTTGTTTGAATGTGTTTCACTTTCATTTGATTCTAAAAGCTTTGTTGAAAGTGTTTGACTTTCATTTGACTTAATTAGCTTTTTTGAATGCAGTTGACATTCATTTGATTCAAAAAGCTTTGTTTGAATGTGTTTCACTTTCATTTGATTCTAAAAGCTTTGTTGAAAGTGTTTGGCTTTCATTTGACTCAATTAGCATTGTGGAATGCAATTAACTTTCATTTGATTCAAAAAGCTTTGCTTGAATGTATTTGATTTTAATTTGATTCTAAAAGCTTTGATGAAAGTGTTTGACTTTCATTTGACTCAATTAGCTTTGTTGAATTCATTTGATTTTCATTTGATTCAAAAAGCTTTGTTTGAATGTGTTTCACTTTCATTTGATTCTAAAAGCATTGTTGAAAGCGTTTGACTTTCATTTGACTTAATTACCTTTGTTGAATGCAGTTGACATTCATTTGATTCAAAAAGCTTTGTTTGAATGTGTTTCACTTTCATTTGATTCTAAAAGCTTTGTTGAATGTGTTTGACTTTCACTTGACTCTATTAGCTTTGTTGAATGCATTTGACATTCATTTGATTCAAAAAGCTTTGTTTGAATGTATTTTACTTTCATTTGATTCTAAAAGCTTTGTTGAAAGTGTTTGACTTTCATTTGACTCAATTAGCTTTGTTGAATGCATTTGACTTTCATTTCAGTCACGAAGCTTTGTTTGAATGTGTTTGACTTTCATTTGACTCAATTGACTTTGTTGAATTCATTTGATTTTCATTTGATTCAAAAAGCTTTGTTTGAATGTGTTTGACTTTCATTTGATTATAAAAGCTTTGTTAAAAGTGTTTGACTTTTATTTGACTCAATTAGCATTGTGAAATGCAATTAACTTTCATTTGAGTCAAAAAGCTTTGATTGAATGTATTTTACTTTCATTTGATTCTAAACACTTTGTTGCAAGTGTTTGACTTTCATTTGACTCAATCGGCTTTGTTGAATGCATTTGATTTTCATTTGATTCAAATAGCTTTGTTTGAATGTGTTTCACTTTCATTTGATTCTAAAAGCTTTGTTGAAAGTGTTTGACTTTCATTTGACTTAATTAGCTTTGTTGAATGCAGTTGACATTCATTTGATTCAAAAAGCTTTGTTTGAATGTGTTTCACTTTCATTTGATTCTAAAAGCTTTGTTGAAAGTGTTTGGCTTTCATTTGACTCAATTAGCATTGTGGAATGCAATTAACTTTCATTTGATTCAAAAAGCTTTGTTTGAATGTATTTGACTTTAATTTGATTCTAAAAGCTTTGATGAAAGTGTTTGACTTTCATTTGTCTCAATTAGCTTTGTTGAATTCATTTGATTTTCATTTGATTCAAAAAGCTTTGATTGAATGTGTTTCACTTTCATTTGATTCTAAAAGCTTTGTTAAAAGTGTTTGACTTTTATTTGACTCAATTAGCTTTGTTGAATGCATTTGACTTTCATTTGAGTCACGAATCTTTGTTTGATTGTGTTTGACTTTCATTTGACTCACTTAGCTTTGTTGAATTCATTTGATTTTCATTAGATTCAAAAAGCTTTGTTTGAATGTGTTTGACTTTCATTTAATTATTAAAGCTTTGTTGAAAGTGTTTGACTTTCATTTGACTCAATTAGCTTTGTTGAATGCATTTGACATTCATTTGAATCAAAAAGCTTTGTTTGAATGTGTTTGACTTTCATTTGATTCCAAAAGCTTTGTAGAAAGTGTTTGGCTTTCATTTGACTAAATTAGCATTGTGGAATGCAATTAATTTTCATTTGATTCAAAAAGCTTTGATTGAATGTCTTTGACTTTAATTTGATTCTAAAAGCTTTGATGAAAGTGTTTGACTTTCATTTGACTCAATTAGCTTTGTTGAATTCATTTGATTTTCATTTGATTCAAAAAGCTTTGTTTGAATGTGTTTGACTTTCATTTGATTATAAAAGCTTTGTTGAAAGTGTTTGACTTTCATTTGACTCAATGAGCTTTGTTGAATGCATTTGACATTCATTTGAA
Organism: Chenopodium formosanum; assembly: GCA_024500155.1. NCBI lineage: Eukaryota > Viridiplantae > Streptophyta > Magnoliopsida > Caryophyllales > Amaranthaceae > Chenopodium > Chenopodium formosanum. Next base: position 25,659,229 of record CM044861.1, read on the forward strand.
TCAAAAAGCTTTGTTTAAATGTGTTTGACTTTCATTTGATTATAAAAGCTTTGTTTAAATGTGTTTGACTTTCATTTGACTCAATGAGCTTTGTTGAATGCATTTGACATTCATTTGAATCAAAAAGCTTTGTTTAAATGTGTTTGACGTTCATTTGATTCTAAAAGCTTAGATGAAAGTGTTTGACTTTCATTTGACTCAATTAGCTTTGTTGAATTCATTTGATTTTCATTTGATTCAAAAAGCTTTGTTTGAATGTGTTTGACTTTCATTTGATTCTAAAAGCTTTGTTGTAAGTGTTTGGCTCTCATTTGACTCAATTAGCATTGCGGAATGCAATTAACTTTCATTTGATTCAAAAAGCTTTGATTGAATGTATTTGACTTTCATTTGATTCTAAACGCTTTGTTGCAAGTGTTTGACTTTCATTTGACTCAATCAGCTTTGTTGAATGCATTTGATTTTCATTTGATTCAAAAAGCTTTGTTTGAATGTGTTTCACTTTCATTTGATTCTAAAAGCTTTGTTGAAAGTGTTTGTTTTTCATTTGACTTAATTAGCTTTGTTGAATGCAGTTGACATTCATTTGATTCAAAAAGCTTTGTTTGAATGTGTTTCACTTTCATTTGATTCTAAAAGCTTTGTTGAAAGTGTTTGGCTTTCATTTGACTCAATTAGCATTGTGGAATGCAATTAACTTTCATTTGATTCAAAAAGCTTTGTTTGAATGTATTTGACTTTAATTTGATTCTAAAAGCTTAGATGAAAGTGTTTGACTTTCATTTGACTCAATTAGCTTTGTTGAATTCATTTTATTTTCATTTGATTCAAAAAGCTTTGTTTGAATGTGTTTGACTTTCATTTGATTCTAAAAGCTTTGTTGTAAGTGTTTGGCTTTCATTTGACTCAATTAGCATTGTGGAATGCAATTAACTTTCATTTGAGTCAAAAAGCTTTGATTGAATGTATTTGACTTTCATTTGATTCTAAACACTTTGTTGCAAGTGTTTGACTTTCATTTGACTCAATCGGCTTTGTTGAATGCATTTGATTTTCATTTGATTCAAATAGCTTTGTTTGAATGTGTTTCACTTTCATTTGATTCTAAAAGCTTTGTTGAAAGTGTTTGACTTTCATTTGACTTAATTAGCTTTGTTGAATGCAGTTGACATTCATTTGATTCAAAAAGCTTTGTTTGAATGTGTTTCACTTTCATTTGATTCTAAAAGCTTTGTTGAAAGTGTTTGGCTTTCATTTGACTCAATTAGCATTGTGGAATGCAATTAACTTTCATTTGATTCAAAAAGCTTTGTTCGAATGTATTTGACTTTAATTTGATTCTAAAAGCTTTGATGAAAGTTTTTGACTCTCAATTGACTCAATTAGCTTTGTTGAATTCATTTGATTTTCATTTGATTCAAAAAAGCTTTGTTTGAATGTGTTTCACTTTCATTTGATTCTAAAAGCTTTGTTGAAAGTGTTTGACTTTCATTTGACTTAATTAGCTTTGTTGAATGCAGTTGACATTCATTTGTTCTAAAAAGCTTTGTTTGAATGTGTTTCACTTTCATTTGATTCTAAAAGCATTGTTGAAAGTGTTTTGCTTTCATTTGACTCAATTAGCATTGTGGAATGCAATTAACTTTCATTTGATTCAAAAAGTTTTGATTGAATGTATTTGACTTTCATTTGATTCTAAACGCTTTGCTGGAAGTGTTTGACTTTCATTTGACTCAATCAGCTTTGTTGAATGCATTTGATTTTCATTTGATTCAAATAGCTTTGTTTGAATGTGTTTCACTTTCATTTGATTCTAAAAGCTTTGTTGAAAGTGTTTGACTTTCATCTGACTCAATTAGCTTTGTTGAATTCATTTGATTTTCATTTGATTCAAAAAGCTTTGTTTATATGAGTTTGACTTTCATTTGATTATAAAAGCTTTGTAGAAAGTGTTTGGCTTTCATTTGACTCAATTAGCATTGTGGAATACAATTAACTTTCATTTGATTCAAAAAGCTTTGATTGAATGTCTTTGACTTTAATTTGATTCTAAAAGCTTTGATGAAAGTGTTTGACATTCATTTGACTCAATTAGCTTAGTTGAATTCATTTGATTTTCACTTGATTCAAAAAGCTTTGTTTGAATGTGTTTCAATTTCATTTGATTCTAAAAGCTTTGTTGAAAGTGTTTGACTTTCATTTGACTCAATTAGCTTAGTTGAATGCATTTGACTTTCATTTGAGTCACGAATCTTTGTTTGATTGTGTTTGACTTTCATTTGACTCAATTAGCTTTGTTGAATTCATTTGATTTTCATTTGATTCAAAAAGCTTTGTTTGAATGTGTTTGACTTTCATTTGATTATAAAAGCTTAGTTGAAAGTGTTTGGCTTTCATTTGACTCAATTAACATTGTGGAATGCAATTAACTTTCATTTGATTCAAAAAGCTTTGATTGAATGTCTTTGACTTTAATTTGATTCTAAAAGCTTTGATGAAAGTGTTTGACTTTCATTTGACTCAATTAGCTTTGTTGAATTCATTTGATTTTCATTTGATTCAAAAAGCTTTGTTTGAATGTGTTTCACTTTCATTTGATTTTAAAAGCTTTGTTGAAAGTGTTTGACTTTCATTTGACTTAATTAGCTTTGTTGAATGCAGTTGACATTCATTTGTTCTAAAAAGCTTTGTTTGAATGTGTTTCCCTTTCATTTGATTCTAAAAGCATTGTTGAAAGTGTTTTGCTTTCATTTGACTCAATTAGCATTGTGGAATGCAATTAACTTTCATTTGATTCAAAAAGCTTTGATTGAATGTATTTGACTTTCATTTGATTTTAAACGCTTTGTTGCAAGTGTTTGACTTTCATTTGACTCAATCAGCTTTGTTAAATGCATTTGATTTTCATTTGATTCAAATAGCTTTGTTTGAATGTGTTTCACTTTCATTTGATTCGAAAAGCTTTGTTGAAAGTGTTTGACTTTCATTTGACTCAATTAGCTTTGTTGAATTCATTTGATTTTCATTTGATTCAAAAAGATTTGTTTGAATGTGTTTGACTTTCATTTGATTATAAAAGCTTTGTTGAAAGTGTTTGGCTTTCATTTGACTCAATTAGCATTGTGGAATGCAATTAACTTTCATTTGATTCAAAAAGCTTTGATTGAATGTCTTTGACTTTAATTTGATTCTAAAAGCATTGATGAAAGTGTTTGACTTTCATTTGACTCAAATAGCTTTGTTGATTTCATTTGATTTTCATTTGATTCAAAAAGCTTTGTCTGAATGTGTTTCACTTTCATTTGATTCTAAAAGCTTTGTTGAAAGTGTTTGACTTTCATTTGACTTAATTAGCTTTGTTGAATGCAGTTGACATTCATTTGATTCAAAACGCTTTGTTTGAATGTGTTTCACTTTCATTTGGTTCTAAAAGCATTGTTGAAAGTGTTTGGCTTTCATTTGACTCAATTAGCATTGTGGAATTCAATTAACTTTCATTTGATTCAAAAAGCTTTGTTTGAATGTATTTGACTTTAATTTGATTCTAAAAGCTTTGATGAAAGTGTTTGACTCTCAATTGACTCAATTAGCTTTGTTGAATTCATTTGATTTTCATTTGATTCAAAAAAGCTTTGTTTGAATGTGTTTCACTTTCATTTGATTCTAAAAGCTTTGTTGAAAGTGTTTGACTTTCATTTGACTTAATTAGCTTTGTTGAATGCAGTTGACATTCATTTGATTCAAAAAGCTTTGTTTCAATGTGTTTCACTTTCATTTGATTCTAAAAGCTTTGTTGAATGTGTTTGACTTTCATTTGACTCAATTAGCTTTGTTGAATGCATTTGACATTCATTTGATTCAAAAAGCTTTGTTTGAATGTGTTTTACTTTCATTTGATTCTAAAAGCTTTGTTGAAAGTGTTTGACTTTCATTTGACTCAATTAGCTTTGTTGAATGCATTTGACTTTCATTTGAGTCACGAAGCTTTGTTTGAATGTGTTTGACTTTCATTTGACTCAATTAGCTTTGTCGAATTCATTTGATTTTCATTTGATTCAAAAAGCTTTGTTTGAATGTGTTTGACTTTCATTTGATTATAAAAGCTTTGTTAAAAGTTTTTGACTTTCATTTGACTCAATTAGCTTTGTTGAATGCATTTGAAAATCATTTGAATCAAAAAGCTTTGTTTAAATGTGTTTGACGTTCATTTGATTCTAAAAGCTTTGTTGAAAGTGATTGGCTTACATTTGACTCAATTAGCTTTGTTGAATTCATTTTATTTTCATTTGATTCAAAAAGCCTTGTTTGAATGTGTTTGACTTTCATTTTATTCTAAAAGCTTTGTTGTAAGTGTTTGGCTTTCATTTGACTCAATTAGCATTGTGGAATGCAATTAACTTTCATTTGATTCAAAAAGCTTTGATTGAATGTATTTGACTTTCATTTGATTCTAAACGCTTTGTTGCAAGTGTTTGACTTTCATTTGACTCAATTAGCTTTGTTAAATTCATTTGATTTTCATTTGATTCAAAAAGCTTTGTTTGAATGTGTTTGACTTTCATTTGATTATAAAAGCTTTGTTGAAAGTGTTTGACTTTCATTTGACTCAATTAGCTTTGTTGAATGCATTTGACATTCATTTGAATCAAAAAGCTTTGTTTGAATGTGTTTGACTTTCATTTGATTCCAAAAGCTTTGTAGAAAGTGTTTGGTTTTCATTTGACTCAATTAGCATTGTGGAATGCAATTAACTTTCATTTGATTCAAAAAGCTTTGATTGAATGTCTTTGACTTTAATTTGATTCTAAAAGCTTTGATGAAAGTGTTTGACTTTCATTTGACTCAATTAGCTTTGTTGAATTCATTTAATTTTAATTTGATTCAAAAAGCTTTGTTTGAATGTGTTTGACTTTCATTTGATTATAAAAGCTTTGTTGAAATTGTTTGACTTTCATTTGACTCAATTAGCTTTGTTGAATGCAGTTGACATTGATTTGATTCAAAAAGCTTTGTTTGAATGTGTTTCACTTTCATTTGATTCTAAAAGCTTTGTTGAATGTGTTTGACTTTCATTTGACACAATTAGCTTTGTTGAATGCATTTGACTTTCATTTGATTCAAAAAGCTTTGTTAGAATGTGTTTGACTTTCATTTGATTCTAAAAGCTTTGTTGAAAGTGTTTGGCTTTCATTTGACTCAATTGGCATTGTGGAATGCAATTAACTTTCATTTGATTCAAAAAGCTTTGTTTGAATGTATTTGACTTTAATTTGATTCTAAAATCTTTGTTGAAAGTGTTTAACTTTCATTTGACTCAATTAGCTTTGTTGAATGCAGTTGACATTCATTTGATTCAAAAAGCTTTGTTTGAATGTGTTTCACTTTCATTAGATTCTAAAAGCTTTGTTGAATGTGTTTGACTTTCATTTGACTCAATTAGCTTTGTTGAATGCATTTGACATTCATTTGATTCAAAAAGCTTTGTTTGAATGTGTTTTACTTTCATTTGATTCTAAAAGCTTTGTTGAAAGTGTTTGACTTTCATTTGACTCAATTAGCTTTGTTGAATGCATTTGACTTTCATTTGAGTCACGAAGCTTTGTTTGAATGTGTTTGACTTTCATTTGACTCAATTAGCTTTGTTGAATTCATTTGATTTTCATTTGATTCAAAAAGCTTTGTTGAAAGTGTTTGACTTTCATTTGACTCAATTAGCTTTGTTGAATGCATTTGACATTCATTTGAATCAAAAGCTTTGTTTAAATGTGTTTGACGTTCATTTCATTACAAAAGCTTAGATGAAAGTGTTTGACTTTCATTTGACTCAATTATCTTTGTTGAATTCATTTGATTTTCATCTAATTCAAAAAGCTTTTTTTGAATGTGTTTGACTTTCATTTGATTCTAAAAGCTTTGTTGAAAGTGTTTGGCTTTCATTTAACTCAATTAGCATTATGGAATGCAATTAACTTTCATTTGATTCAAAAAGCTTTGATTGAATGTATTTGACTTTCATTTGATTCTAAACGCTTTGTTGCAAGTGTTTGACTTTCATTTGACTCAATTAGCTTTGTTGAATGCATTTGATTTTCATTTTATTCAAAAAGCTTTGTTTGAATGTGTTTCACTTTCATTTGATTCTAAAAGCTTTGTTGAAAGTGTTTGACTTTCATTTGACTTAATTAGCTTTGTTGAATGCAGTTGACATTCAATTGATTCAAAAAGCTTTGTTTCAATGTTTTTCACTTTCATTTGATTCTAAAAGCTTTGTTGAAAGTGTTTGGCTTTCATTTGACTCAATTAGCATTGTGGAATGCAATTAACTTTCATTTGATTCAAAAAGCTTTGCTTGAATGTATTTGACTTTAATTTGATTCTAAAAGCTTTGATGAAAGTGTTTGACTTTCATTTGACTCAATTAGCTTTGTTGAATTCATTTGATTTTCATTAGATTCAAAAAGCTTTGTTTGAATGTGTTTCACTTTCATTTGATTCTAAAAGCTTTGTTGAAAGTGTTTGACTTTCATTTGACTTAATTAGCTTTGTTGAATGCAGTTGATTTTCATTTTATTCAAAAAGCTTTGTTTGAATGTGTTTCACTTTCATTTGATTCTAAAAGCTTTGTTGAATGTGTTTGACTTTCATTTGACTCAATTAGCTTTGTTGAATGCATTTGACATTCATTTGATTCAAAAAGCTTTGTTTGAATGTATTTTACTTTCATTTGATTCTAAAAGCTTTGTTGAAAGTGTTTGACTTTCATTTGACTCAATTAGCTTTGTTGAATGCATTTGAATTCCGTTTGAGTCACGAAGCTTTGTTTGAATGTGTTTGACTTTCATTTGACTCAATTAGCTTTGTTGAATTCATTTAATTTTCATTTGATTCAAAAAGCTTTGTTTGAATGTGTTTCACTTTCATTTGATTCTAAAAGCTTTGTTGAAAGTGTTTGACTTTCATTTGACTCAATTAGCTTTGTTGAATGCATTTGACTTTCATTTGAGTCACGAAGCTTTGTTTGATTGTGATTGACTTTCATTTGACTCAATTAGCTTTGTTGAATTCATTTGATTTTCATTTGATTCAAAAAGCTTTGTTTGAATGTGTTTCACTTTCATTTGATTCTAAAAGCTTTGTTGAAAGTATTTGACTTTCATTTGACTTAATTAGCTTTGTTGAATGCAGTTGACATTCATTTGATTCAAAAAGCTTTGTTTGAATGTGTTTCACTTTCATTTGATTCTAAAAGCTTTGTTGAATGTGTTTGACTTTCATTTGACTCAATTAGCTTTGTTGAATGCATTTGACATTCATTTGATTCAAAAAGCTTTGTTTTAATGTGTTTTACTTTCATTTGATTCTAAATGCTTTGTTGAAAGTGTTTGACTTTCATTTGACTCAATTAGCTTTGTTGAATGCATTTGACTTTCGTTTGAGTCACGAAGCTTTGTTTGAATGTGTTTGACTTTCATTTGACTCAATTAGCTTTGTTGAATTCATTTGATTTTCATTTGATTCAAAAAGCTTTGTTTGAATGTGTTTGACTTTCATTTGATTCTAAAAGCTTTATTTAAAGTGTTTGACTTTCATTTGACTCAATTAGCTTTGTTGAATGCATTTGACTTTCATTTGAGTCACGAAGCTTTGTTTGATTGTGATTGACTTTCATTTGACTCAATTAGCTTTGTTGAATTCATTTGATTTTCATTTGATTCAAAAAGCTTTGTTTGAATGTGTTTCACTTTCATTTGATTCTAAAAGCTTTGTTGAAAGTGTTTGACTTTCATTTGACTTAATTAGCTTTGTTGAATGCAGTTGACATTCATTTGATTCAAAAAGCTTTGTTTGAATGTGTTTCACTTTCATTTGATTCTAAAAGCTTTGTTGAAAGTGTTTGGCTTTCATTTGACTCAATTAGCATTGTGGAATGCAATTAACTTTCATTTGATTCAAAAAGCTTTGCTTGAATGTATTTGACTTTAATTTGACTCTAAAAGCTTTGATGAAAGTGTTTGACTTTCATTTGACTCAATTAGCTTTGTTGAATTCATTTGATTTTCATTTGATTCAAAAAGCTTTGTTTGAATGTGTTTCACTTTCATTTGATTCTAAAAGCTTTGTTGAAAGTGTTTGGCTTTCATTTGACTCAATTAGCATTGTGGAATGCAATTAACTTTCATTTGATTCAAAAAGCTTTGCTTGAATGTATTTGACTTTAATTTGATTCTAAAAGCTTTGATGAAAGTGTTTGACTTTCATTTGACTCAATTAGCTTTGTTGAATTCATTTGATTTTCATTTGATTCAAAAAGCTTTGTTTGAATGTGTTTGACTTTCATTTGACTCAATTAGCTTTTTTGAATTCATTTGATTTTCATTTGATTCAAAAAGCTTTGTTTGAATGTGTTTGACTTTCATTTGACTCAATTAGCTTTATTGAATGCATTTGACATTCATTTGAATCAAAAATCTTTGTTTAAATGTGTTTGACGTTCATTTGATTCTAAAAGCTTAGATGAAAGTGTTTGACTTTCATTTGACTCAATTAGCTTTGTTGAATTCATTTGATTTTCATTTGATTAAAAAGCTTTGTTTGAATGTGTTTGACTTTCATTTGATTCTAAAAGCTTTGTTGTAAGTGTTTGGCTTTCATTTGACTCAATTAGCATTGTGGAATGCAATTAACTTTCATTTGATTCAAAAAGCTTTGATTAAATGTATTTGACTTTCATTTGATTCTAAACGCTTTGTTGCAAGTGTTTGACTTTCATTTGACTCAATTAGCTTTGTTGAATGCATTTGATTTTCATTTGATTCAAAAAGCTTTGTTTGAATGTGTTTCACTTTCATTTGATTCTAAAAGCTTTGTTGAAAGTGTATGACTTTCATTTGACTTAATTAGCTTTGTTGAATGCAGTTGACATTCATTTGATTCAAAAAGCTTTGTTTGAATGTGTTTCACTTTCATTTGATTCTAAAAGCTTTGTTGAAAGTGTTTGGCTTTCATTTGACTCAATTAGCATTGTGGAATGCCATTAACTTTCATTTGATTCAAAAAGCTTTGCTTGAATGTATTTGACTTTAATTTGATTCTAAAAGCTTTGATGAAAGTGTTTGACTTTCATTTGACTCAATTAGCTTTGTTGAATTCATTTGATTTTCATTTGATTCAAAAAGCTTTGTTTGAATGTGTTTCACTTTCATTTGATTCTAAAAGCATTGTTGAAAGTGTTTGACTTTCATTTGACTTAATTACCTTTGTTGAATGCAGTTGACATTCATTTGATTCAAAAAGCTTTATTTGAATGTGTTTTACTTTCATTTGATTCTAAAAGCTTTGTTGAATGTGTTTGACTTTCACTTGACTCTATTAGCTTTGTTGAATGTATTTGACATTCATTTGATTCAAAAAGCTTTGTTTGAATGTATTTTACTTTCATTTGATTCTAAAAGCTTTGTAGAAAGTGTTTGACTTTCATTTGACTCAATTAGCTTTGTTGAATGCATTTGACTTTCATTTGAGTCACGAAGCTTTGTTTGAATGTGTTTGACTTTCATTTGACTCAATTAGCTTTGTTGAATTCATTTGATTTTCATTTGATTCAAAAAGCTTTGTTTGAATGTGTTTGACTTTCATTTGATTATAAAAGCTTTATTAAAAGTGTTTGACTTTCATTTGACTCAATTAGCTTTGTTGAATGCATTTGACATTCATTTGAGTCACGAAGCTTTGTTTGATTGTGATTGACTTTCATTTGATTCTAAAAGCTTAGATGAAAGTGTTTGACTTTCATTTGACTCAATTAGCTTTGTTGAATTCATTTTATTTTCATTTGATTCAAAAAGCTTTGTTTGAATGTGTTTGACTTTCATTTGATTCTAAAAGCTTTGTTGTAAGTGTTTGGCTATCATTTGACTCAATTAGCATTGTGGAATGCAATTAACTTTCATTTGATTCAAAAAGCTTTGATTGAATGTATTTGACTTTCATTTGATTCTAAACGCTTTGTTGCAAGTGTTTGACTTTCATTTGACTCAATCAGCTTTGTTGAATGCATTTGATTTTCATTTGATTCAAATAGCTTTGTTTGAATGTGTTTCACTTTCATTTGATTCTAAAAGCTTTGTTGAAAGTGTTTGACTTTCATTTGACTTAATTAGCTTTGTTGAATGCAGTTGACATTCATTTGATTCAAAAGCTTTGTTTGAATGTGTTTCACTTTCATTTGATTCTAAAAGCTTTGTTGAAAGTGTTTGGCTTTCATTTGACTCAATTAGCATTGTGGAATGCAATTAACTTTCATTTGATTCAAAAAGCTTTGTTTGAATGTATTTGACTTTAATTTGATTCTAAAAGCTTTGATGAAAGTGTTTGACTTTCATTTGACTCAATTAGCTTTGTTGAATTCATTTGATTTTCATTTGATTCAAAAAGCTTTGTTTGAATGTGTTTGACTTTCATTTGATTCTAAAAGCTTTGATGAAAGTGTTTGACTTTCATTTGACTCAATTAGCTTTGTTGAATTCATCTGATTTTCATTTGATTCAAAAAGCTTTGTTTGAATGTGTTTGACTTTCATTTGATTATAAAAGCTTTGTTGAAAGTGTTTGACTTTCATTTGACTCAATGAGCTTTGTTGAATGCATTTGACATTCATTTGAATCAAAAAGCTTTGTTTGAATGTGTTTGACTTTCATTTGATTCCAAAAGCTTTGTAGAAAGTGTTTGGCTTTGATTTGACTCAATTAGCATTGTGGAATGCAATTAACTTTCATTTGATTCAAAAAGCTTTGATTGAATGTCTTTGACTTTAATTTGATTCTAAAAGCTTTGATGAAAGTGTTTGACTTTCATTTGACTCAATTAGCTTTGTTGAATTCATTTGATTTTCATTTGATTCAAAAAGCTTTGTTTGAATGTGTTTGACTTTCATTTGATTCTAAAAGCTTTGATGAAAGTGTTGACTTTCATTAGACTCAATTAGCTTTGTTGAATTCATTTGATTTTCATTTGATTCAAAAAGCTTTGTTTGAATGTGTTTGACTTTCATTTGATTATAAAAGCTTTGTTGAAAGTGTTTGACTTTCATTTGACTCAATGAGCTTTGTTGAATGCATTTGACATTCATTTGAATCAAAAAGCTTTGTTTAAATGTGTTTGACGTTCATTTGATTCTAAAAGCTTAGATGAAAGTGTTTGACTTTCATTTGACTCAATTAGCTTTGTTGAATTCATTTGATTTTCATTTGATTCAAAAAAGCTTTGTTTGAATGTGTTTGACTTTCATTTGATTATAAAAGCTTTGTTGAAAGTGTTTGACTTTCATTTGACTTAATGAGCTTTGCTGAATGCATTTGACATTCATTTGAATCATAAAGCTTTGTTTAAATGTGTTTGACGTTCATTTGATTCTAAAAGCTTAGATGAAAGTGTTTGACTTTCATTTGACTCAATTAGCTTTGTTGAATTCATTTGATTTTCATTTGATTTAAAAAGCTTTTATTTGAATGTGTTTGACTTTCATTTGATTATAAAAGCTTTGTTGAATGTGTTTGACTTTCATTTGACTCAATTAGCTTTGTTGAATGCATTTGACATTCATTTGAATCAAAAAGCTTTGTTTGAATGTGTTTGACTTTCATTTGATTCCAAAAGCTTTGTAGAAAGTGTTTGGCTTTCATTTGACTCAATTAGCATTGTGGAATGCAATTAACTTTCATTTGATTCACAAAGCTTTGATTGAATGTCTTTGACTTTCATTTGATTCTAAAAGCTTTGATGAAAGTGTTTGACTTTCATTTGACTCAATTAGCTTTGTTGAATTCATTTGATTTTCATTTGATTCAAAAAGCTTTGTTTGAATGTGTTTCACTTTCATTTGATTATAAAAGCTTTGTTGAAAGTGTTTGACTTTCATTTGACTCAATGAGCTTTGTTGAATGCATTTGACATTCATTTGAATCAAAAAGCTTTGTTTAAATGTGTTTGACGTTCATTTGATTCTAAAAGCTTAGATGAAAGTGTTTGACTTTCATTTGACTCAATCAGCTTTGTTGAATGCATTTTATTTTCATTTGATTCAAATAGCTTTGTTTAAATGTGTTTCACTTTCATTTGATTTTAAAAGCTTTGTTGATAGTGTTTGACTTTCATTTAACTTAATTAGCTTTGTTTAATGCAGTTGACATTCATTTGATTCAAAAAGCTTTGTTTGAATGTGTTTCACTTTCATTTGATTCTAAAAGCTTTGTTGAAAGTGTTTGGCTTTCATTTGACTCAATTAGCATTGTGGAATGCAATTAACTTTCATTTGATTCAAAAAGCTTTGCTTGAATGTATTTGACTTTAATTTGATTCTAAAAGCTTTGATGAAAGTGTTTGACTTTCATTTGACTCAATTAGCTTTGTTGAATTCATTTGATTTTCATTTGATTCAAAAAGCTTTGTTTGAATGTGTTTGACTTTCATTTGATTATAAAAGCTTTGTTGAAAGTGTTTGACTTTCATTTGACTCAATGAGCTTTGTTGAATGCATTTGACATTCATTTGAATCAAAAAGCTTTGTTTGAATGTGTCTGACTTTCATTTGATTCCAAAAGCTTTGTAGAAAGTGTTTGGCTTTCATTTGACTCAATTAGCATTGTGGAATGCAATTAACTTTCATTTGATTCAAAAAGCTTTGATTGAATGTCTTTGACTTTAATTTGATTCTAAAAGCTTTGATGAAAGTGTTTGACTTTCATTTGACTCAATTAGCTTTGTTGAATTCATTTGATTTTCATTTGATTCAAAAAGCTTTGTTTGAATGTGTTTGACTTTCATTTGATTCTAAAAGCTTTGATGAAAGTGTTGACTTTCATTAGACTCAATTAGCTTTGTTGAATTCATTTGATTTTCATTTGATTCAAAAAGCTTTGTTTGAATGTGTTTGACTTTCATTTGATTATAAAAGCTTTGTTGAAAGTGTTTGACTTTCATTTGACTCAATGAGCTTTGTTGAATGCATTTGACATTCATTTGAATCAAAAAGCTTTGTTTAAATGTGTTTGACGTTCATTTGATTCTAAAAGCTTAGATGAAAGTGTTTGACTTTCATTTGACTCAATTAGCTTTGTTGAATTCATTTGATTTTCATTTGATTCAAAAAAGCTTTGTTTGAATGTGTTTGACTTTCATTTGATTATAAAAGCTTTGTTGAAAGTGTTTGACTTTCATTTGACTCAATGAGCTTTGTTGAATGCATTTGACATTCATTTGAATCATAAAGCTTTGTTTAAATGTGTTTGACGTTCATTTGATTCTAAAAGCTTAGATGAAAGTGTTTGACTTTCATTTGACTCAATTAGCTTTGTTGAATTCAGTTGATTTTCATTTGATTTAAAAAGCTTTTATTTGAATGTGTTTGACTTTCATTTGATTATAAAAGCTTTGTTGAATGTGTTTGACTTTCATTTGACTCAATTAGCTTTGTTGAATGCATTTGACATTCATTTGAATCAAAAAGCTTTGTTTGAATGTGTTTGACTTTCATTTGATTCCAAAAGCTTTGTAGAAAGTGTTTGGCTTTCATTTGACTCAATTAGCATTGTGGAATGCAATTAACTTTCATTTGATTCACAAAGCTTTGATTGAATGTCTTTGACTTTCATTTGATTCTAAAAGCTTTGATGAAAGTGTTTGACTTTCATTTGACTCAATTAGCTTTGTTGAATTCATTTGATTTTCATTTGATTCAAAAAGCTTTGTTTGAATGTGTTTGACTTTCATTTGATTATAAAAGCTTTGTTGAAAGTGTTTGACTTTCATTTGACTCAATGAGCTTTGTTGAATGCATTTGACATTCATTTGAATCAAAAAGCTTTGTTTAAATGTGTTTGACGTTCATTTGATTCTAAAAGCTTAGATGAAAGTGTTTGACTTTCATTTGACTCAATCAGCTTTGTTGAATGCATTTTATTTTCATTTGATTCAAATAGCTTTGTTTTAATGTGTTTCACTTTCATTTGATTTTAAAAGCTTTGTTGATAGTGTTTGACTTTCATTTAACTTAATTAGCTTTGTTTAATGCAGTTGACATTCATTTGATTCAAAAAGCTTTGTTTGAATGTGTTTCACTTTCATTTGATTCTAAAAGCTTTGTTGAAAGTGTTTGGCTTTCATTTGACTCAATTAGCATTGTGGAATGCAATTAACTTTCATTTGATTCAAAAAGCTTTGCTTGAATGTATTTGACTTTAATTTGATTCTAAAAGCTTTGATGAAAGTGTTTGACTTTCATTTGACTCAATTAGCTTTGTTGAATTCATTTGATTTTCATTTGATTCAAAAAGCTTTGTTTGAATGTGTTTCACTTTCATTTGATTCTAAAAGCATTGTTGAAAGTGTTTCACTTTCATTTGACTTAATTACCTTTGTTGAATGCAGTTGACATTCATTTGATTCAAAAAGCTTTGTTTGAATGTGTTTCACTTTCATTTGATTCTAAAAGCTTTGTTGAATGTGTTTGACTTTCACTTGAATCTATTAGCTTTGTTGAATGCATTTGACATTCATTTGATTCAAAAAGCTTTGTTTGAATGTATTTTACTTTCATTTTATTCTAAAAGCTTTGTTGAAAGTGTTTGACTTTCATTTGACTCAATTAGCTTTGTTGAATGCATTTGAATTTCATTTGAGTCACGAAGCTTTGTTTGAATGTGTTTGACTTTCATTTGACTCAATTAGCTTTGTTGAATTCATTTGATTTTCATTTGATTCAAAAAGCTTTGTTTGAATGTGTTTGACTTTCATTTGATTATAAAAGCTTTATTAAAAGTGTTTGACTTTCATTTGACTCAATTAGCTTTGTTGAATGCATTTCACATTCATTTGAATCAAAAAGCTTTGTTTAAATGTGTTTGACGTTCATTTGATTCTAAAAGCTTAGATGAAAGTGTTTGACTTTCATTTGACTCAATTAGCTTTGTTGAATTCATTTTATTTTCATTTGATTCAAAAAGCTTTGTTTGAATGTGTTTGACTTTCATTTGATTCTAAAAGCTTTGTTGTAAGTGTTTGGCTTTCATTTGACTCAATTAGCATTGTGGAATGCAATTAACTTTCATTTGATTCAAAAAGCTTTGATTGAATGTATTTGACTTTCATTTGATTCTAAACGCTTTGTTGCAAGTGTATGACTTTCATTTGACTCAATCAGCTTTGTTGAATGCATTTGATTTTCATTTGATTCAAATAGCTTTGTTTCAATGTGTTTCACTTTCATTTGATTCTAAAAGCTTTTTGAAAGTGTTTGACTTTCATTTGACTTAATTAGCTTTGTTGAATGCAGTTGACATTCATTTGATTCAAAAATCTTTGTTTGAATGTGTTTCACTTTCATTTGATTCTAAAAGCTTTGTTGAAAGTGTTTGGCTTTCATTTGACTCAATTAGCATTGTGGAATGCAATTAACTTTCATTTGATTCAAAAAGCTTTGCTTGAATGTATTTGACTTTAATTTGATTATAAAAGCTTTGATGAAAGTGTTTAACTTTCATTTGACTCAATTAGCTTTGTTGAATTCATTTGATTTTCATTTGATTCAAAAAGCTTTGATGAAAGTGTTTGACTTTCATTTGATTATAAAAGCTTTGTTGAAAGTGTTTGACTTTCATTTGACTCAATGAGCTTTGTTGAATGCATTTGACATTCATTTGAATCAAAAAGCTTTGTTTAAATGTGTTTGATGTTCATTTGATTCTAAAAGCTTAGATGAAAGTGTTTGACTTTCATTTGACTCAATTAGCTTTGTTGAATTCATTTGATTTTCATTTGATTCAAAAAGCTTTGTTTGAATGTGTTTCACTTTCATTTGATTCTAAAAGCTTTGTTGAAAGTGTTTGGCTTTCATTTGACTCAATTAGCATTGTGGAATGCAATTAACTTTAATTTGATTCAAAAAGCTTTGCTTGAATGTATTTGACTTTAATTTGATTCTAAAAGCTTTGATGAAAGCGTTTGACTTTCATTTGACTCAATTAGCTTTGTTGAATTCATTTGATTTTCATTTGATTCAAAAAGCTTTGTTTGAATGTGCTTCACTTTCATTTGATTCTAAAAGCTTTGTTGAAAGTGTTTGACTTTCATTTGACTTAATTAGCTTTGTTGAATGCAGTTGACATTCATTTGATTCAAAAAGCTTTGTTTGAATGTGTTTCACTTTAATTTGATTCTAAAAGCTTTGTTGAATGTGTTTGACTTTCATTTGACTCAATTAGCTTTGTTGAATGCATTTGACATTCATTTGATTCAAAAAGCTTTGTTTGAATGTGTTTTACTTTCATTTGATTCTAAAAGCTTTGTTGAAAGTGTTTGACTTTCATTTGTCTCAATTAGCTTTGTTGAATGCATTTGACTTTCATTTGAGTCACGAAGCTTTGTTTGAATGTGTTTGACTTTCATTTGACTCAATTAGCTTTGTTGAATTCATTTGATTTTCATTTGATTCAAAAAGCATTGTTTGAATGTGTTTCACTTTCATTTGATTATAAAAGCTTTGTTGAAAGTGTTTGACTTTCATTTGACTCAATTAGTTTTGTTGAATGCATTTGACATTCATTTGAATCAAAAATCTTTGTTTAAATGTGTTTGACGTTCATTTGATTCTAAAAGCTTAGATGAAAGTGTTTGACTTTCATTTGACTCAATTAGCTTTGTTGAATTCATTTGATTTTCATTTGATTCAAAAAGGTTTGTTTGAATGTGTTTGACTTTCATTTGATTCTAAAAGCTTTGTTGAAAGTGTTTGGCTTTCATTTGACTCAATTAGCATTGTGGAATGCAATTAACTTTCATTTGATTCAAAAAGCTTTGATTGAATGTATTTGACTTTCATTTGATTCTAAACGCTTTGTTGCAAGTGTTTGACTTTCATTTGACTTAATTAGCTTTGTTGAATGCCTTTGATTTTCATTTGATTCAAAAAGCTTTGTTTGAATGTGTTTCACTTTCATTTGATTCTAAAAGCTTTGTTGAAAGTGTTTGACTTTCATTTGACTTAATTAGCTTTGTTGAATGCAGTTGACATTCATTTGATTCAAAAAGCTTTGTTTGAATGTGTTTCTCTTTCATTTGATTCTAAAAGCTTTGTTGAAAGTGTTTGGCCTTCATTTGACTCAATTAGCATTGTGGAATGCAATTAACTTTCATTTGATTCAAAAAGCTTTGCTTGAATGTATTTGACTTTAATTTGATTCTAAAAGCTTTGATGAAAGTGTTTGACTTTCATTTGACTCAATTAGCTTTGTTGAATTCATTTGATTTTCATTTGATTCAAAAAGCTTTGTTTGAATGTGTTTCACTTTCATTTGATTCTAAAAGCTTTGTTGAAAGTGTGTGACTTTCATTTGACTTAATTGCCTTTGTTGAATGCAGTTGACATTCATTTGATTCAAAAAGCTTTGTTTGAATGTGTTTCACTTTCATTTGATTCTAAAAGCTTTGTTGAATGTGTTTGACTTTTACTTGACTCTATTAGCTTTGTTGAATGCATTTGACATTCATTTGATTCAAATAGCTTTGTTTGAATGTATTTTACTTTCATTTGATTCTAAAAGCTTTGTTGAAAGTGTTTGACTTTCATTTGACTCAATTAGCTTTGTTGAATGCATTTGACTTTCATTTGAGTCACGAAGCTTTGTTTGAATGTGTTTGACTTTCATTTGACTCAATTAGCTTTGTTGAATTCATTTGATTTTCATTTGATCCAAAAAGCTTTGTATGAATGTGTTTTACTTTCATTTGATTATAAAAGCTTTGTTAAAAGTGTTTGACTTTCATTTGACTCAATTAGCTTTGTTGAATGCATTTGACATTCATTTGAATCAAAAAGCTTTGTTTAAATGTGTTTGACGTTCATTTGATTCTAAAAGCTTAGATGGAAGTGTTTGACTTTCATTTGACTCAATTAGCTTTGTTGAATTCATTTGATTTTCATTTGATTCAATTAGCTTTGTTGAATGCAGTTGACATTCATTTGATTCAAAAAGCTTTGTTTGAATGTGTTTCACTTTCATTTGATTCTAAAAGCTTTGTCGAATGTGTTTGACTTTCATTTGACTCAATTAGCTTTGTTGAATGCATTTGACATTCATTTAATTCAAAAACTTTGTTTGAATGTGTTTTACTTTCATTTGATTCTAAAAGCTTTGTTGAAAGTGTTTGACTTTCATTTGACTCAATTAGCTTTGTTGAATGCATTTGACTTTCATTTGAGTAACGAAGCTTCGTTTGAATGTGTTTCACTTTCATTTGATTCTAAAAGCTTTGTTAAAAGTGTTTGGCTTTCATTTGACTCAATTAGCATGGTGGAATGCAATTAACTTTCATTTGATTCAAAAAGCTTTGCTTGAATGTATTTGACCTTAATTTGATTCTAAAAGCTTTGATGAAAGTGTTTGACTTTCATTTGACTCAATTAGCTTTGTTGAATGCATTTGACATTCATTTGATTCAAAAAGCTTTGTTTGAATGTGTTTTACTTTCATTTGATTCTAAAAGCTTTGTTGAAAGTGTTTGACTTTCATTTGTCTCAATTAGCTTTGTTGAATGCATTTGACTTTCATTTGAGTCACGAAGCTTTGTTTGAATGTGTTTGACTTTCATTTGACTCAATTAGCTTTGTTGAATTCATTTGATTTTCATTTGATTCAAAAAGCATTGTTTGAATGTGTTTCACTTTCATTTGATTATAAAAGCTTTGTTGAAAGTGTTTGACTTTCATTTGACTCAATTAGTTTTGTTGAATGCATTTGACATTCATTTGAATCAAAAATCTTTGTTTAAATGTGTTTGACGTTCATTTGATTCTAAAAGCTTAGATGAAAGTGTTTGACTTTCATTTGACTCAATTAGCTTTGTTGAATTCATTTGATTTTCATTTGATTCAAAAAGCTTTGTTTGAATGTGTTTGACTTTCATTTGATTCTAAAAGCATTGTTGTCAGTGTTTGGCTTTCATTTGACTCAATTAGCATTGTGGAATGCAATTAACTTTCATTTGATTAAAAAAGCTTTGATTGAATGTATTTGACTTTCATTTGATTCTAAACGCTTTGTTGCAAGTGTTTGACTTTCATTTGACTCAATTAGCTTTGTTGAATGCATTTGATTTTCATTTGATTCAAAAGCTTTGTTTGAATGTGTTTCACTTTCATTTGATTCTAAAAGCTTTGTTGAAAGTGTTTGACTTTCATTTGACTTAATTAGCTTTGTTGAATGCAGTTGACATTCATTTGATTCAAAAAGCTTTGTTTGAATGTGTTTCTCTTTTATTTGATTCTAAAAGCTTTGTTGAAAGTGTTTGGCCTTCATTTGACTCAATTAGCATTGTGGAATGCAATTAACTTTCATTTGATTCAAAAAGCTTTGCTTGAATGTATTTGACTTTAATTTGATTCTAAAAGCTTTGATGAAAGTGTTGGACTTTCATTTGACTCAATTAGCTTTGTTGAATTCATTTGATTTTCATTTGATTCAAAAAGCTTTATTTGAATGTGTTTCACTTTCATTTGATTCTAAAAGCTTTGTTGAAAGTGTTTGACTTTCATTTGACTTAATTGCCTTTGTTGAATGCAGTTGACATTCATTTGATTCAAAAAGCTTTGTTTGAATGTGTTTCACTTTCATTTGATTCTAAAAGCTTTGTTGAATGTGTTTGACTTTCACTTGACTCTATTAGCTTTGTTGAATGCATTTGACATTGATTTGATTCAAAAAGCTTTGTTTGAATGTATTTAGCTTTCATTTGATTCTAAAAGCTTTGTTGAAAGTGTTTGACTTTCATTTGACTCAATTAGCTTTGTTGAATGCATTTGACATTCATTTGAATCAAAAAGCTTTGTTTAAATGTGTTTGACGTTCATTTGATTCTAAAAGCTTTGATGGAAGTGTTTGACTTTCATTTGACTCAATTAGCTTTGTTGAATTCATTTGATTTTCATTTGATTCAATTAGCTTTGTTGAATGCAGTTGACATTCATTTGATTCAAAAAGCTTTGTTTGAATGTGTTTCACTTTCATTTGATTCTAAAAGCTTTGTCGAATGTGTTTGACTTTCATTTGACTCAATTAGCTTTGTTGAATGCATTTGACATTCATTTAATTCAAAAACTTTGTTTGAATGTGTTTTACTTTCATTTGATTCTAAAAGCTTTGTTGAAAGTGTTTGACTTTCATTTGACTCAATTAGCTTTGTTGAATGCATTTGACTTTCATTTGAGTAACGAAGCTTCGTTTGAATGTGTTTCACTTTCATTTGATTCTAAAAGCTTTGTTAAAAGTGTTTGGCTTTCATTTGACTCAATTAGCATGGTGGAATGCAATTAACTTTCATTTGATTCAAAAAGCTTTGTTTGAATGTATTTGACTTTAATTTGATTCTAAAAGCTTTGATGAAAGTATTTGACTTTCATTTGACTCAATTAACTTCGTTGAATTCATTTGATTTTCATCTGATTCAAAAAGCTTTGTTTGAATGTGTTTGACTTTCATTTGATTCTAAAAGCTTTGTTGAAAGTGTTTGGCTTTCATTTGACTCAACTAGCATTGTGGAATGCAATTAACTTTCATTTGATTCAAAAAGCTTTGATTGAATGTATTTGACTTTCATTTGATTCTAAACGCTTTGTTGCAAGTGTTTGACTTTCATTTGACTCAATTAGCTTTGTCGAATGCATTTCATTTTCATTTGATTCAAAAAGCTTTGTTTGAATATGTTTCACTTTCATTTGATTCTAAAAGCTTTGTTGAAAGTGTTTGACTTTCATTTGACTTAATTAGCTTTGTTGAATGTAGTTGACATTTATTTGATTCTAAAAGCTGTGTTTGAATGTGTTTCACTTTCATTTGATTCTAAAAGCTTTGTTGAGAGTGTTTGGCTTTCATTTGACTCAATTAGCATTGTGGAATGCAATTAACTTTCATTTGATTCAAAAAGCTTTGTTTGAATGTATTTGACTTTAATTTGATTCTAAAAGCTTTAATGAAAGTGTTTGACTTTCATTTGACTCAATTAGCTTTGTTGAATTCATTTGATTTTCATTTGATTCAAAAAGCTTTGTTTGAATGTGTTTCACTTTCGTTTGATTCTAAAAGCTTTGTTGAAAGTGTTTGACTTTCATTTGACTCAATTAGCTTTGTTGAATGCATTTGACTTTCATTTGAGTTACGAAGCTTTGTTTGATTGTGTTTGACTTTCATTTGACTCAATTAGCTTTGTTGAATTCATTTGATTTTCATTTGATTCAAAAAGCTTTGTTTGAATGTGTTTCACTTTCATTTGATTCTAAAAGCTTTGTTGAAAGTGTTTTTCTTTCATTTGACTTAATTAGCTTTGTTGAATGCAGTTGACATTCATTTGATTCAAAAAGCTTTGTTTGAATGTGTTTCACTTTCATTTGATTCTAAAAGCTTTGTTGAATGTGTTTGACTTTCATTTGACTCAATTAGATTTGTTGAATGCATTTGACTTTCATTTGATTCAAAAAGCTTTGTTAGAATGTGTTTTACTTTCATTTGATTCTAAAAGCTTTGTTGAAAGTGTTTGACTTTCATTTGACTCAATTAGCTTTGTTGAATGCATTTGACTTTTATTTGAGTCACGAAGCTTTTTTTGAATGTGTTTGACTTTCATTTGACTGAATTAGCTTTGTTGAATGCATTTGATTTTCATTTGATTCAAAAAGCTTTGTTTGAATGTGTTTGACTTTCATTTGATTATCAAAGCTTTGTTGAAAGTGTTTGACTTTCATTTGACTCAATTAGCTTTGTTGAATGGATTTGACATTCATTTGAATCAAAAAGCTTTGTTTAAATGTGTTTGACGTTCATTTGATTCTAAAAGCTTAGATGAAAGTGTTTGACTTTCATTTGACTCAATTAACTTTGTTGAATTCATTTGATTTTCATTTGATTCAAAAAGCTTTGTTTGAATGTGTTTGACTTTCATTTGATTCTAAAAGCTTTGTTGAAAGTGTTTGGCTTTCATTTGACTCAATTAGCTTTGTTAAATTCATTTGATTTTCATTTGATTCAAAAAGCTTTGTTTGAATGTGTTTCACTTTCATTTGATTCTAAAAGCTTTGATGAAAGTGTTTGACTTTCATTTGACTCAATTAGCTTTGTTGAATTCATTTGATTTTCATTTGATTCAAAAAGCTTTGTTTGAATGTGTTTCACTTTCATTTGATTCTAAAAGCTTTGTTGAAAGTGTTTGTCTTTCATTTGACTTAATTAGCTTTGTTGAATGCAGTTGACATTCATTTGATTCAAAAAGCATTGTTTGAATGTGTTTCACTTTAATTTGATTCTAAAAGCTTTGTTGAATGTGTTTGACTTTCATTTGACTCAATTAGCTTTGTTGAATGCATTTGACATTCATTTGATTCAAAAAGCTTTGTTTGAATGTGTTTTACTTTCATTTGATTCTAAAAGCTTTGTTGAAAGTGTTTGACTTTCATTTGTCTCAATTAGCTTTGTTGAATGCATTTGACTTTCATTTGAGTCACGAAGCTTTGTTTGAATGTGTTTGACTTTCATTTGACTCAATTAGCTTTGTTGAATTCATTTGATTTTCATTTGATTCAAAAAGCATTGTTTGAATGTGTTTCACTTTCATTTGATTATAAAAGCTTTGTTGAAAGTGTTTGACTTTCATTTGACTCAATTAGTTTTGTTGAATGCATTTGACATTCATGTGAATTAAAAATCTTTGTTTAAATGTGTTTGACGTTCATTTGATTCTAAAAGCTTAGATGAAAGTGTTTGACTTTCATTTGACTCAATTAGCTTTGTTGAATTCCTTTGATTTTCATTTGATTCAAAAAGCTTTGTTTAAATGTGTTTGACTTTCATTTGATTCTAAAAGCTTTGTTGTCAGTGTTTGGCTTTCATTTGACTCAATTAGCATTGTGGAATGCAATTAACTTTCATTTGATTCAAAAAGCTTTGATTGAATGTATTTGACTTTCATTTGATTCTAAACGCTTTGTTGCAAGTGTTTGACTTTCATTTGACTAAATTAGCTTTGTTGAATGCATTTGATTTTCATTTGATTCAAAAAGCTTTGTTTGAATGTGTTTCACTTTCATTTGATTCTAAAAGCTTTGTTGAAAGTGTTTGACTTTCATTTGACTTAATTAGCTTTGTTGAATGCAGTTGACATTCATTTGATTCAAAAAGCTTTGTTTGAATGTGTTTCTCATTCATTTGATTCTAAAAGCTTTGTTGAAAGTGTTTGGCCTTCATTTGACTCAATTAGCATTGTGGAATGCAATTAACTTTCATTTGATTCAAAAAGCTTTGCTTGAATGTATTTGACTTTAATTTGATTCTAAAAGCTTTGATGAAAGTGTTTGACTTTCATTTGACTCAATTAGCTTTGTTGAATTCATTTGATTTTCATTCGATTCAAAAAGCTTTGTTTGAATATGTTTCACTTTCATTTGATTCTAAAAGCTTTGTTGAAAGTGTTTGACTTTCATTTGACTTAATTGCCTTTGTTGAATGCAGTTGACATTCATTTGATTCAAAAAGCTTTGTTTGAATGTGTTTCACTTTCATTTGATTCTAAAAGCTTTGTTGAATGTGTTTGACTTTCACTTGACTCTATTAGCTTTGTTGAATGCATTTGACATTTATTTGATTCAAAAAGCTTTGTTTGAATGTGTTTTCCTTTCATTTGATTCTAAAAGCTTTGTTGAAAGTGTTTGACTTTCATTTGACTCAATTAGCTTTGTTGAATGCATTTGACTTTCATTTGAGTCACGAAGCTTTGTTTGAATGTGTTTGACTTTCATTTGACTCAATTAGCTTTGTCGAATTCATTTGATTTTCATTTGATTCAAAAAGCTTTGTTTGAATGTGTTTGACTTTCAATTGATTATAAAAGCTTTCTTAAAAGTGTTTGACTTTCATTTGACTCAATTAGCTTTGTTGAATGCATTTGACATTCATTTGAATCAAAAAGCTTTGTTTAAATGTGTTTCACGTTCATTTGATTCTAAAAGCTTAGATAAAAGTGTTTGACTTTCATTTGACTCAATTAGCTTTGTTGAATTCATTTTATTTTCATTTGATTCAAAAAGCTTTGTTTGAATGTGTTTGACTTTCATTTGATTCTAAAAGCTTTGTTGTAAGTGTTTGGCTTTCATTTGACTCAATTAGCATTGTGGAATGCTATTAACTTTCATTTGATTTAAAAAGCTTTGATTGAATGTATTTGACTTTCATTTGATTCTAAACGCTTTGTTGCAAGTGTTTGACTTTCATTTGACTCAATCAGCTTTGTTGAATGCATTTGATTTTCATTTGATTCAAATAGCTTTGTTTCAATGTGTTTCACTTTCATTTAATTCTAAAAGCTTTGTTGAAAGTGTTTGACTTTCATTTGACTTAATTAGCTTTGTTGAATGCAGTAGACATTCATTTGATTCAAAAAGCTTTGTTTGAATGTGTTTCACTTTCATTTGATTCTAAAAGCATTGTTGAAAGTGTTTGGCTTTCATTTGACTCAATTAGCATTGTGGAATTCAATTAACTTTCATTTGATTCAAAAAGCTTTGTTTGAATGTATTTGACTTTAATTTGATTCTAAAAGCTTTGATGAAAGTGTTTGACTTTCATTTGACTCAATTAGCTTTGTTGAATTCATTTGATTTTCATTTGATTCAAAAAGCTTTGTTTGAATGTGTTTCACTTTCATTTGATTCTAAACGCTTTGTTGAAAGTGTTTGACTTTCATTTGACTTAATTAGCTTTGTTGAATGCAGTTGACATTCATTTGATTCAAAAAGCATTGTTTGAATGTGTTTCACTTTCATTTGATTCTAAAAGCTTTGTTGAAAGTGTTTGGCTTTCATTTGACTCAATTAGCTTTGTTGAATGCATTTGACTTTCATTTGATTCAAAAAGCTATGATTGAATGTCTTTGACTTTAATTTGATTCTAAAAGCTTTGATGAAAGTGTTTGACTTTCATTTGACTCAATTAGCTTTGTTGAATTCATTTGATTTTCATTTGATTCAAAAAGCTTTGTTTGAATGTGTTTCACTTTCATTTGATTCTAAAAGCTTTGTTGAAAGTGTTTGACTTTCATTTGACTTAATTAGCTTTGTTGAATGCAGTTGACATTCATTTGATTCAAAAAGCTTTGTTTGAATGTGTTTCACTCTCATTTGATTCTAAAAGCTTTGTTGAATGTGTTTGACTTTCATTTGACTCAATTAGATTTGTTGAATGCATTTGACTTTCATTTGATTCAAAAAGCTTTGTTAAAATGTGTTTTACTTTCATTTGATTCTAAAAGCTTTGTTGAAAGTGTTTGACTTTCATTTGACTCAATTAGCTTTGTTGAATGCATTTGACTTTCATTTGAGTCA
Source organism: Chenopodium formosanum (assembly GCA_024500155.1). Classification (NCBI taxonomy): domain Eukaryota; kingdom Viridiplantae; phylum Streptophyta; class Magnoliopsida; order Caryophyllales; family Amaranthaceae; genus Chenopodium; species Chenopodium formosanum. Next base: position 25,684,643 of record CM044861.1, read on the forward strand.
CGAAGCTTTGTTTGAATGTGTTTGACTTTCATTTGACTGAATTAGCTTTGTTGAATGCATTTGATTTTCATTTGATTCAAAAAGCTTTGTTTGAATGTGTTTGACTTTCATTTGATTATAAAAGCTTTGTTGAAAGTGTTTGACTTTCTTTTGACTCAATGAGCTTTGTTGAATGCATTTGACATTCATTTGAATCAAAAAGCTTTGTTTAAATGTGTTTGATGTTCATTTGATTCTAAAAGCTTAGATGAAAGTCTTTGACTTTCATTTGACTCAATTAGCTTTGTTGAATTCATTTGATTTTCATTTGTTTCTAAAAGCTTTGATTGAATGTGTTTGACTTTCATTTGATTCTAAAAGCTTTGTAGAAAGTGTTTGGCTTTCATTTGACTCAATTAGCATTGTGGAATGCAATTAACTTTCATTTGATTCAAAAAGCTTTGATTGAATGTATTTGACTTTCATTTGATTCTAAACGCTTTGTTGCTAGTGTTTGACTTTCATTTGACTCAATTAGCTATGTTGAATGCATTTGATTTTCATTTGATTCAAAAGCTTTGTTTCAATGTGTTTCACTTTCATTTGATTCTAAAAGCTTTGTTGAAAGTGTTTGACTTTCATTTGACTTAATTAGCTTTGTTGAATGCAGTTGACATTCATTTGATTCCAAAAGCTTTGTTTGAATGTGTTTCACTTTCATTTGATTCTAAAAGCTTTGTTGAAAGTGTTTGGCTTTCATTTGACTCAATTAGCATTGTGGAATGCAATTAACTTTCATTTGATTCAAAAAGCTTTGTTGGAATGTATTTGACTTTAATTTGATTCTAAAAGCTTTGATGAAAGTGTTTGACTTTCATTTGACTCAATTAGCTTTGTTGAATTCATTTGATTTTCATTTGATTCAAAAAGCTTTGTTTGAATGTGTTTCACTTTCATTTGATTCTAAAAGCTTTGTTGAAAGTGTTTGACTTTCATTTGACTCAATTAGCTTTGTTGAATGCATTTGACTTTCATTTGAGTCACGAAGCTTTGTTTGAATGTGTTTGACTTTCATTTGACTCAATTAGCTTTGTCGAATTCATTTGATTTTCATTTGATTCAAAAAGCTTTGTTTGAATGTGTTTGACTTTCAATTGATTATAAAAGCTTTCTTAAAAGTGTTTGACTTTCATTTGACTCAATTAGCTTTGTTGAATGCATTTGACATTCATTTGAATCAAAAAGCTTTGTTTAAATGTGTTTCACGTTCATTTGATTCTAAAAGCTTAGATAAAAGTGTTTGACTTTCATTTGACTCAATTAGCTTTGTTGAATTCATTTTATTTTCATTTGATTCAAAAAGCTTTGTTTGAATGTGTTTGACTTTCATTTGATTCTAAAAGCTTTGTTGTAAGTGTTTGGCTTTCATTTGACTCAATTAGCATTGTGGAATGCTATTAACTTTCATTTGATTTAAAAAGCTTTGATTGAATGTATTTGACTTTCATTTGATTCTAAACGCTTTGTTGCAAGTGTTTGACTTTCATTTGACTCAATCAGCTTTGTTGAATGCATTTGATTTTCATTTGATTCAAATAGCTTTGTTTCAATGTGTTTCACTTTCATTTAATTCTAAAAGCTTTGTTGAAAGTGTTTGACTTTCATTTGACTTAATTAGCTTTGTTGAATGCAGTAGACATTCATTTGATTCAAAAAGCTTTGTTTGAATGTGTTTCACTTTCATTTGATTCTAAAAGCATTGTTAAAAGTGTTTGGCTTTCATTTGACTCAATTAGCATTGTGGAATTCAATTAACTTTCATTTGATTCAAAAAGCTTTGTTTGAATGTATTTGACTTTAATTTGATTCTAAAAGCTTTGATGAAAGTGTTTGACTTTCATTTGACTCAATTAGCTTTGTTGAATTCATTTGATTTTCATTTGATTCAAAAAGCTTTGTTTGAATGTGTTTCACTTTCATTTGATTCTAAACGCTTTGTTGAAAGTGTTTGACTTTCATTTGACTTAATTAGCTTTGTTGAATGCAGTTGACATTCATTTGATTCAAAAAGCATTGTTTGAATGTGTTTCACTTTCATTTGATTCTAAAAGCTTTGTTGAAAGTGTTTGGCTTTCATTTGACTCAATTAGCTTTGTTGAATGCATTTGACTTTCATTTGATTCAAAAAGCTATGATTGAATGTCTTTGACTTTAATTTGATTCTAAAAGCTTTGATGAAAGTGTTTGACTTTCATTTGACTCAATTAGCTTTGTTGAATTCATTTGATTTTCATTTGATTCAAAAAGCTTTGTTTGAATGTGTTTCACTTTCATTTGATTCTAAAAGCTTTGTTGAAAGTGTTTGACTTTCATTTGACTTAATTAGCTTTGTTGAATGCAGTTGACATTCATTTGATTCAAAAAGCTTTGTTTGAATGTGTTTCACTCTCATTTGATTCTAAAAGCTTTGTTGAATGTGTTTGACTTTCATTTGACTCAATTAGATTTGTTGAATGCATTTGACTTTCATTTGATTCAAAAAGCTTTGTTAAAATGTGTTTTACTTTCATTTGATTCTAAAAGCTTTGTTGAAAGTGTTTGACTTTCATTTGACTCAATTAGCTTTGTTGAATGCATTTGACTTTCATTTGAGTCACGAAGCTTTGTTTGAATGTGTTTGACTTTCATTTGACTGAATTAGCTTTGTTGAATGCATTTGATTTTCATTTGATTCAAAAAGCTTTGTTTGAATGTGTTTGACTTTCATTTGATTATAAAAGCTTTGTTGAAAGTGTTTGACTTTCTTTTGACTCAATGAGCTTTGTTGAATGCATTTGACATTCATTTGAATCAAAAAGCTTTGTTTAAATGTGTTTGATGTTCATTTGATTCTAAAAGCTTAGATGAAAGTCTTTGACTTTCATTTGACTCAATTAGCTTTGTTGAATTCATTTGATTTTCATTTGTTTCTAAAAGCTTTGATTGAATGTGTTTGACTTTCATTTGATTCTAAAAGCTTTGTAGAAAGTGTTTGGCTTTCATTTGACTCAATTAGCATTGTGGAATGCAATTAACTTTCATTTGATTCAAAAAGCTTTGATTGAATGTATTTGACTTTCATTTGATTCTAAACGCTTTGTTGCTAGTGTTTGACTTTCATTTGACTCAATTAGCTATGTTGAATGCATTTGATTTTCATTTGATTCAAAAGCTTTGTTTCAATGTGTTTCACTTTCATTTGATTCTAAAAGCTTTGTTGAAAGTGTTTGACTTTCATTTGACTTAATTAGCTTTGTTGAATGCAGTTGACATTCATTTGATTCCAAAAGCTTTGTTTGAATGTGTTTCACTTTCATTTGATTCTAAAAGCTTTGTTGAAAGTGTTTGGCTTTCATTTGACTCAATTAGCATTGTGGAATGCAATTAACTTTCATTTGATTCAAAAAGCTTTGTTGGAATGTATTTGACTTTAATTTGATTCTAAAAGCTTTGATGAAAGTGTTTGACTTTCATTTGACTCAATTAGCTTTGTTGAATTCATTTGATTTTCATTTGATTCAAAAAGCTTTGTTTGAATGTGTTTCACTTTCATTTGATTCTAAAAGCTTTGTTGAAAGTGTTTGACTTTCATTTGACTTAATTAGCTTTGTTGAATGCAGTTGACATTCATTTGATTCAAAAAGCTTTGTTTGAATGTGTTTCACTTTCATTTGATTCTAAAAGCTTTGTTGAATGTGTTTGACTTTCATTTGACTCAATTAGCTTTGTTGAATGCATTTGACTTTCATTTGAGTCACGAAGCTTCATTTGAATGTGTTTCACTTTCATTTGATTCTAAAAGCTTTGTTAAAAGTGTTTGGCTTTCATTTGACTCAATTAGCATTGTGGAATGCAATTAACTTTCATTTGATTCAAAAAGCTTTGTTTGAATGTATTTGACTTTAATTTGATTCTAAAAGCTTTGATGAAAGTGTTTGACTTTCATTTGACTCAATTAGCTTTGTTGAATGCATTTGACATTCATTTGAATCAAAAATCTTTGTTTAAATGTGTTTGACGTTCATTTGATTCTAAAAGCATAGATGAAAGTGTTTGACTTTCATTTGACTCAATTAGCTTTGTTGAATTCATTTGATTTTCATTTGTTTCAAAAAGCTTTGATTGAATGTGTTTGACTTTCATTTTATTCTAAAAGCTTTGTAGAAAGTGTTTGGCTTTCATTTGACTCAATTAGCATTGTGGAATGCAATTAACTTTCATTTGATTCAAAAAGCTTTGATTGAATGTATTTGACTTTCATTTGATTCTAAACGCTTTGTTGCAAGTGTTTGACTTTCATTTGACTCAATTAGCTTTGTTGAATGCATTTGATTTTCATTTGATTCAAAACGCTTTGTTTGAATGTGTTTCACTTTCATTTGATTCTAAAAGCTTTGTTGAAAGTGTTTTGCTTTCATTTGACTCAATTGGCAATGTGGAATGCAATTAACTTTCATTTGATTCAAAAAGCTTTGTTTGAATGTATTTGATTTTAATTTGATTCTAAAAGCTTTGATGAAAGTGACTTTCATTTTACTGAATTAGCTTTGTTGAATTCATTTGATTTTCATTTGATTCAAAAAGCTTTGTCTGAATGTGTTTCACTTTCATTTGATTCTAAAAGGTTTGTTGAAAGTGTTTGACTTTCATTTGACTTAATTAGCTTTGTTGAATGCAGTTAACATTCATTTGATTCAAAAAGCTTTGTTTGAATGTGTTTCACTTTCATTTGATTCTAAATGCTTTGTTGAAAGTGTTTGGCTTTCATTTGACTCAATTGGCATTGTGGAATGCAATTAACTTTCATTTGATTCAAAAAGCTTTGTTTGAATGTATTTGACTTTAAGTCGATTCTAAAAGCTTTGATGAAAGTGACTTTCATTTGACTGTATTAGCTTTGTTGAATTCATTTGATTTTCATTTGATTCAATAAGCTTTGTTTGAATGTGTTTCACTTTCATTTGATTCTAAAAGCTTTGTTAAAAGTGTTTGACTTTCATTTGACTTAATTAGCTTTGTTGAATGCAGTTGACATTCATTTGATTCAAAAAGCATTGTTTGAATGCGTTTCACTTTCATTTGATTCTAAAAGCTTTGTTGAATGTGTTTGACGTTCATTTGACTCAATTAGCTTTGTTAAATGCATTTGACATTCATTTCATTCAAAAAGCTTTGTTTGAATGTGTTTTACTTTCATTTGATTCTAAAAGCTTTGTTGAAAGTGTTTGACTTTCATTTGACTCAATTAGCTTTGTTGAATGCATTTGACTTTCATTTGAGTCGCGAAGCTTCGTTTGAATGTGTTTGACTTTTATTTGACTCAATTAGCTTTGTTGAATGCATTTGACATTCATTTGATTCAAAAAGCTTTGTTTGAATGTGTTTGACTTTCATTTGATTATAAAAGCTTTGTTGAATGCATTTGACATTCATTTGAATCAAAAAGCTTTGTATAAATGTGTTTGACGTTCATTTGTTTCTAAAAGCTTAGATGAAAGTGTTTGACTTTCATTCGACTCAATTAGCTTTGTTGAATTCATTTGATTTTCATTTGATTCAAAGAGCTTTGATTGAATGTGTTTGACTTTCATTTGATTCTAAAAGCTTTGTTGAAAGTGTTTGGCTTTCATTTGACTCAATTAGCATTGTGGAATGCAATTAACTTTCATTTGATTCAAAAAGCTTTGTTTGAATGTATTTGACTTTCATTTGATTCTAAACGCTTTGTTGCTAGTGTTTGACTTTCATTTGACTCAATTAGCTTTGTTGAATTCATTTGATTTTCATTTGATTCAAAAAGCTTTGTTTGAATGTGTTTCACTTTCATTTGATTCTAAAAGCTTTGTTAAAAGTGTTTGACTTTCATTTGACTTAATTAGCTTTGTTGAATGCAGTTGACATTCATTTGATTCAAAAAGCTTTGTTTGAATGTGTTTTACTTTCATTTGATTCTAAAAGCTTTGTTGAAAGTGTTTGACTTTCATTTGACTCAATTAGCTTTGTTGAATGCATTTGTCTTTCATTTGAGTCACGAAGCTTCGTTTGAATGTGTTTCACTTTCATTTGATTCTAAAAGCTTTGTTGAAAGTGTTTGGCTTTCATTGGACTCAATTAGCATTGTGGAATGCAATTAACTTTCATTTGATTGAAAAAGCTTTGTTTGAATGTATTTGACTTTAATTTGATTGTAAAAGCTTTGATGAAAGTGTTTGACTTTCATTTGACTCAATTACCTTTGTTGAATGCATTTGACATTCATTTGAATCAAAAAGCTTTGTTTAAATGTGTTAGACGTTCATTTGATTCTAAAAGCTTAGATGTAAGTGTTTGACTTTCATTTGACTCAATTAACTTTGTTGAATTCATTTTATTTTCATTTGATTCAAAAAGCTTTGTTTGAATGTGTTTGACTTTCATTTTATTCTAAAAGATTTGTTGAAAGTGTTTGGCTTTCATTTGACTCAATTAGCATTGTGGAATGCAATTAACTTTCATTTGATTCAAAAAGCTTTGATTGAATGTATTTGACTTTCATTTGATTCTAAAAGCTTTATTGCAAGTGTTTGACTTTCATTTGACTCAATTAGCTTTGTTGAATGCATTTGATTTTCATTTGATTAAAAAGCTTTGTTTGAATGTGTTTCACTTTCATTTGATTCTAAATATTTTGTTGAAAGTGTTTAACTTTCATTTGACTCAATTAGCTTTGTTGAATGCATTTGACTTTCATTTGAGTCACGAATCTTTGTTTGATTGTGTTTGACTTTCATTTGACTCAATTAACTTTGTTGAATTCATTTGATTTTCATTTGATTCAAAAAGCTTTGTTTGAATGTGTTTGACTTTCATTTGATTCTAAATGCTTTGTTGAAAGTGTTTAGCTTTCATTTGACTCAACTAGCATTTTGGAATGCAATTAACTTTCATTTGATTCAAAAAGCTTTGATTGAATGTATTTGACTTTCATTTGATTCTAAACGCTTTGTTGCAAGTGTTTAACTTTCATTTGACTTAATTAGCTTTGTTGAATGCATTTGATTTTCATTTGATTCAAAAAGCTTTGTTTGAATGTGTTTGACTTTCATTTGATTCTAAAAGCTTTGTTAAAAGTGTTTGGCTTTCATTTGACTCAATTAGCATTGTGGAATGCAATTAACTTTCAATTGATTCAAAAAGCTTTGATTGAATGTATTTGACTTTCATTTGATTCTAAACGCTTTGTTGCAAGTGTTTGACTTTCATTTGACTCAATTAGCTTTGTTGAATGCAGTTGACATTCATTTTATTCAAAAAGCTTTGTTTGAATGTGTTTCACTTTCATTTGATTCTAAAAGCTTTGTTGAAAGTGTTTGGCTTTCATTTGACTCAATTAGCATTGTGGAATGATTAACTTTCATTTGATTCAAAAAGCTTTGTTTGAATGTATTTGACTTTAATTTGATTCTAAAAGCTTTGATGAAAGTGTTTGACTTTCATTTGACTCAATTAGCTTTGTTGAATTCATTTGATTTTCATTTGATTCAAAAAGCTTTGTTTGAATGTGTTTGACTTTCATTTGATTATTAAAGCTTTGTTGAAAGTGTTTGACTTTCATTTGACTCAATTAGCTTTGTTGAATGCATTTGACATTCATTTGATTCAAAAAGCTTTGTTGAATGCATTTGACATTTATTTGACTCAATTAACTTTGTTGAATTCATTTGATTTTCATTTGACTCAAAAAGCTTTGTTTGAATGTGTTTGACTTTCATTTGATTCTAAAAGCTTTGTTGAAAGTGTTTGGCTTTCATTTGACTCAATTAGCATTGTGGAATGCAATTAACTTTCATTTGATTCAAAAAGCTTTGATTGAATGTATTTGACTTTCATTTGATTCTAAACGCTTTGTTGCAAGTGTTTGACTTTCATTTGACTCAATTAGCTTTGTTGAATGCATTTGATTTTCATTTGATTCAAAAAGCTTTGTTTGAATGTGTTTCACTTTCATTTGATTCTAAAAGCTTTGTTGAAAGTGTTTGACTTTCATTTGACTTAATTAGCTTTGTTGAATGCAGTTGACATTCATTTGATTCAAAAAGCTTTGTTTAAATGTGTTTGACGTTCATTTGATTCTAAAAGCTTAGATGAAAGTGTTTGACTTTCATTTGACTCAATTAACTTTGTTGAATTCATTTGATTTTCATTTGACTCAAAAAGCTTTGTTTGAATGTGTTTGACTTTCATTTGATTCTAAAAGCTTTGTTGAAAGTGTTTGGCTTTCATTTTACTCAATTAGCATTGTGGAATGCAATTAACTTTCATTTGATTCAAAAAGCTTTGATTGAATGTATTTGACTTTCATTTGATTCTAAACGCTTTGTTGCAAGTGTTTGACTTTAATTTGACTCAATTAGCTTTGTTGAATGCATTTGATTTTCATTTGATTCAAAAAGCTTTGTTTGAATGTGTTTCACTTTCATTTGATTCTAAAAGCTTTGTTGAAAGTGTTTGACTTTCATTTGACTTAATTAGCTTTGTTGAATGCAGTTGACATTCATTTGATTCAAAAAGCTTTGTTTGAATGTGTTTCACTTTCATTTGATTCTTAAAGCTTTGTTGAAAGTGTTTGGCTTTCATTTGACTCAATTAGCATTGTGGAATGCAATTAACTTTCATTTGATTCAAAAAGCTTTGTTTGAATGTATTTGACTTTAATTTGATTCTAAAAGCTTTGATGAAAGTGTTTGACTTTCATTTGACTCAATTAGCTTTGTTGAATTCATTTGATTTTCATTTGATTCAAAAAGCTTTGTTTGAATGTGTTTCACTTTCATTTGATTCTAAAAGCTTTGTTGAAAGTGTTTGACTTTCATTTGACTCAATTAGCTTTGTTGAATGCATTTGACTTTCATTTCAGTCACGAAGCTTTGTTTGATTGTGTTTGACTTTCATTTAACTCAATTAGCTTTGTTGAATTCATTTGATTTTCATTTGATTCAAAAAGCTTTGTTTGAATGTGTTTCACTTTCATTTGATTCTAAAAGCTTTGTTGAAAGTGTTTGACTTTCATTTTACTTAATTAGCTTTGTTGAATGCAGTTGACATTCATTTGATTCAAAAAGCTTTGATTGAAAGTATTTGACTTTCATTTGATTCTAAACGCTTTGTTGCAAGTGTTTGACTTTCATTTGACTTAATTAGCTTTGTTGAATGCATTTGATTTTCATTTGATTCAAAAAGCTTTGTTTGAATGTGTTTCACTTTCATTTGATTCTAAAAGCTTTGTTGAAAGTGTTTGACTTTCTTTTGACATAATTAGCTTTGCTGAATGCAGTTGACATTCATTTGATTCAAAAAGCTTTGTTTGAATGTATTTGACTTTAATTTGATTCTAGAAGCTTTGATGAAAGTGTTTGACTTTCATTTGACTCAATTAGCTTTGTTGAATTCATTTGATTTTCATTTGATTCAAAAAGCTTTGTTTGAATGTGTTTCACTTTCATTTGATTCTAAAAGCTTTGTTGAAAGTGTTTGACTTTCATTTGACTCAATTAGCTTTGTTGAATGCATTTGATTTTCATTTGAGTCACGAAGCTTTGTTTGATTGTGTTTGAATTTCATTTAACTCAATTAGCTTTGTTGAATTCATTTGATTTTCATTTGATTCAAAAAGCTTTGTTTGAATGTGTTTTACTTTCATTTGATTCTAAAAGCTTTGTTGAAAGTGTTTGACTTTCATTTTACTTAATTAGCTTTGTTGAATGCAGTTGACATTCATTTGATTCAAAAAGCTTTGATTGAATGTATTTGACTTTCATTTGATTCTAAACGCTTTGTTGCAAGTGTTTGACTTTCATTTGACTCAATTAGCTTTGTTGAATGCATTTGATTTTCATTTGATTCAAAAAGCTTTGTTTGAATGTGTTTCACTTTCATTTGATTCTAAAAGCTTTGTTGAAAGTGTTTGACATTCATTTGACTTAATTAGCTTTGTTGAATGCAGTTGACATTCATTTGATTCAAAAAGCTTTGTTTGAATGTGTTTCACTTTCATTTGATTCTAAAAGCTTTGTTGAAAGTGTTTGGCTTTCATTTGACTCAATTAGCATTATGGAATGCAATTAACTTTCATTTGATTCAAAAAGCTTTGTTTGAATGTATTTGACTTTAATTTGATTCTAAAAGCTTTGATGAAAGTATTTGACTAACATTTGACTCAATTAGCTTTGTTGAATTCATTTGATTTTCATTAGATTCAAAAAGGTTTGTTTAAATGTATTTGACTTTAATTTGATTCTAAAAGCTTTGATGAAAGTGTTTGACTTTCATTTGTCTCAATTAGCTTTGTTGAATTCATTTGATTTTCATTTGATTCAAAAAGCTTTTTTTGAATATGTTTCAGTTTTATTTGATTCTAAAAGCTTTATTGAAAGTGTTTGACTTTCATTTGACTCAATTAGCTTTGTTGAATGCATTTTACTTTCATTTGAGTCACGAAGCTTTGTTTGATTGTGTTTGACTTTCATTTGACTCAATTAGCTTGGTTGAATGCATTTGATTTTCATTTGATTCAAAAAGCTTTGTTTGAATGGGTTTCACTTTCATTTGATTCTAAAAGCTTTGTTGAAAGTGTTTGACTTTCATTTGACTTAATTAGCTTTGTTGAATGCAGTTGACATTCATTTGATTCAAAAAGCTTTGTTTGAATGTGTTTCACTTTCATTTGATTCTAAAAGCTTTGTTGAAAGTGTTTGGCTTTCATTTGACTCAATTAGCATTGTGGAATGCAATTAACTTTCATTTGATTCAAAAAGCTTTGTTTGAATGTATTTGACTTTAATTTGATTCTAAATGCTTTGATGAAAGTGTTTGACTTTCATTTGACTCAATTAGCTTTGTTGAATTCATTTGATTTTCATTTGATTCAAAAAGCTTTGTTTGAATGTGTTTCACTTTCATTTGATTCTAAAAGCTTTGTTTGAAAGTGTTTGACTTTCATTTGACTCAATTAGCTTTGTTGAATGCATTTGATTTTCATTTGAGTCACGAAGCTTTGTTTGATTGTGTTTGAATTTCATTTAACTCAATTAGCTTTGTTGAATTCATTTGACTTTAATTTGATTCTAAAAGCTTTGTTGAAAGTGTTTGACTTTCATTTTACTTAATTAGCTTTGTTGAATGCAGTTGACATTCATTTGATTCAAAAAGCTTTGATTGAATGTATTTGACTTTCATTTGATTCTAAACGCTTTGTTGCAAGTGTTTGACTTTCATTTGACTCAATTAGCTTTGTTGAATGCATTTGATTTTCATTTGATTCAAAAAGCTTTGTTTGAATGTGTTTCACTTTCATTTGATTCTAAAAGCTTTGTTGAAAGTGTTTGACTTTCATTTGACTTAATTAGCTTTGTTGAATGCAGTTGACATTCATTTGATTCAAAAAGCTTTGTTTGAATGTGTTTCACTTTCATTTGATTCTAAAAGCTTTGTTGAAAGTGTTTGGCTTTCATTTGACTCAATTAGCATTGTGGAATGCAATGAACTTTCATTTGATTCAAAAAGCTTTGTTTGAATGTATTTGACTTTAATTTGATTCTAAAAGCTTTGATGAAAGTGTTTGACTTTCATTTCACTCAATTAGCTTTGTTGAATTCATTTGATTTTCATTTGATTCAAAAAGCTTTGTTTGAATGTGTTTCACTTTTATTTCATTCTAAAAGCTTTGTTGAAAGTGTTTGACTTTCATTTGACTCAATTAGCTTTGTTGAATGCATTTTACTTTCATTTGAGTCACGAAGCTTTGTTTGATTGTGTTTGACTTTCATTTGACTCAATTAGCTTTGTTGAATTCATTTGATTTCCATTTGATTCAAAAAGCTTTGTTTGAATGTGTTTCACTTTCATTTGATTCTAAAAGCTTTGTTGAAAGTGTTTGACTTTCATTTGACTTAATTAGCTTTGTTGAATGCAGTTGACATTCATTTGATTCAAAAAGCTTTGTTTGAATGTGTTTCACTTTCATTTGATTCTAAAAGCTTTGTTGAATGTGTTTGACTTTCATTTGACTCAATTAGCTTTGTTGAATGCATTTGACTTTCATTTGATTCAAAAAGCTTTGTTAGAATGTGTTTTACTTTCATTTGATTCTAAAAGCTTTGTTGAAAGTGTTTCACTTTCATTTGACTCAATTAGCCTTGTTGAATGCTTTTGACTTTCATTTGAGTCACGAAGCATTGTTTGAATGTGTTTGACTTTCATTTGACTGAATTAGCTTTGTTGAATTCATTTGATTTTCATTTGATTCAAAAAGCTTTGTTTGAATGTGTTTGACTTTCTTTTGATTCTAAAAGCTTTGTTGAAAGTGTTTGGCTTTCATTTGACTCAATTAGCTTTGTTTAATTCATTTGATTTTCATTTGATTCAAAAAGCTTTGCTTGAATGTATTTGACTTTAATTTGATTCTAAAAGCTTTGTAGAAAGTGTTTGGCTTTCATTTGACTCAATTAGCATTGTGGAATGCAATTAACTTTCATTTGATTCAAAAAGCATTGATTGGATTTATTTGACTTTCATTTGATTCTAAACGCTTTGTTGCAAGTGTTTGACTTTCATTTGACTCAATTAGCTTTGTTGAATGCATTTGATTTTCATTTGATTCAATAAGCTTTGTTTGAATGTGTTTCACTTTCATCTGATTCTAAAAGCTTTGTTGAAAGTGTTTGACTTTCATTTGACTTAATTAGCTTTGTTGAATGTAGTTGACATTCATTTGATTCAAAAAGCTTTGTTTGAATGTGTTTCACTTTCATTTGATTCTAAAAGCTTTGCTGAAAGTGTTTGGCTTTCATTTGACTCAATTGGCATTGTGGAATGCAATTAACTTTCATTTGATTCAAAAAGCTTTGTTTGAATGTATTTGACTTTAATTTGATTGTAAAACCTTTGATGAAAGTGTTTGACTTTCATTTGACTCAATTAGCTTTGTTGAATGCATTTGACTTTCATTTGAATCAAAAAACTTTGTTTCAATGTGTTTGACGTTCATTTGACTCAATTAGATTTGTTGAAAGTGTTTAACTTTCATTTAACTCAATTGGCTTTGTTGAATGCAATTGACTTTTATTTGATTCAAAAAGCTTTGCTTGAATGTGTTAGACTTTCTTTTGACTCAATTAGCTTTGTGGAATGTGTTTGACTTTCATTTGACTCAATTAGCATTGTGGAATGCAATTGACTTTCATTTGATTCAAAAAGCTTTGTTTGAATGTATTTGACTTTAATTTGATTCTAAAAGCTTTGATGAAAGTGTTTGACTTTCATTTCACTCAATTAGCTTTGTTGAAAGTGTTTGCTTTTCAGTTGACTCAATTAGCTTTGTTGAATGCATTTGACTTTCATTTGATTCAAAAAGCTTTGTTTGAATGTGTTTGACTTTCTTTTGACTCAATTAGCTTTGTTGAATGTGTTTGACTTTCATTTGACTACAATTAGCATTGTGGAATGCAATTGACTTTCATTTGATTCAAAAAGCTTTGTTTGAATGTATTTGACTTTAATTTGATTATAAAAGCTTTGATGAATGTGTTTGACTTTCATTTGACTCAATTAGCTTTGTTGAATTCATTTGATTTTCATTTGATTCAAAAAGCTTTGTTTGAATGTGTTTCACTTTCATTTGATTCTAAAAGCTTTATTAAAAGTGTTTGACTTTCATTTGACTTAATTAGCTTTGTTGAATGCAGTTAACATTCATTTGATTCAAAAAGCTTTGTTTAAATGTGTTTGACGTTCATTTGATTCTAAAAGCTTAGATGAAAGTGTTTGACTTTCATTTGACTCAATTAGCTTTGTTGAATTCATTTGATTTCATTTGATTCAAAAAGCTTTGTTTGAATGTGTTTGACTTTCATTTGATTCTAAAAGCTTTGTAGAAAGTGTTTGGCTTTCATTTGACTCAATTAGCATTGTGGAATGCAATTAACTTTCATTTGATTCAAAAAGCTTTGATTGAATTTATTTGACTTTCATTTGATTCTAAACGCTTTGTTCCAAGTGTTTGACTTTCATTTGACTCAATTAGCTTTGTTGAATGCATTTGATTTTCATTTGATTCAATAAGCTTTGTTTGAATGTGTTACACTTTCATCTGATTCTAAAAGCTTTGTTGAAAGTGTTTGACTTTCATTTGACTTAATTAGCTTTGTTGAATGTAGTTGACATTCATTTGATTCAAAAAGCTTTGTTTGAATGTGTTTCACTTTCATTTGATTCTAAAAGCTTTGTTGAAAGTGTTTCACTTTCATTTGACTCAATTAGCCTTGTTGAATGCTTTTGACTTTCATTTGAGTCACGAAGCATTGTTTGAATGTGTTTGACTTTCATTTGACTGAATTAGCTTTGTTGAATTCATTTGATTTTCATTTGATTCAAAAAGCTTTGTTTGAATGTGTTTGACTTTCTTTTGATTCTAAAAGCTTTGTTGAAAGTGTTTGGCTTTCATTTGACTCAATTAGCTTTGTTTAATTCATTTGATTTTCATTTGATTCAAAAAGCTTTGCTTGAATGTATTTGACTTTAATTTGATTCTAAAAGCTTTGTAGAAAGTGTTTGGCTTTCATTTGACTCAATTAGCATTGTGGAATGCAATTAACTTTCATTTGATTCAAAAAGCATTGATTGGATTTATTTGACTTTCATTTGATTCTAAACGCTTTGTTGCAAGTGTTTGACTTTCATTTGACTCAATTAGCTTTGTTGAATGCATTTGATTTTCATTTGATTCAATAAGCTTTGTTTGAATGTGTTACACTTTCATCTGATTCTAAAAGCTTTGTTGAAAGTGTTTGACTTTCATTTGACTTAATTAGCTTTGTTGAATGTAGTTGTCATCATTTGATTCAAAAAGCTTTGTTTGAATGTGTTTCACTTTCATTTGATTCTAAAAGCTTTGCTGAAAGTGTTTGGCTTTCATTTGACTCAATTGGCATTGTAGAATGCAATTAACTTTCATTTGATTCAAAAAGCTTTGTTTGAATGTATTTGACTTTAATTTGATTGTAAAACCTTTGATGAAAGTGTTTGACTTTCATTTGACTCAATTAGCTTTGTTGAATGCATTTGACTTTCACTTGAATCAAAAAACTTTGTTTCAATGTGTTTGACGTTCATTTGACTCAATTAGATTTGTTGAAAGTGTTTAACTTTCATTTAACTCAATTGGCTTTGTTGAATGCAATTGACTTTTATTTGATTCAAAAAGCTTTGCTTATATGTGTTAGACTTTCTTTTGACTCAATTAGCTTTGTGGAATGTGTTTGACTTTCATTTGACTCAATTAGCATTGTGGAATGCAATTGACTTTCATTTGATTCAAAAAGCTTTGTTTGAATGTATTTGACTTTAATTTGATTCTAAAAGCTTTGATGAAAGTGTTTGACTTTCATTTGACTCAATTAGCTTTGTTGAAAGTGTTTGCTTTTCAGTTGACTCAATTAGCTTTGTTGAATGCATTTGACTTTCATTTGATTAAAAAAGCTTTGTTTGAATGTGTTTGACTTTCTTTTGACTCAATTAGCTTTGTTGAATGTGTTTGACTTTCATTTGACTACAATTAGCATTGTGGAATGCAATTGACTTTCATTTGATTCAAAAAGCTTTGTTTGAATGTATTTGACTTTAATTTGATTATAAAAGCTTTGATGAATGTGTTTGACTTTCATTTGACTCAATTAGCTTTGTTGAATTCATTTGATTTTCATTTGATTCAAAAAGCTTTGTTTGAATGTGTTTCACTTTCATTTGATTCTAAAAGCTTTATTAAAAGTGTTTGACTTTCATTTGACTTAATTAGCTTTGTTGAATGCAGTTAACATTCATTTGATTCAAAAAGCTTTGTTTAAATGTTTCTCACTTTTATTTGATTCTAAAAGCTTTGTTGAAAGTGTTTGGCTTTCATTTGAATCAATTAGCATTGTGGAATGCAATTAACTTTCATTTGATTCAAAAAGCTTTGCTTGAATGTATTTGACTTTAATTTGATTCTAAAAGCTTTGTTGAAAGTGTTTGACTTTTATTTTACTTAATTAGCTTTGTTGAATGCAGTTGACATTCATTTGATTCTAAAAGCTTTGTTTGAATGTGTTTCACTTTCATTTGATTCTAAAAGCTTTGTTGAAAGTGTTTGACTTTCATTTGACTTAATTAGCTTTGTTGAATGCAGTTGACATTCATTTGATTCAAAAAGCTTTGTTTGAATGTGTTTCACTTTCATTTGATTCTAAAAGCTTTGTTGAAAGTGTTTGGCTTTCATTTGACTCAATTACCATAGAGGAATGCAATTAACTTTCATTTGATTCAAAAAGCTTTGTTTGAATGTGTTTGACTTTAATTTGATTCTAAAAGCTTTGATGAAAGTGTTTGACTTTCATTTGACTCAATTAGCTTTGTTGAATGCATTTGACTTTCATTTGAGTCACGAAGCTTTGTTTGAATGTGTTTGACTTTCATTTGATTCCAAAAGCTTTGTTGAAAGTGTTTGGCTTTCATTTGACTCAATTAGCATTGTGGAATGCAATTAACTTTCATTTGATTCAAAAAGCTTTGATAGAATGTATTTGACTTTCATTTGATTCTAAACGCTTTGTTGCAAGTGTTTGACTTTCATTTGACTCAATTAGCTTTGTTGAATGCATTTGATTTTCATTTGATTCAAAAAGCTTTGTTTGAATGTGTTTCACTTTCATTTGATTCTAAAAGCTTTGTTGAAAGTGTTTGACTTTCATTTGACTCAATTAGCTTTGTTGAATGCATTTGATATTCATTTGAATCAAAAAGCTTTGTTTAAATGTGTTTGACGTTCATTTGATTTTAAAAGCTTAGATGAAAGTGTTTGACTTTCATTTGACTCAATTAGCTTTGGTGAATTCTTTTGATTTTCATTTGATTCAAAAAGCATTGTTTGAATGTGTTTGACTTTTATTTGATTCTAAAAGCTTTGTTGAAAGTGTTTGGCTTTCATTTGACTCAATTAGCATTGTGGAATGCAATTAACTTTCATTTGATTCAAAAAGCTTTGATTGAATGTATTTGACTTTCATTTGATTCTAAACGCTTTGTTGCAAGTGTTTGACTTTCATTTGACTCGATTAGCTTTGTTGAATGCATTTGATTTTCATTTGATTCAAAAAGCTTTGTTTGAATGTGTTTCACTTTCATTTGATTCTAAAACCTTTGTTGAAAGTGTTTGACTTTCATTTGACTCAATTAGCTTTGTTGAATGCATTTGACATTCATTTGAATCAAAAAGCTTTATTTAAATGTTTTTGACGTTCATTTGATTCTAAAAGCTTAGATGAAAGTGTTTGACTTTCATTTGACTCAATTAGCTTTGTTGAATTCATTTGATTTCATTTGATTCAAAAAGCTTTGTTTGAATGTGTTTGACTTTCATTTGATTCTAAAAGCTTTGTAGAAAGTCTTTGGCTTTCATTTGACTCAATTAGCGTTGTGGAATGCAATTAACTTTCATTTGATTCAAAAAGCTTTGAT
The DNA here is from genome assembly GCA_024500155.1 of Chenopodium formosanum. Classification (NCBI taxonomy): domain Eukaryota; kingdom Viridiplantae; phylum Streptophyta; class Magnoliopsida; order Caryophyllales; family Amaranthaceae; genus Chenopodium; species Chenopodium formosanum. The sequence continues at coordinate 25,702,187 of CM044861.1, forward strand.
TGAATTTATTTGACTTTCATTTGATTCTAAACGCTTTGTTGCAAGTGTTTGACTTTCATTTGACTTAATTAGCTTTGTTGAATGCATTTGATTTTCATTTGATTCAATAAGCTTTGTTTGAATGTGTTTCACTTTCATCTGATTCTAAAAGCTTTGTTGAAAGTGTTTGACTTTCATTTGACTTAATTAGCTTTGTTGAATGTAGTTGACATTCATTTGATTCAAAAAGCTTTGTTTGAATGTGTTTCACTTTCATTTGATTCTAAAAGCTTTGCTGAAAGTGTTTGGCTTTCATTTGACTCAATTGGCATTGTGGAATGCAATTAACTTTCATTTAATTCAAAAAGCTTTGTTTGAATGTATTTGACTTTAATTTGATTGTAAAACCTTTGATGAAAGTGTTTGACTTTCACTTGACTCAATTAGCTTTGTTGAATGCATTTGACTTTCATTTGAATCAAAAAACTTTGTTTCAATGTGTTTGACTCAATTAGCTTTGTTGAATGCATTTGATTTTCATTTGATTCAATAAGCTTTGTTTGAATGTGTTTCACTTTCATCTGATTCTAAAAGCTTTGTTGAAAGTGTTTGACTTTCATTTGACTTAATTAGCTTTGTTGAATGTAGTTGACATTCATTTGATTCAAAAAGCTTTGTTTGAATGTGTTTCACTTTCATTTGATTCTAAAAGCTTTGCTGAAAGTGTTTGGCTTTCATTTGACTCAATTGGCATTGTGGAATGCAATTAACTTTCATTTAATTCAAAAAGCTTTGTTTGAATGTATTTGACTTTAATTTGATTGTAAAACCTTTGATGAAAGTGTTTGACTTTCATTTGACTCAATTAGCTTTGTTGAATGCATTTGACTTTCATTTGAATCAAAAAACTTTGTTTCAATGTGTTTGACTCAATTAGCTTTGTTGAATGCATTTGATTTTCATTTGATTCAATAAGCTTTGTTTGAATGTGTTTCACTTTCATTTGATTCTAAAAGCTTTGTTGAAAGTGTTTGACTTTCATTTGACTTAATTAGCTTTGTTGAATGTAGTTGACATTCATTTGATTCAAAAAGCTTTGTTTGAATGTGTTTCACTTTCATTTTATTCTAAAAGCTTTGCTGAAAGTGTTTGGCTTTCATTTGACTCAATTGGCATTGTGGAATGCAATTAACTTTCATTTGATTCAAAAAGCTTTGATTGAATGTATTTGACTTTAATTTGATTGTAAAACCTTTGATGAAAGTGTTTGACTTTCATTTGACTCAATTAGCTTTGTTGAATTCATTTGATTTTCATTTGATTCAAAAAGCTTTATTTGAATGTGTTTCACTTTCATTTGCTTCTAAAAGCTTTGTTGAAAGTGTTTGACTTTCATTTGACTCAATTAGCTTTGTTGAATGCATTTGACATTCATTTGAATCAAAAAGCTTTGTTTAAATGTGTTTGACGTTCATTTGATTCTAAAAGCTTAGATGAAAGTGTTTAACTTTCATTTGACTCAATTAGCTTTGTTGAATTCATTTGATTTTCATTTGATTCAAAAAGCTTTGTTTGAATGTGTTTGACTTTCATTTGATTCTAAAAGCTTTGTAGAAAGTGTTTGGCTTTCATTTGACTCAATTAGCATTGTGGAATGCAATTAACTTTCATTTGATTCAAAAAGCTTTGATTGAATGTATTTGATTTTCATTTGATTCTAAACGCTTTGTTGCAAGTGTTTGACTTTCATTTGACATAATTAGCTTTGTTGAATGCATTTGATTTTTTATTGATTCAAAAAGCTTTGTTTGAATGTGTTTTACTTTCATTTGATTCTAAAAGCTTTGTTGAATGTGTTTGACTTTCATTTGACTTAATTAGCTTCGTTGAATGCAGTTGACATTCATTTGATTCAAAAAGCTTTGTTTGAATGTGTTTCACTTTCATTTGATTCTAAAAGCTTTGTTGAAAGTGTTTGCCTTTCATTTGACTCAATTACCATTGTGGAATGCAATTAACTTTCATTTGATTCAAAAAGCTTTGTTGAATGTATTTGACTTTAATTTGATTCTAAAAGCTTTGATGAAAGTGTTTGACTTTCATTTGACTCAATTAGCTTTGTTGAATGCATTTGACTTTCGTTTGAGTCACGAAGCTTTGTTTGAATGTGTTTGACTTTCATTTGATTCTAAAAGCTTTGTTGAAAGTGTTTGGCTTTCATTTGACTCAATTAGCATTGTGGAATGCAATTAACTTTCATTTGATTCAAAAAGCTTTGATTGAATGTATTTGACTTTCATTTGATTCTAAACGCTTTGTTGCAACTGTTTGACTTTCATTTGACTCAATTAGCTTTGTTGAATGCATTTGATTTTCATTTGATTCAAAAAGCTTTGTTTGAATGTGTTTCACTTTCATTTGATTCTAAAAGCTTTGTTCAAAGTGTTTGACTTTCATTTGACTTAATTAGCTTTGTTGAATGCAGTTGACATTCGTTTGATTTAAAAAGCTTTGTTTGAATGTGTTTCACTTTCATTTGATTCTAAAAGCTTTGTTTGAATGTGTTTTACTTTCATTTGATTCTAAATGCTTTGTTGAAAGTGTTTGACTTTCATTTGACTCAATTAGCTTTGTTGAATGCATTTGACTTTCATTTGAGTCACGAAGCTTTGTTTGAATGTGTTTGACTTTCATTTGACTCAATTAGCTTTGTTGAATTCATTTGATTTTCATTTGATTCAAAAAGCTTTGTTTGAATGTGTTTGACTTTCATTTGATTATAAAAGCTTTGTTGAAAGTGTTTTGACTTTCATTGGACTCAATTAGCTTTGTTGAATGCATTTGACATTCATTTGAATCAAAAAGCTTTGTTTAAATGTGTTTGACGTTCATTTGATTCTAAAAGCATAGATGAAAGTGTTTGACTTTCATTTGACTCAATTAGCTTTGTTGAATTCATTTGATTTTCATTTGATTCAAAAAGCTTTGTTTGAATGTGTTTCACTTTCATTTGATTCTAAAAGCTTTGTAGAAAGTGTTTGGCTTTCATTTGACTCAATTAGCATTGTGGAATGCAATTAACTTTCATTTGATTCAAAAAGCTTTGATTGAATGTATTTGATTTTCATTTGATTCTAAACGCTTTGTTGCAAGTGTTTGACTTTCATTTGACATAATTAGCTTTGTTGAATGCATTTGATTTTTTATTGATTCAAAAAGCTTTGTTTGAATGTGTTTTACTTTCATTTGATTCTAAAAGCTTTGTTGAATGTGTTTGACTTTCATTTGACTTAATTAGCTTTGTTGAATGCAGTTGACATTCATTTGATTCAAAAAGCTTTGTTTGAATGTGTTTCACTTTCATTTGATTCTAAAAGCTTTGTTGAAAGCTTTCATTTACTCAATTGGCATTGTGGAATGCAATTAACTTTCATTTGATTCAAAAAGCTTTGTTTGAATGTATTTGACTTTAATTTGATTCTAAAAGCTTTCATGAAAGTGTTTGACTTTCATTTGACTAAATTAGCTTTGTTGAATTCATTTGATTTTCATTTGATTCAAAAAGCTTTGTTTGAATGTGTTTCACTTTCATTTGATTCTAAAAGCTTTGTTGAAAGTGTTTGACTTTCATTTGTCTTAATTAGCTTTGTTGAATGCAGTTGACATTCATTTGATTCAAAAAGCTTTGTTTGAATGTGTTTCACTTTCATTTGATTCTAAAAGCTTTGTTGAATGTGTTTGACTTTCATTTGATTCAATTAGCTTTGTTGAATGCATTTGACTTTCATTTGAGTCACGAAGCTTTGTTTGAATGTGTTTGACTTTCATTTGACTCAATTAGCTTTGTTGAATTCATTTGATTTTCATTTGATTCAAAAAGCTTTGTTTGAATGTGTTTGACTTTCATTTGATTATAAAAGCTTTGTTGAAAGTGTTTGACTTTCATGTGACTCAATTAGCTTTGTTGAATGCATTTGACATTCATTTGAATCAAAAAGCTTTGTTTAAATGTGTTTGACGTTCATTTGATTCTAAAAGCTTAGATGAAAGTGTTTGACTTTCATTTGACTCAATTAGCTATGTTGAATTCATTTGATTTTTCATTTGATTCAAAAAGCTTTGTTTGAATGTGTTTGACTTTCATTTGATTCTAAAAGCTTTGTAGAAAGTGTTTGGCTTTCATTTGACTCAATTAGTATTGGGGAATGCAATTAACTTTCATTTGATTCAAAAAGCTTTGATTGAATGTATTTGACTTTCAATTGATTCTAAATGTTTGTTGCCAGTGTTTGACTTTCATTTGACTCAATTAGCTTTGTTGAATGCATTTGATTTTCATTTGATTGAAAAAGCTTTGTTTGAATGTGTTTCACTTTCATTTGATTCTAAAAGCTTTGTTGAAAGTGTTTGACTTTCATTTGACTTAATTAGCTTTGTTGAATGCAGTTGACATTCATTTGATTCAAAAAGCTTTGTTTGAATGTGTTTCACTTTCATTTGATTCTAAAAGCTTTGTTGAAAGTGTTTGGCTTTCATTTGACTCAATTGGCATTGTGGAATGCAATTAACTTTCATTTGATTCAAAAAGCTTTGTTTGAATGTATTTGACTTTAATTTGATTCTAAAAGCTTTCATGAAAGTGTTTGACTTTCATTTGACTCAATTAGCTTTGTTGAATTCATTTTATTTTCATTTGATTCAAAAAGCTTTGTTCGAATGTGTTTCACTTTCATTTGATTCTAAAAGCTTTGTTGAAAGTGTTTGACTTTCATTTGTCTTAATTAGCTTTGTTGAATGCAGTTGACATTCATTTGATTCAAAAAGCTTTGTTTGAATGTGTTTCACTTTCATTTGATTCTAAAAGCTTTGTTGAATGTGTTTGACTTTCATTTGACTCAATTAGCTTTGTTGAATGCATTTGACATTCATTTGTTTCAAAAAGCTTTGTTTCAATGTGTTTTACTTTCATTTGATTCTAAAAGCTTTGTTGAAAGTGTTTGACTTTCATTTGACTCAATTAGCTTTGTTGAATGCATTTGACTTTCATTTGAGTCACGAAGCTTTGTTTGAATGTGTTTGACTTTCATTTGACTCAGTTAGCTTTGTTGAATTCATTTGATTTTTATTTGATTCAAAAAGCTTTGTTTGAATGTGTTTGACTTTCATTTGATTATAAAAGCTTTGTTGAAAGTGTTTGACTCTCATTTGACTCAATTAGCTTTGTTGAATGCATTTGACATTCATTTGAATCAAAAAGCTTTGTTTAAATGTGTTTGACGTTCATTTGATTCTTAAAGCTTAGATGAAAGTGTTTGACTTTCATTTGACTCAATTAGCTTTGTTGAATTCATTTGATTTTCATTTGATTCAAAAAGCTTTGTTTGAATGTGTTTGACTTTCATTTGATTCTAAAAGCTTTGTAGAAAGTGTTTGGCTTTCATTTGACTCAATTAGCATTGTGGAATGCAATTAACTTTCATTTGATTCAAAAAGCTTTGATTGAATTTATTTGACTTTCATTTGATTCTAAACGCTTTGTTGCAAGTGTTTGACTTTCATTTGACTCAATTAGCTTTGTTGAATGCATTTGATTTTCATTTGATTCAAAAAGCTTTGTTTGAATGTGTTTCACTTTCATTTGATTCTAAAATCTTTGTTGAAAGTGTTTGACTTTCATTTGACTCAATTAGCTATGTTGAATGCAGTTAACATTCGGTTGATTCAAAAAGCTTTGTTTGAATGTGTTTCACTTTCATTTGATTCTAAAAGCTTTGTTGAATGTGTTTGACTTTCATTTGACTCAATTAGCTTTGTTGAATGCATTTGACATTCATTTGATTCAAAAAGATTTGTTTGAATGTGTTTTACTTTCATTTGATTCTAAAAGCATTGTTGAAAGTGTTTGACTTTCATTTGACTCAATTAGCTTTGTTGAATGCATTTGACTTTCATTTGAGTCACGAAGCTTCGTTTGAATGTGTTTGACTTTCATTTGATTCAAAAAGCTTTGTTGAAAGTGTTTGGCTTTCATTTGACTCAATTAGCATTGTGGAATGCAATTAACTTTCATTTGATTCAAAAAGCTTTGATTGAATGTATTTGACTTTCATTTGATTCTAAACGCTTTATTGCAAGTGTTTGACTTTCATTTGACTCAATTAGCTTTGTTGAATGCATTTGATTTTCATTTGGTTCAAAAAGCTTCGTTTGAATGTGTTTGACTTTCATTTGATTTTAAAAGCTTAGATGAAAGTGTTTGACTTTAATTTGACTCAATTAGCTTTGTTGAATGCATTTGACTTTCATTTGAGTCACGAAGCTTTGTTTGAATGTGTTTCACTTTCATTTGATTCTAAAAGCTTTGTTGAAAGTGTTTGGCTTTCATTTGACTCAATTACCATTCAGGAATGCAATTAACTTTCATTTGATTCAAAAAGCTTTGTTTGAATGTTTTTTACTTTAATTTGATTTTAAAAGCTTTGATGAAAGTGTTTGACTTTCATTTGACTCAATTAGCTTTGTTGAATGCATTTGACTTTCATTTGAGTCACGAAGCTTTGTTTGAATGTGTTTGATTTTCATTTGATTCTAAAAGCTTTGTTGAAAGTGTTTGGCTTTCATTTGACTCAATTAGCATTGTGGAATGCAATTAACTTTCATTTGATTCAAAAAGCTTTGTTTGAATGTATTTGACTTTAATTTGATTCTAAAAGCTTTGATGAAAGTGTTTGACTTTCATTTGACTCAATTAGCTTTGTTGAATTCATTTGATTTTCACTTGATTCAAAAAGCTTTGTTTGAATGTGTTTCACTTTCATTTGATTCTAAAAGCTTTGTTGAAAGCTTTCATTTGACTCAATTGGCATTGTGGAATGCAATTAACTTTCATTTGATTCAAAAAGCTTTGTTTGAATGTATTTGACTTTAATTTGATTCTAAAAGCTTTCATGAAAGTGTTTGACTTTCATTTGACTCAATTAGCTTTGTTGAATTCATTTGATTTTCATTTGATTCAAAAAGCTTTGTTTGAATGTGTTTCACTTTCATTTGATTCTAAAAGCTTTGTTGAAAGTGTTTGACTTTCATTTGTCTTAATTAGCTTTGTTGAATGCAGTTGACATTCATTTGATTCAAAAAGCTTTGTTTGAATGTGTTTCACTTTCATTTGATTCTAAAAGCTTTGTTGAATGTGTTTGACTTTCATTTGATTCAATTAGCTTTGTTGAATGCATTTGACTTTCATTTGAGTCACGAAGCTTTGTTTGAATGTGTTTGACTTTCATTTGACTCAATTAGCTTTGTTGAATTCATTTGATTTTCATTTGATTCAAAAAGCTTTGTTTGAATGTGTTTGACTTTCATTTGATTATAAAAGCTTTGTTGAAAGTGTTTGACTTTCATGTGACTCAATTAGCTTTGTTGAATGCATTTGACATTCATTTGAATCAAAAAGCTTTGTTTAAATGTGTTTGACGTTCATTTGATTCTAAAAGCTTAGATGAAAGTGTTTGACTTTCATTTGACTCAATTAGCTTTGTTGAATTCATTTGATTTTCATTTGATTCAAAAAGCTTTGTTTGAATGTGTTTGACTTTCATTTGATTCTAAAAGCTTTGTAGAAAGTGTTTGGCTTTCATTTGACTCAATTAGTATTGGGGAATGCAATTAACTTTCATTTGATTCAAAAAGCTTTGATTGAATGTATTTGACTTTCAATTGATTCTAAACGCTTTGTTGCCAGTGTTTGACTTTCATTTGACTCAATTAGCTTTGTTGAATGCATTTGATTTTCATTTGATTGAAAAAGCTTTGTTTGAATGTGTTTCACTTTCATTTGATTCTAAAAGCTTTGTTTAAAGTGTTTGACTTTCATTTGACTTAATTAGCTTTGTTGAATGCAGTTGACATTCATTTGATTCAAAAAGCTTTGTTTGAATGTGTTTCACTTTCATTTGATTCTAAAAGCTTTGTTGAAAGTGTTTGGCTTTCATTTGACTCAATTGGTCTTGTGGAATACAATTAACTTTCATTTGATTCAAAAAGCTTTGTTTGAATGTATTTGACTTTAATTTGATTCTAAAAGCTTTCATGAAAGTGTTTGACTTTCATTTGACTCAATTAGCTTTGTTGAATTCATTTTATTTTCATTTGATTCAAAAAGCTTTGTTTGAATGTGTTTCACTTTCATTTGATTCTAAAAGCTTTGTTGAAAGTGTTTGACTTTCATTTGTCTTAATTAGCTTTGTTGAATGCAGTTGACATTCATTTGATTCAAAAAGCTTTGTTTGAATGTGTTTCACTTTCATTTGATTCTAAAAGCTTTGTTGAATGTGTTTGACTTTCATTTGACTCAATTAGCTTTGTTGAATGCATTTGACATTCATTTGATTCAAAAAGCTTTGTTTCAATGTGTTTTACTTTCATTTGATTCTAAAAGCTTTGTTGAAAGTGTTTGACTTTCATTTGACTCAATTAGCTTTGTTGAATGCATTTGACTTTCATTTGAGTCACGAAGCTTTGTTTGAATGTGTTTGACTTTCATTTGACTCAGTTAGCTTTGTTGAATTCATTTGATTTTCATTTGATTCAAAAAGCTTTGTTTGAATGTGTTTGACTTTCATTTGATTATAAAAGCTTTGTTGAAAGTGTTTGGCTTTCATTTGACTCAATTAGCATTGTGGAATGCAATTAACTTTCATTTGATTCAAAAAGCTTTGATTGAATTTATTTGACTTTCATTTGATTCTAAACGCTTTGTTGCAAGTGTTTGACTTTCATTTGACTCAATTAGCTTTGTTGAATGCATTTGATTTTCATTTGATTCAAAAAGCTTTGTTTGAATGTGTTTCACTTTCATTTGATTCTAAAAGCTTTGTTGAAAGTGTTTGACTTTCATTTGACTCAATTAGCTTTGTTGAATGCAGTTATCATTCGGTTGATTCAAAAAGCTTTGTTTGAATGTGTTTCACTTTCATTTGATTCTAAAAGCTTTGTTGAATGTGTTTGACTTTCATTTGACTCAATTAGCTTTGTTGAATGCATTTGACATTCATATGATTCAAAAAGCTTTGTTTGAATATGTTTTACTTTCATTTGATTCTAAAAGCTTTGTTGAAAGTGTTTGACTTTCATTTGACTCAATTAGCTTTGTTGAATGCATTTGACTTTCATTTGAGTCACGAAGCTTCGTTTGAATGTGTTTGACTTTCATTTGATTTAAAAAGCTTTGTTGAAAGTGTTTGGCTTTCATTTGACTCAATTACCATTGTGGAATGCAATTAACTTTCATTTGATTCAAAAAGCTTTGATTGAATGTATTTGACTTTCATTTGATTCTAAACGCTTTATTGCAAGTGTTTGACTTTCATTTGACTCAATTAGCTTTGTTGAATGCATTTGATTTTCATTTGGTTCAAAAACCTTCGTTTGAATGTGTTTGACTTTCATTTGATTTTAAAAGCTTAGATGAAAGTGTTTGACTTTCATTTGACTTAATTAGCTTTGTTGAATGCATTTGACTTTCATTTGAGTCACGAAGCTTTGTTTGAATGTTTTTCACTTTCATTTGATTCTAAAAGCTTTGTTGAAAGTGTTTGGCTTTCATTTGACTCAATTACCATTGAGGAATGCAATTAACTTTCATTTGATTCAAAAAGCTTCGTTTGAATGTATTTGACTTTAATTTGATTTTAAAAGCTTTGATGAAAGTGTTTGACTTTCATTTGACTCAATTAGCTTTGTTGAATGCATTTGACTTTCATTTGAGTCACGAAGCTTTGTTTGAATGTGTTTGACTTTCATTTGATTCTAAAAGCTTTGTTGAAAGTGTTTGGCTTTCATTTGACTCAATTAGCATTGTGGAGTGCAATTAACTTTCATTTGATTCGCAAAGCTTTGATTGAATGTATTTGACTTTCATTTGATTCTAAACGCTTTGTTGCAAGTGTTTGACTTTCATTTGACTCAATTAGCTTTGTTGAATGCATTTGATTTTCATTTGATTCAAAAAGCTTTGTTTGAATATGTTTCACTTTCATTTGATTCTAAAAGCTTTGTTGAAAGTGTTTGACTTTCATTTGACTCAATTAGCTTTGTTGAATGCATTTGACATTCATTTGAATCAAAAAGCTTTGTTTAAATGTGTTTGACGTTCATTTGATTCTAAAAGCTTAGATGAAAGTGTTTGACTTTCATTTGACTCAATTAGCTTTGTTGAATTCATTTGAATTTCATTTGATTCAAAAAGCTTTGTTTGAATGTGTTTGACTTTCAATTGATTCTAAAAGCTTTGTAGAAAGTGTTTGGCTTTCATTTGACTCAATTAGCATTGCGGAATGCAATTAACTTTCATTTGATTCAAAAAGCTTTGATTGAATTTATTTGACTTTCATTTGATTCTAAACGCTTTGTTGCAAGTTTTTGACTTTTATTTGACTCAATTAGCTTTGTTGAATGCATTTGATTTTCATTTGATTCAAAAAGCTTTGTTTGAATGTGTTTCACTTTCATTTGATTCTAAAAGCTTTGTTGAATGTGTTTGACTTTCATTTGACTTAATTAGCTTTGTTGAATGCAGTTGACATTCATTTGATTCAAAAAGCTTTGTTTGAATGTGTTTCACTTTCATTTGATTCTAAAAGCTTTGTTGAATGTGTTTGACTTTCATTTGACTCAATTAGCTTTGTTGAATGCATTTGACATTCATTTGATTCAAAAAGCTTTGTTTGAATGTGTTTTACTTTCATTTGATTCTAAAAGCTTTGTTGAAAGTGTTTGACTTTCATTTGACTCAATTAACTTTGTTGAATGCATTTGACTTTCATTTGAGTCACGAAGCTTCGTTTGAATGTGTTTGACTTTCATTTGATTCAAAAAGCTTTGTTGAAAGTGTTTGGCTTTCATTTGACTCAATTAGCATTGTGGAATGCAATTAACTTTCATTTGATTCAAAAAGCTTTGATTGAATGTATTTGACTTTCATTTGATTCTAAACGCTTTGTTGCAAGTGTTTGACTTTCATTTGACTCAATTCGCTTTGTTGAATGCATTTGATTTTCATTTGATTGAAAAAGCTTTGTTTGAATGTGTTTCACTTTCATTTGATTCTAAAAGCTTTGTTGAAAGTGTTTGACTTTCATTTGACTCAATTAGCTTTGTTGAATGCATTTGACATTCATTTGAATCAAAAAGCTTTGTTTAAATGTGTTTGACGTTCATTTGATTCTAAAAGCTTAGATGAAAGTGTTTGACTTTCATTTGACTCAATTAGCTTTGTTGAATTCATTTGAATTTCATTTGATTCAAAAAGCTTTGATTGAATGTATTTGATTTTCATTTGATTCTAAACGCATTGTTGCAAGTGTTTGACTTTCATTTGACTCAATTAGCTTTGTTGAATGCATTTGATTTTGATTTGATTCAAAAAGCTTTGTTTGATGTGTTTTACTTTCATTTGATTCTAAAAGCTTTGTTGAAAGTGTTTGACTTTCATTTGACTCAATTAGCTTTGTTGAATGCATTTGACTTTCATTTGAGTCACTAAGCTTTGTTTGAATGTGTTTGACTTTCATTTGACTCAACTAGTTTTTTTGAATTCATTTGATTTTAATTTTATTCAAAAAGCTTTGTTTGAATGTGATTGACTTTCATTTGATTCTAAAAGCTTTGTTGAAAGTGTTTGACTTTCATTTGACTCAATTAGCTTTGTTGAATGCATTTGACATTCATTTGATTCAAAAAGCTTTGTTTGAATGTGTTTCACTTTCATTTGATTCTAAAAGCTTTGTTGAAAGTGTTTGACTTTCATTTGACTTAATTAGCTTTGATGAATGTAGTTGACATTCATTTGATTCAAAAAGCTTTGTTTGAGTGTGTTTCACTTTCATTTGATTCAAAAAGCTTTGGTGAAAGTGTTTGGCTTTCATTTGACTCAATTGGCATTGTGGAATGCAATTAACTTTCATTTGATTCAAAAAGCTTTGTTTGAATGTATTTGACTTTAATTTGATTGTAAAACCTTTGATGAAAGTGTTTGACTTTCATTTGACTCAATTAGCTTTGTTGAATTCATTTGATTTTCATTTGATTCAAAATCTTTGTTTGAATGTGTTTCACTTTCATTTGACTTAATTAGCTTTGTTGAATTCATTTGATTTTCATTTGATTCAAAAAGCTTTGTTTGAATGTGATTGACTTTCATTTGATTCTTAAAGCTTTGTTGAAAGTGTTTAACTTTCATTTGACTCAATTAGCTTTGTTGAATGCATTTGACATTCATTTGAATCAAAAAGCTTTGTTTAAATGTGTTTGACGTTCATTTGATTCTAAAAGCTTAGATGAAAGTGTTTGACTTTCATTTGACTCAATTAGCTTTGTTGAATTCATTTGATTTTCATTTGATTCAAAAAGCTTTGTTTGAATGTGTTTGACTTTCATTTGATTCTAAAAGCTTTGTAGAAAGTGTTTGGCTTTCATTTGACTCAATTAGTATTGTGGAATGCAATTAACTTTCATTTGATTCTAAAAGCTTTGTTGAAAGTGTTTGACTTTCATTTGACTTAATTAGCTTTGTTGAATGCAGTTGACATTCATTTGATTCAAAAAGCTTTGTTTGAATGTGTTTCACTTTCATTTGATTGTAAAAGCTTTGTTGAAAGTGTTTGGCTTTCATTTGTCTCAATTGGCATTGTGGAATGCAATTAACTTTCATTTGATTCAAAAAGCTTTGATTGAATGTATTTGATTTTCATTTGATTTTAAACGCTTTGTTGCAAGTGTTTGACTTTCATTTGACTCAATTAGCTTTGTTGAATGCATTTGATTTTGATTTGATTCAAAAAGCTTTGTTTGAATGTGTTTCACTTTAACTTGATTCTAAAAGCTTTGTTGAAAAGTGTTTGACTTTCATTTGACTTAATTAGCTTTGTTGAATGCAGTTGACATTCATTTGATTCAAAAAGCTTTGTTTGAATGTGTTTCACTTTCATTTGATTCTAAAAGCTTTGTTGAAAGTGTTTGGTTTTCATTTGACTCAATTAGCATTGTGGAATGCAATTAACTTTCATTTGATTCAAAAAGCTTTGATTGAATGTATTTGACTTTAATTTGATTCTAAACGCTTTGTTGCAAGTGTTTGACTTTCATTTGACTCAATTAGCGTTGTTGAATGCAGTTGATTTTCAATTGATTCAAAAAGCTTTGTTTGAATGTGTTTCACTTTCATTTGATTCTAAAAGCTTTGTTGAAAAGTGTTTGACTTTCATTTGACTTAATTAGCTTTGTTGAATGCAGTTGACATTCATTTGATTCAAAAAGCTTTGTTTGAATGTGTTTCACTTTCATTTGATTCTAAAAGCTTTGTTGAAAGTGTTTGGCTTTCATTTGACTCAATTAGCTTTGTTGAATGCATTTGACATTCATTTGAATCAAAAAGCTTTGTTTGAATGTATTTTACTTTCATTTGATTCTAAAAGCTTTGTTGAAAGTGTTTGACTTTCATTTGACTCAATTAGCTTTGTTGAATGCATTTGACTTTCATTTGAGTCACGAAGCTTTGTTTGAATGTGTTTGACTTTCATTTGACTCAATTAGTTTGTTGAATTCATTTGACTTTCATTTGATTCAAAAAGCTTTGTTTGAATGTGTTTGACTTTCATTTGATTATAAAAGCTTTGTTGAAAGTGTTTGACTTTCATTTGACTCAATTAGCTTTGTTGAATGCAGTTGACATTCATTTGATTCAAAAAGCTTTGTTTGAATGTGTTTCACTTTCATTTGATTCTAAAAGCTTTGTTGAATGTGTTTGACTTTCATTTGACACAATTAGCTTTGTTGAATGCATTTGACTTTCATTTGATTCAAAAAGCTTTGTTAGAATGTGTTTGACTTTCATTTGATTCTAAAAGCTTTGTTGAAAGTGTTTCGCTTTCATTTGACTCAATTAGCATTGTGGAATGCAATTAACTTTCATTTGATTCAAAAAGCTTTGTTTGAATGTATTTGACTTTAATTTGATTCTAAATGCTTTGTTGAAAGTGTTTGACTTTCATTTGACTCAATTAGCTTTGTTGAATGCATTTGACATTCATTTGAATCAAAAAGCTTTGTTTGAATGTGTTTGACTTTCATTTGATTCTAAAAGCTTTGTAGAAAGTGTTTGGCTTTCATTTGACTCAATTAGCATTGTGGAATGCAATTAACTTTCATTTGATTCAAAAAGCTTTGATTGAATGTCTTTGACTTTAATTTGATTCTAAAAGCTTTGATGAAAGTGTTTGACTTTCATTTGACTCAATTAGCTTTGTTGAATTCATTTGATTTTCATTTGATTCAAAAAGCTTTGTTTGAATGTGTTTGACTTTCAATTGATTCTAAAAGCTTTGTAGAAAGTGTTTGGCTTTCATTTGACTCAATTAGCATTGTGTAATGCAATTAACTTTCATTTGATTCAAAAAGCTTTGATTGAATGTATTTGACTTTCATTTGATTCTAAACGCTCTGTTGCAAGTGTTTGACTTTCATTTGACTCAATTAGCTTTGTTGAATGCATTTGATTTTCATTTGATTCAAAAAGCTTTGTTTGAATGTGTTTCACTTTCATTTAATTCTAAAAGCTTTGTTGAAAGTGTTTGACTTTCATTTGACTTAATTAGCTTTTTGAATGTAGTTGACATTCATTTGATTCAAAAAGCTTTGTTTGAATGTGTTTCACTTTCATTTGATTCTAAAAGCTTTGTTGAAAGTGTTTGGCTTCCATTTGACTCAATTACCATTGTGGAATGCAATTAACTTTCATTTGATTCAAAATCTTTGATTGAATGTATTTGACTTTAATTTGATTCTAAACGCTTTGTTGCAAGTGTTTGACTTTCATTTGACTCAATTAGCATTGTTGAATGCATTTGATTTTCATTTGATTCAAAAAGCTTTGTTTGAATGTGTTTCACTTTCATTTGATTCTAAAAGCTTTGTTGAAAAGTGTTTGACTTTCATTTGACTTAATTAGCTTTGTTGAATGCAGTTGACATTCATTTGATTCAAAAAGCTTTGTTTGAATGTGTTTCACTTTCATTTGATTCTAAAAGCTTTGTTGAAAGTGTTTGGCTTTCATTTGACTCAATTAGCTTTGTTGAATTCATTTGACATTTATTTGAATCAAAAAGCTTTGTTTGAATGTATTTTACTTTCATTTGATTCTAAAAGCTTTGTTGAAAGTGTTAGACTTTCATTTGACTCAATTAGCTTTGTTTAATGCATTTGACTTTCATTTGAGTCACGAAGCTTTGTTTGAATGTGTTTGACTTTCATTTGACTCAATTAGCTTTGTTGAATTCATTAGATTTTCATTTAATTCAAAAAGCTTTGTTTGAATGTGTTTGACTTTCATTTGATTATAAAAGCTTTGTTGAAAGTGTTTGACTTTCATTTGACTCAATTAGCTTTGTTGAATGCAGTTGACATTCATTTGATTCAAAAAGCTTTGTTTGAATGTGTTTCACTTTCATTTGATTCTAAAAGCTTTGTTGAATGTGTTTGACTTTCATTTGACACAATTAGCTTTGTTGAATGCATTTGACTTTCATTTGATTCAAAAAGCTTTGTTAGAATGTGTTTGACTTTCATTTGATTCTTAAAGCTTTGTTGAAAGTGTTTGGCTTTCATTTGTCTCAATTGGCATTGTGGAATGCAATTAACTTTCATTTGATTCAAAAAGCTTTGTTTGAATGTATTTGACTTTAATTTGATTCTAAAAGCTTTGTTGAAAGTGTTTGACTTTCATTTGACTCAATTAGCGTTGTTGAATGCAGTTGATTTTCAATTGATTCAAAAAGCTTTGTTTGAATGTGTTTCACTTTCATTTGATTCTAAAAGCTTTGTTGAAAAGTGTTTGACTTTCATTTGACTTAATTAGCTTTGTTGAATGCAGTTGACATTCATTTGATTCAAAAAGCTTTGTTTGAATGTGTTTCACTTTCATTTGATTCTAAAAGCTTTGTTGAAAGTGTTTGGCTTTCATTTGACTCAATTAGCTTTGTTGAATGCATTTGACATTCATTTGAATCAAAAAGCTTTGTTTGAATGTATTTTACTTTCATTTGATTCTAAAAGCTTTGTTGAAAGTGTTTGACTTTCATTTGACTCAATTAGCTTTGTTGAATGCATTTGACTTTCATTTGAGTCACGAAGCTTTGTTTGAATGTGTTTGACTTTCATTTGACTCAATTAGTTTGTTGAATTCATTTGACTTTCATTTGATTCAAAAAGCTTTGTTTGAATGTGTTTGACTTTCATTTGATTATAAAAGCTTTGTTGAAAGTGTTTGACTTTCATTTGACTCAATTAGCTTTGTTGAATGCAGTTGACATTCATTTGATTCAAAAAGCTTTGTTTGAATGTGCTTCACTTTCATTTGATTCTAAAAGCTTTGTTGAATGTGTTTGACTTTCATTTGACACAATTAGCTTTGTTGAATGCATTTGACTTTCATTTGATTCAAAAAGCTTTGTTAGAATGTGTTTGACTTTCATTTGATTCTAAAAGCTTTGTTGAAAGTGTTTCGCTTTCATTTGACTCAATTAGCATTGTGGAATGCAATTAACTTTCATTTGATTGAAAAAGCTTTGTTTGAATGTATTTGACTTTAATTTGATTCTAAATGCTTTGTTGAAAGCGTTTGACTTTCATTTAACTCAATTAGCTTTGTTGAATGCATTTGACATTCATTTGAATCAAAAAGCTTTGTTTGAATGTGTTTGACTTTCATTTGATTCTAAAAGCTTTGTAGAAAGTGTTTGGCTTTCATTTGACTCAATTAGCATTGTGGAATGCAATTAACTTTCATTTGATTCAAAAAGCTTTGATTGAATGTCTTTGACTTTAATTTGATTCTAAAAGCTTTGATGAAAGTGTTTGACTTTCATTTGACTCAATTAGCTTTGTTGAATTCATTTGATTTTCATTTGATTCAAAAAGCTTTGTTTGAATGTGTTTGACTTTCATTTGATTCTAAAAGCTTTGTAGAAAGTGTTTGGCTTTCATTTGACTCAATTAGCATTGTGTAATGCAATTAACTTTCATTTGATTCAAAATGCTTTGATTGAATGTATTTGACTTTCATTTGATTCTAAACGCTCTGTTGCAAGTGTTTGACTTTCATTTGACTTAATTAGCTTTGTTGAATGCATTTGATTTTCATTTGATTCAAAAAGCTTTGTTTGAATGTGTTTCACTTTCATTTAATTCTAAAAGCTTTGTTGAAAGTGTTTGACTTTCATTTGACTTAATTAGCTTTGTTGAATGTAGTTGACATTCATTTGATTCAAAAAGCTTTGTTTGAATGTGTTTCACTTTCATTTGATTCTAAAAGCTTTGTTGAAAGTGTTTGGCTTCGATTTGACTCAATTACCATTGTGGAATGCAATTAACTTTCATTTGATTCAAAATCTTTGATTGAATGTATTTGACTTTAATTTGATTCTAAACGCTTTGTTGCAAGTGTTTGACTTTCATTTGACTCAATTAGCATTGTTGAATGCATTTGATTTTCATTTGATTCAAAAAGCTTTGTTTGAATGTGTTTCACTTTCATTTGATTCTAAAAGCTTTGTTGAAAAGTGTTTGACTTTCATTTGACTTAATTAGCTTTGTTGAATGCAGTTGACATTCATTTGATTCAAAAAGCTTTGTTTGAATGTGTTTCACTTTCAATTTGATTCTAAAAGCTTTGTTGAAAGTGTTTGGCTTTCATTTGACTCAATTAGCTTTGTTGAATTCATTTGACATTTATTTGAATCAAAAAGCTTTGTTTGAATGTATTTTACTTTCATTTGATTCTAAAAGCTTTGTTGAAAGTGTTAGACTTTCATTTGACTCAATTAGCTTTGTTTAATGCATTTGACTTTCATTTGAGTCACGAAGCTTTGTTTGAATGTGTTTGACTTTCATTTGACTCAATTAGCTTTGTTGAATTCATTAGAATTTCATTTAATTCAAAAAGCTTTGTTTGAATGTGTTTGACTTTCATTTGATTATAAAAGCTTTGTTGAAAGTGTTTGACTTTCATTTGACTCAATTAGCTTTGTTGAATGCAGTTGACATTCATTTGATTCAAAAAGCTTTGTTTGAATGTGTTTCACTTTCATTTGATTCTAAAAGCTTTGTTGAATGTGTTTGACTTTCATTTGACACAATTAGCTTTGTTGAATGCATTTGACTTTCATTTGATTCAAAAAGCTTTGTTAGAATGTGTTTGACTTTCATTTGATTCTTAAAGCTTTGTTGAAAGTGTTTGGCTTTCATTTGTCTCAATTGGCATTGTGGAATGCAATTAACTTTCATTTGATTCAAAAAGCTTTGTTTGAATGTATTTGACTTTAATTTGATTCTAAAAGCTTTGTTGAAAGTGTTTGACTTTCATTTGACTCAATTAGCGTTGTTGAATGCAGTTGATTTTCAATTGATTCAAAAAGCTTTGTTTGAATGTGTTTCACTTTCATTTGATTCTAAAAGCTTTGTTGAAAAGTGTTTGACTTTCATTTGACTTAATTAGCTTTGTTGAATGCAGTTGACATTCATTTGATTCAAAAAGCTTTGTTTGAATGTGTTTCACTTTCATTTGATTCTAAAAGCTTTGTTGAAAGTGTTTGGCTTTCATTTGACTCAATTAGCTTTGTTGAATGCATTTGACATTCATTTGAATCAAAAAGCTTTGTTTGAATGTGTTTGACTTTCATTTGATTCTAAAAGCTTTGTAGAAAGTGTTTGGCTTTCATTTGACTCAATTAGCATTGTGGAATGCAATTAACTTTCATTTGATTCAAAAAGCTTTGATTGAATGTCTTTGACTTTAATTTGATTCTAAAAGCTTTGATGAAAGTGTTTGACTTTCATTTGACTCAATTAGCTTTGTTGAATTCATTTGATTTTCATTTGATTCAAAAAGCTTTGTTTGAATGTGTTTGACTTTCAATTGATTCTAAAAGCTTTGTAGAAAGTGTTTGGCTTTCATTTGACTCAATTAGCATTGTGTAATGCAATTAACTTTCATTTGATTCAAAAAGCTTTGATTGAATGTATTTGACTTTCATTTGATTCTAAACGCTCTGTTGCAAGTGTTTGACTTTCATTTGACTCAATTAGCTTTGTTGAATGCATTTGATTTTCATTTGATTCAAAAAGCTTTGTTTGAATGTGTTTCACTTTCATTTAATTCTAAAAGCTTTGTTGAAAGTGTTTGACTTTCATTTGACTTAATTAGCTTTTTGAATGTAGTTGACATTCATTTGATTCAAAAAGCTTTGTTTGAATGTGTTTCACTTTCATTTGATTCTAAAAGCTTTGTTGAAAGTGTTTGGCTTCCATTTGACTCAATTACCATTGTGGAATGCAATTAACTTTCATTTGATTCAAAATCTTTGATTGAATGTATTTGACTTTAATTTGATTCTAAACGCTTTGTTGCAAGTGTTTGACTTTCATTTGACTCAATTAGCATTGTTGAATGCATTTGATTTTCATTTGATTCAAAAAGCTTTGTTTGAATGTGTTTCACTTTCATTTGATTCTAAAAGCTTTGTTGAAAAGTGTTTGACTTTCATTTGACTTAATTAGCTTTGTTGAATGCAGTTGACATTCATTTGATTCAAAAAGCTTTGTTTGAATGTGTTTCACTTTCATTTGATTCTAAAAGCTTTGTTGAAAGTGTTTGGCTTTCATTTGACTCAATTAGCTTTGTTGAATTCATTTGACATTTATTTGAATCAAAAAGCTTTGTTTGAATATATTTTACTTTCATTTGATTCTAAAAGCTTTGTTGAAAGTGTTAGACTTTCATTTGACTCAATTAGCTTTGTTTAATGCATTTGACTTTCATTTGAGTCACGAAGCTTTGTTTGAATGTGTTTGACTTTCATTTGACTCAATTAGCTTTGTTGAATTCATTAGATTTTCATTTAATTCAAAAAGCTTTGTTTGAATGTGTTTGACTTTCATTTGATTATAAAAGCTTTGTTGAAAGTGTTTGACTTTCATTTGACTCAATTAGCTTTGTTGAATGCAGTTGACATTCATTTGATTCAAAAAGCTTTGTTTGAATGTGTTTCACTTTCATTTGATTCTAAAAGCTTTGTTGAATGTGTTTGACTTTCATTTGACACAATTAGCTTTGTTGAATGCATTTGACTTTCATTTGATTCAAAAAGCTTTGTTAGAATGTGTTTGACTTTCATTTGATTCTTAAAGCTTTGTTGAAAGTGTTTGGCTTTCATTTGTCTCAATTGGCATTGTGGAATGCAATTAACTTTCATTTGATTCAAAAAGCTTTGTTTGAATGTATTTGACTTTAATTTGATTCTAAAAGCTTTGTTGAAAGTGTTTGACTTTCATTTGACTCAATTAGCGTTGTTGAATGCAGTTGATTTTCAATTGATTCAAAAAGCTTTGTTTGAATGTGTTTCACTTTCATTTGATTCTAAAAGCTTTGTTGAAAAGTGTTTGACTTTCATTTGACTTAATTAGCTTTGTTGAATGCAGTTGACATTCATTTGATTCAAAAAGCTTTGTTTGAATGTGTTTCACTTTCATTTGATTCTAAAAGCTTTGTTGAAAGTGTTTGGCTTTCATTTGACTCAATTAGCTTTGTTGAATGCATTTGACATTCATTTGAATCAAAAAGCTTTGTTTGAATGTATTTTACTTTCATTTGATTCTAAAAGCTTTGTTGAAAGTGTTTGACTTTCATTTGACTCAATTAGCTTTGTTGAATGCATTTGACTTTCATTTGAGTCACGAAGCTTTGTTTGAATGTGTTTGACTTTCATTTGACTCAATTAGTTTGTTGAATTCATTTGACTTTCATTTGATTCAAAAAGCTTTGTTTGAATGTGTTTGACTTTCATTTGATTATAAAAGCTTTGTTGAAAGTGTTTGACTTTCATTTGACTCAATTAGCTTTGTTGAATGCAGTTGACATTCATTTGATTCAAAAAGCTTTGTTTGAATGTGCTTCACTTTCATTTGATTCTAAAAGCTTTGTTGAATGTGTTTGACTTTCATTTGACACAATTAGCTTTGTTGAATGCATTTGACTTTCATTTGATTCAAAAAGCTTTGTTAGAATGTGTTTGACTTTCATTTGATTCTAAAAGCTTTGTTGAAAGTGTTTCGCTTTCATTTGACTCAATTAGCATTGTGGAATGCAATTAACTTTCATTTGATTGAAAAAGCTTTGTTTGAATGTATTTGACTTTAATTTGATTCTAAATGCTTTGTTGAAAGCGTTTGACTTTCATTTGACTCAATTAGCTTTGTTGAATGCATTTGACATTCATTTGAATCAAAAAGCTTTGTTTGAATGTGTTTGACTTTCATTTGATTCTAAAAGCTTTGTAGAAAGTGTTTGGCTTTCATTTGACTCAATTAGCATTGTGGAATGCAATTAACTTTCATTTGATTCAAAAAGCTTTGATTGAATGTCTTTGACTTTAATTTGATTCTAAAAGCTTTGATGAAAGTGTTTGACTTTCATTTGACTCAATTAGCTTTGTTGAATTCATTTGATTTTCATTTGATTCAAAAAGCTTTGTTTGAATGTGTTTGACTTTCATTTGATTCTAAAAGCTTTGTAGAAAGTGTTTGGCTTTCATTTGACTCAATTAGCATTGTGTAATGCAATTAACTTTCATTTGATTCAAAATGCTTTGATTGAATGTATTTGACTTTCATTTGATTCTAAACGCTCTGTTGCAAGTGTTTGACTTTCATTTGACTTAATTAGCTTTGTTGAATGCATTTGATTTTCATTTGATTCAAAAAGCTTTGTTTGAATGTGTTTCACTTTCATTTAATTCTAAAAGCTTTGTTGAAAGTGTTTGACTTTCATTTGACTTAATTAGCTTTGTTGAATGTAGTTGACATTCATTTGATTCAAAAAGCTTTGTTTGAATGTGTTTCACTTTCATTTGATTCTAAAAGCTTTGTTGAAAGTGTTTGGCTTCGATTTGACTCAATTACCATTGTGGAATGCAATTAACTTTCATTTGATTCAAAATCTTTGATTGAATGTATTTGACTTTAATTTGATTCTAAACGCTTTGTTGCAAGTGTTTGACTTTCATTTGACTCAATTAGCATTGTTGAATGCATTTGATTTTCATTTGATTCAAAAAGCTTTGTTTGAATGTGTTTCACTTTCATTTGATTCTAAAAGCTTTGTTGAAAAGTGTTTGACTTTCATTTGACTTAATTAGCTTTGTTGAATGCAGTTGACATTCATTTGATTCAAAAAGCTTTGTTTGAATGTGTTTCACTTTCATTTGATTCTAAAAGCTTTGTTGAAAGTGTTTGGCTTTCATTTGACTCAATTAGCTTTGTTGAATTCATTTGACATTTATTTGAATCAAAAAGCTTTGTTTGAATGTATTTTACTTTCATTTGATTCTAAAAGCTTTGTTGAAAGTGTTAGACTTTCATTTGACTCAATTAGCTTTGTTTAATGCATTTGACTTTCATTTGAGTCACGAAGCTTTGTTTGAATGTGTTTGACTTTCATTTGACTCAATTAGCTTTGTTGAATTCATTAGAATTTCATTTAATTCAAAAAGCTTTGTTTGAATGTGTTTGACTTTCATTTGATTATAAAAGCTTTGTTGAAAGTGTTTGACTTTCATTTGACTCAATTAGCTTTGTTGAATGCAGTTGACATTCATTTGATTCAAAAAGCTTTGTTTGAATGTGTTTCACTTTCATTTGATTCTAAAAGCTTTGTTGAATGTGTTTGACTTTCATTTGACACAATTAGCTTTGTTGAATGCATTTGACTTTCATTTGATTCAAAAAGCTTTGTTAGAATGTGTTTGACTTTCATTTGATTCTTAAAGCTTTGTTGAAAGTGTTTGGCTTTCATTTGTCTCAATTGGCATTGTGGAATGCAATTAACTTTCATTTGATTCAAAAAGCTTTGTTTGAATGTATTTGACTTTAATTTGATTCTAAAAGCTTTGTTGAAAGTGTTTGACTTTCATTTGACTCAATTAGCGTTGTTGAATGCAGTTGATTTTCAATTGATTCAAAAAGCTTTGTTTGAATGTGTTTCACTTTCATTTGATTCTAAAAGCTTTGTTGAAAAGTGTTTGACTTTCATTTGACTTAATTAGCTTTGTTGAATGCAGTTGACATTCATTTGATTCAAAAAGCTTTGTTTGAATGTGTTTCACTTTCATTTGATTCTAAAAGCTTTGTTGAAAGTGTTTGGCTTTCATTTGACTCAATTAGCTTTGTTGAATGCATTTGACATTCATTTGAATCAAAAAGCTTTGTTTGAATGTATTTTACTTTCATTTGATTCTAAAAGCTTTGTTGAAAGTGTTTGACTTTCATTTGACTCAATTAGCTTTGTTAAATGCATTTGACTTTCATTTGAGTCACGAAGCTTTGTTTGAATGTGTTTGACTTTCATTTGACTCAATTAGTTTGTTGAATTCATTTGACTTTCATTTGATTCAAAAAGCTTTGTTTGAATGTGTTTGACTTTCATTTGATTATAAAAGCTTTGTTGAAAGTGTTTGACTTTCATTTGACTCAATTAGCTTTGTTGAATGCAGTTGACATTCATTTGATTCAAAAAGCTTTGTTTGAATGTGTTTCACTTTCATTTGATTCTAAAAGCTTTGTTGAATGTGTTTGACTTTCATTTGACACAATTAGCTTTGTTGAATGCATTTGACTTTCATTTGATTCAAAAAGCTTTGTTAGAATGTGTTTGACTTTCATTTGATTCTAAAATTTTTGTTGAAAGTGTTTCGCTTTCATTTGACTCAATTAGCATTGTGGAATGCAATTAACTTTCATTTGATTCAAAAAGCTTTGTTTGAATGTATTTGACTTTAATTTGATTCTAAATGCTTTGTTGAAAGTGTTTGACTTTCATTTGACTCAATTAGCTTTGTTGAATACATTTGACATTCATTTGAATCAAAAAGCTTTGTTTGAATGTGTTTGACTTTCATTTGATTCTAAAAGCTTTGTAGAAAGTGTTTGGCTTTCATTTGACTCAATGAGCATTGTGGAATGCAATTAACTTTCATTTGATTCAAAAAGCTTTGATTGAATGTCTTTGACTTTAATTTGATTCTAAAAGCTTTGATGAAAGTGTTTGACTTTCATTTGACTCAATTAGCTTTGTTGAATTCATTTGATTTTCATTTGATTCAAAAAGCTTTGTTTGAATGTGTTTGACTTTCATTTGATTCTAAAAGCTTTGTAGAAAGTGTTTGGCTTTCATTTGACTCAATTAGCATTGTGTAATGCAATTAACTTTCATTTGATTCAAAATGCTTTGATTGAATGTATTTGACTTTCATTTGATTCTAAACGCTCTGTTGCAAGTGTTTGACTTTCATTTGACTCAATTAGCTTTGTTGAATGCATTTGATTTTCATTTGATTCAAAAAGCTTTGTTTGAATATGTTTCACTTTCATTTAATTCTAAAAGCTTTGTTGAAAGTGTTTGACTTTCATTTGACTTAATTAGCTTTGTTGAATGTAGTTGACATTCATTTGATTCAAAAAGCTTTGTTTGAATGTGTTTCACTTTCATTTGATTCTAAAAGCTTTGTTGAAAGTGTTTGGCTTCCATTTGACTCAATTACCATTGTGGAATGCAATTAACTTTCATTTGATTCAAAATCTTTGATTGAATGTATTTGACTTTAATTTGATTCTAAACGCTTTGTTGCAAGTGTTTGACTTTCATTTGACTCAATTAGCATTGTTGAATGCATTTGATTTTCATTTGATTCAAAAAGCTTTGTTTGAATGTGTTTCACTTTCATTTGATTCTAAAAGCTTTGTTGAAAAGTGTTTGACTTTCATTTGACTTAATTAGCTTTGCTGAATGCAGTTGACATTCATTTGATTCAAAAAGCTTTGTTTGAATGTGTTTCACTTTCATTTGAATCTAAAAGCTTTGTTGAAAGTGTTTGGCTTTCATTTGACTCAATTAGCTTTGTTGAATTCATTTGACATTTATTTGAATCAAAAAGCTTTGTTTGAATGTATTTTACTTTCATTTGATTCTAAAAGCTTTGTTGAAAGTGTTAGACTTTCATTTGACTCAATTAGCTTTGTTTAATGCATTTGACTTTCATTTGAGTCACGAAGCTTTGTTTGAATGTGTTTGACTTTCATTTGACTCAATTAGCTTTGTTGAATTCATTAGATTTTCATTTAATTCAAAAAGCTTTGTTTAAATGTGTTTGACTTTCATTTGATTATAAAAGCTTTGTTGAAAGTGTTTGACTTTCATTTGACTCAATTAGCTTTGTTGAATGCAGTTGACATTCATTTGATTCAAAAAGCTTTGTTTGAATGTGTTTCACTTTCATTTGATTCTAAAAGCTTTGTTGAATGTGTTTAACTTTCATTTGACACAATTAGCTTTGTTGAATGCATTTGACTTTCATTTGATTCAAAAAGCTTTGTTAGAATGTGTTTGACTTTCATTTGATTCTAAAAGCTTTGTTGAAAGTGTATGGCTTTCATTTGACTCAATTGGCATTGTGGAATGCAATTAACTTTCATTTGATTCAAAAAGCTTTGTTTGATTGTATTTGACTTTAATTTGATTCTAAAAGCTTTGTTGAAAGTGTTTGACTTCCATTTGACTCAATTAGCTTTGTTGAATGTATTTGACATTCTTTTGAATCAAAAAGCTTTCTTTGAATGTGTTTCACTTTCATTTGATTCTAAAAGCTTTGTAGAAAGTGTTTGGCTTTCATTTGACTCAATTAGCATTGTGGAATGCAATTAACTTTCATTTGATTCAAAAAGCTTTGATTGAATGTCTTTGACTTTAATTTGATTCTAAAAGCTTTGATGAAAGTGTTTGACTTTCATTTGACTGAATTAGCTTTGTTGAATTCATTTGATTTTCATTTGATTCAAAAAGCTTTGTTTGAATGTGTTTCACTTTCATTTGATTCTAAAAGCTTTGTTGAAAGTGTTTGACTTTCATTTGACTTAATTAGCTTTGTTGAATGCAGTTGACATTCATTTGATTCAAAAAGCTTTGTTCGAATGTGTTTCACTTTCATTTGATTCTAAAAGCTTTGTTGAATGTGTTTGACTTTCATTTGACACAATTAGCTTTGTTGAATGCATTTGACTTTCATTTGATTCAAAAAGCTTTGTTAGAATGTGTTTGACTTTCATTTGATTCTAAAAGCTTTGTTGAAAGTGTTTGGCTTTCATTTGACTCAATTGGCATTGTGGAATGCAATTAACTTTCATTTGATTCAAAAAGCTTTGTTTGAATGTATTTGACTTTAATTTGATTCTAAAAGCTTTGTTGAAAGTGTTTGACTTTCATTTGACTCAATTAGCTTTGTTGAATGCATTTGACATTCATTTGAATCAAAAAGCTTTGTTTGAATGTGTTTGACTTTCATTTGATTCTAAAAGCTATGTAGAAAGTGTTTGGCTTTCATTTGACTCAATTAGCATTGTGGAATGCAATTAACTTTCATTTGATTCAAAAAGCTTTGATTGAATGTATTTGACTTTCATTTGATTCTAAACGCTTTGTTGCAAGTGTTTGACTTTCATTTGACTCAATTAGCTTTGTTGAATGCATTTGATTTTCATTTGATTCAAAAAGCTTTGTTTGAATGTGTTTCACTTTCATTTGATTCTAAAAGCTTTGTTGAAAGTGTTTGACTTTCATTTGACTTAATTAGCTTTGTTGAATGCAGTTGACATTCATTTGATTCAAAAAGCTTTGTTTGAATGTGTTTCACTTTCATTTGATTCTAAAAGCTTTGTTGAAAGTGTTTGGCTTTCATTTGACTCAATTAGCATTGTGGAATGCAATTAACTTTCATTTTATTCAAAAAGCTTTGATTGAATGTATTTGACTTTAATTTGATTCTAAACGCTTTGTTGCAAGTGTTTGACTTTCATTTGACTCAATTAGCGTTGTTAATTGCATTTGATTTTCATTTGATTCAAAAAGCTTTGTTTGAATGTGTTTCACTTTCATTTGATTCTAAAAGCTTTGTTGAAAAGTGTTTGACTTTCATTTGACTTAATTAGCTTTGTTGAATGCAGTTGACATTCATTTGATTCAAAAAGCTTTGTTTGAATGTGTGTCACTTTCATTTGATTCTAAAAGCTTTGTTGAAAGTGTTTGGCTTTCATTTGACTCAATTAGCTTTGTTGAATGCATTCGACATTCATTTGAATCAAAAAGCTTTGTTTTAATGTATTTTACTTTCATTTGATTCTAAAAGCTTTGTTGAAAGTGTTTGACTTTCATTTGACTCAATTAGCTTTGTTGAATGCATTTGACTTTCATTTGAGTCACGAAGCTTTGTTTGAATGTGTTTGACTTTCATTTGACTCAATTAGCTTTGTTGAATTCATTTAATTTTAATTTGATTCAAAAAGCTTTGTTTGAATGTGTTTGACTTTCATTTGATTATAAAAGCTTTGTTGAAATTGTTTGACTTTCATTTGACTCAATTAGCTTTGTTGAATGCAGTTGACATTCATTTGATTCAAAAAGCTTTGTTTGAATGTGTTTCACTTTCATTTGATTCTAAAAGCTTTGTTGAATGTGTTTGACTTTCATTTGACACAATTAGCTTTGTTGAATGCATTTGACTTTCATTTGATTCAAAAAGCTTTGTTAGAATGTGTTTGACTTTCATTTGATTCTAAAAGCTTTGTTGAAAGTGTTTGGCTTTCATTTGACTCAATTGGCATTGTGGAATGCAATTAACTTTCATTTGATTCAAAAAGCTTTGTTTGAATGTATTTGACTTTAATTTGATTCTAAAATCTTTGTTGAAAGTGTTTAACTTTCATTTGACTCAATTAGCTTTGTTGAATGCAGTTGACATTCATTTGATTCAAAAAGCTTTGTTTGAATGTGTTTCACTTTCATTAGATTCTAAAAGCTTTGTTGAATGTGTTTGACTTTCATTTGACTCAATTAGCTTTGTTGAATGCATTTGACATTCATTTGATTCAAAAAGCTTTGTTTGAATGTGTTTTACTTTCATTTGATTCTAAAAGCTTTGTTGAAAGTGTTTGACTTTCATTTGACTCAATTAGCTTTGTTGAATGCATTTGACTTTCATTTGAGTCACGAAGCTTTGTTTGAATGTGTTTGACTTTCATTTGACTCAATTAGCTTTGTTGAATTCATTTGATTTTCATTTGATTCAAAAAGCTTTGTTGAAAGTGTTTGACTTTCATTTGACTCAATTAGCTTTGTTGAATGCATTTGACATTCATTTGAATCAAAAGCTTTGTTTAAATGTGTTTGACGTTCATTTCATTACAAAAGCTTAGATGAAAGTGTTTGACTTTCATTTGACTCAATTATCTTTGTTGAATTCATTTGATTTTCATCTAATTCAAAAAGCTTTGTTTGAATGTGTTTGACTTTCATTTGATTCTAAAAGCTTTGTTGTAAGTGTTTGGCTATCATTTGACTCAATTAGCATTGTGGAATGCAATTAACTTTCATTTGATTCAAAAAGCTTTGATTGAATGTATTTGACTTTCATTTGATTCTAAACGCTTTGTTGCAAGTGTTTGACTTTCATTTGACTCAATCAGCTTTGTTGAATGCATTTGATTTTCATTTGATTCAAATAGCTTTGTTTGAATGTGTTTCACTTTCATTTGATTCTAAAAGCTTTGTTGAAAGTGTTTGACTTTCATTTGACTTAATTAGCTTTGTTGAATGCAGTTGACATTCATTTGATTCAAAAGCTTTGTTTGAATGTGTTTCACTTTCATTTGATTCTAAAAGCTTTGTTGAAAGTGTTTGGCTTTCATTTGACTCAATTAGCATTGTGGAATGCAATTAACTTTCATTTGATTCAAAAAGCTTTGTTTGAATGTATTTGACTTTAATTTGATTCTAAAAGCTTTGATGAAAGTGTTTGACTTTCATTTGACTCAATTAGCTTTGTTGAATTCATTTGATTTTCATTTGATTCAAAAAGCTTTGTTTGAATGTGTTTGACTTTCATTTGATTCTAAAAGCTTTGATGAAAGCGTTTGACTTTCATTTGACTCAATTAGCTTTGTTGAATTTATTTGATTTTCATTTGATTCAAAAAGCTTTGTTTGAATGTGTTTGACTTTCATTTGATTATAAAAGCTTTGTTGAAAGTGTTTGACTTTCATTTGACTCAATGAGCTTTGTTGAATGCATTTGACATTCATTTGAATCAAAAAGCTTTGTTTGAATGTGTTTGACTTTCATTTGATTCCAAAAGCTTTGTAGAAAGTGTTTGGCTTTCATTTGACTCAATTAGCATTGTGGAATGCAATTAACTTTCATTTGATTCAAAAAGCTTTGATTGAATGTCTTTGACTTTAATTTGATTCTAAAAGCTTTGATGAAAGTGTTTGACTTTCATTTGACTCAATTAGCTTTGTTGAATTCATTTGATTTTCATTTGATTCAAAAAGCTTTGTTTGAATGTGTTTGACTTTCATTTGATTCTAAAAGCTTTGATGAAAGTGTTTGACTTTCATTAGACTCAATTAGCTTTGTTGAATTCATTTGATTTTCATTTGATTCAAAAAGCTTTGTTTGAATGTGTTTGACTTTCATTTGATTATAAAAGCTTTGTTGAAAGTGTTTGACTTTCATTTGACTCAATGAGCTTTGTTGAATGCATTTGACATTCATTTGAATCAAAAAGCTTTGTTTAAATGTGTTTGACGTTCCTGGAACCGAGTGCTGGACACTCGCTATGGCTACTGTGTGACATTGTCACATCTTATTGGTTACGAAATATTAAGATGAGAATCCTATGTTGGAATATTCAAGGGGGGAAAAAGCCCGAGGCTCTTGCTGAATTGATTCACTTAAAGTATAAGTATAACCCTGATATAATTTTTGTATTAGAAACTATGACTAATACTATTAATAGCAAAAAAATCTTAAAGGCCTTACACTTTGAGAATAAACTTGTAATTGATCCTGTAAATCATTCGGGTGGGTTATGGATCTGTTGGAATAGTGATAATGTTATTGTGAAAAGCATGGACCTTAAAGATAGATGTGCTCATCTCGTTGTAAATTTCAAACCGTTAAATAAAGATATGGCTATAACGGGGGTGTATTGCCCAGCGCAAGAGGTAGATAAAGGCCCATTTTGGGATTACTTAACTTCATTTAGCAACAATATTCACTTGCCTTGGCTTGTTTTGGGTGATTTTAACGAAATGTTGACTCATTCCGATAAAATTGGAGGAAGGCCATTTGCTAGTAATCAACTTCGTCGGCTTCCGAAATTCCTTATAGACACTCATGCGGTAGATGTTCCTTGTGTTCAAAATACTTTCTCTTGGAAACAATGTATTAATAATAGGGTAATTTATGAAAGGTTAGATAGGGCTATAAGCAATCAATCTTTCAACCATATATTTCCTAATAACTTGATATCTTATGGTACCTTCACGGTGTCGGACCATGCACCTCTTTTCTTTGATTCTCGCTACATCAATGCTAATTTTGTGCCACGATTGTTTCGATTCCAAAATTATTGGACTCTAGAGGAGGAATCTCATTCTATAGTTAAAAGAATATGGCCGCACCCTATCAAAGGTTCGCGTTTATATCGTATCCAACAAAAAATGTCTAGAATAAAGACCGCGCTTAAGACATAGGCACGTAAAAGGTATGGAAACAATAATAATAAATTATTGGCAAATGAAGAAAAATTAAAAGAACTTCATCGTGCCCTTCGATCACAACCTTTTAATCCTATTTTAGTAAGTCATATTAATAGAATGATTCGTCAGCGTGAAAAACTCCTCCTTTTTGGACAACGACATTATGGCTCTCTAAATCGAAAGAAATGGTTAATTCAAGGAGATAGGAACACTCGCTTTTTCCATAACAAAATGAGGAAAAGAATAGTCTCAACGACTATTCATAGGCTAAAAAATGAAAATAATGATTGGGTTGATACTTGTGATGAGATTAAAACCCTCCTTTTAGACTCTTTTCGCTCAAGATTTAAGACAACTGTAATACTACAAGACAATTAGACTTGTCCTTTATAGACCCTATAACGACAACTGAAGATTGCAACTCTCTTCTTGCTCCGGTCTCTAAAGAAGAAATTAAAAACGCTTTCTTTAACATGAATCCAGACAAAGCCCCTGGCTCTGACGGGTTTGGAGCTAAGTTCTTTCAATCCTATTGGCAAATTATTGAAAAAGACATCACCTTGGCGATCCAAAGTTTCTTTTCACATGGATGTCTTCCACCAGCATTAAACCACACCATCATTACTCTTATTCCTAAGACGGAAATGCCCGAGAATCCTAACCACTTTCGTCCGATCAGCCTAGTGAACACAGTGTACAAAGCAATTTCCAAGATTTTGGTCAATCGTTTATGCCCTATTCTTCAAAAAACAGTGAGTCCGCTTCAAAACGCTTTTACTCAGGACCGTTCTATCCACGATAATATCCTCGTTGTCCAAGAAATTTTAAACACGTTCCAAAAATCTAAGAACAAAACAGGTTGGTGTGCCTTAAAACTTGACATGGAAAAGGCATATGATAGAATAGAATGGGATTTCTTGTGGAAATGCCTAAAAGCTTTTGGCTTCCCTTCCCAATGGATTTCTTGGATCCAAGAATGTGTTACTAAAGTTTCATACTCTTTAAAAATTAATGGTGAAACAACCGAATGGTTTAAACCCTCTAGAGGTCTTAGACAAGGGGATCCATTATCCCCCTACTTATTCATCCTTTGCATGGAAGTTCTTATTAGGAAACTTTGTTTAGAAAGTTCTAACCGCAAATCTGGGATAGGCTTCAAAATTTGTCCTAGGTCCTTTAATATTCCTTGTTTGCTATTTGCAGATGATAGCTTACTTTTTTGTAAAGCTACCACTTCAGCTTGTACTAATCTTAAGAAGATCCTAGATTCTTTTTGTGACATCTCTGGCCAGCTAGTAAATTTTCACAAATCTTCAATTATTTTCTCAAGAAACATCCCTAATGGCTGAAGAACATCCTTAGCTGCACATTTTAACATGACCCCTAAAGCCTCACTTGGTAGATATTTAGGCGTTCTCTTTAGTTCTTATTATCCGCTGAAGAAAGATTATAAAAATGTCATGGAAAAAACTGAACAGCGTATCCAACAGTGGGAAGCCGGATTTTTATCAAAGGCAGGTAGACATACGCTTATCCAAAGCAATTTAGAAGCTTTACCTAGTTACTTATGCTCGTCTTCCCTCCTTCCTAATGATGTAGCTAAAGAATTAGACTCCCTCCATCGAAAATTCTTTTGGAGACAAGAGAAAGATAAAAACAGCATCCCCCTTATCGCTTGGGATAAGATTTGTAGACCAAAGAATGCAGGAGGGCTAGGTCTCCGGCGAACACTGCCTCTTAACAAGGCATTCATTGCAAAGTTAGGGTGGAAAATTATCTCCGAACCTAATAGTCTATGGGTTAAAATCATTAGAGATAAATATCTATGTAATAAATCCTTCTTTGAATGCACTCCAAATGTTAAAGATTCTCATATTTGGAGGAAAATCCTTGCCCAACGAGAAATTTTAAGAAAAGGAATTCGATGGAAGATTGGAAATGGAATGGATATATACTTCTGGATTGATAATTGGGTAACCAACCAAAGCTTACTGGAACTACTTCGTATGGATCCTAATCAAGTTGATTTGGACACAAAAGTTTCAGACTTCATTCTCCCCAACAAACAATGGGATAGACAGAAGCTATGCTACTTTCTCCCAGACAATATCGTTTCTCAAATATTAGGAATTCCATTACCTAGCAGCACGATGCTAGATATGCCGGTATGGGGTCTTACTTCGTCTGGCACATTTTCAGTAAAATCCGCCACATGGCTTGCCCATAATATTGACCTTGATGATAAATGGGAACATCATTGGATATGGAAATTAGATATCCCTCCTAAGCTCCAAATCTTCTTGTGGCAAATTCTTCATAATAGTCTAAGCGTTCGTGATACCCTTTACAAAAGAAACATAATTCCTGTTAGTGATTGTGGTCTATGTAATATTCATAGTGAAACAGTGAATCATCTCTTTCTCACTTGCATTCATTCTAAAGATGTTTGGAACCATACCTTAGTTAAGAATTGGTTGGATTGTAGAGTTCCCTACACTGATTTAGTTGAAGCACTTTTATGTTTAAAAAAACACAAACTATCTATTAGGAAATTTATCTTCCTTATTTGGAGTATTTGGAAAAAGCGAAATTCTATAATTTTTCGCCAAGAATCCTTTGATATTCCTAGAATTTTCCACCGAGCGCAATTTGCGTTCAATGAGTGGCACTATAGAATTCTCACCGATACCTTTTCTTCATCGGGATCTCCTTTTCGGAGATCCTCATCTTCTCCTTCTCATTCTCCAACAAACACTATCATGGTTTCTTGGGAGGCGCCACCAACAAATTTCTACAAGCTCAATTTTGATGGTTCAGTACTCAACAAGTCAGCAGCAGCAGGGTTTCTCATCAGAGACAGTAGTGGGGCAGTTTTAGGAGCTCGTGCTTTCAATCTCGGCACTACCCAAGTTTTCATAACAGAGGCCATGGCTCTTCATAAAGGCATTCTTCTAGCTCTTGAGCGTGGGATCAAAAATATCATAATTGAAGGTGATAATCTTTTAGTAATCAACTCCGTTAACGGCATCTGGTCAACACCATGGCAAATTGATCATATTATTCAAGACATTTGTTCACTTCTTAGCAATTTCGATAACTGGAGCATTCGTCACATCTTTCGAGAGGCAAATCAAGCAGCGGACTGGATTGCAAATGTTGGTCATTTAGTAAGTGGTAGTATGGATGTAGTTCCTTGTAATAATTCTTCTTTATTTCCCATCCTTTCTTCCGACGCATTAGGAATTCCCCTCGTGAGGAGGGTTTCCTAATGTTTTCTTTTTTCTTACCATTATAAAAAAAAAAAAAAAAAAAAATGTGTTTGACGTTCATTTGATTCTTAAAGCTTAGATGAAAGTGTTTGACTTTCATTTGACTCAATTAGCTTTGTTGAATTCATTTGATTTTCATTTGATTCAAAAAGCTTAGTTTGAATGTGTTTGACTTTCATTTGATTATAAAAGCTTTGTTGAAAGTGTTTGACTTTCATTTGACTCAATGAGCTTTGTTGAATGCATTTGACATTCATTTGAATCAAAAAGCTTTGTTTAAATGTGTTTGACGTTCATTTGATTCTAAAAGCTTAGATGAAAGTGTTTGACTTTCATTTGACTCAATTAGCTTTGTTGAATTCATTTGATTTTCATTTGATTTAAAAAGCTTTGTTTGAATGTGTTTGACTTTCATTTGATTATAAAAGCTTTGTTGAATGTGTTTGACTTTCATTTGACTCAATTAGCTTTGTTGAATTCATTTTATTTTCATTTGATTCAAAAAGCTTTGTTTGAATGTGTTTGACTTTCATTTGATTCCAAAAGCTTTGTAGAAAGTGTTTGGCTTTCATTTGACTCAATTAGCATTGTGGAATGCAATTAACTTTCATTTGATTCACAAAGCTTTGATTGAATGTCTTTGACTTTCATTTGATTCTAAAAGCTTTGATGAAAGTGTTTGACTTTCATTCGACTCAATTAGCTTTGTTGAATTCATTTGATTTTCATTTGATTCAAAAAGCTTTGTTTGAATGTGTTTGACTTTCATTTGATTATAAAAGCTTTGTTGAAAGTGTTTGACTTTCATTTGACTCAATGAGCTTTGTTGAATGCATTTGACATTCATTTGAATCAAAAAGCTTTGTTTAAATGTGTTTGACGTTCATTTGATTCTAAAAGCTTAGATGAAAGTGTTTGACTTTCATTTGACTCAATTAGCTTTGTTGAATTCATTTGATTTTCATTTGATTCAAAAAGCTTTGTTTTAATGTGTTTGACTTTCATTTGATTCTAAAAGCTTTGTTGTAAGTGTTTGGCTCTCATTTGACTCAATTAGCATTGTGGAATGCATTTAACTTTCATTTGATTCAAAAAGCTTTGATTGAATGTATTTGACTTTCATTTGATTCTAAACGCTTTGTTGCAAGTGTTTGACTTTCATTTGACTCAATCAGCTTTGTTGAATGCATTTTATTTTCATTTGATTCAAATAGCTTTGTTTAAATGTGTTTCACTTTCATTTGATTTTAAAAGCTTTGTTGATAGTGTTTGACTTTCATTTAACTTAATTAGCTTTGTTGAATGCAGTTGACATTCATTTGATTCAAAAAGCTTTGTTTGAATGTGTTTCACTTTCATTTGATTCTAAAAGCTTTGTTGAAAGTGTTTGGCTTTCATTTGACTCAATTAGCATTGTGGAATGCAATTAACTTTCATTTGATTCAAAAAGCTTTGCTTGAATGTATTTGACTTTAATTTGATTCTAAAAGCTTTGATGAAAGTGTTTGACTTTCATTTGACTCAATTAGCTTTGTTGAATTCATTTGATTTTCATTTGATTCAAAAAGCTTTGTTTGAATGTGTTTCACTTTCATTTGATTCTAAAAGCATTGTTGAAAGTGTTTGACTTTCATTTGACTTAATTACCTTTGTTGAATGCAGTTGACATTCATTTGATTCAAAAAGCTTTGTTTGAATGTGTTTCACTTTCATTTGATTCTAAAAGCTTTGTTGAATGTGTTTGACTTTCACTTGAATCTATTAGCTTTGTTGAATGCATTTGACATTCATTTGATTCAAAAAGCTTTGTTTGAATGTATTTTACTTTCATTTTATTCTAAAAGCTTTGTTGAAAGTGTTTGACTTTCATTTGACTCAATTAGCTTTGTTGAATGCATTTGACTTTCATTTGAGTCACGAAGCTTTGTTTGAATGTGTTTGACTTTCATTTGACTCAATTAGCTTTGTTGAATTCATTTGATTTTCATTTGATTCAAAAGCTTTGTTTGAATGTGTTTGACTTTCATTTGATTATAAAAGCTTTATTAAAAGTGTTTGACTTTCATTTGACTCAATTAGCTTTGTTGAATGCATTTCACATTCATTTGAATCAAAAAGCTTTGTTTAAATGTGTTTGACGTTCATTTGATTCTAAAAGCTTAGATGAAAGTGTTTGACTTTCATTTGACTCAATTAGCTTTGTTGAATTCATTTTATTTTCATTTGATTCAAAAAGCTTTGTTTGAATGTGTTTGACTTTCATTTGATTCTAAAAGCTTTGTTGTAAGTGTTTGGCTTTCATTTGACTCAATTAGCATTGTGGAATGCAATTCACTTTCATTTGATTCAAAAAGCTTTGATTGAATGTATTTGACTTTCATTTGATTCTAAACGCTTTGTTGCAAGTGTATGACTTTCATTTGACTCAATCAGCTTTGTTGAATGCATTTGATTTTCATTTGATTCAAATAGCTTCGTTTCAATGTGTTTCACTTTCATTTGATTCTAAAAGCTTTTTGAAAGTGTTTGACTTTCATTTGACTTAATTAGCTTTGTTGAATGCAGTTGACATTCATTTGATTGAAAAAGCTTTGTTTGAATGTGTTTCACTTTCATTTGATTTTAAAAGCTTTGTTGAAAGTGTTTGGCTTTCATTTGACTCAATTAGCATTGTGGAATGCAATTAACTTTCATTTGATTCAAAAAGCTTTGCTTGAATGTATTTGACTTTAATTTGATTATAAAAGCTTTGATGAAAGTGTTTGACTTTCATTTGACTCAATTAGCTTTGTTGAATTCATTTGATTTTCGTTTGATTCAAAAAGCTTTGATGAAAGTGTTTGACTTTCATTTGATTATAAAAGCTTTGTTGAAAGTGTTTGACTTTCATTTGACTCAATGAGCTTTGTTGAATGCATTTGACATTCATTTGAATCATAAAGCTTTGTTTAAATGTGTTTGATGTTCATTTGATTCTAAAAGCTTAGATGAAAGTGTTTGACTTTCATTTTACTCAATTAGCTTTGTTGAATTCATTTGATTTTCATTTGATTCAAAAAGCTTTGTTTGAATGTGTTTCACTTTCATTTGATTCTAATAGCTTTGTTGAAAGTGTTTGGCTTTCATTTGACTCAATTAGCATTGTGGAATGCAATTAACTTTAGTTTGATTCAAAAAGCTTTGCTTGAATGTATTTGACTTTAATTTGATTCTAAAAGCTTTGATGAAAGTGTTTGACTTTCATTTGACTCAATTAGCTTTGTTGAATTCATTTGATTTTCATTTGATTCAAAAAGCTTTGTTTGAATGTGTTTCACTTTCATTTGATTCTAAAAGCTTTGTTGAAAGTGTTTGACTTTCATTTGACTTAATTGCCTTTGTTGAATGCAGTTGACATTCATTTGATTCAAAAAGCTTTGTTTGAATGTGTTTCACTTTCATTTGATTCTAAAAGCTTTGTTGAATGTGTTTGACTTTTACTTGACTCTATTAGCTTTGTTGAATGCATTTGACATTCATTTGATTCAAAAAGCTTTGTTTGAATGTATTTTACTTTCATTTGATTCTAAAAGCTTTGTTGAAAGTGTTTGACTTTCATTTGACTCAATTAGCTTTGTTGAATGCATTTGACATTCATTTGAATCAAAAAGCTTTGTTTAAATGTGTTTGACGTTCATTTGATTCTAAAAGCTTAGATGGAAGTGTTTGACTTTCATTTGACTCAATTAGCTTTGTTGAATTCATTTGATTTTCATTTGATTCAATTAGCTTTGTTGAATGCAGTTGACATTCATTTGATTCAAAAAGCTTTGTTTGAATGTGTTTCACTTTCATTTGATTCTAAAAGCTTTGTCGAATGTGTTTGACTTTCATTTGACTCAATTAGCTTTGTTGAATGCATTTGACATTCATTTAATTCAAAAACTTTGTTTGAATGTGTTTTACTTTCATTTGATTCTAAAAGCTTTGTTGAAAGTGTTTGACTTTCATTTGACTCAATTAGCTTTGTTGAATGCATTAGACTTTCATTTGAGTAACGAAACTTCGTTTGAATGTGTTTCACTTTCATTTGATTCTAAAAGCTTTGTTAAAAGTGTTTGGCTTTCATTTGACTCAATTAGCATGGTGGAATGCAATTAACTTTCATTTGATTCAAAAAGCTTTGTTTGAATGTATTTGACTTTATTTGATTATAAAAGCTTTGTTGAAAGTGTTTGACTTTCATTTTACTCAATTAGCTTTGTTGAATGCATTTGACATTCATTTGAATCAAAAACCTTTGTTTAAATGTGTTTGACGTTCATTTGATTCTAAAAGCTTAGATGAAAGTGTTTGACTTTCATTTGACTCAATTAGCTTTGTTGAATTCATTTGATTTTCATTTGATTCAAAAAGCTTTGATTGAATGTATTTGACTTTCATTTGATTCTAAACGCTTTGTTGCAAGTGTTTGACTTTCATTTGACTCAATTAGCTTTGTCGAATGCATTTCATTTTCATTTGATTCAAAAAGCTTTGTTTGAATATGTTTCACTTTCATTTGATTCTAAAAGCTTTGTTGAAAGTGTTTTACTTTCATTTGACTTAATTAGCTTTGTTGAATGTGTTTTACGTTCATTTGATTCTAAAAGCTTAGATGAAAGTGTTTGGCTTTCATTTGACTCAATTAGTATTGTGGAATGCAATTAACTTTCATTTGATTCAAAAAGCTTTGATTGAATGTATTTGACTTTCATTTGATTCTAAACGCTTTGTTGTAAGTGTTTGAATTTCATTTGACTCAATTAGCTTTGTTGAATTCATTTGATTTTCATTTGATTCAAAAAGCTTTGTTTGAATGTGTTTCACTTTCATTTGATTCTAAAAGCTTTGTTGAAAGTGTTTGACTTTCATTTGACTTAATTAGCTTTGTTGAATGCAGTTGACATTCATTTGATTCAAAAAGCTTTGTTTGAATTTGTTTCACTTTCAATTGATTCTAAAAGCTTTGTTGAATGTGTTTGACTTTCATTTGACTCAATTAGCTTTGTTGAATGCATTTGACATTCATTTGATTCAAAAAGCTTTGTTTGAATGTATTTTACTTTCATTTGATTCTAAAAGCTTTGTTGAAAGTGTTTGACTTTCATTTGAATCAAGAAGCTTTGTTTAAATGTGTTTGACTTTCATTTGACTCAATTAGCTTTGTTGAATGCATTTGACTTTCATTTGATTCAAAAAGCTTTGTTAGAATGTGTTTTACTTTCATTTGATTCTAAAAGCTTTGTTAGAATGTGTTTGACTTTCATTTGACTCATTTAGCTTTGTTGAATG
This sequence comes from Chenopodium formosanum, assembly GCA_024500155.1. Taxonomy (NCBI): domain Eukaryota; kingdom Viridiplantae; phylum Streptophyta; class Magnoliopsida; order Caryophyllales; family Amaranthaceae; genus Chenopodium; species Chenopodium formosanum. The sequence goes on from CM044861.1 coordinate 25,741,441, forward strand.
CATTTGCCTTTCATTTGAGTCACGAAGCTTTGTTTGAATGTGTTTGACTTTCATTTGATTATAAAAGCTTTGTTGAAAGTGTTTGACTTTCATTTGACTCAATTAGCTTTGTTGAATGCATTTGACTTTCATTTGAATCAAGAAGCTTTGTTTGAATGTGTTTGACTTTCATTTGACTCAATTAGCTTTGTTGAATGCATTAGACATTCATTTGATTCAAAAAGCTTTGTTAGAATGTGTTTTACTTTCGTTTGATTCTAAAAGCTTTGTTGAAAGTGTTTGACTTTCATTTGACTCATTTAGCTTTGTTGAACGCATTTGACTTTCATTTGAGTCACAAAGCTTTGTTTGAATGTGTTTGACTTTCATTTGACTCAATTAGCTTTGTTGAATTCATTTGATTTTCATTTGATTCAAAAAGCTTTGTTTGAATGTGTTTCACTTTCATTTGATTCTAAAAGCTTTGTTGAAAGTGTTTGACTTTCATTTGACTTAATTAGCTTTGTTGAATGCATTTGACATTCATTTGAATCAAAAAGCTTTGTTTAAATGTGTTTTACGTTCATTTGATTCTAAAAGCTTAGATGAAAGTGTTTGGCTTTCATTTGACTCAATTAGTATTGTGGAATGCAATTAATTTTCATTTGATTCAAAAAGTTTTGATTGAATGTATTTGACTTTCATTTGATTCTAAACGCTTTGTTGTAAGTGTTTGAATTTCATTTGACTCAATTAGCTTTGTTGAATTCATTTGATTTTCATTTGATTCAAAAAGCTTTGTTTGAATGTGTTTCACTTTCATTTGATTCTAAAAGCTTTGTTGAAAGTGTTTGGCTTTCATTTGACTCAATTAGCTTTGTTTAATTCATTTGATTTTCATTTGATTCAAAAAGCTTTGTTTGAATGTGTTTCACTTTCATTTGATTCTAAAAGCTTTGTTGAAAGTGTTTGACTTTCATTTGACTTAATTAGCTTTGTTGAATGCAGTTGACATTCATTTGATTCAAAAAGCTTTGTTTGAATGTGTTTCACTTTCATTTGATTTTAAAAGATTTGTTGAATGTGTTTGACATTCATTTGACTCAATTAGCTTTGTTGAATGCATTTGACTTTCATTTGATTCAAAAAGCTTTGTTAGAATGTGTTTTACTATTATTTGATTCTAAAATCTTTGTTGAAAGTGTTTGACTTTCATTTGACTCAATTAGCTTTGTTGAATGCATTTGACTTTCATTTGAGTCACGAAGCTTTGTTTGAATGTGTTTGACTTTCATTTGACTCAATTAGCTTTGTTGAATGCATTTGATTTTCATTTGATTCAAAAAGTTTTATTTAAATGTGTTTGACTTTCATTTGATTCTAAATGCTTTGTTGAAAGTGCTTGACTTTCATTTGACTCAATTAGCTTTGTTGAATGCATTTGACTTTCATTTGAATCAAGAAGCTTTGTTATGAATGTGTTTGACTTTCATTTGACTCAATTGGCTTTGTTAAATGCATTTGACTTTTATTTGATTCAAAAAGCTTTGTTTGAATTTATTTGACTTTCATTTGATTCTAAAAGCTTTGATGAATGTATTTGACTTTCATTTGACTCAATTAGATTTGTTGAATTCATTTGATTTTCATTTGATTCAAAAAGCTTTGTTTGAATATGTTTGACTTTCATTTGATTCTTAAAGCTTTTTTGAAAGTGTTTGACTTTCATTTGACTCAATTAGCTTTGTTGAATGCATTTGACTTTCATTTGAATCAAAAAGCTATGTTTGAATGTGTTTGACTTTCATTTGACTCAATTAGCTTTGTTGAATGTGTTTGACTTTCATTTGACTCAATTAGCATTGTGGAATGCAATTGACTTTCATTTGATTCAAAAAGCTTTGTTTGAATGTATTTGATTTTAATTTGATTCTAAAAGCTTTGATGAAAGTGTTTGACTTTCATTTGACTCAATTAGCTTTGTTGAATTCATTTGATTCAAAAAGCTTTGTTTGAATGTGTTTCACTTTCATTTGATTCAAAAAGCTTTGATTGAATATATTTGACTTTCATTTGATTCTAAACGCTTTGTTGCAAGTGTTTGACTTTCATTTGACTCAATTAGCTTTGTTGAATGCATTTGATTTTCATTTGATTCAAAAAGCTTTGTTTGAATGTGTTTCACTTTCATTTGATTCTAAAAGCTTTGTTGAAAGTGTTTGACTTTCATTTGAATTAATTAGCTTTGTTGAATGCAGTTGACATTCATTTGATTCAAAAAGCTTTGTTTGAATGTGTTTCACTTTCATTTGATTCTAAAAGCTTTGTTGAAAGTTTTTGGCTTTCATTTGACTCAATTAGCAGTGTGGAATGCAATTAACTTTCATTTGATTCAAAAAGCTTTATTTGAATGTATTTGAATTTAATTTGATTCTAAAAGCTTTGATGAAAGTGTTTGACTAACATTTGACTCAATTAGCTTTGTTGAATTCATTTGATTTTCATTTGATTCAAAAAGCTTTGTTTGAATGTGTTTCACTTTCATTTGATTCTAAAAGCTTTGTTGAAAGTGTTTGACTTTCATTTGACTCAATTAGCTTTGTTGAATGCATTTGACTTTCATTTGAGTTACGAAGCTTTGTTTGATTGTGTTTGACTTTCATTTGACTCAATTAGCTTTGTTGAATTCATTTGATTTTCATTTGATTCAAAAAGCTTTGTTTGAATGTGTTTGAGTTTTATTTGATTATAAAAGCTTTGTTGAAAATGTTTGAATTTCATTTGACTTAATTAGCTTTGTTGAATGCATTTGACATTCATTTGAATCAAAAAACTTTGTTTGAATGTGTTTGACTTTCATTTGATTCTAAAAGCTTTGTTGAAAGTGTTTGGCTTTCATTTGACTCAATTAGCTTTGTTGAATTCATTTGATTTTCATTTGATTCAAAAAGCTTTGTTTAAATGTGTTTCACTTTCATTTGATTCTAAAAGGTTTGTTGAAAGTATTTGACTTTCATTTGACTCAATTAGCTTTGTTGAATTCATTTGATTTTCATTTGATTCAGAAAGCTTTGTTTAAATGTGTTTCACTTTCATTTGATTCTAAAAGCTTTGCTGAAAGTATTTGACTTTCATTTGACTCAATTAGCTTTGTTGAATTCATTTGATTTTCATTTGATTCAAAAAGCTTTGTTGAAAGTGTTTGACTTTCATTTGACTCAATTAGCTTTGTTGAATGCAGTTGACATTCATTTGATTCAAAAAGCTTTGTTTGAATGTGTTTCACTTTCAATTGATTCTAAAAGCTTTGTTGAATGTGTTTGACTTTCATTTGACTCAATTAGCTTTGTTGAATGCATTTGACATTCATTTGAATCAAAAAACTTTGTTTGAATGTGTTTGACTTTCATTTGATTCTAAAAGCTTTGTAGAAAGTATTTGGCTTTCATTTGACTCAATTCGCATTGTGGGATGCAATTAACTTTAATTTAATTCAAAAAGCTTTGATTGAATGTCTTTGACTTTAATTTGATTCTAAAAGCTTTGATGAAAGTGTTTGACTTTCATTTCACTCAATTAGCTTTGTTGAATTCATTTGATTTTCATTTGATTCAAAAGGCTTTGTTTGAATGTGTTTCACTTTCATTTGATTCTAAAAGCTTTGTTGAAAGTTTTTGACTTTCATTTGACTTAATTAGCTTTGTTGAATGCAGTTGACATTCATTTGATTCAAAAAGCTTTGTTTAAATGTGTTTCACTTTCATTTGATTCTAAAAGATTTGTTGAATGTGTTTGACTTTCATTTGACTCAATTAGCTTTGTTGAATGCATTTGACTTTCATTTGATTCAAAAAGCTTTGTTAGAATGTGTTTTACTTTCATTTGATTCTAAAATCTTTGTTGAAAGTGTTTGACTTTCATTTGACTCAATTAGCTTTGTTGAATGCATTTGACTTTCATTTGAGTCACGAAGCTTTGTTTGAATGTGTTTGACTTTCATTTGACTCAATTAGCTTTGTTGAATGCATTTGATTTTCATTTGATTCAAAAAGTTTTATTTATATGTGTTTGACTTTCATTTGATTCCAAAAGCTCTGTTGAAAGTGCTTGACTTTCATTTGACTCAATTAGCTTTGTTGAATGCATTTGACTTTCATTTGAATCAAGAAGCTTTGTTATGAATGTGTTTGACTTTCATTTGACTCAATTGGCTTTGTTAAATGCATTTGACTTTCATTTGATTCAAAAAGCTATGTTTGAAAGTATTTGACTTTCATTTGATTCTAAAAGCTTTGATGAATGTATTTGACTTTCATTTGACTCAATTAGATTTGTTGAATTCATTTGATTTTCATTTGATTCAAAAAGCTTTGTTTGAATTTGTTTGACTTTCATTTGATTCTTAAAGCTTTTTTGAAAGTGTTTGACTTTCATTTGACTCAATTAGCTTTGTTGAATGCATTTGACTTTCATTTGAATCAAAAAGCTATGTTTGAATGTGTTTGACTTTCATTTGACTCAATTAGCTTTGTTGAAAGTGTTTGACTTTCATTTGACTCAATTAGCTTTGTTGAATGCATTTTACTTTCATTTGATTCAAAAAGCTTTGTTTGAATGTGTTTGACTTTCGTTTGACTCAATTAGCTTTGTTGAATGTGTTTGACTTTCATTTGACTCAATTAGCATTGTGGAATGCAATTGACTTTCATTTGATTCAAAAAGCTTTGTTTGAATGTATTTGATTTTAATTTGATTCTAAAAGCTTTGATGAAAGTGTTTGACTTTCATTTGACTCAATTAGCTTTGTTGAATTCATTTGATTCAAAAAGCTTTGTTTGAATGTGTTTCACTTTCATTTGATTCAAAAAGCTTTGATTGAATATATTTGACTTTCATTTGATTCTAAACGCTTTGTTGCAAGTGTTTGACTTTCATTTGACTCAATTAGCTTTGTTGAATGCATTTGATTTTCATTTGATTCAAAAAGCTTTGTTTGAATGTGTTTCACTTTCATTTGATTCTAAAAGCTTTGTTGAAAGTGTTTGACTTTCATTTGAATTAATTAGCTTTGTTGAATGCAGTTGACATTCATTTGATTCAAAAAGCTTTGTTTGAATGTGTTTCACTATCATTTGATTCTAAAAGCTTTGTTGAAAGTTTTTGGCTTTCATTTGACTCAATTAGCAGTGTGGAATGCAATTAACTTTCATTTGATTCAAAAAGCTTTATTTGAATGTATTTGAATTTAATTTGATTCTAAAAGCTTTGATGAAAGTGTTTGACTAACATTTGACTCAATTAGCTTTGTTGAATTCATTTGATTTTCATTTGATTCAAAAAGCTTTGTTTGAATGTGTTTCACTTTCATTTGATTCTAAAAGCTTTGTTGAAAGTGTTTGACTTTCATTTGACTCAATTAGCTTTGTTGAATGCATTTGACTTTCATTTGAGTTACGAAGCTTTGTTTGATTGTGTTTGACTTTCATTTGACTCAATTAGCTTTGTTGAATTCATTTGATTTTCATTTGATTCAAAAAGCTTTGTTTGAATGTGTTTGAGTTTTATTTGATTATAAAAGCTTTGTTGAAAATGTTTGAATTTCATTTGACTTAATTAGCTTTGTTGAATGCATTTGACATTCATTTGAATCAAAAAACTTTGTTTGAATGTGTTTGACTTTCATTTGATTCTAAAAGCTTTGTTGAAAGTGTTTGGCTTTCATTTGACTCAATTAGCTTTGTTGAATTCATTTGATTTTCATTTGATTCAAAAAGCTTTGTTTAAATGTGTTTCACTTTCATTTGATTCTAAAAGGTTTGTTGAAAGTATTTGACTTTCATTTGACTCAATTAGCTTTGTTGAATTCATTTGATTTTCATTTGATTCAGAAAGCTTTGTTTAAATGTGTTTCACTTTCATTTGATTCTAAAAGCTTTGCTGAAAGTATTTGACTTTCATTTGACTCAATTAGCTTTGTTGAATTCATTTGATTTTCATTTGATTCAAAAAGCTTTGTTGAAAGTGTTTGACTTTCATTTGACTCAATTAGCTTTGTTGAATGCAGTTGACATTCATTTGATTCAAAAAGCTTTGTTTGAATGTGTTTCACTTTCAATTGATTCTAAAAGCTTTGTTGAATGTGTTTGACTTTCATTTGACTCAATTAGCTTTGTTGAATGCATTTGACATTCATTTGAATCAAAAAACTTTGTTTGAATGTGTTTGACTTTCATTTGATTCTAAAAGCTTTGTAGAAAGTATTTGGCTTTCATTTGACTCAATTCGCATTGTGGGATGCAATTAACTTTAATTTAATTCAAAAAGCTTTGATTGAATGTCTTTGACTTTAATTTGATTCTAAAAGCTTTGATGAAAGTGTTTGACTTTCATTTCACTCAATTAGCTTTGTTGAATTCATTTGATTTTCATTTGATTCAAAAGGCTTTGTTTGAATGTGTTTCACTTTCATTTGATTCTAAAAGCTTTGTTGAAAGTTTTTGACTTTCATTTGACTTAATTAGCTTTGTTGAATGCAGTTGACATTCATTTGATTCAAAAAGCTTTGTTTGAATGTGTTTCACTTTCATTTGATTCTAAAAGATTTGTTGAATGTGTTTGACTTTCATTTGACTCAATTAGCTTTGTTGAATGCATTTGACTTTCATTTGATTCAAAAAGCTTTGTTAGAATGTGTTTTACTTTCATTTGATTCTAAAATCTTTGTTGAAAGTGTTTGACTTTCATTTGACTCAATTAGCTTTGTTGAATGCATTTGACTTTCATTTGAGTCACGAAGCTTTGTTTGAATGTGTTTGACTTTCATTTGACTCAATTAGCTTTGTTGAATGCATTTGATTTTCATTTGATTCAAAAAGTTTTATTTATATGTGTTTGACTTTCATTTGATTCCAAAAGCTCTGTTGAAAGTGCTTGACTTTCATTTGACTCAATTAGCTTTGTTGAATGCATTTGACTTTCATTTGAATCAAGAAGCTTTGTTATGAATGTGTTTGACTTTCATTTGACTCAATTGGCTTTGTTAAATGCATTTGACTTTCATTTGATTCAAAAAGCTATGTTTGAAAGTATTTGACTTTCATTTGATTCTAAAAGCTTTGATGAATGTATTTGACTTTCATTTGACTCAATTAGATTTGTTGAATTCATTTGATTTTCATTTGATTCAAAAAGCTTTGTTTGAATTTGTTTGACTTTCATTTGATTCTTAAAGCTTTTTTGAAAGTGTTTGACTTTCATTTGACTCAATTAGCTTTGTTGAATGCATTTGACTTTCATTTGAATCAAAAAGCTATGTTTGAATGTGTTTGACTTTCATTTGACTCAATTAGCTTTGTTGAAAGTGTTTGACTTTCATTTGACTCAATTAGCTTTGTTGAATGCATTTTACTTTCATTTGATTCAAAAAGCTTTGTTTGAATGTGTTTGACTTTCGTTTGACTCAATTAGCTTTGTTGAATGTGTTTGACTTTCATTTGACTCAATTAGCATTGTGGAATGCAATTGACTTTCATTTGATTCAAAAAGCTTTGTTTGAATGTATTTGATTTTAATTTGATTCTAAAAGCTTTGATGAAAGTGTTTGACTTTCATTTGACTCAATTAGCTTTGTTGAATTCATTTGATTCAAAAAGCTTTGTTTGAATGTGTTTCACTTTCATTTGATTCAAAAAGCTTTGATTGAATATATTTGACTTTCATTTGATTCTAAACGCTTTGTTGCAAGTGTTTGACTTTCATTTGACTCAATTAGCTTTGTTGAATGCATTTGATTTTCATTTGATTCAAAAAGCTTTGTTTGAATGTGTTTCACTTTCATTTGATTCTAAAAGCTTTGTTGAAAGTGTTTGACTTTCATTTGAATTAATTAGCTTTGTTGAATGCAGTTGACATTCATTTGATTCAAAAAGCTTTGTTTGAATGTGTTTCACTTTCATTTGATTCTAAAAGCTTTGTTGAAAGTTTTTGGCTTTCATTTGACTCAATTAGCAGTGTGGAATGCAATTAACTTTCATTTGATTCAAAAAGCTTTACTTGAATGTATTTGAATTTAATTTGATTCTAAAAGCTTTGATGAAAGTGTTTGACTAACATTTGACTCAATTAGCTTTGTTGAATTCATTTGATTTTCATTTGATTCAAAAAGCTTTGTTTGAATGTGTTTCACTTTCATTTGATTCTAAAAGCTTTGTTGAAAGTGTTTGACTTTCATTTGACTCAATTAGCTTTGTTGAATGCATTTGACTTTCATTTGAGTTACGAAGCTTTGTTTGATTGTGTTTGACTTTCATTTGACTCAATTAGCTTTGTTGAATTCATTTGATTTTCATTTGATTCAAAAAGCTTTGTTTGAATGTGTTTGAGTTTTATTTGATTATAAAAGCTTTGTTGAAAATGTTTGAATTTCATTTGACTTAATTAGCTTTGTTGAATGCATTTGACATTCATTTGAATCAAAAAACTTTGTTTGAATGTGTTTGACTTTCATTTGATTCTAAAAGCTTTGTAGAAAGTGTTTGGCTTTCATTTGACTCAATTCGCATTGTGGAATGCAATTAACTTTCATTTAATTCAAAAATCTTTGATTGAATGTTTTTGACTTTAATTTGATTCTAAAAGCTTTGATGAAAGTGTTTGACTTTCATTTGACTCAATTAGCTTTGTGGAATTCATTTGATTTTCATTTGATTCAAAAAGCCTTGTTTGAATGTGTTTCACTTTCATTTGATTCTAAAAGCTTTGTTGAAAGTGTTTGACTTTCATTTGACTCAATTAGCTTTGTTGAATGCATTTGACTTTCATTTGATTCAAATTGCTTTGTTTGAATGTGTTTGACTTTCATTTGACTCAATTAGCTTTGTTGAATGCATTTGACATTCATTTGAATCAAAAAGCTTTGTTTGAATGTGTTTGACTTTCATTTGATTATAAAAGCTTTGTAGAAAGTGTTTGGCTTTCATTTGACTCAATTAGCATTGTGGAATGCAATTGAGTTTCATTTAATTCAAAAAGCTTTGATTGAATGTCTTTGACTTTAATTTGATTCAAAAAGCTTTGATGAAAGTGTTTGACTTTCATTTGACTCAATTAGCTTTGTTGAATTCATTTGATTTTCATTTGATTCAAAAAGCTTTGTTTGAATGTGTTTCACTTTCATTTGATTCTAAAAGCTTTGTTGAAAGTGTTTGACTTTCATTTGACTTAATTAGCTTTGTTGAATGCAGTTGACATTCATTTGATTCAAAAAGCTTTGTTTGAATGTGTTTCACTTTCATTTGATTCTAAAAGCTTTGTTGAATGTGTTTGACTTTCATTCGACTCAATTAGCTTTGTTGAATGCATTTGACATTCATTTGATTCAAAAACTTTGTTTGAATGTGTTTTACTTTCATTTGATTCTAAAAGCTTTGTTGAAAGTGTTTGACTTTCATTTGACTCAATTAGCTTTGTTGAATGCATTTGACTTTCATTTGAATCAAAAAGCTTTGTTTGAATGTGTTTGACTTTCATTTGATAATAAAAGCTTTGTAGAAAGTGTTTGGCTTTCATTTGACTCAATTAGCATTGTGGAATGCAATTAAGTTTCATTTAATTCAAAAAGCTTTGATTGAATGTCTTTGACTTTAATTTGATTCTAAAAGCTTTGATGAAAGTGTTTGACTTTCATTTGACTCAATTAGCTTTGTTGAATTCATTTAATTTTCATTTGATTCAAAAAGCTTTGTTTGAATGTGTTTCACTTTCATTTGATTCTAAAAGCTTTGTTGAAAGTGTTTGACTTTCATTTGACTTAATTAGCTTTGTTGAATGCAGTTGACATTCATTTGATTCAAAAAGCTTTGTTTGAATGTGTTTCACTATCATTTGATTCTAAAAGATTTGTTGAATGTGTTTGACTTTCATTTGACTAAATTAGCTTTGTTGAATGCATTAGACTTTCAATTGATTCAAAAAGCTTTATTAGAATGTGTTTTACTTTCATTTGATTCTAAAATCTTTTTTGAAAGTGTTTGACTTTCATTTGACTCAATTAGCTTTGTTGAATGCATTTGACTTTCATTAGAGTTACGAAGCTTTGTTTGAATGTGTTTGACTTTGATTTGACTGAATTAGCTTTGTTGAATGCATTTGATTTTCATTTGATTCAAAAAGATTTGTTTGAATGTGTTTGACTTTCATTTGATTATAAAAGCTTTGTTGAAAGTGTTTGACTTTCATTTGACTCAATTAGCTTCGTTGAATGCATTTGACATTCATTTGAATCAAAAAGCTTTGTTTAAATGTGTTTGATGTTCATTTGATTCTAAAAGCTTAGATGAAAGTGTTTGACTTTCATTTGACTCAATTAGCTTTGTTGAATTCATTTGATTTTCATTTGATTCAAAAAGCTTTGATTGAATGTGTTTGACATTCATTTGATTCTAAAAGCTTTGTAGAAAGTGTTTGGCTTTCATTTGACTCAATTAGCATTGTGGAATGCAATTAACTTTCATTTGATTCAAAAAGCTTTGATTGAATGTATTTGACTTTCATTTGATTCTAAACACTTTGTTGCAAGTGTTTGACTTTTCATTTGACTCAATTAGCTTTGTTGAATTCATTTGATTTTCATTTGATTCAAAAAGCTTTGTTTGAATGTGTTTCACTTTCATTTGATTCTAAAAGCTTTGTTGAAAGTGTTTGACTTTCATTTGACTTAATTAGCTTTGTTGAATGCAGTTGACATTCATTTGATTCTAAAAGCTTTGTTTGAATGTGTTTCACTTTCATTTGATTCTAAAAGCTTTGTTGAAAGTGTTTGGCTTTCATTTGACTCAATTAGCATTGTGGAATGCAATTAACTTTCATTTGATTCAAAAAGCTTTGTTTGAATGTATTTGACTTTAATTTGATTCTAAAAGCTTTGATGACAGTGTTTGACTTTCATTTGACTCAATTAGCTTTGTTGAATTCATTTGATTTTCATTTGATTCAAAAAGATTTGTTTGAATATGTTTCACTTTCATTTGATTCTAAAAGCTTTGTTGAAAGCGTTTGACTTTCATTTGACTTAATTAGCTTTGTTGAATGCAGTTGACATTCATTTGATTCAAAAAGCTTTGTTTGAATGTGTTTCACTTTAATTTGATTCTAAAAGCTTTGTTGAATGTGTTTGACTTTCATTTGACTCAATTAGCTTTGTTGAATGCATTTGACATTCATTTGATTCAAAAAGCTTTGTTTGAATGTGTTTTACTTTCATTTGATTCTAAAAGCTTTGTTGAAAGTGTTTGACTTTCATTTGACTCAATTAGCCTTGTTGAATGCATTTGACATTCATTTGAATCAAAAAGCTTTGTTTGAATGTGTTTGACTTTAATTTGATTCTAAAAGCTTTGATGAAAGTGTTTGACTTTCATTTGACTCAATTAGCTTTGTTGAATACATTTGATTTTCATTTGATTTAAAAAGCTTTGTTTGAATGTGTTTCACTTTCATTTGATTCTAAAAGCTTTGTTGAAAGTGTTTGACTTTCATTTGATTTAATTAGCTTTGTTGAATGCAGTTTCTTTTGATTCAAAAAGCTTTGTTTGAATGTGTTTCACTTTCATTTAACTCAATTAGCTTTGTTGAATGCATTTGACATTCATTTGATTCAAAAAGCTTTGTTTGAATGTGTTTTACTTTCATTTGATTCTAAAAGCTTTGTTGAAAGTGTTTGACTTTCATTTGACTCAATTAGCTTTGTTGAATGCATTTGACTTTCATTTGAGTCACGAAGCTTTGTTTGAACGTGTTTGACTTTCATTTGACTCAATTAGCTTTGTTGAATTCATTTGTTTTTCATTTTATTCAAAAAGCTTTGTTTGAATGTGTTTGACTTTCATTTGATTATAAAAGCTTTGTTGAAAGTGTTTGACTTTCATTTGACTCAATTAGCTTTGTTGAATGCATTTGTTATTCATTTGAATCAAAAAGCTTTGTTTAAATGTGTTTGACGTTCATTTCATTCTAAAAGCTTAGATGAAAGTGTTTGACTTTCATTTGACTCAATTAGCTTTGTTGAATTCATTTGATTTTCATTTCATTCAAAAAGCTTTGTTTAAATGTGTTTGACTTTCATTTGATTCTAAAAGCTTTGTTGAAAGTGTTTAGCTTTCATTTGACTCAATTAGCATTGTGGAATGCAAATAACTTTTATTTGATTCAAAAAGCTTTGATTGAATGTATTTGACTTTCATTTGATTCTAAACGCTTTGTTGCAAGTGTTTGACTTTCATTTGACTCAATAAGCTTTGTTGAATGCATTTGATTTTCATTTGATTCAAAAAGCATTGTTTGAATGTGTTTCACTTTCATTTGATTCTAAAAGCTTTGTTAAAAGTGTTTGACTTTCATTTGACTTAATTAGCTTTGTTGAATGCAGTTGACATTCATTTGATTCAAAAAGCTTTGTTTGAATGTGTTTCACTTTCATTTGATTCTAAAAGCATTGTTGAATGTGTTTGACTTTCATTTGACTCAATTAGCTTCGTTGAATGCATTTGACATTCATTTGATTCAAAAAGCTTTGTTTGAATGTGTTTTACTTTCATTTGATTCTAAAAGCTTTGTTGAAAGTGTTTGACTTTCATTTGACTCAATTAGCTTTGTTGAATGCATTTGACTTTCATTTGAGTCACGAAGCTTTGTTTGATTGTGTTTGACTTTCATTTGACTCAATTAGCTTTGTTGAATTCATTTGATTTTCATTTGATTCAAAAAGCTTTGTTTGAATGTGTTTGACTTTCATTTTATTATAAAAGCTTTGTTGAAAGTGTTTGACTTTCATTTGACTCAATTAGCTTTGTTGAATGCATTTGACATTTATTTGAATCAAAAAGCTTTGTTTGAATGTGTTTGACTTTCATTTGATTCTAAAAGCTTTGTAGAAAGTGTTTGGCTTTCATTTTTCTCAATTAGCATTATGGAATGCAATTAACTTTCATTTGATTCAAAAAACTTTGATTGAATGTCTTTGACTTTAATTTGATTCTAAAAGCTTTGATGAAAGTGTTTGCTTTTCATTTGACTCAATTAGCTTTGTTGAATTCATTTGATTTTCATTTGATTCAAAAAGCTTTGTTTGAATGTGTTTCACTTTCATTTGATTCTAAAAGCTTTGTTGAAAGTGTTTGACTTTCATTTGACTTATTTAGCTTTGTTGAATGCAGTTGACATTCATTTGATTCAAAAAGCTTTGTTTGAATGTGTTTCACTTTCATTTGATTCTAAAAGATTTGTTGAATGTGTTTGACTTTCATTTGACTCAATTAGCTTTGTTGAATGCATTTGACTTTCAATTGATTCAAAAAGCTTTGTTAGAATGTGTTTGACTTTCATTTGACTCAATTAGCTTTGTTGAATTCATTTGATTTTCATTTGATTCAAAAGGATTTGATTGAATGTGTTTGACATTCATTTGATTCTAAAAGCTTTGTAGAAAGTGTTTGGCTTTCATTTGATTCAATTAGCATTGTGGAATGCAATTAACTTTCATTTGATTCAAAAAGCTTTGATTGAATGTATATGACTTTCATTTGATTCTAAACACTTTGTTGCAAGTGTTTGACTTTTCATTTGACTCAATTAGCTTTGTTGAATGCATTTGATTTTCATTTGATTCAAAAAGCTTTGTTTGAATGTGTTTCACTTTCATTTGATTCTAAAAGCTTTGTTGAAAGTGTTTGACTTTCATTTGACTTAATTAGCTTTGTTGAATGCAGTTGACATTCATTTGATTCAAAAAGCTTAGTTTGAATGTGTTTCACTTTCATTTGATTCTAAAAGCTTTGTTGAAAGTGTTTGGCTTTCATTTGACTCAATTAGCATTGTGGAATGCAATTAACTTTCATTTGATTCAAAAAGCTTTGTTTGAATGTATTTGACTTTAATTTGATTTTAAAAGCTTTGATGACAGTGTTTGACTTTCATTTGACTCAATTAGCTTTGTTGAATTCATTTGATTTTCATTTGATTCAAAAAGCATTGTTTGAATGTGTTTCACTTTCATTTGATTCTAAAAGCTTTGTTAAAAGTGTTTGACTTTCATTTGACTTAATTAGCTTTGTTGAATGCAGTTGACATTCATTTGATTCAAAAAGCTTTGTTTGAATGTGTTTCACTTTCATTTGATTCTAAAAGCTTTGTTGAATGTGTTTGACTTTCATTTGACTCAATTAGCTTTGTTAAATGCATTTGACATTCGTTTGATTCAAAAAGCTTTGTTTGAATGTGTTTAACTTTCATTTGATTCTAAAAGCTTTGTTGAAAGTATTTGACTTTCATTTGACTCAATTATCTTTGTTGAATGCATTTGACTTTCATTTGAGTCACGAAGATTTGTTTGATTGTGTTTGACTTTCATTTGACTCAATTAGCTTTGTTGAATTCATTTGAGTTTCATTTGATTTAAAAAGGTTTGTTTGAATGTGTTTGACTTTCATTTGATTATAAAAGCTTTGTTGAAAGTGTTTGACTTTCAGTTGACTCAATTAGCTTTGTTGAATGCATTTGACATTCATTTGAATCAAAAAGCTTTGTTTGAATGTGTTTTACTTTCATTTGATTCTAAAAGCTTTGTAGAAAGAGTTTGGCTTTCATTTGACTCAATTAGCATTGTGGAATGCAATTAACTTTCATTTGATTCAAAAAGCTTTGATTGAATGTCTTTGACTTTAATTTGATTCTAAAAGCTTTGATGAAAGTGTTTGACTTTCATTTGACTCAATTAGCTTTGTTGAATACATTTGATTTTCATTTGATTTAAAAAGCTTTGTTTGAATGTGTTTCACTTTCATTTGATTCTAAAAGCTTTGTTGAAAGTGTTTGACTTTCATTTGACTTAATTAGCATTGTTGAATGCAGTTGATATTCATTTGATTCAAAAAGCTTTGTTTGAATGTGTTTCACTTTCATTTAACTCAATTAGCTTTGTTGAATGCATTTGACATTCATTTGATTCAAAAAGCTTTGTTTGAATGTGCTTTACTTTCATTTGATTCTAAAAGCTTTGTTGAAAGTGTTTGACTTTCATTTGACTCAATTAGCTTTGTTGAATGCATTTGACTTTCATTTGAGTCACGAAGCTTTGTTTGAACGTGTTTGACTTTCATTTGACTCAATTAGCTTTGTTGAATTCATTTGTTTTTCATTTTATTCAAAAAGCTTTGTTTGAATGTGTTTGACTTTCATTTGATTATAAAAGCTTTGTTGAAAGTGTTTGACTTTCATTTGACTCAATTAGCTTTGTTGAATGCATTTGTTATTCATTTGAATCAAAAAGCTTTGTTTAAATGTGTTTGACGTTCATTTCATTCTAAAAGCTTAGATGAAAGTGTTTGACTTTCATTTGACTCAATTAGCTTTGTTGAATTCATTTGATTTTCATTTGATTCAAAAAGCTTTGTTTAAATGTGTTTGACTTTCATTTGATTCTAAAAGCTTTGTTGAAAGTGTTTAGCTTTCATTTGACTCAATTAGCATTGTGGAATGCAAATAACTTTTATTTGATTCAAAAAGCTTTGATTGAATGTATTTGACTTTCATTTGATTCTAAACGCTTTGTTGCAAGTGTTTGACTTTCATTTGACTCAATTAGCTTTGTTGAATGCATTTGATTTTCATTTGATTCAAAAAGCATTGTTTGAATGTGTTTCACTTTCATTTGATTCTAAAAGCTTTGTTGAAAGTGTTTGACTTTCATTTGAATTAATTAGCTTTGTTGAATGCAGTTGACGTTCATTTGATTCAAAAAGCTTTGTTTGAATGTGTTTCACTTTCATTTGATTCTAAAAGCTTTGTTGAAAGTTTTTGGCTTTCATTTGACTCAATTAGCAGTGTGGAATGCAATTAACTTTCATTTGATTCAAAAAGCTTTATTTGAATGTATTTGAATTTAATTTGATTCTAAAAGCTTTGATGAAAGTGTTTGACTAACATTTGACTCAATTAGCTTTGTTGAATTCATTTGATTTTCATTTGATTCAAAAAGCTTTGTTTGAATGTGTTTCACTTTCATTTGATTCTAAAAGCTTTGTTGAAAGTGTTTGACTTTCATTTGACTTAATTAGCTTTGTTGAATGCAGTTGACATTCATTTGATTCAAAAAGCTTTGTTTGAATGTGTTTCACTTTCATTTGATTCTAAAAGCTTTGTTGAATGTGTTTGACTTTCATTTAACTTAATTAGCTTTGTTGAATGCATTTGACATTCATTTGATTGAAAAAGCTTTGTTTGAATGTGTTTCACTTTCATTTGATTCTAAAAGCTTTGTTGAAAGTGTTTGACTTTCATTTGACTCAATTAGCTTTGTTGAATGCATTTAACTTTCATTTGAGTCACGAAGCTATGTTTGAATGTGTTTGACTTTTATTTGACTCAATTAGCTTTGTTGAACGTGTTTGACTTTCATTTGACTCAATTAGCTTTGTTGAATTCATTTGATTTTCATTTGATTCAAAAAGCTTTGTTTGAATGTGTTTGACTTTCATTTGATTATAAAAGCTTTGTTGAAAGTGTTTGACTTTTATTTTACTCAATTAGCTTTGTTGAATGCATTTGACATTCATTTGAATCAAAAAGCTTTGTTTAAATAGGTTTGATGTTCATTTCCTTCTAAAAGCTTAGATGAAAGTGTTTGACTTTCATTTGACTCAATTAGCTTTGTTGAATTCATTTGATTTTCATTTGATTCAAAAAGCTTTGTTAGAATGTGTTTGACTTTCATTTGATTCTAAAAGCTTTGTTGAAAGTGTTTGGCTTTCATTTGACTCAATTAGCATTGTGGAATGCAATTAACTTTCATTTTATTCAAAAAGCTTTGCTTGAATGTATTTGACTTTAATTTGATTCTAAAAGCTTTGATGAAAGTGTTTGACTTTCATTTGACTCAATTAGCTTTGTTGAATTCATTTGATTTTCATTTCATTCAAAAAGCTTTGTTTGAAAGTGTTTCACTTTCATTTGATTCTAAAAGCTTTGTTTAAAGTGTTTGACTTTCATTTGACTTAATTAGCTTTGTTGAATGCAGTTGACATTCATTTGATTCAAAAAGCTTAGTTTGAATGTGTTTCACTTTCATTTGATTCTAAAAGCTTTGTTGAATGTGTTTGACTTTCATTTGACTCAATTAGCTTTGTTGAATGCATTTGACATTCATTTGATTCAAAAAGCTTTGTTTGAATGTATTTTACTTTTATTTGATTCTAAAAGCTTTGTTGAAAGTGTTTGACTTTCATTTGACTCAATTAGCTTTGTTGAATGCATTTGACTTTCATTTTAGTCACGAAGCTTTGTTTGAATGTGTTTGACTTTCATTTGACTCAATTAGCTTTGTTGAATTCATTTGATTTTCATTTGATTCAAAAAATTTTGTTTGAATGTGTTTCACTTTCATTTGATTCTAAAAGCTTTGTTGAAAGTGTTTGACTTTCATTAGACTTCATTAGCTTTGTTGAATGCAGTTGACATTCATTTGATTCAAAAAGCTTTGTTTGAATGTGTTTCACTTTCATTCGATTCTAAAAGCTTTGTTGAATGTGTTTGACTTTCATTTGACTCAATTAGCTTTGTTGAATGCATTTGACTTTCATTTGATTCAAAAAGCTTTGTTAGAATGTGTTTTACTTTCATTTGATTCTAAAAGCTTTGTTGAAAGTGTTTGACTTTCATTTGACACATTTAGCTTTGTTGAATGCATTTGACTTTCATTTGAGTCACGAAGCTTTGTTTGAATGTGTTTGACTTTCATTTGACTCAATTAGCTTTGTTGAATGCATTTGATTTTCATTTGATTCAAAAAGCTTTGTTTGAATGTGTTTGACTTTCATTTGATTATAAAAGCTTTGTTGAAAGTGTTTGACTTTCATTTGACTCAATTAGCTTTGTTGAATGCATTTGACATTCATTTGAATCAAAAAGCTTTGTTTAAATGTGTTTGATGTTCATTTGATTCTAAAAGCTTTGATGAAAGTGTTTGGCTTTCATTTGACTCAATTAGCATTGTGGAATGCAATTAACTTTCATTTGATTCAAAAAGCTTTGATTGAATGTATTTGACTTTCATTTGATTCTAAACGCTTTGTTGCAAGTGTTTGACTTTCATTTGACTCAATTAGCTTTGTTGAATGCATTTGATTTTCATTTGATTCAAAAAGCTTTGTTTGAATGTGTTTCACTTTCATTTGATTCTAAAAGCTTTGTTGAAAGTGTTTGACTTTCATTTGACTCAATTAGCTTTGTTGAATGCATTTGACATTCATTTGAATCAAAAAGCTTTGTTTAAATGTGTTTGACGTTCATTTGATTCTAAAAGCTTAGATGAAAGTGTTTGGCTTTCATTTGACTCAATTAGCATTGTGGAATGCAATTAACTTTCATTTGATTCAAAAAGCTTTGATTGAATGTATTTGACTTTCATTTGATTCTAAACGTTTTGTTGCAAGTGTTTGACTTTCATTTGACTCAATTAGCTTTGTTGAATGCATTTGATTTTCATTTGATTCAAAAAGCTTTGTTTTAATGTGTTTCACTTTCATTTGATTCTAAAAGCTTTGTTGAAAGTGTTTGACTTTCATTTGACTTAATTAGCTTTGTTGAATGCAGTTGACATTCATTTGATTCAAAAAGCTTTGTTTGAATGTGTTTCACTTTCATTTGATTCTAAAAGCTTTGTTGAATGTGTTTGACTTTCATTTGACTCAATTAGCTTTGTTGAATGCATTTGACATTCATTTGATTCAAAAAGCTTTGTTTGAATGTGTTTTACTTTCATTTGATTCTAAAAGCTTTGTTGAAAGTGTTTGACTTTCATTTGACTCAATTAGCTTTGTTGAATGCATTTGACTTTCATTTGAGTCACGAAGCTTTGTTTGATTGTGTTTGACTTTCATTTGACTCAATTAGCTTTGTTGAATTCATTTGATTTTCATTTGATTCAAAAAGCTTTGTTTGAATGTGTTTGACTTTCATTTGATTATAAAAGCTTTGTTGAAAGTGTTTGACTTTCATTTGACTCAATTAGCTTTGTTGAATGCATTTGACATTCATTTGAATCAAAAAGCTTTGTTTGAATGTGTTTGACTTTCATTTGATTCTAAAAGCTTTGTAGAAAGTGTTTGGCTTTCATTTGACTCAATTAGTATTGTGGAATGCAATTAACTTTCATTTGATTCAAAAAGCTTTCATTGAATGTCTTTGACTTTAATTTGATTCTAAAAGCTTTGATGAAAGTGTTTGACTTTCATTTGACTCAATTAGCTTTGTTGAATTCATTTGATTTTCATTTGATTCAAAAAGCTTTGTTTGAATGTGTTTCACTTTCATTTGATTCTAAAAGCTTTGTTGAAAGTGTTTCACTTTCATTTGATTCTAAAAGCTTTGTTTGAATGTGTTTGACTTTCATTTGATTCAAAAAGCTTTGTTTGAATGTGTTTTACTTTCATTTGATTCTAAAAGCTTTGTTGAAAGTGTTTGACTTTCATTTGACTCAATTAGCTTTGTTGAATTCATTTGATTTTCATTTGATTCAAAAAGCTTTGTTTGAATGTGTTTCACTTTCATTTGATTCTAAAAGGTTTGTTGAAAGTGTTTGACTTTCATTAGACTTCATTAGCTTTGTTGAATGCAGTTGACATTCATTTGATTCAAAAAGCTTTGTTTGAATGTGTTTCACTTTCATTCGATTCTAAAAGCTTTGTTGAATGTGTTTGACTTTCATTTGACTCAATTAGCTTTGTTGAATGCATTTGACTTTCATTTGATTCAAAAAGCTTTGTTAGAATGTGTTTTACTTTCATTTGATTCTAAAAGCTTTGTTGAAAGTGTTTGACTTTCATTTGACACATTTAGCTTTGTTGAATGCATTTGACTTTCATTTGAGTCACGAAGCTTTGTTTGAATGTGTTTGACTTTCATTTGACTCAATTAGCTTTGTTGAATTCATTTGATTTTCATTTGATTCAAAAAGCTTTGTTTGAATGTGTTTGACTTTCATTTGATTATAAAAGCTTTGTTGAAAGTGTTTGACTTTCATTTGACTCAATTAGCTTTGTTGAATGCATTTGACATTCATTTGAATCAAAAAGCTTTGTTTGAATGTGTTTGACTTTCATTTGATTCTAAAAGCTTTGTAGAAAGTGTTTGGCTTTCATTTGACTCAATTAGTATTGTGGAATGCAATTAACTTTCATTTGATTCAAAAAGCTTTCATTGAATGTCTTTGACTTTAATTTGATTCTAAAAGCTTTGATGAAAGTGTTTGACTTTCATTTGACTCAATTAGCTTTGTTGAATTCATTTGATTTTCATTTGATTCAAAAAGCTTTGTTTGAATGTGTTTCACTTTCATTTGATTCTAAAAGCTTTGTTGAAAGTGTTTCACTTTCATTTGATTCTAAAAGCTTTGTTTGAATGTGTTTGACTTTCATTTGATTCAAAAAGCTTTGTTTGAATGTGTTTTACTTTCATTTGATTCTAAAAGCTTTGTTGAAAGTGTTTGACTTTCATTTGACTCAATTAGCTTTGTTGAATGCATTTGACTTTCATTTGAGTCACGAAGCTTTGTTTGATTGTGTTTGACTATCATTTGACTCAATTAGCTTTGTTGAATTCATTTGATTTTTATTTGATTCAAAAAGCTTTGTTTGAATGTGTTTGACTTTCATTTGATTATAAAAGCTTTGTTGAAAGTGTTTGACTTTCATTTGACCCAATTAGCTTTGTTGAATGCATTTGACATTCATTTGAATCAAAAAGCTTTGTTTGAATGTGTTTGACTTTCATTTGATTCTAAAAGCTTTATAGAAAGTGTTTGGCTTTCATTTGACTCAATTAGCATTGTGGAATGCAATTAACTTTCATTTGATTCAAAAAGCTTTGATTGAATGTCTTTGACTTTAATTTGATTCTAAAAGCTTTGATGAAAGTGTTTGACTTTCATTTGACTTAATTAGCTTTGTTGAATTCATTTGATTTTCATTTGATTCAAAAAGCTTGGTTTGAATGTGTTTCACTTTCATTTGATTCTAAAAGCTTTGTTGAAAGTGTTTGACTTTCATTTGACTTAATTAGCTTTGTTGAATGCAGTTGACATTCATTTGATTCAAAAAGCTTTGTTTGAATGTGTTTCAATTTCATTTGATTCTAAAAGCTTTGTTGAATGTGTTTGACTTTCATTTAACTTAATTAGCTTTGTTGAATGCATTTGACATTCATTTGATTCAAAAAGCTTTGTTTGAATGTGTTTCACTTTCATTTGATTCTAAAAGCTTTGTTGAAAGTGTTTGACTTTCATTTGACTCAATTAGCTTTGTTGAATGCATTTAACTTTCATTTGAGTCACGAAGCTATGTTTGAATGTGTTTGACTTTTATTTGACTCAATTAGCTTTGTTGAACGTGTTTGACTTTCATTTGACTCAATTAGCTTTGTTGTATTCATTTGATTTTCATTTGATTCTAAAAGCTTTGTTTGAATGTGTTTCACTTTCATTTGATTCTAAAAGCTTTGTTGAAAGTGTTTGACTTGCATTTGACTTAATTAGCTTTGTTGAATGCAGTTGACATTCATTTGATTCAAAAAGCTTTGTTTGAATGTGTTTCACTTTCATTTGATTCTAATAGCTTTGTTGAAAGTGTTTGGCTTCATTTGACTTAATTAGCATTGTGGAATGCAACTAACTTTCATTTGATTCAAAAAGCTTTGTTTCAATGTATTTGACTTTAATTTGATTCTAAAAGCTTTGATGAAATTGTTTGACTTTCATTTGACTCAATTAGCTTTGTTGAATTCATTTGATTTTCATTTGATTCAAAAAGTTTGTTTGAATGTGTTTCACTTTCATTTGATTCTAAAAGCTTTGTTGAAAGTGTTTGACTTTCATTTGACTCAATTAGCTTTGTTGAATGTATTTGACTTTCATTTGAGTCACGAAGCTTTGTTTGATTGTGTTTGACTTTCATTTGACTCAATTAGCTTTGTTGAATGCAGTTGACATTCATTTGATTCAAAAGGCTTTGTATGAATGTGTTTCACTTTCATTTGATTCTAAAAGATTTGTTGAAAGTGTTTGGCTTTCATTTGACTCAATTACCATTGTGGAATGCAATTAACTTTCATTTGATTCAAAAAGCTTTGTTTGAATGTATTTGACTTTAATTTGATTCTAAAAGCTTTGATGACAGTGTTTGACTTTCATTTGACTCAATTAGCTTTGTTGAATTCATTTGATATTCATTTGATTCAAAAAGCTTTGTTTGAATGTGTTTCACTTTCATTTGATTCTAAAAGCTTTGTTGAAAGTGTTTGACTTTCATTTGACTTAATTAGCTTTGTTGAATGCAGTTGACATTCATTTGATTCAAAAAGCTTTGTTTGAATGTGTTTCACTTTCATTTGATTCTAAAAGCTTTGTTGAAAGTGTTTGGCTTTCATTTGACTCAATTAGCATTGTGGAATCCAATTAACTTTCACTTGATTCAAAAAGCTTTGTTTGAATGTATTTGACTTTAATTTGATTCTAAAAGCTTTGATGAAAGTGTTTGACTTTCATTTGACTCAATTAGATTTGTTGAATTCATTTGATTTTCATTTGATTCAAAAAGTTTGTTTGAATGTGTTTCACTTTCATTTGATTCTAAAAGCTTTGTTGAAAGTGTTTGACTTTCATTTGACTCAATTAGCTTTGTTGAATGCATTTGACTTTCATTTGAGTCACGAAGCTTTGTTTGATTGTGTTTGACTTTCATTTGACTCAATTAGCTTTGTTGAATTCATTTGATTTGCATTTGATTCAAAAAGCTTTGTTTGAATGTGTTTGACTTTCATTTGATTATAAAAGCTTTGTTGAAAGTGTTTGACTTTCATTTGACACAATTAGCTTTGTTGAATGCATTTGACATTCATTTGAATCAAAAAGCTTTGTTTGAATGTGTTTGACTTTCATTTGATTCTAAAAGCTTTGTAGAAAGTGTTTGGCTTTCATTTGACTCAATTAGCATTGTGGAATGCAATTAACTTTCATATGATTCAAAAAGCTTTGATTGAATGTCTTTGACTTTAATTTGATTCTAAAAGCTTTGATGAAAGTGTTTGACTTTCATTTGACTCAATTAGCTTTGTTGAATTCATTTGATTTTCATTTGATTCAAAAAGCTTTGTTTGAATGTGTTTCACTTTCATTTGATTCTAAAAGCTTTGTTGAAAGTGTTTCACTTTCATTTGATTCTAAAAGCTTTGTTTGAATGTGTTTGACTTTCATTTGATTCAAAAAGCTTTGTTTGAATGTGTTTTACTTTCATTTGATTCTAAAAGCTTTGTTGAAAGTGTTTGACTTTCATTTGACTCAATTAGCTTTGTTGAATTCATTTGATTTTCATTTGATTCAAAAAGCTTTGTTTGAATGTGTTTCACTTTCATTTGATTCTAAAAGGTTTGTTGAAAGTGTTTGACTTTCATTAGACTTCATTAGCTTTGTTGAATGCAGTTGACATTCATTTGATTCAAAAAGCTTTGTTTGAATGTGTTTCACTTTCATTCGATTCTAAAAGCTTTGTTGAATGTGTTTGACTTTCATTTGACTCAATTAGCTTTGTTGAATGCATTTGACTTTCATTTGATTCAAAAAGCTTTGTTAGAATGTGTTTTACTTTCATTTGATTCTAAAAGCTTTGTTGAAAGTGTTTGACTTTCATTTGACACATTTAGCTTTGTTGAATGCATTTGACTTTCATTTGAGTCACGAAGCTTTGTTTGAATGTGTTTGACTTTCATTTGACTCAATTAGCTTTGTTGAATTCATTTGATTTTCATTTGATTCAAAAAGCTTTGTTTGAATGTGTTTGACTTTCATTTGATTATAAAAGCTTTGTTGAAAGTGTTTGACTTTCATTTGACTCAATTAGCTTTGTTGAATGCATTTGACATTCATTTGAATCAAAAAGCTTTGTTTGAATGTGTTTGACTTTCATTTGATTCTAAAAGCTTTGTAGAAAGTGTTTGGCTTTCATTTGACTCAATTAGTATTGTGGAATGCAATTAACTTTCATTTGATTCAAAAAGCTTTCATTGAATGTCTTTGACTTTAATTTGATTCTAAAAGCTTTGATGAAAGTGTTTAACTTTCATTTGACTCAATTAGCTTTGTTGAATTCATTTGATTTTCATTTGATTCAAAAAGCTTTGTTTGAATGTGTTTCACTTTCATTTGATTCTAAAAGCTTTGTTGAAAGTGTTTCACTTTCATTTGATTCTAAAAGCTTTGTTTGAATGTGTTTGACTTTCATTTGATTCAAAAAGCTTTGTTTGAATGTGTTTTACTTTCATTTGATTCTAAAAGCTTTGTTGAAAGTGTTTGACTTTCATTTGACTCAATTAGCTTTGTTGAATGCATTTGACTTTCATTTGAGTCACGAAGCTTTGTTTGATTGTGTTTGACTATCATTTGACTCAATTAGCTTTGTTGAATTCATTTGATTTTTATTTGATTCAAAAAGCTTTGTTTGAATGTGTTTGACTTTCATTTGATTATAAAAGCTTTGTTGAAAGTGTTTGACTTTCATTTGACCCAATTAGCTTTGTTGAATGCATTTGACATTCATTTGAATCAAAAAGCTTTGTTTGAATGTGTTTGACTTTCATTTGATTCTAAAAGCTTTATAGAAAGTGTTTGGCTTTCATTTGACTCAATTAGCATTGTGGAATGCAATTAACTTTCATTTGATTCAAAAAGCTTTGATTGAATGTCTTTGACTTTAATTTGATTCTAAAAGCTTTGATGAAAGTGTTTGACTTTCATTTGACTTAATTAGCTTTGTTGAATTCATTTGATTTTCATTTGATTCAAAAAGCTTGGTTTGAATGTGTTTCACTTTCATTTGATTCTAAAAGCTTTGTTGAAAGTGTTTGACTTTCATTTGACTTAATTAGCTTTGTTGAATGCAGTTGACATTCATTTGATTCAAAAAGCTTTGTTTGAATGTGTTTCAATTTCATTTGATTCTAAAAGCTTTGTTGAATGTGTTTGACTTTCATTTAACTTAATTAGCTTTGTTGAATGCATTTGACATTCATTTGATTCAAAAAGCTTTGTTTGAATGTGTTTCACTTTCATTTGATTCTAAAAGCTTTGTTGAAAGTGTTTGACTTTCATTTGACTCAATTAGCTTTGTTGAATGCATTTAACTTTCATTTGAGTCACGAAGCTATGTTTGAATGTGTTTGACTTTTATTTGACTCAATTAGCTTTGTTGAACGTGTTTGACTTTCATTTGACTCAATTAGCTTTGTTGTATTCATTTGATTTTCATTTGATTCTAAAAGCTTTGTTTGAATGTGTTTCACTTTCATTTGATTCTAAAAGCTTTGTTGAAAGTGTTTGACTTGCATTTGACTTAATTAGCTTTGTTGAATGCAGTTGACATTCATTTGATTCAAAAAGCTTTGTTTGAATGTGTTTCACTTTCATTTGATTCTAATAGCTTTGTTGAAAGTGTTTGGCTTCATTTGACTTAATTAGCATTGTGGAATGCAACTAACTTTCATTTGATTCAAAAAGCTTTGTTTCAATGTATTTGACTTTAATTTGATTCTAAAAGCTTTGATGAAATTGTTTGACTTTCATTTGACTCAATTAGCTTTGTTGAATTCATTTGATTTTCATTTGATTCAAAAAGTTTGTTTGAATGTGTTTCACTTTCATTTGATTCTAAAAGCTTTGTTGAAAGTGTTTGACTTTCATTTGACTCAATTAGCTTTGTTGAATGTATTTGACTTTCATTTGAGTCACGAAGCTTTGTTTGATTGTGTTTGACTTTCATTTGACTCAATTAGCTTTGTTGAATGCAGTTGACATTCATTTGATTCAAAAGGCTTTGTATGAATGTGTTTCACTTTCATTTGATTCTAAAAGATTTGTTGAAAGTGTTTGGCTTTCATTTGACTCAATTACCATTGTGGAATGCAATTAACTTTCATTTGATTCAAAAAGCTTTGTTTGAATGTATTTGACTTTAATTTGATTCTAAAAGCTTTGATGACAGTGTTTGACTTTCATTTGACTCAATTAGCTTTGTTGAATTCATTTGATATTCATTTGATTCAAAAAGCTTTGTTTGAATGTGTTTCACTTTCATTTGATTCTAAAAGCTTTGTTGAAAGTGTTTGACTTTCATTTGACTTAATTAGCTTTGTTGAATGCAGTTGACATTCATTTGATTCAAAAAGCTTTGTTTGAATGTGTTTCACTTTCATTTGATTCTAAAAGCTTTGTTGAAAGTGTTTGGCTTTCATTTGACTCAATTAGCATTGTGGAATCCAATTAACTTTCACTTGATTCAAAAAGCTTTGTTTGAATGTATTTGACTTTAATTTGATTCTAAAAGCTTTGATGAAAGTGTTTGACTTTCATTTGACTCAATTAGATTTGTTGAATTCATTTGATTTTCATTTGATTCAAAAAGTTTGTTTGAATGTGTTTCACTTTCATTTGATTCTAAAAGCTTTGTTGAAAGTGTTTGACTTTCATTTGACTCAATTAGCTTTGTTGAATGCATTTGACTTTCATTTGAGTCACGAAGCTTTGTTTGATTGTGTTTGACTTTCATTTGACTCAATTAGCTTTGTTGAATTCATTTGATTTGCATTTGATTCAAAAAGCTTTGTTTGAATGTGTTTGACTTTCATTTGATTATAAAAGCTTTGTTGAAAGTGTTTGACTTTCATTTGACACAATTAGCTTTGTTGAATGCATTTGACATTCATTTGAATCAAAAAGCTTTGTTTGAATGTGTTTGACTTTCATTTGATTCTAAAAGCTTTGTAGAAAGTGTTTGGCTTTCATTTGACTCAATTAGCATTGTGGAATGCAATTAACTTTCATATGATTCAAAAAGCTTTGATTGAATGTCTTTGACTTTAATTTGATTCTAAAAGCTTTGATGAAAGTGTTTGACTTTCATTTGACTCAATTAGCTTTGTTGAATTCATTTGATTTTCATTTGATTCAAAAAGCTTTGTTTGAATGTGTTTCACTTTCATTTGATTCTAAAAGCTTTGTTGAAAGTGTTTGACTTTCATTTGACTCAATTAGCTTTGTTGAATTCATTTGATTTTCATCTGATTCAAAAAGCTTTGTTTGAATGTGTTTCACTTTTATTTAATTCTAAAAGCTTTGTTGAAAGTGTTTGACTTTCATTTGACTCAATTAGCTTTGTTGAATGCATTTGACTATCATTTGAGTCACGAAGCTTTGTTTGATTGTGTTTGACTTTCATTTGACTCAATTAGCTTTGTTGAATTCATTTGATTTTCATTTGATTCAAAAAGCTTGGTTTGAATGTGTTTCACTTTCATTTGATTCTAAAAGCTTTGTTGAAAGTGTTTGACTTTCATTTGACTTAATTAGCTTTGTTGAATGCAGTTGACATTCATTTGATTCAAAAAGCTTTGTTTGAATGTGTTTCACTTTCATTTGATTCTAAAAGCTTTGTTGAATGTGTTTGACTTTCATTTAACTTAATTAGCTTTGTTGAATGCATTTGACATTCATTTGATTCAAAAAGCTTTGTTTGAATGTGTTTCACTTTCATTTGATTCTAAAAGCTTTGTTGAAAGTGTTTGACTTTCATTTGACTCAATTAGCTTTGTTGAATGCATTTAACTTTCATTTGAGTCACGAAGCTATGTTTGAATGTGTTTGACTTTTATTTGACTCAATTAGCTTTGTTGAACGTGTTTGACTTTCATTTGACTCAATTAGCTTTGTTGTATTCATTTGATTTTCATTTGATTCTAAAAGCTTTGTTTGAATGTGTTTCACTTTCATTTGATTCTAAAAGCTTTGTTGAAAGTGTTTGACTTGCATTTGACTTAATTAGCTTTGTTGAATGCAGTTGACATTCATTTGATTCAAAAAGCTTTGTTTGAATGTGTTTCACTTTCATTTGATTCTAATAGCTTTGTTGAAAGTGTTTGGCTTCATTTGACTTAATTAGCATTGTGGAATGCAACTAACTTTCATTTGATTCAAAAAGCTTTGTTTCAATGTATTTGACTTTAATTTGATTCTAAAAGCTTTGATGAAATTGTTTGACTTTCATTTGACTCAATTAGCTTTGTTGAATTCATTTGATTTTCATTTGATTCAAAAAGTTTGTTTGAATGTGTTTCACTTTCATTTGATTCTAAAAGCTTTGTTGAAAGTGTTTGACTTTCATTTGACTCAATTAGCTTTGTTGAATGTATTTGACTTTCATTTGAGTCACGAAGCTTTGTTTGATTGTGTTTGACTTTCATTTGACTCAATTAGCTTTGTTGAATGCAGTTGACATTCATTTGATTCAAAAGGCTTTGTTTGAATGTGTTTCACTTTCATTTGATTCTAAAAGATTTGTTGAAAGTGTTTTGCTTTCATTTGACTCAATTACCATTGTGGAATGCAATTAACTTTCATTTGATTCAAAAAGCTTTGTTTGAATGTATTTGACTTTAATTTGATTCTAAAAGCTTTGATGACAGTGTTTGACTTTCATTTGACTCAATTAGCTTTGTTGAATTCATTTGATTTTCATTTGATTCAAAAAGCTTTGTTTGAATGTGTTTCACTTTCATTTGATTCTAAAAGCTTTGTTGAAAGTGTTTGACTTTCATTTGACTTAATTAGCTTTGTTGAATGCAGTTGACATTCATTTGATTCAAAAAGCTTTGTTTGAATGTGTTTCACTTTCATTTGATTCTAAAAGCTTTGTTGAAAGTGTTTGGCTTTCATTTGACTCAATTAGCATTGTGGAATCCAATTAACTTTCACTTGATTCAAAAAGCTTTGTTTGAATGTATTTGACTTTAATTTGATTCTAAAAGCTTTGATGAAAGTGTTTGACTTTCATTTGACTCAATTAGATTTGTTGAATTCATTTGATTTTCATTTGATTCAAAAAGTTTGTTTGAATGTGTTTCACTTTCATTTGATTCTAAAAGCTTTGTTGAAAGTGTTTGACTTTCATTTGACTCAATTAGCTTTGTTGAATGCATTTGACTTTCATTTGAGTCACGAAGCTTTGTTTGATTGTGTTTGACTTTCATTTGACTCAATTAGCTTTGTTGAATTCATTTGATTTGCATTTGATTCAAAAAGCTTTGTTTGAATGTGTTTGACTTTCATTTGATTATAAAAGCTTTGTTGAAAGTGTTTGACTTTCATTTGACACAATTAGCTTTGTTGAATGCATTTGACATTCATTTGAATCAAAAAGCTTTGTTTGAATGTGTTTGACTTTCATTTGATTCTAAAAGCTTTGTAGAAAGTGTTTGGCTTTCATTTGACTCAATTAGCATTGTGGAATGCAATTAACTTTCATATGATTCAAAAAGCTTTGATTGAATGTCTTTGACTTTAATTTGATTCTAAAAGCTTTGATGAAAGTGTTTGACTTTCATTTGACTCAATTAGCTTTGTTGAATTCATTTGATTTTCATTTGATTCAAAAAGCTTTGTTTGAATGTGTTTCACTTTCATTTGATTCTAAAAGCTTTGTTGAAAGTGTTTGACTTTCATTTGACTCAATTAGCTTTGTTGAATTCATTTGATTTTCATCTGATTCAAAAAGCTTTGTTTGAATGTGTTTCACTTTTATTTAATTCTAAAAGCTTTGTTGAAAGTGTTTGACTTTCATTTGACTCAATTAGCTTTGTTGAATGCATTTGACTATCATTTGAGTCACGAAGCTTTGTTTGATTGTGTTTGACTTTCATTTGACTCAATTAGCTTTGTTGAATTCATTTGATTTTCATTTGATTCAAAAAGCTTTGTTTGAATGTGTTTCACTTTCATTTGATTCTAAAAGCTTTGTTGAAAGTGTTTGACTTTCATTTGACTTAATTAGCTTTGTTGAATGCAGTTGACATTCATTTGATTCAAAAAGCTTTGTTTGAATGTGTTTCACTTTCATTTGATTCTAAAAGCTTTGTTGAATGTGTTTGACTTTCATTTGACTCAATTAGCTTTGTTGAATGCATTTGATTTTCATTTGATTCAAAAAGCTTTGTTAGAATGTGTTTTACTTTCATTTGATTCTAAAAGCTTTGTTGAAAGTGTTTGACTTTCATTTGACTCAATTAGCTTTGTTGAATGCATTTGACTTTCATTTGAGTCACGAAGCTTTGTTTGAATGTGTTTGACTTTCATTTGACTGAATTAGCTTTGTTGAATGCATTTGATTTTCATTTGATTCAAAAAGCTTTGTTTGAATGTGTTTGACTTTCATTTGATTATAAAAGCTTTGTTGAAAGTGTTTGACTTTCATTTGACTCAATGACCTTTATTGAATGCATTTAACATTCATTTGAATCAAAAAGCTTTGTTTAAATGTGTTTGACGTTCATTTGATTCTAAAAGCTTAGATGAAAGTGTTTGACTTTCATTTGACTCAATTAGCTTTGTTGAATTCATTTGATTTTCATTTGATTCAAAAAGCTTTGATTGAATGTGTTTGACTTTCATTTGATTCTAAAAGCTTTGTTGAAAGTGTTTGACTTTCATTTGACTCAATTAGCTTTGTTGAATGCATTTGACTTTCATTTGATTCAAAAAGCTTTGATTGAATGTATTTGACTTTCATTTGATTCTAAACGCTTTGTTGCAAGTGTTTGACTTTCATTTGACTCAATTAGCTTTGTTGAATGCATTTGATTTTCATTTGATTCAAAAAGCTTTGTTTGAATGTGTTTCACTTTCATTTGATTCTAAAAGCTTTGTTGAAAGTGTTTGACTTTCATTTGACTTAATTAGCTTTGTTGAATGCAGTTGACATTCATTTGATTCAAAAAGCTTTGTTTGATTGTGTTTCACTATCATTTGATTCTAAAAGCTTTGTTGAAAGTGTTTGGCTTTCATTTGACTCAATTAGCATTGTGGAATGCAATTAACTTTCATTTGATTCAAAAAGCTTTGATTGAATGTCTTTGACTTTAATTTGATTCTAAAAGCTTTGATGAAAGTGTTTGACTTTCATTTGACTCAATTAGCTTTGTTGAATTCATTTGATTTTCATTTGATTCAAAAAGCTTTGTTTCAATGTGTTTCACTTTCATTTGATTCTAAAAGCTTTGTTGAAAGTGTTTGACTTTCATTTGACGTAATTAGCTTTGTTGAATGCAGTTGACATTCATTTGATTCAAAAAGCTTTGTTTGAATGTGTTTCACTTTCATTTGATTCTAAAAGCTTTGTTGAATGTGTTTGACTTTCATTTGACTCAATTAGCTTTGTTGAATGCATTTGACTTTCATTTGATTCAAAAAGCTTTGTTAGAATGTGTTTTACTTTCATTTGATTCTAAAAGTTTTGTTGAAAGTGTTTGACTGTCATTGGACTCAATTAGCTTTGTTGAATGCATTTGACTTTCATTTGAGTCACGAAGCTTTGTTTGAATGTGTTTGACTTTCATTTGACTGAATTAGCTTTGTTGAATGCATTTGATTTTCATTTGATTCAAAAAGCTTTGTTTGAATGTGTTTGACTTTCATTTGATTATAAAAGCTTTGTTGAAAGTGTTTGACTTTCATTCGACTCAATGAGCTTTGTTGAATGCATTTGACATTCATTTGAATCAAAAAGCTTTGTTTGAATGTGTTAGACTTTCATTTGATTCTAAAAGCTTTGTTGAAATTGATTGACTGTCATTTGACTCAATTAGCTTTGCTGAATGCATTTGACTTTCATTTGAGTCACGAAGCTTTGTTTGAATGTGTTTGACTTTCATTTGACTGAATTAGCTTTGTTGAATGCATTTGATTTTCGTTTGATTCAAAAAACTTTGTTTGAATGTGTTTGACTTTCATTTGATTCTAAAAGCTTTGTAGAAAGTGTTTGGCTTTCATTTGACTCAATTCGCATTGTGGAATGCAATTAACTTTCATTTAATTCAAAAAGCTTTGATTGAATGTCTTTGACTTTAATTTGAATCTAAAAGCTTTGATGAAAGTGTTTGACTTTCATTTGACTCAATTAGCTTTGTTGAATTCATTTGATTTTCATTTGATTCAAAAAGCTTTGTTTGAATGTGTTTCACTTTCATTTGATTCTAAAAGCTTTGTTGAAAGTGTGTGACTTTCATTTGACTTAATTAGCTTTGTTGAATGCAGTTGACATTCATTTTATTCAAAAAGCTTTGTTTGAATGTGTTTGACTTTCATTTGACTCAATTAGCTTTGTTGAATTTATTTGATTTTCATTTGATTCAAAAAGCTTTGTTTGAATGTGTTTCACTTTCATTTGATTCTAAAAGCTTTGTTGAAAGTGTTTGACTTTCATTTTACTTAATTAGCATTGTTGAATGCAGTTGACATTCATTTGATTCAAAAAGCTTTGTTTGAATGTGTTTCACTTTCATTTGATTCTAAAAGCTTTGTTGAAAGTGTTTGGCTTTCATTTGACTCAATTAGCTTTGTTGAATGCATTTGACTTTCATTTGATTCAAAAAGCTTTGATTGAATGTCTTTGACTTTAATTTGATTCTAAAAGCATTGATGAAAGTGTTTGACTTTCATTTGACTCAATTAGCTTTGTTGAATTCATTTGATTTTCATTTGATTCAAAAAGCTTTGTTTCAATGTGTTTCACTTTCATTTGATTCTAAAAGCTTTGTTGAAAGTGTTTGACTTTCATTTGACGTAATTAGCATTGTTGAATGCAGTTGACATTCATTTGATTCAAAAAGCTTTGTTTGAATATGTTTCACTTTCATTTGATTCTAAAAGCTTTGTTGAATGTGTTTGACTTTCATTTGACTCAATTAGCTTTGTTGAATGCATTTGACTTTCATTTGATTCAAAAAGCTTTGTTAGAATGTGTTTTACTTTCATTTGATTCTAAAAGTTTTGTTGAAAGTGTTTGACTGTCATTTGACTCAATTAGCTTTGTTGAATGCATTTGACTTTCATTTGAGTCACGAAGCTTTGTTTGAATGTGTTTGACTTTTATTTGACTGAATTAGCTTTGTTGAATGCATTTGATTTTCATTTGATTCAAAAAGCTTTGTTTGAATGTGTTTGACTTTCATTTGATTATAAAAGCTTTGTTGAAAGTGTTTGACTTTCATTCGACTCAATGAGCTTTGTTGAATGCATTTGACATTCATTTGAATCAAAAAGCTTTGTTTGAATGTGTTTGACTTTCATTTGATTCTAAAAGCTTTGTTGAAATTGATTGACTGTCATTTGACTCAATTAGCTTTGCTGAATGCATTTGACTTTCATTTGAGTCACGAAGCTTTGTTTGAATGTGTTTGACTTTCATTTGACTGAATTAGCTTTGTTGAATGCATTTGATTTTCGTTTGATTCAAAAAACTTTGTTTGAATGTGTTTGACTTTCATTTGATTCTAAAAGCTTTGTAGAAAGTGTTTGGCTTTCATTTGACTCAATTCGCATTGTGGAATGCAATTAACTTTCATTTAATTCAAAAAGCTTTGATTGAATGTCTTTAACTTTAATTTGAATCTAAAAGCTTTGATGAAAGTGTTTGACTTTCATTTGACTCAATTAGCTTTGTTGAATTCATTTGATTTTCATTTGATTCAAAAAGCTTTGTTTGAATGTGTTTCACTTTCATTTGATTCTAAAAGCTTTGTTGAAAGTGTGTGACTTTCATTTGACTTAATTAGCTTTGTTGAATGCAGTTGACATTCATTTGAATCAAAAAGCTTTGTTTGAATGTGTTTGACTTTCATTTGACTCAATTAGCTTTGTTGAATTTATTTGATTTTCATTTGATTCAAAAAGCTTTGTTTGAATGTGTTTCACTTTCATTTGATTCTAAAAGCTTTGTTGAAAGTGTTTGACTTTCATTTGACTCAATGAGCTTTGTTGAATGCATTTGACATTCATTTGAATCAAAAAGCTTTGTTTAAATGTGTTTGACGTTCATTTGATTCTAAAAGCTTAGATGAAAGTGTTTGACTTTCATTTGACTCAATTAGCTTTGTTTAATTCATTTGATTTTCATTTGTTTCAAAAAGCTTTGATTGTGTGTGTTTGACTTTCATTTGATTCTAAAAGCTTTGTAGAAAGTGTTTGGCTTTCATTTGACTCAATTATCATTGTGGAATGCAATTAACTTTCATTTGATTCAAAAAGCTTTGATTGAATGTATTTGACTTTCATTTGATTCTAAACGCTTTTTTGCTAGTGTTTGACTTTCTTTTGACTCAATTAGCTATGTTGAATGCATTTGATTTTCATTTGATTCAAAAAGCTTTGTTTCAATGTGTTTCACTTTCATTTGATTCTAAAAGCTTTGTTGAAAGTGTTTGACTTTCATTTGACTTAATTAGCTTTGTTGAATGCAGTTGACATTCATTTGATTCAAAAAGCTTTGTTTGAATGTGTTTCACATTCATTTGATTCTAAAAGCTTTGTTGAAAGTGTTTGGCTTTCATTTGACTCAATTAGCATTGTGGAATGCAATTAACTTTCATTTGATTCAAAAAGCTTTGTTTGAATGTATTTGACTTTAATTTGATTCTAAAAGCTTTGATGAAAGTGACTTTCATTTGACTGAATTAGCTTTGTTGAATTCATTTGATTTTCATTTGATTCAAAAAGCTTTGTTTGAATGTGTTTCACTTTCGTTTGATTCTAAAAGCTTTGTTAAAAGTGTTTGACTTTCATTTGACTTAATTAGCTTTGTTGAATGCAGTTGACATTCATTTGATTCAAAAAGCTTTGTTTGAATGCGTTTCACTTTCATTTGATTCTAAAAGCTCTGTTGAATGTGTTTGGCTTTCATTTGACTCAATTCGCATTGTGGAATGCAATTAACTTTCATTTAATTCAAAAAGCTTTGATTGAATGTCTTTGACTTTAATTTGAATCTAAAAGGTTTGATGAAAGTGTTTGACTTTCATTTGACTCAATTAGCTTTGTTGAATTCAATTGATTTTCATTTGATTCAAAAAGCTTTGTTTGAATGTGTTTCACTTTCATTTGATTCTAAAAGCTTTGTTGAAAGTGTGTGACTTTCATTTGACTTAATTAGTTTTGTTGAATGCAGTTGACATTCATTTGATTCAAAAAGCTTTGTTTGAATGTGTTTGACTTTCATTTGACTCAATTAGCTTTGTTGAATTCATTTGATTTTCATTTGATTCAAAAAGCTTTGTTTGAATGTGTTTCACTTTCATTTGATTCTAAAAGCTTTGTTGAAAGTGTTTGACTTTCATTCTACTTAATTAGCTTTGTTGAATGCAGTTGACATTCATTTGATTCAAAAAGCTTTGTTTGAATGTGTTTCACTTTCATTTGATTCTAAAAGCTTTGTTGAAAGTGTTTGGCTTTCATTTGACTCAATTAGCTTTGTTGAATGCATTTGACTTTCATTTGATTCAAAAAGCTTTGATTGAATGTCTTTGACTTTAATTTGATTCTAAAAGCTTTGATGAAAGTGTTAGACTTTCATTTGACTCAATTAGCTTTGTTGAATTCATTTGATTTTCATTTGATTCAAAAAGCTTTGTTTGAATGTGTTTCACTTTCATTTGATTCTAAAAGCTTTGTTGAAAGTGTTTGACTTTCATTTGACTTAATTAGCTTTGTTGAATGCAGTTGACATTCATTTGATTCAAAAAGCTTTGTTTGAATGTGTTTCACTTTCATTTGATTCTAAAAGCTTTGTTGAATGTGTTTGACTTTCATTTGACTCAATTAGCTTTGTTGAATGCATTTGACTTTCATTTGATTCAAAAAGCTTTGTTAGAATGTGTTTTACTTTCATTTGATTCTAAAAGTTTTGTTGAAAGTGTTTGACTGTCATTTGACTCAATTAGCTTTGTTGAATGCATTTGACTTTCATTTGAGTCACGAAGCTTTGTTTGAATGTGTTTGACTTTCATTTGACTGAATTAGCTTTGTTGAATGCATTTGATTTTCATTTGATTCAAAAAGCTTTGTTTGAATGTGTTTGACTTTCATTTGATTATAAAAGCTTTGTTGAAAGTGTTTGACTTTCATTCGACTCAATGAGCTTTGTTGAATGCATTTGACATTCATTTGAATCAAAAAGCTTTGTTTGAATGTGTTTGACGTTCATTTGATTCTAAAAGCTTTGTTGAAATTGATTGACTGTCATTTGACTCAATTAGCTTTGCTGAATGCATTTGACTTTCATTTGAGTCACGAAGCTTTGTTTGAATGTGTTTGACTTTCATTTGACTGAATTAGCTTTGTTGAATGCATTTGATTTTCGTTTGATTCAAAAAACTTTGTTTGAATGTGTTTGACTTTCATTTGATTCTAAAAGCTTTGTAGAAAGTGTTTGGCTTTCATTTGACTCAATTCGCATTGTGGAATGCAATTAACTTTCATTTAATTCAAAAAGCTTTGATTGAATGTCTTTAACTTTAATTTGAATCTAAAAGCTTTGATGAAAGTGTTTGACTTTCATTTGACTCAATTAGCTTTGTTGAATTCATTTGATTTTCATTTGATTCAAAAAGCTTTGTTTGAATGTGTTTCACTTTCATTTGATTCTAAAAGCTTTGTTGAAAGTGTGTGACTTTCATTTGACTTAATTAGCTTTGTTGAATGCAGTTGACATTCATTTGAATCAAAAAGCTTTGTTTGAATGTGTTTGACTTTCATTTGACTCAATTAGCTTTGTTGAATTTATTTGATTTTCATTTGATTTAAAAAGCTTTGTTTGAATGTGTTTCACTTTCATTTGATTCTAAAAGCTTTGTTGAAAGTGTTTGACTTTCATTTGACTCAATGAGCTTTGTTGAATGCATTTGACATTCATTTGAATCAAAAAGCTTTGTTTAAATGTGTTTGACGTTCATTTGATTCTAAAAGCTTAGATGAAAGTGTTTGACTTTCATTTGACTCAATTAGCTTTGTTGAATTCATTTGATTTTCATTTGTTTCAAAAAGCTTTGATTGTATGTGTTTGACTTTCATTTGATTCTAAAAGCTTTGTAGAAAGTGTTTGGCTTTCATTTGACTCAATTATCATTGTGGAATGCAATTAACTTTCATTTGATTCAAAAAGCTTTGATTGAATGTATTTGACTTTCATTTGATTCTAAACGCTTTTTTGCTAGTGTTTGACTTTCATTTGACTCAATTAGCTATGTTGAAAGCATTTGATTTTCATTTGATTCAAAAAGCTTTGTTTGAATGTGTTTCACTTTCATTTGATTCTAAAAGCTTTGTTGAAAGTGTTTGACTTTCATTTGACTTAATTAGCTTTGTTGAATGCAGTTGACATTCATTTGATTCAAAAAGCTTTGTTTGAATGTGTTTCACATTCATTTGATTCTAAAAGCTTTGTTGAAAGTGTTTGGCTTTCATTTGACTCAATTAGCATTGTGGAATGCAATTAACTTTCATTTGATTCAAAAAGCTTTGTTTGAATGTATTTGACTTTAATTTGATTCTAAAAGCTTTGATGAAAGTGACTTTCATTTGACTGAATTAGCTTTGTTGAATTCATTTGATTTTCATTTGATTCAAAAAGCTTTGTTTGAATGTGTTTCACTTTCATTTGATTCTAAAAGCTTTGTTAAAAGTGTTTGACTTTCATTTGACTTAATTAGCTTTGTTGAATGCAGTTGACATTCATTTGATTCAAAAAGCTTTGTTTGAATGCGTTTCACTTTCATTTGATTCTAAAAGCTCTGTTGAATGTGTTTGGCTTTCATTTGACTCAATTCGCATTGTGGAATGCAATTAACTTTCATTTAATTCAAAAAGCTTTGATTGAATGTCTTTGACTTTAATTTGAATCTAAAAGGTTTGATGAAAGTGTTTGACTTTCATTTGACTCAATTAGCTTTGTTGAATTCAATTGATTTTCATTTGATTCAAAAAGCTTTGTTTGAATGTGTTTCACTTTCATTTGATTCTAAAAGCTTTGTTGAAAGTGTGTGACTTTCATTTGACTTAATTAGTTTTGTTGAATGCAGTTGACATTCATTTGATTCAAAAAGCTTTGTTTGAATGTGTTTGACTTTCATTTGACTCAATTAGCTATGTTGAATTCATTTGATTTTCATTTGATTCAAAAAGCTTTGTTTGAATGTGTTTCACTTTCATTTGATTCTAAAAGCTTTGTTGAAAGTGTTTGACTTTCATTCTACTTAATTAGCTTTGTTGAATGCAGTTGACATTCATTTGATTCAAAAAGCTTTGTTTGAATGTGTTTCACTTTCATTTGATTCTAAAAGCTTTGTTGAAAGTGTTTGGCTTTCATTTGACTCAATTAGCTTTGTTGAATGCATTTGACTTTCATTTGATTCAAAAAGCTTTGATTGAATGTCTTTGACTTTAATTTGATTCTAAAAGCTTTGATGAAAGTGTTAGACTTTCATTTGACTCAATTAGCTTTGTTGAATTCATTTGATTTTCATTTGATTCAAAAAGCTTTGTTTGAATATGTTTCACTTTCATTTGATTCTAAAAGCTTTGTTGAAAGTGTTTGACTTTCATTTGACTTAATTAGCTTTGTTGAATGCAGTTGACATTCATTTGATTCAAAAAGCTTTGTTTGAATGTGTTTCACTTTCATTTGATTCTAAAAGCTTTGTTGAAAGTGTTTGACTTTCATTTGACTCAATTAGCTTTGTTGAATGCATTTGACTTTCATTTAAGTCACGAAGCTTTGTTTGTATGTGTTTGACTTTCATTTGACTGAATTAGCTTTGTTGAATGCATTTGATTTACATTTGATTCAAAAAGCTTTGTTTGAATGTGTTTGACTTTCATTTGATTATAAAAGCTTTGTTGAAAGTGTTTGACTTTCATTTGACTCAATGAGCTTTGTTGAATGCATTTGACATTCATTTGAATCAAAAAGCTTTGTTTAAATGTGTTTGACGTTCATTTGATTCTAAAAGCTTAGATGAAAGTGTTTGACTTTCATTTGACTCAATTAGCTTTGTTGAATTCATTTGATTTTCATTTGTTTCAAAAAGCTTTGATTGTATTTGTTTGACTTTCATTTGATTCTAAAAGCTTTGTAGAAAGTGTTTGGCTTTCATTTGACTCAATTAGCATTGTGGAATGCAATTAACTTTCATTTGATTCAAAAAGCTTTGATTGAATGTATTTGACTTTCATTTGATTCTAAACGCTTTGTTGCTAGTGTTTGACTTTCATTTGACTCAATTAGCTATGTTGAATGCATTTGATTTTCATTTGATTCAAAAAGCTTTGTTTGAATGTGTTTCACTTTCATTTGATTCTAAAAGCTTTGTTGAAAGTGTTTGACTTTCATTTGACTTAATTAGCTTTGTTGAATGCAGTTGACATTCATTTGATTCAAAAAGCTTTGTTTGAATGTGTTTCACTTTCATTTGATTCTAAAAGCTTTGTTGAAAGTGTTTGGCTTTCATTTGACTCAATTAGCATTGTGGAATGCAATTAACTTTCATTTGATTCAAAAAGCTTTGTTGGAATGTATTTGACTTTAATATGATTTTAAAAGCTTTGATGAAAGTGTTGAACTTTCATTTGACTCAATTAGCTTTGTTGAATTCATTTGATTTTCATTTGATTCAAAAAGCTTTGTTTGAATGTGTTTCACTTTCATTTGATTCAAAAAGCTTTGTTGAAAGTGTTTGACTTTCATTTGACTTAATTAGCTTTGTTGAATGCAAGTGACATTCATTTGATTCAAAAAGCTTTGTTTGACTGTGTTTCACTTTCATTTGATTCTAAAAGCTTTGTTGAATGTGTTTGACTTTAATTTGACTCAATTAGCTTTGTTGAATGCATTTGACATTCATTTGATTCTAAAAGCTTTGTTGAAAGTGTTTGACTTTCATTTGACTCAATTAGCGTTGTTGAATGCATTTGACTTTCATTTGAGTCACGAAGCTTCGTTAGAATGTGTTTCACTTTCATTTGATTCCAA
This sequence comes from Chenopodium formosanum, assembly GCA_024500155.1. Classification (NCBI taxonomy): domain Eukaryota; kingdom Viridiplantae; phylum Streptophyta; class Magnoliopsida; order Caryophyllales; family Amaranthaceae; genus Chenopodium; species Chenopodium formosanum. The sequence continues at coordinate 25,781,358 of CM044861.1, forward strand.
AAGGTTTGTTAAAATGGTTTGGCTTTCATTTGACTCAATTAGCATTTTGAATGCAATTAACTTTCATTTGATTCAAAAAGCTTTGATTGAATGTATTTGACTTTAATTTGATTCTAAACGCTTTGTTACAAGTGTTTGACTTTCATTTGACTCAATTAGCTTTGTTGAATGCATTTGATTTTCATTTGATTCAAAAAGCTTTGTTTGAATGTGTTTCACTTTCATTTGATTCTAAAAGATTTGTTGAAAGTGTTTAACTTTCATTTGACTTAATTAGCTTTGTTGAATGCAGTTGACATTCATTTGATTCAAAAAGCTTTGTTTGAATGTGTTTCACTTTCATTTGATTCTAAAAGCTTTGTTGAAAGTGTTTGGCTTTCATTTGACTCAATTAGCATTGTGGAATGCAATTAACTTTCACCTGATTCAAAAAGCTTTGTTTGAATGTATTTGACTTTAATTTGATTCTAAAAGCTTTGATGAAAGTGTTTGACTTTCATTTGACTCAATTAGCTTTGTTGAATTCATTTCATTTTCATTTGATTCAAAAAGCTTTGTTTGAATGTGTTTCACTTTTATTTGATTCTAAAAGCTTTGTTGAAAGTGTTTGACTTTCATTTGCCTCAATTAGCTTTGTTGAACGCATTTTACTTTCATTTGAGTCACGAAGCTTTGTTTGATTGTGTTTGAATTTCATTTGACTCAATTAGCTTTGTTGAATTCATTTGATTTTCATTTGATTCAAAAAGCTTTGTTTGAATGTGTTTAACTTTCATTTGATTCTAAAAGCTTTGTTGAAAGTGTTTGACTTTCATTTGACTTAATTTGCTTTGTTGAATGCAGTTGACATTCATTTGATACAAAATGCTTTGTTTGAATGTGTTTCACTTTCATTTGATTCTAAAAGCTTTGTTGAATGTGTTTGACTTTCATTTGACTCAATTAGCTTTGTTGAATGCATTTGACTTTCATTTGATTCAAAAAGCTTTGTTAGAATGTGTTTTACTTTCATTTGATTCTAAAAGCTTTGTTGAAAGTGTTTGACTTTCATTTGACTCTATTAGCCTTGTTGAATGCATTTGACTTTCATTTGAGTCACGAAGTTTTGTTTGAATGTGTTTGACTTTCATTTGACTGAATTAGCTTTGTTGAATGCATTTGATTTTCATTTGATTCAAAAAGCTTTGTTTGAATGTGTTTGACTTTCATTTGATAATAAAAGCTTTGTTGAAAGTGTTTGACTTTCATTTGACTCAATGAGCTTTATTGAATGCATTTGACATTCATTTGAATCAAAAAGCTTTGTTTAAATGTGTTTGACGTTCATTTGATTCTAAAAGCTTAGATGAAAGTGTTTGACTTTCATTTGACTCAATTAGCTTTGTTGAATTCATTTGATTTTCATTTGATTCAAAAAGCTTTGATTGAATGTGTTTGACTTTCATTTGATTCTAAAAGCTTTGTTGAAAGTGTTTGACTTTCATTTGACTCAATTAGCTTTGTTGAATGCATTTGACTTTCATTTGATTCAAAAAGCTTTAATTGAATGTATTTGACTTTCATTTGATTCTAAACGCTTTGTTGCAAGTGTTTGACTTTCATTTGACTCAATTAGCTTTGTTGAATGCATTTGATTTTCATTTGATTCAAAAAGCTTTGTTTGAATGTGTTTCACTTTCACTTGATTCTAAAAGCTTTGTTGAAAGTGTTTGACTTTCATTTGACTTAATTAGCTTTGTTGAATGCAGTTGACATTCATTTGATTCAAAAAGCTTTGTTTGATTGTGTTTCACTATCATTTGATTCTAAAAGCTTTGTTGAAAGTGTTTGGCTTTCATTTGACTCAATTAGCATTGTGGAATGCAATTAACTTTCATTTGATTCAAAAAGCTTTGATTGAATGTCTTTGACTTTAATTTGATTCTAAAAGCTTTGATGAAAGTGTTTGACTTTCATTTGACTCAATTAGCTTTGTTGAATTCATTTGATTTTCATTTGATTCAAAAAGCTTTGTTTCAATGTGTTTCACTTTCATTTGATTCTAAAAGCTTTGTTGAAAGTGTTTGACTTTCATTTGACGTAATTAGCTTTGTTGAATGCAGTTGACATTCATTTGATTCAAAAAGCTTTGTTTGAATGTGTTTTACTTTCATTTGATTCTAAAAGCTTTGTTGAATGTGTTTGACTTTCATTTGACTCAATTAGCTTTGTTGAATGCATTTGACTTTCATTTGATTCAAAAAGCTTTGTTAGAATGTGTTTTACTTTCATTTGATTCTAAAAGTTTTGTTGAAAGATTTTGACTGTCATTTGACTCAATTAGCTTTGTTGAATGCATTTGACTTTCATTTGAGTCACGAAGCTTTGTTTGAATGTGTTTGACTTTCATTTGACTGAATTAGCTTTGTTAAATGCATTTGATTTTCATTTGATTCAAAAAGCTTTGTTTGAATGTGTTTGACTTTCATTTGATTATAAAAGCTTTGTTGAAAGTGTTTGACTTTCATTCGACTCAATGAGCTTTGTTGAATGCATTTGACATTCATTTGAATCAAAAAGCTTTGTTTGAATGTGTTAGACTTTCATTTGATTCTAAAAGCTTTGTTGAAATTGATTGACTGTCATTTGACTCAATTAGCTTTGCTGAATGCATTTGACTTTCATTTGAGTCACGAAGCTTTGTTTGAATGTGTTTGACTTTCATTTGACTGAATTAGCTTTGTTGAATGCATTTGATTTTCGTTTGATTCAAAAAACTTTGTTTGAATGTGTTTGACTTTCATTTTATTCTAAAAGCTTTGTAGAAAGTGTTTGGCTTTCATTTGACTCAATTCGCATTGTGGAATGCAATTAACTTTCATTTAATTCAAAAAGCTTTGATTGAATGTCTTTGACTTTAATTTGAATCTAAAAGCTTTGATGAAAGTGTTTGACTTTCATTTGACTCAATTAGCTTTGTTGAATTCATTTGATTTTCATTTGATTCAAAAAGCTTTGTTTGAATGTGTTTCACTTTCATTTGATTCTAAAAGCTTTGTTGAAAGTGTGTGACTTTCATTTGACTTAATTAGCTTTGTTGAATGCAGTTGACATTCATTTGATTCAAAAAGCTTTGTTTGAATGTGTTTGACTTTCATTTGACTCAATTAGCTTTGTTGAATTTATTTGATTTTCATTTGATTCAAAAAGCTTTGTTTGAATGTGTTTCACTTTCATTTGATTCTAAAAGCTTTGTTGAAAATGTTTGACTTTCATTTTACTTAATTAGCATTGTTGAATGAAGTTGACATTCATTTGATTCAAAAAGCTTTGTTTGAATGTGTTTCACTTTCATTTGATTCTAAAAGCTTTGTTGAAAGTGTTTGGCTTTCATTTGACTCAATTAGCATTGTGGAATGCAATTAACTTTCATTTGATTCAAAAAGCTTTGATTGAATGTCTTTGACTTTAATTTGATTCTAAAAGCTTTGTTTGAATGTGTTTGACTTTCATTTGACTCAATTGGTTTTGTTGAATTCATTTGATTTTCATTTGATTCAAAAAGCTTAATTTGTTTGAATGTGTTTCACTTTCATTTGATTCGAAAAGCTTTATTGAAAGTGTTTGACATTCATTTGACTTAATTAGCTTTGTTGAATGCAGTTGACATTCATTTGATTCAAAAAGCTTTGTTTGAATGTGATTCACTTTCATTTGATTCTAAAAGCTTTGTTGAATGTGTTTGACTTTCATTTGACTCAATTAGCTTTGTTGAATGCATTTGACATTCATTTGATTCAAAAAGCTTTGTTTGAATGTGTTTTACTTTTATTTGATTCTAAAAGCTTTGTTGAAAGTGTTTGACTTTCATTTGACTCAATTAGCTTTGTTGAATGCATTTGACTTTCATTTGAGTCACGAAGCTTCGTTTGAATGTGTTTCACTTTCATTTGATTCTAAAAGCTTTGTTGAAAGTGTTTGGCTTTCATTTGACTCAATTAGCATTGTGGAATGCAATTAACTTTCATTTGATTCAAAAAGCTTTGTTTGAATGTATTTGACTTTAATTTGATTCTAAAAGCTTTGATGAAAGTGTTTGACTTTCATTTGACTCAATTAGCTTTGTTGAATTCATTCGATTTTCATTTGATTCAAAAAGCTTTGTTTGAATGTGTTTCACTTTCATTTGATTCTAAAAGCTTTGTTGAAAGTGTTTGGCTTTGATTTGACTCAATTAGCATTGTGGAATGCAATTAACTTTCATTTGACTCAATTAGCTTTGTTGAATTCATTTGATTTTCATTTGATTCAAAAAGCTTTGTTTGAATGTGTTTTACTTTTATTTGATTCTAAAAGCTTTGTTGAAAGTGTTTGACTTTCATTTGACTCAATTAGCTTTGTTGAATGCATTTGACTTTCATTTGAGTCACGAAGCTTCGTTTGAATGTGTTTCACTTTCATTTGATTCTAAAAGCTTTGTTGAAAGTGTTTGGCTTTCATTTGACTCAATTAGCATTGTGGAATGCAATTAACTTTCATTTGATTCAAAAAGCTTTGTTTGAATGTATTTGACTTTAATTTGATTCTAAAAGCTTTGATGAAAGTGTTTGACTTTCATTTGACTCAATTAACTTTGTTGAATTCATTTGATTTTCATTTAATTCAAAAAGCTTTGTTTGAATGTGTTTCACTTTCATTTGATTCTAAAAGCTTTGTGGAAAGTGTTTGACTTTCATTTGACTTAATTAGCTTTGTTGAATGCAGTTGACATTCATTTGATTCAAAAAGCTTTGTTTGAATGTGTTTCACTTTCATTTGATTCTAAGAGCTTTGTTGAATGTGTTTGACTTTCATTTGACTCAATTAGCTTTGTTGAATGCATTTGACTTTCATTTGATTCAAAAAGCTTTGTTAGAATGTGTTTTACTTTCATTTGATTTTTAAAGCTTTGTTGAAAGTGTTTGACTTTCATTTGACTCAATTAGCTTTATTAAATGCTTTTGACTTTCATTTGAGTCATGAAGCTTTGCTTGAATGTGTTTGACTTTCATTTGACTCAATTAGCTTTGTTGAATGCATTTGACTTTCATTTGATTCAAAAAGCTTTGTTTGAATGTGTTTGACTTTCATTTGATTATAAAAGCTTTGTTGAAAGTGTTTGACTTTCATTTGACTCAATTAGCTTTGTTGAATGCATTTGACATTCATTTGAATCAAAAAGCTTTGTTTAAATGTGTTTGACGTTCATTTGATTCTAAAAGCTTTTATGAAAGTGTTTGACTTTCATTTGACTCAATTAGCTTTGTTTAATTCATTTGATTTTCATTAGATTCAAAAAGCTTTGTTTGAATGTGTTTAACTTTCATTTGATTCTAAAAGCTTTGTAGAAAGTGTTTGGCTTTCATTTGACTCAATTAGCATTGTGGAATGCAATTAACTTTCATTTGATTCAAAAAGCTTTGATTGAATGTATTTGACTTTCATTTGATTCTAAACGCTTTGTTCTAAGTGTTTGACTTTCATTTGATTCAATTAGCTTTGTTGAATGCATTTGATTTTCATTTGATTCAAAAAGCTTTGTTTGAATGTGTTTCACTTTCATTTGATTCTAAAAGCTTTGTTGAAAGTGTTTGACTTTCATTTGACTTAATTAGCTTTGTTGAATGCAGTTGACCTTCATTTGATTCAAAAAGCTTTGTTTGAATGTGTTTCACTTTCATTTGATTCTAAAATCTTTGTTGAAAGTGTTTGGCTTTCATTTGACTCAATTAGCATTGTGGAATGCAATTAACTTTCATTTGATTCAAAAAGCTTTGTTTGAATGTATTTGACTTTAATTTGATTCTAAAAGCTTTGATGAAAGTGTTAGACTTTCATTTGACTCAATTAGCTTTGTTAAATTCATTTTATTTTCATTTGATTCAAAAAGCTTTGTTGAAAGTGTTTGACTTTCATTTGACTTAATTAACTTTGTCGAATGCAGTTGACATTCATTTGAATCAAAAAGCTTTGTTTGAATGTGTTTCACTTTCATTTGATTCTAAAAGCATTGTTGAATGTGTTTGACTTTCATTTGACTCAATTAGCTTTGTTGAATGCATTTGACATTCATTTGATTCAAAAAGCTTTGTTTGAATGTGTTTTACTTTCATTTGATTCTAAAAGCTTTGTTGAAAGTGTTTGACTTTCATTTGACTCAATTAGCTTTGTTGAATGCATTTGACTTTCATTTGAGTCACGAAGCTTCGTTTGAATGTGTTTCACTTTCATTTGATTCTAAAAGCTTTGTTGAAAGTGTTTGGCTTTCATTTGACTCAATTAGCATTGTGGAATGCAATTAACTTTCATTTGATTCAAAAATCTTTGTTTGATTGTATTTGACTTTAATTTGATTCTAAAAGCTTTGATGAAAGTGTTTGACTTTCATTTGACTCAATTAGCTTTGTTGAATGCATTTGACATTCATTTGAATCAAAAAGCTTTGTATAAATGTGTTTGACGGTCATTTGATTCTAAAAGATTAGATGTAAGTGTTTGACTTTCATTTGATTCAATTAACTTTGTTGAATTCATTTGATTCAAAAAGCTTTGTTTAAATGTGTTTGACTTTCATTTGATTCTAAAAGCTTTGTTGAAAGTGTTTGGCTTTCATTTGACTCAATTAGCATTGTGGAATGCAATTAACTTTCATTTGATTCAAAAAGCTTTGATTGAATGTATTTGACTTTCATTTGATTCTAAACGCTTTGTTGCAAGTGTCTGACTTTCATTGACTCAATTAGCTTTGTTGAATGCATTTTATTTTCATTTGATTCAAAAAGCTTTGTTTGAATGTGTTTCACTTTCATTTGATTCTAAAAGCTTTGTTGAAAGTGTTTGACTTTCATTTCACTTAATTAGCTTTGTTGAATGCAGTTGACATTCATTTGATTCAAAAAGCTTTGTTTGAATGTGTTTCACTTTCATTTGATTCTAAAAGCTTTGTTGAAAGTGTTTGACTTTCATTTGACTTAATTAGCTTTGTTGAATGCAGTTGACATTCATTTGATTCAAAAAGCTTTGTTTGAATGTGTTTCACTTTCATTTGATTCTAAAATCTTTGTTGAAAGTGTTTAGCTTTCATTTGACTCAATTAGCATTGTGGAATGCAATTAACTTTCATTTGATTCAAAAATCTTTGTTTGAATGTATTTAACTCAATTAGCTTTGTTGAATTCATTTGATTTTCATTTGATTCAAAAAGCTTTGTTTGAATGTGTTTCACTTTCATTTGATTCTAAAAGCTTTGTTGAAAGTTTTGACTTTCATTTGACTCAATTAGCTTTGTTGAATTCATTTGATTTTCATTTGATTCAAAAAGCTTTGTTTGAATGTGTTTCACTTTCATTTGATTCTAAAAGCTTTGATGAAAGTGTTAGACTTTCATTTGACTCAATTAGCTTTGTTGAATGCATTTGACATTCATTTGAATCAAAAAGCTTTGTATAAATGTGTTTGACGGTCATTTGATTCTAAAAGATTAGATGTAAGTGTTTGACTTTCATTTGACTCAATTAACTTTGTTGAATTCATTTGATTCAAAAAGCTTTGTTTAAATGTGTTTGACTTTCATTTGATTCTAAAAGCTTTGTTGAAAGTGTTTGGCTTTCATTTGACTCAATTAGCATTGTGGAATGCAATTAACTTTCATTTGATTCAAAAAGCTTTGATTGAATGTATTTGACTTTCATTTGATTCTAAACGCTTTGTTGCAAGTGTCTGACTTTCATTGACTCAATTAGCTTTGTTGAATGCATTTTATTTTCATTTGATTCAAAAAGCTTTGTTTGAATGTGTTTCACTTTCATTTGATTCTAAAAGCTTTGTTGAAAGTGTTTGACTTTCATTTCACTTAATTAGCTTTGTTGAATGCAGTTGACATTCATTTGATTCAAAAAGCTTTGTTTGAATGTGTTTCACTTTCATTTGATTCTAAAAGCTTTGTTGAAAGTGTTTGGCTTTCATTTGACTCAATTAGCATTGTGGAATGCAATTAACTTTCATTTGATTCAAAAAGCTTTGCTTGAATGTATTTGACTTTAATTTGATTCTAAAAGCTTTGATGAAAGTGTTTGACTTTCATTTGACTCAATTAGCTATGTTCAATTCATTTGATTTTCATTTGATTCAAAAAGCTTTGTTTGAATGTGTTTCACTTTCATTTGATTCTAAAAGCTTTGTTGAAAGTGTTTGACTTTCATTTGACTTAATTAGCTTTGTTGAATGCAGTTGACATTCATTTGATTCAAAAAGCTTTTTTTGAATGTGTTTCACTTTCATTTGATTCTAAAAGCTTTGTTGAATGTGTTTGACTTTCATTTGACTCAATTAGCTTTGTTGAATTCATTTGAAATTCATTTGATTCAAAAAGCTTTGTTTGAATGTATTTTACTTTCATTTGATTCTAAAAGCGTTGTTGAAAGTGTTTGACTTTCATTTGACTCAATTAGCTTTGTTGAATGCATTTGACTTTCATTTGAGTCACGAAGCTTTGTTTGAATGTGTTTGACTTTCATTTGACTCAATTATCTTTGTTGAATTCATTTGATTTTCATTTGATTCAAAAAGCTTTGTTTGAATGTGTTTGACTTTCATTTGATTATAAAAGCTTTGTTGAAAGTGTTTGACTTTCATTTGACTCAATTAGCTTTATTGAATGCATTTGACATTCATTTGAATCAAAAATCTTTGTTTAAATGTGTTTGACGTTCATTTGATTCTAAAAGCTTAGATGAAAGTGTTTGACTTTCATTTGACTCAATTAGCTTTGTTGAATTCATTTGATTTTCATTAGATTCAAAAAGCTTTGTTTGAATGTGTTTGACTTTCATTTGATTCTAAAAGCTTTGTTGTAAGTGTTTGACTTTCATTTGACTTAATTACCTTTGTTGAATGTAGTTGACATTCATTTGATTCAAAAAACTTTGTTTGAATGTGTTTCACTTTCATTTGATTCTAAAAGCTTTGTTGAATGTGTTTGACTTTCACTTGACTCTATTAGCTTTGTTGAATGCATTTGACATTCATTTGATTCAAAAAGCTTTGTTTGAATGTATTTTACTTTCATTTGATTCTAAAAGCTTTGTTGAAAGTGTTTGACATTCATTTGACTCAATTAGCTTTGTTGAATGCATTTGACTTTCATTTGAGTCACGAAGCTTTGTTTGAATGTGTTTGACTTTCATTTGACTCAATTAGCTTTGTTGAATTCATTTGATTTTCATTTGATTCAAAAAGCTTTGTTTGAATGTGTTTGACTTTCATTTGATTATAAAAGCTTTGTTGAACGTGTTTGACTTTCATTTGACTCAATTAGCTTTGTTGAATGCATTTGACATTCATTTGAATCAAAAAGCTTTGTTCAAATGTGTATGACGTTCATTTCATTCTAAAAGCTTAGATGAAAGTGTTTGACTTTCATTTGACTCAATTAGCTTTGTTGAATTCATTTGATTTTCATTTGATTCAAAAAGCTTTGTTTGAATGTGTTTGACTTTCATTTGATTATAAAAGCTTTGTTGAACGTGTTTGACTTTCATTTGACTCAATTAGCTTTGTTGAATGCATTTGACATTCATTTGAATCAAAAAGCTTTGTTCAAATGTGTATGACGTTCATTTCATTCTAAAAGCTTAGATGAAAGTGTTTGACTTTCATTTGACTCAATTAGCTTTGTTGAATTCATTTGATTTTCATTTGATTCAAAAAAAGTTTTTTGAATGTGTTTGACTTTCATTTGATTCTAAAAGCTTTGTTGAAAGTGTTTGGCTTTCATTTGACTCAATTAGCATTATGGAATGCAATTAACTTTCATTTTATTCAAAAAGCTTTGATTGAATGTATTTGACTTTCTTTTGATTCTAAACGCTTTGTTGCAAGTGTTTGACTTTCATTTGACTCAATTAGCTTTGTTCAATGCATTTGATTTTCATTTTATTCAAAAAGCTTTGTTTGAATGTGTTTCACTTTCATTTGATTCTAAAAGCTTTGTTGAAAGTGATTGACTTTCATTTGACTTAATTAGCTTTGTTGAATGCAGTTGACATTCATTTGATTCAAAAAGCTTTGTTTGAATGTATTTTACTTTCATTTGATTCTAAAAGCTTAGATGAAAGTGTTTGACTTTCATTTGACTCAATTAGCTTTGTTGAATTCATTTGATTTTCATTTGATTCAAAAAGCTTTGTTTGAATGTGTTTGACTTTCATTTGATTCTAAAAGCTTTGTTATAAGTGTTTGGCTTTCATTTGACTCAATTAGCATTGTGGAATGCAATTAACTTTCATTTGATTCAAAAAGCTTTGATTGAATGTATTTGACTTTCATTTGATTCTAAACGCTTTGTTGCAAGTGTTTGACTTTCATTTGACTCAATCAGCTTTGTTGAATGCATTTGACATTCATTTGATTCAAAAAGCTTTGTTTGAATGTGTTTTACTTTCATTTTATTCTAAAAGCTTTGTTGAAAGTGTTTGACTTTCATTTGACTTAATTAGCTTTGTTGAAAGTGTTTGACTTTCATTTGACTCAATTAGCTTTGTTGAATGCATTTGACTTTCATTTGAATCAAAAAGCTTTGTTTAAATGTGTATGACGTTCATTTCATTCTAAAAGCTTAGATGAAAGTGTTTGACTTTCATTTGACTCAATTAGCTTTGTTGAATTCATTTGATTTTCATTTGATTCAAAAAGCTTTTTTTGAATGTGTTTGACTTTCATTTGATTCTAAAAGCTTTGTTGAAAGTGTTTGGCTTTCATTTGACTCAATTATTATTATGGAATGCAATTAACTTTCATTTGATTCAAAAAGCTTTGATTGAATGTATTTGACTTTCATTTGATTCTAAACGCTTTGTTGCTAGTGTTTGACTTTCATTTGACTCAATTAGCTTTGTTGAATGCATTTGATTTTCATTTTATTCAAAAAGCTTTGTTTGAATGTGTTTCACTTTCATTTGATTCTAAAAGCTTTGTTGAAAGTGTTTGACTTTCATTTGACTTAATTAGCTTTGTTGAATGCAGTTGACATTCATTTGATTCAAAAAGCTTTGTTTGAATGTAGTTTACTTTCATTTGATTCTAAAAGCTTTGTTGAAAGTGTTTGACATTCATTTGACTCAATTAGCTTTGTTGAATGCATTTGACTTTCATTTGAGTCACGAAGCTTTGTTTGAATGTGTTTGACTTTCATTTGACTCAATTAGCTTTGTTGAATTCATTTGATTTTCATTTGATTCAAAAAGCTTTGTTTGAATGTGTTTGACTTTCATTTGATTATAAAAGCTTTGTTAAAAGTGTTTGACTTTCATTTGACTCAATTAGCTTTGTTGAATGCATTTGACATTCATTTGAATCAAAAAGCTTTGTTTAAATGTGTTTGACGTTCATTTGATTCTAAAAGCTTAGATGAAAGTGTTTGACTTTCATTTGACTCAATTAGCTTTGTTGAATTCATTTGATTTTCATTTGATTCAAAAAGCTTTGTTTGAATGTGTTTGACTTTCATTTAATTCTAAAAGCTTTGTTATAAGTGTTTGGCTTTCATTTGACTCAATTAGCATTGTGGAATGCAATTAACTTTCATTTGATTCAAAATGCTTTGCTTGAATGTATTTGACTTTAATTTGACTCTAAAAGCTTTGATGAAAGTGTTTGACTTTCATTTGACTCAATTAGCTTTGTTGAATTCATTTGATTTTCATTTGATTCAAAAAGCTTTGTTTGAATGTGTTTCACTTTCATTTGATTCTAAAAGCTTTGTTGAAAGTGTTTGACTTTCATTTAACTTAATTAGCTTTGTTGAATGCAGTTGACATTCATTTGATTCAAAAAGCTTTGTTTGAATGTGTTTCACTTTCATTTGATTCTAAAAGCTTTATTGAATGTGTTTGACTTTCATTTGACTCAATTAGCTTTGTTGAATGCATTTGACATTCATTTGATTCAAAAAGGTTTGTTTGAATGTATTTTACTTTCATTTGATTCTAAAAGCTTTGTTGAAAGTGTTTGACTTTCATTTGACTCAATTAGCTTTGTTGAATGCATTTGACTTTCATTTGAGTCACGAAGCTTCGTTTGAATGTGTTTCACTTTCATTTGATTCTAAAAGCTTTGTTGAAAGTGTTTGGCTTTCATTTGACTCAATTAGCATTGTGGAATGCAATTAACTTTCATTTGATTCAAAAAGCTTTGTTTGAATGTATTTGACTTTAATTTGATTCTAAAAGCTTTGATGAAAGTGTTTGACTTTCATTTGACTCAATTAGCTTTGTTGAATGCATTTGACATTCATTTGAATCAAAAAGCTTTGTATAAATGTGTTTGACGGTCATTTGATTCTAAAAGATTAGATGTAAGTGTTTGACTTTCATTTGACTCAATTAACTTTGTTGAATTCATTTGATTCAAAAAGCTTTGTTTAAATGTGTTTGACTTTCATTTGATTCTAAAAGCTTTGTTGAAAGTGTTTGGCTTTCATTTGACTCAATTAGCATTGTGGAATGCAATTAACTTTCATTTGATTCAAAAAGCTTTGATTGAATGTATTTGACTTTCATTTGATTCTAAACGCTTTGTTGCAAGTGTCTGACTTTCATTGACTCAATTAGCTTTGTTGAATGCATTTTATTTTCATTTGATTCAAAAAGCTTTGTTTGAATGTGTTTCACTTTCATTTGATTCTAAAAGCTTTGTTGAAAGTGTTTGACTTTCATTTCACTTAATTAGCTTTGTTGAATGCAGTTGACATTCATTTGATTCAAAAAGCTTTGTTTGAATGTGTTTCACTTTCATTTGATTCTAAAAGCTTTGTTGAAAGTGTTTGGCTTTCATTTGACTCAATTAGCATTGTGGAATGCAATTAACTTTCATTTGATTCAAAAAGCTTTGCTTGAATGTATTTGACTTGAATTTGATTCTAAAAGCTTTGATGAAAGTGTTTGACTTTCATTTGACTCAATTAGCTATGTTCAATTCATTTGATTTTCATTTGATTCAAAAAGCTTTGTTTGAATGTGTTTCACTTTCATTTGATTCTAAAAGCTTTGTTGAAAGTGTTTGACTTTCATTTGACTTAATTAGCTTTGTTGAATGCAGTTGACATTCATTTGATTCAAAAAGCTTTTTTTGAATGTGTTTCACTTTCATTTGATTCTAAAAGCTTTGTTGAATGTGTTTGACTTTCATTTGACTCAATTAGCTTTGTTGAATTCATTTGAAATTCATTTGATTCAAAAAGCTTTGTTTGAATGTATTTTACTTTCATTTGATTCTAAAAGCGTTGTTGAAAGTGTTTGACTTTCATTTGACTCAATTAGCTTTGTTGAATGCATTTGACTTTCATTTGAGTCACGAAGCTTTGTTTGAATGTGTTTGACTTTCATTTGACTCAATTAGCTTTGTTGAATTCATTTGATTTTCATTTGATTCAAAAAGCTTTGTTTGAATGTGTTTGACTTTCATTTGATTATAAAAGCTTTGTTGAAAGTGTTTGACTTTCATTTGACTCAATTAGCTTTATTGAATGCATTTGACATTCATTTGAATCAAAAATCTTTGTTTAAATGTGTTTGACGTTCATTTGATTCTAAAAGCTTAGATGAAAGTGTTTGACTTTCATTTGACTCAATTAGCTTTGTTGAATTCATTTGATTTTCATTAGATTCAAAAAGCTTTGTTTGAATGTGTTTGACTTTCATTTGATTCTAAAAGCTTTGTTGTAAGTGTTTGACTTTCATTTGACTTAATTACCTTTGTTGAATGTAGTTGACATTCATTTGATTCAAAAAACTTTGTTTGAATGTGTTTCACTTTCATTTGATTCTAAAAGCTTTGTTGAATGTGTTTGACTTTCACTTGACTCTATTAGCTTTGTTGAATGCATTTGACATTCATTTGATTCAAAAAGCTTTGTTTGAATGTATTTTACTTTCATTTGATTCTAAAAGCTTTGTTGAAAGTGTTTGACATTCATTTGACTCAATTAGCTTTGTTGAATGCATTTGACTTTCATTTGAGTCACGAAGCTTTGTTTGAATGTGTTTGACTTTCATTTGACTCAATTAGCTTTGTTGAATTCATTTGATTTTCATTTGATTCAAAAAGCTTTGTTTGAATGTGTTTGACTTTCATTTGATTATAAAAGCTTTGTTGAACGTGTTTGACTTTCATTTGACTCAATTAGCTTTGTTGAATGCATTTGACATTCATTTGAATCAAAAAGCTTTGTTCAAATGTGTATGACGTTCATTTCATTCTAAAAGCTTAGATGAAAGTGTTTGACTTTCATTTGACTCAATTAGCTTTGTTGAATTCATTTGATTTTCATTTGATTCAAAAAGCTTTGTTTGAATGTGTTTGACTTTCATTTGATTATAAAAGCTTTGTTGAACGTGTTTGACTTTCATTTGACTCAATTAGCTTTGTTGAATGCATTTGACATTCATTTGAATCAAAAAGCTTTGTTCAAATGTGTATGACGTTCATTTCATTCTAAAAGCTTAGATGAAAGTGTTTGACTTTCATTTGACTCAATTAGCTTTGTTGAATTCATTTGATTTTCATTTGATTCAAAAAAAGTTTTTTGAATGTGTTTGACTTTCATTTGATTCTAAAAGCTTTGTTGAAAGTGTTTGGCTTTCATTTGACTCAATTAGCATTATGGAATGCAATTAACTTTCATTTGATTCAAAAAGCTTTGATTGAATGTATTTGACTTTCATTTGATTCTAAACGCTTTGTTGCAAGTGTCTGACTTTCATTGACTCAATTAGCTTTGTTGAATGCATTTTATTTTCATTTGATTCAAAAAGCTTTGTTTGAATGTGTTTCACTTTCATTTGATTCTAAAAGCTTTGTTGAAAGTGTTTGACTTTCATTTCACTTAATTAGCTTTGTTGAATGCAGTTGACATTCATTTGATTCAAAAAGCTTTGTTTGAATGTGTTTCACTTTCATTTGATTCTAAAAGCTTTGTTGAAAGTGTTTGGCTTTCATTTGACTCAATTAGCATTGTGGAATGCAATTAACTTTCATTTGATTTAAAAAGCTTTGCTTGAATGTATTTGACTTTAATTTGATTCTAAAAGCTTTGATGAAAGTGTTTGACTTTCATTTGACTCAATTAGCTTTGTTCAATTCATTTGATTTTCATTTGATTCAAAAAGCTTTGTTTGAATGTGTTTCACTTTCATTTGATTCTAAAAGCTTTGTTGAAAGTGTTTGACTTTCATTTGACTTAATTAGCTTTGTTGAATGCAGTTGACATTCATTTGATTCAAAAAGCTTTTTTTGAATGTGTTTCACTTTCATTTGATTCTAAAAGCTTTGTTGAATGTGTTTGACTTTCATTTGACTCAATTAGCTTTGTTGAATTCATTTGAAATTCATTTGATTCAAAAAGCTTTGTTTGAATGTATTTTACTTTCATTTGATTCTAAAAGCGTTGTTGAAAGTGTTTGACTTTCATTTGACTCAATTAGCTTTGTTGAATGCATTTGACTTTCATTTGAGTCACGAAGCTTTGTTTGAATGTGTTTGACTTTCATTTGACTCAATTAGCTTTGTTGAATTCATTTGATTTTCATTTGATTCAAAAAGCTTTGTTTGAATGTGTTTGACTTTCATTTGATTATAAAAGCTTTGTTGAAAGTGTTTGACTTTCATTTGACTTAATTAGCTTTATTGAATGCATTTGACATTCATTTGAATCAAAAATCTTTGTTTAAATGTGTTTGACGTTCATTTGATTCTAAAAGCTTAGATGAAAGTGTTTGACTTTCATTTGACTCAATTAGCTTTGTTGAATTCATTTGATTTTCATTAGATTCAAAAAGCTTTGTTTGAATGTGTTTGACTTTCATTTGATTCTAAAAGCTTTGTTGTAAGTGTTTGACTTTCATTTGACTTAATTACCTTTGTTGAATGCAGTTGACATTCATTTGATTCAAAAAACTTTGTTTGAATGTGTTTCACTTTCATTTGATTCTAAAAGCTTTGTTGAATGTGTTTGACTTTCACTTGACTCTATTAGCTTTGTTGAATGCATTTGACATTCATTTGATTCAAAAAGCTTTGTTTGAATGTATTTTACTTTCGTTTGATTCTAAAAGCTTTGTTGAAAGTGTTTGACATTCATTTGACTCAATTAGCTTTGTTGAATGCATTTGACTTTCATTTGAGTCACGAAGCTTTGTTTGAATGTGTTTGACTTTCATTTGACTCAATTAGCTTTGTTGAATTCATTTGATTTTCATTTGATTCAAAAAACTTTGTTTGAATGTGTTTGACTTTCATTTGATTATAAAAGCTTTCTTAAAAGTGTTTGACTTTCATTTGACTTAATTAGCTTTGTTGAATGCATTTAACATTCATTTGAATCAAAAAGCTTTGTTTAAATGTGTTTGACGTTCATTTGATTCTAAAAGCTTAGATGAAAGTGTTTGACTTTCATTTGACTCAATTAGCTTTGTTGAATTCATTTGATTTTCATTTGATTCAAAAAGCTTTGTTTGAATGTGTTTGACTTTCATTTGATTCTAAAAGCTTTGTTATAAGTGTTTGGCTTTCATTTGACTCAATTAGCATTGTGGAATGCAATTAACTTTCATTAGATTCAAAAAGCTTTGATTGAATGTATTTGACTTTCATTTGATTCTAAACGCTTTGTTGCAAGTGTTTGACTTTCATTTGACTCAATCAGCTTTGTTGAATGCATTTGACATTCATTTGATTCAAAAAGCTTTGTTTGAATGTATTTTACTTTCATTTTATTCTAAAAGCTTTGTTGAAAGTGTTTGACTTTCATTTGACTTAATTAGCTTTGTTGAATGCATTTGACTTTCATTTGAGTCACGAAGCTTTGTTTGAATGTGTTTGACTTTCATTTGACTCAATTAGCTTTGTTGAAATCATTTGATTTTCATTTGATTCAAAAAGCTTTGTTTGAATGTGTTTGACTTTCATTTGATTATAAAAGCTTTGTTGAAAGTGTTTGACTTTCATTTGACTCAATTAGCTTTGTTGAATGCATTTGACATTCATTTGAATCAAAAAGCTTTGTTTAAATGTGTATGACGTTCATTTCATTCTAAAAGCTTAGATGA
This sequence comes from Chenopodium formosanum, assembly GCA_024500155.1. Taxonomy (NCBI): domain Eukaryota; kingdom Viridiplantae; phylum Streptophyta; class Magnoliopsida; order Caryophyllales; family Amaranthaceae; genus Chenopodium; species Chenopodium formosanum. The sequence goes on from CM044861.1 coordinate 25,798,478, forward strand.
AAGTGTTTGACTTTCATTTGACTCAATTAGCTTTGTTGAATTCATTTGATTTTCATTTGATTCAAAAAGCTTTTTTTGAATGTGTTTGACTTTCATTTGATTCTAAAAGCTTTGTTGAAAGTGTTTGGCTTTCATTTGACTCAATTATTATTATGGAATGCAATTAACTTTCATTTGATTCAAAAAGCTTTGATTGAATGTATTTGACTTTCATTTGATTCTAAACGCTTTGTTGCTAGTGTTTGACTTTCATTTGACTCAATTAGCTTTGTTGAATGCATTTGATTTTCATTTTATTCAAAAAGCTTTGTTTGAATGTGTTTCACTTTCATTTGATTCTAAAAGCTTTGTTGAAAGTGTTTGACTTTCATTTGACTTAATTAGCTTTGTTGAATGCAGTTGACATTCATTTGATTCAAAAAGCTTTGTTTGAATGTATTTTACTTTCATTTGATTCTAAAAGCTTTGTTGAAAGTGTTTGACATTCATTTGACTCAATTAGCTTTGTTGAATGCATTTGACTTTCATTTGAGTCACGAAGCTTTGTTTGAATGTGTTTGACTTTCATTTGACTCAATTAGCTTTGTTGAATTCATTTGATTTTCATTTGATTCAAAAAGCTTTGTTTGAATGTGTTTGACTTTCATTTGATTATAAAAGCTTTGTTAAAAGTGTTTGACTTTCATTTGACTCAATTAGCTTTGTTGAATGCATTTGACATTCATTTGAATCAAAAAGCTTTGTTTAAATGTGTTTGACGTTCATTTGATTCTAAAAGCTTAGATGAAAGTGTTTGACTTTCATTTGACTCAATTAGCTTTGTTGAATTCATTTGATTTTCATTTGATTCAAAAAGCTTTGTTTGAATGTGTTTGACTTTCATTTAATTCTAAAAGCTTTGTTATAAGTGTTTGGCTTTCATTTGACTCAATTAGCATTGTGGAATGCAATTAACTTTCATTTGATTCAAAATGCTTTGCTTGAATGTATTTGACTTTAATTTGACTCTAAAAGCTTTGATGAAAGTGTTTGACTTTCATTTGACTCAATTAGCTTTGTTGAATTCATTTGATTTTCATTTGATTCAAAAAGCTTTGTTTGAATGTGTTTCACTTTCATTTGATTCTAAAAGCTTTGTTGAAAGTGTTTGACTTTCATTTGACTTAATTAGCTTTGTTGAATGCAGTTGACATTCATTTGATTCAAAAAGCTTTGTTTAAATGTGTTTCACTTTCATTTGATTCTAAAAGCTTTATTGAATGTGTTTGACTTTCATTTGACTCAATTAGCTTTGTTGAATGCATTTGACATTCATTTGATTCAAAAAGGTTTGTTTGAATGTATTTTACTTTCATTTGATTCTAAAAGCTTTGTTAAAAGTGTTTGACTTTCATTTGACTCAATTAGCTTTGTTGAATGCATTTGACTTTCATTTGAGTCACAAAGTTTTGTTTGAATGTGTTTGACTTTCATTTGACTCAATTAGCTTTGTTGAATTCATTTCATTTTCATTTGATTCGAAAAGCTTTGTTTGAATGTGTTTCACTTTCATTTGATTCTAAAAGCTTTGTTGAAAGTGTTTGACTTTCATTTGACTTAATTAGCTTTGTTGAATGCAGTTGACATTCATTTGATTCAAAAAGCTTTGTTTGAATGTGTTTCACTTTCATTTGATTCCAAAAGCTTTGTTGAATGTGTTTGACTTTCATTTGACTCAATTAGCTTTGTTGTATGCATTTGACATTCATTTGATTCAAAAAGCTTTGTTTGAATGTATTTTACTTTCATTTGACTCTATAAGCTTTGTTGAATGCATTTGACTTTCATTTGAGTCACGAAGCTTTGTTTGAATGTGTTTGACTTTCATTTGACTCAATTAGCTTTGTTGAATTCATTTGATTTTCATTTGATTCAAAAAGCTTTGTTTGAATGTGTTTCACTTTCATTTGATTCTAAAAGCTTTGTTAAAAGTGTTTGACTTTCATTTGACTCAATTAGCTTTGTTGAATGCATTTGACTTTCCTTTGAGTCACGAAGCTTTGTTTGATTGTGATTGACTTTCATTTGACTCAATTAGCTTTGTTGAATTCATTTGATTTTCATTTGATTCAAAAAGCTTTGTTTGAATGTGTTTCACTTTCATTTGATTCTAAAAGCTTTGTTGAAAGTGTTTGACTTTCATTTGACTTAATTAGCTTTGTTGAATGCAGTTGACATTCATTTGATTCAAAAAGCTTTGTTTGAATACGTTTCACTTTCATTTGATTCTAAAAGCTTTGTTGAATGTGTTTGACTTTCATTTGACTCAATTAGCTTTGTTGAATGCATTTGACATTCATTTGATTCAAAAAGCTTTGTCTGTATGTGTTTTACTTTCATTTGATTCTAAAAGCTTTGTTGAATGTGTTTGACTTTCATTTGACTCAATTAGCTTTGTTGAATGCATTTGACTTTCATTTGAGTCACGAAGCTTTGTTTGAATGTGTTTGACTTTCATTTTACTCAATTAGCTTTGTTGAATTCATTTGATTTTCATTTGATTCAAAAAGCTTTGTTTGAATGTGTTTGACTTTCATTTGATTATAAAAGCTTTGTTGCAAGTGTTTGACTTTCATTTGACTCAATTAGCTTTGTTGAATGCATTTGACATTCATTTGAATCAAAAAGCTTTGTTTAAATGTGTTTGACGTTCATTTCATTCTAAAAGCTTAGATGAAAGTGTTTGACTTTCATTTGACTCAATTAGCTTTGTTGAATTCATTTGATTTTCATTTGATTCAAAAAGCTTTGTTTGAATGTGTTTGACTTTCATTTGATTCTAAAAGCTTTGTTGTAAATGTTTGGCTTTCATTTGACTCAATTAGCATTGTGGAATGCAATTAACTTTCATTTGATTCAAAAAGCTTTGATTGAATGTATTTGACTTTCATTTGATTCTAAACGCTTTGTTGAAAGTGTTTGACTTTCATTTGACTCAATTAGCATTATGGAATGCAATTAACTTTCATTTGATTCAAAAAGCTTTGATTGAATGTATTTGACTTTTATTTGATTCTAAATGCTTTGTTGCAATTGTTTGACTTTCATTTGACTCAATTAGCTTTGTTGAATTCATTTGATTTTCATTTGATTCAAAAAGCTTTGTTTGAATGTGTTTGAATTTCGTTTGATTCTAAAAGCTTTGTTGTAAATGTTTGGCTTTCATTTGACTCAATTAGCATTGTGGAATGCAATTAACTTTCATTTGATTTAAAAAGCTTTGATTGAATGTATTTGACTTTCATTTGATTCTAAAAGCTTTGTTGAAAGTGTTTGGCTTTCATTTGACTCAATTAGCATTATGGAATGCAATTAACTTTCATTTGATTCAAAAAGCTTTGATTGAATGTATTTGACTTTTATTTGATTCTAAACGCTTTGTTGCAAGTGTTTGACTTTCATTTGACTCAATTAGCTTTGTTGAATTCATTTGATTTTCATTTGATTCAAAAAGCTTTGTTTGAATGTGTTTCACTTTCATTTGATTCTAAAAGCTTTGTTGAAAGTGTTTGACTTTCATTTGACTTAATTAGCTTTGTTGAATGCAGTTGACATTCATTTGATTCAAAAAGCTTTGTTTGAATGTGTTTCACTTTCATTTGATTCTAAAAGCTTTGTTGAATGTGTTTGACTTTCATTTGACTCAATTAGCATTGTGGAATGCAATTAACTTTCATTTGATTCAAAAAGCTTTGCTTGAATGTATTTGACTTTAATTTGATTCTAAAAGCTTTGATGAAAGTGTTTGACTTTCATTTGACTCAATTAGCTTTGTTAAATTCATTTGATTTTCATTTGATTCAAAAAGCTTTGTTTGAATGTGTTTGACTTTCATTTGACTCAATTAGCTTTGTTGAATTCATTTGATTTTTATTTGATTCAAAAAGCTTTGTTTGAATGTGTTTCACTTTCATTTGATTCTAAAAGCTTTGTTGAAAGTGTTTGACTTTCATTTGACTTAATTAGCTTTGTTGAATGCAGTTGACATTCATTTGATTCAAAAAGATTTGTTTGAATGTGTTTCACTTTCATTTGATTCTAAAAGCTTTATTGAATGTGTTTGACTTTCATTTGACTCAATTAGCTTTGTTGAATGCATTTAACATTGATTTGATTCAAAAAGGTTTGTTTGAATATATTTTACTTTCATTTGATTCTAAAAGCTTTGTTGAAAGTGTTTGACTTTCATTTGACTCAATTAGCTTTGTTGAATGCATTTGACTTTCATTTGAGTCACAAAGCTTTGTTTGGATGTGTTTGACTTTCATTTGACTCAATTAGCTTTGTTGAATTCATTTGATTTTCATTTGATTCAAAAAGCTTTGTTTGAATGTGTTTCACTTTCATTTGATTCTAAAAGCTTTGTTGAAAGTGTTTGACTTTCATTTGACTTAATTAGCTTTGTTGAATGCAGTTGACATTCATTTGATTCAAAAAGCTTTGTTTGAATGTGTTTCACTTTCATTTGATTCTAAAAGCTTTGTTGAAAGTGTTTGGCTTTCATTTGACTCAATTAGCATTGAGGAATGCAATTAACTTTCATTTGATTCAAAAAGCTTTGCTTGAATGTATTTGACTTTAATTTGATTCTAAAAGCTTTGATGAAAGTGTTTGACTTTCATTTGACTCAATTAGCTTTGTTGAATTCATTTGATTTTCATTTGATTCAAATAGCTTTGTTTGAATGTGTTTCACTTTCATTTGATTCTAAAAGTTTTGTTGAAAGTGTTTGACTCTCATTTGACTTAATTAGCTTTGTTGAATGCAGTTGACATTCATTTGATTTAAAAAGCTTTGTTTGAATGTGTTTCACTTTCATTTGATTCTAAAAGCTTTATTGAATGTGTTTGACTTTCATTTGACTCAATTAGCTTTGTTGAATGCATTTAACATTGATTTGATTCAAAAAGGTTTGTTTGAATATATTTTACTTTCATTTGATTCTAAAAGCTTTGTTGAAAGTGTTTGACTTTCATTTGACTCAATTAGCTTTGTTGAATGCATTTGACTTTCATTTGAGTCACAAAGCTTTGTTTGGATGTGTTTGACTTTCATTTGACTCAATTAGCTTTGTTGAATTCATTTGATTTTCATTTGATTCAAAAAGCTTTGTTTGAATGTGTTTCACTTTCATTTGATTCTAAAAGTTTTGTTGAAAGTGTTTGACTCTCATTTGACTTAATTAGCTTTGTTGAATGCAGTTGACATTCATTTGATTTAAAAAGCTTTGTTTGAATGTGTTTCACTTTCATTTGATTCTAAAAGCTTTGTTGAAAGTGTTTGGCTTTCATTTGACTCAATTAGCATTGTGGAATGCAATTAACTTTCATTTGATTCAAAAAGGTTTGCTTGAATGTATTTGACTTTAATTTGATTCTAAAAGCTTTGATGAAAGTGTTTGACTTTCATTTGACTCAATTAGCTTTGTTGAATTCATTTGATTTTCATTTGATTCAAAAAGCTTTGTTTGAATGTGTTTGACTTTCATTTGACTCAATTAGCTTTGTTGAATTCATTTGATTTTCATTTGATTCAAAAAGCTTTGTTTGAATGTTTTTGACTTTCATTTGATTATAAAAGCTTTGTTGAAAGTGTTTGACTTTCATTTGACTCAATTAGCTTTATTGAATGCATTTGACATTCATTTGAATCAAAAATCTTTGTTTAAATGTGTTTGACGTTCATTTGATTCTAAAAGCTTAGATGAAAGTGTTTGACTTTCATTTGACTCAATTAGCTTTGTTGAATTCATTTGATTTTCATTTGATTCAAAAAGCTTTGTTTGAATGTGTTTGACTTTCATTTGTTTATAAAAGCTTTGTTGTAAGTGTTTGGCTTTCATTTGACTCAATTAGCATTGTGGAATGCAATTAACTTTCATTTGATTCAAAAAGCTTTGATTGAATGTATTTGACTTTCATTTGATTCTAAACGCTTTGTTTCAAGTGTTTGACTTTCATTTGACTCAATTAGCTTCGTTGAATGCATTTGATTTTCATTTGATTCTAAAAGCTTTGTTTGAATGTGTTTCACTTTCATTTGATTCTAAAAGCTTTGTTGAAAGTGTTTGACTTTCATTTGACTTAATTAGCATTGTGGAATGCAATTGACATTCATTTGTTCAAAAAGCTTTGTTTGAATGTGTTTCACTTTCATTTGATTCTAAAAGCTTTGTTGAATGTGTTTAACTTTCACTTGACTCTATTAGCTTTGTTGAATGCTTTTGACATTCATTTGATTCAAAAAGCTTTGTTTGAATGTATTTTACTTTCATTTGATTCTAAAAGCTTTTTTGAAAGTGTTTGACTTTCATTTGACTCAATTAGCTTTGTTGAATGCATTTGACTTTCATTTGAGTCACGAAGCTTTGTTTGAATGTGTTTGACTTTCATATGACTCAATTAGCTTTGTTGAATTCATTTGATTTTCATTTGATTCAAAAAGCTTTGTTTGAATGTGTTTGACTTTCATTTGATTATAAAAGCTTTGTTAAAAGTGTTTGACTTTCATTTGACTCAATTAGCTTTGTTGAATGCATTTGACATTCATTTGAATTAAAAAGCTTTGTTTAAATGTGTTTGACGTTCATTTGATTCTAAAAGCTTAGATGAAAGTGTTTGACTTTCATTTGACTCAATTAGCTTTGTTGAATTCATTTGATTTTCATTTGATTCAAAAAGCTTTGTTTGAATGTGTTTGACTTTCATTTGATTCTAAAACCTTTGTTATAAGTGTTTGGCTTTCATTTGACTCAATTAGCATTGTGGAATGCAATTAACTTTCATTTGATTCAAAAAGCTTTGATTGAATGTATTTGACTTTCATTTGATTCTAAACGCTTTGTTGCAAGTGTTTGACTTTCATTTGACTCAATCAGCTTTGTTGAATGCATTTGACATTCATTTGATTCAAAAAGCTTTGTTTGAATGTGTTTTACTTTCATTTTATTCTAAAAGCTTTGTTGAAAGTGTTTGACTTTCATTTGACTTAATTAGCTTTGTTGAATGCATTTGACTTTCATTTGAGTCACGAAGCTTTGTTTGAATGTGTTTGACTTTCATTTGACTCAATTAGCTTTGTTGAATTCATTTGATTTTCATTTGATTCAAAAAGCTTTGTTGGAATGTGTTTGACTTTCATTTGATTCTAAAAGCTTTGTTGTAAGTTTTTGGCTTTCATTTGACTCAATTAGAATTGTGGAATGTAATTAACTTTCATTTGATTCAAAAAGCTTTGATTGAATGTATTTGACTTTCATTTGATTCTAAACGCTTTGTTGCAAGTGTTTGACTTTCATTTGACACAATCAGCTTTGTTGAATGCATTTGATTTTCATTTGATTCAAATAGCTTTGTTTGAATGTGTTTCACTTTCATTTGATTCTAAAAGCTTTGTTGAAAGTGTTTGACTTTCATTTGACTTAATTAGCTTTGTTGAATGCAGTTGACATTCATTTGATTCAAAAAGCTTTGTTTGAATGTGTTTCACTTTCATTTGATTCTAAAAGCTTTGTTGCATGTGTTTTACTTTCATTTGACTCAATTAGCTTTGTTGAATTCATTTGATTTTCATTTGATTCAAAAAGCTTTGTTTGAATGTGTTTCACTTTCATTTGATTCTTAAAGCTTTGTTGAAAGTGTTTGACTTTCATTTGACTTAATTAGCTTTGTTGAATGCAGTTGACATTCATTTGATTCAAATAGCTTTGTTTGAATGTGTTTCACTTTCATTTGATTCTAAAAGCTTTGTTGCATGTGTTTGACTTTCATTTGACTCAATTAGCTTTGTTGAATGCATTTGACATTCATTTGATTCAAAAAGCTTTGTTTGAATGTGTTTTACTTTCAATTGATTCTTAAAGCTTTGTTGAATGTGTTTGACTTTCATTTGACTCAATTAGCTTTCTTGAATGCATTTGACTTTCATTTGAGTCACGAAGCTTCGTTTGAATGTGTTTCACTTTCATTTGATTCTAAAAGCTTTGTTGAAAGTGTTTGGCTTTCATTTGACTCAATTAGCATTGTGGAATGCAATTAACTTTCTTTTGATTCAAAAAGCTTTGTTTGAATGTATTTGACTTTAATTTGATTCTAAAAGCTTTGATGAAAGTGTTTGACTTTCATTTGACCCAATTAGCTTTTTGAATTCATTTGATTTTCATTTGATTCAAAAAGCTTTGTTTGAATGTGTTTCACTTTCATTTGATTCTAAAAGCTTTGTTGAAAGTGTTTGACTTTCATTTGACCCAATTAGCTTTGTTGAATGCATTTGACTTTCATTTGAGTCACGAATCTTTGTTTGATTGTGTTTGACTTTCATTTGACTCAATTAGCTTTGTTGAATTCATTTGATTTTCATTTGATTCAAAAAGCTTTGTTGGAATGTGTTTGACTTTCATTTGATTATAAAAGCTTTGTTGAAAGTGTTTGACTTTCATTTGACTCAATTAGCTTTGTTGAATGCATTTGACATTCATTTGAATCAAAAAGCTTTGTTTAAATGTGTTTGACTTTCATTTGATTCCAAAAGCTTTGTAGAAAGTGTTTGGCTTTCATTTGACTCAATTAGCATTGTGGAATGCAATTAACTTTCATTTGATTCAAAAAGCTTTGATTGAATGTCTTTGACTTTAATTTGATTTTAAAAGCTTAGATGAAAGTGTTTGACTTTCATTTGACTCAATTAGCTTTGTTGAATTCATTTGATTTTCATTTGATTCAAAAAGTTTTGTTTGAATGTGTTTGACTTTCATTTGATTATAAAAGCTTTGTTGAAAGTGTTTGACTTTCATTTGACTCAATGAGCTTTGTTGAATGCATTTGACATTCATTTGAATCAAAAAGCTTTGTTTAAATGTGTTTGACGTTCATTTGATTCTAAAAGCTTAGATGAAAGTGTTTGACTTTCATTTGACTCAATTAGCTTTGTTGAATTCATTTGATTTTCATTTGATTCAAAAAGCTTTGTTTGAATGTGTTTGACTTTCATTTGATTCTAAAAGCTTTGTTGTAAGTGTTTGGCTCTCATTTGACTCAATTAGCATTGTGGAATGCAATTAACTTTCATTTGATTCAAAAAGCTTTGATTGAATGTATTTGACTTTCATTTGATTCTAAACGCTTTGTTGCAAGTGTTTGACTTTCATTTGACTCAATCAGCTTTGTTGAATGCATTTGATTTTCATTTGATTCAAATAGCTTTGTTTGAATGTGTTTCACTTTCATTTGATTCTAAAAGCTTTGTTGAAAGTGTTTGACTTTCATTTGACTTAATTAGCTTTGTTGAATGCAGTTGACATTCATTTGATTCAAAAAGCTTTGTTTGAATGTGTTTCACTTTCATTTGATTCTAAAAGCTTTGTTGTAAGTGTTTGGCTTTCATTTGACTCAATTAGCATTGTGGAATGCAATTAACTTTCATTTGATTCAAAATGCTTTGCTTGAATGTATTTGACTTTAATTTGATTCTAAAAGCTTTGATGAAAGTGTTTGACTTTCATTTGACTCAATTAGCTTTGTTGAATTCATTTGATTTTCATTTGATTCAAAAAGCTTTGTTTGAATGTGTTTCACTTTCATTTGATTCTAAAAGCATTGTTGAAAGTGTTTGACTTTCATTTGACTTAATTACCTTTGTTGAATGCAGTTGACATTCATTTGATTCAAAAAGCTTTGTTTGAATGTGTTTCACTTTCATTTGATTCTAAAAGCTTTGTTGAATGTGTTTGACTTTCACTTGACTCTATTAGCTTTGTTGAATGCATTTGACATTCATTTGATTCAAAAAGCTTTGTTTGAATGTATTTTACTTTCATTTGATTCTAAAAGCTTTGTTGAAAGTGTTTGACTTTCATTTGACTCAATTAGCTTTGTTGAATGCATTTGACTTTCATTTGAGTCACGAAGCTTTTTAGAATGTGTTTGACTTTCATTTGACTCAATTAGCTTTGTTGAATTCATTTGATTTCATTTGATTCAAAAAGCTTTGTTTGAATGTGTTTGACTTTCATTTAATTATAAAAGCTTTGTTAAAAGTGTTTGATTTTCATTTGACTCAATTAGCTTTGTTGAATGCATTTGACATTCATTTGAATCAAAAAGCTTTGTTTAAATGTGTTTCACGTTCATTTGATTCTATAAGCTTAGATGAAAGTGTTTGACTTTCATTTGACTCAATTAGCTTTGTTGAATTCATTTTATTTTCATTTGATTCAAAAAGCTTTGTTTGAATGTGTTTAACTTTCATTTGATTCTAAAAGCTTTGTTGTAAGTGTTTGGCTTTCATTTGACTCAATTAGCATTGTGGAATGCAATTAACTTTCATTTGATTCAAAAAGCTTTGATTGAATGTATTTGAATTTCATTTGATTCTAAAGGCTTTGTTGCAAGTGTTTGACTTTCATTTGATTCCAAAAGCTTTGTAGATAGTGTTTGGCTTTCATTTGACTTTATTAGCATTGTGGAATGCAATTAACTTTCATTTGATTCAAAAAGCTTTGATTGAATGTCTTTGACTTTAATTTGATTTTAAAAGCTTAGATGAAAGTGTTTGACTTTCATTTGATTCAATTAGCTTTGTTGAATTCATTTGATTTTCATTTGATTCAAAAAGTTTTGTTTGAATGTGTTTGACTTTCATTTGATTATAAAAGCTTTGTTGAAAGTGTTTGACTTTCATTTGACTCAATGAGCTTTGTTGAATGCATTTGACATTCATTTGAATCAAAAAGCTTTGTTTAAATGTGTTTGACGTTCATTTGATTCTAAAAGCTTAGATGAAAGTGTTTGACTTTCATTTGACTCAATTAGCTTTGTTGAATTCATTTGATTTTCATTTGATTCAAAAAGCTTTGTTTGAATGTGTTTGACTTTCATTTGATTCTAAAAGCTTTGTTGTAAGTGTTTGGCTCTCATTTGACTCAATTAGCATTGTGGAATGCAATTAACTTTCATTTGATTCAAAAAGCTTTGATTGAATGTATTTGACTTTCATTTGATTCTAAACGCTTTGTTGCAAGTGTTTGACTTTCATTTGACTCAATCAGCTTTGTTGAATGCATTTGATTTTCATTTGATTCAAATAGCTTTGTTTGAATGTGTTTCACTTTCATTTGATTCTAAAAGCTTTGTTGAAAGTGTTTGACTTTCATTTGACTTAATTAGCTTTGTTGAATGCAGTTGACATTCATTTGATTCAAAAAGCTTTGTTTGAATGTGTTTCACTTTCATTTGATTCTAAAAGCTTTGTTGTAAGTGTTTGGCTTTCATTTGACTCAATTAGCATTGTGGAATGCAATTAACTTTCATTTGATTCAAAATGCTTTGCTTGAATGTATTTGACTTTAATTTGATTCTAAAAGCTTTGATGAAAGTGTTTGACTTTCATTTGACTCAATTAGCTTTGTTGAATTCATTTGATTTTCATTTGATTCAAAAAGCTTTGTTTGAATGTGTTTCACTTTCATTTGATTCTAAAAGCATTGTTGAAAGTGTTTGACTTTCATTTGACTTAATTACCTTTGTTGAATGCAGTTGACATTCATTTGATTCAAAAAGCTTTGTTTGAATGTGTTTCACTTTCATTTGATTCTAAAAGCTTTGTTGAATGTGTTTGACTTTCACTTGACTCTATTAGCTTTGTTGAATGCATTTGACATTCATTTGATTCAAAAAGCTTTGTTTGAATGTATTTTACTTTCATTTGATTCTAAAAGCTTTGTTGAAAGTGTTTGACTTTCATTTGACTCAATTAGCTTTGTTGAATGCATTTGACTTTCATTTGAGTCACGAAGCTTTTTAGAATGTGTTTGACTTTCATTTGACTCAATTAGCTTTGTTGAATTCATTTGATTTCATTTGATTGAAAAAGCTTTGTTTGAATGTGTTTGACTTTCATTTAATTATAAAAGCTTTGTTAAAAGTGTTTGATTTTCATTTGACTCAATTAGCTTTGTTGAATGCATTTGACATTCATTTGAATCAAAAAGCTTTGTTTAAATGTGTTTCACGTTCATTTGATTCTATAAGCTTAGATGAAAGTGTTTGACTTTCATTTGACTCAATTAGCTTTGTTGAATTCATTTTATTTTCATTTGATTCAAAAAGCTTTGTTTGAATGTGTTTAACTTTCATTTGATTCTAAAAGCTTTGTTGTAAGTGTTTGGCTTTCATTTGACTCAATTAGCATTGTGGAATGCAATTAACTTTCATTTGATTCAAAAAGCTTTGATTGAATGTATTTGAATTTCATTTGATTCTAAAGGCTTTGTTGCAAGTGTTTGACTTTCATTTGACTCAATCAGCTTTGTTGAATGCATTTGATTTTTATTTGATTCAAATAGCTTTGTTTGAATGTTTTTCACTTTCATTTGATTCTAAAAGCTTTGTTGAAAGTGTTTGACTTTCATTTGACTTAATTAGCTTTGTTGAATGCAGTTGACATTCATCTGATTCAAAAAGCTTTGTTTGAATGTGTTTCACTTTCATTTGATTCTAAAAGCTTTGTTGAATGTGTTTGACTTTCATTTGACTCTATTAGCTTTGTTGAATGCATTTGACATTCATTTGATTCAAAAAGCTTTGTTTGAATGTGTTTCACTTTCATTTGATTCTAAAAGCTTTGTTGCATGTGTTTAACTTTCATTTGACTCAATTAGCTTTGTTGAATTCAATTGATTTTCATTTGATTCAAAAAGCTTTGTTTGAATGTGTTTCACTCTCATTTGATTCTTAAAGCTTTGTTGAAAGTGTTTGACTTTCATTTGACTTAATTAGCTTTGTTGAATGCAGTTGACATTCATTTGATTCAAATAGCTTTGTTTGAATGTGTTTCACTTTCATTTGATTCTAAAAGCTTTGTTGCATGTGTTTGACTTTCATTTGACTCAATTAGCTTTGTTGAATGCATTTGACATTCATTTGATTCAAAAAGCTTTGTTTGAATGTGTTTTACTTTCAATTGATTCTTAAAGCTTTGTTGAATGTGTTTGACTTTCATTTGACTCAATTAGCTTTCTTGAATGCATTTGACTTTCATTTGAGTCACGAAGCTTCGTTTGAATGTGTTTCACTTTCATTTGATTCTAAAAGCTTTGTTGAAAGTGTTTGGCTTTCATTTGACTCAATTAGCATTGTGGAATGCAATTAACTTTCATTTGATTCAAAAAGCTTTGTTTGAATGTATTTGACTTTAATTTGATTCTAAAAGCTTTGATGAAAGTGTTTGACTTTCATTTGACCCAAATAGCTTTTTGAATTCATTTGATTTTCATTTGATTCAAAAAGCTTTGTTTGAATGTGTTTCACTTTCATTTGATTCTAAAAGCTTTGTTGAAAGTGTTTGATTTTCATTAGACTCAATTAGCTTTGTTGAATGCATTTGACTTTCATTTGAGTCACGAATCTTTGTTTGATTGTGTTTGACTTTCATTTGACTCAATTAGCTTTGTTGAATTCATTTGATTTTCATTTGATTCAAAAAGCTTTGTTGGAATGTGTTTGACTTTCATTTGATTATAAAAGCTTTGTTGAAGGTGTTTGACTTTCATTTGACTCAATTAGCTTTGTTGAATGCATTTGACATTCATTTGAATCAAAAAGCTTTGTTTGAATGTGTTTGACTTTCATTTGATTCCAAAAGCTTTGTAGAAAGTGTTTGGCTTTCATTTGACTCAATTAGCATTGTGGAATGCAATTAACTTTCATTTGATTCAAAAAGCTTTGATTGAAAGTCTTTGACTTTAATTTGATTTTAAAAGCTTAGATGAAAGTGTTTGACTTTCATTTGACTCAATTAGCTTTGTTGAATTCATTTGATTTTCATTTGATTCAAAAAGTTTTGTTTGAATGTGTTTGACTTTCATTTGATTATAAAAGCTTTGTTGAAAGTGTTTGACTTTCATTTGACTCAATGAGCTTTGTTGAATGCATTTGACATTCATTTGAATCAAAAAGCTTTGTTTAAATGTGTTTGACGTTCATTTGATTCTAAAAGCTTAGATAAAAGTGTTTGACTTTCATTTGACTCAATTAGCTTTGTTGAATTCATTTGATTTTCATTTGATTCAAAAAGCTTTGTTTGAATGTGTTTGACTTTCATTTGATTCTAAAAGCTTTGTTGTAAGTGTTTGGCTCTCATTTGACTCAATTAGCATTGTGGAATGCAATTAACTTTCATTTGATTCAAAAAGCTTTGATTGAATGTATTTGACTTTCATTTGATTCTAAACGCTTTGTTGCAAGTGTTTGACTTTCATTTGACTCAATCAGCTTTGTTGAATGCATTTGATTTTCATTTGATTCAAATAGCTTTGTTTGAATGTGTTTCACTTTCATTTGATTCTAAAAGCTTTGTTGAAAGTGTTTGACTTTCATTTGACTTAATTAGCTTTGTTGAATGCAGTTGACATTCATTTGATTCAAAAAGCTTTGTTTGAATGTGTTTCACTTTCATTTGATTCTAAAAGCTTTGTTGTAAGTGTTTGGCTTTCATTTGACTCAATTAGCATTGTGGAATGCAATTAACTTTCATTTGATTCAAAATGCTTTGCTTGAATGTATTTGACTTTAATTTGATTCTAAAAGCTTTGATGAAAGTGTTTGACTTTCATTTGACTCAATTAGCTTTGTTGAATTCATTTGATTTTCATTTGATTCAAAAAGCTTTGTTTGAATGTGTTTCACTTTCATTTGATTCTAAAAGCATTGTTGAAAGTGTTTGACTTTCATTTGACTTAATTACCTTTGTTGAATGCAGTTGACATTCATTTGATTCAAAAAGCTTTGTTTGAATGTGTTTCACTTTCATTTGATTCTAAAAGCTTTGTTGAATGTGTTTGACTTTCACTTGACTCTATTAGCTTTGTTGAATGCATTTGACATTCATTTGATTCAAAAAGCTTTGTTTGAATGTATTTTACTTTCATTTGATTCTAAAAGCTTTGTTGAAAGTGTTTGACTTTCATTTGACTCAATTAGCTTTGTTGAATGCATTTGACTTTCATTTGAGTCACGAAGCTTTTTAGAATGTGTTTGACTTTCATTTGACTCAATTAGCTTTGTTGAATTCATTTGATTTCATTTGATTCAAAAAGCTTTGTTTGAATGTGTTTGACTTTCATTTGATTATAAAAGCTTTGTTAAAAGTGTTTGACTTTCATTTGACTCAATTAGCTTTGTTGAATGCATTTGACATTCATTTGAATCAAAAAGCTTTGTTTAAATGTGTTTCACGTTCATTTGATTCTATAAGCTTAGATGAAAGTGTTTGACTTTCATTTGACTCAATTAGCTTTGTTGAATTCATTTTATTTTCATTTGATTCAAAAAGCTTTGTTTGAATGTGTTTAACTTTCATTTGATTCTAAAAGCTTTGTTGTAAGTGTTTGGCTTTCATTTGCCTCAATTAGCATTGTGGAATGCAATTAACTTTCATTTGATTCAAAAAGCTTTGATTGAATGTATTTGAATTTCATTTGATTCTAAAGGCTTTGTTGCAAGTGTTTGACTTTCATTTGACTCAATCAGCTTTGTTGAATGCATTTGATTTTTATTTGATTCAAATAGCTTTGTTTGAATGTTTTTCACTTTCATTTGATTCTAAAAGCTTTGTTGAAAGTGTTTGACTTTCATTTGACTTAATTAGCTTTGTTGAATGCAGTTGACATTCATCTGATTCAAAAAGCTTTGTTTGAATGTGTTTCACTTTCATTTGATTCTAAAAGCTTTGTTGAATGTGTTTGACTTTCATTTGACTCTATTCGCTTTGTTGAATGCATTTGACATTCATTTGATTCAAAAAGCTTTGTTTGAATGTGTTTCACTTTCATTTGATTCTAAAAGCTTTGTTGCATGTGTTTAACTTTCATTTGACTCAATTAGCTTTGTTGAATTCAATTGATTTTCATTTGATTCAAAAAGCTTTGTTTGAATGTGTTTCACTCTCATTTGATTCTTAAAGCTTTGTTGAAAGTGTTTGACTTTCATTTGACTTAATTAGCTTTGTTGAATGCAGTTGACATTCATTTGATTCAAATAGCTTTGTTTGAATGTGTTTCACTTTCATTTGATTCTAAAAGCTTTGTTGCATGTGTTTGACTTTCATTTGACTCAATTAGCTTTGTTGAATGCATTTGACATTCATTTGATTCAAAAAGCTTTGTTTGAATGTGTTTTACTTTCAATTGATTCTTAAAGCTTTGTTGAATGTGTTTGACTTTCATTTGACTCAATTAGCTTTCTTGAATGCATTTGACTTTCATTTGAGTCACGAAGCTTCGTTTGAATGTGTTTCACTTTCATTTGATTCGAAAAGCTTTGTTGAAAGTGTTTGGCTTTCATTTGACTCAATTAGCATTGTGGAATGCAATTAACTTTCATTTGATTCAAAAAGCTTTGTTTGAATGTATTTGACTTTAATTTGATTCTAAAAGCTTTGATGAAAGTGTTTGACTTTCATTTGACCCAAATAGCTTTTTGAATTCATTTGATTTTCATTTGATTCAAAAAGCTTTGTTTGAATGTGTTTCACTTTCATTTGATTCTAAAAGCTTTGTTGAAAGTGTTTGATTTTCATTAGACTCAATTAGCTTTGTTGAATGCATTTGACTTTCATTTGAGTCACGAATCTTTGTTTGATTGTGTTTGACTTTCATTTGACTCAATTAGCTTTGTTGAATTCATTTGATTTTCATTTGATTCAAAAAGCTTTGTTGGAATGTGTTTGACTTTCATTTGATTATAAAAGCTTTGTTGAAAGTGTTTGATTTTCATTTGACTCAATTAGCTTTGTTGAATGCATTTGACATTAATTTGAATCAAAAACCTTTGTTTGAATGTGTTTGACTTTCATTTGATTCCAAAAGCTTTGTAGATAGTGTTTGGCTTTCATTTGACTTTATTAGCATTGTGGAATGCAATTAACTTTCATTTGATTCAAAAAGCTTTGATTGAATGTCTTTGACTTTAATTTGATTTTAAAAGCTTAGATGAAAGTGTTTGACTTTCATTTGACTCAATTAGCTTTGTTGAATTCATTTGATTTTCATTTGATTCAAAAAGTTTTGTTTGAATGTGTTTGACTTTCATTTGATTATAAAAGCTTTGTTGAAAGTGTTTGACTTTCATTTGACTCAATGAGCTTTGTTAAATGCATTTGACATTCATTTGAATCAAAAAGCTTTGTTTAAATGTGTTTGACGTTCATTTGATTCTAAAAGCTTAGATGAAAGTGTTTGACTTTCATTTGACTCAATTAGCTTTGTTGAATTCATTTGATTTTCATTTGATTCAAAAAGCTTTGTTTGAATGTGTTTGACTTTCATTTGATTCTAAAAGCTTTGTTGTAAGTGTTTGGCTCTCATTTGACTCAATTAGCATTGTGGAATGCAATTAACTTTCATTTGATTCAAAAAGCTTTGATTGAATGTATTTGACTTTCATTTGATTCTAAACGCTTTGTTGCAAGTGTTTGACTTTCATTTGACTCAATCAGCTTTGTTGAATGCATTTGATTTTCATTTGATTCAAATAGCTTTGTTTGAATGTGTTTCACTTTCATTTGATTCTAAAAGCTTTGTTGAAAGTGTTTGACTTTCATTTGACTTAATTAGCTTTGTTGAATGCAGTTGACATTCATTTAGTTCAAAAAGCGTTGTTTGAATGTGTTTCACTTTCATTTGATTTTAAAAGCTTTGTTGAAAGTGTTTGGCTTTCATTTGACTCAATTAGCATTGTGGAATGCAATTAACTTTCATTTGATTCAAAATGCTTTGCTTGAATGTATTTGACTTTAATTTGATTCTAAAAGCTTTGATGAAAGTGTTTGACTTTCATTTGACTCAATTAGCATTGTTGAATTCATTTGATTTTCATTTGATTCAAAAAGCTTTGTTTGAATGTGTTTCACTTTCATTTGATTCTAAAAGCATTGTTGAAAGTGTTTGACTTTCATTTGACTTAATTACCTTTGTTGAATGCAGTTGACATTCATTTGATTCAAAAAGCTTTGTTTGATTGTGTTTCACTTTCATTTGATTCTAAAAGCTTTGTTGAATGTGTTTGACTTTCACTTGACTCTATTAGCTTTGTTGAATGCATTTGACATTCATTTGATTCAAAAAGCTTTGTTTGAATGTATTTTACTTTCATTTGATTCTAAAA
Organism: Chenopodium formosanum; assembly: GCA_024500155.1. Classification (NCBI taxonomy): domain Eukaryota; kingdom Viridiplantae; phylum Streptophyta; class Magnoliopsida; order Caryophyllales; family Amaranthaceae; genus Chenopodium; species Chenopodium formosanum. Next base: position 25,816,675 of record CM044861.1, read on the forward strand.
GCTTTGTTGAAAGTGTTTGACTTTCATTTGAATCAATTAGCTTTGTTGAATGCATTTGACTTTCATTTGAGTCACGAAGCTTTTTAGAATGTGTTTGACTTTCAATTGACTCAATTAGCTTTGTTGAATTCATTTGATTTTCATTTGATTCAAAAAGTTTTGTTTGAATGTGTTTGACTTTCATTTGATTATAAAAGCTTTGTTGAAAGTGTTTGACTTTCATTTGACTCAATGAGCTTTGTTGAATGCATTTGACATTCATTTGAATCAAAAAGCTTTGTTTAAATGTGTTTGACGTTCATTTGATTCTAAAAGCTTAGATGAAAGTGTTTGACTTTCATTTGACTCAATTAGCTTTGTTGAATTCATTTGATTTTCATTTGATTCAAAAAGCTTTGTTTGAATGTGTTTGACTTTCATTTGATTCTAAAAGCTTTGTTGTAAGTGTTTGGCTCTCATTTGACTCAATTAGCATTGTGGAATGCAATTAACTTTCATTTGATTCAAAAAGCTTTGATTGAATGTATTTGACTTTCATTTGATTCTAAACGCTTTGTTGCAAGTGTTTGACTTTCATTTGACTCAATCAGCTTTGTTGAATGCATTTGATTTTCATTTGATTCAAATAGCTTTGTTTGAATGTGTTTCACTTTCATTTGATTCTAAAAGCTTTGTTGAAAGTGTTTGACTTTCATTTGACTTAATTAGCTTTGTTGAATGCAGTTGACATTCATTTGATTCAAAAAGCTTTGTTTGAATGTGTTTCACTTTCATTTGATTCTAAAAGCTTTGTTGTAAGTGTTTGGCTTTCATTTGACTCAATTAGCATTGTGGAATGCAATTAACTTTCATTTGATTCAAAATGCTTTGCTTGAATGTATTTGACTTTAATTTGATTCTAAAAGCTTTGATGAAAGTGTTTGACTTTCATTTGACTCAATTAGCTTTGTTGAATTCATTTGATTTTCATTTGATTCAAAAAGCTTTGTTTGAATGTGTTTCACTTTCATTTGATTCTAAAAGCATTGTTGAAAGTGTTTGACTTTCATTTGACTTAATTACCTTTGTTGAATGCAGTTGACATTCATTTGATTCAAAAAGCTTTGTTTGAATGTGTTTCACTTTCATTTGATTCTAAAAGCTTTGTTGAATGTGTTTGACTTTCACTTGACTCTATTAGCTTTGTTGAATGCATTTGACATTCATTTGATTCAAAAAGCTTTGTTTGAATGTATTTTACTTTCATTTGATTCTAAAAGCTTTGTTGAAAGTGTTTGACTTTCATTTGACTCAATTAGCTTTGTTGAATGCATTTGACTTTCATTTGAGTCACGAAGCTTTTTAGAATGTGTTTGACTTTCATTTGACTCAATTAGCTTTGTTGAATTCATTTGATTTCATTTGATTCAAAAAGCTTTGTTTGAATGTGTTTGACTTTCATTTGATTATAAAAGCTTTGTTAAAAGTGTTTGACTTTCATTTGACTCAATTAGCTTTGTTGAATGCATTTGACATTCATTTGAATCAAAAAGCTTTGTTTAAATGTGTTTCACGTTCATTTGATTCTATAAGCTTAGATGAAAGTGTTTGACTTTCATTTGACTCAATTAGCTTTGTTGAATTCATTTTATTTTCATTTGTTTTAAAAAGCTTTGTTTGAATGTGTTTAACTTTCATTTGATTCTAAAAGCTTTGTTGTAAGTGTTTGGCTTTCATTTGACTCAATTAGCATTGTGGAATGCAATTAACTTTCATTTGATTCAAAAAGCTTTGATTGAATGTATTTGAATTTCATTTGATTCTAAAGGCTTTGTTGCAAGTGTTTGACTTTCATTTGACTCAATCAGCTTTGTTGAATGCATTTGATTTTCATTTGATTCAAATAGCTTCGTTTGAATGTGTTTCACTTTCATTTGATTCTAAAAGCTTTGTTGAAAGTGTTTGGCTTTCATTTGACTCAATTAGCATTGTGGAATGCAATTAACTTTCATTTGATTCAAAAAGCTTTGTTTGAATGTATTTGACTTTAATTTGATTCTAAAAGCTTTGATGAAAGTGTTTGACTTTCATTTGACCCAATTAGCTTTTTGAATTCATTTGATTTTCATTTGATTCAAAAAGCTTTGTTTGAATGTGTTTCACTTTCATTTGATTCTAAAAGCTTTGTTGAAAGTGTTTGACTTTCATTTGACTCAAGTAGCTTTGTTGAATGCATTTGACTTTCATTTGAGTCACAAATCTTTGTTTGATTGTGTTTGACTTTCATTTGACTCAATTAGCTTTGTTGAATTCATTTGATTTTCATTTGATTCAAAAAGCTTTGTTGGAATGTGTTTGACTTTCATTTGATTATAAAAGCTTTGTTGAAAGTGTTTGATTTTCATTAGACTCAATTAGCTTTGTTGAATGCATTTGACATTAATTTGAATCAAAAACCTTTGTTTGAATGTGTTTGACTTTCATTTGATTCCAAAAGCTTTGTAGATAGTGTTTGGCTTTCATTTGACTTTATTAGCATTGTGGAATGCAATTAACTTTCATTTGATTCAAAAAGCTTTGATTGAATGTCTTTGACTTTAATTTGATTTTAAAAGCTTAGATGAAAGTGTTTGACTTTCATTTGATTCAATTAGCTTTGTTGAATTCATTTGATTTTCATTTGATTCAAAAAGTTTTGTTTGAATGTGTTTGACTTTCATTTGATTATAAAAGCTTTGTTGAAAGTGTTTGACTTTCATTTGACTCAATGAGCTTTGTTGAATGCATTTGACATTCATTTGAATCAAAAAGCTTTGTTTAAATGTGTTTGACGTTCATTTGATTCTAAAAGCTTAGATGAAAGTGTTTGACTTTCATTTGACTCAATTAGCTTTGTTGAATTCATTTGATTTTCATTTGATTCAAAAAGCTTTGTTTGAATGTGTTTGACTTTCATTTGATTCTAAAAGCTTTGTTGTAAGTGTTTGGCTCTCATTTGACTCAATTAGCATTGTGGAATGCAATTAACTTTCATTTGATTCAAAAAGCTTTGATTGAATGTATTTGACTTTCATTTGATTCTAAACGCTTTGTTGCAAGTGTTTGACTTTCATTTGACTCAATCAGCTTTGTTGAATGCATTTGATTTTCATTTGATTCAAATAGCTTTGTTTGAATGTGTTTCACTTTCATTTGATTCTAAAAGCTTTGTTGAAAGTGTTTGACTTTCATTTGACTTAATTAGCTTTGTTGAATGCAGTTGACATTCATTTGATTCAAAAAGCTTTGTTTGAATGTGTTTCACTTTCATTTGATTCTAAAAGCTTTGTTGTAAGTGTTTGGCTTTCATTTGACTCAATTAGCATTGTGGAATGCAATTAACTTTCATTTGATTCAAAATGCTTTGCTTGAATGTATTTGACTTTAATTTGATTCTAAAAGCTTTGATGAAAGTGTTTGACTTTCATTTGACTCAATTAGCTTTGTTGAATTCATTTGATTTTCATTTGATTCAAAAAGCTTTGTTTGAATGTGTTTCACTTTCATTTGATTCTAAAAGCATTGTTGAAAGTGTTTGACTTTCATTTGACTTAATTACCTTTGTTGAATGCAGTTGACATTCATTTGATTCAAAAAGCTTTGTTTGAATGTGTTTCACTTTCATTTGATTCTAAAAGCTTTGTTGAATGTGTTTGACTTTCACTTGACTCTATTAGCTTTGTTGAATGCATTTGACATTCATTTGATTCAAAAAGCTTTGTTTGAATGTATTTTACTTTCATTTGATTCTAAAAGCTTTGTTGAAAGTGTTTGACTTTCATTTGACTCAATTAGCTTTGTTGAATGCATTTGACTTTCATTTGAGTCACGAAGCTTTTTAGAATGTGTTTGACTTTCATTTGACTCAATTAGCTTTGTTGAATTCATTTGATTTCATTTGATTCAAAAAGCTTTGTTTGAATGTGTTTGACTTTCATTTGATTATAAAAGCTTTGTTAAAAGTGTTTGACTTTCATTTGACTCAATTAGCTTTGTTGAATGCATTTGACATTCATTTGAATCAAAAAGCTTTGTTTAAATGTGTTTCACGTTCATTTGATTCTATAAGCTTAGATGAAAGTGTTTGACTTTCATTTGACTCAATTAGCTTTGTTGAATTCATTTTATTTTCATTTGATTCAAAAAGCTTTGTTTGAATGTGTTTAACTTTCATTTGATTCTAAAAGCTTTGTTGTAAGTGTTTGGCTTTCATTTGACTCAATTAGCATTGTGGAATGCAATTAACTTTCATTTGATTCAAAAAGCTTTGATTGAATGTATTTGAATTTCATTTGATTCTAAAGGCTTTGTTGCAAGTGTTTGACTTTCATTTGACTCAATCAGCTTTGTTGAATGCATTTGATTTTCATTTGATTCAAATAGCTTCGTTTGAATGTGTTTCACTTTCATTTGATTCTAAAAGCTTTGTTGAAAGTGTTTGGCTTTCATTTGACTCAATTAGCATTGTGGAATGCAATTAACTTTCATTTGATTCAAAAAGCTTTGTTTGAATGTATTTGACTTTAATTTGATTCTAAAAGCTTTGATGAAAGTGTTTGACTTTCATTTGACCCAATTAGCTTTTTGAATTCATTTGATTTTCATTTGATTCAAAAAGCTTTGTTTGAATGTGTTTCACTTTCATTTGATTCTAAAAGCTTTGTTGAAAGTGTTTGACTTTCATTTGACTCAAGTAGCTTTGTTGAATGCATTTGACTTTCATTTGAGTCACAAATCTTTGTTTGATTGTGTTTGACTTTCATTTGACTCAATTAGCTTTGTTGAATTCATTTGATTTTCATTTGATTCAAAAAGCTTTGTTGGAATGTGTTTGACTTTCATTTGATTATAAAAGCTTTGTTGAAAGTGTTTGATTTTCATTAGACTCAATTAGCTTTGTTGAATGCATTTGACATTAATTTGAATCAAAAACCTTTGTTTGAATGTGTTTGACTTTCATTTGATTCCAAAAGCTTTGTAGATAGTGTTTGGCTTTCATTTGACTTTATTAGCATTGTGGAATGCAATTAACTTTCATTTGAATCAAAAAGCTTTGATTGAATGTCTTTGACTTTAATTTGATTTTAAAAGCTTAGATGAAAGTGTTTGACTTTCATTTGATTCAATTAGCTTTGTTGAATTCATTTGATTTTCATTTGATTCAAAAAGTTTTGTTTGAATGTGTTTGACTTTCATTTGATTATAAAAGCTTTGTTGAAAGTGTTTGACTTTCATTTGACTCAATGAGCTTTGTTGAATGCATTTGACATTCATTTGAATCAAAAAGCTTTGTTTAAATGTGTTTGACGTTCATTTGATTCTAAAAGCTTAGATGAAAGTGTTTGACTTTCATTTGACTCAATTAGCTTTGTTGAATTCATTTGATTTTCATTTGATTCAAAAAGCTTTGTTTGAATGTGTTTGACTTTCATTTGATTCTAAAAGCTTTGTTGTAAGTGTTTGGCTCTCATTTGACTCAATTAGCATTGTGGAATGCAATTAACTTTCATTTGATTCAAAAAGCTTTGATTGAATGTATTTGACTTTCATTTGATTCTAAACGCTTTGTTGCAAGTGTTTGACTTTCATTTGACTCAATCAGCTTTGTTGAATGCATTTGATTTTCATTTGATTCAAATAGCTTTGTTTGAATGTGTTTCACTTTCATTTGATTCTAAAAGCTTTGTTGAAAGTGTTTGACTTTCATTTGACTCAATTAGCTTTGTTGAATGCATTTGACATTCATTTGAATCAAAAAGCGTTGTTTGAATGTGTTTCACTTTCATTTGATTTTAAAAGCTTTGTTGAAAGTGTTTGGCTTTCATTTGACTCAATTAGCATTGTGGAATGCAATTAACTTTCATTTGATTCAAAATGCTTTGCTTGAATGTATTTGACTTTAATTTGATTCTAAAAGCTTTGATGAAAGTGTTTGACTTTCATTTGACTCAATTAGCATTGTTGAATTCATTTGATTTTCATTTGATTCAAAAAGCTTTGTTTGAATGTGTTTCACTTTCATTTGATTCTAAAAGCATTGTTGAAAGTGTTTGACTTTCATTTGACTTAATTACCTTTGTTGAATGCAGTTGACATTCATTTGATTCAAAAAGCTTTGTTTGAATGTGTTTCACTTTCATTTGATTCTAAAAGCTTTGTTGAATGTGTTTGACTTTCACTTGACTCTATTAGCTTTGTTGAATGCATTTGACATTCATTTGATTCAAAAAGCTTTGTTTGAATGTATTTTACTTTCATTTGATTCTAAAAGCTTTGTTGAAAGTGTTTGACTTTCATTTGACTCAATTAGCTTTGTTGAATGCATTTGACTTTCATTTGAGTCACGAAGCTTTTTAGAATGTGTTTGACTTTCATTTGACTCAATTAGCTTTGTTGAATTCATTTGATTTTCATTTGATTCAAAAAGCTTTGTTGGAATGTGTTTGACTTTCATTTGATTATAAAAGCTTTGTTGAAAGTGTTTGACTTTCATTTGACTCAATTAGCTTTGTTGAATGCATTTGACATTCATTTGAATCAAAAAGCTTTGTTTGAATGTGTTTGACTTTCATTTGATTCCAAAAGCTTTGTAGAAAGTGTTTGGCTTTCATTTGACTCAATTAGCATTGTGGAATGCAATTAACTTTCATTTGATTCAAAAAGCTTTGATTGAATGTCTTTGACTTTAATTTGATTTTAAAAGCTTAGATGAAAGTGTTTGACTTTCATTTGACTCAATTAGCTTTGTTGAATTCATTTGATTTTCATTTGATTCAAAAAGTTTTGTTTGAATGTGTTTGACTTTCATTTGATTATAAAAGCTTTGTTGAAAGTGTTTGACTTTCATTTGACTCAATTAGCTTTGTTGAATGCATTTGACATTCATTTGAATCAAAAAGCGTTGTTTGAATGTGTTTCACTTTCATTTGATTTTAAAAGCTTTGTTGAAAGTGTTTGGCTTTCATTTGACTCAATTAGCATTGTGGAATGCAATTAACTTTCATTTGATTCAAAATGCTTTGCTTGAATGTATTTGACTTTAATTTGATTCTAAAAGCTTTGATGAAAGTGTTTGACTTTCATTTGACTCAATTAGCATTGTTGAATTCATTTGATTTTCATTTGATTCAAAAAGCTTTGTTTGAATGTGTTTCACTTTCATTTGATTCTAAAAGCATTGTTGAAAGTGTTTGACTTTCATTTGACTTAATTACCTTTGTTGAATGCAGTTGACATTCATTTGATTCAAAAAGCTTTGTTTGAATGTGTTTCACTTTCATTTGATTCTAAAAGCTTTGTTGAATGTGTTTGACTTTCACTTGACTCTATTAGCTTTGTTGAATGCATTTGACATTCATTTGATTCAAAAAGCTTTGTTTGAATGTATTTTACTTTCATTTGATTCTAAAAGCTTTGTTGAAAGTGTTTGACTTTCATTTGACTCAATTAGCTTTGTTGAATGCATTTGACTTTCATTTGAGTCACGAAGCTTTTTAGAATGTGTTTGACTTTCATTTGACTCAATTAGCTTTGTTGAATTCATTTGATTTTCATTTGATTCAAAAAGCTTTGTTGGAATGTGTTTGACTTTCATTTGATTATAAAAGCTTTGTTGAAAGTGTTTGACTTTCATTTGACTCAATTAGCTTTGTTGAATGCATTTGACATTCATTTGAATCAAAAAGCTTTGTTTGAATGTGTTTGACTTTCATTTGATTCCAAAAGCTTTGTAGAAAGTGTTTGGCTTTCATTTGACTCAATTAGCATTGTGGAATGCAATTAACTTTCATTTGATTCAAAAAGCTTTGATTGAATGTCTTTGACTTTAATTTGATTTTAAAAGCTTAGATGAAAGTGTTTGACTTTCATTTGACTCAATTAGCTTTGTTGAATTCATTTGATTTTCATTTGATTCAAAAAGTTTTGTTTGAATGTGTTTGACTTTCATTTGATTATAAAAGCTTTGTTGAAAGTGTTTGACTTTCATTTGACTCAATGAGCTTTGTTGAATGCATTTGACATTCATTTGAATCAAAAAGCTTTGTTTAAATGTGTTTGACGTTCATTTGATTCTAAAAGCTTAGATGAAAGTGTTTGACTTTCATTTGACTCAATTAGCTTTGTTGAATTTATTTGATTTTCATTTGATTCAAAAAGCTTTGTTTGAATGTGTTTGACTTTCATTTGATTCTAAAAGCTTTGTTGTAAGTGTTTGGCTCTCATTTGACTCAATTAGCATTGTGGAATGCAATTAACTTTCATTTGATTCAAAAAGCTTTGATTGAATGTATTTGACTTTCATTTGATTCTAAACGCTTTGTTGCAAGTGTTTGACTTTCATTTGACTCAATCAGCTTTGTTGAATGCATTTGATTTTCATTTGATTCAAATAGCTTTGTTTGAATGTGTTTCACTTTCATTTGATTCTAAAAGCTTTGTTGAAAGTGTTTGACTTTCATTTGACTTAATTAGCTTTGTTGAATGCAGTTGACATTCATTTGATTCAAAAAGCTTTGTTTGAATGTGTTTCACTTTCATTTGATTCTAAAAGCTTTGTTGTAAGTGTTTGGCTTTCATTTGACTTAATTAGCATTGTGGAATGCAATTAACTTTCATTTGATTCAAAATGCTTTGCTTGAATGTATTTGACTTTAATTTGATTCTAAAAGCTTTGATGAAAGTGTTTGACTTTCATTTGACTCAATTAGCTTTGTTGAATTCATTTGATTTTCATTTGATTCAAAAAGCTTTGTTTGAATGTGTTTCACTTTCATTTGATTCTAAAAGCATTGTTGAAAGTGTTTGACTTTCATTTGACTTAATTACCTTTGTTGAATGCAGTTGACATTCATTTGATTCAAAAAGCTTTGTTTGAATGTGTTTCACTTTCATTTGATTCTAAAAGCTTTGTTGAATGTGTTTGACTTTCACTTGACTCTTTTAGCTTTGTTGAATGCATTTGACATTCATTTGATTCAAAAAGCTTTGTTTGAATGTATTTTACTTTCATTTGATTCTAAAAGCTTTGTTGAAAGTGTTTGACTTTCATTTGACTCAATTAGCTTTGTTGAATGCATTTGACTTTCATTTGAGTCACGAAGCTTTTTAGAATGTGTTTGACTTTCATTTGACTCAATTAGCTTTGTTGAATTCATTTGATTTCATTTGATTCAAAAAGCTTTGTTTGAATGTGTTTGACTTTCATTTGATTATAAAAGCTTTGTTAAAAGTGTTTGACTTTCATTTGACTCAATTAGCTTTGTTGAATGCATTTGACATTCATTTGAATCAAAAAGCTTTGTTTAAATGTGTTTCACGTTCATTTGATTCTATAAGCTTAGATGAAAGTGTTTGACTTTCATTTGACTCAATTAGCTTTGTTGAATTCATTTTATTTTCATTTGATTCAAAAAGCTTTGTTTGAATGTGTTTAACTTTCATTTGATTCTAAAAGCTTTGTTGAAAGTGTTTGGCTCTCATTTGACTCAATTAGCATTGTGGAATGCAATTAACTTTCATTTGATTCAAAAAGCTTTGATTGAATGTATTTGACTTTCATTTGATTCTAAACGCTTTGTTGCAAGTGTTTGACTTTCATTTGACTCAATCAGCTTTGTTGAATGCATTTGATTTTCATTTGATTCAAATAGCTTTGTTTGAATGTGTTTCACTTTCATTTGATTCTAAAAGCTTTGTTGAAAGTGTTTGACTTTCATTTGACTTAATTAGCTTTGTTGAATGCAGTTGACATTCATTTAGTTCAAAAAGCGTTGTTTGAATGTGTTTCACTTTCATTTGATTTTAAAAGCTTTGTTGAAAGTGTTTGGCTTTCATTTGACTCAATTAGCATTGTGGAATGCAATTAACTTTCATTTGATTCAAAATGCTTTGCTTGAATGTATTTGACTTTAATTTGATTCTAAAAGCTTTGATGAAAGTGTTTGACTTTCATTTGACTCAATTAGCATTGTTGAATTCATTTGATTTTCATTTGATTCAAAAAGCTTTGTTTGAATGTGTTTCACTTTCATTTGATTCTAAAAGCATTGTTGAAAGTGTTTGACTTTCATTTGACTTAATTACCTTTGTTGAATGCAGTTGACATTCATTTGATTCAAAAAGCTTTGTTTGAATGTGTTTCACTTTCATTTGATTCTAAAAGCTTTGTTGAATGTGTTTGACTTTCACTTGACTCTATTAGCTTTGTTGAATGCATTTGACATTCATTTGATTCAAAAAGCTTTGTTTGAATGTATTTTACTTTCATTTGATTCTAAAAGCTTTGTTGAAAGTGTTTGACTTTCATTTGACTCAATTAGCTTTGTTGAATGCATTTGACTTTCATTTGAGTCACGAAGCTTTTTAGAATGTGTTTGACTTTCATTTGACTCAATTAGCTTTGTTGAATTCATTTGATTTCATTTGATTCAAAAAGCTTTGTTTGAATGTGTTTGACTTTCATTTAATTATAAAAGCTTTGTTAAAAGTGTTTGATTTTCATTTGACTCAATTAGCTTTGTTGAATGCATTTGACATTCATTTGAATCAAAAAGCTTTGTTTAAATGTGTTTCACGTTCATTTGATTCTATAAGCTTAGATGAAAGTGTTTGACTTTCATTTGACTCAATTAGCTTTGTTGAATTCATTTTATTTTCATTTGATTCAAAAAGCTTTGTTTGAATGTGTTTAACTTTCATTTGATTCTAAAAGCTTTGTTGTAAGTGTTTGGCTTTCATTTGACTCAATTAGCATTGTGGAATGCAATTAACTTTCATTTGATTCAAAAAGCTTTGATTGAATGTATTTGAATTTCATTTGATTCTAAAGGCTTTGTTGCAAGTGTTTGACTTTCATTTGACTCAATCAGCTTTGTTGAATGCATTTGATTTTCATTTGATTCAAATAGCTTTGTTTGAATGTTTTTCACATTCATTTGATTCTAAAAGCCTTGTTGAAAGTGTTTGACTTTCATTTGACTTAATTAGCTTTGTTGAATGCAGTTGACATTCATCTGATTCAAAAAGCTTTGTTTGAATGTGTTTCACTTTCATTTGATTCTAAAAGCTTTGTTGAATGTGTTTGACTTTCATTTGACTCTATTAGCTTTGTTGAATGCATTTGACATTCATTTGATTTAAAAAGCTTTGTTTGAATGTATTTTACTTTCATTTGATTCTAAAAGCTTTGTTGAAAGTGTTTGACTTTCATTTGACTCAATTAGCTTTGTTGAATGCATTTGACTTTCATTTGAGTCACGAAGCTTTTTAGAATGTGTTTGACTTTCATTTGACTCAATTAGCTTTGTTGAATTCATTTGATTTCATTTGATTCAAAAAGCTTTGTTTGAATGTGTTTGACTTTCATTTGATTATAAAAGCTTTGTTAAAAGTGTTTGACTTTCATTTGACTCAATTAGCTTTGTTGAATGCATTTGACATTCATTTGAATCAAAAAGCTTTGTTTAAATGTGTTTCACGTTCATTTGATTCTAAAAGCTTAGATGAAAGTGTTTGACTTTCATTTGACTCAATTAGCTTTGTTGAATTCATTTTATTTTCATTTGATTCAAAAAGCTTTGTTTGAATGTGTATAACTTTCATTTGATTCTAAAAGCTTTGTTGTAAGTGTTTGGCTTTCATTTGACTCAATTAGCATTGTGGAATGCCATTAACTTTCATTTGATTCAAAAAGCTTTGATTGAATGTATTTGACTTTCATTTGATTCTAAACGCTTTGTTGCAAGTGTTTGACTTTCATTTGACTCAATCAGCTTTGTTGAATGCATTTGATTTTCATTTGATTCAAATAGCTTTGTTTGAATGTGTTTCACTTTCATTTGATTCTAAAAGCTTTGTTGAAAGTGTTTGACTTTCATTTGACTTAATTAGCTTTGTTGAATGCAGTTGACATTCATTTGATTCAAAAAGCTTTGTTTGAATGTGTTTCACTTTCATTTGATTCTAAAAGCTTTGTTGAAAGTGTTTGGCTTTCATTTGACTCAATTAGCATTGTGGAATGCAATTAACTTTCATTTGATTCAAAAAGCTTTGTTTGAATGTATTTGACTTTAATTTGATTCTAAAAGCTTTGATGAAAGTGTTTGACTTTCATTTGACTCAATTAGCTTTGTTGAATGCATTTGACATTCATTTGAATCAAAAAGCATTGTTTAAATGTGTTTTACGTTCATTTGATTCTAAAAGCTTAGATGAAAGTGTTTGACTTTCATTTGACTCAATTAGCTTTGTTGAATTCATTTGATTTTCATTTGATTCAAAAAGCTTTGTTTGAATGTGTTTCACTTTCTTTTGATTCTAAAAGCTTTGTTGAAAGTGTTTGACTTTCATTTGACTTAATTAGCTTTGTTGAATGCAGTTGACATTCATTTGATTCAAAAAGCTTTGTTTGAATGTGTTTCACTTTCATTTGATTCTAAAAGCTTTGTTGAAAGTGTTTGACTTTCATTTGACTTAATTAGCTTTGTTGAATGCAGTTGACATTCATTTGATTCAAAAAGCTTTGTTTGAATGTGTTTGACTTTCATTTGATTCTAAAAGCTTTGTTGTAAGTGTTTGGCTTTCATTTGACTCAATTAGCATTGTGGAATGCAATTAACTTTCATTTGATTCAAAAAGCTTTGAGTGAAAGTATTTGACTTTCATTTGATTCTAAACGCTTTGTTGCAAGTGTTTGACTTTCATTTGACTCAAATAGCTTTGTTGAATGCATTTGATTTTCATTTGATTCAAAAAGCTTTGTTTGAATGTGTTTCACTTTCATTTGATTCTAAATGCTTTGTTGAAAGTGTTTGACTTTCATTTGACTTAATTAGCTTTGTTGAATGCAGTTGACATTCATTTGATTCAAAAAGCTTTGTTTGAATGTGTTTCACTTTCATTTGATTCTAAAAGCTTTGTTGAATGTGTTTGACTTTCATTTGACTAAATTAGCTTTGTTGAATGCATTTGATTTTCATTTGATTCAAAAAGCTTTGTTTGAATGTGTTTGACTTTCATTTGATTATAAAAGCTTTGTAGAAAGTGTTTGACTTTCATTTGACTCAATTAGCTTTGTTGAATTCATTTGATTTTCATTTGATTCAAAAAGCTTTGTTTGAATGTGTTTGACTTTCATTTGATTATAAAAGCTTTGTTGAAAGTGTTTGACTTTCATTTGACTCAATTAGCTTTGTTGAATGCATTTGACATTCATTTGAATCAAATAACTTTGTTTGAATGTGTTTGTCTTTCATTTGATTCTAAAAGCTTTGTAGAAAGTGTTTGGCTTTCATTTGACTCAATTCGCGTTGTGGAATGCAATTAACTTTCCATTTAATTCAAAAAGATTTGATTGAATGTCTTTGACTTTAATTTGATTCTAAAAGCTTTGATGAAAGTGTTTGACTTTCATTTGACTCAATTAGCTTTGTTGAATTCATTTGATTTTCATTTGATTCAAAAAGCTTTGTTTGAATGTGTTTAACTTTCATTTGATTCTAAAAGCTTTGTTGAAAGTGTTTGACTTTCATTTGACTTAATTAGCTTTGTTGAATGCAGTTGACATTCATTTGATTCAAAAAGCTTTGTTTGAATGTGTTTCACTTTCATTTGATTCTAAAAGATTTGTTGAATGTGTTTGACTTTCATTTGACTCAATTAGCTTTGTTGAATGCATTTGACTTTAATTTGATTCAAAAAGCTTTGTTTGAATGTGTTTTACTTTCATTTGATTCTAAAATCATTGTTGAAAGTGTTTGACTTTCATTTGACTCAATTAGCTTTGTTGAATGCATTTGACTTTCATTTGAGTCACGAAGCTTTGTTTTAATGTGTTTGACTTTCATTTGACTCAATTAGCTTTGTTGAATGCATTTGATTTTCATTTGATTCAAAAAGTTTTATTTCAATGTTTTTGACTTTCATTTGATTCTAAAAGCTTTGTTGAAAGTGCTTGACTTTCATTTGACTCAATTAGCTTTGTTGAATGCATTTGACTTTCATTTGAATCAAGAAGCTTTGTTTGAATGTGTTTGACTTTCATTTGACTCAATTGGCTTTGTTAAATGCATTTAACTTTCATTTGATTCAAAAAGCTTTGTTTGAAAGTATTTGACTTTCATTTGATTCTAAAAGCTTTGATGAATGTATTTGACTTTCATTTGACTCAATTAGATTTGTTGAATTCATTTGATTTATATTTGATTCAAAAAGCTTTGTTTGAATATGTTTGACTTTCATTTGATTCTTAAAGCTTTTTTGAAAGTGTTTGACTTTCATTTGACTCTATTAGCTTTGTTGAATGCATTTGACTTTCATTTGAATCAAAAAGCTATGTTTAAATGTGTTTGACTTTCTTTTGACTCAATTAGCTTTGTTGAATTCATTTGATTTCATTTGATTCAAAAAGCTTTGTTTGAATGTGTTTGACTTTCTTTTGACTCAATTAGCTTTGTTGAATGTGTTTGACTTTCATTTGACTCAATTAGCATTGTGAAATGCAATTGACTTTCATTTGATTCAAAAAGCTTTGTTTGAATGTATTTGACTTTAATTTGATTCTAAAAGCTTTGATGAAAGTGTTGGACTTTCATTCGACTCAATTAGCTTTGTTGAATTCATTTGATTTTCATTTGATTGAAAAAGCTTTATTTGAATGTGTTTCACTTTCATTTAATTCTAAAAGCTTTGTTGAAAGTGTTTGACTTTCATTTGACTCAATTAGCTTTATTGAATGCAGTTGATATTCATTTGATTCAAAAAGCTTTGATTGAATGTATTTGACTTTCATTTGATTCTAAACGCTTTGTTGCAAGTGTTTTACTTTCATTTGACTCAATTAGCTTTGTTGAATGCATTTGACTTTCATTTGATTCAAAAAGCTTTGTTTGAATGTGTTTGACTTTCTTTTGACTCAATTAGCTTTGTTGAATGTGTTTGACTTTCATTTGACTCAATTAGCATTGTGGAATGCAATTGACTTTCATTTGATTCAAAAAGCTTTGATTGAATGTATTTGAATTTCATTTGATTTTAAACGCTTTGTTGAAAGTGTTTGACTTTAATTTGACTCAATTAGCTTTGTTGAATGCATTTTACTTTCATTTGATTCAAAAAGCTTTGTTGAATGTGTTTGACTTTCTTTTGACTCAATTTGCTTTGTTCAATGTGTTTGACTTTCATTTGACTCAATTACCATTGTGGAATGCAATAGACTTTCTTTTGATCAAAAAGCTTAGTTTAATGTACTTGACTTTCATTTGATTCTAAAAGCTTTGATGAATGTATTTGACTTTCATTTGACTCAATTAGATTTGTTAAATTCATTTGATTTTCATTTGATTCAAAAGGCTTTGTTTGAATATGTTTGACTTTCATTTGATTCTTGAAACTTTTTTAAAAGTGTTTGACTTTCATTTGACTCAATTAGCTTTGTTGAATGCATTTGACTTTCATTTGAATCAAGAAGCTTAGCTTTGTTTGAATGTGTTTGACTTTCATTAGACTCAATTGGCTTTGCTAAATGTATTTGACTTTCATTTGATTCTAAAAGCTTTGTTTGAATGTGTTTGACTATCATTTGACACAATTAGCATTGTGGAATGCAATTGACTTCCATTTGATTTAAAAAGCTTTGTTTGAAAGTATTTGACTTTCATTTGATTCTAAAAGCTTTCATGAATGTTTTTGACATTCATTTGACTTAATTAGATTTGTTTAATTCATTTGATTTTTATTTGATTCAAAAAGCTTTGTTTGAATGTGTTGGACTTTCATTTGATTCTAAAACCTTTGTTGAAAGTGTTTGACTTTCATTTGACTCAATTAGCTTTGTTGAATGCATTTGACTTTCATTTGAATCGAAAAGCTATGTTTGAATGTGTTTGACTTTCATTTGACTCAATTAGCTTTGTTGAAAGTGTTTGACTTTCATTTGACTCAATTAGCTTTGTTGAATGCATTTGACTTTCATTTGATTCAAAAAGCTTTGTTTGAATGTGTTTGACTTTCAATTGACTCAATTAGCTTTGTTGAATGCATTTGACTTTCATTTGATTCTAAAAGCTTTGTTGAAAGTGTTTGACTTTCATTTGACTCAATTAGCTTTGTTGAATGCATTTGACTTTCATTTGAATCAAAAAACTTTGTTTCAATGTGTTTGACGTTCATTTGACTCAATTAGATTTGTTGAAAGTGTTTAACTTTCATTTAACTCAATTGGCTTTGTTGAATGCAATTGACTTTCATTTGATTCAAAAAGCTTTGCTTGAATGTGTTAGACTTTCTTTTGACTCAATTAGCTTTGTGGAATGTGTTTGACTTTCATTTGACTCAATTAGCATTATGGAATACAATTGACTTTCATTTGATTCAAAAAGCTTTGTTTGAATGTATTTGACTTTAATTTGATTCTAAAAGCTTTGATGAAAGTGTTTGACTTTCATTTGACTCAATTAGCTTTGTTGAAAGTGTTTGACTTTCATTTGACTCAATTAGCTTTGTTGAATGCATTTGACTTTCATTTGATTCAAAAAGCTTTGTTTGAATGTGTTTGACTTTCTTTTGACTCAATTAGCTTTGTTGAATGTGTTTGACTTTCATTTGACTACAATTAGCATTGTGGAATGCAATTGACTTTCATTTGATTCAAAAAGCTTTGTTTGAATGTATTTGACTTTAATTTGATTATAAAAGCTTTGATGAATGTGTTTGACTTTCATTTGACTCAATTAGCTTTGTTGAATTCATTTGATTTTCATTTGATTCAAAAAGCTTTGTTTGAATGTGTTTCACTTTCATTTGATTCTAAAAGCTTTGTTAAAAGTGTTTGACTTTCATTTGACTTAATTAGCTTTGTTGAATGCAGTTGACATTAATTTGATTCAAAAAGCTTTGTTTAAATGTGTCTCACTTTCATTTGATTCTAAAAGCTTTGTTGAAAGTGTTTGGCTTTCATTACACTCAATTAGCATTGTGGAATGCAATTAACTTTTATTTGATTCAAAAAGCTTTGCTTGAATGTATTTAACTTTAATTTGATTCTAAAAGCTTTGTTGAAAGTGTTTGACTTTCATTTGACTTAATTAGCTTTGTTGAATGCAGTTGACATTCATTTGATTCAAAAAGCTTTGTTTGAATGTGTTTCACTTTCATTTGATTCTAAAAGCTTTGCTGAATGTGTTTGACTTTCATTTGACTCAATTAGCTTTGTTGAATGCATTTGACATTCATTTGAATCAAAAAGCTTTGTTTAAATGTGTTTGACGTTCATTTGATTCTAAAAGCTTAGATGAAAGTGTTTGACTTTTATTTGACTCAATTAGCTTTGTTGAATTCATTTGATTTTCATTTGATTCAAAAAGCTTTGTTTGAATGTGTTTGACTTTCATTTGATTATAAAAGCTTTGTTGAAAGTGTTTGACTTTCATTTAACTCAATTAGCTTTGTTGAATGCATTTGACATTCTTTTGAATCAAAAAGCTTTGTTTAAATGTGTTTGACGTTCATTTGATTCTAAAAGCTTAGATGAAAGTGTTTGACTTTTATTTGACTCAATTAGCTTTGTTGAATTCATTTGATTTTCATTTGATTCAAAAAGCTTTGTTTGAATGTGTTTGACTTTCATTTGATTCTAAAAGCTTTGTAGAAAGTGTTTGGCTTTCATTTGACTCTTTTAGCATTGTGGAATGCAATTAACTTTCATTTGATTCAAAAAGCTTTGATTGAATGTATTTGACTTTCATTTGATTCTAAACGCTTTGTTGCAAGTGTTTGACTTTCATTTGACTCAATTAGCTTTGTTGAATGCATTTGATTTTCATTTGATTCAAAAAGCTTTGTTTGAATGTGTTTCACTTTCATTTGATTCTAAAAGCTTTGTTGAAAGTGTTTGACTTTCATTTGACTTAATTAGTTTTGTTGAATGTAGTTGACATTCATTTGATTCAAAAAGCTTTGTTTGAATGTGTTTCACTTTCATTTGATTCTAAAAGCTTTGTTGAAAGTGTTTGGCTTTCATTTGACTCAATTACCATTGAGGAATGCAATTAACTTTCATTTGATTCAAAAAGCTTTGTTTGAATGTATTTGACTTTAATTTGATTCTAAAAGCTCTGATGAAAGTGTTTGACTTTCATTTGACTCAATTAGCTTTGTTGAATGCATTTGACTTTCATTTGAGTCACGAAGCTTGGTTTGAATGTGTTTGACTTTCATTTGATTCTAAAAGCTTTGTTGAAAGTGTTTGGCTTTCATTTGACTCAATTAGCATTGTGGAATGCAATTAACTTTCATTTGATTCAAAAAGCTTTGATTGAATGTATTTGACTTTCATTTGATTCTATACGCTTTGATGCAAGTGTTTGACTTTCATTTGACTCAATTAGCTTTGTTGAATGCATTTGATTTTCATTTGATTCAAAAAGCTTTGTTTGAATGTGTTTCACTTTCATTTGATTCTAAAAGCTTAGATGAAAGTGTTTGACTTTCATTTGACTCAATTAGCTTTGTTGAATGCATTTGACTTTCATTTGAGTCACGAAGCTTTGTTTGAATGTGTTTGACTTTCATTTGATTTTAAAAGCTTTGTTGAAAGTGTTTGGCTTTCATTTGACTCAATTAGCATTGTGGAATGCAATTAACTTTCATTTGATTCACAAAGCTTTGATTGAATGTATTTGACTTTCATTTGATTCCAAACGCTTTGTTGCAAGTGTTTGACTTTCATTTGACTCAATTAGCTTTGTTGAATGCATTTGATTTTCATTTGATTCAAAAAGCTTTGTTTGAATGTGTTTCACTTTCATTTGATTCTAAAAGCTTTGTTGAAAGTGTTTGACTTTCATTTGACTTAATTAGCTTTGTTGAATGCAGTTGACATTCATTTGATTCAAAAAGCTTTGTTTGAATGTGTTTCACTTTCATTTGATTCTAAAAGCTTTGTTGAAAGTGTTTGGCTTTCATTTGACTCAATTACCATTGAGGAATGCAATTAACTTTCATTTGATTCAAAAAGCTTTGTTTGAATGTATTTGACTTTAATTTGATTCTAAAAGCTTTGATGAAAGTGTTTGACTTTCATTTGACTCAATTAGCTTTGTTGAATGCATTTGACTTTCATTTGAGTCAGGAAGCTTGGTTTGAATGTGTTTGACTTTCATTTGATTCTAAAAGCTTTGTTGAAAGTGTTTGGCTTTCATTTGACTCAATTAGCATTGTGGAATGCAATTAACTTTCATTTGATTCAAAAAGCTTTGATTGAATGTATTTGACTTTCATTTGATTCTAAACGCTTTGATGCAAGTGTTTGACTTTCATTTGACTCAATTAGCTTTGTTGAATGCATTTGATTTTCATTTGATTCAAAAAGCTTTGTTTGAATGTGTTTCACTTTCATTTGATTCTAAAAGCTTAGATGAAAGTGTTTGACTTTCATTTGACTCAATTAGCTTTGTTGATTGCATTTGACTTTCATTTGAGTCACGAAGCTTTGTTTGAATGTGTTTGACTTTCATTTGATTCTAAAAGCTTTGTTGAAAGTGTTTGGCTTTCATTTGACTCAATTAGCATTGTGGAATGCAATTAACTTTCATTTGATTCAAAAAGCTTTGATTGAATGTATTTGACTTTCATTTGATTCTAAACGCTTTGTTGCAAGTGTTTGACTTTCATTTGACTCAATTAGCTTTGTTGAATGAATTTGATTTTCATTTGATTCAAAAAGCTTTGTTTGAATGTGTTTCACTTTCATTTGATTCTAAAAGCTTTGTTGAAAGTGTTTGACTTTCATTTGACTTAATTAGCTTTGTTGAATGCAGTTGACATTCATTTGATTCAAAAAGCTTTGTTTGAATGTGTTTCACTTTCATTTGATTCTAAAAGCTTTGTTGAAAGTGTTTGGCTTTCATTTGACTCAATTACCATTGAGGAATGCAATTAACTTTCATTTGATTCAAAAAGCTTTGTTTGAATGTATTTGACTTTAATTTGATTCTAAAAGCTTTGATGAAAGTGTTTGACTTTCATTTGACTCAATTAGCTTTGTTGAATGCATTTGACTTTCATTTGAGTCACGAAGCTTGGTTTGAATGTGTTTGACTTTCATTTGATTCTAAAAGCTTTGTTGAAAGTGTTTGGCTTTCATTTGACTCAATTAGCATTGTGGAATGCAATTAACTTTCATTTGATTCAAAAAGCTTTGATTGAATGTATTTGACTTTCATTTGATTCTAAACGCTTTGATGCAGGTGTTTGACTTTCATTTGACTCAATTAGCTTTGTTGAATGCATTTGATTTTCATTTGATTCAAAAAGCTTTGTTTGAATGTGTTTCACTTTCATTTGATTCTAAAAGCTTAGATGAAAGTGTTTGACTTTCATTTGACTCAATTAGCTTTGTTGAATGCATTTGACATTCATTTGAATCAAAAAGCTTTGTTTAAATGTGTTTGACGTTCATTTGGTTCTAAAAGCTTAGATGAAAGTGTTTGGCTTTCATTTGACTCAATTAGCATTATGGAATGCAATTAACTTTCATTTGATTCAAAAAGCTTTGATTGAATGTATTTGACTTTCATTTGATTCTATACGCTTTGATGCAAGTGTTTGACTTTCATTTGACTCAATTAGCTTTGTTGAATGCATTTGATTTTCATTTGATTCAAAAAGCTTTGTTTGAATGTATTTCACTTTCATTTGATTCTAAAAGCTTAGATGAAAGTGTTTGACTTTCATTTGACTCAATTAGCTTTGTTGAATGCATTTGACTTTCATTTGAGTCACGAAGCTTTGTTTGAATGTGTTTGACTTTCATTTGATTCTAAAAGCTTTGTTGAAAGTGTTTGGCTTTCATTTGACTCAATTAGCATTGTGGAATGCAATTAACTTTCATTTGATTCAAAAAGCTTTGATTGAATGTATTTGACTTTCATTTGATTCTAAACGCTTTGTTGCAAGTGTTTGACTTTCATTTGACTCAATTAGCTTTGTTGAATGCATTTGATTTTCATTTGATTCAAAAAGCTTTGTTTGAATGTGTTTCACTTTCATTTGATTCTAAAAGCTTTGTTGAAAGTGTTTGACTTTCATTTGACTCAATTAGCTTTGTTGAATGCATTTGACATTCATTTGAATCAAAAAGCTTTGTTTAAATGTGTTAGACGTTCATTTGGTTCTCAAAGCTTAGATGAAAGTGTTTGACTTTCATTTGACTCAATTAGCTTTGTTGAATTCATTTGATTTTCATTTGATTCAAAAAGCTTTGTTTGAATGTGTTTCACTTTCATTTGATTCTAAAAGCTTTGTTGAAAGTGTTTGACTTTCATTTGACTCAATTAGCTTTGTTAAATGCAGTTGACATTCATTTGAATCAAAAAGCTTTGTTTAAATGTGTTTGACGTTCATTTGATTCAAAAAGCTTAGATGAAAGTGTTAGACTTTCATTTGACTCAATTAGCTTTGTTGAATTCATTTGATTTTCGTTTGATTCAAAAAGCTATGTTTGAATGTGTTTGACATTCATTTGATTCTAAAAGCTTTGTAGAAAGTGTTTGGCTTTCATTTGACTCAATTAGCATTGTGGAATGCAATTAACTTTCATTTGATTCAAAAAGCTTTGATTGAATTTATTTGACTTTCATTTCATTCTAAACGCTTTGTTGCAAGTGTTTGACTTTCATTTGACTCGATTAGCTTTGTTGAATGCATTTGACTTTTGTTTGATTCAAAAAGCTTTGTTTAAATGTGTTTGACTTTCATTTGACTCAATTAGCTTTGTTGAATGCATTTGATTTTCATTTGATTCAAAAAGCTTTGTTTCAATGTGTTTCACTTTCATTTTATTTTAAAAGCTTTGTTGAAAGTGTTTGACTTTTATTTGACTTAATTAGCTTTGTTGAATGTAGTTGACATTCATTTGATTCAAAAAGCTTTGTTTGAATGTGTTTCACTTTCATTTGATTCTAAAAGCTTTGTTGAATGTGTTTGACTTTCATTTGACTCAATTAGCTTTGTTAAATGCATTTGACATTCATTTGATTCAAAAAGCTTTGTTTGAATGTGTTTTACTTTCATTTGATTCTAAAAGCTTTGTTGAAAGTGTTTGATTTTCATTTGACTCAATTAGCTTTGTTGAATGCATTTGACTTTCATTTGAGTCACGAAGCTTCGTTTGAATGTGTTTGACTTTCATTTGATTCAAAAAGCTTCGTTTGAATGTGTTTGACTTTCATTTGATTTTAAAAGCTTAGATGAAAGTGTTTGACTTTCATTTGACTCAATTAGCTTTGTTGAATGCATTTGACTTTCATTTGAGTCACGAAGCTTTGTTTGAATGTGTTTCACTTTCATTTGATTCTAAAAGTTTTGTTGAAAGTGTTTGGCTTTCATTTGACTCAATTACCATTGAGGAATGCAATTAACTTTCATTTGATTCAAAAAGCTTTGTTTGAATGTATTTGACTTTAATTTGATTCTAAAAGCTTTGATGAAAGTGTTTGACTTTCATTTGACTCAATTAGCTTTGTTGAATGCATTTGACTTTCATTTGAGTCACGAAGCTTTGTTTGAATGTGTTTAACTTTCATTTGATTCTAAAAGCTTTGTTGAAAGTGTTTGGCTTTCATTTGACTCAATTAGCATTGTGGAATGCAATTAACTTTCATTTGATTCAAAAAGCTTTGATTGAATGTATTTGACTTTCATTTGATTCTAAACGCTTTGTTGTAAGTGTTTGACTTTCATTTGACTCAATTAGCTTTGTTGAATGCATTTGATTTTCATTTGATTCAAAAAGCTTTGTTTGAATTTGTTTCACTTTCATTTGATTCTAAAAGCTTTGTTGAAAGTGTTTGGCTTTCATTTGACTCAATTACCATTGAGGAATGCAATTAACTTTCATTTGATTCAAAAAGCTTTGTTTGAATGTATTTGACTTTAATTTGAATTTAAAAGCTTAGATGAAAGTGTTTGACTTTCATTTGACTCAATTAGCTTTGTTGAATGCATTTGACTTTCATTTGAGTCACGAAGCTTTGTTTGAATGTGTTTCACTTTCATTTGATTCTAAAAGTTTTGTTGAAAATGTTTGGCTTTCATTTGACTCAATTACCATTAAGGAATGCAATTAACTTTCATTTGATTCAAAAAGCTTTGTTTGAATGTATTTGACTTTAATTTGATTCTAAAAGCTTTGATGAAAGTGTTTGACTTTCATTTGACTCAATTAGCTTTGTTGAATGCATTTGACTTTCATTTGAGTCACGAAGCTTTGTTTGAATGTGTTTGACTTTCATTTGATTCTAAAAGCTTTGTTGAAAGTGTTTGGCTTTCATTTGACTCAATTAGCATTGTGGAATGCAATTAACTTTCATTTGATTCAAAAAGCTTTGATTGAATGTATTTGACTTTCATTTGATTCTAAACGCTTTGTTGCAAGTGTTTGACTTTCATTTGACTCAATTAGCTTTGTTGAATGCATTTGATTTTCATTTGATTCAAAAAGCTTTATTTGAATGTGTTTCACTTTCATTTGATTCTAAAAGCTTTGTTGAAAGTGTTAGACTTTCATTTGACTCAATTAGCTTTGTTGAATACATTTGACATTCATTTGAATCAAAAAGCTTTGTTTAAATGTGTTTGACGTTCATTTGGTTCTAAAAGCTTAGATGAAAGTGTTTGACTTTCATTTGACTCAATTAGCTTTGTTGAATTCATTTGATTTTCATTTGATTCAAAAAGCTTTGTTTGAATGTGTTTCACTTTCATTTGATTCTAAAAGCTTTGTTGAAAGTGTTTGACTTTCATTTGACTTAATTAGCTTTGTTGAATGCAGTTGACATTCATTTAATTCAAAAAGCTTTGTTTGAATGTGTTTCACTTTCATTTGATTCTAAAAGCTTTGTTGAAAGTGTTTGGCTTTCATTTGACTCAATTACCATTGAGGAATGCAATTGACTTTCATTTGATTCAAAAAGCTTTGTTTGAATGTATTTGACTTTAATTTGATTCTAAAAGCTTTGATGAAAGTGTTTGACTTTCATTTGACTCAATTAGCTTTGTTGAATGCATTTGACTTTCATTTGAGTCACGAAGCTTTGTTTGAATGTGTTTGACTTTCATTTGATTCTAAAAGCTTTGTTGAAAGTGTTTGGCTTTCATTTGACTCAATTAGCATTGTGGAATGCAATTAACTTTCATTTGATTCAAAAAGCTTTGATTGAATGTATTTGACTTTCATTTGATTCTAAACGCTTTGTTGTAAGTGTTTGACTTTCATTTGACTCAATTAGCTTTGTTGAATGCATTTGATTTTCATTTGATTCAAAAAGCTTTGTTTGAATGTGTTTCACTTTCATTTGATTCTAAAAGCTTTGTTGAAAGTGTTTGACTTTCATTTGACTCAATTAGCTTTGTTGAATGCATTTGACTTTCATTTGAGTCACGAATCTTTGTTTGATTGTGTTTGACTTTCATTTGACTCAATTAGCTTTGTTGAATTCATTTGATTTTCATTTGATTCAAAAAGCTTTGTTTGAATGTGTTTGACTTTCATTTGATTATAAAAGCTTTGTTGAAAGTGTTTAACTTTCATTTGACTCAATTAGCTTTGTTGAATGCATTTGACATTCATTTGAATCAAAAAGCTTTGT
Source organism: Chenopodium formosanum (assembly GCA_024500155.1). Taxonomy (NCBI): domain Eukaryota; kingdom Viridiplantae; phylum Streptophyta; class Magnoliopsida; order Caryophyllales; family Amaranthaceae; genus Chenopodium; species Chenopodium formosanum. Next base: position 25,841,337 of record CM044861.1, read on the forward strand.
TTGAATGTGTTTGACTTTCATTTGATTCTAAAAGCTTTGTAGAAAGTGTTAGGCTTTCATTTGACTCAATTAGCATTGTGGAATGCAATTAACTTTCATTTGATTCAAAAAGCTTAGATTGAATGTCTTTGACTTTAATTTGATTCTAAAAGCTTTGATGAAAGTGTTTGACTTTCATTTGACTCAATTAGCTTTGTTGAATTCATTTGATTTTCATTTGATTCAAAAAGCTTTGTTTGAATGTGTTTCACTTTCATTTGATTCTAAAAGCTTTGTTGAAAGTGTTTGACTTCCATTTGACTCAATTAGCTTTGTTGAATGCATTTGACTTTCATTTGAGTCACGAATCTTTGTTTGATTGTGTTTGACTTTCATTTGACTCAATTAGCTTTGTTGAATTCATTTGATTTTCATTTGATTCAAAAAGCTTTGTTTGAATGTGTTTGACTTTCATTTGATTATAAAAGCTTTGTTGAATGTGTTTAACTTTCATTTGACTCAATTAGCTTTGTTGAATGCATTTGACATTCATTTGAATCAAAAAGCTTTGTTTGAATGTGTTTGACTTTAATTTGATTCTAAAAGCTTTGTAGAAAGTGTTTGGCTTTCATTTGACTCAATTAGCATTGTGGAATGCAATTAACTTTCATTTGATTCAAAAAGCTTAGATTGAATGTCTTTGACTTTAATTTGATTCTAAAAGCTTTGATGAAGGTGTTTGACTTTCATTTGACTCAATTAGCTTTGTTGAATTCATTTGATTTTCATTTGATTCAAAAAGCTTTGTTTGAATGTGTTTGACTTTCATTTGATTATAAAAGCTTTGTTGAAAGTGTTTGACTTTCATTTGACTCAATGAGCTTTGTTGAATGCATTTGACATTCATTTGATTCAAAAAGCTTTGTTTGAATGTGTTTGACTTTCATTTGATTCTAAAAGCTTTGTAGAAAGTGTTTGGCTTTCATTTGACTCAATTAGCATTGTGGAATGTAATTAACTTTCATTTGATTCAAAAAGCTTTGATTGAATGTCTTTGACTTTCATTTGATTCTAAAAGCTTTGATGAAGGTGTTTGACTCTGATTTGACTCAATTAGCTTTGTTGAATTCATTTGATTTTCATTGGATTCAAAAAGGTTTGTTTGAATGTGTTTCACTTTCATTTGATTCTAAAAGCTTTGTTGAAAGTGTTTGACTTTCATTTGACTTAATTAGCTTTGTTGAATGCAGTTGACATTCATTTGAATCAAAAAGCTTTGTTTGAATGTGTTTGACTTTCATTTGATTCTAAAAGCTTTGTAGAAAGTGTTTGGCTTTCATTTGACTCAATTAGCATTGTGGAATGCAATTAACTTTCATTTGATTCAAAAAGCTTTGTTTGAATGTATTTGACTTTAATTTGATTCTAAAAGCTTTGATGAAAGTGTTTGACTTTCATTTGACTCAATTAGCTTTGTTGAATTCATTTGATTTTCATTTGATTCAAAAAGCTTTGTTTGAATGTGTTTCACTTTCATTTGATTCTAAAAGCTTTGTTGAAAGTGTTTGACTTCCATTTGACTCAATTAGCTTTGTTGAATGCATTTGACTTTCATTTGAGTCACGAATCTTTGTTTGATTGTGTTTGACTTTCATTTGACTCAATTAGCTTTATTGAATTCATTTGATTTTCATTTGATTCAAAAAGCTTTGTTTGAATGTGTTTGACTTTCATTTGATTATAAAAGCTTTGTTGAAAGTGTTTAACTTTCATTTGACTCAATTAGCTTTGTTGAATGCATTTGACATTCATTTGAATCAAAAAGCTTTGTTTGAATGTGTTTGACTTTCATTTGATTCTAAAAGCTTTGTAGAAAGTGTATGGCTTTCATTTGACTCAATTAGCATTGTGGAATGCAATTAACTTTCATTTGATTCAAAAAGCTTAGATTGAATGTCTTTGACTTTAATTTGATTCTAAAAGCTTTGATGAAAGTGTTTGACTTTCATTTGACTCAATTAGCTTTGTTGAATTCATTTGATTTTCATTTGATTCAAAAAGCTTTGTTTGAATGTGTTTGACTTTCATTTGATTATAAAAGATTTGTTGAAAGTGTTTGACTTTCATTTGACTCAATTAGCTTTGTTGAATGCATTTGACATTCATTTGATTCAAAAAGCTTTGTTTGAATGTGTTTGACTTTCATTTGATTCTAAAAGCTTTGTAGAAAGTGTTTGGCTTTCATTTGACTCAATTAGCATTGTGGAATGCAATTAACTTTCATTTGATTCAAAAAGCTTTGATTGAATGTCTTTGACTTTCATTTGATTCTAAAAGCTTTGATGAAGGTGTTTGACTCTCATTTGACTCAATTAGCTTTGTTGAATTCATTTGATTTTCATTGGATTCAAAAAGGTTTGTTTGAATGTGTTTCACTTTCATTTGATTCTAAAAGCTTTGTTGAAAGTGTTTGACTTTCATTTGACTTAATTAGCTTTGTTGAATGCAGTTGACATTCATTTGATTCAAAAAGCTTTGTTTGAATGTGTTTCACTTTCATTTGATTCCAAAAGCATTGTTGAAAGTGTTTGGCTTTCATTTGACTCAATTAGCATTGTGGAATTCAATTAACTTTCATTTGATTCAAAAAGCTTTGTTTGAATGTATTTGACTTTAATTTGATTCTAAAAGCTTTGATGAAAGTGTTTGACTCTCATTTGACTCAATTAGCTTTGTTGAATTCATTTGATTTTCATTTGATTCAAAAAAGCTTTGTTTGAATGTGTTTCACTTTCATTTGATTCTAAAAGCTTTGTTGAAAGTGTTTGACTTTCATTTGACTTAATTAGCTTTGTTGAATGCAGTTGACATTCATTGGATTCAAAAAGCTTTGTTTGAATGTGTTTCACTTTCATTTGATTCTAAAAGCTTTGTTGAATGTGTTTGACTTTCATTTGACTCAATTAGCTTTGTCGAATGCATTTGACATTCATTTGATTCAAAAAGCTTTGTTTGAATGTGTTTTACTTTCATTTGATTCTAAAAGCTTTGTTGAAAGTGTTTGACTTTCATTTGACTCAATTAGCTTTGTTGAATGCATTTGACTTTCATTTGAGTCACGAAGCTTTGGATGAAAGTGTTTGACTTTCATTTGACTCAATTAGCTTTGTTGAATTCATTTGATTTTCATTTGATTCAAAAAGCTTTGTTTGAATGTCTTTGACTTTCATTTGATTATAAAAGCTTTGTTGAAAGTGTTTGACTTTCATTTGACTCAATTAGCTTTGTTGAATGCATTTGACATTCATTTGAATCAAAAAGCTTTGTTTAAATGTGTTTGACGTTCATTTCATTCTAAAAGCTTAGATGAAAGTGTTTGACTTTCATTTGACTCAATTAGCTTTGTTGAATTCATTTGATTTTCATTTGATTCAAAAAGCTTTGTTTGAATGTGTTTGACTTTCATTTGATTCTAAAAGCTTTGTTGTAAGTGTTTGGCTTTCATTTGACTCAATTAGCATTGTGGAAGGCAATTAACTTTCTTTTGATTCAAAAAGCTTTGTTTGAATGTATTTGACTTTCATTTGATTCTAAACGCTTTTTTGCAAGTGTTTGACTTTCATTTGACTCAATTAGCTTTGTTGAATGCATTTGATTTTCATTTGATTCAAAAAGCTTTGTTTGAATGTGTTTCACTTTCATTTGATTCTAAAAGCTTTGTTGAAAGTGTTTAACTTTCATTTGACTTAATTAGCTTTGTTGAATGCAGTTGACATTCATTTGATTCAAAAAGCTTTGTTTGAATATGTTTCACTTTCATTTGATTCTAAAAGCTTTGTTGAAAGTGTTTGGCTTTCATTTGATTCAATTAGCATTGTGGAATGCAATTAACTTTCATTTGATTCAAAAAGCTTTGCTTGAATGTATTTGACTTTAATTTGATTCTAAAAGCTTTGATGAAAGTGTTTGACTTTCATTTGACTCAATTAGCTTTGTTGAATTCATTTGATTTTCATTTGATTCAAAAAGCTTTGTTTGAATGTGTTTCACTTTCATTTGATTCTAAAAGCTTTGTTGAAAGTGTTTGACTTCCATTTGACTCAATTAGCTTTGTTGAATGCATTTGACTTTCATTTGAGTCACGAATCTTTGTTTGATTGTGTTTGACTTTCATTTGACTCAATTAGCTTTATTGAATTCATTTGATTTTCATTTGATTCAAAAAGCTTTGTTTGAATGTGTTTGACTTTCATTTGATTATAAAAGCTTTGTTGAAAGTGTTTAACTTTCATTTGACTCAATTAGCTTTGTTGAATGCATTTGATTTTCATTGGAATCAAAAAGCTTTGTTTTAATGTGTTTAACTTTCATTTGATTCTAAAAGCTTTGTTGAAAGTGTTTGACTTTCATTTGACTTAATTAGCTTTGTTGAATGCAGTTGACATTCATTTGATTCAAAAAGCTTTGTTTGAATGTGTTTCACTTTCATTTGATTCCAAAAGCATTGTTGAAAGTGTTTGGCTTTCATTTGACTCAATTAGCATTGTGGAATTCAATTAACTTTCATTTGATTCAAAAAGCTTTGTTTGAATGTATTTGACTTTAATTTGATTCTAAAAGCTTTGATGAAAGTGTTTGACTCTCATTTGACTCAATTAGCTTTGTTGAATTCATTTGATTTTCATTTGATTCAAAAAAGCTTAGTTTGAATGTGTTTCACTTTCATTTGATTCTAAAAGCTTTGTTGAAAGTGTTTGACTTTCATTTGACTTAATTAGCTTTGTTGAATGCAGTTGACATTCATTGGATTCAAAAAGCTTTGTTTGAATGTGTTTCACTTTCATTTGATTCTAAAAGCTTTGTTGAATGTGTTTGACTTTCATTTGACTCAATTAGCTTTGTCGAATGAATTTGACATTCATTTGATTCAAAAAGCTTTGTTTGAATGTGTTTTACTTTCATTTGATTCTAAAAGCTTTGTTGAAAGTGTTTGACTTTCATTTGACTCAATTAGCTTTGTTGAATGCATTTGACTTTCATTTGAGTCACGAAGCTTTGGATGAAAGTGTTTGACTTTCATTTGACTCAATTAGCTTTGTTGAATTCATTTGATTTTCATTTGATTCGAAAAGCTTTGTTTGAATGTGTTTGACTTTCATCTGATTATAAAAGCTTTGTTGAAAGTGTTTGACTTTCATTTGACTCAATTAGCTTTGTTGAATGCATTTGACATTCATTTGAATCAAAAAGCTTTGTTTAAATGTGTTTGACGTTCATTTCATTCTAAAAGCTTAGATGAAAGTGTTTGACTTTCATTTGACTCAATTAGCTTTGTTGAATTCATTTGATTTTCATTTGATTCAAAAAGCTTTGTTTGAATGTGTTTGACTTTCATTTGATTCTAAAAGCTTTGTTGTAAGTGTTTGGCTTTCATTTGACTCAATTAGCATTGTGGAAGGCAATTAACTTTCTTTTGATTCAAAAGCTTTGTTTGAATGTATTTGACTATCATTTGATTCTAAACGCTTTGTTGCAAGTGTTTGACTTTCATTTGACTCAATTAGCTTTGTTGAATGCATTTGATTTTCATTTGATTCAAAAAGCTTTGTTTGAATGTGTTTCACTTTCATTTGATTCTAAAAGCTTTGTTGAAAGTGTTTAACTTTCATTTGACTTAATTAGCTTTGTTGAATGCAGTTGACATTCATTTGATTCAAAAAGCTTTGTTTGAATATGTTTGAATTTCATTTGATTCTAAAAGCTTTGTTGAAAGTGTTTGGCTTTCATTTGATTCAATTAGCATTGTGGAATGCAATTAACTTTCATTTGATTCAAAAAGCTTTGCTTGAATGTATTTGACTTTAATTTGATTCTAAAAGCTTTGATGAAAGTGTTTGACTTTCATTTGACTCAATTAGCTTTGTTGAATTCATTTGATTTTCATTTGATTCAAAAAGCTTTGTTTGAATGTGTTTCACTTTCATTTGATAATAAAAGCTTTGTTGAAAGTGTTTGACTTCCATTTGACTCAATTAGCTTTGTTGAATGCATTTGACTTTCATTTGAGTCACGAATCTTTGTTTGATTGTGTTTGACTTTCATTTGACTCAATTAGCTTTGTTGAATTCATTTGATTTTCATTTGATTCAAAAAGCTTTGTTTGAATGTGTTTGACTTTCATTTGATTATAAAAGCTTTGTTGAAAGTGTTTAACTTTCATTTGACTCAATTAGCTTTGTTGAATGCATTTGACATTCATTTGAATCAAAAAGCTTTGTTTGAATGTGTTTAACTTTCATTTGATTCTAAAAGCTTTGTAGAAAGTGTTTGGCTTTCATTTGACTCAATTAGCATTGTGGAATGCAATTAACTTTCATTTGATTCAAAAAGCTTAGATTGAATGTCTTTGACTTTAATTTGATTCTAAAAGCTTTGATGAAAGTGTTTGACTTTCATTTGACTCAATTAGTTTTGTTGAATTCATTTGATTTTCATTTGATTCAAAAAGCTTTGTTTGAATGTGTTTGACTTTCATTTGATTATAAAAGCTTTGTTGAAAGTGTTTGACTTTCATTTGACTCAATTAGCTTTGTTGAATGCATTTGACATTCATTTGATTCAAAAAGCTTTGTTTGAATGTGTTTGACTTTCATTTGATTCTAAAAGCTTTGTAGAAAGTGTTTGGCTTTCATTTGACTCAATTAGCATTGTGGAATGCAATTAACTTTCATTTGATTCAAAAAGCTTTGATTGAATGTCTTTAACTTTCATTTGATTCTAAAAGCTTTGATGAAGGTGTTTGACTCTCATTTGACTCAATTAGCTTTGTTGAATTCATTTGATTTTCATTGGATTCAAAAAGGTTTGTTTGAATGTGTTTCACTTTCATTTGATTCTAAAAGCTTTGTTGAAAGTGTTTGACTTTCATTTGACTTAATTAGCTTTGTTGAATGCAGTTGACATTCATTTGATTCAAAAAGCTTTGTTTGAATGTGTTTCACTTTCATTTGATTCCAAAAGCATTGTTGAAAGTGTTTGGCTTTCATTTGACTCAATTAGCATTGTGGAATTCAATTAACTTTCATTTGATTCAAAAAGCTTTGTTTGAATGTATTTGACTTTAATTTGATTCTAAAAGCTTTGATGAAAGTGTTTGACTCTCATTTGACTCAATTAGCTTTGTTGAATTCATTTGATTTTCATTTGATTCAAAAAAGCTTTGTTTGAATGTGTTTCACTTTCATTTGATTCTAAAAGCTTTGTTGAAAGTGTTTGACTTTCATTTGACTTAATTAGCTTTGTTGAATGCAGTTGACATTCATTGGATTCAAAAAGCTTTGTTTGAATGTGTTTCACTTTCATTTGATTCTAAAAGCTTTGTTGAATGTGTTTGACTTTCATTTGACTCAATTAGCTTTGTCGAATGCATTTGACATTCATTTGATTTAAAAAGCTTTGTTTGAATGTGTTTTACTTTCATTTGATTCTAAAAGCTTTGTTGAAAGTGTTTGACTTTCATTTGACTCAATTAGCTTTGTTGAATGCATTTGACTTTCATTTGAGTCACGAAGCTTTGGATGAAAGTGTTTGACTTTCATTTGACTCAATTAGCTTTGTTGAATTCATTTGATTTTCATTTGATTCAAAAAGCTTTGTTTGAATGTGTTTGACTTTCATTTGATTATAAAAGCTTTGTTGAAAGTGTTTGACTTTCATTTGACTCAATTAGCTTTGTTGAATGCATTTGACATTCATTTGAATCAAAAAGCTTTGTTTAAATGTGTTTGACGTTCATTTCATTCTAAAAGCTTAGATGAAAGTGTTTGACTTTCATTTGACTCAATTAGCTTTGTTGAATTCATTTGATTTTCATTTGATTCAAAAAGCTTTGTTTGAATGTGTTTGACTTTCATTTGATTCTAAAAGCTTTGTTGTAAGTGTTTGGCTTTCATTTGACTCAATTAGCATTGTGGAAGGCAATTAACTTTCTTTTGATTCAAAAAGCTTTGTTTGAATGTATTTGACTTTCATTTGATTCTAAACGCTTTGTTGCAAGTGTTTGACTTTCATTTGACTCAATTAGCTTTGTTGAATGCATTTGATTTTCATTTGATTCAAAAAGCTTTGTTTGAATGTGTTTCACTTTCATTTGATTCTAAAAGCTTTGTTGAAAGTGTTTAACTTTCATTTGACTTAATTAGCTTTGTTGAATGCAGTTGACATTCATTTGATTCAAAAAGCTTTGTTTGAATATGTTTGAATTTCATTTGATTCTAAAAGCTTTGTTGAAAGTGTTTGGCTTTCATTTGATTCAATTAGCATTGTGGAATGCAATTAACTTTCATTTGATTCAAAAAGCTTTGCTTGAATGTATTTGACTTTAATTTGATTCTAAAAGCTTTGATGAAAGTGTTTGACTTTCATTTGACTCAATTAGCTTTGTTGAATTCATTTGATTTTCATTTGATTCAAAAAGCTTTGTTTGAATGTGTTTCACTTTCATTTGATTCTAAAAGCTTTGTTGAAAGTGTTTGACTTCCATTTGAATCAATTAGCTTTGTTGAATGCATTTGACTTTCATTTGAGTCACGAATCTTTGTTTGATTGTGTTTGACTTTCATTTGACTCAATTAGCTTTGTTGAATTCATTTGATTTTCATTTGATTCAAAAAGCTTTGTTTGAATGTGTTTGACTTTCATTTGATTATAAAAGCTTTGTTGAAAGTGTTTAACTTTCATTTGACTCAATTAGCTTTGTTGAATGCATTTGACATTCATTTGAATCAAAAAGCTTTGTTTGAATGTGTTTAACTTTCATTTGATTCTAAAAGCTTTGTAGAAAGTGTTTGGCTTTCATTTGACTCAATTAGCATTGTGGAATGCAATTAACTTTCATTTGATTCAAAAAGCTTAGATTGAATGTCTTTGACTTTAATTTGATTCTAAAAGCTTTGATGAAAGTGTTTGACTTTCATTTGACTCAATTAGCTTTGTTGAATTCATTTGATTTTCATTTGATTCAAAAAGCTTTGTTTGAATGTGTTTGACTTTCATTTGATTATAAAAGCTTTGTTGAAAGTGTTTGACTTTCATTTGACTCAATTAGCTTTGTTGAATGCATTTGACATTCATTTGATTCAAAAAGCTTTGTTTGAATGTGTTTGACTTTCATTTGATTCTAAAAGCTTTGTAGAAAGTGTTTGGCTTTCATTTGACTCAATTAGCATTGTGGAATGCAATTAACTTTCATTTGATTCAAAAAGCTTTGATTGAATGTCTTTAACTTTCATTTGATTCTAAAAGCTTTGATGAAGGTGTTTGACTCTCATTTGACTCAATTAGCTTTGTTGAATTCATTTGATTTTCATTGGATTCAAAAAGGTTTGTTTGAATGTGTTTCACTTTCATTTGATTCTAAAAGCTTTGTTGAAAGTGTTTGACTTTCATTTGACTTAATTAGCTTTGTTGAATGCAGTTGACATTCATTTGATTCAAAAAGCTTTGTTTGAATGTGTTTCACTTTCATTTGATTCCAAAAGCATTGTTGAAAGTGTTTGGCTTTCATTTGACTCAATTAGCATTGTGGAATTCAATTAACTTTCATTTGATTCAAAAAGCTTTGTTTGAATGTATTTGACTTTAATTTGATTCTAAAAGCTTTGATGAAAGTGTTTGACTCTCATTTGACTCAATTAGCTTTGTTGAATTCATTTGATTTTCATTTGATTCAAAAAAGCTTTGTTTGAATGTGTTTCACTTTCATTTGATTCTAAAAGCTTTGTTGAAAGTGTTTGACTTTCATTTGACTTAATTAGCTTTGTTGAATGCAGTTGACATTCATTGGATTCAAAAAGCTTTGTTTGAATGTGTTTCACTTTCATTTGATTCTAAAAGCTTTGTTGAATGTGTTTGACTTTCATTTGACTCAATTAGCTTTGTCGAATGCATTTGACATTCATTTGATTTAAAAAGCTTTGTTTGAATGTGTTTTACTTTCATTTGATTCTAAAAGCTTTGTTGAAAGTGTTTGACTTTCATTTGACTCAATTAGCTTTGTTGAATGCATTTGACTTTCATTTGAGTCACGAAGCTTTGGATGAAAGTGTTTGACTTTCATTTGACTCAATTAGCTTTGTTGAATTCATTTGATTTTCATTTGATTCAAAAAGCTTTGTTTGAATGTGTTTGACTTTCATTTGATTATAAAAGCTTTGTTGAAAGTGTTTGACTTTCATTTGACTCAATTAGCTTTGTTGAATGCATTTGACATTCATTTGAATCAAAAAGCTTTGTTTAAATGTGTTTGACGTTCATTTCATTCTAAAAGCTTAGATGAAAGTGTTTGACTTTCATTTGACTCAATTAGCTTTGTTGAATTCATTTGATTTTCATTTGATTCAAAAAGCTTTGTTTGAATGTGTTTGACTTTCATTTGATTCTAAAAGCTTTGTTGTAAGTGTTTGGCTTTCATTTGACTCAATTAGCATTGTGGAAGGCAATTAACTTTCTTTTGATTCAAAAAGCTTTGTTTGAATGTATTTGACTTTCATTTGATTCTAAACGCTTTGTTGCAAGTGTTTGACTTTCATTTGACTCAATTAGCTTTGTTGAATGCATTTGATTTTCATTTGATTCAAAAAGCTTTGTTTGAATGTGTTTCACTTTCATTTGATTCTAAAAGCTTTGTTGAAAGTGTTTAACTTTCATTTGACTTAATTAGCTTTGTTGAATGCAGTTGACATTCATTTGATTCAAAAAGCTTTGTTTGAATATGTTTGAATTTCATTTGATTCTAAAAGCTTTGTTGAAAGTGTTTGGCTTTCATTTGATTCAATTAGCATTGTGGAATGCAATTAACTTTCATTTGATTCAAAAAGCTTTGCTTGAATGTATTTGACTTTAATTTGATTCTAAAAGCTTTGATGAAAGTGTTTGACTTTCATTTGACTCAATTAGCTTTGTTGAATTCATTTGATTTTCATTTGATTCAAAAAGCTTTGTTTGAATGTGTTTCACTTTCATTTGATTCTAAAAGCTTTGTTGAAAGTGTTTGACTTCCATTTGAATCAATTAGCTTTGTTGAATGCATTTGACTTTCATTTGAGTCACGAATCTTTGTTTGATTGTGTTTGACTTTCATTTGACTCAATTAGCTTTGTTGAATTCATTTGATTTTCATTTGATTCAAAAAGCTTTGTTTGAATGTGTTTGACTTTCATTTGATTATAAAAGCTTTGTTGAAAGTGTTTAACTTTCATTTGACTCAATTAGCTTTGTTGAATGCATTTGACATTCATTTGAATCAAAAAGCTTTGTTTGAATGTGTTTAACTTTCATTTGATTCTAAAAGCTTTGTAGAAAGTGTTTGGCTTTCATTTGACTCAATTAGCATTGTGGAATGCAATTAACTTTCATTTGATTCAAAAAGCTTAGATTGAATGTCTTTGACTTTAATTTGATTCTAAAAGCTTTGATGAAAGTGTTTGACTTTCATTTGACTCAATTAGCTTTGTTGAATTCATTTGATTTTCATTTGATTCAAAAAGCTTTGTTTGAATGTGTTTGACTTTCATTTGATTATAAAAGCTTTGTTGAAAGTGTTTGACTTTCATTTGACTCAATTAGCTTTGTTGAATGCATTTGACATTCATTTGATTCAAAAAGCTTTGTTTGAATGTGTTTGACTTTCATTTGATTCTAAAAGCTTTGTAGAAAGTGTTTGGCTTTCATTTGACTCAATTAGCATTGTGGAATGCAATTAACTTTCATTTGATTCAAAAAGCTTTGATAGAATGTCTTTGACTTTCATTTGATTCTAAAAGCTTTGATGAAGGTGTTTGACTCTCATTTGACTCAATTAGCTTTGTTGAATTCATTTGATTTTCATTGGATTCAAAAAGGTTTGTTTGAATGTGTTTCACTTTCATTTGATTCTAAAAGCATTGTTGAAAGTGTTTGACTTTCATTTGACTTAATTAGCTTTGTTGAATGCAGTTGACATTCATTTGATTCAAAAAGCTTTGTTTGAATGTGTTTCACTTTCATTTGATTCCAAAAGCATTGTTGAAAGTGTTTGGCTTTCATTTGACTCAATTAGCATTGTGGAAGGCAATTAACTTTCTTTTGATTCAAAAAGCTTTGTTTGAATGTATTTGACTTTCATTTGATTCTAAACGCTTTTTTGCAAGTGTTTGACTTTCATTTGACTCAATTAGCTTTGTTGAATGCATTTGATTTTCATTTGATTCAAAAAGCTTTGTTTGAATGTGTTTCACTTTCATTTGATTCTAAAAGCTTTGTTGAAAGTGTTTAACTTTCATTTGACTTAATTAGCTTTGTTGAATGCAGTTGACATTCATTTGATTCAAAAAGCTTTGTTTGAATATGTTTCACTTTCATTTGATTCTAAAAGCTTTGTTGAAAGTGTTTGGCTTTCATTTGATTCAATTAGCATTGTGGAATGCAATTAACTTTCATTTGATTCAAAAAGCTTTGCTTGAATGTATTTGACTTTAATTTGATTCTAAAAGCTTTGATGAAAGTGTTTGACTTTCATTTGACTCAATTAGCTTTGTTGAATTCATTTGATTTTCATTTGATTCAAAAAGCTTTGTTTGAATGTGTTTCACTTTCATTTGATTCTAAAAGCTTTGTTGAAAGTGTTTGACTTCCATTTGACTCAATTAGCTTTGTTGAATGCATTTGACTTTCATTTGAGTCACGAATCTTTGTTTGATTGTGTTTGACTTTCATTTGACTCAATTAGCTTTGTTGAATTCATTTGATTTTCATTTGATTCAAAAAGCTTTGTTTGAATGTGTTTGACTTTCATTTGATTATAAAAGCTTTGTTGAAAGTGTTTAACTTTCATTTGACTCAATTAGCTTTGTTGAATGCATTTGATTTTCATTGGAATCAAAAAGCTTTGTTTTAATGTGTTTAACTTTCATTTGATTCTAAAAGCTTTGTTGAAAGTGTTTGACTTTCATTTGACTTAATTAGCTTTGTTGAATGCAGTTGACATTCATTTGATTCAAAAAGCTTTGTTTGAATGTGTTTCACTTTCATTTGATTCCAAAAGCATTGTTGAAAGTGTTTGGCTTTCATTTGACTCAATTAGCATTGTGGAATTCAATTAACTTTCATTTGATTCAAAAAGCTTTGTTTGAATGTATTTGACTTTAATTTGATTCTAAAAGCTTTGATGAAAGTGTTTGACTCTCATTTGACTCAATTAGCTTTGTTGAATTCATTTGATTTTCATTTGATTCAAAAAAGCTTTGTTTGAATGTGTTTCACTTTCATTTGATTCTAAAAGCTTTGTTGAAAGTGTTTGACTTTCATTTGACTTAATTAGCTTTGTTGAATGCAGTTGACATTCATTGGATTCAAAAAGCTTTGTTTGAATGTGTTTCACTTTCATTTGATTCTAAAAGCTTTGTTGAATGTGTTTGACTTTCATTTGACTCAATTAGCTTTGTCGAATGCATTTGACATTCATTTGATTCAAAAAGCTTTGTTTGAATGTGTTTTACTTTCATTTGATTCTAAAAGCTTTGTTGAAAGTGTTTGACTTTCATTTGACTCAATTAGCTTTGTTGAATGCATTTGACTTTCATTTGAGTCACGAAGCTTTGGATGAAAGTGTTTGACTTTCATTTGACTCAATTAGCTTTGTTGAATTCATTTGATTTTCATTTGATTCGAAAAGCTTTGTTTGAATGTGTTTGACTTTCATCTGATTATAAAAGCTTTGTTGAAAGTGTTTGACTTTCATTTGACTCAATTAGCTTTGTTGAATGCATTTGACATTCATTTGAATCAAAAAGCTTTGTTTAAATGTGTTTGACGTTCATTTCATTCTAAAAGCTTAGATGAAAGTGTTTGACTTTCATTTGACTCAATTAGCTTTGTTGAATTCATTTGATTTTCATTTGATTCAAAAAGCTTTGTTTGAATGTGTTTGACTTTCATTTGATTCTAAAAGCTTTGTTGTAAGTGTTTGGCTTTCATTTGACTCAATTAGCATTGTGGAAGGCAATTAACTTTCTTTTGATTCAAAAAGCTTTGTTTGAATGTATTTGACTATCATTTGATTCTAAACGCTTTGTTGCAAGTGTTTGACTTTCATTTGACTCAATTAGCTTTGTTGAATGCATTTGATTTTCATTTGATTCAAAAAGCTTTGTTTGAATGTGTTTCACTTTCATTTGATTCTAAAAGCTTTGTTGAAAGTGTTTAACTTTCATTTGACTTAATTAGCTTTGTTGAATGCAGTTGACATTCATTTGATTCAAAAAGCTTTGTTTGAATATGTTTGAATTTCATTTGATTCTAAAAGCTTTGTTGAAAGTGTTTGGCTTTCATTTGATTCAATTAGCATTGTGGAATGCAATTAACTTTCATTTGATTCAAAAAGCTTTGCTTGAATGTATTTGACTTTAATTTGATTCTAAAAGCTTTGATGAAAGTGTTTGACTTTCATTTGACTCAATTAGCTTTGTTGAATTCATTTGATTTTCATTTGATTCAAAAAGCTTTGTTTGAATGTGTTTCACTTTCATTTGATAATAAAAGCTTTGTTGAAAGTGTTTGACTTCCATTTGACTCAATTAGCTTTGTTGAATGCATTTGACTTTCATTTGAGTCACGAATCTTTGTTTGATTGTGTTTGACTTTCATTTGACTCAATTAGCTTTGTTGAATTCATTTGATTTTCATTTGATTCAAAAAGCTTTGTTTGAATGTGTTTGACTTTCATTTGATTATAAAAGCTTTGTTGAAAGTGTTTAACTTTCATTTGACTCAATTAGCTTTGTTGAATGCATTTGACATTCATTTGAATCAAAAAGCTTTGTTTGAATGTGTTTAACTTTCATTTGATTCTAAAAGCTTTGTAGAAAGTGTTTGGCTTTCATTTGACTCAATTAGCATTGTGGAATGCAATTAACTTTCATTTGATTCAAAAAGCTTAGATTGAATGTCTTTGACTTTAATTTGATTCTAAAAGCTTTGATGAAAGTGTTTGACTTTCATTTGACTCAATTAGCTTTGTTGAATTCATTTGATTTTCATTTGATTCAAAAAGCTTTGTTTGAATGTGTTTGACTTTCATTTGATTATAAAAGCTTTGTTGAAAGTGTTTGACTTTCATTTGACTCAATTAGCTTTGTTGAATGCATTTGACATTCATTTGATTCAAAAAGCTTTGTTTGAATGTGTTTGACTTTCATTTGATTCTAAAAGCTTTGTAGAAAGTGTTTGGCTTTCATTTGACTCAATTAGCATTGTGGAATGCAATTAACTTTCATTTGATTCAAAAAGCTTTGATTGAATGTCTTTAACTTTCATTTGATTCTAAAAGCTTTGATGAAGGTGTTTGACTCTCATTTGACTCAATTAGCCTTGTTGAATTCATTTGATTTTCATTGGATTCAAAAAGGTTTGTTTGAATGTGTTTCACTTTCATTTGATTCTAAAAGCTTTGTTGAAAGTGTTTGACTTTCATTTGACTTAATTAGCTTTGTTGAATGCAGTTGACATTCATTTGATTCAAAAAGCTTTGTTTGAATGTGTTTCACTTTCATTTGATTCCAAAAGCATTGTTGAAAGTGTTTGGCTTTCATTTGACTCAATTAGCATTGTGGAATTCAATTAACTTTCATTTGATTCAAAAAGCTTTGTTTGAATGTATTTGACTTTAATTTGATTCTAATAGCTTTGATGAAAGTGTTTGACTCTCATTTGACTCAATTAGCTTTGTTGAATTCATTTAATTTTCATTTGATTCAAAAAAGCTTTGTTTGAATGTGTTTCACTTTCATTTGATTCTAAAAGCTTTGTTGAAAGTGTTTGACTTTCATTTGACTTAATTAGCTTTGTTGAATGCAGTTGACATTCATTGGATTCAAAAAGCTTTGTTTGAATGTGTTTCACTTTCATTTGATTCTAAAAGCTTTGTTGAATGTGTTTGACTTTCATTTGACTCAATTAGCTTTGTCGAATGCATTTGACATTCATTTGATTCAAAAAGCTTTGTTTGAATGTGTTTTACTTTCATTTGATTCTAAAAGCTTTGTTGAAAGTGTTTGACTTTCATTTGACTCAATTAGCTTTGTTGAATGCATTTGACTTTCATTTGAGTCACGAAGCTTTGGATGAAAGTGTTTGACTTTCATTTGACTCAATTAGCTTTGTTGAATTCATTTGATTTTCATTTGATTCAAAAAGCTTTGTTTGAATGTGTTTGACTTTCATTTGATTATAAAAGCTTTGTTGAAAGTGTTTGACTTTCATTTGACTCAATTAGCTTTGTTGAATGCATTTGACATTCATTTGAATCAAAAAGCTTTGTTTAAATGTGTTTGACGTTCATTTCATTCTAAAAGCTTAGATGAAAGTGTTTGACTTTCATTTGACTCAATTAGCTTTGTTGAATTCATTTGATTTTCATTTGATTCAAAAAGCTTTGTTTGAATGTGTTTGACTTTCATTTGATTCTAAAAGCTTTGTTGTAAGTGTTTGGCTTTCATTTGACTCAATTAGCATTGTGGAAGGCAATTAACTTTCTTTTGATTCAAAAAGCTTTGTTTGAATGTATTTGACTTTCATTTGATTCTAAACGCTTTGTTGCAAGTGTTTGACTTTCATTTGACTCAATTAGCTTTGTTGAATGCATTTGATTTTCATTTGATTCAAAAAGCTTTGTTTGAATGTGTTTCACTTTCATTTGATTCTAAAAGCTTTGTTGAAAGTGTTTAACTTTCATTTGACTTAATTAGCTTTGTTGAATGCAGTTGACATTCATTTGATTCAAAAAGCTTTGTTTGAATATGTTTGAATTTCATTTGATTCTAAAAGCTTTGTTGAAAGTGTTTGGCTTTCATTTGATTCAATTAGCATTGTGGAATGCAATTAACTTTCATTTGATTCAAAAAGCTTTGCTTGAATGTATTTGACTTTAATTTGATTCTAAAAGCTTTGATGAAAGTGTTTGACTTTCATTTGACTCAATTAGCTTTGTTGAATTCATTTGATTTTCATTTGATTCAAAAAGCTTTGTTTGAATGTGTTTCACTTTCATTTGATTCTAAAAGCTTTGTTGAAAGTGTTTGACTTCCATTTGACTCAATTAGCTTTGTTGAATGCATTTGACTTTCATTTGAGTCACGAATCTTTGTTTGATTGTGTTTGACTTTCATTTGACTCAATTAGCTTTGTTGAATTCATTTGATTTTCATTTGATTCAAAAAGCTTTGTTTGAATGTGTTTGACTTTCATTTGATTATAAAAGCTTTGTTGAAAGTGTTTAACTTTCATTTGACTCAATTAGCTTTGTTGAATGCATTTGACATTCATTTGAATCAAAAAGCTTTGTTTGAATGTGTTTAACTTTCATTTGATTCTAAAAGCTTTGTAGAAAGTGTTTGGCTTTCATTTGACTCAATTAGCATTGTGGAATGCAATTAACTTTCATTTGATTCAAAAAGCTTAGATTGAATGTCTTTGACTTTAATTTGATTCTAAAAGCTTTGATGAAAGTGTTTGACTTTCATTTGACTCAATTAGCTTTATTGAATTCATTTGATTTTCATTTGATTCAAAAAGCTTTGTTTGAATGTGTTTGACTTTCATTTGATTATAAAAGCTTTGTTGAAAGTGTTTGACTTTCATTTGACTCAATTAGCTTTGTTGAATGCATTTGACATTCATTTGATTCAAAAAGCTTTGTTTGAATGTGTTTGACTTTCATTTGATTCTAAAAGCTTTGTAGAAAGTGTTTGGCTTTCATTTGACTCAATTAGCATTGTGGAATGCAATTAACTTTCATTTGATTCAAAAAGCTTTGATTGAATGTCTTTGACTTTCATTTGATTCTAAAAGCTTTGATGAAGGTGTTTGACTCTCATTTGACTCAATTAGCTTTGTTGAATTCATTTGATTTTCATTGGATTCAAAAAGGTTTGTTTGAATGTGTTTCACTTTCATTTGATTCTAAAAGCTTTGTTGAAAGTGTTTGACTTTCATTTGACTTAATTAGCTTTGTTGAATGCAGTTGACATTCATTTGATTCAAAAAGCTTTGTTTGAATGTGTTTCACTTTCATTTGATTCCAAAAGCATTGTTGAAAGTGTTTGGCTTTCATTTGACTCAATTAGCATTGTGGAATTCAATTAACTTTCATTTGATTCAAAAAGCTTTGTTTGAATGTATTTGACTTTAATTTGATTCTAAAAGCTTTGATGAAAGTGTTTGACTCTCATTTGACTCAATTAGCTTTGTTGAATTCATTTGATTTTCATTTGATTCAAAAAAGCTTTGTTTGAATGTGTTTCACTTTCATTTGATTCTAAAAGCTTTGTTGAAAGTGTTTGACTTTCATTTGACTTAATTAGCTTTGTTGAATGCAGTTGACATTCATTGGATTCAAAAAGCTTTGTTTGAATGTGTTTCACTTTCATTTGATTCTAAAAGCTTTGTTGAATGTGTTTGACTTTCATTTGACTCAATTAGCTTTGTCGAATGCATTTGACATTCATTTGATTCAAAAAGCTTTGTTTGAATGTGTTTTACTTTCATTTGATTCTAATAGCTTTGTTGAAAGTGTTTGACTTTCATTTGACTCAATTAGCTTTGTTGAATGCATTTGACTTTCATTTGAGTCACGAAGCTTTGGATGAAAGTGTTTGACTTTCATTTGACTCAATTAGCTTTGTTGAATTCATTTGATTTTCATTTGATTCAAAAAGCTTTGTTTGAATGTGTTTGACTTTCATTTGATTATAAAAGCTTTGTTGAAAGTGTTTGACTTTCATTTGACTCAATTAGCTTTGTTGAATGCATTTGACATTCATTTGAATCAAAAAGCTTTGTTTAAATGTGTTTGACGTTCATTTCATTCTAAAAGCTTCGATGAAAGTGTTTGACTTTCATTTGACTCAATTAGCTTTGTTGAATTCATTTGATTTTCATTTGATTCAAAAAGCTTTGTTTGAATGTGTTTGACTTTCATTTGATTCTAAAAGCTTTGTTGTAAGTGTTTGGCTTTCATTTGACTCAATTAGCATTGTGGAAGGCAATTAACTTTCTTTTGATTCAAAAAGCTTTGTTTGAATGTATTTGACTTTCATTTGATTCTAAACGCTTTGTTGCAAGTGTTTGACTTTCATTTGACTCAATTAGCTTTGTTGAATGCATTTGATTTTCATTTGATTCAAAAAGCTTTGTTTGAATGTGTTTCACTTTCATTTGATTCTAAAAGCTTTGTTGAAAGTGTTTAACTTTCATTTGACTTAATTAGCTTTGTTGAATGCAGTTGACATTCATTTGATTCAAAAAGCTTTGTTTGAATATGTTTCACTTTCATTTGATTCTAAAAGCTTTGTTGAAAGTGTTTGGCTTTCATTTGATTCAATTAGCATTGTGGAATGCAATTAACTTTCATTTGATTCAAAAAGCTTTGCTTGAATGTATTTGACTTTAATTTGATTCTAAAAGCTTTGATGAATGTGTTTGACTTTCATTTGACTCAATTAGCTTAGTTGAATTCATTTGATTTTCATTTGATTCAAAAAGCTTTGTTTGAATGTGTTTCACTTTCATTTGATTCTAAAAGCTTTGTTGAAAGTGTTTGACTTCCATTTGACTCAATTAGCTTTGTTGAATGCATTTGACTTTCATTTGATTCACGAATCTTTGTTTGATTGTGTTTGACTTTCATTTGACTCAATTAGCTTTGTTGAATTCATTTGATTTTCATTTGATTCAAAAAGCTTTGTTTGAATGTGTTTGACTTTCATTTGATTATAAAAGCTTTGTTGAAAGTGTTTAACTTTCATTTGACTCAATTAGCTTTGTTGAATGCATTTGACATTCATTTGAATCAAAAAGCTTTGTTTGAATGTGTTTAACTTTCATTTGATTCTAAAAGCTTTGTAGAAAGTGTTTGGCTTTCATTTGACTCAATTAGCATTGTGGAATGCAATTAACTTTCATTTGATTCAAAAAGCTTAGATTGAATGTCTTTGACTTTAATTTGATTCTAAAAGCTTTGATGAAAGTGTTTGACTTTCATTTGACTCAATTAGCTTCGTTGAATTCATTTGATTTTCATTTGATTCAAAAAGCTTTGTTTGAATGTGTTTGACTTTCATTTGATTATAAAAGCTTTGTTGAAAGTGTTTGACTTTCATTTGACTCAATTAGCTTTGTTGAATGCATTTGACATTCATTTGATTCAAAAAGCTTTGTTTGAATGTGTTTGACTTTCATTTGATTCTAAAAGCTTTGTAGAAAGTGTTTGGCTTTCATTTGACTCAATTAGCATTGTGGAATGCAATTAACTTTCATTTGATTCAAAAAGCTTTGATTGAATGTCTTTGACTTTCATTTGATTCTAAAAGCTTTGATGAAGGTGTTTGACTCTCATTTGACTCAATTAGCTTTGTTGAATTCATTTGATTTTCATTGGATTCAAAAAGGTTTGTTTGAATGTGTTTCACTTTCATTTGATTCTAAAAGCTTTGTTGAAAGTGTTTGACTTTCATTTGACTTAATTAGCTTTGTTGAATGCAGTTGACATTCATTTGATTCAAAAAGCTTTGTTTGAATGTGTTTCACTTTCATTTGATTCCAAAAGCATTGTTGAAAGTGTTTGGCTTTCATTTGACTCAATTAGCATTGTGGAATTCAATTAACTTTCATTTGATTCAAAAAGCTTAGTTTGAATGTATTTGACTTTAATTTGATTCTAAAAGCTTTGATGAAAGTGTTTGACTCTCATTTGACTCAATTAGCTTTGTTGAATTCATTTGATTTTCATTTGATTCAAAAAAGCTTAGTTTGAATGTGTTTCACTTTCATTTGATTCTAAAAGCTTTGTTGAAAGTGTTTGACTTTCATTTGACTTAATTAGCTTTGTTGAATGCAGTTGACATTCATTGGATTCAAAAAGCTTTGTTTGAATGTGTTTCACTTTCATTTGATTCTAAAAGCTTTGTTGAATGTGTTTGACTTTCATTTGACTCAATTAGCTTTGTCGAATGCATTTGACATTCATTTGATTCAAAAAGCTTTGTTTGAATGTGTTTTACTTTCATTTGATTCTAAAAGCTTTGTTGAAAGTGTTTGACTTTCATTTGACTCAATTAGCTTTGTTGAATGCATTTGACTTTCATTTGAGTCACGAAGCTTTGGATGAAAGTGTTTGACTTTCATTTGACTCAATTAGCTTTGTTGAATTCATTTGATTTTCATTTGATTCAAAAAGCTTTGTTTGAATGTGTTTGACTTTCATTTGATTATAAAAGCTTTGTTGAAAGTGTTTGACTTTCATTTGACTCAATTAGCTTTGTTGAATGCATTTGACATTCATTTGAATCAAAAAGCTTTGTTTAAATGTGTTTGACGTTCATTTCATTCTAAAAGCTTAGATAAAAGTGTTTGACTTTCATATGACTCAATTAGCTTTGTTGAATTCATTTGATTTTCATTTGATTCAAAAAGCTTTGTTTGAATGTGTTTGACTTTCATTTGATTCTAAAAGCTTTGTTGTAAGTGTTTGGCTTTCATTTGACTCAATTAGCATTGTGGAAGGCAATTAACTTTCTTTTGATTCAAAAAGCTTTGTTTGAATGTATTTGACTTTCATTTGATTCTAAACGCTTTGTTGCAAGTGTTTGACTTTCATTTGACTCAATTAGCTTTGTTGAATGCATTTGATTTTCATTTGATTCAAAAAGCTTTGTTTGAATGTGTTTCACTTTCATTTGATTCTAAAAGCTTTGTTGAAAGTGTTTAACTTTCATTTGACTTAATTAGCTTTGTTGAATGCAGTTGAAATTCATTTGATTCAAAAAGCTTTGTTTGAATATGTTTCACTTTCATTTGATTCTAAAAGCTTTGTTGAAAGTGTTTGGCTTTCATTTGATTCAATTAGCATTGTGGAATGCAATTAACTTTCATTTGATTCAAAAAGCTTTGCTTGAATGTATTTGACTTTAATTTGATTCTAAAAGCTTTGATGAAAGTGTTTGACTATTATTTGACTCAATTAGCTTTGTTGAATTCATTTGATTTTCATTGGATTCAAAAAGCTTTGTTTGAATGTGTTTCACTTTCATTTGATTCTAAAAGCTTTGTTGAAAGTGTTTGACTTTCATTTGACTTAATTAGCTTTGTTGAATGTAGTTGACATTCATTTGATTCAAAAAGCTTTGTTTGAATGTGTTTCACTTTCATTTGATTCTAAAAGCATTGTTGAAAGTGTTTGGCTTTCATTTGACTCAATTAGCATTGTGGAATTCAATTAACTTTCATTTGATTCAAAAAGCGTTGTTTGAATGTATTTGACTTTAATTTGATTCTAAAAGCTTTGATGAAAGTGTTTGACTCTCATTTGACTCAATTAGCTTTGTTGAATTCATTTGATTTTCATTTGATTCAAAAAATCTTTGTTTGAATGTGTTTCACTTTCATTTGATTCTAAAAGCTTTGTTGAAAGTGTTTCACTTGCATTTGACTTAATTAGCTTTGTTGAATGCAGTTGACATTCATTTGATTCAAAAAGCTTTGTTTGAATGTGTTTCACTTTCATTTAATTCTAAAAGCTTTGTTGAATGTGTTTCACTTTCATTTGACTCAATTAGCTTTGTTGAATGCATTTGACATTCATTTGATTCAAAAAGCTTTGTTTAAATGTGTTTTACTTTCATTTGATTCTAAAAGCTTTGTTGAAAGTGTTTGACTTTCATTTTACTCAATTAGCTTTGTTGAATGCATTTGACTTTCATTTGAGTCACGAAGCTTTGTTTGAAAGTGTTTGACTTTCATTTGACTCAATTAGCTTTGTTGAATTCATTTGATTTTCATTTGATTCAAAAAGCTTTGTTTGAATGTGTTTGACTTTCATTTGATTATAAAAGCTTTGTTGAAAGTGTTTGACTTTCATTTGACTCAATTAGCTTTGTTGAATGCATTTGACATTCATTTGAATCAAAAAGCTTTGTTTAAATGTGTTTGACGTTCATTTCATTCTAAAAGCTTAGATGAAAGTGTTTGACTTTCATTTGACTCAATTAGCTTTGTTGAATTCATTTGATTTTCATTTGATTCAAAAAGCTTTGTTTGAATGTGTTTGACTTTCATTTGATTCTAAAAGCTTTGTTGTAAGTGTTTGGCTTTCATTTGACTCAATTAGCATTGTGGAAAGCAATTAACTTTCTTTTGATTCAAAAAGCTTTGTTTGAATGTATTTGACTTTCATTTGATTCTAAACGCTTTGTTGCAAGTGTTTGACTTTCATTTGACTCAATTAGCTTTGTTGAATGCATTTGATTTTCATTTGATTCAAAAAGCTTTGTTTGAATGTGTTTCACTTTCATTTGATTCTAAAAGCTTTGTTCAAAGTGTTTAACTTTCATTTGACTTAATTAGCTTTGTTGAATGCAGTTGACATTCATTTGATTCAAAAAGCTTTGTTTGAATATGTTTCACTTTCATTTGATTCTAAAAGCTTTGTTGAAAGTGTTTGGCTTTCATTTGATTCAATTAGCATTGTGGAATGCAATTAACTTTCATTTGATTCAAAAAGCTTTGCTTGAATGTATTTGACTTTAATTTGATTCTAAAAGCTTTGATGAAAGTGTTTGACTTTTATTTGACTCAATTAGCTTTGTTGAATTCATTTGATATTCATTTGATTCAAAAAGCTTTGTTTGAATGTGTTTCACTTTCATTTGATTCTAAAAGCTTTGTTGAAAGTGTTTGACATTCATTTGACTTAATTACCTTTGTTGAATGCAGTTGACATTCATTTGATTCAAAAAGCTTTGTTTGAATGTGTTTCACTTTCATTTGATTCTAAAAGCTTTGTTGAATGTGTTTGACTTTCACTTGACTCTATTAGCTTTGTTGAATGCATTTGACATTCATTTGATTTAAAAAGCTTTGTTTGAATGTATTTTACTATCATTTGATTCTATAAGCTTTGTTGAAAGTGTTTGACTTTTTTTTTACTCAATTAGCTTTGTTGTATGCATTTGACTTTCATTTGAGTCACGAAGCTTTGTTTGAATGTGTTTGACTTTCATTTCACTCAATTAGCTTTGTTGAATTCATTTGATTTTCGTTTGATTCAAAAAGCTTTGTTTGAATGTGTTTGACTTTCATTTTATTATAAAAGCTTTGTTAAAAGAGTTTGACTTTCATTTGACTCCATTAGCTTTGTTGAATGCATTTGACATTCATTTGAATCAAAAAGCTTTGTTTAAATTTGTTTGACGTTCATTTGATTCTAAAAGCTTAGATGAAAGTGTTTGACTTTCATTTGACTCAATTAGCTTTGTTGAATGCATTTGACTTTCATTTGATTCAAAAAGTTTTGTTAGATTGTGTTTTACTTTCATTTGATTCTAAAAGCTTTGTTGAAAGTGTTTGACTTTCATTTGACTCAATTAGCTTTGTTGAATGCATTTGACTTTCATTTGAGTCACGAAGCTTTGTTTGAATGTGTTTGACTTTCATTTGACTCAATTAGCTTTGTTCAATGCATTTGATTTTCATTTGATTCAAAAAGCTTTGTTTGAATGTGTTTGACTTTCATTTGATTATAAAAGCTTTGTTGAAAGTGTTTGACTTTCATTTGACTCAATTAGCTTTGTTGAATGCATTTGACATTCATTTGAATCAAAAAGCTTTGTTTAAATGTGTTTGACGTTCATTTGACTTAATTAGCTTTGTTGAATTCATTTTATTTGACTTTCATTTGATTATAAAAGCTTTGTTGAAAGTGTTTGGCTTTCATTTGACTCAATTAGCATTATGGAATGCAATTAACTTTCATTTGATTCAAAAAGCATTTATTGAATGTATTTGACTTACATTTGATTCTAAACGCTTTGTTGCAAGTGTTTGACTTTCATTTGACTCAATTAGCTTTGTTGAATGCATTTGATTTTCATTTGATTCAAAAAGCTTTGTTTGAATGTGTTTCACTTTCATTTGATTCTAAAAGCTTTGTTGAAAGTGTTTGACTTTCATTTGACTTAATTAGCTTTGTTGAATGCAGTTGACATTCATTTGATTCAAAAAGCTTTGTTTGAATGTGTTTCACATTCATTTGATTCTAAAAGCTTTGTTGAAAGTGTTTGGCTTTCATTTGACTCAATTAGCATTGTGGAATGCAATTAACTTTCATTTGATTCAAAAAGCTTTGCTTGAATGTATTTGACTTTAATTTGATTCTAAAAGCTTTGATGAAAGTGTTTGACTTTAATTTCACTCAATTAGCTTTGTTGAATTTATTTGATTTTCATTTGATTCAAAAAGCTTTGTTTGAATATGTTTCACTTTCATTTGATTCTAAAAGCTTTGTTGAAAGTGTTTGACTTTCATTTGACTTAATTAGCTTTGTTGAATGTAGTTGACATTCATTTGATTCAAAAAGCTTTGTTTGAATGTGTTTCACTTTCATTTGATTCTAAAAGCTTTGTTGAAAGTGTTTGGCTTTCATTTGACTCAATTAGCATTGTTGAATGCAATTAACTTTCATTTGATTCAAAAAGCTTTGTTTGAATGTATTTGACTTTAATTTGATTCTAAAAGCTTTGATGAAAGTGTTTGACTTTCATTTGACTCAATTAGCTTTGTTGAATTCATTTGCTTTTCATTTGATTCAAAAAGCTTTGTTTGAATGTGTTTGACTTTCATTTGATTCTAAAAGCTTTGTTGTTAGTGTTTGGCTTTCATTTGACTCAATTAGCATTGTGGAATGCAATTAACTTTCATTTGATTAAAAAAGCTTTGATTGAATGTATTTGACTTTCATTTGATTCTAAATGCTTTGTTGCAAGTGTTTGACTTTCATTTGACTCAATCAGCTTTGTTGAATGCATTTGATTTTCATTTGATTCAAAAAGCGTTGTTTGAATGTGTTTGACTTTCATTTGATTCTAAAAGCTTTGTTGAAAGTGTTAGACATTCATTTGACTCAATCAGCTTTGTTGAATGCATTTGATTTTCATTTGATTCAAAAAGCTTTGTTTGAATGTGTTTCACTTTCATTTGATTCTAAAAGCTTTGTTGAAAGTGTTTGTCTTTCATTTGACTCAATTAGCATTGTGGAATGCAATTAACTTTCATTTGATTCAAAAAGCTTTGTTTGAATGTATTTGACTTTAATTTGATTCTAAAAGCTTTGATGTAAGTGTTTGACTTTCATTTGAATCAATTAGCTTTGTTGAATTCATTTGATTTTCATTTGATTCAAAAAGCTTTGTTTGAATGTGTTTCACTTTCATTTGATTCTAAAAGCTTTGTTGAAAGTGTTTGACTTTCATTTGACTCAATTAGCTTTATTGAATGCATTTGACTTTCATTTGAGTCACGAATCTTTGTTTGATTGTGTTTGACTTTCATTTAATTCTAAAAGCTTTGTTGAATGTGTTTGACTTTCATTTAACTCAATTAGCTTTGTTGAATGCATTTGACTTTCATTTGATTCAAAAAGCTTTGTTAGATTGTGTTTTACTTTCATTTGATTCTAAAAGCTTTGTTGAAAGTGTTTGACTTTCATTTGACTCAATTAGCTTTGTTGAATGTATTTGAATTTCATTTGATTCAAAAAGCTTTGTTTGAATGTGATTGACTTTCATTTGATTATAAAAGCTTTGTTGAAAGTGTTTGACTTTCATTTGACTCAATTAGCTTTGTTGAATGCATTTGACATTCATTTGAATCAAAAAGCTTTGTTTAAATGTGATTGACGTTCATTTGACTTAATTAGCTTTGTTGAATTCATTTTATTTGACTTTCATTTGATTATAAAAGCTTTGTTGAAAGTGTTTGGCTTTCATTTGACTCAATTAGCATTATGGAATGCAATTAACTTTCATTTGATTCAAAAAGCATTTATTGAATGTATTTGACTTACATTTGATTCTAAACGCTTTGTTGCAAGTGTTTGACTTTCATTTGACTCAATTAGCTTTGTTGAATGCATTTGATTTTCATTTGATTCAAAAAGCTTTGTTTGAATGTGTTTCACTTTCATTTGATTCTAAAAGCTTTGTTGAAAGTGTTTGACTTTCATTTGACTTAATTAGCTTTGTTGAATGCAGTTGACATTCATTTGATTCAAAAAGCTTTGTTTGAATGTGTTTCACATTCATTTGATTCTAAAAGCTTTGTTGAAAGTGTTTGGCTTTCATTTGACTCAATTAGCATTGTGGAATGCAATTAACTTTCATTTGATTCAAAAAGCTTTGCTTGAATGTATTTGACTTTAATTTGATTCTAAAAGCTTTGATGAAAGTGTTTGACTTTAATTTCACTCAATTAGCTTTGTTGAATTTATTTGATTTTCATTTGATTCAAAAAGCTTTGTTTGAATATGTTTCACTTTCATTTGATTCTAAAAGCTTTGTTGAAAGTGTTTGACTTTCATTTGACTTAATTAGCTTTGTTGAATGTAGTTGACATTCATTTGATTCAAAAAGCTTTGTTTGAATGTGTTTCACTTTCATTTGATTCTAAAAGCTTTGTTGAAAGTGTTTGGCTTTCATTTGACTCAATTAGCATTGTTGAATGCAATTAACTTTCATTTGATTCAAAAAGCTTTGTTTGAATGTATTTGACTTTAATTTGATTCTAAAAGCTTTGATGAAAGTGTTTGACTTTCATTTGACTCAATTAGCTTTGTTGAATTCATTTGCTTTTCATTTGATTCAAAAAGCTTTGTTTGAATGTGTTTGACTTTCATTTGATTCTAAAAGCTTTGTTGTTAGTGTTTGGCTTTCATTTGACTCAATTAGCATTGTGGAATGCAATTAACTTTCATTTGATTAAAAAAGCTTTGATTGAATGTATTTGACTTTCATTTGATTCTAAATGCTTTGTTGCAAGTGTTTGACTTTCATTTGACTCAATCAGCTTTGTTGAATGCATTTGATTTTCATTTGATTCAAAAAGCGTTGTTTGAATGTGTTTGACTTTCATTTGATTCTAAAAGCTTTGTTGAAAGTGTTAGACATTCATTTGACTCAATCAGCTTTGTTGAATGCATTTGATTTTCATTTGATTCAAAAAGCTTTGTTTGAATGTGTTTCACTTTCATTTGATTCTAAAAGCTTTGTTGAAAGTGTTTGTCTTTCATTTGACTCAATTAGCATTGTGGAATGCAATTAACTTTCATTTGATTCAAAAAGCTTTGTTTGAATGTATTTGACTTTAATTTGATTCTAAAAGCTTTGATGTAAGTGTTTGACTTTCATTTGAATCAATTAGCTTTGTTGAATTCATTTGATTTTCATTTGATTCAAAAAGCTTTGTTTGAATGTGTTTCACTTTCATTTGATTCTAAAAGCTTTGTTGAAAGTGTTTGACTTTCATTTGACTCAATTAGCTTTATTGAATGCATTTGACTTTCATTTGAGTCACGAATCTTTGTTTGATTGTGTTTGACTTTCATTTAATTCTAAAAGCTTTGTTGAATGTGTTTGACTTTCATTTAACTCAATTAGCTTTGTTGAATGCATTTGACTTTCATTTGATTCAAAAAGCTTTGTTAGATTGTGTTTTACTTTCATTTGATTCTAAAAGCTTTGTTGAAAGTGTTTGACTTTCATTTGACTCAATTAGCTTTGTTGAATGTATTTGAATTTCATTTGATTCAAAAAGCTTTGTTTGAATGTGATTGACTTTCATTTGATTATAAAAGCTTTGTTGAAAGTGTTTGACTTTCATTTGACTCAATTAGCTTTGTTGAATGCATTTGACATTCATTTGAATCAAAAAGCTTTGTTTAAATGTGATTGACGTTCATTTGACTTAATTAGCTTTGTTGAATTCATTTTATTTGACTTTCATTTGATTATAAAAGCTTTGTTGAAAGTGTTTGGCTTTCATTTGACTCAATTAGCATTATGGAATGCAATTAACTTTCATTTGATTCAAAAAGCATTTATTGAATGTATTTGACTTACATTTGATTCTAAACGCTTTGTTGCAAGTGTTTGACTTTCATTTGACTCAATTAGCTTTGTTGAATGCATTTGATTTTCATTTGATTCAAAAAGCTTTGTTTGAATGTGTTTCACTTTCATTTGATTCTAAAAGCTTTGTTGAAAGTGTTTGACTTTCATTTGACTTAATTAGCTTTGTTGAATGCAGTTGACATTCATTTGATTCAAAAAGCTTTGTTTGAATGTGTTTCACATTCATTTGATTCTAAAAGCTTTGTTGAAAGTGTTTGGCTTTCATTTGACTCAATTAGCATTGTGGAATGCAATTAACTTTCATTTGATTCAAAAAGCTTTGCTTGAATGTATTTGACTTTAATTTGATTCTAAAAGCTTTGATGAAAGTGTTTGACTTTAATTTCACTCAATTAGCTTTGTTGAATTTATTTGATTTTCATTTGATTCAAAAAGCTTTGTTTGAATATGTTTCACTTTCATTTGATTCTAAAAGCTTTGTTGAAAGTGTTTGACTTTCATTTGACTTAATTAGCTTTGTTGAATGTAGTTGACATTCATTTGATTCAAAAAGCTTTGTTTGAATGTGTTTCACTTTCATTTGATTCTAAAAGCTTTGTTGAAAGTGTTTGGCTTTCATTTGACTCAATTAGCATTGTTGAATGCAATTAACTTTCATTTGATTCAAAAAGCTTTGTTTGAATGTATTTGACTTTAATTTGATTCTAAAAGCTTTGATGAAAGTGTTTGACTTTCATTTGACTCAATTAGCTTTGTTGAATTCATTTGCTTTTCATTTGATTCAAAAAGCTTTGTTTGAATGTGTTTGACTTTCATTTGATTCTAAAAGCTTTGTTGTTAGTGTTTGGCTTTCATTTGACTCAATTAGCATTGTGGAATGCAATTAACTTTCATTTGATTAAAAAAGCTTTGATTGAATGTATTTGACTTTCATTTGATTCTAAATGCTTTGTTGCAAGTGTTTGACTTTCATTTGACTCAATCAGCTTTGTTGAATGCATTTGATTTTCATTTGATTCAAAAAGCGTTGTTTGAATGTGTTTGACTTTCATTTGATTCTAAAAGCTTTGTTGAAAGTGTTAGACATTCATTTGACTCAATCAGCTTTGTTGAATGCATTTGATTTTCATTTGATTCAAAAAGCTTTGTTTGAATGTGTTTCACTTTCATTTGATTCTAAAAGCTTTGTTGAAAGTGTTTGTCTTTCATTTGACTCAATTAGCATTGTGGAATGCAATTAACTTTCATTTGATTCAAAAAGCTTTGTTTGAATGTATTTGACTTTAATTTGATTCTAAAAGCTTTGATGTAAGTGTTTGACTTTCATTTGAATCAATTAGCTTTGTTGAATTCATTTGATTTTCATTTGATTCAAAAAGCTTTGTTTGAATGTGTTTCACTTTCATTTGATTCTAAAAGCTTTGTTGAAAGTGTTTGACTTTCATTTGACTCAATTAGCTTTATTGAATGCATTTGACTTTCATTTGAGTCACGAATCTTTGTTTGATTGTGTTTGACTTTCATTTAATTCTAAAAGCTTTGTTGAATGTGTTTGACTTTAATTTAACTCAATTAGCTTTGTTGAATGCATTTGACTTTCATTTGATTCAAAAAGCTTTGTTAGATTGTGTTTTACTTTCATTTGATTCTAAAAGCTTTGTTGAAAGTGTTTGACTTTCATTTGACTCAATTAGCTTTGTTGAATGTATTTGAATTTCATTTGATTCAAAAAGCTTTGTTTGAATGTGATTGACTTTCATTTGATTATAAAAGCTTTGTTGAAAGTGTTTGACTTTCATTTGACTCAATTAGCTTTGTTGAATGCATTTGACATTCATTTGAATCAAAAAGCTTTATTTAAATGTGTTTGACGTTCATTTGATTCTAAATGCTTAGATGAAAGTCTTTGACTTTCATTTGACTCAATTAGCTTTGTTGAATTCATTTTATTTTCATTTGATTCAAAAAGCTTTTTTTGAATGTGTTTGACTTTCATTTGATTCTAAAAGCTTTGTTGAAAGTGTTTGGCTTTCATTTGACTCAATTAGCATTATGGAATGCAATTAACTTTCATTTGATTCAAAAAGCATTTATTGAATGTATTTGACTTTCATTTGATTCTAAACGCTTTGTTGCAAGTGTTTGACTTTCATTTGACTCAATTAGCTTTGTTGAATGCATTTGATTTTCATTTGATTCAAAAAGCTTTGTTTGAATGTGTTTCACTTTCATTTGATTCTAAAAGCTTTGTTGAAAGTGTTTGACTTTCATTTGACTTAATTAGCTTTGTTGAATGCAGTTGACATTCATTTGATTCAAATAGCTTTGTTTGAATGTGTTTCACATTCATTTGATTCTAAAAGCTTTGTTGAAAGTGTTTGGCTTTCATTTGACTCAATTAGCATTATGGAATGCAATTAACTTTCATTTGATTCAAAAAGCATTTATTGAATGTATTTGACTTTCATTTGATTCTAAACGCTTTGTTGCAAGTGTTTGACTTTCATTTGACTCAATTAGCTTTGTTGAATGCATTTGATTTTCATTTGATTCAAAAAGCTTTGTTTGAATATGTTTCACTTTCATTTGATTCTAAAAGCTTTGTTGAAAGTGTTTGACTTTCATTTGACTTAATTAGCTTTGTTGAATGCAGTTGACATTCATTTGATTCAAAAAGCTTTGTTTGAATGTGTTTCACTTTCATTTGATTCTAAAAGCTTTGTCGAAAGTGTTTGGCTTTCATTTGACTCAATTAGCATTGTGGAATGCAATTAACTTTCATTTGATTCAAAAAGCTTTGCTTGAATGTATTTGACTTTAATTTGATTCTAAACGCTTTGATGAAAGTGTTTGACTTTCATTTGACTCAATTAGCTTTGTTGAATTCATTTGATTTTCATTTCATTCAAAAAGCTTTGTTTGAATGTGTTTCACTTTCATTTGATTCTAAAAGCTTTGTTGAAAGTGTTTGACTTTCATTTGACTTAATTAGCTTTGTTGAATGCAGTTGACATTCATTTGATTCAAAAAGCTTTGTTTGAATGTGTTTCACTTTCATTTGATTCTAAAAGCTTTGTTGAATGTGTTTGACTTTCATTTGACTCAATTAGCTTTGTTGAATGCATTTGACATTCATTTGATTCAAAAAGCTTTGTTTGAATGTATTTTACTTTCATTTGATTCTAAAAGCTTTGTTGAAAGTGTTTGACTTTCATTTGACTCAATTAGCTTTGTTGAATGCATTTGACTTTCATTTGAGTCACGAAGCTTTGTTTGAATGTGTTTGACTTTCATTTGATTCAATTAGCTTTGTTGAATTCATTTGATTTTCATTTGATTCAAAAAGCTTTGTTTGAATGTGTTTGACTTTCATTTGATTATAAAAGCTTTGTTGAAAGTGTTTGACTTTCATTTGACTCAATTAGCTTTGTTGAATGCATTTGACTTTCATTTGAGTCACGAAGCTTTGTTTGATTGTGTTTGACTTTTATTTGACTCAATTAGCTTTGTTGAATTCATTTGATTTTCATTTGATTCAAAAAGCTTTGTTTGAATGTGTTTGACTTTCATTTGATTATAAAAGCTTTGTTGAAAGTGTTTGACTTTCATTTGACTCAATTAGCTTTGTTGAATGCATTTGACATTCATTTGAATCAAAAAGCTTTGTTTAAATGTGTTTGACGTTCATTTCATTCTAAAAGCTTAGATGAAAGCGTTTGACTTTCATTTGACTCAATTAGCTTTGTTGAATTCATTTGATTTTCATTTGATTCAAAAAGCTTTGTTTGAATGTGTTTGACTTTCATTCGATTCTAAAAGCTTTGTTTGAATGTGTTTCACTTTCATTTGATTCTAAAAGCTTTGTTGAAAGTGTTTGACTTTCATTTGACTAAATTAGCTTTGTTGAATGCATTTGACTTTCATTTGAGTCACGAAGCTTTGTTTGAATGTGTTTGACTTTCATATGACTCAATTAGCTTTCTTGAATTCATTTGATTTTCATTTGATTCAAAAAGCTTTGTTTGAATGTGTTTGACTTTCATTTGATTATAAAAGCTTTGTTGAAAGTGTTTGACTTTCATTTGACTCAATTAGCTTTGTTGAATTCATTTGATTTTCATTTGATTCAAAAAGCTTTGTTTGAATGTGTTTGACTTTCATGTAATTCTAAAAGCTTTGTTGAAAGTGTTTGGCTTTTATTTGACTCAATTAGCATTATTGAATGCAATTAACTTTCATTTGACTCAAAAAGCTTTGATTGAATGTATTTTACTTTCATTTGATTCTAAACGCTTTGTTGCAAGTCTTTGACTTTCATTTGACTCAATTAGCTTTGTTGAATGCATTAGATTTTCATTTGATTCAAAAAGCTTTGTTTGAATGTGTTTCACTTTCATTTGATTCTAAAAGCTTTGTTGAAAGTGTTTGAATTTCATTTGACTTAATTAGCTTTGTTGAATGCAGTTGACATTCATTTGATTCAAAAAGCTTTGTTTGAATGTGTTTCACTTTCATTTGATTCTAAAAGCTTTGTTGAAAGTGTTTGGCTTTCATTTGACTCAATTAGCATTGTGGAATGCAATTAACTTTCATTTGATTCAAAAAGCTTTTATTTGACTTTAATTTGATTCTAAAAGCTTTGATGAAAGTGTTTGACTTTCATTTGACTCAATTAGCTTTGTTGAATTCATTTGATTTTCATTTGATTCAAAAAGCTTTGTTTGAATGTGTTTCACTTTCATTTGATTCTTAAAGCTTTGTTGAAAGTGTTTGACTTTCATTTGACTTAATTAGCTTTGTTGAATGTAGTTGACATTCATTTGATTCAAAAAGCTTTGTTTGAATGTGTTTCACTTTCATTTGATTCTAAAAGCTTTGTTGAATGTGTTTGACTTTCATTTGACTCAATTAGCTTTGTTGAATGCATTTGACATTCATTTGATTCAAAAAGCTTTGTTTGAATGTATTTTACTTTCATTTTATTCTAAAAGCTTTGTTGAAAGTGTTTGACTTTCATTTGACTCAATTAGCTTAGTTGAATGCATTTGACTTTCATTTGAGTCACAAAGCTTTGTTTGAATGTGTTTGACTTTCATTTGACTCAATTAGCTTTGTTGAATTCATTTGATTTTCATTTGATTCAAAAAGCTTTGTTTGAATGTGTTACACTTTCATTTGATTCTAAAAGCTTTGTTGAAAGTGTTTGACTTTCATTTGACTTAATTAGCTTTGTTGAATGTAGTTGACATTCATTTGATTCAAAAAGCGTTGTTTGAATGTGTTTCACTTTCAAGTGATTCTAAAAGCTTTGTTGAATGTGTTTGACTTTCATTTGACTCAATTAGCTTTGTTGAATGCATTTGACATTCATTTGATTCAAAAAGCTTTGTTTGAATGTATTTTACTTTCATTTTATTCTAAAAGCTTTGTGAAAAGTGTTTGACTTTCATTTGACTCAATTAGCTTTGTTGAATGCATTTGACTTTCATTTGAGTCACGAAGCTTTGTTTGAATGTGTTTGACTTTCTTTTGACTCAATTAGCTTTGTTGAATTCATTTGATTTTCATTTGATTCAAAAAGCTTTGTTTGAATGTGTTTCACTTTCATTTGATTCTAAAAGCTTTGTTGAAAGTGTTTGACTTTCATTTGACTCAATTAGCTTTGTTGAATGCATTTGACTTTCATTTGAGTCACGAAGCTTTGTTTGATTGTGATTGACTTTCATTTGCCTCAATTAGCTTTGTTGAATTCATTTGATTTTCATTTGATTCAAAAAGCTGTGTTTGAATGTGTTTCACTTTCATTTGATTCTAAAAGCTTTGTTGAAAGTGTTTGACTTTCATTTGACTCAATTAGCTTTGTTGAATGCATTTGACTTTCATTTGAGTCACGAAGCTTTGTTTGATTGTGATTGACTTTCATTTGCCTCAATTAGCTTTGTTGAATTTATTTGATTTTCATTTGATTCAAAAAGCTTTGTTTGAATGTGTTACACTTTCATTTGATTGTAAAAGCTTTGTTGAAAGTGTTTGACTTTCATTTGACTTAATTAGCTTTGTTGAATGCAGTTGACATTCATTTGATTCAAAAAGCTTTGTTTGAATGTGTTTCACTTTCATTTGATTCTAAAAGCTTTGTTGAATGTGTTTGACTTTCATTTGACTCAATTAGCTTTGTTGAATGCATTTGACATTCATTTGATTCAAAAATCTTTGTTTGAATGTGTTTTACTTTCATTTGATTCTAAAAGCTTTGTTGAAAGTGTTTGACTTTCATTTGACTCAATTAGTTTTGTTGAATGCATTTGACTTTCATTTGAGTCACGAAGCTTTGTTTGAATGTGTTTGACTTTCATTTGACTCAATTAGCTTTGTTGAATTCATTTGATTTTCATTTGATTCAAAAAGCTTTGTTTGAATGTGTTTCACTTTCATTTGATTATAAAAGCTTTGTTGAAAGTGTTTGACTTTCATTTGACTCAATTAGCTTTGTTGAATGCATTTGACATTCATTTGAATCAAAAAGCTTTGTTTAAATGTGTTTGACGTTCATTTCATTCTAAAAGCTTAGATGAAAGCGTTTGACTTTCATTTGACTCAATTAGCTTTGTTGAATTCATTTGATTTTCATTTGATTCAAAAAGCTTTGTTTGAATGTGTTTGACTTTCATTCGATTCTAAAAGCTTTGTTTGAATGTGTTTCACTTTCATTTGATTCTAAAAGCTTTGTTGAAAGTGTTTGACTTTCATTTGACTAAATTAGCTTTGTTGAATGCATTTGACTTTCATTTGAGTCACGAAGCTTTGTTTGAATGTGTTTGACTTTCATATGACTCAATTAGCTTTCTTGAATTCATTTGATTTTCATTTGATTCAAAAAGCTTTGTTTGAATGTGTTTGACTTTCATTTGATTATAAAAGCTTTGTTGAAAGTGTTTGACTTTCATTTGACTCAATTAGCTTTGTTGAATTCATTTGATTTTCATTTGATTCAAAAAGCTTTGTTTGAATGTGTTTGACTTTCATGTAATTCTAAAAGCTTTGTTGAAAGTGTTTGGATTTTATTTGACTCAATTAGCATTATTGAATGCAATTAACTTTCATTTGACTCAAAAAGCTTTGATTGAATGTATTTTACTTTCATTTGATTCTAAACGCTTTGTTGCAAGTCTTTGACTTTCATTTGACTCAATTAGCTTTGTTGAATGCATTAGATTTTCATTTGATTCAAAAAGCTTTGTTTGAATGTGTTTCACTTTCATTTGATTCTAAAAGCTTTGTTGAAAGTGTTTGAATTTCATTTGACTTAATTAGCTTTGTTGAATGCAGTTGACATTCATTTGATTCAAAAAGCTTTGTTTGAATGTGTTTCACTTTCATTTGATTCTAAAAGCTTTGTTGAAAGTGTTTGGCATTCATTTGACTCAATTAGCATTGTGGAATGCAATTAACTTTCATTTGATTCAAAAAGCTTTTATTTGACTTTAATTTGATTCTAAAAGCTTTGATGAAAGTGTTTGACTTTCATTTGACTCAATTAGCTTTGTTGAATTCATTTGATTTTCATTTGATTCAAAAAGCTTTGTTTAAATGTGTTTCACTTTCATTTGATTCTTAAAGCTTTGTTGAAAGTGTTTGACTTTCATTTGACTTAATTAGCTTTGTTGAATGTAGTTGACATTCATTTGATTCAAAAAGCTTTGTTTGAATGTGTTTCACTTTCATTTGATTCTAAAAGCTTTGTTAAATGTGTTTGACTTTCATTTGACTCAAT
This sequence comes from Chenopodium formosanum, assembly GCA_024500155.1. NCBI lineage: Eukaryota > Viridiplantae > Streptophyta > Magnoliopsida > Caryophyllales > Amaranthaceae > Chenopodium > Chenopodium formosanum. Next base: position 25,878,081 of record CM044861.1, read on the forward strand.
TAGCTTTGTTGAATGCATTTGACATTCATTTGATTCAAAAAGCTTTGTTTGAATGTATTTTACTTTCATTTTATTCTAAAAGCTTTGTTGAAAGTGTTTGACTTTCATTTGACTCAATTAGCTTTGTTGAATGCATTTGACTTTCATTTGAGTCACAAAGCTTTGTTTGAATGTGTTTGACTTTCATTTGACTCAATTAGCTTTGTTGAATTCATTTGATTTTCATTTGATTCAAAAAGCTTTGTTTGAATGTGTTACACTTTCATTTGATTCTAAAAGCTTTGTTGAAAGTGTTTGACTTTCATTTGACTTAATTAGCTTTGTTGAATGTAGTTGACATTCATTTGATTCAAAAAGCGTTGTTTGAATGTGTTTCACTTTCAAGTGATTCTAAAAGCTTTGTTGAATGTGTTTGACTTTCATTTGACTCAATTAGCTTTGTTGAATGCATTTGACATTCATTTGATTCAAAAAGCTTTGTTTGAATGTATTTTACTTTCATTTTATTCTAAAAGCTTTGTGGAAAGTGTTTGACTTTCATTTGACTCAATTAGCTTTGTTGAATGCATTTGACTTTCATTTGAGTCACGAAGCTTTGTTTGAATGTGTTTGACTTTCTTTTGACTCAATTAGCTTTGTTGAATTCATTTGATTTTCATTTGATTCAAAAAGCTTTGTTTGAATGTGTTTCACTTTCATTTGATTCTAAAAGCTTTGTTGAAAGTGTTTGACTTTCATTTGACTCAATTAGCTTTGTTGAATGCATTTGACTTTCATTTGAGTCACGAAGCTTTGTTTGATTGTGATTGACTTTCATTTGCCTCAATTAGCTTTGTTGAATTCATTTGATTTTCATTTGATTCAAAAAGCTTTGTTTGAATGTGTTTCACTTTCATTTGATTCTAAAAGCTTTGTTGAAAGTGTTTGACTTTCATTTGACTCAATTAGCTTTGTTGAATGCATTTGACTTTCATTTGAGTCACGAAGCTTTGTTTGATTGTGATTGACTTTCATTTGCCTCAATTAGCTTTGTTAAATTCATTTGATTTTCATTTGATTCAAAAAGCTTTGTTTGAATGTGTTACACTTTCATTTGATTGTAAAAGCTTTGTTAAAAGTGTTTGACTTTCATTTGACTTAATTAGCTTTGTTGAATGCAGTTGACATTCATTTGATTCAAAAAGCTTTGTTTGAATGTGTTTCACTTTCATTTGATTCTAAAAGCTTTGTTGAATGTGTTTGACTTTCATTTGACTCAATTAGCTTTGTTGAATGCATTTGACATTCATTTGATTCAAAAATCTTTGTTTGAATGTGTTTTACTTTCATTTGATTCTAAAAGCTTTGTTGAAAGTGTTTGACTTTCATTTGACTCAATTAGTTTTGTTGAATGCATTTGACTTTCATTTGAGTCACGAAGCTTTGTTTGAATGTGTTTGACTTTCATTTGACTCAATTAGCTTTGTTGAATTCATTTGATTTTCATTTGATTCAAAAAGCTTTGTTTGAATGTGTTTGACTTTCATTTGATTATAAAAGCTTTGTTGAAAGTGTTTGACTTTAATTTGACTCAATTAGCTTTGTTGAATTCATTTGATTTTCATTTGATTCAAAAAGCTTTGTTTGAATGTGTTTGACTTTCATTTGATTCTAAAAGCTTTGTTGAAAGTGTTTGGCTTTTATTTGACTCAATTAGCATTATGGAATGCAATTAACTTTCATTTGACTCAAAAAGCTTTGATTGAATGTATTTTACTTTCATTTGATTCTAAACGCTTTGTTGCAAGTCTTTGACTTTCATTTGACTCAATTAGCTTTGTTGAATGCATTGGATTTTCATTTGATTCAAAAAGCTTTGTTTGAATGTGTTTCACTTTCATTTGATTCTAAAAGCTTTGTTGAAAGTGTTTGAATTTCATTTGACTTAATTAGCTTCGTTGAATGCAGTTGACATTCATTTGATTCAAAAAGCTTTGTTTGAATGTGTTTTACTTTCATTTGATGCTAAAAGCTTTGTTGAAAGTGTTTGACTTTCATTTGAATCAATTAGGTTTGTTGAATGCATTTGACTTTCATTTGAGTCACGAAGCTTTGTTTGAATGTGTTTGGCTTTCATTTGACTCAATTAGCTTTGTTGAATTCATTTGATTTTCATTTGATTCAAAAAGCTTTGTTTGAATGTGTTTGACTTTCATTTTATTCTAAAAGCTTTGTTGAAAGTGTTTGACTTTCATTTGACTCAATTAGCTTTGTTGAATGCATTTGACTTTCATTTGAGTCACAAAGCTTTGTTTGAATGTGTTTGACTTTCATTTGACTCAATTAGCTTTGTTGAATTCATTTGATTTTCATTTGATTCAAAAAGATTTGTTTGAATGTGTTACACTTTCATTTGATTCTAAAAGCTTTGTTGAAAGTGTTTGACTTTCATTTGACTTAATTAGCTTTGTTGAATGTAGTTGACATTCATTTGATTCAAAAAGCGTTGTTTGAATGTGTTTCACTTTCAAGTGATTCTAAAAGCTTTGTTGAATGTGTTTGACTTTCATTTGACTCAATTAGCTTTGTTGAATGCATTTGACATTCATTTGATTCAAAAAGGTTTGTTTGAATGTATTTTACTTTCATTTTATTCTAAAAGCTTTGTGGAAAGTGTTTGACTTTCATTTGACTCAATTAGCTTTGTTGAATGCATTTGACTTTCATTTGAGTCACGAAGCTTTGTTTGAATGTGTTTGACTTTCTTTTGACTCAATTAGCTTTGTTGAATTCATTTGATTTTCATTTGATTCAAAAAGCTTTGTTTGAATGTGTTTCACTTTCATTTGATTCTAAAAGCTTTGTTGAAAGTGTTTGACTTTCATTTGACTCAATTAGCTTTGTTGAATGCATTTGACTTTCATTTGAGTCACGAAGCTTTGTTTGATTGTGATTGACTTTCATTTGCCTCAATTAGCTTTGTTGAATTCATTTGATTTTCATTTGATTCAAAAAGCTTTGTTTGAATGTGTTTCACTTTCATTTGATTCTAAAAGCTTTGTTGAAAGTGTTTGACTTTCATTTGACTCAATTAGCTTTGTTGAATGCATTTGACTTTCATTTGAGTCACGAAGCTTTGTTTGATTGTGATTGACTTTCATTTGCCTTTATTAGCTTTGTTGAATTCATTTGATTTTCATTTGATTCAAAAAGCTTTGTTTGAATGTGTTACACTTTCATTTGATTGTAAAAGCTTTGTTGAAAGTGTTTGACTTTCATTTGACTTAATTAGCTTTGTTGAATGCAGTTGACATTCATTTGATTCAAAAAGCTTTGTTTGAATGTATTTGACTTTAATTTGATTCTAAAAGCTTTGATGACAGTGTTTGACTTTCATTTGATTCAATTAGCTTTGTTGAATTCATTTAATTTTCATTTGATTCAAAAAGCTTTGTTTGAATGTGTTTCACTTTCATTTGATTCTAAAAGCTTTGTTGAAAGTGTTTGACTTTCATTTGACTTAATTAGCTTTGTTGAATGCAGTTGACATTCATTTGATTCAAAAAGCTTTGTTTGAATGTGTTTCACTTTCATTTGATTCTAAAAGCTTTGTTGAATGTGTTTGACTTTCATTTGACTCAATTAGCTTTGTTAAATGCATTTGACATTCATTTGATTCAAAAATCTTTGTTTGAATGTGTTTTACTTTCATTTGATTCTAAAAGCTTTGTTGAAAGTGTTTAACTTTCATTTGACTCAATTAGTTTTGTTGAATGCATTTGACTTTCATTTGAGTCACGAAGCTTTGTTTGAATGTGTTTGACTTTCATTTGACTCAATTAGCTTTGTTGAATTCATTTGATTTTCATTTGATTCAAAAAGCTTTGTTTGAATGTGTTTGACTTTCATTTGATTATAAAAGCTTTGTTGAAAGTGTTTGACTTTCATTTGACTCAATTAGCTTTGTTGAATTCATTTGATTTTCATTTGATTCAAAAAGCTTTGTTTGAATGTGTTTGACTTTCATTTGATTCTAAAAGCTTTGTTGAAAGTGTTTGGCTTTTATTTGACTCAATTAGCATTATGGAATGCAATTAACTTTCATTTGACTCAAAAAGCTTTGATTGAATGTATTTTACTTTCATTTGATTCTAAACGCTTTGTTGCAAGTCTTTGACTTTCGTTTGACTCAATTAGCTTTGTTGAATGCATTGGATTTTCATTTGATTCAAAAAGCTTTGTTTGAATGTGTTTCACTTTCATTTGATTCTAAAAGCTTTGTTGAAAGTGTTTGAATTTCATTTGACTTAATTAGCTTCGTTGAATGCAGTTGACATTCATTTGATTCAAAAAGCTTTGTTTGAATGTGTTTTACTTTCATTTGATGCTAAAAGCTTTGTTGAAAGTGTTTGACTTTCATTTGAATCAATTAGGTTTGTTGAATGCATTTGACTTTCATTTGAGTCACGAAGCTTTGTTTGAATGTGTTTGGCTTTCATTTGACTCAATTAGCTTTGTTGAATTCATTTGATTTTCATTTGATTCAAAAAGCTTTGTTTGAATGTGTTTGACTTTCATTTTATTCTAAAAGCTTTGTTGAAAGTGTTTGACTTTCATTTGACTCAATTAGCTTTGTTGAAGGCATTTGACTTTCATTTGAGTCACAAAGCTTTGTTTGAATGTGTTTGACTTTCATTTGACTCAATTAGCTTTGTTGAATTCATTTGATTTTCATTTGATTCAAAAAGCTTTGTTTGAATGTGTTTCACTTTCATTTGATTCTAAAAGCTTTGTTGAAAGTGTTTGAATTTCATTTGACTTAATTAGCTTCGTTGAATGCAGTTGACATTCATTTGATTCAAAAAGCTTTGTTTGAATGTGTTTTACTTTCATTTGATGCTAAAAGCTTTGTTGAAAGTGTTTGACTTTCATTTGAATCAATTAGGTTTGTTGAATGCATTTGACTTTCATTTGAGTCACGAAGCTTTGTTTGAATGTGTTTGGCTTTCATTTGACTCAATTAGCTTTGTTGAATTCATTTGATTTTCATTTGATTCAAAAAGCTTTGTTTGAATGTGTTTGACTTTCATTTGATTATAAAAGCTTTGTTGAAAGTGTTTGACTTTCATTTGACTCAATTAGCTTTGTTGAATGCATTTAACTTTCATATGATTCAAAAAGCTTTGTTTGAATGTATTTGACTTTAATTTGATTCTAAAAGCTTTGATGAAAGTGTTTGACTTTCATTTGACTCAATTAGCTTTGTTGAATTCATTTGATTTTCATTTGATTCAAAAAGTTTGTTTGAATGTGTTTCACTTTCATTTGATTCTAAAAGCTTTGTTGAACGTGTTTGACTTTCATTTGACTCAATTAGCTTTGTTGAATGCATTTGACTTTCATTTGAGTCACGAATCATTGTTTGATTGTGTTTGACTTTCATTTGATTCTAAAAGCTTTGTTGAAAGCATTTGACATTCATTTGATTCAAAAAGCTTTGTTTGAATGTGTTTTACTTTCATTTGATTCTAAAAGCTTTGTTGAAAGTGTTTGACTTTCATTTGACTCAATTAGGTTTGTTGAATGCATTTGACTTTCATTTGAGTCACGAAGCTTTGTTTTAATGTGTTTGGCTTTCATTTGACTCAATTAGCTTTGCTGAATTCATTTGATTTTCATTTGATTTAAAAAGCTTTGTTTGAATGTGTTTGACTTTCATTTGATTATAAAAGCTTTGTTGAAAGTGTTTGACTTTCATTTGACTCAATTAGCTTTGTTGAATTCATTTGATTTTCATTTGATTCAAAAAGCTTTGTTTGAATGTGTTTGAGTTTCATTTGATTCTAAAAGCTTTGTTGAAAGTGTTTGGCTTTTATTTGACTCAATTAGCATTATGGAATGCAATTAACTTTCATTTGACTCAAAAAGCTTTGATTGAATTTATTATACTTTCATTTGATTCTAAACGCTTTGTTGCAAGTCTTTGACTTTCATTTGACTCAATTAGCTTTGTTGAATGCATTGGATTTTCATTTGATTCAAAAAGCTTTGTTTTAATGTGTTTCACTTTCATTTGATTCTAAAAGCTTTGTTGAAAGTGTTTGAATTTCATTTGACTTAATTAGCTTTGTTGAATGCAGTTGACATTCATTTGATTCAAAAAGCTTTGTTTGAATGTGTTTAACTTTCATTCGATTCTAAAAGCTTTGTTGAAAGTGTTTGGCTTTCATTTGACTCAATTAGCATTGTGGAATGCAATTAACTTTCATTTGATTCAAAAAGCTTTGCTTAAATGTATTTGACATTAATTTGATTCTAAAAGCTTTGATGAAAGTGTTTGACTTTCATTTAACTCAATTAGCTTTGTTGAATTCATTTGATTTTCATTTCATTCAAAAAGCTTTGTTTGAATGTGTTTCACTTTCATTTGATTCTAAAAGCTTTGTTGAAAGTGTTTGACTTTCATTTGACTTAATTAGCTTTGTTGAATGCAGTTGACATTCATTTAATTCAAAAAGCTTTGTTTGAATGTGTTTCACTTTCATTTGATTCTAAAAGCTTTGTTGAATGTGTTTGACTTTCATTTGACTCAATTAGCTTTGTTGAATGAATTTGACATTCATTTGATTCAAAAAGCTTTGTTTGAATGTATTTTACTTTCATTTGATTCTAAAAGCTTTGTTGAAAGTTTTTGACTTTCATTTGACTCAATTAGCTTTGTTGAATGCATTTGACTTTCATTTGAGTCACGAAGCTTTGTTTGAATGTGTTTGACTTTCATTTGATTCAATTAGCTTTGTTGAATTCATTTGATTTTCATTTGATTCAAAAAGCTTTGTTTGAATGTGTTTGACTTTCATTTGATTATAAAAGCTTTGTTGAAAGTGTTTGACTTTCATTTGACTCAATTAGCTTTGTTGAATGCATTTGACATTCATTTGAATAAAAAAGCTTTGTTTAAATGTGTTTGACGTTCATTTGATTCTAAAAGCTTAGATGAAAGTGTTTGACTTTCATTTGACTCCATTAGCTTTGTTGAATTCATTTGATTTTCATTTGATTCAAAAAGCTTTGTTTGAATGTGTTTCACTTTCATTTGATTCTAAAAGCTTTGTTGAAAGTGTTTGACTTTCATTTGACTTAATTAGCTTTGTTGAATGCAGTTGACATTCATTTGATTCAAAAAGCTTTGTTTGAATGTGTTTCACTTTCATTTGATTCTAATAGCTTTGTTGAAAGTGTTTGGCTTTCATTTGACTCAATTAGCATTGTGGAATGCAATTAACTTTCATTTGATTCAAAAAGCTTTGTTTGAATGTGTTTTACTTTAATTTGATTCTAAAAGCTTTGATGAAAGTGTTTGACTTTCATTTGACTCAATTAGCTTTGTTGAATTCATTTGATTTTCATTTGATTCAAAAAGTTTGTTTGAATGTGTTTCACTTTCATTTGATTCTAAAAGCTTTGTTGAAAGTGTTTGACTTTCATTTGACTCAATTAGCTTTGTTGAATGCATTTGACTGTCATTTGAGTCACGAAGCTTTGTTTGATTGTGTTTGACTTTCATTTGACTCAATTTGCTTTGTTGAATTCATTTGATTTTTATTTGATTCAAAAAGTTTTGTTTGAATGTGTTTGACTTTCATTTGATTATAAAAGCTTTGTTGAAAGTGTTTGACTTTCATTTGACTCAATTAGCTTTGTTGAATGCATTTGACATTCATTTGAATCAAAAAGCTTTGTTTGAATGTGTTTGACTTTCATTTGATTCTAAAAGCTTTGTAGAAAATGTTTGGCTTTCATTTGACTCAATTAGCATTGTGGAATGCAATTAACTTTCATTTGATTAAAAAAGCTTTGATTGAATGTCTTTGACTTTAATTTGATTCTAAAAGCTTAGATGAAAGTGTTTGACTTTTATTTGACTCAATTAGCTTTGTTGAATTCATTTGATTTTCATTTGATTCAAAAAGCTTTGTTTGAATGTGTATCACTTTCATTTGATTCTAAAAGCTTTGTTGAATGTGTTTGACTTTCATTTGACTTAATTAGCTTTGTTGAATACAGTTGACATTCGTTTGATTCAAAAACCTATGTTTGAATGTGTTTCACTTTCATTTGATTCTAAAAGCTTTGTTGAAAGTGTTTGGCTTTCATTTGACTCAATTAGCATTGTTGAATGCAATTAACTTTCATTTGATTCAAAAAGCTTTGTTTGAATGTATTTGACTTTAATTTGATTCTAAAAGCTTTGATGAAAGTGTTTGACTTTCATTTGACTCAATTAGCTTTGTTGAATTCATTTGATTTTCATTTGATTCAAAAAGTTTGTTTGAATGTATTTCACTTTCATTTGATTATAAAATCTTTGTTGAACGTGTTTGACTTTCATTTGACTCAATTAGCTTTGTTTAATGCATTTGACTTTCATTTGAGTCACGAATCTTTGTTTGATTGTGTTTGACTTTCATTTGATTCTAAAAGCTTTGTTGAATGTGTTTGACTTTCATTTAACTCAATTAGCTTTGTCGAATACATTTGACATTCATTTGATTCAAAAAGCTTTGTTTGAATGTGTTTTACTTTCATTTGATTCTAAAAGCTTTGTTGAAAGTGTTTGACTTTCATTTGACTCAATTAGGTTTATTGAATGCATTTGACTTTCATTTGAGTCACGAAGCTTTGTTTGAATGTGTTTGGCTTTCATTTGACTCAATTAGCTTTGTTGAATTCATTTGATTTTCATTTGATTCAAAAAGCTTTGTTTGAATGTGTTTGACTTTTATTTGATTATAAAAGCTTTGTTGAAAGTGTTTGACTTTCATTTGACTCAATTAGCTTTGTTGAATTCATTTGATTTTCATTTGATTCAAAAAGCTTTGTTTGAATGTGTTTGACTTTCATTTGATTCTAAAAGCTTTGTTGAAGGTGTTTGGCTTTTATTTGACTCAATTAGCATTATGGAATGCAATTAACTTTCATTTAACTCAAAAAGCTTTGATTGAATGTATTTTACTTTCATTTGATTCTAAACGCTTTGTTGCAAGTCTTTGACTTTCATTTGACTCAATTAGCTTTGTTGAATGCATTGGATTTTCATTTGATTCAAAAAGCTTTGTTTGAATGTGTTTCACTTTCATTTGATTCTAAAAGCTTTGTTGAAAGTGTTTGAATTTCATTTGACTTAATTAGCTTTGTTGAATGCAGTTGACATTCATTTGATTCAAAAAGCTTTGTTTGAATGTGTTTCACTTTCATTTGATTCTAAAAGCTTTGTTGAAAGTGTTTGGCTTTCATTTGACTCAATTAGCATTGTGGAATGCAATTAACTTTCATTTGATTCAAAAAGCTTTGCTTGAATGTATTTGACTTTAATTTGATTCTAAAAGCTTTGATGAAAGTGTTTGACTTTCATTTGACTCAATTAGCTTTGTTGAATTCATTTGATTTTCATTTGATTCAAAAAGCTTTGTTTGAATGTGTTTCACTTTCATTTGATTCTAAAAGCTTTGTTGAATGTGTTTGACTTTCATTTGACTTAATTAGCTTTGTTGAATGCAGTTGACATTCATTTGATTCAAAAAGCTATGTTTGAATGTGTTTCACTTTCATTTGATTCTAAAAGCTTTGTTGAAAGTGTTTGGCTTTCATTTGACTCAATTAGCATTGTTGAATGCAATTAACTTTCATTTGATTCAAAAAGCTTTGCTTGAATGTATTTGACTTTAATTTGATTCTAAAACCTTTGATGAAAGTGTTTGACTTTCATTTGACTCAATTAGCTTTGTTGAATTCATTTGATTTTCATTTGATTCAAAAAGTTTGTTTGAATGTGTTTCACTTTCATTTGATTCTAAAATCTTTGTTGAACGTGTTTGACTTTCATTTGACTCAATTAGCTTTGTTTAATGCATTTGACTTTCATTTGAGTCACGAATCTTTGTTTGATTGTGTTTGACTTTCATTTGATTCTAAAAGCTTTGTTGAATGTGTTTGACTTTCATTTAACTCAATTAGCTTTGTCGAATGCATTTGACATTCAGTTGATTCAAAAAGCTTTGTTTGAATGTGTTTTACTTTCATTTGATTCTAAAAGCTTTGTTGAAAGTGTTTGACTTTCATTTGACTCAATTAGGTTTATTGAATGCATTTGACTTTCATTTGAGTCACGAAGCTTTGTTTGAATGTGTTTGGCTTTCATTTGACTCAATTAGCTTTGTTGAATTCATTTGATTTTCATTTGATTCAAAAAGCTTTGTTTGAATGTGTTTGACTTTCATTTGATTCTAAAAGCTTTGTTGAAGGTGTTTGGCTTTTATTTGACTCAATTAGCATTATGGAATGCAATTAACTTTCATTTAACTCAAAAAGCTTTGATTGAATGTATTTTACTTTCATTTGATTCTAAACGCTTTGTTGCAAGTCTTTGACTTTCATTTGACTCAATTAGCTTTGTTGAATGCATTGGATTTTCATTTGATTCAAAAAGCTTTGTTTGAATGTGTTTCACTTTCATTTGATTCTAAAAGCTTTGTTGAAAGTGTTTGAATTTCATTTGACTTAATTAGCTTTGTTGAATGCAGTTGACATTCATTTGATTCAAAAAGCTTTGTTTGAATGTGTTTCACTTTCATTTGATTCTAAAAGCTTTGTTGAAAGTGTTTGGCTTTCATTTGACTCAATTAGCATTGTGGAATGCAATTAACTTTCATTTGATTCAAAAAGCTTTGCTTGAATGTATTTGACTTTAATTTGATTCTAAAAGCTTTGATGAAAGTGTTTGACTTTCATTTGACTCAATTAGCTTTGTTGAATTCATTTGATTTTTATTTGATTCAAAAAGCTTTGTTTGAATGTGTTTCACTTTCATTTGATTCTAAAAGCTTTGTTGAAAGTGTTTGACTTTCATTTGACTGAATTAGCTTTGTTGAATGCATTTGACATTCATTTGAATCAAAAAGCTTTGTTTAAATGTGTTTGACGTTCATTTGATTCTAAAAGCTTAGATGAAAGTGTTTGACTTTCATTTGACTCAATTAGCTTTGTTGAATTCATTTGATTTTCATTTGATTCAAAAAGCTTTGTTTAAATGTGTTTCACTTTCATTTGATTCTAAAAGCTTTGTTGAAAGTGTTTGACTTTCATTTGACTTAATTAGCTTTGTTGAATGCAATTGACATTCATTTGATTCAAAAAGTTTTGTTTGAATGTGTTTCACTTTCATTTGATTCTAAAAGCTTTGTAGAAAGTGTTTGGCTTTCATTTGACTCAATTAGCATTGTGGAATGCAATTAACTTTCATTTGATTAAAAAAGCGTTGATTGAATGTCTTTGACTTTAATTTGATTCTAAAAGCTTTGATGAAAGTGTTTGACTTTCATTTGACTCAATTAGCTTTGTTGAAGTCATTTGATTTTCATTTGATTCAAAAAGCTTTGTTTGAATGTGTTTAACTTTCATTTGATTCTAAAAGCTTTGTTGAAAGTGTTTGACTTTCATTTGACTTCATTAGCTTTGTTGAATGCAGTTGACATTCATTTGATTCAAAAAGCTTTGTTTGAATGTGTTTCACTTTCATTTGATTCTAAAAGCTTTGTTGAATGTGTTTGACTTTCATTTGACTCAATTAGCTTTGTTGATTGCATTTGACTTTCATTTGATTCAAAAAGCTTTGTTAGAATGTGTTTTACTTTCATTTGATTCTAAAAGCTTTGTTGAAAGTGTTTGACTTTCATTTGACTCAATTAGCTTTGTTGAATGCATTTGACTTTCATTTGAGTCACGAAGCTTTGTTTGAATGTGTTTGACTTTCATTTGACTCAATTAGCTTTGTTGAATGCATTTGATTTTCATTTGATTCAAAAAGCTTTGTTTGAATGTGTTTGACTTTCATTTGATTATAAAAGCTTTTTTGAAAGTGTTTGACTTTCATTTAACTCAATTAGCTTTGTTGAATGCATTTGACATTCATTTGAATCAAAAAGCTTTGTTTAAATGTGTTTGACGTTCATTTGATTCTAAAAGCTTAGATGAAAGTGTTTGACATTCATTTGACTCAATTAGCTTTGTTGAATTCATTTGATTTTCATTTGATTCAAAAAGTTTGTTTGAATGTGTTTCACTTTCATTTGATTCTAAAAGCTTTGTTGAACGTGTTTGACTTTCATTTGACTCAATTAGCTTTGTTGAATGCATTTGACTTTCATTTGAGTCACGAATCTTTGTTTGATTGTGTTTGACTTTCATTTGATTCTAAAAGCTTTGTTGAATGTGTTTGACTTTCATTTAACTCAATTAGCTTTGTTGAATGCATTTGACTTTCATTTGAGTCACGAATCTTTGTTTGATTGTGTTTGACTTTCATTTGATTCTAAAAGCTTTGTTGAATGTGTTTGACTTTCATTTAACTCAATTAGCTTTGTTGAATGCATTTGACATTCATTTGATTCAAAAAGCTTTGTTTGAATGTGTTTTACTTTCATTTGATGCTAAAAGCTTTGTTGAAAGTGTTTGACTTTCATTTGAATCTATTAGGTTTGTTGAATGCATTTGACTTTCATTTGAGTCACGAAGCTTTGTTTGAATGTGTTTGGCTTTCATTTGACTCAATTAGCTTTGTTGAATTCATTTGATTTTCATTTGATTCAAAAAGCTTTGTTTGAATGTGTTTGACTTTCATTTGATTATAAAAGCTTTGTTGAAAGTGTTTAACTTTCATTTGACTCAATTAGCTTTGTTGAATGCATTTGACATTCATTTGAATCAAAAAGCTTTGTTTAAATGTGTTTGACGTTCATTTAATTCTAAAAGCTTAGATGAAAGCGTTTGACTTTTATTTGACTCAATTAGCTTTGTTGAATTCATTTGATTTTCATTTGATTCAAAAAGCTTTGTTTGAATGTGTTTGACTTTCATTCGATTCTAAAAGCTTTGTTTGAATGTGTTTCACTTTCATTTGATTCTAAAAGCTTTGTTGAAAGTGTTTGACTTTCATTTGACTCAATTAGCTTTGTTGAATGCATTTGACTTTCATTTGAGTCACGAATCTTTGTTTGATTGTGTTTGATTTTCATTTGATTCTAAAAGCTTTGTTGAATATGTTTGACTTTCATTTAACTCAATTAGCTTTGTTGAATGCATTTGACATTCATTTGATTCAAAAAGCTTTGTTTGAATGTGTTTTACTTTCATTTGATTCTAAAAGCTTTGTTGAAAGTGTTTGACTTTCATTTGACTCAATTAGGTTTGTTGAATGCATTTGACTTTCATTTGAGTCACGAAGCTTTGTTTGAACGTGTTTGGCTTTCATTTGACTCAATTAGCTTTGTTGAATTCATTTGATTTTCATTTGATTCAAAAAGCTTTGTTTGAATGTGTTTGACTTTCATTTGATTATAAAAGCTTTGTTGAAAGTGTTTGACTTTCATTTGACTCAATTAGCTTTGTTGAATTCATTTGATTTTCATTTGATTCAAAAAGCTTTGTTTGAATGTGTTTGACTTTCATTTGATTCTAAAAGCTTTGTTGAAAGTGTTTGGCTTTTATTTGACTGAATTAGCATTATGGAATGCAATTAACTTTCATTTGACTCAAAAAGCTTTGATTGAATGTATTTTACTTTCATTTGATTCTAAACGCTTTGTTGCAAGTCTTTGACTTTCATATGACTCAATTAGCTTTGTTGAATGCATTGGATTTTCATTTGATTCAAAAAGCTTTGTTTGAATGTGTTTCACTTTCATTTGATTCTAAAAGCTTTGTTGAAAGTGTTTGAATTTCATTTGACTTAATTAGCTTTGTTGAATGCAGTTGACATTCATTTGATTCGAAAAGCTTTGTTTGAATGTGTTTCACTTTCATTTGATTCTAAAAGCTTTGTTGAAAGTGTTTGACTTTCATTTGACTTAATTAGCTTTGTTGCATGCAGTTTACATTCATTTGATTCAAAAAGCTTTGTTTGAATGTGTTTCACTTTCATTTAATTCTAAAAGCTTTGTTGAATGTGTTTGACTTTCATTTGACTCAATTAGCTTTGTTAAATGCATTTGACATTCATTTGAATCAAAAAGCTTTGTTTGAATGTGTTTGACTTTCATTTGATTCTAAATGCTTTGTAGAAAGTGTTTGGCTTTTATTTGACTCAATTAGCATTGTGGAATACAATTAACTTTCATTTGATTCAAAAAGCTTTGATTGAATGTCTTTGACTTTAATTTGATTCTAAAAGCTTTGATGAAAGTGTTTGACTTTCATTTGACTCAATTAGCTTTGTTGAATTCATTTGATTTTCATTTGATTCAAAAAGCTTTGTTTGAATGTGTTTCACTTTCATTTGATTCTAAAAGCTTTGTTGAAAGTGTTTGAATTTCATTTGACTTAATTAGCTTTGTTGAATGCAGTTGACATTCATTTGATTCGAAAAGCTTTGTTTGAATGTGTTTCACTTTCATTTGATTCTAAAAGCTTTGTTGAAAGTGTTTGGCTTTCATTTGACTCAATTAGCATTGTGGAATGCAATTAACTTTCATTTGATTCAAAAAGCTTTGCTTGAATGTATTTGACTTTAATTTGATTCTAAAAGCTTTGATGAAAGTGTTTGACTTTCATTTGACTCAATTAGCTTTGTTGAATTCATTTGATTTTCATTTCATTCAAAAAGCTTTGTTTGAATGTGTTTCACTTTCATTTGATTCTAAAAGCTTTGTTGAAAGTGTTTGACTTTCATTTGACTTAATTAGCTTTGTTGAATGCAGTTGACATTCATTTGATTCAAAAAGCTTTGTTTGAATGTGTTTCACTTTCATTTGATTCTAAAAGCTTTGTTGAATGTGTTTGACTTTCATTTGACTCAATTAGCTTTGTTGAATGCATTTGACATTCATTTGATTCAAAAAGCTTTGTTTGAATGTATTTTACTTTCATTGGATTCTAAAAGCTTTGTTGAAAGTGTTTGACTTTCATTTGACTCAATTAGCTTTGTTGAATGCATTTGACTTTCATTTGAGTCACGAAGCTTTGTTTGAATGTGTTTGACTTTCATTTGATTCAATTAGCTTTGTTGAATTCATTTGATTTTCATTTGATTCAAAAAGCTTTGTTTGAACGTGTTTGACTTTCATTTGATTATAAAAGCTTTGTTGAAAGTGTTTGACTTTCATTTGACTCAATTAGCTTTGTTGAATGCATTTGACATTCATTTGAATCAAAAAGCTTTGTTTAAATGTGTTTGACGTTCATTTGATTCTAAAAGCTTAGATGAAAGTGTTTGACTTTCATATGACTCAATTAGCTTTGTTGAATTCATTTGATTTTCATTTGATTCAAAAAGCTTTGTTTGAATGTGTTTCACTTTCATTTGATTCTATAAGCTTTGTTGAAAGTGTTTGACTTTAATTTGACTTAATTAGCTTTGTTGAATGCAGTTGACATTCATTTGATTCAAAAAGCTTTGTTTAAATGTGCTTCACTTTCATTTGATTCTAAAAGCTTTGTTGAAAGTGTTTGACTTTCATTTGACTTAATTAGCTTTGTTGCATGCAGTTTACATTCATTTGATTCAAAAAGCTTTGTTTGAATGTGTTTCACTTTCATTTAATTCTAACAGCTTTGTTGAATGTGTTTGACTTTCATTTGACTCAATTAGCTTTGTTAAATGCATTTGACATTCATTTGAATCAAAAAGCTTTGTTTGAATGTGTTTGACTTTCATTTTATTCTAAATGCTTTGTAGAAAGTGTTTGGCTTTCATTTGACTCAATTAGCATTGTGGAATACAATTCACTTTCATTTGATTCAAAAAGCTTTGATTGAATGTCTTTGACTTTAATTTGATTCTAAAAGCTTTGATGAAAGTGTTTGACTTTCATTTGACTCAATTAGCTTTGTTGAATTCATTTGATTTTCATTTGATTCAAAAAGCTTTGTTTGAATGTGTTTCACTTTCATTTGATTCTAAAAGCTTTGTTGAAAGTGTTTGACTTTCATTTGACTTAATTAGCTTTGTTGAATGCAGTTGACATTCATTTGATTCAAAAAGCTTTGTTTGAATGTGTTTCACTTTCATTTGATTCTAAAAGCTTTGTTGAAAGTGTTTGGCTTTCATTTGACTCAATTAGCATTGTTGAATGCAATTAACTTTCATTTGATTCAAAAAGCTTTGTTTGAATGTATTTGACTTTAATTTGATTCTAAAAGCTTTGATGAAAGTGTTTGACTTTCATTTGACTCAATTAGCTTTGTTGAATTCATTTGATTTTCATTTGATTCAAAAAGTTTGTTTGAATGTGTTTCACTTTCATTTGATTCTAAAAGCTTTGTTGAACGTGTTTGACTTTCATTTGACTCAATTAGCTTTGTTGAATGCATTTGACTTTCATTTGAGTCACGAAGCTTTGTTTGAATGTGTTTGACTTTCATTTGACTCAATTAGCTTTGTTGAATGCATTTGATTTTCATTTGATTCAAAAAGCTTTGTTTGAATGTGTTTGACTTTCATTTGATTATAAAAGCTTTGTTGAAAGTGTTTGACTTTCATTTGACTCAATTAGCTTTGTTGAATGCATTTGACATTCATTTGAATCAAAAAGCTTTGTTTAAATGTGTTTGACGTTCATTTGATTCTAAAAGCTTAGATGAAAGTGTTTGACTTTCATTTGAATTCATTTGATTCTAAAAGCTTTGATGAAAGTGTTTGACTTTCATTTGACTTCATTAGCTTTGTTGAATGCAGTTGACATTCATTTGATTCAAAAAGCTTTGTTTGAATGTGTTTCACTTTCATTTGATTCTAAAAGCTTTGTTGAATGTGTTTGACATTCATTTGACTCTATTAGCTTTGTTGAATGCATTTGACTTTCATTTGATTCAAAAAGCTTTGTTAGAATGTGTTTTACTTTCATTTGATTCTAAAAGCTTTGTTGAAAGTGTTTGACTTTCATTTGACTCAATTAGCATTGTTCAATGCATTTGACTTTCATTTGAGTCACGAAGCTTTGTTTGAATGTGTTTGACTTTCATTTGACTCAATTAGCTTTGTTGAATGCATTTGATTTTCATTTGATTCAAAAAGCTTTGTTTGAATGTGTTTGACTTTCATTTGATTATAAAAGCTTTGTTGAAAGTGTTTGACTTTCATTTGACTCAATTAGCTTTGTTGAATGCATTTGACATTCATTTGAATCAAAAAGCTTTGTTTAAATGTGTTTGACGTTCATTTGATTCTAAAAGCTTAGATGAAAGTGTTTGACTTTCATTTGAATTCATTTGATTCAAAAAGCTTTGTTTGAATGTGTTTGACTTTCATTTGATTCTAAAAGCTTTGTAGAAAGTGTTTGGCTTTCATTTGACTCAATTAGCATTGTGGAATGCAATTAACTTTCATTTTATTCAAAAAGCTTTGATTGAATGTATTTGACTTTCATTTGATTCTAAACGCTTTGTAGCAAGTGTTTGACTTTCATTTGACTCAATTGGCTTTGTTGAATGCATTTGATTTTCATTTGATTCAAAAAGCTTTGTTTGAATGTGTTTCACTTTCATTTGATTCTAAAAGCTTTGTTGGAAGTGTTTGACTTTCATTAGACTTAATTAGCTTTGTTGAATGCAGTTGACATTCATTTGATTCAAAAAGCTTTGTTTGAATGTGCTTCACTTTCATTTGATTCTAAAAGCTTTATTGAAAGTGTTTGGCTTTCATTTGACTCAATTACCATTGTGGAATGCAATTAACTTTCATTTGATTCAAAAAGCTTTGTTTGAATGTATTTGACTTTAATTTGATTCTAAAAGCTTTGATGACAGTGTTTGACTTTCATTTTACTCAATTAGCTTTGTTGAATTCATTTGATTTTCATTTGATTCAAAAAGCTTTGTTTGAATGTGTTTCACTTTCATTTGATTCTAAAAGCTTTGTTGAAAGTGTTTGACTTTCATTTGACTTTATTAGCTTTGTTGAATGCAGTTTACATTCATTTGATTCAAAAAGCTTTATTTGAATGTGTTTCACTTTCATTTGATTCTAAAAGCTTTGTTGAATGTGTTTGACTTTCATTTGACTCAATTAGCTTTGTTGAATGCATTTGACATTCATTTGAATCAAAAAGCTTTGTTTGAATGTGTTTGACTTTCATTTGATTCTAAAAGCTTTGTAGAAAGTGTTTGGCTTTCATTTGACTCAATTAGCATTGTGGAATATAATTAACTTTCATTTGATTCAAAAAGCTTTGATTGAATGTCTTTGACTTTAATTTGATTCTAAAAGCTTTGATGAAAGTGTTTGACTTTCATTTAACTCAATTAGCTTTGTTGAATTCATTTGATTTTCATTTGATTCAAAAAGCTTTGTTTGAATGTGTTTCACTTTCATTTGATTCTAAAAGCTTTGTTGAATGTGTTTGACTTTCATTTGACTCAATTAGCTTCGTTGAATGCATTTGACTTTCATTTGATTCAAAAAGCTTTGTTAGAATGTGTTTTACTTTCATTTGATTCTAAAAGCTTTGTTGAAAGTGTTTGACTTTCATTTGACTCAATTAGCTTTGTTGAATGCATTTGACTTTCATTTGAGTCACGAAGCTTTGTTTGAATGTGTTTTACTTTCATTTGACTCAATTAGCTTTGTTGAATGCATTTGATTTTCATTTGATTCAAAAAGCTTTGTTTGAATGTGTTTGACTTTCATTTGATTATAAAAGCTTTGTTGAAAGTGTTTGACTTTCATTTGACTCAATTAGCTTTGTTGAATGCATTTGACATTCATTTGAATCAAAAATCTTTGTTTAAATGTGTTTGACGTTCATTTGATTCTAAAAGCTTAGATGAAAGTGTTTGACTTTCATTTGACTCAATTAGCTTTGTTGAATTCATTTGATTTTCATTTGATTCAAAAAGCTTTGTTTGACTGTGTTTGACTTTCATTTGATTCTAAAAGCTTTGTAGAAAGTATTTGGCTTTCATTTGACTCAATTAGCATTGTGGAATGCAATTAACTTTCATTTGATTCAAAAAGCTTTGATTGAATGTATTTGACTTTCATTTGATTCTAAACGCTTTGTTGCAAGTGTTTGACTTTCATTTGACTCACTTAGCTTTGTTGAATGCATTTGATTTTCATTTGATTCAAAAAGCTTTGTTTGAATGTGTTGCACTTTCATTTGATTCTAAAAGCTTTGTTGAAAGTGTTTAACTTTCATTTGACTTAATTAGCTTTGTTGAATGCAGTTTACATTCATTTGATTCAAAAAGCTTTGTTTGAATGTGTTTCACTTTCATTTGATTCTAATAGCTTTGTTGAATGTGTTTGACTTTCATTTGACTCAATTAGCTTTGTTGAATGCATTTGACATTCATTTGAATCAAAAAGCTTTGTTTGAATGTGTTTGACTTTCATTTGATTCTAAAAGCTTTGTAGAAAGTGTTTGGCTTTAATTTGACTCAATTAGCATTGTGGAATACAATTAATTTTCATTTGATTCAAAAAGCTTTGATTGAATGTCTTTGACTTTAATTTGATTCTAAAAGCTTTGATGAAAGTGTTTTACTTTCATTTGACTCAATTAGCTTTGTTGAATTCATTTGATTTTCATTTGATTCAAAAAGCTTTGTTTGAATGTGTTTCACTTTCATTTGATTCTAAAAGCTTTGTTGAATGTGTTTGACTTTCATTTGACTCAATTAGCTTCGTTGAATGCATTTGACTTTCATTTGATTCAAAAAGCTTTGTTAGAATGTGTTTTACTTTCATTTGATTCTAAAAGCTTTGTTGAAAGTATTTGACTTTCATTTGACTCAATTAGCTTTGTTGAATGCATTTGACTTTCATTTGAGTCACGAAGCTTTGTTTGAATGTGTTTGACTTTCATTTGACTCAATTAGCTTTGTTGAATGCATTTGATTTTCATTTGATTCAAAAAGCTTTGTTTGAATGTGTTTGACTTTCATTTGATTATAAAAGCTTTGTTGAAAGTGTTTGACTTTCATTTGACTCAATTAGCTTTGTTGAATGCATTTGACATTCATTTGAATCAAAAAGCTTTGTTTAAATGTGTTTGACGTTCATTTGATTCTAAAAGCTTAGATGAAAGTGTTTGACTTTCATTTTACTCAATTAGCTTTGTTGAATTCATTTGATTTTCATTTGATTCAAAAAGCTTTGTTTGACTGTGTTTGACTTTCATTTGATTCTAAAAGCTTTGTAGAAAGTATTTGGCTTTCATTTGACTCAATTAGAATTGTGGAATGCAATTAACTTTCATTTGATTCAAAAAGCTTTGATTGAATGTATTTGACTTTCATTTGATTCTAAACGCTTTGTTGCAAGGGTTTGACTTTCATTTGACTCACTTAGCTTTGTTGAATGCATTTGATTTTCATTTGATTCAAAAAGCTTTGTTTGAATGTGTTTCACTTTCATTTGATTCTAAAAGCTTTGTTGAAAGTGTTTAACTTTCATTTGACTTAATTAGCTTTGTTGAATGCAGTTTACATTCATTTGATTCAAAAAGCTTTGTTTGAATGTGTTTCACTTTCATTTGATTCTAAAAGCTTTGTTGAATGTGTTTGACTTTCATTTGACTCAATTAGCTTTGTTGAATGCATTTGACATTCATTTGAATCAAAAAGCTTTGTTTGAATGTGTTTGACTTTCATTTGATTCTAAAAGCTTTGTAGAAAGTGTTTGGCTTTAATTTGACTCAATTAGCATTGTGGAATACAATTAATTTTCATTTGATTCAAAAAGCTTTGATTGAATGTCTTTGACTTTAATTTGATTCTAAAAGCTTTGATGAAGGTGTTTTACTTTCATTTGACTCAATTAGCTTTGTTGAATTCATTTGATTTTCATTTGATTCAAAAAGCTTTGTTTGAATCTGTTTCACTTTCATTTGATTCTAAAAGCTTTGTTGAATGTGTTTGACTTTCATTTGACTCAATTAGCTTTGTTGAATGCATTTGACTTTCATTTGAATCAAAAAGCTTTGTTAGAATGTGTTTTACTTTCATTTGATTTTAAAAGCTTTGTTGAAAGTGTTTGATTTTCATTTGACTCAATTAGCTTTGTTGAATGCATTTGACTTTCATTTGAGTCACGAAGCTTTGTTTGAATGTGTTTGACTTTCATTCGACTCAATTAGCTTTGTTGAATGCATTTGATTTTCATTTGATTCAAAAAGCTTTGTTTGAATGTGTTTGACTTTCATTTGATTATAAAAGCTTTGTTGAAAGTGTTTGACTTTCATTTGACTCAATTAGCTTTGTTGATTGCATTTGACATTCATTTGAATCAAAAAGCTTTGTTTAAATGTGTTTGACGTTCATTTGATTCTAAAAGCTTAGATGAAAGTGTTTGACTTTCATTTGACTCAATTAGCTTTGTTGAATTCATTTGATTTTCATTTGATTCAAAAAGATTTGTTTGACTGTGTTTGACTTTCATTTGATTCTAAAAGCTTTGTAGAAAGTATTTGGCTTTCATTTGACTCAATTAGCATTGTGGAATGCAATTAACTTTTATTTGATTCAAAAAGCTTTGATTGAATGTATTTGACTTTCATTTGATTCTAAACGCTTTGTTGCAAGTGTTTGACTTTCATTTGACTCAATTACCTTTGTTGAATGCATTTGATTTTCATTTGATGCAAAAAGCTTTGTTTGAATGTGTTTCACTTTCATTTGATTCTAAAAGCTTTGTTGAAAGTGTTTAACTTTCATTTGACTTAATTAGCTTTGTTGAATGGAGTTGACATTCATTTGATTCAAAAAGCTTTGTTTGAATGTGCTTCACTTTCATTTGATTCTAAAAGCTTTATTGAAAGTGTTTGGCTTTCATTTGACTCAATTACCATTGTGGAATGCAATTAACTTTCATTTGATTCAAAAAGCTTTGTTTGAATGTATTTGACTTTAATTTGATTCTAAAAGCTTTGATGACAGTGTTTGACTTTCATTTGATTCAATTAGCTTTGTTGAATTAATTTAATTTTCATTTGATTCAAAAAGCTTTGTTTGAATGTGTTTCACTTTCATTTGATTCTAAAAGCTTTGTTGAAAGTGTTTGACTTTCATTTGACTTAATTAGCTTTGTTGAATGCAGTTGACATTCATTTGATTCAAAAAGCTTTGTTTGAATGTGTTTCACTTTCATTTGATTCTAAAAGCTTTGTTGAATGTGTTTGACTTTCATTTGACTCAATTAGCTTTGTTGAATGCATTTGACATTCATTTGATTCAAAAAGCTTTGTTTGAATGTGTTTTACTTTCATTTGATTCTAAAAGCTTTGTAGAAAGTGTTTGGCTTTCATTTGACTCAATTACCATTGTGGAATGCAATTAACTTTCATTTGATTGAAAAAGCTTTGTTTGAATATATTTGACATTAATTTGATTCTAAAAGCTTTGATGACAGTGTCTGACTTTCATTTGACTCAATTAGCTTTGTTGAATTCATTTGATTTTCATTTGATTCAAAAAGCTTTGTTTGAATGTGTTTCACTTTCATTTGATTCTAAAAGCTTTGTTGAAAGTGTTTGACTTTCATTTGACTTAATTAGCTTTGTTGAATGCAGTTGACATTCATTTGATTCAAAAAGCTTTGTTTGAATGTGTTTCACTTTCATTTGATTCTAAAAGCTTTGTTGAATGTGTTTGACTTTCATTTGACTCAATTAGCTTTGTTGAATGCATTTGACATTCATTTGATTCAAAAAGCTTTGTTTGAATGTGTTTTACTTTCATTTGATTCTAAAAGCTTTGTTGAAAGTGTTTGACTTTCATTTGACTCAATTAGCTTTGTTGAATGCATTTGACTTTCATTTGAGTCACGAAGCTTTGTTTGAATGTGTTTGACTTTCATTTGATTCTAAACGCTTTGTTGCAAGTGTTTCACTTTCATTTGACTCAATTAGCTTTGTTGAATGCATTTGATTTTCATTTGATTCAAAAAGCTTTGTTTGAATTTGTTTCACTTTCATTTGATTTTAAAAGCTTTGTTGAAAGTGTTTGACTTTCATTTGACTTAATTAGCTTTGTTGAATGCAGTTGACATTCATTTGATTCAAAAAGCTTTGTTTGAATGTGTTTCACTTTCATTTGATTCTAAAAGCTTTGTTGAATGTGTTTGACTTTCATTTGACTCAATTAGCTTTGTTGAATGCATTTGACATTCATTTGATTCAAAAAGCTTTGTTTGAATGTGTTTTACTTTCATTTGATTCTAAAAGCTTTGTAGAAAGTGTTTGGCTTTCATTTGACTCAATTACCATTGTGGAATGCAATTAACTTTCATTTGATTGAAAAAGCTTTGTTTGAATGTATTTGACTTTAATTTGATTCTAAAAGCTTTGATGACAGTGTCTGACTTTCATTTGACTCAATTAGCTTTGTTGAATTCATTTGATTTTCATTTGATTCAAAAAGCTTTGTTTGAATGTGTTTCACTTTCATTTGATTCTAAAAGCTTTGTTGAAAGTGTTTGACTTTCATTTGACTTAATTAGCTTTGTTGAATGCAGTTGACATTCATTTGATTCAAAAAGCTTTGTTTGAATGTGTTTCACTTTCATTTGATTCTAAAAGCTTTGTTGAATGTGTTTGACTTTCATTTGACTCAATTAGCTTTGTTGAATGCATTTGACATTTATTTGATTCAAAAAGCTTTGTTTGAATGTGTTTTACTTTCATTTGATTCTAAAAGCTTTGTTGAAAGTGTTTGACTTTCATTTGACTCAATTAGCTTTGTTGAATGCATTTGACTTTCATTTGAGTCACGAAGCTTTGTTTGATTGTGTTTGACTTTCATTTGACTCAATTAGCTTTGTTGAATTCATTTGATTTTCATTTGATTCAAAAAGCTTTGTTTGAATGTGTTTGACTTTCATTTGATTATAAAAGCTTTGTTGAAAGTGTTTGACTTTCATTTGACTCAATTAGCTTTGTTGAATGCATTTGACATTCATTTGAATCAAAAAGCTTTGTTTGAATGTGTTTGACTTTCATTTGATTCTAAAAGCTTTGTAGAAAGTGTTTGGCTTTCATTTGACTCAATTAGCATTGTGGAATGCAATTAACTTTCATTTGATTTAAAAAGCTTTGATTGATTTTTTTTGACTTTAATTTGATTCTAAAAGCTTTGATGAAAGTGTTTGACTTTCATTTGACTCAATTAGCTTTGTTGAATTCATTTGATTTTCATTTGATTCAAAAAGCTTTGTTTGAATGTGTTTCACTTTCATTTGATTCTAAAAGCTTTGTTGAATGTGTTTGACTTTCATTTGACTCAATTAGCTTTGTTGAATGCATTTGACTTTCATTTGATTCAAAAAGCTTTGTTAGAATGTGTTTCACTTTCATTTGATTCTAAAGTTTGTTGAATGTGTTTGACTTTCATTTGACTTAATTAGCTTTGTTGAATGCAGTTGACATTCATTTGATTCAAAAAGCATTGTTTTAATGTGTTTCACTTTCGTTTCATTCTAAAAGCTTTGTTGAATGTGTTTCACTTTCATTTGACTCAATTAGCTTTGTTGAATGCATTTGACATTCATTTGATTCAAAAAGCTTTGTTTGAATGTTTTTTACTTTCATTTGATTCTAAAAGCTTTGTTGAAAGTGTTTGACTTTCATTTGACTCAATTAGCTTTGTTGAATGCATTTGACTTTCATTTGAGTCACAAAACTTTGTTTGAATGTGTTTGACTTTCATTTGACTCAATTAGCTTTGTTGAATGCATTTGATTTTCATTTGATTCAAAAAGCTTTGTTTGAAAGTGTTTGACTTTCATTTGATTATAAAAGCTTTGTTGAAAGTGTTTGACTTTCATTTGACTAAATTAGCTTTGTTGAATGCATTTGACATTCATTTGAATCAAAAAGCTTTGTTTAAATGTGTTTGACGTTCATTTGATTCTAAAAGCTTAGATGAAAGTGTTTGACTTTCATTTGACTCAATTAGCTTTGTTGAATTCATTTGATTTTCATTGGAGTCAAAAAGCTTTGTTTGAATGTGTTTCACTTTCATTTGATTCTAAAAGCTTTGTTGAAAGTGTTTTACTTTCATTTGACTTAATTAGCTTTGTTGAATGCAGTTGACATTCATTTGATTCAAAAAGCTTTGTTTGAATGTGTTTCACTTTCATTTGATTCTAAAAGCTTTATTGAAAGTGTTTGGCTTTCATTTGACTCAATTACCATTGTGGAATGCAATTAACTTTCATTTGATTCAAAAAGCTTTGTTTGAATGTATTTGACTTTAATTTGATTCTAAAAGCTTTGATGACAGTGATTCACTTTCATTTGACACAATTAGCTTTGTTGAATTCATTTGATTTTCATTTGATTCAAAAAGCTTTGTTTGAATGTGTTTCACTTTCATTTGATTCTAAAAGCTTTGTTGAAAGTGTTTGACTTTCATTTGACTTAATTAGCTTTGTTGAATGCAGTTGACATTCATTTGATTTAAAAAGCTTTGTTAGAATGTGTTTCACTTTCATTTGATTCTAAAAGCTTTGTTGAAAGTGTTTGACTTTCATTTGACTTAATTAGCTTTGTTGAATGCAGTTGACATTTATTTGATTCAAAAAGCTTTGTTTGAATGTGTTTCACTTTCATTTGATTCTAAAAGCTTTGTTGAAAGTGTTTGGCTTTCATTTGACTCAATTAGCTTTGTTGAATTCATTTGATTTTCATTTGATTCAAAAAGCTTTGTTTGAATGTTTTTGACTTTCATTTGATTTTAAAAGCTTTGTTGAAAGTGTTTGACTTTCATTTGACTCAATTAGCTTTGTTGAATGCATTTAACATTCATTTAAATCAAAAAGCTTTGTTTGAATGTGTTTGACTTTCATTTGATTCTAAAAGCTTTGTAGAAAGTGTTTGGCTTTCATTTGACTCAATTAGCATTGTGGAATGCAATTAACTTTCATTTGATTCAAAAAGCTTTGATTGAATGTCTTTGACTTTAATTTGATTCTAAAAGGTTTGATGAAAGTGTTTGACTTTCATTTGACTCAATTAGCTTTGTTGAATTCATTTGATTTTCATTTGATTCAAAAAGCTTTGTTTGAATGTGTTTCACTTTCATTTGATTCTAAAAGCTTTGTTGAATGTGTTTGACTTTCATTTGACTCAATTAGCTTTGTTGAATGCATTTGACTTTCATTTGATTCAAAAAGCTTTGTTAGAATGTGTTTCACTTTCATTTGATTCTAAAAGCTTTGTTGAATGTGTTTGACTTTCATTTGACTTAATTAGCTTTGTTGAATGCAGTTGACATTCATTTGACTCAAAAAGCTTTGTTTGAATGTGTTTCACTTTCATTTGATTCTAAAAGCTTTGTTGAATGTGTTTGACTTTCATTTGACTCAATTAGCTTTGTTGAATGCATTTGACTTTCATTTGAGTCACGAAGCTTTGTTTGAATGTGTTTGACTTTCATTTGACTCAATTAGCTTTGTTGAATGCATTTGATTTTCATTTGATTCAAAAAGCTTTGTTTGAATGTGTTTGACTTTCATTTGATTATAAAAGCTTTGTTGAAAGTGTTTGACTTTCATTTGACTAAATTAGCTTTGTTGAATGCATTTGACATTCATTTGAATCAAAAAGCTTTGTTTGAATGTGTTTCACTTTCATTTGATTCTAAAAGCTTTATTGAAAGTGTTTGGCTTTCAATTGACTCAATTACCATTGTGGAATGCAATTAACTTTCATTTGATTCAAAAAGCTTTGATTGAATGTCTTTGACTTTAATTTGATTCTAAAAGCTTTGATGAAAGTGTTTGACTTTCATTTGACTCAATTAGCTTTGTTGAATTCATTTGATTTTCATTTGATTCAAAAAGCTTTGTTTGAATGTGTTTCACTTTCATTTGATTCTAAAAGCTTTGTTGAAAGTGTTTGACTTTCATTTGACTTAATTAGCTTTGTTGAATGCAGTTGACATTCATTTGATTCAAAAAGCTTTGTTTGAATGTGTTTCACTTTCATTTGATTCTAAAAGCTTTGTTGAAAGTGTTTGGCTTTCATTTGACTCAATTACCATTGTGGAATGCAATTAACTTTCATTTGATTCAAAAAGCTTTATTTGAATGTATTTGACTTTAATTTGATTCTAAAAGCTTTGATAACAGTGTTTCACTTTCATTTGACTCAATTAGCTTTGTTGAATTCATTTGATTTTCATTTGATTCAAAAAGCTTTGTTTGAATGTGTTTCACTTTCATTTGATTCTAAAAGCTTTGTTGAAAGTGTTTGACTTACATTTGACTTAATTAGCTTTGTTGAATGCAGTTGACATTCATTTGATTCAAAAAGCTTTGTTTGAATGTGTTTCACTTTCATTTGATTCTAAAAGCTTTGTTGAATGTGTTTGACTTTCATTTGACTCAATTAGCTTTGTTGAATGCATTTGACATTCATTTGATTCAAAAAGCTTTGTTTGAATGTGTTTTACTTTCATTTGATTCTAAAAGCTTTTTTGAAAGTGTTTGACTTTCATTTGACTCAATTAGCTTTGTTGAATGCATTTGACTTTCATTTGAGTCACGAAGCTTTGTTTGATTGTGTTTGACTTTCATTTGACTCAATTAGCTTTGTTGAATTCATTTGATTTTCATTTGAATCAAAAAGCTTTGTTTGAATGTGTTTGACTTTCATTTGATTATAAAAGCTTTGTTGAAAGTGTTTGACTCTCATTTGACTCAATTAGCTTTTTTGAATACATTTGACATTCATTTGAATCAAAAAGCTTTGTTTGAATGTGTTTGACTTTCATTTGATTCTAAAAGCTTTGTAGAAAGTGTTTGGCTTTCATTTGACTCAATTAGCATTGTGGAATGCAATTAACTTTCATTTGATTCAAAAAGCTTTGATTGAATGTCTTTGACATTAATTTGATTCTAAAAGCTTTGATGAAAGTGTTTGACTTTCATTTGAATCAATTAGCTTTGTTGAATTCATTTGATTTTCATTTGATTCAAAAAGCTTTGTTTGAATGTGTTTCACTTTCATTTGATTCTAAAAGCTTTGTTGAAAGTGTTTGACTTTCATTTGACTTAATTAGCTTTGTTGAATGCAGTTGATATTCATTTGATTCAAAAAGCTTTGTTTGAATGTGTTTTACTTTCATTTGATTCTAAAAGCTTTGTTGAAAGTGTTTGACTTTCATTTGACTCAATTAGCTTTGTTAAATACATTTGACTTTCATTTGAGTCACGAAGCTTTGTTTGAATGTGTTTGACTTTCATTTGACTCAATTAGCTTTGTTGAATTCATTTGATTTTCAGTTGATTCAAAAAGCTTTGTTTGAATGAGTTTGACTTTCATTTGATTATAAAAGCTTTGTTGAAAGTGTTTGACTTTCATTTGACTCAATTAGCTTTGTTGAATGCATTTGACATTCATTTGAATCAAAAAGCTTTGTTTAAATGTGTTTGACGTTCATTTGATTCTAAAAGCTTAGATGAAAGTGTTTGACTTTCATTTGACTCAATTAGCTTTGTAGAATTCATTTGATTTTCATTTGATTCAAAAAGCTTTGTTTGAATGTGTTTGACTTTCATTTGATTGTAAAAGCTTTGTAGAAAGTGTTTGGCTTTCATTTGACTCAATTAGCATTGTGGAATGCAATTAACTTTCATTTGATTCAAAAAGCTTTGATTGAATGTATTTGACTTTCATTTGATTCTAAACGCTTTGTTGCAAGTGTTTGACTTTCATTTGACTCAATTAGCTTTGTTGAATGTATTTGATTTTTATTTGATTCAAAAAGCTTTGTTTGAATGTGTTTCACTTTCATTTGATTCTAAAAGCTTTGTTGAAAGTGTTTGACTTTCATTTGACTTAATTAGCTTTGTTGAATGCAGTTGACATTCATTTGAATCAAAAAGCTTTGTTGGAATGTGTTTCACTTTCATTTGATTCTAAAAGCTTTTTTGAAAGTGTTTGGCTTTCATTTAACTCAATTACCATTGTGGAAAGCAATTAACTTTCATTTGATTCAAAAAGCTTTGTTTGAATGTTTTTTACTTTAATTTGATTCTAAAAGCTTTGATGACAGTGTTTGACTTTCATTTGACTCAATTAGCTTTGTTGAATTCATTTGATTTTCATTTGATTCAAAAAGCTTTGTTTGAATGTGTTTCACTTTCATTTGATTCTAAAAGCTTTGTTGAAAGTGTTTGACTTTCATTTGACTTAATTAGCTTTGTTGAATGTAGTTGACATTCATTTGATTCAAAAAGCTTTGTTTGAATGTGTTTCACTTTCATTTGATTCTAAACGCTTTGTTGAATGTGTTTGACTTTCATTTGACTCAATTAGCTTTGTTGAATGCATTTGACATTCATTTGATTCAAAAAGCTTTGTTTGAATGTGTTTTACTTTCATTTGATTCTAAAAGCTTTGTTGAAAGTGTTGGACTTTCATTTGACTCAATTAGCTTTGTTGAATGCATTTCACTTTCATTTGAGTCACGAAGCTTTCTTTGATTGTGTTTGACTTTCATTTGACTCAATTAGCTTTGTTGAATTAATTTGATTTTCATTTGATTCAAAAAGCTTTGTTTGAATGTGTTTGACTTTCATTTGATTATAAAAGCTTTGTTGAAAGTGTTTGACTTTCATTTGACTCAATTAGCTTTATTGAATGCATTTGACATTCATTTGAATCAAAAAGCTTTGTTTGAATGTGTTTGACTTTCATTTGATTCTAAAAGATTTGTAGAAAGTGTTTGGCTTTCATTTGACTCAATTAGCATTGTGGAATGCAATTAACTTTCATTTGATTCAAAAAGCTTTGATTGAATGTCTTTGACTTTAATTTGATTCTAAAAGCTTTGATGAAAGTGTTTGACTTTCATTTGACTCAATTAGCTTTGTTGAATTCATTTGATTTTCATTTGATTCAAAAAGCTTTGTTTGAATGTGTTTCACTTTCATTTGATTCTAAAAGCTTTGTTGAAAGTGTTTGACTTTCATTTGACTTAATTAGCTTTGTTGAATGTAGTTAATATTCATTTGATTCAAAAAGCTTTGTTTGAATGTATTTCACTTTCATTTGATTCTAAAAGATTTGTTGAATGTGTTTGACTTTTATTTGACTCAATTAGCTTTGTTGAATGCATTTGACTTTCATTTAATTCAAAAAGCTTTGTTAGAATGTGTTTCACTTTCATTTGATTCTAAAAGCTTTGTTGAATGTGTTTGACTTTCATTTGACTTAATTAGTTTTGTTGAATGCAGTTGACATTCATTTGATTCAAAAAGCTTTGTTTGAATGTGTTTCACTTTCATTTGATTCTAAAAGCTTTGTTGAATGTGTTTGACTTTCATTTGACTCAATTAGCTTTGTTGAATACATTTGACTTTCATTTGAGTCACGAAGCTTTGTTTGAATGTGTTTGACTTTCATTTGACTCAATTAGCTTTGTTGAATTCATTTGATTTTCATTTGATTCAAAAAACTTTGTTTGAATGAGTTTGACTTTCATTTGATTATAAAAGCTTTGTTGAAAGTGTTTGACTTTCATTTGACTCAATTAGCTTTGTTGAATGCATTTGACATTCATTTGAATCAAAAAGCTTTGTTTAAATGTGTTTGACGTTCATTTGATTCTAAAAGCTTAGATGAAAGTGTTTGACTTTCATTTAACTCAATTAGCTTTGTAGAATTCATTTGATTTTCATTTGATTCAAAAAGCTTTGTTTGAATGTGTTTGACTTTCATTTGATTCTAAAAGCTTTGTAGAAAGTGTTTGGCTTTCATTTGACTCAATTAGCAGTGTGGAATGCAATTAACTTTCATTTGATTTAAAAAGGTTTGATTGAATGTATTTGACTTTCATTTGATTCTAAACGCTTTGTTGCAAGTGTTTGACTTTCATTTGACTCAATTAGCTTTGTTGAATGTATTTGATTTTCATTTGATTCAAAAAGCTTTGTTTGAATGTGTTTCACTTTCATTTGATTCTAAAAGCTTTGTTGAAAGTGTTTGACTTTCATTTGACTTAATTAGCTTTGTTGAATGCAGTTGACATTCATTTGATTCAAAAAGCTTTGTTGGAATGTGTTTCACTTTCATTTGATTCTAAAAGCTTTATTAAAAGTGTTTGGCTTTCATTTGACTCAATTACCATTGTGGAAAGCAATTAACTTTCATTTGATTCAAAAAGCTTTGTTTGAATGTTTTTTACTTTAATTTGATTCTAAAAGCTTTGATGACAGTGTTTGACTTTCATTTGACTCAATTAGCTTTGTTGAATTCATTTGATTTTCATTTGATTCAAAAAGCTTTGTTTGAATGTGTTTGACTTTCATTTGATTCTAAAAGCTTTGTTGAAAGTGTTTGACTTTCATTTGACTTAATTAGCTTTGTTGAATGCAGTTGACATTCATTTGATTCAAAAAGCTTTGTTTGAATGTGTTTCACTTTCATTTGATTCTAAACGCTTTGTTGAATGTGTTTGACTTTCATTTGACTCAATTAGCTTTGTTGAATGCATTTGACATTCATTTGATTCAAAAAGCTTTGTTTGAATGTGTTTTACTTTCATTTGATTCTAAAAGCTTTGTTGAAAGTGTTTGACTTTCATTTGACTCAATTAGCTTTGTTGAATGCATTTCACTTTCATTTGAGTCACGAAGCTTTGTTTGATTGTGTTTGACTTTCATTTGACTCAATTAGCTTTGTTGAATTAATTTGATTTTCATTTGATTCAAAAAGCTTTGTTTGTATGTGTTTGACTTTCATTTGATTATAAAAGCTTTGTTGAAAGTGTTTGACTTTCATTTGACTCAATTAGCTTTGTTGAATGCATTTGACATTCATTTGAATCAAAAAGCTTTGTTTGAATGTGTTTGACTTTCATTTGATTCTAAAAGCTTTGTAGAAAGTGTTTGGCTTTAATTTGACTCAATTAGCATTGTGGAATGCAATTAACTTTCATTTGATTCAAAAAGCTTTGATTGAATGTCTTTGACTTTAATTTGATTCTAAAAGCTTTGATGAAAGTGTTTGACTTTCATTTGACTCAATTAGCTTTGTTGAATTCATTTGATTTTCATTTGATTCAAAAAGCTTTGTTTGAATGTGTTTCACTTTCATTTGATTCTAAAAGCTTTGTTGAAAGTGTTTGACTTTCATTTGACTTAATTAGCTTTGTTGAATGCAGTTGATATTCATTTGATTCAAAAAGCTTTGTTTGAATGTGTTTCACTTTCATTTGATTCTAAAAGATTTGTTGAATGTGTTTGACTTTCATTTGACTCAATTAGCTTTGTTGAATGCATTTGACTTTCATTTGATTCAAAAAGCTTTGTTAAAATGTGTTTCACTTTCATTTGATTCTAAAAGCTTTGTTGAATGTGTTTGACTTTCATTTGACTTAATAAGCTTTGTTGAATGCAGTTGACTTTCATTTGAGTCACGAAGCTTTGTTTGAATGTGTTTGACTTTCATTTGACTCAATTAGCTTTGTTGAATTCATTTGATTTACATTTGATTCAAAAAGCTTTGTTTGAATATGTTTGACTATCATTTGATTTTAAAAGCTTTGTTAAATGTGTTTGACTTTCATTTGACTCAATTAGCTTTGTTGAATGCATTTGACATTGATTTGAATCAAAAAGCTTTGTTTAAATGTGTTTGACGTTCATTTCATTCTAAAACCTTAGATGAAAGTGTTTGACTTTCATTTGACTCAATTAGCTTTGTTGAATTCATTTGATTTTCATTTGATTCAAAAAGCTTTGTTTGAATGTGTTTGACTTTCATTTGATTCTAAAAGCTTTGTTGAAAGTGTTTGACTTTCATTTGACTCAATTAGCTTTGTTAAATGCATTTGACTTTCATTTGAATCAAAAGCTTTGTTTAAATGTGTTTGACGTTCATTTGACTCAATTAGATTTGTTGAAAGTGTTTAATTTTCATTTAACTCAATTGGCTTTGTTGAATGCATTTGACTTTCATTTGATTCAAAAAGCATTGCTTGAATGTGTTTGACTTTCTTTTGACTCAATTAGCTTTATGGAATGTGTTTGACTTTAATTTGACTCAATTAGCATTGTGGAATGCAATTGACTTTCATTTGATTCAAAAAGCTTTAATTGAATGTATTTGACTTTCATTTGATTCTAAACGCTTTGTTGCAAGTGTTTGACTTTCATTTGACTCAATTAGCTTTGTTGAATGCATTTGACTTTCATTTGATTCAAAAAGCTTTGTTTGAATGTGTTTGACTTTCATTTGATTCTAAAAGCTTTGTTGAAAGTGTTAGACATTCATTTGACTCAATTAGCTTTGTTGAATGCATGTGGCTTTCATTTGATTCAAAAAGCTTTGTTTGAATGTGTTTGAATTTCATTTGACTCAATTAGCTTTGTTGAATGTGTTTGACTTTCATTTGACTCAATTACCATTGTGGAATGCAATAGACTTTCATTTGATCAAAAAGCTTTGTTTAATGTATTTGACTTTCATTTAATTCTAAAAGCTTTGTTGAAAGTGTTAGACATTCATTTGACTCAATTAGCTTTGTTGAATGCATGTGGCTTTCATTTGATTCAAAAAGCTTTGTTTGAATGTTTTTTACTTTCATTTGACTCAATTAGCTTTGTTGAATGTGATTGACTTTCATTTAACTCAATTGGCTTTGTTGAATACATTTGACTTTCATTTGATTCAAAAAGCTTTGCTTGAATGTGTTTGACTTTCTTTTGACTCAATTAGCTTTGTTGAATGTGTTTGATTTTCATTTGACTCAATTAGCATTATGGAATGCATTTGACTTTCATTTGATTCAAAAAGCTTTGTTTTAATGTGTTTGACGTTCATTTCACTCAATTAGATTTGTTGAAAGTGTTTAACTTTCATATAACTCAATTAGCTTTGTTGAATGCATTTGACTTTTATTTAATTCAAAAAGCTTTGCTTGAATGTGTTTGACTTTCTTTTGACTGAATTAGCTTTGTTGAATGTGTTTGACTTTCATTTGACTCAATAAGCATTGTGGAATGCAATTGACTTTCATTTGATTCAAAAAGCTTTGATTGAATGTATTTGACTTTCATTTGATTCTAAACGCTTTGTTGCAAGTGTTTGACTTTCATTTGACTCAATTAGCTTTGTTGAATACATTTGATTTTCATTTGATTCAAAAAGCTTTGTTTAAATGTGTTTGACTTTCATTTGATTCTAAAAGCTTTGTTGAAAGTGTTAGACATTCATTTGACTCAATTAGCTTTGTTGAATGCATGTGGCTTTCATTTGATTCAAAATGCTTTGTTAGAATGTGTTTGACTTTCATTTGAGTCAATTAGCTTTGTTGAATGTGTTTGACTTTCATTAGACTCAATTACCATTGTGGAATGCAATAGACTTTCATTTGATCAAAAAGCTTAGTTTAATGTATTTGACTTTCATTTGATTCTAAAAGCTTTGTTGAAAGTGTTTGACTTTCATTTGACTCAATTAGCTCTGTTGAATGCATTTGACTTTCATTTGATTCAAAAAGGTTTGTTTGAATGTGTTTGACTTTCATTTGATTCTAAAAGCTTTGTTGAAAGTGTTTGACTTTCATTTTACTTAATTAGCTTTGTTGAATGCAGTTGACATTCTTTTGATTCTAAAAGCTTTGTTTGAATGTGTTTCACTTTCATTTGATTCTAAAAGCTTTGTTGAATGTGTTAGACTTTCATTTGACTCAATTAGCTTTGTTAAATGCATTTGACATTCATGTGATTCAAAAAGCTTTGTTTGAATGTGTTTTACTTTCATTTGATTCTAAAAGCTTTGTTGAAAGTGTTTGACTTTCATTTGACTCAATTAGCTTTTTTAAATGCATTTGACTTTCATTTGAATCACGAAGCTTTGTTTGAATGTGTTTGACTTTCATTTGACTCAATTGGCATTGTTGAATGCATTTGACTTTCATTTGATTCAAAAAGCATTGTTTGAATGTGTTTGACTTTCATTTGACTCAATTAACTTCGTTGAATGTGTTTGACTTTCATTTGACTCAATTACCATTGTGGAATGCAATTGACTTTCATTTGATTCAAAAAGCTTTGTTTGAATGTATTTGACTTTCATTTGATTCTAAAAGCTTAGATGAAAGTGTTTGACTTTCATTTAACTTAATTAGCTTTGTTGAATTCATTTGATTTTCATTTGATTCAAAAAGCTTTGTTTGAATGTGTTTGACTTTCATTTGATTCTAAAAGCTTTGTTGAAAGTGTTTGACTTTCATTTGACTCAATTAGCTTTGTTGAATGAATTTGACTTTCATTTGAATCAAAAAGCTTTGTTTTAATGTGTTTGACGTTCATTTGACTCAATTAGATTTGTTGAAAGTGTTTCACTTTCATTTAACTCAATTGGCTTTGTTGAATGCATTTAAATTTCAATTGATTCAAAAAGCTTTGCTTGAATGTGTTTGACTTTCTTTTGACTCAATTAGCTTTGTTGAATGTGTTTGACTTTCATTTGATTGAAAAAGCATTGTTTGAATGTGTTTGACTTTCATTTGACTCAATTAAATTCGTTGAATGTGTTTGACTTTCATTTGACTCAATTAGCATTGTGGAATGCAATTGACTTCCATTTGATTCAAAAAACTTGTTTGAAAGTATTTACCTTTCATTTGATTCTAAAAGCTTTGAAGAATGTGTTTGACTTTCAGTTGACCAATTAGATTTGTTGAATTCATTTGATTTTCATTTGATTAAAAATGCTTAGTTTGAATGTGTTTGAATTTCATTTGATTCTAAAAGCTTTTTTTGAAAGTGTTTGACTTTCATTTGACTCAATTAGCTTTGTTGAATGCATTTGACTTTCATTTGAACCAAAAAGCAATGTTTGAATGTGTTTGACTTTCATTTGACTCAATTAGCCTTGTTGAAAGTGTTTGACTCTCATTTGACTCAATTAGCTTTGTTGAATGCATTTGACTTTCATTTGATTCAAAAAGCTTTGTTTGAATGTGTTTGACTTATTTTTTACTCATTTAGCTTTGTTGAATGTGTTTGACTTTCATTTGACTCAATTGGCATTGTGGAATGCAATTGACTTTCATTTGATTCAAAAAGCTTTGATTGAATGTACTTGACTTTCATTTGATTCTAAACGCTTTGTTGCAAGTGTTTGACTTTCATTTGACTCTAGCTTTGTTGAATGCATTTGACTTTCATTTGAATCAAGAAGCTTTGTTTGAATGTGTTTGACTTTCATTTGACTCAATTGGCTTTGTTGAATGCATTTGACTTTCATTTGATTGAAAAAGCTTTGTTTGAATGTGTTTGACTTTCATTTGACTCAATTAACTTCGTTGAATGTGTTAGACTTTCATTTGACTCAATTAGCATTGTGGAATGCAATTGACTTTCATTTGATTCAAAAAGCTTTGTTTGAATGTATTTGACTTTCATTTGATTCTAAAAGCTTAGATGAAAGTGTTTGACTTTCATTTGACTCAATTAGCTTTGTTGAGTTCATTTGATTTTCATTTGATTCAAAGAGCTTTGTTAGAATGTGTTTTACTTTCATTTGATTCTAAAAGCTTTGTTGAAAGTGTTTGACTTTCATTTGACTCAATTAGATTTGTTGAATGCATTTGACTTTCATTTGAGTCACGAAGCTTTGTTTGAATTTGTTTGACTTTCATTTGACTCAATTAGCTTTGTTGAATGCATTTGATTTTCATTTGATTCAAAAAGCTTTGTTTGAATGTGTTTGACTATCATTTGATTATAAAAGCTTTGTTGAAAGTGTTTGACTTTCATTTGACTCAATTAGCTTTGTTGAATGCATTTGACATTCATTTGAATCAAAAAGCTTTGTTTAAATGTGTTTGACGTTCATTTGATTCTAAAAGCTTAGATGAAAGTGTTTGACTTTCATTTGACTCAATTAGCTTTGTTGAATTCATTTGATTTTCATTTGATTCAAAAAGCTTTATTTGAATGTGTTTGACTTTCATTTGATTCTAAAAGCTTTGTAGAAAGTGTTTGGCTTTCATTTGACTCAATTAGCATTGTGGAATGCAATTAACTTTTATTTGATTCAAAAAGCTTTGATTGAATGTATTTGACTTTCATTTGATTCTAAACGCTTTGTTGCAAGTGTTTGACTTTCATTTGACTCAATTACCTTTGTTGAATGCATTTGATTTTCATTTGATGCAAAAAGCTTTGTTTGAATGTGTTTCACTTTCATTTGATTCTAAAAGCTTTGTTGAAAGTGTTTGACTTTCATTTGACTTAATTAGCCTTGTTGAATGCAGTTGACATTCATTTGTTTCAAAAAGCTTTGTTTGAATGTGTTTCACTTTCATTTGATTCTAAAAGCTTTGTTGAAAGTGTTTGGCTTTCATTTGACTCAATTAGCATTGTGGAATGCAATTAACTTTCATTTGATTCAAAAAGCTTTGATTGAATGTCTTTGACTTTAATTTGATTCTAAAAGCTTTATTGAAAGTGTTTGGCTTTCATTTGACTCAATTAGCTTTGTTGAATTCATTTGATTTTCATTTGATTCAAAAAGTTCTGTTTCACTTTCATTTGATTCTAAAAGCTTTGTTAAAAGTGTTTGACTTTCATTTGACTCAATTAGCTTTGTTGAATGCATTTGACTTTCATTTGAATCAAAAAGCTTTGTTTTAATGTGTTTGACGTTCATTTGACTCAATTAGATTTGTTGAAAGTGTTTCACTTTCATTTAACTCAATTGGCTTTGTTGAATGCATTTAAATTTCAATTGATTCAAAAAGCTTTTTTTGAATGTGTTTGACTTTCATTTGATTATAAAAGCTTTGTTGAAAGTGTTTGACTTTCATTTGACTCAATTAGCTTTGTTGAATGCATTTGACATTCATTTGAATCAAAAAGCTTTGTTTGAATGTGTTTGACTTTAATTTGATTGTAAAAGCTTTGATGAAAGTGTTTGACTTTCATTTGACTCAATTAGCTTTGTTGAATTCATTTGATTTTCATTTGATTCAAAAAGCTTTGTTTGAATGTGTTTCACTTTCATTTGATTCTAAAAGCTTTGTAGAAAGTGTTTGACTTTCATTTGACTTCATTAGCTTCGTTGAATGCAGTTGACATTCATTTGATTCAAAAAGCTTTGTTTGAATGTGTTTGACTTTCATTTGATTCTAAAAGCTTTGTAGAAAGTGTTTGGCTTTCATTTGACTCAATTAGCATTGTGGAATGCAATTAACTTTCATTTGATTCAAAAAGCTTTGATTGAATGTCTTTGACTTTAATTTGATTCTAAAAGCTTTGATGAAAGTGTTTGACTTTCATTTGACTCAATTAGCTTTGTTGAATTAATTTGATTTTCATTTGATTCAAAAAGCTTTGTTTAAATGTGTTTCACTTTCATTTGATTCTAAAAGCTTTGTTGAAAGTGTTTGACTTTCATTTGACTTCATTAGCTTTGTTGAATGCAGTTGACATTCATTTGATTCAAAAAGCTTTGTTTGAATGTGTTTCACTTTCATTTGATTTTAAAAGCTTTGTTGAAGGTGTTTGACTTTCATTTGACTCAATTAGCTTTGTTGAATGCATTTAACTTTCATTTGATTCAAAAAGCTTTGTTAGAATGTGTTTTACTTTCATTTGATTCTAAAAGCTTTGTTGAAAGTGTTTGACTTTCATTTGACTCAATTAGCTTTGTTGAATGCATTTGACTTTCATTTGAGTCACGAATGCAGTTGATATTCATTTGATTCTAAAAGCTTAGATGAAAGTGTTTGACTTTCATTTGACTCAATTAGCTTTGTAGAATTCATTTGATTTTCATTTGATTCAAAAAGCTTTGTTTGAATGTGTTTGACTTTCATTTGATTCTAAAAGCTTTGTAGAAAGTGTTTGGCTTTCATTTGACTCAATTAGCATTGTGGAATGCAATTAACTTTCATTTGATTCAAAAAGCTTTGATTGAATGTATTTGACTTTCATTTGATTCTAAACGCTTTGTTGCAAGTGTTTGACTTTCATTTGACTCAATTAGCTTTGTTGAATGTATTTGATTTTCATTTGATTCAAAAAGCTTTGTTTGAATGTGTTTCACTTTCATTTGATTCTAAAAGCTTTGTTGAAAGTGTTTGACTTTCATTTGACTTAATTAGCTTTGTTGAATGCAGTTGACATTCATTTGAATCAAAAAGCTTTGTTAGAATGTGTTTCACTTTCATTTGATTCTAAAAGCTTTTTTGAAAGTGTTTGGCTTTCATTTGACTCAATTACCATTGTGGAAAGCAATTAACTTTCATTTGATTCAAAAAGCTTTGTTTGAATGTTTTTTACTTTAATTTGATTCTAAAAGCTTTGATGACAGTGTTTGACTTTCATTTGACTCAATTAGCTTTGTTGAATTCATTTGATTTTCATTTGATTCAAAAAGCTTTGTTTGAATGTGTTTCACTTTCATTTGATTCTAAAAGCTTTGTTGAAAGTGTTTGACTTTCATTTGACTTAATTAGCTTTGTTGAATGCAGTTGACATTCATTTGATTCAAAAAGCTTTGTTTGAATGTGTTTCACTTTCATTTGATTCTAAACGCTTTGTTGAATGTGTTTGACTTTCATTTGACTCAATTAGCTTTGTTGAATGCATTTGACATTCATTTGATTCAAAAAGCTTTGTTTGAATGTGTTTTACTTTCATTTGATTCTAAAAGCTTTGTTGAAAGTGTTGGACTTTCATTTGACTCAATTAGCTTTGTTGAATGCATTTCACATTCATTTGAGTCACGAAGCTTTCTTTGATTGTGTTTGACTTTCATTTGACTCAATTAGCTTTGTTGAATTAATTTGATTTTCATTTGATTCAAAAAGCTTTGTTTGAATGTGTTTGACTTTCATTTGATTATAAAAGCTTTGTTGAAAGTGTTTGACTTTCATTTGACTCAATTAGCTTTATTGAATGCATTTGACATTCATTTGAATCAAAAAGCTTTGTTTGAATGTGTTTGACTTTCATTTGATTCTAAAAGCTTTGTAGAAAGTGTTTGGCTTTCATTTGACTCAATTAGCATTGTGGAATGCAATTAACTTTCATTTGATTCAAAAAGCTTTGATTGAATGTCTTTGACTTTAATTTGATTCTAAAAGCTTTGATGAAAGTGTTTGACTTTCATTTGACTCAATTAGCTTTGTTGAATTCATTTGATTTTCATTTGATTCAAAAAGCTTTGTTTGAATGTGTTTCACTTTTATTTGATTCTAAAAGCTTTGTTGAAAGTGTTTGACTTTCATTTGACTTAATTAGCTTTGTTGAATGTAGTTGATATTCATTTGATTCAAAAAGCTTTGTTTGAATGTATTTCACTTTCATTTGATTCTAAAAGATTTGTTGAATGTGTTTGACTTTCATTTGACTCAATTAGCTTTGTTGAATGCATTTGACTTTCATTTAATTCAAAAAGCTTTGTTAGAATGTGTTTCACTTTCATTTGATTCTAAAAGCTTTGTTGAATGTGTTTGACTTTCATTTGACTTAATTAGCTTTGTTGAATGCAGTTGACATTCATTTGATTCAAAAAGCTTTGTTTGAATGTGTTTCACTTTCATTTGATTCTAAAAGCTTTGTTGAATGTGTTTGACTTTCATTTGACTCAATTAGCTTTGTTGAATACATTTGACTTTCAATTGAGTCACGAAGCTTTGTTTGAATGAGTTTGACTTTCATTTGACTCAATTAGCTTTGTTGAATTCATTTGAATTTCATTTGATTCAAAAAACTTTGTTTGAATGAGTTTGACTTTCATTTGATTATAAAAGCTTTGTTGAAAGTGTTTGACTTTCATTTGACTCAATTAGCTTTGTTGAATGCATTTGACATTCATTTGAATCAAAAAGCTTTGTTTAAATGTGTTTGACGTTCATTTGATTCTAAAAGCTTAGATGAAAGTGTTTGACTTTCATTTAACTCAATTAGCTTTGTAGAATTCATTTGATTTTCATTTGATTCAAAAAGCTTTGTTTGAATGTGTTTGACTTTCATTTGATTCTAAAAGCTTTGTAGAAAGTGTTTGGCTTTCATTTGACTCAATTAGCAGTGTGGAATGCAATTAAATTTCATTTGATTCAAAAAGCTTTGATTGAATGTATTTGACTTTCATTTGATTCTAAACGCTTTGTTGCAAGTGTTTGACTTTCATTTGACTCAATTAGCTTTGTTGAATGTATTTGATTTTCATTTGATTCAAAAAGCTTTGTTTGAATGTGTTTCACTTTCATTTGATTCTAAAAGCTTTGTTGAAAGTGTTTGACTTTCATTTGACTTAATTAGCTTTGTTGAATGCAGTTGACATTCATTTGATTCAAAAAGCTTTGTTGGAATGTGTTTCACTTTTATTTGATTCTAAAAGCTTTATTGAAAGTGTTTGGCTTTCATTTGACTCAATTACCATTGTGGAAAGCAATTAACTTTCATTTGATTCAAAAAGCTTTGTTTGAATGTTTTTTACTTTAATTTGATTCTAAAAGCTTTGATGACAGTGTTTGACTTTCATTTGACTCAATTAGCTTTGTTGAATTCATTTGATTTACATTTGATTCAAAAAGCTTTGTTTGAATATGTTTGACTATCATTTGATTTTAAAAGCTTTGTTAAATGTGTTTGACTTTCATTTGACTCAATTAGCTTTGTTGAATGCATTTGACATTGATTTGAATCAAAAAGCTTTGTTTAAATGTGTTTGACGTTCATTTCATTCTAAAACCTTAGATCAAAGTGTTTGACTTTCATTTGACTCAATTAGCTTTGTTGAATTCATTTGATTTTCATTTGATTCAAAAAGCTTTGTTTGAATGTGTTTGACTTTCATTTGATTCTAAAAGCTTTGTTGAAAGTGTTTGGCTTTCATTTGACTCAATTAGCATTATGGAATGTAATTAACTTTCATTTCATTCAAAAAGCTTTGATTGAATGTATTTGATTTTCATTTGATTCTAAACGCTTTGTTGCAAGTGTTTGACTTTCATTTGACTCAGTTAGCTTTGTCGAATGCATTTGATTTTCATTTGATTCAAAAAGCTTTGTTTGAATGTGTTTCACTTTCATTTGATTCTAAAAGCTTTGTTGAAAATGTTTGACTTTCATTTGACTTAATTAGCTTTGTTGAATGCAGTTAACATTCATTTGATTCAAAAAGCTTTGTTTGAATGTGTTTCACTTTCATTTGATTCTAAAAGCTTTGTTGAAAATGTTTGGCTTTCGTTTGACTCAATTAGCATTGTGGAATGCAATTAACTTTCATTTTATTCAAAAAGCTTTGTTTGAATTTGTTTGACTTTAATTTGATTCTAAAAGCTTTGATGAAAGTTTTTGACTTTCATTTGACTCTAAAAGCTTTGTTGAATTCATTTGATTTTCATTTGATTCAAAAGGCTTTGTTTGAATGTGTTTGACTTTCATTTGATTCTAAAAGCTTTGTTGAAAGTGTTTTACTTTCATTTGACTCAATTAGCTTTGTTGACTGCATTTGACTTTCATTTGAATCAAAAAGCTATGTTTGAATGTGTTTGACTTTCATTTGACTCAATTAGCTTTGTTAAAAGTGTTTGATTTTCATTTGACTCAATTAGCTTTGTTGAATTCATTTGATTTTAATTTGATTCAAAAAACTTTGTTTGAATGTGTTTGACTTTCATTTGATTCTAAAAGCTTTGTTGAAAGTGTTTGACTTTCATTTGACTCAATTAGCTTTGTTGAATGCATTTGACTTTCATTTGAATCAAGAAGCTTTGTTTGAATGTGTTTGACTTTCATTTGACTCAATTGGCTTTGTTAAATGCATTTGACTTTCATTTGATTCAAAAAAACTTTGTTTGAATGTGTTTGACTTTCATTTGACTCAATTAGCATTGTGGAATGCAATTGACTTCCATTTGACTCAAAAAACTTGTTTGAAAGTATTTACCTTTCATTTGATTCTAAAAGCTTTGATGAATGTGTTTGACTTTCATTTGACCAATTAGATTTATTGAATTCATTTGATTTTCATTTGATTCAAAATGCTTAGTTTGAATGTGTTTGACTTTCATTTGATTCTAAAAGCTTTTTTGAAAGTGTTTGACTTTCATTTGACTCAATTAGCTTTTTTGATTGCATTTGACTTTCATTTGATTCAAAAAGCTTTGTTTGAATGTGTTTGACTTATTTTTGACTCAATTAGCATTGTTGAATGTGTTTGACTTTCATTTGACTCAATCAGCATTGTGGAATGCAATTGACTTTCATTTGATTCAAAAAGCATTGATTGAATGTACTTGACTTTCATTTGATTCTAAATGCTTTGTTGCAAGTGTTTGACTTTCATTTGACTCAAATAGCTTTGTTGAATGCATTTGACTTTCATTTGAATCAAGAAACTTTGTTTGAATGTGTTTGACTTTCATTTGACTCAATTGGCTTTGTTGAATGCATTTGACTTTCATATGATTCAAAAAGCTTTGTTTGAATGTGTTTGACTTTCATTTGACTCAATTAACTTCGTTGAATGTGTTAGACGTTCATTTGACTCCATTAGCATTGTGGAATGCAATTGACTTTCCTTTGATTCAAAAAGCTTTGTTTGAATGCATTTGACTTTCATTTGATTCTAAAAGCTTAGATGAAAGTGTTTGACTTTCATTTGACTCAATTAGCTTTGTTGAATTCATTTGATTTTCATTTGATTCAAAAAGCTTTGTTTGAATGTGTTTGACTTTCATTTGATTCTAAAAGCTTTGTTGAAAGTGTTTGACTTTCATTTGACTCAATTAGCTTTGTTAAATGCATTTGACTTTCATTTGAATCAAAAGCTTTGTTTAAATGTGTTTGACGTTCATTTGACTCAATTAGATTTGTTGAAAGTGTTTAATTTTCATTTAACTCAATTGGCTTTGTTGAATGCATTTGACTTTCATTTGATTCAAAAAGCATTGCTTGAATGTGTTTGACTTTCTTTTGACTCAATTAGCTTTATTGAATGTGTTTGACTTTAATTTGACTCAATTAGCATTGTGGAATGCAATTGACTTTC
The DNA here is from genome assembly GCA_024500155.1 of Chenopodium formosanum. Taxonomy (NCBI): domain Eukaryota; kingdom Viridiplantae; phylum Streptophyta; class Magnoliopsida; order Caryophyllales; family Amaranthaceae; genus Chenopodium; species Chenopodium formosanum. The sequence goes on from CM044861.1 coordinate 25,922,078, forward strand.
ATTTGATTCAAAAAGCTTTAATTGAATGTATTTGACTTTCATTTGATTCTAAACGCTTTGTTGCAAGTGTTTGACTTTCATTTAACTCAATTAGCTTTGTTGAATGCATTTGACTTTCATTTGATTCAAAAAGCTTTGTTTGAATGTGTTTGACTTTCATTTGATTCTAAAAGCTTTGTTGAAAGTGTTAGACATTCATTTGACTCAATTAGCTTTGTTGAATGCATGTGGCTTTCATTTGATTCAAAAAGCTTTGTTTGAATGTGTTTGAATTTCATTTGACTCAATTAGCTTTGTTGAATGTGTTTGACTTTCATTTGACTCAATTACCATTGTGGAATGCAATAGACTTTCATTTGATCAAAAAGCTTTGTTTAATGTATTTGACTTTCATTTAATTCTAAAAGCTTTGTTGAAAGTGTTAGACATTCATTTGACTCAATTAGCTTTGTTGAATGCATGTGGCTTTCATTTGATTCAAAAGGCTTTGTTTGAATGTTTTTTACTTTCATTTGACTCAATTAGCTTTGTTGAATGTGATTGACTTTCATTTAACTCAATTGGCTTTGTTGAATACATTTGACTTTCATTTGATTCAAAAAGCTTTGCTTGAATGTGTTTGACTTTCTTTTGACTCAATTAGCTTTGTTGAATGTGTTTGATTTTCATTTGACTCAATTAGAATTGTGGAATGCATTTGACTTTCATTTGATTCAAAAAGCTTTGTTTTAATGTGTTTGACTTTCATTTGACTCAATTAACTTCGTTGAATGTGTTAGACTTTCATTTGACTCAATTAGCATTGTGGAATGCAATTGACTTTCATTTGATTCAAAAAGCTTTGTTTGAATGTATTTGACTTTCATTTGATTCTAAAAGCTTAGATCAAAGTGTTTGACTTTCATTTCACTCAATTAGCTTTGTTGAATTCATTTGATTTTCATTTGATTCAAAAAGCTTTGTTTGAATGTGTTTGACTTTCATTTGATTCTAAAAGCTTTGTTGAAAGTGTTTGACTTAGATTTAACTCAAGTAGCTTTGTTGAATGCATTTGACTTTCATTTGAATCAAAAAGCTTTGTTTAAATGTGTTTGACGTTCATTTCACTCAATTAGATTTGTTGAAAGTGTTTAACTTTCATAGAACTCAATTAGCTTTGTTGAATGCATTTGACTTTTATTTGATTCAAAAAGCTTTGCTTGAATGTGTTTGACTTTCTTTTGACTGAATTAGCTTTGTTGAATGTGTTTGACTTTCATTTGACTCAATTAGCATTGTGGAATGCAATTGACTTTCATTTGATTCAAAAAGCTTTGATTGAATGTATTTGACTTTCATTTGATTCTAAACGCTTTGTTGCAAGTGTTTAACTTTCATTTGACTCAATTAGCTTTGTTGAATACATTTGATTTTCATTTGATTCAAAAAGCTTTGTTTAAATGTGTTTGATTTTCATTTAATTCTAAAAGCTTTGTTGAAAGTGTTAGACATTCATTTGACTCAATTAGCTTTGTTGAATGCATGTGGCTTTCATTTGATTCAAAAAGCTTTGTTTGAATGTGTTTGACTTTCATTTGACTCAATTAGCTTTGTTGAATGTGTTTGACTTTCATTTGACTTAATTACCATTGTGGAATGCAATAGACTTTCATTTGATCAAAAAGCTTTGTTTAATGTATTTGACTTTCATTTAATTCTAAAAGCTTTGTTGAAAGTGTTAGACATTCATTTGACTCAATTAGCTTTGTTGAATGCATGTGGCTTTCATTTGATTCAAAAAGCTTTGTTTGAATGTTTTTGACTTTCATTTGACTCAATTAGCTTTGTTGAATGTGATTGACTTTCATTTAACTCAATTGGCTTTGTTGAATGCATTTGACTTTCATTTGATTCAAAAAGCTTTGCTTGAATGTGTTTGACTTTCTTTTGACTCAATTAGCTTTGTTGAATGTGTTTGATTTTCATTTGACTCAATTAGCATTGTGGAATGCATTTGACTTTCATTTGATTCAAAAAGCTTTGTTTGATGTGTTTGACTTTCATTTGACTCAATTAACTTCGTTGAATGTGTTAGACTTTCATTTGACTCAATTAGCATTGTGGAATGCAATTGACTTTCATTTGATTCAAAAAGATTTGTTTGAATGTATTTGACTTTCATTTGATTCTAAAAGCTTAGATCAAAGTGTTTGACTTTCATTTGACTCAATTAGCTTTGTTGAATTCATTTGATTTTCATTTGATTCAAAAAGCTTTGTTTGAATGTGTTTGACTTTCATTTGATTCTAAAAGCTTTGTTGAAAGTGTTTGACTTAGATTTAACTCAAGTAGCTTTGTTGAATGCATTTGACTTTCATTTGAATCAAAAAGCTTTGTTTAAATGTGTTTGACGTTCATTTCACTCAATTAGATTTGTTGAAAGTGTTTAACTTTCATATAACTCAATTAGCTTTGTTGAATGCATTTGACTTTTATTTGATTCAAAAAGCTTTGCTTGAATGTGTTTGACTTTCTTTTGACTGAATTAGCTTTGTTGAATGTGTTTGACTTTCATTTGAATCAATAAGCATTGTGGAATGCAATTGACTTTCATTTGATTCAAAAAGCTTTGATTGAATGTATTTGACTTTCATTTGATTCTAAACGCTTTGTTGCAAGTGTTTGACTTTCATTTGACTCAATTAGCTTTGTTGAATACATTTGATTTTCATTTGATTCAAAAAGCTTTGTTTAATTGTGTTTGACTTTCATTTGATTCTAAAAGCTTTGTTGAAAGTGTTTGACTTTCATTTGACTCAATTAGCTTTGTTGAATGCATGTGGCTTTCATTTGATTCAAAATGCTTTGTTTGAATGTGTTTGACTTTCATTTGAGTCAATTAGCTTTGTTGAATGTGTTTGACTTTCATTAGACTCAATTACCATTGTGGAATGCAATAGACTTTCATTTGATCAAAAAGCTTAGTTTAATGTATTTGACTTTCATTTGATTCTAAAAGCTTTGTTGAAAGTGTTTGACTTTCATTTGACTCAATTAGCTCTGTTGAATGCATTTGACTTTCATTTGATTCAAAAAGGTTTGTTTGAATGTGTTTGACTTTCATTTGATTCTAAAAGCTTTGTTGAAAGTGTTTGACTTTCATTTTACTTAATTAGCTTTGTTGAATGCAGTTGACATTCTTTTGATTCTAAAAGCTTTGTTTGAATGTGTTTCACTTTCATTTGATTCTAAAAGCTTTGTTGAATGTGTTAGACTTTCATTTGACTCAATTAGCTTTGTTAAATGCATTTGACATTCATGTGATTCAAAAAGCTTTGTTTGAATGTGTTTTACTTTCATTTGATTCTAAAAGCTTTGTTGAAAGTGTTTGACTTTCATTTGACTCAATTAGCTTTTTTAAATGCATTTGACTTTCATTTGAATCACGAAGCTTTGTTTGAATGTGTTTGACTTTCATTTGACTCAATTGGCATTGTTGAATGCATTTGACTTTCATTTGATTCAAAAAGCATTGTTTGAATGTGTTTGACTTTCATTTGACTCAATTAACTTCGTTGAATGTGTTTGACTTTCATTTGACTCAATTACCATTGTGGAATGCAATTGACTTTCATTTGATTCAAAAAGCTTTGTTTGAATGTATTTGACTTTCATTTAATTCTAAAAGCTTAGATGAAAGTGTTTGACTTTCATTTGACTTAATTAGCTTTGTTGAATTCATTTGATTTTCATTTGATTCAAAAAGCTTTGTTTGAATGTGTTTGACTTTCATTTGATTCTAAAAGCTTTGTTGAAAGTGTTTGACTTTCATTTGACTCAATTAGCTTTGTTGAATGAATTTGACTTTCATTTGAATCAAAAAGCTTTGTTTTAATGTGTTTGACGTTCATTTGACTCAATTAGATTTGTTGAAAGTGTTTCACTTTCATTTAACTCAATTGGCTTTGTTGAATGCATTTAAATTTCAATTGATTCAAAAAGCTTTGCTTGAATGTGTTTGACTTTCTTTTGACTCAATTAGCTTTGTTGAATGTGTTTGACTTTCATTTGATTGAAAAAGCATTGTTTGAATGTGTTTGACTTTCATTTGACTCAATTAAATTCGTTGAATGTGTTTGACTTTCATTTGACTCAATTAGCATTGTGGAATGCAATTGACTTCCATTTGATTCAAAAAACTTGTTTGAAAATATTTACCTTTCATTTGATTCTAAAAGCTTTGATGAATGTGTTTGACTTTCATTTGACCAATTAGATTTGTTGAATTCATTTGATTTTCATTTGATTAAAAATGCTTAGTTTGAATGTGTTTGAATTTCATTTGATTCTAAAAGCTTTTTTTGAAAGTGTTTGACTTTCATTTGACTCAATTAGCTTTGTTGAATGCATTTGACTTTAATTTGAACCAAAAAGCAATGTTTGAATGTGTTTGACTTTCATTTGACTCAATTAGCCTTGTTGAAAGTGTTTGACTTTCATTTGACTCAATTAGCTTTGTTGAATGCATTTGACTTTCATTTGATTCAAAAAGCTTTGTTTGAATGTGTTTGACTTATTTTTTACTCATTTAGCTTTGTTGAATTTGTTTGACTTTCATTTGACTCAATTGGCATTGTGGAATGCAATTGACTTTCATTTGATTCAAAAAGCTTTGATTGAATGTACTTGACTTTCATTTGATTCTAAACGCTTTGTTGCAAGTGTTTGACTTTCATTTGACTCTAGCTTTGTTGAATGCATTTGACTTTCATTTGAATCAAGAAGCTTTGTTTGAATGTGTTTGACTTTCATTTGACTCAATTGGCTTTGTTGAATGCATTTGACTTTCATTTGATTGAAAAAGCTTTGTTTGAATGTGTTTGACTTTCATTTGACTCAATTAACTTCGTTGAATTTGTTAGACTTTCATTTGACTCAATTAGCATTGTGGAATGCAATTGACTTTCATTTGATTCAAAAAGCTTTGTTTGAATGTATTTGACTTTCATTTGATTCTAAAAGCTTAGATGAAAGTGTTTGACTTTCATTTGACTCAATTAGCTTTGTTGAGTTCATTTGATTTTCATTTGATTCAAAAAGCTTTGTTTGAATGTGTTTGACTTTCATTTGATTCTAAAAGTTTTGTTGAAAGTGTTTGACTTTCATTTGACTCAATTAGCTTTGTTGAATGCATTTCACTTTCATTTGAGTCACGAAGCTTTGTTTGATTGTGTTTGACTTTCATTTGACTCAATTAGCTTTGTTGAATTAATTTGATTTTCATATGATTCAAAAAGCTTTGTTTGAATGTGTTTGACTTTCATTTGATTATAAAAGCTTTGTTGAAAGTGTTTGACTTTCATTTGACTCAATTAGCTTTATTGAATGCATTTGACATTCATTTGAATCAAAAAGCTTTATTTGAATGTGTTTGACTTTCATTTGATTCTAAAAGCTTTGTAGAAAGTGTTTGGCTTTCATTTGACTCAATTAGCATTGTGGAATGCAATTAACTTTCATTTGATTCAAAAAGCTTTGATTGAATGTCTTTGACTTTAATTTGATTCTAAAAGCTTTGATGAAAGTGTTTGACTTTCATTTGACTCAATTAGCTTTGTTGAATTCATTTGATTTTCATTTGATTCAAAAAGCTTTGTTTGAATGTGTTTCACTTTCATTTGATTCTAAAAGCTTTGTTGAAAGTGTTTGACTTTCATTTGACTTAATTAGCTTTGTTGAATGTAGTTGATATTCATTTGATTCAAAAAGCTTTGTTTGAATGTGTTTCACTTTCATTTGATTCTAAAAGATTTGTTGAATGTGTTTGACTTTCATTTGACTCAATTAGCTTTGTTGAATGCATTTGACTTTCATTTAATTCAAAAAGCTTTGTTAGAATGTGTTTAACTTTCATTTGATTCTAAAAGCTTTGTTGAATGTGTTTGACTTTCATTTGACTTAATTAGCTTTGTTGAATGCAGTTGACATTCATTTGATTCAAAAAGCTTTGTTTGAATGTGTTTCACTTTCATTTGATTCTAAAAGCTTTGTTGAATGTGTTTGACTTTCATTTGACTCAATTAGCTTTGTTGAATGCATTTGACATTCATTTGATTCAAAAAGCTTTGTTTGAATGTGTTTTACTTTCATTTGATTCTAAAAGCTTTGTTGAAAGTGTTTGACTTTCATTTGACTCAATTAGCTTTGTTGAATACATTTGACTTTCATTTGAGTCACGAAGCTTTGTTTGAATGTGTTTGACTTTCATTTGACTCAATTAGCTTTGTTGAATTCATTTGATTTTCATTTGATTCAAAAAACTTTGTTTGAATGAGTTTGACTTTCATTTGATTATAAAAGCTTTGTTGAAAGTGTTTGACTTTCATTTGACTCAATTAGCTTTGTTGAATGCATTTGACATTCATTTGAATCAAAAAGCTTTGTTTAAATGTGTTTGACGTTCATTTGATTCTAAAAGCTTAGATGAAAGTGTTTGACTTTAATTTAACTCAATTAGCTTTGTAGAATTCATTTGATTTACATTTGATTCAAAAAGCTTTGTTTGAATGTGTTTGACTTTCAATTGATTCTAAAAGCTTTGTAGAAAGTGTTTGGCTTTCATTTGACTCAATTAGCAGTGTGGAATGCAATTAACTTTCATTTGATTCAAAAAGCTTTGATTGAATGTATTTGACTTTCGTTTGATTCTAAACGCTTTGTTGCAAGTGTTTGACTTTCATTTGACTCAATTAGCTTTGTTGAATGTATTTGATTTTCATTTGATTCAAAAACCTTTGTTTGAATGTGTTACACTTTCATTTGATTCTAAAAGCTTTGTTGAAAGTGTTTGACTTTCATTTGACTTAATTAGCTTTGTTGAATGCAGTTGACATTCATTTGATTCAAAAAGCTTTGTTGGAATGTGTTTCACTTTCATTTGATTCTAAAAGCTTTATTGAAAGTATTTGGCTTTCATTTGACTCAATTACCATTGTGGAAAGCAATTAACTTTCATTTGATTCAAAAAGCTTTGTTTGAATGTTTTTTACTTTAATTTGATTCTAAAAGCTTTGATGACAGTGTTTGACTTTCATTTGACTCAATTAGCTTTGTTGAATTCATTTGATTTTCATTTGATTCAAAAAGCTTTGTTTGAATGTGTTTCACTTTCATTTGATTCTAAAAGCTTTGTTGAAAGTGTTTGACTTTCATTTGACTTAATTAGCTTTGTTGAATGCAGTTGACATTCATTTGATTCAAAAAGCTTTGTTTGAATGTGTTTCACTTTCATTTGATTCTAAACGCTTTGTTGAATGTGTTTGACTTTCATTTGACTCAATTAGCTTTGTTGAATGCATTTGACATTCATTTGATTCAAAAAGCTTTGTTTGAATGTGTTTTACTTTCATTTGATTCTAAAAGCTTTGTTGAAAGTGTTTGACTTTCATTTGACTCAATTAGCTTTGTTGAATGCATTTCACTTTCATTTGAGTCACGAAGCTTTGTTTGATTGTGTTTGACTTTCATTTGACTCAATTAGCTTTGTTGAATTAATTTGATTTTCATTTGATTCAAAAAGCTTTGTTTGAATGTGTTTGACTTTCGTTTGATTATAAAAGCTTTGTTGAAAGTGTTTGACTTTCATTTGACTCAATTAGCTTTGTTGAATGCATTTGACATTCATTTGAATCAAAAAGCTTTGTTTGAATGTGTTTCACTTTCATTTGATTCTAAAAGCTTTGTTGAAAGTGTTTGGCTTTCATTTGACTCAATTGGCATTGTGGAATGCAATTAACTTTCATTTGATTCAAAAAGCTTTGTTTGAATGTATTTGACTTTAATTTGATTCTAAAAGCTTTGATGAAAGTGTTTGACTTACATTTGACTGAATTAGCTTTGTTGAATTCATTTGATTTTCATTTGATTCAAAAAGCTTTGTTTGAATGTGCTTCACTATCATTTGATTCTAAAAGCTTTGTTAAAAGTGTTTGACTTTCATTTGACTTAATTAGCTTTGTTGAATGCAGTTGACATTCATTTGACTCAAAAAGCTTTGTTTGAATGCGTTTCACTTTCATTGGATTCTAAAAGCTTTGTTGAATGTGTTTGACTTTCATTTGACTCAATTAGCTTTGTTGAATGCATTTGACATTCATTTGATTCAAAAAGCTTTGTTTGAATATGTTTTACTTTCATTTGATTCTAAAAGGTTTGTTGAAAGTGTTTGACTTTCATTTAACTCAATTAGCTTTGTTGAATGCATTTGACTTTCATTTGAGTCACGAAGCTTTGTTTGAATGTGTTTGACTTTCAGTTGACTCAATTAGCTTTGTTGAATGCATTTGACATTCATTTGAATCAAAAAGCTTTGTTTAAATGTGTTTGACGTTCATTTGATTCTAAAAGATTAGATGAAAGTGTTTGACTTTCATTTGACTCAATTAGCTTTGTTGAATGTATTTGATTTTCATTTGATTCAAAAACCTTTGTTTGAATGTGTTTCACTTTCATTTGATTCTAAAAGCTTTGTTGAAAGTGTTTGACTTTCATTTGACTTAATTAACTTTGTTGAATGCAGTTGACATTCATTTGATTCAAAAAGCTTTGTTGGAATGTGTTTCACTTTCATTTGATTCTAAAAGCTTTATTGAAAGTGTTTGGCTTTCATTTGACTCAATTACCATTGTGGAAAGCAATTAACTTTCATTTGATTCAAAAAGCTTTGTTTGAATGTTTTTTACTTTAATTTGATTCTAAAAGCTTTGATGACAGTGTTTGACTTTCATTTGACTCAATTAGCTTTGTTGAATTCATTTGATTTTCATTTGATTCAAAAAGCTTTGTTTGAATGTGTTTCACTTTCATTTGATTCCAAAAGCTTTGTTGAAAGTGTTTGACTTTCATTTGACTTAATTAGCTTTGTTGAATGCAGTTGACATTCATTTGATTCAAAAAGCTTTGTTTGAATGTGTTTCACTTTCATTTGATTCTAAACGCTTTGTTGAATGTGTTTGACTTTCATTTGACTCAATTAGCTTTGTTGAATGCATTTGACATTCATTTGATTCAAAAAGCTTTGTTTGAATGTGTTTTACTTTCATTTGATTCTAAAAGCTTTGTTGAAAGGGTTTGACTTTCATTTGACTCAATTAGCTTTGTTGAATGCATTTCACTTTCATTTGAGTCACGAAGCTTTGTTTGATTGTGTTTGACTTTCATTTGACTCAATTAGCTTTGTTGAATTACTTTGATTTTCATTTGATTCAAAAAGCTTTGTTTGAATGTGTTTGACTTTCATTTGATTATAAAAGCTTTGTTGAAAGTGTTTGACTTTCATTTGACTCAATTAGCTTTGTTGAATGCATTTGACATTCATTTGAATCAAAAAGCTTTGTTTGAATGTGTTTCACTTTCATTTGATTCTAAAAGCTTTGTTGAAAGTGTTTGGCTTTCATTTGACTCAATTGGCATTGTGGAATGCAATTAACTTTCATTTGATTCAAAAAGCTTTGTTTGAATGTATTTGACTTTAATTTGATTCTAAAAGCTTTGATGAAAGTGTTTGACTTTCATTTGACTGAATTAGCTTTGTTGAATTCATTTGATTTTCATTTGATTCAAAAAGCTTTGTTTGAATGTGCTTCACTATCATTTGATTCTAAAAGCTTTGTTAAAAGTGTTTGACTTTCATTTGACTTAATTAGCTTTGTTGAATGCAGTTGACATTCATTTGACTCAAAAAGCTTTGTTTGAATGCGTTTCACTTTCATTTGATTCTAAAAGCTTTGTTGAATGTATTTGACTTTCATTTGACTCAATTAGCTTTGTTGAATGCATTTGACATTCATTTGATTCAAAAAGCTTTGTTTGAATATGTTTTACTTTCATTTGATTCTAAAAGGTTTGTTGAAAGTGTTTGACTTTCATTTAACTCAATTAGCTTTGTTGAATGCATTTGACTTTCATTTGAGTCACGAAGCTTTGTTTGAATGTGTTTGACTTTCAGTTGACTCAATTAGCTTTGTTGAATGCATTTGACATTCATTTGAATCAAAAAGCTTTGTTTAAATGTGTTTGACGTTCAATTGATTCCAAAAGATTAGATGAAAGTGTTTGACTTTCATTTGACTCAATTAGCTTTGTTGAATGTATTTGATTTTCATTTGATTCAAAAACCTTTGTTTGAATGTGTTTCACTTTCATTTGATTCTAAAAGCTTTGTTGAAAGTGTTTGACTTTCATTTGACTTAATTAGCTTTGTTGAATGCAGTTGACATTCATTTGATTCAAAAAGCTTTGTTGGAATGTGTTTCACTTTCATTTGATTCTAAAAGCTTTATTGAAAGTGTTTGGCTTTCATTTGACTCAATTACCATTGTGGAAAGCAATTAACTTTCATTTGATTCAAAAAGCTTTGTTTGAATGTTTTTTACTTTAATTTGATTCTAAAAGCTTTGATGACAGTGTTTGACTTTCATTTGACTCAATTAGCTTTGTTGAATTCATTTGATTTTCATTTGATTCAAAAAGCTTTGTTTGAATGTGTTTCACTTTCATTTGATTCTAAAAGCTTTGTTGAAAGTGTTTGACTTTCATTTGACTTAATTAGCTTTGTTGAATGCAGTTGACATTCATTTGATTCAAAAAGCTTTGTTTGAATGTGTTTCACTTTCATTTGATTCTAAACGCTTTGTTGAATGTGTTTGACTTTCATTTGACTCAATTAGCTTTGTTGAATGCATTTGACATTCATTTGATTCAAAAAGCTTTGTTTGAATGTGTTTTACTTTCATTTGATTCTAAAAGCTTTGTTGAAAGGGTTTGACTTTCATTTGACTCAATTAGCTTTGTTGAATGCATTTCACTTTCATTTGAGTCACGAAGCTTTGTTTGATTGTGTTTGACTTTCATTTGACTCAATTAGCTTTGTTGAATTACTTTGATTTTCATTTGATTCAAAAAGCTTTGTTTGAATGTGTTTGACTTTCATTTGATTATAAAAGCTTTGTTGAAAGTGTTTGACTTTCATTTGACTCAATTAGCTTTGTTGAATGCATTTGACATTCATTTGAATCAAAAAGCTTTGTTTGAATGTGTTTCACTTTCATTTGATTCTAAAAGCTTTGTTGAAAGTGTTTGGCTTTCATTTGACTCAATTGGCATTGTGGAATGCAATTAACTTTCATTTGATTCAAAAAGCTTTGTTTGAATGTATTTGACTTTAATTTGATTCTAAAAGCTTTGATGAAAGTGTTTGACTTTCATTTGACTGAATTAGCTTTGTTGAATTCATTTGATTTTCATTTGATTCAAAAAGCTTTGTTTGAATGTGCTTCACTATCATTTGATTCTAAAAGCTTTGTTAAAAGTGTTTGACTTTCATTTGACTTAATTAGCTTTGTTGAATGCAGTTGACATTCATTTGACTCAAAAAGCTTTGTTTGAATGCGTTTCACTTTCATTTGATTCTAAAAGCTTTGTTGAATGTATTTGACTTTCATTTGACTCAATTAGCTTTGTTGAATGCATTTGACATTCATTTGATTCAAAAAGCTTTGTTTGAATATGTTTTACTTTCATTTGATTCTAAAAGGTTTGTTGAAAGTGTTTGACTTTCATTTAACTCAATTAGCTTTGTTGAATGCATTTGACTTTCATTTGAGTCACGAAGCTTTGTTTGAATGTGTTTGACTTTCAGTTGACTCAATTAGCTTTGTTGAATGCATTTGACATTCATTTGAATCAAAAAGCTTTGTTTAAATGTGTTTGACGTTCATTTGATTCCAAAAGATTAGATGAAAGTGTTTGACTTTCATTTGACTCAATTAGCTTTGTTGAATGTATTTGATTTTCATTTGATTCAAAAACCTTTGTTTGAATGTGTTTCACTTTCATTTGATTCTAAAAGCTTTGTTGAAAGTGTTTGATTTTCATTTGACTTAATTAGCTTTGTTGAATGCAGTTGACATTCATTTGATTCAAAAAGCTTTGTTGGAATGTGTTTCACTTTCATTTGATTCTAAAAGCTTTATTGAAAGTGTTTGGCTTTCATTTGACTCAATTACCATTGTGGAAAGCAATTAACTTTCATTTGATTCAAAAAGCTTTGTTTGAATGTTTTTTACTTTAATTTGATTCTAAAAGCTTTGATGACAGTGTTTGACTTTCATTTGACTCAATTAGCTTTGTTGAATTCATTTGATTTTCATTTGATTCAAAAAGCTTTGTTTGAATGTGTTTCACTTTCATTTGATTCTAAAAGCTTTGTTGAAAGTGTTTGACTTTCATTTGACTTAATTAGCTTTGTTGAATGCAGTTGACATTCATTTGATTCAAAAAGCTTTGTTTGAATGTGTTTCACTTTCATTTGATTCTAAACGCTTTGTTGAATGTGTTTGACTTTCATTTGACTCAATTAGCTTTGTTGAATGCATTTGACATTCATTTGATTCAAAAAGCTTTGTTTGAATGTGTTTTACTTTCATTTGATTCTAAAAGCTTTGTTGAAAGTGTTTGACTTTCATTTGACTCAATTAGCTTTGTTGAATGCATTTCACTTTCATTTGAGTCACGAAGCTTTGTTTGATTGTGTTTGACTTTCATTTGACTCAATTAGCTTTGTTGAATTACTTTGATTTTCATTTGATTCAAAAAGCTTTGTTTGAATGTGTTTGACTTTCATTTGATTATAAAAGCTTTGTTGAAAGTGTTTGACTTTCATTTGACTCAATTAGCTTTGTTGAATGCATTTGACATTCATTTGAATCAAAAAGCTTTGTTTGAATGTGTTTCACTTTCATTTGATTCTAAAAGCTTTGTTGAAAGTGTTTGGCTTTCATTTGACTCAATTGGCATTGTGGAATGCAATTAACTTTCATTTGATTCAAAAAGCTTTGTTTGAATGTATTTGACTTTAATTTGATTCTAAAAGCTTTGATGAAAGTGTTTGACTTTCATTTGACTGAATTAGCTTTGTTGAATTCATTTGATTTTCATTTGATTCAAAAAGCTTTGTTTGAATGTGCTTCACTATCATTTGATTCTAAAAGCTTTGTTAAAAGTGTTTGACTTTCATTTGACTTAATTAGCTTTGTTGAATGCAGTTGACATTCATTTGACTCAAAAAGCTTTGTTTGAATGCGTTTCACTTTCATTTGATTCTAAAAGCTTTGTTGAATGTGTTTGACTTTCATTTGACTCAATTAGCTTTGTTGAATGCATTTGACATTCATTTGATTCAAAAAGCTTTGTTTGAATATGTTTTACTTTCATTTGATTCTAAAAGGTTTGTTGAAAGTGTTTGACTTTCATTTAACTCAATTAGCTTTGTTGAATGCATTTGACTTTCATTTGAGTCACGAAGCTTTGTTTGAATGTGTTTGACTTTCATTTGACTCAATTAGCTTTGTTGAATTCATTTGATTTTCATTTGATTCAAAAAGCTTTGTTTGAATTTGTTTGACTTTCATTTGATTATAAAAGCTTTGTTGAAAGTGTTTGACTTTCATTTGACTCAATTAGCTTTGTTGAATGCATTTGACATTCATTTGAATCAAAAACCTTTGTTTAAATGTGTTTGACGTTCATTTCATTCTAAAAGCTTAGATGAAAGTGTTTGACATTCATTTGACTCAATTAGCTTTGTTGAATTCATTTGATTTTCATTTGATTCAAAAAGCTTTGTTTGAATGTGTTTGACTTTCATTTGATTCTAAAAGCCTTGTTGAAAGTGTTTGGCTTTCATTTGACTCAATTAGCATTGTGGAATGCAATTAACTTTCATTTGATTCAAAAAGCTTTGATTGAATGTATTTGACTTTCATTTGATTCTAAACGCTTTGTTGCAAGTGTTTGACTTTGATTTGACTCAATTAGCTTTGTTGAATGCATTTGATTTTCATTTGATTCAAAAAGCTTTGTTTGAATGTGTTTCACTTTCATTTGATTCTAAAAGCTTTGTTGAAAGTGTTTGACTTTCATTTGACTTAATTAGCTTTGTTGAATGCAGTTGACATTCATTTGGTTCAAAAAGCTTTGTTTGAATGTTTTTGACTTTCATTTGATTCTAAAAGCTTTGTTGAAAGTGTTTGGCTTTCATTTGACTCTATTAGCATTGTGGAATGCAATTAACTTTCATTTGATTCAAAAAGCTTTGATTGAATGTATTTGACTTTCATTTGATTCTAAACGCTTTGTTGCAAGTGTTTGACTTTCATTTGACTCAATTAGCTTTGTTGAATGTATTAGATTTTCATTTGATTCAAAAAGCTTTGTTTGAATGTGTTTCACTTTCATTTGATTCTAAAAGCTTTGTTGAAAGTGTTTGACTTTCATTTGACTTAATTAGCTTTGTTGAATGCAGTTGACATTCATTTGGTTCAAAAAGCTTTGTTTGAATGTGTTTCACTTTCATTTGATTCTAAAAGCTTTGTTGAAAGTGTTTGGCTTTCATTTGACTCAATTAGCATTGTGGAATGCAATTAACTTTCATTTGATTCAAAAAGCTTTGTTTGAATGTATTTGACTTTACTTTGATTCTAAAAGCTTTGATGAAAGTGTTTGACTTTCATTTGACTCAATTTGCTTGGTTGAAGTCATTTGATTTTCATTTGATTAAAAAAGCTTTGTTTGAATGTGTTTCACTTTCATTTGATTCTAAAAGCTTTGTTGAAAGTGTTTGACTTTCATTTGACTCAATTAGCTTTGTTGAATGCATTTGACTTTCATTTGAGTCACGAATCTTTGTTTGATTGTGTTTGACTTTCATTTGACTCAATTAGCTTTGTTGAATTCATTTGATTTTCATTTGATTCAAAAAGCTTTGTTTGAATGTGTTTGACTTTCATTTGATTCTAAAAGCTTTGTTGAAAGTGTTTGGCTTTCATTTGACTCAATTGGCATTGTGGAATGCAATTAACTTTCATTTCATTCAAAAAGCTTTGTTTGAATGTATTTGACTTTTATTTCATTCTAAAAGCTTTGTTGAAAGTGTTTGACTTTCATTTGACTCAATTAGCTTTGTTGAATGCATTTGACATTCATTTGAATCAAAAAGCTTTGTTTGAATGTGTTTGACTTTCATTTGATTCTAAAAGCTTTGTAGAAAGTGTTTGGCTTTCATTTGACTCAATCAGCATTGTGGAATGCAATTAACTTTCATTTGATTCAAAAAGCTTTGATTGAATGTCTTTGACTTTAATTTGATTCTAAAAGCTTTGATGAAAGTGTTTGACTTTCATTTGACTCAATTAGCTTTGTTGAATGCATTTGATTTTCATTTGATTCAAAAAGCTTTGTTTGAATGTGTTTCACTTTCATTTGATTCTAAAAGCTTTGTTGAAAGTGTTTGACTTTCATTTGACTTAATTAGCTTTGTTGAATGCAGTTGACATTCATTTGGTTCAAAAAGCTTTGTTTGAATGTGTTTCACTTTCATTTGATTCTAAAAGCTTTGTTGAAAGTGTTTGGCTTTCATTTGACTCAATTAGCATTGTGGAATGCAATTAACTTTCATTTGATTCAAAAAGCTTTGTTTGAATGTATTTGACTTTACTTTGATTCTAAAAGCTTTGATGAAAGTGTTTGACTTTCATTTGACTCAATTTGCTTGGTTGAAGTCATTTGATTTTCATTTGATTAAAAAAGCTTTGTTTGAATGTGTTTTACTTTCATCTGATTCTAAAAGCTTTGTTGAAAGTGTTTGACTTTCATTTGACTCAATTAGCTTTGTTGAATGCATATGACTTTCATTTGAGTCACGAATCTTTGTTTGATTGTGTTTGACTTTCATTTGACTCAATTAGCTTTGTTGAATTCATTTGATTTTCATTTGATTCAAAAAGCTTTGTTTGAATGTGTTTGACATTCATTTGATTCTAAAAGCTTTGTTGAAAGTGTTTGGCTTTCATTTGACTCAATTGGCATTGTGGAATGCAATTAACTTTCATTTGATTCAAAAAGCTTTGTTTGAATGTATTTGACTTTTATTTCATTCTAAAAGCTTTGTTGAAAGTGTTTGACTTTCATTTGACTCAATTAGCTTTGTTGAATGCATTTGACATTCATTTGAATTAAAAAGCTTTGTTTGAATGTGTTTGACTTTCATTTGATTCTAAAAGCTTTGTAGAAAGTGTTTGGCTTTCATTTGACTCAATCAGCATTGTGGAATGCAATTAACTTTCATTTGATTCAAAAAGCTTTGATTGAATGTCTTTGACTTTAATTTGATTCTAAAAGCTTTGATGAAAGTGTTTGACTTTCATTTGACTCAATTAGCTTTGTTGAATTTATTTGATTTTCATTTGATTCAAAAAGCTTTGTTTGAATGTGTTTCACTTTCATTTGATTCCAAAAGCTTTGTTGAAAGTGTTTGACTTTCATTTGACTTAATTAGCTTTGTTGAATGCAGTTGACATTCATTTGATCCAAAAAACTTTGTTTGAATGTGTTTCACTTTCATTTGATTCTAAAAGCTTTGTTGAATGTGTTTGACTTTCATTTGACACAATTAGCTTTGTTGAATGCATTTGACTTTCATTTGATTCAAAAAGCTTTGTTAGAATGTGTTTTACTTTCATTTGATTTTAAAAGCTTTGTTGAAAGTGTTTGACTTTCATTTGACTCAATTAGCTTTGTTGAATGCTTTTGACTTTCATTTGAGTCTCGGAGCTTTGTTTGAATGTGTTTGACTTTCATTTGACTCAATTAGCTTTGTTGAATGCATTTGACTTTCATTTGATTCAAAAAGCTTTGTTTGAATGTGTTTGACTCTCATTTGATTATAAAAGCTTTGTTGAAAGTGTTTGACTTTCATTTGACTCAATTAGCTTTGTTTAATGCATTTGACATTCATTTGAATCAAAAAGCTTTGTTTAAATGTGTTTGACGTTCATTTGATTCTAAAAGCTTAGATGAAAGTGTTTGACATTCATTTGACTCAATTAGCTTTGTTGAATTCATTTGATTTTCATTTGATTCAAAAAGCTTTGTTTGAATGTGTTTGACTTTCATTTGATTCTAAAAGCCTTGTTGAAAGTGTTTGGCTTTCATTTGACTCAATTAGCATTGTGGAATGCAATTAACTTTCATTTGATTCAAATAGCTTTGATTGAATGTATTTGACTTTCATTTGATTCTAAACGCTTTGTTGCAAGTGTTTGACTTTTATTTGACTCAATTAGCTTTGTTGAATGCATTTGATTTTCATTTGATTCAAAAAGCTTTGTTTGAATGTGTTTCACTTTTATTTGATTCTAAAAGCTTTGTTGAAAGTGTTTGACTTTCATTTGACTTAATTAGCTTTGTTGAATGCAGTTGACATTCATTTGGTTCAAAAAGCTTTGTTTGAATGTGTTTCACTTTCATTTGATTCTAAAAGCTTTGTTGAAAGTGTTTGGCTTTCATTTTACTCAATTAGCATTGTGGAATGCAATTAACTTTCATTTGATTCAAAAAGCTTTGTTTGAACGTATTTGACTTTACTTTGATTCTAAAAGCTTTGATGAAAGTGTTTGACTTTCATTTGACTCAATTAGCTTTGTTGAATGCATTTGACTTTCATTTGAGTCACGAATCTTTGTTTGATTGTGTTTGACTTTCATTTGACTCAATTAGCTTTGTTGAATTCATTTGATTTTCATTTGATTCAAAAAGCTTTGTTTGAATGTGTTTGACATTCATTTGATTCTAAAAGCTTTGTTGAAAGTGTTTGGCTTTCATTTGACTCAATTGGCATTGTGGAATGCAATTAACTTTCATTTGATTCAAAAAGCTTTGTTTGAATGTATTTGACTTTTATTTCATTCTAAAAGCTTTGTTGAAAGTGTTTGACTTTCATTTGACTCAATTAGCTTTGTTGAATGCATTTGACATTCATTTGAATCAAAAAGCTTTGTTTGAATGTGTTTGACTTTCATTTGATTCTAAAAGGTTTGTAGAAAGTGTTTGGCTTTCATTTGACTCAATCAGCATTGTGGAATGCAATTAACTTTCATTTGATTCAAAAAGCTTTGATTGAATGTCTTTGACTTTAATTTGATTCTAAAAGCTTTGATGAAAGTGTTTGACTTTCATTTGACTCAATTAGCTTTGTTGAATTTATTTGATTTTCATTTGATTCAAAAAGCTTTGTTTGAATGTGTTTCACTTTCATTTGATTCTAAAAGCTTTGTTGAAAGTGTTTGACTTTCATTTGACTTAATTAGCTTTGTTGAATGCAGTTGACATTCATTTGATTCAAAAAACTTTGTTTGAATGTGTTTCACTTTCATTTGATTCTAAAAGCTTTGTTGAATGTGTTTGACTTTCATTTCACACAATTAGCTTTGTTGAATGCATTTGACTTTCATTTGATTCAAAAAGCTTTGTTAGAATGTGTTTTACTTTCATTTGATTTTAAAAGCTTTGTTGAAAGTGTTTGACTTTCATTTGACTCAATTAGCTTTGTTGAATGCTTTTGACTTTCATTTGAGTCACGGAGCTTTGTTTGAATGTGTTTGACTTTCATTTGACTCAATTAGCTTTGTTGAATGCATTTGACTTTCATTTGATTCAAAAAGCTTTGTTTGAATGTGTTTGACTCTCATTTGATTATAAAAGCTTTGTTGAAAGTGTTTGACTTTCATTTGACTCAATTAGCTTTGTTTAATGCATTTGACATTCATTTGAATCAAAAAGCTTTGTTTAAATGTGTTTGACGTTCATTTGATTCTAAAAGCTTAGATGAAAGTGTTTGACATTCATTTGACTCAATTAGCTTTGTTGAATTCATTTGATTTTCATTTGATTCAAAAAGCTTTGTTTGAATGTGTTTGACTTTCATTTGATTCTAAAAGCCTTGTTGAAAGTGTTTGGCTTTCATTTGACTCAATTAGCATTGTGGAATGCAATTAACTTTCATTTGATTCAAAAAGCTTTGATTGAATGTATTTGACTTTCATTTGATTCTAAACGCTTTGTTGCAAGTGTTTGACTTTTATTTGACTCAATTAGCTTTGTTGAATGCATTTGATTTTCATTTGATTCCAAAAGCTTTGTTTGAATGTGTTTCACTTTCATTTGATTCTAAAAGCTTTGTTGAAAGTGTTTGACTTTCATTTGACTTAATTAGCTTTGTTGAATGCAGTTGACATTCATTTGGTTCAAAAAGCTTTGTTTGAATGTGTTTCACTTTCATTTGATTCTAAAAGCTTTGTTGAAAGTGTTTGGCTTTCATTTTACTCAATTAGCATTGTGGAATGCAATTAACTTTCATTTGATTCAAAAAGCTTTGTTTGAATGTATTTGACTTTACTTTGATTCTAAAAGCTTTGATGAAAGTGTTTGACTTTCATTTGACTCAATTTGCTTTGTTGAATTCATTTGATTTTCATTTGATTAAAAAAGCTTTGTTTTAATGTGTTTCACTTTCATTTGATTCTAAAAGCTTTGTTGAAAGTGTTTGACTTTCATTTGACTCAATTAGCTTTGTTGAATGCATTTGACTTTCATTTGAGTCACGAATCTTTGTTTGATTGTGTTTGACTTTCATTTGACTCAATTAGCTTTGTTGAATTCATTTGATTTTCATTTGATTCAAAAAGCTTTGTTTGAATGTGTTTGACATTCATTTGATTCTAAAAGCTTTGTTGAAAGTGTTTGGCTTTCATTTGACTCAATTGGCATTGTGGAATGCAATTAACTTTCATTTGATTCAAAAAGCTTTGTTTGAATGTATTTGACTTTTATTTCATTCTAAAAGCTTTGTTGAAAGTGTTTGACTTTCATTTGACTCAATTAGCTTTGTTGAATGCATTTGACATTCATTTGAATCAAAAAGCTTTGTTTGAATGTGTTTGACTTTCATTTGATTCTAAAAGGTTTGTAGAAAGTGTTTGGCTTTCATTTGACTCAATCAGCATTGTGGAATGCAATTAACTTTCATTTGATTCAAAAAGCTTTGATTGAATGTCTTTGACTTTAATTTGATTCTAAAAGCTTTGATGAAAGTGTTTGACTTTCATTTGACTCAATTAGCTTTGTTGAATTTATTTGATTTTCATTTGATTCAAAAAGCTTTGTTTGAATGTGTTTCACTTTCATTTGATTCTAAAAGCTTTGTTGAAAGTGTTTGACTTTCATTTGACTTAATTAGCTTTGTTGAATGCAGTTGACATTCATTTGATTCAAAAAGCTTTGTTTGAATGTGTTTCACTTTCATTTGATTCTAAAAGCTTTGTTGAATGTGTTTGACTTTCATTTCACACAATTAGCTTTGTTGAATGCATTTGACTTTCATTTGATTCAAAAAGCTTTGTTAGAATGTGTTTTACTTTCATTTGATTTTAAAAGCTTTGTTGAAAGTGTTTGACTTTCATTTGACTCAATTAGCTTTGTTGAATGCTTTTGAATTTCATTTGAGTCTCGGAGCTTTGTTTGAATGTGTTTGACTTTCATTTGACTCAATTAGCTTTGTTGAATGCATTTGACTTTCATTTGATTCAAAAAGCTTTGTTTGAATGTGTTTGACTCTCATTTGATTATAAAAGCTTTGTTGAAAGTGTTTGACTTTCATTTGACTCAATTAGCTTTGTTTAATGCATTTGACATTCATTTGAATCAAAAAGCTTTGTTTAAATGTGTTTGACGTTCATTTGATTCTAAAAGCTTAGATGAAAGTGTTTGACATTCATTTGACTCAATTAGCTTTGTTGAATTCATTTGATTTTCATTTGATTCAAAAAGCTTTGTTTGAATGTGTTTGACTTTCATTTGATTCTAAAAGCCTTGTTGAAAGTGTTTGGCTTTCATTTGACTCAATTAGCATTGTGGAATGCAATTAACTTTCATTTGATTCAAAAAGCTTTGATTGAATGTATTTGACTTTCATTTGATTCTAAACGCGTTGTTGCAAGTGTTTGACTCTCATTTGAATCAATTAGCATTGTGGAATGCAATTAATTTTCATTTGATTCAAAAAACTTTGATTGAATGTATTTGACTTTCATTTGATTCTAAACGCTTTGTTGCAAGTGTTTGACTTTCATTTGACTCAATCAGCTTTGTTGAATGCATTTGATATTCATTTGATTCCAAAAGCTTTGTTTGAATGTGTTTCACTTTCATTTGATTCTAAAAGCTTTGTTGAAAGTGTTTGACTTTCATTTGACTTAATTAGCTTTGTTGAATGCAGTTGACATTCATTTGGTTCAAAAAGCTTTGTTTGAATGTGTTTCACTTTCATTTGATTCTAAAAGCTTTGTTGAAAGTGTTTGGCTTTCATTTTACTCAATTAGCATTGTGGAATGCAATTAACTTTCATTTGATTCAAAAAGCTTTGTTTGAATGTATTTGACTTTACTTTGATTCTAAAAGCTTTGATGAAAGTGTTTGACTTTCATTTGACTCAATTTGCTTTGTTGAATTCATTTGATTTTCATTTGATTAAAAAAGCTTTGTTTGAATGTGTTTCACTTTCATTTGATTCTAAAAGCTTTGTTGAAAGTGTTTGACTTTCATTTGACTCAATTAGCTTTGTTGAATGCATTTGACTTTCATTTGAGTCACGAATCTTTGTTTGATTGTGTTTGACTTTCATTTGACTCAATTAGCTTTGTTGAATTCATTTGATTTTCATTTGATTCAAAAAGCTTTGTTTGAATGTGTTTGACATTCATTTGATTCTAAAAGCTTTGTTGAAAGTGTTTGGCTTTCATTTGACTCAATTGGCATTGTGGAATGCAATTAACTTTCATTTGATTCAAAAAGCTTTGTTTGAATGTATTTGACTTTTATTTCATTCTAAAAGCTTTGTTGAAAGTGTTTGACTTTCATTTGACTCAATTAGCTTTGTTGAATGCATTTGACATTCATTTGAATCAAAAAGCTTTGTTTGAATGTGTTTGACTTTCATTTGATTCTAAAAGGTTTGTAGAAAGTGTTTGGCTTTCATTTGACTCAATCAGCATTGTGGAATGCAATTAACTTTCATTTGATTCAAAAAGCTTTGATTGAATGTCTTTGACTTTAATTTGATTCTAAAAGCTTTGATGAAAGTGTTTGACTTTCATTTGACTCAATTAGCTTTGTTGAATTTATTTGATTTTCATTTGATTCAAAAAGCTTTGTTTGAATGTGTTTCACTTTCATTTGATTCTAAAAGCTTTGTTGAAAGTGTTTGACTTTCATTTGACTTAATTAGCTTTGTTGAATGCAGTTGACATTCATTTGATTCAAAAAGCTTTGTTTGAATGTGTTTCACTTTAATTTGATTCTAAAAGCTTTGTTGAATGTGTTTGACTTTCATTTCACACAATTAGCTTTGTTGAATGCATTTGACTTTCATTTGATTCAAAAAGCTTTGTTAGAATGTGTTTTACTTTCATTTGATTTTAAAAGCTTTGTTGAAAGTGTTTGACTTTCATTTGACTCAATTAGCTTTGTTGAATGCTTTTGACTTTCATTTGAGTCTCGGAGCTTTGTTTGAATGTGTTTGACTTTCATTTGACTCAATTAGCTTTGTTGAATGCATTTGACTTTCATTTGATTCAAAAAGCTTTGTTTGAATGTGTTTGACTCTCATTTGATTATAAAAGCTTTGTTGAAAGTGTTTGACTTTCATTTGACTCAATTAGCTTTGTTTAATGCATTTGACATTCATTTGAATCAAAAAGCTTTGTTTAAATGTGTTTGACGTTCATTTGATTCTAAAAGCTTAGATGAAAGTGTTTGACATTCATTTGACTCAATTAGCTTTGTTGAATTCATTTGATTTTCATTTGATTCAAAAAGCTTTGTTTGAATGTGTTTGACTTTCATTTGATTCTAAAAGCCTTGTTGAAAGTGTTTGGCTTTCATTTGACTCAATTAGCATTGTGGAATGCAATTAACTTTCATTTGATTCAAAAAGCTTTGTTTGAATGTATTTGACTTTCATTTGATTCTAAACGCTTTGTTGCAAGTGTTTGACTTTTATTTGACTCAATTAGCTTTGTTGAATGCATTTGATTTTCATTTGATTCCAAAAGCTTTGTTTGAATGTGTTTCACTTTCATTTGATTCTAAAAGCTTTGTTGAAAGTGTTTGACTTTCATTTGACTTAATTAGCTTTGTTGAATGCAGTTGACATTCATTTGGTTCAAAAAGCTTTGTTTGAATGTGTTTCATTTTCATTTGATTCTAAAAGCTTTGTTGAAAGTGTTTGGCTTTCATTTTACTCAATTAGCATTGTGGAATGCAATTAACTTTCATTTGATTCAAAAAGCTTTGTTTGAATGTATTTGACTTTACTTTGATTCTAAAAGCTTTGATGAAAGTGTTTGACTTTCATTTGACTCAATTTGCTTTGTTGAATTCATTTGATTTTCATTTGATTAAAAAAGCTTTGTTTGAATGTGTTTCACTTTCATTTGATTCTAAAAGCTTTGTTGAAAGTGTTTGACTTTCATTTGACTCAATTAGCTTTGTTGAATGCATTTGACTTTCATTTGAGTCACGAATCTTTGTTTGATTGTGTTTGACTTTCATTTGACTCAATTAGCTTTGTTGAATTCATTTGATTTTCATTTGATTCAAAAAGCTTTGTTTGAATGTGTTTGACTTTCATTTGATTCTAAAAGCTTTGTTGAAAGTGTTTGGCTTTCATTTGACTCAATTGGCATTGTGGAATGCAATTAACTTTCATTTGATTCAAAAAGCTTTGTTTGAATGTATTTGACTTTAATTTCATTCTAAAAGCTTTGTTGAAAGTGTTTGACTTTCATTTGACTCAATTAGCTTTGTTGAATGCATTTGACATTCATTTGAATCAAAAAGCTTTGTTTGAATGTGTTTGACTTTCATTTTATTCTAAAAGCTTTGTAGAAAGTGTTTGGCTTTCATTTGACTCAATCAGCATTGTGGAATGCAATTAACTTTCATTTGATTCAAAAAGCTTTGATTGAATGTCTTTGACTTTAATTTGATTCTAAAAGCTTTGATGAAAGTGTTTGACTTTCATTTGACTCAATTAGCTTTGTTGAATTTATTTGATTTTCATTTGATTCAAAAAGCTTTGTTTGAATGTGTTTCACTTTCATTTGATTCTAAAAGCTTTGTTGAAAGTGTTTGACTTTCATTTGTGTTAATTAGCTTTGTTGAATGCAGTTGACATTCATTTGATTCAAAAAGCTTTGTTTGAATGTGTTTCACTTTCATTTGATTCTAAAAGCTTTGTTGAATGTGTTTGACTTTCATTTGACACAATTAGCTTTGTTGAATGCATTTGACTTTCATTTGATTCAAAATGCTTTGATAGAATGTGTTTTACTTTCATTTGATTTTAAAAGCTTTGTTGAAAGTGTTTGACTTTCATTTGACTCAATTAGCTTTGTTGAATGCTTTTGACTTTCATTTGAGTCACGGAGCTTTGTTTGAATGTGTTTGACTTTCATTTGACTCAATTAGCTTTGTTGAATGCATTTGACTTTCATTTGATTCAAAAAGCTTTGTTTGAATGTGTTTGACTCTCATTTGATTATAAAAGCTTTGTTGAAAGTGTTTGACTTTCATTTGACTCAATTAGCTTTGTTGAATGGATTTGACATTCATTTGAATCAAAAAGCTTTGTTTAAATGTGTTTGACGTTCATTTGATTCTAAAAGCTTAGATGAAAGTGTTTGACATTCATTTGACTCAATTAGCTTTGTTGAATTCATTTGATTTTCATTTGATTCAAAAAGCTTTGTTTGAATGTGTTTGACTTTCATTTGATTCTAAAAGCTTTGTTGAAAGTGTTTGGCTTTCATTTGACTCAATTAGCATTGTGGAATGCAATTAACTTTCATTTGATTCAAAAAGCTTTGATTGAATGTATTTGACTTTCATTTGATTCTAAACGCTTTGTTGCAAGTGTTTGACTTTCATTTGACTCAATTAGCTTTGTTGAATGCATTTGATTTTCATTTGATTCAAAAAGCTTTGTTTGAATGTGTTTCACTTTCATTTGATTCTAAAAGCTTTGGTAAAAGTGTTTGACTTTCATTTGACTTAATTAGCTTTGTTGAATGCAGTTGACATTCATTTGATTCAAAAAGCTTTATTTAAATGTGTTTCACTTTCATTTGATTCTAAAAGCTTTGTTGAAAGTGTTTGGCTTTCATTTGACTCAATTAGCATTGTGGAATGCAATTAACTTTCATTTGATTCAAAAAGCTTTGCTTGAATGTATTTGACTTTAATTTGATTCTAAAAGCTTTGATGAAAGTGTTTGACTTTCATTTGACTCAATTAGCTTTGTTGAATTCATTTGATTTTCATTTGTTTCAAAAAGCTTTGTTTGAATGTGTTTCACTTTCATTTGATTCTAAAAGCTTTGTTGAAAGTGTTTGACTTTCATTTGACTTAATTACCTTTGTTGAATGCCGTTGACATTCATTTGATTCAAAAAGCTTTGTTTGAATGTGTTTCACTTTCATTTGATTCTAAAAGCTTTGTTGAATGTGTTTGATTTTCACTTGACTCAATTAGCTTTGTTGAATACAGTTGACATTCATTTGATTCAAAAAGCTTTGTTTGAATGTGTTTCACTTTCATTTGATTCTAAAACCTTTGTTGAATGTGTTTGACTTTCATTTGACTCAATTATCTTTGTTGAATGCATTTGACATTCATTTGATTCAAAAAGCTTTGTTT
The DNA here is from genome assembly GCA_024500155.1 of Chenopodium formosanum. Lineage (NCBI taxonomy): Eukaryota > Viridiplantae > Streptophyta > Magnoliopsida > Caryophyllales > Amaranthaceae > Chenopodium > Chenopodium formosanum. The sequence continues at coordinate 25,947,704 of CM044861.1, forward strand.
GAATGTGTTTTACTTTCATTTGATTCTAAAAGCTTTGTTGAAAGTGTTTGACTTTCATTTGACTCAATTAGCTTTGATGAATGCATTTGACTTTCATTTGAGTCATGAAGCTTCGTTTGAATGTGTTTCACTTGCATTTGATTCTAAAAGCTTTGTTGAAAGGGTTTGGCTTTCATTTGACTCAATTAGCATTGTGGAATGCAATTAACTTTCATTTGATTCAAAAAGCTTTGTTTGAATGTATTTGACTTTAATTTGATTCTAAAAGCTTTGATGAAAGTGTTTGACTTTCATTTGACTCAATTAGCTTTGTTGAATGCATTTGACATTCATTTGAATCAAAAAGCTTTGTTTAAATGTGTTTGACGTTCATGTGATTCTAAAAGCTTAGATGAAAGTGTTTGACTTTCATTTGACTCAATTAGCTTTGTTGAATTCATTTGATTTTCATTTGATTCAAAAAGCTTTTTTTGAATGTGTTTGGCTTTCATTTGATTCTAAAAGCTTTGTTGAAAGTGTTTGGCTTTCATTTGACTCAATTAACATTATGGAATGCAATTAACTTTCATTTGATTCAAAAAGCTTTGATTGAATGTATTTGACTTTTATTTGATTCTAAACGCTTTGTTGCAAGTGTTTGACTTTCATTTGACTCAATTAGCTTTGTTGAATGCATTTGATTTTCATTTGATTCAAAAAGCTTTGTTTGAATGTGTTTCACTTTCATTTGATTCTAAAAGCTTTGTTGAAAGTGTTTGACTTTCATTTGACTTAATTAGCTTTGTTGAATGCATTTGACATTCATTTGATTTAAAAAGCTTTGTTTGAATGTGTTTCACTTTCATTTGATTCTAAAAGCTTTGTTGAAAGTGTTTGGCTTTCATTTGACTCAATTAGCATTGTGGAATGCAATTAACTTTCATTTGATTCAAAAAGCTTTGCTTGAATGTATTTGACTTCAATTTGATTCTGAAAGCTTTGATGAAAGTGTTTGACTTTCATTTGACTCAATTAGCTTTGTTGAATTCATTTGATTTTCATTTGATTCAAAAAGCTTTGTTTGAATGTGTTTGACTTTCATTTGACTCAATTAGCTTTGTTGAATTTATTTGATTTTCATTTGACTCAAAAAGCTTTGTTTGAATGTGTTTGACTTTCATTTGATTATAAAAGCTTTGTTGAAAGTGTTTGACTTTCATTTGACTCAATTAGCTTTATTGAATGCATTTGACATTCATTTGAATCAAAAATCTTTGTTTAAATGTGTTTGACGTTCATTTGATTCTAAAAGCTTAGATGAAAGTGTTTGACTTTCATTTAACTCAATTAGCATTGTTGAATTCATTTGATTTTCATTTGATTCAAAAAGCTTTGTTTGAATGTGTTTGACTTTCATTTGATTCTAAAAGCTTTGTTGTAAGTGTTTGGCTTTCATTTGACTCAATTAGCATTGTGGAATGCAATTAACTTTCATTTGATTCAAAAAGCTTTGATTGAATGTATTTGACTTTAATTTGATTCTAAAAGCTTTGATGAAAGTGTTTGACTTTCATTTGACTCAATTAGCTTTGTTGAATTCATTTGATTTTCATTTGATTCAAAAAGCTTTGTTTGATTGTGTTTGACTTTCATTTGACTCAATTAGCTTTGTTGAATTCATTTGATTTTCATTTGATTCAAAAAGCTTTGTTTGAATGTGTTTGACTTTCATTTGATTATAAAAGCTTTGTTGAAAGTGTTTGACTTTCATTTGACTCAATTAGCTTTATTGAATGCATTTGACATTCATTTGAATCAAAAATCTTTGTTTAAATGTGTTTGACGGTCATTTGATTCTAAAAGCTTAGATGAAAGTGTTTGACTTTCATTTGACTTAATTAGCTTTGTTGAATGCAGTTGACATTCATTTGATTTAAAAAGCTTTGTTTGAATGTGTTTCACTTTCATTTGATTCTAAAAGCTTTGTTGAAAGTGTTTGGCGTTCATTTGACTCAATTAGCATTGTGGAATGCAATTAACTTTCATTTGATTCAAAAAGCTTTGCTTGAATGTATTTGACTTTAATTTGATTCTAAAAGCTTTGATGAAAGTGTTTGACTTTCATTTGACTCAATTAGCTTTGTTGAATTCATTTAATTTTCATTTGATTCAAAAAGCTTTGTTTGAATGTGTTGGACTTTCATTTGACTCAATTAGCTTTGTTGAATTCATTTGATTTTCATTTGATTCAAAAAGCTTTGTTTGAATGTGTTTGACTTTCATTTGATTATAAAAGCTTTGTTGAAAGTGTTTGACTTTCATTTGACTCAATTAGCTTTATTGAATGCATTTGACATTCATTTGAATCAAAAATCTTTGTTTATATGTGTTTGACGTTCATTTGATTCTAAAAGCTTAGATGAAAGTGTTTGACTTTCATTTGACACAATTAGCTTTGTTGAATTCATTTGATTTTCATTTGATTCAAAAAGCTTTGTTTGGATGTGTTTCACTTTCATTTGATTCTAAAAGCTTTGTTGAAAGTGTTTGACTTTCATTTGACTCAATTAGCTTTGTTGAATGCATTTGACTTTCATTTGAGTCACGAATCTTTGTTTGATTGTGTTTGACTTTCATTTGACTCAATTAGCTTTGTTGAATTCATTTGATTTTCATTTGATTCAAAAAGCTTTGTTTGAATGTGTTTGACTTTCATTTGATTATAAAAGATTTGTTGAAAGTGTTTGACTTTCATTTGACTCAATTAGCTTTGTTGAATGCATTTGACATTCATTTGAATCAAAAAGCATTGTTTGAATGTGTTTGACTTTCATTTGATTCCAAAAGCTTTGTAGAAAGTGTTTGGCTTTCATTTGACTCAATTAGCATTGTGGAATGCAATTAACTTTCATTTGATTCAAAAAGCTTTGATTGAATGTCTTTGACTTTAATTTGATTCTAAAAGCTTTGATGAAAGTGTTTGACTTTCATTTGACTTAATTAGCTTTGTTGAATTCATTTGATTTTCATTTGATTCAAAAAGCTTTGTTTGAATGTGTTTCACTTTAATTTGATTATAAAAGCTTTGTTGAAAGTGTTTGACTTTTATTTGACTCAATGAGCTTTGTTGAATGCATTTGACATTCATTTGAATCAAAAAGCTTTGTTTAAATGTGTTTGACGTTCATTTGATTCTAAAAGCTTAGATGAAAGTGTTTGACTTTCATTTGACTCAATTAGCTTTGTTGAATTCATTTGATTTTCATTTGATTCAAAAAGCTTTTTTTGAATGTGTTTGACTTTCATTTGATTCTAAAAGCTTTGTTGTAAGTGTTTGGCTCTCATTTGACTCAATTAGCATTGTGGAATGCAATTAACTTTCATTTGATTCAAAAAGCTTTGATTGAATGTATTTGACTTTCATTTGATTCTAAACGCTTTGTTGCAAGTGTTTGACTTTCATTTGACTCAATTAGCATTGTGGAATGCATGTGACTTTCATTTAATTCAAAAAGCTTTGTTTGAATGTGTTTGACATTCATTTGACTCAATTAGCTTAGTTGAATGTGTTTGACTTTCATTTGACTCAAATAGCATTGTGGAATGCAATTGACTTCCTTTTGATTCAAAAAGCTTTTTTTGAATGTATTTGACTTTCATTTGATTATAAAAGCTTTGATGAAAGTGTTTGACTTTCATTTGACTTAATTAGCTTTGTTGAATTCATTTGATTTTTGTTTGATTCAAAAAGCTTTGTTTGAATGTGTTTGACTTTCATTTGATTCTAAAAGCTTTGTTGAATGTGTTTGACTTTCATTTGACTCAATTAGCTTTGATGAATGCATTTGACTATCATTTGAATAAAAAAGCTTTGTTTGAATGTGTTTGACTTTCATTTGACTCAATTAGCATTGTGGAATGCAATTGACTTTCATTTCATTCAAAAAGCTTTGTTTGAATGTATTTGACTTTCATTTGATTCTTAAAGCTTTGATGAAAGTGTTTGACTTTCATTTGACTCAATTAGCTTTGTTGAATTCATTTGATTTTTGTTTGATTCAAAATGCTTTGTTTGAATATGTTTGACTTTCATTTGATTCTAAAAGCTTTGTTGAAAGTGTTTGACTTTCATTTGACTCAATTAGCTTTGATGAATGTATTTGACTTTCATTTGATTCAAAACGCTTTGTTTGAATGTATTTGACTTTCTTTTGACTCAATTAGCTTTGTTGAATGTGTTTGACTTTCATATGACTTAATTAGCATTGTGGAATGGAATTGACTTTCATTTGATTAAAAAAGCTTTGATTGAATGTGTTTCACTTTCATTTGATTCTAAAAGCTTTGTTGAAAGTGTTTGGCGTTCATTTGACTCAATTAGCATTGTGGAATGCAATTAACTTTCATTTGATTCAAAAAGCTTTGCTTGAATGTTTTTGACTTTAATTTGATTCTAAAAGCTTTGATGAAAGTGTTTGACTTTCATTTGACTCAATTAGCTTTGTTGAATTCATTTGATTTTCATTTGATTCAAAAAGCTTTGTTTGAATGTGTTTGACTTTCATTTGATTATAAAAGCTTTGTTGAAAGTGTTTGACTTTCATTTGACTCAATTAGCATTATTGAATGCATTTGACATTCATTTGAATCAAAAATCTTTGTTTAAATGTGTTTGACGTTCATTTGATTCTAAAAGCTTAGATGAAAGTGTTTGACTTTCATTTGACTCAATTAGCTTTGTTGAATTCATTTGATTTTCATTTGATTCAAAAAGCTTTGTTTGAATGTGTTTGGCTTTCATTTGACTCAATTAGCATTGTGGAATACGATTAACTTTCATTTGATTCAAAAAGCTTTGATTGAATGTATTTGACTTTCATTTGATTCTAAACGCTTTGTTGCAAGTGTTTGACTTTCATTTGACTCAATTAGCTTTGTTGAATGCATTTGATTTTCATTTGATTCAAAAAGCTTTGTTTGAATGTGTTTCACTTTCATTTGATTCTAAAAGCTTTGTTGAAAGTGTTTGACTTTCATTTGACTTAATTAGCTTTGTTGAATGCAGTTGACATTCATTTGATTCAAAAAGCTTTGTTTGAATGTGTTTCACTTTCATTTGATTCTAAAAGCTTTGTTGAAAGTGTTTAGTTTTCATTTGACTTAATTAGCATTGTGGAATGCAATTAACTTTCATTTGATTCAAAAAGCTTTGCTTGAATGTATTTGACTTTAATTTGATTCTAAAAGTTTTGATGAAAGTGTTTGACTTTCATTTGACTCAATTAGCTTTGTTGAATTCATTTGATTTTCATTTGATTCAAAAAGCTTTGTTTGAATGTGTTTCACTTTAATTTGATTCTAAAAGAATTGTTGAAAGTGTTTGACTTTCATTTGACTTAATTACCTTTGTTGAATGCAGTTGACATTCATTTGATTCAAAAAGCTTTGTTTGAATGTGTTTCACTTTCATTTGATTCTAAAAGCTTTGTTGAATGTGTTTGACTTTCACTTGACTCTATTAGCTTTGTTGAATGCATTTGACATTCATTTGATTCAAAAAGCTTTGTTTGAATGTATTTTACTTTCATTTGATTCTAAAAGCTTTGTTGAAAGTGTTTGACTTTCATTTGACTCAATTAGCTTTGTTGAATGCATTTGACTTTCATTTGAGTCACGAAGCTTTGTTTGAATGTGTTTGACTTTCATTTGACTCAATTAGCTTTGTTGAATTCATTTGATTTTCATTTGATTCAAAAAGCTTTGTTTGAATGTGTTTGATTTTCATTTGATTATAAAAGCTTTGTTAAAAGTGTTTGACTTTCATTTGACTCAATTAGCTTTGTTGAATGCATTTGACATTCATTTGAATCAAAAAGCTTTGTTTAAATGTGTTTGACGTTCATTTGATTCTCAAAATTTAGATGAAAGTGTTTGACTTTCATTTGACTCAATTAGCTTTGTTGAATTCATTTTATTTTCATTTAATTCAAAAAGCTTTGTTTGAATGTGTTTGACTTTCATTTGATTCTAAAAGCTTTGTTGTAAGTGTTTGGCTTTCATTTGACTCAATTAGCATTGTGGAATGCAATTAACTTTCATTTGATTCAAAAAGCTTTGATTGAATGTATTTGACTTTCATTTGATTCTAAACACTTTGTTGCAAGTGTTTGACTTATATTTGACTCAATCAGCTTTGTTGAATGCATTTGATTTTCATTTGATTCAAATAGCTTTGTTTGAATGTGTTTGACTTTCATTTGATTATAAAAGCTTTGTTGAAAGTGTTTGACTTTCATTTGACTTAATTAGCTTTGTTGAATGCAGTTGACATTCATTTGATTTAAAAAGCTTTGTTTGAATGTGTTTCACTTTCATTTGATTCTAAAAGCTTTGTTGAAAGTGTTTTGCTTTCATTTGACTCAATTAGCATTGTGGAATGCAATTAACTTTCATTTGATTCAAAAAGCTTTGTTTGAATGTATTTGACTTTAATTTGATTCTAAAAGCTTTGATGAAAGTGTTTGACTTTCATTTGACTCAATTAGCTTTGTTGAATTCATTTGATTTTCATTTGATTCAAAAAGCTTTGTTTGAATGTGTTTCACTTTCATTTGATTCTAAAAGCTTTGTTAAAAGTGTTTGACTTTCATTAGCTTTGTTGAATGCATTTGACTTTCATTTGAGTCACGAATCTTTGTTTGATTGTGTTTGACTTTCATTTGACTCAATTAGCTTTGTTGAATTCATTTGATTTTCATTTGATTCAAAAAGCTTTGTTTGAATGTGTTTGACTTTCATTTGATTATAAAAGCTTTGTTGAAAGTGTTTGACTTTCATTTGACTCAATTAGCTTTGTTGAATGCATTTAACATTCATTTGAATCAAAAAGCTTTGTTTGAATGTGTTTGACTTTCATTTGATTCCAAAAGCTTTGTAGAAAGTGTTTGGCTTTCATTTGACTCAATTAGCATTGTGGAATGCAATTAACTTTCATTTGATTCAAAAAGCTTTGATTGAATGTCTTTGACTTTAATTTGATTCTAAAAGCTTTGATGAAAGTGTTTGACTTTCATTTGACTCAATTAGCTTTGTTGAATTCATTTTATTTTCATTTGATTCAAAAAGCTTTGTTTGAATGTGTTTGACTTTCATTTGATTATAAAAGCTTTGTTGAAAGTGTTTGACTTTCATTTGACTCAATGAGCTTTGTTGAATGCATTTGACATTCATTTGAATCAAAAAGCTTTGTTTAAATGTGTGTGACGTTCATTTGATTCTAAAAGCTTAGATGAAAGTGTTTGACTTTCATTTGACTCAATTAGCTTTGTTGAATTCATTTTATTATCATTTGATTCAAAAAGCTTTGTTTGAATGTGTTTGACTTTCATTTGATTCTAAAAGATTTGTTGTAAGTGTTTGGCTCTCATTTGACTCAATTAGCATTGGGGAATGTAATTAACTTTCATTTGATTCAAAACGCTTTGATTGAATGTATTTGACTTTCATTTGATTCTAAACGCTTTGTTGCAAGTGTTTGACTTTCATTTGACTCAATCAGCTTTATTGAATGCATTTGATTTTCATTTGATTCAAATAGCTTTGTTTGAATGTGTTTCACTTTCATTTGATTCTAAAAGCTTTGTTGAAAGTGTTAGACTTTCATTTGACTTAATTAGCTTTGTTGAATGCAGTTGACATTCATTTGATTCAAAAAGCTTTGTTTGAATGTGTTTCACTTTCATTTGATTCTAGAAGCTTTGTTGAAAGTGTTTGGTTTTCATTTGACTGAATTAGCATTGTGGAATGCAATTAACTTTCATTTGATTCAAAAAGCTTTGCTTGAATGTATTTGACTTTAATTTGATTCTAAAAGTTTTGATGAAAGTGTTTGACTTTCATTTGACTCAATCAGCTTTGTTGAATGCATTTGATTTTCATTTGATTCAAATAGCTTTGTTTGAATGTGTTTCACTTTCATTTGATTCTAAAAGCTTTGTTGAAAGTGTTTGACTTTCATTTGACTTAATTAGCTTTGTTGAATGCAGTTGACATTCATTTGATTTAAAAAGCTTTGTTTGAATGTGTTTCACTTTCATTTGATTCTAAAAGCTTTGTTGAAAGTGTTTTGCTTTCATTTGACTCAATTAGCATTGTGGAATGCAATTAACTTTCATTTGATTCAAAAAGCTTTGTTTGAATGTATTTGACTTTAATTTGATTCTAAAAGCTTTGATGAAAGTGTTTGACTTTCATTTGACTCAATTAGCTTTGTTGAATTCATTTGATTTTCATTTGATTCAAAAAGCTTTGTTTGAATGTGTTTCACTTTCATTTGATTCTAAAAGCTTTGTTAAAAGTGTTTGACTTTCATTTGACTTAATTAGCTTTGTTGAATGCATTTGACTTTCATTTGAGTCACGAATCTTTGTTTGATTGTGTTTGACTTTCATTTGACTCAATTAGCTTTGTTGAATTCATTTGATTTTCATTTGATTCAATTAGCTTTGTTTGAATGTGTTTGACTTTCATTTGAATCAAAAAGCTTTGTTTAAATGTGTGTGACGTTCATTTGATTCTAAAAGCTTAGATGAAAGTGTTTGACTTTCATTTGACTCAATTAGCTTTGTTGAATTCATTTTATTATCATTTGATTCAAAAAGCTTTGTTTGAATGTGTTTGACTTTCATTTGATTATAAAAGCTTAGTTGAAAGTGTTTGGCTTTCATTTGACTCAATTAGCATTGTGGAATGCAATTAACTTTCATTTGATTCAAAAAGCTTTGATTGAATGTCTTTGACTTTAATTTGATTCTAAAAGCTTTGATGAAAGTGTTTGACTTTCATTTGACTCAATTAGCTTTGTTGAATTCATTTGATTTTCATTTGATTCAAAAAGCTTTGTTTGAATGTGTTTCACTTTCATTTGATTCTAAAAGCTTTGTTGAAAGTGTTTGACTTTCATTTGACTTAATTAGCTTTGTTGAATGCAATTGACATTCATTTGTTTCAAAGAGCTTTGTTTGAATGTGTTTCACTTTCATTTGATCCTAAAAGCATTGTTGAAAGTGTTTGGCTTTCATTTGACTCAATTAGCATTGTGGAATTCAATTAACTTTCATTTGATTCAAAAAGCTTTGTTTGAATGTATTTGACTATAATTTGATTCTAAAAGCTTTGATGAAAGTGTTTGACTCTCATTTGACTCAATTAGCTTTGTTGAATTCAGTTGATTTTCATTTGATTCAAAAAAGCTTTGTTTGAATGTGTTTCAATTTCATTTGATTCTAAAAGCTTTGTTGAAAGTGTTTGACTTTCATTTGACTTAATTAGCTTTGTTGAATGTAGTTGACATTCATTTGATTCAAAAATCTTTGTTTGAATGTGTTTCACTTTCATTTGATTCTAAAAGCTTTGTTGAATGTGTTTGACTTTCATTTGACTCAATTAGCTTTGTCGAATCCATTTGATTTTCATTTGATTCAAAAAGCTTTGTTTGAATGTGTTTGACTTTCATTTGATTATAAAAGCTTTGTTAAAAGTGTTTGACTTTCATTTGACTCAATTAGCTTTGTTGAATGCATTTGACAATCATTTGTATCAAAAAGCTTTGTTTAAATGTGTTTGACGTTCATTTGATTCTAAAAGCTTAGATGAAAGTGTTTTACTTTCATTTGACTCAATTAGCTTTGTTGAATTCATTTTATTTTCATTTGATTCAAAAATTTTTGTTTGAATGTGTTTGACTTTCATTTGATTCTAAAAGCTTTGTTGTAAGTGTTTGGCTTTCATTTGACTCAATTAGCATTGTGGAATGCAATTAACTTTCATTTGATTCAAAAAGCTTTGATTGAATGTATTTGACTTTCATTTGATTCTAAACGCTTTGTTGCAAGTGTTTGACTTTCATTTGACTCAATCAGCTTTGTTGAATGCATTTGATTTTCATTTGATTCAAATAGCTTTGTTTGAATGTGTTTCACTTTCATTTCATTCTAAAAGCTTTGTTGAAAGTGTTTGACTTTCATTTGACTTAATTAACTTTGTTGAATGCAGTTGAAATTCATTTGATTCAAAAAGCTTTGTTTGAATGTGTTTCACTTTCATTTGATTCTAAAAGCTTTGTTGAAAGTGTTTGGCTTTCATTTGACTCAATTAGCATTGTGGAATGCAATTAACTTTCATTTGATTCAAAAAGCTTTGTTTGAATGTATTTGACTTTAATTTGATTCTAAAAGCTTTGATGAAAGTGTTTGACTTTCATTTGACTCAATTAGCTTTGTTGAATTCATTTGATTTTCATTTGATTCCAAAAGCTTTGTTTGAATGTGTTTGACTTTCATTTGATTCTAAAAGCTTTGTTGTAAGAGTTTGGCTCTCATTTGAATCAATTAGCATTGTGGAATGCAATTAATTTTCATTTGATTCAAAAAACTTTGATTGAATGTATTTGACTTTCATTTGATTCTAAACGCTTTGTTGCAAGTGTTTGACTTTCATTTGACTCAATCAGCTTTGTTGAATGCATTTGATATTCATTTGATTCAAATAGCTTTGTTTGAATGTGTTTCACTTTCATTTGATTCTAAAAGCTTTGTTGAAAGTGTTTGACTTTCATTTGACTTAATTAGCTTTGTTGAATGCAGTTGACATTCATTTGATTCAAAAAGCTTTGTTTGAATGTGTTTGACTTTCATTTGATTCCAAAAGCTCTGTAGAAAGTGTTTGGCTTTCATTTGACTCAATTAGTATTGTGGAATGCAATTAACTTTCATTTGATTCAAAAAGCTTTGTTTGAATGTATTTGACTTTAATTTGATTCTAAAAGCTTTGATGAAAGTGTTTGACTTTCATTTGACTCAATTAGCTTTATTGAATTCATTTGATTTTCATTTGATTCAAAAAGCTTTGTTTGAATGTGTTTGACTTTCATTTGATTATAAAAGCTTAGTTGAAAGTGTTTGGCTTTCATTTGACTCAATTAGTATTGTGGAATGCAATTAACTTTCATTTGATTCAAAAAGCTTTGATTGAATGTCTTTGACTTTAATTTGATTCTAAAAGCTTTGATGAAAGTGTTTGACTTTCATTTGACTCAATTAGCTTTGTTGAATTCATTTGATTTTCATTTGATTCAAAAAGCTTTGTTTGAATGTGTTTCACTTTCATTTGATTCTAAAAGCTTTGTTGAAAGTGTTTGACTTTCATTTGACTTAATTAGCCTTGTTGAATGCAGTTGACATTCATTTGTTTCAAAGAGCTTTGTTTGAATGTGTTTCACTTTCATTTGATCCTAAAAGCATTGTTGAAAGTGTTTGGCTTTCATTTGACTCAATTAGCATTGTGGAATTCAATTAACTTTCATTTGATTCAAAAAGCTTTGTTTGAATGTATTTGACTATAATTTGATTCTAAAAGCTTTGATGAAAGTGTTTGACTCTCATTTGACTCAATTAGCTTTGTTGAATTCAGTTGATTTTCATTTGATTCAAAAAAGCTTTGTTTGAATGTGTTTCAATTTCATTTGATTCTAAAAGCTTTGTTGAAAGTGTTTGACTTTCATTTGACTTAATTAGCTTTGTTGAATGTAGTTGACATTCATTTGATTCAAAAATCTTTGTTTGAATGTGTTTCACTTTCATTTGATTCTAAAAGCTTTGTTGAATGTGTTTGACTTTCATTTGACTCAATTAGCTTTGTCGAATCCATTTGATTTTCATTTGATTCAAAAAGCTTTGTTTGAATGTGTTTGACTTTCATTTGATTATAAAAGCTTTGTTAAAAGTGTTTGACTTTCATTTGACTCAATTAGCTTTGTTGAATGCATTTGACAATCATTTGTATCAAAAAGCTTTGTTTAAATGTGTTTGACGTTCATTTGATTCTAAAAGCTTAGATGAAAGTGTTTTACTTTCATTTGACTCAATTAGCTTTGTTGAATTCATTTTATTTTCATTTGATTCAAAAATTTTTGTTTGAATGTGTTTGACTTTCATTTGATTCTAAAAGCTTTGTTGTAAGTGTTTGGCTTTCATTTGACTCAATTAGCATTGTGGAATGCAATTAACTTTCATTTGATTCCAAAAACTTTGATTGAATGTATTTGACTTTCATTTGATTCTAAACGCGTTGTTGCAAGTGTTTGACTTTCATTTGACTCAATCAGCTTTGTTGAATGCATTTAATTTTCATTTGATTCAAATAGCTTTGTTTGAATGTGTTTCACTTTCATTTGATTCTAAAAGCTTTGTTGAAAGTGTTTGACTTTCATTTGACTTAATTAGCTTTGTTGAATGCAGTTGACATTCATTTGATTCAAAATGTTTTGTTTGAATGTGTTTCACTTTCATTTGATTCTAAAAGCTTTGTTGAAAGTGTTTGGCTTTCATTTGACTCAATTAGCATTGTGGAATGCAATTAACTTTCATTTGATTCAAAAAGCTTTGTTTGAATGTATTTGACTTTAATTCGATTCTAAAAGCTTTGATGAAAGTGTTTGACTTTCATTTGACTCAATTAGCTTTGTTGAATTCATTTGATTTTCATTTGATTCAAAAAGCTTTGTTTGAATGTGTTTGACTTTCATTTGATTATAAAAGATTTGTTGAAAGTGTTTGACTTTCATTTGACTCAATTAGCTTTGTTGAATGCATTTGACATTCATTTGAGTCAAAAAGCTTTGTTTGAATGTGTTTGACTTTCATTTGATTCTAAAAGCTTTGTTGTAAGAGTTTGGCTCTCATTTGACTCAATTAGCATTGTGGAATGCAATTAATTTTCATTTGATTCAAAAAACTTTGATTGAATGTATTTGACTTTCATTTGATTCTAAACACTTTGTTGCAAGTGTTTGACTTTCATTTGACTCAATCAGCTTTGTTGAATGCATTTGATTTTCATTTGATTCAAATAGCTTTGTTTGAATGTGTTTCACTTTCATTTGATTCTAAAAGCTTTGTTGAAAGTGTTTGACTTTCATTTGACTTAATTAGCTTTGTTGAATGCAGTTGACATTCATTTGATTTAAAAAGCTTTGTTTGAATGTGTTTCACTTTCATTTGATTCTAAAAGCTTTGTTGAAAGTGTTTTGCTTTCATTTGACTCAATTAGCATTGTGGAATGCAATTAACTTTCATTTGATTCAAAAAGCTTTGTTTGAATGTATTTGACTTTAATTTGATTCTAAAAGCTTTGATGAAAGTGTTTGACTTTCATTTGACTCAATTAGCTTTGTTGAATTCATTTGATTTTCATTTGATTCAAAAAGCTTTGTTTGAATGTGTTTCACTTTCATTTGATTCTAAAAGCTTTGTTAAAAGTGTTTGACTTTCATTTGACTTAATTAGCTTTGTTGAATGCATTTGACTTTCATTTGAGTCACGAATCTTTGTTTGATTGTGTTTGACTTTCATTTGACTCAATTAGCTTTGTTGAATTCATTTGATTTTCATTTGATTCAAAAAGCTTTGTTTGAATGTGTTTGACTTTCATTTGATTATAAAAGCTTTGTTGAAAGTGTTTGACTTTCGTTTGACTCAATTAGCTTTGTTGAATGCATTTAACATTCATTTGAATCAAAAAGCTTTGTTTGAATGTGTTTGACTTTCATTTGATTCCAAAAGCTTTGTAGAAAGTGTTTGGCTTTCATTTGACTCAATTAGCATTGTGGAATGCAATTAACTTTCATTTGATTCAAAAAGCTTTGATTGAATGTCTTTGACTTTAATTTGACTCTAAAAGCTTTGATGAAAGTGTTTGACTTTCATTTGACTCAATTAGCTTTGTTGAATTCATTTGATTTTCATTTGATTCAAAAAGCTTTGTTTGAATGTGTTTGACTTTCATTTGATTATAAAAGCTTTGTTGAAAGTGTTTGACTTTCATTTGACTCAATGAGCTTTGTTGAATGCATTTGACAGTCATTTGAATCAAAAAGCTTTGTTTAAATGTGTGTGACGTTCATTTGATTCTAAAAGCTTAGATGAAAGTGTTTGACTTTCATTTGACTCAATTAGCTTTGTTGAATTCATTTTATTATCATTTGATTCAAAAAGCTTTGTTTGAATGTGTTTGACTTTCATTTGATTCTAAAAGCTTTGTTGTAAGTGTTTGGCTCTCATTTGACTCAATTAGCATTGTGGAATGCAATTAACTTTCATTTGATTCAAAAAGCTTTGATTGAATGTATTTGACTTTCATTTGATTCTAAACGCTTTGTTGCAAGTGTTTGACTTTCATTTGACTCAATCAGCTTTATTGAATGCATTTGATTTTCATTTGATTCAAATAGCTTTGTTTGAATGTGTTTCACTTTCATTTGATTCTAAAAGCTTTGTTGAAAGTGTTTGACTTTCATTTGACTTAATTAGCTTTGTTGAATGCAGTTGACATTCATTTGATTCAAAAAGCTTTGTTTGAATGTGTTTCACTTTCATTTGATTCTAAAAGCTTTGTTGAAAGTGTTTGGCTTTCATTTGACTCAATTAGCATTGTGGAATGCAATTAACTTTCATTTGATTCAAAAAGCTTTGTTTGAATGTATTTTACTTTAATTTGATTCTAAAAGCTTTGATGAAAGTGTTTGACTTTCATTTGACTCAATTAGCTTTGTTGAATTCATTTGATTTTCACTTGATTCAAAAAGCTTTGTTTGAATGTGTTTCACTTTCATTAGATTCTAAAAGCTTTGTTGAAAGTGTTTGACTTTCATTTGACTCAATTAGCTTTGTTGAATTCATTTGGCTTTCATTTGAGTCACGAATCTTTGTTTGATTGTGTTTGACTTTCATTTGACTCAATTAGCTTTGTTGAATTCATTTGATTTTCATTTGATTCAAAAAGCTTTGTTTGAATGTGTTTGACTTTCATTTGATTATAAAAGCTTAGTTGAAAGTGTTTGGCTTTCATTTGACTCAATTAGCATTGTGGAATGCAATTAACTTTCATTTGATTCAAAAAGCTTTGATTGAATGTCTTTGACTTTAATTTGATTCTAAAAGCTTTGATGAAGGTGTTTGACTTTCATTTGACTCACTTAGCTTTGTTGAATTCATTTGATTTTCATTTGAATCAAAAAGCTTTGTTTGAATGTGTTTCACTTTCATTTGATTCTAAAAGCTTTGTTGAAAGTGTTTGACTTTCATTTGACTTAATTAGCTTTGTTGAATGCAGTTGACATTCATTTGTTTCAAAAAGCTTTGTTTGAATGTGTTTCACTTTCATTTGATCCTAAAAGCATTGTTGAAAGTGTTTGGCTTTCATTTGACTCAATTAGCATTGTGGAATTCAATTAACTTTCATTTGATTCAAAAAGCTTTGTTTGAATGTATTTGACTTTAATTTGATTCTAAAAGCATTGATGAAAGTGTTTGACTCTCATTTGACTCAATTAGCTTTGTTGAATTCAGTTGATTTTCATTTGATTCAAAAAAGCTTTGTTTGAATGTGTTTCACTTTCATTTGATTCTAAAAGCTTTGTTGAAAGTGTTTGACTTTCATTTGACTTAATTAGCTTTGTTGAATGTAGTTGACATTCATTTGATTCAAAAATCTTTGTTTGAATGTGTTTCACTTTCATTTGATTCTAAAAGCTTTGTTGAATGTGTTTGACTTTCATTTGACTCAATTAGCTTTGTCGAATCCATTTGATTTTCATTTGATTCAAAAAGCTTTGTTTGAATGTGTTTGACTTTCATTTGATTATAAAAGCTTTGTTAAAAGTGTTTGACTTTCATTTGACTCAATTAGCTTTGTTGAATGCATTTGACAATCATTTGAATCAAAAAGCTTTGTTTAAATGTGTTTGACGTTCATTTGATTCTAAAAGCTTAGATGAAAGTGTTTGACTTTCATTTGACTCAATTAGCTTTGTTGAATTCATTTTATTTTCATTTGATTCAAAAAGCTTTGTTTGAATGTGTTTGACTTTCATTTGATTCTTAAAGCTTTGTTGTAAGTGTTTGGCTTTCATTTGACTCAATTAGCATTGTGGAATGCAATTAACTTTCATTTGATTCAAAAAGCTTTGATTGAATGTATTTGACTTTCATTTGATTCTAAACGCTTTGTTGCAAGTGTTTGACTTTCATTTGACTCAATCAGCTTTGTTGAATGCATTTGATTTTCATTTGATTCAAATAGCTTTGTTTGAATGTGTTTCACTTTCATTTGATTCTAAAAGCTTTGTTGAAAGTGTTTGACTTTCATTTGACTTAATTAACTTTGTTGAATGCAGTTGAAATTCATTTGATTCAAAAAGCTTTGTTTGAATGTGTTTCACTTTCATTTGATTCTAAAAGCTTTGCTGAAAGTGTTTGGCTTTCATTTGACTCAATTAGCATTGTGGAATGCAATTAACTTTCATTTGATTCAAAAAGCTTTGTTTGAATGTATTTGACTTTAATTTGATTCTAAAAGCTTTGATGAAAGTGTTTGACTTTCATTTGACTCAATTAGCTTTGTTGAATTCATTTGATTTTCATTTGATTCAAAAAGCTTTGTTTGAATGTGTTTCACTTTCATTTGATTCTAAAAGCTTTGTTGAAAGTGTTTGACTTTCATTTGACTCAACTAGCTTTGTTGAATGCATTTGACTTTCATTTGAGTCACCAATCTTTGTTTGATTGTGTTTGACTTTCATTTGTCTCAATTAGCTTTGTTGAATTCATTTGATTTTCATTTGATTCAAAAAGCTTTGTTTGAAAGTGTTTGACTTTCATTTGATTATAAAAGCTTTGTTGAAAGTGTTTGACTTTCATTTGACTCAATTAGCTTTGTTGAATGCATTTGACATTCATTTGAATCAAAAAGCTTTGTTTGAATGTGTTTGACTTTCATTTGATTCCAAAAGCTTTGTAAAAAGTGTTTGGCTTTCATTTGATTCAATTAGCATTGTGGAATGCAATTAACTTTCATTTGATTCAAAAAGCTTTGATTGAATGTCTTTGACTTTAATTTGATTCTAAAAGCTTTGATGAAAGTGTTTTCCTTTCATTTGACTCAATTAGCTTTGTTGAATTCATTTGATTTTCATTTGATTCAAAAAGCTTTGTTTGAATGTGTTTGACTTTCATTTGATTATAAAAGCTTTGTTGAAAGTGTTTGACTTTCATTTGACTCAATGAGCTTTGTTGAATGCATTTGATATTCATTTGAATCAAAAAGCTTTGTTTAAATGTGTTTGACGTTCATTTGATTCTAAAAGCTTAGATGAAAGTGTTTGACTTTAATTTGACTCAATTAGCTTTGTTGAATTCATTTGATTTTCATTTGATTCCAAAAGCTTTGTTTGAATGTGTTTGACTTTCATTTGATTCTAAAAGCTCTGTTGTAAGAGTTTGGCTCTCATTTGACTCAATTAGCATTGTGGAATGCAATTAATTTTCATTTGATTCAAAAAACTTTGATTGAATGTATTTGACTTTCATTTGATTCTAAACGCTTTGTTGCAAGTGTTTGACTTTCATTTGACTCAATCAGCTTTGTTGAATGCATTTCATTTTCATTTGATTCAAATAGCTTTGTTTGAATGTGTTTCACTTTCATTTGATTCTAAAAGCTTTGTTGAAAGTGTTTGACTTTCATTTGACTTAATTAGCTTTGTTGAATGCAGTTGACATTCATTTGATTCAAAATGCTTTGTTTGAATGTGTTTCACTTTCATTTGATTCTAAAAGCTTTGTTGAAAGTGTTTGGCTTTCATTTGACTCAATTAGCATTGTGGAATGCAGTTGACATTCATTTGATTCAAAAAGCTTTGTTTGAATGTATTTGACTTTAATTCGATTCTAAAAGCTTTGATGAAAGTGTTTGACTTTCATTTGACTCAATTAGCTTTGTTGAATTCATTTGATTTTCATTTGATTCAAAAAGCTTTGTTTGAATGTGTTTGACTTTCATTTGATTATAAAAGCTTTGTTGAAAGTGTTTGACTTTCATTTGACTCAATTAGCTTTGTTGAATGCATTTGACATTCATTTGAGTCAAAAAGCTTTGTTTGAATGTGTTTGACTTTTATTTGATTCCAAAAGCTTTGTAGAAAGTTTTTGGCTTTCATTTGACTCAATTAACATTGTGGAATGCAATTAACTTTCATTTGATTCAAAAATCTTTGATTGAATGTCTTTGACTTTAATTTGATTCTAAAAGCTTTGATGAAAGTGTTTGACTTTCATTTGACTCAATTAGCTTTGTTGAATTCATTTGATTTTCATTTGATTCAAAAAGCTTTGTTTGAATGTGTTTGACTTTCATTTGATTATAAAAGCTTTGTTGAAAGTGTTTGACTTTCATTTGACTCAATGAGCTTTGTTGAATGCATTTGACATTCATTTGAATCAAAAAGCTTTGTTTAAATGTGTTTGACGTTCATTTGATTCTAAAAGCTTAGATGAAAGTGTTTGACTTTCATTTGACTCAATTAGCTTTGTTGAATTCATTTGATTTTCATTTGATTCAAAAAGCTTTGTTTGAATGTGTTTGACTTTCATTTGATTCTAAAAGCTTTGTTGTAAGTGTTTGGCTCTCATTTGACTCAATTAGCATTGTGGAATGCAATTAACTTTCATTTGATTCAAAAAGCTTTGATTGAATGTCTTTGACTTTAATTTGATTCTAAAAGCTTTGATGAAAGTGTTTGACTTTCATTTGACTCAATTAGCTTTGTTGAATTCATTTGATTTTCATTTGATTCAAAAAGCTTTGTTTGAATGTGTTTGACTTTCATTTGATTATAAAAGCTTTGTTGAAAGTGTTTGACTTTCATTTGACTCAATGAGCTTTGTTGAATGCATTTGATATTCATTTGAATCAAAAAGCTTTGTTTAAATGTGTTTGACGTTCATTTGATTCTAAAAACTTAGATGAAAGTGTTTGACTTTAATTTGACTCAATTAGCTTTGTTGAATTCATTTGATTTTCATTTGATTCCAAAAGCTTTGTTTGAATGTGTTTGACTTTCATTTGATTCTAAAAGCTTTGTTGTAAGTGTTTGGCTCTCATTTGACTCAATTAGCATTGTGGAATGCAATTAATTTTCATTTGATTCAAAAAACTTTGATTGAATGTATTTGACTTTCATTTGATTCTAAACGCTTTGTTGCAAGTGTTTGACTTTCATTTGACTCAATCAGCTTTGTTGAATGCATTTGATTTTCATTTGATTCAAATAGCTTTGTTTGAATGTGTTTCACTTTCATTTGATTCTAAAAGCTTTGTTGAAAGTGTTTGACTTTCATTTGACTTAATTAGCTTTGTTGAATGCAGTTGACATTCATTTGATTCAAAATGCTTTGTTTGAATGTGTTTCACTTTCATTTGATTCTAAAAGCTTTGTTGAAAGTGTTTGGCTTTCATTTGACTCAATTAGCATTGTGGAATGCAATTAACTTTCATTTGATTCAAAAAGCTTTGTTTGAATGTATTTGACTTTAATTCGATTCTAAAAGCTTTGATGAAAGTGTTTGACTTTCATTTGACTGAATTAGCTTTGTGTAATTCATTTGATTTTCATTTGATTCAAAAAGCTTTGTTTGAATGTGTTTGCCTTTCATTTGATTATAAAAGCTTTGTTGAAAGTGTTTGACTTTCATTTGACTCAATTAGCTTTGTTGAATGCATTTGACATTCATTTGAATCAAAAAGCTTTGTTTGAATGTGTTTGACTTTCATTTGATTCCAAAAGCTTTGTAGAAAGTGTTTGGCTTTCATTTGACTCAATTAGCATTGTGGAATGCAATTAACTTTCATTTGATTCAAAAAGCTTTGATTGAATGTCTTTGACTTTAATTTGATTCTAAAAGCTTTGATGAAAGTGTTTGACTTTCATTTGACTCAATTAGCTTTGTTGAATTCATTTGATTTTCATTTGATTCAAAAAGCTTTGTTTGAATGTGTTTGACTTTCATTTGATTATAAAAGCTTTGTTGAAAGTGTTTGACTTTCATTTGACTCAATTAGCTTTGTTGAATGCATTTGACATTCATTTGAATCAAAAAGCTTTGTTTGAATGTGTTTGACTTTCATTTGATTCCAAAAGCTTTTAGAAAGTGTTTGGCTTTCATTTGACTCAATTAGCATTGTGGAATGCAATTAACTTTCATTTGATTCAAAAATCTTTGATTGAATGTCTTTGACTTTAATTTGATTCTAAAAGCTTTGATGAAAGTGTTTGACTTTCATTTGACTCAATTAGCTTTGTTGAATTCATTGGATTTTCATTTGATTCAAAAACCTTTGTTTGAATGTGTTTGACTTTCATTTGATTATAAAAGCTTTGTTGAAAGTGTTTGACTTTCATTTGACTCAATGAGCTTTGTTGAATGCATTTGACATTCATTTGAATCAAAAAGCTTTGTTTATATGTGTTTGACGTTCATTTGATTCTAAAAGCTTAGATGAAAGTGTTTGACTTTCATTTGACTCAATTAGCTTTGTTGAATTCATTTGATTTTCATTTGATTCAAAAAGCTTTGTTTGAATGTGTTTGACTTTCATTTGATTCTAAAAGCTTTGTTGTAAGTGTTTGGCTCTCATTTGACTCAATTAGCATTGTGGAATGCAATTAACTTTCATTTGATTCAAAAAGCTTTGATTGAATGTATTTGACTTTCATTTGATTCTAAACGCTTTGTTGCAAGTGTTTGACTTTCATTTGACTCAATCAGCTTTATTGAATGCATTTGATTTTCATTTGATTCAAATAGCTTTGTTTGAATGTGTTTCACTTTCATTTGATTCTAAAAGCTTTGTTGAAAGTGTTTGACTTTCATTTGACTTAATTAGCTTTGTTGAATGTGGTTGACATTCATTTGATTCAAAAAGCTTTGTTTGAATGTGTTTCACTTTCATTTGATTCTAAAAGCTTTGTTGAAAGTGTTTGGCTTTCATTTGACTCAATTAGCATTGTGGAATGCAATTAACTTTCATTTGATTCAAAAAGCTTTGTTTGAATGTATTTGACTTTAATTTGATTCTAAAAGCTTTGATGAAAGTGTTTGACTTTCATTTGACTCAATTAGCTTTGTTGAATTCATTTGATTTTCACTTGATTCAAAAAGCTTTGTTTGAATGTGTTTCACTTTCATTAGATTCTAAAAGCTTTGTTGAAAGTGTTTGACTTTCATTTGACTCAATTAGCTTTGTTGAATGCATTTGACTTTCATTTGAGTCACGAATCTTTGTTTGATTGTGTTTGACTTTCATTTGACTCAATTAGCTTTGTTGAATTCATTTGATTTTCATTTGATTCAAAAAGCTTTGTTTGAATGTGTTTGTCTTTCATTTGATTATAAAAGCTTAGTTGAAAGTGTTTGGCTTTCATTTGACTCAATTAGCATTGTGGAATGCAATTAACTTTCATTTGATTCAAAAAGCTTTGATTGAATGTCTTTCAATTTCATTTGTCCTAAAAGCATTGTTGAAAGTGTTTGGCTTTCATTTGACTCAATTAGCATTGTGGAATTCAATTAACTTTCATTTGATTCAAAAAGCTTTGTTTGAATGTATTTGACTTTAATTTGATTCTAAAAGCTTTGATGAAAGTGTTTGACTCTCATTTGACTCATTTAGCTTTGTTGAATTCAGTTGATTTTCATTTGATTCAAAAAAGCTTTGTTTGAATGTGTTTCACTTTCATTTGATTCTAAAAGCTTTGTTGAAAGTGTTTGACTTTCATTTGACTTAATTAGCTTTGTTGAATGCAGTTGACATTCATTTGATTCAAAAAGCTTTGTTTGAATGTGTTTCACTTTCATTTGATTCTAAAAGCTTTGTTGAAAGTGTTTGACTTTCATTTGACTCAATTAGCTTTGTTGAATGCATTTGACATTCATTTGAATCAAAAAGCTTTGTTTAAATGTGTTTGACGTTCATTTGATTCTAAAAGCTTAGATGAAAGTGTTTGACTTTCATTTTACTCAATTAGCTTTGTTGAATTCATTTTATTTTCATTTGATTCAAAAAGCTTTGTTTGAATGTGTTTGACTTTCATTTGATTCTAAAATCTTTGTTGTAAGTGTTTTGCTTTCATTTGACTCAATTAGCATTGTGGAATGCAATTAACTTTCATTTGATTCAAAAAGCTTTGATTGAATGTATTTGACTTTCATTTGATTCTAAACGCTTTGTTGCAAGTGTTTGACTTTCATTTGACTCAATCAGCTTTGTTGAATGCATTTGATTTTCATTTGATTCAAATAGCTTTGTTTGAATGTGTTTCACTTTCATTTGATTCTAAAAGCTTTGTTGAAAGCGTTTGACTTTCATTTGACTTAATTAACTTTGTTGAATGCAGTTGACATTCATTTGATTCAAAAAGCTTTGTTTGAATGTGTTTCACTTTCATTTGATTCTAAAAGCTTTGTTGAAAGTGTTTGGCTTTCATTTGACTCAATTAGCATTGTGGAATGCAATTAACTTTCATTTGATTCAAAAAGCTTTGTTTGAATGTATTTGACTTTAATTTGATTCTAAAAGCGTTGATGAAAGTGTTTGACTTTCATTTGACTCAATTAGCTTTGTTGAATTCATTTGATTTTCATTTGATTTAAAAAGCTTTGTTTGAATGTGTTTTACTTTCATTTGATTCTAAAAGCTTTGTTGAAAGTGTTTGACTTTCATTTGACTTAATTAGCTTTGTTGAAAACATTTGACTTTCATTTGAGTCACGAATCTTTGTTTGATTGTGTTTGACTTTCATTTGTCTCAATTAGCTTTGTTGAATTCATTTGATTTTCATTTGATTCAAAAAGCTTTGTTTGAATGTGTTTCACTTTCATTTGATTCTAAAAGCTTTATTGAAAGTGTGTGACTTTCATTTGACTTAATTAGCTTTGTTGAATGCAGTTGACATTCATTTGATTCAAAAAGCTTTGTTTGAATGTGTTTGACTTTCATTTGACTCAATTAGCTTTGTTGAATTCATTTGATTTTCATTTGATTCAAAAAGCTTTGTTTGAATGTGTTTCACTTTCATTTGATTCTAAACGCTTTGTTGAAAGTGTTTGACTTTCATTTGACTTAATTAGCTTTGTTGAATGCATTTGACATTCATTTGAATCAAAAAGCTTTGTTTGAATGTGTTTTACTTTCATTTGATTCCAAAAGCTTTGTAGAAAGTGTTTGGCTTTCATTTGACTCAATTAGCATTGTGGAATGCAATTAACTTTCATTTGATTCAAAAAGCTTTGATTGAATGTCTTTGACTTTAATTTGATTCTAAAAGCTTTGATGAAAGTGTTTGACTTTCATTTGACTCAATTAGCTTTGTTGAATTCATTTGATTTTCATTTGATTCAAAAAGCTTTGTTTGAATGTGTTTGACTTTCATTTGATTATAAAAGCTTTGTTGAAAGTGTTTGACTTTCATTTGACTCAATGAGCTTTGTTGAATGCATTTGATATTCATTTGAATCAAAAAGCTTTGTTTAAATGTGTTTGACGTTCATTTGATTCTAAAAGCTTAGATGAAAGTGTTTGACTTTCATTTGACTCAATTAGCTTTGTTGAATTCATTTGATTTTCATTTGATTCCAAAAGCTTTGTTTGAATGTGTTTGACTTTCATTTGATTCTAAAAGCTTTGTTGTAAGTGTTTGGCTCTCATTTGACTCAATTAGCATTGTGGAATGCAATTAACTTTCATTTGTTTCAAAAAACTTTGATTGAATGTATTTGACTTTCATTTGATTCTAAACGCTTTGTTGCAAGTGTTTGACTTTCATTTGACTCAATCAGCTTTGTTGAATGCATTTGATTTTCATTTGATTCAAATAGCTTTGTTTGAATGTGTTTCACTTTCATTTGATTCTAAAAGCTTTGTTGAAAGTGTTTGACTTTCATTTGACTTAATTAGCTTTGTTGAATGCAGTTGACATTCATTTGATTCAAAATGCTTTGTTTGAATGTGTTTCACTTTCATTTGATTCTAAAAGCTTTGTTGAAAGTGTTTGGCTTTCATTTGACTCAATTAGCATTGTGGAATGCAATTAACTTTCATTTGATTCAAAAAGCTTTGTTTGAATGTATTTGACTTTAATTCGATTCTAAAAGCTTTGATGAAAGTGTTTGACTTTCATTTGACTCAATTAGCTTTGTTGAATTCATTTGATTTTCATTTGATTCAAAAAGCTTTGTTTGAATGTGTTTCACTTTCATTTGATTCTAAAAGCTTTGTTGAAAGTGTTTGACTTTCATTTGACTCAATTAGCTTTATTGAATGCATTTGACTTTCAATTGAGTCACGAATCTTTGTTTGATTGTGTTTGACTTTCATTTTACTCAATTAGCTTTGTTGAATTCATTTGATTTTCATTTGATTCAAAAAGCTTTGTTTAAATGTGTTTAACTTTTATTTGATTATAAAAGCTTTGTTGAAAGTGTTTGGCTTTCATTTGACTCAATTAGCATTGTGGAATGCAATTAACTTTTATATGATTCAAAAAGCTTTGATTGAATGTCTTTGACTTTAATTTGATTCTAAAAGCTTTGATGAAAGTGTTTGACTTTCATTTGACTCAAATAGCTTTGTTGAATTCATTTGATTTTCATTTGATTCAAAAAGCTTTGTTTGAAAGTGTTTCACTTTCATTTGATTCTAAAAGCTTTGTTGAAAGTGTTTGACTTTCATTTGACTTAATTAGCTTTGTTGAATGCAGTTGACATTCATTTGATTCAAAAAGCTTTATTTGAATGTGTTTCACTTTCATTTGATTCTAAAAGCATTGTTGAAAGTGTTTGGCTTTCATTTGACTCAATTAGCATTGTGGAATTCAATTAACTTTCATTTGATTCAAAAAGCTTTGTTTGAATGTACTTGACTTTAATTTGATTCTAAAAGCTTTGATGAAAGTGTTTGACTCTCAATTGACTCAATTAGCTTTGTTGAATTCATTTGATTTTCATTTGATTCAAAAAAGCTTTGTTTGAATGTGTTTCACTTTCATTTGATTCTAAAAGCTTTGTTGAAAGTGTTTGACTTTCATTTGACTTAATTAGCTTTGTTGAATGCAGTTCACATTCATTTGATTCAAAAAGCTTTGTTTCAATGTGTTTCACTTTCATTTGATTCTAAAAGCTTTGTTAAATGTGTTTGACTTTCATTTGACTCAATTAGCTTTGTTGAATGCATTTGACATTCATTTGATTCAAAAAGCTTTGTTTGAATGTGTTTTACTTTCATTTGATTCTAAAAGCTTTGTTGAAAGTGTTTGACTTTCATTTGACTCAATTAGCTTTGTTGAATGCATTTGACTTTCATTTGAGTCACGAAGCTTTGTTTGAATGTGTTTGACTTTCATTTGACTCAGTTAGCTTTGTCGAATTCATTTGATTTTCATTTGATTCAAAAAGCTTTGTTTGAATGTGTTTGACTTTCATTTGATTATAAAAGCTTTGTTAAAAGTGTTTGACTTTCATTTGAGTTAATTAGCTTTGTTGAATGCAGTTGACATTCATTTGATTCAAAAAGCTTTGTTTGAATGTGTTTCACTTTCATTTGATTCTAAAAGCTTTGTTGAAAGTGTTTGGCTTTCATTTGACTCAATTAGCATTGTGGAATGCAATTAACTTTCATTTGATTCAAAAAGCTTTGATTGAATGTATTTGACTTTAATTTGATTCTAAAAGCTTTGATGAAAGTGTTTGACTTTCATTTGACTCAATTAGCTTTGTTGAATTCATTTGATTTTCATTTGATTCAAAAAGCTTTGTTTGAATGTGTTTCACTTTCATTTGATTCTAAAAGCATTGTTGAAAGTGTTTGACTTTCATTAGACTTAATTACCTTTGTTGAATGCAGTTGACATTCATTTGATTCAAAAAGCTTTGTTTGAATGTGTTTCACTTTCATTTGATTCTAAAATCTTTGTTGAATGTGTTTGACTTTCACTTGACTCTATTAGCTTTGTTGAATGCATTTGACATTCATTTGATTCAAAAAGCTTTGTTTGAATGTATTTTACTTTCATTTGATTCTAAAAGCTTTGTTGAAAGTGTTTGACTTTCATTTGACTCAATTAGCTTTGTTGAATGCATTTGACTTTCATTTGAGTCACGAAGCTTTGTTTGAATGTGTTTGACTTTCATTTGACTCAATTAGGTTTGTTGAATTCATTTGATTTTCATTTGATTCAAAAAGCTTTGTTTGAATGTGTTTGACTTTCATTTGATTATAATCGCTTTGTTAAAACTGTTTGACTTTCATTTGACTCAATTAGCTTTGTTGAATGCATTTGACATTCATTTGAATCAAAAAGCTTTGTTTAAATGTGTTTGACGTTCATTTGATTCTAAAAGTTTAGATGAAAGTGTTTGACTTTCATTTGACTCAATTAGCTTTGTTGAATTCATTTTATTTTCATTTGATTCAAAAAGCTTGGTTTGAATGTGTTTGACTTTCATTTGATTCTAAAAGCTTTGTTGTAAGTGTTTGGCTTTCATTTGACTCAATTAGCATTGTGGAATGCAATTAACTTTCATTTGATTCAAAAAGCTTTGATTGAATGTATTTGACTTTCATTTGATTCTAAACACTTTGTTGCAAGTGTTTAACTTTCATTTGACTCAATCAGCTTTGTTGAATGCATTTGATTTTCATTTGATTCAAATAGCTTTGTTTGAATGTGTTTCACTTTCATTTGATTCTAAAAGCTTTGTTGAAAGTGTTTGACTTTCATTTGACTTAATTAGCTTTGTTGAATGCAGTTTACATTCATTTGATTCAAAAAGCTTTGTTTGAATGTGTTTCACTTTCATTGATTCTAAAAGCTTTGTTGAAAGTGTTTGGCTTTCATTTGACTCAATTAGCATTGTGGAATGCAATTAACTTTCATTTGATTCAAAAAGCTTTGTTTGAATGTATTTGACTTTAATTTGATTCTAAAAGCTTTGATGAAAGTGTTTGACTTTCATTTGACTCGATTAGCTTTGTTGAATTCATTTGATTTTCACTTGATTCAAAAAGCTTTGTTTGAATGTGTTTCACTTTCATTTGATTCTAAAAGCTTTGTTGAAAGTGTTTGACTTTCATTTGACTCAATTAGCTTTGTTGAATGCATTTGACTTTCATTTGAGTCACGAATCTTTTTTGATTGTGTTTGACTTTCATTTGACTCAATTAGCTTTGTTGAATTCATTTTATTTTCATTTGATTCAAAAAGCTTTGTTTGAATGTGTTTGACTTTCATTTGATTATAAAACCTTAGTTGAAAGTGTTTGGCTTTCATTTGACTCAATTAGAATTGTGGAATGCAATTAACTTTCATTTGATTCAAAAAGCTTTGATTGAATGTCTTTGACTTTAATTTGATTCTAAAAGCTTTGATGAAAGTGTTTGACTTTCATTTGACTCAATTAGCTTTGTTGAATTCATTTGATTTTCATTTGATTCAAAAAGCTTTGTTTGAATGTGTTTCACTTTCATTTGAATCTAAAAGCTTTGTTGAAAGTGTTTGACTTTTATTTGACTTAATTAGCTTTGTTGAATGCAGTTGACATTCATTTGTTTCAAAAAGCTTTATTTGAATGTGTTTCACTTTCATTTGATTCTAAAAGCATTGTTGAAAGTGTTTGGCTTTCATTTGACACAATTAACATTGTGGAATTCAATTAACTTTCATTTGATTCAAAAAGCTTTGTTTGAATGTATTTGACTTTAATTTGATTCTAAAAGCTTTGATGAAAGTGTTTGACTCTCATTTGACTCAATTAGCTTTGTTGAATTCAGTTGATTTTCATTTGATTCAAAAAAGCTTTGTTTGAATGTGTTTCACTTTCATTTGATTCTAAAAGCTTTGTTGAAAGTGTTTGACTTTCATTTGACTTAATTAGCTTTGTTGAATGCAGTTGACATTCATTTGATTCAAAAAGCATTGTTTGAATGTGTTTCACTTTCATTTGATTCTAAAAGCTTTGTTTGAATGTGTTTCACTTTCATTTGACTCAATTAGCTTTGTTGAATGCATTTGACATTCATTTGATTCAAAAAGCTTTGTTTGAATGTGTTTTACTTTCATTTGATTCTAAAAGCTTTGTTGAAAGTGTTTGACTTTCATTTGACTCAATTAGCTTTGTTGAATGCATTTGACTTTCATTTGAGTCACGAAGCTTTGTTTGAATGTGTTTGACTTTCATTTGACTCAATTAGCTTTGTCGAATTCATTTGATTTTCATTTGATTCAAAATGCTTTGTTTGAATGTGTTTGACTTTCATTTGATTATAAAAGCTTTGTTAAAAGTGTTTGACTTTCATTTGACTCAATTAGCTTTGTTGAATGCATTTGACATTCATTTGAATCAAAAAGCTTTGTTTAAATGTGTTTGACATTCATTTGATTCTAAAAGCATAGATGAAAGTGTTTGAATTTTATTTGACTCAATTAGCTTTGTTGAATTCATTTGATTTTCATTTGATTCAAAAAGCTTTGTTTGAATGTGTTTGACTTGCATTTGATTCTAAAAGCTTTGTTGTAAGTGTTTGGCTCTCATTTGACTCAATTAGCATTGTGGAATGCAATTAACTTTCATTTGATTCAAAAAGCTTTGATTGAATGTATTTGACTTTCATTTGATTCTAAACGCTTTGTTGCAAGTGTTTGACTTTCATTTGACTCAATCAGCTTTGTTGAATGCATTTGATTTTCATTTGATTCAAATAGCTTTGTTTGAATGTGTTTTCACTTTCATTTGATTCTAAAAGCTTTGTTGAAAGTGTTTGACTTTCATTTGACTTAATTAGCTTTGTTGAATGCAGTTGACATTCATTTGATTCAAAAAGCTTTGTTTGAATGTGTTTCACTTTCATTTGATTCTAAAAGCTTTGTTGAAAGTGTTTGGCTTTCATTTGACTCAATTAGCATCGTGGAATGCAATTCACTTTCATTTGATTCAAAAAGCTTTGTTTGAATGTATTTGACTTTAATTTGATTCTAAAAGCTTTGATGAAAGTGTTTGACTTTCATTTGACTCAATTAGCTTTGTTGAATTCATTTGATTTTCACTTGATTCAAAAAGCTTTGTTTGAATGTGTTTGACTTTCATTTGATTCTAAAAGCTTTGTTGAAAGTGTTTGACTTTCATTTGACTCAATTAGCTTTGTTGAATGCATTTGACTTTCATTTGAGTCACGAATCTTTGTTTGATTGTGTTTGACTTTCATTTGACTCAATTAACTTTGTTAAATTCATTTGATTTTCATTTGATTCAAAAATCTTTGTTTGAATGTGTTTGACTTTCATTTGATTATAAAAGCTTAGTTGAAAGTGTTTGGCTTTCATTTGACTCAATTAGCATTGTGGAATGCAATTAACTTTCATTAGATTCAAAAAGCTTTGATTGAATGTCTTTGACTTTAATTTGATTCTAAAAGCTTTGATGAAAGTGTTTGACTTTCATTTGACACAATTAACTTTGTTGAATTCATTTGATTTTCATTTGATTCAAAAAGCTTTGTTTGAATGTGTTTCACTTTCATTTGATTCTAAAAGCTTTGTTGAAAGTGTTTGACTTTCATTTGACTTAATTAGCTTTGTTGAATGCAGTTGACATTCATTTGTTTCAAAAAGCTTTGTTTGAATGTGTTTCACTTTCATTTGATTCTAAAAGCATTAATTAAAGTGTTTGGCTTTCATTTGACTCAATTAGCATTGTGGAATTCAATTAACTTTCATTTGATTCAAAAAGCTTTGTTTGAATGTATTTGACCTTAATTTGATTCTAAAAGCTTTGATGAAAGTGTTTGACTCTCATTTGACTCAATTAGCTTTGTTGAATTCAGTTGATTTTCATTTGATTCAAAAAAGCTTTGTTTGAATGTGTTTCACTTTCATTTGATTCTAAAAGCTTTGTTGAAAGTGTTTGACTTTCATTTGACTTAATTAGCTTTGTTGAATGCAGTTGACATTCATTTGATTCAAAAAGCTTTGTTCAAGTGTTTCACTTTCATTTGATTCTAAAAGCTTTGTTGAATGTGTTTGACTTTCATTTGACTCAATTAGCTTTGTTGAATGCATTTGACATTCATTTGAATCAAAAAGCTTTGTTTAAATGTGTTTGACGTTCATTTGATTCTAAAAGCTTAGATGAAAGTGTTTGACTTTCATTTGACTCAATTAGCTTTGTTGAATTCATTTGATTTTCATTTGATTCAAAAAGCTTTGTTTGAATGTGTTTGACTTTCATTTGATTCTAAAAGCTTTGTTGTAAGTGTTTGGCTCTCATTTGACTCAATTAGCATTGTGGAATGCAATTAACTTTCATTTGATTCAAAAAACTTTGATTGAATGTATTTGACTTTCATTTGATTCTAAACGCTTTGTTGCAAGTGTTTGACTTTCATTTGACTCAATCAGCTTTGTTGAATGCATTTGATTTTCATTTGATTCAAATACCTTTGTTTGAATGTGTTTCACTTTCATTTGATTCTAAAAGCTTTGTTGAAAGTGTTTGACTTTCATTTGACTTAATTAGCTTTGTTGAATGCAGTTGACATTCATTTGATTCAAAAAGCTTTGTTTGAATGTGTTTCACTTTCATTTGATTCTAAAAGCTTTGTTGAAAGTGTTTGGCTTTCATTTGACTCAATTAGTATTGTGGAATGCAATTAACTTTCATTTGATTCAAAAAGCTTTGTTTGAATGTATTTGACTTTAATTTGATTCTAAAAGCGTTGATGAAAGTGTTTGACTTTCATTTGACTCAATTAGCTTTGTTGAAATCATTTGATTTTTATTTGATTCAAAAAGCTTTGTTTGAATGTGTTTCACTTTCATTTGATTCTAAAAGCTTTGTTGAAAGTGTTTGACTTTCATTTGACTCAATTAGCTTTGTTGAATGCATTGGACTTTCAATTGAGTCACGAATCTTTGTTTGATTATGTTTGACTTTCATTTGACCCAATTAGCTTTGTTGAATTCATTTGATTTTCATTTGATTCAAAAAGCTTTGTTTGAATGTGTTTGACTTTCATTTGATTATAAAAGCTTTGTTGAAAGTGTTTGGCTTTCATTTGACTCAATTAGCATTGTGGAATGCAATTAACTTTCATTTGATTCAAAAAGCTTTGATTGAATGTCTTTGACTTTAATTTGATTCTAAAAGCTTTGATGAAAGTGTTTGACTTTCATTTGACTCAAATAGCTTTGTTGAATTCATTTGATTTTCATTTGATTCAAAAAGCTTTGTTTGAATGTGTTTCACTTTCATTTGATTCTAAAAGCTTTGTTGAAAGTGTTTGACTTTCATTTGACTTAATTAGCTTTGTTGAATGCAGTTGACATTCATTTGATTCAAAAAGCTTTGTTTGAATGTGTTTCACTTTCATTTGATTCTAAAAGCATTGTTGAAAGTGTTTGGCTTTCATTTGACTCAATTAGCATTGTGGAATTCAATTAACTTTCATTTGATTCACACTAGTAGAAAAATACAAAAAGGCACCGCTGAATGGCCACCGGTTTTCGAAAACCGGTGGCTTAAAAAATGGGTGGGGTTATATATATTTAAATTGCCACCGGTTCAAACCGAACCGGTGGCATTTATGGTAAAGGCCACCGGTTTGAACCGGTGGCTTTGTTAAAAAATAAAAACGCGCCTTATCTCTATTAGACTATTACTACGTATATAAGCTTAGTTATTCTTCTCGACTTCTCACACTCTCTTCTTTGTTTTTTCTCTCATCTCGATTTCTCCGTCTCCTCTCTGCTCAAACCCTCCTTTCTCTCTCTTCACTTGCCTCCTCTTTCTCCATCTACCGCCGCTCCACTCTTTCTTTCTTTCACTCCTCTCTTGGCAGCACTATTGGGGAATTCAGGATTTGAGGATGATGATGACGGTGGTGATTGTTGTCCCCACCATCGTAATTGACGGTCTATTTATGGAATTCTTCACCATCGTTATTCAGCCAGATCTTTGTAGATGTGGTGGAATTCTTCACGAAGGTATGTGCTCTTGGATTTGAGATCTAGGGTTTCTGGTTTTTATTTACTTTTTTTTTTCCACTTTTTTGTCTGAAATTTGTTATTACTGTTCAATTTTAAGCTATAATGCTCTTCAATTTTGTGATTGTGGTGTAATATTTGGATTAGCTTATAAATATTGTTATAGCATATTAGTCAGATTTGATAATTTTGTGATTAATTTGCTAGTTTTGTGATTATTTTGTCATTTATAGAAATCTATTGGTTATATGCCGATATGCTTCCGCTGTTTGCTTGCATTGTGTATATTTTGCAATTGATGTGTTTTGCAATTACTTTGATAGCATATAACCCGAGTTATTCTGATATAATGCTTGCATTGTGATTAATTGGCCAGCTAATGCTAATAGTATAGTAATTGTGATGCTGCTGCTGGTGCTGCATGTCATTGCGTTATTCGCGTAGTGTGAAATTCAATCTTTCATTACTAATATTTTATGTGCTGAATTGTGTTTTTAGGGTTAGGATTTGGTTCAGATTGGGCTTCAATTTCCTGGAATTCCGATTTGTTTTGGTTTGAATTAATTTGGAATTGATTAGGTTGTTGTGTTAATGTGTGACAGACATGTTTCGATTGTAATACCAAGAACCCTACTTGTGTTAATGTATTGATAATCTATAAAAAGAAAATTGTGAATTTGGAATACCCTTGATTTTCAGAATTTTTAAATGGGGTTTATTACAGTATTTGTATGATTAACTTTAAATGTCAAGTTTATAATTCTAATAATGTCGTCATGAAATTGTGCTGATTTTAGGTACCATCACAAGGAGAGGATGTAACTGATACTTCTCCTCAGGCCGGGTCATACGTCACGGTCCTAGAATCAGGTAGTTGTGAGACTCTTGTGTATTTGTGTACTATGTAAGGCTGTCCCATTGTTCCTTTTAATCCTTTATTATAATTTCACATTTGATATAGTGTTCATACGTATTGAATTGGCTCGTAAATGCGGAGTACATAATTGATGATTGTATAATATTGTATAATTTTCTTTTAAATGACAATGCTACATTGATGTATTGTTCATGTGATCTATGGTTTGTTTCGTTTGTAAAAATTTGTATAATATTATAAGTTGGAAGTTTACCCCCCCCCCTTAATGTTGTTAATTTTACTGTATGTTTAAGTGTATCCATGTAGTTGTTGGTTGCTCTATTCGTAATGCCTCTTTGTTAAGTGTGTTACTCCAATTCGTAGTTGTGAATAGAGTAATTGTATCCTAACGTGCTTATTGTTCGGAGGCCTCAAGTCTTCAAGGGATAGTGGCATATTGGTGTCCCAATTGCTATGTTGAATCTACATCTTCATGCTTATCCTATACTGTAATGCTTATTGCGTAAGGCAATTTTGGTGCAAAATTTTGTGCACCTGGTGGTCCTCGAATTATAGCATATGATGATCAGTGCATACCTTTTCTTAGTATGTTGATACCTTGTGACTTACGTTTGAATGATTTGAATTATTCTTTTCCTGCCATGACATATATTTGCCCCTCCTTGCATTGCACCCACAAAAAAAACCCTTTCCCCTGTCATCTTCTTTCTTTTAAATCAATGATCCTGAATTTCTGAACTTACAAAACTGGTTTCTTTAGGCTGGTTTCTGACCACTGTGGAAAGACTCAGATTTCTTTTTTTGTTTTGTTTTATTTTGTTTTTGGTGAGAGTTAAGGCCAGTGAAGTGTTGAAACATTTTTACGGTTCAATCCATAATACAATTTTTTTTCTTCAGAGGGGTGAGGGGTGGAAGGCTAAGCAAAACTCTCAGTGAGAGCCTGAGAGAGGGGATGGGGGAAGGGTAAGGGTAAAAGTCAGGGAGTCCTCACCCCTCTTGATGTCTTAAGCTTGAACTCCCGGGTGGGTTAGCGTATGAGAGGAGTTTACCTTAGTTCGCAAAATGGACTGATTTTGTCATTTTTATACTATTTACCTCAAATTCTTGTTGACAAGGTTACGAGTCCATCCTGTTAAAATGAGGCCGTGCCTGTTTGTTTGTAACATATATATATATATATATATATATATATATATATATATATATATATATATATATATATATATATATATATATATATATGTACAGTAAATATAATAGCATGAATTAATGCTTTTGTTGGCTAATAATTTTTCATCTCGATTTTTTTTTTTAATAATAAGTAGTTGACAGACAAATGGAAGTAGATGCAAGCTTGGTGGTTTATATCGGAGTAATTATTCATGCTATTCGTCTTAATTTCTTAATATTGCTAGCATTTTGGTAGTTTTATGAGATACAATGGATATACTTAACACCTTTGCTTGTATTTGAATTGATTGTCACAAATTTTTGAAGGTGATATATCATATATGTGAATTATTGAGATTTTTTTTTTCTCTATTTAGATAAGACCCAATTTTGAAGGTCATATATCATATAAGTGCTGCCTCGCAAGGCGGCTGCTGCTGCTGCAACTTCTGCCGCCTCGCAAGGCGGCTCCTGCAACTGCTGCTACTGATGCTGTCTATATATGTAGATGCTTCTATATATTCTGATGTTGTCTCGCATCACAAGGCTGCTGCTGCATGCTTCTATGCTCCTGCTGTTGTATGTTCTGGTCTACGCTACTGCTTCTATGCTGCTGATGCTGCTGCTATGCTCTACGCGACTGTTGTTCTACTCTCGCTGCTGCTAATCTGCTCTATGCTAATCTGCTGACAGAGGAGGGCTTGCCAAGACTGCTTCCACATTTCCTCCCTTTTAAAACCATGTTCATGTTCATGGTGTTGTTCATTTATTCGTCAATCCATTGATAATTTCAATTGGATACATTGTCTTATTTTTTTAGATGTTAACTTAATTTGTCAGCTCTGATTTAAGATCGTTTGTTAATTATTATTATTATTTTTTTTTTCAGATTGCAGATAGTTATGTGAAGGCTTGAACATGTATTTCTGATCATATATCTCTGTTGTCTGTTATGAATGAAGCTGAGCGCTACAAATGTCTTCATTATCGCAATTCTTTGCTGCTGCTTTTGTGTTGCTGTGATGCTACTGTGCAGCCTCTTTGTTTGTAACCTTGTATTTTATTTTATTTTATTTAGACAAAAATTGTAATATTACATCATTTTTTTTATGAAAATAAGTAAGTTTATGTATATGTTAGTGTTTATACATCAATTTAAGTGAAAAAAAATGCAAAAAAAAAGATTTTTTTTTTTATTTTTTTTGGCCATTATTGGCACCGGTTTTGAACAAGAACCGGTGCCAATAAACCTGACCTAAAAAACCGCCAAGGGTTATTGCCACCGGTTGACCGGTGGCCAAATTAATTAATACCATCGGTTAACCGGTGGCAATTAATTAAATTGCCACCGGTTTTGAACCGGTGGCCTTTTGTCCTAGGTTTTGCCACCCCCCCATTAGCCACCGGTTCAAAACCGGTGGCAAAGGGGGGTTTTGAACCGGTGGCCAACCCCTTTTTTCGCCTAGTGTCAAAAAGCTTTGTTTGAATGTATTTGACTTTAATTTGATTCCAAAAGCTTTGATGAAAGTGTTTGACTCTCAATTGACTCAATTAGCTTTGTTGAATTCATTTGATTTTCATTTGATTCAAAAAAGCTTTGTTTGAATGTGTTTCACTTTCATTTGATTCTAAAAGCTTTGTTGAAAGTGTTTGACTTTCATTTGACTTAATTAGCTTTGTTGAATGCAGTTGACATTTATTTGATTCAAAAAGCTTTGTTTCAATGTGTTTCACTTTCATTTGATTCTAAAAGCTTTGTTGAATGTGTTTGACTTTCATTTGACTCAATTAGCTTTGTTGAATGCATTTGACATTCATTTGATTCAAAAAGCTTTGTTTGAATGTGTTTTACTTTCATTTGATTCTAAAAGCTTTGTTGAAAGTGTTTGACTTTCATTTGACTCAATTAGCTTTGTTGAATGCATTTGACTTTCATTTGAGTCACGAAGCTTTGTTTGAATGTGTTTGACTTTCATTTGACTGAATTAGCTTTGTCGAATTCATTTGATTTTCATTTGATTCAAAAAGCTTTGTTTGAATGTGCTTGACTTTCATTTGATTATAAAAGCTTTGTTAAAAGTGTTTGACTTTCATTTGACTCAATTAGCTTTGTTGAATGCATTTGACATTCATTTGAACCAAAAAAGCTTTATTTAAATGTGTTTCACGTTCATTTGATTCTAAAAGCTTAGATGAAAGTGTTTGACTTTCATTTGACTCAATTAGCTTTGTTGTATTCATTTTATTTTCATTTGATTCAAAAAGCTTTGTTTGAATGTGTTTGACTTTTATTTGATTCTAAAAGCTTTGTTGTAAGTGTTTGGCTTTCATTTGACTCAATTAGCATTGTGGAATGCAATTAACTTTCATTTGATTCAAAAAGCTTTGTTTGAATGTATTTGACTTTAATTTGATTCCAAAAGCTTTGATGAAAGTGTTTGACTCTCAATTGACTCAATTAGCTTTGTTGAATTCATTTGATTTTCATTTGATTCAAAAAAGCTTTGTTTGAATGTGTTTCACTTTCATTTGATTCTAAAAGCTTTGTTGAAAGTGTTTGACTTTCATTTGACTTAATTAGCTTTGTTGAATGCAGTTGACATTTATTTGATTCAAAAAGCTTTGTTTCAATGTGTTTCACTTTCATTTGATTCTAAAAGCTTTGTTGCATGT
This sequence comes from Chenopodium formosanum, assembly GCA_024500155.1. Lineage (NCBI taxonomy): Eukaryota > Viridiplantae > Streptophyta > Magnoliopsida > Caryophyllales > Amaranthaceae > Chenopodium > Chenopodium formosanum. The sequence goes on from CM044861.1 coordinate 25,984,327, forward strand.
GTTTGACTTTCATTTGACTCAATTAGCTTTGTTGAATGCATTTGACATTCATTTGATTCAAAAAGCTTTGTTTGAATGTGTTTCACTTTCATTTGATTCTAAAAGCTTTGTTGAAAGTGTTTGACTTTCATTTGACTTAATTAGCTTTGTTGAATGCAGTTGACATTCATTTGATTCAAAAAGCTTTGTTTGAATGTGTTTCACTTTCATTTGATTCTAAAAGCTTAGATGTAAGTGTTTGACTTTCATTTGACTCAATTAACTTTGTTGAATTCATTTTATTTTCATTTGATTCAAAAAGCTTTGTTTGAATGTGTTTGACTTTCATTTCATTCTAAAATATTTGTTGAAAGTGTTTGGCTTTCATTTGACTCAATTAGCATTGTGGAATGCAATTAACTTTCATTTGATTCAAAAAGCTTTGATTGAATGTAATTGACTTTCATTTGATTCTAAACGCTTTATTGCAAGTGTTTGACTTTCATTTGACTCAATTAGCTTTGTTGAATGCATTTGATTTTCATTTGATTAAAAAGCTTTGTTTGAATGTGTTTCACTTTCATTTGATTTTAAAAGCTTTGTTGAAAGTGTTTTGACTTTCATTTGACTCAATTAGCTTTGTTGAATGCATTTGACTTTCATTTGAGTCACGAATCTTTGTTTGATTGTGTTTGACATTCATTTGACTCAATTAACTTTGTTGAATTCAATTGATTTTCATTTGATTCAAAAAGCTTTGTTTCAATGTGTTTGACTTTCATTTGATTCTAAATGCTTTGTTGAAAGTGTTTGGCTTTCATTTGACTCAACTAGCATTGTGGAATGCAATTAACTTTCATTTGATTCAAAAAGCTTTGATTGAATGTATTTGACTTTCATTTGATTCTAAACGCTTTGTTGCAAGTGTTTAACTTTCATTTGACTCAATTAGCTTTGTTGAATGCATTTGATTTTCATTTGATTCAAAAAGCTTTGTTTGAATGTGTTTGACTTTCATTTGATTCTTAAAGCTTTGTTAAAAGTGTTTGGCTTTCATTTGACTCAATTAGCATTGTGGAATGCAATTAACTTTCATTTGATTCAAAAAGCTTTGATTGAATGTATTTGACTTTCATTTGATTCTAAACGCTTTGTTGCAAGTGTTTGACTTTCATTTGACTCAATTAGCTTTGTTGAATGCAGTTGACATTCATTTTATTTAAAAAGCTTTGTTTGAATGTGTTTCACTTTCATGTGATTCTAAAAGCTTTGTTGAAAGTGTTTGGCTTTCATTTGACTCAATTAGCATTGTGGAATGATTAACTTTCATTTGATTCAAAAAGCTTTGTTTGAATGTGTTTGACTTTCATTTGATTCTAAAAGCTTTGTTAAAAGTGTTTGGCTTCCATTTGACTCAATTAGCATTGTGGAATGCAATTAACTTTCATTTGATTCAAAAAGCTTTGATTGAATGTATTTGACTTTCATTTGATTCTAAACGCTTTGTTGCAAGTGTTTGACTTTCATTTGACTCAATTAGCTTTGTTGAATGCAGTTGACATTCATTTTATTCAAAAAGCTTTGTTTGAATGTATTTCACTTTCATGTGATTCTAAAAGCTTTGTTGAAAGTGTTTGGCTTTCATTTGACTCAATTAGCATTGTGGAATGATTAACTTTCATTTGATTCAAAAAGCTTTGTTTGAATGTGTTTCACTTTCATTTGATTCTAAAAGCTTTGTTGAAAGTGTTTGGTTTTCATTTGACTCAATTAGCATTGTGGAATGCAATTAACTTTCATTTGATTCAAAAAGCTTTGTTGGAATGTATTTGACTTTAATTTGATTCTAAAAGCTTTGATGAAAGTGTTTGACTTTCATTTGACTCAATTAGCTTTGTTGAATTCATTTGATTTTCATTTGATTCAAAAAGCTTTGTTTGAATGTGTTTGACTTTCATTTGATTATTAAAGCTTTGTTGAAAGTGTTTGACTTTCATTTGACTCAATTAGCTTTGTTGAATGCATTTGACATTCATTTGAATCAAAAAGCTTTGTTTGAATGTGTTTGACTTTCATTTGATTCTAAAAGCTTTGTAGAAAGTGTTTGGCTTTCATTTGACTCAATTAGCATTGTGGAATGCAATTAACTTTCATTTGATTCAAAAAACTTTGATTGAATGTCTTTGACTTTAATTTAAATCTAAAAGCTTTGATGAAAGTGTTTGACTTTCATTTGACTCAATTAGCTTTGTTGAATTCATTTGATTTTCATTTGATTCAAAAAGCTTTGTTTGAATGTGTTTCACTTTCATTTGATTCTAAAAGCTTTATTGAAAGTGTGTGACTTTCATTTGACTTAATTAGCTTTGTTGAATGCAGTTGACATTCATTTGATTCAAAAACCTTTTTTTGAATGTGTTTGACTTTCATTTGACTCAATTAGCTTTGTTGAATTCATTTGATTTTCATTTGATTCAAAAAGCTTTGTTTGAATGTGTTTCACTTTCATTTGATTCTAAACGCTTTGTTGAAAGTGTTTGACTTTCATTTGACTTAATTAGCTTTGTTGAATGCAGTTGACATTCATTTGAATCAAAAAGCTTTGTTTGAATGTGTTTCACTTTCATTTGATTCTAAAAGCTTTGTTGAAAGTGTTTGGCTTTCTTTTGACTCAATTAGCTTTGTTGAATGCATTTGACTTTCATTTGATTCAAAAAGCTATGATTGAATGTCTTTGACTTTAATTTGATTCTAAAAGCTTTGATGAAAGTGTTTGACTTTCATTTGACTCAATTAGCTTTGTTGAATTCATTTGATTTTCATTTGATTCAAAAAGCTTTGTTTGAATGTGTTTCACTTTCATTTGATTCTAAAAGCTTTGTTGAAAGTGTTTGACTTTCATTTGACTTAATTAGCTTTGTTTAATGCAGTTGACATTCATTTGATTCAAAAAGCTTTGTTTGAATGTGTTTCACTCTCATTTGATTCTAAAAGCTTTGTTGAATGTGTTTGACTTTCATTTGATTCAATTAGCTTTGTTGAACGCATTTGACTTTCATTTGATTCAAAAAGCTTTGTTAAAATGTGTTGTACTTTCATTTGATTCTAAAAGCTTTGTTGAAAGTGTTTGACTTTCATTTGACTCAATTAGCTTTGTTGAATGCATTTGACTTTTATTTTAGTCACGAAGCTTTGTTTGAATGTGTTTGACTTTCATTTGATTAGCTTTGTTGAATGCATTTGATTTTCATTTGATTCAAAAAGCTTTGTTTGAATGTGTTTGACTTTCATTTGATTATAAAAGCTTTGTTGAAAGTGTTTGACTTTCTTTTGACTCAATGAGCTTTGTTGAATGCATTTGACATTCATTTGAATCAAAAAGCTTTGTTTAAATGTGTATGACGTTCATTTGATTCTAAAAGCTTAGATGAAAGTGTTTGACTTTCATTTGACTCAATTAGCTTTGTTGAATTCATTTGATTTTCATTTGTTTCAAAAAGCTTTGATTGAATGTGTTTGACTTTCATTTGATTCTAAAAGCTTTGTAGAAAGTGTTTGGCTTTCATTTGACTTAATTAGCATTGTGGAATGCAATTAACTTTCATTTGATTCAAAAAGCTTTGATTGAATGTATTTGACTTTCATTTAATTCTAAACGCTTTGTTGCTAGTGTTTGACTTTCATTTGACTCAATTAGCTAAGTTGAATGTATTTGATTTTCATTTGATTCAAAAAGCTTTGTTTGAATGTGTTTCTTTTTCATTTGATTCAAAAAGCTTTGTTTGAATGTGTTTGACTTTCATTTGACTCAATTAGCTTTGTTGAATTCATTTGATTTTCATTTGATTCAAAAAGCTTTGTTTGAATGTGTTTCACTTTCATTTGATTCTAAACGCTTTGTTGAAAGTGTTTGACTTTCATTTGACTTAATTAGCTTTGTTGAATGCAGTTGACATTCATTTGATTCAAAAAGCTTTGTTTGAATGTGTTTCACTTTCATTTGATTCTAAAAGCTTTGTTGAAAGTGTTTGGCTTTCATTTGACTCAATTAGCTTTGTTGATTGCATTTGACTTTCATTTGATTCAAAAAGCTATGATTGAATGTCTTTGACTTTAATTTGATTCTAAAAGCTTTGATGAAAGTGTTTGACTTTCATTTGACTCAATTAGCTTTGTTGAATTCATTTGATTTTCATTTGATTCAAAAAGCTTTGTTTGAATGTGTTTCACTTTCATTTGATTCTAAAAGCTTTGTTGAAAGTGTTTGACTTTTATTTGACTTAATTAGCTTTGTTGAATGCAGTTGACATTCATTTGATTCAAAAAGCTTTGTTTGAATGTGTTTCACTCTCATTTGATTCTAAAAGCTTTGTTGAATGTGTTTGACTTTCATTTGACTCAATTAGCTTTGTTGAATGCGTTTGACTTTCATTTGATTCAAAAAGCTTTGTTAAAATGTGTTTTACTTTCATTTGATTCTAAAAGCTTTGTTGAAAGTGTTTGACTTTCATTTGACTCAATTAGCTTTGTTGAATGCATTTGACTTTTATTTTAGTCACGAAGCTTTGTTTGATTGTGTTTGACTTTCATTTGACTGAATTAGCTTTGTTGAATGCATTTGATTTTCATTTGATTCAAAAAGCTTTGTTTGAATGTGTTTGACTTTCATTTGATTATAAAAGCTTTGTTGAAAGTGTTTGACTTTCTTTTGACTCAATGAGCTTTGTTGAATGCATTTGACATTCATTTGAATCAAAAAGCTTTGTTTAAATGTGTATGACGTTCATTTGATTCTAAAAGCTTAGATGAAAGTGTTTGACTTTCATTTGACTCAATTAGCTTTGTTGAATTCATTTGATTTTCATTTGTTTCAAAAAGCTTTGATTGAATGTGTTTGACTTTCATTTGATTGTAAAAGCTTTGTAGAAAGTGTTTGGCTTTCATTTGACTCAATTAGCATTGTGGAATGCAATTAACTTTCATTTGATTCAAAAAGCTTTGATTGAATGTATTTGACTTTCATTTAATTCTAAACGCTTTGTTGCTAGTGTTTGACTTTCATTTGACTCAATTAGCTATGTTGAATGTATTTGATTTTCATTTGATTCAAAAAGCTTTGTTTGAATGTGTTTCTTTTTTCATTTGATTCTAAAAGCTTTGTTGAAAGTGTTTGACTTTCATTTGACTTAATTAGCTTTGTTGAATGCAGTTGACATTCATTTGATTCAAAAAGCTTTGTTTGAATGTGTTTCACTTTCATTTGATTCTAAAAGCTTTGTTGAAAGTGTTTGGCTTTCATTTGACTCAATTAGCATTGTGGAATGCAATTAACTTTCATTTGATTCAAAAAGCTTTGTTGGAATGTATTTGACTTTAATTTGATTCTAAAAGCTTTGATGAAAGTGTTTGACTTTCATTTGACTCAATTAGCTTTGTTGAATTCATTTGATTTTCATTTGATTCAAAAAGCTTTGTTTGAATGTGTTTCACTTTTATTTGATTCTAAAAGCTTTGTTAAAAGTGTTTGACTTTCATTTGACCTAATTAGCTTTGTTGAACGCAGTTGACATTCATTTGATTCAAAAAGCTTTGTTTGAATGTGTTTCACTTTCATTTGATTCTAAAAGCTTTGTTGAATGTGTTTGACTTTCATTTGACTCAATTAGCTTTGTTGAATGCATTTGACATTCATTTGATTCAAAAAGCTTTGTTTGAATGTGTTTGACTTTCATTTGATTATTAAAGCTTTGTTGAAAGTGTTTGACTTTCATTTGACTCAATTAGCTTTGTTGAATGCATTTGACATTCATTTGAATCAAAAAGCTTTGTTTGAATGTGTTTGACTTTCATTTGATTCTAAAAGCTTTGTAGAAAGTGTTTGGCTTTCATTTGACTCAATTAGCATTGTGGAATGCAATTAACTTTCATTTGATTCAAAAAGCTTTGATTGAATGTCTTTGACTTTAATTTGAATCTAAAAGCTTTGATGAAAGTGTTTGACTTTCATTTGACTCAATTAGCTTTGTTGAATTCATTTGATTTTCATTTGATTCAAAAAGCTTTGTTTGAATGTGTTTCACTTTCATTTGATTCTAAAAGCTTTATTGAAAGTGTGTGACTTTCATTTGACTTAATTAGCTTTGTTGAATGCAGTTGACATTCATTTGATTCAAAAAGCTTTGTTTGAATGTGTTTGACTTTCATTTGACTCAATTAGCTTTGTTGAATTCATTTGATTTTCATTTGATTCAAAAAGCTTTGTTTGAATGTGTTTCACTTTCATTTGATTCTAAACGCTTTGTTGAAAGTGTTTGACTTTCATTTGACTAAATTAGCTTTGTTGAATGCAGTTGACATTCATTTGAATCAAAAAGCTTTGTTTGAATGTGTTTCACTTTCATTTGATTCTAAAAGCTTTGTTGAAAGTGTTTGGCTTTCTTTTGACTCAATTAGCTTTGTTGAATGCATTTGACTTTCATTTGATTCAAAAAGCTATGATTGAATGTCTTTGACTTTAATTTGATTCTAAAAGCTTTGATGAAAGTGTTTGACTTTCATTTGACTCAATTAGCTTTGTTGAATTCATTTGATTTTCATTTGATTCAAAAAGCTTTGTTTGAATGTGTTTCACTTTCATTTGATTCTAAAAGCTTTGTTGAAAGTGTTTGACTTTCATTTGACTTAATAAACTTTGTTGAATGCAGTTGACATTCATTTGATTCAAAAAGCTTTGTTTGAATGTGTTTCACTCTCATTTGATTCTAAAAGCTTTGTTGAATGTGTTTGACTTTCATTAGACTCAATTAGCTTTGTTGAATGCATTTGACTTTCATTTGATTCAAAAAGCTTTGTTAAAATGTGTTTTACTTTCATTTGATTCTAAAAGCTTTGTTGAAAGTGTTTGACTTTCATTTGACTCAATTAGCTTTGTTGAATGCATTTGACTTTTATTTTAGTCACGAAGCTTTGTTTGAATGTGTTTGACTTTCATTTGACTGAATTAGCTTTGTTGAATGCATTTGATTTTCATTTGATTCAAAAAGCTTTGTTTGAATGTGTTTGACTTTCATTTGATTATAAAAGCTTTGTTGAAAGTGTTTGACTTTCTTTTGACTCAATGAGCTTTGTTGAATGCATTTGACATTCATTTGAATCAAAAAGCTTTGTTTAAATGTGTATGACGTTCATTTGATTCTAAAAGCTTAGATGAAAGTGTTTGACTTTCATTTGACTCAATTAGCTTTGTTGAATTCATTTGATTTTCATTTGTTTCAAAAAGCTTTGATTGAATGTGTTTGACTTTCATTTGATTCTAAAAGCTTTGTAGAAATTGTTTGGCTTTCATTTGACTCAATTAGCATTGTGGAATGCAATTAACTTTCATTTGATTCAAAAAGCTTTGATTGAATGTATTTGACTTTCATTTAATTCTAAACGCTTTGTTGCTAGTGTTTGACTTTCATTTGACTCAATTAGCTATGTTGAATGTATTTGATTTTCATTTGATTCAAAAAGCTTTGTTTGAATGTTTTTCTTTTTTCATTTGATTCTAAAAGCTTTGTTGAAAGTGTTTGACTTTCATTTGACTTAATTAGCTTTGTTGAATGCAGTTGACATTCATTTGATTCAAAAAGCTTTGTTTGAATGTGTTTCACTTTCATTTGATTCTAAAAGCTTTGTTGAAAGTGTTTGGCTTTCATTTGACTCAATTAGCATTGTGGAATGCAATTAACTTTCATTTGATTCAAAAAGCTTTGTTGGAATGTATTTGACTTTAATTTGATTCTAAAAGCTTTGATGAAAGTGTTTAACTTTCATTTGACTCAATTAGCTTTGTTGAATTCATTTGATTTTCATTTGATTCAAAAAGCTTTGTTTGAATGTGTTTCACTTTCATTAGATTCTAAACGCTTTGTTGAAAGTGTTTGACTTTCATTTGACTTAATTAGCTTTGTTGAATGCAGTTGACATTTATTTGATTCAAAAAGCTTTGTTTGAATGTGTTTCACTTTCATTTGATTCTAAAAGCTTTGTTGAAAGTGTTTGGCTTTCATTTGACTCAATTAGCTTTGTTGAATGCATTTGACTTTCATTTGATTCAAAAAGCTATGATTGAATGTCTTTGACTTTAATTTGATTCTAAAAGCTTTGATGAAAGTGTTTGACTTTCATTTGACTCAATTAGCTTTGTTGAATTCATTTGATTTTCATTTGATTCAAAAAGCTTTGTTTGAATGTGTTTCACTTTCATTTGATTCTAAAAGCTTTGTTGAAAATGTTTGACTTTCATTTGACTTAATTAGCTTTGTTGAATGCAGTTGACATTCATTTGATTCAAAAAGCTTTGTTTGAATGTGTTTTACTCTCATTTGATTCTAAAAGCTTTGTTTAATGTGTTTGACTTTCATTTGACTCAATTAGCTTTGCTGAATGCATTTGACTTTCATTTGATTCAAAAAGCTTTGTTAAAATGTGTTTTACTTTCATTTGATTCTAAAAGCTTTGTTGAAAGTGTTTGACTTTCATTTGACTCAATTAGCTTTGTTGAATGCATTTGACTTTTATTTTAGTCACGAAGCTTTGTTTGAATGTGTTTGACTTTCATTTGACTGAATTAGCTTTGTTGAATGCATTTGATTTTCATTTGATTCAAAAAGCTTTGTTTGAATGTGTTTGACTTTCATTTGATTATAAAAGCTTTGTTGAAAGTGTTTGACTTTCTTTTGACTCAATGAGCTTTGTTGAATGCATTTGACATTCATTTGAATCAAAAAGCTTTGTTTAAATGTGTATGACGTTCATTTGATTCTAAAAGCTTAGATGAAAGTGTTTGACTTTCATTTGACTCAATTAGCTTTGTTGAATTCATTTGATTTTCATTTGTTTCAAAAAGCTTTGATTGAATGTGTTTGACTTTCATTTGATTCTAAAAGCTTTGTAGAAAGTGTTTGGCTTTCATTTGACTCAATTAGCATTGTGGAATGCAATTAACTTTCATTTGATTCAAAAAGCTTTGATTGAATGTATTTGACTTTCATTTGATTCTCAACGCTTTGTTGCTAGTGTTTGACTTTCATTTGACTCAATTAGCTATGTTGAATGTATTTGATTTTCATTTGATTCAAAAAGCTTTGTTTGAATGTGTTTCTTTTTCATTTGATTCTAAAAGCTTTGTTGAAAGTGTTTGACTTTCATTTGACTTAATTAGCTTTGTTGAATGCAGTTGACATTCATTTGATTCAAAAAGCTTTGTTTGAATGTGTTTCACTTTCATTTGATTCTAGAAGCTTTGTTGAAAGTGTTTGGCTTTCATTTGACTCAATTCGCATTGTGGAATGCAATTAACTTTCATTTGAATCAAAAAGCTTTGTTGGAATGTATTTGACTTTAATTTGATTCTAAAAGCTTTGATGAAAGTGTTTGACTTTCATTTGACTCAATTAGCTTTGTTGAATTCATTTGATTTTCATTTGATTCAAAAAGCTTTGTTTGAATGTGTTTCACTTTCATTTGATTCTAAAAGCTTTGTTAAAAGTGTTTGACTTTCATTTGACTTAATTAGCTTTGTTGAATGCAGTTGACATTCATTTGATTCAAAAAGCTTTGTTTGAATGTGTTTCACTTTCATTTGATTCTAAAAGCTTTGTTGAATGTGTTTGACTTTCATTTGACTCAATTAGCTTTGTTGAATGCATTTGACATTCATTTGATTCAAAAAGCTTTGTTTGAATGTGTTTGACTTTCATTTGATTATTAAAGCTTTGTTGAAAGTGTTTGACTTTCATTTGACTCAATTAGCTTTGTTGAATGCATTTGACATTCATTTGAATCAAAAAGCTTTGTTTGAATGTGTTTGACTTTCATTTGATTCTAAAAGCTTTGTAGAAAGTGTTTGGCTTTCATTTGACTCAATTAGCATTGTGGAATGCAATTAACTTTCATTTGATTCAAAAAGCTTTGATTGAATGTCTTTGACTTTAATTTGAATCTAAAAGCTTTGATGAAAGTGTTTGACTTTCATTTGACTCAATTAGCTTTGTTGAATTCATTTGATTTTCATTTGATTCAAAAAGCTTTGTTTGAATGTGTTTCACTTTCATTTGATTCTAAAAGCTTTATTGAAAGTGTGTGACTTTCATTTGACTTAATTAGCTTTGTTGAATGCAGTTGACATTCATTTGATTCAAAAAGCTTTGTTTGAATGTGTTTGACTTTCATTTGACTCAATTAGCTTTGTTGAATTCATTTGATTTTCATTTGATTCAAAAAGCTTTGTTTGAATGTGTTTCACTTTCATTTGATTCTAAACGCTTTGTTGAAAGTGTTTGACTTTCATTTGACTTAATTAGCTTTGTTGAATGCAGTTGACATTCATTTGATTCAAAAAGCTTTGTTTGAATGTGTTTCACTTTCATTTGATTCTAAAAGCTTTGTTGAAAGTGTTTGGCGTTCATTTGACTCAATTAGCTTTGTTGAATGCATTTGACTTTCATTTGATTCAAAAAGCTATGATTGAATGTCTTTGACTTTAATTTGATTCTAAAAGCTTTGATGAAAGTGTTTGACTTTCATTTGACTCAATTAGCTTTGTTGAATTCATTTGATTTTCATTTGATTCAAAAAGCTTTGTTTGAATGTGTTTCACTTTCATTTGATTCTAAAAGCTTTGTTGAAAGTGTTTGACTTTCATTTGACTTAATTAGCTTTGTTGAATGCAGTTAACATTCATTTGATTCAAAAAGCTTTGTTTGAATGTGTTTCACTCTCATTTGATTCTAAAAGCTTTGTTGAATGTGTTTGACTTTCATTTGACTCAATTAGCTTTGTTGAATGCATTTGACTTTCATTTGATTCAAAAAGCTTTGTTAAAATGTGTTTTACTTTCATTTGATTCTAAAAGCTTTGTTGAAAGTGTTTGACTTTCATTTGACTCAATTAGCTTTTTGAATGCATTTGACTTTTATTTTAGTCACGAAGCTTTGTTTGAATGTGTTTGACTTTCATTTGACTGAATTAGCTTTGTTGAATGCATTTGATTTTCATTTGATTCAAAAAGCTTTGTTTGAATGTGTTTGACTTTCATTTGACTGAATTAGCTTTGTTGAATGCATTTGATTTTCATTTGATTCAAAAAGCTTTGTTTGAATGTGTTTGACTTTCATTTGATTATAAAAGCGTTGTTGAAAGTGTTTGACTTTCTTTTGACTCAATGAGCTTTGTTGAATGCATTTGACATTCATTTGAATCAAAAAGCTTTGTTTAAATGTGTATGACGTTCATTTGATTCTAAAAGCTTAGATGAAAGTGTTTGACTTTCATTTGACTCAATTAGCTTTGTTGAATTCATTTGATTTTCATTTGTTTCAAAAAGCTTTGATTGAATGTGTTTGACTTTCATTTGATTCTAAAAGCTTTGTAGAAAGTGTTTGGCTTTCATTTGACTCAATTAGCATTGTGGAATGCAATTAACTTTCATTTGATTCAAAAAGCTTTGATTGAATGTATTTGACTTTCATTTGATTCTAAACGCTTTGTTGCTAGTGTTTGACTTTCATTTGACTCAGTTAGCTATGTTGAATGTATTTGATTTTCATTTGATTCAAAAAGCTTTGTTTGAATGTGTTTCTTTTTCATTTGATTCTAAAAGCTTTGTTGAAAGTGTTTCACTTTCATTTGACTTAATTATCTTTGTTGAATGCAGTTGACATTCATTTCATTCAAAAAGCTTTGTTTGAATGTGTTTCACTTTCATTTGATTCTAGAAGCTTTGTTGAAAGTGTTTAGCTTTCATTTGACTCAATTCGCATTGTGGAATGCAATTAACTTTCATTTGATTCAAAAATCTTTGTTGGAATGTATTTGACTTTAATTTGATTCTAAAAGCTTTGATGAAAGTGTTTGACTTTCATTTGACTCAATTAGCTTTGTTGAATTCATTTGATTTTCATTTGATTCAAAAAGCTTTGTTTGAATGTGTTTCACTTTCATTTGATTCTAAAAGCTTTGTTAAAAGTGTTTGACTTTCATTTGACTTAATTAGCTTTGTTGAATGCAGTTGACATTCATTTGATTCAAAAAGCTTTGTTTGAATGTGTTTCACTTTCATTTGATTCTAAAAGCTTTGTTGAATGTGTTTGACTTTCATTTGACTCAATTAGCTTTGTTGAATGCATTTGACATTCATTTGATTCAAAAAGCTTTGTTTGAATGTGTTTGACTTTCATTTGATTATTAAAGCTTTGTTGAAAGTGTTTGACTTTCATTTGACTCAATTAGCTTTGTTGAATTCATTTGACATTCATTTGAATCAAAAAGCTTTGTTTGAATGTGTTTGACTTTCATTTGATTCTAAAAGCTTTGTAGAAAGTGTTTGGCTTTCATTTGCCTCAATTAGCATTGTGGAATGCAATTAACTTTCATTTGATTCAAAAAGCTTTGATTGAATGTCTTTGACTTTAATTTGAATCTAAAAGCTTTGATGAAAGTGTTTGACTTTCATTTGACTCAATTAGCTTTGTTGAATTCATTTGATTTTCATTTGATTCAAAAAGCTTTGTTTGAATGTGTTTTACTTTCATTTGATTCTAAAAGCTTTGTTGAAAGTGTTTGACTTTCATTTGACTTAATTAGCTTTTTTGAATGCAGTTGACATTCATTTGATTCAAAAAGCTTTGTTTGAATGTGTTTGACTTTCATTTGATTCTAAAAGCTTTGTAGAAAGTGTTTGGCTTTCATTTGACTCAATTAGCATTGTGGAATGCAATTAACTTTCATTTGATTCAAAAAGCTTTGATTGAATGTCTTTGACTTTAATTTGAATCTAAAAGCTTTGATGAAAGTGTTTGACTTTCATTTGACTCAATTAGCTTTGTTGAATTCATTTGATTTTCATTTGATTCAAAAAGCTTTGTTTGAATGTGTTTCACTTTCATTTGATTCTAAAAGCTTTGTTGAAAGTGTTTGACTTTCATTTGACTTAATTAGCTTTGTTGAATGCAGTTAACATTCATTTGATTCAAAAAGCTTTGTTTTAATGTGTTTCACTCTCATTTGATTCTAAAAGCTTTGTTGAATGTGTTTGACTTTCATTTGACTCAATTAGCTTTGTTGAATGCATTTGACTTTCATTTGATTCAAAAAGCTTTGTTAAAATGTGTTTTACTTTCATTTGATTCTAAAAGCTTTGTTGAAAGTGTTTGACTTTCATTTGACTCAATTAGCTTTGTTGAATGCATTTGACTTTTATTTTAGTCACGAAGCTTTGTTTGAATGTGTTTGACTTTCATTTGACTGAATTAGCTTTGTTGAATGCATTTGATTTTCATTTGATTCAAAAAGCTTTGTTTGAATGTGTTTGACTTTCATTTGACTGAATTAGCTTTGTTGAATGCATTTGATTTTCATTTGATTCAAAAAGCTTTGTTTGAATGTGTTTGACTTTCATTTGATTATAAAAGCTTTGTTGAAAGTGTTTGACTTTCTTTTGACTCAATGAGCTTTGTTGAATGCATTTGACATTCATTTGAATCAAAAAGCTTTGTTTAAATGTGTATGACGTTCATTTGATTCTAAAAGCTTAGATGAAAGTGTTTGACTTTCATTTGACTCAATTAGCTTTGTTGAATTCATTTGATTTTCATTTGTTTCAAAAAGCTTTGATTGAATGTGTTTGACTTTCATTTGATTCTAAAAGCTTTGTAGAAAGTGTTTGGCTTTCATTTGACTCAATTAGCATTGTGGAATGCAATTAACTTTCATTTGATTCAAAAAGCTTTGACTGAATGTATTTGACTTTCATTTGATTCTCAACGCTTTGTTTCTAGTGTTTGACTTTCATTTGACTCAATTAGCTATGTTGAATGTATTTGATTTTCATTTGATTCAAAAAGCTTTGTTTGAATGTGTTTCTTTTTCATTTGATTCTAAAAGCTTTGTTGAAAGTGTTTGACTTTCATTTGACTTAATTAGCTTTGTTGAATGCAGTTGACATTCATTTGATTCAAAAAGCTTTGTTTGAATGTGTTTCACTTTCATTTGATTCTAGAAGCTTTGTTGAAAGTGTTTGGCTTTCATTTGACTCAATTCGCATTGTGGAATGCAATTAACTTTCATTTGATTCAAAAAGCTTTGTTGGAATGTATTTGACTTTAATTTGATTCTAAAAGCTTTGATGAAAGTGTTTGACTTTCATTTGACTCAATTAGCTTTGTTGAATTCATTTGATTTTCATTTGATTCAAAAAGCTTTGTTTGAATGTGTTTCACTTTCATTTGATTCTAAAAGCTTTGTTAAAAGTGTTTGACTTTCATTTGACCTAATTAGCTTTGTTGAATGCAGTTGACATTCATTTGATTCAAAAAGCTTTGTTTGAATGTGTTTCACTTTCATTTGATTCTAAAAGCTTTGTTGAATGTGTTTGACTTTCATTTGACTCAATTAGCTTTGTTGAATGCATTTGACATTCATTTGATTCAAAAAGCTTTGTTTGAATGTGTTTGACTTTCATTTGATTAATAAAGCTTTGTTGAAAGTGTTTGACTTTCATTTGACTCAATTAGCTTTGTTGAATGCATTTGACTTTTATTTTAGTCACGAAGCTTTGTTTGAATGTGTTTGACTTTCATTTGACTGAATTAGCTTTGTTGAATGCATTTGATTTTCATTTGATTCAAAAAGCTTTGTTTGAATGTGTTTGACTTTCATTTGATTATAAAAGCTTTGTTGAAAGTGTTTGACTTTCTTTTGACTCAATGAGCTTTGTTGAATGCATTTGACATTCATTTGAATCAAAAAGCTTTGTTTAAATGTGTATGACGTTCATTTGATTTTAAAAGCTTAGATGAAAGTGTTTGACTTTCATTTGACTCAATTAGCTTTGTTGAATTCATTTGATTTTCATTTGTTTCAAAAAGCTTTGATTAAATGTGTTTGACTTTCATTTGATTCTAAAAGCTTTGTAGAAAGTGTTTGGCTTTCATTTGACTCAATTAGCATTGTGGAATGCAATTAACTTTCATTTGATTCAAAAAGCTTTGATTGAATGTATTTGACTTTCATTTGATTCTCAACGCTTTGTTGCTAGTGTTTGACTTTCATTTGACTCAATTAGCTATGTTGAATGTATTTGATTTTCATTTGATTCTAAAAGCTTTGTTGAAAGTGTTTGACTTTCATTTGACTTAATTAGCTTTGTTGAATGCAGTTGACATTCATTTGATTCAAAAAGCTTTGTTTGAATGTGTTTCACTTTCATTTGATTATAGAAGCTTTGTTGAAAGTGTTTGGCTTTCATTTGACTCAATTCGCATTGTGGAATGCAATTAACTTTCATTTGATTCAAAAAGCTTTGTTGGAATGTATTTGACTTTAATTTTATTCTAAAAGCTTTGATGAAAGTGTTGGACTTTCATTTGACTCAATTAGCTTTGTTGAATTCATTTGATTTTCATTTGATTCAAAAAGCTTTGTTAGAATGTGTTTCACTTTCATTTGATTCTAAAAGCTTTGTTAAAAGTGTTTGACTTTCATTTGACTTAATTAGCTTTGTTGAATGCAGTTGACATTCATTTGATTCAAAAAGCTTTGTTTGAATGTGTTTCACTTTCATTTGATTCTAAAAGCTTTGTTGAATGTGTTTGACTTTCATTTGACTCAATTAGCTTTGTTGAATGCATTTGACATTCATTTGATTCAAAAAGCTTTGTTTGAATGTGTTTGACTTTCATTTGATTATTAAAGCTTTGTTGAAAGTGTTTGACTTTAATTTGACTCAATTAGCTTTGTTGAATGCATTTGACATTCATTTGAATCAAAAAAGCTTTGTTTGAATGTGTTTGACTTTCATTTGATTCTAAAAGCTTTGTAGAATGTGTTTGGCTTTCATTTGACTCAATTAGCATTGTGGAATGCAATTAACTTTCATTTGATTCAAAAAGCTTTGATTGAATGTCTTTGACTTTAATTTGAATCTAAAAGCTTTGATGAAAGTGTTTGACTTTCATTTGACTCAATTAGCTTTGTTGAATTCATTTGATTTTCATTTGATTCAAAAAGCTTTGTTTGAATGTGTTTCACTTTCATTTGATTCTAAACGCTTTGTTGAAAGTGTTTGACTTTCATTTGACTTAATTAGCTTTGTTGAATGCAGTTGACATTCATTTGATTCAAAAAGCTTTGTTTGAATGTGTTTCACTTTCATTTGATTCTAAAAGCTTTGTTGAAAGTGTTTGGCTTTCATTTGACTCAATTAGCTTTGTTGAATGCATTTGACTTTCATTTGATTCAAAAAGCTATGATTGAATGTCTTTGACTTTAATTTGATTCAAAAAGCTTTGATGAAAGTGTTTGACTTTCATTTGACTCAATTAGCTTTGTTGAATTCATTTGATTTTCATTTGATTCAAAAAGCTTTGTTTGAATGTGTTTCACTTTCATTTGATTCTAAAAGCTTTGTTGAAAGTGTTTGACTTTCATTTGACTTAATTAGCTTTGTTGAATGCAGTTGACATTCATTTGATTCAAAAAGCTTTGTTTGAATGTGTTTCACTCTCATTTGATTCTAAAAGCTTTGTTGAATGTGTTTGACTTTCATTTGACTCAATTAGCTTTGTTGAATGCATTTGACTTTCATTTGATTCAAAAAGCTTTGTTAAAATGTGTTTTACTTTCATTTGATTCTAAAAGCTTTGTTGAAAGTGTTTGACTTTCATTTGACTCAATTAGCTTTGTTGAATGCATTTGACTTTCATTTTAGTCACGAAGCTTTGTTGAATGTGTTTTACTTTCATTTGACTGAATTAGCTTTGTTGAATGCATTTGATTTTCATTTGATTCAAAAAGCTTTGTTTGAATGTGTTTGACTTTCATTTGATTATAAAAGCTTTGTTGAAAGTGTTTGACTTTCTTTTGACTCAATGAGCTTTGTTGAATGCATTTGACATTCATTTGAATCAAAAAGCTTTGTTTAAATGTGTATGACGTTCATTTGATTCTAAAAGCTTAGATGAAAGTGTTTGACTTTCATTTGACTCAATTAGCTTTGTTGAATTCATTTGATTTTCATTTGTTTCAAAAAGCTTTGATTGAATGTGTTTGACTTTCATTTGATTCTAAAAGCTTTGTAGA
The DNA here is from genome assembly GCA_024500155.1 of Chenopodium formosanum. Classification (NCBI taxonomy): domain Eukaryota; kingdom Viridiplantae; phylum Streptophyta; class Magnoliopsida; order Caryophyllales; family Amaranthaceae; genus Chenopodium; species Chenopodium formosanum. The sequence goes on from CM044861.1 coordinate 26,001,430, forward strand.
TAGTGTTTGGCTTTCATTTGACTCAATTAGCATTGTGGAATGCAATTAACTTTCATTTGATTCAAAAAGCTTTGATTGAATGTATTTGACTTTCATTTGATTCTAAACGCTTTGTTGCTAGTGTTTGACTTTCATTTGACTCAATTAGCTATGTTGAATGTATTTGATTTTCATTTGATTCAAAAAGCTTTGTTTGAATGTGTTTCTTTTTCATTTGATTCTAAAAGCTTTGTTGAAAGTGTTTGACTTTCATTTGACTTAATTAGCTTTGTTGAATGTAGTTGACATTCATTTGATTCAAAAAGCTTTGTTTGAATGTGTTTCACTTTCATTTGATTCTAAAAGCTTTGTTGAAAGTGTTTGGCTTTCATTTGACTAAATTCGCATTGTGGAATGCAATTAACTTTCATTTGATTCAAAAAGCTTTGTTGGAATGTATTTGACTTTAATTTGATTCTAAAAGCTTTGATGAAAGTGTTTGACTTTCATTTGACTCAATTAGCTTTGTTGAATTCATTTGATTTTCATTTGATTCAAAAAGCTTTGTTTGAATGTTTTTCACTTTCATTTGATTCTAAAAGCTTTGTTAAAAGTGTTTGACTTTCATTTGACTTAATTAGCTTTGTTGAATGCAGTTGACATTCATTTGATTCAAAAAGCTTTGTTTGAATGTGTTTCACTTTCATTTGATTCTAAAAGCTTTGTTGAATGTGTTTGACTTTCATTTGACTCAATTAGCTTTGTTGAATGCATTTGACATTCATTTGATTCAAAAAGCTTTGTTTGAATGTGTTTGACTTTCATTTGATTATTAAAGCTTTGTTGAAAGTGTTTGACTTTCATTTGACTCAATTAACTTTGTTGAATGCATTTGACATTCATTTGAATCAAAAAGCTTTGTTTGAATGTGTTTGACTTTCATTTGATTCTAAAAGCTTTGTAGAAAGTGTTTGGCTTTCATTTGACTCAATTAGCATTGTGGAATGCAATTAACTTTCATTTGATTCAAAAAGCTTTGATTGAATGTCTTTGACTTTAATTTGAATCTAAAAGCTTTGATGAAAGTGTTTGACTTTCATATGACTCAGTTAGCTTTGTTGAATTCATTTGATTTTCATTTGATTCTAAAAGCTTTGTTTGAATGTGTTTCACTTTCATTTGATTCTAAAAGCTTTATTGAAAGTGTGTGACTTTCATTTGACTTAATTAGCTTTGTTGAATGCAGTTGACATTCATTTGATTCAAAAAGCTTTGTTTGAATGTGTTTGACTTTCATTTGACTCAATTAGCTTTGTTGAATTCATTTGATTTTCATTTGATTCAAAAAGCTTTGTTTGAATGTGTTTCACTTTCATTTGATTCTAAACGCTTTGTTGAAAGTGTTTGACTTTCATTTGACTTAATTAGCTTTGTTGAATGCAGTTGACATTCATTTGATTCAAAAAGCTTTGTTTGAATGTGTTTCACTTTCATTTGATTCTAAAAGCTTTGTTGAAAGTGTTTGACTTTCATTTGACTCAATTAGCTTTGTTGAATGCATTTGACTTTCATTTGATTCAAAAAGCTATGATTGAATGTCTTTGACTTTAATTTGATTCTAAAAGCTTTGATGAAAGTGTTTGACTTTCATTTGACTCAATTAGCTTGGTTGAATGCATTTGATTTTCATTTGATTCAAAAAGCTTTGTTTGAATGTGTTTCACTTTCATTTGATTCTAAAAGCTTTGTTGAAAGTGTTTGACTTTCATTTGACTTAATTAGCTTTGTTGAATGCAGTTGACATTCATTTGATTCAAAAAGCTTTGTTTGAATGTGTTTCACTTTCATTTGATTCTAAAAGCTTTGTTGTAAGTGTTTGGCTTTTATTTGACTCAATTAGCATTGTGGAATGCAATTAACTTTCATTTGATTCTAAACGCTTTGTTGCAAGTGTTTGACTTTCATTTGACTCAATTAGCTTTGTTGAATTCATTTGATTTTCATTTGATTCAAAAAGCTTTGTTTGAATGTGTTTCACTTTCATTTGATTCTAAAAGCTTTGTTGAAAGTGTTTGACTTTCATTTGACTCAATTAGCTTTGTTGAATGCATTTGACTTTCATTTGAGTTACGAAGCTTTGTTTGATTGTGTTTGACTTTCATTTGACTCAATTAGCTTTGTTGAATTCATTTGATTTTCATTTGATTCAAAAAGCTTTGTTTGAATGTGTTTGACTTTCATTTGATTATAAAAGCTTTGTTGAAAGTGTTTGACTTTCATTTGACTCAATTAGCTTTGTTGAATGCATTTGACATTCATTTGAATCAAAAAACTTTGTTTGAATGTGTTTGACTTTCATTTAATTCTAAAAGCTTTGTAGAAAGTGTTTGGCTTTCATTTGACTCAATTAACTTTGTTGAATTCATTTGATTTTCATTTAATTCAAAAAGCTTTGTTTGAATGTGTTTGACTTTCATTTGATTCTAAAAGCTTTGTTGAAAGTGTTTGGCTTTCATTTGACTCAATTAGCATTGTGGAATGCAATTAACTTTCATTTGATTCAAAAAGCTTTGATTGAATGTATTTGACTTTCATTTGATTCTAAACGCTTTGTTGCAAGTGTTTGACTTTAATTTGACTCAATTAGCTTTGTTGAATGCATTTGATTTTCATTTGATTCAAAACGCTTTATTTGAATGTGTTTCACTTTCATTTGATTCTAAAAGCTTTGTTGAAAGTGTTTGACTTTCATTTGACTTAATTAGCTTTGTTGAATGCAGTTGACATTCATTTGATTCAAAAACCTTTGTTTGAATGTGTTTCACTTTCATTTAATTCTAAAAGATTTGTTGAATGTGTTTGACTTTCATTTGACTCAATTAGCTTTGTTGAATGCATTTGACTTTAATTTGATTCAAAAAGCTTTGTTAGAATGTGTTTTACTTTCATTTGATTCTAAAATCATTGTTGAAAGTGTTTGACTTTCATTTGACTCAATTAGCTTTGTTGAATGCATTTGACTTTCATTTGAGTCACGAAGCTTTGTTTGAATGTGTTTGACTTTCATTTGACTTAATTAGCTTTGTTGAATGCATTTGATTTTCATTTGATTCAAAAAGTTTTATTTAAATGTGTTTGACTTTCATTTGATTCTAAAAGCTTTGTTGAAAGTGCTTGACTTTCATTTGACTCAATTAGCTTTGTTGAATGCATTTGACTTTCATTTGAATCAAGAAGCTTTGTTTGAATGTGTTTGACTTTCATTTGACTCAATTGGCTTTGTTAAATGCATTTGACTTTCATTTGATTCAAAAAGCTTTGTTTGAAAGTATTCGACTTTCATTTGATTCTAAAAGCTTTGATGAATGTATTTGACTTTCATTTGACTCAATTAGATTTGTTGAATTCATTTGATTTTCATTTGATTCAAAAAGCTTTGTTTGAATATGTTTGACTTTCATTTGATTCTTAAAGCTTTTTTGAAAGTGTTTGACTTTCATTTGACTCAATTAGCTTTGTTGAATGCATTTGACTTTCATTTGAATCAAAAAGCTATGTTTGAATGTGTTTGACTTTCATTTGACTCAATTAGCTTTGTTGAAAGTGTTTGACTTTCATTTGACTCAAATAGCTTTGTTGAATGCATTTGACTTTCATTTGATTCAAAAAGCTTTGTTTGAATGTGTTTGACTTTCTTTTGACTCAATTAGCTTTGTTGAATGTGTTTGACTTTCATTTGACTCAATTAGCATTGTGGAATGCAATTGACTTTCATTTGATTCAAAAAGCTTTGTTTGAATGTATTTGACTTTAATTTGATTCTAAAAGCTTTGATGAAAGTGTTGGACTTTCATTCGACTCAATTAGCTTTGTTGAATTCATTTGATTTTCATTTGATTGAAAAAGCTTTATTTGAATGTGTTTCACTTTCATTTGATTCTAAAAGCTTTGTTGAAAGTGTTTGACTTTCATTTGACTCAATTAGCTTTATTGAATGCAGTTGACATTCATTTGATTCAAAAAGCTTTGATTGAATGTATTTGACTTTCATTTGATTCTAAACGCTTTGTTGCAAGTGTTTGACTTTCATTTGACTCAATTAGCTTTGTTGAATGCATTTTACTTTCATTTGATTCAAAAAGCTTTGTTGAATGTGTTTGACTTTCTTTTGACTCAATTTGCTTTGTTGAATGTGTTTGACTTTCATTTGACTCAATTACCATTGTGGAATGCAATAGACTTTCATTTGATCAAAAAGCTTAGTTTAATGTACTTGACTTTCATTTGATTCTAAAAGCTTTGATGAATGTATTTGACTTTCATTTGACTCAATTAGATTTGTGGAATTCATTTGATTTTCATTTGATTCAAAAAGCTTTGTTTGAATATGTTTGACTTTCATTTGATTCTTAAAGCTTTCTCGAAAGTGTTTGACTTTCATTTGACTCAATTATCTTTGTTGAATGCATTTGACTTTCATTTGAATCAAGAAGATTTGTTTGAATGTGTTTGACTTTCATTAGACTCAATTGGCTTTGCTAAATGTATTTGACTTTCATTTGATTCTAAAAGCTTTGTTTGAATGTGTTTGACTTTCATTTGACACAATTAGCATTGTGGAATGAAATTGACTTCCATTTGATTTAATATGCTTTGTTTGAAAGTATTTGACTTCCATTTGATTCTAAAAGCTTTGATGAATGTTTTTGACTTTCATTTGACTTAATTAGATTTGTTGAATTCATTTGATTTTCATTTGATTCAAAAAGCTTTGTTTGAATGTGTTGGACTTTCATTTGATTCTAAAACCTTTGTTGAAAGTGTTTGACTTTCATTTGACTCAATTAGCTTTGTTGAATGCATTTGACTTTCATTTGAATCGAAAAGCTATGTTTGAATGTGTTTGACTTTCATTTGACTCAATTAGCTCTGTTGAAAGTGTTTGACTTTCATTTGACTCAATTAGCTTTGTTGAATGCATTTGACTTTCATTTGATTCAAAAAGCTTTGTTTGAATGTGTTTGACTTTCATTTGATTCTAAAAGCTTTGTTGAAAGTGTTTGACTTTCATTTGACTCAATTAGCTTTGTTGAATGCATTTGACTTTCATTTGAATCAAAAAACTTTGTTTCAATGTGTTTGACGTTCATTTGACTCAATTAGATTTGTTGAAAGTGTTTAACTTTCATTTAACTCAATTGGCTTTGTTGAATGCAATTGACTTTCATTTGATTCAAAAAGCTTTGCTTGAATGTGTTAGACTTTCTTTTGACTCAATTAGCATTGTGGAATGCAATTGACTTCATTTGATTCAAAAAGCTTTGTTTGAATGTATTTGACTTTAATTTGATTCTAAAAGCTTTGATGAAAGTGTTTGACTTTCATTTGACTCAATTAGCTTTGTTGAAAGTGTTTGCTTTTCATTTGACTCAATTAGCTTTGTTGAATGCATTTGACTTTCATTTGATTCAAAAAGCTTTGTTTGAATGTGTTTGACTTTCTTTTGACTCAATTAGCTTTGTTGAATGTGTTTGACTTTAATTTGATTATAAAAGCTTGAATGAATGTGTTTGACTTTCATTTGACTCAATTAGCTTTGTTGAATTCATTTGATTTTCATTTGATTCAAAAAGCTTTGTTTGAATGTGTTTCACTTTCATTTGATTCTAAAAGCTTACATGAAAGTGTTTGACTTTCATTTGACTCAATTAGCTTTGTTGAATGCATTTGACTTTCATTTGAGTCACGAAGCTTTGTTTGAATGTGTTTGACTTTCATTTGATTCTAAAAGCTTTGTTGAAAGTGTTTGGCTTTCATTTGACTCAATTAGCATTGTGGAATGCAATTAACTTTCATTTGATTCAAAAAGCTTTGATTGAATTTATTTGACTTTCATTTGATTCTAAACGCTTTGTTGCAAGTGTTTAACTTTCATTTGACTCAATTAGCTTTGTTGAATGCATTTGATTTTCATTTGATTCAATAAGCTTTGTTTGAATGTGTTTCACTTTCATTTGATTCTAAAAGCTTACATGAAAGTGTTTGACTTTCATTTGACTCAATTAGCTTTGTTGAATGCATTTGACTTTCATTTGAGTCACGAAACTTTGTTTGAATGTGTTTGACTTTCATTTGATTCTAAAAGCTTTGTTGAAATTGTTTGGCTTTCATTTGACTCAATTAGCATTGTGGAATGCAATTAACTTTCATTTGATTCAAAAAGCTTTGATTGAATGTATTTGACTTTCATTTGATTCTAAACGCTTTGATGCAAGTGTTTGACTTTCATTTGACTCAATTAGCTTTGTTGAATGCATTTGATATTCATTTGATTCAAAAAGCTTTGTTTGAATGTGTTTCACTTTCATTTGATTCTAAAAGCTTACATGAAAGTGTTTGACTTTCATTTGACTCAATTAGCTTTGTTGAATGCATTTGACTTTCATTTGAGTCACGAAGCTTTGTTTGAATATGTTTGACTTTTATTTGATTCTAAAAGCTTTGTTGAAAGTGTTTAGCTTGCATTTGACTCAATTAGCATTGTGGAATGCAATTAACTTTCATTTGATTCAAAAAGCTTTGATTGAATTTATTTGACTTTCATTTGATTCTAAACGCTTTGTTGCAAGTGTTTAACTTTCATTTGACTCAATTAGCTTTGTTGAATGCATTTGATTTTCATTTGATTCAATAAGCTTTGTTTGAATGTGTTTCACTTTCATTTGATTCTAAAAGCTTACATGAAAGTGTTTGACTTTCATTTGACTCAATTAGCTTTGTTGAATGCATTTGACTTTCATTTGAGTCACGATGCTTTGTTTGAATGTGTTTGACTTTCATTTGATTCTAAAAGCTTTGTTGAAATTGTTTGGCTTTCATTTGACTCAATTAGCATTGTGGAATGCAATTAACTTTCATTTGATTCAAAAAGCTTTGATTGAATGTATTTGACTTTCATTTGATTCTAAACGCTTTGATTCAAGTGTTTGACTTTCATTTGACTCAATTAGCTTTGTTGAATGCATTTGATATTCATTTGATTCAAAAAGCTTTGTTTGAATGTGTTTCACTTTCATTTGATTCTAAAAGCTTACATGAAAGTGTTTGACTTTCATTTGACTCAATTAGCTTTGTTGAATGCATTTGACTTTCATTTGAGTCACGAAGCTTTGTTTGAATGTGTTTGACTTTCATTTGATTCTAAAAGCTTTGTTGAAAGTGTTTGGCTTTCATTTGACTCAATTAGCATTGTGGAATGCAATTAACTTTCATTTGATTCAAAAAGCTTTGATTGAATTTATTTGACTTTCATTTGATTCTAAACGCTTTGTTGCAAGTGTTTGACTTTCATTTGACTCAATTAGCTTTGTTGAATGCATTTGATTTTCATTTGATTCAATAAGCTTTGTTTGAATGTGTTTCACTTTCATTTGATTCTAAAAGCTTTGTTGAAAGTGTTTGACTTTCATTTGACTTAATTAGCTTTGTTGAATGTAGTTGACATTCATTTGATTCAAAAAGCTTTGTTTGAATGTGTTTCACTTTCATTTGATTCTAAAAGCTTTGCTGAAAGTGTTTGGCTTTCATTTGACTCAATTGGCATTGTGGAATGCAATTAACTTTCATTTAATTCAAAAAGCTTTGTTTGAATGTATTTGACTTTAATTTGATTGTAAAACCTTTGATGAAAGTGTTTGACTTTCATTTGACTTAATTAGCTTTGTTGAATTCATTTGATTTTCATTTGATTCAAAAAGCTTTGTTTGAATGTGTTTCACTTTCATTTGATTCTAAAAGCTTTGTTGAAAGTGTTTGACTTTCATTTGACTCAATTAGCTTTGTTGAATGCATTTGACATTCTTTTGAATCAAAAAGCTTTGTTTAAATGTGTTTGACGTTCATTTGATTATAAAAGCTTAGATGAAAGTGTTTGACTTTCATTTGACTCAATTAGCTTTGTTTAATTCATTTGATTTTCATTTGATTCAAAAAGCTTTGTTTGAATGTGTTTGACTTTCATTTGATTCTAAAAGCTTTGTTGAAAGTGTTTGGCTTTCATTTGACTCAATTAGTATTGTGGAATGCAATTAACTTTCATTTGATTCAAAAAGCTTTGATTGAATGTATTTGACTTTCATTTGATTCTAAACGCTTTGTTGCAAGTGTTTGACTTTCATTTGACTCAATTAGCTTTGTTGAATGCATTTGATTTTTATTTGATTCAAAAAGCTTTGTTTGAATGTGTTTCACTTTCATTTGATTCTAAAAGCTTTGTTGAAAGTGTTTGACTTTCATTTGACTTAATTAGCTTTGTTGAACGCAGTTGACATTCATTTGATTCAAAAAGCTTTGTTTGAATGTGTTTCACATTCATTTGATTCTAAAAGCTTTGTTGAAAGTGTTTGGCTTTCATTTGACTCAATTACCATTGTGGAATGCAATTTAACTTTCATTTGATTCAAAAAGCTTTGTTTGAATGTATTTTACTTTAATTTGATTCTAAAAGCTTTGATGAAAGTGTTTGACTTTCATTTGACTCAATTAGCTTTGTTGAATGCATTTGACTTTCATTTGAGTCACGAAGCTTTGTTTGAATGTGTTTGACTTTCATTTGATTCTAAAAGCTTTGTTGAAAGTGTTTGGCTTTCATTTGACTCAATTAGCATTGTGGAATGCAATTAACTTTCATTTGATTCAAAATGCTTTGATTGAATGTATTTGACTTTCATTTGATTCTAAACGCTTTGATGCAAGTGTTTGACTTTCATTTGACTCAATTAGCTTTGTTGAATGCATTTGATTTTCATTTGATTCAAAAAGCTTTGTTTGAATGTGTTTCACTTTCATTTGATTCTAAAAGCTTAGGTGAAAGTGTTTGACTTTCATTTGACTCAATTAGCTTTATTGAATGCATTTGACTTTCATTTGAGTCACGAAGCTTTGTTTGAATGTGTTTGACTTTCATTTGATTCTAAAAGCTTTGTTGAAAGTGTTTGGCTTTCATTTGACTCAATTAGCATTGTGGAATGTAATTAACTTTCATTTGATTCAAAAAGCTTTGATTGAATGTATTTGACTTTCATTTGATTCTAAACGCTTTGTTGCAAGTGTTTGACTTTCATTTGACTCAATAAGCTTTGTTGAATGCATTTGATTTTCATTTGATTCAAAAAGCTTTGTTTGAATGTGTTTCACTTTCATTTGATTCTAAAAGCTTTGTTGAAAGTGTTTGACTTTCATTTGACTCAATTAGCTTTGTTGAATGCAGTTAACATTCGGTTGATTCAAAAAGCTTTGTTTGAATGTGTTTCACTTTCATTTGATTCTAAAAGCTTTGTTGAATGTGTTTGACTTTCATTTGACTCAATTAGCTTTGTTGAATGCATTTGACATTCATTTGATTCAAAAAGCTTTGTTTGAATGTGTTTTACTTTCATTTGATTCTAAAAGCTTTGTTGAAAGTGTTTGACTTTCATTTGACTCAATTAGCTTTGTTGAATGCGTTTGACATTCATTTGATTCAAAAAGCTTTGTTTGAATGTGTTTTACTTTCATTTGATTCTAAAAGCTTTGTTGAAAGTGTTTGACTTTCATTTGACTCAATTAGCTTTGTTGAATGCATTTGACTTTCATTTGAGTCACGAAGCTTTGTTTGAATGTGTTTTACTTTCATTTGATTCTAAAAGCTTTGTTGAAAGTGTTTGACTTTCATTTGACTCAATTAGCTTTGTTGAATGCATTTGACATTCATTTGAATCAAAAAGCTTTGTTTAAATGTGTTTGACGTTCATTTGATTCTAAAAGCTTAGATGAAAGTGTTTGACTTTCATTTGACTCAATTAGCTTTGTTGAATTCATTTGATTTTCATTTGATTCAAAAAGCTTTGTTTGAATGTGTTTGACTTTCATTTGATTCTAAAAGCTTTGTAGAAAGTGTTTGGCTTTCATTTGACTCAATTAGTATTGTGGAATGCAATTAACTTTCATTTGATTCAAAAAGCTTTGATTGAATGTATTTGACTTTCATTTGATTCTAAACGCTTTGTTGCAAGTGTTTGACTTTCATTTGACTCAATTAGCTTTGTTGAATGCATTTGATTTTCATTTGATTCAAAAAGCTTTGTTTGAATGTGTTTCACTTTCATTTGATTCTAAAAGCTTTGTTGAAAGTGTTTGACTTTCATTTGACTCAATTAGCTTTGTTGAATGCATTTGATTTTCATTTGATTCAAAAAGCTTTGTTTGAATGTGTTTCACTTTCATTTGATTCTAAAAGCTTTGTTGAAAGTGTTTGACTTTCATTTGACTCAATTGGCATTGTGGAATGCAATTAACTTTCATTTGATTCAAAAAGCTTTGTTTGAATGTATTTGACTTTAATTTGATTCTAAAAGCTTTCATGAAAGTGTTTGACTTTCATTGGACTCAATTAGCTTTGTTGAATTCATTTGATTTTCATTTGATTCAAAAAGCTTTGTTTGAATGTGTTTCACTTTCATTTGATTCTAAAAGCTTTGTTGAAAGTGTTTGACTTTCATTTGACTCAATTAGCTTTGTTGAATTCATTTGATTTTCATTTGATTCAAAAAGCTTTGTTTGAATGTGTTTGACTTTCATTTGATTCTAAAAGCTTTGTAGAAAGTGTTTGGCTTTCATTTGACTCAATTAGCATTGTGGAATGCAATTAACTTTCATTTGATTCAAAAAGCTTTGATTGAATGTATTTGACTTTCATTTGATTCTAAACACTTTGTTGCAAGTGTTTGACTTTCATTTGACTCAATTAGCTTTGTTGAATGAATTTGATTTTCATTTGATTCAAAAAGCTTTGTTTGAATGTGTTTCACTTTCATTTGATTCTAAAAGCTTTGTTGAAAGTGTTTGACTTTCATTTGACTTAATTAGCTTTGTTGAATGCAGTTGACATTCATTTGATTCAAAAAGCTTTGTTTGAATGTGTTTCACTTTCATTTGATTCCAAAAGCATTGTTGAATGTGTTTAACTTTCATTTGACTCAATTAGCTTTGTTGAATGCATTTGACATTCATTTGATTCAAAAAGCTTTGTTTGAATGTGTTTTACTTTCATTTGATTCTAAAAGCTTTGTTGAAAGTGTTTGACTTTCATTTGACTCAATTAGCTTTGTTGAATGCATTTGACTTTCATTTGAGTCACGAAGCTTTGTTTGAATGTGTTTGACTTTCATTTGACTCAATTAGCTTTGTTGAATTCATTTGATTTTCATTTGATTCAAAAAGCTTTGTTTGAATGTGTTTGACTTTCATTTGATTATAAAAGCTTTGTTGAAAGTGTTTGACTTTCATTTGACTTAATTAGCTTTGTTGAATGCAGTTGACATTCATTTGATTCAAAAAGCTTTATTTGAATGTGTTTCACTTTCATTTGATTCTAAAAGCTTTGTTGAAAGTGTTTGGCTTTCATTTGACTCAATTGGCATTGTGGAATGCAATTAACTTTCATTTGATTGAAAAACCTTTGTTTGAATGTATTTGACTTTAATTTGATTCTAAAAGCTTTCATGAAAGTGTTTGACTTTCATTTGACTCAATTAGCTTTGTTGAATTCATTTGATTTTCATTTGATTCAAAAAGCTTTGTTTGAATGTGTTTCAATTTCATTTGATTCTAAAAGCTTTGTTGAAAGTGTTTGACTTTCATTTGTCTTAATTAGCTTTGTTGAATGCAGTTGACATTCATTTGATTCAAAAAGCTTTGTTTGAATGTGTTTCACTTTCATTAGATTCCAAAAGCTTTGTTGAATGTGTTTGACTTTCATTTGACTCAATTAGCTTTGTTGAATGCATTTGACATTCATTTGATTCAAAAAGATTTGTTTGAATGTGTTTTGCTTTCATTTGATTCTAAAAGCTTTGTTGAAAGTGTTTGACTTTCATTTGACTCAATTAGCTTTGTTGAATGCATTTGACTTTCATTTGAGTCACAAAGCTTTGTTTGAATGTGTTTGACTTTTATTTGACTCAATTAGCTTTGTTGAATTCATTTGATTTTCATTTGATTCAAAAAGCTTTGTTTGAATCTGATTGACTTTCATTTGATTATAAAAGCTTTGTTGAAAGTGTTTGACTTTCATTTGACTCAATTAGCTTTGTTGAATGCATTTGACATTCATTTGAATCAAAAAGCTTTGTTTAAATGTGTTTGACGTTCATTTGATTCTAAAAGCTTAGATGAAAGTGTTTGACTTTCATTTGACTCAATTAGCTTTGTTGAATTCATTTGATTTTCATTTGATTCAAAAAGCTTTGTTTGAATGTGTTTGACTTTCATTTGATTCTAAAAGCTTTGTAGAAAGTGTTTGGCTTTCATTTGACTCAATTAGTATTGTGGAATGCAATTAACTTTCATTTGATTCAAAAAGCTTTGATTGAATGTATTTGAGTTTCATTTGATTCTAAACGCTTTGTTACAAGTGTTTGACTTTCATTTGACTTAGTTAGCTTTGTTTAATGCATTTGATTTTCATTTGATTCAAAAAGCTTTGTTTGAATGTGTTTCACTTTCATTTGATTCTAAAAGCTTTGTTGAAAGTGTTTGACTTTCATTTGACTTAATTAGCTTTGGTGAATGCAGTTGACATTCATTTAATTCAAAAAGCTTTGTTTGAATGTGTTTCACTTTCATTTCATTCTAAAAGCTTTGTTGAAAGTGTTTGGGTTTCATTTGACTCAATTGGCATTGTGGAATGCAATTAACTTTCATTTGATTCAAAAAGCTTTGTTTGAATGTATTTGACTTTAATTTGATTCTAAAAGCTTTCATGAAAGTGTTTGACTTTCATTTGACTCAATTAGCTTTGTTGAATTCATTTGATTTTCATTTGATTCAAAAAGCTTTGTTTGAATGTGTTTCACTTTCATTTGATTCTAAAAGCTTTGTTGAAAGTGTTTGACTTTCATTTGACTCAATTAGCTTTGTTGAATTCATTTGATTTTCATTTGATTCAAAAAGCTTTGTTTGAATGTGTTTGACTTTCATTTGATTCTAAAAGCTTTGTAGAAAGTGTTTGGCTTTCATTTGACTCAATTAGCATTGTGGAATGCAATTAACTTTCATTTGATTCAAAAAGCTTTGATTGAATGTCTTTGACTTTAATTTGATTCTAAAAGCTTTGATGAAAGTGTTTGACTTTCATTTGACTCAATTAGCTTTGTTGAATTCATTTGATTTTCAATTGATTCAAAAAGCTTTGTTTGAATGTGTTTCACTTTCATTTGATTCTAAAAGCTTTGTTGAAAGTGTTTGGCTTTCATTTGACTCAATTAGCATTGTGGAATGCCATTAACTTTCATTTGATTCAAAAAGCTTTGCTTGAATGTATTTGACTTTAATTTGATTCAAAAAGCTTTGATGAAAGTGTTTGACTTTCATTTGACTCAATTAGCTTTGTTGAATTCATTTGATTTTCATTTGATTCAAAAAGCTTTGTTTGAATGTGTTTCACTTTCATTTGATTCTAAAAGCATTGTTGAAAGTGTTTGACTTTCATTTGACTTAATTACCTTTGTTGAATGCAGTTGACATTCATTTGATTCAAAAAGCTTTGTTTGAATGTGTTTCACTTTCATTTGATTCTGAAAGCTTTGTTGAATGTGTTTGACTTTCACTTGACTCTATTAGCTTTGTTGAATGCATTTGACATTCATTTGATTCAAAAAGCTTTGTTTGAATGTATTTTACTTTCATTTGATTCTAAAAGCTTTGTTGAAAGTGTTTGACTTTCATTTGACTCAATTAGCTTTGTTGAATGCATTTGACTTTCATTTGAGTCACGAAGCTTTGTTTGAATGTGTTTGACTTTCATTTGACTCAATTAGCTTTGTTGAATTCATTTGATTTTCATTTGATTCAAAAAGCTTTGTTTGAATGTGTTTGACTTTCATTTGATTCTAAAAGCTTTGTAGAAAGTGTTTGGCTTTCATTTGACTCAATTAGCATTGTGGAATGCAATTAACTTTCATTTGATTCAAAAAGCTTTGATTGAATGTCTTTGACTTTAATTTGATTCTAAAAGCTTTGATGAAAGTGTTTGACTTTCATTTGACTCAATTAGCTTTGTTGAATTCATTTGATTTTCAATTGATTCAAAAAGCTTTGTTTGAATGTGTTTCACTTTCATTTGATTCTAAAAGCTTTGTTGAAAGTGTTTGGCTTTCATTTGACTCAATTAGCATTGTGGAATGCCATTAACTTTCATTTGATTCAAAAAGCTTTGCTTGAATGTATTTGACTTTAATTTGATTCAAAAAGCTTAGATGAAAGTGTTTGACTTTCATTTGACTCAATTAGCTTTGTTGAATTCATGTTATTTTCATTTGATTCAAAAAGCTTTGTTTGAATGTGTTTGACTTTCATTTGATTCTAAAAGCTTTGTTGTAAGTGTTTGGCTTTCATTTGACTCAATTAGCATTGTGGAATGCAATTAACTTTCATTTGATTCAAAAAGCTTTGATTGAATGTATTTGACTTTCATTTGATTCTAAACGCTTTGTTGCAAGTGTTTGACTTTCATTTGACTCAATCAGCTTTGTTGAATGCATTTGATTTTCATTTGATTCAAAAAGCTTTGATGAATGTGTTTGACTTTCATTTGACTCAATTAGCTTTGTTGAATTCATTTGATTTTCATTTGATTCAAAAAGCTTTGTTTTAATGTGTTTCACTTTCATTTGATTCTAAAAGCTTTGTTGAAAGTGTTTGACTTTCATTTGACTTAATTAGCTTTGTTGAATGCAGTTGACATTCATTTGATTCAAAAAGCTTTGTTTGAATGTGTTTCACTTTCATTTGATTCGAAAAGCTTTGTTGAAAGTGTTTGGCTTTCATTTGACTCAATTAGCATTGTGGAATGCAATTAACTTTCATTTGTTTCAAAAAGCTTTGTTTGAATGTATTTGACTTTAATTTGATTCTAAAAGCTTTGATGAAAGTGTTTGACTTTCATTTGACTCAATTAGTTTGTTGAATTCATTTGATTTTCATTTGATTCAAAAAGCTTTGTTTGAATGTGTTTCACTTTCATTTGATTCTAAAAGCTTTGTTGAAAGTGTTTGACTTTCATTTGACTCAATTAGATTTGTTGAATACATTTGACTTTCATTTGAGTCACGAATCTTTGTTTGATTGTGTTTGACTTTCATTTGACTCAATTAGCTTTGTTGAATTCATTTGATTTTCATTTGATTCAAAAAGCATTGTTTGAATGTGTTTGACTTTCATTTGATTATAAAAGCTTTGTTGAAAGTGATTAACTTTCATTTGACTCAATTAGCTTTGTTGAATGCATTTGACATTCATTTGAATCAAAATGCTTTGTTTGAATGTGTTTGACTTTCATTTGATTCTAAAAGCTTTGTAGAAAGTGTTTGGCTTTCATTTGACTCAATTAGCATTGTGGAATGCAATTAACTTTCATTTGATTCAAAAAGCTTTGATTGAATGTCTTTGACTTTAATTTGATTCTAAAAGCTTTGATGAAAGTGTTTGACTTTCATTTGACTCAATTAGCTTTGTTGAATTCATTTGATTTTCATTTGATTCAAAAAGCTTTGTTTGAATGTGTTTCACTTTCATTTGATTCTAAAAGCTTTGTTTAAAGTGTTTGGCTTTCATTTGACTCAATTAGCATTGTGGAATGCCATTAACTTTCATTTGATTCAAAAAGCTTTGCTTGAATGTATTTGACTTTAATTTGATTCTAAAAGCTTTGATGAAAGTGTTTGACTTTCATTTGACTCAATTAGCTTTGTTGAATTCATTTGATTTTCATTTGATTCAAAAAGCTTTGTTTGAATGTGTTTCACTTTCATTTGATTCTAAAAGCATTGTTGAAAGTGTTTGACTTTCATTTGACTTAATTACCTTTGTTGAATGCAGTTGACATTCATTTGATTCAAAAAGCTTTATTTGAATGTGTTTCACTTTCATTTGATTCTGAAAGCTTTGTTGAATGTGTTTGACTTTCACTTGACTCTATTAGCTTTGTTGAATGCATTTTACATTCATTTGATTCAAAAAGCTTTGTTTGAATGTATTTTACTTTCATTTGATTCTAAAAGCTTTGTTGAAAGTGTTTGACTTTCATTTGACTCAATTAGCTTTGTTGAATGCATTTGACTTTCATTTGAGTCACGAAGCTTTGTTTGAATGTGTTTGACTTTCATTTGACTCAATTAGCTTTGTTGAATTCATTTGATTTTCATTTGATTCAAAAAGCTTTGTTTGAATGTGTTTGACTTTCATTTGATTATAAAAGCTTTATTAAAAGTGTTTGACTTTCATTTGACTCAATTAGCTTTGTTGAATGCATTTGACATTCATTTTGAATCAAAAAGCTTTGTTGAAATGTGTTTGACGTTCATTTGATTCTAAAAGCTTAGATGAAAGTGTTTGACTTTCATTTGACTCAATTAGCTTTGTTGAATTCATGTTATTTTCATTTGATTCAAAAAGCTTTGTTTGAATGTGTTTGACTTTCATTTGATTCTAAAAGCTTTGTTGTAAGTGTTTGGCTTTCATTTGACTTAATTAGCATTGTGGAATGCAATTAACTTTCATTTGATTCAAAAAGCTTTGATTGAATGTATTTGACTTTCATTTGATTCTAAACGCTTTGTTGCAAGTGTTTGACTTTCATTTGACTCAATCAGCTTTGTTGAATGCATTTGATTTTCATTTGATTCAAAAAGCTTTGATGAATGTGTTTGACTTTCATTTGACTCAATTAGCTTTGTTGAATTCATTTGATTTTCATTTGATTCAAAAAGCTTTGTTTTAATGTGTTTCACTTTCATTTGATTCTAAAAGCTTTGTTGAAAGTGTTTGACTTTCATTTGACTTAATTAGCTTTGTTGAATGCAGTTGACATTCATTTGATTCAAAAAGCTTTGTTTGAATGTGTTTCACTTTCATTTGATTCGAAAAGCTTTGTTGAAAGTGTTTGGCTTTCATTTGACTCAATTAGCATTGTGGAATGCAATTAACTTTCATTTGTTTCAAAAAGCTTTGTTTGAATGTATTTGACTTTAATTTGATTCTAAAAGCTTTGATGAAAGTGTTTGACTTTCATTTGACTCAATTAGTTTGTTGAATTCATTTGATTTTCATTTGATTCAAAAAGCTTTGTTTGAATGTGTTTTACTTTCATTTGATTCTAAAAGCTTTGTTGAAAGTGTTTGACTTTCATTAGACTCAATTAGATTTGTTGAATACATTTGACTTTCATTTGAGTCACGAATCTTTGTTTGATTGTGTTTGACTTTCATTTGACTCAATTAGCTTTGTTGAATTCATTTGATTTTCATTTGATTCAAAAAGCATTGTTTGAATGTGTTTGACTTTCATTTGATTATAAAAGCTTTGTTGAAAGTGATTAACTTTCATTTGACTCAATTAGCTTTGTTGAATGCATTTGACATTCATTTGAATCAAAATGCTTTGTTTGAATGTGTTTGACTTTCATTTGATTCTAAAAGCTTTGTAGAAAGTGTTTGGCTTTCATTTGACTCAATTAGCATTGTGGAATGCAATTAACTTTCATTTGATTCAAAAAGCTTTGTTTGAATGTCTTTGACTTTAATTTGATTCTAAAAGCTTTGATGAAAGTGTTTGACTTTCATTTGACTCAATTAGCTTTGTTGAATTCATTTGATTTTCATTTGATTCAAAAAGCTTTGTTTGAATGTGTTTCACTTTCATTTGATTCTAAAAGCTTTGTTTAAAGTGTTTGGCTTTCATTTGACTCAATTAGCATTGTGGAATGCCATTAACTTTCATTTGATTCAAAAAGCTTTGCTTGAATGTATTTGACTTTAATTTGATTCTAAAAGCTTTGATGAAAGTGTTTGACTTTCATTTGACTCAATTAGCTTTGTTGAATTCATTTGATTTTCATTTGATTCAAAAAGCTTTGTTTGAATGTGTTTCACTTTCATTTGATTCTAAAAGCATTGTTGAAAGTGTTTGACTTTCATTTGACTTAATTACCTTTGTTGAATGCAGTTGACATTCATTTGATTCAAAAAGCTTTATTTGAATGTGTTTCACTTTCATTTGATTCTGAAAGCTTTGTTGAATGTGTTTGACTTTCACTTGACTCTATTAGCTTTGTTGAATGCATTTTACATTCATTTGATTCAAAAAGCTTTGTTTGAATGTATTTTACTTTCATTTGATTCTAAAAGCTTTGTTGTAAGTGTTTGGCTTTCATTTGACTCAATTAGCATTGTGGAATGCAATTAACTTTCATTTGATTCAAAAAGCTTTGATTGAATGTATTTGACTTTCATTTGATTCTAAACGCTTTGTTGCAAGTGTTTGACTTTCATTTGACTCAATCAGCTTTGTTGAATGCATTTGATTTTCATTTGATTCAAAAAGCTTTGATGAATGTGTTTGACTTTCATTTGACTCAATTAGCTTTGTTGAATTCATTTGATTTTCATTTGATTCAAAAAGCTTTGTTTTAATGTGTTTCACTTTCATTTGATTCTAAAAGCTTTGTTGAAAGTGTTTGACTTTCATTTGACTTAATTAGCTTTGTTGAATGCAGTTGACATTCATTTGATTCAAAAAGCTTTGTTTGAATGTGTTTCACTTTCATTTGATTCGAAAAGCTTTGTTGAAAGTGTTTGGCTTTCATTTGACTCAATTAGCATTGTGGAATGCAATTAACTTTCATTTGTTTCAAAAAGCTTTGTTTGAATGTATTTGACTTTAATTTGATTCTAAAAGCTTTGATGAAAGTGTTTGACTTTCATTTGACTCAATTAGTTTGTTGAATTCATTTGATTTTCATTTGATTCAAAAAGCTTTGTTTGAATGTGTTTCACTTTCATTTGATTCTAAAAGCTTTGTTGAAAGTGTTTGACTTTCATTTGACTCAATTAGATTTGTTGAATACATTTGACTTTCATTTGAGTCACGAATCTTTGTTTGATTGTGTTTGACTTTCATTTGACTCAATTAGCTTTGTTGAATTCATTTGATTTTCATTTGATTCAAAAAGCATTGTTTGAATGTGTTTGACTTTCATTTGATTATAAAAGCTTTGTTGAAAGTGATTAACTTTCATTTGACTCAATTAGCTTTGTTGAATGCATTTGACATTCATTTGAATCAAAATGCTTTGTTTGAATGTGTTTGACTTTCATTTGATTCTAAAAGCTTTGTAGAAAGTGTTTGGCTTTCATTTGACTCAATTAGCATTGTGGAATGCAATTAACTTTCATTTGATTCAAAAAGCTTTGATTGAATGTCTTTGACTTTAATTTGATTCTAAAAGCTTTGATGAAAGTGTTTGACTTTCATTTGACTCAATTAGCTTTGTTGAATTCATTTGATTTTCATTTGATTCAAAAAGCTTTGTTTGAATGTGTTTCACTTTCATTTGATTCTAAAAGCTTTGTTTAAAGTGTTTGGCTTTCATTTGACTCAATTAGCATTGTGGAATGCCATTAACTTTCATTTGATTCAAAAAGCTTTGCTTGAATGTATTTGACTTTAATTTGATTCTAAAAGCTTTGATGAAAGTGTTTGACTTTCATTTGACTCAATTAGCTTTGTTGAATTCATTTGATTTTCATTTGATTCAAAAAGCTTTGTTTGAATGTGTTTCACTTTCATTTGATTCTAAAAGCATTGTTGAAAGTGTTTGACTTTCATTTGACTTAATTACCTTTGTTGAATGCAGTTGACATTCATTTGATTCAAAAAGCTTTATTTGAATGTGTTTCACTTTCATTTGATTCTGAAAGCTTTGTTGAATGTGTTTGACTTTCACTTGACTCTATTAGCTTTGTTGAATGCATTTTACATTCATTTGATTCAAAAAGCTTTGTTTGAATGTATTTTACTTTCATTTGATTCTAAAAGCTTTGTTGAAAGTGTTTGACTTTCATTTGACTCAATTAGCTTTGTTGAATGCATTTGACTTTCATTTGAGTCACGAAGCTTTGTTTGAATGTGTTTGACTTTCATTTGACTCAATTAGCTTTGTTGAATTCATTTGATTTTCATTTGATTCAAAAAGCTTTGTTTGAATGTGTTTGACTTTCATTTGATTATAAAAGCTTTATTAAAAGTGTTTGACTTTCATTTGACTCAATTAGCTTTGTTGAATGCATTTGACATTCATTTTGAATCAAAAAGCTTTGTTGAAATGTGTTTGACGTTCATTTGATTCTAAAAGCTTAGATGAAAGTGTTTGACTTTCATTTGACTCAATTAGCTTTGTTGAATTCATGTTATTTTCATTTGATTCAAAAAGCTTTGTTTGAATGTGTTTGACTTTCATTTGATTCTAAAAGCTTTGTTGTAAGTGTTTGGCTTTCATTTGACTTAATTAGCATTGTGGAATGCAATTAACTTTCATTTGATTCAAAAAGCTTTGATTGAATGTATTTGACTTTCATTTGATTCTAAACGCTTTGTTGCAAGTGTTTGACTTTCATTTGACTCAATCAGCTTTGTTGAATGCATTTGATTTTCATTTGATTCAAAAAGCTTTGATGAATGTGTTTGACTTTCATTTGACTCAATTAGCTTTGTTGAATTCATTTGATTTTCATTTGATTCAAAAAGCTTTGTTTTAATGTGTTTCACTTTCATTTGATTCTAAAAGCTTTGTTGAAAGTGTTTGACTTTCATTTGACTTAATTAGCTTTGTTGAATGCAGTTGACATTCATTTGATTCAAAAAGCTTTGTTTGAATGTGTTTCACTTTCATTTGATTCGAAAAGCTTTGTTGAAAGTGTTTGGCTTTCATTTGACTCAATTAGCATTGTGGAATGCAATTAACTTTCATTTGTTTCAAAAAGCTTTGTTTGAATGTATTTGACTTTAATTTGATTCTAAAAGCTTTGATGAAAGTGTTTGACTTTCATTTGACTCAATTAGTTTGTTGAATTCATTTGATTTTCATTTGATTCAAAAAGCTTTGTTTGAATGTGTTTTACTTTCATTTGATTCTAAAAGCTTTGTTGAAAGTGTTTGACTTTCATTAGACTCAATTAGATTTGTTGAATACATTTGACTTTCATTTGAGTCACGAATCTTTGTTTGATTGTGTTTGACTTTCATTTGACTCAATTAGCTTTGTTGAATTCATTTGATTTTCATTTGATTCAAAAAGCATTGTTTGAATGTGTTTGACTTTCATTTGATTATAAAAGCTTTGTTGAAAGTGATTAACTTTCATTTGACTCAATTAGCTTTGTTGAATGCATTTGACATTCATTTGAATCAAAATGCTTTGTTTGAATGTGTTTGACTTTCATTTGATTCTAAAAGCTTTGTAGAAAGTGTTTGGCTTTCATTTGACTCAATTAGCATTGTGGAATGCAATTAACTTTCATTTGATTCAAAAAGCTTTGATTGAATGTCTTTGACTTTAATTTGATTCTAAAAGCTTTGATGAAAGTGTTTGACTTTCATTTGACTCAATTAGCTTTGTTGAATTCATTTGATTTTCATTTGATTCAAAAAGCTTTGTTTGAATGTGTTTCACTTTCATTTGATTCTAAAAGCTTTGTTTAAAGTGTTTGGCTTTCATTTGACTCAATTAGCATTGTGGAATGCCATTAACTTTCATTTGATTCAAAAAGCTTTGCTTGAATGTATTTGACTTTAATTTGATTCTAAAAGCTTTGATGAAAGTGTTTGACTTTCATTTGACTCAATTAGCTTTGTTGAATTCATTTGATTTTCATTTGATTCAAAAAGCTTTGTTTGAATGTGTTTCACTTTCATTTGATTCTAAAAGCATTGTTGAAAGTGTTTGACTTTCATTTGACTTAATTACCTTTGTTGAATGCAGTGGACATTCATTTGATTCAAAAAGCTTTATTTGAATGTGTTTCACTTTCATTTGATTCTGAAAGCTTTGTTGAATGTGTTTGACTTTCACTTGACTCTATTAGCTTTGTTGAATGCATTTTACATTCATTTGATTCAAAAAGCTTTGTTTGAATGTATTTTACTTTCATTTGATTCTAAAAGCTTTGTTGAAAGTGTTTGACTTTCATTTGACTCAATTAGCTTTGTTGAATGCATTTGACTTTCATTTGAGTCACGAAGCTTTGTTTGAATGTGTTTGACTTTCATTTGACTCAATTAGCTTTGTTGAATTCATTTGATTTTCATTTGATTCAAAAAGCTTTGTTTGAATGTGTTTGACTTTCATTTGATTATAAAAGCTTTATTAAAAGTGTTTGACTTTCATTTGACTCAATTAGCTTTGTTGAATGCATTTGACATTCATTTTGAATCAAAAAGCTTTGTTGAAATGTGTTTGACGTTCATTTGATTCTAAAAGCTTAGATGAAAGTGTTTGACTTTCATTTGACTCAATTAGCTTTGTTGAATTCATGTTATTTTCATTTGATTCAAAAAGCTTTGTTTGAATGTGTTTGACTTTCATTTGATTCTAAAAGCTTTGTTGTAAGTGTTTGGCTTTCATTTGACTTAATTAGCATTGTGGAATGCAATTAACTTTCATTTGATTCAAAAAGCTTTGATTGAATGTATTTGACTTTCATTTGATTCTAAACGCTTTGTTGCAAGTGTTTGACTTTCATTTGACTCAATCAGCTTTGTTGAATGCATTTGATTTTCATTTGATTCAAAAAGCTTTGATGAATGTGTTTGACTTTCATTTGACTCAATTAGCTTTGTTGAATTCATTTGATTTTCATTTGATTCAAAAAGCTTTGTTTTAATGTGTTTCACTTTCATTTGATTCTAAAAGCTTTGTTGAAAGTGTTTGACTTTCATTTGACTTAATTAGCTTTGTTGAATGCAGTTGACATTCATTTGATTCAAAAAGCTTTGTTTGAATGTGTTTCACTTTCATTTGATTCGAAAAGCTTTGTTGAAAGTGTTTGGCTTTCATTTGACTCAATTAGCATTGTGGAATGCAATTAACTTTCATTTGTTTCAAAAAGCTTTGTTTGAATGTATTTGACTTTAATTTGATTCTAAAAGCTTTGATGAAAGTGTTTGACTTTCATTTGACTCAATTAGTTTGTTGAATTCATTTGATTTTCATTTGATTCAAAAAGCTTTGTTTGAATGTGTTTCACTTTCATTTGATTCTAAAAGCTTTGTTGAAAGTGTTTGACTTTCATTTGACTCAATTAGATTTGTTGAATACATTTGACTTTCATTTGAGTCACGAATCTTTGTTTGATTGTGTTTGACTTTCATTTGACTCAATTAGCTTTGTTGAATTCATTTGATTTTCATTTGATTCAAAAAGCATTGTTTGAATGTGTTTGACTTTCATTTGATTATAAAAGCTTTGTTGAAAGTGTTTAACTTTCATTTGACTCAATTAGCTTTGTTGAATGCATTTGACATTCATTTGAATCAAAATGCTTTGTTTGAATGTGTTTGACTTTTATTTGATTCTAAAAGCTTTGTAGAAAGTGTTTGGCTTTCATTTGACTCAATTAGCATTGTGGAATGCAATTAACTTTCATTTGATTCAAAAAGCTTTGATTGAATGTCTTTGACTTTAATTTGATTCTAAAAGCTTTGATGAAAGTGTTTGACTTTCATTTGACTCAATTAGCTTTGTTGAATTCATTTGATTTTCATTTGATTCAAAAAGCTTTGTTTGAATGTGTTTCACTTTCATTTGATTCTAAAAGCTTTGTTGAAAGTGTTTGGCTTTCATTTGACTCAATTAGCATTGTGGAATGCAATTAACTTTCATTTGTTTCAAAAAGCTTTGTTTGAATGTATTTGACTTTAATTTGATTCTAAAAGCTTTGATGAAAGTGTTTGACTTTCATTTGACTCAATTAGTTTGTTGAATTCATTTGATTTTCATTTGATTCAAAAAGCTTTGTTTGAATGTGTTTCACTTTCATTTGATTCTAAAAGCTTTGTTGAAAGTGTTTGACTTTCATTTGACTCAATTAGATTTGTTGAATACATTTGACTTTCATTTGAGTCACGAATCTTTGTTTGATTGTGTTTGACTTTCATTTGACTCAATTAGCTTTGTTGAATTCATTTGATTTTCATTTGATTCAAAAAGCATTGTTTGAATGTGTTTGACTTTCATTTGATTATAAAAGCTTTGTTGAAAGTGTTTAACTTTCATTTGACTCAATTAGCTTTGTTGAATGCATTTGACATTCATTTGAATCAAAATGCTTTGTTTGAATGTGTTTGACTTTCATTTGATTCTAAAAGCTTTGTAGAAAGTGTTTGGCTTTCATTTGACTCAATTAGCATTGTGGAATGCAATTAACTTTCATTTGATTCAAAAAGCTTTGATTGAATGTCTTTGACTTTAATTTGATTCTAAAAGCTTTGATGAAAGTGTTTGACTTTCATTTGACTCAATTAGCTTTGTTGAATTCATTTGATTTTCATTTGATTCAAAAAGCTTTGTTTGAATGTGTTTCACTTTCATTTGATTCTAAAAGCTTTGTTGAAAGTGTTTGGCTTTCATTTGACTCAATTAGCATTGTGGAATGCCATTAACTTTCATTTGATTCAAAAAGCTTTGCTTGAATGTATTTGACTTTAATTTGATTCTAAAAGCTTTGATGAAAGTGTTTGACTTTCATTTGACTCAATTAGCTTTGTTGAATTCATTTGATTTTCATTTGATTCAAAAAGCTTTGTTTGAATGTGTTTCACTTTCATTTGATTCTAAAAGCATTGTTGAAAGTGTTTGACTTTCATTTGACTTAATTACCTTTGTTGAATGCAGTTGACATTCATTTGATTCAAAAAGCTTTGTTTGAATGTGTTTCACTTTCATTTGATTCTGAAAGCTTTGTTAAATGTGTTTGACTTTCACTTGACTCTATTAGATTTGTTGAATGCATTTTACATTCATTTGATTCAAAAAGCTTTGTTTGAATGTATTTTACTTTCATTTGATTCTAAAAGCTTTGTTGAAAGTGTTTGACTTTCATTTGACTCAATTAGCTTTGTTGAATGCATTTGACTTTCATTTGAGTCATGAAGCTTTGTTTGAATGTGTTTGACTTTCATTTGACTCAATTAGCTTTGTTGAATTCATTTGATTTTCATTTGATTCAAAAAGCTTTATTTGAATGTGTTTGACTTTCATTTGATTATAAAAGCTTTATTAAAAGTGTTTGACTTTCATTTGACTCAATTAGCTTTGTTGAATGCATTTGACATTCATTTTGAATCAAAAAGCTTTGTTGAAATGTGTTTGACGTTCATTTGATTCTAAAAGCTTAGATGAAAGTGTTTGACTTTCATTTGACTCAATTAGCTTTGTTGAATTCATGTTATTTTCATTTGATTCAAAAAGCTTTGTTTGAATGTGTTTGACTTTCATTTGATTCTAAAAGCTTTGTTGTAAGTGTTTGGCTTTCATTTGACTCAATTAGCATTGTGGAATGCAATTAACTTTCATTTGATTCAAAAAGCTTTGATTGAATGTATTTGACTTTCATTTGATTCTAAACGCTTTGTTGCAAGTGTTTGACTTTCATTTGACTCAATCAGCTTTGTTGAATGCATTTGATTTTCATTTGATTCAAAAAGCTTTGATGAATGTGTTTGACTTTCATTTGACTCAATTAGCTTTGTTGAATTCATTTGATTTTCATTTGATTCAAAAAGCTTTGTTTTAATGTGTTTCACTTTCATTTGATTCTAAAAGCTTTGTTGAAAGTGTTTGACTTTCATTTGACTTAATTAGCTTTGTTGAATGCAGTTGACATTCATTTGATTCAAAAAGCTTTGTTTGAATGTGTTTCACTTTCATTTGATTCGAAAAGCTTTGTTGAAAGTGTTTGGCTTTCATTTGACTCAATTAGCATTGTGGAATGCAATTAACTTTCATTTGTTTCAAAAAGCTTTGTTTGAATGTATTTGACTTTAATTTGATTCTAAAAGCTTAGATGAAAGTGTTTGACTTTAATTTGACTCAATTAGCTTTGTTGAATTCATTTTATTTTCATTTGAGTCAAAAAGCTTTGTTTGAATGTGTTTGACTTTCATTTGATTCTAAAAGCTTTGTTGTAAGTGTTTGGCTTTCATTTGACTCAATTAGCATTGTGGAATGCAATTAACTTTCATTTGATTCATAAAGCTTTGATTGAATGTATTTGACTTTCATTTGATTCTAAACGCTTTGTTGCAAGTGATTGACTTTCATTTGACTCAATCAGCTTTGTTGAATGCATTTGATTTTCATTTGATTCAAATAGCTTTGTTTGAATGTGTTTCACTTTCATTTGATTCTAAAAGCTTTGTTGAAAGTGTTTAACTTTCATTTGACTTAATTAGCTTTGTTGAATGCAGTTGACATTCATTTGATTCAAAAAGCTTTGTTTGAATGTGTTTCACTTTCATTTGATTCTAAATGCTTTGTTGAATGTGTTTGACTTTCATTTGACTCAATTAGCTTTGTTGAATGCATTTGACATTCATTAGATTCAAAAAGCTTTGTTTGAATGTATTTTACTTTCATTTGATTCTAAAAGCTTTGTTGAAAGTGTTTGACTTTTATTTGACTCAATTAGCTTTGTTGAATGCGTTTGACTTTCATTTGAGTCACAAAGCTTTGTTTGAATGTGTTTGACTTTCATTTGACTCAATTAGCTTTGTTGAATTCATTTGATTTTCATTTGATTCAAAAAGCTTTGTTTGAATGTGTTTCACTTTCATTTGATTCTAAAAGCTTTGTTGAAAGTGTTTGACTTTCATTTGACTTAATTAGCTTTGTTGAATGCAGTTGACATTCATTTGATTCAAAAAGCTTTGTTTGAATGTGTTTCACTTTTATTTGATTCTAAAAGCTTTGTTGCAAGTGTTTGACTTTCATTTGACTCAATTAGCTTTGTTGAATTCATTTGATTTTCATTTGATTCAAAAAGCTTTGTTTGAATGTGTTTCACTTTCATTTGATTCTAAAAGCTTTGTTGAAAGTGTTTGACTTTCATTTGACTTAATTACCTTTGTTGAATGTAGTTGACATTCATTTGATTCAAAAAGCTTTGTTTGAATGTGTTTCACTTTCATTTGATTCTAAAAGCTTTGTTGAATGTGTTTGACTTTCATTTGACTCAATTAGCTTTGTTGAATGCATTTGACATTCATTTGATTCAAAAAGCTTTGTTTGAATGTATTTTACTTTCATTTGATTCTAAAAGCTTTGTTGAAAGTGTTTGACTTTCATTTGACTCAATTAGCTTTGTTGAATGCGTTTGACTTTCATTTGAGTCACAAAGCTTTGTTTGAATGTGTTTGACTTTCATTTGACTCAATTAGCTTTGTTGAATTCATTTGATTTTCAATTGATTCAAAAAGCTTTGTTTGAATGTGTTTCACTTTCATTTGATTCTAAAAGCTTTGTTGAAAGTGTTTGACTTTCATTTGACTTAATTAGCTTTGTAGAATGCAGTTGACATTCATTTGATTCAAAAAGCTTTGTTTGAATGTGTTTCACTTTCATTTGATTCTAAAACCTTTGTTGAAAGTGTTTATCTTTCATTTGACTCAATTAGCATTGTGGAATGCAATTAACTTTCATTTGATTCAAAAAGCTTTGCTTGAATGTATTTGACTTTAATTTGATTCTAAAAGCTTTAATGAAAGTGTTTGACTTTCATTTGACTCAATTAGCTTTGTTGAATTCATTTGATTTTCATTTGATTCAAAAAGCTTTGTTTGAATGTGTTTGACTTTTATTTGATTATAAAAGCTTTGTTGAAAGTTTTTTACTTTCATTTGACTCAATTAGCTTTGTTGAATGCATTTGACATTCATTTGAATCAAAAAGCTTTGTATAAATGTGTTTGACGTTCATTTGACTCTAAAAGCTTAGATGAAAGTGTTTGACTTTCATTTGACTCAATTAGCTTTGTTGAATTCATTTTATTTTCATTTGATTCAAAAAGCTTTGTTGTAAGTGTTTGGCTTTCATTTGACTCAATTAGCATTGTGGAATGCAATTAACTTTCATTTGATTCAAAAAGCTTTGATTGAATGTATTTGACTTTCATTTGATTCTAAACGCTTTGTTGCAAGTGTTTGACTTTCATTTGACTCAATCAGCTTTGTTGAATGCATTTGATTTTCATTTGTTCAAAAAGCTTTGATGAATGTGTTTGACTTTCATTTGACTCAATTAGCTTTGTTGAATTCATTTGATTTTCATTTGATTGAAAAAGCTTTGTTTGAATGTGTTTCACTTTCATTTGATTCTAAAAGCTTTGTTGAAAGTGTTTGACTTTCATTTGACTTAATTAGCTTTGTTGAATGCAGTTGACATTCATTTGATTCAAAAAGCTTTGTTTGAATGTGTTTCACTTTCATTTGATTCTAAAATCTTTGTTAAAAGTGTTTGGCTTTCATTTGACTCAATTAGCATTGTGAAATGCAATTAACTTTCATTTGATTCAAAAAGCTTTGTTTGAATGTATTTGACTTTAATTTGATTCTAAAAGCTTTGATGAAAGTGTTTGACTTTCATTTGACTCAATTAGTTTGTTGAATTCATTTGATTTTCATTTGATTCAAAAAGCTTTGTTTGAATGTGTTTCACTTTCATTTGATTCTAAAAGCTTTGTTGAAAGTGTTTGACTTTCATTTGACTCAATTAGCTTTGTTGAATACATTTGACTTTCATTTGAGTCACGAATCTTTGTTTGATTGTGTTTGACTTTCATTTGACTCAATTAGCTTTGTTGAATTCATTTGATTTTCATTTGATTCAAAAAGCTTTGTTTGAATGTGTTTGACTTTCATTTGATTATAAAAGCTTTGTTGAAAGTGTTTAACTTTCATTTGACTCAATTAGCTTTGTTGAATGCATTTGACATTCATTTGAATCAAAATGCTTTGTTTGAATGTGTTTGACTTTCATTTGATTCTAAAAGCTTTGTAGAAAGTGTTTGTCTTTCATTTGACTCAATTAGCATTGTGGAATGCAATTAACTTTCATTTTATTCAAAAAGCTTTGATTGAATGTCTTTGACTTTAATTTGATTCTAAAAGCTTTGATGAAAGTGTTTGACTTTCATTTGACTCAATTAGCTTTGTTGAATTCATTTGATTTTCATTTGATTCAAAAAGCTTTGTTTGAATGTGTTTCACTTTCATTTGATTCTAAAAGCTTTGTTGAAAGTGTTTGACTTTCATTTGACTTAATTAGCTTTGTTGAATACAGTTGACATTCATAAGATTCAAAAAGCTTTGTTTGAATGTGTTTCACTTTCATTTGATTCTAAAAGCTTTGTTGAAAGTGTTTGACTTTCATTTGACTCAATTAGCTTTGTTGAATTCATTTGATTTTCATTTGATTCAAAAAGCTTTGTTTGAATGTGTTTCACTTTCATTTGATTCTAAAAGCTTTGTTGAAAGTGTTTGACTTTCATTTGACTTAATTACCTTTGTTGAATGCAGTTGACATTCATTTGATTCAAAAAGCTTTGTTTGAATGTGTTTCACTTTCATTTGATTCTAAAAGCTTTGTTGAATGTGTTTGACTTTCATTTGACTCAATTAGCATTGTTGAATGCATTTGACATTCATTTGATTCAAAAAGCTTTGTTTGAATGTATTTTACTTTCAGTTGATTCTAAAAGCTTTGTTGAAAGTGTTAGACTTTCATTTGACTCAATTAGCTTTGTTGAATGCGTTTGACTTTCATTAGAGTCAAAAAGCTTTGTTTGAATGTGGTTGACTTTCATTTGACTCAATTAGCTTTGTTGAATTCATTTGATTTTCATTTGATTCAAAAAGCTTTGTTTGAATGTGTTTCACTTTCATTTGATTCTAAAAGCTTTGTTGAAAGTGTTTGACTTTCTTTTGACTTAATTAGCTTTGTTGAATGCAGTTGACATTCATTTGATTCAAAAAGCTTTGTTTGAATGTGTTTCACTTTCATTTGATTCTAAAAGCTTTGTTGCAAGTGTTTGACTTTCATTTGACTCAATTAGCTTTGTTGAATTCATTTGATTTTCATTTGATTCAAAAAGCTTAGTTTGAATGTGTTTCACTTTCATTTGATTCTAAAAGCTTTGTTGAAAGTGTTTGACTTTCATTTGACTTAATTACCTTTGTTGAATGCAGTTGACATTCATTTGATTCAAAAAGCTTTGTTTGAATGTGTTTCACTTTCATTTGATTCTAAAAGCTTTGTTGAATGTGTTTGACTTTCATTTGACTCAATTAGCTTTTTTGAATGCATTTGACATTCATTTGATTCAAAAAGCTTTGTTTGAATGTATTTTACTTTCATTTGATTCTAAAAGCTTTGTTGAAAGTGTTTGACTTTCATTTGACTCAATTAGCTTTGTTGAATGCGTTTGACTTTCATTTGAGTCACAAAGCTTTGTTTGAATGTGTTTCACTTTCATTTGACTCAATTAGCTTTGTTGAATTCATTTGATTTTCATTTGATTCAAAAGCTTTGTTTGAATGTTTTTCACTTTCATTTGATTCTAAAAGCTTTGTTGAAAGTGTTTGACTTTCATTTGACTTAATTAGCTTTGTTGAATGCAATTGACATTCATTTGATTCAAAAAGCTTTGTTTGAATGTGTTTCACTTTCATTTGATTCTAAAAGATTTGTTGAATGCGTTTGACTTTCATTTGACTCAATTAGCTTTGTTGAATGCATTTGACATTCATTTGATTCTAAAAGCTTTGTTGAAAGTGTTTGACTTTCATTTGACTCAATTAGCTTTGTTGAATGCATTTGACTTTCATTTGAGTCACAAAGCTTTGTTTGAATGTGTTTGACTTTCATTTGACTCAATTAGCTTTGTTGAATTCATTTGATTTTCATTTGATTCAAAAAGCTTTGTTTGAATGTGTTTCACTTTCATTTGATTCTAAAAGCTTTGTTGAAAGTGTTTGACTTTCATTTGACTTAATTAGCTTTGTTGAATGCAGTTGACATTCATTTGATTCAAAAAGCTTTGTTTGAATGTGTTTCACTTTCATTTGATTCTAAAAGCTTTGTTGCAAGTGTTTGACTTTCATTTGACTCCATTAGCTTTGTTGAATTCATTTGATTTTCATTTGATTTAAAAAGCTTTGTTTGAATGTGTTTCACTTTCATTTGATTCTAAAAGCTTTGTTGAAAGTGTTTGACTTTCATTTGACTTAATTACCTTTGTTGAATGCAGTTGACATTTATTTGATTCAAAAAGCTTTGTTTGAATGTGTTTCACTTTCATTTGATTCTAAAAGCTTTGTTGAATGTGTTTGACTTTCATTTGACTCAATTAGCTTTTTTGAATGCATTTGACATTCATTTGATTCAAAAAGCTTTGTTTGAATGTATTTTACTTTCATTTGATTCTAAAAGCTTTGTTGAAAGTGTTTGACTTTCATTTGACTCAATTAGCTTTGTTGAATGCGTTTGACTTTCATTTGAGTCACAAAGCATTGTTTGAATGTGTTTGACTTTCATTTGACTCAATTAGCTTTGTTGAATTCATTTGATTTTCATTTGATTCAAAAGCTTTGTTTGAATGTTTTTCACTTTCATTTGATTCTAAAAGCTTTGTTGAAAGTGTTTGACTTTCATTTGACTTAATTAGCTTTGTTGAATGCAATTGACATTCATTTGATTCAAAAAGCTTTGTTTGAATGTGTTTCACTTTCATTTGATTCTAAAAGATTTGTTGAATGCGTTTGACTTTCATTTGACTCAATTAGCTTTGTTGAATGCATTTGACATTCATTTGATTCTAAAAGCTTTGTTGAAAGTGTTTGACTTTCATTTGACTCAATTAGCTTTGTTGAATGCATTTGACTTTCATTTGAGTCACAAAGCTTTGTTTGAATGTGTTTGACTTTCATTTGACTCAATTAGCTTTGTTGAATTCATTTGATTTTCATTTGATTCAAAAAGCTTTGTTTCAATGTGTTTCACTTTTATTTGATTCCAAAAGCTTTGTTGAAAGTGTTTGACTTTCATTTGACATAATTACCTTTGTTGAATGCAGTTGACATTCATTTGATTCAAAAAGCTTTGTTTGAATGTGTTTCACTTTCATTTGATTCTAAAAGCTTTGTTGAATGTGTTTGACTTTCACTTGACTCTATTAGCTTTGTTGAATGCATTTGATATTCATTTAATCAAAAAGCTTTGTTTGAATGTATTTTACTTTCATTTGATTCTAAAAGCTTTGTTGAAAGTGTTTGACTTTCATTTGACTCAATTAGATTTGTTGAATACATTTGACTTTCATTTGAGTCACGAATCTTTGTTTGATTGTGTTTGACTTTCATTTGACTCAATTAGCTTTGTTGAATTCATTTGATTTTCATTTGATTCAAAAAGCATTGTTTGAATGTGTTTGACTTTCATTTGATTATAAAAGCTTTGTTGAAAGTGTTTAACTTTCATTTGACTCAATTAGCTTTGTTGAATGCATTTGACATTCATTTGAATCAAAATGCTTTGTTTGAATGTGTTTGACTTTCATTTGATTCTAAAAGCTTTGTAGAAAGTGTTTGGCTTTCATTTGACTCAATTAGCATTGTGGAATGCAATTAACTTTCATTTGATTCATAAAGCTTTGATTGAATGTCTTTGACTTTAATTTGATTCTAAAAGCTTTGTAGAAAGTGTTTGGCTTTCATTTGACTCAATTAGCATTGTGGAATGCAATTAACTTTCATTTGATTCAAAAAGCTTTGATTGAATGTCTTTGACTTTAATTTGATTCTAAAAGCTTTGATGAAAGTGTTTGACTTTCATTTGACTCAATTAGCTTTGTTGAATTCATTTGATTTTCATTTGATTCAAAAAGCTTTGTTTGAATGTGTTTCACTTTCATTTGATTCTAAAAGCTTTGTTGAAAGTGTTTGGCTTTCATTTGACTCAATTAGCATTGTGGAATGCCATTAACTTTCATTTGATTCAAAAAGCTTTGCTTGAATGTATTTGACTTTAA
Organism: Chenopodium formosanum; assembly: GCA_024500155.1. Classification (NCBI taxonomy): domain Eukaryota; kingdom Viridiplantae; phylum Streptophyta; class Magnoliopsida; order Caryophyllales; family Amaranthaceae; genus Chenopodium; species Chenopodium formosanum. The sequence goes on from CM044861.1 coordinate 26,034,360, forward strand.
TTTGATTCAAAAAGCTTTGATGAAAGTGTTTGACTTTCATTTGAGTCAATTAGCTTTGTTGAATTCATTTGATTTTCATTTGATTCAAAAAGCTTTGTTTGAATGTGTTTCACTTTCATTTGATTCTAAAAGCATTGTTGAAAGTGTTTGACTTTCATTTGACTTAATTACCTTTGTTGAATGCAGTTGACATTCATTTGATTCAAAAAGCTTTGTTTGAATGTGTTTCACTTTCATTTGATTCTGAAAGCTTTGTTGAATGTGTTTGACTTTCACTTGACTCTATTAGCTTTGTTGAATGCATTTGACATTCATTTGATTCAAAAAGCTTTGTTTGAATGTATTTTACTTTCATTTGATTCTAAAAGCTTTGTTGAAAGTGTTTGACTTTCATTTGACTCAATTAGCTTTGTTGAATGCATTTGACTTTCATTTGAGTCACGAAGCTTTGTTTGAATGTGTTTGACTTTCATTTGACTCAATTAGCTTTGTTGAATTCATTTGATTTTCATTTGATTCAAAAAGCTTTGTTTGAATGTGTTTGACTTTCATTTGATTATAAAAGCTTTATTAAAAGTGTTTGACTTTCATTTGACTCAATTAGCTTTGTTGAATGCATTTGACATTCATTTTGAATCAAAAAGCTTTGTTGAAATGTGTTTGACGTTCATTTGATTCTAAAAGCTTAGATGAAAGTGTTTGACTTTCATTTGACTCAATTAGCTTTGTTGAATTCATGTTATTTTCATTTGATTCAAAAAGCTTTGTTTGAATGTGTTTGACTTTCATTTGATTCTAAAAGCTTTGTTGTAAGTGTTTGGCTTTCATTTGACTCAATTAGCATTGTGGAATGCAATTGACTTTCATTTGATTCAAAAAGCTTTGATTGAATGTATTTGACTTTCATTTGATTCTAAACGCTTTGTTGCAAGTGTTTGACTTTCATTTGACTCAATCAGCTTTGTTGAATGCATTTGATTTTCATTTGATTCAAAAAGCTTTGATGAATGTGTTTGACTTTCATTTGACTCAATTAGCTTTGTTGATTTCATTTGATTTTCATTTGATTCAAAAAGCTTTGTTTTAATGTGTTTCACTTTCATTTGATTCTAAAAGCTTTGTTGAAAGTGTTTGACTTTCATTTGACTTAATTAGCTTTGTTGAATGCAGTTGACATTCATTTGATTCAAAAAGCTTTGTTTGAATGTGTTTCACTTTCATTTGATTCGAAAAGCTTTGTTGAAAGTGTTTGGCTTTCATTTGACTCAATTAGCATTGTGGAATGCAATTAACTTTCATTTGATTCAAAAAGCTTTGTTTGAATGTATTTGACTTTAATTTGATTCTAAAAGCTTTGATGAAAGTGTTTGACTTTCATTTGACTCAATTAGTTTGTTGAATTCATTTGATTTTCATTTGATTCAAAAAGCTTTGTTTGAATGTGTTTCACTTTCATTTGATTCTAAAAGCTTTGTTGAAAGTGTTTGACTTTCATTTGACTCAATTAGCTTTGTTGAATACATTTGACTTTCATTTGAGTCACGAATCTTTGTTTGATTGTGTTTGACTTTCATTTGACTCAATTAGTTTGTTGAATTCATTTGATTTTCATTTGATTCAAAAAGCATTGTTTGAATGTGTTTGACTTTCATTTGATTATAAAAGCTTTGTTGAAAGTGTTTAACTTTCATTTGACTCAATTAGCTTTGTTGAATGCATTTGACATTCATTTGAATCAAAATGCTTTGTTTGAATGTGTTTGACTTTCATTTGATTCTAAAAGCTTTGTAGAAAGTGTTTGGCTTTCATTTGACTCAATTAGCATTGTGGAATGCAATTAACTTTCATTTGATTCAAAAAGCTTTGATTGAATGTCTTTGACTTTAATTTGATTCTAAAAGCTTTGATGAAAGTGTTTGACTTTCATTTGACTCAATTAGTTTGTTGAATTCATTTGATTTTCATTTGATTCAAAAAGCTTTGTTTGAATGTGTTTCACTTTCATTTGATTCTAAAAGCTTTGTTGAAAGTGTTTGGCTTTCATTTGACTCAATTAGCATTGTGGAATGCCATTAACTTTCATTTGATTCAAAAAGCTTTGCTTGAATGTATTTGACTTTAATTTGATTCAAAAAGCTTTGATGAAAGTGTTTGACTTTCATTTGACTCAATTAGCTTTGTTAAATTCATTAGATTTTCATTTGATTCAAAAAGCTTTGTTTAAATGTGTTTCACTTTCATTTGATTCTAAAAGCATTGTTGAAAGTGTTTGACTTTCATTTGACTTAATTACCTTTGTTGAATGCAGTTGACATTCATTTGATTCAAAAAGCTTTGTTTGAATGTGTTTCACTTTCATTTGATTCTGAAAGCTTTGTTGAATGTGTTTGACTTTCACTTGACTCTATTAGCTTTGTTGAATGCATTTGACATTCATTTGATTCAAAAAGCTTTGTTTGAATGTATTTTACTTTCATTTGATTCTAAAAGCTTTGTTGAAAGTGTTTGACTTTCATTTGACTCAATTAGCTTTGTTGAATGCATTTGACTTTCATTTGAGTCACGAAGCTTTGTTTGAATGTGTTTGACTTTCATTTGACTCAATTAGCTTTGTTGAATTCATTTGATTTTCATTTGATTCAAAAAGCTTTGTTTGAATGTGTTTGACTTTCATTTGATTATAAAAGCTTTATTAAAAGTGTTTGACTTTCATTTGACTCAATTAGCTTTGTTGAATGCATTTGACATTCATTTTGAATCAAAAAGCTTTGTTGAAATGTGTTTGACGTTCATTTGATTCTAAAAGCTTAGATGAAAGTGTTTGACTTTCATTTGACTCAATTAGCTTTGTTGAATTCATGTTATTTTCATTTGATTCAAAAAGCTTTGTTTGAATGTGTTTGACTTTCATTTGATTCTAAAAGCTTTGTTGTAAGTGTTTGGCTTTCATTTGACTCAATTAGCATTGTGGAATGCAATTAACTTTCATTTGATTCAAAAAGCTTTGATTGAATGTATTTGACTTTCATTTGATTCTAAACGCTTTGTTGCAAGTGTTTGACTTTCATTTGACTAAATCAGCTTTGTTGAATGCATTTGATTTTCATTTGATTCAAAAAGCTTTGATGAATGTGTTTGACTTTCATTTGACTCAATTAGCTTTGTTGAATTCATTTGATTTTCATTTGATTCAAAAAGCTTTGTTTTAATGTGTTTCACTTTCATTTGATTTTAAAAGCTTTGTTGAAAGTGTTTGACTTTCATTTGACTTAATTAGCTTTGTTGAATGCAGTTGACATTCATTTGATTCAAAAAGCTTTATTTGAATGTGTTTCACTTTCATTTGATTCGAAAAGCTTTGTTGAAAGTGTTTGGCTTTCATTTGACTCAATTAGCATTGTGGAATGCAATTAACTTTAATTTGTTTCAAAAAGCTTTGTTTGAATGTATTTGACTTTAATTTGATTCTAAAAGCTTTGATGAAAGTGTTTGACTTTCATTTTACTCAATTAGTTTGTTGAATTCATTTGATTTTCATTTGATTCAAAAAGCTTTGTTTGAATGTGTTTCACTTTCATTTGATTCTAAAAGCTTTGTTGAAAGTGTTTGACTTTCATTTGACTCAATTAGATTTGTTGAATACATTTGACTTTCATTTGAGTCACGAATCTTTGTTTGATTGTGTTTGACTTTCATTTGACTCAATTAGCTTTGTTGAATTCATTTGATTTTCATTTGATTCAAAAAGCATTGTTTGAATGTGTTTGACTTTCATTTGATTATAAAAGCTTTGTTGAAAGTGTTTAACTTTCATTTGACTCAATTAGCTTTGTTGAATGCATTTGACATTCATTTGAATCAAAATGCTTTGTTTGAATGTGTTTGACTTTCATTTGATTCTAAAAGCTTTGTAGAAAGTGTTTGGCTTTCATTTGACTCAATTAGCATTGTGGAATGCAATTAACTTTCATTTGATTCAAAAAGCTTTGATTGAATGTCTTTGACTTTAATTTGATTCTAAAAGCTTTGATGAAAGTGTTTGACTTTCATTTGACTCAATTAGCTTTGTTGAATTCATTTGATTTTCATTTGATTCAAAAAGCTTTGTTTGAATGTGTTTCACTTTCATTTGATTCTAAAAGCTTTGTTGAAAGTGTTTGGCTTTCATTTGACTCAATTAGCATTGTGGAATGCCATTAACTTTCATTTGATTCAAAAAGCTTTGCTTGAATGTATTTGACTTTAATTTGATTCTAAAAGCTTTGATGAAAGTGTTTGACTTTCATTTGACTCAATTAGCTTTGTTGAATTCATTTGATTTTCATTTGATTCAAAAAGCTTTGTTTGAATGTGTTTCACTTTCATTTGATTCTAAAAGCATTGTTGAAAATGTTTGACTTTCATTTGACTTAATTACCTTTGTTGAATGCAGTTGACATTCATTTGATTCAAAAAGCTTTGTTTGAATGTGTTTCACTTTCATTTGATTCTGAAAGCTTTGTTGAATGTGTTTGACTTTCACTTGACTCTATTAGCTTTGTTGAATGCATTTTACATTCATTTGATTCAAAAAGCTTTGTTTGAATGTATTTTACTTTCATTTGATTCTAAAAGCTTTGTTGAAAGTGTTTGACTTTCATTTGACTCAATTAGCTTTGTTGAATGCATTTGACTTTCATTTGAGTCACGAAGCTTTGTTTGAATGTGTTTGACTTTCATTTGACTCAATTAGCTTTGTTGAATTCATTTGATTTTCATTTGATTCAAAAAGCTTTGTTTGAATGTGTTTGACTTTCATTTGATTATAAAAGCTTTATTAAAAGTGTTTGACTTTCATTTGACTCAATTAGCTTTGTTGAATGCATTTGACATTCATTTTGAATCAAAAAGCTTTGTTGAAATGTGTTTGACGTTCATTTGATTCTAAAAGCTTAGATGAAAGTGTTTGACTTTCATTTGACTCAATTAGCTTTGTTGAATTCATGTTATTTTCATTTGATTCAAAAAGCTTTGTTTGAATGTGTTTGACTTTCATTTGATTCTAAAAGCTTTGTTGTAAGTGTTTGGCTTTCATTTGACTCAATAAGCATTGTGGAATGCAATTAACTTTCATTTGATTCAAAAAGCTTTGATTGAATGTATTTGACTTTCATTTGATTCTAAACGCTTTGTTGCAAGTGTTTGACTTTCATTTGACTCAATCAGCTTTGTTGAATGCATTTGATTTTCATTTGATTCAAAAAGCTTTGATGAATGTGTTTGACTTTCATTTGACTCAATTAGCTTTGTTGAATTCATTTGATTTTCATTTGATTCAAAAAGCTTTGTTTTAATGTGTTTCACTTTCATTTGATTCTAAAAGCTTTGTTGAAAGTGTTTGACTTTCATTTGACTTAATTAGCTTTGTTGAATGCAGTTGACATTCATTTGATTCAAAAAGCTTTGTTTGAATGTGTTTCACTTTCATTTGATTCGAAAAGCTTTGTTGAAAGTGTTTGTCTTTCATTTGACTCAATTAGCATTGTGGAATGCAATTAACTTTCATTTGTTTCAAAAAGCTTTGTTTGAATGTATTTGACTTTAATTTGATTCTAAAAGCTTTGATGAAAGTGTTTGACTTTCATTTGACTCAATTAGTTTGTTGAATTCATTTGATTTTCATTTGATTCAAAAAGCTTTGTTTGAATGTGTTTCACATTCATTTGATTCTAAAAGCTTTGTTGAAAGTGTTTGACTTTCATTTGACTCAATTAGATTTGTTGAATACATTTGACTTTCATTTGAGTCACGAATCTTTGTTTGATTGTGTTTGACTTTCATTTGACTCAATTAGCTTTGTTGAATTCATTTGATTTTCATTTGATTCAAAAAGCATTGTTTGAATGTGTTTGACTTTCATTTGATTATAAAAGCTTTGTTGAAAGTGTTTAACTTTCATTTGACTCAATTAGCTTTGTTGAATGCATTTGACATTCATTTGAATCAAAATGCTTTGTTTGAATGTGTTTGACTTTCATTTGATTCTAAAAGCTTTGTAGAAAGTGTTTGGCTTTCATTTGACTCAATTAGCATTGTGGAATGCAATTAACTTTCATTTGATTCAAAAAGCTTTCATTGAATGTCTTTGACTTTAATTTGATTCTAAAAGCTTTGATGAAAGTGTTTGACTTTCATTTGACTCAATTAGCTTTGTTGAATTCATTAGATTTTCATTTGATTCAAAAAGCTTTGTTTGAATGTGTTTCACTTTCATTTGATTCTAAAAGCTTTGTTGAAATTGTTTGGCTTTCATTTGACTCAATTAGCATTGTGGAATGCCATTAACTTTCATTTGATTCAAAAAGCTTTGCTTGAATGTATTTGACTTTAATTTGATTCTAAAAGCTTTGATGAAAGTTTTTGACTTTCATTTGACTCAATTAGCTTTGTTGAATTCATTTGATTTTCATTTGATTCAAAAAGCTTTGTTTGAATGTGTTTCACTTTCATTTGATTCTAAAAGCATTGTTGAAAGTGTTTGACTTTCATTTGACTTAATTACCTTTGTTGAATGCAGTTGACATTCATTTGATTCAAAAAGCTTTGTTTGAATGTGTTTCACTTTCATTTGATTCTGAAAGCTTTGTTGAATGTGTTTGACTTTCACTTGACTCTATTAGCTTTGTTGAATGCATTTTACATTCATTTGATTCAAAAAGCTTTGTTTGTATGTATTTTACTTTCATTTGATTCTAAAAGCTTTGTTGAAAGTGTTTGACTTTCATTTGACTCAATTAGCTTTGTTGAATGCATTTGACTTTCATTTGAGTCACGAAGCTTTGTTTGAATGTGTTTGACTTTCATTTGACTCAATTAGCTTTGTTGAATTCATTTGATTTTCATTTGATTCAAAAAGCTTTGTTTGAATGTGTTTGACTTTCATTTGATTATAAAAGCTTTATTAAAAGTGTTTGACTTTCATTTGACTCAATTAGCTTTGTTGAATGCATTTGACATTCATTTTGAATCAAAAAGCTTTGTTGAAATGTGTTTGACATTCATTTGATTCTAAAAGCTTAGATGAAAGTGTTTGACTTTCATTTGACTCAATTAGCTTTGTTGAATTCATGTTATTTTCATTTGATTCAAAAAGCTTTGTTTGAATGTGTTTGACTTTCATTTGATTCTAAAAGCTTTGTTGTAAGTGTTTGGCTTTCATTTGACTCAATTAGCATTGTGGAATGCAATTAACTTTCATTTGATTCAAAAAGCTTTGATTGAATGTATTTGACTTTCATTTGATTCTAAACGCTTTGTTGCAAGTGTTTGACTTTCATTTGACTCAATCAGCTTTGTTGAATGCATTTGATTTTCATTTGATTCAAAAAGCTTTGATGAATGTGTTTGACTTTCATTTGACTCAATTAGCTTTGTTGAATTCATTTGATTTTCATTTGATTCAAAAAGCTTTGTTTTAATGTGTTTCACTTTCATTTGATTCTAAAAGCTTTGTTGAAAGTGTTTGACTTTCATTTGACTTAATTAGCTTTGTTGAATGCAGTTGACATTCATTTGATTCAAAAAGCATTGTTTGAATGTGTTTCACTTTCATTTGATTCGAAAAGCTTTGTTGAAAGTGTTTGGCTTTCATTTGACTCAATTAGCATTGTGGAATGCAATTAACTTTCATTTGTTTCAAAAAGCTTTGTTTGAATGTATTTGACTTTAATTTGATTCTAAAAGCTTTGATGAAAGTGTTTGACTTTCATTTGACTCAATTAGTTTGTTGAATTCATTTGATTTTCATTTGATTCAAAAAGCTTTGTTTGAATATGTTTCACTTTCATTTGATTCTAAAAGCTTTGTTGAAAGTGTTTGACTTTCATTTGACTCAATTAGATTTGTTGAATACATTTGACTTTCATTTGAGTCACGAATCTTTGTTTGATTGTGTTTGACTTTCATTTGACTCAATTAGCTTTGTTGAATTCATTAGATTTTCATTTGATTCAAAAAGCATTGTTTGAATGTGTTTGACTTTCATTTGATTATAAAAGCTTTGTTGAAAGTGTTTAACTTTCATTTGACTCAATTAGCTTTGTTGAATGCATTTGACATTCATTTGAATCAAAATGCTTTGTTTGAATGTGTTTGACTTTCATTTGATTCTAAAAGCTTTGTAGAAAGTGTTTGGCTTTCATTTGACTCAATTAGCATTGTGGAATGCAATTAACTTTCATTTGATTCAAAAAGCTTTGATTGAATGTCTTTGACTTTAATTTGATTCTAAAAGCTTTGATGAAAGTGTTTGACTTTCATTTGACTCAATTAGCTTTGTTGAATTCATTTGATTTTCATTTGATTCAAAAAGCTTTGTTTGAATGTGTTTCACTTTCATTTGATTCTAAAAGCTTTGTTGAAAGTGCTTGGCTTTCATTTGACTCAATTAGCATTGTGGAATGCAATTAACTTTCATTTGTTTCAAAAAGCTTTGTTTGAATGTATTTGACTTTAATTTGATTCTAAAAGCTTTGATGAAAGTGTTTGACTTTCATTTGACTCAATTAGTTTGTTGAATTCATTTGATTTTCATTTGATTCAAAAAGCTTTGTTTGAATGTGTTTCACTTTCATTTGATTCTAAAAGCTTTGTTGAAAGTGTTTGACTTTCATTTGACTCAATTAGATTTGTTGAATACATTTGACTTTCATTTGAGTCACGAATCTTTGTTTGATTGTGTTTGACTTTCATTTGACTCAATTAGCTTTGTTGAATTCATTTGATTTTCATTTGATTCAAAAAGCATTGTTTGAATGTGTTTGACTTTCATTTGATTATAAAAGCTTTGTTGAAAGTGTTTAACTTTCATTTGACTCAATTAGCTTTGTTGAATGCATTTGACATTCATTTGAATCAAAATGCTTTGTTTGAATGTGTTTGACTTTCATTTGATTCTAAAAGCTTTGTAGAAAGTGTTTGGCTTTCATTTGACTCAATTAGCATTGTGGAATGCCATTAACTTTCATTTGATTCAAAAAGCTTTGCTTGAATGTATTTGACTTTAATTTGATTCTAAAAGCTTTGATGAAAGTGTTTGACTTTCATTTGACTCAATTAGCTTTGTTGAATTCATTTGATTTTCATTTGATTCAAAAAGCTTTGTTTGAATGTGTTTCACTTTCATTTGATTCTAAGAGCATTGTTGAAAGTGTTTGACTTTCATTTGACTTAATTACCTTTGTTGAATGCAGTTGACATTCATTTGATTCAAAAAGCTTTGTTTGAATGTGTTTCACTTTCATTTGATTCTGAAAGCTTTGTTGAATGTGTTTGACTTTCACTTGACTCTATTAGCTTTGTTGAATGCATTTTACATTCATTTGATTCAAAAAGCTTTGTTTGAATGTATTTTGCTTTCATTTGATTCTAAAAGCTTTGTTGAAAGTGTTTGACTTTCATTTGACTCAATTAGCTTTGTTGAATGCATTTGACTTTCATTTGAGTCACGAAGCTTTGTTTGAATGTGTTTGACTTTCATTTGACTCAATTAGCTTTGTTGAATTCATTTGATTTTCATTTGATTCAAAAAGCTTTGTTTGAATGTGTTTGACTTTCATTTGATTATAAAAGCTTTATTAAAAGTGTTTGACTTTCATTTGACTCAATTAGCTTTGTTGAATGCATTTGACATTCATTTTGAATCAAAAAGCTTTGTTGAAATGTGTTTGACGTTCATTTGATTCTAAAAGCTTAGATGAAAGTGTTTGACTTTCATTTGACTCAATTAGCTTTGTTGAATTCATGTTATTTTCATTTGATTCAAAAAGCTTTGTTTGAATGTGTTTGACTTTCATTTGATTCTAAAAGCTTTGTTGTAAGTGTTTGGCTTTCATTTGACTCAATTAGCATTGTGGAATGCAATTAACTTTCATTTGATTCAAAAAGCTTTGATTGAATGTATTTGACTTTCATTTGATTCTAAACGCTTTGTTGCTAGTGTTTGACTTTCATTTGACTCAATCAGCTTTGTTGAATGCATTTGATTTTCATTTGATTCAAAAAGCTTTGATGAATGTGTTTGACTTTCATTTGACTCAATTAGCTTTGTTGAATTCATTTGATTTTGATTTGATTTAAAAAGCTTTGTTTTAATGTGTTTCACTTTCATTTGATTCTAAAAGCTTTGTTGAAAGTGTTTGACTTTCATTTGACTTAATTAGCTTTGTTGAATGCAGTTGACATTCATTTGATTCAAAAAGCTTTGTTTGAATGTGTTTCACTTTCATTTGATTTGAAAAGCTTTGTTGAAAGTGTTTGGCTTTCATTTGACTCAATTAGCATTGTGGAATGCAATTAACTTTCATTTGTTTCAAAAAGCTTTGTTTGAATGTATTTGACTTTAATTTGATTCTAAAAGCTTTGATGAAAGTGTTTGACTTTCATTTGACTCAATTAGTTTGTTGAATTCATTTGATTTTCATTTGATTCAAAAAGCTTTGTTTGAATGTGTTTCACTTTCATTTGATTCTAAAAGCTTTGTTGAAAGTGTTTGACTTTCATTTGACTCAATTAGATTTGTTGAATACATTTGACTTTCATTTGAGTCACGAATCTTTGTTTGATTGTGTTTGACTTTCATTTGACTCAATTAGCTTTGTTGAATTCATTTTATTTTCATTTGATTCAAAAAGCATTGTTTGAATGTGTTTGACTTTCATTTGATTATAAAAGCTTTGTTGAAAGTGTTTAACTTTCATTTGACTCAATTAGCTTTGTTGAATGCATTTGACATTCATTTGAATCAAAATGCTTTGTTTGAATGTGTTTGACTTTCATTTGATTCTAAAAGCTTTGTAGAAAGTGTTTGGCTTTCATTTGACTCAATTAGCATTGTGGAATGCAATTAACTTTCATTTGATTCAAAAAGCTTTGATTGAATGTCTTTGACTTTAATTTGATTCTAAAAGCTTTGATGAAAGTGTTTGACTTTCATTTGACTCAATTAGCTTTGTTGAATTCATTTGATTTTCATTTGATTCAAAAAGCTTTGTTTGAATGTGTTTCACTTTCATTTGATTCTAAAAGCTTTGTTGAAAGTGTTTGACTTTCATTTGACTTAATTAGCTTTGTTGAATGCAGTTGACATTCATTTGATTCAAAAAGCTTTGTTTTGAATGTGTTTCACTTTCATTTGATTCTAAAAGCTTTGTTGAATGTGTTTGACTTTCATTTGACTCAATTAGCTTTGTTGAATGCATTTGACATTCATTTGATTCAAAAAGCTTTGTTTGAATGTATTTTACTTTCATTTGATTCTAAAAGCTTTGTTGAAAGTGTTTGACTTTCATTTGACTCAATTAGCTTTGTTGAATGCGTTTGACTTTCATTTGAGTCACAAAGCTTTGTTTGAATGTGTTTGACTTTCATTTGACTCAATTAGCTTTGTTGAATTCATTTGATTTTCATTTGATTCAAAAAGCTTTGTTTGAATGTTTTTCACTTTCATTTGATTCTAAAAGCTTTGTTGAAAGTGTTTGACTTTCATTTGACTTAATTAGCTTTGTTGAATGCAGTTGACATTCATTTGATTCAAAAAGCTTTGTTTGAATGTGTTTCACTTTCATTTGATTCTAAAAGCTTTGTTGAATGCGTTTGACTTTCATTTGACTCAATTAGCTTTGTTGAATGCATTTGACATTCATTTGATTCAAAAAGCTTTGTTTGAATGTATTTTACTTTCATTAGATTCTAAAAGCTTTGTTGAAAGTGTTTGACTTTCATTTGACTCAATTAGCTTTGTTGAATGCATTTGACTTTCATTTGAGTCACAAAGCTTTGTTTGAATGTGTTTGACTTTCATTTGACTCAATTAGCTTTGTTGAATTCATTTGATTTTCATTTGATTCAAAAAGCTTTGTTTGAATGTGTTTCACTTTCATTTGATTCTAAAAGCTTTGTTGAAAGTGTTTGACTTTCATTTGACTTAATTACCTTTGTTGAATGCAGTTGACATTCATTTGATTCAAAAAGCTTTGTTTGAATATGTTTCACTTTCATTTGATTCTAAAAGCTTTGTTGAATGTGTTTGACTTTCACTTGACTCTATTAGCTTTGTTGAATGCATTTGATATTCATTTGATTCAAAAAGCTTTGTTTGAATCTATTTTACTTTTATTTGATTCTAAAAGCTTTGTTGAAAGTGTTTGACTTTCATTTGACTCAATTAGCTTTGTTGAATGCATTTGACTTTCATTTGAGTCACGAAGCTTTGTTTGAATGTGTTTGACTTTCATTTAACTCAATTAGCTTTGTTGAATTCATTTGATTTTCATTTTATTCAAAAAGCTTTGTTTGAATGTGTTTGACTTTCATTTGATTATAAAAGCTTTATTAAAAGTGTTTGACTTTCATTTGACTCACTTAGCTTTGTTGAATGCATTTGACATTCATTTGAGTCACGAAGCTTTGTTTGATTGTGATTGACTTTCATTTGATTCTAAAAGCTTAGATGAAAGTGTTTGACTTTAATTTGACTCAATTAGCTTTGTTGAATTCATTTTATTTTCATTTGAGTCAAAAAGCTTTGTTTGAATGTGTTTGACTTTCATTTGATTCTAAAAGCTTTGTTGTAAGTGTTTGGCTTTCATTTGACTCAATTAGCATTGTGGAATGCAATTAACTTTCATTTGATTCATAAAGCTTTGATTGAATGTATTTGACTTTCATTTGATTCTAAACGCTTTGTTGCAAGTGTTTGACTTTCATTTGACTCAATCAGCTTTGTTGAATGCATTTGATTTTCATTTGATTCAAATAGCTTTGTTTGAATGTGTTTCACTTTCATTTGATTCTAAAAGCTTTGTTGAAAGTGTTTAACTTTCATTTGACTTAATTAGCTTTGTTGAATGCAGTTGACATTCATTTGATTCAAAAAGCTTTGTTTGAATGTGTTTCACTTTCATTTGATTCTAAAAGCTTTGTTGAAAGTGTTTGACTTTCATTTGACTCAATTAGCTTTGTTGAATTCATTTGATTTTTATTTGATTCAAAAAGCTTTGTTTGAATGTGTTTCACTTTCATTTGATTCTAAAAGCTTTGTTGAAAGTGTTTGACTTTCATTTGACTTAATTACCATTGTTGAATGCAGTTGACATTCATTTGATTCAAAAAGCTTTGTTTGAATGTGTTTCACTTTCATTTGATTCTAAATGCTTTGTTGAATGTGTTTGACTTTCATTTGACTCAATTAGCTTTGTTGAATGCATTTGACATTCATTTAATTTAAAAAGCTTTGTTTGAATGTATTTTACTTTCATTTGATTCTAAAAGCTTTGTTGAAAGTGTTTGACTTTCATTTGACTCAATTAGCTTTGTTGAATGCGTTTGACTTTCATTTGAGTCACAAAGCTTTGTTTGAATGTGTTTGACTTTCATTTGACTCAATTAGCTTTGTTGAATTCATTTGATTTTCATTTGATTCAAAAAGCTTTGTTTGAATGTGTTTCACTTTCATTTGATTCTAAAAGCTTTGTTGAAAGTGTTTGACTTTCATTTGACTTAATTAGCTTTGTTGAATGCAGTTGACATTCATTTGGTTCAAAAAGCTTTGTTTGAATGTGTTTCACTTTTATTTGATTCTAAAAGCTTTGTTGCAAGTGTTTGACTTTCATTTGACTCAATTAGCTTTGTTGAATTCATTTGATTTTCATTTGATTCAGAAAGCTTTGTTTGAATGTGTTTCACTTTCATTTGATTCTAAAAGCTTTGTTGAAAGTGTTTGACTTTCATTTGACTTAATTACCTTTGTTGAATGCAGTTGACATTCATTTGATTCAAAAAGCTTTGTTTGAATGTGTTTTACTTTCATTTGATTCTAAAAGCTTTGTTGAATGTGTTTGACTTTCATTTGACTCAATTAGCTTTGTTGAATGCATTTGACATTCATTTGATTCAAAAAGCTTTGTTTGAATGTATTTTACTTTCATTTGATTCTAAAAGCTTTGTTGAAAGTGTTTGACTTTCATTTGACTCAATTAGCTTTGTTGAATGCGTTTGACTTTCATTTGAGTCACAAAGCTTTGTTTGAATGTGTTTGACTTTCATTTGACTCAATTAGCTTTGTTGAATTCATTTGATTTTCATTTGATTCAAAAAGCTTTGTTCGAATGTGTTTCACTTTCATTTGATTTTAAAAGCTTTGTTGAAAGTGTTTGACTTTCATTTGACTTAATTAGCTTTGTAGAATGCAGTTGACATTCATTTGATTCAAAAAGCTTTGTTTGAATGTGTTTCACTTTCATTTGATTCTAAAACCTTTGTTGAAAGTGTTTGGCTTTCATTTGACTCAATTAGCATTGTGGAATGCAATTAACTTTCATTTGATTCAAAAAGCTTTGCTTGAATGTATTTGACTTTAATTTGATTCTAAAAGCTTTGATGAAAGTGTTTGACTTTCATTTGACTCAATTAGCTTTGTTGAATTCATTTGATTTTCATTTGATTCAAAAAGCTTTGTTTGAATGTGTTTGACTTTTATTTGATTATAAAAGCTTTGTTGAAAGTTTTTGACTTTCATTTGACTCAATTAGCTTTGTTGAATGCATTTGACATTCATTTGAATCAAAAAGCTTTGTATAAATGTGTTTGACGTTCATTTGATTCTAAAAGCTTAGATGAAAGTGTTTGACTTTCATTTGACTCAATTAGCTTTGTTGAATTCATTTTATTTTCATTTGATTCAAAAAGCTTTGTTGTAAGTGTTTGGCTTTCATTTGACTCAATTAGCATTGTGGAATGCAATTAACTTTCATTTGATTCAAAAAGCTTTGATTGAATGTATTTGACTTTCATTTGATTCTAAACGCTTTGTTGCAAGTGTTTGACTTTCATTTGACTCAATCAGCTTTGTTGAATGCATTTGATTTTCATTTGATTCAAAAAGCTTTGATTAATGTGTTTGACTTTCATTTGACTCAATTAGCTTTGTTGAATTCATTTGATTTTCATTTGATTCAAAAAGCTTTGTTTGAATGTGTTTCACTTTCATTTGATTCTAAAAGCTTTGTTGAAAGTGTTTGACTTTCATTTGACTTAATTAGCTTTGTTGAATGCAGTTGACATTCATTTGATTCAAAAAGCTTTCTTTGAATGTGTTTCACTTTCATTTGATTCTAAAAGCTTTGTTAAAAGTGTTTGGCTTTCATTTGACTCAATTACCATTGTGAAATGCAATTAACTTTCATTTGATTCAAAAAGCTTTGTTTGAATGTATTTGACTTTAATTTGATTCTAAAAGCTTTGATGAAAGTGTTTGACTTTCATTTGACTCAATTAGTTTGTTGAATTCATTTGATTTTCATTTGATTCAAAAAGCTTTGTTTGAATGTGTTTCACTTTCATTTGATTCTAAAAGCTTTGTTGAAAGTGTTTGACTTTCATTTGACTCAATTAGCTTTGTTGAATACATTTGACTTTCATTTGAGTCACGAATCTTTGTTTGATTGTGTTTGACTTTCATTTGACTCAATTAGCTTTGTTGAATTCATTTGATTTTCATTTGATTCAAAAAGCTTTGTTTGAATGTGTTTCACTTTCATTTGATTATAAAAGCTTTGTTGAAAGTGTTTAACTTTTATTTGACTCAATTAGCTTTGTTGAATGCATTTGACATTCATTTGAATCAAAATGCTTTGTTTGAATGTGTTTGACTTTCATTTGATTCTAAAAGCTTTGTAGAAAGTGTTTGGCTTTCATTTGACTCAATTAGCATTGTGGAATGCAATTAACTTTCATTTGATTCAAAAAGCTTTGATTGAATGTCTTTGACTTTAATTTGATTCTAAAAGCTTTGATGAAAGTGTTTGACTTTCATTTGACTCAATTAGCTTTGTTGAATTCATTTGATTTTCATTTGATTCAAAAAGCTTTGTTTGAATGTGTTTCACTTTCATTTGATTCTAAAAGCTTTGTTGAAAGTGTTTGACTTTCATTTGACTTAATTAGCTTTGTTGAATACAGTTGACATTCATAAGATTCAAAAAGCTTTGTTTGAATGTGTTTCACTTTCATTTGATTCTAAAAGCTTTGTTGAAAGTGTTTGACTTTCATTTGGCTCAATTAGCTTTGTTGAATTCATTTGATTTTCATTTGATTCAAAAAGCTTTGTTTGAATGTGTTTCACTTTCATTTGATTCTAAAAGCTTTGTTGAAAGTGTTTGACTTTCATTTGACTTAATTACCTTTGTTGAATGCAGTTGACATTCATTTGATTCAAAAAGCTTTGTTTGAATGTGTTTCACTTTCATTTGATTCTAAAAGCTTTGTTGAATGTGTTTGACTTTCATTTGACTCAATTAGCTTTGTTGAATGCATTTGACATTCATTTGATTCAAAAAGCTTTGTTTGAATGTATTTTACTTTCAGTTGATTCTAAAAGCTTTGTTGAAAGTGTTAGACTTTCATTTGACTCAATTAGCATAGTTGAATGCGTTTGACTTTCATTAGAGTCACAAAGCTTTGTTTGAATGTGGTTGACTTTCATTTGACTCAATTAGCTTTGTTGAATTCATTTGATTTTCATTTGATTCAAAAAGCTTTGTTTGAATGTGTTTCACTTTCATTTGATTCTAAAAGCTTTGTTGAAAGTGTTTGACTTTCATTTGACTTAATTAGCTTTGTTGAATGCAGTTGACATTCATTTGATTCAAAAAGCTTTGTTTGAATGTGTTTCACTTTCATTTGATTCTAAAAGCTTTGTTGCAAGTGTTTGACTTTCATTTGACTCAATTAGCTTTGTTGAATTCATTTGATTTTCATTTGATTCAAAAAGCTTAGTTTGAATGTGTTTCACTTTCATTTGATTCTAAAAGCTTTGTTGAAAGTGTTTGACTTTCATTTGACTTAATTACCTTTGTTGAATGCAGTTAACATTCATTTGATTCAAAAAGCTTTGTTTGAATGTGTTTCACTTTTCATTTGATTCTAAAAGCTTTGTTGAATGTGTTTGACTTTCATTTGACTCAATTAGCTTTTTTGAATGCATTTGACATTCATTTGATTCAAAAAGCTTTGTTTGAATGTATTTTACTTTCATTTGATTCTAAAAGCTTTGTTGAAATTGTTTGACTTTCATTTGACTCAATTAGCTTTGTTGAATGCGTTTGACTTTCATTTGAGTCACAAAGCTTTGTTTGAATGTGTTTCACTTTCATTTGACTCAACTAGCTTTGTTGAATTCATTTGATTTTCATTTGATTCAAAAGCTTTGTTTGAATGTTTTTCACTTTCATTTGATTCTAAAAGCTTTGTTGAAAGTGTTTGACTTTCATTTGACTTAATTAGCTTTATTGAATGCAATTGACATTCATTTGATTCAAAAAGCTTTGTTTGAATGTGTTTCACTTTCATTTGATTCTAAAAGATTTGTTGAATGCGTTTGACTTTCATTTGACTCAATTAGCTTTGTTGAATGCATATGACATTCATTTGATTCTAAAAGCTTTGTTGAAAGTGTTTGACTTTCATTTGACTCAATTAGCTTTGTTGAATGCATTTGACTTTCATTTGAGTCACAAAGCTTTGTTTGAATGTGTTTGACTTTCATTTGACTCAATTAGCTTTGTTGAATTCATTTGATTTTCATTTGATTCAAAAAGCTTTGTTTGAATGTGTTTCACTTTCATTTGATTCTAAAAGCTTTGTTGAAAGTGTTTGACTTTCATTTGACTTAATTAGCTTTGTTGAATGCAGTTGACATTCATTTGATTCAAAAAGCTTTGTTTGAATGTGTTTCACTTTCATTTGATTCTAAAAGCTTTGTTGCAAGTGTTTGACTTTCATTTGACTCAATTAGCTTTGTTGAATTCATTTGATTTTCATTTGATTCAAAAAGCTTTGTTTGAATGTGTTTCACTTTCATTTGATTCTAAAAGCTTTGTTGAAAGTGTTTGACTTTCATTTGACTTAATTACCTTTGTTGAATGCAGTTGACATTCATTTGATTCAAAAAGCTTTGTTTGAATGTGTTTCACTTTCATTTGATTCTAAAAGCTTTGTTGAATGTGTTTGACTTTCATTTGACTCAATTAGCTTTTTTGAATGCATTTGACATTCATTTGATTCAAAAAGCTTTGTTTGAATGTATTTTACTTTCATTTGATTCTAAAAGCTTTGTTGAAAGTGTTTGACTTTCATTTGACTCAATTAGCTTTGTTGAATGCGTTTGACTTTCATTTGAGTCACAAAGCTTTGTTTGAATGTGTTTGACTTTCATTTGACTCAATTAGCTTTGTTGAATTCATTTGATTTTCATTTGATTCAAAAGCTTTGTTTGAATGTTTTTCACTTTCATTTGATTCTAAAAGCTTTGTTGAAAGTGTTTGACTTTCATTTGACTTAATTAGCTTTATTGAATGCAATTGACATTCATTTGATTCAAAAAGCTTTGTTTGAATGTGTTTCACTTTCATTTGATTCTAAAAGATTTGTTGAATGCGTTTGACTTTCATTTGACTCAATTAGCTTTGTTGAATGCATTTGACATTCATTTGATTCTAAAAGCTTTGTTGAAAGTGTTTGACTTTCATTTGACTCAATTAGCTTTGTTGAATGCATTTGACTTTCATTTGAGTCACAAAGCTTTGTTCGAATGTGTTTGACTTTCTTTTGACTCAATTAGCTTTGTTGAATTCATTTGATTTTCATTTGATTCAAAAAGCTTTGTTTCAATGTGTTTCACTTTTATTTGATTCCAAAAGCTTTGTTGAAAGTGTTTGACTTTCATTTGACATAATTACCTTTGTTGAATGCAGTTGACATTCATTTGATTCAAAAAGCTTTGTTTGAATGTGTTTCACTTTCATTTGATTCTAAAAGCTTTGTTGAATGTGTTTGACTTTAACTTAACTCTATTAGCTTTGTTGAATGCATTTGATATTCATTTGATTCAAAAAGCTTTGTTTGAATGTGTTTGACTTTCATTTGATTATAAAAGCTTTATTAAAAGTGTTTGACTTTCATTTGACTCAATTAGCTTTGTTGAATGCATTTGACATTCATTTGAGTCACGAAGCTTTGTTTGATTGTGATTGACTTTCATTTGATTCTAAAAGCTTAGATGAAAGTGTTTGACTTTCATTTGACTCAATTAGCTTTGTTGAATTCATTTTATTTTCATTTGATTCAAAAAGCTTTGTTTGAATGTGTTTGACTTTCATTTGATTCTAAAAGCTTTGTTGTAAGTGTTTGGCTTTCATTTGAATCAATTAGCATTGTGGAATGCAATTAACTTTCATTTGATTCAAAAAGCTTTGATTGAATGTATTTGACTTTCATTTGATTCTAAACGCTTTGTTGCAAGTGTTTGACTTTCATTTGACTCAATCAGCTTTGTTGAATGCATTTGATTTTCATTTGATTCAAATACCTTTGTTTAAATGTGTTTCACTTTCATTTGATTCTAAAAGCTTTGTTGAAAGTGTTTAACTTTCATTTGACTTAATTAGCTTTGTTGAATGCAGTTGACATTCATTTGATTCAAAAAGCTTTGTTTGAATGTGTTTCACTTACATTTGATTCTAAAACCTTTGTTGAAAGTGTTTGACTTTCATTTGACTCAATTAGCTTTGTTGAATTCATTTGATTTTCATTTGATTCAAAAAGCTTTGTTTGAATGTGTTTCACTTTCATTTGATTCTAAAAGCTTTGTTGAAAGTGTTTGACTTTCATTTGACTTAATTAACTTTGTTGAGTGCAGTTGACATTCATTTGATTCAAAAAGCTTTGTTTGAATGTGTTTCACTTTCATTTGATTCTAAAAGCTTTGTTGAATGTGTTTGACTTTCATTTGACTCAATTTGCTTTGTTGAATGCATTTGACATTCATTTGATTCAAAAAGCTTTGTTTGAATGTATTTTACTTTCATTTGATTCTAAAAGCTTTGTTGTAAGTGTTTGACTTTCATTTGACTCAATTAGCTTTGTTGAATGCGTTTGACTTTCATTTGAGTCACAAAGCTTTGTTTGAATGTGTTTGACTTTTATTTGACTCAATAAGCTTTGTTGAATTCATTTGATTTTCATTTGATTCAAAAAGCTTTGTTTGAATGTGTTTCACTTTCATTTGATTCTAAAAGCTTTGTTGAAAGTGTTTGACTTTCATTTGACTTAATTAGCTTTGTTGAATGCAGTTGACATTCATTTGATTCAAAAAGCTTTGTTTGAATGTGTTTCACTTTCATTTGATTCTAAAAGCTTTGTTGCAAGTGTTTGACTTTCATTTGACTCAATTAGCTATGTTGAATTCATTTGATTTTCATTTGATTCAAAAAGCTTTGTTTGAATGTGTCACTTTCATTTGATTCTAAAAGCTTTGTTGAAAGTGTTTGACTTTCATTTGACTTAATTACCTTTGTTGAATGCAGTTGACATTCATTTGATTCAAAAAGCTTTGTTTGAATGTGTTTCACTTTCATTTGATTCTAAAAGCTTTGTTGAATGTGTTTGACTTTCATTTGACTCAATTAGCTTTGTTGAATCCATTTGACATTCATTTGATTCAAAAAGCTTTGTTTGAATGTATTTTACTTTCATTTGATTCTAAAAGCTTTGTTGAAAGTGTTTGACTTTCATTTGACTCAATTAGCTTTGTTGAATGCGTTTGACTTTCATTTGAGTCACAAAGCTTTGTTTGAATGTGTTTGACTTACATTTGACTCAATTAGCTTTGTTGAATTCATTTGATTTTCATTTGATTCAAAAAGCTTTGTTTGAATGTGTTTCACTTTCATTTGATTCTAAAAGCTTTGTTGAAAGTGTTTGACTTTCATTTAACTTAATCAGCTTTGTTGAATGCAGTTAACATTCATTTGATTCAAAAAGCTTTGTTTGAATGTGTTTCACTTTCATTTGATTCTAAAACCTTTGTTGAAAGTGTTTGGCTTTCATTTGACTCAATTAGCATTGTGGAATGCAATTAACTTTCATTTGATTCAAAAAGCTTTGCTTGAATGTATTTCACTTTAATTTGATTCTAAAAGCTTTGATGAAAGTGTTTGACTTTCATTTGACTCAATTAGCTTTGTTGAATTCATTTGATTTTCATTTGATTCAAAAAGCTTTGTTTGAATGTGTTTCACTTTCATTTGATTCTAAAAGCTTTGTTGAAAGTGTTTGACTTTCATTTGACTTATTTAGCTTTGTTTAATGCAGTTGACATTCATTTGATTCAAAAAGCTTTGTTTGAATGTGTTTCACTTTCATTTGATTCTAAAAGCTTTGTTGAATGTGTTTGACTTTCACTTGACTCTATTAGCTTTGTTGAATGCATTTGACATTCATTTGATTCAAAAAGCTTTGTTTGAATGTATTTTACTTTCATTTGATTCTAAAAGCTTTGTTGAAAGTGTTTGACTTTCATTTGACTCAATTAGCTTTGTTGAATGCATTTGACTTTCATTTGAGTCACAAAGCTTTGTTTGAATGTGTTTGACTTTCATTTGACTCAATTAGCTTTGTTGAATTCATTTGATTTTCATTTGATTCAAAAAGCTTTGTTTGAATGTGTTTGACTTTCATTTGATTATAAAAGCTTTATTAAAAGTGTTTGACTTTCATTTGACTCAATTAGCTTTGTTGAATGCATTTGACATTCATTTGAGTCACGAAGCTTTGTTTGATTGTGATTGACTTTCATTTGATTCTAAAAGCTTAGATGAAAGTGTTTGACTTTCATTTGACTCAATTAGCTTTGTTAAATTCATTTTATTTTCATTTGATTCAAAAAGCTTTGTTTGAATGTGTTTGACTTTCATTTGATTCTAAAAGATTTGTTGTTAGTGTTTGGTTTTCATTTGACTCAATTAGCATTGTGGAATGCAATTAACTTTCATTTGGTTCAAAAAGCTTTGATTGAATGTATTTGACTTTCATTTGATTCTAAACGCTTTGTTGCAAGTGTTTGACTTTCATTTGACTCAATCAGCTTTGTTGAATGCATTTGATTTTCATTTGATTCAAATAGCTTTGTTTGAATGTGTTTCACTTTCATTTGATTTTAAAAGCTTTGTTGATAGTGTTTGACTTTCATTTGACTTAATTAGCATTGTGGAATGCAATTAACTTTCATTTGATTCAAAAAGCTTTGATTGAATGTATTTGACTTTCATTTGATTCTAAACGCTTTGTTGCAAGTGTTTGACTTTCATTTGACTCAATCAGCTTTGTTGAATGCATTTGATTTTCATTTGATTCAAATAGCTTTGTTTGAATGTGTTTCACTTTCATTTGATTCTAAAAGCTTTGTTGAAAGTGTTTAACTTTCATTTGACTTAATTAGCTTTGTTGAATGCAGTGGACATTCATTTGATTCAAAAAGCTTTATTTGAATGTGTTTCACTTTCTTTTGATTCTAAAAGCTTTGTTGAAAGTGTTTGGCTTTCATTTGACTCAATTAGCATTGTGGAATACAATTAACTTTCATTTGATTCAAAAAGCTTTGTTTGAATGTATTTGACTTTAATTTGATTCTAAAAGCTTTGATGCAAGTGTTTGACTTTCATTTGACTCAATTAGCTTTGTTGAATTCATTTGATTTGCATTTGATTCAAAAAGCTTTGTTTGAATGTGTTTCACTTTCATTTGATTCTAAAAGCTTTGTTGAAAGTGTTTGACTTTCATTTGACTTAATTAGCTTTGTTGAATGCAGTTGACATTCATTTGATTCAAAAAGCTTTGTTTGAATGTGTTTCACTTTCATTTGATTCTAAAAGCTTTGTTGAAAGTGTTTGGCTTTCATTTGACTCAATTAGCATTGTGGAATGCAATTAACTTTCATTTGATTCAAAAAGCTTTGCTTGAATGTATTTGACTTTAATTTGATTCTAAAAGCTTTGATGAAAGTGTTTGACTTTCATTTGACTCAATTAGCTTTGTTGAATTCATTTCATTTTCATTTGATTCAAAAAGCTTTGTTTGAATGTGTTTCACTTTCATTTGATTCTAAAAGCTTTGTTGAAAGTGTTTGGCTTTCATTTGACTCAATTAGCATTGTGGAATGCAATTCACTTTCATTTGATTCAAAAAGCTTTGCTTGAATGTATTTGACTTTAATTTGATTCTAAAAGCTTTGATGAAAGTGTTTGACTTTCATTTGACTCAATTAGCTTTGTTGAATTCATTTGATTTTCATTTGATTCAAAAAGCTTTGTTTGAATGTGTTTGACTTTCATTTGACTCAATTAGCTTTGTTGAATTCATTTGATTTTCATTTGATTCAAAAAGCTTTGTTTGAATGTGTTTGACTTTCATTTGATTATAAAAGCTTTGTTGAAAGGGTTTGACTTTCATTGGACTCAATTAGCTTTATTGAATGCATTTGACATTCATTTGAATCAAAAATCTTTGTTTAAATGTGTTTGACGTTCATTTGATTCTTAAAGCTTAGATGAAAGTGTTTGACTTTCATTTGACTCAATTAGCTTTGTTGAATTCATTTGATTTTCATTTAATTCAAAAAGCTTTGTTTGAATGTGTTTGACTTTCATTTGATTCTAAAAGCTTTGTTGTAAGTGTTTAGCTTTCATTTGACTCAATTAGCATTGTGGAATGCAATTAACTTTCATTTGATTCAAAAAGCTTTGATTGAATGTATTTGACTTTCATTTGATTCTAAACGCTTTGTTGCAAGTGTTTGACTTTCATTTGACTCAATTAGCTTTGTTGAATGCATTTGTTTTTCATTTGTTTCAAAAAGCTTTGTTTGAATGTGTTTCACTTTCATTTGATTCTAAAAGCTTTGTTGAAAGTGCTTGACTTTCATTTGACTTAATTAGCTTTGTTGAATGCAGTTGACATTCATTTGATTCAAAAAGCTTTGTTTGAACGTGTTTCACTTTCATTTGATTCTAAAAGCTTTGTTGAAAGAGTTTGGCTTTCATTTGACTCAATTAGCATTGTGGAATGCAATTAACTTTCATTTGATTCAAAAAGCTTTGCTTGAATGTATTTGACTTTAATTTGATTCTAAAAGCTTTGATGAAAGTGTTTGACTTTCATTTGACTCAATTAGCTTTGTTGAATTCATTTCATTTTCATTTGATTCAAAAAGCTTTGTTTGAATGTGTTTCACTTTCATTTGATTCTAAAAGCATTGTTGAAAGTGTTTGACTTTCATTTGACTCAATTACCTTTGTTGAATGCAGTTGACATTCATTTGATTCAAAAAGCTTTGTTTGAATGTGTTTCACTTTCATTTGATTCTAAAAGCTTTGTTGAATGTGTTTGACTTTCACTTGAGTCTATTAGCTTTGTTGAATGCATTTGACATTCATTTGATTCAAAAAGCTTTGTTTGAATGTATTTTACTTTCATTTGATTCTAAAAGCTTTGTTGAAAGTGTTTGACTTTCATTTGACTCAATTAGCTTTGTTGAATGCATTTGACTTTCATTTGAGTCACGAAGCTTTGTTTGAATGTGTTTGACTTTCATTTGACTTAATTAGCTTTGTTGAATTCATTTGATTTTCATTTGATTCAAAAAGCTTTGTTTGAATGTGTTTGACTTTCATTTGATTATAAAAGCTTTATTAAAAGTGTTTGACTTTCATTTGACTCAATTAGCTTTGTTGAATGCATTTGACATTCATTTGAATCAAAAAGCTTTGTTTAAATGTGTTTGACCTTCATTTGATTCTAAAAGCTTAGATGAAAGTGTTTGACTTTCATTTGACTCAATTAGCTTTGTTGAATTCATTTTATTTTCATTTGATTAAAAAAACTTTGTTTGAATATGTTTGACTTTCATTTGATTCTAAAACCTTTGTTGTAAGTGTTTGGCTTTCATTTGACTCAATTAGCATTGTGGAATGCAATTAACTTTCATTTGATTCAAAAAGCTTTGATTGAATGTATTTGACTTTCATTTGATTCTAAACGCTTTGTTGCAAGTGTTTGACTTTCATTTGACTCAATCAGCTTTGTTGAATGCATTTGATTTTCATTTGATTCAAATAGCTTTGTTTGAATGTGTTTCACTTTCATTTGATTCTAAAAGCTTTGTTAAAAGTGTTTGACTTTCATTTGACTTAATTAGCTTTGTTGAATGTAGTTGACATTCATTTGATTCAAAAAGCTTTGTTTGAATGTGTTTCACTCTCATTTGATTCTAAAAGCTTTGTTGAAAGTGTTTGGCTTTCATTTGACTCAATTAGCATTGTGGAATGCAATTAACTTTCATTTGATTCAAAAAGCTTTGTTTGAATGTATTTGACTTTAATTTGATTCTAAAAGCTTTGATGAAAGTGTTTGACTTTCATTTGACTCAATTAGCTTTGTTGAATTCATTTGATTTTCATTTGATTCAAAAAGCTTTGTTTAAATGTGTTTCACTTTCATTTGATTCTAAAAGCTTTGTTGAAAGTGTTTGACTTTCATTTAACTCAATTAGCTTTGTTGAATGCATTTGACTTTCATTTGAGTCACGAATCTTTGTTTGATTGTGTTTGACTTTCATTTGACTCAATAAGCTCTGTTGAATTCATTTGATTTTCATTTGATTCAAAAAGCTTTGTTTGAATGTGTTTGACTTTCATTTGATTATAAAAGCTTTGTTGAAAGTGTTTGACTTTCATTTGACTCAATTAGCTTTGTTGAATGCATTTGACATTCATTTGAATCAAAAAGATTTGTTTGAATGTGTTTGACTTTCATTTGATTCCAAAAGCTTTGTAGAAAGTGTTTGGCTTTCATTTGACTCAATTAGCATTATGGAATGCAATTAACTTTCATTTGATTCAAAAAGCTTTGATTGAATGTCTTTGACTTTAATTTGATTCTAAAAGCTTTGATGAAAGTGTTTGACTTTTATTTGACTCAATTAGCTTTGTTGAATTCATTTGATTTTCATTTCATTCAAAAAGCTTTGTTTTAATGTGTTTGACTTTCATTTGATTATAAAAGCTTTGTTGAAAGTGTTTGACTTTCATTTGACTCAATGAGCTTTGTTGAATGCATTTGACATTCATTTGAATCAAAAAGCTTTGTTTAAATGTGTTTGACGTTCATTTGATTCTAAAAGCTTAGATGAAAGTGTTTGACTTTCATTTGACTCAATTAGCTTTATTGAATTCATTTGATTTTCATTTGATTCAAAAAGCTTTGTTTGAATGTGTTTGACTTTCATTTGATTCTAAAAGCATTGTTGTAAGTGTTTGGCTCTCATTTGACTCAATTAGCATTGTGGAATGCAATTAACTTTCATTTGAGTCAAAAAGCTTTGATTGAATGTATTTGACTTTCATTTGATTCTAAACGCTTTGTTACAAGTGTTTGACTTTCATTTGACTCAATTAGCTTTGTTGAATTCATTTGATTTTCATTTGATTCAAAAAGCTTTGTTTGAATGTGTTTCACTTTCATTTGATTCTAAAAGCTTTGTTGAAAGTGTTTGGCTTTCATTTGACTCAATTAGCATTGTGGAATGCAATTAACTTTCATTTGATTCAAAAAGCTTTGCTTGAATGTATTTGACTTTA
This sequence comes from Chenopodium formosanum, assembly GCA_024500155.1. Taxonomy (NCBI): domain Eukaryota; kingdom Viridiplantae; phylum Streptophyta; class Magnoliopsida; order Caryophyllales; family Amaranthaceae; genus Chenopodium; species Chenopodium formosanum. The sequence goes on from CM044861.1 coordinate 26,060,867, forward strand.
ATTTGATTCTAAAAGCTTTGATGAAAGTGTTTGACTTTCATTTGACTCAATTAGCTTTGTTGAATTCATTTGATTTTCATTTGATTCAAAAAGCTTTGTTTGAATGTGTTTGACTTTCATTTGACTCAATTAGCTTTGTTGAATTCATTTGATTTTCATTTGATTCAAAAAGCTTTGTTTGAATGTGTTTGACTTTCATTTGATTATAAAAGCTTTGTTGAAAGTGTTTGACTTTCATTTGACTCAATTAGCTTTATTGAATGCATTTGACATTCATTTGAATCAAAAATCTTTGTTTAAATGTGTTTGACGTTCATTTGATTCTAAAAGCTTAGATGAAAGTGTTTGACTTTCATTTAACTCAATTAGCTTTGTTGAATTCATTTGATTTTCATTTGATTCAAAAAGCTTTGTTTGAATGTGTTTGACTTTCATTTGATTCTAAAAGCTTTGTTGTAAGTGTTTAGCTTTCATTTGACTCAAATAGCATTGTGGAATGCAATTAACTTTCATTTGATTCAAAAAGCTTTGATTGAATGTATTTGACTTTCATTTGATTCTAAACGCTTTGTTGCAAGTGTTTGACTTTCATTTGACTCAATTAGCTTTGTTGAATGCATTTGATTTTCATTTGTTTCAAAAAGCTTTGTTTGAATGTGTTTCACTATCATTTGATTCTAAAAGCTTTGTTAAAAGTGTTTGACTTTCATTTGACTTAATTAGCTTTGTTGAATGCAGTTGACATTCATTTGATTCAAAAAGCTTTGTTTGAATGTGTTTCACTTTCATTTGATTCTAAAAGCTTTGTTGAAAGTGTTTGGCTTTCATTTGACTCAATTAGCATTGTGGAATGCAATTAACTTTCATTTGATTCAAAAAGTTTTGCTTGAATGTATTTGACTTTAATTTGATTCTAAAAGCTTTGATGAAAGTGTTTGACTTTCATTTGACTCAATTAGCTTTGTTGAATTCATTTGATTTTCATTTGATTCAAAAAGCTTTGTTTAAATGTGTTTCACTTTCATTTGATTCTAAAAGCTTAGATGAAAGTGTTTGACTTTCATTTGTCTCAATTAGCTTTGTTGAATTCATTTTATTTTCATTTGATTCAAAAAGCTTTGTTTGAATGTGTTTGACTTTCATTTGATTCTAAAAGCTTTGTTGTAAGTGTTTGGCTTTCATTTGACTCAATTAGCATTGTGGAATGCAATTAACTTTCATTTGATTCAAAAAGCTTTGATTGAATGTATTTGACTTTCATTTGATTCTAAACGCTTTGTTGCAAGTGTTTGACTTTCATTTTACTCAATCAGCTTTGTTGAATGCATTTGATTTTCATTTGATTCAAATAGCTTTGTTTGAATGTGTTTCACTTTCATTTGATTTTAAAATCTTTGTTGAAAGTATTTGACTTTCATTTGACTTAATTAGCTTTGTTGAATGCAGTTGACATTCATTTGATTCAAAAAGCTTTGTTTGAATGTGTTTCACTTTCATTTGATTCTAAAAGCATTGTTGAAAGTGTTTGACTTTCATTTGACTTAATTACCTTTGTTGAATGCAGTTGACATTCATTTGATTCAAAAAGCTTTGTTTGAATGTGTTTCACTTTCATTTGATTCTAAAAGCTTTGTTGAATGTGTTTGACTTTCACTTGACTCTATTAGCTTTGTTGAATGCATTTGACATTCATTTGATTCAAAAAGCTTTGTTTGAATGTGTTTCACTTTCATTTGATTCTAAAAGCATTGTTGAAAGTGTTTGACTTTCAGTTGACTTAATTACCTTTGTTGAATGCAGTTGACATTCATTTGATTCAAAAAGCTTTGTTTGAATGTGTTTCACTTTCATTTGATTCTAAAAGCTTTGTTGAATGTGTTTGACTTTCACTTGACTCTATTAGCTTTGTTGAATGCATTTGACATTCATTTGATTCAAAAAGCTTTGTTTGAATGTATTTTACTTTCATTTGATTCTAAAAGCTTTGTTGAAAGTGTTTGACTTACATTTGACTCAATTAGCTTTGTTGAATGCATTTGACTTTCATTTGAGTCACGAAGCTTTGTTTGAATGTGTTTGACTTTCATTTGACTTAATTAGCTTTGTTGAATTCATTTGATTTTCATTTGATTCAAAAAGCTTTGTTTGAATGTGTTTGACTTTCATTTGATTATAAAAGCTTTGTTGAAAGTGTTTGACTTTCATTTGACTCAATTAGCTTTGTTGAATGAATTTGACATTCATTTGAATCAAAAAGCTTTGTTTAAATGTGTTTGACGTTCATTTGATTCTAAAAGCTTAGATGAAAGTGTTTGACTTTCATTTGACTCAATTAGCTTTGTTGAATTCATTTTATTTTCATTTGATTCAAAAAGCTTTGTTTGAATGTGTTTGACTTTCATTTGATTCTAAAAGCTTTGTTGTAAGTGTTTGGCTTTCATTTGACTCAATTAGCATTGTGGAATGCAATTAACTTTCATTTGATTCAAAAAGCTTTGATTGAATGTATTTGACTTTCATTTGATTCTTAACGCTTTGTTGCAAGTGTTTGACTTTCATTTGACTCAATCAGCTTTGTTGAATGCATTTGATTTTCATTTGATTCAAATAGCTTTGTTTGAATGTGTTTCACTTTCATTTGATTCTAAAAGCTTTGTTGAAAGTGTTTGACTTTCATTTGACTTAATTAGCTTTGTTGAATGTAGTTGACATTCATTTGATTCAAAAAGCTTTGTTTGAATGTGTTTCACTTTCATTTGATTCTAAAAGCTTTGTTGAAAGTGTTTGGCTTTCATTTGACTAAATTAGCATTGTGGAATGCAATTAACTTTCATTTGATTCAAAAAGCTTTGTTTGAATGTATTTCACTTTAATTTGATTCTAAAAGCTTTGATGAAAGTGTTTGACTTTCATTTGACTCAATTAGCTTTGTTGAATTCATTTGATTTTCATTTGATTCAAAAAGCTTTGTTTAAATGTGTTTCACTTTCATTTGATTCTAAAAGCTTTGTTGAAAGTGTTTGACTTTCATTTGACTCAATTAGCTTTGTTGAATGCATTTGACTTTCATTTGAGTCACGAATCTTTGTTTGATTGTGTTTCACTTTCGTTTGACTCAATTAGCTCTGTTGAATTCATTTGATTTTCATTTGATTCAAAAAGCTTTGTTTGAATGTGTTTGACTTTCATTTGATTATAAAAGCTTTGTTGAAAGTGTTTGACTTTCATTTGACTCAATTAGCTTTGTTGAATGCATTTGACATTCAATTGAATCAAAAAGCTTTGTTTGAATGTGTTTGACTTTCATTTGATTCCAAAAGCTTTGTAGAAAGTGTTTGGCTTTCATTTGACTCAATTAGCATTGTGGAATGCAATTTACTTTCATTTGATTCAAAAAGCTTTGATTGAATGTCTTAGACTTTAATTTGATTCTAAAAGCTTTGATGAAAGTGTTTGACTTTCATTTGACTCAATTAGCTTTGTTGAATTCATTTGATTTTCATTTGATTCAAAAAGCTTTGTTTGAATGTGTTTGACTTTCATTTGATTATAAAAGCTTTGTTGAAAGTGTTTGAATTTCATTTGACTCAATGAGCTTTGTTGAATGCATTTGACATTCATTTGAATCAAAAAGCTTTGTTTAAATGTGTTTGACGTTCATTTGATTCTAAAAGCTTAGATGAAAGTGTTTGACTTTCATTTGACTCAATTAGCTTTGTTGAATTCATTTGATTTTCATTTGATTCAAAAAGCTTTGTTTGAATGTGTTTGACTTTCATTTGATTCTAAAAGCTTTGTTGTAAGTGTTTGGCTCTCATTTGACTCAATTATCATTGTGGAATGCAATTAACTTTCATTTGATTCAAAAAGCTTTGATTGAATGTATTTGACTTTCATTTGATTCTAAACGCTTTGTTGCAAGTGTTTGACTTTCTTTTGACTCAATCAACTTTGTTGAATGCATTTGATTTTCATTTGATTCAAATAGCTTTGTTTGAATGTGTTTCACTTTCATTTGATTTTAAAATCTTTGTTGAAAGTGTTTGACTTTCATTTGACTTAATTAGCTTTGTTGAATGCAGTTGACATTCATTTGATTCAAAAAGCTTTGTTTGAATGTGTTTCACTTTCATTTGATTCTAAAAGCTTTGTAGAAAGTGTTTGGCTTTCATTTGACTCAATTAGCATTGTGGAATGCAATTAACTTTCATTTGATTCAAAAAGCTTTGTTTGAATGTATTTGACTTTAATTTGATTCTAAAAGCTTTGATGAAAGTGTTTGACTTTCATTTGACTCAATTAGCTTTGTTGAATTCATTTGATTTTCATTTGATTCAAAAAGCTTTGTTTAAATGTGTTTCACTTTCATTTGATTCTAAAAGCTTTGTTGAAAGTGTTTGACTTTCATTTGACTCAATTAGCTTTGTTGAATGCATTTGACTTTCATTTGAGTCACGAATCTTTGTTTGATTGTGTTTGACTTTCATTTAACTCAATTAGCTCTGTTGAATTCATTTGATTTTCATTTGATTCAAAAAGCTTTGTTTGAATGTGTTTGACTTTCATTTGATTATAAAAGCTTTGTTGAAAGTGTTTGACTTTCATTTGACTCAATTAGCTTTGTTGAATGCATTTGACATTCATTTGAATCAAAAAGCTTTGTTTGAATGTGTTTGACTTTCATTTGATTCCAAAAGCTTTGTAGAAAGTGTTTGGCTTTCATTTGACTCAATTAGCATTGTGGAATGCAATTAACTTTCATTTGATTCAAAAAGCTTTGATTGAATGTCTTAGACTTTAATTTGATTCTAAAAGCTTTGATGAAAGTGTTTGACTTTCATTTGACTCAATTAGCTTTGTTGAATTCATTTGATTTTCATTTGATTCAAAAAGCTTTGTTTGAATGTGTTTGACTTTCATTTGATTATAAAAGCTTTGTTGAAAGTGTTTGACTTTCATTTGACTCAATGAGCTTTGTTGAATGCATTTGACATTCATTTGAATCAAAAAGCTTTGTTTAAATGTGTTTGACGTTCATTTGATTCTAAAAGCTTAGATGAAAGTGTTTGACTTTCATTTGACTCAATTAGCTTTGTTGAATTCATTTGATTTTCATTTGATTCAAAAAGCTTTGTTTGAATGTGTTTGACTTTCATTTGATTCTAAAAGCTTTGTTGTAAGTGTTTGGCTCTCATTTGACTCAATTATCATTGTGGAATGCAATTAACTTTCATTTGATTCAAAAAGCTTTGATTGAATGTATTTGACTTTCATTTGATTCTAAACGCTTTGTTGCAAGTGTTTGACTTTCATTTGACTCAATCAACTTTGTTGAATGCATTTGATTTTCATTTGATTCAAATAGCTTTGTTTGAATGTGTTTCACTTTCATTTGATTTTAAAATCTTTGTTGAAAGTGTTTGACTTTCATTTGACTTAATTAGCTTTGTTGAATGCAGTTGACATTCATTTGATTCAAAAAGCTTTGTTTGAATGTGTTTCACTTTCATTTGATTCTAAAAGCTTTGTTGAAAGTGTTTGGCTTTCATTTGACTCAATTAGCATTGTGGAATGCAATTAACTTTCATTTGATTCAAAAAGCTTTGCTTGAATGTATTTGACTTTAATTTGATTATAAAAGCTTTGATGAAAATGTTTGACTTTCATTTGACTCAATTAGCTTTGTTGAATTCATTTGATTTTCATTTGATTCAAAAAGCTTTGTTTGAATGTGTTTGACTTTCATTTGATTATAAAAGCTTTATTAAAAGTGTTTGACTTTCATTTGACTCAATTAGCTTTGTTGAATGCATTTGACATTCATTTGAATCAAAAATCTTTGTTTAAATGTGTTTGACGTTCATTTGATTCTAAAAGCTTAGATGAAAGTGTTTGACTTTCATTTGACTCAATTAGCTTTGTTGAATTCATTTGATTTTCATTTGTTTCAAAAAGCTTTGTTTGAATGTGTTTGACTTTCATTTGATTCTAAAAGCTTTGTTGTCAGTGTTTGGCTTTCATTTGACTCAATTAGCATTGTGGAATGCAATTAACTTTCATTTGATTCAAAAAGCTTTGATTAAATGTATTTGACTTTCATTTGATTCTAAACGCTTTGTTGCAAGTGTTTGACTTTCATTTGACTCAATTAGCTTTGTAGATTTGTTTGAATGTATTTGACTTTCATTTGATTCTAAAAGCTTTGTGGAAAGTGTTTGACATTCATTGGACTCAACTATCTTTGTTGAATGCATATGTCTTTCATTTGAATCAAGAAGCTTTGTTTGAATGTGTTTGACTTTCATTTGACTCAATTGGCTTTGTTGAATGCATTTGACTTTCATTTGATTCAAAAACCTTTGTTTGAATGTGTTTGACTTTCATTTGACTCAATTAATTTTGTTGAAAGTGTTTGACTTTCATTTGACTCAATTAGCTTTGTTGAATGTGTATGACTTTCATTTAACTAAATTAGCATTGTGGAATGCAATTGACTTTCATTTGATTCAGAAAGCTTTGTTTGAATGTATTTGACTTTCATTGGATTCAAAAAGCTTTGTTGAAAGTGTTTGACTTTCATTTGAACCAATGAGCTTTGTTGAATTCATTTGATTTTCATTTGATTCAAAAAGCTTTGTTTGAATGTGTTTGATTTTCATTTGATTTTAAAAGCTTTGTTGAAAGTGTTTCACTTTTATTTGACTCAATTAGCTTTGTTGAATGCATTTGACTTTCATTTCATTCAAAAAGCTTTGTTTGAATGTTTTTGACTTTCTTTTGACTCAATTAGCTTTGTTGAATGTGTTTGACTTTCATTTGACTTAATTACCATTGTGGAATGCAATTGACTTTCATTTGATTCAAAAAGCTTTGATTGAATGTATTTGACTTTCATTTGATTCTAAACGCTTTGTTGAAAGTGTTTGACTTTCATTTGACTCAATTAGCTTTGTTGAATGCATTTGACTTTCATTTGATTCAAAAAGCTTTGTTTGAATGTGTTTGACTTTCATTTGACTCAATTAGCTTTGTTGAATGTATTTGACTTTCATTTGATTCAAAGAGCTTTGTTTGAATGTGTTTGACTTTCTTTTGACTCAATTAGCTTTTTTGAATGTGTTTGACTTTCATTTGACTTAATTAGCATTGTGGAATGCAATTGACTTTCATTTGATTCAAAAAGCTTTAATTGAATGTTTCTAAACGCTTTGTTGAAAGTGTTTGACTTTCATTTGACTCAATTTGCTTTGATGAATGCATTTGACTTTCATTTGATTCAAAAAGCTTTGTTTGAATGTGTTTGACTTTCATTTGACTCAATTAGCTTTGTTGAAAGTGTTTGACTTTCATTTAACTCAATTTGCTTTGTTGAATGCATTTGACTTTCATTTGAATCAAGAAGCTTTGTTTGAATGTGTTTGACTTTCATTTGACTCAATTGGCTTTGTTGAATGCATTTGACTTTCATTTGATTCAAAAAGCTTTCTTTGATTGTGTTTGACTTTCTTTTGACTCAATTAGCTTTGTTGAATGTGTTTGAATTTCATTTGACTCAATCAGCTTTGTTGAATGCATTTGACATTCATTTGATTCAAAAAGCTTTGTTTGAATGTGTTTTACTTTCGTTTGATTGTAAAAGCTTTGCTGAAAGTGTTTGACTTTCATTTGACTCAATTAGCTTTTTTGAATGCATTTGACTTTCATTTGAATCAAAAAGCTTTGTTTGAATGTGTTTGACTTTCATTTGACTCAATTAGCTTTGTTGAGAGTGTTTGACTTTCATTTGACTCAATTAGCTTTGTTGAATGCATTTGACTTTCATTTGATTCAAAAAGCTTTGTTTGAATGTGTTTGACTTTCTTTTGACTCAATTAGCTTTGTTGAATGAGTTTGACTTTCATTTGACTTAATTAGCATTGTGGAATGCAATTGACTTTCATTTGATTCAAAAAGCTTTGATTGAATGTATTTGACTTTCATTTGATTCTACATACTTTGTTGAAAGTGTTTTACTTTCATTTGACTCGATTAGCTTCGTTGAATGCATTTGACTTTTGTTTGATTCAAAAAGCTTTGTTTGAATGTCTTTGACTTTCATTTGACTCAATTAGCTTTGTAGCAAGTGTTTGACTTTCATTTGACTCAATTAGCTTTGTTGAATGCATTTCACTTTCATTTGAATCAAGAATCTTTATTTGAATGTGTTTTACTTTCATTTGACTCAATTGGCTTTGTTGAATGCATTTGACTTTCATTTGATTCAAAAAGCTTTTTTTGAATGTGTTTGACTTTCTTTTGACTCAATTAGCTTTGTTGAATGTGTTTGATTTTCATTTGACTCAATTAGCATTGTTGAATACATTTGACATTCATTTGATTCAAAAAGCTTTGTTTGAATGTATTTTACTTTCATTTGATTCTAAAAGCTTTGTTGAAAGTGTTTGACTTTCATTTGACTCAATTAGCTTTTTTGAATGCATTTGACTTTCATTAGAATTAAAAAGCTTTATTTGAATGTGTTTGACTTTCATTTGACTTAATTAGCTTTGTTGAATGCATTTGACTTTCATTTGATTCAAAAAGCTTTGTTTGAATGTGTTTGACTTTGTTTTGACTCAATTAGCTTTGTTGAATGTGTTTGACTTTCATTTGACTTAATTAGATTTGTTAAATGCATTTGACTTTTATTTGAATCAAAAAGCTTTGTTTAAATGTGTTTGACTTTCTTTTGACTCAATTTGCTTTGTTGAATGTGTTTGACTTTCATTTCACTTAATTAGCATTGTGGAATGCAATTGACTTTCATTTGATTCAAAAAGCTTTGATTGAATGTATTTGACTTTTATTTGATTCTAAACGCTTTGTTGAAAGTGTTTGACTTTCATTTGACTCAATTAGCTTTGTTGAATGCATTTGACTTTCGTTTGATTCAAAAAGCTTTGTTTGAATGTGTTTGACTTTTATTTGACTCAATTAGCTTTGTTGAAATTGTTTGATTTTCATTTGACTCAATTAGCTTTGTTGAATGCATTTGACTTTTATTTGAATTAAGAAGCTTTATTTGAATGTGTTTCACTTTAATTTGACTCAATTGGCTTTGTTGATTGCATTTGACTTTCATTTGATTCAAAAAGCTTTGTTTGAATGTGTTTGACTTTCATTTGACTCAATTAGCTTCGTTGAATGTGCTTGACTTTCATTTGACTCAATTAGCATTGTAGAATGCAATTGATTTCCATTTGATACAAAAAGCTTTATTTGAATGTATTTGACTTTTATTTGAATCTTAAAGCTTTGATGAAAGTGTTTGACTTTCATTTGACTCAATTAGCTTTGTTGAATTCATTTGATTTTCGTTTGATTCAAAAAGCTTTGTTTGAATGTATTTGACTATCATTTGATTCTAAAAGCTTTGTTGAAAGTGTTTGACTTTCATTTGACTTAATTAGCTTTGTTGAATGCATTTGACTTTCATTTAAATCAAAAAGCTTTGTTTGAATGTGTTTGACTTTCATTTGACTCAATTAGCTTTGTTGAAAGTGTTTGACTTTCATTGGACTCAATTAGTTTTGTTGAATGCATTTGACTTTCATTTGAATCAAGAAGTTTTATTTGAATGTGTTTGATTTTCATTTTTCTTAATTGGCTTTTTTGAATGCATTTGACTTTCATTTGATTCAAAAAGCTTTCTCTGAATGTGTTTAACTTTCTTTTGATTCAATTAGCTTTGTTAAATGTGTTTGACTTTCATTTGACTCAATTAGCTTTGTTGAATGCATTTGACATTCATTTTATTCAAAAAGCTTTGTTTGAATGTGTTTTACTTTCATTTGATTCTAAAAGCTTTGTTGAAAGTGTTTGACTTTCATTTGACTCAATTTGCTTTGTTGAATGCATTTGACTTTCATTTGAATCAAAAAGCTTTGTTTTAATGTGTTTGACTTTCATTTGACTCAATTAGCTTTATTGAAAGTGTTTGACTTTCATTTGACTCAATTAGCTTAGTTGAATGCATTTGACTTTCATTTGAATCAAGAAGCTTTGTTTGAATGTGTTTGACTTTCTTTTTACTCAATTAGCTTTGTTGAATGTATTTGATTTTCATTTGACTTAATTAGCATTGTGGAATGTAATTGACTTCATTTGATTCAAAAAGCTTTGATTGAATGTATTTGACTTTCATTTGATTCTAAACGCTTTGTTGAAAGTGTTTGGCTTTCATTTGACTCGATTAGCTTTGTTGAATGCATTTGACTTTCATTTGATTCTAAAAGCTTTGTTTGAATGTGTTTGACTTTCATTTGACTCAATTAGCTTTGTTGAAAGTGTTTGACTTTCATTTGACTCAATTTGCTATGTTGAATGCATTTGACTTTCATTTGAATTAAGAAGCTTGATTTGAATGTGTTTGACTTTCATTTGACTCAATTGGCTTTGTTGAATGCATTTGACTTTCATTTGATTCAAAAAACTTAGTTTGAATGTGTTTGAATTTCATTTGACTCAATTAGCTTCGTTAAATGTGCTTGACTTTCATTTAACTCAATTAGCATTGTGGAATGCAATTGACTTTCATTTCATTCAAAAAGTTTTGTTTGAATGTATTTGACTTGCATTTGATTCTAAAAGCTTTGATGAATGTGTTTGACTTTCATTTGACTCGATTAGCTTTGTTGAATTCATTAGATTTTCATTTGATTCAAAAAACTTTGTTTGAATGTGTTTGACTTTCATTTGATTCTAAAAGCTTTGTTGAAAGTGTTTGACTTTCATTTGACTTAATTAGCTTTGTTGAAAGCATTTGACTTTCATTTAAATCAAAAAGCTTTGTTTGAATGTGTTTGACTTTCATTTGATTCAATAAGCTTCGTTGAATGTGTTTGACTTTAATTTGACTCAATTAGCATTGTGGAATGCAATTGACTTTTATTTCATTTAAAAAGTTTTGTTTGAATGTATTTGACTTTCATTTGATTCTAAAAGCTTTGATGAAAGTGTTTGACTTTCATTTGACTCAATTAGCTTTGTTGAATTCATTAGATTTTCATTTGATTCAAAAAGCAATGTTTGAATGTGTTTGACTTTCATTTGATTCTAAAAGCTTTGTTGAAAGTGTTTGACTTTCATTTGACTTAATTAGCTTTGTTGAATACATTTGACTTTGATTGAATGTATTTGACTTTCATTTGATTCTAAACACATTTGACTCAATTAGCTTTGTTGAATTCATTTGATTTTCGTTCGATTCAAAAAGCTTTTTTAGAATGTGTTTCACTTTCATTTAATTCTAAAAGCTTTGTTGAAAGTGTTTGACTTTCATTTGACTCAATTAGCTTTGTTGAATGCAGTTGACATTCATTTGATTCAAAAAACTTTGTTTGAATGTGTTTCACTTTCATTTGATTCTAAAAGCTTTGTTGAATGTGTTTGACTTTCATTTGACTCAATTAGCTTTGTTGAATGCATTTGACATTCATTTGATTCAAAAAGCTTTGTTAGAATGTGTTTCACTTTCATTTAATTCTAAAAGCTTTGTTGAAAGTGTTTGACTTTCATTTGACTCAATTAGCTTTGTTGAATGCATTTGACTTTCATTTAAATCAAGAAGCTTTGTTTGAATATGTTTGACTTTCATTTGACTCAATTGGCTTTGTTGAATGCATTTGACTTTCATTTGATTCAAAAAGCTTTATTTGAATGTGTTTGACTTTCATTTGACTCAATTAGCTTCGTTGAATGTGTTTGACTTTCATTTGACTCAATTAACTTTGTTGAATGCATTTGCCTTTCATTTGATTCAAAAAGCTTTGTTTGAATGTGTTCGACTTTCATTTGATTCTAAACGCTTTTTTGAAAGTGTTTGACTTTCATTTGACTCAATTAGCTTTGTTGAATGCATTTGACTTTCATTTGAATCAAGAAGCTTTGTTTGAATGTGTTTGACTTTCAATTGACTCAATTGGCATTGTTTGAATGTATTTGACTTTGATTTGATTCTAAACGCTTTATTGAAAGTGTTTGACTTTCATTTGACTTAATTAGCTTTGTTGAATGCATTTGACTTTCATTTGATACAAAAAGCTTTGTTTGAATGTGTTTGACTTTCATTTGATTCTAAAAGCTTTGTTGAAAGTGTTTGACATTCATTTGACTCAATTAGCTTTGTTGAATGCATTTGGATTTTATTTGATTCAAAAAGCTTTGTTTGAATGTTTTTGACTTTCATTTGACTCAATTAGCTTTGTTGAATGTGTTTGACTTTTATTTGACTCAATTACCATTGTAGAATGCAATAGACTTTCATTTGATCAAAAAGCTAAGTTTAATGCATTTGACTTTCATTTGATTCAAAAATCTTTGTTGAAAGTGTTTGCTTTTCATTAGACTTAATTAGCTTTGTTGAATGCATTTGACTTTCATTTGATTCAAAAAGCTTTGTTTGATTGTGTTTGACTTTCATTTGATTCTAAAAGCTTTGTTGAAAGTTTTAGATTTTCATTTGACACAATTAGCTTTGTTGAATTCATTTGAATCAAGAAGCTTTATTTTAATGTGTTTAACTTTCATTTGACTCAATTGGCTTTGTTGAATGCATTAGACTTTCATTTGATTCAAAAACCTTTGTTTGAATGTGTTTGACTTTATTTGACTCAATTAGCTTCGTTGAATGTGTTTGACATTCATTTGACTCAATTATCGTTGTGGAATGCAATTGACTTCAATTTGATTCAAAAAGCTTTGTTTGAATGTATTTGACCTTTATTTTATTCTAAAAGCTTTGATGAAAGTGTTTGACTTTCATTTGACTCAATTAGCTTTGTTGAATTCATTTGATTTTCGTTCGATTCAAAAAGCTTTTTTAGAATGTGTTTGACTTTCAATTGATTCTAAAAGCTTTGTTGAAAGTGTTTGACTTTCATTTGACTCAATTAGCTTTGTTGAATGCATTTGACTTTCATTTGATTCAAAAAGCTTTGTTTGAATGTGTTTGACTTTCATTTGATTCAAAAAGCTTTGATTGAATGTATTTGACTTTCATTTGATTCTAAACGCTATGTTGAAAGTGTTTGACTTTAATTTGACTTAATTAGCTTTGTTGAATGCATTTGACTTTCATTTGATTCATAAAGCTTTGTTTGAATGTGTTTGACTTTCATTTGATTCTAAAAGCTTTGTTGAAAGTGTTTGACTTTCATTTGACACAATTTGCTTTGTTGAATGCATTTGACTTCATTTGAATCAAGAAGCTTTATTTGAATGTGTTTGACTTTCATTTGACTCAATAGGCTTTGTTGAATGCATTTGACTTTCATTTTATTCAAAAAGCTTTGTTTGAATGTGTTTGACTTTCTTTTGACTCAATTAGCTTTGTTCAATAAGTTTGACTTTCATTTTACTTAATTAGCTTTGTTTAATGCATTTGACATTCATTTGATTCAAATAGCTTTGTTTGAATGTGTTTGACTTTTATTTGACTCAATTAGCTTTGTTATATGTATTTCACTTTCATTTGATTCAAAAAACTTTGTTTGAATGTGTTTGACTTTCATTTGATTCTAAAAGCTTAGTTGAAAGTGTTTGACTTTCATTTGACACAATTAGCTTTGTTGAATGCATTTGACTTTCATTTGAATCAAGAAGCTTTATTTGAATGTGTTTGACTTTCATTTGACTCAATTAGCTTTGCTCAATGCATTTGACTTTTATTTGATTCAAAAAGCTTTGTTTGAATGTGTTTAACTTTCATTTGACTCAATTAGCTTCGTTGAATGTGTTTGACTTTCATTTGACTCAATTAGCATTGTGGAATGCAATTGACTTTCATTTGATTCTAAAAGCTTTGTTGAAAGTTTTTGACTTTCATTTGACTCAATTAGCTTTGTAGAATTCATTTTATTTTCGTTTGATTAAAAAAGCTTTGTTTGAATGTATTTGACTTTCATTTGATTCTAAAACCTTTGTTGAAAGTGTTTGACTTTCATTTGACTCAATTAGCTTTGTTGAATGTATTTGAATTTCATTTGAATCAAAAAGCTTTGTTTGAATGTGTTTGACTTTCATTTGACTCAATTGGCTTTGTTGAATGCATTTTACTTTCATTTAATTCAAAAAGCTTTGTTTGAATGTGTTTGACTTTCATTTGACTCAATTGGCTTTATTGAATGCATTTGACTTTCATTTGATTCAAAAAGCTTTGTTTGAATGTGTTTGACTTTCATTTGACTCAATTAGTTTTGTTGAATGTGTTTGACTTTTATTTGACTCAATTAGCATTGTGGAATGCAATTGACTTTCATTTGAAACAAGAAACTTTATTTGAATGTGTTTGACTTTCATTTGACTCAATTGGCTTTGTTGAATGCATTTGACTTTCATTTGATTCAAAAAGCTTTGTTTGAATGTCTTTGACTTTCATTTGACTCAATTAGCTTTGTAGAATTCATTTTATTTTCGTTTGAATAAAAAAGCTTTGTTTGAATGTATTTGACTTTCATTTGATTCTAAAACCTTTGTTGAAAGTGTTTGACTTTCATTTGACTCAATTAGCTTTGTTGAATGTATTTGAATTTCATTTGAATCAAAAAGCTTTGTTTGAATGTGTTTGACTTTCATTTGACTCAATTGGCTTTGTTGAATGCATTTGACTTTCATTTGACTCAATTAGCTTCGTTGAATGTGTTTGACTTTCATTTGACACAATTAGCATTGTGGAATGCAATTGACTTTCATTTGATTCAAAAAGCTTTGTTTGAATGTATTTGATTTTCATTTGATTCTAAAAGCTTTGTTGAAAGTGTTTGACTTTCATTTGACACAATTAGCTTTGTTGAATGCATTTGACTTTCATTTGAAACAAGAAACTTTATTTGAATGTGTTTGACTTTCATTTGACTCAATTGGCTTTGTTGAATGCATTTGGCTTTCATTTGATTCAAAAAGCTTTGTTTGAATGTCTTTGACTTTCATTTGACTCAATTAGCTTCGTTGAATGTGTTTGACTTTAATTTGACTTAATTAGCATTGTGGAATGCAATTGACTTCCATTTGATTCAAAAAGATTTGTTTGAATGTATTTGCCTTTCATTTGATTCTAAAAGCTTTGATGAAATTGTTTGACTTTCATTTGACTCAATTAGCTTTGTAGAATTCATTTTATTTTCGTTTGACTAAAAAAGCTTTGTTTGAATGTATTTGACTTTCATTTGATACTAAAAGCTTTGTAGAAAGTGTTTGACTTTCATTTGACTCAATTAGCTTTGTTGAATGCATTTCAATTTCATTTGAATCAAAAAGCTTTGTTTGAATGTGTTTGACTTTCTTTTGACTCAATTGGCTTTGTTGAATGCATTTGACTTTCATTTGATTCCAAAAGCTTTGTTTGAATGTGTTTGACTTTCATTTGACTCAATTAGCTTCGTTCAATGTGTTTGACTTTCATTTGACTCAATTAGCATTGTGGAATGCAATTGACTTTCATTTGATTCTAAAAGCTTTGTTGAAAGTGTTTGACTTTCATTTGACTCAATTAGCTTTGTAGAATTCATTTTATTTTCGTTTGATTAAAAAAGCTTTATTTGAATGTGTTTGACTTTCATTTGACTCAATTGGCTTTGTTGAATGCATTTGACTTTCATTTGATTCAAAAAGCTTTGTTTGAATGTGTTTGACTTTCTTTTGACTTTATTAGCTTCGTTGAATGTGTTTGACTTTAATTTGACTCAATTAGCATTGTGGAATTCAATTGACTTCCTTTTGATTCAAAAAGCTTGGTTTGAATGTATTTGACTTTCATTTGATTCTAAAAGCTTTGATGAAAGTGTTTGACTTTCATTTGACTCAATTAGCTTTGTAGAATTCATTTTATTTTCGTTTGATTAAAAAAGCTTTGTTTGAATGTATTTGACTTTCATTTGATTCTAAAAACTTTGTTGAAAGTGTTTGACTTTCATTTAACTCAATTAGCTTTGTTGAATGCATTTCAATTTCATTTGAATCAAAAAGCTTTGTTTGAATGTGTTTGACTTTCATTTGACTCAATTGGCTTTGTTGAATGCATTTCACTTTCATTTGATTCAAAAAGCTTTGTTTGAATGTGTTTGACTTTTATTTGACTCAATTAGCTTCGTTGAAAGTGTTTGACTTTCATTTGACTAAATTAGCATTGTGGAATGCAATTGACTTTCATTTGATTCAAAAAGCTTTGTTTTAATGTATTTGACTTTGATTTGATTCTAAAAGCTTTGATGAAAGTGTTTGACTTTCATTTGACTCAATTAGCTTTGTTGAATTCATTTAATATTCATTTGATTCAAAAATCTTTGTTTGAATGTGTTTGACTTTCATTTGATTCAAAAAGCTTTGATTGAATGTATTTGACTTTCATTTGATTCTAAACGCTATGTTGAAAGTGTTTGACTTTAATTTGACTTAATTAGCTTTGTTGAATGCATTTGACTTTCATTTGATTCATAAAGCTTTGTTTGAATGTGTTTGACTTTCATTTGATTCTAAAAGCTTTGTTGAAAGTGTTTGACTTTCATTTGACACAATTTGCTTTGTTGAATGCATTTGACTTCATTTGAATCAAGAAGCTTTATTTGAATGTGTTTGACTTTCATTTGACTCAATAGGCTTTGTTGAATGCATTTGACTTTCATTTTATTCAAAAAGCTTTTTTTGAATGTGTTTGACTTTCTTTTGACTCAATTAGCTTTGTTGAATAAGTTTGACTTTCATTTTACTTAATTAGCTTTGTTTAATGCATTTGACATTCATTTGATTCAAATAGCTTTGTTTGAATGTGTTTGACTTTTATTTGACTCAATTAGCTTTGTTATATGTATTTGACTTTCATTTGATTCAAAAAACTTTGTTTGAATGTGTTTGACTTTCATTTGATTCTAAAAGCTTAGTTGAAAGTGTTTGACTTTCATTTGACACAATTAGCTTTGTTGAATGCATTTGACTTTCATTTGAATCAAGAAGCTTTATTTGAATGTGTTTGACTTTCATTTGACTCAATTATCTTTGTTGAATTCATTTGATTTTCATTTGATTCAAAAAGCTTTGTTTGAATGTGTTTGACTTTCATTTGACTCAATTAGCTTCGTTGAATGTGTTTGACTTTCATTTGACTCAATTAGCATTGTGGAATGCAATTGATTTTCATTTGATTCTAAAAGCTTTGTTGAAAGTTTTTGACTTTCATTTGACTCAATTAGCTTTGTAGAATTCATTTTATTTTCGTTTGATTAAAAAAGCTTTGTTTGAATGTATTTGACTTTCATTTGATTCTAAAACCTTTGTTGAAAGTGTTTGACTTTCATTTGACTCAATTAGCTTTGTTGAACGTATTTGAATTTCATTTGAATCAAAAAGCTTTGTTTGAATGTGTTTGACTTTCATTTGACTCAATTGGCTTTGTTGAATGCATTTTACTTTCATTTAATTCAAAAAGCTTTGTTTGAATGTGTTTGACTTTCATTTGACTCAATTGGCTTTATTGAATGCATTTGACTTTCATTTGATTCAAAAAGCTTTGTTTGAATGTGTTTGACTTTCATTTGACTCAATTAGCTTTGTTGAATGTGTTTGACTTTTATTTGACTCAATTAGCATTGTGGAATGTAATTGACTTTCATTTGATTCAAAAAGCTTTGTTTGAATGTATTTGTGTTTCATTTGATTCTAAAAGCTTTGTTGAAAGTGTTTGACTTTCATTTGACACAATTAGCTTTGTTGAATGCATTTGACTTTCATTTGAAACAAGAAACTTTATTTGAATGTGTTTGACTTTCATTTGACTCAATTGGCTTTGTTGAATGCATTTGACTTTCATTTGATTCAAAAAGCTTTGTTTGAATGTCTTTGACTTTCATTTGACTCAATTAGCTTTGTAGAATTCATTTTATTTTCGTTTGATTAAAAAAGCTTTGTTTGAATGTATTTGACTTTCATTTGATTCTAAAACCTTTGTTGAAAGTGTTTGACTTTCATTTGACTCAATTAGCTTTGTTGAATGTATTTGAATTTCATTTGAATCAAAAAGCTTTGTTTGAATGTGTTTGACTTTCATTTGACTCAATTGGCTTTGTTGAATGCATTTGACTTTCATTAAACTCAATTAGCTTCGTTGAATGTGTTTGACTTTCATTTGACACAATTAGCATTGTGGAATGCAATTGACTTTCATTTGATTCAAAAAGCTTTGTTTGAATGTATTTGAGTTTCATTTGATTCTAAAAGCTTTGTTGAAAGTGTTTGACTTTCATTTGATACAATTAGCTTTGTTGAATGCATTTGACTTTCATTTGAAACAAGAAACTTTATTTGAATGTGTTTGACTTTCATTTGACTCAATTGGCTTTGTTGAATGCATTTGGCTTTCATTTGATTCAAAAAGCTTTGTTTGAATGTGTTTGACTTTCTTTTGACTTTATTAGCTTCGTTGAATGTGTTTGACTTTAATTTGACTCAATTAGCATTGTGGAATTCAATTGACTTCCTTTTGATTCAAAAAGCTTGGTTTGAATGTATTTGACTTTCGTTTGATTCTAAAAGCTTTGATGAAAGTGTTTGACTTTCATTTGACTCAATTAGCTTTGTAGAATTCATTTTATTTTCGTTTGATTAAAAAAGCTTTGTTTGAATGTATTTGACTTTCATTTGATTCTAAAAGCTTTGTTGAAAGTGTTTGACTTTCATTTAACTCAATTAGCTTTGTTGAATGCATTTCAATTTCATTTGAATCAAAAAGCTTTGTTTGAATGTGTTTGACTTTCATTTGACTCAATTGGCTTTGTTGAATGCATTTCACTTTCATTTGATTCAAAAAGCTTTGTTTGAATGTGTTTGACTTTTATTTGACTCAATTAGCTTCGTTGAAAGTGTTTGACTTTCATTTGACTAAATTAGCATTGTGGAATGCAATTGACTTTCATTTGATTCAAAAAGCTTTGTTTTAATGTATTTGACTTTGATTTGATTCTAAAAGCTTTGATGAAAGTGTTTGACTTTCATTTGACTCAATTAGCTTTGTTGAATTCATTTAATATTCATTTGATTCAAAAATCTTTGTTTGAATGTGTTTGACTTTCATTTGATTCAAAAAGCTTTGATTGAATGTATTTGACTTTCATTTGATTCTAAACGCTATGTTGAAAGTGTTTGACTTTAATTTGACTTAATTAGCTTTGTTGAATGCATTTGACTTTCATTTGATTCATAAAGCTTTGTTTGAATGTGTTTGACTTTCATTTGATTCTAAAAGCATTGTTGAAAGTGTTTGACTTTCATTTGACACAATTTGCTTTGTTGAATGCATTTGACTTCATTTGAATCAAGAAGCTTTATTTGAATGTGTTTGACTTTCATTTGACTCAATAGGCTTTGTTGAATGCATTTGACTTTCATTTTATTCAAAAAGCTTTTTTTGAATGTGTTTGACTTTCTTTTGACTCAATTAGCTTTGTTGAATAAGTTTGACTTTCATTTTACTTAATTAGCTTTGTTTAATGCATTTGACATTCATTTGATTCAAATAGCTTTGTTTGAATGTGTTTGACTTTTATTTGACTCAATTAGCTTTGTTATATGTATTTGACTTTCATTTGATTCAAAAAACTTTGTTTGAATGTGTTTGACTTTCATTTGATTCTAAAAGCTTAGTTGAAAGTGTTTGACTTTCATTTGACACAATTAGCTTTGTTGAATGCATTTGACTTTCATTTGAATCAAGAAGCTTTATTTGAATGTGTTTGACTTTCATTTGACTCAATTAGCTTTGTTGAATTCATTTGATTTTCATTTGATTCAAAAAGCTTTGTTTGAATGTGTTTGACTTTCATTTGACTCAATTAGCTTCGTTGAATGTGTTTGACTTTCATTTGACTCAATTAGCATTGTGGAATGCAATTGATTTTCATTTGATTCTAAAAGCTTTGTTGAAAGTTTTTGACTTTCATTTGACTCAATTAGCTTTGTAGAATTCATTTTATTTTCGTTTGATTAAAAAACCTTTGTTTGAATGTATTTGACTTTCATTTGATTCTAAAACCTTTGTTGAAAGTGTTTGACTTTCATTTGACTCAATTAGCTTTGTTGAACGTATTTGAATTTCATTTGAATCAAAAAGCTTTGTTTGAATGTGTTTGACTTTCATTTGACTCAATTGGCTTTGTTGAATGCATTTTACTTTCATTTAATTCAAAAATCTTTGTTTGAATGTATTTGACTTTCATTTGACTCAATTGGCTTTATTGAATGCATTTGACTTTCATTTGATTCAAAAAGCTTTGTTTGAATGTGTTTGACTTTCATTTGACTCAATTAGCTTTGTTGAATGTGTTTGACTTTTATTTGACTCAATTAGCATTGTGGAATGTAATTGACTTTCATTTGATTCAAAAAGCTTTGTTTGAATGTATTTGTGTTTCATTTGATTCTAAAAGCTTTGTTGAAAGTGTTTGACTTTCATTTGACACAATTAGCTTTGTTGAATGCATTTGACTTTCATTTGAAACAAGAAACTATATTTGAATGTGTTTGACTTTCATTTGACTCAATTGGCTTCGTTGAATGCATTTGACTTTCATTTGATTCAAAAAGCTTTGTTTGAATGTCTTTGACTTTCATTTGACTCAATTAGCTTTGTAGAATTCATTTTATTTTCGTTTGATTAAAAAAGCTTTGTTTGAATGTATTTGACTTTCATTTGATTCTAAAACCTTTGTTGAAAGTGTTTGACTTTCATTTGACTCAATTAGCTTTGTTGAATGTATTTGAATTTCATTTGAATCAAAAAGCTTTGTTTGAATGTGTTTGACTTTCATTTGACTCAATTGGCTTTGTTGAATGCATTTGACTTTCATTTGACTCAATTAGCTTCGTTGAATGTGTTTGACTTTCATTTGACACAATTAGCATTGTGGAATGCAATTGACTTTCATTTGATTCAAAAAGCTTTGTTTGAATGTATTTGAGTTTCATTTGATTCTAAAAGCTTTGTTGAAAGTGTTTGACTTTCATTTGATACAATTAGCTTTGTTGAATGCATTTGACTTTCATTTGAAACAAGAAACTTTATTTGAATGTGTTTGACTTTCATTTGACTCAATTGGCTTTGTTGAATGCATTTGGCTTTCATTTGATTCAAAAAGCTTTGTTTGAATGTGTTTGACTTTCATTTGACTCAATTGGCTTCGTTGAATGTGTTTGACTTTAATTTGACTCAATTAGCATTGTGGAATGCAATTGACTTCCATTTGATTCAAAAAGATTTGTTTGAATGTATTTGCCTTTCATTTGATTCTAAAAGCTTTGATGAAATTGTTTGACTTTCATTTGACTCAATTAGCTTTGTAGAATTCATTTTATTTTCGTTTGACTAAAAAAGCTTTGTTTGAATGTATTTGACTTTCACTTGATACTAAAAGCTTTGTAGAAAGTGTTTGACTTTCATTTGACTCAATTAGCTTTGTTGAATGCATTTCAATTTCATTTGAATCAAAAAGCTTTGTTTGAATGTGTTTGACTTTCATTTGACTCAATTGGCTTTGTTGAATGCATTTGACTTTCATTTGAAACAAGAAACTTTATTTGAATGTGTTTGACTTTCATTTGACTCAATTGGCTTTGTTGAATGCATTTGACTTTCATTTGATTCAAAAAGCTTTGTTTGAATGTGTATGACTTTCATTTAACTCGATTAGCTTCGTTGAATGTGTTTGACTTTCATTTGACTCAATTAGCATTGTGGAATGCAATTGACTTTCATTTGATTCAAAAAGCTTTGTTTGAATGTATTTGACTTTCATTTGATTCAAAAAGCTTTGTTGAAAGTGTTTGACTTTCATTTGACACAATTAGCTTTGTTGAATGCATTTGACTTTCATTTGAATCAAGAAGCTTTATTTGAATGTGTTTGACTTTCATTTGACTGAAGTAGCTTTGTTGAATGGATTTGACTTTCATTTGATTCAAAAAGCTTTGTTTGAATGTGTTTGACTTTCTTTTGACTTTATTAGCTTCGTTGAATGTGTTTGACTTTAATTTGACTCAATTAGCATTGTGGAATTCAATTGACTTCCTTTTGATTCAAAAAGCTTGGTTTGAATGTATTTGACTTTCATTTGATTCTAAAAGCTTTGATGAAAGTGTTTGACTTTCATTTGACTCAATTAGCTTTGTAGAATTCCTTTTATTTTCGTTTGATTAAAAAAGCTTTGATTGAATTTATTTGACTTTCATTTGATTCTAAAAGCTTTGTTGAAAGTGTTTGACTTTCATTTGACTCAATTAGCTTTGTTGAATGCATTTCAATTTCATTTGAATCAAAAAGCTTTGTTTGAATGTAATTGACTTTCATTTGACTCAATTGGCTTTGTTGAATGCATTTGACTTTCATTTGATTCAAAAAGCTTTGTTTAAATGTGTTTGACTTTCATTTGACTCAATTAGCTTCGTTGAATGTGTTTGACTTTCATATGACTAAATTAGCATTGTGGAATGCAATTGACTTTCATTTGATTCAAAAAGCTTTGTTTGAATGTATTTGACTTTCATTTGTTTCTAGAAGCTTTGATGAAAGTGTTTGACTTTCATTTGACTCAATTAGCTTTGTTGAATTCATTTGATATTCATTTGATTCAAAAAGCTTTGTTTGAATGTGTTTGACTTTCATTTGATTCTAAAAATTTTTTTGAAAGTGTTTGACTTTCATTTGACTCAATTAGCTTTGTTGAATGCATTTGACTTTCATTTGAATCAAGAAGCTTTGTTTGAATGTGTTTGACTTTCATTTGACTCAATTGGCTTTGTTGAATGTATTTGGCTTTCATTTTATTCAAAAAGCTTTGTTTGAATGTGTTTGACTTTCATTTGACTCAATTAGCTTCGTTGAATGTGTTGAAAGTGTTGAAAGTGTTTCGTCAAACAATTAGCTTTGAAAGTGTTCATTTGACTTTCATTTGACTCAATTAGCTTCGTCAAACACTTTCAACTCAATTAACTTTGTTGAAAGTGTTTGACTTTCATTTGACTTAATTAGCTTTGTTGAATACATTTGACTTTCATTTAAATCAAAAAGCTTTGTTTGAATGTGTTTGACTTTCATTTGACTCAATTAGCTTTGTTGAAAGTGTTTGACTTTCATTTGACTCAATTAGCTTTGTTGAATGCATTTGAATTTTATTTGAATCAAGAAGCTTTATTTGAATGTGTTTGACTTTCATTTGACTCAATTGGCTTTGTTGAATGCAATTGACTTTCATTTTGTTTAAAAAGCTTTGTTTGAATGTGTTTGACTTTCATTTGACTCAATTAGCTTCGTTGAATGTGTTTGACTTTCATTTGACACAATCAGCATTGTGGAATGCAATTTACTTTCATTTGAGTCAAAAAGCTTTGTTTGAATGTATTTGACTTTCATTTGATTCTAAAAGCTTTGATGAAAGTGTTTGACTTTCTTTTGTCTCAATTAGCTTTGTTGAATTCATGTGATTTTCGTTTGATTCAAAAAGCTTTGTTTGAATGTGTTTGACTTTCATTTGATTCTAAAAGCTTTGTTGAAAGTGTTTGACTTTCATTTGACTCAATTAGCTTTGTTGAATGCATTTGACATTCTTTTGAATCAAAAAGCTTTGTTTGAATGTGTTTGACTTTCATTTGACTCAATTAGCTTTGTTGAATGTATTTGACTTTCATTTGATTCAAAGAGCTTTGTTTGAATGTGTTTGACTTTCTTTTGACTCAATTAGCTTTGTTGAATGTGTTTGACTTTCATTTGACTTAATTAGCATTGTGGAATGCAATTGACTTTCATTTGATTCTAAAAGCTTTGTTTGAATGTATTTGACTTTCATTTGATTCTAAAAGCTTTGATGAAAGTGTTTGACTTTCATTTGACTCAATTGGCTTTGTTGAATGCATTTGACTTTCATTTGATTCAAAAAGCTTTGTTTGAATGTGTTTGACTTTCATTTGACTCAATTAGCTTCGTTGAATGTGCTTGACTTTCATTTGACTCAATTAGCATTGAAGAATGCAATTGACTTCCATTTGATTCAAAAAGCTTTATTTGAATGTATTTGACTTTCATTTGAATCTTAAAGCTTTGATGAAAGTGTTTGACTTTCATTTGACTCAATTAGCTTTGTTGAATTCATTTGAATTTCGTTTGATTCAAAAAGCTTTGTTTGAATGTATTTGACTATCATTTAATTCTAAAAGCTTTGTTGAAAGTGTTTGACTTTCATTTGACTTAATTAGCTTTGTTGAATGCATTTGACTTTCATTTAAATCAAAAAGCTTTGTTTGAATGTGTTTGACTTTCATTTGACTCAATTAGCTTTGTTGAAAGTGTTTGACTTTCATTTGACTCAATTAGTTTTGTTGAATGCATTTGACTTTCATTTGAATCAAGAAGTTTTATTTGAATGTGTTTGACTTTCATTTTTCTCAATTGGCTATTTTGAATGCATTTGACTTTCATTTGATTCAAAAATCTTTGTTTGAATGTGTTTTACTTTCATTTGATTCTAAAAGCTTTGTTGAAAGTGTTTGACATTCATTTGACTCAATTAGCTTTGTTGAATTCATTTGACTTTCATTTGAATCAAAAAGCTTTGTTTTAATGTGTTTGACTTTCATTTGACTCAATTAGCTTTATTTAAAGTGTTTGACTTTCATTTGACTCAATTAGCTTTGTTGAATGCGTTTGACTTTCATTTGATTCAAAAAGCTTTGTTTGAATGTGTTTAACTTTCTTTTGACTCTATTAGCTTTGTTGAATGTGTTTGACTTTCATTTGACTCAATTAGCTTTGTTGAATGCATTTGACTTTCATTTGAGTCACGAAGCTTTGTTTGAATGTGTTTGACTTTCATTTGATTCTAAAAGCTTTGATTGAATGTATTTGACTTTCATTTGATTCAAAAAACTTTGATTGAATGTATTTGACTTTCATTTGATTCTAAAAGCTTTGTTTGAATGTGTTTGACTTTCATTTGACTCAATTAGCTTTGTTGAAAGTGTTTGACTTTCATTTGACTCTATTTGCTTTGTTGAATGCATTTGACTTTCATTTGAATCAAGAAGCATTATTTGAGTGTGTTTGACTTTCATTTGACTCAATTGGCTTTTTTGAATGCATTTGACTTTCATTTGATTCAAAAAGCTTTCTTTGAATGTGTTTGACTTTCTTTTGAAGCTTTGTTGAATGTGTTTGACTTTCATTTGACTCAATTAGCTTTGTTGAATGCATTTGACATTCATTTGATTCAAAAAACTTTGTTTTAATGTGTTTGACTTTCATTTGACTCAAATAGCTTTATTGAAAGTGTTTGACTTTCATTTGACTCAATTAGCTTTGTTGAATGCATTTGACTTTCATTTGATTCAAAAAGCTTTGTTTGAATGTGTTTGACTTTCTTTTGACTCAATTAGCTTTGTTGAATGTGTTTGACTTTCATCTGACTTAATTAGCATTGTGGAATGTAATTGACTTTCATTTGATTCAAAAAGCTTTGATTGAATGTATTTGACTTTCATTTGATTCTAAACGCTTTGTTGAAAGTGTTTGGCTTTCATTTGACTCGATTAGCTTTGTTGAATACATTTGACTTTCATTTGATTCTAAAAGCTTTGTTTTTGAATGTGTTTGACTTTCATTTGAGTCAATTAGCTTTGTTGAAAGTGTTTGACTTTCATTTGACTCAATTTGCTTTGTTGAATGCATTTGACTTTCATTTGAATTAAGAAGCTTGATTTGAATGTGTTTGACTTTCATTTGACTTTCATTTGACTCAATTGGCTTTGTTGAATGCATTTGACTTTCATTTGATTCAAAAAGCTTTGTTTGAATGTGTTTGACTTTCATTTGACTCAATTAGCTTCGTTGAATGTGCTTGAATTTCATTTAACTCAATTAGCATTGTGGAATGCAATTGACTTTCATTTCATTCAAAAAGTTTTGTTTGAATGTATTTGACTTGCATTTGATTCTAAAAGCTTTGAAGAAAGTGTTTGACTTTCATTTGACTCGATTAGCTTTGTTGAATTCATTAGATTTTCATTTGATTCAAAAAGCTTTGTTTGAATGTGTTTGACTTTCATTTCACTTAATTAGCTTTGTTGAATGCATTTGACTTTAATTTAAATCAAAAAGCTTTGTTTGAATGTGTTTGACTTTCATTTGACTCAATAAACTTCGTTGAATGTGTTTGACTTTAATTTGACTCAATTAGCATTGTGGAATGCAATTTACTTTTATTTCATTCAAAAAGTTTTGTTTGAATGTATTTGACTTTCATTTGATCAATTAGCTTTGTTGAATGCATTTGACATTCATTTGATTCAAAAAGCTTTGTTTGAATGTGTTTTACTTTCATTTGATTCTAAAAGCTTTGTTGAAAGTGTTTGACTTTCATTTGACTCAATTAGCTTTGTTGAATGCATTTGACATTCATTTGATTCAAAAGCTTTGTTTGAATGTGTTTTACTTTCATTTGATTCTAAAAGCTTTGTTGAAAGTGTTTGACTTTCATTTGACTCAATTAGCTTTGTTGAATGCATTTGACTTTCATTTGAATCAAAAAGCTTTATTTTAATGTGTTTGACTTTCATTTGACTCAATTAGCTTTGTTGAATGTGTTTGACTTTCATCTGACTTAATTAGCATTGTGGAATGTAATTGACTTTCATTTGATTCAAAAAGCTTTGATTGAATGTATTTGACTTTCATTTGATTCTTAACGCTTTGTTGAAAGTGTTTGGCTTTTATTTGACTCGATTATCTTTGTTGAATGCATTTGACTTTCATTTGATTCTAAAAGCTTTGTTTGAATGTGTTTGACTTTCATTTGACTCAATTAGCTTTGTTGAAAGTGTTTGACTTTCATTTGACTCAATTTGCTTTGTTGAATGCATTTGACTTTCATTTGAATTAAAAAGCTTGATTTGAATGTGTTTGACTTTCATTTGACTCAATTGGCTTTGTTGAATGCATTTGACTTTCATTTGATTCAAAAAGCTTTGTTTGAATGTGTTTAACTTTCATTTGACTCAATTAGCTTCGTTAAATGTGCTTGACTTTCATTTAACTCAATTAGCATTGTGGAATGCAATTGACTTTCATTTCATTCAAAAAGTTTTGTTTGAATGTATTTGACTTGCATTTGATTCTAAAAGCTTTGATGAAAGTGTTTGACTTTCATTTGACTCGATTAGCTTTCTTGAATTCATTAGATTTTCTTTTGATTCAAAAAGCTTTGTTTGAATGTGTTTGACTTTCATTTGATTCTAAAAGCTTTGTTGAAAGTGTTTGACTTTCATTTGACTTAATTAGCTTTGTTGAATGCATTTGACTTTCATTTAAATCAAAAAGCTTTGTTTGAATGTGTTTGACTTTCATTTGACTCAATAAGCTTCGTTGAATGTGTTTGACTTTAATTTGACTCAATTAGCATTGTGGAATGCAATTGACTTTTATTTCATTCAAAAAGTTTTGTTTGAATGTATTTGACTTTCATTTGATTCTAAAAGCTTTGATGAAAGTGTTTGACTTTCATTTGACTCAATTAGCTTTGTTGAATTCATTAGAT
The DNA here is from genome assembly GCA_024500155.1 of Chenopodium formosanum. Classification (NCBI taxonomy): domain Eukaryota; kingdom Viridiplantae; phylum Streptophyta; class Magnoliopsida; order Caryophyllales; family Amaranthaceae; genus Chenopodium; species Chenopodium formosanum. The sequence continues at coordinate 26,088,466 of CM044861.1, forward strand.
TTTCATTTGATTCAAAAAGCATTGTTTGAATGTGTTTGACTTTCATTTGATTCTAAAAGCTTTGTTGAAAGTGTTTGACTTTCATTTGACTTAATTAGCTTTGTTGAATACATTTGACTTTTATTTAAATCAAAAAGCTTTGTTTGAATGTGTTTGACTTTCATTTGACTCAATTAGCTTTGATGAAAGTGTTTGACTTTCATTTGACTCAATTAGCTTTGTTGAATGCATTTGAATTTCATTTGAATCAAGAAGTTTTATTTGAATGTGTTTGACTTTCATTTTTCTCAATTGGCTATTTTGAATGCATTTGACTTTCATTTGATTCAAAAAGCTTTGTTTGAATGTGTTTTACTTTCATTTGATTCTAAAAGCTTTGTTGAAAGTGTTTGACATTCATTTGACTCAATTAGCTTTGTTGAATGCATTTGACTTTCATTTGAATCAAAAAGCTTTGTTTTAATGTGTTTGACTTTCATTTGACTCAATTAGCTTTATTGAAAGTGTTTGACTTTCATTTGACTCAATTAGCTTTGTTTGAATGTGTTTAACTTTCTTTTGACTCTATTAGCTTTGTTGAATGTGTTTGACTTTCATTTGACTTAATTAGCATTGTGGAATGTAATTGACTTTCATTTGATTCAAAAAGCTTTGATTGAATGTATTTGACTTTCATTTGATTCTAAAAGCTTTGTTTGAATGTGTTTGACTTTCATTTGACTCAATTAGCTTTGTTGAAAGTGTTTGACTTTCATTTGACTCTATTTGCTTTGTTGAATGCATTTGACTTTCATTTGAATCAAGAAGCATTATTTGAGTGTGTTTGACTTTCATTTGACTCAATTGGCTTTTTTGAATGCATTTGACTATTATTTGATTCAAAAAGCTTTCTTTGAATATGTTTGACTTTCTTTTGACTCAATTAGCTTTGTTGAATGTGTTTGACTTTCATTTGACTCAATTAGCTTTGTTGAATGCATTTGACATTCATTTGATTCAAAAAGCTTTGTTTTAATGTGTTTGACTTTCATTTGACTCAATTAGCTTTATTGAAAGTGTTTGACTTTCATTTGACTCAATTAGCTTTGTTGAATGCATTTGACTTTCATTTGATTCAAAAAGCTTTGTTTGAATGTGTTTGACTTTCTTTTGACTCAATTAGCTTTGTTGAATGTGTTTGACTTTCATCTGACTTAATTAGCATTGTGGAATGTAATTGACTTTCATTTGATTCAAAAAGCTTTGATTGAATGTATTTGACTTTCATTTGATTCTAAACGCTTTGTTGAAAGTGTTTGGCTTTCATTTGACTCGATTAGCTTTGTTGAATACATTTGACTTTCATTTGATTCTAAAAGCTTTGTTTTTGAATGTGTTTGACTTTCATTTGAGTCAATTAGCTTTGTTGAAAGTGTTTGACTTTCATTTGACTCAATTTGCTTTGTTGAATGCATTTGACTTTCATTTGAATTAAGAAGCTTGATTTGAATGTGTTTGACTTTCATTTGACTCAATTGGCTTTGTTGAATGCATTTGACTTTCATTTGATTCAAAAAGCTTTGTTTGAATGTGTTTGACTTTCATTTGACTCAATTAGCTTCGTTGAATGTGCTTGAATTTCATTTAACTCAATTAGCATTGTGGAATGCAATTGACTTTCATTTCATTCAAAAAGTTTTGTTTGAATGTATTTGACTTGCATTTGATTCTAAAAGCTTTGAAGAAAGTGTTTGACTTTCATTTGACTCGATTAGCTTTGTTGAATTCATTAGATTTTCATTTGATTCAAAAAGCTTTGTTTGAATGTGTTTGACTTTCATTTGACTTAATTAGCTTTGTTGAATGCATTTGACTTAAATTTAAATCAAAAAGCTTTGTTTGAATGTGTTTGACTTTCATTTGACTCAATAAACTTCGTTGAATGTGTTTGACTTTAATTTGACTCAATTAGCATTGTGGAATGCAATTTACTTTTATTTCATTCAAAAAGTTTTGTTTGAATGTATTTGACTTTCATTTGATCAATTAGCTTTGTTGAATGCATTTGACAATCATTTGATTCAAAAAGCTTTGTTTGAATGTGTTTTACTTTCATTTGATTCTAAAAGCTTTGTTGAAAGTGTTTGACTTTCATTTGACTCAATTAGCTTTGTTGAATGCATTTGACATTCATTTGATTCAAAAGCTTTGTTTGAATGTGTTTTACTTTCATTTGATTCTAAAAGCTTTGTTGAAAGTGTTTGACTTTCATTTGACTCAATTAGCTTTGTTGAATGCATTTGACTTTCATTTGAATCAAAAAGCTTTATTTTAATGTGTTTGACTTTCATTTGACTCAATTAGCTTTGTTGAATGTGTTTGACTTTCATCTGACTTAATTAGCATTGTGGAATGTAATTGACTTTCATTTGATTCAAAAAGCTTTGATTGAATGTATTTGACTTTCATTTGATTCTTAACGCTTTGTTGAAAGTGTTTGGCTTTCATTTGACTCGATTAGCTTTGTTGAATGCATTTGACTTTCATTTGATTCTAAAAGCTTTGTTTGAATGTGTTTGACTTTCATTTTACTCAATTAGCTTTGTTGAAAGTGTTTGACTTTCATTTGACTCAATTTGCTTTGTTGAATGCATTTGACTTTCATTTGAATTAAAAAGCTTGATTTGAATGTGTTTGACTTTCATTTGACTCAATTGGCTTTGTTGAATGCATTTGACTTTCATTTGATTCAAAAAGCTTTGTTTGAATGTGTTTAACTTTCATTTGACTCAATTAGCTTCGTTAAATGTGCTTGACTTTCATTTAACTCAATTAGCATTGTGGAATGCAATTGACTTTCATTTCATTCAAAAAGTTTTGTTTGAATGTATTTTACTTGCATTTGATTCTAAAAGCTTTGATGAAAGTGTTTGACTTTCATTTGACTCGATTAGCTTTCTTGAATTCATTAGATTTTCTTTTGATTCAAAAAGCTTTGTTTGAATGTGTTTGACTTTCATTCGATTCTAAAAGCTTTGTTGAAAGTGTTTGACTTTCATTTGACTTAATTAGCTTTGTTGAATGCATTTGACTTTCATTTAAATCAAAAAGCTTTGTTTGAATGTGTTTGACTTTCATTTGACTCAATAAGCTTTGTTGAAAGTGTTTGACTTTCATTTGACTCAATTAGCTTTGTTGAATGCATTTGACTTTCATTTGATTCAAAAAGCTTTGTTTGAATGTGTTTGACTTTCTTTTGACTCAATTAGCTTTGTTGAATGTGTTTGACTTTCATCTGACTTAATTAGCATTGTGGAATGTAATTGACTTTCATTTGATTCAAAAAGCTTTGATTGAATGTATTTGACTTTCATTTGATTCTAAACGCTTTGTTGAAAGTGTTTGGCTTTCGTTTGACTCGATTAGCTTTGTTGAATGCATTTGACTTTCATTTGATTCTAAAAGCTTTGTTTGAATGTGTTTGACTTTCATTTGACTCAATTAGCTTTGTTGAAAGTGTTTGACGTTCATTTGACTCAATTTGCTTTGTTGAATGCATTTGACTTTCATTTGAATTAAGAAGCTTGTTTTGAATGTGTTTGACTTTCATTTGACTAAATTGGCTTTGTTGAATGCATTTGACTTTCATTTGATTAAAAAAGCTTTGTTTGAATGTGTTTGACTTTCATTTGACTCAATTAGCTTCGTTAAATGTGCTTGACTTTCATTTAACTCAATTAGCATTGTGGAATGCAATTGACTTTTATTTCATTCAAAAAGTTTTGTTTGAATGTATTTGACTTTCATTTGATTCTAAAAGCTTTGATGAAAGTGTTTGACTTTCATTTGACTCAATTAGCTTTGTTGAATTCATTAGATTTTCATTTGATTCAAAAAGCATTGTTTGAATGTGTTTGACTTTCATTTGATTCTAAAAGCTTTGTTGAAAGTGTTTGACTTTCATTTGACTTAATTAGCTTTGTTGAATACATTTGACTTTCATTTAAATCAAAAAGCTTTGTTTGAATGTGTTTGACTTTCATTTGACTCAATTAGCTTTGTTGAAAGTGTTTGACTTTCATTTGACTCAATTAGCTTTGTTGAATGCATTTGAATTTCATTTGAATCAAGAAGCTTTATTTGAATGTGTTTCACTTTCATTTTTCTCAATTGGCTATTTTGAATGCATTTGACTTTCATTTGATTCAAAAAGCTTTGTTTGAATGTGTTTTACTTTCATTTGATTCTAAAAGCTTTGTTGAAAGTGTTTGACATTCATTGGACTCAATTAGCTTTGTTGAATGCATTTGACTTTCATTTGAATCAAAAAGCTTTGTTTTAATGTGTTTGACTTTCATTTGACTCAATTAGCTTTATTGAAAGTGTTTGACTTTCATTTGACTCAATTAGCTTTGTTGAATGCATTTGAATTTCATTTGAATCAAGAAGCTTTATTTGAATGTGTTTGACTTTCATTTGACTCAATTGGCTTTGTTGAATGCATATGGCTTTCATTCGATTCAAAAAGCTTTGTTTGAATGTTTTTGACTTTCATTTGACTCAATTAGCTTCGTTGAATGTGTTTGACTTTCATTTGACACAATTAGCATTGTGGAATGCAATTGACTTCCATTTGATTCAAAAAGCTTTGTTTGAATGTATTTGACTTTCATTTGAATCTTAAATCTTTGATGAAAGTGTTTGACTTTCATTTGACTCAATTAGCTTTGTTGAATTCATTTGATTTTCGTTTGATTCAAAAAGCTTTGTTTGAATGTATTTGACTATCATTTGATTCTAAAAGCTTTGTTGAAAGTGTTTGACTTTCATTTGACTTAATTAGCTTTGTTGAAAGTGTTTGACTTTCATTTGACTCAATTAGCTTTGTTGAATGCATTTGACTTTCATTTGAATCAAGAAGTTTTATTTGAATGTGTTTGACTTTCATTTTTCTCAACTGGCTTTTTTGAATGCATTTGACTTTCATTTGATTCAAAAAGCTTTCTTTGAATGTGTTTGACTTTCTTTTGACTCAATTAGCTTTGTTGAATGTGTTTGACTTTCATCTGACTCAATTGGCTTTGTTGAATGCATTTGACATTCATTTTATTCAAAAAGCTTTGTTTGAATGTGTTTTACTTTCATTTGATTCTAAAAGCTTTGTTGGAAGTGTATGACTTTCATTTGACTCAATTAGGTTTGTTGAATGCATTTGACTTTCATTTGAATCAAAAAGCTTTGTTTTAATGTGTTTGACTTTCATTTGACCTAGTTAGCTTTATTGAAAGTGTTTGACTTTCATTTGACTCAATTAGCTTTGTTGAATGCGTTTGACTTTCATTTGATTCAAAAAGCTTTGTTTGAATGTGTTTGACTTTCTTTTTACTCAATTAGCTTTGTTAAATGTATTTGACTTTCATTTGACTTAATTAGCATTGTGGAATGTAATTGACTTTCATTTGATTGAAAAAGCTTTGATTGAATGTATTTGACTTTCATTTGAATCAAAAAGATTTGTTTTAATGTGTTTGATTTTCATTTGACTCAATTAGCTTTATTGAAAGTGTTTGACTTACATTTGACTCAATTAGCTTTGTTGAATGCATTTGACATTATTTTGATTGAAAAAGCTTTGTTTGAATGTGTTTTGCTTTCATTTGATTCTAAAAGCTTTGTTGAAAGTGTTTGACTTTCATTCGACTCAATTAGCTTTGTTGAATGCATTTGACTTTCATTTGAATCAAAAAGCTTTGTTTGAATGTGTTTGACTTTTTTTTTTACTCAATTAGCTTTGTTGAATGTGTTTGACTTTCATTTCACTTAATAAGCATTGTGGAATGCAATTGACTTTCATTTGATTCAAAAAGCTTTGATTGAATGTATTTGACTTTCATTTGATTCTAAACGCTTTGTTGAAAGTGTTTGACTTTCATTTGACTCGATTAGCTTTGTTGAATGCATTTGACTTTCGTTTGATTCAAAAAGCTTTGTTTGAATGTGTTTGACTTTCATTTGACTCAATTTGCTTTGTTGAAAGTGTTTGACTTTCATTTGACTCAATTAGCTTTGTTGAATGCATTTGAATTTCATTTGAATCAAGAAGCTTTATTTGAATGTGTTTGACTTTCATTTGACTCAATTGGCTTTGTTGAATGCATATGGCTTTCATTTGATTCAAAAAGCTTTGTTTGAATGTGTTTGACTTTCATTTGACTCAATTAGCTTCGTTGAATGTGTTTGACTTTCATTTAACACAATTAGCATTGTGGAATGCAATTGACTTCCATTTGATTCAAAACGCTTTGTTTGAATGTATTTGACTTTCATTTGAATCTTAAATCTTTGATGAAAGTGTTTGACTTTCATTTGACTCAATTAGCTTTGTTGAATTCATTTGATTTTCGTTTTATTCAAAAAGCTTTGTTTGAATGTATTTGACTATCATTTGATTCCAAAAGCTTTGTTGAAAGTGTTTGACTTTCATTTGACTTAATTAGCTTTGTTGAATGCATTTGACTTTCAATTAAATCAAAAAGCTTTGTTTGAATGTGTTTAACTTTCATTTGACTCAATTAGCTTTGTTGAAAGTGTTTGACTTTCATTTGACTCAATTAGCTTTGTTGAATGCATTTGACTTTCATTTGAATCAAGAAGTTTTATTTGAATGTGTTTGACTTTCATTTTTCTCAATTGGCTTTTTTGAATGCATTTGACTTTCATTTGATTCAAAAAGCTTTCTTCGAATGTGTTTGACTTTGTTTTGACTCAATTAGCTTTGTTGAATGTGTTTGACTTTCATCTGACTCAATTAGCTTTGTTGAATGCATTTGACATTCATTTTATTCAAAAAGCATTGTTTGAATGTGTTTTACTTTCATTTGATTCTAAAAGCTTTGTTGGAAGTGTTTGACTTTCATTTGACTCAATTAGGTTTGTTGAATGCATTTGACTTTCATTTGAATCAAAAAGCTTTGTTTTAATGTGTTTGACTTTCATTTGACCTAGTTAGCTTTATTGAAAGTGTTTGACTTTCATTTGACTCAATTAGCTTTGTTGAATGCGTTTGACTTTCATTTGATTCAAAAAGCTTTGTTTGAATGTGTTTGACTTTCTTTTTACTCAATTAGCTTTGTTAAATGTACTTGACTTTCATTTGACTTAATTAGCATTGTGGAATGTAATTGACTTTCATTTGATTGAAAAAGCTTTGATTGAATGTATTTGACTTTCATTTGAATCAAAAAGATTTGTTTTAATGTGTTTGATTTTCATTTGACTCAATTAGCTTTATTGAAAGTGTTTGACGTACATTTGACTCAATTAGCTTTGTTGAATGCATTTGACATTATTTTGATTGAAAAAGCTTTGTTTGAATGTGTTTTACTTTCATTTGATTCTAAAAGCTTTGTTGAAAGTGTTTGACTTTCATTCGACTCAATTAGCTTTGTTGAATGCGTTTGACTTTCATTTGAATCAAAAAGCTTTGTTTGAATGTGTTTGACTTTTTTTTTTACTCAATTAGCTTTGTTGAATGTGTTTGACTTTCATTTCACTTAATAAGCATTGTGGAATGCAATTGACTTTCATTTGATTCAAAAAGCTTTGATTGAATGTATTTGACTTTCATTTGATTCTAAACGCTTTGTTGAAAGTGTTTGACTTTCATTTGACTCGATTAGCTTTGTTGAATGCATTTGACTTTCGTTTGATTCAAAAAGCTTTGTTTGAATGTGTTTGACTTTCATTTGACTCAATTTGCTTTGTTGAAAGTGTTTGACTTTCATTTGACTCAATTAGCTTTGTTGAATGCATTTGAATTTCATTTGAATCAAGAAGCTTTATTTGAATGTGTTTGACTTTCATTTCACTCAATTGGCTTTGTTGAATGCATATGGCTTTCATTTGATTCAAAAAGCTTTGTTTGAATGTGTTTGACTTTCATTTGACTCAATTAGCTTCGTTGAATGTGTTTGACTTTCATTTGACACAATTAGCATTGTGGAATGCAATTGACTTCCATTTGATTCAAAACGCTTTGTTTGAATGTATTTGACTTTCATTTGAATCTTAAATCTTTGATGAAAGTGTTTGACTTTCATTTGACTCAATTAGCTTTGTTGAATTCATTTGATTTTCGTTTGATTCAAAAAGCTTTGTTTGAATGTATTTGACTATCATTTGATTCTAAAAGCTTTGTTGAAAGTGTTTGACTTTCATTTGACTCGATTAGCTTTGTTGAATGCATTTGACTTTCGTTTGATTCAAAAAGCTTTGTTTGAATGTGTTTGACTTTCATTTGACTCAATTAGCTTTATTGAAAGTGTTTGACTTTCATTTGACTCAATTAGCTTTGTTGAATGCATTTGACTTTCATTTGAATCAAGAAGTTTTATTTGAATGTGTTTGACTTTCATTTTTCTCAATTGGCTTTTTTGAATGCATTTGACATTCATTTGATTCAAAAAGCTTTCTTTGAATGTGTTTGACTTTCTTTTGACTCAATTAGCTTTGTTGAATGTGTTTGACTTTCATTTGACTCAATTAGCTTTGTTGAATGCATTTGACATTCATTTTATTCAAAAAGCTTTGTTTGAATGTGTTTTACTTTCATTTGATTCTAAAAGCTTTGTTGAAAGTGTTTGACTTTCATTTGACTCAATTAGCTTTGTTGAATGCATTTGACTTTCATTTGAATCAAAAAGCTTTGTTTTAATGTGTTTGACTTTCATTTGACTCAGTTAGCTTTATTGAAAGTGTTTGACTTTCATTTGACTCAATTAGCTTTGTTGAATGCGTTTGACTTTCATTTGATTCAAAAAGCTTTGTTTGAATGTGTTTGACTTTCTTTTTACTCAATTAGCTTTGTTGAATGTGTTTGACTTTCATCTGACTTAATTATCATTGTGGAATGTAATTGACTTTCATTTGATTGATAAAGCTTTGATTGAATGTATTTGACTTTCATTGGAATAAAAAAGATTTGTTTTAATGTGTTTGATTTTCATTTGACTCAATTAGCTTTATTGAAAGTGTTTGACTTTCATTTGACTCAATTTATTTTTGTTGAATGCATTTGACTTTCATTTGATTCAAAAAGCTTTGTTTGAATGTGTTTGACTTTCTTTTGACTCAATTAGCTTTGTTGAATGTGTTTGACTTTCATCTGACTTAATTAGCATTGTGGAATGTAATTGACTTTCATTTGATTCAAAAAGCTTTGATTGAATGTATTTGACTTTCATTTGATTCTAAACGCTTTGTTGAAAGTGTTTGGCTTTCATTTGACTCGATTAGCTTTGTTCAATGCATTTGACTTTCATTTGATTCTAAAAGCTTTGTTTGAATGTGTTTGACTTTCATTTGACTCAATTAGCTTTGTTGAAAGTGTTTGACTTTCATTTGACTCAATTTGCTTTGTTGAATGCATTTGAATTTCATTTGAATCAAGAAGCTTTATTTGAATGTGTTTGACTTTCATTTGACTCAATTGGCTTTGTTGAATGCATATGGCTTTCATTTGATTCAAAAAGCTTTGTTTGAATGTGTTTGACTTTCATTTGACTCAATTAGCTTCGTTGAATGTATTTGACTTTCATTTGACACAATTAGCATTGTGGAATGCAATTGACTTCCATTTGATTCAAAAAGCTTTGTTTGAATGTATTTGACTTTCATTTGATTCTAAAAGCTTTGATGAAAGTGTTTGACTTTCATTTGACTCAATTAGCTTTGTTGAATTTATTTGATTTTCGTTTGATTCAAAAAGATTTGTTTGAATGTGTTTGACTTTCATTTGATTCTAAAAGCTTTGTTGAAAGTGTTTGACTTTCATTTGACTCAATTAGCTTTGTTGAATGCATTTGACTTTTATTTGAATCAAAAAGCTTTGTTTGAATGTGTTTGACTTTCATTTGACACAATTAGCTTTGTGGAATGCAATTGACTTCCATTTGATTCAAAAAGCTTTGTTTGAATGTATTTGACTTTCATTTGATTCTAAAAGCTTTGATGAAAGTGTTTGACTTTCATTTGACTCAATTAGCTTTGTTGAATTCATTTGATTTTCGTTTGATTCAAAAAGATTTGTTTGAATGTGTTTGACTTTCATTTGATTCTAAAAGCTTTGATTAAAGTGTTTGACTTTCATTTGACTCAATTAGCTTTGTTGAATGCATTTGACTTTCATTTGACTCAAGAAGCTTTATTTGAATGTGTTTGACTTTCATTTGACTCAATTGGCTTTGTTGAATGCATTTGACTTTCATTTGATTCAAAAAGCTTTCTTTGAATGTGTTTGACTTTTTTTTGACTCAATTAGCTTTGTCGAATGTGTTTGACTTTCATTTGACTCAATTAGCTTTGTTGAATGAATTTGATATTATTTTGATTCAAAAAGCTTTGTTTGAATGTGTTTTACTTTCATTTGATTCTAAAAGCTTTGTTGAAAGTGTTTGACTTTCATTCGACTCAATTAGCTTTGTTGAATACATTTGACTTTCATTTAAATCAAAAAGCTTTGTTTGAATGTGTTTGACTTTCATTTGACTCAATTGGCTTTGTTCAATGCATATGGCTTTCATTTGATTCAAAAAGCTTTGTTTGAATGTGTTTGACTTTCATTTGACTCAATTAGCTTCGTTGAATGTGTTTGACTTTCATTTGACACAATTAGCACTGTGGAATGCAATTGACTTCCATTTAATTCAAAAAGCTTTGTTTGAATGTATTTGACTTTCATTTGAATCTTAAATCTTTGATGAAAGTGTTTGACTTTCATTTGACTCAATTAGCTTTGTTGAATTCATTTGATTTTCGTTTGATTCAAAAAGCTTTGTTTGAATGTATTTGACTATCATTTGATTCTAAAAGCTATGTTGAAAGTGTTTGACTTTCATTTGACTTAATTAGCTTCGTTGAATGCATTTGACTTTCAATTAAATCAAAAAGCTTTGTTTGAATGTGTTTGACTTTCATTTGACTCAATTAGCTTTGTTGAAAGTGTTTGACTTTCATTTGACTCAATTAGCTTTGTTGAATGCATTTGACTTTCATTTGAATCAAGAATTTTTGTTTGAATGTGTTTGACTTTCATTTTTCTCAATTGGCTTTTTTGAATGCATTTGACTTTCATTTGATTCAAAAAGCTTTGTTTGATTGTGTTTGACTTTCTTTTGACTCAATTAGCTTTGTTGAATGTGTTTCACTTTCATTTGACTCAATTAGCTTTGTTGAATGCATTTCACATTCATTTTATTCAAAAAGCTTTGTTTGAATGTGTTTTACTTTCATTTGATTCTAAATGCTTTGTTGAAAGTGTTTGACTTTCATTTGACTCAATTAGCTTTGTTGAATGCATTTGACTTTCATTTGAATCAAAACGCTTTGTTTTAATGTGTTTGACTTTCATTTGACTCAGTTAGCTTTATTGAAAGTGTTTGACTTTCATTTGACTAAATTAGCTTTGTTGAATGCGTTTGTCTTTCATTTGATTCAAAAAGCTTTGTTTGAATGTGTTTGACTTTCTTTTTACTCAATTAGCTTTGTTGAATGTATTTGACTTTCATTTGACTTAATTAGCATTGTGGAATGTAATTGACTTTCATTTGATTGAAAAAGCTTTGATTGAATGTATTTGACTTTCATTTGAATCAAAAAGATTTGTTTTAATGTGTTTGATTTTCATTTGACTCAATTAGCTTTATTGAAAGTGTTTGACTTACATTTGACTCAATTAGCTTTGTTGAATGTATTTGAGATTATTTTGATACAAAAAGCTTTGTTTGAATGTGTTTTACTTTCATTTGATTCTATAAGCTTTGTTGAAAGTGTTTGACTTTCATTTGACTCAATTAGCTTTGTTGAATGCATTTGACTTTCATTTGATTCAAAAAGCTTTGTTTGAATGTGTTTGACTTTCTTTTGACTCAATTAGCTTTGTTGAATGTGTTTGACTTTCATCTGACTTAATTAGCATTGTGGAATGTAATTGACTTTCATTTGATTCAAAAAGCTTTGATTGAATGTATTTGACTTTCATTTGATTCTAAACGCTTTGTTGAAAATGTTTGACTTTCATTTGACTCGATTAGCTTTGTTGAATTCATTTGATTTTCGTTTGATTCAAAAAGCTTTGTTTGAATGTATTTGACTATCATTTGATTCTAAAAGCTTTGTTGAAAGTGTTTGACTTTCATTTGACTTAATTAGCTTTGTTGAATGCATTTGACTTTCAATTAAATGAAAAAGCTTTGTTTGAATGTGTTTGACTTTCATTTGACTCAATTAGCTTTGTTGAAATTGTTTGACTTTCATTTGACTTAATTAGCTTTGTTGAATGCATTTGACTTTCATTTGAATTAAGAAGCTTTATTTGAATGTGTTTCACTTTCATTTGACTCAATTGGCTTTGTTGATTGCATTTGACTTTCTTTTGATTCAAAAAGCTTTCTTTGAATGTGTTTGACTTTCATTTGACTCAATTAGCATTGTAGAATGCAATTGACTTCCATTTGATTCAAAAAGCTTTGTTTGAATGTATTTGACTTTCATTTGAATCTTAAAGCTTTGATGAAAGTGTTTGACTTTTATTTGACTCTATTAGCTTTGTTTAATTCATTCGATTTTCGTTTGATTCAAAAAGCTTTGTTTGAATGTATTTGACTATCATTTGATTCTAAAAGCTTTGTTGAAAGTGTTTGACTTTCATTTGACTTAATTAGCTTTGTTGAATGCATTTGACTTTCAATTAAATCAAAAAGCTTTGTTTGAATGTGTTTGACTTTCATTTGACTCAATTAGCTTTGTTGAAAGTGTTTGACTTTCATTTGACTCAATTAGCTTTGTTGAAAGCATTTGACATTCATTTGATTCAAAAAGCTTTCTTTGAATGTGTTTGACTTTCTTTTGACTCAATTAGCTTTGTTGAATGCATTTGACATTTATTTTATTCAAAAAGCTTTGTTTGAATGTGTTTTACTTTCATTTGATTCTAAAAGCTTTGTTGAAAGTGTTTGACTTTCATTTGACTCAATTAGCTTTGTTGGATGCATTTGACTTTCATTTGAATCAAAAAGCTTTGTTTTAATGTGTTTGACTTTCATTTGACTCAGTTAGCTTTATTGAAAGTGTTTGACTTTCATTTGAGTCAATTCGCTTTGTTGAATGCGTTTGACTTTCATTTGATTCAAAAAGCTTTGTTTGAATGTGTTTGACTTTCTTTTTACTCAATTAGCTTTGTTGAATGTGTTTGACTTTCATTTGACTTAATTAGCATTGTGGAATGTAATTGACTTTCATTTGATTGAAAAAGCTTTGATTGAATGTATTTGACTTTCATTTGAATCAAAAAGATTTGTTTTAATGTGTTTGATTTTCATTTGACTCAATTAGCTTTATTGAAAGTGTTTGACTTTCATTTGACTCAATTAGCTTTGTTGAATGCATTTGACTTTCATTTGATTCAAAAGCTTTGTTTGAATGTGTTTGACTTTCTTTTGACTCAATTAGCTTTGTTGAATGTGTTTGACTTTCATCTGACTTAATTAGCATTGTGGAATGTAATTGACTTTCATTTGATTCAAAAAGTTTTGATTGAACGTATTTGACTTTCATTTTTTTCTACACGCTTTGTTAAAAGTGTTTGGCTTTCATTTGACTCGATTAGCTTTGTTGAATGCATTTGACTTTCATTTGATTCTAAAAACTTTGTTTGAATGTGTTTGACTTTCATTTGACTCAATTAGCTTTGTTGAAAGTGTTTGACTTTCATTTGACTCAATTTGCTTTGTTGAATGCATTTGAATTTCATTTGAATCAAGAAGCTTTATTTGAATGTGTTTCACTTTCATTTGACTCAATTGGCTTTGTTGAATGCATATGGCTTTCATTTGATTCAAAAAGCTTTGTTTGAACGTGTTTGACTTTCATTTGACTCAATTAGCTTCGTTGAATGTGTTTGACTTTCATTTGACACAATTAGCATTGTGGAATGCAATTGAGTTCCATTTGATTCAAAAAGCTTTGTTTGAATGTATTTGACTTTCATTTGATTCTAAAAGCTTTGATGAAAGTGTTTGACTTTCATTTGACTCAATTAGCTTTGTTGAATTCATTTGATTTTCGTTTGATTCAAAAAGCTTTGTTTGAATGTGTTTGACTCTCATTTGATTCTAAAAGCTTTGTTGAAAGTGTTTCACTTTCATTTGACTCAATTAGCTTTGTTGGATGCATTTGACGTTTATTTGAATCAAAAAGCTTTGTTTGAATGTGTTTGACTTTCATTTGACACAATTAGCTTTGTTGAAAGTGTTTGACTTTCATTTGACTCAATTAGCTTTGTTGAATGCATTTGACTTTCATTTGAATCAAGAAGCTTTATTTGAATGTGTTGGACTTTCATTTGACTCAATTGGCTTTGTTGAATGCATTTGACTTTCATTTGATTCAAAAAACTTTCTTTGAATGTGTTTGACTTTCTTTTGACTCAATTAGCTTTGTCGAATGTGTTTGACTTTCATTTGACTCAATTAGCTTTGTTGAATGCATTTGTTATTATTTTGATTCAAAAAGCTTTGTTTGAATGAGTTTTACTTTCATTTGATTCTAAAAGCTTTGTTGAAAGTGTTTGACTTTCATTCGACTCAATTAGCTTTGTTGAATACATTTGACTTTCATTTAAATCAAAAAGCTTTGTTTGAATGTGTTTGACTTTCATTTGACTCAATTAGCTTTGATGAAAGTGTTTGACTTTCATTTGACTCAATTAGCTTTGTTGAATGCATTTGAATTTCATTTGAATCAAGAAGCTTTATTTGAATGTGTTTGACTTTCATTTGGCTCAATTGGCTTTGTTGAATGCATATGGCTTTCATTTGATTCAAAAAGCTTTGTTTGAATGTGTTTGACTTTCATTTGACTCAATTAGCTTCGTTGAATGTGTTTGACTTTCATTTGACACAATTTGCATTGTGGAATGCCATTGACTTCCATTTGATTCAAAAAGCTTTGTTTGAATGTGTTTGACTTTCATTTGAATCTTAAATCTTTGATGAAAGTGTTTGACTTTCATTTGACTCAATTAGCTTTGTTGAATTCATTTGATTTTCGTTTGATTCAAAAAGCTTTGTTTGAATGTATTTGACTATCATTTGATTCTAAAAGCTATGTTGAAAGTGTTTGACTTTCATTTGACTTAATTAGCTTTGTTGAATGCATTTGACTTTCAATTAAATCAAAAAGCTTTGTTTGAATGTGTTTGACTTTCATTTGACTCAATTAGCTTTGTTGAAAGTGTTTGACTTTCATTTCACTCAATTAGCTTTGTTGAATGCATTTGACTTTCATTTGAATCAAGAAGTTTTATTTGAATGTGTTTGACTTTCATTTTTCTCAATTGGCTTTTTTGAATGCATTTGACTTTCATTTGATTCAAAAAGCTTTCTTTGAATGTGTTTGACTTTCTTTTAACTCAATTAGCTTTGTTGAATGCATTTGACATTCATTTTATTCAAAAAGCTTTGCTTGAAAGTGTTTTACTTTCATTTGATTCTAAAAGCTTTGTTGAAAGTGTTTGACTTTCATTTGACTCAATTAGCTTTGTTGAATGCATTTGACTTTCATTTGAATCAAAAAGCTTTGTTTTAATGTGTTTGACTTTCATTTGACTCAGTTAGCTTTATTGAAAGTGTTTGACTTTCATTTGACTCAATTAGCTTTGTTGAATGCGTTTGACTTTCATTTGATTCAAAAAGCTTTGTTTGAATGTGTTTAACTTTCTTTTTACTCAATTAGCTTTGTTGAATGTATTTGACTTTCATTTGACTTAATTAGCATTGTGGAATGTAATTGACTTTCATTTGATTGAAAAAGCTTTGATTGAATGTATTTGATTTTCATTTGAATCAAAAAGATTTGTTTTAATGTGTTTGATTTTCATTTGACTCAATTAGCTTTATTGAAATTGTTTGACTTACATTTGACTCAATTAGCTTTGTTGAATGCATTTGACATTATTTTGATTCAAAAAGCTTTGTTCGAATGTGTTTTACTTTCATTTGATTCTAAAAGCTTTGTTGAAAGTGTTTGACTTTCATTCGACTCAATTAGCTTTGTTGAATGCATTTGACTTTCATTTGAATCAAAAAGCTTTGGTTGAATGTGTTTGACTTTTTTTTGACTAAATTAGCTTTGTTGAATGTGTTTCACTTTCATTTCACTTAATTAGCATTGTGGAATGCAATTGACTTTCATTTGATTCAAAAAGCTTTGATTGAATGTATTTGACTTTCATTTGATTCTAAACGCTTTGTTGAAAGTGTTTGACTTTCATTTGACTCAATTAGCTTTGTTGAATGCATTTGACTTTCGTTTGATTCAAAATGCTTTGTTTAACTGTGTTTGACTTTCATTTGACTAAATTAGCTTTGTTGAAATTGTTGGACTTTCATTTGACTCAATTAGCTTTGTTGAATGCATTTGACTTTCATTTGAATTAAGAAGCTTTATTTGAATGTGTTTCACTTTCATTTGACTCAATTGGCTTTGTTGATTGCATTTGACTTACTTTTGATTCAAAAAGCTTTGTTTGAATGTGTTTGACTTTCATTTGACTCAATTAGCTTCGTTGAATGTGCTTGACTTTCATTTGACTCAATTAGCATTGTAGAATGCAATTGACTTCCATTTGATTCAAAAAGCTTTGTTTGAATGTATTTGACTTTCATTTGAATCTTAAAGCTTTGATGAAAGTGTTTGACTTTCATTTGACTCAATTAGCTTTGTCGAATTCATTTGATTTTCGTTTGATTCAAAAAGCTTTGTTTGAATGTATTTGACTATCATTTGATTCTAAAAGCTTTGTTGAAAGTGTTTGACTTTCATTTGACTTATTTAGCTTTGTTGAATGCATTTGACTTTGAATTAAATCAAAAAGCTTTGTTTGAATGTGTTTGACTTTAATTTGACTCAATTAGCTTTGTTGAAAGTGTTTGACTTTCATTTGACTCAATTAGCTTTGTTGAATGTATTTGACTTTCATTTGAATCAAGATGTTTTATTTGAATGTGTTTGACTTTCATTTTTCTCAATTGGCTTTTTTGAATGCATTTGACTTTCATTTGATTCAAAAAGCTTTCTTTAAATGTGTTTAACTTTCTTTTGACTCAATTAGCTTTGTTGAATGTATTTGACTTTCATTTGACTCAATTAGCTTTGTTGAATGCATTTGACATTCATTTTATTCAAAAAGCTTTGTTTGAATGTGTTTTACTTTCATTTGATTCTAAAAGCTTTGTTGAAAGTGTTTGACTTTCATTTGACTCAATTAGCTTTGTTGAATGCATTTGACTTTCATTTGAATCAAAAAGCTTTGTTTTAATGTGTTTGACTTTCATTTGACTCAATTAGCTTTATTGAAAGTGTTTGACTTTTATTTGACTCAATTAGCTTTGTTGAATGCGTTTGACTTTCATTTGATTCAAAAAGCTTTGTTTGAATGTGTTTGACTTTCTTTTTACTCAATTAGCTTTGTTGAATGTATTTGACTTTCATTTGACTTAATTAGCATTGTGGAATGTAATTGAATTTCATTTGATTGAAAAAGCTTTGATTGAATGAATTTGACTTTCATTTGAATCAAGAAGTTTTATTTGAATGTGTTTGACTTTCATTTTTCTCAATTGGCTTTTTTGAATGCCTTTGACTTTCATTTGATTCAAAAAGCTTTCTTTAAATGTGTTTGACTTTCTTTTGACTCAATTAGCTTTGTTGAATGTTTTTGACTTTCATTTGAATCAATTAGCTTTGTTGAATGCATTTGACATTCATTTTATTCAAAAAGCTTTGTTTGAATGTGTTTTACTTTCATTTGATTCTAAAAGCTTTGTTGAAAGTGTTTGACTTTCATTTGACTCAATTAGCTTTGTTGAATGCATTTGACTTTCATTTGAATCAAAAAGCTTTGTTTTAATGTGTTTGACTTTCATTTGACTCAGTTAGCTTTATTGAAAGTGTTTGACATTCATTTGACTCAATTAGCTTTGTTGAATGCGTTTGACTTTCATTTGATTCAAAAAGCTTTGTTTGAATGTGTTTGACTTTCTTTTTACTCAATTAGCTTTGTTGAATGTATTTGACTTTCATTTGACTTAATTAGCATTGTGGAATGTAATTGACTTTCATTTGATTGAAAAAGCTTTGATTGAATGTATTTGACTTTCATTTGAATCAAAAAGATTTGTTTTAATGTGTTTGATTTTCTTTTGACTCAATTAGCTTTATTGAAAGTGTTTGACTTTCATTTGACTCAATTAGCTTTGTTGAATGTGTTTGACTTTCATTTGATTCAAAAAGCTTTGTTTGAATGTGTTTGACTTTCTTTTTACTCAATTAGCTTTGTTGAATGTGTTTGACTTTCATTTGACTTAAATAACATTGTGGAATGTAATTGACTTTCATTTGATTCATAAAGCTTTGATTGAATGTATTTGACTTTTATTTGATTCTAAACGTTTTGTTGAAAGTGTTTGGCTTTCATTTGACTCGATTAGCTTTGTTGAATGCATTTGACTTTCATTTGATTCTAAAAGCTTTGTTTGAATGTGTTTGACTTTCATTTGACTCAATTAGCTTTGTTGAAATTGTTTGACTTTCATTTGACTCAATTAGCTTTGTTAAATGCATTTGACTTTCATTTGAATCAAGAAGTTTTATTTGAATGTGTTTGACTTTCATTTTTCTCAATTGGCTTTTTTGAATGCATTTGACTTTCATTTGATTCAAAAAGCTTTCTTTGAATGTGTTTGACTTTCTTTTGACTCAATTAGCTTTGTTGAATGCATTTGACATTCATCTTATTCAAAAAGCTTTGTTTGAAAGTGTTTTACTTTCATTTGATTCTAAAAGCTTTGTTGAAAGTGTTTGACTTTCATTTGACTCAATTAGCTTTGTTGAATGCATTTGACTTTCATTTGAATCAAAAACCTTTGTTTTAATGTGTTTGACTTTCATTTGACTCAGTTAGCTTTATTGAAAGTGTTTGACTTTTATTTGACTCAATTAGCTTTGTTGAATGCGTTTGACTTTCATTTGATTCAAAAAGCTTTGTTTGAATGTGTTTAACTTTCTTTTTACTCAATTAGCTTTGTTGAATGTATTTGACTTTCATTTGACTTAATTAGCATTGTGGAATGTAATTGACTTTCATTTGATTGAAAAAAGCTTTGATTGAATGTATTTGACTTTCATTTGAATCAAAAAGATTTGTTCTAATGTGTTTGATTTTCATTTGACTCAATTAGCTTTATTGAAAGTGTTTGACTTACATTTGACTCAATTAGCTTTGTTGAATGCATTTGACATTATTTTGATTCAAAAAGCTTTGTTTGAATGTGTTTTACTTTCATTTGATTCTAAAAGCTTTGTTGAAAGTGTTTGACTTTCATTCGACTCAATTAGCTTTGTTGAATGCATGTGACTTTCATTTGAATCAAAAAGCTTTGTTTGAATGTGTTTGACTTTTTTTTGACTAAATTAGCTTTGTTGAATGTGTTTGACTTTCATTTCACTTAATTAGCATTGTGGAATGCAATTGACTTTCATTTGATTCAAAAAGCTTTGATTGAATGTATTTGACTTTCATTTGATTCTAAACGCTTTGTTGAAAGTGTTTCACTTTCATTTGACTCGATTAACTTTGTTGAATGCATTTGACTTTCGTTTGATTCAAAAAGCTTTGTTTGAATGTGTTTGACTTTCATTTGACTAAATTAGCTTTGTTGAAATTGTTTGACTTTCATTTGACTCAATTAGCTTTGTTGAATGCATTTGACTTTCATTTGAATTAAGAAGCTTTATTTGATCGTGTTTCACTTTCATTTGACTCAATTGGCTTTGTTGATTGCATTTGACTTACTTTTGATTCAAAAAGCTTTGTTTGAATGTGTTTGACTTTCATTTGACTTAACTAGCTTCGTTAAATGTGCTTGACTTTCATTTGACTCAATTAGCATTGTAGAATGCAATTGACTTCCATTTGATTCAAAAAGCATTGTTTTAATGTATTTGACTTTCATTTGAATCTTAAAGCTTTGATGAAAGTGTTTGACTTTCATTTGACTTAATTAGCTTTGTTGAATTCATTTGATTTTCGTTTGATTCAAAAAGCTTTGTTTGAATGTATTTGACTATCATTTGATTCTAAAAGCTTTGTTGAAAGTGTTTGACTTTCATTTGACTTAATTAGCTTTGTTGAATGCATTTGACTTTCAATTAAATCAAAAAGCTTTGTTTGAATGTGTTTGACTTTCATTAGACTCAATTAGCTTTGTTGAAAGTGTTTGACTTTCATTTGACTCAATTAGCTTTGTTGAATGCATTTGACTTTCATTTGATTCAAAAAGCTTTGTTTGAATGTGTTTGACTTTCTTTTGACTCAATTAGCTTTGTTGAATGTGTTTGACTTTCATCTGACTTAATTAGCATTGTGGAATGTAATTGACTTTCATTTGATTCAAAAAGCTTTGATTGAATGTATTTGACTTTCATTTGATTCTAAACGCTTTGTTGAAAGTGTTTGGCTTTCGTTTGACTCGATTAGCTTTGTTGAATGCATTTGACTTTCATTTGATTCTAAAAGCTTTGTTTGAACGTGTTTGACTTTCATTTGACTCAATTAGCTTTGTTGAAAGTGTTTGACGTTCATTTGACTCAATTTGCTTTGTTGAATGCATTTGACTTTCATTTGAATTAAGAAGCTTGTTTTGAATGTGTTTGACTTTCATTTGACTAAATTGGCTTTGTTGAATGCATTTGACTTTCATTTGATTAAAAAAGCTTTGTTTGAATGTGTTTGACTTTCATTTGACTCAATTAGCTTCGTTAAATGTGCTTGACTTTCATTTAACTCAATTAGCATTGTGGAATGCAATTGACTTTCATTTCATTCAAAAAGTTTTGTTTGAATGTATTTGACTTGCATTTGATTCTAAAAGCTTTGATGAAAGTGTTTGACTTTCATTTGACTCGATTAGCTTTGTTGAATTCATTAGATTTTCATTTGATTCAAAAAGCTTTATTTGAATGTGTTTGACTTTCATTTGATTCTAAAAGCTTTGTTGAAAGTGTTTAACTTTCATTTGACTTAATTAGCTTTGTTGAATGCATTTGACTTTCATTTAAATCAAAAAGCTTTGTTTGAATGTGTTTGACTTTCATTTGATTCAATAAGCTTCGTTGAATGTGTTTGACTTTAATTTGACTCAATTAGCATTGTGGAATGCAATTGACTTTTATTTCATTCAAAAAGTTTTGTTTGAATGTATTTGACTTTCATTTGACTCTATTAGCTTTGTTGAATGCATTTGACATTCATTTGATTCAAAAAGCTTTGTTTGAATGTGTTTTACTTTCATTTGATTCTAAAAGCTTTGTTGAAAGTGTTTGACCTTCATTTGACTCAATTAGCTTTGTTGAATGCATTTGACTTTCATTTGAATCAAAAAGCTTTGTTTTAATGTGTTTGACTTTCATTTGACTCAATTAGCTTTATTGAAAGTGTTTGACTTTCATTTGACTCAATTAGCTTTGTTGAATGCATTTGACTTTCATTTGATTCAAAAAGCTTTGTTTGAATGTGTTTGACTTTCTTTTGACTCGATTTGCTTTGTTGAATGTGTTTGACTTTCATCTGACTTAATTAGCATTGTGGAATGTATTTGACTTTCATTTGATACAAAATGCTTTGATTGAATGTATTTGACTTTCATTTGATTCTAAACGCTTTGTTGAAAGTGTTTGGCTTTTATTTGACTCGATTAGCTTTGTTGAATGCATTTGACATTCATTTGATTCTAAAAGCTTTGTTTGAATGTCTTTGACTTTCATTTGACTCAATTTGCTTTGTTGAATGCATTTGACTTTCATTTGAATTAAGAAGCTTGGTTTGAATGTGTTTGACTTTCATTTGACTCAATTGGCTTTGTTGAATGCATTTGACTTTCATTTGATTCAAAAAGCTTTGTTTGAATGTGTTTGACTTTCATTTGACTCAATTAGCTTCGTTGAATGTGCTTGACTTTCATTTAACTCAATTAGCATTGTGGAATGCGATTGACTTTCATTTCATTCAAAAAGTTTTGTTTGAATGTATTTGACTTGCATTTGATTCTAAAAGCTTTGATGAAAGTGTTTGACTTTCATTTGACTCGATTAGCTTTGTTGAATTCATTAGATTTTCATTTGATTCAAAAAGCTTTGTTTCAATGTGTTTGACTTTCATTTGATTCTAAAAGCTTTGTTGAAAGTGTTTGACTTTCATTTGACTTAATTAGCTTTGTTGAATGCATTTTACTTTCATTTAAATCAAAAAGCTTTGTTTGAATGTGTTTGACTTTCATTTGACTCAATAAGCTTCGTTGAATGTGTTTGACTTTAATTTGAGTCAATTAGCATTGTGGAATGCAATTGACTTTTATTTCATTCAAAAAGTTTTGTTTGAATGTATTTGACTTTCATTTGATTCTAAAAGCTTTGATGATAGTGTTTGACTTTCATTTGACTCAATTAGGTTTGTTGAATTCATTAGATTTTCATTTGATTGAAAAAGCATTGTTTGAATGTGTTTGACTTTCATTTGATTCTAAAAGCTTTGTTGAAAGTGTTTGACTTTCATTTGACTTAATTAGCTTTGTTGAATACATTTCACTTTCATTTAAATCAAAAAGCTTTGTTTGAATGTGTTTGACTTTCATTTGACTCAATTAGCTTTGTTGAAAGTGTTTGACTTTCATTTGACTCAATTAGCTTTGTTGAATGCATTTGAATTTCATTTGAATCAAGAAGCTTTATTTAATGTGTTTGACTTTCATTTGACTCAATTGGCTTTGTTGAATGCATATGGCTTTCATTTGATTCAACAAGCTTTGTTTGAATGTGTTTGACTTTCATTTGACTCAATTAGCTTCGTTGAATGTGTTTGACTTTCATTTGACACAATTAGCATTGTGGAATGCAATTGACTTCCATTTGATTCAAAAAGCTTTGTTTGAATGTATTTGACTTTCATTTGATTCTAAAAGCTTTGTTGAAAGTGTTTGACTTTCATTTGACTCAATTAGCTTTGTTGAATTCATTTGATTTTCGTTTGATTCAAAAAGCTTTGTTTGAATGTGTTTGACTTTCATTTGATTCTAAAAGCTTTGTTGAAAGTGTTTGACTTTCATTTGACTCAATTAGCTTTGTTGAATGCATTTGACTTTTATTTGAATCAAAAAGCTTTGTTTGAATGTGTTTGACTTTCATTTGACACAATTAGCTTTGTTGAAAGTGTTTGACTTTCATTTGACTCAATTAGCTTTGTTGAATGCATTTGACTTTCATTTGAATCAAGAAGATTTATTTGAATGTGTTTGACTTTCATTTGACTCAATTGGCTTTGTTGAATGCATTTGACTTTCATTTGATTCAAAAAGCTTTCTTTGAATGTGTTTGACTTTCTTTGGACTCAATTAGCTTTGTCGAATGTGTTTGACTTTCATTTGACTCAATTAGCTTTGTTGAATGCATTTGACATTATTTTGATTCAAAAAGCTTTGTTTGAATGTGTTTTACTTTCATTTGATTCTAAAAGCTTTGTTGAAAGTGTTTGACTTTCATTCGACTCAATTAGCTTTGTTGAATGCATTTGACTTTCATTTGAATCAAAAAGCTTTGTTTGAATGTGTTTGACTTTTTTTTGACTCAATTAGCTTTGTTGAATGTGTTTGACTTTCATTTCACTTAATTAGCATTGTGGAATGCAATTGACTTTCATTTGATTCAAAAAGCTTTGATAGAATGTATTTGACTTTCATTTGATTCTAAACGCTTTGTTGAAAGTGTTTGACTTTCATTTGACTCGATTAGCTTTTTTGAATGCATTTGACTTTCGTTTGATTCAAAAAGCTTTTTTTGAATGTGTTTGACTTTCATTTGACTCAATTAGCTTTGTTGAATTCATTTGATTTTCATTTGATTCAAAAAGCTTTGTTTGAATGTGTTTGACTTTCATTTGATTATAAAAGCTTTGTTGAAAGTGTTTGACTTTCATTTGACTCAATTAGCTTTGTTGAATGCATTTGACTTTCTTTTGATTCAAAAAGCTTTGTTTGAATGTGTTTGACTTTCATTTGACTCAATTAGCTTCGTTGAATGTGCTTGACTTTCATTTGACTCAATTAGCATTGTAGAATGCAATTGACTTCCATTTGATTCAAAAAGCTTTGTTTGAATGTATTTGACTTTCATTTGAATCTTAAATCTTTGATGAAAGTGTTTGACTTTCATTTGACTCAATTAGCTTTGTTGAATTCATTTGATTTTCGTTTGATTCAAAAAGCTTTGTTTGAATGTATTTGACTATCATTTGATTCTAAAACCTTTGTTGAAAGTGTTTGACTTTCATTTGACTTAATTAGCTTTGTTGAATGCATTTGACTTTCAATTAAATCAAAAAGCTTTGTTTGAATGTGTTTGACTTTAATTTGACTCAATTAGCTTTGTTGAAAGTGTTTGACTTTCATTTGACTCAATTAGCTTTGTTGAATGCATTTTAATTTCATTTGAATCAAGAAGCTTTATTTGAATGTGTTTGACTTTCATTTGACTCACTTGGCTTTGTTGAATGCATTTGGCTTTCATTTGATTCAAAAAGCTTTGTTTGAATGTGTTAGACTTTCATTTGACTCAATTAGCTTCGTTGAATGTGTTTAACTTTCATTTGACACAATTAGCATTGTGGAATGCAATTGACTTCCATTTGATTCAAAAAGCTTTGTTTGAATGTATTTGACTTTCATTTGATTCTAAAAGCTTTGATGAAAGTGTCTGACTTTCATTTGACTCAATTAGCTTTGTTGAATTCATTTGATTTTCATTTGATTCAAAAAGCTTTGTTTGAATGTGTTTGACTTTCATTTGATTCTAAAAGCTTTGTGGAAAGTGTTTGACTTTCATTTGACTTAATTAGCTTTGTTGAATGCATTTGACTTTCATTTAAATCAAAAAGCTTTGTTTGAATTTGTTTGACTTTCATTTGATTCAATAAGCTTCGTTGAATGTGTTTGACTTTAATTTGACTTAATTAGCATTGTGGAATGTAATTGACTTTTATTTCATTCAAAAAGTTTTGTTTGAATGTATTTGACTTTCATTTGACTCAATTAGCTTTGTTGAATGCATTTGACATTCATTTGATTCAAAAAGTTTTGTTTGAATGTGTTTTACTTTCATTTGATTCTAAAAGCTTTGTTGAAAGTGTTTGACTTTCATTTGACTCAATTAGCTTTGTTGAATGCATTTGACTTTCATTTGAATCAAAAAGCTTTGTTTTAATGTGTTTGACTTTCATTTGACTCAATTAGCTTTATTGAAAGTGTTTGACTTTCATTTGACTCAATTAGCTTTGTTGAATGCATTTGACTTTCATTTGATTCAAAAAGCTTTGTTTGAATGTGTTTGACTTTCTTTTGACTCGATTTGCTTTGTTAAATGTGTTTGACTTTCATCTGACTTAATTAGCATTGTGGAATGTATTTGACTTTCATTTGATACAAAAAGCTTTGATTGAATGTATTTGACTTTCATTTGATTCTAAACGCTTTGTTGAAAGTGTTTGGCTTTCATTTGACTCGATTAGCTTTGTTGAATGCATTTGACTTTCATTTGATTCTAAAAGCTTTGTTTGAATGTGTTTGACTTTCATTTGACTCAATTAGCTTTGTTGAATGCATTTGACTTTCATTTGAATTAAGAAGCTTGGTTTGAATGTGTTTGACTTTCATTTGACTCAATTGGCTTTGTTGAATGCATTTGACTTTCATTTGATTCAAAAAGCTTTGTTTGAATGTGTTTGACTTTCATTTGACTCAATTAGCTTCGTTAAATGAGCTTGACTTTCATTTAACTCAATTAGCATTGTGGAATGCGATTGACTTTCATTTCATTCAAAAAGTTTTGTTTGAATGTATTTGACTTGCATTTGATTCTAAAAGCTTTGATGAAAGTGTTTGACTTTCATTTGACTCGATTAGCTTTGTTGAATTCATTAGATTTTCATTTGATTCAAAAAGCTTTGTTTCAATGTGTTTGACTTTCATTTGATTCTAAAAGCTTTGTTGAAAGTGTTTGACTTTCATTTGACTTAATTAGCTTTGTTGAATACATTTGACTTTCATTTAAATCAAAAAGCTTTGTTTGAATGTGTTTGACTTTCATTTGACTCAATTAGCTTTGTTGAAAGTGTTTGACTTTCATTTGACTCAATTAGCTTTGTTGAATGCATTTGAATTTCATTTGAATCAAGAAGCTTTATTTAATGTGTTTGACTTTCATTTGACTCAATTGGCTTTGTTGAATGCATATGGCTTTCATTTGATTCAAAAAGCTTTGTTTGAATGTGTTTGACTTTCATTTGACTCAATTAGCTTCGTTGAATGTGTTTGACTTTCATTTGACACAATTAGCATTGTGGAATGCAATTGACTTCCATTTGATTCAAAAAGCTTTGTTTGAATGTGTTTGACTTTCATTTGATTCTAAAAGCTTTGATGAAAGTGTTTGACTTTCATTTGACTCAATTAGCTTTGTTGAATTCATTTGATTTTCGTTTGATTCAAAAAGCTTTGTTTGAATGTGTTTGACTTTCATTTGATTCTAAAAGCTTTGTTGAAAGTGTTTGACTTTCATTTGACTCAATTAGCTTTGTTGAATGCATTAGACTTTTATTTGAATCAATAAGCTTTGTTTGAATGTGTTTGACTTTCATTTGACACAATTAGCTTTGTTGAAAGTGTTTGACTTTCATTTGACTCAATTAGCTTTGATGAATGCATTTGACTTTCATTTGATTCAAAAAGCTTTCTTTGAATGTGTTTGACTTTCATTTGACTCAATTGGCTTTGTTGAATGCATTTGACTTTCATTTGATTCAAAAAGCTTTCTTTGAATGTGTTTGACTTTCTTTTGACTTAATTAGCTTTGTCGAATGTGTTTAACTTTCATTTGACTCAATTAGCTTTGTTGAATGCATTTGACATTATTTTGATTCAAAAAGCTTTGTTTGAATGTGTTTTACTTTCATTTGATTCTAAAAGCTTTGTTGAAAGTGTTTGACTTTCATTCGACTCAATTAGCTTTGTTGAATGCATTTGACTTTCATTTGAATCAAAAAGCTTTGTTTGAATGTGTTTGACTTTTTTTTGACTCAATTAGCTTTGTTGAATGTGTTTGACTTTCATTTCACTTAATTAGCATTGTGGAATGCAATTGACTTTCATTTGATTCAAAAAGCTTTGATAGAATGTGTTTGACTTTCATTTGATTCTAAACGCTTTGTTGAAAGTGTTTGACTTTCATTTGACTCGATTAGCTTTGTTGAATGCATTTGACTTTCGTTTGATTCAAAAAGCTTTGTTTGAATGTGTTTGACTTTCATTTGACTCAATTAGCTTTGTTGAAATTTTTTGACTTTCATTTGACTCAATTAGCTTTGTTGAATGCATTTGACTTTCATTTGAATTAAGAAGCTTTATTTTAATGTGTTTCACTTTCATTTGACTCAATTGGCTTTGTTGATTGCATTTGACTTTCTTTTGATTCAAAAAGCTTTGTTTGAATGTGTTTGACTTTCATTTGACTCAATTAGCTTCGTTGAATGTGCTTGACTTTCATTTGACTCAATTAGCATTGTAGAATGCAATTGACTTCCATTTGATTCAAAAAGCTTTGTTTGAATGTATTTGACTTTCATTTGAATCTTAAATCTTTGATGAAAGTGTTTGACTTTCATTTGACTCAATTAGCTTTGTTGAATTCATTTGATTTTCGTTTGATTCAAAAAGCTTTGTTTGAATGTATTTGACTATCATTTGATTCTAAAAGCTTTGTTGAAAGTGTTTGACTTTCATTTGACTTAATTAGCTTTGTTGAATGCATTTGACTTTCAATTAAATCAAAAAGCTTTGTTTGAATGTGTTTGACTTTAATTTGACTCAATTAGCTTTGTTGAAAGTGTTTGACTTTCATTTGACTCAATTAGCTTTGTTGAATGCATTTTAATTTCATTTGAATCAAGAAGCTTTATTTGAATGTGTTTGACTTTCATTTGACTCACTTGGCTTTGTTGAATGCATTTGGCTTTCATTTGATTCAAAAAGCTTTGTTTGAATGTGTTAGACTTTCATTTGACTCAATTAGCTTCGTTGAATGTGTTTGACTTTCATTTGACACAATTAGCATTGTGGAATGCAATTGACTTCCATTTGATTCAAAAAGCTTTGTTTGAATGTATTTGACTTTCATTTGATTCTAAAAGCTTTGATGAAAGTGTCTGACTTTCATTTGACTCAATTAGCTTTGTTGAATTCATTTGATTTTCATTTGATTCAAAAAGCTTTGTTTGAATGTGTTTGACTTTCATTTGATTCTAAAAGCTTTGTTGAAAGTGTTTGACTTTCATTTTACTTAATTAGCTTTGTTGAATGCATTTGACTTTCATTTAAATCAAAAAGCTTTGTTTGAATTTGTTTGACTTTCATTTGATTCAATAAGCTTCGTTGAATGTGTTTGACTTTAATTTGACTTAATTAGCATTGTGGAATGTAATTGACTTTTATTTCATTCAAAAAGTTTTGTTTGAATGTATTTGACTTTCATTTGACTCAATTAGCTTTGTTGAATGCATTTGACATTCATTTGATTCAAAAAGTTTTGTTTGAATGTGTTTTACTTTCATTTGATTCTAAAAGCTTTGTTGAAAGTGTTTGACTTTCATTTGACTCAATTAGCTTTGTTGAATGCATTTGACTTTCATTTGAATCAAAAAGCTTTGTTTTAATGTGTTTGACTTTCATTTGACTCAATTAGCTTTATTGAAAGTGTTTGACTTTCATTTGACTCAATTAGCTTTGTTGAATGCATTTGACTTTCATTTGATTCAAAAAGCTTTGTTTGAATGTGTTTGACTTTCTTTTGACTCGATTTGCTTTGTTAAATGTGTTTGACTTTCATCTGACTTAATTAGCATTGTGGAATGTATTTGACTTTCATTTGATACAAAAAGCTTTGATTGAATGTATTTGACTTTCATTTGATTCTAAACGCTTTGTTGAAAGTGTTTGGCTTTCATTTGACTCGATTAGCTTTGTTGAATGCATTTGACTTTCATTTGATTCTAAAAGCTTTGTTTGAATGTATTTGACTTTCATTTGACTCAATTAGCTTTGTTGAATGCATTTGACTTTCATTTGAATTAAGAAGCTTGGTTTGAATGTGTTTGACTTTCATTTGACTCAATTGGCTTTGTTGAATGCATTTGACTTTCATTTGATTCAAAAAGCTTTGTTTGAATGTGTTTGACTTTCATTTGACTCAATTAGCTTCGTTAAATGAGCTTGACTTTCATTTAACTCAATTAGCATTGTGGAATGCGATTGACTTTCATTTCATTCAAAAAGTTTTGTTTGAATGTATTTGACTTGCATTGGATTCTAAAAGCTTTGATGAAAGTGTTTGACTTTCATTTGACTCGATTAGCTTTGTTGAATTCATTAGATTTTCATTTGATTCAAAAAGCTTTGTTTCAATGTGTTTGACTTTCATTTGATTCTAAAAGCTTTGTTGAAAGTGTTTGACTTTCATTTGACTTAATTAGCTTTGTTGAATACATTTGACTTCCATTTAAATCAAAAAGCTTTGTTTGAATGTGTTTGACTTTCATTTGACTCAATTAGCTTTGTTGAAAGTGTTTGACTTTCATTTGACTCAATTAGCTTTGTTGAATGCATTTGAATTTCATTTGAATCAAGAAGCTTTATTTAATGTGTTTGACTTTCATTTGACTCAATTGGCTTTGTTGAATGCATATGGCTTTCATTTGATTCAAAAAGCTTTGTTTGAATGTGTTTGACTTTCATTTGACTCAATTAGCTTCGTTGAATGTGTTTGACTTTCATTTGACACAATTAGCATTGTGGAATGCAATTGACTTCCATTTGATTCAAAAAGCTTTGTTTGAATGTGTTTGACTTTCATTTGATTCTAAAAGCTTTGATGAAAGTGTTTGACTTTCATTTGACTCAATTAGCTTTGTTGAATTCATTTGATTTTCGTTTGATTCAAAAAGCTTTGTTTGAATGTGTTTGACTTTCATTTGATTCTAAAAGCTTTGTTGAAAGTGTTTGACTTTCATTTGACTCAATTAGCTTTGTTGAATGCATTAGACTTTTATTTGAATCAATAAGCTTTGTTTGAATGTGTTTGACTTTCATTTGACACAATTAGCTTTGTTGAAAGTGTTTGACTTTCATTTGACTCAATTAGCTTTGATGAATGCATTTGACTTTCATTTGATTCAAAAAGCTTTCTTTGAATGTGTTTGACTTTCATTTGACTCAATTGGCTTTGTTGAATGCATTTGACTTTCATTTGATTCAAAAAGCTTTCTTTGAATGTGTTTGACTTTCTTTTGACTTAATTAGCTTTGTCGAATGTGTTTAACTTTCATTTGACTCAATTAGCTTTGTTGAATGCATTTGACATTATTTTGATTCAAAAAGCTTTGTTTGAATGTGTTTTACTTTCATTTGATTCTAAAAGCTTTGTTGAAAGTGTTTGACTTTCATTCGACTCAATTAGCTTTGTTGAATGCATTTGACTTTCATTTGAATCAAAAAGCTTTGTTTGAATGTGTTTGACTTTTTTTTGACTCAATTAGCTTTGTTGAATGTGTTTGACTTTCATTTCACTTAATTAGCATTGTGGAATGCAATTGACTTTCATTTGATTCAAAAAGCTTTGATAGAATGTGTTTGACTTTCATTTGATTCTAAACGCATTGTTGAAAGTGTTTGACTTTCATTTGACTCGATTAGCTTTGTTGAATGCATTTGACTTTCGTTTGATTCAAAAAGCTTTGTTTGAATGTGTTTGACTTTCATTTGACTCAATTAGCTTTGTTGAAATTTTTTGACTTTCATTTGACTCAATTAGCTTTGTTGAATGCATTTGACTTTCATTTGAATTAAGAAGCTTTATTTTAATGTGTTTCACTTTCATTTGACTCAATTGGCTTTGTTGATTGCATTTGACTTTCTTTTGATTCAAAAAGCTTTGTTTGAATGTGTTTGACTTTCATTTGACTCAATTAGCTTCGTTGAATGTGCTTGACTTTCATTTGACTCAATTAGCATTGTAGAATGCAATTGACTTCCATTTGATTCAAAAAGCTTTGTTTGAATGTATTTGACTTTCATTTGAATCTTAAAACTTTGATGAAAGTGTTTGACTTTCATTTGACTCAATTAGCTTTGTTGAATTCATTTGATTTTCGTTTGATTCAAAAAGCTTTGTTTGAATGTATTTGACTATCATTTGATTCTAAAAGCTTTGTTGAAAGTGTTTGACTTTCATTTGACTTAATTAGCTTTGTTGAATGCATTTGACTTTCAATTAAATCAAAAAGCTTTGTTTGAATGTGTTTGACTTTAATTTGACTCAATTAGCTTTGGTTAAAGTGTTTGACTTTCATTTGACTCAATTAGCTTTGTTGAATGTATTTGACTTTCATTTGAATCAAGAAGTTTTATTTGAATGTGTTTGACTTTCATTTTTCTCATTTGGCTTTTTTGAATGCATTTGACTTTCATTTGATTCAAAAAGCTTTCTTTAAATGTGTTTGACTTTCTTTTGACCCAATTAGCTTTGTTGAATGTGTTTGACTTTCATTTGACATATTAGCTTTGTTGAATGCATTTGACATTCATTTTATTCAAAAAGCTTTGTTTGAATGTGTTTTACTTTCATTTGATTCTAAAAGCTTTGTTGAAAGTGTTTGACTTTCATTTGACTTAATTAGCTTTGTTGAATGCATTTGACTTTCATTTGAATCAAAAAGCTTTGTTTTAATGTGTTTGACTTTCATTTGACTCAGTTGGCTTTATTGAAAGTGTTTGACTTTTATTTGACTCAATTAGCTTTGTTGAATGCGTTTGACTTTCATTTAATTCAAAAAGCTTTGTTTGAATGTGTTTGACTTTCTTTTTACTCAATTAGCTTTGTTGAATGTATTTGACTTTCATTTGACTTAATTAGCATTGTGGAATGTAATTGACTTTCATTTGATTGAAAAAGCTTTGATTGAATGAATTTGACTTTCATTTGAATCAAGAAGTTTTATTTGAATGTGTTTGACTTTCATTTTTCTCAATTGGCTTTTTTGAATACATTTGAGTTTCATTTGATTCAAAAAGCTTTCTTTAAATGTGTTTGACTTTCTTTTGACTCAATTAGCTTTGTTGAATGTGTTTGACTTTCATTTGACTCAATTAGCTTTGTTGAATGCATTTGACATTCATTTGATTCAAAAAGCTTTGTTTGAATGTGTTTGACTTTCATTTGATTCTAAAAGCTTTGTTGAAAGTGTTTGACTTTCATTTGACTTAATTAGCTTTGTTTGAATGTGTTTGACTTTCATTTGACTCAATAAGCTTCGTTGAATGTGTTTGACTTTAATTTGACTCAATTAGCATTGTGGAATGCATTTGACTTTCATTTCATTCAAAAAGTTTTGTTTGAATGTATTTGACTTTCATTTGATTCTAAAAGCTTTGATGAAAGTGTTTGACTTTCATTTGACTCAATTAGCTTTGTTGAATTCATTAGATTTTCATTTGATTCAAAAAGCTTTGTTTGAATGTGTTTGACTTTCATTTGATTCTAAAAGCTTTGTTGAAAGTGTTTGACTTTCATTTGACTTAATTAGCTTTGTTGAATACATTTGACTTCCATTTAAATCAAAAAGCTTTGTTTGAATGTGTTTGACTTTCATTTGACTCAATTAGTTTTGTTGAATGCATTTGAATTTCATTTGAATCACGAAGCTTTATTTGAATGTGTTAGACTTTCATTTGACTCAATTGGCTTTGTTGAATGCATATGGCTTTCATTTGATTCAAAAAGCTTTGTTTGAATGTGTTTGACTTTCATTTGACTCAATTAGCTTCGTTGAATGTGTTTGACTTTCATTTGACACAATTAGCATTGTGGAATGCAATTAACTTCCATTTGATTCAAAAAGCTTTGTTTGAATGTATTTGACTTTCATTTGATTCTAAAAGCTTTGATGAAAGTGTTTGACTTTCATTTGACTCAATTAGCTTTGTTGAATTCATTTGATTTTCGTTTGATTCAAAAAGCTTTGTTTGAATGTGTTTGACTTTCATTTGACTCAATTAGCTTTGTTGAATGCATTTGACTTTTATTTGAATAAAAAAGCTTTGTTTGAATGTGTTTGACTTTCATTTGACACAATTAGCTTTGTTGAAAGTTTTTGACTTTCATTTGACTCAATTAGCTTTGTTGAATGCATTTGACTTTCATTTGAATCAAGAAGCTTTATTTGAATGTGTTTGACTTTCATTTGACTTAATTGGCTTTGTTGAATGCATTTGACTTTCATTTGATTCAAAAAGCTTTCTTTGAATGTGTTTGACTTTCTTTTGACTCAATTAGCTTTGTCAAATGTGTTTGACATTCATTTGACTCAATTAGCTTTGTTGAATGCATTTGACATTATTTTGATTCAAAAAGCTTTGTTTGAATGTGTTTTACTTTCATTTGATTCTAAAAGCTTTGTTGAAAGTGTTTGACTTTCATTCGACTCAATTAGCTTTGTTAAATGCATTTGATTTTCATTTGAATCAAAAAGCTTTGTTTGAATGTGTTTGACTTTTTTTTGACTCAATTAGCTTTGTTGAATGTGTTTGACTTTCCTTTCACTTAATTAGCATTGTGGAATGCAATTGACTTTCATTTGATTCAAAAAGCTTTGATTGAATGTATTTGACTTTCGTTTGATTCAAAAACCTTTGTTTGAATGTGTTTGACTTTCATTTGACTCAATTGTCTTTGTTGAAATTGTTTGACTTTCATTTGACTCAATTAGCTTTGTTGAATGCATTTGACTTTCATTTGATTCAAAAAGCTTTGTTTGAATGTGTTTGACTTTCTTTTTACTCAATTAGCTTTGTTGAATGTGTTTGACTTTCATTTGACTTAATTAGCATTGTGGAATGTAATTGACTTTCATTTGATTGAAAAAGCTTTGATTGAATGTATTTGACTTTCATTTGAATCAAAAAGATTTGTTTTAATGTGTTTGATTTTCATTTGACTCAATTAGCTTTATTGAAAGTGTTTGACTTTCATTTGACTCAATTAGCTTTGTTGAATGCATTTGACTTTCATTTGATTCAAAAGCTTTGTTTGAATGTGTTTGACTTTCTTTTGACTCAATTAGCTTTGTTGAATGTGTTTGACTTTCATCTGACTTAATTAGCATTGTGGAATGTAATTGACTTTCATTTGATTCAAAAAGTTTTGATTGAACGTATTTGACTTTCATTTTTTTCTACACGCTTTGTTAAAAGTGTTTGGCTTTCATTTGACTCGATTAGCTTTGTTGAATGCATTTGACTTTCATTTGATTCTAAAAACTTTGTTTGAATGTGTTTGACTTTCATTTGACTCAATTAGCTTTGTTGAAAGTGTTTGACTTTCATTTGACTCAATTTGCTTTGTTGAATGCATTTGAATTTCATTTGAATCAAGAAGCTTTATTTGAATGTGTTTCACTTTCATTTGACTCAATTGGCTTTGTTGAATGCATATGGCTTTCATTTGATTCAAAAAGCTTTGTTTGAACGTGTTTGACTTTCATTTGACTCAATTAGCTTCGTTGAATGTGTTTGACTTTCATTTGACACAATTAGCATTGTGGAATGCAATTGAGTTCCATTTGATTCAAAAAGCTTTGTTTGAATGTATTTGACTTTCATTTGATTCTAAAAGCTTTGATGAAAGTGTTTGACTTTCATTTGACTCAATTAGCTTTGTTGAATTCATTTGATTTTCGTTTGATTCAAAAAGCTTTGTTTGAATGTGTTTGACTCTCATTTGATTCTAAAAGCTTTGTTGAAAGTGTTTCACTTTCATTTGACTCAATTAGCTTTGTTGGATGCATTTGACGTTTATTTGAATCAAAAAGCTTTGTTTGAATGTGTTTGACTTTCATTTGACACAATTAGCTTTGTTGAAAGTGTTTGACTTTCATTTGACTCAATTAGCTTTGTTGAATGCATTTGACTTTCATTTGAATCAAGAAGCTTTATTTGAATGTGTTGGACTTTCATTTGACTCAATTGGCTTTGTTGAATGCATTTGACTTTCATTTGATTCAAAAAACTTTCTTTGAATGTGTTTGACTTTCTTTTGACTCAATTAGCTTTGTCGAATGTGTTTGACTTTCATTTGACTCAATTAGCTTTGTTGAATGCATTTGTTATTATTTTGATTCAAAAAGCTTTGTTTGAATGAGTTTTACTTTCATTTGATTCTAAAAGCTTTGTTGAAAGTGTTTGACTTTCATTCGACTCAATTAGCTTTGTTGAATACATTTGACTTTCATTTAAATCAAAAAGCTTTGTTTGAATGTGTTTGACTTTCATTTGACTCAATTAGCTTTGATGAAAGTGTTTGACTTTCATTTGACTCAATTAGCTTTGTTGAATGCATTTGAATTTCATTTGAATCAAGAAGCTTTATTTGAATGTGTTTGACTTTCATTTGGCTCAATTGGCTTTGTTGAATGCATATGGCTTTCATTTGATTCAAAAAGCTTTGTTTGAATGTGTTTGACTTTCATTTGACTCAATTAGCTTCGTTGAATGTGTTTGACTTTCATTTGACACAATTTGCATTGTGGAATGCCATTGACTTCCATTTGATTCAAAAAGCTTTGTTTGAATGTGTTTGACTTTCATTTGAATCTTAAATCTTTGATGAAAGTGTTTGACTTTCATTTGACTCAATTAGCTTTGTTGAATTCATTTGATTTTCGTTTGATTCAAAAAGCTTTGTTTGAATGTATTTGACTATCATTTGATTCTAAAAGCTATGTTGAAAGTGTTTGACTTTCATTTGACTTAATTAGCTTTGTTGAATGCATTTGACTTTCAATTAAATCAAAAAGCTTTGTTTGAATGTGTTTGACTTTCATTTGACTCAATTAGCTTTGTTGAAAGTGTTTGACTTTCATTTCACTCAATTAGCTTTGTTGAATGCATTTGACTTTCATTTGAATCAAGAAGTTTTATTTGAATGTGTTTGACTTTCATTTTTCTCAATTGGCTTTTTTGAATGCATTTGACTTTCATTTGATTCAAAAAGCTTTCTTTGAATGTGTTTGACTTTCTTTTAACTCAATTAGCTTTGTTGAATGCATTTGACATTCATTTTATTCAAAAAGCTTTGCTTGAAAGTGTTTTACTTTCATTTGATTCTAAAAGCTTTGTTGAAAGTGTTTGACTTTCATTTGACTCAATTAGCTTTGTTGAATGCATTTGACTTTCATTTGAATCAAAAAGCTTTGTTTTAATGTGTTTGACTTTCATTTGACTCAGTTAGCTTTATTGAAAGTGTTTGACTTTCATTTGACTCAATTAGCTTTGTTGAATGCGTTTGACTTTCATTTGATTCAAAAAGCTTTGTTTGAATGTGTTTAACTTTCTTTTTACTCAATTAGCTTTGTTGAATGTATTTGACTTTCATTTGACTTAATTAGCATTGTGGAATGTAATTGACTTTCATTTGATTGAAAAAGCTTTGATTGAATGTATTTGATTTTCATTTGAATCAAAAAGATTTGTTTTAATGTGTTTGATTTTCATTTGACTCAATTAGCTTTATTGAAATTGTTTGACTTACATTTGACTCAATTAGCTTTGTTGAATGCATTTGACATTATTTTGATTCAAAAAGCTTTGTTCGAATGTGTTTTACTTTCATTTGATTCTAAAAGCTTTGTTGAAAGTGTTTGACTTTCATTCGACTCAATTAGCTTTGTTGAATGCATTTGACTTTCATTTGAATCAAAAAGCTTTGGTTGAATGTGTTTGACTTTTTTTTGACTAAATTAGCTTTGTTGAATGTGTTTCACTTTCATTTCACTTAATTAGCATTGTGGAATGCAATTGACTTTCATTTGATTCAAAAAGCTTTGATTGAATGTATTTGACTTTCATTTGATTCTAAACGCTTTGTTGAAAGTGTTTGACTTTCATTTGACTCAATTAGCTTTGTTGAATGCATTTGACTTTCGTTTGATTCAAAATGCTTTGTTTAACTGTGTTTGACTTTCATTTGACTAAATTAGCTTTGTTGAAATTGTTGGACTTTCATTTGACTCAATTAGCTTTGTTGAATGCATTTGACTTTCATTTGAATTAAGAAGCTTTATTTGAATGTGTTTCACTTTCATTTGACTCAATTGGCTTTGTTGATTGCATTTGACTTACTTTTGATTCAAAAAGCTTTGTTTGAATGTGTTTGACTTTCATTTGACTCAATTAGCTTCGTTGAATGTGCTTGACTTTCATTTGACTCAATTAGCATTGTAGAATGCAATTGACTTCCATTTGATTCAAAAAGCTTTGTTTGAATGTATTTGACTTTCATTTGAATCTTAAAGCTTTGATGAAAGTGTTTGACTTTCATTTGACTCAATTAGCTTTGTCGAATTCATTTGATTTTCGTTTGATTCAAAAAGCTTTGTTTGAATGTATTTGACTATCATTTGATTCTAAAAGCTTTGTTGAAAGTGTTTGACTTTCATTTGACTTATTTAGCTTTGTTGAATGCATTTGACTTTGAATTAAATCAAAAAGCTTTGTTTGAATGTGTTTGACTTTAATTTGACTCAATTAGCTTTGTTGAAAGTGTTTGACTTTCATTTGACTCAATTAGCTTTGTTGAATGTATTTGACTTTCATTTGAATCAAGATGTTTTATTTGAATGTGTTTGACTTTCATTTTTCTCAATTGGCTTTTTTGAATGCATTTGACTTTCATTTGATTCAAAAAGCTTTCTTTAAATGTGTTTAACTTTCTTTTGACTCAATTAGCTTTGTTGAATGTATTTGACTTTCATTTGACTCAATTAGCTTTGTTGAATGCATTTGACATTCATTTTATTCAAAAAGCTTTGTTTGAATGTGTTTTACTTTCATTTGATTCTAAAAGCTTTGTTGAAAGTGTTTGACTTTCATTTGACTCAATTAGCTTTGTTGAATGCATTTGACTTTCATTTGAATCAAAAAGCTTTGTTTTAATGTGTTTGACTTTCATTTGACTCAGTTAGCTTTATTGAAAGTGTTTGACTTTTATTTGACTCAATTAGCTTTGTTGAATGCGTTTGACTTTCATTTGATTCAAAAAGCTTTGTTTGAATGTGTTTGACTTTCTTTTTACTCAATTAGCTTTGTTGAATGTATTTGACTTTCATTTGACTTAATTAGCATTGTGGAATGTAATTGAATTTCATTTGATTGAAAAAGCTTTGATTGAATGAATTTGACTTTCATTTGAATCAAGAAGTTTTATTTGAATGTGTTTGACTTTCATTTTTCTCAATTGGCTTTTTTGAATGCCTTTGACTTTCATTTGATTCAAAAAGCTTTCTTTAAATGTGTTTGACTTTCTTTTGACTCAATTAGCTTTGTTGAATGTTTTTGACTTTCATTTGAATCAATTAGCTTTGTTGAATGCATTTGACATTCATTTTATTCAAAAAGCTTTGTTTGAATGTGTTTTACTTTCATTTGATTCTAAAAGCTTTGTTGAAAGTGTTTGACTTTCATTTGACTCAATTAGCTTTGTTGAATGCATTTGACTTTCATTTGAATCAAAAAGCTTTGTTTTAATGTGTTTGACTTTCATTTGACTCAGTTAGCTTTATTGAAAGTGTTTGACATTCATTTGACTCAATTAGCTTTGTTGAATGCGTTTGACTTTCATTTGATTCAAAAAGCTTTGTTTGAATGTGTTTGACTTTCTTTTTACTCAATTAGCTTTGTTGAATGTATTTGACTTTCATTTGACTTAATTAGCATTGTGGAATGTAATTGACTTTCATTTGATTGAAAAAGCTTTGATTGAATGTATTTGACTTTCATTTAAATCAAAAAGATTTGTTTTAATGTGTTTGATTTTCTTTTGACTCAATTAGCTTTATTGAAAGTGTTTGACTTTCATTTGACTCAATTAGCTTTGTTGAATGCGTTTGACTTTCATTTGATTCAAAAAGCTTTGTTTGAATGTGTTTGACTTTCTTTTTACTCAATTAGCTTTGTTGAATGTGTTTGACTTTCATTTGACTTAAATAACATTGTGGAATGTAATTGACTTTCATTTGATTCATAAAGCTTTGATTGAATGTATTTGACTTTTATTTGATTCTAAACGTTTTGTTGAAAGTGTTTGGCTTTCATTTGACTCGATTAGCTTTGTTGAATGCATTTGACTTTCATTTGATTCTAAAAGCTTTGTTTGAATGTGTTTGACTTTCATTTGACTCAATTAGCTTTGTTGAAATTGTTTGACTTTCATTTGACTCAATTAGCTTTGTTGAATGCATTTGACTTTCATTTGAATCAAGAAGTTTTATTTGAATGTGTTTGACTTTCATTTTTCTCAATTGGCTTTTTTGAATGCATTTGACTTTCATTTGATTCAAAAAGCTTTCTTTGAATGTGTTTGACTTTCTTTTGACTCAATCAGCTTTGTTGAATGCATTTGACATTCATCTTATTCAAAAAGCTTTGTTTGAAAGTGTTTTACTTTCATTTGATTCTAAAAGCTTTGTTGAAAGTGTTTGACTTTCATTTGACTCAATTAGCTTTGTTGAATGCATTTGACTTTCATTTGAATCAAAAACCTTTGTTTTAATGTGTTGGACTTTCATTTGACTCAGTTAGCTTTATTGAAAGTGTTTGACTTTTATTTGACTCAATTAGCTTTGTTGAATGCGTTTGACTTTCATTTGATTCAAAAAGCTTTGTTTGAATGTGTTTAACTTTCTTTTTACTCAATTAGCTTTGTTGAATGTATTTGACTTTCATTTGACTTAATTAGCATTGTGGAATGTAATTGACTTTCATTTGATTGAAAAAAGCTTTGATTGAATGTATTTGACTTTCATTTGAATCAAAAAGATTTGTTCTAATGTGTTTGATTTTCATTTGACTCAATTAGCTTTATTGAAAGTGTTTGACTTACATTTGATTCAATTAGCTTTGTTGAATGCATTTGACATTATTTTGATTCAAAAAGCTTTGTTTGAATGTGTTTTACTTTCATTTGATTCTAAAAGCTTTGTTGAAAGTGTTTGACTTTCATTCGACTCAATTAGCTTTGTTGAATGCATGTGACTTTCATTTGAATCAAAAAGCTTTGTTTGAATGTGTTTGACTTTTTTTTGACTAAATTAGCTTTGTTGAATGTGTTTGACTTTCATTTCACTTAATTAGCATTGTGGAATGCAATTGACTTTCATTTGATTCAAAAAGCTTTGATTGAATGTATTTGACTTTCATTTGATTCTAAACGCTTTGTTGAAAGTGTTTCACTTTCATTTGACTCGATTAACTTTGTTG
This sequence comes from Chenopodium formosanum, assembly GCA_024500155.1. NCBI lineage: Eukaryota > Viridiplantae > Streptophyta > Magnoliopsida > Caryophyllales > Amaranthaceae > Chenopodium > Chenopodium formosanum. The sequence continues at coordinate 26,128,962 of CM044861.1, forward strand.
AATGCATTTGACTTTCGTTTGATTCAAAAAGCTTTGTTTGAATGTGTTTGACTTTCATTTGACTAAATTAGCTTTGTTGAAATTGTTTGACTTTCATTTGACTCAATTAGCTTTGTTGAATGCATTTGACTTTCATTTGAATTAAGAAGCTTTATTTGATCGTGTTTCACTTTCATTTGACTCAATTGGCTTTGTTGATTGCATTTGACTTACTTTTGATTCAAAAAGCTTTGTTTGAATGTGTTTGACTTTCATTTGACACAACTAGCTTCGTTAAATGTGCTTGACTTTCATTTGACTCAATTAGCATTGTAGAATGCAATTGACTTCCATTTGATTCAAAAAGCATTGTTTTAATGTATTTGACTTTCATTTGAATCTTAAAGCTTTGATGAAAGTGTTTGACTTTCATTTGACTTAATTAGCTTTGTTGAATTCATTTGATTTTCGTTTGATTCAAAAAGCTTTGTTTGAATGTATTTGACTATCATTTGATTCTAAAAGCTTTGTTGAAAGTGTTTGACTTTCATTTGACTTAATTAGCTTTGTTGAATGCATTTGACTTTCAATTAAATCAAAAAGCTTTGTTTGAATGTGTTTGACTTTCATTAGACTCAATTAGCTTTGTTGAAAGTGTTTGACTTTCATTTGACTCAATTAGCTTTGTTGAATGCATTTGACTTTCATTTGATTCAAAAAGCTTTGTTTGAATGTGTTTGACTTTCTTTTGACTCAATTAGCTTTGTTGAATGTGTTTGACTTTCATCTGACTTAATTAGCATTGTGGAATGTAATTGACTTTCATTTGATTCAAAAAGCTTTGATTGAATGTATTTGACTTTCATTTGATTCTAAACGCTTTGTTGAAAGTGTTTGGCTTTCGTTTGACTCGATTAGCTTTGTTGAATGCATTTGACTTTCATTTGATTCTAAAAGCTTTGTTTGAACGTGTTTGACTTTCATTTGACTCAATTAGCTTTGTTGAAAGTGTTTGACGTTCATTTGACTCAATTTGCTTTGTTGAATGCATTTGACTTTCATTTGAATTAAGAAGCTTGTTTTGAATGTGTTTGACTTTCATTTGACTAAATTGGCTTTGTTGAATGCATTTGACTTTCATTTGATTAAAAAAGCTTTGTTTGAATGTGTTTGACTTTCATTTGACTCAATTAGCTTCGTTAAATGTGCTTGACTTTCATTTAACTCAATTAGCATTGTGGAATGCAATTGACTTTCATTTCATTCAAAAAGTTTTGTTTGAATGTATTTGACTTGCATTTGATTCTAAAAGCTTTGATGAAAGTGTTTGACTTTCATTTGACTCGATTAGCTTTGTTGAATTCATTAGATTTTCATTTGATTCAAAAAGCTTTATTTGAATGTGTTTGACTTTCATTTGATTCTAAAAGCTTTGTTGAAAGTGTTTAACTTTCATTTGACTTAATTAGCTTTGTTGAATGCATTTGACTTTCATTTAAATCAAAAAGCTTTGTTTGAATGTGTTTGACTTTCATTTGATTCAATAAGCTTCGTTGAATGTGTTTGACTTTAATTTGACTCAATTAGCATTGTGGAATGCAATTGACTTTTATTTCATTCAAAAAGTTTTGTTTGAATGTATTTGACTTTCATTTGACTCTATTAGCTTTGTTGAATGCATTTGACATTCATTTGATTCAAAAAGCTTTGTTTGAATGTGTTTTACTTTCATTTGATTCTAAAAGCTTTGTTGAAAGTGTTTGACCTTCATTTGACTCAATTAGCTTTGTTGAATGCATTTGACTTTCATTTGAATCAAAAAGCTTTGTTTTAATGTGTTTGACTTTCATTTGACTCAATTAGCTTTATTGAAAGTGTTTGACTTTCATTTGACTCAATTAGCTTTGTTGAATGCATTTGACTTTCATTTGATTCAAAAAGCTTTGTTTGAATGTGTTTGACTTTCTTTTGACTCGATTTGCTTTGTTGAATGTGTTTGACTTTCATCTGACTTAATTAGCATTGTGGAATGTATTTGACTTTCATTTGATACAAAAAGCTTTGATTGAATGTATTTGACTTTCATTTGATTCTAAACGCTTTGTTGAAAGTGTTTGGCTTTTATTTGACTCGATTAGCTTTGTTGAATGCATTTGACATTCATTTGATTCTAAAAGCTTTGTTTGAATGTCTTTGACTTTCATTTGACTCAATTTGCTTTGTTGAATGCATTTGACTTTCATTTGAATTAAGAAGCTTGGTTTGAATGTGTTTGACTTTCATTTGACTCAATTGGCTTTGTTGAATGCATTTGACTTTCATTTGATTCAAAAAGCTTTGTTTGAATGTGTTTGACTTTCATTTGACTCAATTAGCTTCGTTGAATGTGCTTGACTTTCATTTAACTCAATTAGCATTGTGGAATGCGATTGACTTTCATTTCATTCAAAAAGTTTTGTTTGAATGTATTTGACTTGCATTTGATTCTAAAAGCTTTGATGAAAGTGTTTGACTTTCATTTGACTCGATTAGCTTTGTTGAATTCATTAGATTTTCATTTGATTCAAAAAGCTTTGTTTCAATGTGTTTGACTTTCATTTGATTCTAAAAGCTTTGTTGAAAGTGTTTGACTTTCATTTGACTTAATTAGCTTTGTTGAATGCATTTTACTTTCATTTAAATCAAAAAGCTTTGTTTGAATGTGTTTGACTTTCATTTGACTCAATAAGCTTCGTTGAATGTGTTTGACTTTAATTTGAGTCAATTAGCATTGTGGAATGCAATTGACTTTTATTTCATTCAAAAAGTTTTGTTTGAATGTATTTGACTTTCATTTGATTCTAAAAGCTTTGATGATAGTGTTTGACTTTCATTTGACTCAATTAGGTTTGTTGAATTCATTAGATTTTCATTTGATTGAAAAAGCATTGTTTGAATGTGTTTGACTTTCATTTGATTCTAAAAGCTTTGTTGAAAGTGTTTGACTTTCATTTGACTTAATTAGCTTTGTTGAATACATTTCACTTTCATTTAAATCAAAAAGCTTTGTTTGAATGTGTTTGACTTTCATTTGACTCAATTAGCTTTGTTGAAAGTGTTTGACTTTCATTTGACTCAATTAGCTTTGTTGAATGCATTTGAATTTCATTTGAATCAAGAAGCTTTATTTAATGTGTTTGACTTTCATTTGACTCAATTGGCTTTGTTGAATGCATATGGCTTTCATTTGATTCAACAAGCTTTGTTTGAATGTGTTTGACTTTCATTTGACTCAATTAGCTTCGTTGAATGTGTTTGACTTTCATTTGACACAATTAGCATTGTGGAATGCAATTGACTTCCATTTGATTCAAAAAGCTTTGTTTGAATGTATTTGACTTTCATTTGATTCTAAAAGCTTTGTTGAAAGTGTTTGACTTTCATTTGACTCAATTAGCTTTGTTGAATTCATTTGATTTTCGTTTGATTCAAAAAGCTTTGTTTGAATGTGTTTGACTTTCATTTGATTCTAAAAGCTTTGTTGAAAGTGTTTGACTTTCATTTGACTCAATTAGCTTTGTTGAATGCATTGGACTTTTATTTGAATCAAAAAGCTTTGTTTGAATGTGTTTGACTTTCATTTGACACAATTAGCTTTGTTGAAAGTGTTTGACTTTCATTTGACTCAATTAGCTTTGTTGAATGCATTTGACTTTCATTTGAATCAAGAAGATTTATTTGAATGTGTTTGACTTTCATTTGACTCAATTGGCTTTGTTGAATGCATTTGACTTTCATTTGATTCAAAAAGCTTTCTTTGAATGTGTTTGACTTTCTTTGGACTCAATTAGCTTTGTCGAATGTGTTTGACTTTCATTTGACTCAATTAGCTTTGTTGAATGCATTTGACATTATTTTGATTCAAAAAGCTTTGTTTGAATGTGTTTTACTTTCATTTGATTCTAAAAGCTTTGTTGAAAGTGTTTGACTTTCAGTCGACTCAATTAGCTTTGTTGAATGCATTTGACTTTCATTTGAATCAAAAAGCTTTGTTTGAATGTGTTTGACTTTTTTTTGACTCAATTAGCTTTGTTGAATGTGTTTGACTTTCATTTCACTTAATTAGCATTGTGGAATGCAATTGACTTTCATTTGATTCAAAAAGCTTTGATAGAATGTATTTGACTTTCATTTGATTCTAAACGCTTTGTTGAAAGTGTTTGACTTTCATTTGACTCGATTAGCTTTTTTGAATGCATTTGACTTTCGTTTGATTCAAAAAGCTTTTTTTGAATGTGTTTGACTTTCATTTGACTCAATTAGCTTTGTTGAATTCATTTGATTTTCATTTGATTCAAAAAGCTTTGTTTGAATGTGTTTGACTTTCATTTGATTATAAAAGCTTTGTTGAAAGTGTTTGACTTTCATTTGACTCAATTAGCTTTGTTGAATGCATTTGACTTTCTTTTGATTCAAAAAGCTTTGTTTGAATGTGTTTGACTTTCATTTGACTCAATTAGCTTCGTTGAATGTGCTTGACTTTCATTTGACTCAATTAGCATTGTAGAATGCAATTGACTTCCATTTGATTCAAAAAGCTTTGTTTGAATGTATTTGACTTTCATTTGAATCTTAAATCTTTGATGAAAGTGTTTGACTTTCATTTGACTCAATTAGCTTTGTTGAATTCATTTGATTTTCGTTTGATTCAAAAAGCTTTGTTTGAATGTATTTGACTATCATTTGATTCTAAAACCTTTGTTGAAAGTGTTTGACTTTCATTTGACTTAATTAGCTTTGTTGAATGCATTTGACTTTCAATTAAATCAAAAAGCTTTGTTTGAATGTGTTTGACTTTAATTTGACTCAATTAGCTTTGTTGAAAGTGTTTGACTTTCATTTGACTCAATTAGCTTTGTTGAATGCATTTTAATTTCATTTGAATCAAGAAGCTTTATTTGAATGTGTTTGACTTTCATTTGACTCACTTGGCTTTGTTGAATGCATTTGGCTTTCATTTGATTCAAAAAGCTTTGTTTGAATGTGTTAGACTTTCATTTGACTCAATTAGCTTCGTTGAATGTGTTTAACTTTCATTTGACACAATTAGCATTGTGGAATGCAATTGACTTCCATTTGATTCAAAAAGCTTTGTTTGAATGTATTTGACTTTCATTTGATTCTAAAAGCTTTGATGAAAGTGTCTGACTTTCATTTGACTCAATTAGCTTTGTTGAATTCATTTGATTTTCATTTGATTCAAAAAGCTTTGTTTGAATGTGTTTGACTTTCATTTGATTCTAAAAGCTTTGTTGAAAGTGTTTGACTTTCATTTGACTTAATTAGCTTTGTTGAATGCATTTGACTTTCATTTAAATCAAAAAGCTTTGTTTGAATTTGTTTGACTTTCATTTGATTCAATAAGCTTCGTTGAATGTGTTTGACTTTAATTTGACTTAATTAGCATTGTGGAATGTAATTGACTTTTATTTCATTCAAAAAGTTTTGTTTGAATGTATTTGACTTTCATTTGACTCAATTAGCTTTGTTGAATGCATTTGACATTCATTTGATTCAAAAAGTTTTGTTTGAATGTGTTTTACTTTCATTTGATTCTAAAAGCTTTGTTGAAAGTGTTTGACTTTCATTTGACTCAATTAGCTTTGTTGAATGCATTTGACTTTCATTTGAATCAAAAAGCTTTGTTTTAATGTGTTTGACTTTCATTTGACTCAATTAGCTTTATTGAAAGTGTTTGACTTTCATTTGACTCAATTAGCTTTGTTGAATGCATTTGACTTTCATTTGATTCAAAAAGCTTTGTTTGAATGTGTTTGACTTTCTTTTGACTCGATTTGCTTTGTTAAATGTGTTTGACTTTCATCTGACTTAATTAGCATTGTGGAATGTATTTGACTTTCATTTGATACAAAAAGCTTTGATTGAATGTATTTGACTTTCATTTGATTCTAAACGCTTTGTTGAAAGTGTTTGGCTTTCATTTGACTCGATTAGCTTTGTTGAATGCATTTGACTTTCATTTGATTCTAAAAGCTTTGTTTGAATGTGTTTGACTTTCATTTGACTCAATTAGCTTTGTTGAATGCATTTGACTTTCATTTGAATTAAGAAGCTTGGTTTGAATGTGTTTGACTTTCATTTGACTCAATTGGCTTTGTTGAATGCATTTGACTTTCATTTGATTCAAAAAGCTTTGTTTGAATGTGTTTGACTTTCATTTGACTCAATTAGCTTCGTTAAATGAGCTTGACTTTCATTTAACTCAATTAGCATTGTGGAATGCGATTGACTTTCATTTCATTCAAAAAGTTTTGTTTGAATGTATTTGACTTGCATTTGATTCTAAAAGCTTTGATGAAAGTGTTTGACTTTCATTTGACTCGATTAGCTTTGTTGAATTCATTAGATTTTCATTTGATTCAAAAAGCTTTGTTTCAATGTGTTTGACTTTCATTTGATTCTAAAAGCTTTGTTGAAAGTGTTTGACTTTCATTTGACTTAATTAGCTTTGTTGAATACATTTGACTTTCATTTAAATCAAAAAGCTTTGTTTGAATGTGTTTGACTTTCATTTGACTCAATTAGCTTTGTTGAAAGTGTTTGACTTTCATTTGACTCAATTAGCTTTGTTGAATGCATTTGAATTTCATTTGAATCAAGAAGCTTTATTTAATGTGTTTGACTTTCATTTGACTCAATTGGCTTTGTTGAATGCATATGGCTTTCATTTGATTCAAAAAGCTTTGTTTGAATGTGTTTGACTTTCATTTGACTCAATTAGCTTCGTTGAATGTGTTTGACTTTCATTTGACACAATTAGCATTGTGGAATGCAATTGACTTCCATTTGATTCAAAAAGCTTTGTTTGAATGTGTTTGACTTTCATTTGATTCTAAAAGCTTTGATGAAAGTGTTTGACTTTCATTTGACTCAATTAGCTTTGTTGAATTCATTTGATTTTCGTTTGATTCAAAAAGCTTTGTTTGAATGTGTTTGACTTTCATTTGATTCTAAAAGCTTTGTTGAAAGTGTTTGACTTTCATTTGACTCAATTAGCTTTGTTGAATGCATTAGACTTTTATTTGAATCAATAAGCTTTGTTTGAATGTGTTTGACTTTCATTTGACACAATTAGCTTTGTTGAAAGTGTTTGACTTTCATTTGACTCAATTAGCTTTGATGAATGCATTTGACTTTCATTTGATTCAAAAAGCTTTCTTTGAATGTGTTTGACTTTCATTTGACTCAATTGGCTTTGTTGAATGCATTTGACTTTCATTTGATTCAAAAAGCTTTCTTTGAATGTGTTTGACTTTCTTTTGACTTAATTAGCTTTGTCGAATGTGTTTAACTTTCATTTGACTCAATTAGCTTTGTTGAATGCATTTGACATTATTTTGATTCAAAAAGCTTTGTTTGAATGTGTTTTACTTTCATTTGATTCTAAAAGCTTTGTTGAAAGTGTTTGACTTTCATTCGACTCAATTAGCTTTGTTGAATGCATTTGACTTTCATTTGAATCAAAAAGCTTTGTTTGAATGTGTTTGACTTTTTTTTGACTCAATTAGCTTTGTTGAATGTGTTTGACTTTCATTTCACTTAATTAGCATTGTGGAATGCAATTGACTTTCATTTGATTCAAAAAGCTTTGATAGAATGTGTTTGACTTTCATTTGATTCTAAACGCATTGTTGAAAGTGTTTGACTTTCATTTGACTCGATTAGCTTTGTTGAATGCATTTGACTTTCGTTTGATTCAAAAAGCTTTGTTTGAATGTGTTTGACTTTCATTTGACTCAATTAGCTTTGTTGAAATTTTTTGACTTTCATTTGACTCAATTAGCTTTGTTGAATGCATTTGACTTTCATTTGAATTAAGAAGCTTTATTTTAATGTGTTTCACTTTCATTTGACTCAATTGGCTTTGTTGATTGCATTTGACTTTCTTTTGATTCAAAAAGCTTTGTTTGAATGTGTTTGACTTTCATTTGACTCAATTAGCTTCGTTGAATGTGCTTGACTTTCACTTGACTCAATTAGCATTGTAGAATGCAATTGACTTCCATTTGATTCAAAAAGCTTTGTTTGAATGTATTTGACTTTCATTTGAATCTTAAAACTTTGATGAAAGTGTTTGACTTTCATTTGACTCAATTAGCTTTGTTGAATTCATTTGATTTTCGTTTGATTCAAAAAGCTTTGTTTGAATGTATTTGACTATCATTTGATTCTAAAAGCTTTGTTGAAAGTGTTTGACTTTCATTTGACTTAATTAGCTTTGTTGAATGCATTTGACTTTCAATTAAATCAAAAAGCTTTGTTTGAATGTGTTTGACTTTAATTTGACTCAATTAGCTTTGGTTAAAGTGTTTGACTTTCATTTGACTCAATTAGCTTTGTTGAATGTATTTGACTTTCATTTGAATCAAGAAGTTTTATTTGAATGTGTTTGACTTTCATTTTTCTCATTTGGCTTTTTTGAATGCATTTGACTTTCATTTGATTCAAAAAGCTTTCTTTAAATGTGTTTGACTTTCTTTTGACCCAATTAGCTTTGTTGAATGTGTTTGACTTTCATTTGACATATTAGCTTTGTTGAATGCATTTGACATTCATTTTATTCAAAAAGCTTTGTTTGAATGTGTTTTACTTTCATTTGATTCTAAAAGCTTTGTTGAAAGTGTTTGACTTTCATTTGACTCAATTAGCTTTGTTGAATGCATTTGACTTTCATTTGAATCAAAAAGCTTTGTTTTAATGTGTTTGACTTTCATTTGACTCAGTTGGCTTTATTGAAAGTGTTTGACTTTTATTTGACTCAATTAGCTTTGTTGAATGCGTTTGACTTTCATTTAATTCAAAAAGCTTTGTTTGAATGTGTTTGACTTTCTTTTTACTCAATTAGCTTTGTTGAATGTATTTGACTTTCATTTGACTTAATTAGCATTGTGGAATGTAATTGACTTTCATTTGATTGAAAAAGCTTTGATTGAATGAATTTGACTTTCATTTGAATCAAGAAGTTTTATTTGAATGTGTTTGACTTTCATTTTTCTCAATTGGCTTTTTTGAATACATTTGAGTTTCATTTGATTCAAAAAGCTTTCTTTAAATGTGTTTGACTTTCTTTTGACTCAATTAGCTTTGTTGAATGTGTTTGACTTTCATTTGACTCAATTAGCTTTGTTGAATGCATTTGACATTCATTTGATTCAAAAAGCTTTGTTTGAATGTGTTTGACTTTCATTTGATTCTAAAAGCTTTGTTGAAAGTGTTTGACTTTCATTTGACTTAATTAGCTTTGTTTGAATGTGTTTGACTTTCATTTGACTCAATAAGCTTCGTTGAATGTGTTTGACTTTAATTTGACTCAATTAGCATTGTGGAATGCATTTGACTTTCATTTCATTCAAAAAGTTTTGTTTGAATGTATTTGACTTTCATTTGATTCTAAAAGCTTTGATGAAAGTGTTTGACTTTCATTTGACTCAATTAGCTTTGTTGAATTCATTAGATTTTCATTTGATTCAAAAAGCTTTGTTTGAATGTGTTTGACTTTCATTTGATTCTAAAAGCTTTGTTGAAAGTGTTTGACTTTCATTTGACTTAATTAGCTTTGTTGAATACATTTGACTTTCATTTAAATCAAAAAGCTTTGTTTGAATGTGTTTGACTTTCATTTGACTCAATTAGTTTTGTTGAATGCATTTGAATTTCATTTGAATCACGAAGCTTTATTTGAATGTGTTAGACTTTCATTTGACTCAATTGGCTTTGTTGAATGCATATGGCTTTCATTTGATTCAAAAAGCTTTGTTTGAATGTGTTTGACTTTCATTTGACTCAATTAGCTTCGTTGAATGTGTTTGACTTTCATTTGACACAATTAGCATTGTGGAATGCAATTAACTTCCATTTGATTCAAAAAGCTTTGTTTGAATGTATTTGACTTTCATTTGATTCTAAAAGCTTTGATGAAAGTGTTTGACTTTCATTTGACTCAATTAGCTTTGTTGAATTCATTTGATTTTCGTTTGATTCAAAAAGCTTTGTTTGAATGTGTTTGACTTTCATTTGACTCAATTAGCTTTGTTGAATGCATTTGACTTTTATTTGAATAAAAAAGCTTTGTTTGAATGTGTTTGACTTTCATTTGACACAATTAGCTTTGTTGAAAGTTTTTGACTTTCATTTGACTCAATTAGCTTTGTTGAATGCATTTGACTTTCATTTGAATCAAGAAGCTTTATTTGAATGTGTTTGACTTTCATTTGACTTAATTGGCTTTGTTGAATGCATTTGACTTTCATTTGATTCAAAAAGCTTTCTTTGAATGTGTTTGACTTTCTTTTGACTCAATTAGCTTTGTCAAATGTGTTTGACATTCATTTGACTCAATTAGCTTTGTTGAATGCATTTGACATTATTTTGATTCAAAAAGCTTTGTTTGAATGTGTTTTACTTTCATTTGATTCTAAAAGCTTTGTTGAAAGTGTTTGACTTTCATTCGACTCAATTAGCTTTGTTAAATGCATTTGATTTTCATTTGAATCAAAAAGCTTTGTTTGAATGTGTTTGACTTTTTTTTGACTCAATTAGCTTTGTTGAATGTGTTTGACTTTCCTTTCACTTAATTAGCATTGTGGAATGCAATTGACTTTCATTTGATTCAAAAAGCTTTGATTGAATGTATTTGACTTTCGTTTGATTCAAAAACCTTTGTTTGAATGTGTTTGACTTTCATTTGACTCAATTGTCTTTGTTGAAATTGTTTGACTTTCATTTGACTCAGTTAGCTTTGTTGAATGCATTTGACTTTCATTTGATTCAAAAAGCTTTGTTTGAATGTGTTTGACTTTCTTTTGACTCAATTAGCTTTGTTGAATGTGTTTGACTTTCATCTGACTTAATTAGCATTGTGGAATGTAATTGACTTTCATTTAATTCAAAAAACTTTGATTGAATGTATTTGACTTTCATTTGATTCTAAGCGCTTTGTTGAAAGTGTTTGGCTTTCATTTGACTCGATTAGCTTTACTGAATGCAATTGACTTTCATTTGATTCTAAAAGCTTTGTTTGAATGTGTTTGACTTTCATTTGACTCAATTAGCTTTGTTGAAAGTGTTTGACTTTCATTTGACTCAATTTGCTTTGTTGAATGCATTTGACTTTCATTTGAATTAAGAAGCTTGATTTGAATGTGTTTGACTTTCATTTGACTCAATTGGCTTTGTTGAATGCATTTGATTTTCATTTAATTCAAAAAGCTTTGTTTGAATGTATTTGACTTTCATTTGACTCAATTAGCTTCGTTTAATGTGCTTGACTTTCATTTAACTCAATTAGCATTGTGGAATGCAATTGACTTTCATTTCATTCAAAAAGTTTTGTTTGAATGTATTTGACTTGCATTTGATTCTAAAAGCTTTGATGAAAGTGTTTGACTTTCATTTGACTCGATTAGCTTTGTTGAATTCATTAGATTTTCATTTGATTCAAAAAGTTTTGTTTGAATGTGTTTGAATTTCATTTGATTCTATAAGCTTTGTTGAAAGTGTTTGACTTTCATTTGACTTAATTAGCTTTGTTGAATGCATTTGACTTTCATTTAAATCAAAAAGCTTTGTTGAAAGTGTTTGACTTTCATTTGACTCAATTAGCTTTTTTGAATGCATTTGACTTTCATTTGATTCAAAAAGCTTTCTTTGAATGTGTTTGACTTTCTTTTGACTCTATTAGCTTTGTCGAATGTGTTTGACTTTCATTTGACTCAAATTAGCTTTGTTGAATGCATTTGACATTATTTTGATTCAAAAAGCTTTGTTTGAATGTGTTTTACTTTCATTTGATTCTAAAAGCTTTGTTGAAAGTGTTTGACTTTAATTCGACTCAATTAGCTTTGTTGAATGCATTTGACTTTCATTTGAATCAAAAAGCTTTGTTTGAATGTGTTTGACTTTTTTTTGACTCAATTAGCTTTGTTGAATGTGTTTGACTTTCATTTCACTTAATTAGCATTGTGGAATGCAATTGACTTTCATTTGATTCAAAAAGCTTTGATTGAATGTATTTGACTTTCATTAGATTCTAAACGCTTTGTTGAAAGTGTTTGACTTTAATTTGACTCAATTAGCTTTGTTGAATGCATTTTACTTTCATTTGATTCAAAAAGCTTTGTTGAATGTGTTTGACTTTCTTTTGACTCAATTGTCTTTGTTGAATGTGTTTGACTTTCGTTTGACTCAATTACCATTGTGGAATGCAATAGACTTTCATTTGATCAAAAAGCTTAGTTTAATGTACTTGACTTTCATTTGATTCTAAAAGCTTTGTCGAAAGTGTGTGACATTCATTTGACTCAATTAGCTTTGTTGAATGCATTTGGGTTTCATTTGATTCAAAAAGCTTTGTATGAATGTGTTTGACTTTCATTTGACTCAATTAGCTTTGTTGAATGCATTTAACTTTAATTTGAATTAAAAAGCTATGTTTGAATGTGTTTGACTTTCATTTGACTCTAAAAGCTTTGTTGAAAGTGTATGACTTTTATTTGACTCAATTAGCTTTGTTGAATGCATTTGACTTTTATTTGAATCAAAAAGCTTTGTTTGAATGTGTTTGACTTTCATTTGACTCAATTTGCTTTGTTGAAAGTGTTTGACTTTCATTTGACTCAATTAGCTTTGTTGAATGCATTTTACTTTCATTTGATTCAAAAAGCTTTGTTTGAATGTGTTTGACTTTCTTTTGACTCAATTTGCTTTGTTGAATGTGTTTGACTTTCATTTGACTCAACTACCATTGTGGAATGGAATAGACTTTCAATTGATCAAAAAGCTTAGTTTAATGTACTTGACTTTCATTTGATTCTAAAAGCTTTGTCGAAAGTGTTTAGCTTTCATTTGATTCAAAAAGTTTTTTTTGAATGTGTTTGACTTTCATTTGATTCTAAAAGCATTGTTGAAAGTGTTTGACTTTCATTTGACTCAATTAGATTTGTTGAATGCATTTGACTTGCTTTTGAATCAAGAAGCTTTGTTTGAATGTGTTTGACTTTCATTTGACTCAATTGGCTTTGTTAAATGCATTTGACTTTCATTTGATTCAAAAAGCTTTGTTTGAATGTGTTTGACTTTCATTTGACTCAATTAGTTTTGTTGAATACATTGGACTTTCATTTGAATGAAGAAGCGTTATTTGAATGTGTTTGACTTTTATTTGACTCAATTGGCTTTGTTGAATGCTTTTGACTTTCATTTGATTCAAAAAGCTTTGTTTGAATGTGTTTGACTTTCATTTGACTCAATTAGCTTCGTTGAATGTGTTTGACTTTCATTTGACTAAATTAGCATTGTAAAATGCAATTGACTTCCGTTTGATTTAAAAAGCTTTGTTTGAATGTATTTGACTTTTATTTGATTCTAAAAGCTTTGATGAAAGTGTTTGACTTTCATTTGACTCAATTAGCTTTGTTGAATTCATTTGATTTTCGTTTGATTCAAAAAGCTTTGTTTGAATGTGTTTGACTTTCATTTGATTCTAAAAGCTTTGTTGAAAGTGTTTAACTTTCATTTAACTTAATTAGCTTTCTTGAATGCATTTGACTTTCATTTGAATCAAAAAGCTATGTTTGAATGTGTTTGTCTTTCATTTGACTTAATTAGCTTTGTTGAAAGTGTTTGACTTTTATTTGACTCAATTAGATTTGTTGAACGCATTGGACTTTCATTTGATTCAAAAAGCTTTATTTGAATGTGTTTGACTTTCTTTTGACTAAATTTGCTTTGTTGAATGTGCATGATTCCATTTGACTTAATTTGAATTGTGGAATGCAATTGACTTTCATTTGATTCAAAAAGCTTTGTTTGAATGTGTGTGACATTCATTTGACTCAATTAGCTTTGATGAATGCATTTGGCTTTCATTTTATTCAAAAATCTTTGTTTGAATGTGTTTGACTTTCATTTGACTCAATTACCATTGTGGAATGCAATAGACTTTCATTTGATCAAAAAGCTTAGTTTAATGTATTTGACTTTCATTTGATTCTAAAAGCTTTGTCGAAAGTGTTTGACTTTCATTTGACTCAATTAGCTTTGTTGAATTCATTAGATTTTCATTTGATTCAAAAAGCTTTGTTTGAATGTGTTTGACTTTCATTTGATTCTAAAAGCTTTGTTGAAAGTGTTTGACTTTCATTTGACTCAATTAGCTTTGTTGAATGCATTTGACTTTCATTTGAATCAAAAAACTTTGTTTCAATGTGTTTGACGTTCATTTGACTCAATTAGATTTGTTGAAAGTGTTTAACTTTCGTTTAACTCAATTGGCTTTGTTGAATGCATTTGACTTTCATTTGATTCAAAAAGCTTTTCTTGAATGTGTTTGACTTTTTTTTGACTCAATTAGCTTTGTGGAATGTGTTTGACTTTCATTTGACTCAATTAGCATTGTGGAATACAATTGACTTTCATTTGATTCAAAAAGCATTGTTTGAATGTATTTGACTTTAATTTGATTCTAAAAGCTTTGATGAAAGTGTTTGACTTTCATTTGACTCAATTAGCTTTGTTGAAAGTGTTTGACTTTCATTTGACTCAATTAGCTTTGTTGAATGCATTTGACATTCATTTGAATCAAAAAGCTTTGTTTAAATGTGTTTGACGTTCATTTGATTCTTAAAGCTTAGACGAAAGTGTTTGACTTTCATTTGACTCAATTAGCTTTGTTGAATTCATTTGATTTTCAATTGATTCAAAAAGCTATGTTTGAATGTGTTTGACTTTCATTTGATTCTAAAAGCTTTGTAGAAAGTGTTTGGCTTTCATTTGACTCAATTAGCATTGTGGAATGCAATTAACTTTCATTTGATTCAAAAAGCTTTGATTGAATGTATTTGACTTTCATTTTATTCTAAACGCTTTGTTGCAAGTGTTTGACTTTCATTTGACTCAATTAGCTTTGTTGAATGCATTTGATTTTCATTTGATTCAAAAAGCTTTGTTTGAATGTGTTTCACTTTCATTTGATTCTAAAAGCTTAGTTAAAAGTTTTTGACTTTCATTTGACTTAATTAGCTTTGTTGAATGCAGTTGACATTCATTTGATTCAAAAAGCTTTGTTTGAATGTGTTTCACTTTCATTTGATTCTAAAAGCTTTGTTGAAAGTGTTTGGCTTTCATTTGACTCAATTGGCATTGTGGAATGCAATTAACTTTCATTTGATTCAAAAAGCTTTGTTTGAATGTATTTGACTTTAATTTGATTCTAAAAGCTTTGATGAAAGTGTTTGACTTTCATTTGACTCAATTAGCTTTGTTGAATTCATTTGATTTTCATTTGATTCAAAAAGCTTTGTTTGAATGTGTTTCACTTTCATTAAATTCTAAAAGCTTTGTTGAAAGTGTTTGACTTTCATTTGACTTAATTAGCTTTGTTGAATGCAGTTAACATTCATTTGATTCAAAAAGCTTTGTTTGAATGTGTTTCATTTTCATTTGATTCTAAAAGCTTTGTTGAATGTGTTTGACTTTCATTTGACTCAATTAGCTTTGTTGAATGCATTTGACATTAATTTGATTCAAAAAGCTTTGTTTTAATGTGTTTTACTTTCATTTGATTCTAAAAGCTTTGTTGAAAGTGCTTGACTTTCATTTGACTCAATTAGCTTTGTTGAATGCATTTGACTTTCATTTGAGTCACGAAGCTTTGTTTGAATGTGTTTGACTTTCATTTGACTCAATTAGCTTTGTTGAATTCATTTGATTTTCATTTGATTCAAAAAGCTTTGTTTGAATGTGTTTGACTTTCATTTGATTATAAAAGCTTTGTTCAAAGTGTTTGACTTTCATTTGCCTCAATTAGCTTTGTTGAATGCATTTGACATTCATTTGAATCAAAAAGCTTTGTATAAATGTGTTTGACGTTCATTTGTTTGTAAAAGCTTAGATGAAAGTGTTTGACTTTCATTTGACTCAATTAGCTTTGTTGAATTCATTTGATTTTCATTTGATTCAAAAAGCTTTGTTTGAATGTGTTTGACTTTCATTTGATTATAAAAGCTTTGTTGAAAGTGTTTGACTTTCATTTGACTCAATTAGCTTTGTTGAATTCATTTGACATTCATTTGAATCAAAAAGCTTTGTATAAATGTGTTTGACGTTCATTTGTTTCTAAAAGCTTAGATAAAAGTGTTTGACTTTCATTTGACTCAATTAGCTTTGTTGAATTCATTTAATTTTCATTTGATTCAAAAAGCTTTGTTTGAATGTGTTTGACTTTCATTTGATTCTAAAAGCTTTGTAGAAAGTGTTTGGCTTTCATTTGACTCAATTAGCATTGTGGAATGCAATTAACTTTCATTTGATTCAAAAAGCTTTGATTGAATGTATTTGAATTTCATTTGATTCTAAACGCTTTGTTGCAAGTGTTTGACTTTCTTTTGACTCAATTAGCTTTGTTGAATGCATTTGATTTTCATTTGATTCAAAAAGCTTTGTTTGAATGTGTTTCACTTTCATTTGATTCTAAAAGCTTTGTTGAAAGTGTTTGACTTTCATTTGACTTAATTAGCTTTGTTGAATGCAGTTGACATTCATTTGATTAAAAAAGCTTTGTTTGAATGTGTTTCACTTTCATTTGATTCTAAAAGCTTTGTTGAAAGTGTTTGGCTTTCATTTGACTCAATTGGCATTGTGGAATGCAATTAACTTTCATTTGATTCAAAAAGCTTTGTTTGAATGTATTTGACTTTAATTTGATTCTAAAAGCTTTGATGAAAGTGTTTGACTTTCATTTGACTTAATTAGCTTTGTTGAATTCATTTGATTTTCATTTGATTCAAAAAGCTTTGTTTGAATGTGTTTCACTTTCTTTTGATTCTAAAAGCTTTGTTAAAAGTGTTTGACTTTCATTTGACTTAATTAGCTTTGTTGAATGCAGTTGACATTCATTTGATTCAAAAAGCTTTGTTTGAATGTGTTTCACTTTCATTTGATTCTAAAAGCTTTGTTGAATGTGTTTGACTTTCATTTGACTCAATTAGCTTTGTTGAATGCATTTGACATTCATTTGATTCAAAAAGCTTTGTTTGAATGTGTTTTACTTTCATTTGATTCTAAAAGCTTTGTTGAAATTGTTTGACTTGCATTTGACTCAATTAGCTTTGTTGAATGCATTTGACTTTCATTTGAGTCACGAAGCTTTGTTTGAATGTGTTTGACATTCATTTGACTCAATTAGCTTTGTTGAATTCATTTGATTTTCATTTGATTCAAAAAGCTTTCTTTGAATGTGTTTGACTTTCATTTGATTATAAAAGCTTTGTTGAAAGTGTTTGACTTTCATTTGACTCAATTAGCTTTGTTGAATGCATTTGACATTCATTTGAATCAAAAAGCTTTGTATAAATGTGTTTGACGTTCATTTGTTTCTAAAAGCTTAGATGAAAGTGTTTGACTTTCATTTGACTCAATTAGCTTTGTTGAATTCATTTGATTTTCATTTGTTTCAAAAAGCTTTGTTTGAATGTGTTTGACTTTCATTTGATTCTAAAAGCTTTGTAGAAAGTGTTTGGCTTTCATTTGACTCAATTAGCATTGTGGAATGCAATTAACTTTCATTTGATTCAAAAAGCTTTCATTGAATGTATTTGAATTTCATTTGATTCTAAACGCTTTGTTGCAAGTGTTTGACTTTCTTTTGACTCAATTAGCTTTGTTGAATGCATTTGATTTTCATTTGATTCAAAAAGCTTTGTTTGAATGTGTTTCACTTTCATTTGATTCTAAAAGCTTTGTTGAAAGTGTTTGACTTTCATTTGACTTAATTAGCTTTGTTGAATGCAGTTGACATTCATTTGATTAAAAAAGCTTTGTTTGAATGTGTTTCACTTTCATTTGATTCTAAAAGCTTTGTTGAAAGTGTTTGGCTTTCATTTGACTCAATTGGCATTGTGGAATGCAATTAACTTTCATTTGATTCAAAAAGCTTTGTTTGAATGTATTTGACTTTAATTTGATTCTAAAAGCTTTGATGAAAGTGTTTGACTTTCATTTGACTTAATTAGCTTTGTTGAATTCATTTGATTTTCATTTGATTCAAAAAGCTTTGTTTGAATGTGTTTCACTTTCATTTGATTCTAAAAGCTTTGTTAAAAGTGTTTGACTTTCATTTGACTTAATTAGCTTTGTTGAATGCAGTTGACATTCATTTGATTCAAAAAGCTTTGTTTGAATGTGTTTCACTTTCATTTGATTCTAAAAGCTTTGTTGAATGTGTTTGACTTTCATTTGACTCAATTAGCTTTGTTGAATGCATTTGACATTCATTTGATTCAAAAAGCTTTGTTTGAATGTGTTTTACTTTCATTTGATTCTAAAAGCTTTGTTGAAAGTGCTTGACTTGCATTTGACTCAATTAGCTTTGTTGAATGCATTTGACTTTCATTTGAGTCACGAAGCTTTGTTTGAATGTGTTTGACATTCATTTGACTCAATTAGCTTTGTTGAATTCATTTGATTTTCATTTGATTCAAAAAGCTTTGTTTGAATGTGTATGACTTTCATTTGATTATAAAAGCTTTGTTGAAAGTGTTTGACTTTCATTTGACTCAATTAGCTTTGTTGAATGCATTTGACATTCATTTGAATCAAAAAGCTTTGTATAAATGTGTTTGACGTTCATTTGTTTGTAAAAGCTTAGATGAAAGTGTTTGACTTTCATTTGACTCAATTAGCTTTGTTGAATTCATTTGATTTTCATTTGATTCAAAAAGCTTTGTTTGAATGTGTTTGACTTTCATTTGATTCTAAAAGCTTTGTAGAAAGTGTTTGGCTTTCATTTGACTCAATTAGCATTGTGGAATGCAATTAACTTTCATTTGATTCAAAAAGCTTTGATTGAATGTATTTGAATTTCATTTGATTCTAAACGCTTTGTTGCAAGTGTTTGACTTTCTTTTGACTCAATTAGCTTTGTTGAATGCATTTGATTTTCATTTGTTTCAAAAAGCTTTGTTTGAATGTGTTTCACTTTCATTTGATTCTAAAAGCTTTGTTGAAAGTGTTTGACTTTCATTTGACTTAATTAGCTTTGTTGAATGCAGTTGACATTCATTTGATTAAAAAAGCTTTGTTTGAATGTGTTTCACTTTCATTTGATTCTAAAAGCTTTGTTGAAAGTGTTTGGCTTTCATTTGACTCAATTGGCATTGTGGAATGCAATTAAATTTCATTTGATTCAAAAAGCTTTGTTTGAATGTATTTGACTTTAATTTGATTCTAAAAGCTTTGATGAAAGTGTTTGACTTTCATTTGACTCAATTAGCTTTGTTGAATTCATTTGATTTTCATTTGATTCAAAAAGCTTTGTTTGAATGTGTTTCACTTTCATTAAATTCTAAAAGCTTTGTTGAAAGTGTTTGACTTTCATTTGACTTAATTAGCTTTGTTGAATGCAGTTAACATTCATTTGATTCAAAAAGCTTTGTTTGAATGTGTTTCATTTTCATTTGATTCTAAAAGCTTTGTTGAATGTGTTTGACTTTCATTTGACTCAATTAGCTTTGTTGAATGCAGTTGACATTAATTTGATTCAAAAAGCTTTGTTTGAATGTGTTTTACATTCATTTGATTCTAAAAGCTTTGTTGAAAGTGTTTGACTTTCATTTGACTGAATTAGCTTTGTTAAATGCATTTGACTTTCATTTGGGTCACGAAGCTTTGTTTGAATGTGTTTGACTTTCATTTGACTCAATTAGCTTTGTTGAATTCATTTGATTTTCATTTGATTCAAAAAGCTTTGTTTGAATGTGTTTGACTTTCACTTGATTATAAAAGCTTTGTTGAAAGTGTTTGACTTTCATTTGACTCAATTAGCTTTGTTGAATGCATTTGACATTCATTTCAATCAAAAAGCTTTGTTTGAATGTGTTTCACTTTCATTTGATTCTAAAAGCTTTGTTGAAAGTGTTTGACTTTCATTTGACTTAATTAGCTTTGTTGAATGCAGTTGACATTCATTTGATTCAAAAAGCTTTGTTTGAATGTGTTTCACTTTCATTTGAATCTAAAAGCTTTGTTGAAAGTGTTTGGCTTTCATTTGACTCAATTAGCATTGTGGAATGCAATTAACTTTCATTTGATTCAAAAAGCTTTGATTGAATGTATTTGATTTTCATTTGATTCTAAACGTTTTGTTGCAAGTGTTTGACTTTCATTTGACTCAATTAGCTTTGTTGAATGCATTTGATTTTCATTTGATTCAAAAAGCTTTGTTTGAATGTGTTTCACTTTCATTTGATTCTAAAAGCTTTGTTGAAAGTGTTTGACTTTCATTTGACTTAATTAGCTTTGTTGAATGCAGTTGACATTCATTTGATTCAAAAAGTTTTGTTTGAATGTGTTTCACTTTCATTTGATTCTAAAAGCTTTGTTGAAAGTGTTTGGCTTTCATTTGACTCAATTGGCATTGTGGAATGCAATTAACTTTCATTTGATTCAAAAAGCTTTGTTTGAATGTATTTGACTTTAATTTGATTCTAAAAGCTTTGATGAAAGTGTTTGACTTTCATTTGACTAAATTAGCTTTGTTGAATTCATTTGATTTTCATTTGATTCAAAAAGCTTTGTTTGAATGTGTTTCACTTTCATTTGATTCTAAAAGCTTTGTTAAAAGTGTTTGACTTTCATTTGACTTAATTAGCTTTGCTGAATGCAGTTGACATTTATTTGATTCAAAAAGCTTTGTTTGAATGTGTTTCACTTTCATTTGATTCTAAAAGCTTTGTTAAATGTGTTTGATTTTCATTTGACTCAATTAGCTTTGTTGAATGCATTTGACATTCATTTGATTCAAAAAGCTTTGTTTGAATGTATTTTACTTTCATTTGATTCTAAAAGCTTTGTTGAAAGTGTTCGACTTTCATTTGACTCAATTAGCTTTGTTGAATGCATTTGACTTTCATTTGAGTCACGAAGCTTTGTTTGAATGTGTTTGACTTGCATTTAACTCAATTAGCTTTGTTGAATTCATTTGATTTTCATTTGATTCAAAAAGCTTTGTATGAATGTGTTTGACTTTCATTTGATTATAAAAGCTATGTTGAAAGTGTTTGACTTTCATTTGACTCAATAAGCTTTGTTGAATGCATTTGACATTCATTTGAATCAAAAAGCTTTGTATAAATGTATTTGACGTTCATTTGATTCTAAAAGCTTAGATGAAAGTGTTTGACTTTCATTTAACTCAGTTAGCTTTGTTGAATTCATTTGATTTTCATTTGATTCAAAAAGCTTTGTTTGAATGTGTTTGACTTTCATTTGATTCTAAAAGCTTTGTAGAAAGTGTTTTGCTTTCATTTGACTCAATTAGCATTGTGGAATGCAATTAACTTTCATTTGATTCAAAAAGCTTTGATTGAATGTATTTGATTTTCATTTTATTCTAAACGCTTTGTTGCAAGTGTTTGACTTTCATTTGACTCAATTAGCTTTGTTGAATGCATTTGATTTTCATTTGATTCAAAAAGCTTTGTTTGAATGTGTTTCACTTTCATTTGATTCTAAAAGCTTTGTTGAAAGTGTTTGACTTTCATTTGACTTAATTAGCTTCGTTGAATGCAGTTGACATTCATTTGATTCAAAAAGCTTTGTTTGAATGTGTTTCACTTTCATTTGATTCTAAAAGCTTTGTTGAAAGTGTTTGGCTTTCATTTGACTCAATTGGCATTGTGGAATGCAATTAACTTTCATTTGATTCAAAAAGCTTTGTTTGAATGTATTTGACTTTAATTTGATTTTAAAAGCTTTGATGAAAGTGTTTGACTTTCATTTAAATCAATTAGCTTTGTTGAATTCATTTGATTTTCATTTGATTCAAAAAGCTTTGTTTGAATGTGTTTCACTTTCATTTGATTCTAAAAGCTTTGTTAAAAGTGTTTGACTTTCATTTGACTTAATTAGCTTTGTTGAATGCAGTTGACATTCATTTGATTCAAAAAGCTTTGTTTGATTGTGTTTGACTTTCATTTGATTCTAAAAGCTTTGTTGAAAGTGTTTGGCTTTCATTTGACTCAATTAGCATTGTGGAATGCAATTAACTTTCATTTGATTCAAAAAGCTTTGTTTGAATGTATTTGACTTTAATTTGATTCTAAAAGCTTTGATGAAAGTGTTTGACTTTCATTTGACTCAATTAGCTTTGTTGAATGCATTTGACATTCATTTGAATAAAAAATCTTTGTTTAAATGTGTTTGACGTTCATTTGATTCTAAAAGCTTAGATGAAAGTGTTTGACTTTCATTTGACTCAATTAACTTTGTTGAATTCAATTGATTTTCATTTGATTCAAAAAGCTTTGATTGAATGTGTTTGACTTTCATTTGATTCTAAAAGCTTTGTTGAAAGTGTTTGACTTTCATTTGACTCAATTAGCTTTGTTGAATGCATTTGACTTTCATTTGATTCAAAAAGCTTTGTTTGAATGTATTTGACTTTAATTTGATTCTAAAAGCTTTGATGAATGTGTTTGACTTTCATTTGACTCAATTAGCTTTGTTGAATGCATTTGATTTTCATTTGATTCAAAAAGCTTTGTTTGAATGAGTTTCACTTTCATTTGATTCTAAAAGCTTTGTTGAATGTGTTTGGCTTTCATTCTACTTAATTAGCTTTGTTGAATGCAGTTGAAATTCATTTGATTCAAAAAGCTTTGTTTGAATGTGTTTGACTTTCTTTTGACTCAATTAGCTTTGTTGAATTCATTTGATTTTCATTTGATTCAAAAAGCTTTGTTTGAATGTGTTTCACTTTCATTTGATTCTAAAAGCTTTGTTGAAAGTGTTTGACTTTCATTTGACTTAATTAGCTTTGTTGAATGCAGTTGACATTCATTTGATTCAAAAAGCTTTGTTTGATTGTGTTTCACTTTTATTTGATTCTAAAAGCTTTGTTGAAAGTGTTTGACTTTCATTTGACTCAATTAGCTTTGTTGAATGCATTTGACTTTCATTTGAGTCACGAAGCTTTGTTTGAATGTGTTTGACTTTCATGTGACTTAATTAGCTTTGTTGAATTCATTTGATTTTCATTTGATTCAAAAAGCTTTGTTTGAATGTGTTTGACTTTCATTTGATTATAAAAGCTTTGTTGAAAGTGTTTGACTTTCATTTGACTTAATTAGCTTTGTTGAATGCAGTTGACATTCATTTGATTCAAAAAGCTTTGTTTGATTGTGTTTCACTTTCATTTGATTATAAAAGCTTTTTTGAATGCATTTGATTTTCATTTGATTCAAAAAGCTTTGTTTGAATGTGTTTGACTTTCATTTGATTATAAAAGCTTTGTTGAAAGTGTTTGAGTTTCATTTGACTCAATGAGCTTTATTGAATGCATTTGACATTCATTTGAATCAAAAAGCTTTGTTTAAATGTGTTTGACGTTCATTTGATTCTAAAAGCTTAGATGAAAGTGTTTGACTTTCATTTGACTCAATTAGCTTTGTTGAATTCATTTGATTTTCATTTGATTCAAAAAGCTTTGATTGAATGTGTTTGACTTTCATTTGATTCTAAAAGCTTTGTTGAAAGTGTTTGACTTTCATTTGACTCAATTAGCTTTGTTGAATGCATTTGACTTTCATTTGATTCAAAAAGCTTTGATTGAATGTATTTGACTTTCATTTGATTCTAAACGCTTTGTTGTAAGTGTTTGACTTTCATTTGACTCAATTAGCTTTGTTGAATGCATTTGATTTTCATTTGATTCAAAAAGCTTTGTTTGAATGTGTTTCACTTTCATTTGATTCTAAAAGCTTTGTTGAAAGTGTTTGACTTTCATTTGACTTAATTAGCTTTGTTGAATGCAGTTGACATTCATTTGATTCAAAAAGCTTTGTTTGATTGTGTTTGACTTTCATTTGATTCTAAAAGCTTTGTTGAAAGTGTTTGGCTTTCATTTGACTCAATTAGCATTGTGGAATGCAATTAACTTTCATTTGATTCAAAAAGCTTTGATTGAATGTCTTTGACTTTAATTTGATTATAAAAGCTTTGGTGAAAGTGTTTGACTTTCATTTGACTCAATTAGCTTTGTTGAATTCATTTGATTTTCATTTGATTCAAAAAGCTTTGTTTCAATGTGTTTCACTTTCATTTGATTCTAAAAGCTTTGTTGAAAGTGTTTGACTTTCATTTGACGTAATTAGCTTTGTTGAATGCAGTTGACATTCATTTGATTCAAAAAGCTTTGTTTGAATGTGTTTCACTTTCATTTGATTCTAAAAGCTTTGTTGAATGTGTTTGACTTTCATTTGACTCAATTAGCTTTGTTGAATGCATTTGACTTTCATTTGATTCAAAAAGCTTTGTTAGAATGTGTTTTACTTTCATTTGATTCTAAAAGTTTTGTTGAAAGTGTTTGACTGTCATTTGACTCAATTAGCTTTGTTGAATGCATTTGACTTTCATTTGAGTCACGAAGCTTTGTTTGATTGTGTTTGACTTTCATTTGACTGAATTAGCTTTGTTGAATGCATTTGATTTTCATTTGATTCAAAAAGCTTTGTTTGAATGTGTTTGACTTTCATTTGATTATAAAAGCTTTGTAGAAAGTGTTTGACTTTCATTTGACTCAATGAGCTTTGTTGAATGCATTTGACATTCATTTGAATCAAAAAGCTTTGTTTGAATGTGTTTGACTTTCATTTGATTCTAAAAGCTTTGTTGAAAGTGATTGACTGTCATTTGACTCAATTAGCTTTGTTGAATGCATTTGACTTTCATTTGAGTCACGAAGCTTTGTTTGAATGTGTTTGACTTTCATTTGACTGAATTAGCTTTGTTGAATGCATTTGATTTTCGTTTGATTCAAAAAACTTTGTTTGAATGTGTTTGACTTTCATTTGATTCTAAAAGCTTTGTAGAAAGTGTTTGGCTTTCAATTGACTCAATTCGCATTGTGGAATGCAATTAACTTTCATTTAATTCAAAAAGCTTTGATTGAATGTGTTTGACGTTCATTTGATTCTAAAAGCTTAGATGAAAGTGTTTGACTTTCATTTGACTCAATTAGCTTTGTTGAATTCATTTGATTTTCATTTGTTTCAAAAAGCTTTGATTGTATGTGTTTGACTTTCATTTGATTCTAAAAGCTTTGTAGAAAGTGTTTGGCTTTCATTTGACTCAATTAGCATTGTGGAATGTAATTAACTTTCATTTGATTCAAAAAGCTTTGATTGAATGTATTTGACTTTCATTTGATTCTAAACGCTTTGTTGCTAGTTTTTGACTTTCATTTGACTCAATTAGCTATGTTGAATGCATTTGATTTTCATTTGATTCAAAAAGCTTTGTTTGAATGTGTTTCACTTTCATTTGATTCTAAAAGCTTTGTTGAAAGTGTTTGACTTTCATTTGACTTAATTAGCTTTGTTGAATGCAGTTGACATTCATTTGATTCAAAAAGCTTTGTTTGAATGTGTTTCACTTTCATTTGATTCTAAAAGCTTTGTTGAAAGTGTTTGGCTTTCATTTGACTCAATTAGCATTGTGGAATGCAATTAACTTTCATTTGATTCAAAAAGCTTTGTTGGAATGTATTTGACTTTAATTTGATTCTAAAAGCTTTGATGAAATTGTTTGACTTTCATTTGACTCAATTAGATTTGTTGAATTCATTTGATTTTCATTTGATTCAAAAAGCTTTGTTTGAATGTGTTTCACTTTCATTTGATTCTAAAAGCTTTGTTGAAAGTGTTTGACTTTCATTTGACTTAATTAGCTTTGTTGAATGAAGTTGACATTCATTTGATTCAAAAAGCTTTGTTTGACTGTGTTTCACTTTCATTTAATTCTAAAAGCTTTGTTGAATGTGTTTGACTTTCATTTGACTCAATTAGCTTTGTTGAATGCATTTGACGTTCATTTGATTCAAAAACTTTGTTTGAATGTGTTTTACTTTCATTTGATTCTAAAAGCTTTGTTGAAAGTGTTTGACTTTCATTTGACTCAATTAGCTTTGTTGAATGCATTTGACTTTCATTTGAGTCACGAAGCTTCGTTTGAATGTGTTTCACTTTCATTTGATTCTAAAAGCTTTGTTCAAAGTGTTTGGCTTTCATTTGACTCAATTAGCATTGTGGAATGCAATTAACTTTCATTTGATTCAAAAAGCTTTGTTTGAATGTATTTGACTTTAATTTGATTCTAAAAGCTTTGATGAAAGTGTTTGACTTTCATTTGACTCAATTAGCTTTGTTGAATGCATTTGACATTCATTTGAATCAAAAATCTTTGTTTAAATGTGTTTGACGTTCATTTGATTCTAAAAGCTTAGATGAAAGTGTTTGACTTTCATTTGACTCAATTAACTTTGTTGAATTCAATTGATTTTCATTTGAAACAAAAAGCTTTGTTTGAATGTGTTTGACTTTTATTTGATTCTAAAAGCTTTGTTGAAAGTGTTTGGCTTTCATTTGACTCAATTAGCATTTTGGAATGCAATTAACTTTCATTTGATTCAAAAAGCTTTGATTAAATGTATTTGACTTTAATTTGATTCTAAACGCTTTGTTGCAAGTGTTTGACTTTCATTTGACTCAATTAGCTTTGTTGAATGCATTTGATTTTCATTTGATTCAAAAAGCTTTGTTTGAATGTGTTTCACTTTCATTTGATTCTAAAAGCTTTGTTGAAAGTGTTTGACTTTCATTTGACTTAATTAGCTTTGTTGAATGCAGTTGACATTCATTTGATTCAAAAAGCTTTGTTTGAATGTGTTTCACTTTCATTTGATTCTAAAAGCTTTGTAGAAAGTGTTTGGCTTTCATTTGACTCAATTAGCATTGTGGAATGCAATTAACTTTCATTTGATTCAAAAAGCTTTGTTTGAATGTATTTGACTTTAATTTGATTCTAAAAGCTTTGATGAATGTGTTTGACTTTCATTTGACTCAATTAGCTTTGTTGAATTCATTTGATTTTCATTTGATTCAAAAAGCTTTGTTTGAATGTGTTTCACTTTCATTTGATTCTAAAAGCTTTGTTGAAAGTGTTTGACTTTCATTTGACTCAATTAGCTTTGTTGAACGCATTTTACTTTCATTTGAGTCACGAAGCTTTGTTTGATTGTGTTTGACTTTCATTTGACTCAATTAGCTTTGTTGAATTCATTTGATTTTCATTTGATTCAAAAAGCTTTGTTTGAATGTGTTTCACTTTCATTTAATTCTAAAAGCTTTGTTAAAAGTGTTTGACTTTCATTTGACTTAATTAGCTTTGTTGAATGCAGTTGACATGCATTTGATTCAAAAAGCTTTGTTTGAATGTGTTTCACTTTCATTTGATTCTAAAAGCTTTGTTGAATGTGTTTGACTTTCATTTGACTCAATTAGCTTTGTTGAATGCATTTGACTTTTATTTGATTCAAAAAGCTTTGTTAGAATGTGTTTTACTTTCATTTGATTCTAAAAGCTTTGTTGAAAGTGTTTGACTTTCATTTGACTCTATTAGCCTTGTTGAATGCATTTGACTTTCATTTGAGTCGCGAAGTTTTGTTTGAATGTGTTTGACTTTCATTTGACTGAATTAGCTTTGTTGAATGCATTTGATTTTCATTTGATTTAAAAAGCTTTGTTTGAATGTGTTTGACTTTCATTTGATTATAAAAGCTTTGTTGAAAGTGTTTGACTTTCATTTGACTCAATGAGCTTTATTGAATGCATTTGACATTCATTTGAATCTAAAAGCTTTGTTTAAATGTGTTTGACGTTCATTTGATTCTAAAAGCTTAGATGAAAGTGTTTGACTTTCATTTGACTCAATTAGCTTTGTTGAATTCATTTGATTTTCATTTGATTCAAAAAGCTTTGATTGAATTTGTTTGACTTTCATTTGATTCTAAAAGCTTTGTTTAAAGTGTTTGACTTTCATTTGACTCAATTAGCTTTGTTGAATGCATTTGACTTTCATTTGATTCAAAAAGCTTTGATTGAATGTATTTGACTTTCATTTGATTCTAAAAGCTTTGTTGAAAGTGTTTGACTTTCATTTGACTTAATTAGCTTTGTTGAATGCAGTTGACATTCATTTGATTCAAAAAGCTTTGTTTGAATGTGTTTCACTTTCATTTGATTCTAAAAGCTTTGTTGAAAGTGTTTGGCTTTCATTTGACTCAATTAGTATTGTGGAATGCAATTAACTTTCATTTGATTCAAAAAGCTTTGATTGAATGTCTTTGACTTTAATTTGATTCTAAAAGCTTTGATGAAAGTGTTTGACTTTCATTTAACTCAATTAGCTTTGTTGAATTCATTTGATTTTCATTTGATTCAAAAAGCTTTGTTTGAATGTGTTTCACTTTCATTTGATTCTAAAACCTTTGTTGAAAGTGTTTGACTTTCATTTGACGTAATTAGCTTTGTTGAATACAGTTGACATTCATTTGATTCAAAAAGCTTTGTTTGAATGTGTTTCACTTTCATTTGATTCTAAAAGCTTTGTTGAATGTGTTTGACTTTCATTTGACTCAATTAGCTTTGTTGAATGCATTTGACTTTCATTTGATTCAAAAAGCTTTGTTAGAATGTGTTTTACTTTCATTTGATTCTAAAAGTTTTGTTGAAAGTGTTAGACTGTCATTTGACTCAATTAGCTTTGTTGAATGCATTTGACTTTCATTTGAGTCACGAAGCTTTGTTTGAATGTGTTTGACTTTCATTTGATTCTAAAAGCTTTGTTGAAAGTGTTTGACTTTCATTTGACTCAATTAGCTTTGTTGAATGCATTTGACATTCATTTGATTCAAAAAGCTTTATTTGAATGTGTTTTACTTTCATTTGATTCTAAAAGCTTTGTTGAAAGTGTTTGACTTTCATTTGACTCAATTAACTTTGTTGAATGCATTTGACTTTCATTTGAGTCACGAAGCTTTGTTGAATGAAGTTGACATTCATTTGATTCAAAAAGCTTTGTTTGACTGTGTTTCACTTTCATTTAATACTAAAAGCTTTGTTGAATGTGTTTGACTTTCATTTGACTCAATTAGCTTTGTTGAATGCATTTGACATTCATTTGATTCAAAAACTTTGTTTGAATGTGTTTTACTTTCATTTGATTCTAAAAGCTTTGTTGAAAGTGTTTGACTTTCATTTGACTCAATTGGCATTGTGGAATGCAATTAACTTTCATTTGATTCAAAAAGCTTTGTTTGAATGTATTTGACTTTCATTTGATTCTAAACGCTTTGTTGCAAGTGTTTGACTTTCATTTGACTCAATTAGCTTTGTTGAATGCATTTGATTTTCATTTGATTAAAAAAGCTTTGTTTGAATGTGTTTCACTTTCATTTGATTCTAAAAGCTTTGTTCAAAGTGTTTGACTTTCATTTGACTTAATTAGCTTTGTTAAATGCAGTTGACATTCATTTGATTCAAAAAGCTTTGTTTGAATGTGTTTCACATTCATTTGATTCTAAAAGCTTTGTTGAATGTGTTTGACTTTCATTTGACTCAATTAGCTTTGTTGAATGCATTTGACATTCATTTGATTCAAAAAGCTTTATTTGAATGTGTTTTACTTTCATTTGATTCTAAAAGCTTTGTTGAAAGTGTTTGACTTTCATTTGACTCAATTAACTTTGTTGAATGCATTTGACTTTCATTTGAGTCACGAAGCTTTGTTTGAATGTGTTTGACTTTCATTTGACTCAATTAGCTTTGTTGAATTCATTTGATTTTCATTGGATTCAAAAAGCTTTGTTTGAATGTGTTTCACTTTCATTTGATTATAAAAGCTTTGTTGAAAGTGTTTGACTTTCATTTGACTCAATTAGCTTTATTGAATGCATTTGACATTCATTTGAATCAAAAATCTTTGTTTAAATGTGTCTGACGTTCATTTGATTCTAAAAGCTTAGATGAAAGTGTTTGTCTTTCATTTGACTTGATTAGCTTTGTTGAATTCATTTGATTTTCATTTGATTCAAAAAGCTTTGTTTGAATGTGTTTGACTTTCATTTGATTCTAAAAGCTTTGTTGTAAGTGTTTGGCTTTCATTTGACTCAATTAGCATTGTGGAATGCAATTAACTTTCATTTGATTCAAAAAGCTTTGATTGAATGTATTTGACTTTCATTTGATTCTAAACGCTTTGTTGCAAGTGTTTGACTTTCATTTGACTCAATTAGCTTTGTTGAAGGCATTTGATTTTCATTTGATTCAAAAAGCTTTGTTTGAATGTGTTTCACTTTCATTTGATTATAAAAGCTTTGTTAAAAGTGTTTGACTTTCATTTAACTTAATTAGCTTTGTTGAATGTAGTTGACATTCATTTGATTCAAAAAGCTTTGTTTAAATGTGTTTCACTTTCATTTGATTCTAAAAGCTTTGTTGAAAGTGTTTGGCTTTCATTTGACTCAATTAGCATTGTGGAATGCAATTAACTTTCATTTGATTCAAAAAGCTTTGCTTGAATGTATTTGACTTTAATTTGATTCTAAAAGCTTTGATGAAAGTGTTTGACTTTCATTTGACTTAATTAGCTTTGTTGAATTCATTTGATTTTCATTTGATTCAAAAAGCTTTGTTTGAATGTGTTTCACTTTCATTTGATTCTAAAAGCTTTGTTGAAAGTGTTTGACTTTCATTTGACTTAATTAGCTTTCTTTAATGCAGTTGACATTCATTTGATTCAAAAAGCTTTGTTTGAATGTGTTTCACTTTCATTTGATTCTAAAAGCTTTGTTGAAAGTGTTTGACTTTCATTTGACTTAATTAGCTTTGTTGAATGCAGTTGACATTCATTTGATTCAAAAAGCTTTGTTTGAATGTGTTTCACTTTCATTTGATTCTAAAAGCTTTGTTGAAAGTGTTTGGCTTTCATTTGACTCAATTAGTATTGTGGAATGCAATTAACTTTCATTTGATTCAAAAAGCTTTGATTGAATGTCTTTGACTTTAATTTGATTCTAAAAGCTTTGATGAAAGTGTTTGACTTTCATTTAACTCAATTAGCTTTGTTGAATTCATTTGATTTTCATTTGATTCAAAAAGCTTTGTTTGAATGTGTTTCACTTTCATTTGATTCTAAAACCTTTGTTGAAAGTGTTTGACTTTCATTTGACGTAATTAGCTTTGTTGAATGCAGTTGACATTCATTTGATTCAAAAAGCTTTGTTTGAATGTGTTTCACTTTCATTTGATTCTAAAAGCTTTGTTGAATGTGTTTGACTTTCATTTGACTCAATTAGCTTTGTTGAATGCATTTGACTTTCATTTGATTCAAAAAGCTTTGTTAGAATGTGTTTTACTTTCATTTGATTCTAAAAGTTTTGTTGAAAGTGTTAGACTGTCATTTGACTCAATTAGCTTTGTTGAATGCATTTGACTTTCATTTGAGTCACGAAGCTTTGTTTGAATGTGTTTGACTTTCATTTGATTCTAAAAGCTTTGTTGAAAGTGTTTGACTTTCATTTGACTCAATTAGCTTTGTTGAATGCATTTGACATTCATTTGATTCAAAAAGCTTTATTTGAATGTGTTTTACTTTCATTTGATTCTAAAAGCTTTGTTGAAAGTGTTTGACTTTCGTTTGACTCAATTAACTTTGTTGAATGCATTTGACTTTCATTTGAGTCACGAAGCTTTGTTGAATGAAGTTGACATTCATTTGATTCAAAAAGCTTTGTTTGACTGTGTTTCACTTTCATTTAATTCTAAAAGCTTTGTTGAATGTGTTTGACTTTCATTTGACTGAATTAGCTTTGTTGAATGCATTTGACATTCATTTGATTCAAAAACTTTGTTTGAATGTGTTTTACTTTCATTTGATTCTAAAAGCTTTGTTGAAAGTGTTTGACTTTCATTTGACTCAATTGGCATTGTGGAATGCAATTAACTTTCATTTGATTCAAAAAGCTTTGTTTGAATGTATTTGACTTTCATTTGATTCTAAACGCTTTGTTGCAAGTGTTTGACTTTCATTTGACTCAATTAGCTTTGTTGAATGCATTTGATTTTCATTTGATTAAAAAAGCTTTGTTTGAATGTGTTTCACTTTCATTTGATTCTAAAAGCTTTGTTCAAAGTGTTTGACTTTCATTTGACTTAATTAGCTTTGTTAAATGCAGTTGACATTCATTTGATTCAAAAAGCTTTGTTTGAATGTGTTTCACTTTCATTTGATTCTAAAAGCTTTGTTGAATGTGTTTGACTTTCATTTGACTCAATTAGCTTTGTTGAATGCATTTGACATTCATTTGATTCAAAAAGCTTTATTTGAATGTGTTTTACTTTCATTTGATTCTAAAAGCTTTGTTGAAAGTGTTTGACTTTCATTTGACTCAATTAACTTTGTTGAATGCATTTGACTTTCATTTGAGTCACGAAGCTTTGTTTGAATGTGTTTGACTTTCATTTGACTCAATTAGCTTTGTTGAATTCATTTGATTTTCATTGGATTCAAAAAGCTTTGTTTGAATGTGTTTCACTTTCATTTGATTATAAAAGCTTTGTTGAAAGTGTTTGACTTTCATTTGACTCAATTAGCTTTATTGAATGCATTTGACATTCATTTGAATCAAAAATCTTTGTTTAAATGTGTCTGACGTTCATTTGATTCTAAAAGCTTAGATGAAAGTGTTTGTCTTTCATTTGACTTGATTAGCTTTGTTGAATTCATTTGATTTTCATTTGATTCAAAAAGCTTTGTTTGAAAATGTTTGACTTTCATTTGATTCTAAAAGCTTTGTTGTAAGTGTTTGGCTTTCATTTGACTCAATTAGCATTGTGGAATGCAATTAACTTTCATTTGATTCAAAAAGCTTTGATTGAATGTATTTGACTTTCATTTGATTCTAAACGCTTTGTTGCAAGTGTTTGACTTTCATTTGACTCAATTAGCTTTGTTGAATGCATTTGATTTTCATTTGATTCAAAAAGCTTTGTTTGAATGTGTTTCACTTTCATTTGATTATAAAAGCTTTGTTAAAAGTGTTTGACTTTCATTTAACTTAATTAGCTTTGTTGAATGTAGTTGACATTCATTTGATTCAAAAAGCTTTGTTTAAATGTGTTTCACTTTCATTTGATTCTAAAAGCTTTGTTGAAAGTGTTTGGCTTTCATTTGACTCAATTAGCATTGTGGAATGCAATTAACTTTCATTTGATTCAAAAAGCTTTGCTTGAATGTATTTGACTTTAATTTGATTCTAAAAGCTTTGATGAAAGTGTTTGACTTTCATTTGACTTAATTACCTTTGTTGAATGCAGTTGACATTCATTTGATTCAAAAAGCTTTGTTTGAATGTTTTTCACTTTCATTTGATTCTAAAAGCTTTGTTGAATGTGTTTGACTTTCACTTGACTCAATTAGCTTTGTTGAATGCATTTGACATTCATTTGATTCAAAAAGCTTTGTTTGAATGTATTTTACTTTCATTTGATTCTAAAAGCTATGTTGAAAGTGTTTGACTTTCATTTGACTCAATTAGCTTTGTTGAATGCATTTGACTTTCATTTGAGTCACGAAGCTTTGTTTGAATGTGTTTGACTCTCATTTGACTCAATTAGCTTTGTTGAATGCATTTGACTTTCATTTGATTCAAAAAGCTTTGTTTGAATGTGTTTGACTTTCATTTGATTATAAAAGCTTTGTTGAAAGTGTTTGACTTTCATTTGACTCAATTAGCTTTGTTTGAATGTATTTGACTTTCATTTGATTCTAAACGCTTTGTTGCAAGTGTTTGACTTTCATTTGACTCAATCAGCTTTGTTGAATGCATTTGATTTTCATTTGATTCAAAAAGCTTTGTTTGAATGTGTTTCACTTTCATATTATTCTAAAAGCTTTGTTGAAAGTGTTTGACTTCCATTTGACTTAATTAGCTTTGTTGAATACAGTTGACATTCATTTGATTCAAAAAGCTTTGTTTGAATGTGTTTCACTTTCATTTGATTCAAAAAGCTTTGTTGAAAGTGTTTGGCTTTCATTTGACTCAATTAGCATTGTGGAATGCAATTAACTTTCATTTGATTCAAAAAGCTTCGATTGAATGTATTTCACTTTCATTTGATTCTAAACGCTTTGTTGCAAGTGTTTGACTTTCATTTGACTCAATTAGCTTTGTTGAATGCATTTGATTTTCATTTGATTCAAAAAGCTTTGTTTGAATGTGTTTCACTTTTATTTGATTCTAAAAGCTTTGTTGAAAGTGATTGACTCTCATTTGACTTAATTAGCTTTGTTGAATGCAGTTGACATTCATTTGATTCAAAAAGCTTTGTTTGAATGTGTTTCACTTTCATTTGATTCTAAAAGCTTTGTTGAATGTGTTTGATTTTCACTTGACTCAATTAGCTTTGTTGAATGCATTTGACATTCATTTGATTCAAAATGCTTTGTTTGAATGTATTTTACTTTCATTTGATTCTAAAAGCTTTGTTGAAAGTGTTTGACTTTCACTTGACTCAATTAGCTTTGTTGAATGCATTTGACTTTCATTTGAGTCACGAAGCTTTGTTTGAATGTGTTTGACTCTCATTTGACTCAATTAGCTTTGTTGAATTCATTTGATTTTCATTTGATTCAAAAAGCTTTGTTTGAATGTGTTTGACTTTCATTTAATTATAAAAGCTTTGTTAAAAGTGTTTGACTTTCATTTGACTCAATTAGCTTTGTTGAATGCATTTGACATTCAATTGATTCAAAAAGCTTTGATTGAATGTATTTGACTTTCATTTGATTCTAAACGCTTTGTTGCAAGTGTTTGACTTTCATTTGACTCAATCAGCTTTGTTGAATGCATTTGATTTTCATTTGATTCAAAAAGCTTTGTTTGAATGTGTTTCACTTTCATTTGATTCTAAAAGCTTTGTTGAAAGTGTTTGACTTTCATTTGACTTAATTAGCTTTGTTGAATGCAGTTGACATTCATTTGATTCAAAAAGCTTTGTTTGAATGTGTTTCACTTTCATTTGATTCTAAAAGCTTTGTTGAAAGTGTTTGGCTTTCATTTGACTCAATTAGCTTCGTTGAATGCATTTGACTTTCATTTGATTCAAAAAGCTTTGTTTAAATGTGTTTGACTTTCATTTGATTATAAAAGCTTTGTTGAAAGTGTTTGACTTTCATTTGACTCAATTAGCTTTGTTGAATTCATTTGATTTTCATTTGATTCAAAAAGCTTTGTTTGAATGTGTTTGACTTTCATTTGATTCTAAAAGCTTTGTTGAAAGTCTTTGGCTTTCATTTGACTCAATTAGCATTGTTGAATGCAATTAACTTTCATTTGATTCAAAAAGCTTTGTTTGAATGTATTTGACTTTCATTTGATTCTAAACGCTTTGTTGCAAGTGTTTGACTTTCATTTGACTCAATTAGCTTTGTTGAATGCATTTGATTTCATTTGATTCAAAAAGCTTTGTTTGAATGTGTTTCACTTTCATTTGTTTCTAAAAGCTTTGTTGAAAGTGTTTGACTTTCATTTGACTTAATTAGCTTTGTTGAATGCAGTTGACATTCATTTGATTCAAAAAGCTTTGTTTGAATGTGTTTCACTTTCATTTGATTCTAAAAGCTTTGTTGAAAGTGTTTGGCTTTCATTTGACTCAATTAGCATTTTGGAATGCAATTGACTTTAATTTTATTCAATAAGCTTTGTTTGAATGTATTTGACTTTCATTTGATTATAAAAGCTTTGTTGAAAGTGTTTGACTTTCATTTGACTTAATTAGCTTTATTGAATGCAGTTGACATTCATTTGATTCAAAAAGCTTTGTTTGAATGTGTTTGACTTTCATTTGATTCTAAAAGCTTTGTTAAATTCATTTGATTTTCATTTGATTCAAAAAGCTTTGTTTGAATGCGTTTGACTTTCATTTGATTATAAAAGCTTTGTTGATTGTGTTTGACTTTCATTTGACTCAATTAGCTTTGTTGAATGCATTTGACATTCATTTGAATCAAAAAGCTTTGTTTAAATGTGTTTGACGTTCATTTCATTCTAAAAGCTTAGATGAAAGTGTTTGACTTTCATTTGACGCAATTAGCTTTGTTGAATTCATTTGATTTTCGTTTGATTCAAAAAGCTTTGTTTGAATGTGTTTGACTTTCATTTGATTCTAAAAGCTTTGTTGTAAATGTTTGACTTTCATTTGACTCAATTTGCTTTGTTGAATGCATTTGACTTTCATTTGAGTCACGAAGCTTTGTTTGAATGTGTTTGACTTTCATTTCACTCAATTAGCTTTGTTGAATTCATTTGATTTTCATTTGATTCAAAAAGCTTTGTTTGAATGTGTTTGACTTTCATTTGATTATAAAAGCTTTGTTGAAAGTGTTTGACTTTCATTTGACTCAATTAGCTTTGTTGAATGCATTTGACATTCATTTGAATCAAAAAGCTTTGTTTAAATGTGTTTGACGTTCATTTCATTCTAAAAGCTTAGATGAAAGTGTTTGACTTTCATTTGACTCATATAACTTTGTTGAATTCATTTGATTTTCATTTGATTCAAAAAGCTTTGTTTGAATGTGTTTGACTTTCATTTGATTCTAAAAGCTTTGTTGTAAATGTTTGGCTTTTATTTGACTCAATTAGCATTGTGGAATGCAATTAACTTTCATTTGATTCAAAAAGCTTTGATTGAATGTATTTGACTTTCATTTGATTCTAAACGCTTTGTTGAAAGTGTTTGGCTTTCATTTGACTCAATTAGCATTATGGAATGCAATTAACTTTCATTTGATTCAAAAAGCTTTGATTGAATGTATTTGACTTTTATTTGATTCTAAACGCTTTGTTGCAAGTGTTTGACTTTCATTTGACTCAATTAGCTTTGTTGAATGCATTTGATTTTCATTTGATTCAAAAAGCTTTGTTTGAATGTGTTTCACTTTCATTTGATTCTAAAAGCTTTGTTGAAAGTGTTTGGCTTTCATTTGACTCAATTAGCTTCGTTGAATGCATTTGACTTTCATTTGATTCAAAAAGCTTTGTTTAAATGTGTTTGACTTTCATTTGATTATAAAAGCTTTGTTGAAAGTGTTTGACTTTCATTTGACTCAATTAGCTTTGTTGAATTCATTTGATTTTCATTTGATTCAAAAAGCTTTGTTTGAATGTGTTTGACTTTCATTTGATTCTAAAAGCTTTGTTGAAAGTCTTTGGCTTTCATTTGACTCAATTAGCATTGTTGAATGCAATTAACTTTCATTTGATTCAAAAAGCTTTGTTTGAATGTATTTGACTTTCATTTGATTCTAAACGCTTTGTTGCAAGTGTTTGACTTTCATTTGACTCAATTAGCTTTGTTGAATGCATTTGATTTCATTTGATTCAAAAAGCTTTGTTTGAATGTGTTTCACTTTCATTTGTTTCTAAAAGCTTTGTTGAAAGTGTTTGACTTTCATTTGACTTAATTAGCTTTGTTGAATGCAGTTGACATTCATTTGATTCAAAAAGCTTTGTTTGAATGTGTTTCACTTTCATTTGATTCTAAAAGCTTTGTTGAAAGTGTTTGGCTTTCATTTGACTCAATTAGCATTTTGGAATGCAATTGACTTTAATTTTATTCAATAAGCTTTGTTTGAATGTATTTGACTTTCATTTGATTATAAAAGCTTTGTTGAAAGTGTTTGACTTTCATTTGACTTAATTAGCTTTATTGAATGCAGTTGACATTCATTTGATTCAAAAAGCTTTGTTTGAATGTGTTTGACTTTCATTTGATTCTAAAAGCTTTGTTAAATTCATTTGATTTTCATTTGATTCAAAAAGCTTTGTTTGAATGCGTTTGACTTTCATTTGATTATAAAAGCTTTGTTGATTGTGTTTGACTTTCATTTGACTCAATTAGCTTTGTTGAATGCATTTGACATTCATTTGAATCAAAAAGCTTTGTTTAAATGTGTTTGACGTTCATTTCATTCTAAAAGCTTAGATGAAAGTGTTTGACTTTCATTTGACGCAATTAGCTTTGTTGAATTCATTTGATTTTCGTTTGATTCAAAAAGCTTTGTTTGAATGTGTTTGACTTTCATTTGATTCTAAAAGCTTTGTTGTAAATGTTTGACTTTCATTTGACTCAATTTGCTTTGTTGAATGCATTTGACTTTCATTTGAGTCACGAAGCTTTGTTTGAATGTGTTTGACTTTCATTTCACTCAATTAGCTTTGTTGAATTCATTTGATTTTCATTTGATTCAAAAAGCTTTGTTTGAATGTGTTTGACTTTCATTTGATTATAAAAGCTTTGTTGAAAGTGTTTGACTTTCATTTGACTCAATTAGCTTTGTTGAATTCATTTGACATTCATTTGAATCAAAAAGCTTTGTTTAAATGTGTTTGACGTTCATTTCATTCTAAAAGCTTAGATGAAAGTGTTTGACTTTCATTTGACTCATATAACTTTGTTGAATTCATTTGATTTTCATTTGATTCAAAAAGCTTTGTTTGAATGTGTTTGACTTTCATTTGATTCTAAAAGCTTTGTTGTAAATGTTTGGCTTTTATTTGACTCAATTAGCATTGTGGAATGCAATTAACTTTCATTTGATTCAAAAAGCTTTGATTGAATGTATTTGACTTTCATTTGATTCTAAACGCTTTGTTGAAAGTGTTTGGCTTTCATTTGACTCAATTAGCATTATGGAATGCAATTAACTTTCATTTGATTCAAAAAGCTTTGATTGAATGTATTTGACTTTTATTTGATTCTAAACGCTTTGTTGCAAGTGTTTGACTTTCATTTGACTCAATTAGCTTTGTTGAATGCATTTGATTTTCATTTGATTCAAAAAGCTTTGTTTGAATGTGTTTCACTTTCATTTGATTCTAAAAGCTTTGTTGAAAGTGTTTGACTTTCATTTGACTTAATTAGCTTTGTTGAATGCAGTTGACATTCATTTGATTCAAAAAGCTTTGTTTGAATGTGTTTCACTTTCATTTGATTCTAAAAGCTTTGTTGAAAGTGTTTGGCTTTCATTTGACTCAATTAGGATTGTGGAATGCAATTAACTTTCATTTGATTCAAAAAGCTTTGCTTGAATGTATTTGACTTTAATTTGATTCTAAAAGCTTTGATGAAAGTGTTTGACTTTCATTTGACTCAATTAGCTTTGTTGAATTCATTTGATTTTCATTTGATTCAAAAAGCTTTGTTTGAATGTGTTTCACTTTCATTTGATTCTAAAAGCTTTGTTGAAAGTGTTTGACTTTCATTTGACTTAATTAGCTTTGTTGAATGCAGTTGACATTCATTTGATTTAAAAAGCTTTGTTTGAATGTGTTTCACTTTCATTTGATTCTAAAAGCTTTGTTGAAAGTGTTTGGCTTTCATTTGACTCAATTAGCATTGTGGAATGCAATTAACTTTCATTTGATTCAAAAAGCTTTGCTTGAATGTATTTGACTTTAATTTGATTCTAAAAGCTTTGATGAAAGTGTTTGACTTTCATTTGACTCAATTAGCTTTATAGAATTCATTTGATTTTCATTTGATTCAAAAAGCTTTGTTTGAATGTGTTTGACTTTCATTTGACTAAATTAGCTTTGTTGAATTCATTTGATTTTCATTTGATTCAAAAAGCTTTGATTGAATGTTTTTGACTTTCATTTGATTATAAAAGCTTTGTTGAAATTGTTTGACTTTCATTTGACTCAATTAGCTTTATTGAATGCATTTGACATTCATTTGAATCAAAAATCTTTGTTTAAATGTGTTTGTTTTTCATTTGATTCTAAAAGCTTAGATGAAAGTGTTTGACTTTCATTTGACTCAATTAGCTTTGTTGAATTCATTTGATTTTCATTTGATTCAAAAAGCTTTGTTTGAATGTGTTTGACTTTCATTTGATTCTAAACGCTTTGTTGCAAGTGTTTGACTTTCATTTGACTCAATTAGCTTTGTTGAATGCATTTGATTTTCATTTTATTCAAAAAGCTTTGTTTGAATGTGTTTCACTTTCATTTGTTTCTAAAAGCTTTGTTGAAAGTATTTGACTTTCATTTGACTCTTAAAGCTTTGATGAAAGTGTTTGACTTTCATTTGACTCAATTAGCTTTGTTGAATTCATTTGATTTTCATTTGATTCAAAAAGCTTTGTTTGAATGTGTTTCACTTTCATTTGATTCTAAAAGCTTTGTTGAAAGTGTTTGACTTTCATTTGACTTAATTAGCTTTGTTGAATGCAGTTGACATTCATTTGATTCAAAAAGCTTTGTTTGAATGTGTTTCACTTTCATTTGATTCTAAAAGCTTTATTGAATGTATTTGACTTTCATTTGACTCAATTAGCTTTGTTGAATGCATTTGACATTCATTTGATTCAAAAAGGTTTGTTTGAATATATTTTACTTTCATTTGATTCTAAAAGCTTTGTTGAAAGTGTTTGACTTTCATTTGACTCAATTAGCTTTGTTGAATGCATTTGACTTTCATTTGAGTCACAAAGCTTTGTTTGAATGTGTTTGACTTTCATTTGACTCAATTAGCTTTGTTGAATTCATTTGATTTTCATTTGATTCAAAAAGCTTTGTTTGAATGTGTTTCACTTTCATTTGATTCTAAAAGCTTTGTTGAAAGTGTTTGACTTTCATTTGACTTAATTAGCTTTGTTGAATGCAGTTGACATTCATTTGATTCAAAAAGCTTTGTTTGAATGTGTTTCACTTTCATTTGATTCTAAAAGCTTTGTTGAATGTGTTTGACTTTCATTTGACTCAATTAGCTTTGTTGAATGCATTTGACATTCATTTGATTCAAAAAGCTTTGTTTGAATGTATTTTACTTTCATTTGATTCTAAAAGCTTTGTTGAAAGTGTTTGACTTTCATTTGACTCAATTAGCTTTGTTAAATGCATTTGACTTTCATTTGAGTCACGAAGCTTTTTAGAATGTGTTTGACTTCCATTTGACTCAATTAGCTTTGTTGAATTCATTTGATTTCATTTGATCCAAAAAGCTTCGTTTGAATGTGTTTGACTTTCATTTGATTATAAAAGCTTTGTTAAAAGTGTTTGACTTTCATTTGACTCAATTAGCTTTGTTGAATGCATTTGACATTCATTTGAATCAAAAAGCTTTCTTTAAATGTGTTTCACGTTCATTTGATTCTAAAAGCTTAGATGAAAGTGTTTGACTTTCATTTGACTCAATTAGCTTTGTTAAATTCATTTTATTTTCATTTGATTCAAAAAGCATTGTTTGAATGTATTTGACTTTCATTTGATTCTAAACGCTTTGTTGCAAGTGTTTGACTTTCATTTGACTCAATTAGCTTTGTTGAATTCATTTGATTTTCATTTGATTCAAAAAGCTTTGTTTGAATGTGTTTCACTTTCATTTGATTCAAAAAGCTTTGTTTGAATGTGTTTCACTTTCATTTGATTCTAAAAGCTTTGTTGAAAGTGTTTGACTTTCATTTGACTCAATTAGCTTTGTTGAATGCATTTGACTCTCATTTGAGTCACGAATCTTTGTTTGATTGTGTTTGACTTTCATTTGACTCAATTAGCTTTGTTGAATTCATTTGATTTTCATTTGATTCAAAAAGCTTTGTTTGAATGTGTTTGACTTTCATTTGATTATAAAAGCTTTGTTAAAAGTGTTTGACTTTCATTTGACTCAATTAGCTTTGTTGAATGCATTTGACATTCATTTGAATCAAGAAGCTTTGTTTAAATGTGTTTCACGTTCATTTGATTCTAAAAGCTTAGATGAAAGTGTTTGACTTTCATTTGACTCAATTAGCTTTGTTGAATTCATTTGATTTTCATTTGATTCAAAAAGCTTTGTTTGAATGTGTTTCACTTTCATTTGATTCTAAAAGCTTTGTTGAAAGTGTTTGACTTTCATTTGACTTAATTAGCTTTGTTGAATGCAGTTGACATTCATTTGATTCAAAAAGCTTTGTTTGAATGTGTTTCACTTTCATTTGATTCTAAAAGCTTTGTTGAATGTGTTTGACTTTCATTTGACTCAATTAGCTTTGTTGAATGCATTTGACTTTCATTTGATTCAAAAATCTTTGTTAGAATGTGTTTTACTTTCATTTGATTCTAAAAGCTTTGTTGAAAGTGTTTCACTTTCATTTGACTCAATTAGCCTTTTTGAATGCATTTGACTTTCATTTGAGTCACGAAGCATTGTTTGAATGTGTTTGACTTTCATTTGACTGAATTAGCTTTGTTGAATGCATTTGATTTTCATTTGATTCAAAAAGCTTTGTTTGAATGTGTTTGACTTTCATTTGATTATAAAAGCTTTGTTGAAAGTGTTTGACTTTCATTTGACTCAATGAGCTTTGTTGAATGCATTTGACATTCATTTGAATCAAAAAGCTTTGTTTAAATGTGTTTG
Organism: Chenopodium formosanum; assembly: GCA_024500155.1. Classification (NCBI taxonomy): domain Eukaryota; kingdom Viridiplantae; phylum Streptophyta; class Magnoliopsida; order Caryophyllales; family Amaranthaceae; genus Chenopodium; species Chenopodium formosanum. The sequence continues at coordinate 26,171,297 of CM044861.1, forward strand.
ACGTTCATTTGATTCTAAAAGCATAGATGAAAGTGTTTTACTTTCATTTGACTCAATTAGCTTTGTTGAATTCATTTGATTTTCATTTGATTCAAAAAGCTTTGATTGAATGTGTTTGACTTTCATTTGATTCTAAAAGCTTTGTAGAAAGTGTTTGGCTTTCATTTGACTCAATTAGCATTGTGGAATGCAATTAACTTTCATTTGATTCAAAAAGCTTTGATTGAATGTATTTGACTTTCATTTGATTCTAAACGCTTTGTTGCAAGTGTTTGACTTTCATTTGACTCAATTAGCTTTGTTGAATGCATTTGATTTTCATTTGATTCAAAAAGCTTTGTTTGAATGTGTTTCACTTTCATTTGATTCTAAAAGCTTTGTTGAAAGTGTTTGACTTTCATTTGACTTAATTAGCTTTGTTGAATGCAGTTGACATTCATTTGATTCAAAAAGCTTTGTTTGAATGTGTTTCACTTTCATTTGATTCTAAAAGCTATGTTGAATGTGTTTGACTTTCAAATGACTCAATTAGCTTTGTTGAATGCATTTGACATTCATTTGATTCAAAAACTTTGTTTGAATGTGTTTTACTTTCATTTGATTCTAAAAGCTTTGCTGAAAGTGTTTGACTTTCATTTGACTCAATTAGCTTTGTTGAATGCATTTGACTTTCATTTGAGTCACGAAGCTTCGTTTGAATGTGTTTCACTTTCATTTGATTCTAAAAGCTTTGTTGAAAGTGTTTGGCTTTCATTTGACTCAATTAGCATTGTGGAATGCAATTAACTTTCATTTAATTCGAAAAGCTTTGTTTGAATGTATTTGACTTTAATTTGATTCTAAAAGCTTTGATGAAAGTGTTTGACTTTCATTTGACTCAATTAGCTTTGTTGAATGCATTTGACATTCATTTAAATCAAAAATCTTTGTTTAAATGTGTTTGACGTTCATTTGATTCTAAAAGCTTAGATGAAAGTGTTTGACTTTCATTTGACTGAATTAACTTTGTTGAATTCATTTGATTTTCATTTGATTCAAAAAGCTTTGTTTGAATGTGTTTGACTTTCATTTGATTCTAAAAGCTTTGTTGAAAGTGTTTGGCTTTCATTTGACTCAATTAGCATTGTGGAATGCAATTAACTTTCATTTGATTCAAAAAGCTTTGATTGAATGTATTTGACTTTCATTTGATTCTAAACGCTTTGTTGCTAGTGTTTGACTTTCATTTGACTCAATTAGCTTTGTTGAATTCATTTGATTTTCATGTGATTCAAAAAGCTTTGTTTTAATGTGTTTGACTTTCATTTGATTATAAAAGCTTTGTTGAAAGTGTTTGACTTTCATTTGACTCAATTAGCTTTGTTGAATGCCTTTGACATTCATTTGAATCAAAAAACTTTGTTTGAATGTGTTTGACTTTCATTTGATTCTAAAAGCTTTGTAGAAAGTGTTTGGCTTTCATTTGACTCAATTCGCGTTGTGGAATGCAATTAACTTTCATTTAATTCAAAAAGATTTGATTGAATGTCTTTGACTTTAATTTGATTCTAAAAGCTTTGATGAAAGTGTTTGACTTTCATTTGACTCAATTAGCTTTGTTAAATTCATTTGATTTTCATTTGATTCAAAAAGCTTTGTTTGAATGTGTTTAACTTTCATTTGATTCTAAAAGCTTTGTTGAAAGTGTTTGACTTTCATTTGACTTAATTAGCTTTGTTGAATGCAGTTGGCATTCATTTGATTCAAAAAGCTTTGTTTGAATGTGTTTCACTTTCATTTGATTCTAAAAGATTTGTTGAATGTGTTTGACTTTCATTTGACTCAATTAGCTTTGTTGAATGCATTTGACTTTAATTTGATTCAAAAAGCTTTGTTTGAATGTGTTTTACTTTCATTTGATTCTAAAATCATTGTTGAAAGTGTTTGACTTTCATTTGACTCAATTAGCTTTGTTGAATGCATTTGACTTTCATTTGAGTCACGAAGCTTTGTTTGAATGTGTTTGACTTTCATTTGACTCAATTAGCTTTGTTGAATGCATTTGATTTTCATTTGATTCAAAAAGTTTTAATTAAATGTGTTTGACTTTCATTTGATTCTAAAAGCTTTGTTGAAAGTGCTTGACTTTCATTTGACTCAATTACCTTTGTTGAATGCATTTGACTTTAATTTGAATCAAGAAGCTTTGTTTGAATGTGTTTGACTTTCATTTGACTCAATTGGCTTTGTTAAATGCATTTGACTTTCATTTGATTCAAAAAGCTTTGTTTGAAAGTATTTGACTTTCATTTGATTCTAAAAGCTTTGATGAATGTATTTGACTTTCATTTGACTCAATTAGATTTGTTGAATTCATTTGATTTTTATTTGATTCAAAAAGCTTTGTTTGAATATGTTTGACTTTCATTTGATTCTTAAAGCTTTTTTGAAAGTGTTTGACTTTCATTTGACTCAATTAGCTTTGTTGAATGCATTTGACTTTCATTTGAATCAAAAAGCTATGTTTGAATGTGTTTGACATTCATTTGACTCAATTAGCTTTGTTGAAAGTGTTTGACTTTCATTTGACTCAATTAGCTTTGTTGAATGCATTTGACTTTCATTTGATTCAAAAAGCTTTGTTTGAATGTGTTTGACTTTCTTTTGACTCAATTAGCTTTGTTGAATGTGTTTGACTTTCATTTGACTCAATTAGCATTGTGAAATGCAATTGACTTTCATTTGATTCAAAAAGCTTTGTTTGAATGTATTTGACTTTAATTTGATTCTAAAAGCTTTGATGAAAGTATTGGACTTTCATTCGACTCAATTAGCTTTGTTGAATTCATTTGATTTTCATTTGATTGAAAAAGCTTTATTTGAATGTGTTTCACTTTTATTTAATTCTAAAAGCTTTGTTGAAAGTGTTTGACTTTCATTTGACTCAATTAGCTTTATTGAATGCAGTTGACATTCATTTGATTCAAAAAGCTTTGATTGAATGTATTTGACTTTCATTTGATTCTAAACGCTTTGTTGCAAGTGTTTGACTTTCATTTGACTCAATTAGCTTTGTTGAATGCATTTGACTTTCATTTGATTCAAAAAGCTTTGTTTGAATGTGTTTGACTTTCTTTTGACTCAATTAGCTTTGTTGAATGTGTTTGACTTTCATTTAACTCAATTAGCATTGTGGAATGCCATTGACTTTCATTTGATTCAAAAAGCTTTGATTGAATGTATTTGAATTTCATTTGATTTTAAACGCTTTGTTGAAAGTGTTTGACTTTAATTTGACTCAATTTGCTTTGTTGAATGCATTTTACTTTCATTTGATTCAAAAAGCTTTGTTGAATGTGTTTGACTTTCTTTTGACTCAATTTGCTTTGTTCAATGTGTTTGACTTTCATTTGACTCAATCACCATTGTGGAATGCAATAGACTTTCTTTTGATCAAAAAGCTTAGTTTAATGTACTTGACTTTCATTTGATTCTAAAAGCTTTGATGAATGTATTTGACTTTCATTTGACTCAATTAGATTTGTTGAATTCATATGATTTTCATTTGATTCAAAAAGCTTTGATTGAATGTGTTTGACTTTCATTTGATTCTAAAAGCTTTGTAGAAAGTGTTTGGCTTTCATTTGACTCAATTAGCATTGTGGAATGCAATTAACTTTCATTTGATTCAAAAAGCTTTGATTGAATGTATTTGACTTTCATTTGATTCTAAACGCTTTGTTGCAAGTGTTTGACTTTCATTTGACTCAATTAGCTTTGTTGACTGCATTTGATTTTCATTTGATTCAAAAAGCTTTGTTTGAATGTGTTTCACTTTCATTTGATTCTAAAAGCTTTGTTGAAAGTGTTTGACTTTCATTTGACTTAATTAGCTTTGTTGAATGCAGTTGACATTCATTTGATTCAAAAAGCTTTGTTTGAATGTGTTTCACTTTCATTTGATTCTAAAAGCTTTGCTGAATGTGTTTGACTTTCATTTGACTCAATTAGCTTTGTTGAATGCATTTGACATTCATTTGATTCAAAAAGTTTTGTTTGAATGTGTTTGACTTTCATTTGATTCTAAAAGCTTTGTAGAAAGTGTTTGGCTTTCATTTGACTCAATTAGCATTGTGGAATGCAATTAACTTTCATTTTATTCAAAAAGCTTTGATTGAATGTCTTTGACTTTAATTTGATTCTAAAAGCTTTGATGATAGTGTTTGACTTTCATTTGACTCAATTAGCTTTGTTGAATGCATTTGACATTCATTTGAATCAAAAAGCTTTGTTTAAATGTGTTTGACGTTCATTTGATTCTAAAAGCTTTGTAGAAAGTGTTTGGCTTTCATTTGACTCAATTAGCATTGTGGAATGCAATTAACTTTCATTTTATTCAAAAAGCTTTGATTGAATGTCTTTGACTTTAATTTGATTCTAAAAGCTTTGATGATAGTGTTTGACTTTCATTTGACTCAATTAGCTTTGTTGAATGCATTTGACATTCATTTGAATCAAAAAGCTTTGTTTAAATGTGTTTGACGTTCATTTGATTCTAAAAGCTTTGTTGAAAGTGTTTGGCTTTCATTTGACTCAATTAGCATTGTGAAATGCAATTAACTTTCATTTGATTCAAAAAGTTTTGATTGAATGTATTTGACTTTCATTTGATTCTAAACGCTTTGTTGCAAGTGTTTGACTTTCATTTGACTCAATTAGCTTTGTTAAATTCATTTGATTTTCATTTGATTCAAAAAGCTTTGTTTGAATTTGTTTCACTTTCATTTGATTCTAAAAGCTTTGTTGAAAGTGTTTGACTTTCATTTGACTTAATTAGCTTTGTTGAATGTAGTTGACATTCATTTGATTCAAAAAGCTTTGTTTGAATGTGTTTCACTTTCATTTGATTCTAAAAGCTTTGTTGAAAGTGTTTAGCTTTCATTTGACTCAATTAGCATTGTGGAATGCAATTAACTTTCATTTGATTCAAAAAGCTTTGTTTGAATGTATTTGACTTTAATTTGATTCTAAAAGCTTTGATGAAAGTGTTTGACTTTCATTTGACTCAATTAGCTTTGTTGAATTCATTTGATTTGCATTTGATTCAAAAAGCTTTGTTTGAATGTGTTTCACTTTCCTTTGATTCTAAAAGCTTTGTTGAAAGTGTTTGACTTTCATTTGACTCAATTAGCTTTGTTAAATGCATTTGACTTTCATTTGAGTCACGAATCTTTGTTTGATTGTGTTTGACTTTCATTTGACTCAATTAGCTTTGTTGAATTCATTTGATTTTCATTTGATTCAAAAAGCTTTGTTTGAATGTGTTTGACTTTCATTTGATTATAAAAGCTTTGTTGAAAGTGTTTGACTTTCATTTGACTCAATTAGCTTTGTTGAATGCATTTGACATTCATTTGATTCAAAAAGCTTTGTTTGAATGTGTTTCACTTTCATTTGATTCGAAAAGCTTTGTTGAATGGGTTTGACTTTCATTTGACACAATTAGCTTTGTTGAATGCATTTGACTTTCATTTGATTTAAAAAGCTTTGTTAGAATGTATTTTACTTTCATTTGATTTTAAAAGCTTTGTTGAAAGTGTTTGACTTTCATTTGACTCAATTAGCTTTGTTGAATGCTTTTGACTTTCATTTGAGTCACGAAGCTTTGTTTGAATGTGATTGACTTTCATTTGACTCAATTAGCTTTGTTCAATGCATTTGACTTTCATTTGATTCAAAAAGCTTTGTTTGAATGTGTTTGAATTTCATTTGATTATAAAAGCTTTGTTGAAAGTGTTTGACTTTCATTTGACTCAATTAGCTTTGTTGAATGCATTTGACATTCATTTGAATAGAAAAGCTTTGTTTAAATGTGTTTGACGTTCATTTGATTCTAAAAGCTTAGATGAAAGTGTTTGACTTTCATTTGACTCAATTAGCTTTGTTGAATTCATTTGATTTTCATTTGATTCAAAAAGCTTTGTTTGAATGTGTTTCACTTTCATTTGATTTTAAAAGCTTTGTTGAAAGTGTTTGGCTTTCATTTGACTTAATTAGCTTTGTTGAATGCAGTAGACATTCATTTGATTAAAAAAGCTTTGTTTGAATGTGTTTCATTTTCATTTGATTCTAAAAGCTTTGTTGAATGTGTTTGACTTTCATTTGACTCAATTAGCTTTGTTGAATGCATTTGACATTCATTTGATTCAAAAAGCTTTGTTTGAATGTGTTTTACTTTCATTTGATTCTAAAAGCTTTGTTGAAAGTGTTTGGCTTTCATTTGACTCAATTAGCATTGTGGAATGCAATTAACTTTCATTTGATTCAAAAAGCTTTGTCTGAATGTATTTGACTTTAATTTGATTCTGAAAGCTTTGATGAAAGTGTTTGACTTTCATTTGACTCAATTAGCTTTGTTGAATGCATTTGACATTCATTTGAATCAAAAAGCTTTGTTTAAATGTCTTTGACGTTCATTTGATTCTAAAAGCTTTGTTGAAAGTGTTTGGCTTTCATTTGACTCAATTAGCATTGTGGAATGCAATTAACTTTCATTTGATTCAAAAAGTTTTGATTGAATGTATTTGACTTTCATTTGATTCTAAACGCTTTGTTGCAAGTGTTTGACTTTCATTTTACTCAATTAGCTTTGTTAAATTCATTTGATTTTCATTTGATTCAAAAAGCTTTGTTTGAATTTGTTTCACTTTCATTTGATTCTAAAAGCTTTGTTGAAAGTGTTTGACTTTCATTTGACTTAATTAGCTTTGTTGAATGCAGTTGACATTCATTTGATTCAAAAAGCTTTGTTTGAATGTGTTTCACTTTCATTTGATTCTAAAAGCTTTGTTGAAAGTGTTTAGCTTTCATTTGACTCAATTAGCATTGTGGAATGCAATTAACTTTCATTTGATTCAAAAAACTTTGTTTGAATGTATTTGACTTTAATTTGATTCTAAATGCTTTGATGAAAGTGTTTGACTTTCATTTGACTCAATTAGCTTTGTTGAATTCATTTGATTTGCATTTGATTCAAAAAGCTTTGTTTGAATGTGTTTCACTTTCCTTTGATTCTAAAAGCTTTGTTGAAAGTGTTTGACTTTCATTTGACTCAATTAGCTTTGTTAAATGCATTTGACTTTCATTTGAGTCACGAATCTTTGTTTGATTGTGTTTGACTTTCATTTGACTCAATTAGCTTTGTTGAATTCATTTGATTTTCATTTGATTCAAAAAGCTTTGTTTGAATGTGTTTGACTTTCATTTGATTATAAAAGCTTTGTTGAAAGTGTTTGACTTTCATTTGACTCAATTAGCTTTGTTGAATGCATTTGACATTCATTTGAATCAAAAAGCTTTGTTTGAATGTGTTTGACTTTCATTTGATTCTAAAAGCTTTGTAGAAAGTGTTTGGCTTTCATTTGACTCAATTAGCATTGTGGAATGCAATTAACTTTCATTTTATTCAAAAAGCTTTGATTGAATGTCTTTGACTTTAATTTGATTCTAAAAGCTTTGATGATAGTGTTTGACTTTCATTTGACTCAATTAGCTTTGTTGAATGCATTTGACATTCATTTGAATCAAAAAGCTTTGTTTAAATGTGTTTGACGTTCATTTGATTCTAAAAGCTTTGTAGAAAGTGTTTAGCTTTCATTTGACTCAATTAGCATTGTGGAATGCAATTAACTTTCATTTTATTCAAAAAGCTTTGATTGAATGTCTTTGACTTTAATTTGATTCTAAAAGCTTTGATGATAGTGTTTGACTTTCATTTGACTCAATTAGCTTTGTTGAATGCATTTGACATTCATTTGAATCAAAAAGCTTTGTTTAAATGTGTTTGACGTTCATTTGATTCTAAAAGCTTTGTTGAAAGTGTTTGGCTTTCATTTGACTCAATTAGCATTGTGGAATGCAATTAACTTTCATTTGATTCAAAAAGTTTTGATTGAATGTATTTGACTTTCATTTGATTCTAAACGCTTTGTTGCAAGTGTTTGACTTTCATTTGACTCAATTAGCTTTGTTAAATTCATTTGATTTTCATTTGATTCAAAAAGCTTTGTTTGAATTTGTTTCACTTTCATTTGATTCTAAAAGCTTTGTTGAAAGTGTTTGACTTTCATTTGACTTAATTAGCTTTGTTGAATGCAGTTGACATTCATTTGATTCAAAAAGCTTTGTTTGAATGTGTTTCACTTTCATTTGATTCTAAAAGCTTTGTTGAAAGTGTTTAGCTTTCATTTGACTCAATTAGCATTGTGGAATGCAATTAACTTTCATTTGATTCAAAAAGCTTTGTTTGAATGTATTTGACTTTAATTTGATTCTAAAAGCTTTGATGAAAGTGTTTGACTTTCATTTGACTCAATTAGCTTTGTTGAATTCATTTGATTTGCATTTGATTCAAAAAGCTTTGTTTGAATGTGTTTCACTTTCCTTTGATTCTAAAAGCTTTGTTGAAAGTGTTTGACTTTCATTTGACTCAATTAGCTTTGTTAAATGCATTTGACTTTCATTTGAGTCACGAATCTTTGTTTGATTGTGTTTGACTTTCATTTGACTCAATTAGCTTTGTTGAATTCATTTGATTTTCATTTGATTCAAAAAGCTTTGTTTGAATGTGTTTGACTTTCATTTGATTATAAAAGCTTTGTTGAAAGTGTTTGACTTTCATTTGACTCAATTAGCTTTGTTGAATGCATTTGACATTCATTTGATTCAAAAAGCTTTGTTTGAATGTGTTTCACTTTCATTTGATTCGAAAAGCTTTGTTGAATGGGTTTGACTTTCATTTGACACAATTAGCTTTGTTGAATGCATTTGACTTTCATTTGATTTAAAAAGCTTTGTTAGAATGTATTTTACTTTCATTTGATTTTAAAAGCTTTGTTGAAAGTGTTTGACTTTCATTTGACTCAATTAGCTTTGTTGAATGCTTTTGACTTTCATTTGAGTCACGAAGCTTTGTTTGAATGTGATTGACTTTCATTTGACTCAATTAGCTTTGTTCAATGCATTTGACTTTCATTTGATTCAAAAAGCTTTGTTTGAATGTGTTTGAATTTCATTTGATTATAAAAGCTTTGTTGAAAGTGTTTGACTTTCATTTGACTCAATTAGCTTTGTTGAATGCATTTGACATTCATTTGAATAGAAAAGCTTTGTTTAAATGTGTTTGACGTTCATTTGATTCTAAAAGCTTAGATGAAAGTGTTTGACTTTCATTTGACTCAATTAGCTTTGTTGAATTCATTTGATTTTCATTTGATTCAAAAAGCTTTGTTTGAATGTGTTTCACTTTCATTTGATTTTAAAAGCTTTGTTGAAAGTGTTTGGCTTTCATTTGACTTAATTAGCTTTGTTGAATGCAGTAGACATTCATTTGATTAAAAAAGCTTTGTTTGAATGTGTTTCATTTTCATTTGATTCTAAAAGCTTTGTTGAATGTGTTTGACTTTCATTTGACTCAATTAGCTTTGTTGAATGCATTTGACATTCATTTGATTCAAAAAGCTTTGTTTGAATGTGTTTTACTTTCATTTGATTCTAAAAGCTTTGTTGAAAGTGTTTGGCTTTCATTTGACTCAATTAGCATTGTGGAATGCAATTAACTTTCATTTGATTCAAAAAGCTTTGTCTGAATGTATTTGACTTTAATTTGATTCTGAAAGCTTTGATGAAAGTGTTTGACTTTCATTTGACTCAATTAGCTTTGTTGAATGCATTTAACATTCATTTGAATCAAAAAGCTTTGTTTAAATGTCTTTGACGTTCATTTGATTCTAAAAGCTTTGTTGAAAGTGTTTGGCTTTCATTTGACTCAATTAGCATTGTGGAATGCAATTAACTTTCATTTGATTCAAAAAGTTTTGATTGAATGTATTTGACTTTCATTTGATTCTAAACGCTTTGTTGCAAGTGTTTGACTTTCATTTGACTCGATTAGCTTTGTTAAATTCATTTGATTTTCATTTGATTCAAAAAGCTTTGTTTGAATTTGTTTCACTTTCATTTGATTCTAAAAGCTTTGTTGAAAGTGTTTGACTTTCATTTGACTTAATTAGCTTTGTTGAATGCAGTTGACATTCATTTGATTCAAAAAGCTTTGTTTGAATGTGTTTCACTTTCATTTGATTCTAAAAGCTTTGTTGAAAGTGTTTAGCTTTCATTTGACTCAATTAGCATTGTGGAATGCAATTAACTTTCATTTGATTCAAAAAGCTTTGTTTGAATGTATTTGACTTTAATTTGATTCTAAAAGCTTTGATGAAAGTGTTTGACTTTCATTTGACTCAATTAGCTTTGTTGAATTCATTTGATTTGCATTTGATTCAAAAAGCTTTGTTTGAATGTGTTTCACTTTCCTTTGATTCTAAAAGCTTTGTTGAAAGTGTTTGACTTTCATTTGACTCAATTAGCTTTGTTAAATGCATTTGACTTTCATTTGAGTCACGAATCTTTGTTTGATTGTGTTTGACTTTCATTTGACTCAATTAGCTTTGTTGAATTCATTTGATTTTCATTTGATTCAAAAAGCTTTGTTTGAATGTGTTTGACTTTCATTTGATTATAAAAGCTTTGTTGAAAGTGTTTGACTTTCATTTGACTCAATTAGCTTTGTTGAATGCATTTGACATTCATTTGAATCAAAAAGCTTTGTTTGAATGTGTTTGACTTTCATTTGATTCTAAAAGCTTTGTAGAAAGTGTTTGGCTTTCATTTGACTCAATTAGCATTGTGGAATGCAATTAACTTTCATTTTATTCAAAAAGCTTTGATTGAATGTCTTTGACTTTAATTTGATTCTAAAAGCTTTGATGATAGTGTTTGACTTTCATTTGACTCAATTAGCTTTGTTGAATGCATTTGACATTCATTTGAATCAAAAAGCTTTGTTTAAATGTGTTTGACGTTCATTTGATTCTAAAAGCTTTGTAGAAAGTGTTTGGCTTTCATTTGACTCAATTAGCATTGTGGAATGCAATTAACTTTCATTTTATTCAAAAAGCTTTGATTGAATGTCTTTGACTTTAATTTGATTCTAAAAGCTTTGATGATAGTGTTTGACTTTCATTTGACTCAATTAGCTTTGTTGAATGCATTTGACATTCATTTGAATCAAAAAGCTTTGTTTAAATGTGTTTGACGTTCATTTGATTCTAAAAGCTTTGTTGAAAGTGTTTGGCTTTCATTTGACTCAATTAGCATTGTGGAATGCAATTAACTTTCATTTGATTCAAAAAGTTTTGATTGAATGTATTTGACTTTCATTTGATTCTAAACGCTTTGTTGCAAGTGTTTGACTTTCATTTGACTCAATTAGCTTTGTTAAATTCATTTGATTCTCATTTGATTCAAAAACCTTTGTTTGAATGTGTTCACTTTCATTTGATTCTAAAAGCTTTGTTGAAAGTGTTTGACTTTCATTTGACTTAATTAGCTTTGTTGAATGCAATTGACATTCATTTGATTCAAAAAGCTTTGTTTGAATGTGTTTCACTTTCATTTCATTCTAAAAGCTTTGTTGAATGAGTTTGACTTTCATTTGACTCAATTAGCTTTGTTGAATGCATTTGACATTCATTTGATTCAAAAAGCTTTGTTTGAATGTGTTTTACTTTCATTTGATTCTAAAAGCTTTGTTGAAAGTGTTTGACTTTCATTTGACTCAATAAGCTTTGTTGAATGCATTTGACTTTCATTTGAGTCACGAAGCTTTGTTTGAATGTGTTTGACTTTCATTTGACTCAATTAGCTTTGTTGAATTCATTTGATTTTCATTTGATTCAAAAAGCTTTGTTTGAATGTGTTTGACTTTCATTTGATTATAAAAGCTTTGTTGAAAGTGTTTGACTTTCATTTGACTCAATTAGCTTTGTTGAATGCATTTGACATTCATTTGATTCAAAAAGCTTTGTTTGAATGTGTTTCACTTTCATTTGATTCGAAAAGCTTTGTTGAATGGGTTTGACTTTCATTTGACTCAATTAGCTTTGTTGAATGCATTTGACTTTCATTTGATTTAAAAAGCTTTGTTAGAATGTATTTTACTTTCATTTGATTTTAAAAGCTTTGTTGAAAGTGTTTGACTTTCATTTGACTCAATTAGCTTTGTTGAATGCTTTTGACTTTCATTTGAGTCACGAAGCTTTGTTTGATTGTGATTGACTTTCATTTGACTCAATTATCTTTGTTCAATGCATTTGACTTTCATTTGATTCAAAAAGCTTTGTTTGAATGTGTTTGAATTTCATTTGATTATAAAAGCTTTGTTGAAAGTGTTTGACTTTCATTTGACTCAATTAGCTTTGTTGAATGCATTTGACATTCATTTGAATCAAATAGCTTTGTTTAAATGTGTTTGACGTTCATTTGATTCTAAAAGCTTAGATGAAAGTGTTTGACTTTCATTTGACTCAATTAGCTTTGTTGAATTCATTTGATTTTCATTTGATTCAAAAAGCTTTGTTTGAATGTGTTTGACTTTCATTTGATTCTAAAAGCTTTGTAGAAAGTGTTTGGCTTTCATTTGACTCAATTAGAATTGTGGAATGCAATTAACTTTCATTTGATTCAAAAAGCTTTGATTGAATGTGTTTGACATTCATTTGATTCTAAACGCTTTCTTGCAAGTGTTTGACTTTCATTTGACTCAATTAGCTTTGTTGAATGCATTTGATTTTCATTTGATTCAAAAAGCTTTGTTTGAATGTGTTTCACTTTCATTTGATTCTAAAAGCTTTGTTGAAAGTGTTCGACTTTCATGTGACTTAATTAGCTTTGTTTTATGCAGTTGACATTCATTTGATTCAAAAAGCTTTGTTTGAATGTGTTTCACTTTCATTTGATTCTAAAAGCTTTGTTGAAAGTGTTTGGCTTTCATTTGACTCAATTAGCATTGTGGAATGCAATTAACTTTCATTTGATTCAAAAAGCTTTGTTTGAATGTTTTTGACTTTAATTTGATTCTAAAAGCTTTGATGAAAGTGTTAGACTTTCATTTGACTCAATTAGCTTTGTTGAATTCATTTGATTTTCATTTGATTCAAAAAGCTTTGTTTGAATGTGTTTCACTTTCATTTGATTTTAAAAGCTTTGTTGAAAGTGTTTGGCTTTCATTTGACTTAATTAGCTTTGTTGAATGCAGTAGACATTCATTTGATTAAAAAAGCTTTGTTTGAATGTGTTTCATTTTCATTTGATTCTAAAAGCTTTGTTGAATGTGTTTGACTTTCATTTGACTCAATTAGCTTTGTTGAATGCATTTGACATTCATTTGATTCAAAAAGCTTTGTTTGAATGTGTTTTACTTTCATTTGATTCTAAAAGCTTTGTTGAAAATGTTTGGCTTTCATTTGACTCAATTAGCATTGTGGAATGCAATTAACTTTCATTTGATTCAAAAAGCTTTGTCTGAATGTATTTGACTTTAATTTGATTCTGAAAGCTTTGATGAAAGTGTTTGACTTTCATTTGACTCAATTAGCTTTGTTGAATGCATTTGACATTCATTTGAATCAAAAAGCTTTGTTTAAATGTCTTTGACGTTCATTTGATTCTAAAAGCTTTGTTGAAAGTGTTTGGCTTTCATTTGACTCAATTAGCATTGTGGAATGCAATTAACTTTCATTTGATTCAAAAAGTTTTGATTGAATGTATTTGACTTTCATTTGATTCTAAACACTTTGTTGCAAGTGTTTGACTTTCATTTGACTCAATTAGCTTTGTTAAATTCATTTGATTTTCATTTGATTCAAAAAGCTTTGTTTGAATTTGTTTCACTTTCATTTGATTCTAAAAGCTTTGTTGAAAGTGTTTGACTTTCATTTGACTTAATTAGCTTTGTTGAATGCAGTTGACATTCATTTGATTCAAAAAGCTTTGTTTGAATGTGTTTCACTTTCATTTGATTCTAAAAGCTTTGTTGAAAGTGTTTAGCTTTCATTTGACTCAATTAGCATTGTGGAATGCAATTAACTTTCATTTGATTCAAAAAGCTTTGTTTGAATGTATTTGACTTTAATTTGATTCTAAAAGCTTTGATGAAAGTGTTTGACTTTCATTTGACTCAATTAGCTTTGTTGAATTCATTTGATTTGCATTTGATTCAAAAAGCTTTGTTTGAATGTGTTTCACTTTCCTTTGATTCTAAAAGCTTTGTTGAAAGTGTTTGACTTTCATTTGACTCAATTAGCTTTGTTAAATGCATTTGACTTTCATTTGAGTCACGAATCTTTGTTTGATTGTGTTTGACTTTCATTTGACTCAATTAGCTTTGTTGAATTCATTTGATTTTCATTTGATTCAAAAAGCTTTGTTTGAATGTGTTTGACTTTCATTTGATTATAAAAGCTTTGTTGAAAGTGTTTGACTTTCATTTGACTCAATTAGCTTTGTTGAATGCATTTGACATTCATTTGAATCAAAAAGCTTTGTTTGAATGTGTTTGACTTTCATTTGATTCTAAAAGCTTTGTAGAAAGTGTTTGGCTTTCATTTGACTCAATTAGCATTGTGGAATGCAATTAACTTTCATTTTATTCAAAAAGCTTTGATTGAATGTCTTTGACTTTAATTTGATTCTAAAAGCTTTGATGATAGTGTTTGACTTTCATTTGACTCAATTAGCTTTGTTGAATGCATTTGACATTCATTTGAATCAAAAAGCTTTGTTTAAATGTGTTTGACGTTCATTTGATTCTAAAAGCTTTGTAGAAAGTGTTTGGCTTTCATTTGACTCAATTAGCATTGTGGAATGCAATTAACTTTCATTTTATTCAAAAAGCTTTGATTGAATGTCTTTGACTTTAATTTGATTCTAAAAGCTTTGATGATAGTGTTTGACTTTCATTTGACTCAATTAGCTTTGTTGAATGCATTTGACATTCATTTGAATCAAAAAGCTTTGTTTAAATGTGTTTGACGTTCATTTGATTCTAAAAGCTTTGTTGAAAGTGTTTGGCTTTCATTTGACTCAATTAGCATTGTGGAATGCAATTAACTTTCATTTGATTCAAAAAGTTTTGATTGAATGTATTTGACTTTCATTTGATTCTAAACGCTTTGTTGCAAGTGTTTGACTTTCATTTGACTCAATTAGCTTTGTTAAATTCATTTGATTTTCATTTGATTCAAAAACCTTTGTTTGAATGTGTTCACTTTCATTTGATTCTAAAAGCTTTGTTGAAAGTGTTTGACTTTCATTTGACTTAATTAGCTTTGTTGAATGCAATTGACATTCATTTGATTCAAAAAGCTTTGTTTGAATGTGTTTCACTTTCATTTCATTCTAAAAGCTTTGTTGAATGAGTTTGACTTTCATTTGACTCAATTAGCTTTGTTGAATGCATTTGACATTCATTTGATTCAAAAAGCTTTGTTTGAATGTGTTTTACTTTCATTTGATTCTAAAAGCTTTGTTGAAAGTGTTTGACTTTCATTTGACTCAATAAGCTTTGTTGAATGCATTTGACTTTCATTTGAGTCACGAAGCTTTGTTTGAATGTGTTTGACTTTCATTTGACTCAATTAGCTTTGTTGAATTCATTTGATTTTCATTTGATTCAAAAAGCTTTGTTTGAATGTGTTTGACTTTCATTTGATTATAAAAGCTTTGTTGAAAGTGTTTGACTTTCATTTGACTCAATTAGCTTTGTTGAATGCATTTGACATTCATTTGATTCAAAAAGCTTTGTTTGAATGTGTTTCACTTTCATTTGATTCGAAAAGCTTTGTTGAATGGGTTTGACTTTCATTTGACTCAATTAGCTTTGTTGAATGCATTTGACTTTCATTTGATTTAAAAAGCTTTGTTAGAATGTATTTTACTTTCATTTGATTTTAAAAGCTTTGTTGAAAGTGTTTGACTTTCATTTGACTCAATTAGCTTTGTTGAATGCTTTTGACTTTCATTTGAGTCACGAAGCTTTGTTTGAATGTGATTGACTTTCATTTGACTCAATTATCTTTGTTCAATGCATTTGACTTTCATTTGATTCAAAAAGCTTTGTTTGAATGTGTTTGAATTTCATTTGATTATAAAAGCTTTGTTGAAAGTGTTTGACTTTCATTTGACTCAATTAGCTTTGTTGAATGCATTTGACATTCATTTGAATCAAATAGCTTTGTTTAAATGTGTTTGACGTTCATTTGATTCTAAAAGCTTAGATGAAAGTGTTTGACTTTCATTTGACTCAATTAGCTTTGTTGAATTCATTTGATTTTCATTTGATTCAAAAAGCTTTGTTTGAATGTGTTTGACTTTCATTTGATTCTAAAAGCTTTGTAGAAAGTGTTTGGCTTTCATTTGACTCAATTAGTGATGAGTGTCATTTATGGCACTCATAGGGTAGTGTTTTAGGTCTTTTCTTTCCCTTTTTGTTACTTTCTTCTCTTAGTTTTGGTTCTTTTTCTTTTAGTTTCTCCCTTTTCCTCTTTTCTCTTTGTTTCTCGTATTTTTATCGTGTTTTCCTTTATTTTGCACTTTTTCCCTTTTATTTCCTTCTTTTGTTTGCTTGTGTAGGTATTGAGAGTTTCACCTAGGCAAAGGATACAATTCGGGACCTTAATGATCAAGCAAGGAAGAAGCATTGGGCTAGAGAGGGCTTAGAGAGGCCTTGGAGAGGCCTCGGAGAGGTCTCCAAGGAAATTCACCAGGCCGCGGGCGCGGGTCTTCAAGCCGCGGGCGCGGGCTTATGATGTTCAAAACTGCCAAAAGTTGGCAGGAACTTGCCGCGGTTGCCCCGCGGTCTCTCCGCGGGCGCGGGCAAGATGGAGAGGTCTCTCCACTCGGAGAGACCGCGGCCCCCTGATCAGCTTTTGGGAGCAGGGGATTTAGCCGCGGGCGCGGGTCATCTACCCGCGGGCGCGGGCCCCTGATGCCGCGGGCGCGGGTGCTGCCCAGACAACCGCGGAGGGTTCCGTACCCATTTTCCCGCGGGCGCGGGTGCATCGGGAGAGACCGCGGGACTGCCGGATTCCTTCTTTGTCTATAAATAGAGTTGTATTTCCTTTTTGAAACCAACTTTTAGATAATTTTCATTAGCTTAATTTTAGAGAGAGAATTTAGAGAGAAGATAGAGAGAACTTTTTAGCTTGGATTTGTAACTCAACAATTGATCAATCAAGTTTGGATTTCTTCATCAATTTTTAGTGAGATCTTCTTCTTTCCTTAATCTTTACTTACTTGTTATTTGTTCCTTTTGTTTGATGTTTGGTTTTCTTGGAATTAGATTGTGATAATATTGAATATTTTGATTTCTTTTGGATTTTGATTTAGAATGTTGATCAATGCAATTTCTAGTTATTTGTTCTTGAATTTCTTCATGATTAGTGAGTAATTTAGTTGCTAGGGAAGGGGGGAAGCATGTTTGATTGATGGAAATGCTAGTTGAAGCTCTTGATTGGTTGATTTGTTGCAATTAATTTGGTTGACATGGTTTTGCATGAGATTGATTAGACTAGGATTGATCACCCTATAAGATTAATCTAGATTGCATTGCAACTCTTAATGACATGACCAATTGAATTAAAAGTTGCCTTAATTGATTGAGTTTGTTTATGATTCTTCTTGGTTTGCCTTTCATAGTGACCACTAGATTGGCCTATAGGAGATAGTAATTGAACTCTCTTGATTGCTACTATTGTTTGTCCATTGCAATCATTTGAACTAATTGAATGAGTTTTAATCTAGCATTATCATTGGTTTGCATGTGGAACCCATCTCCCTAGTGTTTAGACTTTTGATTTAGTTCATTTAGTACCACCCAATATCTCATTTCCATCTCCGAGGTAGCTTGACTTAGACTTAAGTTCTCATCATTGCATTCCCTTGGGATCGATCCTTAACTTACCCTATGTTCATATAAGGTTGGTTAGGTGTTTACAAATTTAGTTTGGCTAGGGGAAAGGGTAGTAACGACATGCATTTTTCCCTTGTCAAAATGGCGCCGTTGCCGGGGAATGCATTTGGTGCTTAGCTTTTGTTGTTGAGTCTACTTCAATTTAAAAAAAAAAAACAAAAAGATTTTGTTTCTTTAGGCTACACTTGTAGCCGTGCTACTAATATTGTTGTTTGAGTTTTTGCATGCACAGAACCCGTGTTCGTCCCCTTCTTCCCCTTGATCCGGAAATAGAAAGGACTATTTCAAGAAGAAGAGCGGATATTAGATCCTTGGCTTATAGCTCTTCAAGTGAGGAAGAAATTCAAGAAGGACAAGGAATGGGTGAACATCCTAGACTAGCCTTGAAGGAGCTTGGAGTCCCCGGAGCTTATAGATTTGAAAGTGGAATAGCTCCTCCCACTACTCCGGCAAATGACTTCGAAATCCGTCCGGCGATGATCACCTTGATCGAGAGAAGGCAATATAGTGGGGCTAAGAATGAGAGCCCATTGAACCATTTGAAAGAGTTTGAAAAATATTGCAATACCATTAAAGTCAATGGGGTTTCTCAAGAATTTATCCGCCTCTAGTTGTTCCCTTTCTCTCTAATTGGAAGATCCTTGGAATGGCTAGACAAGGAAGTGAAGCCTAACTCCTTGAGAACTTGGGACGATGTCACAAAGGCTTTCTTGTCCCGCTTCTACCCCCAAAAGAAGACGGCGGAGGCAAGAGCCTTAATTCAAGGGTTCAAGCAAAGGCCGAGAGAAAGCCTTTATGAAGCATGGGAGAGATTCAAAGAGTATCAAAGGGAGTGCCCTCATCATGGAATTCCCACATACCAAGTGATCCAAATCTTCTATGGCGGTTTAAGTCCCCAAGGCAAGTCATGCCTTGATGGAGGGGCCGGGGGCCCTATCATGAACAAAACCGAAGAAGAGGTTGTGGACATAATTGAGGATGTGGTGACTTATTATAGGGATTGGCAAGATGGAGAGAGGGACTCTTCAAGCAAACAATCTTCGTTGTATTCGGTGGACCATCTCAATGCAATCAACAACCTTTCCTCTCAAATGACAAACTTAGGGAAAGAAGTCACCGCACTCAAGGCAAAGTTGGAGAGCACTCCTTCCTCTTCTCAAGCTTCTAATCTTCCCTCCCAATTTAAGGGGAGAGGTACTCCTTCTAACTCTCAACCCCCTCCCTCTTCGCATAACATGCCTTTGGGTTGTTTGTTTTGTGATGCATGTGGTTCGTATGATCATGATTCTAGTGTTTGTCCTAATGAATGTGTTGATGACTTTGATAACCAAGAAAGTGAACATGTGAACTATGTGTCAAATAATAATGGTCAACGGTTTGAAAACCAAAGGGGTCAATGGAATAGGAACTTCCAAGGCCAAAACAATTTTGACAACTATAACCAAGGCGGTGGTTATAGAAACCAAGGGAACCAAGGTTCCCGTGGTAGCTATAATAGCCAAGGTTATAGTGGCCAAAATCAAGGCCAATATTATGGTAACCAAGGCCAAAGTTATGGTTCTCAAAACCAAGGTTATGGAAATCATAACCAAGGTAGTGGGAACCATAATCAAGGTGGTGGGAACCATAATCAAAATTTTGGTCAAAACCAAAATAGGAGTAGTTGGAACAACCAAGGTCGGGGCAATTTTCAAAATAATTCTCAAAGAGGCCCCCCACCCGGGTTTGCTCCAAAAACTCAAGGGGAAAGTTCCTATTCTCAACCCTCTTCACCTAGGACTAATTTGGAAGAGATAATTGAGAATCAAACCAAGTTGTTGAACACATACATGGCCGTGAGCGATAAAAAATTCAATGAAATGATGACTCATAACAAAATACTTGAAAACCAAATCTCTCAACTTGCTAATGCCTTGAAAGATCATGCTAGCCCTTCTTCTCTACCTTCCCAAGGCCTTGACCCAAAGAAATCTGTGAATGCTATTGTTACTAGGAGTGGAAAGGTTCTTGAGGAGGTATTGCCTAGAAGTGGTGTAGACAAGGAGGCTCCTAGGGAGATTTTGGTTGAGGATGAGGCTAGAAAGGCATCTTTGGATGAGGTAGTTGTTGAGACACCTAGAGAGGTGAGAGGAGAGAAAGAGATTGTGAGACCCAAACTCCCCTATCCACAAAAATTCATGAGACACAAATTGGATGAACAATTTGGGAGATTTATTGACATGTTAAAACAACTTCACCTTTCTCTACCTTTTACCGATGTGATTAACCAAATGCCAAACTATGCCAAATTCCTCAAGGACATTTTGAGTGGGAGAAGAACTTGTGAGGTTGTGGAAACAATCAACTTGACCGAAAATTGTAGTGCTATCATCATGAACAAAATGCCACCCAAGTTGAAAGATCCCGGAAACTTCTCCATCCCTTGTGCAATCAACAAAATGCAAATTGATAATGCCTTATGTGACTTGGGAGCTAGTGTGAGCCTAATGCCATATTCGGTTTATCAAAGACTTGAGTTGGGGGAACTTCTACCTTCTAACATTACCTTGCAATTAGCGGATAGGTCTATCAAATTTCCAAAAGGTAAAGTAGAAGATGTTCCTTTGAGGGTAGGGAAGTTTGTGTTTCCGGTTGATTTTGTTGTTCTTGAAATGGATGAGGATGCTACCATTCCAATCATTTTAGGTAGACCCTTTCTTGCTACCTCGGGAGCTATGATTGATGTGAGAAATGCAAAGATCTCCCTTAAGGTAGGAGAAGAGATTATCGAATTTGATTTGAATGAAAGCATGAAATATCCATGTTCCTCTTTGGAAAATTGTATGATGATTGATTCCCTTGATGTTGTTGTATCCTCCATGCATGAGCACTTGCTCACTTCTAACGATGCTCTTGAGAATGTTTTGTTGAACAAAGATAAGGTAGGTGCTTCATGCAAGGAGATGAATTTCTATGAGGAATTGCTTGATGGAAGTGTGGAGGATGTGGATGAGCAATCATGCTTTGGAATTTCAAGCAAAGAAACTTTGCAAGCAACCATATCACATGAAGGTAATGGTGTGCCTATGGTAGAGCTCAAACCTCTACCATCACACCTTAGGTATGAATTCTTGGGCCCTCATTCTACTTACCCCGTGATTGTAAGTGCATCCTTAAGCGAAAGCCAAGCTCAAGCGTTATGTGGTGTTTTGAGAAAACACCAAAGTGCTTTGGGGTACACAATTGATGACCTTAAAGGTATAAGCCCCGCTTTGTGCCAACACCACATAACACTTGAGGAAGGCGCCCTTCCTTCCATTGAACGACAACGGAAACTACATCCCCAAATGGGAGAAGTAGTTAAGAAAGAGATCACCAAGCTCTTGAATGCGGGAATCATATTCCCCATTTCAAGCTCAAGGTGGGTCTCCCCCGTGCATGTCGTTCCTAAGAAGGGGGGTATGACCGTTGTTGAGAATGAGAGAGGTGAGCTCATTCCAACTAGAACGGTCACCGGTTGGAGGATGTGTATAGACTATAGACGTCTAAACACATCAACCAAAAAGGATCACTTCCCTCTCCCTTTTATTGACCAAATGCTTGAAAGGTTGACTAGGCACAAGTTCTATTGCTTTCTTGATGGATACTCGGGATTCTTTCAAATTCCAATTCATCCCGAAGATCAAGAAAAGACAACCTTCACATGCCCCTATGGTACTTTTGCATATCGAAGAATGCCCTTTGGATTGTGTAATGCTCCGGCAACCTTTCAAAGGTGTATGATGAGCATTTTTGGGGACATGCTTGAAGAAGAAATGGAGGTCTTCATGGATGATTTTTCCGTGGGAGGTGTTTCTTTTGAAGAATGCCTCAAGAATCTTGAGAGGTGCCTTGAGAGATGTGAAAAGGTCAATTTGGTTCTTAATTGGGAGAAGTGTCACTTCATGGTGGAGGAAGGGATTGTGCTTGGGCACAAGATTTCACACAAGGGCATTGAGGTGGATAAGGCAAAAGTTGATGTGATAGAAAAGCTTCCACCTCCAATAAATGTCAAAGGAGTAAGATCTTTCCTTGGTCATGCGGGTTTTTATAGGCGGTTCATCAAGGATTTCTCCCTCATTGCTAAGCCCCTTAATGACCTTCTTCAAAAAGATGTTGAGTTCAATTTTGATGACAAATGCTTGAAGGCATTTGATACATTGAAGAAGGCCCTAATCTCTACTCCTATTGTTCAAGGCCCAAGATGGGACTTACCTTTTGAGTTGATGTGTGATGCAAGTGATTGGGCAATTGGAGGTGTTTTGGGACAACGAGTAGACAAGAAACTTCATGTCATTTACTATATGTCCAAGACTCTCAATGGGGCTCAAAAGAACTACACAACAACGGAGAAGGAGTTTTTGGCTATTGTGCACTCTTTTGAGAAATTCCGGTGCTACTTGTTGGGCTCCAAAACCATAGTTTTCACGGATCATGCGGCCCTCAAGTATCTCTTTGCCAAGAAAGAGTCCAAGCCAAGGTTGATTCGATGGGTTCTTGAACTACAAGCTTTTGAGATTGAGATTAGGGATAAGAAGGGTGCGGAGAATGTAGTGGCGGATCATCTTTCCCGCCTTGAAAGGGATCATATTCATGATGATGGTTTGCCAATTGAAGATAAGATGCTTGATGATTTCTTGTATGCCATAGAGGTGAAGGAACTCCCATGGTACGCCGATTTGGTAAATTTTCTAGCATGTGGGGAGTTTCCACCTTCTTTCTCCAAGAATCAAAAGAGGAAAATCAAGAGAGAAGCAAGGCACTATTTGTGGGATGAGCCTATTTTATACAAACGTGGGGTCGACGGTTTACTTAGGCGTTGTGTTCCAAATGAAGAGGTGCCTAGTGTTTTGAAGATGTGCCACTCGGACCCTAGTGGTGGACACATGGGTGTTTCCAAGACCGCTACTAAAGTCCTTCAATGTGGTTTTTGGTGGCCTAACCTCTTCAAGGATTCATGGGGCTTTGTGAAATCATGTGACCAATGTCAACGGGTTGGCAATATTTCCAAACGAAATGAGATGCCACAACAACCTATCCTTGAGTTGGAGGTGTTTGATGTGTGGGGAATTGACTTCATGGGACCATTTCCCTCCTCATATGGGAATCAATATATTCTTGTGGCGGTGGACTATGTTTCTAAATGGGTTGAGGCCATCGCTTCCCCAACAAATGATCACAAGGTTGTATTGAAGCTATTCAAAAAGATCATTTTTCCAAGGTTTGGTGTCCCAAGGGCGGTAATAAGTGATAATGGATCTCATTTTGTCCATAATGCCTTTCAAAAGTTGTTGAGGAAACATGGTGTGCATCAACGATTTGGGCTACCCTATCACCCTCAAACGAGTGGCCAAGTTGAGGTTTCAAATCGTCAACTCAAGCTTATTCTTGAAAAGACGGTTGCTCGTAATAGAAAAGATTGGGCGGACAAATTGGATGATGCTCTATGGGCTTATAGGACGGCCTTCAAGACACCAATTGGTACCACTCCATATCGCCTTGTCTATGGCAAATCGTGCCATCTCCCGGTTGAGCTTGAACATCGTGCCATGTGGGCTATCAAGATGATCAACTTTGACTTAGCAAGTGCGGGAGAGAAGAGGTGGTTGGACCTTCATGAATTAGAGGAACTTAGACTTGATGCTTACGATTGTGCAAGCACTTACAAAGCTCGATCCAAAGAGGTTCATGACAAGTTGATTGAGAAAAAGGAGTTTTGTGTAGGTGACAAAGTTCTCCTCTATAATTCTAGAATGAAGTTGTTCCCCGGGAAACTCATGTCAAGATGGAGTGGTCCGTTCTTGGTAAAGGATGTTTTTGATAATGGTGCCGTGGAAATTTCTCCTTTGGATTCCTCCTCATCGTTTAAGGTTAATGGTCATCGGCTCAAGAAGTACTTTGACAAAGCTTTTGTTGGTCTTGTCCACCATATGATTCTTTTCCAACCACCTTGAGTGGAGTGAAGCACGTCGAGCTAACGACGTTAACCAAAAGCGCTTACGGGAGGCAACCCGGATTCTCTTCTACTTTTTCCTTTCTTTTATTTTCATTTTCCTTGTTTCGTTTTTGAATTTATGTTGTGTTGGTTTTATGTTTGTTTTGTAGGTTGCCTATTGTCATCACTTGTTTGAAAGGAGGGGTTTTATGAAGGGTTTAGAGTGCAGGGGAGAGGGCTCCCCGAGGGCTTGGAGAGACCTCGGGGGCCTCTCCAATTTTTAAGAACAAATTCGACCAGGAACTCCCCGCGGTTGCCCCGCGGTCTCTCCGCGGGCGCGGGGGAGTATAGAGAGGCCTCGGAAATTTGGAGAGGGCGCGGCCCTCTACTTCAGCCAAAAATACAAAATTTCGATCAGGAACTTCCCGCGGTTGTCCCGCGGTCTCTCCGCGGGCGCGGGAAGTTATGGAGAGGGCGCGGCAAATATGGAGAGGGCGCGGCCATAATCAGGTATAACTTCCTCAATTTTAATCAGGAACTCCCCGCGGTTGCCCCGCGGGCGCGGGAGAGTTCCCGAGACCGCGGATGTATCGGGAGAGACCGCGGCGATCTGGGTTACTAAACCCGGACGCGCCTCTCTCTCTCTCTCTCCTCTCTTATTTTCCTCCTTACACTCTAATTTTCCCCTTTCTCTCTCTACAAACTCTCAAACCCTAACCTCAATTCATGAAATCCTTACTCCTTAATCCAAATTTCCATCAAATTCTTCATAAAATCAACCTCATTTCTCCATTTTCATCACTTCTACTCTTATTTCTCGTGGTTTTTCGGCGATTTCGGTAGTGTGTGGTGCTCTTTGAGTGATTTGAGTCTCCAATCTTGGTATACTTCTAACCTTTGTTTAATTCTTGTCAATTTTGCTTGATTTCTTTACATTGGTTGGTATTTTCTTGATTGTGAGTATGATTTTGTATTTCATGACTATTGTTTGTGGAATTTGGAATTTTTGAATGATGCTTGTTTTTCTTGAAAAAAAAAACTTGTATATATTTGATGGATGATTGTTGATATTGGTATTTGTTGTTGGAATTTTGGTTGTGATGTTGATTAAAACAGGTACCTTGTAGTTTTTGGGGGTTTCGGTTGGATTTGATGGAGCAAGATATGGCGGCTATGTGGGCGCAAATGGACCGCATGAGACTCTCCATGCATGGTATGTATTCTGACCACCAAACTCTTTCTTATCAAACTGGCGCTTTATATGATGCTAGTGTACGTAGGGGGGAGGTCACACCCCCGGTCAACTATCCTTATGTGCCGCCCCAACAAGGGCCGGTGCCTTCACGGGGTGGTGATGGCCTCCCTACGTACCCTTATTGGCAAGGGGTTGAGAACCCCGATGTGCCAAGGCGCGACTTCCCGCCTTATGACTATAGGGCCCCGGGGGGGAGTGATTATAGGGGTGACCCCGCCTATTATTATGTTGACCCCCATCACCCCGAGCCCCTCATTCAACCACCACCCTTTGACCAATTGACCCTATCCCAACAAGACCTATTCAAGGGTTATTATGGTTTTCCGCCCGGTTTCACCGGAGGTTGGGACGGGGGCGATGGTTTAGGGGGTGATGATGGTGCCGGCCCGAGTGGCCATTAGTCCTTTTATTTGCATTTTGTTTCCCTTTTGCTCTCCCCTTTCCCTATTTTTGCATGGTTGATGGCATCGGGGTCGATGCTTTCATTTTGTGAGGGGGGAAGGTCAAAAGGATGTGTTAGCATGGGACGGCACCTTTGGCTCGGTGGGAAGTCTTTGATAAGGTTTTTGGTGGATCTTGCTATTTGGTCTTGTTGTTTGTTGTTGATTATTTCTTTAGATGATGTTTTGGGTTTCCTTCTATACAAGTTTTGATGATGATAGGTTCTTTTAGGTTTTTGTATATAGTTAGTGTTTTCGTTTTTTATTTTTGTTCGCTTTTGTGTGGAAGTTACTAACATTTTCACTTTGTATATATATAGCTTTCTTTTCTTTTACTCACCTTGTTCGTAGCTCATGCTTTGGATTACGGAGCCCTTTGGAGAAGCCTCTGCGAATTCTTTGGGTACCTTAATCTAGCACGGACGCTTGGTGAGACCTTTCTTATTTTACTTCTTTTTGTCTTTCGCTCCGTTTTATTTTTCTTGGTTGCCTAGATTAAGATTAGACTTAGGGGAAGTTGAACGGTTCGAGGATGTATGAATTTAACACCTAGTGTGTTTGGGGTCTTTGGCGATGTGGCCATTAGACCACTTGTATGTCGATTGGGATATATTTGTTTAGATTGCATCTTTGCCGTTTCTTCTTTCTCTTTTCTTATCCTTGTCTAGGTTTTCCGTCTTTTCTTTTCTTTTCTTTTCTTTTATTCTTGTTGGTGTGAATATCTTTTTGAGGCTTTCTTTCTTACCTTTTTCTTTTCTTTTGGAAAGACGGACTTGTTTGCAATGGACTTTTGCTCTTGAATAATAGTCTTCCTAGGTAATTATGGTATGCACGGTTTGAGATTACGTTTGGTTGACTCTAGGATAAAGCATGCTAAGGTAGATGTCTAGAACTAGAGGGATCACGAAGCCGGATTCTACTTGTTTGTGGCATGTTTGGTAGTTGCTCCCTATCTTCGATTTGACAACCTTAGTGAGTTTTTGCTACAACCATGTGAGGTGTTTATTTGTTCAAGCTTTCATCACATTCTTGCATGAGCGGCATGGATCCTTGATTTTCGCAAACCTAATCTAGAATCTAGGCATATGATTCCCGAGACCGTGACCGAACTTCCTAGGAAGGACAAAGGCACCTTTTTCGGGGTGGTATTTTCATTTTTAGGATAGTTTGATTCAATTTTGTTTTTGGGTTTACATTTGCCTTTTTGCAACCATTTGAGCCTTTACCCTTCTTTTCAAGCCACATCTTTAGACATTTAGCCTTTTGTTTCATTTTCTTTCTTTCCTTGGTTTTTGTGAAGCAATTGATCATTCTTGATGGAGTTTGTGGTGGAGAGTTGGATATTGGGTTTACATAAGTGCAAATTTATATCTTTGTGAATAATGGCAAATGTTATTGTAAAAGCCATCCTAATCCCTAAAAGGCATGGACTAATAAATTGCATAAAAAAGCCGTCCGATTTTAGCAAAAGGCAAGGACATTGCAAGTTTTTTTAAAAAAATAAAAAGTTGAAAAAGTAAAATTCCAAAAAAATATTTCGATAAATTCTTTCCTTCTAAGCATTGAGGACAATGCTTCCTTTAGCTTGGGGGGAAGGCGTTTTCCCTTCACGCTTTTTTGTTTTTTTTTTTTTTTTTTTTTCTTGTAGAGTATAGTGTTGAATAAGCTTGGGGGTGTTATTTCATTTTTGTTTGGTGATTATTTAAAGTTTGGTGTTGAGATTTGGCCGGTCTTTGCTTCACATTTTAGGATAACCACCAAATTTTAAAATTTTTAGCCTACCTTAACCCTTCTTGCCCTACGTTACAACCTTGGGGAAAGACCTTTTGACCTAGGAGTTGAGTCTTTCATCGGTGGAGGGAATCATAAGTTGTGGACTAAGGAAAGGGGATGCGAAATCAAGATGTCGAGTAGCCTAAAACTTTGATCTTTTTCCGGTTCCTTCGCGGAATCTATGAGATGCTCACTAAGGGGAGATATGAGATTAGTAGGGGGAACGCGGTAAGATTGTATGGGATGAAGGTGGAGTGTGATAACTAGTTCCTATGCTTAGCATATTTATGTTTCAATCAACCTTGGGTATCTTTTAACGTGCATACCATAATTCGCTTTAGAAAGGATGTTATTCATTTGTGCTATAGTCTCTTTGTAAAGTCCTTTTCATAAAGATTTTTATTTCCTTTTTTTTTCTTCTTTGTGCTTTTTCCTTGGTTTGCCTCTTGGGGTTTGGTGGAGAGTTATGGGTAAACTCTTTGGAAACCCTTACGAGAGCATCACTCGTCCTCTTGAGCGATCTTGGGGTTTAAAATGGCTTGTTGTAGCTAAAAACAACCGTGATTCCTACGACAGTGAGTCCTAGTGTATATTCTTACCCCTCCTTTTCTTTTTACTTGTCCCCTCTTTTTCCTTCTTGGCTTTTGTTTTGCTCGGGACGAGCAAAAGTCTAGCTTGGGGGAATTTGATGAGTGTCATTTATGGCACTCATAGGGTAGTGTTTTAGGTCTTTTCTTTCCCTTTTTGTTACTTTCTTCTCTTAGTTTTGGTTCTTTTTCTTTTAGTTTCTCCCTTTTCCTCTTTTCTCTTTGTTTCTCGTATTTTTATCGTGTTTTCCTTTATTTTGCACTTTTTCCCTTTTATTTCCTTCTTTTGTTTGCTTGTGTAGGTATTGAGAGTTTCACCTAGGCAAAGGATACAATTCGGGACCTTAATGATCAAGCAAGGAAGAAGCATTGGGCTAGAGAGGGCTTAGAGAGGCCTTGGAGAGGCCTCGGAGAGGTCTCCAAGGAAATTCACCAGGCCGCGGGCGCGGGTCTTCAAGCCGCGGGCGCGGGCTTATGATGTTCAAAACTGCCAAAAGTTGGCAGGAACTTGCCGCGGTTGCCCCGCGGTCTCTCCGCGGGCGCGGGCAAGATGGAGAGGTCTCTCCACTCGGAGAGACCGCGGCCCCCTGATCAGCTTTTGGGAGCAGGGGATTTAGCCGCGGGCGCGGGTCATCTACCCGCGGGCGCGGGCCCCTGATGCCGCGGGCGCGGGTGCTGCCCAGACAACCGCGGAGGGTTCCGTACCCATTTTCCCGCGGGCGCGGGTGCATCGGGAGAGACCGCGGGACTGCCGGATTCCTTCTTTGTCTATAAATAGAGTTGTATTTCCTTTTTGAAACCAACTTTTAGATAATTTTCATTAGCTTAATTTTAGAGAGAGAATTTAGAGAGAAGATAGAGAGAACTTTTTAGCTTGGATTTGTAACTCAACAATTGATCAATCAAGTTTGGATTTCTTCATCAATTTTTAGTGAGATCTTCTTCTTTCCTTAATCTTTACTTACTTGTTATTTGTTCCTTTTGTTTGATGTTTGGTTTTCTTGGAATTAGATTGTGATAATATTGAATATTTTGATTTCTTTTGGATTTTGATTTAGAATGTTGATCAATGCAATTTCTAGTTATTTGTTCTTGAATTTCTTCATGATTAGTGAGTAATTTAGTTGCTAGGGAAGGGGGGAAGCATGTTTGATTGATGGAAATGCTAGTTGAAGCTCTTGATTGGTTGATTTGTTGCAATTAATTTGGTTGACATGGTTTTGCATGAGATTGATTAGACTAGGATTGATCACCCTATAAGATTAATCTAGATTGCATTGCAACTCTTAATGACATGACCAATTGAATTAAAAGTTGCCTTAATTGATTGAGTTTGTTTATGATTCTTCTTGGTTTGCCTTTCATAGTGACCACTAGATTGGCCTATAGGAGATAGTAATTGAACTCTCTTGATTGCTACTATTGTTTGTCCATTGCAATCATTTGAACTAATTGAATGAGTTTTAATCTAGCATTATCATTGGTTTGCATGTGGAACCCATCTCCCTAGTGTTTAGACTTTTGATTTAGTTCATTTAGTACCACCCAATATCTCATTTCCATCTCCGAGGTAGCTTGACTTAGACTTAAGTTCTCATCATTGCATTCCCTTGGGATCGATCCTTAACTTACCCTATGTTCATATAAGGTTGGTTAGGTGTTTACAAATTTAGTTTGGCTAGGGGAAAGGGTAGTAACGACATGCATTTTTCCCTTGTCAATTAGAATTGTGGAATGCAATTAACTTTCATTTGATTCAAAAAGCTTTGATTGAATGTATTTGACATTCATTTGATTCTAAACGCTTTCTTGCAAGTGTTTGACTTTCATTTGACTCAATTAGCTTTGTTGAATGCATTTGATTTTCATTTGATTCAAAAAGCTTTGTTTGAATGTGTTTCACTTTCATTTGATTCTAAAAGCTTTGTTGAAAGTGTTCGACTTTCATGTGACTCAATTAGCTTTGTTGAATTCATTTGATTTTCATTTGATTCAAAAAGCTTTGTTTGAATGTGATTGACTTTCATTTGATTATAAAAGCTTTGTTGAAAGTGTTTGACTTTCATTTGACTCAATTAGCTTTGTTGAATGCATTTGACATTCATTTGAATCAAAAAGCTTTGTTTGAATGTGTTTGACTTTCATTTGATTCTAAAAGCTTTGTAGAAAGTGTTTGGCTTTCATTTGACTCAATTAGCATTGTGGAATGCAATTAACTTTCATTTGATTCAAAAAGATTTGTTTGAATGTGTTTGACTTTCATTTGATTATAAAAGCTTTGTTGAAAGTGTTTGACTTTCATTTGACTCAAATAGCTTTGTTGAATGCATTTGACATTCATTTGAATCAAAAAGCTTTGTTTGAATGTGTTTGACTTTCAT
The DNA here is from genome assembly GCA_024500155.1 of Chenopodium formosanum. NCBI lineage: Eukaryota > Viridiplantae > Streptophyta > Magnoliopsida > Caryophyllales > Amaranthaceae > Chenopodium > Chenopodium formosanum. Next base: position 26,201,531 of record CM044861.1, read on the forward strand.
TTGATTCTAAAAGCTTTGTAGAAAGTGTTTGGCTTTCATTTGACTCAATTAGCATTATGGAATGCAATTAACTTTCATTTTATTCAAAAAGCTTTGATTGAATGTCTTTGACTTTAATTTGATTCTAAAAGCTTTGATGATAGGGTTTGACTTTCATTTGACTCAATTAGCTTTGTTAAATTCATTTGATTTTCATTTGATTCAAAAAGCTTTGTTTGAATGTGTTTCACTTTCATTTGATTCTAAAAGCTTTGTTGAAAGTGTTTGGCTTTCATTTGACTCAATTAGCATTATGGAATGCAATTAACTTTCATTTGATTCAAAAAGCTTTGATTGAATGTATTTGACTTTCATTTGATTCTAAACGCTTTGTTGCAAGTGTTTGACTTTCATTTGACTCAATTAGCTTTGTTGAATGCATTTGATTTTCATTTGATTCAAAAAGCTTTGTTTGAATGTGTTTCACTTTCATTTGATTCTAAAAGCTTTGTTGAAAGTGTTTGACTTTCATTTGACTTAATTAGCTTTGTTGAATGCAGTTGACATTCATTTGATTCAAAAAGCTTTGTTTGAATGTGTTTCACTTTCATTTGATTCTAAAAGCTTTGTTGAAAGTGTTTGGCTTTCATTTGACTCAATTAGCATTGTGGAATGCAATTAACTTTCATTTGATTCAAAAAGCTTTGCTTGAATGTATTTGACTTTAATTTGATTCTAAAAGCTTGATCAAAGTGTTTGACTTTCATTTGACTCAATTAGCTTTGTTAAATTCATTTGATTTTCATTTGATTCAAAAAGCTTTATTTGAATGTGTTTCACTTTCATTTGATTCTAAAAGCTTTGTTGAAAATGTTTGACTTTCATTTGACTTAATTAGCTTTGTTGAATGCAGTTGACATTCATTTGATTCAAAAAGCTTTGTTTGAATGTGTTTCACTTTCATTTGATTCTAAAAGCTTTGTTGAAAGTGTTTGGCTTTCATTTGACTCAATAAGCATTGTGGAATGCAATTAACTTTCATTTGATTCAAAAAGCTTTGCTTGAATGTATTTAACTTTAATTTGATTCTAAAAGCTTTGATGAAAGTTTTTGACTTTCATTTGACTCAATTAGCTTTGTTCAATTCATTTGATTTTCATTTGAATCAAAAAGCTTTGTTTGAATGTGTTTCACTTTCATTTGATTCTAAAAGCTTTGTTGAAAATGTTTGACTTTCATTTGACTTAATTAGCTTTGTTGAATGCAGTTTACATTCATTTGATTCAAAAAGCTTTGTTTGAATGTGTTTCACTTTCATTTGATTCTAAAAGCTTTGTTGAATGTGTTTGACTTTCATTTGACTGAATTAGCTTTGTTGAATGCATTTGATATTCATTTGATTCAAAAAGCTTTGTTTGAATGTGTTTTACTTTCATTTGATTCTAAAAGCTTTGTTGAAAGTGTTTGACTTTCATTTGACTCAATTAGCTTTGTTGAATGCATTTGACTTTCATTTGAGTCACGAAGCTTTGTTTGAATGTGTTTGACTTTCATTTGACTCAATTAGCTTTGTTGAATTCATTTGATTTTCATTTGATTCAAAAAGCTTTGTTTGAATGTGTTTGACTTTCATTTGACTTAATTAGCTTTGTTGAATGCAGTTGACATTCATTTGATTCAAAAAGCTTTGTTTGAATGTGTTTCACTTTCATTTGATTCTAAAAGCTTCGTTGAATGTGTTTGACTTTCATTTGACTCAATTAGCTTTGTTGAATGCATTTGACATTCATTTGATTCAAAAAGCTTTGTTTAAATGTGTTTCACTTTCATTTGATTCTAAAAGATTTGTTGAAAGTGTTTGACTTTCATTTGACTCAATAAGCTTTGTTGAATGCATTTGACTTTCATTTGAGTCACGAAGCTTTGTTTGAATGTGTTTGACTTTCATTTGACTCAATTAGCTTTGTTGAATTCATTTGATTTTCATTTAATTCAAAAAGCTTTGTTGGAATGTGTTTGACTTTCATTTGATTATAAAAGCTTTGTTGAAAGTGTTTGACTTTCATTTGACTCAATTTGCTTTGTTGAATGCATTTGACATTCATTTGAATCAAAAAGCTTTGTTTAAATATGTTTGACGTTCATTTCATTCTAAAAGATTAGATGAAAGTGTTTGACTTTCATTTTACTCAATTAGCTTTGTTGAATTCATTTGATTTTCATTTGATTCAAAAAGCTTTGTTTGAATGTGTTTCACTTTCATTTGATTCTAAAAGCTTTGTTGAAAGTGTTTGGCTTTCATTTGACTCAATTAGCATTATGGAATGCAATTAACTTTCATTTGATTGAAAAAGCTTTGATTGAATGTATTTGACTTTCATTTGATTCTAAACGCTTTGTTGCAAGTGTTTGACTTTCATTTGACTCAATTAGCTTTGTTGAATGCATTAGATTTTCATTTGATTCAAAAAGCTTTGTTTGAATGTGTTTCACTTTCATTTGATTCTAAAAGCTTTGTTGAAAGTGTTTGACTTTCATTTGACTTAATTAGCTTTGTTGAATGCAGTTGACATTCATTTGATTCAAAAAGCTTTGTTTGAATGTGTTTCACTTTCATTTGATTCTAAACGCTTTGTTAAAAGTGTTTAGCTTTCATTTAACTCAATTAGCATTGTGGAATTCCATTAACTTTCATTTGATGAAAAAAGCTTTGTTTGAATGTATTTGAATTTAATTTGATTCTTAAAGCTTTGATGAAAGTGTTTGACTTTCATTTGACTCAATTAGCTTTGTTGAATTCATTTGATTTTCATTTGATTCAAAAAGCTTTGTTTGAATGTGTTTCACTTTCATTTGATTCAAAAAGCTTTGTTTGAATGTGTTTGACTTTCATTTGACTTAATTAGCTTTGTTGAATGCAGTTGACATTCATTTGATTCAAAAAGCTTTGTTTGAATGTGTTTCACTTTCATTTGATTCTAAAAGCTTCGTTGAATGTGTTTGACTTTCATTTGACTCAATTAGCTTTGTTGAATGCATTTGACATTCATTTGATTCAAAAAGCTTTGTTTAAATGTGTTTCACTTTCATTTGATTCTAAAAGATTTGTTGAAAGTGTTTGACTTTCATTTGACTCAATAAGCTTTGTTGAATGCATTTGACTTTCATTTGAGTCACGAAGCTTTGTTTGAATGTGTTTGACTTTCATTTGACTCAATTAGCTTTGTTGAATTCATTTGATTTTCATTTAATTCAAAAAGCTTTGTTGGAATGTGTTTGACTTTCATTTGATTATAAAAGCTTTGTTGAAAGTGTTTGACTTTCATTTGACTCAATTTGCTTTGTTGAATGCATTTGACATTCATTTGAATCAAAAAGCTTTGTTTAAATATGTTTGACGTTCATTTCATTCTAAAAGATTAGATGAAAGTGTTTGACTTTCATTTGACTCAATTAGCTTTGTTGAATTCATTTGATTTTCATTTGATTCAAAAAGCTTTGTTTGAATGTGTTTCACTTTCATTTGATTCTAAAAGCTTTGTTGAAAGTGTTTGGCTTTCATTTGACTCAATTAGCATTATGGAATGCAATTAACTTTCATTTGATTCAAAAAGCTTTGATTGAATGTATTTGACTTTCATTTGATTCTAAACGCTTTGTTGCAAGTGTTTGACTTTCATTTGACTCAATTAGCTTTGTTGAATGCATTTGATTTTCATTTGATTCAAAAAGCTTTGTTTGAATGTGTTTCACTTTCATTTGATTCTAAAAGCTTTGTTGAAAGTGTTTGACTTTCATTTGACTTAATTAGCTTTGTTGAATGCAGTTGACATTCATTTGATTCAAAAAGCTTTGTTTGAATGTGTTTCACTTTCATTTGATTCTAAACGCTTTGTTGAAAGTGTTTAGCTTTCATTTAACTCAATTAGCATTGTGGAATTCCATTAACTTTCATTTGATGAAAAAAGCTTTGTTTGAATGTATTTGAATTTAATTTGATTCTTAAAGCTTTGATGAAAGTGTTTGACTTTCATTTGACTCAATTAGCTTTGTTGAATTCATTTGATTTTCATTTGATTCAAAAAGCTTTGTTTGAATGTGTTTCACTTTCATTTGATTCTAAAAGCTTTGTTGAAAGTGTTTGACTTTCATTTGACTTAATTAGCTTTGTTTGAATGTATTTGATTTTCATTTGATTCTAAAAGCTTAGATGAAAGTGTTTGACTTTCATTTGACTCAATTAGCTTTGTTGAATTCATTTGATTTTCATTTGATTCAAAAAGCTTTGTTTGAATATGTTTGACTTTCATTTGATTCTAAAAGCTTTGTTGTAAGTGTTTGGCTTTCATTTGACTCAATTAGCATTGTGGAATGCAATTAACTTTCATTTGATTGAAAAAGGTTTGATAAAATGTATTTGACTTTCATTTGATTCTAAACGCTTTGTTGCAAGTGTTTGACTTTCATTTGACTCAATCAGCTTTTTTGAATGCATTTGATTTTCATTTGATTCAAAAAGCTTTGTTTGAATGTGTTTCACTTTCATTTGATTCTAAAAGCTTTTTTGAAAGTGTTTGACTTTCATTTGACTTAATTAGCTTTGTTGAATGCAGTTGACATTCATTTGATTCAAAAAGCTTTGTTTGAATGTGTTTCACTTTCATTTGATTCTAAAAGCTTTGTTGAAAGTGTTTGGCTTTCATTTGACTCAATTAGCATTGTGGAATGCAATTAACTTTCATTTGATTCAAAAAGCTTTGTTTGAATGTATTTGACTTTAATTTGATTCTAAAAGCTTTGATGAAAGTGTTTGACTTTCATTTGACTCAATTAGCTTTGTTGAATTCATTTGATTTTCATTTGATTCAAAAAGCTTTGTTTGAATGTGTTTCACTTTCATTTGATTCTAAAAGCTTTGTTGAAATTGTTTGACTTTCATTTGACTCAATTACTTTGTTGAATGCAGTTGACATTCATTTGATTCAAAAAGCTTTGTTTGAATGTGTTTCACTTTCATTTGATTCTAAAAGCTTTGTTGAATGTGTTTGACTTTCATTTGACTGAATTAGCTTTGTTGAATGCATTTGACATTCATTTGATTCAAAAAGCTTTGTTTGAATGTGTTTTACTTTCATTTGATTCTAAAAGCTTTGTTGAAAGTGTTTGACTTTCATTTGACTCTATTAGCTTTGTTGAATGCATTTGACTTTCATTTGTGTCACGAAGCTTTGTTTGAATGTGTTTGACTTTCATTTGACTCAATTAGCTTCGTTGAATTCATTTGATTTTCATTTGATTCAAAAAGCTTTGTTTGAATGTGTTTGACTTTCATTTGATTATAAAAGCTTTGTTGAAAGTGTTTGACTTTCATTTGACTCAATTAGCTTTGTTGAATGCATTTGACATTCATTTGAATCAAAAAGCTTTGTTTAAATATGTTTGACGTTCATTTCATTCTAAAAGCTTAGATGAAAGTGTTTGACTTTCATTTGACTCAATTAGCTTTGTTGAATTCATTTGATTTTCATTTGATTCAAAAAGCTTTGTTTGAATGTGTTTGACTTTCATTTGATTCTAAAAGCTTTGTTGAAAGTGTTTGGCTTTCATTTGACTCAATTAGCATTATGGAATGCAATTAACTTTCATTTGATTCAAAAAGCTTTGATTGAATGTATTTGACTTTCATTTGATTCTAAACGCTTTGTTGCAAGTGTTTGACTTTCATTTGACTCAATTAGCTTTGTTGAATGCATTTGATTTTCATTTGATTCAAAAAGCTTTGTTTGAATGTTTTTCACTTTCATTTGATTCTAAAAGCTTTGTTGAAAGTGTTTGACTTTCATTTGACTTAATTAGCTTTGTTGAATGCAGTTGACATTCATTTGATTCAAAAAGCTTTGTTTGAATGTGTTTCACTTTCATTTGATTCTAAAAGCTTTGTTGAAAGTGTTTGGCTTTCATTTGACTCAATTAGCATTGTGGAATGCAATTAACTTTCATTTGATTCAAAAAGCTTTGCTTGAATGTATTTGACTTTAATTTGATTCTAAAAGCTTTGATGAAAGTGTTTGACTTTCATTTGACTCAATTAGCTTTGTTAAATTCATTTGATTTTCATTTGATTCAAAAAGCTTTGTTTGAATGTGTTTCACTTTCATTTGATTCTAAAAGCTTTGTTGAAAATGTTTGACTTTCATTTGACTTAATTAGCTTTGTTGAATGCAGTTGACATTCATTTGATTCAAAAAGCTTTGTTTGAATGTGTTTCACTTTCATTTGATTCTATAAGCTTTGTTGAATGTGTTTGACTTTCATTTGACTCAATTAGCTTTGTTGAATGCATTTGACATTCATTTGATTCAAAAAGCTTTGTTTGAATGTATTTTACTTTCATTTGATTCTAAAAGCTTTGTTGAAAGTGTTTGACTTTCATTTGACTCAATTAGCTTTGTTGAATGCATTTGACTTTCATTTGAGTCACGAAGCTTTGTTTGAATGTGTTTGACTTTCATTTGACTCAATTAGCTTTGTTGAATTCATTTGATTTTCATTTGATTCAAAAAGCTTTGTTTGAATGTGTTTGACTTTCATTTGATTATAAAAGCTTTGTTAAAAGTGTTTGACTTTCATTTGACTCAATTAGCTTTGTTGAATGCATTTGACATTCATTTGAATCAAAAAGCTTTGTTTAAATGTGTTAGACGTTCATTTGATTCTAAAAGCTTAGATGAAAGTGTTTGACTTTCATTTGACTCAATTAGCTTTGTTGAATTCATTTGATTTTCATTTGATTCAAAAAGCTTTGTTTGAATATGTTTGACTTTCATTTGATTCTAAAAGCTTTGTTGTAAGTGTTTGGCTTTCATTTGACTCAATTAGCATTGTGGAATGCAATTAACTTTCATTTGATTGAAAAAGCTTTGATAAAATGTATTTGACTTTCATTTGATTCTAAACGCTTTGTTGCAAGTGTTTGACTTTCATTTGACTCAATCAGCTTTGTTGAATGCATTTGATTTTCATTTGATTCAAAAAGCTTTGTTTGAATGTGTTTCACTTTCATTTGATTCTAAAAGCTTTGTTGAAAGTGTTTGACTTTCATTTGACTTAATTAGCTTTGTTGAATGCAGTTGACATTCATTTGATTCAAAAAGCTTTGTTTGAATGTGTTTCACTTTCATTTGATTCTAAAAGCTTTGTTGAAAGTGTTTGGCTTTCATTTGACTCAATTAGCATTGTGGAATGCAATTAATTTTCATTTGATTCAAAAAGCTTTGTTTGAATGTATTTCACTTTAATTTGATTCTAAAAGCTTTGATGAAAGTGTTTGACTTTCATTTGACTCAATTAGCTTTGTTGAATTCATTTGATTTTCATTTGATTCAAAAAGCTTTGTTTGAATGTGTTTCACTTTCATTTGATTCTAAAAGCTTTGTTGAATGTGTTTGACTTTCATTTGACTCAATTAGCTTTGTTGAATGCATTTGACTTTCATTTGAGTCACGAATTTTTGTTTGATTGTGTTTAACTTTCATTTGACTCAATTAGCTTTGTTGAATTCATTTGATTTTCATTTGATTCAAAAAGCTTTGTTTGAATGTGTTTGACTTCCATTTTATTATAAAAACTTTGTTGAAAGTGTTGGACTTTCATTTGACTAAATTAGCTTTGTTGAATGCATTTGACATTCATTTGAATCAAAAATCTTTGTTTAAATGTGTTTGACGTTCATTTGATTCTAAAAGCTTAGATGAAAGTGTTTGACTTTCATTTGACTCAATTAGCTTTGTTGAATTCATTTGATTTTCATTTGATTCAAAAAGCTTTGTTTGAATGTGTTTGACATTCATTTGATTCTAAAAGCTTTGTTGTAAGTGTTTGGCTTTCATTTGACTCAATTAGCATTGTGGAATGCAATTAACTTTCATTTGATTCAAAAAGCTTTGATTAAATGTATTTGACTTTCATTTGATTCTAAACGCTTTGTTGCAAGTGTTTGACTTTCATTTGACTCAATTAGCTTTGTTGAATGCATTTGATTTTCATTTTATTCAAAAAGCTTTGTTTGAATGTGTTTGACTTTCATTTGATTCTAAAAGCTTTGTTGAAAGTGATTGGCTTTCATTTGACTCAATTAGCATTATGGAATGCAATTAACTTTCATTTGATTCAAAAAGTTTTGATTGAATGTATTTGACTTTCATTTGATTCTAAACGCTTTGTTGCAAGTGTTTGACTTTCATTTGACTCAATTAGCTTTGTTGAATGCATTTGAATTTCATTTGATTCAAAATGCTTTGTTTGAATGTGTTTGACATTCATTTGACTCAATTAGCTTTGTTGAATTCATTTGATTTTCATTTGATTCAAAAAGCTTTGTTTGAATGTGTTTGACTTTCATTTGATTATAAAAGCTTTGTTGAAAGTGTTTGACTTTCATTTGACTCAATTGGCTTTGTTGAATGCATTTGACATTCATTTGAATCAAAAAGCTTTGTTTAAATATGTTTGACGTTCATTTCATTCTAAAAGCTTAGATGAAAGTGTTTGACTTTCATTTGACTCAATTAGCTTTGTTGAATTCATTTGATTTTCATTTGATTCAAAAAGCTTTGTTTGAATGTGTTTGACTTTCATTTGATTCTAAAAGCTTTGTTGAAAGTGTTTGGCTTTCATTTGACTCAATTAGCATTATGGAATGCAATTAACTTTCATTTGATTCAAAAAGCTTTGATTGAATGTATTTGACTTTCATTTGATTCTAAACGCTTTGTTGCAAGTGTTTGACTTTCATTTGACTCAATTAGCTTTGTTGAATGCATTTGATTTTCATTTGATTCAAAAAGCTTTGTTTGAATGTGTTTCACTTTCATTTGATTCTAAAAGCTTTGTTGAAAGTGTTTGACTTTAATTTGACTTAATTAGCTTTGTTGAATGCAGTTGACATTCATTTGATTCAAAAAGCTTTGTTTGAATGTGTTTCACTTTCATTTGATTCTAAAAGCTTTGTTGAAAGTGTTTGGCTTTCATTTGACTCAATTAGCATTGTGGAATGGAATTAACTTTCATTTGATTCAAAAAGCTTTGCTTGAATGTATTTGACTTTAATTTGATTCTAAAAGCTTTGATGAAAGTGTTTGACTTTCATTTGACTCAATTAGCTTTGTTAAATTCATTTGATTTTCATTTGATTCAAAAAGCTTTGTTTGAATGTGTTTCACTTTCATTTGATTCTAAAAGCTTTGTTGAAAATGTTTGACATTCATTTGACTTAATTAGCTTTGTTGAATGCAGTTGACATTCATTTGATTCAAAAACCTTTGTTTGAATGTGTTTCACTTTCATTTGATTCTAAAAGCTTTGTTGAATGTGTTTGACTTTCATTTGACTCAATTAGCTTTGTTGAATGCATTTGACATTCATTTGATTCAAAAAGCTTTGTTTGAATGTATTTTACTTTCATTTGATTCTAAAAGCTTTGTTGAAAGTGTTTGACTTTCATTTGACTCTATTAGCTTTGTTGAATGCATTTGACTTTCATTTGAGTCACGAAGCTTTGTTTGAATGTGTTTGACATTCATTTGACTCAATTAGCTTTGTTTAATTCATTTGATTTTCATTTGATTCAAAAAGCTTTGTTTGAATGTGTTTGACTTTCATTTGATTATAAAAGCTTTGTTAAAAGTGTCTGACTTTCATTTGACTCAATTAGCTTTGTTGAATGCATTTGACATTCATTTGAATCAAAAAGCTTTGTTTAAATGTGTTAGACGTTCATTTGATTCTAAAAGCTTAGATGAAAGTGTTTGACTTTCATTTGACTCAATTAGCTTTGTTGAATTCATTTGATTTTCATTTGATTCAAAAAGCTTTGTTTGAATATGTTTGACTTTCATTTGATTCTAAAAGCTTTGTTGTAAGTGTTTGGCTTTCATTTGACTCAATTAGCATTGTGGAATGCAATTAACTTTCATTTGATTGAAAAAGCTTTGATAAAATGTATTTGACTTTCATTTGATTCTAAACGCTTTGTTGCAAGTGTTTGACTTTCATTTGACTCAATCAGCTTTGTTGAATGCATTTGATTTTCATTTGATTCAAAAAGCTTTGTTTGAATGTGTTTCACTTTCATTTGATTCTAAAAGCTTTGTTGAAAGTGTTTGACTTTCATTTGACTTAATTAGCTTTGTTGAATGCAGTTGACATTCATTTGATTCAAAAAGCTTTGTTTGAATGTGTTTCACTTTCATTTGATTCTAAAAGCTTTGTTGAAAGTGTTTGGCTTTCATTTGACTCAATTAGCATTGTGGAATGCAATTAACTTTCATTTGATTCAAAAAGCTTTGTTTGAATGTATTTCACTTTAATTTGATTCTAAAAGCTTTGATAAAAGTGTTTGACTTTCATTTGACTCAATTAGCTTTGTTGAATTCATTTGATTTTCATTTGATTCAAAAAGCTTTGTTTGAATGTGTTTCACTTTCATTTGATTCTAAAAGCTTTGTTGAATGTGTTTGACTTTCATTTGACTCAATTAGCTTTGTTGAATGCATTTGACTTTCATTTGAGTCACGAATTTTTGTTTGATTGTGTTTGACTTTCATTTGACTCAATTAGCTTTGTTGAATTCATTTGATTTTCATTTGATTCAAAAAGCTTTGTTTGAATGTGTTTGACTTTCATTTGATTATAAAAACTTTGTTGAAAGTGTTGGACTTTCATTTGACTGAATTAGCTTTGTTGAATGCATTTGACATTCATTTGAATCAAAAATCTTTGTTTAAATGTGTTTGACGTTCATTTGATTCTAAAAGCTTAGATGAAAGTGTTTGACTTTCATTTGACTCAATTAGCTTTGTTGAATTCATTTGATTTTCATTTGATTCAAAAAGCTTTGTTTGAATGTGTTTGACATTCATTTGATTCTAAAAGCTTTGTTGTAAGTGTTTGGCTTTCATTTGACTCAATTAGCATTGTGGAATGCAATTAACTTTCATTTGATTCAAAAAGCTTTGATTGAATGTATTTGACTTTCATTTGATTCTAAACGCTTTGTTGCAAGTGTTTGACTTTCATTTGACTCAATTAGCTTTGTTGAATGCATTTGATTTTCATTTTATTCAAAAAGCTTTGTTTGAATGTGTTTGACTTTCATTTGATTCTAAAAGCTTTGTTGAAAGTGATTGGCTTTCATTTGACTCAATTAGCATTATGGAATGCAATTAACTTCCATTTGATTCAAAAAGTTTTGATTGAATGTATTTGACTTTCATTTGATTCTAAACGCTTTGTTGCAAGTGTTTGACTTTCATTTGACTCAATTAGCTTTGTTGAATGCATTTGATTTTCATTTGATTCAAAAAGCTTTGTTTGAATGTGTTTGACATTCATTTGACTCAATTAGCTTTGTTGAATTCATTTGATTTTCATTTGATTCAAAAAGCTTTGTTTGAATGTGTTTGACTTTCATTTGATTATAAAAGCTTTGTTGAAAGTGTTTGACTTTCATTTGACTCAATTAGCTTTGTTGAATGCATTTGACATTCATTTGAATCAAAAAGCTTTGTTTAAATATGTTTGACGTTCATTTCATTCTAAAAGCTTAGATGAAAGTGTTTGACTTTCATTTGACTCAATTAGCTTTGTTGAATTCATTTGATTTTCATTTGATTCAAAAAGCTTTGTTTGAATGTGTTTGACTTTCATTTGATTCTAAAAGCTTTGTTGAAAGTGTTTGGCTTTCATTTGACTCAATTAGCATTATGGAATGCAATTAACTTTCATTTGATTCAAAAAGCTTTGATTGAATGTATTTGACTTTCATTTGATTCTAAACGCTTTGTTGCAAGTGTTTGACTTTCATTTGACTCAATTAGCTTTGTTAAATGCATTTGATTTTCATTTGATTCAAAAAGCTTTGTTTGAATGTGTTTCACTTTCATTTGATTCTAAAAGCTTTGTTGAAAGTGTTTGACTTTCATTTGACTTAATTAGCTTTGTTGAATGCAGTTGACATTCATTTGATTCAAAAAGCTTTGTTTGAATGTGTTTCACTTTCATTTGATTCTAAAAGCTTTGTTGAAAGTGTTTGGCTTTCATTTGACTCAATTAGCATTGTGGAATGGAATTAACTTTCATTTGATTCAAAAAGCTTTGCTTGAATGTATTTGACTTTAATTTGATTCTAAAAGCTTTGATGAAAGTGTTTGACTTTCATTTGACTCAATTAGCTTTGTTAAATTCATTTGATTTTCATTTGATTCAAAAAGCTTTGTTTGAATGTGTTTCACTTTCATTTGATTCTAAAAGCTTTGTTGAAAATGTTTGACTTTCATTTGACTTAATTAGCTTTGTTGAATGCAGTTGACATTCATTTGATTCAAAAAGCTTTGTTTGAATGTGTTTCACTTTCATTTGATTCTAAAAGCTTTGTTGAATGTGTTTGACTTTCATTTGACTCAATTAGCTTTGTTGAATGCATTTGACATTCATTTGATTCAAAAAGCTTTGTTTGAATGTATTTTACTTTCATTTGATTCTAAAAGCTTTGTTGAAAGTGTTTGACTTTCATTTGACTCTATTAGCTTTGTTGAATGCATTTGACTTTCATTTGAGTCACGAAGCTTTGTTTGAATGTTTTTGACATTCATTTGACTCAATTAGCTTTGTTGAATTCATTTGATTTTCATTTGATTCAAAAAGTTTTGTTAAAACTGTTTGACTTCATTTGACTCAATTAGCTTTGTTGAATGCAGTTGACATTCATTTGATTTAAAAAGCTTTGTTTGAATGTGTTTTACTTTCATTTGATTCTAAAACCATTGTTGAAAGTGTTTGGCTTTCATTTGACTCAATTAGCATTGTGGAATGCAAATAACTTTCATTTGATTCAAAAAGCTTTGCTTGAATGTATTTGACTTTAATTTGATTCTAAAAGCTTTGATGAAAGTGTTTGACTTTCATTTGACTCAATTAGCTTTGTTGAATTCGTTTGATTTTCATTTGATTCAAAAAGCTTTGTTTGAATGTGTTTCACATTCATTTGATTCTAAAAGCATTGTTGAAAGTGTTTGACTTTCATTTGACTTAATTACCTTTGTTGAATGCAGTTGACATTCATTTGATTCAAAAAGCTTTGTTTGAATGTGTTTCACTTTCATTTGATTCTAAAAGCTTTGGTGAATGTGTTTGACTTTCACTTGACTCTATTAGCTTTGTTGAATGCATTTGACTTTCAATTGATTCAAAAAGCTTTGTTAGAATGTGTTTTACTTTCATTTGATTCTAAAAGCTTTGATGATAGTGTTTGACTTTCATTTGACTCAATTAGCTTTGTTGAATTCATTTGATTTTCATTTGATTCAAAAAGCTTTGTTTGAATATGTTTCACTTTCATTTGATTCTAAAAGCTTTGTTGAAAGCGTTTGACTTTCATTTGACTTAATTAGCTGTGTTGAATGCAGTTGACATTCATTTGATTCAAAAAGCTTTGTTTGAATGTGTTTCACTTTCATTTGATTCTAAAAGCTTTGGTGAATGTGTTTGACTTTCACTTGACTCTATTAGCTTTGTTGAATGCATTTGACTTTCAATTGATTCAAAAAGCTTTGTTAGAATGTGTTTTACTTTCATTTGATTCTAAAAGCTTTGATGATAGTGTTTGACTTTCATTTGACTCAATTAGCTTTGTTGAATTCATTTGATTTTCATTTGATTCAAAAAGCTTTGTTTGAATGTGTTTTACTTTCATTTGATTCTAAAAGCTTTGTTGAAAGTGTTTGACTTTCATTTGACTTAATTAGCTTTGTTGAATGCAGTTGACATTCATTTGATTCATTAACGCTTTGTTTGAATGTGTTTCACTTTCATTTGATTCTAAAAGCTTTGTTGAAAGTGTTTGGCTTTCATTTGACTCAATTAGCATTGTGGAATGCAATTAACTTTCATTTGATTCAAAAAGCTTTGTTTGAATTTATTTGACTTTAATTTGATTCTAAAAGCTTTGATGACAGTGTTTCACTTTCATTTGACTCAATTAGCTTTGTTGAATTCATTTGATTTTCATTTGATTCAAAAAGCTTTGTTTGAATGTGTTTCACTTTCATTTGATACTAAAAGCTTTGTTGATAGTGTTTGACTTTCATTTGACTTAATTAGCTTTGTTGAATGCATTTGACATTCATTTGATTCAAAAATCTTTGTTTGATTGTATTTTACTTTCATTTGATTCAAAAAGCTTTGTGTAATGTGTTCGACTTTCATTTGACTCAATTAGCTTTGTTGAATGCATTTGACATTCATTTGATTCAAAAAGCTTTGTTTGAATGTGTTTCACATTCATTTGATTCTAAAAGCATTGTTGAAAGTGTTTGACTTTCATTTGACTTAATTACCTTTGTTGAATGCAGTTGACATTCATTTGATTCAAAAAGCTTTGTTTGAATGTGTTTCACTTTCATTTGATTCTAAAAGCTTTGGTGAATGTGTTTGACTTTCACTTGACTCTATTAGCTTTGTTGAATGCATTTGACTTTCAATTGATTCAAAAAGCTTTGTTAGAATGTGTTTTACTTTCATTTGATTCTAAAAGCTTTGATGATAGTGTTTGACTTTCATTTGACTCAATTAGCTTTGTTGAATTCATTTGATTTTCATTTGATTCAAAAAGCTTTGTTTGAATATGTTTCACTTTCATTTGATTCTAAAAGCTTTGTTGAAAGCGTTTGACTTTCATTTGACTTAATTAGCTTTGTTGAATGCAGTTGACATTCATTTGATTCAAAAAGCTTTGTTTGAATGTGTTTCACTTTCATTTGATTCTAAAAGCTTTGTTGAATGTGTTTGACTTTCATTTGACTCAATTAGCTTTGTTGAATGCATTTGACATTCATTTAATTCAAAAAGCTTTGTTTGAATGTGTTTTACTTTCATTTGATTCTAAAAGCTTTGTTGAAAGTGTTTGACTTTCATTTGACTCAATTATCTTTGTTGAATGCATTTGACTTGCATTTGAGTCACGAAGCTTTGTTTGATTGTGTTTGACTTTCATTTGACTCAATTAGCTTTGTTGAATTCATTTGAGTTTCATTTGATTCAAAAAGCTTTGTTTGAATGTGTTTGACTTTCATTTGATTATAAAAGCTTTGTTGAAAGTGTTTGACTTTCATTTGACTCAATTAGCTTTGTTGAATGCATTTGACATTCATTTGAATAAAAAAGCTTTGTTTGAATGTTTTTACTTTCATTTGATTCTAAAAGCTTTGTAGAAAGTGTTTGGCTTTCATTTGACTCAATTAGCATTGTGGAATGCAATTAACCTTCAATTGATTCAAAAAGCTTTGATTGAATGTCTTTGACTTTAATTTGATTCTAAAAGCTTTGATGAAAGTGTTTGACTTTCATTTGACTCAATTAGCTTTGTTGAATACATCTGATTTTCTTTTGATTTAAAAAGCTTTGTTTGAATGTGTTTCACTTTCATTTGATTCTAAAAGCTTTGTTGAAAGTGTTTGACTTTCATTTGACTTAATTAGCTTTGTTGAATGCAGTTGACATTCATTTGATTCAAAAAGCTTTGTTTGAATGTGTTTCACTTTCATTTGATTCTAAAAGCTTTGTGTAATGTGTTTGACTTTCATTTGACTCAATTAGCTTTGTTGAATGCATTTGACATTCATTTGATTCAAAAAGCTTTGTTTGAATGTGTTTTACTTTCATTTGATTCTAAAAGCTTTGATGAAAGTGTTTGAGTTTCATTTGACTCAATTAGCTTTGTTGAATTCGTTTGATTTTCATTTGATTCAAAAAGCTTTGTTTGAATGTGTTTCACTTTCATTTGATTCTAAAAGCATTGTTGAAAGTGTTTGACTTTCATTTGACTCAATTAGCTTTATTGAATGCATTTGACATTCATTTGAATCAAAAATCTTTGTTTAAATGTGTTTGACGTTCATTTGATTCTAAAAGCTTAGATGAAAGTGTTTGACTTTCATTTGACTCAATTAGCTTTGTTGAATTCATTTGATTTTCATTTGATTCAAAAAGCTTTGTCTGAATGTGTTTGACTTTCATTTGATTCTAAAAGCTTTGTTGTAAGTGTTTGGCTTTCATTTGACTCAATTAGCATTGTGGAATGCAATTAACTTTCAATTTATTCAAAAAGCTTTGATTGAATGTATTTGACTTTCATTCGATTCTAAACGCTTTGTTGCAAGTGTTTGACTTTCATTTGACTGAATTAGCTTTGTTGAATGCATTTGATTTTCATTTGATTCAAAAAGCTTTGTTTGAATGTGTTTCACTTTCATTTGATTCTAAAAGCTTTGTTGAAAGTGTTTGACTTTCATTTGACTTAATTAGCTTTGTTGAATGCAGTTGACATTCATTTGATTTAAAAAGCTTTGTTTGAATGTGTTTTACTTTCATTTGATTCTAAAACCATTGTTGAAAGTGTTTGACTTTCATTTGACTCAATTAGCATTGTGGAATGCAAATAACTTTCATTTGATTCAAAAAGCTTTGCTTGAATGTATTTGACTTTAATTTGATTCTAAAAGCTTTGATGAAAGTGTTTGACTTTCATTTGACTCAATTAGCTTTGTTGAATTCGTTTGATTTTCATTTGATTCAAAAAGCTTTGTTTGAATGTGTTTCACATTCATTTGATTCTAAAAGCATTGTTGAAAGTGTTTGACTTTCATTTGACTTAATTACCTTTGTTGAATGCAGTTGACATTCATTTGATTCAAAAAGCTTTGTTTGAATGTGTTTCACTTTCATTTGATTCTAAAAGCTTTGGTGAATGTGTTTGACTTTCACTTGACTCTATTAGCTTTGTTGAATGCATTTGACTTTCAATTGATTCAAAAAGCTTTGTTAGAATGTGTTTTACTTTCATTTGATTCTAAAAGCTTTGATGATAGTGTTTGACTTTCATTTGACTCAATTAGCTTTGTTGAATTCATTTGATTTTCATTTGATTCAAAAAGCTTTGTTTGAATATGTTTCACTTTCATTTGATTCTAAAAGCTTTGTTGAAAGCGTTTGACTTTCATTTGACTTAATTAGCTGTGTTGAATGCAGTTGACATTCATTTGATTCAAAAAGCTTTGTTTGAATGTGTTTCACTTTCATTTGATTCTAAAAGCTTTGGTGAATGTGTTTGACTTTCACTTGACTCTATTAGCTTTGTTGAATGCATTTGACTTTCAATTGATTCAAAAAGCTTTGTTAGAATGTGTTTTACTTTCATTTGATTCTAAAAGCTTTGATGATAGTGTTTGACTTTCATTTGACTCAATTAGCTTTGTTGAATTCATTTGATTTTCATTTGATTCAAAAAGCTTTGTTTGAATGTGTTTTACTTTCATTTGATTCTAAAAGCTTTGTTGAAAGTGTTTGACTTTCATTTGACTTAATTAGCTTTGTTGAATGCAGTTGACATTCATTTGATTCATTAACGCTTTGTTTGAATGTGTTTCACTTTCATTTGATTCTAAAAGCTTTGTTGAAAGTGTTTGGCTTTCATTTGACTCAATTAGCATTGTGGAATGCAATTAACTTTCATTTGATTCAAAAAGCTTTGTTTGAATTTATTTGACTTTAATTTGATTCTAAAAGCTTTGATGACAGTGTTTCACTTTCATTTGACTCAATTAGCTTTGTTGAATTCATTTGATTTTCATTTGATTCAAAAAGCTTTGTTTGAATGTGTTTCACTTTCATTTGATACTAAAAGCTTTGTTGATAGTGTTTGACTTTCATTTGACTTAATTAGCTTTGTTGAATGCATTTGACATTCATTTGATTCAAAAATCTTTGTTTGATTGTATTTTACTTTCATTTGATTCAAAAAGCTTTGTGTAATGTGTTCGACTTTCATTTGACTCAATTAGCTTTGTTGAATGCATTTGACATTCATTTGATTCAAAAAGCTTTGTTTGAATGTGTTTCACATTCATTTGATTCTAAAAGCATTGTTGAAAGTGTTTGACTTTCATTTGACTTAATTACCTTTGTTGAATGCAGTTGACATTCATTTGATTCAAAAAGCTTTGTTTGAATGTGTTTCACTTTCATTTGATTCTAAAAGCTTTGGTGAATGTGTTTGACTTTCACTTGACTCTATTAGCTTTGTTGAATGCATTTGACTTTCAATTGATTCAAAAAGCTTTGTTAGAATGTGTTTTACTTTCATTTGATTCTAAAAGCTTTGATGATAGTGTTTGACTTTCATTTGACTCAATTAGCTTTGTTGAATTCATTTGATTTTCATTTGATTCAAAAAGCTTTGTTTGAATATGTTTCACTTTCATTTGATTCTAAAAGCGTTGTTGAAAGCGTTTGACTTTCATTTGACTTAATTAGCTTTGTTGAATGCAGTTGACATTCATTTGATTCAAAAAGCTTTGTTTGAATGTGTTTCACTTTCATTTGATTCTAAAAGCTTTGTTGAATGTGTTTGACTTTCATTTGACTCAATTAGCTTTGTTGAATGCATTTGACATTCATTTAATTCAAAAAGCTTTGTTTGAATGTGTTTTACTTTCATTTGATTCTAAAAGCTTTGTTGAAAGTGTTTGACTTTCATTTGACTCAATTATCTTTGTTGAATGCATTTGACTTGCATTTGAGTCACGAAGCTTTGTTTGATTGTGTTTGACTTTCATTTGACTCAATTAGCTTTGTTGAATTCATTTGAGTTTCATTTGATTCAAAAAGCTTTGTTTGAATGTGTTTGACTTTCA
This sequence comes from Chenopodium formosanum, assembly GCA_024500155.1. Taxonomy (NCBI): domain Eukaryota; kingdom Viridiplantae; phylum Streptophyta; class Magnoliopsida; order Caryophyllales; family Amaranthaceae; genus Chenopodium; species Chenopodium formosanum. The sequence goes on from CM044861.1 coordinate 26,220,256, forward strand.
TTTGATTATAAAAGCTTTGTTGAAAGTGTTTGACTTTCATTTGACTCAATTAGCTTTGTTGAATGCATTTGACATTCATTTGAATAAAAAAGCTTTGTTTGAATGTTTTTACTTTCATTTGATTCTAAAAGCTTTGTAGAAAGTGTTTGGCTTTCATTTGACTCAATTAGCATTGTGGAATGCAATTAACCTTCAATTGATTCAAAAAGCTTTGATTGAATGTCTTTGACTTTAATTTGATTCTAAAAGCTTTGATGAAAGTGTTTGACTTTCATTTGACTCAATTAGCTTTGTTGAATACATCTGATTTTCTTTTGATTTAAAAAGCTTTGTTTGAATGTGTTTCACTTTCATTTGATTCTAAAAGCTTTGTTGAAAGTGTTTGACTTTCATTTCACTTAATTAGCTTTGTTGAATGCAGTTGACATTCATTTGATTCAAAAAGCTTTGTTTGAATGTGTTTCACTTTCATTTGATTCTAAAAGCTTTGTGTAATGTGTTTGACTTTCATTTGACTCAATTAGCTTTGTTGAATGCATTTGACATTCATTTGATTCAAAAAGCTTTGTTTGAATGTGTTTTACTTTCATTTGATTCTAAAAGCTTTGATGAAAGTGTTTGAGTTTCATTTGACTCAATTAGCTTTGTTGAATTCGTTTGATTTTCATTTGATTCAAAAAGCTTTGTTTGAATGTGTTTCACTTTCATTTGATTCTAAAAGCATTGTTGAAAGTGTTTGACTTTCATTTGACTCAATTAGCTTTATTGAATGCATTTGACATTCATTTGAATCAAAAATCTTTGTTTAAATGTGTTTGACGTTCATTTGATTCTAAAAGCTTAGATGAAAGTGTTTGACTTTCATTTGACTCAATTAGCTTTGTTGAATTCATTTGATTTTCATTTGATTCAAAAAGCTTTGTCTGAATGTGTTTGACTTTCATTTGATTCTAAAAGCTTTGTTGTAAGTGTTTGGCTTTCATTTGACTCAATTAGCATTGTGGAATGCAATTAACTTTCAATTTATTCAAAAAGCTTTGATTGAATGTATTTGACTTTCATTCGATTCTAAACGCTTTGTTGCAAGTGTTTGACTTTCATTTGACTGAATTAGCTTTGTTGAATGCATTTGATTTTCATTTGATTCAAAAAGCTTTGTTTGAATGTGTTTCACTTTCATTTGATTCTAAAAGCTTTGTTGAAAGTGTTTGACTTTCATTTGACTTAATTAGCTTTGTTGAATGCAGTTGACATTCATTTGATTTAAAAAGCTTTGTTTGAATGTGTTTTACTTTCATTTGATTCTAAAACCATTGTTGAAAGTGTTTGACTTTCATTTGACTCAATTAGCATTGTGGAATGCAAATAACTTTCATTTGATTCAAAAAGCTTTGCTTGAATGTATTTGACTTTAATTTGATTCTAAAAGCTTTGATGAAAGTGTTTGACTTTCATTTGACTCAATTAGCTTTGTTGAATTCGTTTGATTTTCATTTGATTCAAAAAGCTTTGTTTGAATGTGTTTCACATTCATTTGATTCTAAAAGCATTGTTGAAAGTGTTTGACTTTCATTTGACTTAATTACCTTTGTTGAATGCAGTTGACATTCATTTGATTCAAAAAGCTTTGTTTGAATGTGTTTCACTTTCATTTGATTCTAAAAGCTTTGGTGAATGTGTTTGACTTTCACTTGACTCTATTAGCTTTGTTGAATGCATTTGACTTTCAATTGATTCAAAAAGCTTTGTTAGAATGTGTTTTACTTTCATTTGATTCTAAAAGCTTTGATGATAGTGTTTGACTTTCATTTGACTCAATTAGCTTTGTTGAATTCATTTGATTTTCATTTGATTCAAAAAGCTTTGTTTGAATATGTTTCACTTTCATTTGATTCTAAAAGCTTTGTTGAAAGCGTTTGACTTTCATTTGACTTAATTAGCTTTGTTGAATGCAGTTGACATTCATTTGATTCAAAAAGCTTTGTTTGAATGTGTTTCACTTTCATTTGATTCTAAAAGCTTTGTTGAATGTGTTTGACTTTCATTTGACTCAATTAGCTTTGTTGAATGCATTTGACATTCATTTGATTCAAAAAGCTTTGTTTGAATGTGTTTTACTTTCATTTGATTCTAAAAGCTTTGTTGAAAGTGTTTGACTTTCATTTGACTCAATTATCTTTGTTGAATGCATTTGACTTGCATTTGAGTCACGAAGCTTTGTTTGATTGTGTTTGACTTTCATTTGACTCAATTAGCTTTGTTGAATTCATTTGAGTTTCATTTGATTCAAAAAGCTTTGTTTGAATGTGTTTGACTTTCATTTGATTATAAAAGCTTTGTTGAAAGTGTTTGACTTTCATTTGACTCAATTAGCTTTGTTGAATGCATTTGACATTCATTTGAATAAAAAAGCTTTGTTTGAATGTGTTTTACTTTCATTTGATTCTAAAAGCTTTGTAGAAAGTGTTTGGCTTTCATTTGACTCAATTAGCATTGTGGAATGCAATTAACCTTCAACTGATTCAAAAAGCTTTGATTGAATGTCTTTGACTTTAATTTGATTCTAAAAGCTTTGATGAAAGTGTTTGACTTTCATTTGACTCAATTAGCTTTGTTGAATACATCTGATTTTCTTTTGATTTAAAAAGCTTTGTTTGAATGTGTTTCACTTTCATTTGATTCTAAAAGCTTTGTTGAAAGTGTTTGACTTTTATTTGACTTAATTAGCTTTGTTGAATGCAGTTGACATTCATTTGATTCAAAAAGCTTTGTTTGAATGTGTTTCACTTTCATTTGATTCTAAAAGCTTTGTGTAATGTGTTTGACTTTCATTTGACTCAATTAGCTTTGTTGAATGCATTTGACATTCATTTGATTCAAAAAGCTTTGTTTGAATGTGTTTTACTTTCATTTGATTCTAAAAGCTTTGTTGAAAGTGTTTGACTTTCATTTGACTCAATTAGCTTTGTTGAATGCATTTGACTTTCATTTGAGTCACGAAGCTTTGTTTGATTGTGTTTGACTTTCATTTGACTCAATTAGCTTTGTTGAATTCATTTGATTTTCATTTGATTCAAAAAGCTTTGTTTGAATGTGTTTGACTTTCATTTGATTATAAAAGCTTTGTTGAAAGTGTTTGACTTTCATTTGACTCAATTAGCTTTGTTGAATGCATTTGACATTCATTTGAATCAAAAAGCTTTGTTTGAATGTGTTTGACTTTCATTTGATTCTAAAAGCTTTGTTGAAAGTGTTTGGCTTTCATTTGACTCAATTAGCATTGTGGAATGCAATTAACTTTCATTTAATTCAAAAAGCTTTGATTGAATGTCTTTGACTTTAATTTGATTCTAAAAGCTTTGATGAAAGTGTTTGACTTTCATTTGACTCAATTAGCTTTGTTGAATTCATTTAATTTTCATTTGATTCAAAAAGCTTTGTTTGAATGTGTTTCACTTTCATTTGATTCTAAAAGCTTTGTTGAAAGTGTTTGACTTTCATTTGACTTAATTAGCTTTGTTGAATGCAGTTGACATTCATTTGATTCAAAAAGCTTTGTTTGAATGTGTTTCACTTTCATTTGATTCTAAAAGATTTGTTGAATGTGTTTGACTTTCATTGGACTCAATTAGCTTTGTTGAATGCATTTGACTTTCAATTGATTCAAAAAGCTTTGTTAGAATGTGATTTACTTTCATTTGATTCTAAAAGCTTTGATGACAGTGTTTGACTTTCATTTGACTCAATTAGCTTTGTTGAATTCATTTGAATTTCATTTGATTCAAAAAGCTTTGTTTGAATATGTTTGACATTCATTTGATTCTAAAAGCTTTGTAGAAAGTGTTTGGCTTTCATTTGACTCAATTAGCATTGTGGAATGCAATTAACTTTCATTTGATTCAAAAAGCTTTAATTGAATGTATTTGACTTTCATTTGATTCTAAACACTTTGTTGCAAGTGTTTGAATTTTCATTTGACTCAATTAGCTTTGTTGAATTCATTTGATTTTCATTTGATTCAAAAAGCTTTGTTTGAATGTGTTTTACTTTCATTTGATTCTAAAAGCTTTGTTGAAAGTGTTTGACATTCATTTGACTTAATTAGCTTTGTTGAATGCAGTTGACATTCATTTGATTCATTAAAGCTTTGTTTGAATGTGTTTCACTTTCATTTGATTCTAAAAGCTTTGTTGAAAGTGTTTGGCTTTCATTTGACTCAATTAGCATTGTGGAATGCAATTAACTTTCATTTGATTCAAAAAGCTTTGTTTGAATGTATTTGACTTTAATTTGATTCTAAAAGCTTTGATGACAGTGTTTCACTTTCATTTGACTCAATTAGCTTTGTTGAATTCATTTGATTTTCATTTGATTCAAAAAGCTTTGTTTGAATGTGTTTCACTTTCATTTGATACTAAAAGCTTTGTTGATAGTGTTTGACTTTCATTTGACTTAATTAGCTTTGTTGAATGCATTTGACATTCATTTGATTCAAAAATCTTTGTTTGATTGTATTTTACTTTCATTTGATTCAAAAAGCTTTGTGTAATGTGTTTGACTTTCATTTGACTCAATTAGCTTTGTTGAATGCATTTGACATTCATTTGATTCAAAAAGCTTTGTTTGAATGTGTTTCACATTCATTTGATTCTAAAAGCATTGTTGAAAGTGTTTGACTTTCATTTGACTTAATTACCTTTGTTGAATGCAGTTGACATTCATTTGATTCAAAAAGCTTTGTTTGAATGTGTTTCACTTTCATTTGATTCTAAAAGCTTTGGTGAATGTGTTTGACTTTCACTTGACTCTATTAGCTTTGTTGAATGCATTTGACTTTCAATTGATTCAAAAAGCTTTGTTAGAATGTGTTTTACTTTCATTTGATTCTAAAAGCTTTGATGATAGTGTTTGACTTTCATTTGACTCAATTAGCTTTGTTGAATTCATTTGATTTTCATTTGATTCAAAAAGCTTTGTTTGAATATGTTTCACTTTCATTTGATTCTAAAAGCTTTGTTGAAAGCGTTTGACTTTCATTTGACTTAATTAGCTTTGTTGAATGCAGTTGACATTCATTTGATTCAAAAAGCTTTGTTTGAATGTGTTTCACTTTCATTTGATTCTAAAAGCTTTGTTGAATGTGTTTGACTTTCATTTGACTCAATTAGCTTTGTTGAATGCATTTGACATTCATTTGATTCAAAAAGCTTTGTTTGAATGTGTTTTACTTTCATTTGATTCTAAAAGCTTTGTTGAAAGTGCTTGACTTTCATTTGACTCAATTATCTTTGTTGAATGCATTTGACTTGCATTTGAGTCACGAAGCTTTGTTTGATTGTGTTTGACTTTCATTTGACTCAATTAGCTTTGTTGAATTCATTTGAGTTTCATTTGATTCAAAAAGCTTTGTTTGAATGTGTTTGACTTTCATTTGATTATAAAAGCTTTGTTGAAAGTGTTTGACTTTCATTTGACTCAATTAGCTTTGTTGAATGCATTTGACATTCATTTGAATAAAAAAGCTTTGTTTGAATGTGTTTTACTTTCATTTGATTCTAAAAGCTTTGTAGAAAGTGTTTGGCTTTCATTTGACTCAATTAGCATTGTGGAATGCAATTAACCTTCAATTGATTCAAAAAGCTTTGATTGAATGTCTTTGACTTTAATTTGATTCTAAAAGCTTTGATGAAAGTGTTTGACTTTCATTTGACTCAATTAGCTTTGTTGAATACATCTGATTTTCTTTTGATTTAAAAAGCTTTGTTTGAATGTGTTTCACTTTCATTTGATTCTAAAAGCTTTGTTGAAAGTGTTTGACTTTCATTTGACTTAATTAGCTTTGTTGAATGCAGTTGACATTCATTTGATTCAAAAAGCTTTGTTTGAATGTGTTTCACTTTCATTTGATTCTAAAAGCTTTGTGTAATATGTTTGACTTTCATTTGACTCAATTAGCTTTGTTGAATGCATTTGACATTCATTTGATTCAAAAAGCTTTGTTTGAATGTGTTTTACTTTCATTTGGTTCTAAAAGCTTTGTTGAAAGTGTTTGACTTTCATTTGACTCAATTAGCTTTGTTGAATGCATTTGACTTTCATTTGAGTCACGAAGCTTTGTTTGATTGTGTTTGACTTTCATTTGACTCAATTAGCTTTGTTGAATTCATTTGATTTTCATTTGATTCAAAAAGCTTTGTTTGAATGTGTTTGACTTTCATTTGATTATAAAAGCTTTGTTGAAAGTGTTTGACTTTCATTTGACTCAATTAGCTTTGTTGAATGCATTTGACATTCATTTGAATCAAAAAGCTTTGTTTGAATGTGTTTCACTTTCATTTGATTCTAAAAGCTTTGTTGAAAGTGTTTGGCTTTCATTTGACTCAATTAGCATTGTGGAATGCAATTAACTTTCATTTAATTCAAAAAGCTTTGATTGAATGTCTTTGACTTTAATTTGATTCTAAAAGCTTTGATGAAAGTGTTTGACTTTCATTTGACTCAATTAGCTTTGTTGAATTCATTTGATTTTCATTTGATTCAAAAAGCTTTGTTTGAATGTGTTTCACTTTCATTTGATTCTAAAAGCTTTGTTGAAAGTGTTTGACTTTCATTTGACTTAATTAGCTTTGTTGAATGCAGTTGACATTCATTTGATTCAAAAAGCTTTGTTTGAATGTGTTTCACTTTCATTTGATTCTAAAAGATTTGTTGAATGTGTTTGACTTTCATTTGACTCAATTAGCTTTGTTGAATGCATTTGACTTTCAATTGATTCAAAAAGCTTTGTTAGAATGTGTTTTACTTTCATTTGATTCTAAAAGCTTTGATGACAGTGTTTGACTTTCATTTGACTCAATTAGCTTTGTTGAATTCATTTGAATTTCATTTGATTCAAAAAGCTTTGTTTGAATATGTTTGACATTCATTTGATTCTAAAAGCTTTGTAGAAAGTGTTTGGCTTTCATTTGACTCAATTAGCATTGTGGAATGCAATTAACTTTCATTTGATTCAAAAAGCTTTAATTGAATGTATTTGACTTTCATTTGATTCTAAACACTTTGTTGCAAGTGTTTGAATTTTCATTTGACTCAATTAGCTTTGTTGAATTCATTTGATTTTCATTTGATTCAAAAAGCTTTGTTTGAATGTGTTTTACTTTCATTTGATTCTAAAAGCTTTGTTGAAAGTGTTTGACTTTCATTTGACTTAATTAGCTTTGTTGAATGCAGTTGACATTCATTTGATTCATTAAAGCTTTGTTTGAATGTGTTTCACTTTCATTTGATTCTAAAAGCTTTGTTGAAAGTGTTTGGCTTTCATTTGACTCAATTAGCATTGTGGAATGCAATTAACTTTCATTTGATTCAAAAAGCTTTGTTTGAATGTATTTGACTTTAATTTGATTCTAAAAGCGTTGATGACAGTGTTTCACTTTCATTTGACTCAATTAGCTTTGTTGAATTCATTTGATTTTCATTTGATTCAAAAAGCTTTGTTTGAATGTGTTTCACTTTCATTTGATACTAAAAGCTTTGTTGATAGTGTTTGACTTTCATTTGACTTAATTAGCTTTGTTGAATGCATTTGACATTCATTTGATTCAAAAATCTTTGTTTGATTGTATTTTACTTTCATTTGATTCAAAAAGCTTTGTGTAATGTGTTTGACTTTCATTTGACTCAATTAGCTTTGTTGAATGCATTTGACATTCATTTGTTTCAAAAAGCTTTGTTTGAATGTGTTTCACATTCATTTGATTCTAAAAGCATTGTTGAAAGTGTTTGACTTTCATTTGACTTAATTACCTTTGTTGAATGCAGTTGACATTCATTTGATTCAAAAAGCTTTGTTTGAATGTGTTTCACTTTCATTTGATTCTAAAAGCTTTGGTGAATGTGTTTGACTTTCACTTGACTCTATTAGCTTTGTTGAATGCATTTGACTTTCAATTGATTCAAAAAGCTTTGTTAGAATGTGTTTTACTTTCATTTGATTCTAAAAGCTTTGATGATAGTGTTTGACTTTCATTTGACTCAATTAGCTTTGTTGAATTCATTTGATTTTCATTTGATTCAAAAAGCTTTGTTTGAATATGTTTCACTTTCATTTGATTATAAAAGCTTTGTTGAAAGCGTTTGACTTTCATTTGACTTAATTAGCTTTGTTGAATGCAGTTGACATTCATTTGATTCAAAAAGCTTTGTTTGAATGTGTTTCACTTTCATTTGATTCTAAAAGCTTTGTTGAATGTGTTTGACTTTCATTTGACTCAATTAGCTTTGTTGAATGCATTTGACATTCATTTGATTCAAAAAGCTTTGTTTGAATGTGTTTTACTTTCATTTGATTCTAAAAGCTTTGTTGAAAGTGTTTGACTTTCATTTGACTCAATTATCTTTGTTGAATGCATTTGACTTGCATTTGAGTCACGAAGCTTTGTTTGATTGTGTTTGACTTTCATTTGACTCAATTAGCTTTGTTGAATTCATTTGAGTTTCATTTGATTCAAAAAGCTTTGTTTGAATGTGTTTGACTTTCATTTGATTATAAAAGCTTTGTTGAAAGTGTTTGACTTTCATTTGACTCAATTAGCTTTGTTGAATGCATTTGACATTCATTTGAATAAAAAAGCTTTGTTTGAATGTGTTTTACTTTCATTTGATTCTAAAAGCTTTGTAGAAAGTGTTTGGCTTTCATTTGACTCAATTAGCATTGTGGAATGCAATTAACTTTCATTTAATTCAAAAAGCTTTGATTGAATGTCTTTGACTTTAATTTGATTCTAAAAGCTTTGATGAAAGTGTTTGACTTTCATTTGACTCAATTAGCTTTGTTGAATTCATTTGATTCAAAAAGCTTTGTTTGAATGTGTTTCACTTTCATTTGATTCTAAAAGCTTTGTTGAAAGTGTTTAACTTTCATTTGACTTAATTAGCTTTGTTGAATGCAGTTGGCATTCATTTGATTCAAAAAGCTTTGTTTGAATGTGTTTCACTTTCATTTGATTCTAAAAGATTTGTTGAATGTGTTTGACTTTCATTTGACTCAATTAGCTTTGTTGAATGCATTTGACTTTCAATTGATTCAAAAAGCTTTGTTAGAATGTGTTTTACTTTCATTTGATTTTAAAAGCTTTGATGACAGTGTTTGACTTTCATTTGACTCAATTAGCTTTGTTGAATTCATTTGAATTTCATTTGATTCAAAAAGCTTTGTTTGAATATGTTTGACATTCATTTGATTCTAAAAGCTTTGTAGAAAGTGTTTGGCTTTCATTTGACTCAATTAGCATTGTGGAATGCAATTAACTTTCATTTGATTCAAAAAGCTTTAATTGAATGTATTTGACTTTCATTTGATTCTAAACACTTTGTTGCAAGTGTTTGACTTTTCATTTGACTCAATTAGCTTTGTTGAATTCATTTGATTTTCATTTGATTCAAAAAGCTTTGTTTGAATGTGTTTTACTTTCATTTGATTCTAAAAGCTTTGTTGAAAGTGTTTGACTTTCATTTGACTTAATTAGCTTTGTTGAATGCAGTTGACATTCATTTGATTCAAAAAGCTTTGTTTGAATGTGTTTCACTTTCATTTGATTCTAAAAGCTTTGTTGAAAGTGTTTAGCTTTCATTTGACTCAATTAGCATTGTGGAATGCAATTAACCTTCAATTGATTCAAAAAGCTTTGATTGAATGTCTTTGACTTTAATTTGATTCTAAAAGCTTTGATGAAAGTGTTTGACTTTCATTTGACTCAATTAGCTTTGTTGAATACATCTGATTTTCTTTTGATTTAAAAAGCTTTGTTTGAATGTGTTTCACTTTCATTTGATTCTAAAAGCTTTGTTGAAAGTGTTTGACTTTCATTTGACTTAATTAGCTTTGTTGAATGCATTTGACATTCATTTGATTCAAAAATCTTTGTTTGATTGTATTTTACTTTCATTTGATTCAAAAAGCTTTGTGTAATGTGTTTGACTTTCATTTGACTCAATTAGCTTTGTTGAATGCATTTGACATTCATTTGATTCAAAAAGCTTTGTTTGAATGTGTTTTACTTTCATTTGATTCTAAAAACTTTGTTGAAAGTGTTTGACTTTCATTTGACTCAATTAGCTTTGTTGAATGCATTTGACTTTCATTTGAGTCACGAAGCTTTGTTTGATTGTGTTTGACTTTCATTTGACTCAATTAGCTTTGTTGAATTCATTTGATTTTCATTTGATTCAAAAAGCTTTGTTTGAATGTGTTTGACTTTCATTTGATTATAAAAGCTTTGTTGAAAGTGTTTGACTTTCATTTGACTCAATTAGCTTTGTTGAATGCATTTGACATTCATTTGAATCAAAAAGCTTTGTTTGAATGTGTTTGACTTTCATTTGATTCTAAAAGCTTTGTTGAAAGTGTTTGGCTTTCATTTGACTCAATTAGCATTGTGGAATGCAATTAACTTTCATTTAATTCAAAAAGCTTTGATTGAATGTCTTTGACTTTAATTTGATTCTAAAAGCTTTGATGAAAGTGTTTGACTTTCATTTGACTCAATTAGCTTTGTTGAATTCATTTGATTTTCATTTGATTCAAAAAGCTTTGTTTGAATGTGTTTCACTTTCATTTGATTCTAAAAGCTTTGTTGAAAGTGTTTGACTTTCATTTGACTTAATTAGCTTTGTTGAATGCAGTTGACATTCATTTGATTCAAAAAGCTTTGTTTGAATGTGTTTCACTTTCATTTGATTCTAAAAGATTTGTTGAATGTGTTTGACTTTCATTTGACTCAATTAGCTTTGTTGAATGCATTTGACTTTCAATTGATTCAAAAAGCTTTGTTAGAATGTGTTTTACTTTCATTTGATTCTAAAAGCTTTGATGACAGTGTTTGACTTTCATTTGACTCAATTAGCTTTGTTGAATTCATTTGAATTTCATTTGATTCAAAAAGCTTTGTTTGAATATGTTTGACATTCATTTGATTCTAAAAGCTTTGTAGAAAGTGTTTGGCTTTCATTTGACTCAATTAGCATTGTGGAATGCAATTAACTTTCATTTGATTCAAAAAGCTTTAATTGAATGTATTTGACTTTCATTTGATTCTAAACACTTTGTTGCAAGTGTTTGACTTTTCATTTGACTCAATTAGCTTTGTTGAATTCATTTGATTTTCATTTGATTCAAAAAGCTTTGTTTGAATGTGTTTTACTTTCATTTGATTCTAAAAGCTTTGTTGAAAGTGTTTGACTTTCATTTGACTTAATTAGCTTTGTTGAATGCAGTTGACATTCATTTGATTCAAAAAGCTTTGTTTGAATGTGTTTCACTTTCATTTGATTCTAAAAGCTTTGTTGTAAGTGTTTGGCTTTCATTTGACTCAATTAGCATTGTGGAATGCAATTAACTTTCATTTGATTCAAAAAGCTTTGTTTGAATGTATTTGACTTTAATTTGATTCTAAAAGCTTTGATGACAGTGTTTCACTTTCATTTGACTCAATTAGCTTTGTTGAATTCATTTGATTTTCATTTGATTCAAAAAGCTTTGTTTGAATGTGTTTCACTTTCATTTGATACTAAAAGCTTTGTTGATAGTGTTTGACTTTCATTTGACTTAATTCGCTTTGTTGAATGCATTTGACATTCATTTGATTCAAAAATCTTTGTTTGATTGTATTTTACTTTCATTTGATTCTAAAAGCTTTGTTAAAAGTGTTTGACTTTCATTTGACTCAATTAGCTTTGTTGAATGCATTTGACTTTCATTTGAGTCACGAAGCTTTGTTTGAATGTGTTTGACTTTCATTTGACTCAATTAGCTTTGTTGAATTCATTTGATTTTCATTTGATTCAAAAATCTTTGTTTGAATGTGTTTGACTTTCATTTGATTATAAAAGCTTTGTTGAAAATGTTTGACTTTCATTTGACTCAATTAGCTTTGTTGAATGCATTTGACATTCATTTGAATCAAAAAGCTTTGTTTAAATGTGTTTGACGTTCATTTGATTCTAAAAGCTTAGATGAAAGTGTTTGACTTTCATTTGACTCAATTAGCTTTGTTGAATTCATTTGATTTTCATTTGATTCAAAAAGCTTTGTTTGAATGTGTATCACTTTCATTTGATTCTTAAAGCTTTGTTGAAAGTGTTTGACTTTCATTTGACTTAATTAGCTTTGTTGAATGCAGTTGACATTCATGTGATTCAAAAAGCTTTGTTTGAATGTGTTTGACTTTCACTTGACTCTATTAGTTTTGTTGAATGCATTTGACATTCATTTGATTCAAAAAGCTTTGTTTGAATGTATTTTACTTTCATTTGATTCTAAAAGCTTTGTTGAAAGTGTTTCACTTTCATTTGACTCAATTAGCTTTGTTGAATGCATTTGACTTTCATTTGAGTCACGAAGCTTTGTTTGAATGTGTTTGACTTTCATTTGACTGAATTAGCTTTGTTGAATGCATTTGATTTTCATTTGATTCAAAAAGCTTTGTTTGAATGTGTTTGACTTTCATTTGATTATAAAAGCTTTGTTGAAAGTGTTTGACTTTCATTTGACTCAATGACCTTTGTTGAATGCATTTGACATTCATTTGAATCAAAAAGCTTTGTTTAAATGCATTTGACGTTCATTTGATTCTAAAAGCTTTGTTTGAATGTGTTTCACTTTCATTTGATTCTAAAAGCTTTGTTGAAAGTGTTTGACTTTCATTTGACTTAATTAGCTTTGTTGAATGCAGTTGACATTCATTTGATTCAAAAAGCTTTGTTTGAATGTGTTTCACTTTCATTTGATTCTAAAAGCTTTGTTGAAAGTGTTTGGATTTCATTTGACTCAATTAGCATTGTGGAATGCAATTAACTTTCATTTGATTCAAAAAGCTTTGATTGAATGTCTTTGACTTTAATTTGATTCTAAAAGCTTTGATGAAAGTGTTTGACTTTCATTTGACTCAATTAGCTTTGTTGAATTCATTTGATTTTCATTTGATTCAAAAAGCTTTGTTTGAATGTGTTTCACTCTCATTTGATTCTAAAAGCTTTGTTGAAAGTGTTTGACTTTCATTTGACTTAATTAGGTTTGTTGAATGTAGTTGACATTCATTTGATTCAAAAAGCTTTGTTTGAATGTGTTTCACTTTCATTTGATTATAAAAGCTTTGTTGAATGTGTTTGACTTTCATTTGACTTAATTAGCTTTGTTGAATGCATTTGACTTTCATTTAATTCAAAAAGCTATGTTAGAATGTGTTTTACTTTCATTTGATTATAAAAGCTTTGTTGAAAGTGTTTGACTGTCATTTGACTCAATTAGCTTTGTTGAATGCATTTGACTTTCATTTGAGTCACGAAGCTTTGTTTGAATGTATTTGACTTTCATTTGACTGAATTAGCTTTTTTGAATGCATGTGATTTTCATTTGATTCAAAAAGCTTTGTTTGAATGTGTTTGACTTTCATTTGATTATAAAAGCTTTGTTGAAAGTGTTTGACTTTCATTTGACTCAATGAGCTTTGTTGAATGTATTTGACATTCATTTGAATCAAAAAGCTTTGTTTAAATATGTTTGACGTTCATTTGATTCTAAAAGCTTAGATGAAAGTGTTTGACTTTCATTTGACTCAATTAACTTTGTTGAATTCATTTGATTTTCATTTGATTCAAAAAGCTTTGTTTGAATGTGTTTGACTTTCATTTGATTCTAAAAGCTTTGTTGAAAGTGTTTGGCTTTCATTTGACTCAATTAGCTTTGTTGAATTCATTTGATTTTCATTTAATTCAAAAAGCTTTGTTTGAATGTGTTTCACTTTCATTTGATTCTAAAAGCTTTGTTGAAAGTATTTGACTTTCATTTGACTCAATTAGCTTTGTTGAATTCATTTGATATTCATTTGATTCAAAAAGCTTTGTTTGAATGTGTTTCACTTTCATTTGATTCTAAAAGCTTTGTTGAAAGTGTTTGACTTTCATTTGACTTAATTAGCTTTCTTGAATGCAGTTGACATTCATTTGATTCAAAAAGATTTGTTTGAATGTGTTTCACTTTCATTTGATTCTAAAAGCTTTGTTGAATGTGTTTGACTTTCATTTGACTCAATTAGCTTTGTTGAATGCATTTGACATTCATTTGATTCAAAAATCTTTGTTTGATTGTATTTTACTTTCATTTGATTCTAAAAGCTTTGTTAAAAGTGTTTGACTTTCATTTGACTCAATTAGCTTTGTTGAATGCATTTGACTTTCATTTGAGTCACGAAGCTTTGTTTGAATGTGTTTGACTTTCATTTGACTCAATTAGCTTTGTTGAATTCATTTGATTTACATTTGATTCAAAAAGCTTTGTTTGAATGTGTTTGACTTTCATTTGATTATAAAAGCTTTGTTGAAAATGTTTGACTTTCATTTGACTCAATTAGCTTTGTTGAATGCATTTGACATTCATTTGAATCAAAAAGCTTTGTTTAAATGTGTTTGACGTTCATTTGATTCTAAAAGCTTAGATGAAAGTGTTTGACTTTCATTTGACTCAATTAGCTTTGTTGAATTCATTTGATTTTCATTTGATTCAAAAAGCTTTGTTTGAATGTGTTTCACTTTCATTTGATTCTTAAAGCTTTGTTGAAAGTGTTTGACTTTCATTTGACTTAATTAGCTTTGTTGAATGCAGTTGACATTCATTTAATTCAAAAAGCTTTGTTTGAATGTGTTTCACTTTCATTTGATTCTAAAAGCTTTGTTGAATGTGTTTGACTTTCACTTGACTCTATTAGCTTTGTTGAATGCATTTGACATTCATTTGATTCAAAAAGCTTTGTTTGAATGTATTTTACTTTCATTTGATTCTAAAAGCTTTGTTGAAAGTGTTTCACTTTCATTTGACTCAATTAGCTTTGTTGAATGCATTTGACTTTCATTTGAGTCACGAAGCTTTGTTTGAATGTGTTTGACTTTCATTTGACTGAATTAGCTTTGTTGAATGCATTTGATTTTCATTTGATTCAAAAAGCTTTGTTTGAATGTGTTTGACTTTCATTTGATTATAAAAGCTTTGTTGAAAGTATTTGACTTTCATTTGACTCAATGAGCTTTGTTGAATGCATTTGACATTCATTTGAATCAAAAAGCTTTGTTTAAATGTGTTTGACGTTCATTTGATTCTAAAAGCTTAGATGAAAGTGTTTGACTTTCATTTGACTCAATTAGCTTTGTTGAATTCATTTGATTTTCAATTGATTCAAAAAGCTTTGATTGAATGTGTTTGACTTTCATTTGATTCTAAAAGCTTTGTAGAAAGTGTTTGGCTTTCATTTGACTCAATTAGCATTGTGGAATGCAATTAACTTTCATTTGATTCAAAAAGCTTTGATTGAATGTATTTGACTTTCATTTGATTCTAAACGCTTTGTTGCAAGTGTTTGACTTTCATTTGACTCAATTAGCTTTGTTGAATGCATTTGATTTTCATTTGATTCAAAAAGCTTTGTTTGAATGTGTTTCACTTTCATTTGATTCTAAAAGCTTTGTTGAAAGTGTTTGACTTTCATTTGACTTAATTAGCTTTTTTGAATGCAGTTGACATTCATTTGATTCAAAAAGCTTTGTTTGAATGTGTTTCACTTTCATTTGATTCTAAAAGCTTTGTTGAAAGTGTTTGGATTTCATTTGACTCAATTAGCATTGTGGAATGCAATTAACTTTCATTTGATTCAAAAAGCTTTGATTGAATGTCTTTGACTTTAATTTGATTCTAAAAGCTTTGATGAAAGTGTTTGACTTTCATTTGACTCAATTAGCTTTGTTGAATTCATTTGATTTTCATTTGATTCAAAAAGCTTTGTTTGAATTTGTTTCACTCTCATTTGATTCTAAAAGCTTTGTTGAAAGTGTTTGACTTTCATTTGACTTAATTAGCTTTGTTGAATGTAGTTGACATTCATTTGATTCAAAAAGCTTTGTTTGAATGTGTTTCACTTTCATTTGATTCTAAAAGCTTTGTTGAATGTGTTTGACTTTCATTTGACTCAATTAGCTTTGTTGAATGCATTTGACTTTCATTTGATTCAAAAAGCTATGTTAGAATGTGTTTTACTTTCATTTGATTCTAAAAGCTTTGTTGAAAGTGTTTGACTGTCATTTGACTCAATTAGCTTTGTTGAATGCATTTGACTTTCATTTGAGTCACGAAGCTTTGATTGAATGTGTTTGACTTTCATTTGATTCTAAAAGCTTTGTAGAAAGTGTTTGGCTTTCATTTGACTCAATTAGCTTTGTTGAATGCATTTGATTGAATGTATTTGACTTTCATTTGATTCTAAACGCTTTGTTGCAAGTATTTGACTTTCATTTGACTCAATTAGCTTTGTTGAATGCATTTGATTTTCATTTGATTCAAAAAGCTTTGTT
This sequence comes from Chenopodium formosanum, assembly GCA_024500155.1. Classification (NCBI taxonomy): domain Eukaryota; kingdom Viridiplantae; phylum Streptophyta; class Magnoliopsida; order Caryophyllales; family Amaranthaceae; genus Chenopodium; species Chenopodium formosanum. The sequence goes on from CM044861.1 coordinate 26,236,651, forward strand.
TGAATGTGTTTCACTTTCATTTGATTCTAAAAGCTTTGTTGAAAGTGTTTGACTTTCATTTGACTTAATTAGCTTTGTTGAATGCAGTTGACATTCATTTGATTCAAAAAGCTTTGTTTGAATGTGTTTCACTTTCATTTGATTCTAAAAGCTTTGTTGAAAGTGTTTGGATTTCATTTGACTCAATTAGCATTGTGGAATGCAATTAACTTTCATTTGATTCAAAAAGCTTTGATTGAATGTCTTTGACTTTAATTTGATTCTAAAAGCTTTGATGAAAGTGTTTGACTTTCATTTGACTCAATTAGCTTTGTTGAATTCATTGGATTTTCATTTGATTCAAAAAGCTTTGTTTGAATGTGTTTCACTTTCATTTGATTCTAAAAGCTTTGTTGAAAGTGTTTGACTTTCATTTTACTTAATTAGCTTTGTTGAATGCAGTTGACATTCATTTGATTCAAAAAGCTTTGTTTGAATGTGTTTCACTTTCATTTGATTCTAAAAGCTTTGTTGAATGTGTTTGACTTTCATTTGACTCAATTAGCTTTGTTGAATGCATTTGACTTTCATTTGATTCAAAAAGCTATGTTAGAATGTGTTTTACTTTCATTTGATTCTAAAAGCTTTGTTGAAAGTGTTTGACTGTCATTTGACTCAATTAGCTTTGTTGAATGCATTTGACTTTCATTTGAGTCACGAAGCTTTGTTTGAATGTATTTGACTTTCATTTGACTGAATTAGCTTTGTTGAATGCATTTGATTTTCATTTGATTCAAAAAGCTTTGTTTGAATGTGTTTGACTTTCATTTGATTATAAAAGCTTTGTTGAAAGTGTTTGACTTTCATTTGACTCAATGAGCTTTGTTGAATGCATTTGACATTCATTTGAATCAAAAAGCTTTGTTTAAATGTGTTTGACGTTCATTTGATTCTAAAAGCTTAGATGAAAGTGTTTGACTTTCATTTGACTCAATTAGCTTTGTTGAATTCATTTGATTTTCATTCGATTCAAAAAGCTTTGATTGAATGTGTTTGAGTTTCATTTGATTCTAAAAGCTTTGTAGAAAGTGTTTGGCTTTCATTTGACTCAATTAGCATTGTGGAATGCAATTAACTTTCATTTGATTCAAAAAGCTTTGATTGAATGTATTTGACTTTCATTTGATTCTAAACGCTTTGTTGCAAGTGTTTGACATTCATTTGACTCAATTAGCTTTGTTGAATGCATTTGATTTTCATTTGATTCAAAAAGCTTTGTTTGAATGTGTTTCACTTTCATTTGATTCTAAAAGCTTTGTTGAAAGTGTTTGACTTTCATTTGACTTAATTAGCTTTGTTGAATGCAGTTGACATTCATTTGATTCAAAAAGCTTTGTTTGAATGTGTTTCACTTTCATTTGATTCTAAAACCTTTGTTGAAAGTGTTTGGATTTCATTTGACTCAATTAGCATTGTGGAATGCAATTAACTTTCATTTGATTCAAAAAGCTTTGATTGAATGTCTTTGACTTTAATTTGATTCTAAAAGCTTTGATGAAAGTGTTTGACTTTCATTTGACTCAATTAGCTTTGTTGAATTCATTGGATTTTCATTTGATTCAAAAAGCTTTGTTTGAATGTGTTTCACTTTCATTTGATTCTAAAAGCTTTGTTGAAAGTGTTTGACTTTCATTTGACTTAATTAGCTTTGTTGAATGCAGTTGACATTCATTTGATTCAAAAAGCTTTGTTTGAATGTGTTTCACTTTCATTTGATTCTAAAAGCTTTGTTGAATGTGTTTGACTTTCATTTGACTCAATTAGCTTTGTTGAATGCATTTGACTTTCATTTGATTCAAAAAGCTTTGTTTGAATGTGTTTCACTTTCATTTGATTCTAAAAGCTTTGTTGAAAGTGTTTGGATTTCATTTGACTCAATTAGCATTGTGGAATGCAATTAACTTTCATTTGATTCAAAAAGCTTTGATTGAATGTCTGTGACTTTAATTTGATTCTAAAAGCTTTGATGAAAGTGTTTGACTTTCATTTGACTCAATTAGCTTTGTTGAATGCATTTGATTTTCATTTGATTCAAAAAGCTTTGTTTGAATGTGTTTCACTTTCATTTGATTCTAAAAGATTTGTTGAAAGTGTTTGACTTTCATTTGACTTAATTAGCTTTGTTGAATGCAGTTGACATTCATTTGATTCAAAAAGCTTTGTTTGAATGTGTTTCACTTTCATTTGATTCTAAAAGCTTTGTTGAAAGTGTTTGGCTTTCATTTGACTCAATTAGCATTGTGGAATGCAATTAACTTTCATTTGATTCAAAAAGCTTTGTTTGAATGTATTTGACTTTAATTTGATTCTAAAAGCTTTGATGAAAGTGTTTGACTAACATTTGACTCAATTAGCTTTGTTGAATTCATTTAATTTTCATTTGATTCAAAAAGCTTTGTTTGAATGTGTTTCACTTTCATTTGATTCTAAAAGCTTTGTTGAAAGTGTTTGACTTTCATTTGACTCAATTAGCTTTGTTGAATGCATTTGACTTTCATTTGAGTTACGAAGCTTTGTTTGATTGTATTTGACTTTCATTTGACTCAATTAGCTTTGTTGAATTCATTTGATTTTCATTTGATTCAAAAAGCTTTGTTTGAATGTGTTTGACTTTCATTTGATTATAAAAGCTTTGTTGAAAGTGTTTGACTTTCATTTGACTTAATTAGCTTTGTTGAATGCATTTGACATTCATTTGAATCAAAAAACTTTGTTAGAATGTGTTTGACTTTCATTTGATTCTAGAAGCTTTGTAGAAAGTGTTTGGCTTTCATTTGACTCAGTTCGCATTGTGGAATGCAATTAACTTTCATTTAATTCAAAAAGATTTGATTGAATGTCTTTGACTTTAATTTGATTCTAAAAGCTTTGATGAAAGTGTTTGACTTTCATTTGACTAAATTAGCTTTGTTGAATTCATTTGATTTTCATTTGATTCAAAAAGCTTTGTTTGAATGTGTTTCACTTTCATTTGATTCTAAAAGCTTTGTTGAAAGTGTTTGACTTTCATTTGACTTAATTAGCTTTGTTGAATGCAGTTGACATTCATTTGATTCAAAAAGCTTTGTTTGAATGTGTTTCACTTTCATTTGATTCTAAAAGATTTGTTGAAAGTGTTTGACTTTCATTTGACTAAATTAGCTTTGTTGAATGCATTTGACTTTCATTTGAGTTACGAAGCTTTGTTTGATTGTATTTGACTTTCATTTGACTCAATTAGCTTTGTTGAATTCATTTGATTTTCATTTGATTCAAAAAGCTTTGTTTGAATGTGTTTGACTTTCATTTGATTATAAAAGCTTTGTTGAAAGTGTTTGACTTTCATTTGACTCAATTAGCTTTGTTGAATGCATTTGACATTCATTTGAATCAAAAAACTTTGTTTGAATGTGTTTGACTTTCATTTGATTCTAGAAGCTTTGTAGAAAGTGTTTGGCTTTCATTTGACTCAATTCGCATTGTGGAATGCAATTAACTTTCATTTAATTCAAAAAGATTTGATTGAATGTCTTTGACTTTAATTTGATTCTAAAAGCTTTGATGAAAGTGTTTGACTTTCATTTGACTAAATTAGCTTTGTTGAATTCATTTGATTTTCATTTGATTCAAAAAGCTTTGTTTGAATGTGTTTCACTTTCATTTGATTCTAAAAGCTTTGTTGAAAGTGTTTGACTTTCATTTGACTTAATTAGCTTTGTTGAATGCAGTTGACATTCATTTGATTCAAAAAGCTTTGTTTGAATGTGTTTCACTTTCATTTGATTCTAAAAGATTTGTTGAATGTGTTTGACTTTCATTTGACTCAATTAGCTTTGTTGAATGCATTTGACTTTCATTTCATTCAAAAAGCTTTGTTAGAATGTGTTTTACTTTCATTTGATTCTAAAATCTTTGTTGAAAGTGTTTGACTTTCATTTGACTCCATTAGCTTTGTTGAATGCATTTGACTTTCATTTGAGTCACGAAGCTTTGTTTGATTGTGTTTGACTTTCATTTGACTCAATTAGCTTTGATGAATGCATTTGATTTTCATTTGATTCAAAAAGCTTTGTTTGAATATGTTTGACTTTCATTTGATTCTTAAAGCTTTTTTGAAAGTGATTGACTTTCATTTGACTCAATTAGCTTTGTTGAATGCATTTGACTTTCATTTGAATCAAAAAGCTATGTTTGAATGTGTTTGACTTTCATTTGACTCAATTAGCTTTGTTGAAAGTGTTTGACTTTCATTTGACTCAATTAGCTTTGTTGAATGCATTTGACTTTCATTTGATTCAAAAAGCTTTGTTTGAATGTGTATGACTTTCTTTTGACTCAATTAGCTTTGTTGATTGTCTTTGACTTTCATTTGACTCAATTAGCATTGTGGAATGCAATTGACTTTCATTTGATTCAAAAAGCTTTGTTTGAATGTATTTGACTTTAATTTGATTCTAAAAGCTTTGATGAAAGTGTTGGACTTTCATTCGACTCAATTAGCTTTGTTGAATTCATTTGATTTTCATTTGATTGAAAAAGCTTTATTTGAATGTGTTTCACTTTCATTTGATTCTAAAAGCTTTGTTGAAAGTGTTTAACTTTCATTTGACTCAATTAGCTTTATTGAATGCAATTGACATTCATTTGATTCAAAAAGCTTTGGTTGAATGTATTTGACTTTCATTTGATTCTAAACGCTTTGTTCCAAGTGTTTGACTTTCATTTGACTCAATTAGCTTTGTTGAATGCATTTGATTTTCATTTGATTCAAAAAGCTTTGTTTGAATGTGTTTTACTTTCATTTTATTCTAAAAGCTTTGTTGAAAGTGTTTGACTTTCATTTGACTTAATTAGCTTTGTTGAATGCAGTTGACATTCATTTGATTCAAAAAGCTTTGTTTGAATGTGTTTCACTTTCATTTGATTCTAAAAGCTTTGTTGAAAGTGTTTGGCTTTCATTTGACTCAATTAGCATTGTGGAATGCAATTAACTTTCATTTGATTCAAAAAGCTTTGTTTGAATGTATTTGACTTTATTTTGATTCTAAAAGCTTTGATGAAAGTGTTTGACTAACATTTGACTCAATTAGCTTTGCTGAATTCATTTGATTTTCATTTGATTCAAAAAGCTTTGTTTGAATGTGTTTCACTTTCATTTGATTCTAAAAGCTTTGTTGAAAGTGTTTGACTTTCATTTGACTAAATTAGCTTTGTTGAATGCATTTGACTTTCATTTAAGTCACGAAGCTTTGTTTGATTGTGTTTGACTTTTATTTGACTCAATTAGCTTTGTTGAATGCATTTGATTTTCATTTGATTCAAAAAGCTTTGTTTGAATGTGTTTGACTTTCATTTGATTATAAAAGCTTTGTTGAAAGTGTTTGACTTTCATTTGACTCAATGAGCTTTGTTGAATGCATTTGACATTCATTTGAATCAAAAAGCTTTCTTTAAATGTGTTTGACGTTCATTTGATTCTAAAAGCTTAGATGAAAGTGTTTGACTTTCATTTGACTCAATTAACTTTGTTGAATTCATTTGATTTTCATTTGATTCAAAAAGCTTTGTTTGAATGTGTTTGACTTTCATTTGATTCTAAAAGCTTTGTTGAAAGTGTTTGGCTTTCATTTGACTCAATTAGCTTTGTTGAATTCATTTGATTTTCATTTGATTCAAAAAGCTTTGTTTGAATGTATTTCACTTTCATTTGATTCTAAAAGCTTTGTTGAAAGTGTTTGACTTTCATTTGACTCAATTAGCTTTGTTGAATTCATTTGATTTTCATTTGATTCAAAAAGCTTTGTTTGAATGTGCTTCACTTTCATTTGATTCTAAAAGCTTTGTTGAAAGTGTTTGACTTTCATTTTACTCAATTAGCTTTGTTGAATGCATTTGACTTTCATTTGAGTCACAAAGCTTTGTTTGATTGTGTTTGACTTTCATTTGACTCAATTAGCTTTGTTGAATGCATTTGATTTTCATTTGATTCAAAAAGCTTTGTTTGAATGTGTTTGACTTTCATTTGATTATAAAAGCTTTGTTGAAAGTGTTTGACTTTCATTTGACTCAATGAGCTTTGTTGAATGCATTTGACATTCATTTGAATCAAAAAGCTTTGTTTAAATGTGTTTGACGTTCATTTGATTCTAAAAGCTTAGATGAAAGTGTTTGACTTTCATTTTACTCAATTAACTTTGTTGAATTCATTTGATTTTCTTTTGATTCAAAAAGCTTTGTTTGAATGTGCTTGACTTTCATTTGATTCTAAAAGCTTTGTTGAAAGTGTTTGGCTTTCATTTGACTCAATTGGCTTTGTTGAATTCATTTGATTTTCATTTGATTCAAAAAGCTTTGTTTGAATGTATTTCACTTTCATTTGATTCTAAAAGCTTTGTTGAAAGTGTTTGACTTTCATTTGACTCAATTTGCTTTGTTGAATTCATTTGATTTTCATTTGATTCAAAAAGCTTTGTTTGAATGTGTTTCACTTTCATTTGATTATAAAAGCTTTGTTGAAAGTGTTTGACTTTCATTTGACTTAATTAGCTTTGTTGAATGCAGTTGACATTCATTTGATTCAAAAAGCTTTGTTTGAATGTGTTTCACTTTCATTTGATTCTAAAAGCTTTGTTGAATGTGTTTGACTTTCATTTGACTCAATTAGCTTTGTTGAATGCATTTGACATTCATTTGATTCAAAAACTTTGTTTGAATGTGTTTTACTTTCATTTGATTCTAAAAGCTTTGTTGAAAGTGTTTGACTTTCATTTGACTCAATTAGCTTTGTTGAATGCATTTGACTTTCATTTGAGTCACGAAGCTTCGTTTGAATGTGTTTCACTTTCATTTGATTCTAAAAGCTTTGTTGAAAGTGTTTGGCATTCATTTGACTCAATTAGCATTGTGGAATGCAATTAACTTTCATTTGATTCAAAAACCTTTGTTTGAATGTATTTGACTTTAATTTGATTCTAAATGCTTTGATGAAAGTGTTTGACCTTCATTTGATTCAATTAGTTTGTTGAATGCATTTGACATTCATTTGAATCAAAAATCTTTGTTTAAATTTGTTTGACGTCCATTTGATTCTAAAAGCTTAGATGACAGTGTTTGACTTTCATTTGACTCAATTAACTTTGTTGAATTCATTTGATTTTCATTTGATTCAAAAAGCTTTGTTTGAATGTGGTTGACTTTCATTTGATTCTAAAAGCTTTGTTGAAAGTGTTTGGCTTTCATTTGACTCAATTAGCATTGTGGAATGCAATTAACTTTCATTTGATTCAAAAAGCTTTGATTGAATGTATTTGACTTTCATTTGATTCTAAACGCTTTGTTGTAAGTGTTTGACTTTCATTTGACTCAATTAGCTTTGTTGAATGCATTTGATTTTCATTTGATTCAAAAAGCTTTGTTTGAATGTGTTTCACTTTCATTTGATTCTAAAAGATTTGTTGAAAGTGTTTGACTTTCATTTGACTTAATTAGCTTTGTTGAATGCAGTTGACATTCATTTGATTCAAAAAGCTTTGTTTGAATGTGTTTCACTTTCATTTGATTCTGAAAGCTTTGTTGAAAGTGTTTGGCTTTCATTTGACTCAATTAGCATTGTGGAATGCAATTAACTTTCATTTGATTCAAAAAGCTTTGTTTGAATGTATTTGACTTTAATTTGATTCTAAAAGCTTTGATGAAAGTGTTTGACTAACATTTGACTCAATTAGCTTTGTTGAATTCATTTAATTTTCATTTGATTCAAAAAGCTTTGTTTGAATGTGTTTCACTTTCATTTGATTCTAAAAGCTTTGTTGAAAGTGTTTGACTTTCATTTGACTCAATTAGCTTCGTTGAATGCATTTGACTTTCATTTGAATCAAAAAGCTATGTTTAAATGTGTTTGACTTTCATTTGACTCAATTAGCTTTGTTGAAAGTGTTTGACTTTCATTTGACTCAATTGGCTTTGTTGAATGCTTTTGACTTTCATTTGAGTCACAAAGCTTTGTTGAAAGTGTTTGACTTTCATGTGACTTAATTAGCTTTGTTTTATGCAGTTGACATTCATTTGATTCTAAAAGCTTTGTTGAAAGTGTTTGACTTTCATTTGACTTAATTAGCTTTGTTGAATGTAGTTGACATTCATTTGATTCAAAAAGCTTTGTTTGAATGTGTTTCACTTTCATTTGATTCTAAAAGCTTTGTTGAATGTGTTTGACTTTCATTTGACTCAATTAGCTTTGTTGAATGCATTTGACATTCATTTGATTCAAAAACTTTGTTTGAATGTGTTTTACTTTCATTTGATTCTAAAAGCTTTGTTGAAAGTGTTTGACTTTCATTTGACTCAATTAGCTTTGTTGAATGCATTTGACTTTCATTTGAGTCACGAAGCTTCGTTTGAATGTGTTTCACTTTCATTTGATTCTAAAAGCTTTGTTGAAAGTGTTTGGCTTTCATTTGACTCAATTAGCATTGTGGAATGCAATTAACTTTCATTTGATTCAAAAACCTTTGTTTGAATGTATTTGACTTTAATTTGATTCTAAATGCTTTGATGAAAGTGTTTGACTTTCATTTGATTCAATTAGCTTTGTTGAATGCATTTGACATTCATTTGAATCAAAAATCTTTGTTTAAATGTGTTTGACGTTCATTTGATTCTAAAAGCTTAGATGACAGTGTTTGACTTTCATTTGACTCAATTAACTTTGTTGAATTCATTTGATTTTCATTTGATTCAAAAAGCTTTGTTTGAATGTGTTTCACTTTCATTTGATTCTAAAAGCTTTGTTGAAAGCATTTGACTTTCATTTGACTTAATTAGCTTTGTTGAATGCAGTTGACATTCATTTGATTCAAAAAGCTTTGTTTGAATGTGTTTCACTTTCATTTGATTCTAAAAGATTTGTTGAATGTGTTTGGCTTTCATTTGACTCAATTAGCTTTGTTGAATGCATTTAACTTTCAATTGATTCAAAAAGCTTTGTTAGAATGTGTTTTACTTTCATTTGATTCTAAAATCTTTGTTGAAAGTGTTTGACTTTCATTTGACTCAATTAGCTTTGTTGAATGCATCTGACTTTCATTTGAGTCACGAAGCTTTGTTTGAATGTGTTTGACTTTCATTTAACTCAATTAGCTTTGTTGAATGCATTTGATTTTCATTTGATTCAACAAGCTTTGTTTGAATGTGTTTGACTTTCATTTGACTCAATTCAACAAAGCTTTTTGAATCAAATAAAAATCAAATGAATTCAACAAAGCTAATTGAGTCAAATGAAAGTCAAACACTTTCATCAAAGCTTTTAGAATCAAACACATGCAAACAAAGATTTCTAAATCAAATGAAAGTCAATTGCATTCCACAATGCTAATTGAGTCAAATGAAGGTCAAGCACATTCAACGAAGCTAATTGAGTCAAATGAAAGTCAAACACATTCAAACAAAGCTTTTTGAATCAAACGAAAGTCAAATGCATTCAACAAAGACAATTGAATCAAATGAAAGTCAAACACATTCAAACATAGCTTCTTGTTTCAAATGAAAGTCAAATGCATTCAACAAAGCTAATTGAGTCAAATGAAAGTCAAACACTTTCAACAAATCTTTTAGAATCAAAAGAAAGTAAAACACATTCAAACAAAGCTTTTTGAATCAAATGAAAGTCAAATGCATTCAACAAAGCCAATTGAGTCAAATGAAAGTCAAACACATTCAAATAAAGCTTTTTGAATCAAATGAAAGTGAAATGCATTCAACAAAGCTAATTGAGTCAAATGAAAGTCAAACACTTTCAACAAAGCTAATTTAGTCAAATGAAAGTTAAACACATTCAAACAAAGCTTTTTGATTCAAATGAAAGTAAAATGCATTCAACAAAGCTAATTGAGTCAAACGAAAGTCAAACTCTTTCAACAAAGCGTTTTGAATCAAATACATTCAAATACATTCAAACAAAGCTTTTTGAATCAAATGAAAGTCAAATGCATTCAACAAAGCCAATTGAGTCATATTAAAGTCAAACACATTCAAATAAAGTTTTTTGATTCAAATGAAAGTCAAATGCATTCAACAAAGCTAATTGAGTCAAATGAAAGTCAAACACTTTCAACAAAGCGTTTTGAATCAAATGAAAGTCAAATACATTCAATCAAAGCTTTTTGAATCAAATGAAAGTCAATTGCATTCCACAATGCTAATTGAGTCAAATGAAAGTCAAACACATTCAACAATAGCTATTGACTTAAAAGAAAGTCAAACACATTCTACAAAGCTTTTTGAATCAAATGAAAGTAAAATGCATTCAACAAAGCTAATTGAGTCAAATAAAAGTCAAACACTTTCAACAAAGCTAATTGAGTCAAATGAAAGTCAAACACTTTCAACAAAGCTTTTAGAATCAAATGAAAGTCAAACATATTCAAACAAAGCTTTTAGATTCAAATGAAATTCAAATGCATTCAACAAAGCTAATTGAGTCAAATGAAAGTCAAACACTTTTAACAAAGCTTTTAGAATCAAATGAAAGTAAAACACATTCAAACAAAGCTTTTTGAATCAAATGAATGTCAAATGCATTCAACAAAGCCAATTGAGTCAAATGAAAGTCAAACACATTCAAATAAAGCTTCTTGATTCAAATGAAAGTTAAATGCATTCAACAAAGCTAATTCAGTCAAATGAAAGTCAAACACTTTCAACAAAGCTAATTGAGTCAAATGAAAGTCAAACACTTTCAACAAAGCTAATTGAATCAAACGAAAGTCAAACACTTTCAACAAAGCTTTTAGAATCAAATGAAAGTAAAACACATTCAAACAAAGCTTTTTGAATCAAATGAATGTCAAATGCATTCAACAAAGCTAATTGAGTCAAATGAAAGTCAAACACATTCAACAAAGCTAATTGAGTTAAATGAAAGTCAAACACATTCAAACCAAGCTTTTTGAATCAAATGAAAGTCAAATGCATTCAACAAAGCCAATTGAGTCAAATGAAAGTCAAAGACATTCAAACAAAGCTTTTTGAATCAAATGAAAATCAAATGAATTCAACAAAGCTAATTGAGTCAAATGAAAGTCAAACACTTTCATCAATGCTTTTAGAATCAAATGAAAGTCAAATACATTCAAACAAAGCTTTTTGAATCAAATGAAACTGATTTGCATTCCACAATGCTAATTGGGTCAAATGAAAGTTAAACACATTCAACGAAGCTAATTGAGTCAAATGAAAATCAAAGACATTTAAACAAAGCTTTTTGAATCAAATGAAAGTCAAATGCATTCAACAAAGCCAATTGAGTCAAATGAAAGTCAAACACATTCAAACATAGCTTCTTGATTCAAATGAAAGTCAAATGCATTCAACAAAGCTAATTGAGTCAAATGAAAGTCAAACACTTTTAACAAAGCTTTTAGAATCAAATGAAAGTAAAACACATTCAAACATACCTTTTTGAATCAAATGAATGTCAAATGCATTCAACAAAGCCAATTGAGTCAAATGAAAGTCAAACACATTCAAATAAAGCTTCTTGATTCAAATGAAAGTCAAATGCATTCAACAAAGCTAATTGAGTCAAATGAAAGTCAAACCCTTTCAACAAAGCTAATTGAGTCAAATGAAAGTCAAACACTTTCAACAAAGCTTTTAGAATCAAATGAAAGTAAAACACATTCAAACAAAGCTTTTTGAATCAAATGAATGTCAAATGCATTCAACAAAGCTAATTGAGTCAAATGAAAGTCAAACACATCAACAAAGCTAATTGAGCTAAAAGAAAGTCAAAAACATTCAAACAAAGCTTTTTGAATCAAATGAAATTCAAATACATTCAACAAAGCCAATTGAGTCAAATCAAAGTCAAACACATTCAAATAAAGCTTTTTGAATCAAATGAAAGTCAAATGCATTCAACAAAGCTAATTAAGTCAAACGAAAGTCAAACACTTTCAACAAAGCTAATTGAGTCAAATGAAAGTCAAACACATTCAAACAAAGCTTTTTGATTCAAATGAAAGTCAAATGCATTCAATAAAGCTAATAGAGTCAAATGAAAGTCAAACACTTTCAACCAAGCTTTTAGAATCAAATGAAAGTCAAACACATTCAAACAAAGCTTTTTGAATCAAATGAAAATCAAATGAATTCAACAAAGCTAATTGAGTCAAATGAAAGTCAAACACTTTCGTCAAAGCTTTTAGAATCAAATGAAAGTCAAATGCATTCAACAAAGCTAATTGAGTCAAGTGAAAGTCAAACACATTCAAATAAAGCTTTTAGAATCAAATGAAAGTCAAATGCATTCAACAAAGCTAATTGAGTCAAACGAAAGTCAAACACTTTCAACAAAGCTAATTGAGTCAAACGAAAGTCAAACACTTTCAAACAAAGCTTTTTGATTCAAATGAAAGTCAAATGCATTCAACAAAGATAATTGAGTCAAATGAAAGTCAAACACTTTCAACAAAGCTTTTAGAATCAAATGAAAGTCAAACACATTCAAACAAAGCTTTTTGAATCAAATGAAAATCAAATGAATTCAACAATGCTAATTTAGTCAAATGAAAGTCTAACACTTTCGTCAAAGCTTTTAGAATCTAATTAATGTCAAATATATTCAAACAAAGCTTTTTTAATCAAATGAAAGTCAATGGCATTCCACAATGCTAATTGAGTCAAATGAAGGTCAAGCACATTCAACGAAGCTAATTGAGTCAAATGAAAGTCAAACACATTCAAACAAAGCTTTTTCAATCAAATGAATGTCAAATGCATTCAACAAAGCCAATTGAATCAAATGAAAGTCAAACACATTCAAACATAGCTTCTTGATTCAAATGAAAGTCAAATGCATTTAACAAAGCTAATTGATTCAAATGAAAGTCAAACACTTTCAACAAAGCTTTTAGAATCAAAAGAAAGTAAAACACATTCAAACAAAGCTTTTTGAATCAAATGAAAGTCAAATGCATTCAACAAAGCCAATTGAGTCAAATGAAAGTCAAACACATTCAAATAAAGCTTTTTGAATCAAATGAAAGTTAAATGCATTCAACAAAGCTAATTGAGTCAAACGAAAATCAAACACTTTCAACAAAGCTAATTGAGTCAAATGAAAGTTTAACACATTCAAACAAAGCTTTTTGATTCAAATGAAAGTAAAATGCATTCAACAAAGCTAATTGAGTCTTATGAAAGTCAAACTCTTTCAACAAAGCGTTTTGAATCAAATGAAAGTCAAATACATTCAAACAAAGCTTTTTGAATCAAATGAAAGTCAAATGCATTCAACAAAGCCAATTGAGTCAAATTAAAGTCAAACACATTCAAACAAAGTTTTTTTATTCAAATGAAAGTCAAATGCATTCAACAAAGCTAATTGAGTCAAATGAAAGTCAAATACTTTCAACAAAGCGTTTTGAATCAAATGAAAGTCATATACATTCAATCAAAGCTTTTTGAATCAAATGAAAGTCAATTGCATTCCACAATGCTAATTGAGTCAAATGAAAGTCAAACACATTCAACAAAGCTAATTGACTCAAAAGAAAGTCAAACACATTCAACAAAGCTTTTTGAATCAAATGAAACTAAAATGCATTCAACAAAGCTAATTGAGTCGAATAAAAGTCAAACATTTTCAACAAAGCTAATTGAGTCAAAAGAAAGTCAAACACTTTCAACAAAGCTTTTAGAATCAAATGAAAGTCAAACATATTCAAACAAAGCTTTTAGATTCAAATGAAATTCAAATGCATTCAACAAAGCTAATTGAGTCAAATGAAAGTCAAACACTTTCAACAAAGCTTTTAGAATCAAATGAAAGTCAAACACATTCAAACAAAGCTTTTGGAATCAAATGAAACTCAAATGAATTCAACAAAGCTAATTGAGTCAAATGAAAGTCAAACACATTCAAATAAAGCTTTTTGAATCAAATGAAAGTCAAATGCATTCATCAAAGCTAATTAAGTCAAATGAAAGTCAAACACTTTCAACAAAGCTTTTAGAATCAAATGAAAGTCAAACACATTCAAACAAAGCTTTTTGAATCAAATGAAAATCAAATGAATTCAACAAAGCTAATTAAGTCAAATGAAAGTCAAACACTTTCAAACAAAGCTTTTTGATTCAAATGAAAGTCAAATGCATTCAACAAAGATAATTGAGTCAAATGAAAGTCAAACACTTTCAACAAAGCTTTTAGAATCAAATGAAAGTCAAACACATTCAAACAAAGGTTTTTGAATCAAATGAAAATAAAATGAATTCAACAATGCTAATTTAGTCAAATGAAAGTCTAACACTTTCGTCAAAGCTTTTAGAATCGAATTAATGTCAAATATATTCAAACAAAGCTTTTTGAATCAAATGAAAGTCAATTGCATTCCACAATGCTAATTAAGTCAAATGAAGGTCAAGCACATTCAACGAAGCTAATTGAGTAAAATGAAAATCAAACACATTCAAACAAAGCTTCTTGATTCAAATGAAAGTCAAATGCATTCAAGAAAGCTAATTTAGTCAAATGAAAGTCTAACACTTTCAACAAAGCTTTTAGAATCAAATGAAAGTAAAACACATTCAAACAAAGCTTTTTGAATCAAATGAATGTCAAATGCATTCAACAAAGCTAATTGAGTCAAATGAAAGTCAAACACATTCAACAAAGCTAATTGAGTTAAATGAAAGTCAAACACATTAAAACCAAGCTTTTTGAATCAAATGAAAGTCAAATGCATTCAACAAAGCCAATTGAGTCAAATGAAAGTCAAACACATTCAAACAAAGCTTTTTGAATCAAATGAAAATCAATTGAATTCAACAAAGCTAATTGAGTCAAATGAAAGTCAAACACTTTCATCAAAGCTTTTAGAATCAAATGAATGTCAAATACATTCAAACAAAGCTTTTTGAATCAAATGAAAGTGAATTGCATTCCACAATGCTAATTGGGTCAAATGAAAGTTAAACACATTCAACGAAGCTGATTGAGTCAAATGAAAATCAAACACATTTAAACAAAGCTTTTTGAATCAAATGAAAGTCAAATGCATTCAACAAAGCCAATTGAGTCAAATGAAAGTCAAACACATTCAAACATAGCTTCTTAATTCAAATGAAAGTCAAATGCATTCAACAAAGCTAATTGAGTCAAATGAAAGTCAAACACTTTTAACAAAGCTTTTAGAATCAAATGAAAGTAAAACACATTCAAACAAAGCTTTTTGAATCAAATGAATGTCAAATGCATTCAACAAAGCCAATTGAGTCAAATGAAAGTCAAACACATTCAAATAAAGCTTCTTGATTTAAATGAAAGTCAAATGCATTCAACTAAGCTAATTGAGTCAAATGAAAGTCAAACACTTTCAACAAAGCTAATTGAGTCAAATGAAAATCAAACATTTTCAACAAAGCTTTTAGAATCAAATGAAAGTAAAACACATTCAAACAAAGCTTTTTGAATCAAATGAATGTCAAATGCATTCAACAAAACTAATTGAGTCAAATGAAAGTCAAACACATTCAACAAAGCTAATTGAGCTAAAAGAAAGTCAAACACATTCAAACAAAGCTTTTTGAATCAAATGAAAGTCAAATACATTCAACAAAGCCAATTGAGTCAAATCAAAGTTAAACACATTCAAATAAAGCTTTTTGTATCAAATGAAAGTCAAATGCATTCAACAAAGCTAATTAAGTCAAATGAAAGTCAAACACTTTCAACAAAGCTAATTGAGTCAAATGAAAGTCAAACACATTCAAACAAAGCTTTTTTATTCAAATGAAAGTCAAATGCATTCAACAAAGCTAATTGAGTCAAATGAAAGTCAAACACTTTCAACCAAGCTTTTAGAATCAAATTAAAGTCAAACACTTTCAAACAAAGCTTTTTGAATCAAATGAAAATCAAATGAATTCAACAAAGCTAATTAAGTCAAATGAAAGTCAAACACTTTCAAACAAAGCTTTTTGATTCAAATGAAAGTCAAATGCATTCAACAAAGATAATTGAAAGTCAAACACTTTCAACAAAGCTTTTAGAATCAAATGAAAGTCAAACACATTCAAACAAAGATTTTTGAATCAAATGAAAATCAAATGAATTCAACAAAGCTAATTTAGCCAAATGAAAGTCTAACACTTTCGTCAAAGCTTTTAGAATCAAATTAATGTCAAATATATTCAAACAAAGCTTTTTGAATCAAATGAAAGTCAATTGCATTCCACAATGCTAATTGGGTCAAATGAAAGTTAAACACATTCAACGAAGCTAATTGAGTCAAATGAAAGTCAAACACATTTAAACAAAGCTTTTTGAATCAAATGAAAGTCAAATGCATTCAACAAAGCCAATTGAGTCAAATGAAAGTCAAACTCATTCAAACATAGCTTCTTGATTCAAATGAAAGTCAAATGCATTCAACAAAGCTAATTGAGTCAATTGAAAGTCAAACACTTTCAACAAAGCTTTTAGAATCAAATGAAAGTAAAACACATTCAAACAAAGCTTTATGAATCAAATGAATGTCAAATGCATTCAACAAAGCCAATTGAGTCAAACAAAAGTCAAACACATTAAATAAAGCTTCTTGATTCAAATGAAAGTCAAATGCATTCAACAAAGCTAATTGAGTCAAATGAAAGTCAAACACTTTCAACAAAGCTAATTGAGTAAAATGAAAGTCAAACACTTTCAACAAAGCTTTTAGAATCAAATAAAAGTCAAATACATTCAAACAAAGCTTATTGAATTAAATGAAAGTCAATTGCATTCCACAATGCTTATTGGGTCAAATGAAAGTTAAACACATTCAACGAAGCTAATTGAGTCAAATGAAAATCAAACACTTTTAAACAAAGCTTTTTGAATCAAATGAAAGTCAAATGCATTCAACAAAGCCAATTGAGTCAAATGAAAGTCAAACTCATTCAAACATAGCTTCTTGATTCAAATGAAAGTCAAATGCATTCAACAAAGCTAATTGAGTCAATTGAAAGTCAAACACTTTCAACAAAGCTTTTAGAATCAAATGAAAGTAAAACACATTCAAACAAAGCTTTATGAATCAAATGAATGTCAAATGCATTCAACAAAGCCAATTTTGTCAAACGAAAATCAAACACATTAAATAAAGCTTCTTGATTCAAATGAAAGTCAAATGCATTCAACAAAGCTAATTGAGTCAAATGAACGTCAAACACTTTCAACAAAGCTAATTGAGTCAAATGAAAGTCAAACACTTTCAACAAAGCTTTTAGAATCAAATGAAAGTAAAACACATTCAAACAAAGCTTTTTGAATCAAATGAATGTGAAATGCATTCAACAAAGCTAATTGAGTCAAATGAAAGTCAAACACATTCAACAAAGCTAATTGAGGTAAAAGAAAGTCAAACACATTCAAACAAAGCTTTTTGAATCAAATGAAAGTCAAATACATTCAACAAAGCCAATTGAGTCAAATCAAAGTCAAACACATTTAAATAAAGCTCTTTAAATCAAATGAAAGTCAAATGCATTCAACAAAGCTAATTAAGTCAAACGAAAGTCAAACACTTTCAACAAAGCTAATTGAGTCAAATGAAAGTCAAACACATTCAAACAAAGCTTTTTGATTCAAATGAAAGTCAAATGCATTCAACAAAGCTAATTGAGTCAAATGAAAGTCAAACACTTTCAACCAAGCTTTTAGAATCAAATGAAAGTCAAACACATTCAAACAAAGCTTTTTGAATCAAATGAAAATCAAATGAATTCAAAAAAGCTAATTGAGTCAAATGAAAGTCAAACACTTTCGTCAAAGCTTTTAGAATCAAATGAAAGTCAAATGCATTCAACAAAGCTAATTGAGTCAAGTGAAAGTCTAACACATTCAAATAAAGCTTTTAGAATAAAATGAAAGTCAAATGCATTCAACAAAGCTAATTGAGTCAAACGAAAGTCAAACACTTTCAACAAAGCTAATTGAGTAAAATGAAAGTCAAACACTTTCAAACAAAGCTTTTTGATTCAAATGAAAGTCAAATACATTCAACAAAGATAATTGAGTCAAATGAAAGTCAAACACTTTCAACAAAGCTTTTAGAATCAAATGAAAGTCAAACACATTCAAACAAAGCTTTTTGAATCAAATGAAAATCAAATGAATTCAACAAAACTAATTTAGTCAAATGAAAGTCTAACACTTTCGTCAAAGCTTTTAGAATCAAATTAATGTCAAATATATTCAAACAAAGCTTTTTGAATCAAATGAAAGTCAATTGCATTCCACAATGATAATTGAGTCAAATTAAGGTCATGCACATTCAACGAAGCTAATTGAGTCAAATGAAAGTCAAACACATTCAAACAAAGTTTTTTGAAGCAAATGAAAGTCTAATGCATTCAACAAAGCTAATTGAATCAAATGAAAGTCAAACACATTCAAACAAAGCTTTTTGAATCAAATTAAAATCAAATGAATTCAACAAAGCTAATTAAGTCAAATGAAAGTCAAACACTTTCAAACAAAGCTTTTTGAGTTAAATGAAAGTCCAATGCATTCAACAAAGATAATTGAAAGTCAAACACTTTCAACAAAGCTTTTAGAATCAAATGAAAGTTAAACACATTCAAACAAAGATTTTTGAATCAAATGAAAATCAAATGAATTCAACAAAGCTAATTTAGCTAAATGAAAGTCTAACACTTTCGTCAAAGCTTTTAGAATCAAATTAATGTCAAATATATTCAAACAAAGCTTTTTGAATCAAATGAAAGTCAATTGCATTCCACAATGCTAATTGGGTCAAATGAAAGTTAAACACATTCAACGAAGCTAATTGAGTCAAATGAAAGTCAAACACATTCAAACAAAGCTTTTTGAATCAAATGAAAGTCAAATGCATTCAACAAAGCCAATTGAGTCAAATGAAAGTCAAACACATTCAAACATAGCTTCTTGATTCAAATGAAAGTCAAATGCATTCAACAAAGCTAATTGAGTCAATTGAAAGTCAAACACTTTCAACAAAGCTTTTAGAATCAAATGAAAGTAAAACACATTCAAACAAAGCTTTTTGAATCAAATGAATGTCAAATGCATTCAACAAAGCCAATTGAGTCAAACGAAAGTCAAACACATTAAATAAAGCTTCTTGATTCAAATGAAAGTCAAATGCATTCAACAAAGCTAATTGAGTCAAATGAAAGTCAAGCACTTTCAACAAAGCTAATTGAGTAAAATGAAAGTCATACACTTTCAACAAAGCTTTTAGAATCAAATGAAAGTCAAATACATTCAAACAAAGCTTTTTGAATCAAATGAAAGTCAATTGCATTCCACAATGCTTATTGGGTCAAATGAAAGTTAAACACATTCAACGAAGCTAATTGAGTCAAATGAAAATCAAACACATTTAAACAAAGCTTTTTGAATCAAATGAAAGTCAAATGCATTCAACAAAGCCAATTGAGTCAAATGAAAGTCAAACTCATTCAAACATAGCTTCTTGATTCAAATGAAAGTCAAATGCATTCAACAAAGCTAATTGAGTCAATTGAAAGTCAAACACTTTCAACAAAGCTTTTTAGAATCAAATGAAAGTAAAACACATTCAAACAAAGCTTTATGAATCAAATGAATGTCAAATGCATTCAACAAAGCCAATTTTGTCAAACGAAAATCAAACACATTAAATAAAGCTTCTTGATTCAAATGAAAGTCAAATGCATTCAACAAAGCTAATTGAGTCAAATGAACGTCAAACACTTTCAACAAAGCTAATTGAGTCAAATGAAAGTCAAACACTTTCAACAAAGCTTTTAGAATCAAATGAAAGTAAAACACATTCAAACAAAGCTTTTTGAATCAAATGAATGTCAAATGCATTCAACAAAGCTAATTGAGTCAAATGAAAGTCAAACACATTCAACAAAGCTAATTGAGGTAAAAGAAATTCAAACACATTCAAACAAAGCTTTTTGAATCAAATGAAAGTCAAATACATTCAACAAAGCCAATTGAGTCAAATCAAAGTCAAACACATTTAAATAAAGCTTTTTAAATCAGATGAAAGTCAAATGCATTCAACAAAGCTAATTAAGTCAAACGAAAGTCAAACACTTTCAACAAAGCTAATTGAGTCAAATGAAAGTCAAACACATTCAAACAAAGCTTTTTGATTCAAATGAAAGTCAAATGCATTCAACGAAGCTAATTGAGTCAAATGAAAGTCAAACACTTTCAACCAAGCTTTAAGAATCAAATGAAAGTCAAAAACATTCAAACAAAGCTTTTTGAATAAAATGAAAATCAAATGAATTCAAAAAAGCTAATTGAGTCAAATGAAAGTCAAACACTTTCGTCAAAGCTTTTAGAATCAAATGAAAGTCAAATGCATTCAACAAAGCTAATTGAGTCAAGTGAAAGTCTAACACATTCAAATAAAGCTTTTAGAATCAAATGAAAGTCAAATGCATTCAAAAAAGCTAATTGAGTCAAACGAAAGTCAAACACTTTCAACAAAGCTAATTGAGTAAAATGAAAGTCAAACACTTTCAAACAAAGCTTTTTGATTCAAATGAAAGTCAAATACATTCAACAAAGATAATTGAGTCAAATGAAAGTCAATTACTTTCAACAAAGTTTTTAGAATCAAATGAAAGTCAAACACATTCAAACAAAGCTTTTTGAATCAAATGAAAATCAAATGAATTCAACAAAGCTAATTTAGTCAAATGAAAGTCTAACACTTTCGTCAAAGCTTTTAGAATCAAATTAATGTCAAATATATTCAAACAAAGCTTTTTGAATCAAATGAAAGTCAATTGCATTCCACAATGCTAATTGGGTCAAATGAAAGTTAAACACATTCAACGAAGCTAATTGAGTCAAATGAAAGTCAAACACATTCAAACAAAGCTTTTTGAATCAAATGAAAGTCAAATGCATTCAACAAAGCTAATTGAGTCAAAATGAAAGTCAAACACATTCAAACATAGCTTCTTGATTCAAATTAAAATCAAATGAATTCAACAAAGCTAGTTAAGTCAATTGAAAGTCAAACACTTTCAAACAAAGCTTTTTGAATCAAATGAAAGTAAAACACATTCAACAAAGATAATTGAAAGTCAAACACTTTCAACAAAGCTTTTAGAATCAAATGAAAGTCAAACACATTCAAACAAAGATTTTTGAATCAAATGAAAATCAAATGAATTCAACAAAGCTAATTTAGCCAAATGAAAGTCTAACACTTTCGTCAAAGCTTTTAGAATCAAATTAATGTCAAATATATTCAAACAAAGCTTTTTAAATCAAATGAAAGTCAATTGCATTCCACAATGCTAATTGGGTCAAATGAAAGTTAAACACATTCAACGAAGCTAATTGAGTCAAATGAAAGTCAAACACATTCAAACAAAGCTTTTTGAATCAAATGAAAGTCAAATGCATTCAACAAAGCCAATTGAGTCAAATGAAAGTCAAACACATTCAAACATAGCTTCTTGATTCAAATGAAAGTAAAATGCATTCAACAAAGCTAATTGAGTCAATTGAAAGTCAAACACTTTCAACAAAGCTTTTAGAATCAAATGAAAGTAAAACAAATTCAAACAAAGCTTTTTGAATCAAATGAATGTCAAATGCATTCAACAAAGCCAATTGAGTCAAACGAAAGTCAAACACATTAAATAAAGCTTCTTGATTCAAATGAAAGTCAAATGCATTCAACAACGCTAATTTAGTCAAATGAAAGTCAAACACTTTCAACAAAGCTAATTGAGTCAAATGAAAGTCAAACACTTTCAACAAAGCTTTTAGAATCAAATGAAAGTCAAATACATTCAAACAAAGCTTTTTGAATCAAATGAAAGTCAATTGCATTCCACAATGCTTATTGGGTCAAATGAAAGTCAAATGAAAGTCAAATGAAAGTCAAATACATTCAACAAAGCCAATTGAGTCAAATCAAAGTCAAACACATTCAAATAAAGCTTTTTCAATCAAATGAAAGTCAAATGCATTCAACAAAGCTAATTAAGTCAAATGAAAGTCAAACACTTTCAACAAAGCTAATTGAGTCAAATGAAAGTCAAACACATTCAAACAAAGCTTTTTGATTCAAATGAAAGTCAAATGCATTCAACAAAGCTAATTGAGTCAAATGAAAGTCAAACACTTTCAACCAAGCTTTTAGAATCAAATGAAAGTCAAACACATTCAAACAAAGCTTTTTGAATCAAATGAAAATCAAATGAATTCAAAAAAGCTAATTAAGTCAAATGAAAGTCAAACACTTTCGTCAAAGCTTTTAGAATCAAATGAAAGTCAAATGCATTCAACAAAGCTAATTGAGTCAAGTGAAAGTTTAACACATTCAAATAAAGCTTTTAGAATCAAATGAAAGTCAAATGCATTCAACAAAGCTAATTGAGTCAAACGAAAGTCAAACACTTTCAACAAAGCTAATTGAGTCAAATGAAAGTCAAACACTTTCAAACAAAGCTTTTTGATTCAAATGAAAGTCAAATACATTCAACAAAGATAATTGAGTCAAATGAAAGTCAAACACTTTCAACAAAGCTTTTAGAATCAAATGAAAGTCAAACACATTCAAACAAAGCTTTTTGAATCAAATGAAAATCAAATGAATTCAACAAAGCTAATTTAGTCAAATGAAAGTCTAACACTTTCGTCAAAGCTTTTAGAATCAAATTAATGTCAAATATATTCAAACAAAGATTTTTGAATAAAATGAAAGTCAATTGCATTCCACAATGATAATTGAGTCAAATTAAGGTCAAGCACATTCAACGAAGCTAATTGAGTCAAATGAAAGTCAAACACATTCAAACAAAGTTTTTTGAAGCAAATGAAAGTCTAATGCATTCAACAAAGCCAATTGAATCAAATGAAAGTCAAACACATTCAAACATAGCTTCTTGATTCAAATGAAAGTCAAATGCATTCAACAAAGCTAATTTAGTACTCAAATGAAAGTCAAACACTTTCAACAAAGCTTTTAGAATCAAATGAAAGTAAAACACATTCAAACAAAGCTTTTTGAATCAAATGAATGTCAAATGCATTCAACAAAGCCAATTGAGTCAAATGAAAGTCAAACACATTCAACAAAGCTAATTGAGTTAAATGAAAGTCAAACACATTCAAACAAAGCTTTTTGAATCAAATGAAAGTCAAATGCATTCAACAAAGCCAATTGAGTCAAATGAAAGTCAAACACATTCAAACAAAGCTTTTTGAATCAAATGAAAATCAAATGAATTCAACAATGCTAATTGAGTCAAATAAAAGTCAAACACTTTCATCAAAGCTTTTAGAATCAAATGAAAGTCAAATACATTCAAACAAAGCTTTTTGAATCAAATGAAAGTCAATTGCATTCCACAATGCTAATTGGGTCAAATGAAAGTTAAACACATTCATCAAAGCTAATTGAGTCAAATGAAAATCAAACACATTTAAACAATGCTTTTTGAATCAAATGAAAGTCAAATGCATTCAACAAAGCCAATTGAGTCAAATGAAAGTCAAACACATTCAAACATAGCTTCTTGATTCAAATGAAAGGCAATTGCATTCAACAAAGCTAATTCAGTCAAATGAAAGTCAAACACTTTCAACAAAGCTTTTAGAATCAAATGAAAGTAAAACACATTCAAACAAAGCTTTTTGAATCAAATAAATGTCAAATGCATTCAACAAAGCCAATTGAGTCAAATGAAAGTCAAACACATTCAAATAAAGCTTCTTAATTCAAATGAAAGTCAAATGCATTCAACAAAGCTAATTGAGTCAAATGAAAGTCAAACACTTTCAACAAAGCTAATTGAGTCAAATGAAAGTCAAACACTTTCAACAAAGCTTTTAGAATCAAATGAAAGTAAAACACATTCAAACAAAGCTTTTTGAATCAAATGAATGTCAAATGCATTCAACAAAGCTAATTGAGTCAAATGAAAGTCAAACACATTCAACAAAGCTAATTGAGCTAAAGGAAAGTCAAACACATTCAAACAAAGCTTTTTAAATCAAATGAAAGTCAAATACATTCAACAAAGCCAATTGAGTCAAATCAAAGTCAAACACATTCAAATAAAGCTTTTTGAATCAAATGAAAGTCAAATGCATTCAACAAAGCTAATTAAGTCAAACGAAAGTCAAACACTTTCAACAAAGCTAATTGAGTAAAATGAAAGTCAAACACATTCAAACAAAGCTTTTAGATTCAAATGAAAGTCAAATGCATTCAACAAAGCTAATTGAGTCAAATGAAAGTCAAACACTTTCAACCAAGCTTTTAGAATCAAATGAATGTCAAACACATTCAAACAAAGCTTTTTGATTCAAATGAAAATCAAATGAATTCAACAAAGCTAATTGAGTCAATTGAAAGTGAAACACTTTCGTCAAAGCTTTTAGAATCAAATGAAAGTCAAATGCATTCAACAAAGCTAATTGAGTCAAGTGAAAGTCAAACACATTCAAATAAAGCTTTTAGAATCAAATGAAAGTCAAATGCATTCAACAAAGCTAATTAAGTCAAACGAAAGTCAAACACTTTCAACAAAGCTTATTGAGTCAAATGAAAGTCAAACACTTTCAAACAAAGCTTTTTAATTCAAATGAAAGTCAAATGCATTCAACAAAGATAATTGAGTCAAATGAAAGTCAAACACATTCAAACAAAGCTTTTTGAATCAAATGAAAATCAAATGAATTCAACAAAGCTAATTTAGTCAAATGAAAGTCAAACACTTTCATCAAAGCTTTTAGAATCAAATGAAAGTAAAACACATTCAAACAAAGCTTTTTGAATCAAATGAATGTCAATTGCATTCCACAATGCTAAGTGGGTCAAATGAAAGTTAAACAAATTCAACGAAGCTAACTGAGTCAAATGAAAATCAAACACATTTAAACAAAGCTTTTTGAATCAAATGAAAGTTAAATGCATTCAACAAAGCCAATTGAGTCAAATGAAAGTCAAACACATTCAAACATAGCTTCTTGATTCAAATGAATGTCAAATGCATTCAACAAAGCTAATTGAGTAAAATGAAAGTCAAACACTTTCAACAAAGCTTTTAGAATCAAATGAAAGTAAAACACATTCAAACAAAGCTTTTTGAATCAAATGAATGTCAAATGCATTCAACAAAGCCAATTGAGTCAAATGAAAGTCAAACACATTCAACAAAGCTAATTGAGTTAAATGAAAGTCAAACACATTCAAACAAAGCTTTTTGAATCAAATGAAAGTCAAATGCATTCAACAAAGCCAATTGAGTCAAATGAAAGTCAAACACATTCAAACAAAGCTTTTTGAATCAAATGAAAATCAAATGAATTCAACAATGCTAATTGAGTCAAATAAAAGTCAAACACTTTCATCAAAGCTTTTAGAATCAAATGAAAGTCAAATACATTCAAACAAAGCTTTTTGAATCAAATGAAAGTCAATTGCATTCCACAATGCTAATTGGGTCAAATGAAAGTTAAACACATTCATCAAAGCTAATTGAGTCAAATGAAAATCAAACACATTTAAACAATGCTTTTTGAATCAAATGAAAGTCAAATGCATTCAACAAAGCCAATTGAGTCAAATGAAAGTCAAACACATTCAAACATAGCTTCTTGATTCAAATGAAAGGCAATTGCATTCAACAAAGCTAATTCAGTCAAATGAAAGTCAAACACTTTCAACAAAGCTTTTAGAATCAAATGAAAGTAAAACACATTCAAACAAAGCTTTTTGAATCAAATAAATGTCAAATGCATTCAACAAAGCCAATTGAGTCAAATGAAAGTCAAACACATTCAAATAAAGCTTCTTAATTCAAATGAAAGTCAAATGCATTCAACAAAGCTAATTGAGTCAAATGAAAGTCAAACACTTTCAACAAAGCTAATTGAGTCAAATGAAAGTCAAACACTTTCAACAAAGCTTTTAGAATCAAATGAAAGTAAAACACATTCAAACAAAGCTTTTTGAATCAAATGAATGTCAAATGCATTCAACAAAGCTAATTGAGTCAAATGAAAGTCAAACACATTCAACAAAGCTAATTGAGCTAAAGGAAAGTCAAACACATTCAAACAAAGCTTTTTGAATCAAATGAAAGTCAAATACATTCAACAAAGCCAATTGAGTCAAATCAAAGTCAAACACATTCAAATAAAGCTTTTTGAATCAAATGAAAGTCAAATGCATTCAACAAAGCTAATTAAGTCAAACGAAAGTCAAACACTTTCAACAAAGCTAATTGAGTAAAATGAAAGTCAAACACATTCAAACAAAGCTTTTAGATTCAAATGAAAGTCAAATGCATTCAACAAAGCTAATTGAGTCAAATGAAAGTCAAACACTTTCAACCAAGCTTTTAGAATCAAATGAAAGTCAAACACATTCAAACAAAGCTTTTTGATTCAAATGAAAATCAAATGAATTCAACAAAGCTAATTGAGTCAATTGAAAGTGAAACACTTTCGTCAAAGCTTTTAGAATCAAATGAAAGTCAAATGCATTCAACAAAGCTAATTGAGTCAAGTGAAAGTCAAACACATTCAAATAAAGCTTTTAGAATCAAATGAAAGTCAAATGCATTCAACAAAGCTAATTGAGTCAAACGAAAGTCAAACACTTTCAACAAAGCTTATTGAGTCAAATGAAAGTCAAACACTTTCAAACAAAGCTTTTTAATTCAAATGAAAGTCAAATGCATTCAACAAAGATAATTGAGTCAAATGAAAGTCAAACACATTCAAACAAAGCTTTTTGAATCAAATGAAAATCAAATGAATTCAACAAAGCTAATTTAGTCAAATGAAAGTCAAACACTTTCATCAAAGCTTTTAGAATCAAATGAAAGTAAAACACATTCAAACAAAGCTTTTTGAATCAAATGAATGTCAATTGCATTCCACAATGCTAAGTGGGTCAAATGAAAGTTAAACAAATTCAACGAAGCTAACTGAGTCAAATGAAAATCAAACACATTTAAACAAAGCTTTTTGAATCAAATGAAAGTTAAATGCATTCAACAAAGCCAATTGAGTCAAATGAAAGTCAAACACATTCAAACATAGCTTCTTGATTCAAATGAATGTCAAATGCATTCAACAAAGCTAATTGAGTAAAATGAAAGTCAAACACTTTCAACAAAGCTTTTAGAATCAAATGAAAGTCAAACACATTCAAACAAAGCTTTTAGAATCAAATGAATGTCAAATGCAATCAACAAAGCTAATTGAGTCAAATGAAAGTCAAACACATTCAAAAAGCTAATTGAGTTAAAAGAAAGTCAAACACATTCAAACAAGGCTTTTTGAACCAAATAAAAGTCAAATGCATTCAACAAAGCCAATTGAGTCAAATGAAAGTCAAACACATTCAAATAAAGCTTCTTGATTCAAATGAAAGTCAAATGCATTCAACAAAGCTAATTGAGTCAAATGAAAGTCAAACACTTTCAACAAAGCTAATTGAGTCAAATGAAAGTCAAACACTTTCAACAAAGCTTTTAAAATCAAATGAAAGTAAAACACATTCAAACAAAGCTTTTTGAATCAAATGAATGTCACATGCATTCAACAAAGCTAATTGAGTCAAAATAAAGTCAAACACATTCAACAAAGCTAATTGAGCTAAAAGAAAGTCAAACACATTCAAACAAAGCTTTTTGAATCAAATGAAAGTCAAATACATTCAACGAAGCCAATTGAGTCAAATCAAAGTCAAACACATTCAAATAAAGCTATTAGAATCAAATGAAAGTCAAAAGCATTCAACAAAGCTAATTAAGTCAAACGAAGGTCAAACACTTTCAACAAAGCCAATTGAGTCAAATGAAAGTCAAACACATTCAAATAAAGCTTTTTGAATCAAATGAAAGTCAAATGCATTCAACAAAGCTAATTGAGTCAAACAAAAGTCAAACACTTTCAACAAAGCTAATTGAGTCAAATGAAAGTCAAACACATTCAAACAAAGCTTTTTGATTCAAATGAAAGTCAAATGCATTCAACAAAGCTAATTGAGTCAAATGAAAGTCAAACACTTTAAAAAAAGCTTTTAGAATCAAATGAAAGTCAAACGCATTCAAACAAAGCTTTTTGAATCAAATGAAAATCTAATGAATTCAACAAAGCTAATTGAGTCAAATGAAAGTCAAACACTTTCGTCAAAGCTTTTAAAATCAAATGAAAGTCAAATGCATTCAACAAAGCTAATTGAGTCAAATGAATGTCAAACACATTCAAATAAAGCTTTAAGAATCAAATGAAAGTCAAATCCATTCAACAAAGCTAATTGAGTCAAACGAAAGTCAAACACTTTCAACAAAGCTAATTGAGTCAAATGAAAGTCAAACACTTTCAAACAAAGCTTTTTGATTCAAATGAAAGTCAAGTGCATTCAACAAAGCTAAATAAGTCAAATGAAAGTCAAACACTTTGAAAAAAGCTTTTAAAATCAAATGAAAGTCAAACACATTCAAACAAAGCTTTTTGAATCAAATGAAAATCAAATGAATTCAACAAAGCTAATTGAGTCAAATGAATGTCAAACACTTTCGTTAAAGCTTTTTGAATCAAATGAAAGTCAAATGCATTCAACAAAGCTAATTGAGTCAAATGAAAGTCAAACACATTCAAACAAAGCTTTTTGAATCAAATGAAAGTCAAATGCATTCAACAAAGCTAATTGAGTCAAACGAAAGTCAAACACTTTCAACAAAGCTAATTGAGTCAAATGAAAGTCAAACACATTCAAACAAAGCTTTTCGATTCAAATGAAAGTCAAAAACATGCAACAAAGCTAATTGAGTCAAATGAAAGTCAAACACTTTGAAAAAAGCTTTTAAAATCAAATGAAAGTCAAACACATTCAAACAAAGCTTTTTGAATCAAATGAAAATCAAATGAATTCAACAAAGCTAATTGAGTCAAATGAAAGTCAAACACTTTCGTCAAAGCTTTTAGAATCAAATGAAAGTCAAATGCATTCAACAAAGCTAATTGAGTCAAATGAATGTCAAACACATTTAAATAATGCTTTAAGAATCAAATGAAAGTCAAATGCATTCAACAAAGCTAATTGAGTCAAACGAAAGTCAAACAC
Source organism: Chenopodium formosanum (assembly GCA_024500155.1). NCBI lineage: Eukaryota > Viridiplantae > Streptophyta > Magnoliopsida > Caryophyllales > Amaranthaceae > Chenopodium > Chenopodium formosanum. Next base: position 26,265,810 of record CM044861.1, read on the forward strand.
TTTCAACAAAGCTAATTGAGTCAAATGAAAGTCAAACACTTTCAAACAAAGCTTTTTGATTCAAATGAAAGTCAAATGCATTCAACAAAGCTAAATAAGTCAAATGAAAGTCAAACACTTTGAAAAAAGCTTTTAAAATCAAATGAAAGTCAAACACATTCAAACAAAGCTTTTTGAATCAAATGAAAATCAAATGAATTCAACAAAGCTAATTGAGTCAAATGAATGTCAAACACTTTCGTTAAAGCTTTTTGAATCAAATGAAAGTCAAATGCATTCAACAAAGCCAATTGAGTCAAATGAAAGTCAAACACATTCAAACAAAGCTTTTTGAATCAAATGAAAGTCAAATGCATTCAACAAAGCTAATTGAGTCAAACGAAAGTCAAACACTTTCAACAAAGCTAATTGAGTCAAATGAAAGTCAAACACATTCAAACAAAGCTTTTCGATTCAAATGAAAGTCAAAAACATGCAACAAAGCTAATTGAGTCAAATGAAAGTCAAACACTTTGAAAAAAGCTTTTAAAATCAAATGAAAGTCAAACACATTCAAACAAAGCTTTTTGAATCAAATGAAAATCAAATGAATTCAACAAAGCTAATTGAGTCAAATGAATGTCAAACACTTTCGTTAAAGCTTTTAGAAGCAAATGAAAGTCAAATGCATTCAACAAAGCTAATTGAGTCAAACAAAAGTCAAACACTTTCAACAAAGCTAATTGAGTCAAATGAAAGTCAAACACATTCAAACAAAGCTTTTTGATTCAAATGAAAGTAAAATGCATTCAACAAAGCTAATTGAGTCAAATGAAAGTCAAACACTTTGAAAAAAGCTTTTAAAATCAAATGAAAGTCAAACACATTCAAACAAAGCTTTTTGAATCAAATGAAAATCAAATGAATTCAACAAAGCTAATTGAGTCAAATGAATGTCAAACACTTTCGTTAAAGCTTTTAGAATCAAATGAAAGTCAAATGCATTCAACAAAGCTAATTGAGTCAAATGAAAGTCAAACACATTCAAATAAAGCTTTATGAATCAAATGAAAGTCAAATGCATTCAACAAAGCTAATTGAGTCAAACGAAAGTCAAACACTTTCAACAAAGCTAATTGAGTCAAATGAAAGTCAAACACATTCAAACAAAGCTTTTTGATTCAAATGAAAGTAAAAAACATGCAACAAAGCTAATTGAGTCAAATGAAAGTCAAACACTTTGAAAAAAGCTTTTAAAATCAAATGAATGTCAAACACATTCAAACAAAGCTTTTTGAATCAAATGAAAATCAAATGAATTCAACAAAGCTAATTGAGTCAAATGAATGTCAAACACTTTCGTTAAAGCTTTTAGAATCAAATGAAAGTCAAATGCATTCAACAAAGCTAATTGAGTCAAACAAAAGTCAAACACTTTCAACAAAGCTTATTGAGTCAAATGAAAGTCAAACACATTCAAACAAAGCTTTTTGATTCAAATGAAAGTCAAATGCATTCAACAAAGCTAATTGAGTCAAATGAAAGTCAAACACTTTGAAAAAAGCTTTAAAAATCAAATGAAAGTGAAACACATTCAAACAAAGCTTTTTGAATCAAATGAAAATCAATTGAATTCAACAAAGCTAATTGAGTCAAATGAATGTCAAACACATTCGTTAAAGCTTTTAGAATCAAATGAAAGTCAAATGCATTCAACAAAGCTAATTGAGTCAAATGAAAGTCAAACACATTCAAATAAAGCTTTTTGAATCAAATGAAAGTCAAATGCATTCAACAAAGCTAATTGAGTTAAACGAAAGTCAAACACTTTCAACAAAGTTAATTGAGTCAAATGAAAGTCAAACACATTCAAACAAAGCTTTTTGATTCAAATGAAAGTAAAAAACATGCAACAAAGCTAATTGAGTCAAATGAAAGTCAAATACTTACAACCAAGCTTTTAGAATCAAATGAAAGTCAAACACATTCAAACAAAGCTTTTTGAATCAAATGAAAATCAAATGAATTCAACAAAGCTAATTGAGTCAAATGAAAGTCAAACACTTTCGTCAAAGCTTTTAGAATCAAATGAAAGTCAAATGCATTCAACAAAGCTAATTGAGTCAAATGAAAGTCAAACAAATTCAAATAAAGCTTTTAGAATCAAATGAAAGTCAAATGCATTCAACAAAGCTAATTGAGTCAAACGAAAGTCAAAAACTTTCAACAAAGCTAATTGAGTCAAATGAAAGTGAAACACATTCAAACAAAGCTTTTTGAATCAAATGAAAGTCAAATGCATTCAACAAAGCTAATTGAGTCAAATGAAAGTCAAACACTTTCAACAAAGCGTTTAGAATCAAATGAAAGTCAAATACATTCAATCAAAGCTTTTTTAATCAAATGGAAGTCAATGGCATTCCACAATGCTAATTAAATCAAATGAAAGTCAAACACATTCAACAAAGCTAATTGAGTCAAAAAGAAAGTCAAACACATTCAAACAAAGCTTTTTGAATCAAATGAAAGTCAAATGCATTCAACAAAGCTAATTGAGTCAAATGAAAGTCAAACACTTTCAACAAAGCTAATTCAGTCAAATGAAAGTCAAACACATTTAAACAAAGCTTTTTGAGTTAAATGAAAGTCAAACACTTTAAACAAAGCTTTTAGAATCAAATGAAAGTCAAATACATTCAAACAAAGCTTTTTGAATCAAATGAAAGTAAAATGCATTTAACAAAGCTAATTGAGTCAAATGAAAGTCAAACACTTTCAACAAAGCTAATTGAGTCAAATGAAAGTCAAACACTTTCAAACAAAGCTTTTTGAATCAAATGAAAGTCAAATGCATTCAACAAAGCTAATTGAGTTAAATGAAAGTCAAACACTTTCAACAAAGCTTTTAGAATCAAATGAAAGCCAATTACATTCAAACAAATCTTTTTGAATGAAATGAAAGTCAATTGCATTCCACAATACTAATTGAGTCAAATGACAGTCAAACACATTCCACGAAGCTAATTGAGTCAAATGAAAGTCAAACACTTTCATCAAAGCTTTTAGAATATAATGAAAGTTAAATACATTCAAACAAAGCTTTGTGAATCAAATGGAAGTAAATTGCATTCCACAATGCTAATTCAGTCAGATGAAAGTCAAACACTTTCAACGAAACTAATTGAGTCAAATGAAAGTCTAACATATTCAATCAAAGCTTTTTGAATCAAATGAAAGTCAAATGCATTCAACAAAGCCAATTGAGTCAAATGAAAGTCAAACACATTCAAATAAAGCTTCTTGATTCAAATGAATGTCAAATGCATTCAACAAAGCTAATTGAGTCAAATGAAAGTCTAACACTTTCAACGAAGATTTTAGAATGAAATGAAAGTCAAATACATTAAACTTAGCTTTTTGATCAAATGAAAGTCTATTTTATTCCACAATGGTAATTGAGTCAAATAAAAGTTAAATACATTCAACAAAGCTAATGGAGTGAAATGAAAGTCAAACACACTCAAACAAAGCATTTTGAATCAAATAAAAGCCAAATGTATTCAACAAAGCTAATTGAGTCAAATGAATGTCAAACACTTTCAACAAAGCTTTTAGAATCAAATGAAAGTCAAACACATTCAAACAAAGCTTTTTGAATCAAATGAAAGTCAAATGCATTCAACAAAGCTAATTATTAAGTCAAATGAAAGTCAAACACTTTCAACAAAGCGTTTAGAATAAAATCAAAGTCAAATACATTCAAACAAAGCTTTTTGAATCAAATGAATGTCAAATGCATTCAACAAAGCTAATTGATTCAAATGAAAGTCAAACACTTTCAACAAAGCTTTTAGAATCAAATAAAAGTCAAATACATTAAACTAAGCTTTTTGATCAAATGAAAGTCTATTGCATTCCAGAATGGTAATTGAAAGTCAAATACATTAAACTAAGCTTTTTGATCAAATGAAAGTCAAACACATTCAATAAAGCTAATTAAGTCAAATGAAAGTCAAACACATTCAAACAAAGCTTTTTGAATCAATTGAAAGCCAAATGCATTCTACAAAGCTAACTGAGTCAAATGAATGTCAAACACTTTCAACAAAGATTTTAGAATCAAATGAAAGTCAAACACATTCAAACAATGCTTTTTGAACCAAATGAAAGTCAAATAAATTCAACAAAGCTAATTGAGTCAAATGAAAGTCAAGCACTTTCAACAAAGCGTTTAGAATCAAATGAAAGTCAAATGCATTCAATCAAAGCTTTTTGAATCAAATGAAAGTCAATTGCATTCCATTTTTCTAATTAAGTCAAATGAAAGTCAAACACATTGAACAATGCTAATTGAGTCAAAAGAAAGTCAAACACATTCAAACAAAGCTTTTTGAATCAAATGAAAGTCAAATGCATTCAACAAAGCTAATTGAGTCAAATGAAAGTCAAACATTTTCAACAAAGCTAATTGAGTCAAATGAAAGTCAAACACATTCAAACAAAGCTTTTTGATTGAAATGAAAGTCAAATGCATTTAACAAAGCTAATTGAGTCAAATGAAAGTCAAACACTTTCAACAAAGCTTTTTGAAACAAACGAAAGTCAAATGCATTCAACAAAGCTAATTGAGTCAAATGAAAGTCAAACACTTTCATTAAAGCTTTGACAATCAAATGAAAGTCAAACAAATTCAAACAAAGCTTTTTGAATCAAATGAAAGTCAAATGCATTCAACAAAGCTAATTGAGTCAAATGAAAGTCAAACACTTTCAATAAAGCTAATTGAGTCAAATGAAAGTCAAACACATTCAAACATAGCTTTTTGATTCAAATGAAAGTCAAATGCATTCAATATAGCTAATTGAGTCAAATAAATGTCACACACTTTCAACAAAGCTTTTATAATCAAATGAAAGTCAAACACATTCAAACAAAGCTTTTTGAATCAAATGAAAGTGAAATGCATTCAACAAAGCTAATTAAGTCAAATGAAAGTCAAACACTTTCAACAAAGCTAATTGAGTCAAATGAAAGTCAAACACATTCAAACATAGCTTTTTGAATCAAATGAAAGCCAAATGCATTCAACAAAGCTAATTGAGTCAAATGAAAGTCACACAATTTCAAAAAAGCTTTTAGAATCAAATGATAGTCAATCACATTCAAACAAAGCTTTTTGAATGAAATTAAAACCAAATGAATTCAACAAATCTAATTAAGTCAAATGAAAGTCAAACACATTCATCAAAGCTTTTAGAATCAAATGAAAGTCAAATACTTTCAAACAAAGTTTTTCAAATCAAATGGAAGTCAATTGCATTCCACAATGCTAATTGAGTCAAATGAAAGTCAAACACATTCAAACAAAGCTTTTTGAATCAAACGAAAGTCAAATGCATTTAGCAAAGCCAATTGAGTCTAATGAAAGTCAAACACATTCAAACAAAGCTTCTTGATTCAAATGAAAGTCAAAGGCATTCAACAAAGCTAATTGAGTCAAATGAAAGTCAAACACTTTCAACAAAGCTTTTAGAATCAAATGAAAGGCAAACACATTTAAATAAAACTTTTTGAATCAAATGAAAGTCAAATGCGTTCAACAAAGCTAGTTGAGTCAAATGAAAGTAAAACACATTAAACAAAGCTTTTAGAATCAAATGAAAGTCAAATACATTAAACTAAGGTAATTGAGTCAAATGAAAAACAAACACATTCAAAGAAAGCTTTTTGAATCAAATGAAAGCCAAATGCATTCAACAAAGCTAATTGAGTCAAATGAATGTCAAACACTTTCAACAAAGCTTGTATAATCAAATGAAAGTCAAACACATTCAAACAAAGCTTTTTGAATCAAATGAAAATCAAATGAATTCAACAAAGCTAATTGAGTCAAATGAAAGTCAAACACTTTCATCAAAGCTTTGAGAATCAAATGAAAGTCAAATACTTTCAAAGAAAGCTTTTTGAATCAAATGAAAGTCAATTGCATTCCACAATGCTAATTTAGTTAAATGAAAGTCAAACACATCCAATGAAGCTAATTGAGTCAAATGAAAGTCATACACATTCAAACAAAGCTTTTTGAATCAAATGAAAGTCAAATGCATTCAACAAAGCTAATTGAGTCAAATGAATGTCACACAATTTCAAAAAAGTTTTTAGAATCAAATGAAAGTCAAACACATTCAAACAAAGCTTTTTGAATTAAATGAAAGTCAATTGCATTCCACAAAGCTAATCGAGTCAAATGAAAGTCAAACACATTCAACGAAGCTAATTGAGTCAAAAGAAAGTCAAATACATTCAAACAAACTTTTTTGAATCAAATGAAAGTAAAATGCATTCAACAAAGCTAATTGAGTCAAATGAAAGTCAAACACTTTCAACAAAGCTAATTGAGTCAAATGAAAGTCAAACACATTCAAACAAAGCTTTTTGATTCAAATGAAAGTCAAAGGTATTTAACAAAGCTACTTGAGTCAAATAAAAGTCAAACACTTTCAACAAAGCTTTTAGAATCAAATGAAAGTCAAACACATTCAAACAAAGCTTTTTGAATCAAATGAAAATCAAATGAATTCAACAAAGCTAATTGAGTCAAATGAAAGTCAAACACTTTCATCAAAGCTTTGAGAATCAAATGAAAGTTAAATATATTCAAAGAAAGCTTTTTGAATCAAATGAAAGTAAATTGCATTCCACAATGCTAATTGAGTCAAATGAAAGTCAAACACATTCAAACAAAGCTTTTTGAATCAAACGAAAGTCAAATGCATTCAACAAAGCTAATTTAGTCAAATGAAAGTCAAACACTTTCATCAAAGCTTTGCCAATCAAATGAAAGTCAAACAAATTCAAACAAAGCTTTTTGAATCAAATGAAAGTCAAATGCATTCAACAAAGCTAATTGAGTCAAATGAAAGTCAAACACTTTCAATAAAGCTAATTGAGTCAAATGAAAGTCAAACACATTCAAACATAGCTTTTTGAATCAAATAAATGAAAGTCAAATGCATTCAACAAAGCTAATTGAGTCAAATGAATGTCACACACTTTCAACAAGGCTTTTATAATCAAATGAAAGTCAAACACATTGAAACAAAGCTTTTTGAATCAAATGAAAGTGAAATGCATTCAACAAAGCTAATTAAGTCAAATGAAAGTCAAACACATTCATCAAAGCTTTTAGAATCAAATGAAAGTCAAATACTTTCAAACAAAGCTTTTTAAATCAAATGGAAGTCAATTGCATTCCACAATGATAATTGAGTCAAATGAAAGTCAAACACATTCAAACAAAGCGTTTTGAATCAAAGGAAAGTCAAATGCATTTAGCAAAGCCAATTGAGTCTAATGAAAGTCAAACACATTCAAACAAAGCTTCTTGATTCAAATGAAAGTTAAATGCATTCAACAAGGCTAATTTAGTCAAATGAAAGTCAAACACTTTCAACAAAGCTTTTAGAATCAAATGAAAGTCAAACATATTTGAATAAAACTTTTTGAATCAAATGAAAGTCAAATGCATTCAACAAAGCTAATTGAGTCAAATGAAAGTAAAACACTTTCGTCAAAGCTTTTAGAATCAAATGAAAGTCAAATACATTAAACTAAGCTAATTGAGTCAAATGAAAGTCAAACACATTCAAAGAAAGCTTTTTGAATCAAATGAAAGCCAAATGCATTTAACAAAGCTAATTGAGTCAAATGAATGTCAAACACTTTCAACAAAGCTTGTATAATCAAATGAAAGTCAAACACATTCAAACAAAGCTTTTTGGATCAAATGAAAATCAAATGAATTCAACAAAGCTAATTGAGTCAAATGAAAGTCAAACACTTTCATCAAAGCTTTGAGAATCAAATGAAAGTCAAATACTTTCAAAGAAAGCTTTTTGAATTAAATGAAAGTCAAATGCATTCCACAATGCTAATTTAGTTAAATGAAAGTCAAACACATCCAACGAAGCTAATTGAGTCAAATGAAAGTCAAACACATTCAAACAAAGCTTTTTGAATCAAATGAAAGTCAAACACATTCAAACAAAGCTTTTTGATTCAAATAAAAGTCAAATGCATTCAACAAAGCTATTTTAGTCAAATGAAAGTCAAACACTTTCAACAAAGCTTTTAGAATCAAATGAAAGTCAAACACATTCAAACAAAAATTTTTGAATCAAATGAAAGTCATATGCATTCAACAAAGTTAATTGAGTCAAATGAAAGTCAAACTCATTCAAACAAAGCTTTTTGAATCAAATGAAAGTCAAATGCATTTAACAAAGCTAATTTAGTCAAATGAAAGTCAAACACATTCAAACAAAGCTTCTTGATTCATATGAAAGTCAAATGCATTCAACAAAGCTATTTGAGTCAAATGAAAGTCAAACACTTTCAACAAAGCCTTTAGAATCAAATGAAAGTCAAACACATTCAAACAAAACTTTTAGAATCAAATAAAAGTCAAATACATTAAACTAAGCATTTTGATCAAATGAAAGTCTATTGCATTCCACAATGGTAATTGAGTCAAATGAAAGTCAAACACATTCAACAAAGCTAATTGAATCAAATGAAAGTCAAACACATTCAAACAAAGCTTTTTGAATAAAATGAAACCCAAATGCATTCAACAAAGCTAATTGAGTCAAATGAGTGTCACACACTTTCAAAAAAGCTTTTAGAATCAAATGAAAGTCAAACACATTCAAACAAAAATTTTTGAATCAAATGAAAGTCATATGCATTCAACAAAGTTAATTGAGTCAAATGAAAGTCAAACTCATTCAAACAAAGCTTTTTGAATCAAATGAAAGTCAAATGCATTTAACAAAGCTAATTTAGTCAAATGAAAGTCAAACACATTCAAACAAAGCTTTTTGATTCATATGAAAGTCAAATGCATTCAACAAAGCTATTTGAGTCAAATGAAAGTCAAACACTTTCAACAAAGCCTTTAGAATCAAATGAAAGTCAAACACATTCAAACAAAACTTTTAGAATCAAATAAAAGTCAAATACATTAAACTAAGCATTTTGATCAAATGAAAGTCTATTGCATTCCACAATGGTAATTGAGTCAAATGAAAGTCAAACACATTCAACAAAGCTAATTGAGTTAAATGAAAGTCAAACACATTCAAACAAAGCTTTTTGAATAAAATAAAACCCAAATGCATTCAACAAAGCTAATTGAGTCAAATGAGTGTCACACACTTTCAAAAAAGCTTTTAGAATCAAATGAAAGTCAAACACATTCAAACAAAAATTTTTGAATCAAATGAAAGTCATATGCATTCAACAAAGTTAATTGATTCAAATGAAAGTCAAACTCATTCAAACAAAGCTTTTTGAATCAAATGAAAGTCAAATGCATTTAACAAAGCTAATTTAGTCAAATGAAAGTCAAACACATTCAAACAAAGCTTCTTGATTCATATGAAAGTCAAATGCATTCAACAAAGCTATTTGAGTCAAATGAAAGTCAAACACTTTCAACAAAGCCTTTAGAATCAAATGAAAGTCAAACACATTCAAACAAAACTTTTAGAATCAAATAAAAGTCAAATACATTAAACTAAGCATTTTGATCAAATGAAAGTCTATTGCATTCCACAATGGTAATTGAGTCAAATGAAAGTCAAACACATTCAACAAAGCTAATTGAGTTAAATGAAAGTCAAACACATTCAAACAAAGCTTTTTGAATAAAATGAAACCCAAATGCATTCAACAAAGCTAATTGAGTCAAATGAGTGTCACACACTTTCAAAAAAGCTTTTAGAATCAAATGAAAGTCAAACACATTCAAACAAAGCTTTTTGAATTAAATGAAAGTCAATTGCATTCCACAATGCTAATCGAGGTAAATGAAAGTCAAACACATTCAACGAAGCTAATTGAGTCAAAAGAAAGTCAAATACATTCAAACAAAGCTTTTTGAATCAAATGAAAGTAAAATGCATTCAACAAAGCTAATTGAGTCAAATGAAAGTCAAACACTTTCAACAAAGCTAATTGAGTCAAATGAAAGTCAAACAAATTCAAACAAAGCTTTTTGATTCAAATTAAAGTCAAATGTATTCAACAAAGCTAATTGAGTCAAATGAAAGTCAAACACTTTCAACAAAGCTTTTAGAATCAAATGAAAGTCAAACACATTCAAACAAAGCTTTTTGAATCAAATGAAAATCAAATGAATTCAACAAAGCTAATTGAGTCAAATGAAAGTCAAACACTTTCATCAAAGCTTTGAGAATCAAATGAAAGTCAAATACGTTCAAGGAAAGCTTTTTGAATCAAATGAAAGTCAATTGCATTCCACAATGCTAATTGAGTCAAATGAAAGTCAAACACATTCAACGAAGCTAATTGAGTCAAATGAATGTCAAACACTTTCAAACAATGCTTTTTGAATCAAATGAAAATCAAATGCATTCAACAAAGCCAATTAAGTCAAATGAAAGTCAAACACATTCAAATAAAGCTTCTTGATTCAAATGAAAGTGAAATGCATTCAACAAAGCTAATTGTGTCAAATGAAAGTCAAACACTTTCAACAAAGCTTTTAGAATCAAAATGAAAGTCAAACACATTCAAAAAAAGCTTTTTGAATCAAATGAAAGTCAAATGCATTTAACAAAGCTAATTGAGTCAAATGAAAGTCAAACACTTTCGACAAAGCTTTTAGAATCAAATGAAAGTCAAGTACATTAAACTAAGCTTTTTGATCAAATGAAAGTTTATTGCATTCCACAATGGTAATTGAGTCAAATGAAAGTTAAACACATTCAACAAAGCAAATTGAGTCAAAAGAAAGTCAAACACATTCAAACAAAGTTTTTTGATTCAAATAAAAGTCAAATGCATTCAACAAAGCTAATTGTGTCAAATGGAAAGTCAAACACTTTCAACAAAGCTTTTAGAATCAAATGAAAGTCAAACACATTCAAACAAAACTTTTTGAATCAATTTAAAGTCAAATGCATTCAACAAAGCTAATTGTGTCAAATGAAAGTCAAACACTTTCATCAAAGCTTTTAGAATCAAATGAAAGTGAAATACATTCAAACAAAGCTTTTTGAATGAAATGAAAGTTAATTGCATTCCACAACGCTAATTGAGTCAAATGAAAGTCAAGCACATTCAAACAAAGCTTTTTGAATAAAACGAAAGTCAAATGCATTCAACAAAGCTAATTGAGTCAAATGAAAGTCAAACACTTTCATCAAAGCTTTGACAATCAAATGAAAGTCAAACAAATTCAAACAAAGGTTTTTGAATCAAATGATAGTCAAATGCATTCAACAAAGTCAATTGAGTCAAATGAAAGTCAAACACTTTCAATAAAGCTAATTGAGTCAAATGAAAGTCAAACACATTCAAACATAGCTTTTTGATTCAAATGAAAGTCAAATGCATTCAACAAAGCTAATTGAGTCAAATGAATGTCACACACATTCAACAAAGCTGTTATAATCAAATGAAAGTCAAACACATTCAAACAAAGCTTTTTGAATCAAATGAAAGTGAAATGCATTCAACAAAGCTGATTGAGTCAAATGAAAGTCAAACACTTTCAACAAAGCTAATTGAGTCAAATGAAAGTTAAACACATTCAAACATAGCTTTTTGAATCAAATGAAAGCCAAATGCATTCAACAAAGCTAATTGAGTCAAATGAATGTCACACACTTTCAACAAAGCTTTTAGAATCAAATGAAAGTCAAACACATTCAAACAAAGCTTTTTGAATCAAATGAAAACCAAATGAATTCAACAAATCTAATTAAGTCAAATAAAAGTCAAACACATTCATCAAAGCTTTTAGAATCAAATGAAAGTCAAATACTTTCAAACAAAGCTTTTTAAATCAAATGGAAGTCAATTGCATTCCACAATGCTAATTGAGTCAAATGAAAGTCAAACACATTCAAACAAAGCTTTTTGAATCAAACGAAAGTCAAATGCATTTATCAAAGCCAATTGAGTCTAATGAAAGTCAAACACATTCAAACAAAGCTTCTTGATTCAAATGAAAGTCAAATACATTCAACAAAGCTAATTGAGTCAAATGAAAGTAAAACACTTTCGTCAAAGCTTTTAGAATCAAATGAAAGTCAAATACATTAAACTAAGCTAATTGAGTCAAATGAAAGTCAAACACATTCAAAGAAAGCTTTTTGAATCAAATGAAAGCCAAATGAATTCAACAAAGCTAATTGAGTCAAATGAATGTCAAACACTTTCATCAAAGCTTTGAGAATCAAATGAAAGTCAAATACATTCAAAGAAAGCTTTTTGAATCAAATGAAAGTCAATTTCATTCCACAATGCTAATTGAGTCAAATGAAAGTCAAACACATTCAACGAAGCTAATTGAGTCAAATGAATGTCAAACACATTCAAACAATGCTTTTTGAATCAAATGAAAGTCAAATCCATTCAACAAAGCCAATTGAGTCAAATGAATGTCAAACACATTCAAACAATGCTTTTTGAATCAAATGAAAGTCAAACACATTCAACGAAGCTAATTGAGTCAAACACTTTCAACAAAACTTTTAGAATCAAATGAAAGTCAAACACATTCAAACAAAACTTTTTGAATCAAATGAAAGTCATATGCATTCAACAAAGTTAATTGAGTCAAATGAAAGTCAAACGCATTCAAACAAAGCTTTTTGAATCAAATGAAAGTCAAATGCATTTAACAAAGCTAATTTAGTCAAATGAAAGTCAAACACATTCAAACAAAGCTTCTTGATTCAAATGAAAGTCAAATGCATTTAACAAAGCTATTTGAGTCAAATGAAAGTCAAACACTTTCAACAAAGCTTTTAGAATCAAATGAAAGTCAAACACATTCAAACAAAACTTTTGGAATCAAATAAAAGTCAAATACATTAAACTAAGCTTTTTGATCAAATGAAAGTCTATTGCATTCCACAATGGTAATTGAGTCAAATGAAAGTCAAACACATTCAATAAAGCTAATTGAGTTAAATGAAAGTCAAACACATTCAAACAAAGCTTTTTGAATCAAATGAAACCCAAATGCATTCAACAAAGCTAATTGAGTCAAATGAGTGTCACATACTTTCAAGAAAGCTTTTAGAATCAAGTGAAAGTCAAACACATTCAAACAAAGGTTTTTGAATCAAATGAAAGCCAAATGCATTCAACAAAGCTAATTGAGTCAAATGAATGTCAAACACTTTCAACAAAAGCTTGTATAATCAAATGAAAGTCAAACACATTCAAAGAAAGCTTTTTGAATCAAATGAAAGTCAAATGTATTCAACAAAGCTAATTGAGTCAAATGAAAGTCAAACACTTTCAACAAAGCTTTTAGAATCACATGAAAGTCAAACACATTCAAACATAGCTTTTTGAATCAACTGAAAGCCAAATGAATTCAACAAAGCTAATTGAGTCAAATGAAAGTCATACACTTTCATCAAAGCTTTGAGAATCAAATGAAAGTCAAATACATTCAAAGAAAGCTTTTTGAATCAAATGAAAGTCAATTGCATTCCACAATGCTAATTGAGTCAAATGAAAGTCAAGCACATTCAACGAAGCTAATTGAGTCAAATGAATGTCAAACACATTCAAACAATGCTTTTTTAATCAAATGAAAGTCAAATGCATTCAACAAAGCCAATTGAGTCAAATGAAAGTCAAACACATTCAAATAAAGCTTCTTGATTCAAATGAAAGTCAAAAGCATTCAACAAAGCTAATTGTGTCAAATGAAAGTCAAACACTTTCAACAAAGCTTTTAGAATCAAAATGAAAGTCAAACACATTCAAAAAAAGCTTTTTGAATCAAATGAAAGTCAAATGCATTCAACAAAGCTAATTGAGTCAAATGAAAGTCAAACACTTTCGACAAAGCTTTTAGAATCAAATGAAAGTCAAGTACATTAAACTAAGCTTTTTGATCAAATGAAAGTTTATTGCATTCCACAATGGTAATTGAGTCAAATGAAAGTCAAACACATTCAACAAAGCAAATTGAGTCAAAAGAAAGTCAAACACATTCAAACAAAGCTTTTTGATTCAAATAAAAGTCAAATGCATTCAACAAAGCTAATTGAGTCAAATGGAAAGTCAAACACTTTCAACAAAGCTTTTAGAATCAAATGAAAGTCAAACACATTCAAACAAAACTTTTTGAATCAAATGAAATTCAAATGTATTCAACAAAGCTAATTGTGTCAAATGAAAGTCAAACACTTTCATCAAAGCTTTTAGAATCAAATGAAAGTGAAATACATTCAAACAAAGCTTTTTGAATCAAATGAAAGTTAATTGCATTCCACAATGCTAATTGAGTCAAATGAAAGTCAAACACATTTAACGAAGCTAATTGAGTCAAACGAAAGTCAAACGCATTCAAAAAAAGCTTTTTGAATCAAATGAAAGTCAAATGCATTTAACAAAGCTAATTGAGTCAAATGAAAGTCAAACACATTCAAACAAAGCTTCATGATTCAAATGAAAGTCAAATGCATTCAACAAAGCTAATAGAGTCAAATAAAAGTCAAACACTTTCAACATAGCTTTTTGAATCAGATGAAAGTCATACACATTCAAACAAAAATTTTTGAATCAAATGAAAGTCAAATGCATTCAACAAAGCTAATTGAGTCAAATGAAAGTCAAACACTGTCGACAAAGCTTTTAGAATCAAATGAAAGTCAAATACATTAAACTAAGCTTTTTGATCAAATGAAAGTCTATTGCATTCCACAATGGTAATTGAGTCAAATGAAAGTCAAACACTTTCAACAAAGCTAATTAAGTCAAATGAAAGTCAAACACATTCAAACAAAGAATTTTGAATCAAATGAAAGCCAAATGCATTCAACAAAGCTAATTGAGTCAAATGAATGTCACACACTTTCAACAAAGCTTTTAGAATCAAATGAAAGTTAAACACATTCAAACAAAGCTTTTTGAATCAAATGAAAGTCAATTCCATTCCACAATGCTAATTGAGTCAAATGAAAGTCAAACACATTCAACGAAGCTAATTGAGTCAAAAGAAAGTCAAATACATTCAAACAAAGCTTTTTGAATCAAATGAAAGTAAAATGCATTCAACAAAGCTAATTGAGTCAAATGAAAGTCAAACACTTTCAACAAAGCTAATTGAGTCAAATGAAAGTCAAACACATTCAAACAAAGCTTTTTAATTCAAATGAAAGTCAAATGCATTCAACAAAGCTAATTGAGTCAAATGAAAGTCAAACACTTTCATCAAAGCATTGAGAATCAAATGAAAGTCAAATACATTCAAAGAATGCTTTTGGAATCAAATGAAAGTCAATTATATTCCAGAATGCTAATTGAGTTAAATGAAAGTCAAACACATTCAACAAAGCAAATTGAGTCAATAGAAAGTCAAACAAATTCAAGCAAAGCTTTTTGAATCAAATGAAAGTCAAATGCATTCAACAAAGCTAATTGAGTTAAAAGAAAGTCAAACACTTTCAATAAAGCTAACTGAGTCAAATGAAAGTCAAACACATTCAAACATAGCTTTTTGATTCAAATGAAAATCAAATGCATTCAACAAAGCTAATTGAGTCAAATGAATGTCACACACTTTCAACAAAGCTTTTATAATCAAATGAAAGTCAAACACATTCAAACAAAGCTTTTTGAATCAAATGAAAGTCAAATGCATTCAACAAAGCTAATTGAATCAAATGAAAGTCAAACACATTCAACGACGCTAATTGAGTCAAATGAATGTCAAACACATTCAAACAATGCTTTTTGAATCAAATGAAATTCAAATGCATTCAACAAAGCCAATTGAATCAAATGAAAGTCAAACACATTCAAATAAAGCTTCTTGATTCAAATGAAAGTCAAATGCATTCAACAAAGCTAATTGTGTCAAATGAAAGTCAAACACTTTCAACAAAGCTTTTAGAATCAAAATGAAAGTCAAACACATTCAAAAAAAGCTTTTTGAATCAAATGAAAGTCAAATGCATTCAACAAAGCTAATTGAGTCAAATGAAAGTCAAACACTTTCGACAAAGCTTTTAGAATCAAATGAAAGTCAAGTACATTAAACTAAGCTTTTTGATCAAATGAAAGTTTATTGCATTCCACAATGGTAATTGAGTCAAATGAAAGTCAAACACATTCAACAAAGCAAATTGAGTCAAAAGAAAGTCAAACACATTCAAACAAAGCTTTTTGATTCAAATAAAAGTCAAATGCATTCAACAAAGCTAATTGAGTCAAATGGAAAGTCAAACACTTTCAACAAAGCTTTTAGAATCAAATGAAAGTCAAACACATTCAAACAAAACTTTTTGAATCAAATGAAATTCAAATGTATTCAACAAAGCTAATTGTGTCAAATGAAAGTCAAACACTTTCATCAAAGCTTTTAGAATCAAATGAAAGTGAAATACATTCAAACAAAGCTTTTTGAATCAAATGAAAGTTAATTGCATTCCACAATGCTAATTGAGTCAAATGAAAGTCAAACACATTTAACGAAGCTAATTGAGTCAAACGAAAGTCAAACGCATTCAAAAAAAGCTTTTTGAATCAAATGAAAGTCAAATGCATTTAACAAAGCTAATTGAGTCAAATGAAAGTCAAACACATTCAAACAAAGCTTCATGATTCAAATGAAAGTCAAATGCATTCAACAAAGCTAATAGAGTCAAATAAAAGTCAAACACTTTCAACATAGCTTTTTGAATCAGATGAAAGTCATACACATTCAAACAAAAATTTTTGAATCAAATGAAAGTCAAATGCATTCAACAAAGCTAATTGAGTCAAATGAAAGTCAAACACTGTCGACAAAGCTTTTAGAATCAAATGAAAGTCAAATACATTAAACTAAGCTTTTTGATCAAATGAAAGTCTATTGCATTCCACAATGGTAATTGAGTCAAATGAAAGTCAAACACTTTCAACAAAGCTAATTAAGTCAAATGAAAGTCAAACACATTCAAACAAAGAATTTTGAATCAAATGAAAGCCAAATGCATTCAACAAAGCTAATTGAGTCAAATGAATGTCACACACTTTCAACAAAGCTTTTAGAATCAAATGAAAGTTAAACACATTCAAACAAAGCTTTTTGAATCAAATGAAAGTCAATTCCATTCCACAATGCTAATTGAGTCAAATGAAAGTCAAACACATTCAACGAAGCTAATTGAGTCAAAAGAAAGTCAAATACATTCAAACAAAGCTTTTTGAATCAAATGAAAGTAAAATGCATTCAACAAAGCTAATTGAGTCAAATGAAAGTCAAACACTTTCAACAAAGCTAATTGAGTCAAATGAAAGTCAAACACATTCAAACAAAGCTTTTTAATTCAAATGAAAGTCAAATGCATTCAACAAAGCTAATTGAGTCAAATGAAAGTCAAACACTTTCATCAAAGCATTGAGAATCAAATGAAAGTCAAATACATTCAAAGAATGCTTTTGGAATCAAATGAAAGTCAATTGTATTCCAGAATGCTAATTGAGTTAAATGAAAGTCAAACACATTCAACAAAGCAAATTGAGTCAATAAAAAGTCAAACAAATTCAAGCAAAGCTTTTTGAATCAAATGAAAGTCAAATGCATTCAACAAAGCTAATTGAGTTAAATGAAAGTCAAACACTTTCAATAAAGCTAACTGAGTCAAATGAAAGTCAAACACATTCAAACATAGCTTTTTGATTCAAATGAAAATCAAATGCATTCAACAAAGCTAATTGAGTCAAATGAATGTCACACACTTTCAACAAAGCTTTTATAATCAAATGAAAGTCAAACACATTCAAACAAAGCTTTTTGAATCAAATGAAAGTCAAATGCATTCAACAAAGCTAATTGAATCAAATGAAAGTCAAACACATTCAACGACGCTAATTGAGTCAAATGAATGTCAAACACATTCAAACAATGCTTTTTGAATCAAATGAAATTCAAATGCATTCAACAAAGCCAATTGAATCAAATGAAAGTCAAACACATTCAAATAAAGCTTCTTGATTCAAAATGAAAGTCAAATGCATTCAACAAAGCTAATTGAGTCAAATGAAAGTCAAACACTTTCATCAAAGCTTTAAGAATCAAATGAAAGTCAAATACTTTCTAAGAAAGCTTTTTGAATCAAATGAAAGTCAATTGCATTCCACAATGCTAATTGAGTTAAATGAAAGTCAAACACATTCAACGAAGCTAATTGAGTCAAATGAAAGTCAAACACATTCAAACAAAGCTTTTTGAATCAAATGAAAGTCAAATGCATTCAACAAAGCCAATTGAGTCAAATGAAAGTCAAACACTTTCAACAAAGCTAATTGAGTCAAATGAAAGTCAAACACATTCAAACAAAACTTTTTGATTCAAATAAAAGTCAAATGCATTCAACAAAGCTAATTGAGTCAAATGAAAGTCAAACACTTTCAACAAAGCTTTTAGAATCAAATAAAAGTCAAACACATTCAAACAAAACTTTTAGAATCAAATGAAAGTCATATGCATTCAACAAAGTTAATTGAGTCAAATGAAAGTCAAACGCATTCAAACAAAGCTTTTTGAATCAAATGAAAGTCAAATGCATTTAACAAAGCTAATTTAGTCAAATGAAAGTCAAACACATTCAAACAAAGCTTGTTGATTCAAATGAAAGTCAAATGCATTCAATAAAGCTATTTGAGTCAAATGAAAGTCAGACACTTTCAACAAAGCTTTTAGAATCAAATGAAAGTCAAACACATTCAAACAAAACTTTTAGAATCAAATAAAAGTCAAATACATTAAACTAAGTTCTTTGATCAAATGAAAGTCTATTGCATTCCACAATGGTAATTGAGTCAAATGAAAGTCAAACACATTCAACAAAGCTAATTGAGTTAAATGAAAGTCAAACACATTCAAACAAAGCTTTTTGAATCAAATGAAACCCAAATGCATTCCACAATGCTAATCGAGTCAAATGAAAGTCAAACACATTCAACGAAGCTAATTGAGTCAAAAGAAAGTCAAATACATTAAAACAAAGCTTTTTGAATCAAATGAAAGTAAAATGCATTCAACAAAGCTAATTGAGTCAAATGAAAGTCAAACACTTTCAACAAAGCTAATTGAGTCAAATGAAAGTCAAACACATTCAAACAAAGCTTTTTAATTCAAATGAAAGTCAAATGCATTCAACAAAGCTAATTGAGTCAAATGAAAGTCAAACACTTTCAACAAAGCTTTTAGAATCAAATTAAAGTCAAACACATTCAAACATAGCTTTTTGAATCAAATGTAAATCAAATGAAATCAACAAAGCTAATTGAGTCAAATGAAAGTCAAACACTTTCATCAAAGCTTTGAGAATCAAATGAAAGTCAAATATTTTCAAAGAAAGCTTTTTGAATCAAATGAAAGTCAATTGCATTCCACAATGCTAATTGAGTTAAATGAAAGTCAAACACATTCAACGAAGCTAATTGAGTCAAATGAAAGTCAAACACATTCAAACAAAGCTTTTTGAATCAAATGAAAGTCAAATGCATTCAACAAAGCCAATTGAGTCAAATGAAAGTCAAACACCTTCAAATAAAGCTTCTTGATTCAAATGAAAGTCAAATGCATTCAACAAAGCTAATTGTGTCAAATGAAAGTCAAACACTTTAAACAAAGCTTTTAGAATCAAAATGAAAGTCAAACACATTCAAAAAAAGCTTTTTGAATCAAATGAAAGTCAAATGCATTCAACAAAGCTAATTGAGTCAAGTGAAAGTCAAACACTTTCGACAAAGCTTTTAGAATCAAATGAAAGTCAAGTACATTAAACTAAGCTTTTTAATCAAATGAAAGTCTATTGCATTCCACAATGGTAATTGAGTCAAATGAAAGTCAAACACATTCAACAAAACAAATTGAGTCAAAAGAAAGTCAAACACATTCAAACAAAGCTTTTTGAATCAAATGAAACCCAAATACATTCAACAAAGCTAATTGAGTCAAATGAATGTCACACACTTTCCAAAAAGCTTTTAGAAGCAAATGAAAGTCAAACACATTCAAACAAAGCTTTTTGAATCAAATGAAAGTCAATTGCATTCCACAATGCTAATCGAGTCAAATGAAAGTCAAACACATTCAACGAAGCTAATTGAGTCAAAAGAAAGTCAAATACATTCAAACAAATCTTTTTGAATCAAATGAAAGTAAAATGCATTCAACAAAGCTAATTGAGTCAAATGAAAGTCAAACACTTTCAACAAAGCTAATTGAGTCAAATGAAAGTCTAACACTTTCAACAAAACTATTTGAGTCAAATGAAAGTCAAACACATTCAAACAAAGCTTTATGATTCAAATGAAAGTCAAATGCATTCAACAAAGCTAATTGAATCAAATGAAAGTCAAACACTTTCAACAAAGCTTTTAGAATGAAATGAAAGTCAAACACATTCAAACAAAGCTTTTTTTATCAAAGGAAAATCAAATGAATTCAACAAAGCTAATTGAGTCAAATGAAAGTCAAACACTTTCATCAAAGCTAATTGAGTTAAATGAAAGTCAAACACATTTAAACAAAGCTTTTAGAATCAAATGAAAATCAAATGAATTCAACTAAGCTAATTGAGTCAAATGAAAGTCAAACACTTTCATCAAAGCTTTGAGAATCAAATGAAAGTCAAATACATTCAAAGAAAGCTTTTTGAATCAAATGAAAGTCAATTGCATTCCACAATGCTAATTGAGTCAAATGAAAGTCAAACACATTCAACGAAGCTAATTGAGTCAAATGAAAGTCAAACACGTTCAAACAAAGCTTTTTGAATCAAATGAAAGTCAAATGCATTTAACAAAGCTAATCGAGTCAAATGAAAGTCAAACACATTCAAAGAAAGCTTCTTGATTCAAATGAAAGTCAAATGCATTCAACAAAGCTAATTGAGTCAAATGAAAGTCAAACACTTTCAACAAAGCGTTTAGAATCAAATGAAAGTCAAACACATTCAAACAAAGCTTTTTGAATCAAATGAAAATCAAATGCTTTCAACAAAGCTAATTGAGTCAAATGAAAGTCAATTGCATTCCACAATGCCAATTAAGTCAAATGAAAGTCAAACACATTCAACAAAGCTAATTGAGTCAAAAGAAAGTCAAACACATTCAAACAAAGCTTTTTGATTCAAATGAAAGTCAAATGCATTCAACAAAGCTAATTGAGTCAAATGAAAGTCAAACACTTTCAACAAAGCGTTTAGAATCAAATGAAAGTCAAACACATTCAAACAAAGCTTTTTGAATCAAATGAAAATCAAATGCTTTCAACAAAGCTAATTGAGTCAAATGAAAGTCAAACACTTTCATCAAAGCTTTTAGAATCAAATCAAAGTCAAATACATTCAAAGAAAGCTTTAAGAATCAAATGAAAGTCAATTGCATTCTACGATGCTAATTGAGTCAAATGAAAGTCAAACACATTCAACGAAGCTAATTGAGTCAAATGAAAGTCAAAAAAATTCAAACAAAGCTTTTTGAATCAAAAGAAAGTCAAATGCATTCAACAAAGCCAATTGAGTCAAATGAAAGTCAAACACATTCAAATAAAGCTTCTTGATTCAAATGAAAGTCAAATGCATTCAACAAAGCTAATTGTGTCAAATGAAAGTCAAACACTTTCAACAAAGCTTTTAGAATAAAATGAAAGTCAAACACATTCAAACAAAGCTTTTTGAATCAAATGACAGTAAAATACATTCAACAAAGCTAATTGAGTCAAATGAAAGTCGAACACATTCAAACAAAGCTTTTTGATTCAAATGAAAGTCAAATGCATTCAACAAAGCTAATTGCGTCAAATGAAAGTCAAACACTTTCAACAAAGCTATTAGAATCGAATGAAAGTCAAACACATTCAAACAAAGCTTTTTGAATCAAATGAAAGTCAAATGCATTCAACAAATCTAATTGAGTCAAAAGAAAGTCAAACACATTCAAACAAAGCTTTTTGAATCAAATGAAAGTCAAATGCATTCAACAAAGCCAATTGAGTCAAATGAAAGTCAAATGCAATCAAATAAAGCATTTTGATTCAAATGAAAGTCAAATGCATTCAACAAAGCAAATTGAATCAAATGAAAGTCAAACACTTTCAACAAAGCTTTTAGAATCAAATGAAAGTCAAACACATTCAAATAAAGCTTTTTGGATCTAAGGAAAATCAAATGAATTCAACAAAGCTAATTGTGTCAAATGAAAGTCAAACACTTTCATCAAAGCTTTTATAATAAAATGAAGTCATTATATTCAAACAAAGCTTTTTGAATCAAATGAAAGTCAATTGCATTCCACAATGCTAATCGAGTCAAATGAAAGTCAAACACATTCAACGAAACAAATTGAGTCAAATGAATGTCAAAGACATTCAAACAAAGCTTTTTGAATCAAATGAAAGTCAAAAGCATTCAACAAAGCCAATTGAGTCAAATGAAAGTTAAACACTTTCAAACAAAGCTTCTTGATTCAAATGAAAGTCAAATGCATTCAACAAAGCTAATTGAGTCAAATGAAAGTCAAACACATTCAAAAAAAGCTTTTTGAATCAAATGAAAGTCAAATGCATTCAACAAAGCTAATTGAGTCAAATGAAAGTCAAACACATTCAACGAATCTAATTGAGTCAAAAGAAAGTCAAACACATTCAAACAAAGCTTTTTGAATCAAATGAAAGTCAAATGCATTCAACAAAGCCAATTGAGTCAAATGAAAGTCAAACACATTCAAATAAAGCTTTTTGATTCAAATGAAAGTCAAATGCATTCTACAATGCTAATTGAGTAAAATGAAAGTCAAACACATTCAACAAAGCTAATTGAGTCAAAAGAAAGTCAAACACATTCAAACAAAGCTTTTTGAATCAAATGAAAGTCAAATGCATTCAACAAAGCCAATTGAGTCAAATGAAAGTCAAACACATTCAAATAAAGCTTTTTCATTCAAATGAAAGTCAAATGCATTCTACAATGCTAATTGAGTAAAATGAAAATCAAACACATTCAACAAAGCTAATTGAGTCAAACGAAAGTCATACACATTCAGACAAAGCTTTTTGAATCAAATGAAAGTCAAATGCATGCAACAAAGCTAATTGAGTCAAATGAAAGTCAAACACTTTCAACAAAGCTAATTGAGTCAAATGAAAGTCAAACACATTCAAACAAAGCTTTTTGATTCAAATAAAAGTCAAATGCATTCAACAAATCTACTTGAGTCAAATGAAAGTCAAACACTTTCAACAAAGCTTTTAGAATCAAATGAAAGTCAAACACATTCAAACAAAGCTTTTTGAATCAAACGAAAATCAAAAGAATTCAACAAAGCAAATTGAGTCAAATAAAAGTCAAACACTTTCATCAAAGCTTTTAGAATCAAATGAAAGTCAAATACATTCAAACAAAGCTTTTTGAAGCAAATGGAAGTCAATTGCATTCCACAATGCTAATTGTGTCAAATGAAGGTCAAACACATTCAACGAAGCTAATTGAGTCAAATGAAAGTCAAACACATTCAAACAAAGCTTTTTGAATCAAAAGAAAGTCAAATGCATTCAACAAAGCCAATTGAATCAAATGAAAGTCAAACACATTCAAATAAAGCTTCTTGATTCAAATGAAAGTCAAATGCATTCAACAAAGCTAATTGTGTAAAATGAAAGTCAAACACTTTCATCAACGCTTTTAGAATCAAATGAAAGTCAAATACATTCAAACAAAGATTTTTAAATCAAATGAAAGTCAATTGTATTCCACAATGCTAATTGAGTCAAATGAAAGTCAAACACATTCAACAAAGCTAATTGAGTCAAAAGAAAGTCAAACACATCCAAACAAAGCTTTTTGAATCAAATGAAAGTCAAATGCATTCAACAAAGCTAATTGATTCAAATGAAAGTCAAACACTTTCAACAAAGCTAATTGAGTCAAATGAAAGTTAAACACATTCAAACAAAGATTTTTTATTCAAATGAAAGTCAAATGCATTCACAAAGCTAATTGAGTCAAATGAAAGTTAAACACTTTTAACAAAGCTTTTAGAATCAAATGAAAGTTCAACACATTCAAACAAAGCTTTTTGAATAAAATGAAAATCAAATGAATTCAACAAAGCTAATTGAGTCAAAGGAAAGTCAAACACTTTCATCAAAGCTTTTAAAATCAAATGAAAGTCAAATACATTCAAACAAAGCTTTTTGAATCAAATGGAAGTCAATTGCATTCCACAATGCTAATTGAGTCAAATGAAGGTCAAACACATTCAACGAAGCTAATTGAGTCAAATAAAAGTCAAACACATTCATACAAAGCTTTTTAAATCAAATGAAAGTCAAATACATTCAACAAAGCCAATTGAGTCAAATGAAAGTCAAACACATTCAAATAAAGATTTTAGACTCAAATGAAAGTTAAACACATTCAAACAAAGCTTTTAGAATCAAATGAAAGTCAAACACATTCAAACAAAGCTTCTTGATTCAAATGAAAGTCAAATGCATTCAACAAAGCTAATTGAGTCAAATGAAGGTCAAACACTTTCAACAAAGCTAATTGAGTCAAATCAAAGTCAAACACATTCAAAAAAAGCTTTTTGAATCAAATGAAAATCAAATGCATTCAACAAAGCTAATTGAGTCAAATGAAAGTCAAACACTTTCAACAAAGCGTTTAGAATCAAATGAAAGTCAAATACATTCAATCAAAGCTTTTTGAATCAAATGAAAGTCAATTGCATTCCACAATGCCAATTAAGTCAAATGAAAGTCAAACACATTCAACAAAGCTAATTGAGTCAAAAGAAAGTCAAACACATTCAAACAAAGCTTTTTGATTCAAATGAAAGTCAAATGCATTCAACAAAGCTAATTGAGTCAAATGAAAGTCAAACACTTTCAACAAAGCTTTTAGAATCAAATGAAAATCAAACACATTCAAACAAAGCTTTTTGAATCAAATGAAAATCAAATGAATTCAACAAAGCTGATTGAGTCCAATGAAAGTCAAACACTTTCATCAAAGCTTTTAGAATCAAATGAAAGTCAAATACATTCAAACAAAGATTTTTAAATCAATTGAAAGTCAATTGCATTCCACAATGCTAATTGAGTCAAAAGAAAGTCAAACACATCCAAACAAAGCTTTTGGAATCAAATGAAAGTCAAATGCATTCAACAAAGCTAATTGAGTCAAATGAAAGTCAAACACTTTCAACAAAGCTAATTGAGTCAAATCAAAGTCAAACACATTCAAACAAAGCTTTTTGATTCAAATGAAAGTCAAATGCATTCAACAAAGCTAATTGAGTCAAATGAAAGTCCAACACTTTCAACAAAGCTTTTAGAATCAAATGAAAATCAAACACATTCAAACAAAGCTTTTTGAATCAAATGAAAATCAAATGCATTCAACAAAGCTAATTGAGTCAACTGAAAGTTAAACACTTTTAACAAAGCTTTTAGAATCAAATGAAAGTCAAATACATTCAAACAAAGCTTTTTGAATCAAATGGAAGTCAATTGCATTCCACAATGCTAATTGAGTCAAATGAAGGTCAAACACATTCAAAGAAGCTAATTGAGTCAAATAAAAGTCAAACACATTCAAACAAAGCTTTTTGAATCAAATGAAAGTTAAATGCATTCAACAAATCCAATTGAGTCAAATGAAAGTCAAACACATTCAAATAAAACTTCTTGATTCAAATAAAAGTCAAATGCATTCAACAAAGCTAATTGTGTCAATTGAAAATCAAACACTTTCAACAAAGCTAATTGAGTCAAAAGAAAGTCAAACACATTCAAACAAATCTTTTTGAATCAAATGAAAGTCAAATGCATTCAACAAAGCCAATTATGTCAAATGAAAGTCAAACACATTCAAATAAAGCTTCTTGATTCAAATGAAAGTCAAATGCATTCAACAAAGCTAATTGAGTCAAATGAAAGTCAAATACTTTAAATAAAGCTAATTGAGTCAAATGAAAGTCAAACACTTCTAAATAAATCTTTTTGAATCAAATGAAAGTCAAATGCATTCAACAAAGCTTATTGAGTCAAATGAAAGTCAAACACTTTCAACAAAGCATTTAGAATCAAATGAAAGTCAAATACATTCAATCAAAGCTTTTTGAATCAAATGAAAGTGAATTGCATTCCACAATGCTAATTAAGTCAAATGAAAGTCAAACACATTCAACGAAGCTAATTGAGTCAAAAGAAAGTCAAACACATTCAAACAAAGCTTTTTGAATCAAATGAAAGTCAAATGCATTCAACAAAGCCCATCGAGTCAAATGAAAGTCAAATACATTCAAACAAAGCTTCTTGATTCAAATGAAAGTCAACTGCATTCAACAAAGCTAATTGAGTCAAATGAAAGTAAAACACTTTCGACAAAGCATTTAGAATCAAATGAAAGTCAAACACATTCTAACAATGCTTTTTAATCAAATGAATGTCAAATGCATTCAAACAAAGCTTGTTGAGTCAAATGAAAGTCAAAGACATTCAATGAAGTTAATTGAGTCAAATGAAAGTCAAACACTTTCAACAAAGCTTATTGAGTCAAATGAAAGTCAAATGCATTCAACAAAGCTAATTGAGTCAAATGAAAGTCAAACACTTTCAACAAAGCTTTTAGAATCAAATTAAAGTCAAACACATTCAAACATAGCTTTTTGAATCAAATGTAAATCAAATGAAATCAACAAAGCTAATTGAGTCAAATGAAAGTCAAACACTTTCATCAAAGCTTTGAGAATCAAATGAAAGTCAAATATTTTCAAAGAAAGCTTTTTGAATCAAATGAAAGTCAATTGCATTCCACAATGCTAATTGAGTTAAATGAAAGTCAAACACATTCAACGAAGCTAATTGAGTCAAATGAAAGTCAAACACATTCAAACAAAGCTTTTTGAATCAAATGAAAGTCAAATGCATTCAACAAAGCCAATTGAGTCAAATGAAAGTCAAACACCTTCAAATAAAGCTTCTTGATTCAAATGAAAGTCAAATGCATTCAACAAAGCTAATTGTGTCAAATGAAAGTCAAACACTTTAAACAAAGCTTTTAGAATCAAAATGAAAGTCAAACACATTCAAAAAAAGCTTTTTGAATCAAATGAAAGTCAAATGCATTCAGCAAAGCTAATTGAGTCAAGTGAAAGTCAAACACTTTCGACAAAGCTTTTAGAATCAAATGAAAGTCAAGTACATTAAACTAAGCTTTTTAATCAAATGAAAGTCTATTGCATTCCACAATGGTAATTGAGTCAAATGAAAGTCAAACACATTCAACAAAACAAATTGAGTCAAAAGAAAGTCAAACACATTCAAACAAAGCTTTTTGAATCAAATGAAACCCAAATACATTCAACAAAGCTAATTGAGTCAAATGAATGTCACACACTTTCCAAAAAGCTTTTAGAAGCAAATGAAAGTCAAACACATTCAAACAAAGCTTTTTGAATCAAATGAAAGTCAATTGCATTCCACAATGCTAATCGAGTCAAATGAAAGTCAAACACATTCAACGAAGCTAATTGAGTCAAAAGAAAGTCAAATACATTCAAACAAATCTTTTTGAATCAAATGAAAGTAAAATGCATTCAACAAAGCTAATTGAGTCAAATGAAAGTCAAACACTTTCAACAAAGCTAATTGAGTCAAATGAAAGTCTAACACTTTCAACAAAACTATTTGAGTCAAATGAAAGTCAAACACATTCAAACAAAGCTTTATGATTCAAATGAAAGTCAAATGCATTCAACAAAGCTAATTGAATCAAATGAAAGTCAAACACTTTCAACAAAGCTTTTAGAATGAAATGAAAGTCAAACACATTCAAACAAAGCTTTTTTTATCAAAGGAAAATCAAATGAATTCAACAAAGCTAATTGAGTCAAATGAAAGTCAAACACTTTCATCAAAGCTAATTGAGTTAAATGAAAGTCAAACACATTTAAACAAAGCTTTTAGAATCAAATGAAAATCAAATGAATTCAACTAAGCTAATTGAGTCAAATGAAAGTCAAACACTTTCATCAAAGCTTTGAGAATCAAATGAAAGTCAAATACATTCAAAGAAAGCTTTTTGAATCAAATGAAAGTCAATTGCATTCCACAATGCTAATTGAGTCAAATGAAAGTCAAACACATTCAACGAAGCTAATTGAGTCAAATGAAAGTCAAACACGTTCAAACAAAGCTTTTTGAATCAAATGAAAGTCAAATGCATTTAACAAAGCTAATCGAGTCAAATGAAAGTCAAACACATTCAAAGAAAGCTTCTTGATTCAAATGAAAGTCAAATGCATTCAACAAAGCTAATTGAGTCAAATGAAAGTCAAACACTTTCAACAAAGCGTTTAGAATCAAATGAAAGTCAAACACATTCAAACAAAGCTTTTTGAATCAAATGAAAATCAAATGCTTTCAACAAAGCTAATTGAGTCAAATGAAAGTCAATTGCATTCCACAATGCCAATTAAGTCAAATGAAAGTCAAACACATTCAACAAAGCTAATTGAGTCAAAAGAAAGTCAAACACATTCAAACAAAGCTTTTTGATTCAAATGAAAGTCAAATGCATTCAACAAAGCTAATTGAGTCAAATGAAAGTCAAACACTTTCAACAAAGCGTTTAGAATCAAATGAAAGTCAAACACATTCAAACAAAGCTTTTTGAATCAAATGAAAATCAAATGCTTTCAACAAAGCTAATTGAGTCAAATGAAAGTCAAACACTTTCATCAAAGCTTTTAGAATCAAATCAAAGTCAAATACATTCAAAGAAAGCTTTAAGAATCAAATGAAAGTCAATTGCATTCTACGATGCTAATTGAGTCAAATGAAAGTCAAACACATTCAACGAAGCTAATTGAGTCAAATGAAAGTCAAAAAAATTCAAACAAAGCTTTTTGAATCAAAAGAAAGTCAAATGCATTCAACAAAGCCAATTGAGTCAAATGAAAGTCAAACACATTCAAATAAAGCTTCTTGATTCAAATGAAAGTCAAATGCATTCAACAAAGCTAATTGTGTCAAATGAAAGTCAAACACTTTCAACAAAGCTTTTAGAATAAAATGAAAGTCAAACACATTCAAACAAAGCTTTTTGAATCAAATGACAGTAAAATACATTCAACAAAGCTAATTGAGTCAAATGAAAGTCGAACACATTCAAACAAAGCTTTTTGATTCAAATGAAAGTCAAATGCATTCAACAAAGCTAATTGCGTCAAATGAAAGTCAAACACTTTCAACAAAGCTATTAGAATCGAATGAAAGTCAAACACATTCAAACAAAGCTTTTTGAATCAAATGAAAGTCAAATGCATTCAACAAATCTAATTGAGTCAAAAGAAAGTCAAACACATTCAAACAAAGCTTTTTGAATCAAATGAAAGTCAAATGCATTCAACAAAGCCAATTGAGTCAAATGAAAGTCAAATGCAATCAAATAAAGCATTTTGATTCAAATGAAAGTCAAATGCATTCAACAAAGCAAATTGAATCAAATGAAAGTCAAACACTTTCAACAAAGCTTTTAGAATCAAATGAAAGTCAAACACATTCAAATAAAGCTTTTTGGATCTAAGGAAAATCAAATGAATTCAACAAAGCTAATTGTGTCAAATGAAAGTCAAACACTTTCATCAAAGCTTTTATAATAAAATGAAGTCATTATATTCAAACAAAGCTTTTTGAATCAAATGAAAGTCAATTGCATTCCACAATGCTAATCGAGTCAAATGAAAGTCAAACACATTCAACGAAACAAATTGAGTCAAATGAATGTCAAAGACATTCAAACAAAGCTTTTTGAATCAAATGAAAGTCAAAAGCATTCAACAAAGCCAATTGAGTCAAATGAAAGTTAAACACTTTCAAACAAAGCTTCTTGATTCAAATGAAAGTCAAATGCATTCAACAAAGCTAATTGAGTCAAATGAAAGTCAAACACATTCAAAAAAAGCTTTTTGAATCAAATGAAAGTCAAATGCATTCAACAAAGCTAATTGAGTCAAATGAAAGTCAAACACATTCAACGAATCTAATTGAGTCAAAAGAAAGTCAAACACATTCAAACAAAGCTTTTTGAATCAAATGAAAGTCAAATGCATTCAACAAAGCCAATTGAGTCAAATGAAAGTCAAACACATTCAAATAAAGCTTTTTGATTCAAATGAAAGTCAAATGCATTCTACAATGCTAATTGAGTAAAATGAAAGTCAAACACATTCAACAAAGCTAATTGAGTCAAAAGAAAGTCAAACACATTCAAACAAAGCTTTTTGAATCAAATGAAAGTCAAATGCATTCAACAAAGCCAATTGAGTCAAATGAAAGTCAAACACATTCAAATAAAGCTTTTTCATTCAAATGAAAGTCAAATGCATTCTACAATGCTAATTGAGTAAAATGAAAATCAAACACATTCAACAAAGCTAATTGAGTCAAACGAAAGTCATACACATTCAGACAAAGCTTTTTGAATCAAATGAAAGTCAAATGCATGCAACAAAGCTAATTGAGTCAAATGAAAGTCAAACACTTTCAACAAAGCTAATTGAGTCAAATGAAAGTCAAACACATTCAAACAAAGCTTTTTGATTCAAATAAAAGTCAAATGCATTCAACAAATCTACTTGAGTCAAATGAAAGTCAAACACTTTCAACAAAGCTTTTAGAATCAAATGAAAGTCAAACACATTCAAACAAAGCTTTTTGAATCAAACGAAAATCAAAAGAATTCAACAAAGCAAATTGAGTCAAATAAAAGTCAAACACTTTCATCAAAGCTTTTAGAATCAAATGAAAGTCAAATACATTCAAACAAAGCTTTTTGAAGCAAATGGAAGTCAATTGCATTCCACAATGCTAATTGTGTCAAATGAAGGTCAAACACATTCAACGAAGCTAATTGAGTCAAATGAAAGTCAAACACATTCAAACAAAGCTTTTTGAATCAAAAGAAAGTCAAATGCATTCAACAAAGCCAATTGAATCAAATGAAAGTCAAACACATTCAAATAAAGCTTCTTGATTCAAATGAAAGTCAAATGCATTCAACAAAGCTAATTGTGTAAAATGAAAGTCAAACACTTTCATCAACGCTTTTAGAATCAAATGAAAGTCAAATACATTCAAACAAAGATTTTTAAATCAAATGAAAGTCAATTGTATTCCACAATGCTAATTGAGTCAAATGAAAGTCAAACACATTCAACAAAGCTAATTGAGTCAAAAGAAAGTCAAACACATCCAAACAAAGCTTTTTGAATCAAATGAAAGTCAAATGCATTCAACAAAGCTAATTGATTCAAATGAAAGTCAAACACTTTCAACAAAGCTAATTGAGTCAAATGAAAGTTAAACACATTCAAACAAAGATTTTTTATTCAAATGAAAGTCAAATGCATTCACAAAGCTAATTGAGTCAAATGAAAGTTAAACACTTTTAACAAAGCTTTTAGAATCAAATGAAAGTTCAACACATTCAAACAAAGCTTTTTGAATAAAATGAAAATCAAATGAATTCAACAAAGCTAATTGAGTCAAAGGAAAGTCAAACACTTTCATCAAAGCTTTTAAAATCAAATGAAAGTCAAATACATTCAAACAAAGCTTTTTGAATCAAATGGAAGTCAATTGCATTCCACAATGCTAATTGAGTCAAATGAAGGTCAAACACATTCAACGAAGCTAATTGAGTCAAATAAAAGTCAAACACATTCATACAAAGCTTTTTAAATCAAATGAAAGTCAAATACATTCAACAAAGCCAATTGAGTCAAATGAAAGTCAAACACATTCAAATAAAGATTTTAGACTCAAATGAAAGTTAAACACATTCAAACAAAGCTTTTAGAATCAAATGAAAGTCAAACACATTCAAACAAAGCTTCTTGATTCAAATGAAAGTCAAATGCATTCAACAAAGCTAATTGAGTCAAATGAAGGTCAAACACTTTCAACAAAGCTAATTGAGTCAAATCAAAGTCAAACACATTCAAAAAAAGCTTTTTGAATCAAATGAAAATCAAATGCATTCAACAAAGCTAATTGAGTCAAATGAAAGTCAAACACTTTCAACAAAGCGTTTAGAATCAAATGAAAGTCAAATACATTCAATCAAAGCTTTTTGAATCAAATGAAAGTCAATTGCATTCCACAATGCCAATTAAGTCAAATGAAAGTCAAACACATTCAACAAAGCTAATTGAGTCAAAAGAAAGTCAAACACATTCAAACAAAGCTTTTTGATTCAAATGAAAGTCAAATGCATTCAACAAAGCTAATTGAGTCAAATGAAAGTCAAACACTTTCAACAAAGCTTTTAGAATCAAATGAAAATCAAACACATTCAAACAAAGCTTTTTGAATCAAATGAAAATCAAATGAATTCAACAAAGCTGATTGAGTCCAATGAAAGTCAAACACTTTCATCAAAGCTTTTAGAATCAAATGAAAGTCAAATACATTCAAACAAAGATTTTTAAATCAATTGAAAGTCAATTGCATTCCACAATGCTAATTGAGTCAAAAGAAAGTCAAACACATCCAAACAAAGCTTTTGGAATCAAATGAAAGTCAAATGCATTCAACAAAGCTAATTGAGTCAAATGAAAGTCAAACACTTTCAACAAAGCTAATTGAGTCAAATCAAAGTCAAACACATTCAAACAAAGCTTTTTGATTCAAATGAAAGTCAAATGCATTCAACAAAGCTAATTGAGTCAAATGAAAGTCCAACACTTTCAACAAAGCTTTTAGAATCAAATGAAAATCAAACACATTCAAACAAAGCTTTTTGAATCAAATGAAAATCAAATGCATTCAACAAAGCTAATTGAGTCAACTGAAAGTTAAACACTTTTAACAAAGCTTTTAGAATCAAATGAAAGTCAAATACATTCAAACAAAGCTTTTTGAATCAAATGGAAGTCAATTGCATTCCACAATGCTAATTGAGTCAAATGAAGGTCAAACACATTCAAAGAAGCTAATTGAGTCAAATAAAAGTCAAACACATTCAAACAAAGCTTTTTGAATCAAATGAAAGTTAAATGCATTCAACAAATCCAATTGAGTCAAATGAAAGTCAAACACATTCAAATAAAACTTCTTGATTCAAATAAAAGTCAAATGCATTCAACAAAGCTAATTGTGTCAATTGAAAATCAAACACTTTCAACAAAGCTAATTGAGTCAAAAGAAAGTCAAACACATTCAAACAAATCTTTTTGAATCAAATGAAAGTCAAATGCATTCAACAAAGCCAATTATGTCAAATGAAAGTCAAACACATTCAAATAAAGCTTCTTGATTCAAATGAAAGTCAAATGCATTCAACAAAGCTAATTGAGTCAAATGAAAGTCAAATACTTTAAATAAAGCTAATTGAGTCAAATGAAAGTCAAACACTTCTAAATAAATCTTTTTGAATCAAATGAAAGTCAAATGCATTCAACAAAGCTTATTGAGTCAAATGAAAGTCAAACACTTTCAACAAAGCATTTAGAATCAAATGAAAGTCAAATACATTCAATCAAAGCTTTTTGAATCAAATGAAAGTGAATTGCATTCCACAATGCTAATTAAGTCAAATGAAAGTCAAACACATTCAACGAAGCTAATTGAGTCAAAAGAAAGTCAAACACATTCAAACAAAGCTTTTTGAATCAAATGAAAGTCAAATGCATTCAACAAAGCCCATCGAGTCAAATGAAAGTCAAATACATTCAAACAAAGCTTCTTGATTCAAATGAAAGTCAACTGCATTCAACAAAGCTAATTGAGTCAAATGAAAGTAAAACACTTTCGACAAAGCATTTAGAATCAAATGAAAGTCAAACACATTCTAACAATGCTTTTTAATCAAATGAATGTCAAATGCATTCAAACAAAGCTTGTTGAGTCAAATGAAAGTCAAAGACATTCAATGAAGTTAATTGAGTCAAATGAAAGTCAAACACTTTCAACAAAGCTTATTGAGTCAAATGAAAGTCAAACACATTCAAACAAAGCTTTTTGATTCAAATGAAAGTCAAATGCATTCAACAAAGCTAATTGAGTCAAATGAAAGTCAAACACTTTGAACAAAGCGTTTAGAATCAAATGAAAGTCAAATACATTCAATCAAAGATTTTTGAATCAAATGAAAGTCAATTGCATTCCACAATGCTAATTAAGTTAAATGAAAGTCAAACACATTCAACGAAGCTAATAGAGTCAAAAGAAAGTCAAACACATTCATAGAAAGCTTTTTGAATCAAATGAAAGTCAAATGCATTCAACAAAGGTAATTGAGTGAAATGAAAGTCAAACACTTTCAACAAAGCTTATTGAGTCAAATGAAAGTCAAACACATTCAAACAAAGCTTTTTGATTCAAATGAAAGTCAAATGCATTCAACAAAGCTAATTGAGTCAAATGAAAGTCAAACACTTTCAACAAAGCTTTTAGAATCAAATGAAAATCAAACACATTCAAAGAAAGCTTTTTGAATGAAATGAAAATCAAATGAATTCAACAAAGCTAATTGAGTCAAATGAAAGTAAAACACTTTCATCAAAGCTTTTAGAATCAAATGAAAGTCAAATACATTCAAACAAAGATTTTTAAATCAAATGAAAGTCAATTGCATTCCACAATGCTAATTGAGTCAAATGAAAGTCAAACACATTGAACAAAGCTAATTGAGTCAAAAGAAAGACAAACACATCCAAACAAAGCTTTTTGAATCAAATGAAAGTCAAATGCATTCAACAAAGCTAATGGAGTCAAATGAAAGTCAAACACTTTCAACAAAGCTAATTGAGTCAAATCAAAGTCAAACACATTCAAACAAAGCTTTTTGATTCAAATGAAAGTCAAATGCATTCAACAAAGCTAATTGAGTCAAATGAAAGTCCAACACTTTCAACAAAGCTTTTAGAATCAAATGAAAATCAAACACATTCAAACAAAGCTTTTTGAATCAAATGAAAATCAAATGCATTCAACAAAGCTAATTGAGTCAACAGAAAGTTAAACACTTTTAACAAAGCTTTTAGAATCAAATGAAAGTCAAATACATTCAAACAAAGCTTTTTGAATCAAATGGAAGTCAATTGCATTCCACAATGCTAATTGAATCAAATGAAGGTCAAACACATTCAACGAAGCTAATTGAGTCAAATAAAAGTCAAACACATTCAAACAAAACTTTTTGAATCAAATGAAAGTCAAATGCATTCAACAAATCCAATTGAGTCAAATGAAAGTCAAACACATTCAAATAAAGCTTCTTGATTCAAATGAAAGTCAAATGCATTCAACAAAGCTAATTGTGTCAATTGAAAATCAAACACTTTTAACAAAGCTAATTGAGTCAAAAGAAAGTCAAACACATTCAAACAAATCTTTTTGAATCAAATGAAAGTCAAATGCATTCAACAAAGCCAATTATGTCAAATGAAAGTCAAACACATTCAAATAAAGCTTCTTGATTCAAATGAAAGTCAAATGCATTCAACAAAGCTAATTGAGTCAAATGAAAGTCAAACACTTTCAATAAAGCTAATTGAGTCAAATGAAAGTCAAACACTTCTAAACAAAGCTTTTTGAATCAAATGAAAGTCAAATGCATTCAACAAAGCTAATTGAGTCAAATAAAAGTCAAACACTTCCAACAAAGCGTTTAGAATCAAATGAAAGTCAAATACATTCAATCAAAGCTTTTTGAATCAAATGAAAGTCAATTGCATTCCACAATGCTAATTAAGTCAAATGAAAGTCAAACACATTCAACGAAGCTAATTGAGTCAACAGAAAGTCAAACACATTCAAACAAAGCTTTTTGAATCAAATGAAAGTGAAATGCATTCAACAAAGCCCATCGAGTCAAATGAAAGTCAAATACATTCAAACAAAGCTTCTTGATTCAAATGAAAGTCAACTGCATTCAACAAAGCTAATTGAGTCAAATGAGAGTAAAACACTTTCTATAAAGCATTTAGAATCAAATAAAAGTCAAGCACATTCTAACAATGCTTTTTAATCAAATGAATGTCAAATGCATTCAAACAAAGCTTGTTGAGTCAAATGAAAGTCAAAGACATTCAACGAAGTTAATTGAGTCAAATGAAAGTCAAACACTTTCAACAAAGCTTATTGAGTCAAATGAAAGTCAAACACATTGAAACAAAGCTTTTTGATTCAAATGAAAGTCAAATGCATTCAACAAAGCTAATTGAGTCAAATGAAATTCAAACAATTTCAACAAAGCGTTTAGAATCAAATGAAAGTCAAATACATTCAATCAAAGATTTTTCAATCAAATGAAAGTCAATTGCATTCCACAATGCTAATTAAGTCAAATGAAAGTCAAACACATTCAACGAAGCTAATTGAGTCAAAAGAAAGTCAAACACATTCATAGAAAGCTTTTTGAATCAAATGAAAGTCAAATGCATTCAACAAAACCCATCGAGTGAAATGAAAGTCAAACACATTCAAACAAAGCTTCTTGATTCAAATGAAAGTCAAATGCATTCAACAAAGCTAATTGAGTCAAATGAAAGTAAAACACTTTCAACAAAGCTTTTAGAATCAAATGAAAGTCAAACACATTCAAACAAAGCTTTTAGAATCAAATGAAAATCAAACACATTCAAACAAAGCTTTTTGAATTAAATGAAAATCAAATGAATTCAACAAAGCTAATTGATTCAAATGAAAGTCAAACACTTTCATCAAAGCTTTTAGAATCAAATGAAAGTCAAATACATTCAAACAAAGATTTTTAAATCAAATGAAAGTCAATTGCATTCCACAATGCTAATTGAGTCAAATGAAAGTCAAACACATTGAACAAAGCTAATTGAGTCAAAAGAAAGTCAAACACATCCAAACTAAGCTTTTTGAATCAAATGAAAGTCAAATGCATTCAACAAAGCTAATTGAGTCAACTAAAAGTTAAACACTTTTAACAAAGGTTTTAGAATCAAATTAAAGTTCAACACATTCAAACAAAGCTTTTTGAATCAAATGAAAATCAAATGAATTCAACAAAGCTAATTGAGTCAAATGAAAGTCAAACACTTTCATCAAAGCTTTTAAAATCAAATGAAAGTCAAATACATTCAAACAAAGCTTTTTTAATCAAATGGAAATCAATTGCATTCCACAATGCTAATTGAGTCAAATGAAGGTCAAACTCATTCAACGAAGCTAATTGAGTCAAATAAAAGTCAAACACATTCAAACAAAGCTTTTTGAATCAAATGAAAGTCAAATGCATTCAACAAAGCCAATTGAGTCAAATGAAAGTCAAACACATTCAGATAAAGCTTCTTGATTCAAATGAAAGTCACATGCATTCAACAAAGCTAATTGAGTCAAATGAAAGTCAAACACTTTCAACAAAGCTTTTAGAATCAAATGAAAGTCAAACACATTCAAACAAAGCTTTTTGAATCAAATGAAAGTTAAATGCATTCAACAAAGCCAATTGAGTCAAATGAAAGTCAAAAACATTCAAATAAAGCTTCTTGATTCAAATGAAAGTCAAACACTTTCAACAAAG
The DNA here is from genome assembly GCA_024500155.1 of Chenopodium formosanum. Taxonomy (NCBI): domain Eukaryota; kingdom Viridiplantae; phylum Streptophyta; class Magnoliopsida; order Caryophyllales; family Amaranthaceae; genus Chenopodium; species Chenopodium formosanum. Next base: position 26,303,408 of record CM044861.1, read on the forward strand.
CTAATTGAATCAAAAGAAAGTCAAACGCATTCAAACAAATCTTTTTGAATCAAATGAAAGTCAAATGCATTCAACAAAACCAATTATGTCAAATGAAAGTCAAACACATTCAATTAAAGCTTCTTGATTCAAATGAAAGTCAAATGCATTCAACAACGCTAATTGAGTCAAATGAAAGTCAAACACTTTCAATAAAGCTAATTGAGTCAAATGAAAGTCAAACACATTCAAACAAAGCTTTTTGAATCAAATGAAAGTCAAATGCATTCAACAAAGCTAATTGAGTCAAATGAAAGTCAAACACTTTCAACAAAGCGTTTAGAATCAAATGAAAGTCAAATACATTCAATCAAAGCTTTTTGAATCAAATGAAAGTCAATTGCATTCCACAATGCTAATTAAGTCAAATGAAAGTCAAATACATTCAACAAAGCTAATTGAGTTAAAAGAAAGTCAAAAACATTCAAACAAAGCTTTTTGAATCAAATGAAAGTCAAATGCATTCAACAAAACCCATCGAGTCAAATGAAAGTCAAACACATTCAAACAAAGCTTCTTGATTCAAATGAAAGTCAAATGCATTCAACAAAGCTAATTGAGTCAAATGAAAGTAAAACACTTTCAACAAAGCTTTTAGAATCAAATGAAAGTCAAACACATTCAAACAAAGCTTTTTGAATCAAATGAAAGTCAAATGCATTCAACAAAGCCAATTGAGTCAAATGAAAAGTCAAACACATTCAAAAAAAAGCTTTTAGAATCAAATGAAAGTCAAACACATTCAAACAAAGCTTTTAGAATCAAATGAAACTCAAACACATTCAAACAAAGCTTCTTGATTTAAATGAAAGTCAAATGCATTCAACAAAGCTAATTGAGTCAAATGAAAGTCAAACACTTTCAACAAAGCTAATTGAGTCAAATGAAAGTCAAACACATTCAAAAAAAGCTTTTTGAATCAAATGAAAGTCAAATGCATTCAACAAATCTAATTGAGTCAAATGAAAGTCAAACACTTTCAACAAAGCTTATTGAGTCAAATGAAAGTCAAACACATTCAAACAAAGCTTTTTGATTCAAATGAAAGTCAAATGCATTCAACAAAGCTAATTGAGTCAAATGAAATTCAAACAATTTCAACAAAGAGTTTAGAATCAAATGAAAGTCAAATACATTCAATCAAAGATTTTTCAATCAAATGAAAGTCAATTGCATTCCACAATGCTAATTAAGTCAAATGAAAGTCAAACACATTCAACGAAGCTAATTGAGTCAAAAGAAAGTCAAACACATTCATAGAAAGCTTTTTGAATCAAATGAAAGTCAAATGCATTTAACAAAGGTAATTGAGTGAAATGAAAGTCAAACACTTTCAACAAAGCTTATTGAGTCAAATGAATGTCAAACACATTCAAACAAAGCTTTTTGATTCAAATGAAAGTCAAATGCATTCAACAAAGCTAATTGAGTCAAATGAAAGTCAAACACTTTCAACAAAGCTTTTAGAATCAAATGAAAATCAAACACATTCAAACAAAGCTTTTTGAATTAAATGAAAATCAAATGAATTCAACAAAGCTAATTGATTCAAATGAAAGTCAAACACTTTCATCAAAGCTTTTAGAATCAAATGAAAGTCAAATACATTCAAACAAAGATTTTTAAATCAAATGAAAGTCAATTGCATTCCACAATGCTAATTGAGTCAAATGAAAGTCAAACACATCAAACAAAGCTAATTGAGTCAAAAGAAAATCAAACACATCCAAACAAAGCTTTTTGAATCAAATGAAAGTCAAATGCATTCAACAAAGCTAATTGAGTCAACTAAAAGTTAAACACTTTTAACAAAGGTTTTAGAATCAAATTAAAGTTCAACACATTCAAACAAAGCTTATTGAATCAAATGAAAATCAAATGAATTCAACAAAGCTAATTGAGTCAAATGAAAGTCAAACACTTTCATCAAAGCTTTTAAAATCAAATGAAAGTCAAATACATTCAAACAAAGCTTTTTTAATCAAATGGAAATCAATTGCATTCCACAATGCTAATTGAGTCAAATGAAGGTCAAACTCATTCAACGAAGCTAATTGAGTCAAATAAAAGTCAAACACATTCAAACAAAGCTTTTTGAATCAAATGAAAGTCAAATGCATTCAACAAAGCCAATTGAGTCAAATGAAAGTCAAACACATTCAGATAAAGCTTCTTGATTCAAATGAAAGTCACATGCATTCAACAAAGCTAATTGAGTCAAATGAAAGTCAAACACTTTCAACAAAGCTTTTAGAATCAAATGAAAGTCAAACACATTCAAACAAAGCTTTTTGAATCAAATGAAAGTTAAATGCATTCAACAAAGCAAATTGAGTCAAATGAAAGTCAAAAACATTCAAATAAAGCTTCTTGATTCAAATGAAAGTCAAACACTTTCAACAAAGCTAATTGAATCAAAAGAAAGTCAAACGCATTCAAACAAATCTTTTTGAATCAAATGAAAGTCAAATTGCATTCCACAATGCTAATTAAGTCAAATGAAAGTCAAATACATTCAACAAAGCTAATTGAGTTAAAAGAAAGTCAAAAACATTCAAACAAAGCTTTTTGAATCAAATGAAAGTCAAATGCATTCAACAAAACCCATCGAGTCAAATGAAAGTCAAACACATTCAAACAAAGCTTCTTGATTCAAATGAAAGTCAAATGCATTCAACAAAGCTAATTGAGTCAAATGAAAGTAAAACACTTTCAACAAAGCTTTTAGAATCAAATGAAAGTCAAACACATTCAAACAAAGCTTTTTGAATCAAATGAAAGTCAAATGCATTCAACAAAGCCAATTGAGTCAAATGAAAAGTCAAACACATTCAAAAAAAAGCTTTTAGAATCAAATGAAAGTCAAACACATTCAAACAAAGCTTTTAGAATCAAATGAAACTCAAACACATTCAAACAAAGCTTCTTGATTTAAATGAAAGTCAAATGCATTCAACAAAGCTAATTGAGTCAAATGAAAGTCAAACACTTTCAACAAAGCTAATTGAGTCAAATGAAAGTCAAACACATTCAAAAAAAGCTTTTTGAATCAAATGAAAGTCAAATGCATTCAACAAATCTAATTGAGTCAAATGAAAGTCAAACACTTTCAACAAAGCTTATTGAGTCAAATGAAAGTCAAACACATTCAAACAAAGCTTTTTGATTCAAATGAAAGTCAAATGCATTCAACAAAGCTAATTGAGTCAAATGAAATTCAAACAATTTCAACAAAGAGTTTAGAATCAAATGAAAGTCAAATACATTCAATCAAAGATTTTTCAATCAAATGAAAGTCAATTGCATTCCACAATGCTAATTAAGTCAAATGAAAGTCAAACACATTCAACGAAGCTAATTGAGTCAAAAGAAAGTCAAACACATTCATAGAAAGCTTTTTGAATCAAATGAAAGTCAAATGCATTTAACAAAGGTAATTGAGTGAAATGAAAGTCAAACACTTTCAACAAAGCTTATTGAGTCAAATGAATGTCAAACACATTCAAACAAAGCTTTTTGATTCAAATGAAAGTCAAATGCATTCAACAAAGCTAATTGAGTCAAATGAAAGTCAAACACTTTCAACAAAGCTTTTAGAATCAAATGAAAATCAAACACATTCAAACAAAGCTTTTTGAATTAAATGAAAATCAAATGAATTCAACAAAGCTAATTGATTCAAATGAAAGTCAAACACTTTCATCAAAGCTTTTAGAATCAAATGAAAGTCAAATACATTCAAACAAAGATTTTTAAATCAAATGAAAGTCAATTGCATTCCACAATGCTAATTGAGTCAAATGAAAGTCAAACACATCAAACAAAGCTAATTGAGTCAAAAGAAAATCAAACACATCCAAACAAAGCTTTTTGAATCAAATGAAAGTCAAATGCATTCAACAAAGCTAATTGAGTCAACTAAAAGTTAAACACTTTTAACAAAGGTTTTAGAATCAAATTAAAGTTCAACACATTCAAACAAAGCTTATTGAATCAAATGAAAATCAAATGAATTCAACAAAGCTAATTGAGTCAAATGAAAGTCAAACACTTTCATCAAAGCTTTTAAAATCAAATGAAAGTCAAATACATTCAAACAAAGCTTTTTTAATCAAATGGAAATCAATTGCATTCCACAATGCTAATTGAGTCAAATGAAGGTCAAACTCATTCAACGAAGCTAATTGAGTCAAATAAAAGTCAAACACATTCAAACAAAGCTTTTTGAATCAAATGAAAGTCAAATGCATTCAACAAAGCCAATTGAGTCAAATGAAAGTCAAACACATTCAGATAAAGCTTCTTGATTCAAATGAAAGTCACATGCATTCAACAAAGCTAATTGAGTCAAATGAAAGTCAAACACTTTCAACAAAGCTTTTAGAATCAAATGAAAGTCAAACACATTCAAACAAAGCTTTTTGAATCAAATGAAAGTTAAATGCATTCAACAAAGCAAATTGAGTCAAATGAAAGTCAAAAACATTCAAATAAAGCTTCTTGATTCAAATGAAAGTCAAACACTTTCAACAAAGCTAATTGAATCAAAAGAAAGTCAAACGCATTCAAACAAATCTTTTTGAATCAAATGAAAGTCAAATGCATTCAACAAAACCAATTATGTCAAATGAAAGTCAAACACATTCAATTAAAGCTTCTTGATTCAAATGAAAGTCAAATGCATTCAACAACGCTAATTGAGTCAAATGAAAGTCAAACACTTTCAATAAAGCTAATTGAGTCAAATGAAAGTCAAACACATTCAAACAAAGCTTTTTGAATCAAATGAAAGTCAAATGCATTCAACAAAGCTAATTGAGTCAAATGAAAGTCAAACACTTTCAACAAAGCGTTTAGAATCAAATGAAAGTCAAATACATTCAATCAAAGCTTTTTGAATCAAATGAAAGTCAATTGCATTCCACAATGCTAATTAAGTCAAATGAAAGTCAAATACATTCAACAAAGCTAATTGAGTTAAAAGAAAGTCAAAAACATTCAAACAAAGCTTTTTGAATCAAATGAAAGTCAAATGCATTCAACAAAACCCATCGAGTCAAATGAAAGTCAAACACATTCAAACAAAGCTTCTTGATTCAAATGAAAGTCAAATGCATTCAACAAAGCTAATTGAGTCAAATGAAAGTAAAACACTTTCAACAAAGCTTTTAGAATCAAATGAAAGTCAAACACATTCAAACAAAGCTTTTTGAATCAAATGAAAGTCAAATGCATTCAACAAAGCCAATTGAGTCAAATGAAAAGTCAAACACATTCAAAAAAAAGCTTTTAGAATCAAATGAAAGTCAAACACATTCAAACAAAGCTTTTAGAATCAAATGAAACTCAAACACATTCAAACAAAGCTTCTTGATTTAAATGAAAGTCAAATGCATTCAACAAAGCTAATTGAGTCAAATGAAAGTCAAACACTTTCAACAAAGCTAATTGAGTCAAATGAAAGTCAAACACATTCAAAAAAAGCTTTTTGAATCAAATGAAAGTCAAATGCATTCAACAAAGCTAATTGAGTCAAATGAAAGTCAAACACTTTCAACAAAGCTTATTGAGTCAAATGAAAGTCAAACACATTCAAACAAAGCTTTTTGATTCAAATGAAAGTCAAATGCATTCAACAAAGCTAATTGAGTCAAATGAACGTCAAACACTTTCAACAAAGCTTTTAGAATCAAATAAAAATCAAACACATTCAAACAAAGCTTTTTGAATCAAATGAAAATCAAATGAATTCAACAAAGCTAATTGAGTCAAATGAAAGTCAAACACTTTCATCAACGCTTTTAGAATCAAATGAAAGTCTAATACATTCAAACAAAGATTTTTAAATCAAATGAAAGTCAATTGCATTCCATAATGCTAATTGAGTCAAATGAAAGTCAAACACATTAACAAAGCTAATTGAGTCAAAAGTAAGTCAAACACATCCAAACAAAGCTTTTTGAATCAAATGAAAGTCAAATGAATTCAACAAAGCTAATTGATTCAAATGAAAGTCAAACACTTTCATCAAAGCTTTTAGAATCAAATAAAAGTCAAATACATTCAAACAAAGATTTTTAAATCAAATGAAAGTCAATTGCATTCCACAATGCTAATTGAGTCAAATGAAAGTCAAACACATTAAACAAAGCTAATTGAGTCAAAAGAAAGTCAAACACATCCAAACAAAGCTTTTTGAATCAAATGAAAGTCAAATGCATTCAACAAAGCTAATTGAGTCAACTAAAAGTTAAACACTTTTAACAAAGGTTTTAGAATCAAATTAAAGTTCAACACATTCAAACAAAGCTTTTTGAATCAAATGAAAATCAAATGAATTCAACAAAGCTAATTGAGTCAAATGAAAGTCAAACACTTTCATCAAAGCTTTTAAAATCAAATGAAAGTCAAATACATTCAAACAAAGCTTTTTTAATCAAATGGAAATCAATTGCATTCCACAATGCTAATTGAGTCAAATGAAGGTCAAACTAATTCAACGAAGCTAATTGAGTCAAATAAAAGTCAAACACATTCAAACAAAGCTTTTTGAATCAAATGAAAGTCAAATGCATTCAACAAAGCCAATTGAGTCAAATGAAAGTCAAACACATTCAGATAAAGCTTCTTGATTCAAATGAAAGTCACATGCATTCAACAAAGCTAATTGAGTCAAATGAAAGTCAAACACTTTCAACAAAGCTTTTAGAATCAAATGAAAGTCAAACACATTCAAACAAAGCTTTTTGAATCAAATGAAAGTTAAATGCATTCAACAAAGCCAATTGAGTCAAATGAAAGTCAAAAACATTCAAATAAAGCTTCTTGATTCAAATGAAAGTCAAACACTTTCAACAAAGCTAATTGAATCAAAAGAAAGTCAAACGCATTCAAACAAATCTTTTTGAATCAAATGAAAGTCAAATGCATTCAACAAAACCAATTATGTCAAATGAAAGTCAAACACATTCAATTAAAGCTTCTTGATTCAAATGAAAGTCAAATGCATTCAACAACGCTAATTGAGTCAAATGAAAGTCAAACACTTTCAATAAAGCTAATTGAGTCAAATGAAAGTCAAACACATTCAAACAAAGCTTTTTGAATCAAATGAAAGTCAAATGCATTCAACAAAGCTAATTGAGTCAAATGAAAGTCAAACACTTTCAACAAAGCGTTTAGAATCAAATGAAAGTCAAATACATTCAATCAAAGCTTTTTGAATCAAATGAAAGTCAATTGCATTCCACAATGCTAATTAACTCAAATGAAAGTCAAATACATTCAACAAAGCTAATTGAGTTAAAAGAAAGTCAAAAACATTCAAACAAAGCTTTTTGAATCAAATGAAAGTCAAATGCATTCAACAAAACCCATCGAGTCAAATGAAAGTCAAACACATTCAAACAAAGCTTCTTGATTCAAATGAAAGTCAAATGCATTCAACAAAGCTAATTGAGTCAAATGAAAGTAAAACACTTTCAACAAAGCTTTTAGAATCAAATGAAAGTCAAACACATTCAAACAAAGCTTTTTGAATCAAATGAAAGTCAAATGCATTCAACAAAGCCAATTGAGTCAAATGAAAAGTCAAACACATTCAAAAAAAAGCTTTTAGAATCAAATGAAAGTCAAACACATTCAAACAAAGCTTTTAGAATCAAATGAAACTCAAACACATTCAAACAAAGCTTTTAGAATCAAATGAAACTCAAACACATTCAAACAAAGCTTCTTGATTTAAATGAAAGTCTAATGCATTCAACAAAGCTAATTGAGTCAAATGAAAGTCAAACACTTTCAACAAAGCTAATTGAGTCAAATGAAAGTCAAACACATTCAAAAAAAGCTTTTTGAATCAAATGAAAGTCAAATGCATTCAACAAAGCTAATTGAGTCAAATGAAAGTCAAACACTTTCAACAAAGCTTATTGAGTCAAATGAAAGTCAAACACATTCAAACAAAGCTTTTTGATTCAAATGAAAGTCAAATGCATTCAACAAAGCTAATTGAGTCAAATGAAATTCAAACAATTTCAACAAAGCGTTTAGAATCAAATGAAAGTCAAATACATTCAATCAAAGATTTTTCAATCAAATGAAAGTCAATTGCATTCCACAATGCTAATTAAGTCAAATGAAAGTCAAACACATTCAACGAAGCTAATTGAGTCAAAAGAAAGTCAAACACATTCATAGAAAGCTTTTTGAATCAAATGAAAGTCAAATGCATTCAACAAAGGTAATTGAGTGAAATGAAAGTCAAACACTTTCAACAAAGCTTATTGAGTCAAATGAAAGTCAAACACATTCAAACAAAGCTTTTTGATTCAAATGAAAGTCAAATGCATTCAACAAAGCTAATTGAGTCAAATGAAAGTCAAACACTTTCAACAAAGCTTTTAGAATCAAATGAAAATCAAACACATTCAAACAAAGCTTTTTGAATTAAATGAAAATCAAATGAATTCAACAAAGCTAATTGATTCAAATGAAAGTCAAACACTTTCATCAAAGCTTTTAGAATCAAATGAAAGTCAAATACATTCAAACAAAGATTTTTAAATCAAATGAAAGTCAATTGCATTCCACAATGCTAATTGAGTCAAATGAAAGTCAAACACATTAAACAAAGCTAATTGAGTCAAAAGAAAGTCAAACACATCCAAACAAAGCTTTTTGAATCAAATGAAAGTCAAATGCATTCAACAAAGCTAATTGAGTCAACTAAAAGTTAAACACTTTTAACAAAGGTTTTAGAATCAAATTAAAGTTCAACACATTCAAACAAAGCTTTTTGAATCAAATGAAAATCAAATGAATTCAACAAAGCTAATTGAGTCAAATGAAAGTCAAACACTTTCATCAAAGCTTTTAAAATCAAATGAAAGTCAAATACATTCAAACAAAGCTTTTTTAATCAAATGGAAATCAATTGCATTCCACAATGCTAATTGAGTCAAATGAAGGTCAAACTCATTCAACGAAGCTAATTGAGTCAAATAAAAGTCAAACACATTCAAACAAAGCTTTTTGAATCAAATGAAAGTCAAATGCATTCAACAAAGCCAATTGAGTCAAATGAAAGTCAAACACATTCAGATAAAGCTTCTTGATTCAAATGAAAGTCACATGCATTCAACAAAGCTAATTGAGTCAAATGAAAGTCAAACACTTTCAACAAAGCTTTTAGAATCAAATGAAAGTCAAACACATTCAAACAAAGCTTTTTGAATCAAATGAAAGTTAAATGCATTCAACAAAGCCAATTGAGTCAAATGAAAGTCAAAAACATTCAAATAAAGCTTCTTGATTCAAATGAAAGTCAAACACTTTCAACAAAGCTAATTGAATCAAAAGAAAGTCAAACGCATTCAAACAAATCTTTTTGAATCAAATGAAAGTCAAATGCATTCAACAAAACCAATTATGTCAAATGAAAGTCAAACACATTCAATTAAAGCTTCTTGATTCAAATGAAAGTCAAATGCATTCAACAACGCTAATTGAGTAAAATGAAAGTCAAACACTTTCAATAAAGCTAATTGAGTCAAATGAAAGTCAAACACATTCAAACAAAGCTTTTTGAATCAAATGAAAGTCAAATGCATTCAACAAAGCTAATTGAGTCAAATGAAAGTCAAACACTTTCAACAAAGCGTTTAGAATCAAATGAAAGTCAAATACATTCAATCAAAGCTTTTTGAATCAAATGAAAGTCAATTGCATTCCACAATGCTAATTAAGTCAAATGAAAGTCAAATACATTCAACAAAGCTAATTGAGTTAAAAGAAAGTCAAAAACATTCAAACAAAGCTTTTTGAATCAAATGAAAGTCAAATGCATTCAACAAAACCCATCGAGTCAAATGAAAGTCAAACACATTCAAACAAAGCTTCTTGATTCAAATGAAAGTCAAATGCATTCAACAAAGCTAATTGAGTCAAATGAAAGTAAAACACTTTCAACAAAGCTTTTAGAATCAAATGAAAGTCAAACACATTCAAACAAAGCTTTTTGAATCAAATGAAAGTCAAATGCATTCAACAAAGCCAATTGAGTCAAATGAAAAGTCAAACACATTCAAAAAAAAGCTTTTAGAATCAAATGAAAGTCAAACACATTCAAACAAAGCTTTTAGAATCAAATGAAACTCAAACACATTCAAACAAAGCTTCTTGATTTAAATGAAAGTCAAATGCATTCAACAAAGATAATTGAGTCAAATGAAAGTTAAACACTTTTAACAAAGCTTTTAGAATAAAATGAAAGTTCAACACATTCATACAAAGCTTTTTGAATCAATTGAAAATCAAATGAATTCAACAAAGCTAATTGAGTCAAATGAAAGTCAAAAACTTTCATCAAAGCTTTTAAAATCAAATGAAAGTCAAATACATTCAAACAAAGCTTTTTGAATCAAATGGAATTCAATTACATTCCACAATGCTAATTAAGTCAAATGAAGGTCAAACACATTCAACGAAGCTAATTGAGTCAAATAAAAGTCAAACACATTCAAACAAAGCTTTTTGAATCAAATGAAAGTCAAATGCATTCAACAAAGCCAATTGAGACAAATGAAAGTTAAACACATTCAAACAAAGCTTCTTGAATCAAATGACAGTCAAATGCATTCAACAAAGCTAATTGTGTCAAATGAAAATCAAACACTTTCAACAAAGCTAATATAGTCAAAAGAAAGTCAAAAACATTCAAACAAAGCTTTTTGAATCAAATGAAAGTCAAATGCATTCAACAAAGCCAATTATATCAAAAGAAAGTCAAACACATTCAAATAAAGCTTCTTTATTCGAATGAAAGTCAAATTCATTCCAGAAAGCTAATTGAGTCAAATGAAAGTCAAACACTTTCAACAAAGCTAATTGAATCAAATGAAAGTCAATCCCATTCAAACAAAGCTTTTTGATTTAAATGAAAGTCAAATGCATTCAACAAAGCTAATTAAGTCAAATAAAAGTCAAACACTTTAAACAAAGCGTTTAGAATCAAATTAAAGTCAAATACATTCAAACAAATTTTTTTGAATCAAATGAAAGTCAATTGCATTCCAGAATGCTAATTAATTTGAATGAAATTCAAACACATTCAACGAAGCTAATTGAGTCAAATGAAAGTCAAACACATTCAACAAAGCTTTTTGAATCGAAAGAAAGTCAAACACATTCAAACAAAGCTTTTTGAATCAAATGAAAGTCAAATGCATTCAACAAAGCCCATCGAGTCAAATGAAAGTCAAACACATTCAAACAAAGCTTCTTGATTCAAATGAAAGTCAAATGCATTCAACAAAGCTAGTTGAGTCAAATGAAAGTCAAACACTTTCAACAAAGCTTTTAGAATCAAAAGAAAGTCAAACACATTCTAACAATGCTTTTGAATCAAATGAATGTCAAATGCATTCAAACAAAGCTTTTTGAGTCAAATGAAAGTCAAAGACATTCAACGAAGTTAATTTAGTCAAATGAAAGTCAAACACTTTCAACAAAGCTTATTGAGTCAAATGAAAGTCAAACACATTCAAACAAAGCTTTTTGATTCAAATGAAAGTCAAATGCATTCAACAAAGCTAATTGAGTCAAATGAAAGTCAAACACTTTCATCAAAGCTTTTAGAATTAAATGAAAGTCAAATACATTGAAACAAAGCTTTTTGAATCAATAGAAAGTCAATTGCATTCCATAATGCTAATTGAGTCAAATGAAAGTCAAACACATCAACAAAGCTAATTGAGTCAAAAGAAAGTCAAACACATCCAAACAAAGCTTTTTGAATCAAATGAAAGTCAATTGCATTCCACAATGCAAATTAAGTCAAATGAAAGTCAAACACATTCTACAAAGCTAGTTAAGTCAAAAGAAAGTCAAACACATTCAAACAAAGCTTTTTGAATCAAATAAAAGTCAATGCATCCAACAAAGCTAATTGAGTCAAATGAAAGCAAACACTTTCAACAAAGCTAATTGAGTCAAATGAAAGTCAAACACATTCAAACAAAGCTTTTTGATTAAAATGAAAGTCTAATGCATTCAGCAATGCTAATTGAGTCAAATGAAAGTCAAACACTTTCAACAAAGCTTTTAAAATTAAATGAAAGTCAAACACATTCAAACAAAGCTTTTGAATCAAACGAAAATCAAATGAATTCAACAAAGCTAATTGAGTTAAATGAAAGTCAAACACTTTCATTAAAGCTTTTAGAATCAAATGAATGTCAAATACATTCAAACAAAGCTTTTTGGATCAAAGGAAAATTAAATGAATTCAACAAAGCTAATTGAGTCAAATGAATGTCAAACACATTCAAACAAAGCTTTTTGAATCAAATGAAAGTCAAATGCATTCAACAAAGCCAATTGAGTCAAATGAAAGTCAAACACATTCAAATAAAGCTTCTTGATTCAAATGTAAGTCAAATTCATTCAACAAAGCTAATTGAGTCAAATGAAAGTCAAACACTTTCAACAATGCTAATTGAGTCAAATGAAAGTCAAACACATTCAAACAAAGCTTTTTGAATCAAATGAAAGTCAAATGCATTCAACAAAGCTAATTGAGTCAAATTAAAGTTAAACACTTTCAACAAAGCGTTCAAAATCAAATGAAAGTCATATACATTCAATCAAAGCTTTTTGAATCAAATGAAAACAATGCTAATTGAGTCAAATGAAAGTCAAACACATTCAAACAAAGCTTTTTGAATCAAATGAAAGTCAAATGCAAACAACAAAGCTAATTGAGTCAAATGAAAGTTAAACACTTTCAACAAAGCGTTTAGAATCAAATGAAAGTCAAATACATTCAATCAAAGCTTTTTGAATCAAATGAAAGTGAATTGCATTCCACAATCCTAATTAAGTCAAATGAAGGTCAAACACATGTAACAAAGCTAATTGAGTCAAAAGAAGGTCAAACACATTCAAACAAAGCTTTTTGAATGAAATGGAAGTCAAATGCATTCAACAAAGGTAATTGAGTCAAATGAAAGTCAAACACTTTCAACAAAGCTAATTGATTCAAATGAAAGTCAAACACATTCAAACAAAGTTTTTTGATTCAAATGAAAGTCAAATGCATTCAACAAAGCTAATTAAGTCAAATGAAAGTCAAACACTTTCAACAAAGCTTTTAGAATCCAATGAAAGTCAAATACATTTAAACAAAGCTTTTTGAATCAAATGAAATTCAATTGCCTTCCACAATGCTAATTGAATCAAATGATTGTTAAACACATTCAACGAAGCTAATTGAGTCAAATGAAAGTCAAACACATTCAAACAAAGCTTTTTGAATCAAATGAAAGTCAAATGCATTCAACAAAGCCAATTGAGTCAAATGAAAGTCAAACACATTCAGACAAAGCTTCTTGATTCAAATGAAAGTCACATGCATTCAACAAAGCTAATTGAGTCAAATGAAAGTCAAACACTTTCAACAAAGCTTTTAGAATCAAATGAATGTAAAATGCATTCAATAAAGCTAATTGATTCAAATGAAAGTCAAACACATTCAACAAAGCTAATTGAGTCAAAAGAAAGTCAAACACATTCAAACAAAGCTTTTTGAATCAAATGAAAGTCAAATGCGTTCAACAAAGCCAATTGAGTCAAATGCAAGTCAAATACATTCAAATAAAGCTTCTTGATTCAAATGAAAGTCAAATGCATTCAACAAAGCTAATTGAGTCAAATGAAAGTCCAACACTTTCAACAAAGCTAATTGAGTCAAATGAAAGTCAAACACATTCAAACAAAGCTTTTTGAATCAAATGAAAGTCAAATGCATTTAACAAAGCTAATCGAGTCAAATGAAAGTTAAACACTTTCAACAAAGCTAATTGAGTCAAATGAAAGTCAAACACATTCAAACAAAGCTTTTTGAATCAAATGAAAGTCAAATGCATTTAACAAAGCTAATCGAGTCAAATGAAAGTTAAACACTTTCAACAAAGCGTTAGAATCAAATGAAAGTGAAATACATTCAATCAAAGCTTTTTGAATCAAATGAAAGTCAATTGTATTCCACAATGCTAATTAAGTCAAATAAAAGTCAAACACATGCAACAAAGCTAGTTGAGTCAAAAGAAAGTCAAACACATTCAAACAAATCTTTTTGAATGAAATGGAAGTCAAATGCATTCAACAAAGCTAATTGAGTCAAATGAAAGTCAAACACTTTCAACAAAGCTAATTAATTCAAATGAAAGTCAAACATATTGAAACAAAGCTTTTTGATTCAAATGAATGTCAAATGCATTCAACAAAGCTAATTGAGTCAAATGAAAGTCAAACACTTTCAACAAATCTTTTAGAATCAAATGAAAGTCAAATACATTCAAACAAAGCTTTTTGAATCAAACGAAAATCAAATGAATTCTACAAAGCTAATTGAGTGAAATTCAAGTCAAACACTTTCATCAAAGCTTTTAGAATCAAATGAAAGTCAAATACATTCAAACAAAGCTTTTTGAATCAAATGGAAGTCAATTGCATTCCACCATGCTAATTGAGTCAAATGAAAGTCAAATACATTCAAACAAAGCTTTTTGATTCAAATGAAAGTCAAATCCATTCAACAAAGCTAATTGAGTCAAATGAAAGTCAAACACTTTCAACAAAGCTTTTAAAATCAAATGAACGTCAAACACATTCAAACAAAGGTTTTTGAATCATATGAAAATCAAATGAATTCAACAAAGCTAATTGATTAAAATGAAAGTCAAACACTTTCATCAAAGCTTTTAGAGTCAAATGAAAGTCAAATACATTCAAACAAAGCTTTTTTAATCAAATGAATGTCAAATGCATTCAACAAAGCTAATTGAGTCAAATGAAAGACAAACGCATTCAACAAAGCTAATTGAGTCAAAAGAAAGTCAAACACATTAAAACAAAGCTTTTTGAATCAAATGAAAGTCAAATGCATTCTACAAAGACAATTGAGTCAAATGTAATTCAAACACATTTAAATAAAGCTTCTTGATTCAAATGAAAGTCAAATGCATTCAACAAAGCTAATTGAGTCAAATGAAAGTCAAACACTTTCAACAAAGCTTTTAGAATCAAATGAAAGTCAAACACATTCAAACAAAGCTTTTTGAATCAAATGAAAATCAAATGAATTCAACAAAGCTAATTGATTCAAATGAAAGTCAAACACTTTCATCAAAGCTTTTAGAATCAAATGAAAGTCAAATACATTCAAACAAAGCTTTTTGAATCAAATGAAAGTCAAATGCATTCAACAAAGCTAATTGAGTCAAATGAAAGTCAAACACTTTCAACAAAGCTTTTAGAATCAAATGAAAGTCAAACACATTCAAACAAAACTTTTTGAATCAAATGAAAGTCATATGCATTCAACAAAGTTAATTGAGTCAAATGAAAGTCAAACGCATTCAAACAAAGCTTTTTGAATCAAATGAAAGTCAAATGCATTTAACAAAGCTAATTTAGACAAATGAAAGTCAAACACATTCAAACAAAGCTTCTTGATTCAAATGAAAGTCAAATGCATTCAACAAAGCTATTTGAGTCAAATGAATGTCAAACACTTTCAACAAAGCTTTTAGAATCAAATGAAAGTCAAACACATTCAAACAAAACTTTTAGAATCAAATAAAAGTCAAATACATTAAACTAAGCTTTTTGATCAAATGAAAGTCTATTGCATTCCACAATGGTAATTGAGTCAAATGAAAGTCAAACACATTCAACAAACCTAATTGAGTTAAATGAAAGTCAAACACATTCAAATAAAGCTTTTTGAATCAAATGAAACCCAAATGCATTCAACAAAGCTAATTGAGTCAAATGAGTGTCACACACTTTCAAAAAAGCTTTTAGAATCAAAAGAAAGTCAAACACATTCAAACAAAGCTTTTTGTATTAAATGAAAGTCAATTGCATTCCACAATGCTAATCGAGTCAAATGAAAGTCAAACACATTCAACGAAGCTAATTGAGTCAAAAGAAAGTCAAATACATTAAAACAAAGCTTTTTGAATCAAATGAAAGTAAAATGCATTCAACAAATCTAATTGAGTCACATGAAAGTCAAACACTTTCAACAAAGCTAATTGAGTCAAATGAAAGTCTAACACATTCAAACAAAGCTTTTTTATTCATTTGAAAGTCAAATGTATTCAACAAAGCTAATTGAGTCAAATGAAAGTCAAACACTTTCAACAAAGCTTTTAGAATCAAACACATTCAAACAAAGCTTTTTGAATCAAATGAAAATCAAATGAATTCAACAAAGCTAATTGAGTCAAATGAAAGTCAAACACTTTAATCAATGCTTTGAGAATCAAATGAAAGTCAAATACATTCAAAGAAAGCATTTTGAATCAAATGAATTTCAATTGCATTCCACAATGCTAATTGAGTCAAATGAAAGTCAAACACATTCAACGAAGCTAATTGAGTCAAATGAATGTCAAACACATTCAAACAATGCTTTTTGAATCAAATGAAAGTCAAATGCATTCAACAAAGCCAATTGAGTCAAATGAAAGTCAAACACATTCAAATAAAGCTTCTTTATTCAAATGAAAGTCAAATGCATTCAACAAAGCTAAATGTGTCAAATGAAAGTCAAACACTTTCAACAAAGCTTTTAGAATCAAAATGAAAGTCAAACACATTCAAAAAAAGCTTTTTGAATCAAATCAAAGTCAAATGCATTCAACAAAGCTAATAGAGTCAAATGAAAGTCAAACACTTTCGACAAAGCTTTTAGAATCAAATCAAAGTCAAGTACATTAAACTAAGCTTTTTGATTAAATGAAATTTTATTGCATTCCACAATGGTAATTGAGTCAAATGAAAGTCAAACACATTCAACAACGCAAATTGAGTCAAAAGAAAGTCAAACACATTCAAACAAAGCTTTTTGATTCAAATAAAGGTCAAATGCATTCAAAAAAGCTAATTGAGTCAAATGGAAAGTCAAACACTTTCAACAAAGCTTTTAGAATCAAATGAAAGTCAAACACATTCAAACAAAACTTTTTGAATCAAATGAAAGTCAAATGCATTAAACAAAGCTAATTGTGTCAAATGAAAGTCAAACACTTTCATAAAAGCTTTTAGAATCAAATGAAAGTGAAATACATTCAAACAAAGCTTTTTGAATCAAATGAAAGTTAATTGCATTCCACAATGCTAATTGAGTCAAATGAAAGTCAAACACATTCAACGAAGCCAATTGAGTCAAATGAAAGTCAAACGCATTCAAAAAAAGCTTTTTGAATCAAATGAAAGTCAAATGCATTTAACAAAGCTAATTGAGTCAAATGAAAGTCAAACACATTCTAACAAAGCTTCGTGATTCAAATGAAAGTCAAATGCATTCAACAAAGCTAATTGAGTCAAATAAAAGTCAAACACTTTCAACAAAACTTTTAGAATCAAATGAAAGTCAAACACATTCAAACAAAACTTTTTGAATCAAATGAAATTCAAATGCATTCAACAAAGCTAATTGAGTAAAATGAAAGTCAAACACTTTCGACAAAGCTTTTAGAATCAAATAAAAGTCAAATACATTAAACTAAGCTTTTTGATCAAATGAAAGTCTATTGCATTCCACAACGGTAATTGAGTCAAATGAAAGTCAAACACATTCAAAAAAGTTAATTGAATCAAATGAAAGTCAATTGCATTCCACAATGCTAATTGAGTCAAATGAAAGTCAAACACATTCAACGAAGCTAATTGAGTCAAATGAAAGTCAAACGCATTCAAAAAAAGCTTTTTGGATCAAATGAAAGTCAAATGCATTTAACAAAGCTAATTGAGTCAAATGAAAGTCAAACACATTCAAACAAAGCTTCGTGATTCAAATGAAAGTCAAATGCATTAAACAAAGCTAATAGAGTCAAATAAAAGTCAAACACTTTCAACAAAGCTTTTAGAATCAAATGAAAGTCAAACACATTCAAATAAAACTTTTTGAATCAAATGAAAGTCAAATGCATTCAACAAAGCTAATTGAGTCAAATGAATGTCACACACTTTCAAAAAAGCTTTTAGAATCAAATGAAAGTCAAACACATTCAAACAAAGCTTTTTGAATTAAATGAAAGTCAATTGCATTCCACAATGCTAATCGAGTCAAATGAAAGTCAAACACATTCAACGAAGCTAATTGAGTCAAAAGAAAGTCAAATACATTAAAACAAAGCTTTTTGAATCAAATGAAAGTAAAATGCATTCAACAAAGCTAATTGAGTCAAATGAAAGTCAAACACTTTCAACAAAGCTAATTGAGTCAAATGAAAGTCAAACACATTCAAACAAAGCTTTTTAATTCAAATGAAAGTCAAATGCATTCAACAAAGCTAATTGAGTCAAATGAAAGTCAAACACTTTCAACAAAGCTTTTAGAATCAAATTAAAGTCAAACACATTCAAACAAAGGTTTTTGAATCAAATGAAAATCAAATGAAATCAACAAAGCTAATTGAGTCAAATGAAAGTCAAACACTTTCATCAAAGCTTAGAGAATCAAATGAATGTCAAATACATTCAAAGAAAGCTTTTTGAATCAAATGAAAGTCAATTGCATTCCACAATGCTAATTGAGTTAAATGAAAGTCAAACACATTCAACGAAGCTAATTGAGTCAAATGAAAGTCAAACACATTCAAACAAAGCTTTTTGAATCAAATGAAAGTCAAATGCATTCAACAAACCCAATTGAGTTAAATGAAAGTCAAACAAATTCAAATAAAGCTTCTTGATTCAAATGAAAGTCAAATGCATTCAACAAAGCTAATTGTGTCAAATGAAAGTCAAACACTTTCAACAAAGCTTTTAGAATCAAAATGAAAGTCAAACACATTCAAAAAAAGCTTTTTGAATCAAATGAAAGTCAAATGCATTCAACAAAGCTAATTGAGTCAAGTGAAAGTCAAACACTTTCGACAAAGCTTTTAGAATCAAATGAAAGTCAAGTACATTAAACTAAGCTTTTTGATCAAATGAAAGTCTATTGCATTCCACAATGGTAATTGAGTCAAATGAAAGTCAAACACATTCAACAAAACAAATTGAGTCAAAAGAAAGTCAAACACATTCAAACAAAGCTTTTTGAATCAAATGAAACCCAAATGCATTCAACAAAACTAATTGAGTCAAATGAATGTCACAAACTTTCAAAAAAGCTTTTAGAAGCAAATGAAAGTCAAACACATTCAAACAAAGCTTTTTGAATCAAATGAAAGTCAATTGCATTCCACAATGCTAATCTAGTCAAATGAAAGTCAAACACATTCAACGAAGCTAATTGAGTCAAAAGAAAGTCAAAAACATTTAAACAAAGCTTTTTGAATCAAATGAAAGTAAAATGCATTTAACAAAGCTAATTGAGTCAAATGAAAGTCAAACACTTTCAACAAAGCTAATTGAGTCAAATGAAAGTCTAACACTTTCAACAAAGCTAATTGAGTCAAATGAAAGTCAAACACATTCAAACAAAGCTTTTTGATTCAAATGAAAGTCAAATGCATTCAACAAAGCTAATTGAATCAAATGAAAGTCAAACACTTTCAAAAAAGCTTTTAGAATCAAATGAAAGTCAAACACATTCAAACAAAGCTTTTTTGATCAAAGGAAAATTAAATGAATTCAACAAAGCTAATTGAGTCAAATGAAAGTCAAACACTTTCATCAAAGCTAATTGAGTTAAATGAAAGTCAAACACATTCAAAAAAGCTTTTTGAATCAAATGAAACCCAAATGCATTCAACAAGGCTAATTGAGTCAAATTAATGTCACACACTTTCAAAAAAGCTTTTAGAATCAAATGAAAGTCAAACACATTCAAACAAAGTTTTTGAATCAAATGAAAGTCAATTGCATTCCACAATGCTAATCGAGTCAAATGAAAGTCAAACACATTTAACGAAGCTAATTGAGTCAAAAGAAAGTCAAATACATTCAAACAAAGCTTTTTGAATCAAATGAAAGTAAAATGCATTCAACAAAGCTAATTGAGTCAAATGAAAGTCAAACACTTTCAACAAAGCTAATTGAGTCAAATGAAAGTCTAACACTTTCAACAAAGCTAATTGAGTCAAATGAAAGTCAAACACATTCAAACAAAGCTTTTTGATTCAAATGAAAGTCAAATGCATTCAACAAAGCTAATTGAATCAAATAAAAGTCAAACACATTCAACAAAGCTTTTAGAATCAAACGAAAGTCAAACACATTCAAACAAAGCTTTTTGGATCAAAGGAAAATCAAATGAATTCAACAAAGCTAATTGAGTCAAATGAAAGTCAAACACTTTCATCAAAGCTAATTGAGTTAAATGAAAGTCAAACACATTTAAACAAAGCTTTTAGAATCAAATGAAAATCAAATGAATTCAACAAAGCTAATTGAGTCAAATGAAAGTCAAATACATTCAAAGAAAGCTTTTTGAATCAAATGAAAGTCAATTGCATTCCACAATGCTAATTGAGTCAAATGAAAGTCAAACACATTCAACGAAGCTAATTGAGTCAAATGAAAGTCAAACACGTTCAAACAAAGCTTTTTGAATCAAATGAAAGTCAAATGAATTTAACAAAGCTAATTGAGTCAAATGAAAGTCAAACACATTCAAACAAAGCTTCTTGATTCAAATGAAAGTGAAATGCATTCAACAAAGCTAATTGTGTCAAATGAAAGTCAAACACTTTCAACAAAGCGTTTAGAATCAAATGAAAGTCAAACACATTCAAACAACGCTTTTTGAATCAAATGAAAATCAAATGCTTTCAACAAAGCTAATTGAGTCAAATGAAAGTCAAACACTTTCAACAAAGCTAATTGAGTCAAATGAAAGTGAAACACTTTCAACAAAGCTTTTATAATCAAATGAAAGTCAAATACATTCAAACAAAGCATTTTGAATCAAACAAAAATCAAATGAATTCAACAAAGCTAATTGAGTCAAATGAAAGTCAAACACTTTCATCAAAGCTTTTAGAATCAAATGAAAGTCAAATACATTCAAACAAAGCTTATTGAATCAAATGAAAGTCAAATACATTCAAAGATAGCTTTAAGAATCAAATGAAAGTCAATTCCATTCCACAATGCTAATTGAGTCAAATGAAAGTCAAACACATTCAACGAAGCTAATTGAGTCAAATGAAAGTCAAACAAATTCAAACAAAGCTTTTTGAATCAAAAGAAAGTCAAATGCATTCAACAAAGCCAATTGAGTCAAATGAAAGTCAAACACATTCAAATAAAGCTTCTTGATTCAAATGAAAGTCAAATGCATTCAACAAAGCTAATTGTGTCAAATGAAAGTCAAACACTTTCAACAAAGCTTTTAGAATAAAATGAAAGTCAAACACATTCAAACAAAGCTTTTTGAATCAAATGAAAGTCAAATGCATTCAACAAAGCTAATTGAGTCAAATGAAAGTCAAACACATTCAAACAAAGCTTTTTAAATCAAATGAAAGTCAAATGCATTCAACAAAGCCAATTGAGTCAAATGAAAGTCAAACACATTCAAATAAAGATTTTAGAATCAAATGAAAGTTAAACACATACAAACAAAGCTTTTAGAATCAAATGAAAGTCAAACACATCCAAACAAAGCTTCTTGATTCAAATGAAAGTCAAATGCATTCAACAAAGCTAATTGAGTCAAATGAAAGTCAAACACTTTCAACAAAGCTAATTGAGTCAAATCAAAGTCAAACACATTCAAAAAAAGCTTTTTGAATCAAATGAAAATCAAATGCATTCAACAAAGCTAATTGAGTCAAATGAAAGTCAAACACTTTCAACAAAGCGTTTAGAATCAAATGAAAGTCAAATACATTCAATCAAAGCTTTTTGAATCAAATGAAAGTCAATTGCATTCCACAATGCCAATTAAGTCAAATGAAAGTCAAACACATTTAACAAAGCTAATTGAGTCAAAAGAAAGTCAAACACATTCATACAAAGCTTTTTGAATCAAATGAAAGTCAAATGCATTCAACAAAGCTAATTGAGTCAAATGAAAGTCAAACACTTTCAACAAAGCTAATTGAGTCAAATCAAAGTCAAACACATTCAAACAAAGCTTTTTGATTCAAATGAAAGTCAAATGCATTCAACAAAGCTAATTGAGTCAAATGAAAGTCAGACACTTTCAACAAAGCTAATTGAGTCAAATCAAAGTCAAACACATTCAAACAAAGCTTTTTGATTCAAATGAAAGTCAAATGCATTCAACAAAGCTAATTGAGTCAAATGAAAGTCTAACACTTTCAACAAAGCTTTTAGAATCAAATGAAAATCAAACACATTCAAACAAAGCTTTTTGAATCAAATGAAAATCAAATACATTCAAACAAAGCTTTTTGAATCAAATGGAAGTCAATTGCATTCCACAATGCTAATTGAGTCAAATGAAGGTCAAACACATTCAACGATGCTAATTGAGTCAAATAAAAGTCAAACACATTCAAACAAAGCTTTTTGAATCAAATGAAAGTCAAATGCATTCAACAAATCCAATTGAGTCAAATGAAAGTCAAACACATTCAAATAAAGCTTCTTGATTCAAATGAAAGTAAAATGCATTCAACAAAGCTAATTGTGTCAATTGAAAATCAAACACTTTCAACAAAGCTAATTGAGTCAAAAGAAAGTCAAACACATTCAAACAAATCTTTTTGAATCAAATGAAAGTCAAATGCATTCAACAAAGCCAATTATGTCAAATGAAAGTCAAACACATTCAAATAAAGCTTCTTGATTCAAATGAAAGTCAAATGCATTCAACAAAGCTAATTGAGTCAAATGAAAGTCAAACACTTTCAATAAAGCTAATTGAGTCAAATGAAAGTCAAACACTTCTAAACAAAGCTTTTTGAATCAAATAAAAGTCAAATGCATTCAACAAAGCTAATTGAGTCAAATGAAAGTCAAACACTTTCAACAAAGCGTTTAGAATCAAATGAAACTCAAATACATTCAATCAAAGCTTTTTGAATCAAATGAAAGTCAATTGCATTCTACAATGCTAATTAAGTCAAATGAAAGTCAAACACATTCAACGAAGCTAATTAAGTCAAAAGAAAGTCAAACACATTCAAACAAAGCGTTTTAAATCAAATGAAAGTCAAATGCATTCAACAAATCCCATCGATTCAAGTGAAAGTCAAACACATTCAAACAAAGCTTCTTGATTCAAATGAAAGTCAAATGCATTCAACATAGCTAATTGAGTCAAATGAAAGTAAAACACTTTCAACAAATCATTTAGAATCAAATGAAAGTCAAACACATTCTAACAATGCTTTTTAATCAAATGAATGTCAAATGCACTCAAACAAAGCTTGTTGAGTCAAATGAAAGTCAAAGACATTCAACGAAGTTAATTGAGTCAAATGAAAGTCAAACACTTTCAACAAAGCTTATTGAGTCAAATGAAAATCAAACACATTCAAACAAAGCTTTTTGATTCAAATGAAAGTCAAATGCATTCAACAAAGCTAATTGAGTCAAATGAAAGTCAAACACTTTCAACAAAGCGTTTAGAATCAAATGAAAGTCAAATACATTCAATCAAAGATTTTTGAATCAAATGAAAGTCAATTGCATTCCACAATGCTAATTAAGTCAAATGTAAGTCAAACACATTCAACGAAGCTAATTGAGTCAAAAGAAAGTCAAACACATTCATACAAAGCTTTTTGAATCAAATGAATGTCAAATGCATTCAACAAAGGTAATTGAGTGAAATGAAAGTCAAACACTTTCAACAAAGCTTATTGAGTCAAATGAAAGTCAAACACATTCAAACAAAGCTTTTTGATTCAAATGAAAGTCAAATGCATTCAACAAAGCTAATTGAGTCAAATTAAAGTCAAACACTTTCAACAAAGCTCTTAGAATCAAATGAAAATCAAATGAATTTTACAAAGCTAATTGAGTCTAATGAAAGTCAAACACTTTCATCAAAGCTTTTAGAATCAAATGAAAGTCAAATACATTCAAACAAAGATTTTTAAATCAAATGAAAGTCAATTGCATTCCACAATGCTAATTGAGTCAAATGAAAGTCAAACACATTAAACAAAGCTAATTGAGTCAAAAGAAAGTCAAACACATTCAAACAAAGCTTTTTGAATGAAATGGAAGTCAAATGCATTCAACAAAGCTAATTGAGTCAAATGAAAGTCAAACACTTTCAACAAAGCTAATTGATTCAAATGAAAGTCAAACACATTCAAACAAAGCTTTTTGACTCAAATGAAAGTCAAATGCATTCAACAAAGCTAATTAAGTCAAATGAAAGTCAAACACTTTCAACAAAGCTTTTAGAATCCAATGAAAGTCAAATACATTTAAACAAAGCTTTTTGAATCAAATGAAAGTCAATTGCCTTCCACAATGCTAATTGAGTGAAATGAAAGTCAAACACATTCAACGAAGCTAATTGAGTCAAATGAAAGTCAAGCACATTCAAACAAAGCTTTTTGAATCAATTGAAAGTCAAATGCATTCAACAAAGCCAATTGAGTCAAATGAAAGTCAAACACATTCAAACAAAGCTTCTTGATTCAAATGAAAGTCACATGCATTCAACAAAGCTAATTGAGTCAAATGAAAGTCAAACACTTTCAACAAAGCTTTTAGAATCAAATGAATGTCAAATGCATTCAACAAAGCTAATTGAGTCAAATGAAAGTCAAACACATTCAACAAAGCTAATTGAGTCAAAAGTAGGTCAAACACATTCAAACAAAGCTTTTTGAATCAAATGAAAGTCAAATGCGTTCAACAAAGCCAATTGAGTCAAATGAAAGTCAAATACATTCAAATAAAGCTTCTTGATTCAAATGAAAGTCAAATGCATTCAACAAAGCCAATTGAGTCAAATGAAAGTCAAACACATTCAAACAAAGCTTCTTGATTCAAATGAAAGTCACATGCATTCAACAAAGCTAATTGAGTCAAATGAAAGTCAAACACTTTCAACAAAGCTTTTAGAATCAAATGAATGTCAAATGCATTCAACAAAGCTAATTGAGTCAAATGAAAGTCAAACACATTCAACAAAGCTAATTGAGTCAAAAGTAGGTCAAACACATTCAAACAAAGCTTTTTGAATCAAATGAAAGTCAAATGCGTTCAACAAAGCCAATTGAGTCAAATGAAAGTCAAATACATTCAAATAAAGCTTCTTGATTCAAATGAAAGTCAAATGCATTCAACAAAGCTAATTGAATCAAATGAAAGTCAAACACTTCAACAAAGCTTTTAGAATCAAATGAAAGTCAAACACATTCAAACAAAGCTTTTGGAATCAAATGAAAATCAAATGAATTCATCAAAGCTAATTGAGTCAAATGAAAGATAAACACATTCAAACAAAGCTTTTTGAATCAAGTGAAAGTCAAATGCATTCAACAAAGCCAATTGAGTCAAATTAAAGTCAAACACATTTAAATAAAGCTTCTTGATTCAAATGAAAGTCAAATTCATTCAACAAAGCTAATTGAGTCAAATGAAAGTCAAACACTTTCAAACAAAGCTTTTTGAATCAAATGAAAGTCAAATGCATTCAACAAAGCTAATTGAGTCAAATGAAAGTCAAACACTTTCAACAAAGCTTTTAGAATCAAATGAATGTCAAATGCATTCAACAAAGCTAATTGAGTCAAATGAAAGTCAAACACATTCAACAAAGCTAATTGAGTCAAAAGTAGGTCAAACACATTCAAACAAAGCTTTTTGAATCAAATGAAAGTCAAATGCGTTCAACAATGCCAATTGAGTCAAATGAAAGTCAAATACATTCAAATAAAGCTTCTTGATTCAAATGAAAGTCAAATGCATTCAACAAAGCTAATTGAGTCAAATGAAAGTCCAACACTTTCAACAAAGCTAATTGAGTCAAATGAAAGTCAAACACATTCAAACAAAGCTTTTTGAATCAAATGAAAGTCAAATGCATTTAACAAAGCTAATTGAGTCAAATGAAAGTTAAACACTTTCAACAAAGCGTTAGAATCAAATGAAAGTCAAATACATTCAATCAAAGCTTTTTGAATCAAATGAAAGTCAATTGCATTCCACAATGCTAATTAAGTCAAATTAAAGTCAAACACATGCAACAAAGCTAATTGAGTCAAAAGAAAGTCAAACACATTCAAACAAAGCTTTTTGAATGAAATGGAAGTCAAATGCATTCAACAAAGCTAATTGAGTCAAATGAAAGTCAAACACTTTCAACAAAGCTAATTGATTCAAATGAAAGTCAAACACATTCAAACAAAGCTTTTTGATTCAAATGAATGTCAAATGCGTTCAACAAAGCTAATTGAGTTAAATGAAAGTCAAACACTTTCAACAAATCTTTTAGAATCAAATGAAAGTCAAATACATTCGAACAAAGCTTTTTGAATCAAACGAAAATCAAATGAAAACTACAAAGCTAATTGAGTGAAATTAAAGTCAAACACTTTCATCAATGCTTTTAGAATCAAATGAAAGTCAAATACATTCAAACAAAGCTTTTTGAATCAAATGGAAGTCAATTGCATTCAACAAAGCTAATTTAGTCAAATGAAAGTCAAACACTGTTAACAAAGCTTTTTGAATCAAATGAATGTCAAATTCATTCAACAAAGCTAATTGAGTCAAATGAAAGTCAAATGCATTCAACAAAGCCAATTGAGTCAAATGAAAGTCAAACACATTCAAACAAAGATTCTTGATTCAAATGAAAGTCAAATGCATTCAACAAAGCTAATTGAGTCGAATGAAAGTCAAACACTTTCAACAAAGCGTTTAGAATCAAATGAAAGTCAAATACATTCAAACAAAGCTTTTTGAATCAAATGAATGTCAAATGCATTCAACAAAGCTAATTGAGTCAAATGAAAGTCAAACACATTCAAACAAAGCTTTTTGAATCAAATGAAAGTCAAATGCATTCAACAAAGCCAATTGAGTCAAATGATAGTCAAACACATTCAAATAAAGCTTCTTGATTCAAATGAAAGTCAAATGCATTCAACAAAGCTAATTGAATCAAATGAAAGTCAAACTCTTTCAACAAAGCTTTTAGAATCAAATGAAAGTCAAACACATTCAAACAAAGCTTTTGGAATCAAATGAAAATCAAATGAATTCAACAAAGCTAATTGAGTCAAATGAAAGTCAAACACATACAAACAAAGCTTTTTGAATCAAGTGAAAGTCAAATGCATTCAACAAAGCCAATTGAGTCAAATTAAAGTCAAACACATTTAAATAAAGCTTCTTGATTCAAATGAAAGTCAAATTCATTCAACAAAGCTAATTGAGTCAAATGAAAATCAAACACTTTCAAACAAAGCTTTTTGAATCAAATGAAAGTCAAATGCATTCAACAAAGCTAATTGAGTCAAATGAAAGTTAAACACTTTCAACAAAGCGTTTAGAATCAAATGAAAGTCAAATACATTCAAACAAAGCTTTTTGAATCAAATGAAAGTCAATTGCATTCCACAATGCTAATTAAGTCAAATGAAAGTCAAGCACATGCAACAAAGCTAATTGAGTCAAAAGAAGGTCAAACACATTCAAACAAAGCTTTTTGAATGAAATGGAAGTCAAATGCATTCAACAAAGCTAATTGAGTCAAATGAAAGTCAAAAACTTTCAACAAAGCTAATAGATTCAAATGAAAGTCAAACACATTCAAACAAAGCTTTTTGATTCAAATGAAAGTCAAATGCATTCAACAAAGCTAAATAAGTCAAATCAAAGTCAAACACTTTCAACAAAGCTTTTAGAATCCAATGAAAGTCAAATACATTTAAACAAAGCTTTTTGAATCAAATGAAAGTCAATTGCCTTCCACAATGCTAATTGAGTGAAATGAAAGTCAAACACATTCATCGAAGCTAATTGAGTCAAATGAAAGTCAAGCACATTCAAACAAAGCTTTTTGAATCAAATGAAAGTCAAATGCATTGAACAAAGCCAATTCAGTCAAATGAAAGTCAAACACATTCAAACAAAGCTTCTTGATTCAAATGAAAGTCACATGCATTCAACAAAGCTAATTGAGTCAAATGAAAGTCAAACACTTTCAACAAAGCTTTTAGAATCAAATGAAAGTCAAACACATTCTAACAAAGCTTTTTGAATCAAATGAATGTCAAATGCATTCAACAAAGCTAATTGAGTCAAATGAAAGTCAAACACATTCAACAAAGCTAATTGAGTCAAAAGAAAGTCAAACACATTCAAACAAAGCTTTTTGAATCAAATGAAATTAAAATGCATTCAAGAAAGCCAATTGAGTCAAATGAAAGTCAAACACATTCAAATAAAGCTTCTAGATTCAAATGAAAGTCAAATGCATTCAACAAAGCTAATTGAGTCAAATGAAAGTCAAACACTTTCAACAAAGCTAATTGAGTCGAATGAAAGTCAAACACTTTCAACAAAGCTTTTAGAATCAAATGAAAGTGAAACACATTCAAACAAAGCTTTTTGAATGAAATGAAAAACAAATGAATTCAACAAAGCTAATTGAGTCAAATGAAAGTCAATCACTATCATCAAAGCTTTTAGAATTAAATTAAAGTCAATTACATTCAAACAAAGCTTTTTAAATCAAATGAAAGTCAATTGCACTCCACAATGCTAATTGAGTCAAATGAAAGCCAAACACGTTCAACAAAGCTAATTGAGTCAAAAGAAAGTCAAACAGATTCAAACAAAGCTTTTTGAATCAAATGAAAGTCAAATGCATTCAACAAAGCTAATTGAGTCAAAAGAAAGTCAAACACTTTCAACAAGGCTAATTGAGTCAAATGAAAGTCAAAGAAATTCAAACATAGCTTTTTGATTCAAATGAAAGTCAAATGCATTTAACAAAGCTAATTGAGTCAAATGAAAGTCAAACATTTTCAACAAAGCTTTTAAATCAAATGAAAGTCAAACACATTCAAACAAAGCTTTTTGAATCAAATGAAAGTAAAATGCATTCAACAAAGCCAATTGAGTCAAATGAAAGTCAAACACTTTCATCAAAGCTTTTACAATAAAAAGAAAGTCAAATACATTCAAACAAAGCTTTTTGAATCAAATGAAAGTCAATTGCATTCCACAATGCTAATTGAGTCAAATGAAAGTAAAACACATTCAACGAAGCTTATTGAGTCAAAAGAAATTCAAACACATTCAAACAAAGCTTATTGAATCAAATGAAAGTCAAATACATTCAACAAAGCCAATTGAGACAAATGAAAGTCAAACACATTCAAACTAAGCTGCTTGATTCAAATGAAAGTCAAATGCATTCAACAAAGCGAATTGAGTCAAATGAAAGTCAAACACTTTCAACAAAGCTTTTAGAATCAAATGAAAGTCAAACACATTCTAACAAAGCTTTTTGAATCAAATGAATGTCAAATGCATTCAACAAAGCTAATTGAGTCAAATGAAAGTCAAACACATTCAACAAAGCTAATTGAGTCATAAGAAAGTGAAACACATTCAAACAAAGCATTTTGAATCAAATGAAAGTGAAACACATTCAAACAAAGCTTTTTGAATCAAATGAAAGTCAAATGCATTCAACAAAGCCTATTGAGTCAAATTAAAGTCAAACACATTCAAATAAAGCTTCTAGATTCAAATGAAAGTCAAATGCATTCAACAAAGCTAATTGAGTCAAATGAAAGTCAAACACTTTCAACAAAGCTAATTGAGTCGAATGAAAGTCAAACACATTCAAACAAAGCTTTTTGAATCAAATGAAAGTCAAATGCATTCAACAAAGCCAATTG
Source organism: Chenopodium formosanum (assembly GCA_024500155.1). Classification (NCBI taxonomy): domain Eukaryota; kingdom Viridiplantae; phylum Streptophyta; class Magnoliopsida; order Caryophyllales; family Amaranthaceae; genus Chenopodium; species Chenopodium formosanum. The sequence goes on from CM044861.1 coordinate 26,333,266, forward strand.
AGTCAAATGAAAGTCAAACACATTCAACAAAGCTAATTGTGTCAAAAGAAAATCAAAAACATTCAAACAAAGCTTTTTGAATCAAATGAAAGTCAAATGCATTCAACAAAGCCAATTGAGTCAAATGAAAGTCAAACACATTCAAATAAAGCTACTAGATTCAAATGAAAGTCAAATGCATTCAACAAAGCTAATTAAGTCAAATGAAAGTCAAACACTTTCAACAAAGCTAATTGAGTCGAATAAAAGTCAAACACATTCAAACAAAGCTTTTTGAATCAAATGAAAGTCAAATGCATTCAACAAAGCCAATTGAGTCAAGTGAAAGTCAAACACATTCAAACAAAGCTTCTTGATTCAAATGAAAGTGAAATGCATTCAACAAAGCTAATTGAGTCAAATGAAAGTCAAATACATTAAATCATAGCTTTTTAAATCAAATGAAAGTCAATTGCATTCCACAATGCTAATTAAGTCAAATGAAAGTCAAACACATTCAATAAAGCTAATTGAGTCAAAAGAAAGTCAAACACATTCAAACAAAGCGTTTTGAATCAAATGAAAGTAAAATGCATTCAACAAAGCTAACTGAGTCAAATGAAAGTCAAACACTTTCAACAAAGCGTTTAGAATCAAATGAAAGTCAAATATGTTCAATCAAATCTTTTTGAATCAAATGAAAGTCAATTGCATTCCACAATGCTAATTAAGTCAAATTAAAGTTAAACACATTCTACAAAGCTAAATGAGTCAAAAGAAAGTCAAACAGATTCAAACAAAGCTTTTTGAATCAAATGAAAGTCAAATGCATTCAACAAAGCTAATTGAGTCAAATGAAAGTCAAACACTTTAAACAAAGCTAATTGAGTCAAATAAAAGTCAAACACATTCAAACAAAGATTTTTGATTCAAATGAAAGTCAAATGCATTTAACAAAGCTAATTGAGTCAAATGAAAGTCAAACACTTTCAACAAAACTTTTAGAATCAAATGAAAGTCAAACACCTTCAAACAAAGCTTTTTGAATCAAATGAAAGTCAAATGCATTCAACAAAGCCAATTGACTAAAGTGAAAGTCAAACACTTTCATCAAAGCTTTTAGAATAAAATGAAAGTCAAATACATTCAAACAAAGCTTTTTGAATTAAATGAAAGTCAATTGCATTCCACAATGCTAATTGAGTCAAATGAAAGTAAAACACATTCAACGAAGCTAATTGAATCAAATGAAAGTCAAACACATTCAAACAAAGCTTTTTGAATCAAATGAAAGTCAAATGCATTCAACAAAGCTAATTGAGACAAATGAAAGTCAAACACATTCAAACAAAGCTTCTTGATTTAAATGAAAGTCAAATGCATTCAACAAACCTAATTGAGTCAAATGAAAGTCAAACACTTTCAATAAAGCTTTTAGAATCAAATGAAAGTCAAACACATTCTAACAAAGCTTTTTGAATCAAATGAATAACAAATGCATTCAACAAAGCTAATTGAGTAAAATGAAAGTCAAACACATTCAACAATGCTAATTTAGTCAAAAGAAAGTCAAACACATTCAAACAAAGCTTTTTGAATCAAACGAAAGTCAAATGCATTCAACAAAGCCAATTGAGTCAAATGAAAATCAAACACATTCAAATAAAGCTTCTTGATTCAAATGAAAGTAAAATGCATTGAACAAAGCTAAATGAGTCAAATGAAAGTCAAACACTTTAAACAAAGCAAATTGAGTCAAATGAAAGTCAAAGACATTCAAACAAAGCTTTTTGAATCAAATGAAAGTCCAATACATTCAACAAAGCTAATTGAGTCAAATGAAATCCAAACACATTCAACAAAACTAATTGAGTCAAAAGAAAGTCAAACACATTCAAACAAAGCTTTTTGAATCAAATGAAAGTCAAAGGCATTCAACAAAGCCAATTGAGACAAATGAAAGTCAAACACATTCAAATAAAGCTTCTAGATTCAAGTGAAAGTCAAATGCATTCAACAAAGCTAATTAAGTCAAATGAAAGTCAAACACTTTCAACAAAGCTAATTGAGTCGAATGAAAGTCAAACACATTCAAACAAAGCTTTTTGAATCAAATGAAAGTCAAATGCATTCGACAAAGCCAATTGAGTCGAATGAAAGTCAAATACATTCAAACAAAACTTCTTGATTAAAATGAAAGTGAAATGCATTCAACAAAGCTAATTGAGTCAAATGAAAGTCAAACACTTTCAACAAAGTGTTTAGAATCAAATGAAAGTCAAATACATTAAATCAAAGCTTTTAGAATCAAATGAAAGTCAATAGCATTCCACAATGCTAATTAAGTCAAATGAAAGTTAAACACATTTAATAAAGTTAATTGAGTCAAAAGAAAGTCAAACACATTCAAACAAAGCGTTTTGAATCAAATGAAAGTAAAATGCATTCAACAAAACTAACTGAGTCAAAAGAAAGTCAAACACTTTCAACAAAGCGTTTAGAATCAAATGAAAGTCAAATACATTCAATCAAAGCTTTTTGAATCAAATGAAAGTCAATTGCATTCCACAATGCTAATTAAGTCAAATTAAAGTTAATTACATTCAACAAAGCTTATTGAGTCAAAAGAAAGTCAAACAGATTCAAACAAAGCTTTTTGAATCAAATGAAAGTCAAATGCATTCAACAACGCTAATTAAGTCATATGAAAGTCAAACACTTTCAACAAAGCTAATTGAGTCAAATTAAAGTCAAACACATTCAAACAAAGCTTTTTGATTCAAATGAAAGTAAAATGCATTCAACAAAGCTAATTGAGTCAAATGAAAGTCAAACACTTTCAACAAAGCTTTTAGAATCAAATGAAAGTCAAACACATTTAAACAAAGCTTTTTGAATCAAATGAAAGTCAAATGCATTCAACAAAGCCAATTGAGTCAAATGAAAGTGAAACACATTCAAACAAAGCTTCTTGATTCAAATGAAAGTCAAATGCATTCAACAAAGCTAATTAAGTCAAATGAAAGTCAAACACTTTCAACAAAGCGTTTAGAATCAAATGAAAGTCAAATACATTAAATCAAAGTTTTTTGAATCAAATGAAAGTCAATTGCATTCCACAATGCTAATTAAGTCAAATGAAAGTCAAACACATTCAATAAAGCTAATTGAGTCAAAAGAAAGTAAAACACATTCAAACAAAGCGTTTTGAATCAAATGAAAGTAAAATGCATTCAACAAAGCTAACTGAGTCAAATGAAAGTCAAACACTTTCAACAAAGCGTTTAGAATCAAATGAAAGTCAAATACATTTAATCAAAGCTTTTTGAATCAAATTAAAGTCAATTGCATTCCACAATGCTAATTAAGTCAAATTAAAGTTAAACACATTCAACAAAGCTAAATGAGTCAAAAGAAAATCAAACAGATTCAAACAAAGCTTTTTGAATCAAATGAAAGTCAAATGCATTCAACAAAGCTAATTGAGTCAAATGAAAGTCAAACACTTTAAACAAAGCTAATTGAGTCAAATGAAAGTCAAACACATTCAAACAAAGATTTTTGATTCAAATGAAAGTCAAATGCATTTAACAAAGCTAATTGAGTCAAATGAAAGTCAAACACATTCAACAAAACTTTTAGAATCAAATGAAAGTCAAACACATTCAAACAAAGCTTCTTGATTCAAATGAAAGTCAAATGCATTCAACAAAGCTAATTAAGTGAAATGAAAGTCAAACATTTTCAACAAAGCTTTTAGAATCAAATGAAAGTCAAACACATTCAAAAAAGCTTTTTGAATCAAATGAAAGTCAAATGCACTCAACAAAGCTAATTGAGTCAAATGAAAGTCAAGCACTTTCATCAAAGCTTTTAGAATAAAATGAAAGTCAACTGCATTCAACAAAGCCAATTGAGACAAATGAAAGTCAAACACATTCAAACAAAGCTTCTTGATTCTAATGAAAGTCAAATGCATTCAACAAAGCTAATTGAGTCAAATGAAAGTCAAACACATTCAACAAAGCTAATTGAGTCAAAAGAAAGTCAAACACATTCAAACAAAGCTTTTTGAATCAAATGAAAGCCAAATGCATTCAACAAAGCCAATTGAGTCAAATGAAAATCAAACACATTCAAATAAAGCTTCTAGATTCAAATGAAAGTCAAATGCATTCAACAAAGCTAATTGAGTCAAATGAAAGTCAAGCACTTTCAAACAAAGATTTTTGATTCAAATGAAAGTCAAACATATTCATAGAAAGCTTTTTGAATCAAATGAAAATCAAATGCATTCAACAAAGCCAATTGTGTCAAATGAAAGTCAAACACTTTCATCAAAGCTTTTAGAATAAAATGAAAGTCAAATACATTCAAACAAAGGTTTTTGAATCAAATGAAAGTCAATTGCATTCCACAATGCTAATTGAGTCAAATGAAAGTAAAACACATTCAACGAAGCTTATTGAATCAAATGAAAGTCAAACACATTCAAACAAAGCTTATTCAATCAAATGAAAGTCAAATGCATTCAACAAAGACAATTGAGACAAATGAAAGTCAAACACATTCAAACAAAGCTTCTTGATTCAAATGAAAGTTAAATGCTTTCAACAAAGCTAATTGAGTCAAATGAAAGTCAAACACTTTAAACAAAGCTTTTAGAATCAAATGAAAGTCAAACATATTCTAACAAAGCTTTTTGAATCAAATGAATGTCAAATGCATTCAACAAAGCTAATTGAGTCAAATGAAAGTCAAACACATTCAACAAAGCAAATTGAGTCAAAAGAAAGTCGAACACATTCAAACAAAGCTTTTTGAATCAAATGAAAGTCAAATGCATTCAACAAAGCCAATTGAGTCAAATGAAAGTCAAACACATTCAAATAAAGCTTCTAGATTCAAATGAAAGTCAAATGCATTCAACAAACCTAATTGAGTCAAATGAAAGTCAAACACTTTCAACAAAGCTAATTGAGTCGAATGAATGTCAAACACATTCAAACAAAGCTTTTTGAATCAAATGAAAGTCAAATGCATTCAACAAAGCCAATTGAGTCAAGTGAAAGTCAAACACATTCAAACAAAGCTTCTTGATTCAAATGAAAGTGAAATGCATTCAGCAAAGCTAATTGAGTCAAATGAAAGTCAAACACTTTCAACAAAGCGTTTAGAATCAAATGAAAGTCAAATACATTAAATCAAAGCTTTTTGAATCAAATGAAAGTCAATTGCATTCCACAATGCTTATTAAGTCAAATGAAAGTTAAACACATTTAATAAAGCTAATTGAGTCAAAAGAAAGTCAAACACATTCAAACAAAGCGTTTTGAATCAAATGAAAGTAAAATGCATTCAACAAAACTAACTGAGTCAAAAGAAAGTCAAACACTTTCAACAAAGCGTTTAGAATCAAATGAAAGTCAAATACATTCAATCAAAGCTTTTTGAATAAAATGAAAGTCAATTGCATTCCACAATGCTAATTAAGTCAAATTAAAGTTAATTACATTCAACAAAGCTAATTGAGTCAAAAGAAAGTCAAACAGATTCAAAAACAGCTTTTTGAATCAAATGAAAGTCAAATGCATTCAACAACGCTAATTGAGTCAGATGAAAGTCAAACACTTTCAACAAAGCTAATTGAGTCAAATGAAACTCAAACACATTCAAACAAAGTTTTTTGATTCAAATGAAAGTAAAATGCATTCAACAAAGCTAATTGAGTCAAATGAAAGTCAAACACTTTCAACAAAGCTTTTAGAATCAAATGAAAGTCAAACACATTCAAACAAAGCTTCTTGATTCAAATGAAAGTCAAATGCATTCAACAAAGCTAATTGAGTGAAATGAAAGTCAAACATTTTCAACAAAGCTTTTAGAATCAAATGAAAGTCAAACACATTCAAAAAAGCTTTTTGAATCAAATGAAAGTCAAATGCACTCAACAAAGCTAATTGAGTCAAATGAAAGTCAAGCACTTTCATCAAAGCTTTTAGAATAAAATGAAAGTCAAATACATTCAAACAAAGCTTTTTGAATCAAATGAAAGTCAAATGCATTCAACAAAGCCAATTGAGACAAATGAAAGTCAAACACATTCAAACAAAGCTTCTTGATTCTAATGAAAGTCAAATGCATTCAACAAAGCTAATTGAGTCAAATGAAAGTCAAACACATTCAACAAAGCTAATTGAGTCAAAAGAAAGTCAAACACATTCAAACAAAGCTTTTTGAATCAAATGAAAGTCAAATGCATTCAACAACACTAATTGAGTCAGATGAAAGTCAAACACTTTCAACAAAGCTAATTGAGTCAAATGAAACTCAAACACATTCAAACAAAGCTTTTTGATTCAAATGAAAGTAAAATGCATTCAACAAAGCTAATTGAGTCAAATGAAAGTCAAACACTTTCAACAAAGCTTTTAGAATCAAATGAAAGTCAAACACATTCAAACAAAGCTTCTTGATTCAAATGAAAGTCAAATGCATTCAACAAAGCTAATTGAGTGAAATGAAAGTCAAACATTTTCAACAAAGCTTTTAGAATCAAACGAAAGTCAAACACATTCAAAAAAGCTTTTTGAATCAAATGAAAGTCAAATGCACTCAACAAAGCTAATTGAGTCAAATGAAAGTCAAGCACTTTCATCAAAGCTTTTAGAATAAAATGAAAGTCAAATACATTCAAACAAAGCTTTTTGAATCAAATGAAAGTCAAATGCATTCAACAAAGCCAATTGAGACAAATGAAAGTCAAACACATTCAAACAAAGCTTCTTGATTCTAATGAAAGTCAATGCATTCAACAAAGCTAATTGAGTCAAATGAAAGTCAAACACATTCAACAAAGCTAATTGAGTCAAAAGAAAATCAAACACATTCAAATAAAGCTTCTAGATTCAAATGAAAGTCAAATGCATTCAACAAAGCTAATTGAGTCAAATGAAAGTCAAGCACTTTCAACAAAGCTAATTGAGTCGAATGAAAGTCAAACACATTCATAGAAAGCTTTTTGAATCAAATGAAAATCAAATGCATTCAACAAAGCTATTGTGTCAAATGAAAGTCAAACACTTTCATCAAAGCTTTTAGAATAAAATGAAAGTCAAATACATTCAAACAAAGGTTTTTGAATCAAATGAAAGTCAATTGCATTCCACAATGCTAATTGAGTCAAATGAAAGTAAAACACATTCAACGAAGCTAATTGAGTCAAATGAAAGTCAAAGACATTCAAACAAAGCTTATTGAATCAAATGAAAGTCAAATGCATTCAACACACCAATTGAGACAAATGAAAGTCAAACACATTCAAACAAAGCTTCTTGATTCAAATGAAAGTTAAATGCTTTCAACAAAGCTAATTGAGTCAAATGAAAGTCAAACACTTTAAACAAAGCTTTTAGAATCAAATGAAAGTCAAACACATTCTAACAAAGCTTTTTGAATCAAATGAATGTCAAATGCATTCAACAAAGCTAATTGAGTCAAATGAAAGTCAAACACATTCAACAAAGCAAATTGAGTCAAAAGAAAGTCGAACACATTCATACAAAGCTTTTTGAATCAAATGAAAGTCAAATGCATTCAACAAAGCCAATTGAGTCAAATGAAAGTCAAACACTTTCAAATAAAGCTTCTAGATTCAAATGAAAGTCAAATGCATTCAATAAACCTAATTGAGTCAAATGAAAGTCAAACACTTTCAACAAAGCTAATTGAGTCGAATGAAAGTCAAACACATTCAAACAAAGCTTTTTGAATCAAATGAAAGTCAAATGCATTCAACAAAGCCAATTGAGTCAAGTGAAAGTCAAACACATTCAAACAAAGCTTCTTGATTCAAATGAAAGTGAAATGCATTCAGCAAAGCTAATTGAGTCAAATGAAAGTCAAACACTTTCAACAAAGCGTTTAGAATCAAATGAAAGTCAAATACATTAAATCAAAGCTTTTTGATTCAAATGAAAGTCAATTACATTCCACAATGCTAATTAAGTCAAATGAAAGTCAAACACATTCAATAAAGCTAATTGAGTCAAAAGAAAGTCAAACACATTCAAACAAAGCGTTTTGAATCAAATGAAAGTAAAATGCATTCAACAAAGCTAACTGAGTCAAATGAAAGTCGAACACTTTCAACAAAGCGTTTAGAATCAAATGAAAGTCAATTGCATTCCACAATGCTAATTAAGTCAAATTAAAGATAAACACATTCAACAAAGCTAATTGAGTCAAATGAAAGTCAAACACATTCAACAAAGCTAATTGATTCAAAAGAAAGTCAAACACATTCAAACAAAGCTTTTTGAATCAAATGAAAGTCAAATGCATTCAACAAAGCCAATTGAGTCAAATGAAAGTCAAACACATTCAAATAAAGCTTCTAGATTCAAATGAAAGTCAAATGCATTCAACAAAGCTAATTGAGTCAAATGAAATTCAAACACTTTCAACAAAGCTAATTGAGTCGAATGAAAGTAAAACACATTTCAAACAAAGCTTTTTGAATCAAATGAAAGTCAAATGCATTCAACAAAGCCAATTAAGTCAAATGAAAGTCAAACACTTTCATCAAAGCTTTTAGAAAAAAATGAAAGTCAAATACATTTAAACAAAGCTTTTTGAATCAAATGAAAGTCAATTGCATTCCACAATGCTAATTGAGTCAAATGAAAGTAAAACACATTCAACGAAGCTAATTGAGTCAAATGAAAGTCAAACACATTCAAACAAAGCTTATTGAATCAAATGATAGTCAAATGCATTCAACAAAGCTAATTGAGACAAATGAAAGTCACACACATTCAAACAAAGCTTCTTGATTCTAATGAAAGTCAAATGCATTCAACAAAGCTAATTGAGTCAAATGAAAGTCAAACACTTTCAACAAAGCTTTTAGAATCAAATGAAAGTCAAACACATTCAAACAAAGCTTTTTGAATCAAATGAATGTCAAATGCATTCAACAAAGCTAATTGAGTCAAATGAAAGTCAAACACATTCAACAAAGCTAATTGAGTCAAAAGAAAGTCGAACACATTCAAACAAAGCTTTTTGAATCAAATGAAAGTCAAATGCATTCAACAAAGCCAATTGAGTCAAATGAAAGTAAAACACATTCAAATAAAGCTTCTAGATTCAAATGAAAGTCAAATGCATTCAACAAACCTAATTAAGTCAAATGAAAGTCAAACACTTTCAACAAAGCTAATTGAGTCGAATGAAAGTCAAACACATTCAAACAAAGCTTTTTGAATCAAATGAAAGTCAAATGCATTCAACAAAGCCAATTGAGTCAAGTGAAAGTCAAACACATTCAAACAAAGCTTCGTGATTCAAATGAAAGTGAATTGCATTCAACAAAGCTAATTGAGTCAAATCAAAGTCAAACACTTTCAACAAAGCGTTCAGAATCAAATGAAAGTCAAATACATTAAATCAAAGCTTTTTAATTCAAATGAAAGTCAATTGCATTCCACAATGCTAATTAAGTCAAATTAAAGTTAAACACATTCAACAAAGCTAAATAAGTCAAAAGAAAGTCAAACAGATTCAAACAAAGCTTTTTGAATCAAATGAAAGTCAAATGCATTCAACAAAGCTAATTGAGTCAAATGAAAGTCAAACACATTCAAACAAAGCTTTTTGATTCAAATGAAAGTAAAATGCATTCAACAAAGCTAATTGAGTCAAATGAAAGTCAAATACTTTCAACAAAGCTTTTAGAATCAAATGAAAGTCAAACACATTTAAACAAAGCTTTTTGAATCAAATGAAAGTGAAATGCATTCAACAAAGCCAATTTTGTCAAATGAAAGTCAAACACATTCAAACAAAGCTTCTTGAATCAAATGAAAGTCAAATGCATTCAACAAAGCTAATTGAGTCAAATGAAAGTCAAACACTTTCAACAAAGCTTTTAGAATCAAATAAAAGTCAAATACATTTAAACAAAACTTTTTGAATCAAATGAAAGTCAAATGCATTCAACAAAGCTAATTGAGTCAAATGAAAGTCAAACACATTCAAACAAAGCTTTTTGATTCAAATGAAAGTAAAATGCATTCAACAAAGCTAATTGAGTCAAATGAAAGTCAAATACTTTCAACAAAGCTTTTAGAATCAAATGAAAGTCAAACACATTTAAACAAAGCTTTTTGAATCAAATGAAAGTGAAATGCATTCAACAAAGCCAATTTTGTCAAATGAAAGTCAAACACATTCAAACAAAGCTTCTTGAATCAAATGAAAGTCAAATGCATTCAACAAAGCTAATTGAGTCAAATGAAAGTCAAACACTTTCAACAAAGCTTTTAGAATCAAATAAAAGTCAAATACATTTAAACAAAACTTTTTGAATCAAATGAAAGTCAAATGCATTCAACAAAGCTAATTGAGTCAAATGAATGTCAAACACTTTCAACAAAGCTTTTAGAATCAAATGAAAGTCAAACACATTATAATAAGCTTTTTGATCAAATGAAAGTCTATTGCATTCCACAATGGTAATTGAGTCAAATGAACGTCAAACACATTCAACAAAGCTTATTGAGTCAAATGAAAGTCAAACACATTCAAACAAAGCTTTTTAAAGCAAATGAAAGCCAAATGCATTCAACAAAGCTAATTGAGTCAAATGAATGTCAAACACTTTCAACAAAGCTTTTAGAATCAAATGAAAGTCAAACACAATCAAACAAAGCTTTTTGAATCGAATGAAAGTAAAATGTATTCAACAAAGCTAATTGAGTCAAATGAAAGTCAAATGCATTCAACAAAGCTTATTGAGTCAAAAGAAAGTCAAACACATTCAATCAAAGCTAATTGAGTCAAATGAAAGTCAAATACATTCAATCAAAGCTTTTTGAAACAAATGAAAGTCAATTGCATTCCACAATGCTAATTGAGTCAAATGAAAGTCAAACACATTCAACAAAGCTTATTGAGTCAAAAGAAAGTCAAACACATTCAAGCAAAGCTTTTTGAATCAAATGAAAGTCAAATGCATTCAACAAAGCCAATAGAGTTAAATGAAAATTACACACTTTCAACAAATCTAATTGAGTCAAATGAACGTCAAACACATTCAAACAAAGCTTTTTGATTCAAATGAAAGTCAAATGCATTCAACAAAGCTAATTGAGTCAAATGAAAGTCAAACACTTTCAACAAAACTTTTAAAATCAAATGAAGGTCAAACACCTTCAAACAAAGCTTTTTGAATCAAATGAAAATCATATGAATTCAACAAAGCTAATTGAGTCAAATGAAAGTCAAACACTTTCATCGCAGGTTTTAGAATCAAATGAAAGTAAAATACATTCAAACAAATCTTTTTAGATCAAATGAAAGTCAATTGCATTCCACAATGCTAATTGAGCAAAATGAAAGTCAAACACATTCAACGAAGTTAATTGAGTCAAATAAAAGTCTAACACATTCAAACAAAGCTTTTTGAATCAAATGAAAGTCAAATGCATTCAACAAAGCCAAATGAGTCAAATAAAAGTCAAACACTGTCAACAAATTTTTTAGAATCAAATGAAAGTAAAACACATTCAAACAAAGCTTTCTGAATCAAATGAATGTCAAATGCATTCAACAAAGCTAATTGAGTCAAATGAAAGTCAAACACATTCAAACAAAGCTTCTTGATTCAAATGAAAGTCAAATGCATTAAACAAAGCTAATTGAGTCAAATGAAAGTCAAACACTTGCTACAAAGCGTTTAGAATCAAATGAAAGTCAAATACATTCAATCAAAGCTTTTTGAATCAAATGAATGTCAACTGTATTCAACAAAGCTAATTGAGTCAAATGAAAGTCAAACAGTTTCATCAAAGCTTTTAGAATCAAATTAAAGTCAAATACATTCAAACAAAGCTTTTTGAATCAAATGAAAGTCAATTGCATTCCATAATGCTAATTGAGTCAAATGAAAGTCAAACACATTCAACAAAGCTAGTTGAGTCAAAATAAAGTCAAACACATCCAAACAAAGCTTTATGAATCAAATGAAAGTCAAATGCATTCAACAAAGCTAATTGAGTCAAATGAAAGTCAAACACTTTCAACAAAGCTAATTGAGTCAAATGAAAGTCAAACACATTCAAACATTTTTTTTTGATTCAAATGAAAGTCAAATGCATTCAACAAAGCCAATTGAGTCAAATGAAAGTCAAACAATTTCAACAAAGCTTTTAGAATCAAATAAAAGTCAAACACATTCAAACAAAGCTTTTTGAATGAAATGAAAATCAATGAATTCAACAAATCTAATTGAGTCAAATGAAAGTCAAACACATTCATCAAAGCTTTTAGAATCAAATGAAAGTCAAAAACTTTCAAACAAGTTTTTTGAATCAAATGGAAGTCAATTGCATTCCACAATGCTAATTGAGTCAAATGAAAGTGAAACACATTCAACGAAGCTAATTGAGTCAAATGAAAGTCAAACGCATTCAAACAAAGCTTCTTGATTCAAATGAAAGTCAAATGCATTTAACAAAGCCAATTGAGTCAAATGAAAGTCAAACACATTCAAACAAAGATTCTTGAATCAAATGAAAGTCAAATGCATTCAACAAAGCTAGTTGAGTCAAATGAAAATCAAACACTTTCAACTAAGCTTTTAGAATCAAATGAAAGTCAAACACATTTAAACAAAACTTTTTGAATCAAATGAAAGTCAAATGCATTCAACACACCTAATAGAGTCAAATGAAAGTCAAACACTTTCGAAAAAGCTTTTAGAACCAAATGAAAGTCAAATACATTATACTAAGCTTTTTGATCAAATGAAAGTCTATTACATTCCACAATGGTAATTGAGTCAAATGAAAGTCAAACACTTTCAACAAAGCTAATTGAGTCAAATGAAAGTCAAACACATTCAAACATAGCTTTTTGATTCAAATGAATGTCAAATGCATTCAACAAAGCCAATTGAGTCAAATGAAAGTCAAACACTTTTAACAAAGCTTTTAGAATCAAATGAAAGTCAAACACATTCAAACAAAGCTTTTTGAATCAAATGAAAATCAAATAAATTCAACAAATCTAATTGAGTCAAATGAAAGTCAGACACATTCATCAAAGCTTTTAGAATCAAATGAAAGTCAAATACATTCAAACAAAGCTTTTTGAATCAAATGAAAGTCAATTGCATTCCACAATGCTAATTGAGTCAAATGAAAGTCAAACACATTCAACAAAGCTAATTGAGTCAAAAGAAAGTCAAATGCATTCAACAAAGCTAATTGAATGAAATGAAAGTCAAATGCATTCAACAAAGCTAATTGAGTTAAATGAAAGTTAAACACTTTCAACAAATCTAATTGATTCAAATGAACGTCAAAAACATTCTAACAAAGCTTTTTGATTCAAATGAAATTCAAATGCATTCAACAAAGCTAATTGAGTCAAATCAAAGGCAAACACTTTCAACAAAACTTTTAGAATCAAATGAAAGTCAAACACATTCAAACAAAGCTTTTTGAATCAAATGAAAATCAAATGAATTCAACAAAGCCAATTGAGTCAAATGAAAGTCGACCACTTTCATCAAAGCTTTTAGAATCAAATGAAAGTCAAATACATTCAAACAAAGCTTTTTGAATCAAATGAAAGTCAATTGCATTCGACAATGCTAATTCAGTGAAATGAACGTTAAACACATCCAACGTAGCTAATTGAGTCAAATGAAAGTCAAACGCATTCAAACAAAGCTTTTTGAATCAAATAAAGGTCAAATGCATTTAACAAAGCCAATTGAGTCAAATGAAAGTCAAACACATTCAAACAAAGCTTCTTGATTCAAATGAAAGTCAAATGCATTCAACAAAGCTAATTGAGTCAAATGAAAGTCAAATGCATTCAACAAAGCTAATTGAATCAAATGAAAGTCAAATGCATTCAACAAAGCTAATTGAGTCAAATGAAAGTCAAACACTTTCAACAAAGCTTTTAGAATCAAATAAAAGTCAAACACATTTAAACAAAACTTTTTGAATCAAATGAAAGTCAAATGCATTCAACAAAGCTAATTGAGTCAAATGAAAGTCAAACACTTTCGACAAAACTTTTAGAATCAAATGAAAGTCAAATACATTATACTAAGCTTTTTGATCAAATGAAAGTCTATTACATTCCACAATGGTAATTGAGTCAAATGAAATTCTAACACTTTCAACAAAGCTAATTGAGTCAAATGAAAGTCAAACACATTCAAATAAAGCTTCTTGATTCAAATGAAAGTTAAATGCATTCAACAAAGCTAATTGAATCAAATGAAAGTCAAACACTTTCAACAAAGCTAATTGAGTCAAATGAAAGTCAAACACTTTCAAAAAAAGCTTTTTGGATCAAATGAAAGTCAAATGCATTTAACAAAGCTAATTGAGTCAAATGAAAGTCAAACACTTTCAACAAAGCGTTTAGAATCAAATGAAAGGCAAATACATTCAATCAATGCTTTTTGAATCAAATGAAAGTCAATTGCATTCCACAATGCTAATTGAATCAAATGAAAGTTATACACATTCAACAATGTTAATTGAGTCAAATGAAAGTCAAACACATTCAAACAAAGCTTTTTGATTCAAATGAAAGTCAAACGCATACAACAAAGCTAATTGAGTCAATAAAAGTCAAACACTTTCAACAAAGCTTTTAGACTCAAATAAAAGTCAAACACATTCAAACAAAGCTTTTTGAATCAAATGAAATTCAAATGAATTCAACAAAGCTAATTGAGGCAAATGAAAGTCAAACACTTTCATCAAAGCTTTTAGCATCAAATGAAAGTCAAATACATTCAAACAAAGCTTTATGAATCAAATGAAAGTCAATTGCATTCCTCAATTCTAATCGAGTCAAATGATAGTCAAACACATTCAACGAAGCTAATTGAGTCAAATGAATGTCAAACACATTCAAACAAAGCTTTTTGAATCAAATGAAAGTCAAATGCATTCAAACAAAGCTTTTTGAATCAAATGAAAGTAAAATGCATTCAATAAAGCTAATTGAGTCAAATGAAAGTCAAACAATTTCAACAAAGCTAATTGAGTCAAATAAAAGTCAAACACATTCAAACAAAGCTTTTTGATTCAAATGAAAGTCAAACGCATACAACAAAGCTAATTGAGTCAAATGAAAGTCAAACACTTTCAACAAAGCTTTTAGACTCAAATAAAAGTCAAACACATTCAAACCAAGCTTTTTGAATCAAATGAAATTCAAATGAATTCAACAAAGCTAATTGAGTCAAATGAAAGTCAAACACATTCAAACAAAGCTTTTTGAATCACATGAAATTCAAATGAATTCAACAAAGCTAATTGAGTCAAATGAAAGTCAAACACTTTCATCAAAGCTTTTAGCATCAAATGAAAGTCAAATACATTCAAACAAAGCTTTTTGAATCAAATGAAAGTCAATTGCATTCCTCAATGCTAATCGAGTCAAATGATAGTCAAACACATTCAACGAAGCTAATTGAGTCAAATGAATGTCAAACACATTCAAACAAAGCTTTTTGAATCAAATGAAAGTCAAATGCATTCAACAAAGCCAATTGAGTCAAATAAAAGTCAAACATATTCAAACAAAGCTTCTTGATTCAAATGAAAGTCAAATGTATTCAACAAAGCTAATTGAGTCAAATGAAAGTCAAACACTTTCAACAAAGCTAATTGAGTCAAATGAAAGTCAAACACATTCAAAATAAGCTTTTTGAATCAAATAAAGTCAAATGCATTCAACAAAGCTAATTAAGTCAAATGAAAGTCAAACACATTCCAACATAGCTTTTTGTTTCAAATGAAAGTTAAATGCATTCAACAAAGCCAATTTAGTCAAATGAAAGTCAAACACTTTCAACAAAGCTTTTAGAATCAAATGAAAGTCAAACACATTCAAACAAAACTTTTTAAATCAAATGAATATCAAATGAATTCAACAAATCTAATTGAGTCAAATGAAAGTCAAACACATTCATCTATGCTTTTAGAATTAAATGAAAGACAAAAACTTTCAAACAAGTTTTTTGAATCAAATGGAATTCAATTACATTCCACAATGCGAATTGAGTCAAATGAAAGTCAAACACATTCAACGAAGCTAATTGAGTCAAATGAAAGTCAAACGCATTCAAACAAAGCTTTTTGAATCAAATAAAAGTCAAATGCATTTAACAAAAGCCAATTGAGTCAAATGAAAGTCAAACACATTCAAACAAAGCTTCTTGAATCAAATGAAAGTCAAATGCAATCAACAAAGCTAATTGAGTCAAATGAAAGTCAAACATTTTCAACAAAGCTTTTAGAATCAAATAAAAGTCAAACACATTTAAACAAAACTTATTGAATCAAATGAAAGTCAAATGAATTCAACAAAGCTAATTGAGTCAAATGAAAGTCAAACACTTTCGACAAAGCTTTTAGAATCAAATGAAAGTCAAATACATTATAATAAGCTTTTTGATCAAATGAAAGTCTATTACATTCCACAATGGTAATTGAGTCAAATGAAAGTCTAACACTTTCAATAAAGCTAATTGAGTCAAATGAAAGTCAAACACATTCAAATAAAGCTTCTTGATTCAAATGAAAGTCAAATGCATTCAACAAAGCTAATTGAGTCAAATGAAAGTGAAACACTTTCAACAAAGCTAATTGAGTCAAATGAAAGTCAATCACATTCAAAAAAAGATTTTTGAATCAAATGAAAGTCAAATGCATTTAACAAAGCTAATTGAGTCAAATGAAAGTCAAACACTTTCAACAAAGCGTTTAGAATCAAATGAAAGGCAAATACATTCAATCAAAGCTGTTTGAATCAAACGAAAGTCAATTGTATTCCACAATGCTAATTGAGTCAAATGAAAGTTAAACACATTCAACAAAGCTAATTGAGTAAAAAGAAAGTCAAACACATTCAAACAAAGCTTTTTGAATCAAATGAAAGTAATATGCTTTCAACAAAGCTAATTAAGTCAAATGAAAGTCAAACACTTTCATTAAAGCTTTTAGAATCAAATGAAAGTCAAATACATTCAAAGAAAGCTTTTTGAATAAAATGAAAGTCAATTGCATTCCACAATGCTAATTGAGTCAAATGAAAGTCAAACACTTTCAACAAAACTAATTGAGTCAAATGAAAGTCAAACACATTTTAACAAAGCTTTTTGATTCAAATGAAAGTCAAATGCATTCAACAAAGCTAATTGAGTCAAATGAAAGTCAAACACATTCAAACAAAGCTTTTTGATTCAAATGAAAGTCAAATGCATTCAACAAAGCTAATTGAGTCAAATGAAAGTCAAACACTTTCAACAAAGCTTTAAGACTAAAAAAAAAGTCAAAAACATTCAAACAAAGCTTTTTGAATCAAATGAAATTCAAATGAATTCAACAAAGCTAATTGAGTCAAATGAAAGTCAAACACTTTCATCAAAGCTTTTAGAATCAAATGATAGTCAAATACATTCAAACAAAGCTTTTGGAATCAAATGAAAGTCAATTGCATTCCACAATGCTAATTGAGTCAATTGAAAGTCAAACACATTCAACGAAGCTAATTGAGTCAAATGAATGTCAAACACATTCAAACAAAGCTTTTTGAATTAAATGAAAGTCAAATGCATTCAACAAAGCCAATTGAGTCAAATGAAAGTCAAACACATTCAAACAAAGCTTCTTGATTCAAATGAAAATCAAATGCATTCAACAAAGCTAATTGAGTCAAATGAAAGTCAAACACTTTCAACAAAGCTAATTGAGTCAAATGAAAGTCAAAAACATTCAAACAAAGCTTTTTGAATCAATTGAAAGTCAAATGCATTCAACAAAGCTAATTAAGTCAAATGAAAGTCAAACACATTCAACAAAGGTAATTGAGTCAAAAGAAAGTCAAACACATCAAACAAAGCTTTTTGAATCAAATGAAAGGCAAATGCATTCAACAAAGCTAATTAAGTCAAATTAAAGTCAAACACTTTCAACAAAGCGTTTATAATCAAATCAAAGTCAATTACATTCAAACAAAGCTTTTTGAATCAAATGAAAGTTAATTGCATTCCACAATGCTAATTGAGTCAAATGAAAGTCAAACACATTCAACAAAGCTAATTGAGTCAAATGAAATTCAAACTCTTTCAACAAAGCTTTTAGAATCAAATGAAAGTCAAACACATTCTAACAAAGCTTTTTGAATCAAATGAATGTCAAATGCATTCAACAAAGCTAATTGAGTCAAATGAAAGTCAAACGCATTCAAATAAAGCTTCTTGATTTCAATGAAAGTCAAATGCATTCAACAAAGCTAATTGAGTCAAATGAAAGTCAAACACTTTCAACAAAGCTAATTGAGTCAACTGAAAATCTAACACATTCAAACAAAGCTTTTTGAATCAAATGAAAGTCAAATGCATTCAACAAAGCTAATTATCAAATGAAAGTCAAACACATTCAACAAAGGTAATTGAGTCAAAAGAAAGTCAAACACATTCAAACAAAGCTTTTTGAATCAAATGAAAGGCAAATGCATTCAACAAAGCTAATTAAGTCAAATTAAAGTCAAACACTTTCAACAAAGCGTTTAGAATCAAATCAAAGTCAAATACATTCAAACAAAGCTTTTTGAATCAAATGAAAGTCAATTGCATTCCACAATGCTAATTGAGTCAAATGAAAGTCAAACACATTCAACAAAGCTAATTGAGTCAAAAGAAAGTCAACCACATTCAAACAAAGCTTTTTGATTCAAATGAAAATCAAATGCATTTAACAAAGCTAATTGAGTCAAATGAAAGTCAAACGCTTTCAACAAATCTTTTAGAATCAAATGAAAGTCAAACACATTCAAACAAAACTTTTTGAATCAAATGAAATTCAAATGAATTCAACAAAGCTAATTGAGTCAAATGAAAGTCAAACACATTCAAACAAAGCTTTTTGAATCACATGAAATTCAAATGAATTCAACAAAGCTAATTGAGTCAAATGAAAGTCAAACACTTTCATCAAAGCTTTTAGCATCAAATGAAAGTCAAATACATTCAAACAAAGCTTTTTGAATCAAATGAAAGTCAATTGCATTCCTCAATGCTAATCGAGTCAAATGATAGTCAAACACATTCAACGAAGCTAATTGAGTCAAATGAATGTCAAACACATTCAAACAAAGCTTTTTGAATCAAATGAAAGTCAAATGCATTCAACAAAGCCAATTGAGTCAAATAAAAGTCAAACATATTCAAACAAAGCTTCTTGATTCAAATGAAAGTCAAATGTATTCAACAAAGCTAATTGAGTCAAATGAAAGTCAAACACTTTCAACAAAGCTAATTGAGTCAAATGAAAGTCAAACACATTCAAAATAAGCTTTTTGAATCAAATAAAGTCAAATGCATTCAACAAAGCTAATTAAGTCAAATGAAAGTCAAACACATTCCAACATAGCTTTTTGTTTCAAATGAAAGTTAAATGCATTCAACAAAGCCAATTTAGTCAAATGAAAGTCAAACACTTTCAACAAAGCTTTTAGAATCAAATGAAAGTCAAACACATTCAAACAAAACTTTTTAAATCAAATGAATATCAAATGAATTCAACAAATCTAATTGAGTCAAATGAAAGTCAAACACATTCATCTATGCTTTTAGAATTAAATGAAAGACAAAAACTTTCAAACAAGTTTTTTGAATCAAATGGAATTCAATTACATTCCACAATGCGAATTGAGTCAAATGAAAGTCAAACACATTCAACGAAGCTAATTGAGTCAAATGAAAGTCAAACGCATTCAAACAAAGCTTTTTGAATCAAATAAAAGTCAAATGCATTTAACAAAAGCCAATTGAGTCAAATGAAAGTCAAACACATTCAAACAAAGCTTCTTGAATCAAATGAAAGTCAAATGCAATCAACAAAGCTAATTGAGTCAAATGAAAGTCAAACATTTTCAACAAAGCTTTTAGAATCAAATAAAAGTCAAACACATTTAAACAAAACTTATTGAATCAAATGAAAGTCAAATGAATTCAACAAAGCTAATTGAGTCAAATGAAAGTCAAACACTTTCGACAAAGCTTTTAGAATCAAATGAAAGTCAAATACATTATAATAAGCTTTTTGATCAAATGAAAGTCTATTACATTCCACAATGGTAATTGAGTCAAATGAAAGTCTAACACTTTCAATAAAGCTAATTGAGTCAAATGAAAGTCAAACACATTCAAATAAAGCTTCTTGATTCAAATGAAAGTCAAATGCATTCAACAAAGCTAATTGAGTCAAATGAAAGTGAAACACTTTCAACAAAGCTAATTGAGTCAAATGAAAGTCAATCACATTAAAAAAAAGATTTTTGAATCAAATGAAAGTCAAATGCATTTAACAAAGCTAATTGAGTCAAATGAAAGTCAAACACTTTCAACAAAGCGTTTAGAATCAAATGAAAGGCAAATACATTCAATCAAAGCTGTTTGAATCAAACGAAAGTCAATTGTATTCCACAATGCTAATTGAGTCAAATGAAAGTTAAACACATTCAACAAAGCTAATTGAGTAAAAAGAAAGTCAAACACATTCAAACAAAGCTTTTTGAATCAAATGAAAGTAATATGCTTTCAACAAAGCTAATTAAGTCAAATGAAAGTCAAACACTTTCATTAAAGCTTTTAGAATCAAATGAAAGTCAAATACATTAAAAGAAAGCTTTTTGAATAAAATGAAAGTCAATTGCATTCCACAATGCTAATTGAGTCAAATGAAAGTCAAACACTTTCAACAAAACTAATTGAGTCAAATGAAAGTCAAACACATTTTAACAAAGCTTTTTGATTCAAATGAAAGTCAAATGCATTCAACAAAGCTAATTGAGTCAAATGAAAGTCAAACACATTCAAACAAAGCTTTTTGATTCAAATGAAAGTCAAATGCATTCAACAAAGCTAATTGAGTCAAATGAAAGTCAAACACTTTCAACAAAGCTTTAAGACTAAAAAAAAAGTCAAAAACATTCAAACAAAGCTTTTTGAATCAAATGAAATTCAAATGAATTCAACAAAGCTAATTGAGTCAAATGAAAGTCAAACACTTTCATCAAAGCTTTTAGAATCAAATGATAGTCAAATACATTCAAACAAAGCTTTTGGAATCAAATGAAAGTCAATTGCATTCCACAATGCTAATTGAGTCAATTGAAAGTCAAACACATTCAACGAAGCTAATTGAGTCAAATGAATGTCAAACACATTCAAACAAAGCTTTTTGAATTAAATGAAAGTCAAATGCATTCAACAAAGCCAATTGAGTCAAATGAAAGTCAAACACATTCAAACAAAGCTTCTTGATTCAAATGAAAATCAAATGCATTCAACAAAGCTAATTGAGTCAAATGAAAGTCAAACACTTTCAACAAAGCTAATTGAGTCAAATGAAAGTCAAAAACATTCAAACAAAGCTTTTTGAATCAATTGAAAGTCAAATGCATTCAACAAAGCTAATTAAGTCAAATGAAAGTCAAACACATTCAACAAAGGTAATTGAGTCAAAAGAAAGTCAAACACATCAAACAAAGCTTTTTGAATCAAATGAAAGGCAAATGCATTCAACAAAGCTAATTAAGTCAAATTAAAGTCAAACACTTTCAACAAAGCGTTTATAATCAAATCAAAGTCAATTACATTCAAACAAAGCTTTTTGAATCAAATGAAAGTTAATTGCATTCCACAATGCTAATTGAGTCAAATGAAAGTCAAACACATTCAACAAAGCTAATTGAGTCAAATGAAATTCAAACTCTTTCAACAAAGCTTTTAGAATCAAATGAAAGTCAAACACATTCTAACAAAGCTTTTTGAATCAAATGAATGTCAAATGCATTCAACAAAGCTAATTGAGTCAAATGAAAGTCAAACGCATTCAAATAAAGCTTCTTGATTTCAATGAAAGTCAAATGCATTCAACAAAGCTAATTGAGTCAAATGACAGTCAAACACTTTCAACAAAGCTAATTGAGTCAACTGAAAATCTAACACATTCAAACAAAGCTTTTTGAATCAAATGAAAGTCAAATGCATTCAACAAAGCTAATTATCAAATGAAAGTCAAACACATTCAACAAAGGTAATTGAGTCAAAAGAAAGTCAAACACATTCAAACAAAGCTTTTTGAATCAAATGAAAGGCAAATGCATTCAACAAAGCTAATTAAGTCAAATTAAAGTCAAACACTTTCAACAAAGCGTTTAGAATCAAATCAAAGTCAAATACATTTAAACAAAGCTTTTTGAATCAAATGAAAGTCAATTGCATTCCACAATGCTAATTGAGTCAAATGAAAGTCAAACAAATTCAACAAAGCTAATTGAGTCAAAAGAAAGTCAACCACATTCAAACAAAGCTTTTTGATTCAAATGAAAATCAAATGCATTTAACAAAGCTAATTGAGTCAAATGAAAGTCAAACGCTTTCAACAAATCTTTTAGAATCAAATGAAAGTCAAACACATTCAAACAAAACTTTTTGAATCAAACGAAAATCAAATGAATTCAACAAAGCTAATTGAGTCAAATGAAAGTGAAACACTTTAATCAAAGCTTTGAGAATCAAATGAAAGTCCAATACATTCAAACAAAGCTTTTTGAATAAAATGGAAGTCAATTGCATTCCACAATGCTAATTGAGTCAAATGAAAGTCAAACACATTCAACGAAACTATTGAGTCAAATGAAAGTCAAACACATTCAAACAAAGCTTTTTGATTCAAATGAAAGTCAAATGTATTCAACAAAGCCAATTGAGTCAAATAAAAGTCAAACACATTCAATTAAAGCTTCTTGATTCAAATGAAAGTCAAATGAATTCAACAAAGCTAGTTGCGTAAAATGAAAGTCAAACACTTTCAACAAAGCTTTTAGAATCAAATGAAAGTCAAACACATTCAAACAAAGCATTTTGAATCAAATGAAAATCAAATGAATTCAACAAAGCTAATTGAGTCAAATGAAAGTCAAACACTTTCATCAAAGCTTTTAGAATCAAATGAAAGTCAAATACATTCAAACAAAGCTTTTTGAATCAAATGAAAGTCAATTGCTTTCCACAATGCTAATTGAGTCAAATGAACGTCAAACACATTCAACGAAGCTAATTGAGTCAAATGAAAGTCAAATACATTCAAACAAAGCTGGTTGAGTCAAATGAAAATCAAACACATTCAAACAAAGCTTTTTGAATCAAATGAAAGTAAAATGCATTCAACAAAGCTAATTGAATTAAATGAAAGTAAAACACATTCAACAAAGCTAATTGAGTCAAATGAAAGTCAAACACATCCAACAAAGCTGGTTGAGTAAAATGAAAATCGAACACATTCAAACAAAGCTTTTTGAATCAAATGAAAGTAAAATGCATTCAACAAAGCTAATTGAATTAAATGAAAGTAAAACACTTTCAACAAAGCTAATTGAGTCAAATGAAAGTCAAACACATTCAAACAAAACTTTTTGATTCAAATGAAAGTCAAATGCATTCAACAAAGCTAATTGAGTCAAATGAAAGTCAAACACTTTCAACAGAGCTTTTTGAATCAAATGAAAGTCAAACACATTCAAACAAAGCTTTTTGAATCAAATGAAAATCAAATGAATTCAACAAAGCTAATTGTGTCAAATGAAAGTAAAACACTTTCAACAAAGCTAATTGAGTCAAATGAAAGTCAAACACATTCAAACAAAGGTTTTTGATTCAAATGAAAGTCAATTGCATTCAACAAAGCTAATTGAGTCAAATGAAAGTCAAACACTTTCAACAAAGCTTTTAGAATCAAATGAAAGTCAAATACATTCAAACAAAGATTTTTGAATCAAATGAAAGTCAAATGCATTCAACAAAGCTAATTGAGTCAAATGAAAGTCAAACACATTCAAACAAAGCTTTTTGAATCAAATGAAAGTAAAATGCATTCAACAAAGCTAATTGAGTCAAATGGAAGTAAAACACATTCAAACATAGCTTTTTGATTCAAATGAAAGTCAAATGCATTCAACAAAGCTAATTGAGTCAAATGAAAGTCAAACTCTTTCAACAAAGCTTTTAGAATCAAATGAAAGTCAAAAACATTCAAACAAAGCTTTTTGAATCAAATGAAAATGAAATTAATTCAACAAAGCTAATTGAGTCAAATGAAAGTCTAACACGTTCAACAAAGCTAATTGAGTCAAATAAAAGTCAAACACATTCAAACATAGCTTTTTGATTCAAATGAAAGTCAAATGCATTCAACAAAGCTAATTGAGTCAAATGAAAATCAAACTCTTTCAACAAAGCTTTTAGAATCAAATGAAAGTCAAAAACATTCAAACAAAGCTTTTTGAATCAAATGAAAATCAAATAAATTCAACAAAGCTAATTGAGTCAAATGAAAGTCAAACACTTTCAACAAAGCTTTTACAATCCAATGAAAGTCAAATACATTCAAACAAAGCTTTTTGAATCAAATGAAAGTCAATTGCACTCCACAATGCTAATTGAGTCAAATGAAAGTCAAACACATTCAACGAAGCTAATTAAGTCAAATGAAAGTCAAACACATTCAAACAAAGCTTTTTGAATCAAATGAAAGCCAAATATATTCAACAAAGCCAATTCAGTCAAATGAAAGTCAAACACATTCAAACAAAGCTTCTTGATTCAAATGAAAGTCAAATGCATTCAACAAAGCTAATTGAGTCAAATGAAAGTCAAACACTTTCAAAAAAGCTTTTAGAATCAAATGAAAGTCAAACACATTCAAACAAAGCATTTTGAATCAAATGAAAATCAAATGAATTCAACAAAGCTAATTGAGTAAAATGAAAGTCAAACACTTTCATCAAAGCTTTTAGAATCAAATGAAAGTCAAATACATTCAAACAAAGCTTTTTGAATCAAATGAAAGTCAATTGCATTCCACAATGCTAATTAAGTCAAATGAAAGTCAAACACATCCGACAAAGCTGATTGAGTCAAATGATAATCAAACACATTCAAACAAAGCTTTTTGAATCAAATGAAAGTAAAATGCATTTAACAAAGCTAATTGAATTAAATGAAAATAAAACACTTTCAACAAAGCTAATTGAGTCAAATGAAAGTCAAACACATTCAAATAAAGCTTTTTGATTCAAATGAAAGTCAAATGCATTCAACAAAGCTAATTGAGTCAAATGAATGTCAAACACTTTCAACAAAGCTTTTAGAATCAAATGAAAGTCAAACACATTCGAACAAAGCTTTTTGAATCAAATGAAAATCAAATGAATTCAACAAAGCTAATTAAGTCAAATGAAAGTAAAACACTTTCAACAAAGCTAATTGAGTCAAATGAAAGTCAAACACATTCAAACAAAGCTTTTTGATTCAAATGAAAGTCAAATGCATTCAACAAAGCTAATTGAGTAAAATGAAAGTCAAACACTTTCAACAAAGCTTTTAGATTCAAATGAAAGTCAAATAAATTCAAACAAAGCTTTTTGAATCAAATGAAAGTCAATTGCATTCCACAATGCGAATTGAGTCAAATGAAAGTCAAACACATTCAACGAAGCTAATTGAGTCAAATGAAAGTCAAACACATTTAAACAAAGCTTTTTGAATCAAATGAAAGCCAAATATATTCAACAAAGCCAATTGATTCAAATGAAAGTCAAACACATTTTAACAAAGCTTCTTGATTCAAATGAAAGTCAAATGCATTCAACAAAGCTAATTGAGTCAAATGAAAGTCAAACACTTTCAAAAAAAGCTTTTAGAATCAAATGAAAGTCAAACACATTCAAACAAAGCTTTTTGAATCAAATGAAAATCAAATGAATTCAACAAAGCTAATTGAGTCAAATGAAAGTCAAACACTTTCATCAAAGCTTTTAGAATCAAATGAAAGTCAAATACATTCAAACAAATCTTTTTGAATCAAATGAAAGTAAAATGCATTGAACAAAGCTAATTGAGTGAAATGAAAGTAAAACACTTTCAACAAAGCTAATTGAGTCCAAAGAAAGTTAAACACATTCAAACAAAGCTTTTTGATTCAAATGAAAGTCAGATGCATTCAACAAAGCTAATTAAGTCAAATGAAAGTCAAACACTTTCAACAAAGCTTTTAGAATCAAATGAAAGTCAAATACATTAAACAAATCTTTTTGAATCAAATAAAAGTAAAATGCATTCAACAAAGCTAATTGAGTCAAATGAAAGTGAAACACATTCAAACAAAGCTTTTTGAATCAAATGAAAGTAAAATGCATTCAACAAAGCTAATTGAGTCAAATGAAAGTAAAACACTTTCAACAAAGCTAATTGAGTCAAATGAAAGTCAAACGCATTCAAACATAGCTTTTTGATTCAAATGAAAGTCAAATGCATTCAACAAAGCTAATTGCGTCAAATGAAAGTCAAACTCTTTCAACAAAGCTTTTAGAATCAAATGAAAGTCAAACACATTCAAACAAAGCTTTTTGAATCAAATGAAAATCAAATGAATTCAACAAAGCTAATTGAGTCAAATGAAAGTCAAACACGTTCAACAAAGCTAATTGAGTCAAATGAAAGTCAAACACATTCAAACATAGCTTTTTGATTCAAATGAAAGTCAAATGCATTCAACAAAGCTAATTGAGTCAAATGAAAATCAAACTCTTTCAACAAAGCTTTTAGAATCAAATGAAAGTCAAACACATTCAAACAAAGCTTTTTGAGTCAAATGAAAATCAAATGAATTCAACAAAGCTAATTGAGTCAAATGAAAGTCAAACACTTTCAACAAAGCTTTTAGAATCCAATGAAAGTCAAATACATTCAAAGAAAGCTTTTTGAATCAAATAAAAGTCAATTGCATTCCACAATGCTAATTGAGTCAAATGAAAGTCAAACACATTCAACGAAGCTAATTGAGTCAAATGAAAGTCAAACACATTCAAACAAAGCTTTTTGAATCAAATGAAAGCCAAATATATGCAACAAAGCATATTGAGTCAAATGAAAGTCAAACACATTCAAACAAAGCTTCTTGATTTAAATGAAAGTCAAATGCATTCAACAAAGCTAATTGAGTCAAATGAAAGACAAACACTTTCAAAAAAGCTTTTAGAATCAAATGAAAGTCAAACACATTCAAACAAAGCATTTTGAATCAAATGAAAATCAAATGAATTCAACAAAGCTAATTGAGTCAAATGAAAGTCAAACACTTTCATCAAAGCTTTTAGAATCAAATGAAAGTCAAATACATTCAAACAAAGCTTTTTGAATCAAATGAAAGTCAATTGCATTCCACAATGCTAATTGAGTCAAATGAAAGTCAAACACATCCGACAAAGCTGATTGAGTCAAATGATAATCAAACACATTCAAACAAAGCTTTTTGAATCAAATGAAAGTAAAATGCATTTAACAAAGCTAATTGAATTAAATGAAAGTAAAACACTTTCAACAAAGCTAATTGAGTCAAATGAAAGTCAAACACATTCAAATAAAGCTTTTTGATTCAAATGAAAGTCAAATGCATTCAACAAAGCTAATTGAGTCAAATGAAAGTCAAACACTTTCAACAAAGCTTTTAGAATCAAATGAAAGTCAAACACATTCGAACAAAGCTTTTTGAATCAAATGAAAATCAAATGAATTCAACAAAGCTAATTGAGTCAAATGAAAGTAAAACACTTTCAACAAAGCTAATTGAGTCAAATGAAAGTCAAACACATTCAAACAAAGCTTTTTGATTCAAATGAAAGTCAAATGCATTCAACAAAGCTAATTGAGTCAAATGAAAGTCAAACACTTTCAACAAAGCTTTTAGAATCAAATGAAAGTTAAATAAATTCAAACAAAGCTTTTTGAATCAAATGAAAGTCAATTGCATTCCACAATGCGAATTGAGTCAAATGAAAGTCAAACACATTCAACGAAGCTAATTGAGTAAAATGAAAGTCAAACACATTTAAACAAAGCTTTTTGAATCAAATGAAAGCCAAATATATTCAACAAAGCCAATTGATTCAAATGAAAGTCAAACACATTTTAACAAAGCTTCTTGATTCAAATGAAAGTCAAATGCATTCAACAAAGCTAATAGAGTGAAATGAAAGTCAAACACTTTCAAAAAAAGCTTTTAGAATCAAATGAAAGTCAAACACATTCAAACAAAGCTTTTTGAATCAAATGAAAATCAAATGAATTCAACAAAGCTAATTGAGTCAAATGAAAGTCAAACACTTTCATAAAAGCTTTTAGAATCAAATGAAAGTCAAATACATTCAAACAAAGCTTTTTGAATCAAATGAAAGTAAAATGCATTGAATAAAGCTAATTGAGTCAAATGAAAGTCGAACACGTTCAACAAAGCTAATTGAGTCAAATGAAAGTCAAACACATTCAAACATAGCTTTTTGATTCAAAGGAAAGTCAAATGCATTCAACAAAGCTAATTGAGTCAAATGAAAATCAAACTCTTTCAACAAAGCTTTTAGAATCAAATGAAAGTCTAACACATTCAAACAAAGCTTTTTGAGTCAAATGAAAATCAAATGAATTCAACAAAGCTAATTGAGTCAAATGAAAGTCAAACACTTTCAACAAAGCTTTTAGAATCCAATGAAAGTCAAGTACAATCAAACAAAGCTTTTTGAATCAAATGAAAGTCAATTGCATTCCACAATGCTAATTGAGTCAAATGAAAGTCAAACACATTCAACGAAGCTAATTGAGTCAAATGAAATTCAAACACATTCAAACAAAGCTTTTTGAATCAAATGAAAGCCAAATATATTCAACAAAGCATATTGAGTCAAATGAAAGTCAAACACATTCAAACAAAGCTTCTTGATTCAAATGAAAGTCAAATGCATTCAACAAAGCTAATTGTGTCAAATGAAAGTCAAACACTTTTAAAAAAGCTTTTAGAATCAAATGAAAGTCAAACACATTCAAACAAAGCTTTTTGAATCAAATGAAAATCAAATGAATTCAACAAAGCTAATTGAGTCAAATGAAAGTCAAACACTTTCATCAAAGCTTTTAGAATCAAATGAAAGTCAAATACATTCAAACAAAGCTTTTTGAATCAAATGAAAGTAAAATGCATTGAACAAAGCTAATTGAGTCAAATGAAAGTTAAACACATTCAAACAAAGCTTATTGATTCAAATGAAAGTCAAATGCATTCAACAAAGCTAATTGAGTCAAATGAAAGTCAAACACTTTCAACAAAGCTTTTAGAATCAAATGAAAGTCAAATACATTAAACAAAGCTTTTTGAATCAAATGAAAATCAAATAAATTCAACAAATCTAATTGAGTCAAATGAAAGTCAGACACATTCAAACAAAGCTTTTTGAATCAAATGAAAGTAAAATGCATTCAACAAAGCTAATTGAGTCAAATGAAAGTAAAACACTTTCAACAAAGCTAATTGAGTCAAATGAAAGTCAAACACATTCAAACAAAGCTTTTTGATTCAAATGAAAGTCAAATGCATTCAACAAAGCTAATTGAGTCAAATGAAAGTCAAACACTTTCAACAAAGCTTTTAGAATCAAATGAAAGTCAAACACATTCAAACAAAGCTTTTTGAATCAAATGAAAATCAAATGAATTCAACAAAGCTAATTGAATCAAATGAAAGTAAAACACTTTTAACAAAGCAAATTGAGTCAAATGAAAGTCAAACACATTCAAACAAAGCTTTTTGATTCAAATGAAAGTCAAATGCATTCAACAAAGCTAATTGAGTCAAATGAAAGTCAAACACTTTCAACAAAGCTTTTAGTATCAAATGAAAGTCAAACACATTCAAACAAAGATTTTTGAATCAAATGAAAATCAAATGAATTCAACAAAGCTAATTGAGTCAAATGAAAGTAAAACACTTTCAACAAAGCTAATTGAGTCAAATGAAAGTCAAACACATTCAAACAAAGCTTTTTGATTCAAATGAAAGTCAAATGCATTCAACAAAGCTAATTGACTCAAATGAAAGTCAAACACTTTCAACAAAGCTTTTAAAATCAAATGAAAGTCAAATACATTCAAACAAAGCTTTTTGAATCAAATGAAAGTCAATTGCATTCCACAATGCTAATTGAGTCAAATGAAAGTCAAACACATTCAACGAAGCTAATTGAGTCAAATGAAAGTCAAACACATTCAAATAAAGCTTTTTGAATCAAATGAAAGCCAAATATATTCAACAAAGCCAATTGATTCAAATGAAAGTCAAACACATTCAAACAAAGCTTCTTGATTCAAATGAAAGTCAAATGCATTCAACAAAGCTAATTGAGTCAAATGAAAGTCAAACACTTTCAACAAAGCTTTTAGAATCAAATGAAAGTCAAACACATTCAAACAAAGCTTTTTGAATCAAATGAAAATCAAATGAATTCAACAAAGCTAATTGAGTCAAATGAAAGTCAAACACTTTCATCAAAGCTTTTAGAATCAAATGAAAGTCAAATACATTCAAACAAAGCTTTTTGAATCAAATGAAAGTAAAATGCATTGAACAAAGCTAATTGAGTCAAATGAAAGTTAAACACATTCAAACAAAGCTTATTGATTCAAATGAAAGTCAAATGCATTCAACAAAGCTAATTGAGTCAAATGAAAGTCAAACACTTTCAACAAAGCTTTTAGAATCAAATGAAATTCAAATACATTAAACAAAGCTTTTTGAATCAAATGAAAGTCAAATGCATTCAACAAAGCTTATTGAGTCAAATGAAAGTCAAACACATTCAAACAAAGCTTTTTGAATCAAATGAAAGTAAAATGCATTCAACAAAGCTAATTGAGTCAAATGAAAGTAAAACACTTTTAACAAAGCAAATTGAGTCAAATGAAAGTCAAACACATTCAAACAAAGCTTTTTGATTCAAATGAAAGTCAAATGCATTCAACAAAGCTAATTGAGTCAAATGAAAGTCAAACACTTTCAACAAAGCTTTTAGAATCAAATGAAAGTCAAACACATTCAAACAAAGCTTTTTGAATCAAATGAAAATCAAATGAATTTAACAAAGCTAATTGAGTCAAATGAAAGTAAAACACTTTCAACAAAGCTAATTGAGTTAAATGAAAGTCAAACACATTCAAACAAAGCTTTTTGATTCAAATTAAAGTCAAATGCTTTCAACAAAGCTAATTGAGTCAAATGAAAGTCAAACACTTTCAACAAAGCTTTTAGAATCAAATGAAAGTCAAATACATTCAAACAAAGCTTTTTGAATCAAATGAAAGTCAATTGCATTCCACAATGCGAATTGAGTCAAATGAAAGTCAAACACATTCAACGAAGCTAATTGAGTCAAATGAAAGTCAAACACATTCAAACAAAGCTTTTTGAATCAAATGAAAGCCAAATATATTCAACAAAGCCAATTGATTCAAATGAAAGTCAAACACATTTTAACAAAGCTTCTTGATTCAAATGAAAGTCAAATGCATTCAACAAAGCTAATTGAGTCAAATGAAAGTCAAACACTTTCAAAAAAAGCTTTTAGAATCAAATGAAAGTCAAACACATTCAAACAAAGCTTTTTGAATCAAATGAAAATCAAATGAATTCAACAGAGCTAATTGAGTCAAATGAAAGTCAAACACTTTCATCAAAGCTTTTAGAGTCAAATGAAAGTCAAACACATTCAAACAAAGCTTTTTGAATCAAATGAAAGTAAAATGCATTCAACAAAGCTAATTGAGTCAAATGAAAGTAAAACACTTTCAACAAAGCTAATTGAGTCAAATGAAAGTCAAACACATTCAAACATAGCTTTTTGATTCAAATGAAAGTCAAATGCATTCAACAAAGCTAATTGCGTCAAATGAAAGTCAAACTCTTTCAACAAAGCTTTTAGAATCAAATGAAAGTCAAACACATTCAAACAAAGCTTTTTGAATCAAATGAAAATCAAATGAATTCAACAAAGCTAATTGAGTCAAATGATAGTCAAACACGTTCAACAAAGCTAATTGAGTTAAATGAAGTTCAAACACATTCAAACATAGCTTTTTGATTCAAATGAAAGTCAAATGCATTCAACAAAGCTAATTGAGTCAAATGAAAGTCAAACACTTTCAACAAAGCTAATTGATTCAAATGAAAGTCAAATGCATTCAACAAAGCCAATTAAGTCAAATGAAAGTCAAACACTTTCAACAAAGCTCTTAGAATCAAATGAAAGTCAAACACATTCAAACAAAGCTTTTTGAATCAAATGAAAATCAAATGAATTCAACAAAACTAATCGAGTCAAATTAAAGTAAAACACTTTCAACAAAGCTTTCAGAATCCAATGAAAGTCAAATACATTCAAACAAAGCTTTTTGACTCAAATGAAAGTCAATTGCATGCCACAATGCTAATTAAGTCAAATGAAAGTCTAACACATTCAACGAAGTTAATTGAGTCAAATGAAAGTCAAATACATTCAAACAAAGATTTTTGAATCAAATGAATGTCAAATGCATTCAACAAAGCCAATTGAGTGAAATGAAAGTCTAACACATTCAAACAAAGCATCTTGATTCAAATGAAAGTCAAATGCAATCATCAAAGCTAATTGAGTCAAATGAAAGTCAAACACTTTCAAAAAAGCTTTTAGAATCAAATGAAAGTCAAACACATTCAAACAAAGCTTTTTGAATCAAATGAAAGTAAAATGCATTCAACAAAGCTAATTAAGTCAAATGAAAGTAAAATAATTTCAACAAACCTAATTCAGTCAAATGAAAGTCAAACACATTCAAACAAAGCTTTTTGATTCAAATAAAAGTCAAATTCATTCAACAAAGCTAATTGAGTCAAATGAAAGTCAAACACTTTCAACAAAGCTTTTAGAATCGAATGAAAGTCAAACACATTCAAACAAAAGCTATTTGAATCAAACGAAAATTAAATGAATTCAACAAATCTAATTGAGTCAAATGAAAGTCAAACACTTACAACAAAACTTTTAGAATCCAATGAAAGTCAAATACATTCAAACAAAGCTTTTTGAATCAAATGAAAGTCAATTGCATTCCACAATGCTAATTGAATCAGATGAAAGTCAAACACATTCAACGAATCTAATTGAGTCGAATGAAAGTCAAACACATTCAAACAAAGCTTTTTGAATCAAATGGAAGCCAAATACATTCAACAAAGCCAATTGAGTCAAATGAAAGTCAAACACATTCAAACAAAGCTTCTTGATTTAAATGAAAGTCAAATGCATTCAACAAAGCTAATTGAGTCAAATGAAAGTCAAATACTTTCAAAAAAGCTTTTAGAATCAAATGAAAGTCAAACACATTCAAACAGAGCTTTTTGAATCAAATGAAAATCAAATGAATTCAACAAAGCTAATTGAGTCAAATGAAAGTCAAACACTTTCATCAAAGCTTTTAGAATCAAATGAAAGTGAAATACATTCAAACAAAGCTTTTTGAATCAAATGAAAGTCAATTGCATTCCACAATGCTAATTGAGTCAAATGAAAGTCAAACACATTCAACTAAGCTAATTAAGTCAAATGAAAGTCAAACACATTCAAACAAAGCTTTTTGAATCAAATGAAAGTAAAATGCATTCAACAAATATAATTGAGTCAAATGAAAGTAAAACACTTTCAACAAAGCTAATTGAGTCAAATGAAAGTCAAACACATTCAAACAAAGCTTTTTGATTCAATTGAAAGTCAAATGCATTCAACAAAGCTAATTGAGTCAAATGAAAGTCAAATACTTTAAACAAAGCTTTTTGAATCAAATGAAAGTCAAACACATTCAAACAAAGCTTTTAGAATCAAATGAAAGTCAAATGCATTCAAACAAAGCTTCTTGATTCAAATGAAAGTCAAATGCATTCCACAAAGCTTGTTGAGTCAAATGAAAGTCAAATACTTTCAAAAAAGCTTTTATAATCAAATGAAAGTCAAACACATTCAAACAAAGCTTTTTGAATCAAATAAAGGTCAAACGAATTCAACAAAGCTAATTGAGTCAAATGAAAGTCAAACACATTCAAACAAAGCTGTTTGAATCAAATGAAAGTCAAATGCATTCAACAAAGCTAATTGAGTCAAATGAAAGTAAAACACTTTCAACAAAGCTAATTGAGTCAAATGAAAGTCAAACACATTCAAACAAAGCTTTTTGATTCAAATGAAAGTCAAATGCATTCAACAAAGCTAATTGAGTCAAATGAAAGTCAAACACTTTCAACAAAGCTTTTAGAATCAAGTGAAAGTCAAACACATTCAAACAAAGCTTTTTGAATCAAATGAAAATGAAATGAATTCAACAAAACTAATTGAGTCAAATTAAAGTCAAACACTTTCAACAAAGCTTTTAGAATCCAATGAAAGTCAAATACATTCAAACAATGCTTTTTGAATCAAATGAAAGTCAATTGCATGCCACAATGCTAATTGAGTCAAATGAAAGTCAAACACATTCAACGAAGCTAATTGAGTCAAATAAAAGTCAAATACATCCAAACAAAGATTTTTGAATCAAATGAAAGTCAAATGCATTCAACAAAGCAAATTAAGTCAAATGAAAGTCAAACACATTCAAACAAAGCTTCTTGATTCAAATGAAAGTCAAATGCATTCAACAAAGCTAATTGAGTCAAATCAAAGTCAAACACTTTCAAAAAAGCTTTTAGAATGAAATGAAAGTCAAACACATTCAAACAAAGCTTTTTGAATCAAATGAAAATCAAATGAATTCAACAAAGCTAATTGAGTCAAATGAAAGTCAAACACTTCCAACAAAGCTTTTAGAATCCAATGAAAGTCAAATAAATTCAAACAAAGCTTTTTGAATCAAATGAAAGTCAATTGCATTCCACAATGCTAATTGACTCAAATGAAAGTCAAACACATTCAACGAAGCTAATTGAGTCGAATGAAAGTCAAACACATTCAAACAAAGCTTTTTGAATCAAATGAAAGCCAAACACATTCAACAAAGCTAATTGAGTCAAATGAAAGTCAAACACATTCAAACAAAGCTTCTTGATTCAAATGAAAGTCAAATGCATTCAACAAAGCTAATTGAGTTAAATGAAAGTCAAATACTTTCAAAAAAGCTTTTAGAATCAAATGAAAGTCAAACACATTCAAACAGAGCTTTTTGAATCAAATGAAAATCAAATGAATTCAACAAAGCTAATTGAGTCAAATGAAAGTCAAACACTTTCATCAAAGCTTTTAGAATCAAATGAAAGTAAAATACATTCAAACAAAGCTTTTTGAATCAAATGAAAGTCAATTGCATTCCACAATGCTAATTGAGTCAAATGAAAGTCAAACACATTCAAACAAAGCTTTTTGAATCAAATGAAAGTAAAATGCATTCAACAAATATAATTGAGTCAAATGAAAGTAAAACACTTTCAACAAAGCTAATTGAGTCAAATGAAAGTCAAACACATTCAAACAAAGCTTTTTGATTCAATTGAAAGTCAAATGCATTCAACAAAGCTAATTGAGTCAAATGAAAGTCAAATACTTTAAACAAAGCTTTTTGAATCAAATGAAAGTCAAACACATTCAAACAAAGCTATTAGAATCAAATGAAAGTCAAATGCATTCAAACAAAGCTTCTTGATTCAAATGAAAGTCAAATGCATTCCACAAAGCTAGTTGAGTCAAATGAAAGTCAAACACTTTCAAAAAAGCTTTTATAATCAAATGAAAGTCAAACACATTCAAACAAAGCTTTTTGAATCAAATAAAGGTCAAACGAATTCAACAAAGCTAATTGAGTCAAATGAAAGTCAAACACATTCAAACAAAGCTGTTTGAATCAAATGAAAGTCAAATGCATTCAACAAAGCTAATTGAGTCAAATGAAAGTCAAACACATTCAAACAAAACTTCTTGATTCAAATGAAAGTCAAATGCATTCAACAAAGCTAATTGAGTCAAATGAAAGTCAAACACTTTCAAAAAAGCTTTTAGTATCAAATGAAAGTCAAACACATTCAAACAGAGCTTTTTGAATCAAATGAAAATCAAACGAATTCAACAAAGCTAATTGATTCAAATGAAAGTCAAACACTTTCATCAAAGCTTTTAGAATCAAATGAAAGTGAAATACATTCAAACAAAGCTTTTTGAATCAAATGAAAGTCAATTGCATTCAAACAAAGCTTCTTGATTCAAATGAAAGTCAAATGCATTCCACAAAGCTAGTTGAGTCAAATGAAAGTCAAACACTTTCAAAAAAGCTTTTATAATCAAATGAAAGTCAAACACATTCAAACAAAGCTTTTTGAATCAAATAAAGGTCAAACGAATTCAACAAAGCTAATTGAGTCAAATGAAAGTCAAACACATTCAAACAAAGCTGTTTGAATCAAATGAAAGTCAAATGCATTCAACAAAGCTAATTGAGTCAAATGTAAGTAAAACACTTTCAACAAAGCTAACTGAGTCAAATGAAAGTCAAACACATTCAAACAAAGCTTTTTGATTCAAATGAAAGTCAAATGCATTCAACAAAGCTAATTGAGTCAAATGAAAGTCAAACACTTTCAACAAAGCTTTTAGAATCAAATGAAAGTCAAACACATTCAAACAAAGCTTTTTGAATCAAATGAAAATGAAATGAATTCAACAAAACTAATTGAGTCAAATTAAAGTCAAACACTTTCAACAAAGCTTTTAGAATCCAATGAAAGTCAAATACATTCAAACAATGCTTTTTGAATCAAATGAAAGTCAATTGCATGCCACAATGCTAATTGAGTCAAATGAAAGTCAAACACATTCAACGAAGCTAATTGAGTCAAATAAAAGTCAAATACATCCAAACAAAGATTTTTGAATCAAATGAAAGTCAAATGCATTCAACAAAGCAAATTAAGTCAAATGAAAGTCAAACACATTCAAACAAAGCTTCTTGATTCAAATGAAAGTCAAATGCATTCAACAAAGCTAATTGAGTCAAATCAAAGTCAAACACTTTCAAAAAAGCTTTTAGAATGAAATGAAAGTCAAACACATTCAAACAAAGCTTTTTGAATCAAATGAAAATCAAATGAATTCAACAAAGCTAATTGAGTCAAACGAAAGTCAAACACTTCCAACAAAGCTTTTAGAATCCAATGAAAGTCAAATACATTCAAACAAAGCTTTTTGAATCAAATGAAAGTCAATTGCATTCCACAATGCTAATTGACTCAAATGAAAGTCAAACACATTCAACGAAGCTAATTGAGTCGAATGAAAGTCAAACACATTCAAACAAAGCTTTTTGAATCAAATGAAAGCCAAACACATTCAACAAAGCTAATTGAGTCAAATGAAAGTCAAACACATTCAAACAAAGCTTCTTGATTCAAATGAAAGTCAAATGCATTCAACAAAGCTAATTGAGTAAAATGAAAGTCAAATACTTTCAAAAAAGCTTTTAGAATCAAATGAAAGTCAAACACATTCAAACAGAGCTTTTTGAATCAAATGAAAATCAAATGAATTCAACAAAGCTAATTGAGTCAAATGAAAGTCAAACACTTTCATCAAAGCTTTTAGAATCAAATGAAAGTAAAATACATTCAAACAAAGCTTTTTGAATCAAATGAAAGTCAATTGCATTCCACAATGCTAATTGAGTCAAATGAAAGTCAAACACATTCAACTAAGCTAATTGAGTCAAATGAAAGTCAAACACATTCAAACAAAGCTTTTTGAATCAAATGAAAGTAAAATGCATTCAACAAATATAATTGAGTCAAATGAAAGTAAAACACTTTCAACAAAGCTAATTGAGTCAAATGAAAGTCAAACACATTCAAACAAAGCTTTTTGATTCAATTGAAAGTCAAATGCATTCAACAAAGCTAATTGAGTCAAATGAAAGTCAAATACTTTAAACAAAGCTTTTTGAATCAAATGAAAGTCAAACACATTCAAACAAAGCTATTAGAATTAAATGAAAGTCAAATGCATTCAAACAAAGCTTCTTGATTCAAATGAAAGTCAAATGCATTCCACAAAGCTAGTTGAGTCAAATGAAAGTCAAACACTTTCAAAAAAGCTTTTATAATCAAATGAAAGTCAAACACATTCAAACAAAGCTTTTTGAATCAAATAAAGGTCAAACGAATTCAACAAAGCTAATTGAGTCAAATGAAAGTCAAACACATTCAAACAAAGCTGTTTGAATCAAATGAAAGTCAAATGCATTCAACAAAGCTAATTGAGTCAAATGAAAGTCAAACACATTCAAACAAAACTTCTTGATTCAAATGAAAGTCAAATGCATTCAACAAAGCTAATTGAGTCAAATGAAAGTCAAACAATTTCAAAAAAGCTTTTAGTATCAAATGAAAGTCAAACACATTCAAACAGAGCTTTTTGAATCAAATGAAAATCAAACGAATTCAACAAAGCTAATTGATTCAAATGAAAGTCAAACACTTTCATCAAAGCTTTTAGAATCAAATGAAAGTGAAATACATTCAAACAAAGCTTTTTGAATCAAATGAAAGTCAATTGCATTCAAACAAAGCTTCTTGATTCAAATGAAAGTCAAATGCATTCCACAAAGCTAGTTGAGTCAAATGAAAGTCAAACACTTTCAAAAAAGCTTTTATAATCAAATGAAAGTCAAACACATTCAAACAAAGCTTTTTGAATCAAATAAAGGTCAAACGAATTCAACAAAGCTAATTGAGTCAAATGAAAGTCAAACACATTCAAACAAAGCTGTTTGAATCAAATGAAAGTCAAATGCATTCAACAAAGCTAATTGAGTCAAATGTAAGTAAAACACATTCAACAAAGCTAACTGAGTCAAATGAAAGTCAAACACATTCAAACAAAGCTTTTTGATTCAAATGAAAGTCAAATGCATTCAACAAAGCTAATTGAGTCAAATGAAAGTCAAACACTTTCAACAAAGCTTTTAGAATCAAATGAAAGTCAAACACATTCAAACAAAGCTTTTTGAATCAAATGAAAATGAAATGAATTCAACAAAACTAATTGAGTCAAATTAAAGTCAAACACTTTCAACAAAGCTTTTAGAATCCAATGAAAGTCAAATACATTCAAACAATGCTTTTTGAATCAAATGAAAGTCAATTGCATGCCACAATGCTAATTGAGTCAAATGAAAGTCAAACACATTCAACGAAGCTAATTGAGTCAAATGAAAGTCAAATACATCCAAACAAAGATTTTTGAATCAAATGAAAGTAAAACACATTCAACAAAGCTAATTGAGTCAAATGAAAGTCAAACACATTCAAACAAAGCTTTTTGAATCAAATGAAAGTAAAATGCATTCAACAAAGCTAATTGAGTCAAATGAAAGTAAAACACATTCAACAAAGCTAATTGAGTCAAATGAAAGTCAAACACATTCAAACATAGCTTTTTGATTCAAATGAAAGTCAAATGCATTCAACAAAGCTAATTGAGTCAAATGAAAGTAAAACACTTTAAACAAAGCTAATTGAGTCAAATGAAAATCAAACGAATTCAACAAAGCTAATTGATTCAAATGAAAGTCAAACACTTTCATCAAAGCTTTTAGAATCAAATGAAAGTGAAATACATTCAAACAAAGCTTTTTGAATCAAATGAAAGTCAAATGCATTCAACAAAGCAAATTGAGTCAAATGAAAGTAAAACACATTCAACAAAGCTAATTGAGTCTAATGAAAGTCAAACACATTCAAACAAAGCTTTTTGAATCAAATGAAAGTAAAATGCATTCAACAAAGCTAATTGAGTCAAATGAAAGTAAAACACTTTCAACAAAGCTAATGGAGTCAAATGAAAGTCAAACACATTCAAACAAAGCTTTTTGACTCAAATGAAA
Source organism: Chenopodium formosanum (assembly GCA_024500155.1). Taxonomy (NCBI): domain Eukaryota; kingdom Viridiplantae; phylum Streptophyta; class Magnoliopsida; order Caryophyllales; family Amaranthaceae; genus Chenopodium; species Chenopodium formosanum. The sequence goes on from CM044861.1 coordinate 26,373,122, forward strand.
GTCAAATGCATTCAACAAAGCTAATTGAGTCAAATGAAAGTCAAACACTTTCAACAAAGCTTATAGAATCAAATGAAAGTCAAACACATTCAAACAAAGCTTTTTGAATCAAATGAAAATCAAATGAATTCAACAAAACTAATTGAGTCAAATTAAAGTCAAACACTTTCAACAAAGCTTTTAGAATCCAATGAAAGTCAAATACATTCAAACAAAGCTTTTTGAATCAAATGAAAGTCAATTGCATGCCACAATGCTAATTAAGTCAAATGAAAGTCAAACACATTCAACGAAGCTAATTGAGTCAAATGAAAGTCAAATACATTCAAACAAAGATTTTTGAATCAAATGAAAGTCAAATGCATTCAACAAAGCCAATTGAGTCAAATGAAAGTCAAACACATTCAAACAAAGCATCTTGATTCAAATGAAAGTCAAATGCATTCAACAAAGCTAATTGAGTCAAATGAAAGTCAAACACTTTCAAAAAAGCTTTTATAATCAAATGAAAGTCAAACACATTCAAACAAAGCTTTTTGAATTAAATGAAAGTAAAATGCATTCAACAAAGCTAATTGAGTCAAATGAAAGTAAAACACTTTCAACAAACCTAATTCAGTCAAATGAAAGTCAAACACATTCAAACAAAGCTTTTTGATTCAAATAAAAGTCAAATGCATTCAACAAAGCTAATTGAGTCAAATGAAAGTCAAACACTTTCAACAAAGCTTTTAGAATCAAATGAAAGTCAAACACATTCAAACAAAAGCTTTTTGAATCAAATGAAAATCAAATGAATTCAACAAAGCTAAGTAAGTCAAATGAAAGTCAAACACTTTCATCAAAGCTTTTAGAATCAAATGAAAGTCAATTGCATTCCACAATGCTAATTGAGTCAAATGAAAGTCAAACATATTCAACTAAGCCAATTGAGTCAAATGAAAGTCAAACACATTCAAATAAAGCTTTTTGAATCAAATGAAAGTAAAATGCATTCAACAAAGATAATTGAGTCAAATGAAAGTAAAACACTTTCAACAAAGCTAATTGAGTCAAATGAAAGTCAAACACATTCAAACAAAGCTTTTTGATTCAATTGAAAGTCAAATGCATTCAACAAAGCTAATTGAGTCAAATGAAAGCCAAACACTTTCAACAAATCTTTTAAAATCAAATGAAAGTCAAACACATTCAAACAAAGCTTTTTGAATAAAATGAAAATCAAATGAATTCAACAAATCTAATTGAGTCAAACGAAAGTAAACACTTTCAACAAAGCTTTTAGAATCCAATGAAAGTCAAATACATTCAAACAAAGCTTTTTGAATCAAATGAAAGTCAATTGCATTCCACAGTGCTAATTGAGTCAAATGAAAGTTAAACACATTTAAACAAAGTTTTTTGAATAAAATGAAAGCAAAATACATTTAACAAAGCCAATTGAGTCAAATGAAAGTCAAACACATTCAAACAAAGCTTCTTGATTCAAATGAAAGTCAAATGCATTCAACAAAGCTAGTTGAGTCAAATGAAAGTCAAACACTTTCAAAAAAGCTTTTATAATCAAATGAAAGTCAAACACATTCAAACAAAGCTTTTTGAATCAAATGAAAATCAAACGAATTCAACAAAGCTAATTGAGTCTAATGAAAGTCATACACATTCAAACAAAGCGTTTTGAATCAAATGAAAGTCAAATGCATTCAACAAAGCAAATTGAGTCAAATGAAAGTCAACCACATTTAAACAAAGCTTTTTGAATCAAATGAAAGTAAAATGCATTCAACAAAGCTAATTGAGTCAAATGAAAGTCAAACACTTTCAACAAAGCTTTTAGAATCAAATGAAAGTTAAACACATTCAAACAAAGCTTTTTGAATCAAATGAAAATCAAATGAATTCAACAAAACTAATTGAGTCAAATTAAAGTCAAACACACTCAAAAAAAGGTTTTTGAATCAAATGAAAGTCAAACACATTTAAACAGAGGTTTTTGAATCAAATGAAAGTCAAATTCATACAACAAAGGTAATTGAGTCAAATAAAAGTCAAACAATTTCAACAAAGCTTTTAGAATCAAATGAATGTCAAACACATTCAAACAAAGCTAATTGAGTCAAATGAAAGTCAAACACATTCAAACAAAGTTTTTTGAATCAAATGAAAGTCAAATGCATACAACAAAGCTAATTGAGTCAAATAAAAGTCAAACCCTTTCAACAAAGCTGTTAGAATCAAATGAAAGTCAAACACATTCAAACAAAGCTCTTTGAATCAAATGAATGTCAAATGCATTCAACAAAGCTAATTGAGTCAAATGAAAGTCAAACACATTCAACAAAGCTAATTGAGTCAAAAGAAAGTTTAACACATTCAAACAAAGCTTTTTGAATAAAATGAAAGCCAAATACATTCAACAAAGCCAATTGAGTCAAATGAAAGTCAAACACATTCAAACAAAGCTTCTTGATTCAAATGACAATCAAATGCATTCAACAAAGCTAATTGAGTCAAATGAAAGTCAAACACTTTAAAAAAAGCTTTTATAATCAAATGAAAGTCAGATACATTCAAACAAAGCTTTTTGAATCAAATGAAAGTCAAATGCATACAACAAAGCTTATTGAGTGAAATGAAAGTCAAACACTTTCAACAAAGCTTTTGGAATCCAATGAAAGTCAAATACATTTAAACAAAGCTTTTTGAATCAAATGAAAGTCAATAGCATTCCACAATGCTAATTGAGTTAAATAAAAGTCAAACACATTCAACGAAGCTAATTGAGTCAAATGAAAGTCAAACACATTCAAACAAAGCTTTTTGAATCAAATGAAAGCCAAATACATTCAACAAAGCCAATTGAGTCAAATGAAAGTCAAACACATTCAAACAAAGCTTCTTGGTTCAAATGAAAGTTAAATGCATTCAACAAAGCTAATTGAGTCAAATGAAAGTCAAACACTTTCAAAAAAGCTTTTCGAATCAAATGAAAGGCAAACACATTCAAACAAAGCTTTTTGAATCAAATGAAAATCAAATGAATTCAACAAAGCTAATTGAGTCAAATGAAAGTCAAACACTTTCAACATAGCGTTTAGAATCAAATGACAGTCAAATACATTCAAACAAACCTTTTTGAATCAAATGAAAGTCAATTGCATTCCACAATGCTAATTGAGTCAAATGAAAGTCAAATGCATTCAACAAAGCTAATTGAGTCAAATGAAAGTCAAACACATTCAAACAAAGCTTTTTGAATCAAATGAAAGTAAAATGCATTCAACAAAGCTAATTGAGTCAAATGAAATTAAAACACTTTTGACAAAGCTAATTGAGTCAAATGAAAGTCAAACACATTCAAACAAAGCTTTTTGATTCAAATGAAAGTCAATTGCATTCAACAAAGCTAATTGAGTCAAATGAAAGTCAAACACTTTCAAAAAAGCTTTTAGAATCAAATGAAAGTCAAACTCATTCAAACAAAGCTGTTTGAATCAAATGAAAGTCAATTGCATTCCACAATGCTAATTGAGACAAATGAAAGTCAAACACATTCAACGAAGCTAATTGAGTCAAATGAAAGTCAAACACATTCAAACAAAGCTTTTTGAATCAAATGAAAGCCAAATACATTCAACAAAGCCAATTGAGTCAAATGAAAGTCAAATACATTCAAACAAAGCTTCTTGATTCTAATGTATTCAACAAAGCCAATTGAGTCAAATGAAAGTCAAACACTTTCAAAAAAGCTTTTAGAATCAAATGAAAGTCAAACACATTCAAACAAAGCTTTTTGAATCAAATGAAAATCAAATGAATTCAACAAAGCTAATTAGGTCAAATGAAAATCAAACACTTTCATCAAAGCTTTTAGAATCAAATGAAAGTCAAATACATTCAAACAAAGCTTTTTGAATCAATTGAAAGTCAATTGCATTCCACAATGCTAAATGAGTTAAATGAAAGTCAAACACATTTAACGAAGCGAATTGAGTCAAATGAAAGTCAAACACATTCAAACAAAGCTTTTTTAATAAAATGAAAGCCAAATGCATTCAACAAAGCTAATTGAGTCAAATGAAAGTCAAACACATTCAAACAAAGCTTTTTGAATCAAATGAAAGTAAAATACATTCAAAAAAGCTAATTGAGTCAAATGAAAGTAAAACACTTTCAACAAAGCTAATTGAGTCAAATGAAAGTCAAACACATTCAAACATAGCTTTTTGATTCAAATGAAAGTCAAATGCATTCAACAAAGCTAATTGAGTCAAATGAAAGTCAAACTCTTTCAACAAAGCATTTAGAATCAAATGAAAGTCAAACACATTCAAACAAAGCTTTTTGAATCAAATGAAAATCAAATGAATTCAACAAAGCTAATTGTCTCAAGTGAAAGTCAAACACTTTCAACAAAACTTTTAGAATCCAATGAAAGTCAAATACATTCAAACAAAGCTTTTTGAATCAAATGAAAGTCAATTGCATTACACAATGCTAATTGAGACAAATGAAAGTCAAACACATTCAACGAAGCTAATTGAGTCAAACGAAAGTCAAACACATTCAAACAAAGCTTTTTGAATCAAATGAAAGACAAATGCATTCAACAATGACAATTGAGTCAAATGAAAGTCAAACACATTCAAACAAAGCTTTTTGAATCAAATGAAAGTAAAATGCATTCAACAAAGCTAATTGAGTCAAATGAAAGTAAAACACTTTCAACAATGCTAATTGAGTCAAATGAAAGTCAAACACATTCAAACATAGCTTTTTGATTCAAATGAAAGTCAAATGCATTCAACAAAGCTAATTGAGTCAAATGAAAGTCAAACTCTTTCAACAAAGCTTTTAGAATCAAATGAAAGTCAAACACATTAAAACAAAGCTTTTTGAATCAAATGAAAATCAAACGAATTCAACAAAGCTAATTGAGTCAAATGAAAAACAAACACTTTCAACAAAGCTTTTAGAATCCAATGAAAGTCAAATACATTCAAACAAAGCTTTTTGAATCAAATGAAAGTCAATTGCATTACACAATGCTAATTGAGAGAAATGAAAGTCAAACACATTCAACGAAGCTAATTGAGTCAAACGAAAGTCAAACACATTCAAACAAAGCTTTTTGAATCAAATGAAAGACAAATGCATTCAACAATGACAATTGAGTCAAATGAAAGTCAAACACATTCAAACAAAGCTTTTTGAATCAAATGAAAGTAAAATGCATTCAACAAAGCTAATTGAGTCAAATGAAAGTAAAACAATTTCAACAATGCTAATTGAGTCAAATGAAAGTCAAACACATTCAAACATAGCTTTTTGATTCAAATGAAAGTCAAATGCATTCAACAAAGCTAATTGAGTCAAATGAAAGTCAAACTCTTTCAACAAAGCTGTTAGAATCAAATGAAAGTCAAACAGATTAAAACAAAGCTTTTTGAATCAAATGAAAATCAAATGAACTCAACAAAGCTAATTGAGTCAAATGAAAGTCAAACACTTTCAACAAAGCTTTTAGAATCCAACGAAAATCAAATACATTCAAACAAAGCTTTTTGAATCAAATAAAAGTCAATTGCATTCCACAATGCTAATTGAGTCAAATGAAAGTCAAACACATTCAACGAAGCTAATTGAGTCAAATGAAAGTCAAACACATTCAAACAAAGCTTTTTGAATCAAATGAAAGCCAAATACATTCAACAAAGCCAATTGAGTCAAATGAAAGTAAAACACATTCAAACAAAGGTTCTTGATTCAAGTAAAAGTCAAATGCATTCAACAAAGCTAATTGAGTCAAATGAAAGTCAAACACTTTCAAAAAAGCTTTTAGAATCAAATGAAAGTCAAACACATTCAACCAAAGCTTTTTGAATCAAATGAAAATCAAATGAATTGAACAAAGCTAATTGAGTCAAATGAAAGTCAAACACTTTCATCAAAGCTTTTAGAATCAAATGAAAGTCAAATACATTCAAACAAAGCTTTTTGAATCAAATGAAAGTCAATTGCATTCCACAATGCTAATTGAGTCAAATGAAAGTTTAACACATTTAACAAAGCTGATTGAGTCAAATGAAAGTCAAACACATTCAAACAAAGCTTTTCGAATCAAATGAAAGTAAAATGCATTTAATAAAGCTAATTGAGTCAAATGAAAGTAAAACACTTTCAACAAAGCTAATCGAGTCAAATGAAAGTCAAACACATTCAAACAAAGATTTTTGATTCAAATGAAAGTCAAATGCATTCAACAAAGCTAATTGAGTCAAATGAAAGTCAAACACTTTCAACAAAGCTTTTAGAATCAAATGAAAGTCAAACACATTCAAACAAAGCTTTTTGAATCAAATGAAAATCAAATGAATTCAACAAAGCTAATTGAGTCAAATGAAAGTTAAACACTTTCAACAAAGCTTTTAGAATCCAATGAAAGTCAAATACAGTCAAACAAAGCTTTTTGAATCAAATAAAAGTCATTTGCATTCCACAATGCTAATTGAGTCAAATAAAAGTCAAACACATTCAACGAAGCTAATTGAGTCAAATGAAAGTCAAACACATTCAAACAAAGCTTTTTGAATCAAATGAAAGCCAAATACATTCAACAAAACCAATTGAGTCAAATGAAAGTCAAACACATTCAAACAAAGCCTCTTGATTCAAATGAAAGTTAAATGCATTCTACAAAGCTAATTGAGTCAAATGAAAGTCAAACACTTTCAAAATAGCTTTTAGAATCAAATGAAAGTCAAACACATTCAAACAAAGCTTTTTGAATCAAATGAAAATTAAATGAATTCAACAAAGCTAATTGAGTCAAATGAAAGTCAAACACTTTCAACAAAGCTTTTAGAATCCAATGAAAGTCAAATACATTCAAACAAACCTTTTTGAATCAAATGAAAGTCAATTGCATTCCACAATGCTAATTGAGACAAATGAAAGTGAAACACATTCAACGAAGCTAATTGAGTCAAATGAAAGTCAAACACATTCAAACAAAGCTTTTTGAATCAAATGAAAGCCAAATGCATTCAACAAAGCCAATTGAGTCAAATGAAAGTCAAACACTTTCAAACAAAGTTTCTTGATTCAAATGAAAGTCAAATGCATTCAACAAAGCTAATTGAGTCAAGTGAAAGTCAAACACTTTCAACAAAGCTAATTGAGTCAAATTAAAATCAAACACATTCAAACATAGCTTTTTGATTTAAATGAAAGTCAAATGCATTCAACAAAGCTAATTGAGTCAAATGAAAGTCAAACTCTTTCAACAAAGCTTTTAGAATCAAATGAAAGTCAAACACATTCAAACAAAGCTTTTTGAATCAAATGAAAATCAAATGAATTCAACGAAGCTAATTGAGTCAAATGAAAGTCAAACACTTTCAACAAAGCTGATTGAGTCAAATGAAAGTCAAACACATTCAAACAAAGCTTTTTGAATCAAATGAAAGCCAAATGCATTCAACAAAGCCAATTGAGTCAAATGAAAGTCAAACACATTCAAACAAAGCTTTTTGAATCAAATGAAAGTAAAATGCATTCAACAAAGCTAATTGAGTCAAATGAAAGTAAAACACTTTCAACAAAGCTAATTGAGTCAAATGAAAGTCAAACACATTCAAACATCGCTTTTTGATTCAAATGAAAGTCAAAATGCATTCAACAAACCTAATTGAGTCAAATGAAAGTCAAACTCTTTCAACAAAGCTTTTAGAATCAAATGAAAGTCAAACACATTAAAACAAAGCGTTTTGAATCAAATGAAAATCAAATGAGTTCAACAAACCTAATTGAGTCAAATGAAAGTCAAACACTTTCAACAAAGCTTTTAGAATCCAATGAAAGTCAAACACATTCAAACAAAGCTTTTTGAAGCAAATGAAAGTCAATTGCATTCCACAATGCTAATTGAGACAAATGAAAGTCAAACACATTCAACGACGCTAATTGAGTCAAATGAAAGTCAAACACATTCAAACAAAGCTTTTTCAATCAAATGAAAGCCAAATACATTCAACAAAGCCAATTGAATCAAATGAAAGTCAAACACATTCAAACAAAGCTTCTTGATTCAAATGCATTCAAGAAAGCTAATTGAGTCAAATGAAAGTCAAACACTTTCAAAAAAGCTTTTAGAATCAAATGAAAGTCAAACACACTCAAACAAAGCTTTTTGAATCAAATGAAAATCAAATGAATTCAACAAAGCTAATTGGGTCAAATGAAAGTCAAACACTTTCATCAAAGCTTTTAGAATCAAATGAAAGTCAAACACATTCAAACAAAGCTTTTTGAAGCAAATGAAAGTCAATTGCATTCCACAATGCTAATTAAGACAAATGAAAGTCAAACACATTCAACGAAGCTAATTGAGTCAAATGAAAGTCAAACACATTCAAACAAAGCTTTTTCAATCAAATGAAAGCCAAATACATTCATCAAAGCCAATTGAGTCAAATGAAAGTCAAACACGTTCAAACAAAGCTTCTTTATTCAAATGCATTCAAGAAAGCTAATTGAGTCAAATGAAAGTCAAACACTTTCAAAAAAGCTTTTAGAATCAAATGAAAGTCAAACACACTCAAACAAAGCTTTTTGAATCAAATGAAAATTAAATGAATTCAACAAAGCTAATTGGGTCAAATGAAAGTCAAACACTTTCATCAAAGCTTTTAGAATCAAATGAAAGTCAAATACATTCAAACAAAGCTTTTTGAATCAAATGAAAGTCAATTGCATTCCACAATGCTAATTGACTTAATTGAAAGTCAAACACATTTAACGAAGCGAATTGAGTCAAATGAAAGTCAAACACATTCAAACAAAGCTTTTTGAATAAAATGAAAGCCAAATGCATTCAACAAAGCTAATTGAGTCAAATGAAAGTCAAACACATTCAAACAAAGCTTTTTAAATCAAATGAAAGTAAAATGCATTCAACAAAGCTAATTGAGTGAAATGTAAGTAAAACACTTTCAACAAAGCTAATTGAGTCAAATGAAAGTCAAACACATTCAAACATAGCTTTTTGATTCAAATGAAAGTCAAATGCATTCAACAAAGCTAATTGAGTCAAATGAAAGTCAAACTCTTTCAACAAAGCTTTTAGAATCAAATGAAAGTCAAACACATTCAAACAAAGCTTTTTGAATCAAATGAAAATCAAATGAATTCAACAAAGCTAATTGAGTCAAGTGAAAGTTAAACACTTTCAACAAAGCTTTTAGAATCCAATGAAAGTCAAATACATTCAAACAAAGCTTTTTGAATCAAATGAAAGTCAATTGCCCTCCACAATGCTAATTGAGTCAAATGAAAGTCAAACACATTCAAACAAAGCTTTTTGAATCAAATGAAAGCCAAATACATTCAACAAAGCCAATTGAGTCAAATGAAACTCAAACACATTCAAACAAAGTTTCTTGATTCAAATGAAAGACAAATGCATTCAACAAAGCTAGTGAGTCAAATGAAAGTCAAACACTTTCAAAAAAGCTTTTAGAATCAAATGAAAGTCAAACACATTCAAACAAAGCTTTTTGAATCAAATGAAAATCAAATGAATTTAAAAAAACTAATTGTGTCAAATGAAAGTCAAACACTTTCATCAAAGCTTTTAAAATCAAATAAAAGTCAAATACATTCAAACAAAGCTTTTTAAATCAAATGAAAGTCAATTGCATTCCACAATGCTAATTGAGTCAAATGAAAGTCAAACACATTCAAGGAAGCTAATTGAGTCAAATGAAAGTGAAATACATTCAAACAAAGCTTTTTGAATCAAATGAAAGTCAAATGCATTCAACAAAGGCAATTGACTTAAATGAAAGTTAAACACTTTCAACAAAGCTTTTAGAATCAAATGAAAGTCAAATACATTCAAACAAAGCTTTTTGAATGAAACGAAAATAAAATGAATTCTACAAAGCTAATTGAGTCAAATGAAAGTCAAAGACTTTCATCAAAGCTTTTAGAATCAAATGAAGTCAAATACATTCAAACAAAGCTTTTTGAATCAAATGGAAGTCAATTGCATTCCACAATGCTAATTCAGTCAAATGAAAGTCAAACACATTCAAGAAAGCTAATTGAGTCAAATGAAAGTCAAACACATTCAAACAAAGCTTTTTGAATCAAATAAAAGCCAAATACATTCAACAAAGCCAATTGAGTCAAATGAAAGTCAAACACATTCAAACAAAGCTTCTTGATTCAAATGAAAGTCAAACGCATTCAACAAAGCTAATTGAGTCAAATGAGAGTCAAACACATTCAAATAAAACTTTTTGATTCAAATGAAAGTAAAATGCATTCAATAAAGCTAATTGTGTCAAATGAAAGTCAAACACTTTCTACAAAGCTTTTAGAATCAAATGAAAGTCAAACACATTCAAACAAAGCCTTTTGAATCAAACGAAAGTCAAATGCATACAACAAAGCTAATTGAGTCAAATGAAAGTAAAACACTTTCAACAAAGCTAATTGAGTCAAATGAAAGTCAAACACATTCAAAGATAGCTTTTTGATTCAAATGAAAGTCAAATGCAGTCAACAAAGCTAATTGAGTCAAATGAAAGTCAAACACTTTCAAAAAAGCTTTTAGAATCAAATGAAAGTCAAACACATTCAAACAAAGCTTTTTGAATCAAATGAAAATCAAATGAATTCAACAAAGCTAATTGAGTCAAATGAAAGTCAAACACATTCAACAAAGCTTTTAGAATCCAATGAAAGTCAAATACATTCAAACAAATCTTTTTGAATCAAATGAAAGTCAATTGCACTCTACAATGCTAATTGAGTCAAATGAAAGTCAAACACATTCAACGAAGCTAATTGAGTCAAATGAAAGTCAAACACATTCAACCAAAGCTTTTTGAATCAAATGAAAGCCAAATACATTCAACAAAACCAATTGAGTCAAATGAAAGTCAAACACATTCAAACAAAGCTTCTTGATTCAAATGAAAGTCAAATGCATTCAACAAAGTTAGTGAGTCAAATGAAAGTCAAACTCTTTCAAAAAAGCTTTTAGAATCGAATGAAAGTCAAACACATTCAAACAAAGCTTTTTGAATCAAATGCAAATCAAATGAATTTAAAAAAAACTAATTGAGTCAAATGAAAGTCAAACACTTTCATCAAAGCTTTTAAAATCAAATGAAAGTCAAATACATTCAAACAAAGCTTTTTAAATCAAATGAAAGTCAATTGCATTCCACAATGCTAATTGAGTCAAATGAAAGTCAAACACATTCAACGAAGCTAATTGAGTCAAATGAAAGTGAAACACATTCAAACAAAGCTTTTTGAATCAAATGAAAGTCAAATGCATTCAACAAAGCCAATTGACTCAAATGAAAGTTAAACACTTTCAACAAAGCTTTTAGAATCAAATGAAAGTTAAATACATTCAAACAAAGCTTTTTGAATGAAACGAAAATAAAATGAATTCTACAAAGCTAATTGAGTCAAATGAAAGTCAAAGACTTTCATCAAAGCTTTTAGAATCAAATGAAAGTCAAATACATTCAAACAAAGCTTTTTGAATCAAATGGAAGTCAATTGCATTCCACAAAGCTAATTCAGTCAAATGAAAGTCAAACACATTCAAGAAAGCTAATTGAGTCAAATGAAAGTCAAACACATTCAAACAAAGCTTTTTGAATCAAATGAAAGCCAAATACATTCAACAAAGCCAATTGAGTCAAATGAAAGTCAAACATATTCAAACAAAGCTTCTTGATTCAAATGAAAGTCAAACGCATTCAACAAAGCTAATTGAGTCAAATGAAAGTCAAACACTTTCAAAAAAGCTTTTAGAATCGAATGAAAGTCAAACACATTCAAACAAAGCTTTTTGAATCAAATGAAAATCAAATGAATTTAAAAAAAAACTAATTGAGTCAAATGAAAGTCAAACACTTTCATCAAAGCTTTTAGAATCAAATGAAAGTCAAATACATTCAAACAAAGCTTTTTAAATCAATTGAAAATCAATTGCATTCCACAATGCTAATTGAGTCAAATGAAAGTCAAACACATTCAACGAAGCTAATTGAGTCAAATGAAAGTCAAACACATTCAAACAAAGCTTTTTGAATCAAATGAAAGTCAAATGCATTCAACAAAGCCAATTGACTCAAATGAAAGTTAAACACTTTTAACAAAGCTTTTAGAATCAAATGAAAGTTAAATACATTCAAACAAAGCTTTTTGAATGAAACGAAAATAAAATTAATTCTACAAAGCTAATTAATCAAATGAAAGTCAAAGACTTTCATCAAAGCTTTTAGAATCTAATGAAAGTCAAATACATTCAAACAAAGGTTTTAGAATCAAATGGAAGTCAATTGCATTCCACAATGCTAATTGAGTCAAATGAAAGTCAAACACATTCAACGAAGCTAATAGAGTCAAATGAAAGTCAAACAAATTCAAACAAAGCTTTTTGAATCAAATGAAAGCCAAATACATTCAACAAAGCCAATTGAGTCAAATGAAAGTCAAACACATTCAAACAAAGCTTCTTGATTCAAATGAAAGTCAAATGCATTCAACAAAGCTAATTGAGTCAAATGAAAGTCAAACACTTTCAAAAAAGCTTTAATAATCAAATGAAAGTCAAACACATTCAAACAAAGCTTTTTGAATCAAATGAAAATCAAACGAATTCAACAAAGCTAATTGAGGCAAATGAAAGTCAAACACTTTCATCAAAGCTTTTAGAATCAAATGAAAGTCAAATACATTCAAACAAAGCTTTTTGAATCAAATGAAAATCAAATGAATTCAACAAAGCTAATTGAGTCAAATGAAAGTCAAACACTTTCAACGTAGCGTTTAGAATCAAATGACAGTCAAATACATTCAAACTAAGCTTTTTGAATCAAATGAAAGTCAATTGCATTCCACAATGCTAATTAAGTCAAATGAAAGTCAAACACATTCAACAAAGCTGATTGAGTCAAATGAAAGTCAAACACATTCAAACAAAGCTTTTTGAATTAAATGAAAGTAAAATGCATTCAACAAAGCTAATTGAGTCAAATGAAAGTAAAACACTTTTAACAAAGCTAATTGAGTCAAATGAAAGTCAAACACATTCAAACAAAGCTTTTTGATTCAAATGAAAGTTAAATGCATTCAACAAAGCTAATAAAGTCAAATGAAAGTCAAACACTTTCAAAAACGCTTTTAGAATCAAATGAAAGTCAAACACATTCACACAAAGCTTTTTGAATCAAATGAAAATCAAATGAATTCAACAAAGCTAATTGAGTCAAATGAAAGTCAAACACTTTCAACATAACGTTTAAAATCAAATGACAGTCAAATACATTCAAACAAAGCTTTTTGAATCAAATGAAAGTCAATTGCATTCCAAGATGCTAATTGAGTCAAATGAAAGTCAAACACATTCAACAAAGCTGATTGAGTCAAATGAAAGTCAAACACATTCAAACAAAGCTTTTTGAATCAAATGAACGTAAAATGCATTCAACAAAGCTAATTGAGTCAAATGAAAGTAAAACACTTTTAACAAAGCTAATTGAGTCAAATGAAAGTCAAACACATTCAAACAAAGCTTTTTGATTCAAATGAAAGTGAAATCCATTCAACAAAGCTAATTGAGTCAAATGAAAGTCAAACACTTTCAAAAAAACTTTTAGAATCAGATGAAAGTCAAACACATTCAAACAAAGCTTTTTGAATCAAATGAAAATCAAATGAATTCAACAAAGCTAATTGAGTCAAATGAAAGTCAAACACTTTCAACATAACGTTTAAAATCAAATGACAGTCAAATACATTCAAACAAAGCTTTTTGAATAAAATGAAAGTCAATTGCATTCCACAATGCTAATTGAGTCAAATGAAAGTCAAACACATTCAACAAAGCTGATTGAGTCAAATGAAAGTCAAACACATTCAAACAAAGCTTTTTGAATGAAATGAACGTAAAATGCATTCCACAAAGCTAATTGAGTCAAATGAAAGTAAAACACTTTTAACAAAGCTAATTGAGTCAAATGAAAGTCAAACACATTCAAACAAAGCTTTTTGATTCAAATGAAAGTGAAATCCATTCAACAAAGCTAATTGGGTCAAATGAAAGTCAAACACTTTCAAAAAAACTTTTAGAATCAAATGAAAGTCAAACACATTCAAACAAAGCTTTTTGAATCAAATGAAAATCAAATGAATTCAACAAAGCTAATAGAGTCAAATGAAAGTCAAACACATTCATCAAAGCTTTTAGAATCAAATGAAAGTCAAATACATTCAAACAAATCGTTTTGAATCAAATGAAAGTCAATTGAATTCCACAATGCAAATTGAGTCTAATTAAAGTCAAACACATTCAAACAAATCTTTTTGATTCAAATGAAAGTCAAATGCATTCAACAAACCTAATTGAGTCAAATGAAAGTCAAACACTTTCAACAAAGCTTTTAGAATCAAATGAAAGTCAAACACATTCAAACAAAGCTTTTTGAATTAAATTGAAAATCAAATGAATTCAACAAAGCCAATTGGGTCAAATGAAAGTCAAACACTTTCATCAAAGCTTTTAGAATCAAATGAAAGTCAAATACATTCAAACAAAGCATTTTGAATCAAATGAAAGTCAATTGCATTCCACAATGCCAATTGAGTCAAATGAAAGTCAAACACATTCAAACAAATCTTTTAGATTCAAATGAAAGTCAAATGCATTCAACAAACCTAATTGAGTCAAATGAAAGTCAAACACTTTCAACAAAGCTTTTAGAATCAAATGAAAGTCAAACACATTCAAACAAAGCTTTTTGAATCAAAATGAAAATCAAATGAATTCAACAAAGCTAATTGGGTCAAATGAAAGTCAAACACTTTCATCAAAGCTTTTAGAATCAAATGAAAGTCAAATACATTCAAACAAAGCTTTTTGAATCAAATAAAAGTCAATTGCATTCCACAATGCCAATTGAGTCAAATTAAAGTCAAACACATGCAACAAAGCTAAATGAGTCAAAAGAAAGTCAAACACATTCAAACAAAGCTTTTTGAATAAAATGATAGCTAAATACATTCAACAAAGCCAATTAAGTCAAATGAAAGTCAAACACATTTAAACAAAGCTTCTTGATTCAAATGAAAATCAAATGCATTCAACAAAGCTAATTGAGTCAAATGAAAGTCAAACACTTTCAAAAAAGCTTTTATAATCAAATGAAAGTCAAACACATTCAAACAAAGCTTTTTGAATCAAATAAAAGTCAAATGCATACAACAAAGCTAATTGAGTGAAATGAAAGTCAAACATTTTCAACAAAGCTTTTAGAATCCAAAGAAAGTCAAATACATTCAAACAAAGCTTTTTGAATCAAATAAAAATCAATTGCATTCCACAATGCTAATTGAGTCAAATAAAAGTCAAATACATTCAACGAAGTTAATTGAGTCAAATGAAAGACAAACACATTCAAACAAAGCTTTTTGAATCAAATGAAAGCCAAATACATTCAACAAAGCCAATTGAGTCAAATGAAAGTCAAACACATTCAAACAAAGCTTCTTGATTCAAATGAAAGTTGAATGCATTCAACAAAGCTAATTGAGTCAAATAAAAATCAAACACTTTCAAAAAAGCTTTTAGAATCCAATGAAAGTCAAATACATTCAAACAAACCTTTTTGAATCAAATGAAAGTCAATTCCATTCCACAATGCTAATTAAGACAAATGAAAGTCAAACACATTCAACGAAACTAATTGAGTCAAATGAAAGTCAAACACATTCAAACAAAGCTTTTTTAATCAAATAAAAGCCAAATACATTCAACAAAGCCAATTGAGTCAAATGAAAGTCAAACACATTCAAACAAAGCTTCTTGATTCAAATGAAAGTCAAATGCATTCAACAAAGCTAATTGAGTCAAATGAAAGTTAAACACTTTCAACAAAGCTAATCGAGTCAAATGAAAGTCAAACACATTCAAACATAGCTTTTTGATTCAAATGAAAGTCAAATGCATTCAACAAAGCTAATTGAGTCAAATGAAAGTCAAACTCTTTCAACAAAGCTTTTAGAATCAAATGAAAGTCAAACACATTCAAACAAAGCTTTTTGAATCAAATGAAAATCAAATGAATTCAACAAAGCTAATTGAGTCAAATGAAAGTCAAACACTTTCAACAAAGCTGATTGAGTCAAATGAAAGTCAAACACATTCAAACAAAGCTTTTTGAATCAAATGAAAGCCAAATGCATTCAACAAAGCCAATTGAGTCAAATGAAAGTCAAACACATTCAAACAAAGCTTTTTGAATCAAATGAAAGTAAAATGCATTCAACAAAGCTAATTGAGTCAAATGAAAGTAAAACACTTTCAACAAAGCTAATTGAGTCAAATGAAAGTCAAACACATTCAAACATAGCTTTTTGATTCAAATGAAAGTCAAATGCATTCAACAAAGCTAATTAAGTCAAATGAAAGTCAAACTCTTTCAACAAAGCTTTTAGAATCAAATGAAAGTCAAACACATTCAAACAAAGCTTTTTGAATCAAATGAAAATCAAATGAATTCAACAAAGCTAATTGAGTCAAGTGAAAGTTAAACACTTTCAACAAATCTTTTAGAATCCAATGAAAGCCAAATATATTCAAACAAAGCTTTTTGAATCAAATGAAAGTCAATTGCATTCCAAAATGCTAATTGAGACAAATGAAAGTCAAACACATTCAACAAAGCTAATTGAGTCAAATGAAAGTCAAACACATTCAAACAAAGCTTTTTGAATCAAATGAAAGCCAAATACATTCAACAAAGCGAATTGAGTCAAATGAAAGTCAAACACATTCAAACAAAGCTTCTTGATTCAAATGAAAGTCAAATGCATTCAACAAAGCTAATTGAGTCAAATGAAAGTCAAACACTTTCAAAAAAGCTTTTAGAATCAAATGAAAGTCAAACACATTCAAACAAAGCTTTTTTAATCAAATAAAAATCAAATGAATTCAACAAAGCTAATTGAGTCAAATGAAAGTCAAACACTTTCATCAAAGCTTTTAGAATCAAAGGAAAGTCAAATACATTCAAACAAAGCTTTTTGAATCAAATGAAAGTCAATTGCATTCCACAATGCTAATTGAGTTAAATGAAAGTCAAACACATTAAACAAAGCGAATTGAGTCAAATGAAAGTCAAACACATTCAAACAAAGCTTTTTGAATCAAATGAAAGACAAATGCATTCAACAAAGCCAATTGAGTCAAATGAAAGTCAAACACATTCAAACAAAGCTTTTTGAATCAAATGAAAGTAAAATGCATTCAACAAAGCTAATTGAGTCAAATGAAAGTAAAACACTTTCAACAAAGCTAATTGAGTCAAATTAAAGTCAAACACATTCAAGCATAGCTTTTTGATTCAAATGAAAGTCAAATGCATTCAACAAAGCTAATTGAGTCAAATGAAAGTCAAACTCTTTCAACAAAGCTTTTAGAATCAAATGAAAGTCAAACACATTCAAACAAAGCTTTTTGAATCAAATGAAAATCAAATGAATTCAACAAAGCTAATTGGGTCAAATGAAAGTTAAACACTTTCATCAAAGCTTTTAGAATCGAATGAAAGTCAAATACATTCAAACAAAGCTTTTTGAATCAAATGAAAGTCAATTGCATTCCACAATGCCAATTGAGTCAAATGAAAGTCAAACACATTCAACAAAGCTAATTGAGTCAAAAGAAAGTCAAACACATTCAAACAAAGCTTTTTGAATAAAATGATAGCCAAATACATTCAACAAACCCAATTGAGTCAAATGAAAGTCAAACACATTTAAACAAAGCTTCTTGATTCAAATGAAAATCAAATGGATTCAACAAAGCTAATTGAGTCAAATGAAAGTCAAACACTTTCAAAAAGCTTTTATAATCAAATGAAAGTCAAACACATTCAAACAAAGCTTTTTGAATCAAATGAAAGTCAAATGCATACAACAAAGCTAATTGAGTGAAATGAAAGTCAAACACTTTCAACAAAGCTTTTAGAATCCAAAGAAAGTCAAATACATTCAAACAAAGCTTTTTGAATCAAATGAAAATCAATTGCATTCCACAATGCTAATTGAGTCAAATAAAAGTCAAACACATTCAACGAAGTTAATTGAGTCAAATGAAAGTCAAACACATTCAAACAAAGCTTTTTGAATCAAATGAAAGCTAAATACATTCAACAAAGCCAATTGAGTCAAATGAAAGTCAAACACATTCAAACAAAGCTTCTTGATTCAAATGAAAGTTGAATGCATTCAACAAAGCTAATTGAGTCAAATGAAAGTCAAACACTTTCAAAAAACCTTTTAGAATCAAATGAAAGTCAAACACATTCAAACAAAGCTTTTTGAATCAAATGAAAATCAAATGAATTCAACAAAGCTAATTGAGTCAAATGAAAGTCAAACACTTTCAACAAAGCTTTTAGAATTCAATGAAAGTCAAATACATTCAAACAAACCTTTTTGAATCAAATGAAAGTCAATTCCATTCCACAATGCTAATTGAGACAAATGAAAGTCAAACACATTCAACGAAGCTAATTGAGTCAAATGAAAGTCAAACACTTTCAAACAAAGCTTTTTGAATCAAATGAAAGCCAAATACATTCAACAAAGCCAATTGAGTCAAATGAAAGTCAAACACATTCAAACAAAGCTTCTTGATTCAAATGAAAGTCAAATGCATTCAACAAAGCTAATTGAGTCAAATGAAAGTCAAACACTTTCAACAAAGCTAATTGAGTCAAATGAAAGTCAAACACATTCAAACATAGCTTTTTGATTCAAATAAAAGTCAAATGCATTCAACAAAGCTATTGAGTCAAATGAAAGTCAAACTCTTTCAACAAAGCTTTTAGAATCAAATGAAAGTCAAACACATTCAAACAAAGCTTTTTGAATCAAATGAAAATCAAATGAATTCAACAAAGCTAATTGAGTCAAATGAAAGTCAAACACTTTCAACAAAGCTGATTGAGTCAAATGAAAGTTAAACACATTCAAACAAAGCTTTTTGAATCAAATGAAAGCCAAATGCATTCAACAAAGCCAATTGAGTCAAATGAAAGTCAAACACATTCAAACAAAGCTTTTTGAATCAAATGAAAGTAAAATGCATTCAACAAAGCTAATTGAGTCAAATGAAAGTAAAACACTTTCAACAAAGCTAATTGAGTCAAATGAAAGTCAAACACATTTAAACATAGCTTTTTGATTCAAATGAAAGTCAAATGCATTCAACAAAGCTAATTGAGTCAAATGAAAGTCAAACTCTTTCAACAAAGCTTTTAGAATCAAATGAAAATCAAACACATTCAAACAAACTTTTTCAATCAAATGAAAATCAAATGAATTCAACAAAGCTAATTGAGCCAAGTGAAAGTCAAACACTTTCAACAAATCTTTTAGAATCCAATGAAAGTCAAATACATTCAAACAAAGCTTTTTGAATCAAATGAAAGTCAATTGCATTCCAAAATGCTAATTGAGACAAATGAAAGTCAAACACATTCAACAAAGCTAATTGAGTCAAATGAAAGTCAAACACATTCAAACAAAGCTTTTTGAATCAAATGAAAGTCAATTGCATTCCAAAATGCTAATTGAGACAAATGAAAGTCAAACACATTCAACAAAGCTAATTGAGTCAAATGAAAGTCAAACACATTCAAACAAAGCTTTTTGAATCAAATGAAAGCCAAATACATTCAACAAAGCGAATTGAGTCAAATGAAAGTCAAACACATTCAAACAAAGCTTCTTGATTCAAATGAAAGTCAAATGCATTCAACAAAGCTAATTGAGTCAAATGAAAGTCAAACACTTTCAAAAAAGCTTTTAGAATCAAATGAAAGTCAAACACATTCAAACAAAGCTTTTTGAATCAAATGAAAATCAAATGAATTCAACAAAGCTAATTGGGTCAAATGAAAGTCAAACACTTTCATCAAAGCTTTTAGAATCGAATGAAAGTCAAATACATTCAAACAAAGCTTTTTGAATCAAATGAAAGTCAATTGCATTCCACAATGCCAATTGAGTCAAATGAAAGTCAAACACATTAAAAAAGCTAATTGAGTCAAAAGAAAGTCAAACACATTCAAACAAAGCTTTTTGAATAAAATGATAGCCAAATACATTCAACAAAGCCAATTGAGTCAAATGAAAGTCAAACACATTTAAACAAAGCTTCTTGATTCAAATGAGAATCAAATACATTCAACAAAGCTAATTGAGTCAAATGAAAGTCAAACACTTTCAAAAAGCTTTTATAATCAAATGAAAGTCAAACACATTCAAACAAAGCTTTTTGAATCAAATGAAAGTCAAATGCATACAACAAAGCTAATTGAGTGAAATGAAAGTCAAACACTTTCAACAAAGCTTTTAGAATCCAAAGAAAGTCAAATACATTCAAACAAAGCTTTTTGAATCAAATGAAAATCAATTGCATTCCACAATGCTAATTGAGTCAAATAAAAGTCAAACACATTCAACGAAGTTAATTGAGTCAAATGAAAGTCAAACACATTCAAACAAAGCTTTTTGAATCAAATGAAAGCTAAATACATTCAACAAAGCCAATTGAGTCAAATGAAAGTCAAACACATTCAAACAAAGCTTCTTGATTCAAATGAAAGTTGAATGCATTCAACAAAGCTAATTGAGTCAAATGAAAGTCAAACACTTTCAAATAACCTTTTAGAATCAAATGAAAGTCAAACACATTCAAACAAAGCTTTTTGAATCAAATGAAAATCAAATGAATTCAACAAAGCTAATTGAGTCAAATGAAAGTCAAACACTTTCAACAAAGCTTTTAGAATCCAATGAAAGTCAAATACATTCAAACAAACCTTTTTGAATCAAATGAAAGTCAATTCCATTCCACAATGCTAATTGAGACAAATGAAAGTCAAACACATTCAACGAAGCTAATTGAGTCAAATGAAAGTCAAACACATTCAAACAAAGCTTTTTGAATCAAATGAAAGCCAAATACATTCAACAAAGCCAATTGAGTCAAATGAAAGTCAAACACATTCAAACAAAGCTTCTTGATTCAAATGAAAGTCAAATGCATTCAACAAAGCTAATTGAGTCAAATGAAAGTCAAACACTTTCAACAAAGCTAATTGAGTCAAATGAAAGTCAAACACATTCAAACATAGCTTTTTGATTCAAATGAAAGTCAAATGCATTCAACAAAGCTATTGAGTCAAATGAAAGTCAAACTCTTTCAACAAAGCTTTTAGAATCAAATGAAAGTCAAACACATTCAAACAAAGCTTTTTGAATCAAATGAAAATCAAATGAATTCAACAAAGCTAATTGAGTCAAATGAAAGTCAAACACTTTCAACAAAGCTTTTAGAATCCAATGAAAGTCAAACATAATCAAACAAAGCTTTTTGAATCAAATGAAAGTCAATTGCATTCCACAATGCTAATTGAGACAAATGAAAGTCAAACACATTCAACGAAACTAATTGAGTCAAATGAAAGTCAAACACATTCAAACAAAGCTTTTTGAATCAAATGAAAGCCAAATACATTCACCAAAGCCAATTGAGTCAAATGAAAGTCAAACACATTCAAACAAAGCTTCTTGATTCAAATAAAAGTCAAATGCATTCAACAAAGCTAATTGAGTCAAATGAAAGTCAAACACTTTCAAAAAAGCTTTTAGAATCAAATGAAAGTCAAACACATTCAAACAAAGCTTTTTGAATCAAATGAAAATCAAATGAATTCAACAAAGCTAATTGGGTCAAATGAAAGTCAAACACTTTCATCAAAGCTTTTAGAATCAAAGGAAAGTCAAATACATTCAAACAAAGCTTTTTGAATCAAATGAAAGTCAATTGCATTCCACAATGCTAATTGAGTTAAATGAAAGTCAAACACATTAAACGAAGCGAATTGAGTCAAGTGAAAGTCAAACACATTCAAACAAAGCTTTTTGAATAAAATGAAAGACAAATGCATTCAACAAAACCAATTGAGTCAAATGAAAGTCAAACACATTCAAACAAAGCTTTTTGAATCAAATGAAAGTAAAATGCATTCAACGAAGCTAATTGAGTCAAATGAAAGTAAAACACTTACAACAAAGCTAATTGAGTCAAATGAAAGTCAAACACAT
The DNA here is from genome assembly GCA_024500155.1 of Chenopodium formosanum. NCBI lineage: Eukaryota > Viridiplantae > Streptophyta > Magnoliopsida > Caryophyllales > Amaranthaceae > Chenopodium > Chenopodium formosanum. The sequence goes on from CM044861.1 coordinate 26,395,334, forward strand.
TCAATCATAGCTTTTTGATTCAAATGAAAGTCAAATGCATTCAACAAAGCTAATTGAGTCAAATGAAAGTCAAACTCTTTCAACAAAGCTTTTAGAATCAAATGAATGTCAAACATATTCAAACAAAGCTTTTTGAATCAAATGAAAATCAAATGAATTCAACAAAGCTAATTGAGTCAAATGAAAGTCAAACACTTTCAACAAAGCTTTTAGAATCCAATGAAAGTCAAATACATTCAAACAAAGCTTTTTGAATCAAATAAAAGTCAATTGCATTCCACAATGCTAATTGAGTTAAATGAAAGTCAAACACATTCAACGAAGCTAACTGAGTCAAATGAAAGTCAAACACATTCAAACAAAGCTTTTTGAATCAAATGAAAGCCAAATACATTCAACAAAGCCAATTGAGTCAAATGAAAGTCAAACACATTCAAACAAAGCTTCTTGATTCAAGTGAAAGTCAAATGCATTCAACAAAGATAATTGAGTCAAATGAAAGTCAAACACTTTCAAAAAAGCTTTTAGAATCAAATGAAAGTCAAACACATTCAACCAAAGCTTTTTGAATCAAATGAAAATTAAATGAATTCAACAAAGCTAATTGAGTCAAAAGAAAGTCAAACACTTTCATCAAAGCTTATAGAATCAAATGAAAGTCAAATACATTCAAACAAAGCTTTTTGAATCAAATGAATGTCAATTGCATTCCACAATGCTAATTGAGTCAAATGAAAGTCAAACACATTTAACAAAGCTGATTGAGTCAAATGAAAGTCAAACACATTCAAACAAAGCTTTTTGAATCAAATGAAAGTAAAATGCATTCAATAAAGCTAATTGAGTCAAATGAAAGTAAAACACTTTCAACGAAGCTAATCGAGTCAAACGAAAGTCAAACACATTCAAACAAAGCTTTTTGATTCAAATGAAAGTCAAATGCATTCAACAAAGCTAATTGAGTCAAATGAAAGTCAAACACTTTCAACAAAGTTTTTAGAATCAAATGAAAGTCAAACACATTCAAACAAAGCTTTTTAAATCAAATGTAAATCAAATGAATTCAACAAAGCCAATTGAGTCAAATGAAAGTCAAACACTTTCAACAAAGCTTTTAGAATCCAATGAAAGTCAAATACATTCAAACAAAGCTTTTTGAATCAAATGAAAGTAAAATGCATTCAACAAAGCTAATTGAGTCAAATGAAAGTCAAACACTTTCATCAAAGCTTTTAGAATCAAATGAAAGTCAAACACATTCAAACAAAGCTTTTTGAATCAAATGAAAATCAAATGAATTCAACAAAACTAATTGAGTCAAATTAAAGTCAAACACATTCAAACAAAGTTTTTTGAATCAAATGAAAGTCAAACACATTTTAACAAAGTTTTTTGAATAAAATGAAAATCAAATGCATACAACAAAGCTAATTGAGTCAAATAAAAGTCAAACACTTTCAACAAAGCTTTTAGAATCAAATGAAAGTCAAACACATTCAAACAAAGCTAATTGAGTCAAATGAAAGTCAAACACATTCAAACAAAGTTTTTTGAATCAAATGAAAGTCAAATGCATACAACAAAGCTAATTGAGTCAAATAAAAGTCAAACACTTTCAACAAAGCTTTTAGAATCAAATGAAAGTCAAACACATTCAAACAACGCTTTTTGAATCAAATGAATGTCAAATGCATTCAACAAAGCTAATTAAGTCAAATGAATGTCAAACACATTCAACAATGCTAATTGAGTCAAAAGAAAGTCAAACACATTCAAACAAAGCTTTTTGAATAAAATGAAAATCAAATGCATTCAACAAAGCCAATTGAGTCAAATGAAAGTCAAACACATTCAAATAAAGCTTCTTGATTCAAATGAATGTCAAATGCATTCAACAAAGCTAATTTTGTCAAATGAAAGTTAAACACTTTCAACAAAACTTTTAGAATCAAATGAAAGTCAAACACATTCAAACAAAGCTTTTTGAATCAAATGAAAGTCAAATGCATTCAACAAAGCTAATTGAGTCAAATTAAAGTCAAACACTTTCAACATAGCGTTTAGAATCAAATGAAAGTCAAATACATTCAATCAAAGCTTTTTGAATTAAATGTAAGTCAATTGCATTCCACAATGCTAATTGAGTCAAATGACAGTCAAACACATTCAACAAAGCCAATTGAATCAAAGGAAAGTCAAACACATTCAAGCAAAGCTTATTGAATCAAATGAAAGTAAAATGCATTCAACAAAGCTAATTGAGTCAAATGAAAGTCAAACATTTTCAACAAAGCTAATTGAGTCAAATGAAAGTCAAACACATTCAAACAAAGCTTTTTGATTCAAATGAAATTCAAATGCATTCAACAAAGCTAATTGAGTCAAATGAAAGTTAAATACTTTCAACAAAGCTTTTAGAATTAAATGAAAGTCAAATACATTCAAACAAAGCTTTTTGAATCAAACGAAAATAAAATGAATTCTACAAAGCTAATTGAGTCAAGTGAAAGTCAAACACTTTCAACAAAGCTTTTAGAATCCAATGAAAGTCAAGTACATTCAAACAAAGCTTTTTGAATCAAATGAAAGTCAATTGCATTCCACAATGCTAATTGAGTCAAATGAAAGTCAAACTCATTCAAATAAAGCAACTTGATTCAAATGAAAGTCAAATGCATTCAATAAAGCTAATTGTGTCAAATGAAAGTCAAACACTTTCAACAAAGCTTTTAGAATCAAATGAAAGTCAAACACATTCAAACAAAGCTTTTGAATCAAACAAAAGTCAAATGCATACAACAAAGCTAATTGAGTCAAATGAAATTCAAACACTTTCAACATAGCGTTTAGAATCAAATGAAAGTCAAATACATTCAATCAAAGCTTTTTGAATCAAATGAAAGTCAATTGCATTCCACAATGCTAATTGAGTCAAATGAAAGTCAAACACATTCAACAAAGCTAATTGAGTCAAATGAAAGTCAAACACATTCAAACAAAGCTTTTTGAATCAAATGAAAGTAAAATGCATTCAACAAAGCTAATTGAGTCAAATGAAAGTAAAACACTTTCAACAAAGTTAATTGAGTCAAATGAAAGTCAAACACATTCAAACATAGCTTTTTGATTCAAATGAAAGTCAAATGCATTCAACAAAGCTAATTGAGTTAAATAAAATTCAAACACTTTCAACAAAGCTTTTAGAATCAAATGAAAGTCAAACACATTCAAACAAAGCTTTTTGAATCAAATGAAAATCAAATGAATTCAACAAAGCTAATTGAGTCAAATAAAAGTCAAACACTTTCAACAAAGCTTTTAGAATCCAATGAAAGTTAAATACATTCAAACAAAGCTTTTTGAATCAAATGAAAGTAAATTGCACTCCACAATGTTAATTGAGTCAAATGAAAGTCAAACACATTCAACGAAGCTAATTGAGTCAAATGAAAGTCAAACACATTCAAACAAAGTTTTTTGAATCAAATGAAAGCCAAATACATTCAACAAACCCAATTGAGTCAAATGAAAGTCAAACACATTCAAACAAAGCTTCTTGATTCAAATGAAAGTCAAATGCATTCAACAAAGCTAGTGAGTCAAATGAAAGTCAAACACTTTCAAAAAAGCTTTTAGAATCAAATGAAAGTAAAACACATTCAAACAAAGCTTTTTGAATCAAATGAAAATCAAATGAATTTAAAAAAACTAATTGAGTCAAATGAAAGTCAAGCACTTTCATCAAAGCTTTTAGAATCAAATGAAAGTCAAATACATTCAAACGAAGCTTTTTAAATCAAATGAAAGTCAATTGCAATCCACAATGCTAATTGAGTCAAATGAAAGTCAAACACATTCAACGAAGCTCATTGAGTCAAATGAAAGTCAAACACATTCAAACAAAGCTTTTTGAATCAAATGAAAGTCAAATGCATTCAACAAACCCAATTGACTCAAATGAAAGTTAAACACTTTCAACAAAGCTTTTAGAATCAAATGAAAGTCAAATACATTCAAACAAAGCTTTTTGAATGAAAAGAAAATAAAATGAATTCTACAAAGCTAATTGAGTCAAATGAAAGTCAAACACTTTCATCAAAGCTTTTAGAATCAAATGAAACTCAAATACATTCAAACAAAGCTTTTTGAATCAAATGAAAGTCAATTGCATTCCACAATGCTAATTGAGTCAAATGAAAGTCAAACACATTCGACGAAGCTAATTGAGTCAAATGAAAGTCAAACACATTCAAACAAAGATTTTTGAATAAAATGAAAGTCAAATGCATTCAACAAAGCCAATTGAGTCAAATGAAAGTCAAACACATTCAAACAAAGCTTTTTGAATCAAATGAAAGTAAAATGCATTCAACAAGCTAATTGAGTCAAATCAAAGTAAAACAATTTCAACAAAGCTAATTGAGTCAAATGAAAGTCAAACACATTCAAACAAAGCTTTTTGATTCAAATGAAAGTCAAATGCATACAACAAAGCTAATTGAGTCAAATGAAAGTCAAACACATTCAAACAAAGCTTTTTGAATCAAATGAAAATCAAATGAATTCAACAAAACTAATTGAGTCAAATTAAAGTCAAACACATTCAAACAAAGTTTTTTGAATCAAATGAAAGTCAAACACATTTTAACAAAGTTTTTTGAATAAAATGAAAATCAAATGCATACAATAAAGCTAATTGAGTCAAGTTAAAGTCAAACACTTTCAACAAAGCTTTTAGAATCAAATGAAAGTCAAACACATTCAAACAAAGCTAATTGAGTCAAATAAAAGTCAAACACATTCAAACAAATTTTTTTGAATCAAATGAAAGTCAAATGCATACAACAAAGCTGATTGAGTCAAATAAAAGTCAAACACTTTCAACAAAGCTTTTAGAATCAAATGAAAGTCAAACACATTCAAACAACGCTTTTTGAATCAAATGAATGTCAAATGCATTCGCAAAAGCTAATTAAGTCAAATGAAAGTCAAACACATTCAACAATGCTAATTGAGTCAAAAGAAAGTCAAACACATTCAAACAAAGCTTTTTGAATAAAATGAAAGTCAAATGCATTCAACAAAGCCAATTGAGTCATATGAAAGTCAAACACATTCTAATAAAGCTTCTTGATTCAAATGAAAGTCAAATGCATTCAACAAAGCTAATTGTGTCAAATGAAAGTCAAACACTTTCAACAAAGCTTTTAGAATCCAATGAAAGTCAAGTACATTCAAACAAAGCTTTTTGAATCAAATGAAAGTCAATTGCATTCCACAATGCTAATTGAGTCAAATGAAAGTCAAACTCATTCAAATAAAGCAACTTGATTCAAATGAAAGTCAAATGCATTCAATAAAGCTAATTGTGTCAAATGAAAGTCAAACACTTTCAACAAAGCTTTTAGAATCAAATGAAAGTTAAACACATTCAAACAAAGCTTTTGAATCAAACAAAAGTCAAATGCATACAACAAAGCTAATTGAGTCAAATGAAAGTCAAACACTTTCAACATAGCGTTTAGAATCAAATGAAAGTCAAATAAATTCAATCAAAGCTTTTTGAATCAAATGAAAGTCAATTGCATTCCACAATGCTAATTGAGTCAAATGAAAGTCAAACACATTCAACAAAGCTAATTGAGTCAAATGAAAGTCAAACACATTCAAACAAAGCTTTTTGAATCAAATGAAAGTAAAATGCATTCAACAAAGCTAATTGAGTCAAATGAAAGTAAAACACTTTCAACAAAGTTAATTGAGTCAAATGAAAGTCAGACACATTCAAACATAGCTTTTTGATTCAAATGAAAGTCAAATGCATTCAACAAAGCTAATTGAGTTAAATAAAAGTCAAACACTTTCAACAAAGCTTTTAGAATCAAATGAAAGTCAAACACATTCAAACAAAGCTTTTTGAATCAAATGAAAATCAAATGAATTCAACAAAGCTAATTGAGTCAAATGAAAGTCAAACACTTTCAACAAAGCTTTTAGAATCCAATGAAAGTTAAATACATTCAAACAAAGCTTTTTGAATCAAATGAAAGTCAATTGCACTCCACAATGTTAATTGAGACAAATGAAAGTCAAACACATTCAACGAAGCTAATTGAGTCAAATGAAAGTCAAACACATTCAAACAAAGTTTTTTGAATCAAATGAAAGCCAAATACATTCAACAAACCCAATTGAGTCAAATGAAAGTCAAACACATTCAAACAAAGCTTCTTGATTCAAATGAAAGTCAAATGCATTCAACAAAGCTAGTGAGTCAAATGAAAGTCAAACACTTTCAAAAAAGCTTTTAGAATCAAATGAAAGTAAAACACATTCAAACAAAGCTTTTTGAATCAAATGAAAATCAAATGAATTTAAAAAAACTAATTGAGTTAAATGAAAGTCAAGCACTTTCATCAAAGCTTTTAGAATCAAATAAAAGTCAAATACATTCAAACAAAGCTTTTTAAATCAAATGAAAGTCAATTGCAATCCACAATGCTAATTGAGTCAAATGAAAGTCAAACACATTCAACGAAGCTAATTGAGTCAAATGAAAGTCAAACACATTCAAACAAAGCTTTTTGAATCAAATGAAAGTCAAATGCATTCAACAAACCCAAATGACTCAAATGAAAGTTAAACACTATCAACAAAGCTTTTAGAATCAAATGAAAGTCAAATACATTCAAACAAAGCTTTTTGAATGAAAAGAAAATAAAATGAATTCTACAAAGCTAATTGAGTCAAATGAAAGTCAAACACTTTCATCAAAGCTTTTAGAATCAAATGAAAGTCAAATTCATTCAAACAAAGCTTTTTGAATCAAATGAAATTCAATTGCATTCCACAATGCTAATTGAATCAAATGAAAGTCAAACACATTCGACGAAGCTAATTGAGTCAAATGAAAGTCAAACACATTCAAAAAAAGATTTTTGAATAAAATGAAAATCAAATGCATTCAACAAAGCCAATTGAGTCAAATGAAAGTCAAACACATTCAAACAAAGCTTTTTGAATCAAATGAAAGTAAAATGCATTCAACAAGCTAATTGAGTCAAATCAAAGTAAAACAATTTCAACAAAGCTAATTGAGTCAAATGAAAGTCAAACACATTCAAAAAAAGCTTTTTGATTCAAATGAAAGTCAAATGCATACAACAAAGCTAATTGAGTCAAATGAAAGTCAAACACTTTCATCAAAGCTTTTAGAATCAAATGAAAGTCAAACACATTCAAACAAAACTTTTTGAATCAAATGAAAATCAAATGAATTCAACAAAACTAATTGAGTCAAATTAAAGTCAAACACATTCAAACAAAGTTTTTTGAATCAAATGAAAGTCAAACACATTTTAACAAAGTTTTTTGAATAAAATGAAAATCAAATGCATACAATAAAGCTAATTGAGTCAAGTTAAAGTCAAACACTTTCAACAAAGCTTTTAGAATCAAATGAAAGTCAAACACATTCAAACAAAGCTAATTGAGTCAAATAAAAGTCAAACACATTCAAACAAATTTTTTGAATCAAATGAAAGTCAAATGCATACAACAAAGCTGATTGAGTCAAATAAAAGTCAAACACTTTCAACAAAGCTTTTAGAATCAAATGTAAGCCAAACACATTCAAACAACGCTTTTTGAATCAAATGAATGTCAAATGCATTCGCAAAAGCTAATTAAGTCAAATGAAAGTCAAACACATTCAACAATGCTAATTGAGTCAAAAGAAAGTCAAACACATTCAAACAAAGCTTTTTGAATAAAATGAAAGTCAAATGCATTCAACAAAGCCAATTGAGTCATATGAAAGTCAAACACATTCTAATAAAGCTTCTTGATTCAAATGAAAGTCAAATGCATTCAACAAAGCTAATTGTGTCAAATGAAAGTCAAACACTTTCAACAAAGCTTTTAGAATCCAATTAAAGTCAAGTACATTCAAACAAAGCTTTTTGAATCAAATGAAAGTCAATTGCATTCCACAATGCTAATTGAGTCAAATGAAAGTCAAACTCATTCAAATAAAGCAACTTGATTCAAATGAAAGTCAAATGCATTCAATAAAGCTAATTGTGTCAAATGAAAGTCAAACACTTTCAACAAAGCTTTTAGAATCAAATGAAAGTTAAACACATTCAAACAAAGCTTTTGAATCAAACAAAAGTCAAATGCATACAACAAAGCTAATTGAGTCAAATGAAAGTCAAACACTTTCAACATAGCGTTTAGAATCAAATGAAAGTCAAATACATTCAATCAAAGCTTTTTGAATCAAATGAAAGTCAATTGCATTCCACAATGCTAATTGAGTCAAATGAAAGTCAAACACATTCAACAAAGCTAATTGAGTCAAATGAAAGTCAAACACATTCAAACAAAGCTTTTTGAATCAAATGAAAGTAAAATGCATTCAACAAAGCTAATTGAGTCAAATGAAAGTAAAACACTTTCAACAAAGTTAATTGAGTCAAATGAAAGTCAAACACATTCAAACATAGCTTTTTGATTCAAATGAAAGTCGAATGCATTCAACAAAGCTAATTGAGTTAAATAAAAGTCAAACACTTTCAACAAAGCTTTTAGAATCAAATGAAAGTCAAACACATTCAAACAAAGCTTTTTGAATCAAATGAAAATCAAATGAATTCAACAAAGCTAATTGAGTCAAATGAAAGTCAAACACTTTCAACAAAGCTTTTAGAATCCAATGAAAGTTAAATACATTTAAACAAAGCTTTTTGAATCAAATGAAAGTCAATTGCACTCCACAATGTTAATTGAGTCAAATGAAAGTCAAACACATTCAACGAAGCTAATTGAGTCAAATGAAAGTCAAACACATTCAAACAAAGTTTTTTGAATCAAATGAAAGCCAAATACATTCAACAAACCCAATTGAGTCAAATGAAAGTCAAACACATTCAAACAAAGCTTCTTGATTCAAATGAAAGTCAAATGCATTCAACAAAGCTAGTGAGTCAAATGAAAGTCAAACACTTTCAAAAAAGCTTTTAGAATCAAATGAAAGTAAAACACATTCAAACAAAGCTTTTTGAATCAAATGAAAATCAAATGAATTTAAAAAAACTAATTGAGTCAAATGAAAGTCAAGCACTTTCATCAAAGCTTTTAGAATCAAATGAAAGTCAAATACATTCAAACAAAGCTTTTTAAATCAAATGAAAGTCAATTGCAATCCACAATGCTAATTGAGTCAAATGAAAGTCAAACACATTCAACGAAGCTAATTGAGTCAAATGAAAGTCAAACACATGCAAACAAAGCTTTTTGAATCAAATGAAAGTCAAATGCATTCAACAAACCCAATTGACTCAAATGAAAGTTAAACACTTTCAACAAAGCTTTTAGAATCAAATGAAAGTCAAATACATTCAAACAAAGCTTTTTGAATGAAAAGAAAATAAAATGAATTCTACGAAGCTAATTGAGTCAAATGAAAGTCAAACACTTTCACCAAAGCTTTTAGAATCAAATGAAAGTCAAATACATTCAAACAAAGCTTTTTGAATCAAATGAAAGTCAATTGCATTCCACAATGCTAATTGAGTCAAATGAAAGTCAAACACATTCAACGAAGCTAATTGAGTCAAATGAAAGTCAAACACATGCAAACAAAGATTTTTGAATAAAATGAAAGTCAAATGCATTCAACAAAGCCAATTGAGTCAAATGAAAGTCAAACACATTCAAACAAAGCTTTTTGAATCAAATGAAAGTAAAATGCATTCAACAAGCTAATTGAGTCAAATCAAAGTAAAACAATTTCAACAAAGCTAATTGAGTCAAATGAAAGTCAAACACATTCAAACAAAGCTTTTTGATTCAAATTAAAGTCAAATGCATTCAACAAAGCTAATTGAGTCAAATGAAAGTCAAACACTTTCATCAAAGCTTTTAGAATCAAATGAAAGTCAAACACATTCAAACAAAGCTTTTTGAATCAAATGAAAATCAAATGAATTCAAAAAAACTAATTGAGTCAAATTAAAGTCAAACACATTCAAACAAAGTTTTTTGAATCAAATGAAAGTCAAACACATTTTAACAAAGTTTTTTGAATAAAATGAAAATCAAATGCATACAATAAAGCTAATTGAGTCAAGTAAAAGTCAAACACTTTCAACAAAGCTTTTAGAATCAAATGAAAGTCAAACACATTCAAACAAAGCTAATTGAGTCAAATAAAAGTCAAACACATTCAAACAAATTTTTTGAATCAAATGAAAGTCAAATGCATACAACAAAGCTAATTGAGTCAAATAAAAGTCAAACACTTTCAACAAAGCTTTTAGAATCAAATGAAAGTCAAACACATTCAAACAACGCTTTTTGAATCAAATGAATGTCAAATGCATTCGCAAAAGCTAATTAAGTCAAATGAAAGTCAAACACATTCAACAATGCTAATTGAGTCAAAAGAAAGTCAAACACATTCAAACAAAGCTTTTTGAATAAAATGAAAGTCAAATGCATTCAACAAAGCCAATTGAGTCAAATGAAAGTCAAACACATTCAAATAAAGCTTCTTGATTCAAATGAAAGTCAAATGCATTCAACAAAGCTAATTGTGTCAAATAAAGTTAAACACTTTCAACAAAACTTTTAGAATCAAATGAAAGTCAAACACATTCAAACAAAGCTTTTTGAATCAAATGAAAGTCAAATGCATTCAACAAAGCTAATTGAGTCAAATTAAAGTCAAACACTTTCAACATAGCGTTTAGAATCAAATGAAAGTCAAATACATTCAATCAAAGCTTTTTGAATCAAAAGTAAGTCAATTGCATTCCACAATGCTAATTGAGTCAAATGACAGTCAAACACATTCAACAAAGCTAATTGAATCAAAGGAAAGTCAAACACATTCAAACAAAGCTTATTGAATCAAATGAAACTAAAATGCATTCAACAAAGCTAATTGAGTCAAATGAAAGTCAAACACTTTCAACAAAGCTAATTGAGTCAAATGAAAGTCAAACACATTCAAACAAAGCTTTTTGATTTAAACGAAATTCAAATGCATTCAACAAAGCTAATTAAGTCAAATGAAAGTTAAATACTTTCAACAAAGCTTTTAGAATTAAATGAAAGTCAAATACATTCAAACAAAGCTTTTTGAATCAAACGAAAATAAAATGAATTCTACAAAGCTAATTGAGTCAAGTGAAAGTCAAACACTTTCAACAAAGCTTTTAGAATCCAATGAAAGTCAAGTACATTCAAACAAAGCTTTTTGAATCAAATGAAAGTCAATTGCATTCCACAATGCTAATTGAGTCAAATGAAAGTCAAACACATTCAAATAAAGCTTCTTGATTCAAATGAAAGTCAAATGCATTCAATAAAGCTAATTGTGTCAAATGAAAATCAAACACTTTCAACAAAGCTTTTAGAATCAAATGAAAGTCAAACACATTCAAACAAAGCTTTTTGAATCAAACAAAAGTCAAATGCATACAACAAAGCTAATTGAGTCAAATGAAAGTCAAACACTTTCAACATAGCGTTTAGAATAAAATGAAAGTCAAATACATTCAATCAAAGCTTTTTGAATAAAATGAAAGTCAATTGCATTCCACAATGCTAATTGAGTCAAATGAAAGTCAAGCACTTTCATCAAAGCTTTTAGAATCAAATGAAAGTCAAATACATTCAAACAAAGCTTTTTAAATCAAATGAAAGTCAATTGCAATCCACAATGCTAATTGAGTCAAATGAAAGTCAAACACATTCAACGAAGCTAATTGAGTCAAATGAAAGTCAAACACATTCAAACAAAGCTTTTTGAATCAAATGAAAGTCAAATGCATTCAACAAACCCAATTGACTCAAATGAAAGTTAAACACTTTCAACAAAGCTTTTAGAATCAAATGAAAGTCAAATACATTCAAACAAAGCTTTTTGAATGAAAAGAAAATAAAATGAATTCTACAAAGCTAATTGAGTCAAATGAAAGTCAAACACTTTCACCAAAGCTTTTAGAATCAAATGAAAGTCAAATACATTCAAACAAAGCTTTTTGAATCAAATGAAAGTCAATTGCATTCCACAATGCTAATTGAGTCAAATGAAAGTCAAACACATTCAACGAAGCTAATTGAGTCAAATGAAAGTCAAACACATGCAAACAAAGATTTTTGAATAAAATGAAAGTCAAATGCATTCAACAAAGCCAATTGAGTCAAATGAAAGTCAAACACATTCAAACAAAGCTTTTTGAATCAAATGAAAGTAAAATGCATTCAACAAGCTAATTGAGTCAAATCAAAGTAAAACAATTTCAACAAAGCTAATTGAGTCAAATGAAAGTCAAACACATTCAAACAAAGCTTTTTGATTCAAATGAAAGTCAAATGCATTCAACAAAGCTAATTGAGTCAAATGAAAGTCAAACACTTTAATCAAAGCTTTTAGAATCAAATGAAAGTCAAACACATTCAAACAAAGCTTTTTGAATCAAATGAAAATCAAATGAATTCAACAAAACTAATTGAGTCAAATTAAAGTCAAACACATTTAAACAAAGTTTTTTGAATCAAATGAAAGTCAAACACATTTTAACAAAGTTTTTTGAATAAAATGAAAATCAAATGCATACAATAAAGCTAATTGAGTCAAGTAAAAGTCAAACACTTTCAACAAAGCTTTTAGAATCAAATGAAAGTCAAACACATTCAAACAAAGCTAATTGAGTCAAATAAAAGTCAAACACATTCAAACAAATTTTTTGAATCAAATGAAAGTCAAATGCATACAACAAAGCTAATTGAGTCAAATAAAAGTCAAACACTTTCAACAAAGCTTTTAGAATCAAATGAAAGTCAAACACATTCAAACAACGCTTTTTGAATCAAATGAATGTCAAATGCATTCGCAAAAGCTAATTAAGTCAAATGAAAGTCAAACACATTCAACAATGCTAATTGAGTCAAAAGAAAGTCAAACACATTCAAACAAAGCTTTTTGAATAAAATGAAAGTCAAATGCATTCAACAAAGCCAATTGAGTCAAATGAAAGTCAAACACATTCAAATAAAGCTTCTTGATTCAAATGAAAGTCAAATGCATTCAACAAAGCTAATTGTGTCAAATAAAGTTAAACACTTTCAACAAAACTTTTAGAATCAAATGAAAGTCAAACACATTCAAACAAAGCTTTTTGAATCAAATGAAAGTCAAATGCATTCAACAAAGCTAATTGAGTCAAATTAAAGTCAAACACTTTCAACATAGCGTTTAGAATCAAATGAAAGTCAAATACATTCAATCAAAGCTTTTTGAATCAAAAGTAAGTCAATTGCATTCCACAATGCTAATTGAGTCAAATGACAGTCAAACACATTCAACAAAGCTAATTGAATCAAAGGAAAGTCAAACACATTCAAACAAAGCTTATTGAATCAAATGAAACTAAAATGCATTCAACAAAGCTAATTGAGTCAAATGAAAGTCAAACACTTTCAACAAAGCTAATTGAGTCAAATGAAAGTCAAACACATTCAAACAAAGCTTTTTGATTTAAACGAAATTCAAATGCATTCAACAAAGCTAATTAAGTCAAATGAAAGTTAAATACTTTCAACAAAGCTTTTAGAATTAAATGAAAGTCAAATACATTCAAACAAAGCTTTTTGAATCAAACGAAAATAAAATGAATTCTACAAAGCTAATTGAGTCAAGTGAAAGTCAAACACTTTCAACAAAGCTTTTAGAATCCAATGAAAGTCAAGTACATTCAAACAAAGCTTTTTGAATCAAATGAAAGTCAATTGCATTCCACAATGCTAATTGAGTCAAATGAAAGTCAAACACATTCAAATAAAGCTTCTTGATTCAAATGAAAGTCAAATGCATTCAATAAAGCTAATTGTGTCAAATGAAAATCAAACACTTTCAACAAAGCTTTTAGAATCAAATGAAAGTCAAACACATTCAAACAAAGCTTTTTGAATCAAACAAAAGTCAAATGCATACAACAAAGCTAATTGAGTCAAATGAAAGTCAAACACTTTCAACATAGCGTTTAGAATAAAATGAAAGTCAAATACATTCAATCAAAGCTTTTTGAATAAAATGAAAGTCAATTGCATTCCACAATGCTAATTGAGTCAAATGAAAGTCAAACACATTTAACAAAGCTAATTGAGTCAAATGAAAGTCAAACACATTCAAACAAAGCTTTTTGAATCAAATGAAAGTAAAACGCATTCAACAAAGCTAATTGAGTCAAATGAAAGTAAAACTCTTTCAACAAAGTTAATTGAGTCAAATGAAAGTCAAACACATTCAAACATAGCTTTTTGATTCAAATGAAAGTCAAATGCATTCAACAAAGCTAATTGAGTCAAATAAAAGTCAAACACTTTCAACAAAGCTTTTAGAATCAAATGAAAGTCAAACACATTCAAACAAAGCTTTTTGAATCAAATGAAAATCAAATGAATTCAACAAAGCTAATTGAGTCAAATGCAAGTCAAACACTTTCAACAAAGCTTTTAGAATCCAATGAAAGTCAAATACATTCAAACAAAGCTTTTTGAATCAAATGAAAGTCAATTTCACTCCACAATGCTAATTGAGTCAAATGAAAGTCAAACACATTCAACGAAGCTAATTGAGTCAAATGAAAGTCAAACACATTCAAACAAAGTTTTTTGAATCAAATGAAAGCCAAATACATTCAACAAAGCCAATTGAGTCAAATGAAAGTCAAACACATTCAAACAAAGCTTCTTGATTCAAATGAAAGTCAAATGCATTCAACAAAGCTAGTAAGTCAAATGAAAGTCAAACACTTTCAAAAAAGCTTTTAGAATCAAATGAAAGTCAAACACATTCAAACAAAGCTTTTTAAATCAAATGAAAATCAAATGAATTTAAAAAAACTAATTGAGTCAAACGAAAGTCAAACACTTTCATCAAAGCTTTTAGAATCAAATGAAAGTCAAATACATTCAAAAAAAGCTTTTTAAATCAAATGAAAGTCAATTGCGATCCACAATGCTAATTGAGTCAAATGAAAGTCAAACACATTCAACGAAGCTAATTGAGTCAAATGAAAGTCAAATACATTCAAACAAAGCTTTTTGAATCAAATGAAAGTCAAATGCATTCAACAAAGCCAATTGACTCAAATGAAAGTTAAACACTTTCAACAAAGCTTTTAGAATCAAATGAAAGTCAAATACATTCAAACAAAGCTTTTTGAATGAAACAAAAATAAAATGAATTCTACAAAGCTAATTGAGTCAAATGAAAGTCAAACACTTTCATCAAAGCTTTTAGAATCAAATGAAAGTCAAATACATTCAAACAAAGCTTTTTGAATCAAATGGAAGTCAATTGCATTCCACAATGCTAATTGAGTCAAATGAAAGTCAAACACATTCAACAAAGCTAATTGAGTCAAATGAAAGTCAAACACATTCAAACAAAGCTTTTTGATTCAAATGAAATTCAAATGGATTCAACAAAGCTAATTGAGTCAAATGAAAGTTAAATACTTTCAACAAAGCTTTTAGAATTAAATGAAAGTCAAATACATTCAAACAAAGCTTTTTGAATCAAACGAAAATAAAATGAATTCTACAAAGCTAATTGAGTCAAGTGAAAGTCAAACACTTTCAACAAAGCTTTTAGAATCCAATGAAAGTCAAGTACATTCAAACAAAGCTTTTTGAATCAAATGAAAGTCTATTGCATTCCACAATGCTAATTGAGTCAAATGAAAGTCAAACACATTCAAATAAAGCTTCTTGATTCAAATGAAAGTCAAATGCATTCAATAAAGCTAATTGTGTCAAATGAAAGTCAAACACTTTCAACAAAGCTTTTAGAATCAAATGAAAGTCAAACACATTCAAACAAAGCTTTTTGAATCAAACAAAAGTCAAATGCATACAACAAAGCTAATTGAGTCAAATGAAAGTCAAACACTTTCAACATAGCGTTAAGAATCAAATGAAAGTCAAATAAATTCAATCAAAGCTTTTTGAATCAAATGAAAGTCAATTGCATTCCACAATGCTAATTGAGTCAAATGAAAGCCAAACACATTCAACAAAGCTAATTGAGTCAAATGAAAGTCAAACACATTCAAACAAAGCTTTTTGAATCAAATGAAAGTAAAATGCATTCAACAAAGCTAATTGAGTCAAATGAAAGTAAAACACTTTCAACAAAGTTAATTAAGTCAAATGAAAGTCAAACACATTCAAACATAGCTTTTTGATTCAAATGAAAGTCAAATGCATTCAACAAAGCTAATTGAGTCAAATAAAAGTCAAATACTTTCAACAAAGCTTTTAGAATCAAATGAAAGTCAAACACATTCAAACAAAGCTTTTTGAAACAAATGAAAATCAATGAATTCAACAAAGCTAATTGAGTCAAATGAAAGTCAAACACTTTCAACAAAACTTTTAGAATCCAATGAAAGTCAATTACATTCAAACAAAGCTTGTTGAATCAAATGAAAGTCAATTGCACTCCACAATGCTAATTGATTCAAATGAAAGTCAAACACATTCAACGAAGCTAATTGAGTCAAATGAAAGTCAAACACATTCAAACAAAGTTTTTTGAATCAAATGAAAGCCAAATACATTTAACAAAGCCAATTGAGTCAAATGAAAGTCAAACACATTCAAACAAAGCTTCATGATTCAAATGAAAGTCAAATGAATTCAGCAAAGCTAGTGAGTCAAATGAAAGTCAAACACTTTCAAAAAAGCTTTTAGAATCAAATGAAAGTCAAACACATTCAAACAAAGCTTTTTGAATCAAATGAAAATCAAATGAATTTAAAAAAACTAATTGAGTCAAATGAAAGTCAAACACTTTCATCAAAGCTTTTAGAATCAAATGAAAGTCAAATACATTCAAACAAAGCTTTTTAAATCAAATGAAAGTCAATTGCAATCCACAATGCTAATTGAGTCAAATGAAAGTCAAACACATTCAACGAATCTAATTGAGTCAAATGAAAGTCAAACACATTCAAACAAAGCTTTTTGAATCAAATGAAAGTCAAATGCATTCAACAAACCCAATTGACTCAAATGAAAGTTAAATACTTTCAACAAAGCTTTTAGAATCAAATGAAAGTCAAATACATTCAAACAAAGCTTTTTGAATGAAAAGAAAATAAAATGAATTCTACAAAGCTAATTGAGTCAAATGAAAGTCAAACACTTTCATCAAAGCTTTTAGAATCAAATGAAAGTCAAGTACATTCAAACAAAGCTTTTTGAATCAAATGGAAGTCAATTGCATTCCACAATGCTAATTGAGTCAAATGAAAGTCAAACACATTCAACAAAGCTTTTAGAATCCAACAAAAGTCAAACACATTCAAACCAAGCTTTTTGAATCAAATGAAAGTAAAATGCATTCAACAAAGCTAATTGAGTCAAATGAAAGTAAAACACTTTCAACAAAGTTAATTGAGTCAAATGAAAGTCAAACACATTCAAACATAGGTTTTTGATTCAAATGAAAGTCAAATGCATTCAACAAAGCTAATTGAGTCAAATAAAAGTCAAACACTTTCAACAAAGCTTTTAGAATCAAATGAAAGTCAAACACATTCAAACAAAGCTTTTTGAATCAAATGAAAATCAAATGAATTAAACAAAGCTAATTGAGTCAAATGAAAGTCAAACACTTGCAACAAAGCTTTTAGAATCCAATGAAAGTCAAATACATTCAAACAAAGCTTTTTGAATCAAATGAAAGTCAATTGCACTCCACAATGCTAATTGAGTCAAATGAAAGTCAAACACATTCAACGAAGCTAATTGAGTCAAATGAAAGTCAAACACATTCAAACAAAGTTTTTTGAATCAAATGAAAGCCAAATACATTCAACAAAGCCAATTGAGTCAAATGAAAGTCAAACACATTCAAACAAAGCTTCTTGATTCAAATGAAAGTCAAATGCATTCTACAAAGCTAGTGAGTCAAATGAAAGTCAAACAGTTTCAAAAAAGCTTTTAGAATCAAATGAAAGTCAAACACATTCAAACAAAGCTTTTTAAATCAAATGAAAATCAAATGAATTTAAAAAAACTAATTGAGTCAAATGAAAGTCAAACACTTTCATCAAAGCTTTTAGAATCAAATGAAAGTCAAATACATTCAAACAAAGATTTTTTAATCAAATGAAAGTCAATTGCAATCCACAATGCTAATTGAGTCAAATGAAAGTCAAACACAATCAACGAAGCTAATTGAGTCAAATGAAAGTCAAACACATTCAAACAAACCTTTTTGAATCAAATGAAAGTCAAATGCATTCAACAAACCCAATTGACTCAAATGAAAGTTAAACACTTTCAACAAAGCTTTTAGAATTAAATGAAAGTCAAATACATTCAAACAAAGCTTTTTGAATGAAAAGAAAATAAAATGAATTCTACAAAGCTAATTGAGTCAAATGAAAGTCAAACACTTTCATCAAAGCTTTTAGAATCAAATGAAAGTCAAGTACATTCAAACAAAGCTTTTTGAATTTAATGGAAGTTAATTGCATTCCACAATGCTAATTGAGTCAACTGAAAGTCAAACACATTCAAATAAAGCTTCTTGATTCAAATGAAAGTCAAATGCATTCAATAAAGCTAATTGTGTCAAAGGAAATTCAAACACTTTCAACAAAGCTTTTAGAATCAAATGAAAGTCAAACACATTCAAACAAAGCTTTTTGAATCAAACGAAAGTCAAATGCATACAACAAAGCTAATTGAGTCAAATAAAAGTCAAACACTTTCAACATAGCGTTTAGAATCAAATGAAAGTCAAATACATTCAATCAAAGATTTTTGAATCAAATGAAAGTCAATTGCAGTCCACAATGCTAATTGAGTCAAATGAAAGTCAAACACATTCAACAAAGCTAATTGAGTCAAATGAAAGTCAAACACATTCAAACAAAGCTTTTTGATTCAAATGAAAGTCAAATGCACTCAACAAAGCTAATTGAGTCAAATGAAAGTCAAACACTTTCAACAAAGCTTTTAGAATCAAATGAAAGTCAAACACATTCAAATAAAGCTTTCTTGATTCAAATGAAAGTCAAATGCATTAAACAAACCTAATTGTGTCAAATGAAAGTCAAACACATTCAAATAAAGCTTCTTGATTCCAATGAAAGTCAATTGCATTCAACAAAGCTAATTGAGTCAAATGAAAGTCAAACACTTTCAACAAAGCTAATTGAGTCAAATGAAAGTAAAACACATTCTAACAAAGCTTTTTGAATCAAATGAAAGTCAAATGCATTCAACAAAGCTAATTGAGTCAAATGAAAGTCAAACACTTTCAAAAAAGCTTTTAGAATCAAATGAAAGTCAAACACATTCAACCAAATCTTTTCGATTCAAATGAAAATCAAATGAATTCAACAAAGCTAATTGAGTCAAATGAAAGTCAAATACGTTCAAACAAAGCTTTCTGAATCAAATGAAAGTTAATTGCATTCCACAATGCTATTTGAGTCAAATGAAAGTCAATCACATTCAACGAAGCTAATTGAGTCAAATGAAAGTCAAACACATTCAAACAAAGCTTTTTAAATCAAATGAAAGTCAAATGCATTCAACAAAGCCAATTGAGTCAAATGAAAGTCAAACACATTCAAATAAAGCTTCTTGATTCAAATGAAAGTCATGCATTCAACAAAACTAATTGTGTTAAATGAAAGTCAAACACTTTCTACAAAGTTTTTAGAATCAAATGAAAGTCAAACACATTCAAACAAAGTTTTTTGAATCAAATGAAAGTCAAATGCATACAACAAAGCTTATTGAGTCAAATGAAAGTCAAACACTTTCAACATAGCGTTTAGAATCAAATGAAAGTCAAACACATTCAATCAAAGCTTTTTGAATCAAATGAAAGCCAATTGCATTCCACAATGGTAATTGAGTCAAATGAAAGTCAAACACATTCAACAAAGCTAATTGAGTCAAATGAAAGTCAAACACATTCAAACAAAGCTTTTTGAATCAAATGAAAGTAAAATGCATTCAACAAAGCTAATGGAGTCAAATGAAAGTAAAACACTTTCAACAAAGCTAATTGTGTCAAATGAAAGTCAAACACATTCAAACAAAGCATTTTGATTCAAATGAAAGTCAAATGCATTCAACAAAGCTAATTGAGTTAAATGAAAGTTAAACACTTTCAAAAAAGCTTTTAGAATCAAATGAAAGTCAAACACATTCAAACAAAGCTTTTTGAATCAAACGAAAATCAAATGATTTCAACAAAGCTAATTGAGTCAAATGGAAGTCAAACACTTTCATCAAGGCATTTAAAATCAAATGAAAGTCAAATACATTCAAACAAAGCTTTTTGAATCAAATGAAAGTCAATTGCATTCCACAATGCTAATTGAGTCAAATGAAAGTCAAACACATTCAACGAAGCTAATTAGTTAAATGAAAGTCAAACACATTCAAACAAAGCTTTTTGAATCAAATGAAAGTCAAATGCATTCAACAAAGCCAATTGAGTAAAATGAAAGTCAAAAACATTCAAACAAAGCTTTTTAAATCAAATGAAAGTAAAATGCATTCAACAAAGCTTATTTAGTCAAATGAAAGTAAAACACTTTCAACAAAGCTAATTGAGTCAAATGAAAGTCAAACAAATTCAAACAAAGCTTTTTGATTCAAATGAAAGTCAAATGCATTCACCAAAGCTAATTGAGTCTAATGAAAGTCAAACACTTTCAAAAAAGCTTTGAGAATCAAATGAAAGTCAAACACATTCAAACAAAGCTGTTTGAGTCAAATAAAAATCAAATGAATTCAACAAAGCTAATTGTGTCAATTGAAAGTCAAAATACTTTCATCAAAGCTTTTAGAATCAAATGAAAGTCAAATACATTCAAACAAAGCTTTTTGAATCAAATGAAAGTTAATTGCATTCCACAATGCTAATTGAGTCAAATGAAAGTCAAACACATTCAACGAAGCTAATTGAGTCAAATGAAAGTCAAACACATTCAAACAAAGGTTTTTGAATCAAATGAAAGTCAAATGCATTCAACAAAGCCAATTGAGTCAAATGAAAGTCAAACACATTCAAACAAAGCTTTTGGAATCAAATGAAAGTAAAATGCATTCAACAAAGCTAATTGAGTCAAATGAAAGTAAAACACTTTCAACAAAGCTAATTAAGTCAAATGAAAGTCAAACACATTCAAACAAAGCTTTTTGATTCAAATGAAAGTCAAATGTATTTAACAAATCTAATTGAGTCAAATGAAAGTTAAACACTTTCAAAAAAGCTTTTAGAATCAAATGAAAGTCAAACACATTCAAACAAAGCTTTTTGAATCAAATGAAAATCAAATGAATTCAACAAAGCTAATTGAGTCAAATGAAAGTCAAACACTATCCACAAAGCTTTAGAATCCAATGAAAGTTAAATACATTCAAATAAAGCTTTTTGAATAAAATGAAAGTCAATTGCATTCCACAATGATAATTGAGTCAAATGAAAGTATAACACATTTAACGAAGCTAATTGAGTCAAATGAAATTCAAACAGATTCAAACAAAGCTTTTTGAATAAAATGAAAGCCAAATGCATTCAAAAAGCCAATTGAGTCAAATGAAAGTCAAACACATTCAAACAAAGCGTTTTGAATCAAATGAAAGTCCAATGCGTTCAACAAAGCTAATTAAGTCAAATGAAAGTCAAACACTTTCAGCAAAGCTAACTGAGTCGAATGAAAGTCAAACACATTCAAACAAAGTTTTTTGATTCCAATGAAAGTCAAATGCATTCAACAAAGCTAATTGAGTCAAATGAAAGTCAAACACTTTCAACAAAGCTTTTAGAATCACATGAAAGTCAAACACATTAAAACAAACCTTTTTGAATCAAACGAAAATGAAATGAATTCACTAAAGGTAATTGAGTCAAATGAAATTCAAACACTTTCATCAAAGCTTTTAGAATAAAATGAAAGTCAAATACATTCCAACAAAGCTTTTTGAATCAAATGGAAGTCAATTGCATTCCACAATGCTAATTGAGTCAAATGAAAGTCAAACACATTCAACGAAGCTAATTGAGTCAAATGAAAATCAAACACATTCAAACAAAGCTTTTTGAATCAAATGAAAGTCAAATGCATTTTACAAAGGCAATTGAGTTAAATGAAAGTCAAACACATTCAAATAAAGCTTCTTGATTCAAATGAATGTCAAATGCATTCAACAAAGCTAATTGTGTCAAATGAAAGTCAAACACTTTCAACAAAGCTTTTAGAATCAATTGAAAGTCAAACACATTCAAACAAAGCTTTTTGAATCAAATGAAAGTCAAATGCATTCAACAAAGCTAATTGAGTTAAATGACAGTCAAACACTTTCAACAAAGCTTTTTGAATCAAAAGAAAGTCAATTGCATTCCACAATGCTAATTGAGTCAAATGATTGTCAAACACATTCAACGAAGCTAATTGAGTCAAATGAAAGTCAAATACATTCAAACAAAGCTTTTTGAATCAAATGAAAGTCAAATGCATTCAACAAAGCCAATTGAGTCAAATGAAAGTCAAACACATTTAAACAAAGCTTCTTGATTTGAATGAAAGTCAAATGCATTCAACAAAGCTAATTGAGTCAAATGAAAGTCAAACACTTTCAACAAAGCTTTTAGAATCAAATGAAAGTCAAACACATTCTAACAAAGCTTTGTGAATCAAATGAATGTCAAATGCATTCAACAAAGCTAATTGAGTCAAATGAAAGTCAAACACATTCAACAAAGCTAATTGAGTCAAAGGAAAGTCAAAAACATTTAAACAAAGATTTTTGAATCAAATGAAAGTCAAATGCATTCAACAAAGCCAATTGAGTCAAATGAAAGTCAAACACATTCAAATAAAGCTTCTTGATTCAAATGAAAGTCAAATGCATTCAACAAAACTAATTGAGTCAAATAAATGTCAAACACATTCAAACAAAGCTTTTTGAGTCAAATGAAAGTCAAACACATTCAAACAAAGCTTTTTTATTCAAATGAAAGTCAAATGCATTCAACAAAGCTAATTGAGTGAAATAAAAGTGAAACACTTTCAACAAAGCTTTTAGAATCAAATGAAAGTCAAACACATTCAAACAAAGCTTTTTGAATCAAATGAAAATCAAATGAATTCAACAAAGCTAATTGAGTCAAATGAAAGTCAAACACTTTCAACATAGCGTTTAGAATCAAATGAAAGTCAAATACATTCAAACAAAGCTTTTTGAATCAAATGAAAGTCAATTGAATTCCACAATGCTAATTGAGTCAAATGAAAGTCAATCATATTCAACGAAACTAATTGAGTCAAATGAAAGTCAAACACATTCAAACAAAGCTTTTTGAATCAAATGAAAGTCAAATGCATTCAACAAAGCCAATTGAGTCATATGAAAGTCAAACACATTCTAATAAAGCTTCTTGATTCAAATGAAAGTCAAATGCATTCAACAAAGCTAATTGTGTCAAATGAAAGTCAAACACTTTCAACAAAGCTTTCAGAATCAAATGAAAGTCAAACACATTCAAACAAAGTTTTTTGAATCAAATGATAGTCAAATACATACAACAAAGCTTATTGAGTCAAATGAAAGTCAAACACTTTCAACATAGCGTTTAGAATAAAATGAAAGTCAAATACATTCAATCAAAGCTTTTTGAATCAAATGAAAGTCAATTGCATTCCACATTGCTAATTGAGTCAAATGAAAGTCAAACACATTCAACAAAGCTAATTGAGTCAAATGAAAGTCAAACACATTCAAACAAAGCTTTTTGAATCAAATGAAAGTAAAATGCATTCAACAAAGCTAATTGAGTCAAATGAAAGTAAAACACTTTCAACAAAGCTAATTGAGTCAAATGAAAGTCAAACACATTCAAACAAAGTTTTTTTATTCAAATGAAAGTCAAATGCATTCAACAAAGCTAATTGAGTCAAATGAAAGTCAAACACTTTCAACAAAGCTTTTAGAATCAAATGAAAGTCAAACACATTCAAACAAAGCTTTTTGAATCAAATGAAAATCAAATGAATTCAACAAAGCTAATTGAGTCAAATGAAAGTCAAACACTATCAACAAAACTTTAGAATCAAATGAAAGTCAAATACATTCAAATAAAGCTTTTTGAATAAAATGAAAGTCAATTGCATTCCACAATGCCAATTGAGTCAAATGAAAGTCAAACACATTCAACGAAGCTAATTGAGTCAAATGAAAGTCAAACAGATTCAAACAAAGCTTTTTGAATAAAATGAAAGTCAAGTGCATTCAACAAAGCAAAATGAGTCAAATGAAAGTCAAATACATTCAAACAAAGCTTCTTGATTCAAATGAAAGTCAAATGCATTCAACAAAGCTAATTGAGTCAAATGAAAGTCAAACACTTTCAAAAAAAATTTTAGAATCAAATGAAAGTCAAACACATTTAAACAAAGCTTTTTGAATCAAGTGAAAATCAAATGAATTCAACAAAGCTAATTGAGTCAAATGAAAGTCAAACACTTTCATCAAAGCTTTTAGAATCAAATGAAAGTCAAATACATTCAAACAAAGCTTATTGAATCAAATGAAAGTCAATTGCATTCCAAAATGCTAATTGAGTCAAATGAAAGTAAAAAAACATTCAACGAAGCTAATTGAGTCAAATGAAAGTCAAACACATTCAAACAAAGCGTTTTGAATCAAATGAAAGTGAAATGCATTCAACAAAGCCAATTGAGTCAAATGAAAGTCAAACACATTCAAAGAATGCTTTTTGAATCAAATGAAAGTAAAATGCATTCAACAAAGCTAATTGAGTCAAATGAAAGTAAAACACTTTCAACAAAGCTAATTGAGTCAAATGAAAGTCAAACACATTCAAACAAAGCTTTTTGATTTAAATGCAAGTCAAATGCATTCAACATAGCTAATTGAGTCAAATGAAAGTCAAACACTTTCAAAAAAGCTTTTAGAATCAAATGAAAGTCAAACACATTCAAACAAAGCTTTTTGAATCAAATGAAAATCAAATGAATTCAACAAAGCTAATTGAGTCAACCGAAAATCAAACACTTTCATCAAAGCTTTTAGAATCAAATGAAAGTCAAATACATTCTAACAAAGCTTTTTGAATCAAATGAAAGTCAATTGCATTCCACAATGCTAATTGATTCAAATGAAAGTCAAACACATTCAACGAAGCTAGTTGAGTCAAATGAAAGTCAAACACATTCAAACAAAGCTTTTTGAATCAAATGAAAGTCAAATGCATTCAACAAAGCCAATTAACTCAAATGAAAGTTAAACACTTTCAACAAAGCTTTTAGAATCAAATGAAAGTCAAATACATTCAAACAAAGCTTTTTGAATGAAACGAAAATAAAATGAATTCTACAAAGCTAATTGGGTCAAATGAAAGTCAAACACTTTCATCAAATCTTTTAGAATCAAATGAAAGTCAAATACATTCAACCAAAGCTTTTTGAATCAAATGGAAGTCAATTGCATTCCACAATGCTAATTGAGTCAAATGAAAGTCAAACACATTCAACGAAGCTAATTGAGTCAAATGAAAGTCAAACAGATTCAAACAAAGTTTTTTAATAAAATGAAAGCCAAATGCATTCAACAAAGCCAATTGAGTCAAATGAAAGTTAAACACATTCAAACAAAGCTTCTTGATTCAAATGAAAGTCAAATGCATTCAACAAAGCTAATTGAGTCAAATGAAAGTCAAACACTTTCAAAAAAGCTTTTAGAATCAAATTAAAGTCAAACACATTCAAACAAAGCTTTTTGAATCAAATGAAATCAAATGAATTCAACAAAGGTAATTGAGTCAAATGAAAGTCAAACACTTTCATCAAAGCTTTTAGAATCAAATGAAAGTCAAATACATTCAAACAAAGCTTTTTGAATCAAATGAAAGTCAATTGCATTCCAAAATGCTAATTGAGTCAAATGAAAGTAAAAAACATTCAACGAAGCTAGTTGAGTCAAATGAAAGTCAAACACATTCAAACAAAGCTTTTTGAATCAAATGAAAGTCAAATGCATTCAACAAAGCCAATTGAGTCAAATGAAAGTCAAACACATTCAAACAAAGCTTTTTGAATCAAATGAAAGTAAAATGCATTCAACAAAGCTAATTGAGTCAAATGAAAGTAAAACACTTTCAACAAAGCTAATTGAGTCAAACGAAAGTCAAACACATTTAAACAAAGGTTTTTAATTCAAATGCAAGTCAAATGCATTCAACAAAGCTAATTGAGTCAAATGAAAGTCAAACACTTTCAAAAAAGCTTTTAGAAAATGAAAGTCAAATACATTCAAACAAAGCTTTTTGAATCAAATGATAATCAAATGAATTAAACAAAGCTAATTGAGTCAACCGAAAATCAAACACTTTCATCAAAGCTTTTAGAATCAAATGAAAGTCAAATACATTCTAACAAAGCTTTTTGAATCAAATGAAAGTCAATTGCATTCCACAATGCTAATTGATTCAAATGAAAGTCAAACACATTCAACGAAGCTAATTGAGTCCAATGAAAGTCAAACACATTCAAAAAAAGCTTTCTGAATCAAATGAAAGTCAAATGCATTCAACAAAGCCAATTGACTCAAATGAAAGTTAAACACTTTCAACAAAGCTTTAAGAATCAAATGAAAGTCAAATACATTCAAACAAAGCTTTTTGAATGAAACGAAAATAAAATGAATTCTACAAAGCTAATTGAGTCAAATGAAAGTCAAACACTTTCATCAAAGCTTTTAAAATCAAATGAAAGTCAAATACATTCAAACAAAGCTTTTTGAATCAAATGGAAGTCAATTGCATTCCACAATGCTAATTGAGTCAAATGAAAGTCAAACACATTCAACGAAGCTAATTGAGTCAAATGAAAGTCAAACAGATTCAAACAAAGCTTTTTGAATAAAATGAAAGCCAAATGCATTCAACAAAGCCAATTGAGTCAAATGAAAGTCAAACACATTCAAACAAAGCTTCTTGATTCAAATGAAAGTCAAATGCATTCAACAAAGCTAATTGAGTCAAATGAAAGTCAAACACTTTCAAAAAAGCTTTTAGAATCAAATGAAAGTCAAACACATTCAAACAAAGCTTTTTGAATCAAATGAAAATCAAATGAATTCAACAAAGCTAATTGAGTCAAATGAAAGTCAAACACTTTCATCAAAGCTTTTAGAATCAAATGAAAGTCAAATACATTCAAACAAAGCTTTTTGAATCAAATGAAAGTCAATTGCATTCCAAAATGCTAATTGAGTCAAATGAAAGTAAAAAATATTCAACGAAGCTAATTGAGTCAAATGAAAGTCAAACACATTCAAACAAAGCTTTTTGAATCAAATGAAAGAAAGAGCATGTAGAAAATGGGAACGCTTCTTCCCATTTGGGCCGAATTTGGTTGATTTTGGTTCTACAAGACCTTTTAACCTGATAAAATCCATTTTTTTGTGATTTCTTTTTTTAGGAAGTTATAAATACATATATTTGACATGACTCAAGCCTTTTCAAGTTCATTAGAACGTACATGTTGAAAATGAGAACGCTTCTTCTCATTTTGCCTGAATTTGCTTGATTTCGGTTCTATCAGACCTTAAAACCTTATTAATTGCTTTCTCTTTGTTATTTATTTTCTTAGGAAGTTACAAATACATATATTTGACATGATTCAAGCCTTTATAAGTTCATTAGAAGGAGCATGTAGAAAATAGGAACGCTTCTTCCCATTTTGGCCGAATTTGATTGATTTTGGTTCTACAAGACCTTAAAACTTTATAACATGCATTTTTTGTGATTTCTTTTCTTAGGAATTTATAAATACATATATTAGACATGAATCAAGCCTTTTCAAGTTCATTAGAAATAGCGTGTAGAAAATGGGAACGCTTCTTCTCATATGATGTTAATTGGTAACAATAATTTCCATTTTGATGACCTTAAATAGTTAAATGACCTAAAAGAATGTCATTCTTCTAAGTGCTTTACTTAGTTTGTCTATGCTTTTTGTATCATTTATTTTTTAGTGAAACTGCTATATAATGAGGGAGGATCGAGCATGGATGTATAAACGGTTAGAAGGAAAATTCTTTAGTCCAACCTTTGCTGAAAAGGTCAATGAATTTATTGCATTTGCTACCACACAAGAGAATGTCGTGATAGATGGTGTGATGAAATGTCCATGTGCAGAGTGTCGAAATATTCCTTATCAAGATCTTGATACCATTATGGAGCATCTCTATGGGCATGGTTTTTTGCCTAACTATTTCCAATGGGTTTTTCATGGTGAACTGCACTTCCAAAGAGAATCCCAAAGTAGCAGTTCCATATCAACCGAGGATGCATTGAACCCATATAGAAACATGGTATTAGATGCCTTTGGACTAGAAGGTGGTTTAGAAAATATTGAAGAAGAGCCACATGCTAGTTACAAGAAGTTCTTTGACATGTTGAAGGCAACGGAAGAGCCATTGTATGATGGCTGCAAGTTGTCTGTATTGTCTGCAGCTGCAAGGATGGCAAACATCAAGTCCGAGTATAATATTCCGCATAAAGCTATAGATGGTGTTGCTTCCATAATGAAAGATAGTTTTTACAAGACTAAGACATTGCTTAAAGGGCCAGAACTTCCGCACCAAAAGATTCATGTATGTCCAAATGGATTTATGCTATTTTGGAAGGAACACAAAGATCTCAAAGAATGTCTATATTGCAAAGGAAGTCGTTATAAGACACTAAGAGAAAGTGGCAACAATTCTCCTCATAGTGCTCTTATTTACTTTCCTGTAGGCCCGAGATTACAAAGATTATATGCAACAAGATCTACTGCGGAGTAGATGAGGTGGCATAAAGATAATCCTCGAGTTCATGGCCTTATGTCTCATCCAAGTGATGAAGAGGCGTGGAAACACCCAGATGAAGAGTACCCTTCTTTTGCTGCGGAGCCTAGAAATGTCCGACTAGGTCTTTGTACTTACGGATTTTCACCATTTGGAAAGACAGGAAGGCAATATTCTTGTTGGCCCATCATTTTAACTCCTTATAATCTTCCACCTGAATTGTGCATGAAGAAACCTTTTATGTTTCTAAGTTTGATAATTCCAGGTCCGAAGAATCCTAAAGGGAATCTCGATGTGTACTTGCGACCTCTTATTGAAGAGTTTAAGCAATTATGGGAGGCTGGGTTACCGACTTACAACATCTCGCAAAAACAAAATTTTCATTTGACTCAATTAGCTTTGTATAATGTGTTTGACTTTCATTTGACTCAATTAGCTTTGTTAATTACATTTAACTTTCATTTAATTCAACAAGCTTTGTTGAATGTGTTTGACTTTTATTTAACTCAAGTACCTTTGTTGAATGCATTTTACTTTCATTTGATTCAAAAAGCTTCGTTTGAATGCGTTTGAATTTCATTTGACTCAATTAGCTTAGTTGAATGCATTTGACTTTCATTTGATTCAAAAAGCTTTGTATGAATATGTTTTACTTTCATTAGACTCAATTATCTTTCTTGAATGTATTTGTCTTTCATTTGATTCAAAAACCAATGTTTGAATGTGTTTGCCTTTCATTTGACTCAATTCGCTATGTTGAATGCATTTTACTTTCATTTGATACAAAAAGCTTTCTTTCAATGTGTTTGACTTTCATTTTACTCAATTAGCTTCGTTGAATGCATTTGACTTTAGTTTGATTCAAAAAGCATTGTTTGAATGTTTTTGACTTTCATTTGACTCAATTAGCTTTGTAGACTGCATTTGACAATCATTTGACTCAATAAGCTTTGTAT
The DNA here is from genome assembly GCA_024500155.1 of Chenopodium formosanum. Classification (NCBI taxonomy): domain Eukaryota; kingdom Viridiplantae; phylum Streptophyta; class Magnoliopsida; order Caryophyllales; family Amaranthaceae; genus Chenopodium; species Chenopodium formosanum. The sequence goes on from CM044861.1 coordinate 26,425,216, forward strand.
GAATGTGTTTGACATTCATTTGACTCAATTAGCTTTGTTAATTGCATTTCACTTTCATTTAATTCAAAAAGCTTTGTTTTAATGTGTTTCACTTTCATTTGATTTAAAAAGATTTGTTTGAATGTGTTTGACTTTCATTTGACTCAATTACCTTTGTTGAATGCATTTGACTTTCATTTGATTCAAAAAGTATTGTTTGAATGTGTTTGACTTTCAATTGACTCAATTAGCTTTGTTGAATGCATTAGACTTTCATTTGATATAAAACGCTTTGTTTGAATGTGTTTTAATTTCATTTGACTCAATTATTTTTGTTGAACGCATTTGACTTTTATTTGTTTCAAAAAGCTTTGTATGTGTGTGTTTGACTTTAATTTGACAAAATTATCTTTATTGAATGCATTTGACTTTCATTTGATTCAAAACGCTTTGTTTGAAGGTGCTAGACTTTCATTTGAGTCAAAAGTCATTGTTGAATGCATTTGACTTTTATTTGGTTCAAAAAGCTTTGATTGAATGTGTTGGACTTTCATTTGACTCAATTAGTTTTGTTAGAATGTGTATGACTTTCATATTACTTAATTATGTTTGTTGAATGCATTTGACTTTCATTTGATTCAAAAAGCTTTGTTCGAAGGTGTTGACTTTCATTTGAGTTATAAAGCATTGTTAATTGCACTTGACTTTCGTTTAATATAAAAAGCTTTGTTTGTATGTGTTTGACTTTCATTTGAGTCAATTAGCTTTGTTCAATGGATTTGACTTTCATTTGATTCAAAAAGCTTTGTTTGAATGTGTTTGACTTTCATTTGACTTAATTATCCTTTTTGAATGCAATTGACTTTCAATTGATTCAAAAAGCTTTGTATGAATGTGTTTGACTTTTATTTGACTCAATTAGCTTCGTTGAATGCATTTGACTTTCATTTGATTTAAAAAGCTTTGTTTGATTGTGTTTGACTTTCATTTGGTTCAAAAAGCTTTGTTGAATGTGTTTGATTTTCATTTTACTCAATTAGCTTTGTTGAATGCATTTGACTTTCATTTGATTTTAAAACCTTTGTTTAAATGTGTTTGACTTTCATTTGGTTCAACAAGCTTTGTTGAATGAGTTTGACTTTCATTTTACTCAATTAGATTTGTTGAATGCATTTGACTTTCATTTGATTTAAAAAGCATTGTTTGAATGTGTTAGACTTTATTTAACTCAATAAACTTTGTTGAATGCATTTGACTTTCATTTGATTTTAAGACCTTTGTTTAAATGTGTTTTGACTTTCATTTGACTCAATTAGCTTTGTTAATTGCATTTCACTTTCATTTAATTCAAAAAGATTTGTTTGAATGTGTTTTACTTTTATTTGACTCAATTAGCTTTGTTGAATGCATTTTACTTTCATTTGATTAAAAAAGTTTTGTATGAATGTGTTTGACTTTCATTTGACTCAATTATCTTCGTTGAATGCATTTTACTTTCACTTGATTTTAAAAGCTCTGTTTGAATGTGTTTGACTTTCATTTGGTTCAAAAAGCTTTGTTGAATGAGTTTGTCTTTCATTTTACTCAATTTAGCTTTGTTGAATGCATTTGACTTTCATTTGATTAAAAAAGCATTGTTTGAATGTGTTTGACTTTCATTTGACTTAATTAACTATAAGGAATGCATTTATCTTTGATTTGATTCAAAAAGCTTTGTTTGAAAGTGTTTGACTTTCATTTGACTCAATTACCTTTATTAAATGCATTTGACTTTCATTTGATTCCAAAAGCTTTGTATGAATGTGTTTGACTTTCATTTGACTCAATTATCCTTGTTGAATACATTTGACTTTCATTTGATTTAAAAAGCTTTGTTTTAATGTGTTAGACTTTTATTTGAGTTAAAAATCTTTGTTGAATGCATTTGACTTTATTTGATTCAAGAACCTTTGTTTGAATGAGTTTGACTTTCATTTTACTTAATTATCTTTGTTGAATACATTTGACTTTCATTTGGTTCAAAAAGCGTTGTTTAATGTGTTTGACTTTCATTTGGTTCAAATAGCTTGGTTGAATGCATTTGAGTTTTATTTGATTCAAAAAGCTTTGTATGAATGTGTTTGACTTTTATTTGACTCAATTACCTTTGTTGAATGCATTTGTCTTTCATTTGATTAAGTATATCTCTATTTTGTTGCTTTTGAATACAAGTTGTTTTACTAGTTGTTGCTAGATTTCCTCAAAATTTTGTCTTGTTTTCATATGTCAACAAATTCTATCAACTAATTTTTTATTTGTATCGATTTAGAAACAAATTGAGGCAACAAATTTTTGAATTGTTCCTATTAGAAATTAGCCGTCTTACTAGTTGTTACATTTTACATTCATTTGATTTAAAAAGCTATGTTGAAAGTATTTGACTTTCATTTGACTCAATAAGCTTTGTTGAATGCCTTTAACTTTCATTTGATTCAAAGAGCTTTGTTTGAATGTGTTTGACTTTCATTTGAGTCAAAAAGCTTCGTTGAATGCATTTGACTTTCATTAGATTCAAAAAGCTTTGTTTGAATGTGTTTGACTTTCATTTGAGTTAAAAAGATATGTTGAATGCATTAGACTTCCATTTGATTCAAAAATCTTGGTTTAAATGTGTTTGACTTTCATTTGACTCAATTATCTTTGTTGAATGCATTTGACTTTCATTTGATTCAAAAAGCTTTGTTTGAATTTGTTTGACTTTCATTTGACTCAATTGTCTTTGTTGAATGCATTTGACTTTCATTTGATTTAGAAAGCGTTGTTGAATGTGTTTGACTATCATTTGACTCAATTAGCTTTGTTGAATGCATTTAAGTTTTATTTGATTCAAAAAGCTTTGTATCAATGTGTTTGACTTTCATTTAACCCAATTACTTTTGTTGAATGCATTTGACTTTCATTTGATTCAAAAAGCTTTGTTTGAATGTGTTTGACTTTCATTTGACTCAATTGTCTTTGTTGAATGCATTTGACTTTCATTTGATTTAAAAAGCGTTGTTGAATGTGTTTGACTTTCATTTGACTCAATTAGCTTTGTTGAATGTATTTAAGTTTTATTTGATTCAAAAAGCTTTGTATCAATGTGTTTGACTTTCATTTGACCCAATTACCTTTGTTGAATGCATTTGACTTTCATTTGATTCAATATATCTCTTTTTTGTTGCTATTGAAAACAAGTTGTCTTACTAGTTGTTGCTAAATTTCATCAATTTTGTCTCGTTTCCATATATCAACAAATTCTGACAACTAATTTTTTATTTGTAGCGATTTAGAATCAAATTGAGGCACTAAATTTTTGAGTTGTTCCTATTAGAAATTAGTCGTCTCGTTGTTGTTGCTAGATGACAACAGATTTTTTATTTGTTGTCATTTAGCAATGCCATTTTACAAAACGTTTGGCAACAAAATTTCTAGTTGTTGCTATTAGGGACACTTGTTTTACTATTTCTTGCTAAAATGACATCACATTTTAATTTGTTGCCATTAGAAGAAAGTTGTGTTATAAATTGTTGCTAATTTATTAAGAGTCATTGAAGTAATTTACATAATATGTTTTAATAAATAAAAACGAAAACAAGTCATCTTGTTCTATACAAAAGAAATATTAGAAGGAATTAATAATCGTTCAATCACTTTTAGCAATAAAACGAAGGCGATAAAATAATATATATTATTTTATAAGTTCGTTAGAAAGAGCATGTATAAAATGGGAATGCTTCTTACTATTATGGCCGAATTTGCTTGATTTTGGTTCTACAAGACCTTAAAACCTTATAACATGCTATGTTTTTGTGATTTCTTTTCTTAGGAAGTTATAAATACATATGTTTGACATGAATCAAGCCTTTTTAAATTCATTAGAAAGAGCATGTAGAAAATGGGAACGCTTCTTCCCATTATGGCCGAATTCGCTTGATTTCTGTTCTAATAGACCTTAAAACCTTATACCTTGCTTTGTCTTAGTGATTTCTATGCTTAGCCAGTTACTAATACATATATTTGACATCATTCAAGCCTTTATAATTTCATTAGAAAGATGAAAGCAGGAAATGGGAACGCTTTTTATCATTTAGGCCGAATTTGGTTGATTTTGGTTCTACAAGACCTTAAAACCTTATAACATCCTTTGTTTTTGTGATTTCTTTTTTGGAAAAATTGCTTCCATAAATCCCAACTTTGCCTCGTCCGCCCAAATTAATCCCTACTTTTGATTATTATCTATTGCACCCAACTTTAGGGGGTTTTAATTTTCGTTGCACCCAACAGGTCATCTAACCTGATGTAGCAGGTCACCTAGCCACGTGTCATCGTATGATTGGTTTAATTTTTTTTTTTTTATAAAAAAAAAAACAAAAAAACAAAATAAATAAAATAAAACCCCACAAACCACCCATACCCAGCAGCCGGCCACCACACCCCCACCCCCACCCCGCCGGGAAATCACCCCCACCCTCGAAAAACCCCTCCCCAGGCGCCGGAAACCACCGCCCATCCCCGGAAACCCCTCCCCCTCCCTTGAAACCCACCCCTTCCCTTCCCCCTTATGTGTTCATTTTATATATATATTCATCCCCGTCCCTTGGTCGTAATTAGTAGTGTTTTTGGCTCCTACGAGCCACTTTTATTACTAATTTGTGTTTTCCAGTGCTTTGGTAGTTTTGCTTGAGTTTTGTAGGAATTTGCGTACTTGGAGCATTTTCCCGGGCTTTTAGAGGAGCATCTACAAGTATTGGAAGACCGCGACCCAGTTCGATAGCCCAAGACCGATTGGAGGCATCAAATCGGTGATTAAGGGCTCGAGTATGAAGATCCAAGGAAGAAACTCGGATTGGGCCGAGGAGAAGAGGCCCAATCGAGGTTTTGGTGGCCCAAGAGGAGTGGCCCGGACCACTCTCTCCGCCCGGTGCACGCGCCCGGCCGGGCGGGCCAAAGGAAGCTCCGCCCGGAGCACGCGCTCGGACGGGCGCGAGACACCTTCAGAAGAGACGAAGAGCGGGCCCGGTCGGGCGGCCCCTTGCCCGACCGGGCGCGTGTTGTTCCGTGGGTTTAATTTGCCGTTTTGTTTTGTTATTTACGAATAATACTTGCTTAGTATTAATACGGGATTATTAGGCAAGATTAGTATCTCTTATTATTATTATTACTCTAGTTTTAGTTTTTCTCTTCCTTCTCTCTACTCAACTTTCTCTCTCTACACTTTATACTTTGTTCCTTACTCAACTCTTTATTGAGATTACTTTGGTAACGATTTCTTTTCTCTAAATCTCAGTTATTTATTTTATTCCTTCTATCATGTTTTATTATATGACTTTGATTAGTTTAGATTTAATTATGCGTGAGTAGTTCTTTTTCTAGGGTTTGTGGGGATCCATAAATAATATGAAGGGGTAATTTATTGTTGTTAATTATCAATGCTATATTAATTTCCTATTGATTGATTTAATGCTTTGTGACTAGATTAGGCCTGATCTTTTATGCATGAGTTTGACAATACCGATTCAAGATTCGAGAGATGAGAATTGATGTTTAGGTCTAGTTTCAAAAGGCAGGATAATTAATAAATGGTTAAGTCAAGATTCGAGAGATGAGATTTAATACCGGTAGATTATTCCTGTGATTATAATAAGTAGCGAGAGCCCTTTATAATCTGGTTAATTGATGCATTGATGATTGACTATCATGTTTTACCCTGGAGTATTATTTATTGGTGAACCTATGCCCTAGGTGTTTAATTCATTGATTTTTCTCTATCCTTTATCCTCCCTACTTATATTCTTCGTAGTATAGACTTTTATTCGCAAAAATATTGGTTACTTTAATAATTTAGATTATAACAATTAATTAGGAGTAGAAAGACCAGTTTCCCTGTGGATTCGACCCTACTTCCCTATCTACTTTAGTTAGAGGATTTAGGTAATACTTTTGATTAGGTGATACGACTTTAGCTTGTCACCCCCCACCCCCGAAAACCCCTCCCCCACCCCCGAAATCCCCAGAAAATCACCCCTACCCCCGAAAAACCCTTCCCCAGGTGCCGGAAACCACCGCCCATCCCCGGAAACCCATCCCCCACCCTCGAAACTCACCCCTTCCCTTGCCCCACCCCCAAAAACCCCTCCCCCACCCACGAAAACCCCAGAAAATCACCCACCCCGAAAAGTAATTTCCACCACCCACCCCCGGAAACCCATCTCCCACCCTCGAAAACCCTAATCGGACCTCCCTAGGGGTTCAGTCAGGGTTTTTCGAGGGTGGGGGATGGGTTTTAGGTGGGTTTTACGGGAGAGTGGTTGCGGAAGAGGGTGGGGAGGGTGGTTGCGGGAGAGGGAGGGTTTCGGGGAGGGTGGTTGCGGGAGAGGGGGTTGGCGCCGGTGATGGTGGTGAAGGTGATGGCGGTGCTGGTGATGGTGGTGATGGTGGAGAAGCTGGGTGGCTGTTGGGTTTTTTTTTTTTAATTATGTTTTTAATTTTATTTTTTTCCTATTTTTTTTTTCAACCAATTACATGTTGACAAGTGTGCAAAAAAAATAAATCAAAAATGTTTACCTGATTTACCGGTTGCAGGTGATTTGGGTGCAACGAAAATTAATACCCCCCAAAGTTGGGTGCAATAGATAATAAACGAAAGTAGGGATTAAGTTGGGCGGACGAGGCAAAGTTGGGATTTATGGGAGCAACTTTTCCTTCTTTTTTTAGGAAGTTATAAATATATATATTTGACATGAATCAATCCTTTTCAAGTTCATTAGAAAAAGCATGTAAAATATGGGTGCTTCTTCCTATTTTGCTCGAATTTGTTTGATTTCGGTTCTACCAGTCCTTAAAATCTTATAACTTGCTTTGTTTTTTTTATTTCTATGATTAGGAATTATAAATACATATATTTAACATTATTCAAGTTTTTTGTAGTTCATTAGAAAGAGCATGTAGAAAATGAGAATACTTCTTTCTATTTTGCCTGAATTTGCTTGATTTTGGTTCTACAAAACCTTAAAACCTTATAATTTGCTTTGGTTATTGTCATTTCTTTGGTTAGGAAGTTATAAATACATATATTTGACATGAATCAAGCCTTTTCAAATTCATTAGAAAGAGCATGTGGAAAATGGGTACGCTTTTTCCCATTTTGCCCAAATTTGCTTGATTTAGGCTCTACAACACCTTAAAACCTTATAACTTGCTTTTTTTTGTGATTTATTTGCTTAGAAAATTATAAATACATATATTTTATATGATTCAAGAATTTATAAATTCATTAGAAAGAGCATGTAGAAAATGGAAAGGCTTCTTACTATTTTGCCCGAATTTGCATGATTTTTGTTCTTCTAGACCTTAAAACCTTATATCTTGCTTTGTTTTTGTGATTTATATTGTTAGGAAGTTATAAATACATATATTTGACATGAATCAAGCTTTTTCAAGTTTATTAAAAAGGGCATGTAGAAAAAGGGAATGATTCTTACTATTTTGCCCGAATTTGATTGATTTCAGTTCTACAAGACCTTAAAACCTTATAAATTGCTTAGTTTTTGCGATTTCTATGCTTATGCATTTATAAATACATATATTTCACATGATTCAAACAATTATAAGTTCATAAGAAAGGGCATGTAGAATTTGGGAATGCTTCTTACAATTTTACCCAAATTTGATTGATTTTGGTTCTACAAGACCTTAAAACCTCATAACTTGATTTGTATTTGTTATTTATTTTTTAATGGAGTTATAAATACATATATTTGACATGATCCAAGCATTTATAAGCTCATTAGAAAGAGCATGCAGAAAATGGGAACGTTTCTTTCCATTTTGCCCGAATTTGCTTGATTTTGGTTCTACAAGACCTTAAAACCATATAACCTGCTTTTTCTTTGTTATTTATTTGCTTAGGCAGTTATAAATATGTATATTGGACATGATTCAAGAATTTATAATTTCATTAGAAAGAGCATGTAGAAAATGGGAATGTTTCCTACTATTTTGCACGAATTTGCTTGATTTTGGTTCTACAAGACCTTATAACCTTATGAATTGATTTATTTTTGTGATTTTTTTTGTGAGGCAGTTATAACTACATATATTTGACATTACTCAAGCCTTTTCAAATTCATTAGAAAGAGCATGTAAAAAATGGGAATGCTTCTTCCCATTTTGGCCGTATTTGCTTAATTTTGGCTCTACAAGACCTTAAAACCTTATGACATGCGTTATTTTTGTGATTTATTTTCTTAGGAAGTTGTAAATACATATATTTTACATGAATCAAGCCTTTTCAAGTTCATTAGAAAGAGCATGTAGAAAATGGGAACGCTTCTTCTCATTTTGCCCAAATTTGCTTGATTTCGGTTCTACCAGACCTTAAAACCTTATAACTTGCTTGGTCTTAGTGATTTCTATGCTTAGTCAGTTACAAATACATATATTTGACATTATTCAAGCCTTTATCAGTTCATTAGAAAGAGCATGTAGAAAATGGGAACGCTTCTTCCCATTTGGACCGAATTTGCTTGATTTTGGTTCTACAAGACCTTAAAACCTTATAAAATGCTTTGTTTTTGTGATTTCTTTTCTAAGGAAGTTATAAATACATATATTTGACATGAATCAAGCCTTTTAAAGTTCATTAGAAAGAGCATGTAGAAATTGGGAACGCTTCTTTCCATTATGCCCGAATTTGCTTGATTTCGGTTCTACTAGACCTTAAAACCTTATACCTTGCTTTGTCTTAGTGATTTCTATGCTTAGGCAGTTACTAATACGTATATTTGACATAATTCAAGCCTTTATAAGTTCATTAGAAAGAACATGTAGAAAATGGGAACGCTTTTTACCATTTGGGCCGAATTTGGTTGATTTTGGTTCTACAAGACCTTAAAACCTTATAACATCTTTTGTTTTTGTGATTTCTTTTGTTAGGAAATTATAAATACATATATTTGACATGAATAAAGCCTTTTCAAGTTCATTAGAAAGAGCATGTAAAAAATGGGTGCTTTTTCCTATTTTGCTCGAATTTGCTTGGTTTCGGTTCTACCAGTCCTTAAAACCTTATAACTTGCTTTATTTATGTTATATCTGTGATTAGGAATTATAAATACATATATTTAACATTATTCAAGTTTTTTGCAGTTCATTAGAAAGAGCATGTAGAAAATGAGAATGCTTCTTTCTATTTTGCCTGAATTTGCTTGATTTTGGTTCTACAAAACCTTAAAACCTTATAACTTGCTTTGGTTATTGTCATTTCTTTGGTTGGGCAGTTATAAATACATGTATTTGACATGAATCAAGCCTTTTAAAGGTCATTAGAAAGAGCATGTGGAAAATGGGTACGTTTTTTCCCATTTTGCCCAAATTTTCTCGATTTAGGCTCCACAACACCTTAAAACCTTATAACATGCTTTTTTTTGTGATTTACTTGCTTAGAAAATTATAAATACATATATTTTATATGATTCAAGAATTTATAAGTTCATTAGAAAGAGCATGTAGAAAATGGAAAGGCTTCTTAATTATTTTGCCCGAATTTGCTTGATTTTGGTTCTACAAGACCTTAAAACCTTATAACTTGCTTTTTTTTTGTGATTTATTTTGTTAGGAATTATAAATTCATATATTTGACATGAATCAAGCCTTTTCAAGTTTATTAAAAAGAGCATGTAGAAAAAGGGAATGCTTCTTACTAGTTTGTCCGAATTTGCTTGATTTCAGTTCTACAAGACCTTAAAACCTTATAACTTGATTTCTTTTTGTGATTTCTATGCTTTTGCATTTATAAATACATATATTTCACATGATTCAAACAATTATAAGTTCATTAGAAAGAGCATGTAGAATTTGGGAATGCTTCTTACTATTTTACACGAATTTGCTTGATTTTGGTTCTACAAGACCTTAAAACCTTAATACATGCTTTGTTTTTGTGATTTATTTTCTTACACAGTTTTGAATACATATATTTTAAGTGAATCAATCCTTTTCAAGTTCATTAGGATGAACGTATAGAAAATGGGAACGCTTCTTCTCATTTTCCCTGAATTTGCTTTATTCGGATTCTACCAGACCTTAAAACCTTATAAATTGTTTTATCTTTGTTATTTATTTGCTTAGGCAGTTACAAATACATATATCTTATATGATTCAAGCCTTTATAATTTCATTAGAAGGAGCATGTAGAAAACGGGAACGCTTCTTCCCATTTTGGCCGAATTTGCTTGATTTTGGTTCTACAACACCTTAAAACCCTATAACATATTTTTTTGTGATTCTTTTCTTAGGAAGTTATAAATACATATATAAGACATGAATCAAACCTTTTCAAGTTCATTAGAAAGAGTGTGTTGAAAATAGGAACGCTTCTCATTTTGCCTTAATTTGCTTGATTTCGGTTCTACCAGACCTTAAAACCTTATAACTTGCTTTTTTTGTGATTTCTATGCTTAGGAATTTATAAAAAAATATATTTGACATGACTCAAGCATTTATAAGTTTTTTTAGAAAGAGCATGTAGAAAATGGGTACGCTTCTTACCATTTTTCCCGAAAATGCTTGATTTTGGTTCTACAAGACCTTAATACCTTATAACATCCTTTATTTTTTGTGATTCATTTTGTTATGAAGTTATAAATACATATATTTGACATGATTCAAGCCTTTTCATGTTCATTAGAAAGAGCATTTCGAAAATGGGAATGCTTCTTCCCATGTTGCTCGAATTTGCTTGATTCGGTTCTACAAGACCATAAAACCTTATAACTTGCTTTTTTTTATTTCTATTCTTAGGCAGTTATAAATTCATATATTTAACATGATTCAAGCATTTATATGTTCATTAGAAAGTGTATGTAGAAAATGGGAATGCTTCTTACTATTTTGCCCGAATATGCTTGATTTTGGTACTACAAGACCTTAAATTCTTATAACATCCTTTTTTTGTGATTTCTTTTTTTAGGAAGCTATGAATACATATATTTGAAATAAATCAAGCCTTTTCAAGTTCATTAGAAAGGGCATGTAGAAAATGGGAACGCTTCTTCTCATTTTGCCCGAATTCCGTTGATTTCGGTTCTACCGGACCTTAAAACCTTATAACTTGCTTTGTCTTAGTGATTTCTATGCTTAGGGAGTTACTAATACATATATGTAACATGATTCAAGCCTTTATAAGTTCATTAGAAAGAGCATGTAGAAAATGGGAACGCTTCTTCCCATTTGGGCCGAATTTGGTTGATTTTGGTTCTACAAGACCTTTAAACCTTATAAAATCCATTGTTTTTGTGATTTCTTTTGTTAGGAAGTTATAAATACATATATTTAACATGACTCAAGCCTTTTCAAGTTCATTAGAAAGTGCATGTAGAAAATGAGAACGCTTCTTTTCATTTTGCCTGAATTTGCTTGATTTCGGTTCTATCATACCTTAAAACCTTATTAATTGCTTTCTCTTTGTTATTTATTTTCTTAGGAAGTTACAAATACATATATTTGACATGATTCAAGCCTTTATAAGTTCATTAGAAGGAGCATGTAGAAAATAGGAACGCTTCTTCCCATTTTGGCCGAATTTGCTTGATTTTGGTTCTACAAGACCTTAAAACCTTATAACATTTATTTTTTGTGATTTATTTTCTTAGTAATTTATAAATACATATATTAGACATGAATCAAGCCTTTTCAAGTTCATTAGAAATAGCGTGTAGAAAATGGGAACGCTTCTTCTCATATGATGTTAATTGGTAACAATAATTTTCATTTTGATGACCTTAAATAGTTAAATGGCCTAAAAGAATGTCATTCTTCTAAGTGCTTTACTTAGTTTGTCTATGCTTTTTGTATCATTTATTTTTTAGTGAAACTGCTATATAATGAGGGAGGATCGAGCATGGATGTATAAACGGTTAGAAGGAAAATTCCTTAGTCCAACCTTTGCTGAAAAGGTCAATGAATTTATTACATTTGCTACCACACAAGAGAATGTCATGATAGATGGTGTGATGAAATGTCCATGTGCACAGTGTTGAAATATTCCTTATCAAGATCTTGATACCATTAAGGAGCATCTCTATAGGCATGGTTTTTTGCCTAACTATTTCCAATGGGTTTTTCATGGTGAACTGCACTTCCAAAGAGAATCCCAAAGTAGCAGTTCCATATCCACCGAGGATGCATTGAACCCATATAGAAACATAGTATTAGATGCCTTTGGACTAGAAGGTGGTTTAGAAAATATTGAAGAAGAGCCACATGCTAGTTACAAGAAGTTCTTTGACATGTTGAAGGCAGCGGAAGAGCCATTGTATGATGGCTGCAAGTTGTCTGTATTGTCTGCAGCTGCAAGGATGGCAAACATCAAGTCCGAGTATAATATTCCACATAAAGCTATAGATGGTGTTGCTTCCTTAATGAAAGATAGTTTTTACAAGACTAAGAAATTGCTTGAAGGGCCAGAACTTCCGCACCAAAAGATTCATGTATGTCCAAATGGATGTATGCTATTTTGGAAGGAACACAAAGATCTCAAATAATGTCTATATTGCAAAGGAAGTCGTTATAAGACACTTAGAGAAAGTGGCAACAATTCTCCTCATAGTGCTCTTATTTACTTTCCTGTAGGCTCGAGATTACAAAGATTATATGCAACAAGATCTACTGCGGAGCAGATGAGGTGGCATAAAGATAATCCTCGAGTTCATGGCCTTATGTCTCATCCAAGTGATGAAGAGGCGTGGAAACACCTAGATGAAGAGTACCCTTCTTTTGCTGCGGAGCCTAGAAATGTCCGACTAGGTCTTTGTACCGACGGATTTTCACCATTTGGAAAGACAGGAAGGCAATATTATTGTTGGCCCGTAATTTTAACTCCTTATAATCTTCCACCTGAATTGTGCATGAAGAAACCTTTTATGTTTCTAAGTTTGATAATTCCAGGTCCGAAGAATCCTAAAGGGAATCTCGATGTGTACTTGCGACCTCTTATTGAAGAGTTAAAGCAATTATGGGAGGCTGGGTTACCGACTTACAACATCTCGCAAAAACAAAATTTTCATTTGACACAATTAGCTTTGTATAATGTGTTTGACTTTCATTTGACTCAATTAGGTTTGTTAATTACATTTAACTTTCATTTAATTCAACAAGCTTTGTTCAATGTGTTTGACTTTTATTTGACTCAATTACCTTTGTTGAATGCATTTTACTTTCATTTGATTCAAAAAGCTTCGTTTGAATGCGTTTGAATTTCATTTGACTCAATTAGCTTAGTTGAATGCATTTGACTTCCATTTGATTCAAAAAGCTTTGTATGAATATGTTTTACTTTCATTAGACTCAATCATCTTTCTTGAATGCATTTGTCTTTCATTTGATTCAAAAACCATTGTTTGAATGTGTTTGACTTTCATTTGACTCAATTAGCTTTGTTGAATGCATTTTACTTTCATTTGATACAAAAAGCTTTCTTTCAATGTGTTTGACTTTCATTTTACTCAATTAGCTTTGTTGAATGCATTTGACTTTAGTTTGATTCAAAAAGCATTGTTTGAATGTGTTTGACTTTCATTTGACTCAATTAGCTTTGTAGACTGCATTTGACTTTCATTTAACTCAATTAGCTTTGTATGAATGTGTTTGACATTCATTGACGTGGGGAAAACTAGGTCGTTGGGCTAATTCTCCCTAAGCCTAACAAAATTTATAAACACTCAACAAACCTAAATACAAGTATAGAGGTAAGTCAAGGGTCGAACCCAAAGGAACGGTAATGTCTAAATGCTTTCAATTATGTGCCTAAGCTAGGTCGAAGACAAGGGGTAAAAGGTGACTCTAACAACTACCTAAACGAAGAAACCAAACAAATATAAGAGCTAGGGATTAGGATCCGCAAATAATTGTAATGAACGATGCAAATTGGAATGGAAAGTCGACTAAGTCAAGCAATGTGAGGGAAAATCAATCATGCAACCAAAAGAGCATGTCAAGCTATTCTCCTAGAGGTCTAACTAGCGTCAACTACGATAAACTCTAGCTAGGAAACATCACAAGACACCTCAATCGTGTAAATGCAAGCCACAGATCAATGGTCCGTATCAATGTGAACTTACAATGCAATCTAGTGCAATAATCAAAGTTAGCTACTCTCTAATTAATCACACACATGCACAAGATCAATCAACCAAGTTTAATCACATCATCAACTCCATCAATTATCCCATATTTACATCAATTCATTACATCATAAGCTTCACCAAATCCCTAACCAAACAACTACTCAAACATTATCATCAATTCAACAAACAATTAAAGAAATCAACAATTAACAATCTAAGAAGAACAATTACTCTAATCAAACATCAATCATCGAATCATCAAAATCCAATCAAAACTAAACAATCAAAACATGAATACTAAACAAAACAATAAATGAGATAGAGTTTAGAAATTCTCATTGATAATAGAGTAGATCTCCAATACAATTGTCACCATTGGATCTTTAATCTCTCAATCACCATTGAAATTCTTCACTTTCTCTCTCTAAAATCTACTCCTAAAGCTAACCTCTAAATCTAGAGAGAGAAGCTCTCAACTAAGCTAAGAAAATGATCTAATTCTTTTATGAAAACTTCTTACAAAAATTGGGTTCAAATAGGTATAAGAAGAGAGAGAAAATCGTCGAAATCCGATCGGAAAAGACCCACGTTGGTGCGGCCACACAACAGGGAATGTGCGCCCGCACCACCATGATGTGCGCCCGCACCACCATGGTGTGCGGCCGCACATCCCTCGTGTGCGCCCGCACATTCTGCGCGTGCGGCCGCACTCAACTGAGTTTTCTTCGAATCTTCAACTCTTCAAGCTCAAGGGGTGCACACATGATTTATGATGGTGATGAAGGACAAGGTAGGCAGTAGCTAAGGCTTAATATTGAGGGCACACACTTCCTTTGAAGGGAGCACAAGAGAAGAGCCAAGACTTGGAACTTCCACTTCTTTGCATCTTGAGCTTCCCAAACTCCATGAACTTGATCCTAAAGCTCCTTCCACCATAATGGATCACCAAAATCATGACCCGAACCTCGTCCAATACCTACAACCACGAAAATAGAGCAAAAAAAGAAGAAAAGGCTAGAAAACCAACGAAATGCACAAAAGTTACAAAATAAGAGAAGAAAGGTAAAACTAAGCAACAAAGCATAAAACTAAGCACTTATTAAGCATGAAAGCTATGAAAAGAGAATAGAAAGGACCTAAATGCTCGTCAAATGTGTGCCATTTATGACACACATCATTCATTTGACTCAATTAGCTTTGTTAATTGCATTTCACTTTCATTTAATTCAAAAAGCTTTGTTTGAATGTGTTTCACTTTCATCTGATTGAAAAAGCTTTGTTTGAATGTGTTTGACTTTCATTTGACTCAATTACCTTTTGTTGAATGCATTTGACTTTCATTTGATTCAAAAAGTATTGTTTGAATGTGTTTGACTTTCAATTGACTCAATTAGCTTTGTTGAATGCATTAGACTTTCATTTGATATAAAACGCTTTGTTTGAATGTGTTTTAATTTCATTTGACTCAATTATTTTTGTTGAACGCATTTGACTTTCATTTGTTTCAAAAAGCTTTGTATGTGTGTGTTTGACTTTAATTTGACACAATTATCTTTATTGAATGCATTTGACTTTTATTTGATTCAAAACGCTTTGTTTGAAGGTGCTTGACTTTCATTTGAGTCAAAAATCATTGTTGAATGCATTTGACTTTTATTTGATTAAAAAAGCTTTGATTGAATGTGTTGGACTTTCATTTGACTCAATTAGCTTTGTTAGAATGTGTATGACTTTCATATTACTTAATTATGTTTGTTGAATGCATTTGACTTTCATTTGATTCAAAAAGCTTTGTTTGAAGGTGTTGACTTTCATTTGAGTTATAAAGCATTGTTGAATGCACTTGACTTTCGTTTAATATAAAAAGCTTTGTTTGTATGTGTTTGACTTTCATTTGAGTCAATTAGCTTTGTTCAATGCATTTGACTTTCATTTGATTCAAAAAGCTTTGTTTGAATGTGTTTGACTTTCATTTGACTCAATTATCCTTTTTGAATGCAATTGACTTTCAATTGATTCAAAAAGCTTTGTATGAATCTGTTTGACTTTCATTTGACTCAATTAGCTTCGTTGAATGCATTTGACTTTCATTTGATTTAAAAAGCTTTGTTTGATTGTGTTTGACTTTCATTTGGTTCAAAAAGCTTTGTTGAATGTGTTTGATTTTCATTTTACTCAATTAGCTTTGTTGAATGCATTTGACTTTCATTTGATTTTAAAACCTTTATTTAAATGTCTTTGACTTTCATTTGGTTCAACAAGCTTTGTTGAATGAGTTTGACTTTCATTTTACTCAATTAGATTTGTTGAATGCATTTGACTTTCATTTGATTAAAAAAGCATTGTTTGAATGTGTTAGACTTTATTTAACTCAATAAACTTTGTTGAATGCATTTGACTTTCATTTGATTTAAAAAGCTTTATTTGAATGTGTTTGACTTTCATTTGAGTCAAAAAGCTTTATTAAATGCATTTGAATTTAATTTGATTCAAAAAGCTTTGTTTGAATGTGTTTGACTTTCATTTGACTCAATTATCTTTGTTGAATGCGTTTGACTTTCATTTGATTCAAAATGCTTTGTTTGAATGCGTTTGACATTCATTTGATTCAAAAATCTTTGTATGAATGTGTTTGACTTTCATTTTAGTCAATTATCTTTGTTGAATGCATTTGACTTTCGTTTGATTCAAAAAGCATTGTTTGAATGTGTTTGACTTTCATTTAACTTAATTAGCTTTGTTGAATGCATTTAACTTTCATTTGATTCAAAAAGCTTTTTTTGAATGTTTTTGACTTTAATTTGACTCAATTATCTTCGTTGAATGCATTTGACTGTCACTTGATTTTAAAAGCTTTGTTTGAATGTGTTTTGACTTTCATTTGACTTAATTAGCTTTGTTAGTTGCATTTCACTTTCATTTAATTCAAAAAGCTTTGTTTGAATGTGTTTTACTTTTATTTGACTCAATTAGCTTTGTTGAATGCATTTTAAATTCATTTGATTAAAAAAGCTTTGTATGAATGTGTTTGACTTTCATTTGACTCAATTATCTTCGTTGAATGCATTTGACTTTCACTTAATTTTAAAAGCTCTGTTTGAATGTGTTTGACTTTCATTTGGTTCAAAAAGCTTTGTTTAATGAGTTTGTCTTTCATTTTACTCAATTTAGCTTTGTTGAATGCATTTGACTTTCATTTGATTAAAAAAGCATTGCTTGAATGTGTTTGACTTTCATTTGACTTAATTAACTATGATGAATGCATTTATCTTTGATTTGATTCAAAAAACTTTGTTTGAAAGTGTTTGACTTTCATTTGACTCAATTACCTTTATTGAATGCATTTGACTTTCATTTGATTCCAAAAGCTTTGTATGAATGTGTTTGACTTTCATTTGACTCAATTATCCTTGTTGAATACATTTGACTTTCAGTTGATTTAAAAAGCTCTGTTTGAACGTGTTTGACTTTTATTTGAGTTAAAAATCTTTGTTGAATGCATTTGACTTTATTTGACTCAAGAACCTTTGTTTGAATGAGTTTGACTTTCAATTGACTTAATTATCTTTGTTGAATGCATTTGACTTTCATTTGGTTCAAAAAGCGTTGTTATGTGTTTGACTTTCATTTGACTCAATTTTCTTGGTTGAATGCATTTCAGTTTTATTTGATTCAAAAAGCTTTGTATGAATGTGTTTGACTTTTATTTAACCCAATTACCTTTGTTGAATGCATTTGTCTTTCATTTGATTAAGTATATCAATTATTTTGTTGCTTTTGAATACAAGTTGTTTTACTAGTTGTTGCTAGATTTCCTCAAATTTTGTCTTGTTTTCATATGTCAACAAATTCTATCAACTAATTTTTTATTTGTATCGATTTAGAAACAAATTGAGGCAACAAATTTTTGAATTGTTCGTATTAGAAATTAGCCGTCTTACTAGTTGTTACATTTTACATTCATTTGATACAAAAAGCTTTGTTGAAAGTATTTGACTTTCATTTGACTCAATAAGCTTTGTTGAATGCCTTTAACTTTCATTTGATTCAAAGAGCTTTGTTTGAATGTGTTTGACTTTCATTTGAGTCAAAAAGCTTCGTTGAATGCATTTGACTTTCATTGGATTCAAAAAGCTTTGTTTGAATGTGTTTGACTTTCATTTGAGTTAAAAAGATATGTTGAATGCATTAGACTTCCATTTGATTCAAAAAGCTTGATTTACATGTGTTTGACTTTCATTTGACTCAATTATCTTTGTTGAATGCATTTGACTTTCATTTGATTCAAAAAGCATTGTTTGAATGTGTTTGACTTCCATTTGACTCAATTGTCTTTGTTGAATGCATTTGACTTTCATTTGATTTAGAAAGCGTTGTTGAATGTGTTTGACTATCATTTGACTCAATTAGCTTTGTTGAATGCATTTAAGTTTTATTTGATTCAAAAAGCTTTGTATCAATGTGTTTGACTTTCATTTAACCCAATTACCTTTGTTGAATGCATTTGACTTTCATTTGATTCAAAAAGCTTTGTTTGAATGTGTTTGACTTTCATTTGACTCAATTGTCTTTGTTGAATGCATTTGACTTTCATTTGATTTAAAAAGCGTTGTTGAATGTGTTTGACTTTCATTTGACTCAATTAGCTTTGTTGAATGTATTTAAGTTTTATTTGATTCAAAAAGCTTTGTATCAATGTGTTTGACTTTCATTTGACCCAATTACCTTTGTTGAATGCATTTGACTTTCATTTGATTCAATATATCTCTTTTTTGTTGCTATTGAAAACAAGTTGTCTTACTAGTTGTTGCTAAATTTCATCAATTTTGTCTCGTTTCCATATATCAACAAATTCTGACAACTAATTTTTTATTTGTAGCGATTTAGAATCAAATTGAGGCACTAAATTTTTGAGTTGTTCCTATTAGAAATTAGCCGTCTCGTTGTTGTTGCTAGATGACAACAGATTTTTTATTTGTAGTCATTTAGCAATGCCATTTTACAAAACTTTTGGCAACAAAATTTCTAGTTGTTGCTATTAGGGACACTTGTTTTACTATTTCTTGCTAAAATGACATCACATTTTAATTTGTTGCCATTAGAAGAAAGTTGTGTTATAATATGTTTTAATAAATAAAAACGAGAACAAGTCATCTTGTTCTATACAAAAGAAATATTAGAAGGAATTAATAATCATTCAATCACTTTTAGCAATAAAACGAAGGCGATAAAATAATATATATTATTTTATAAGTTCATTAGAAAGAGCATGTATAAAATGGGAATGCTTCTTACTATTATGGCCGAATTTGCTTGATTTTGGTTCTACAAGACCTTAAAACCTTATAACATGCTATGTTTTTGTGATTTCTTTTCTTAGGAAGTTATAAATATATATGTTTGACATGAATCAAGCCATTTTAAGTTCATTAGAAAGAGCATGTAGAAAATGGGAACGCTTCTTCCCATTATGGCCGAATTCGCTTGATTTCAGTTCTAATAGACCTTAAAACCTTATACCTTGCTTTGTCTTAGTGATTTCTATGCTTAGCCAGTTACTAATACATATATTTGACATCATTCAAGCCTTTATAATTTCATTAGAAAGATGAAAGCAGGAAATGGGAACGCTTTTTATCATTTAGGCCGAATTTGGTTGATTTTGGTTCTACAAGACCTTAAAACCTTATAACATCCATTGTTTTTGTGATTTCTTTTTTTAGGAAGTTATAAATATATATATTTGACATGAATCAAGCCTTTTCAAGTTCATTAGAAAAAGCATGTAAAATATGGGTGCTTCTTCCTATTTTGCTCGAATTTGTTTGATTTCAGTTCTACCAGTCCTTAAAATCTTATAACTTGCTTTGTTTTTTTTATTTCTATGATTAGGAATAATAAATACATATATTTGACATTATTCAAGTTTTTTGTAGTTCATTAGAAAGAGCATGTAGAAAATGAGAATGCTTCTTTCTATTTTGCCTGAATTTGCTTGATTTTGGTTCTACAAAACCTTAAAACCTTATAATTTGCTTTGGTTATTGTCATTTCTTTGGTTAGGAAGTTATAAATACATATATTTGACATGAATCAAGCCTTTTCAAATTCATTAGAAAGAGCATGTGGAAAATGGGTACGCTTTTTCCCATTTTGCCCAAATTTGCTTGATTTAGGCTCTACAACACCTTAAAACCTTATAACTTGCTTTTTTTTGTGATTTATTTGCTTAGAAAATTATAAATACATATATTTTATATGATTCAAGAATTTATAAATTCATTAGAAAGAGCATGTAGAAAATGGAGAGGCTTCTTACTATTTTGCCCGAATTTGCATGATTTTTGTTCTACTAGACCTTAAAACCTTATATCTTGATTTGTTTTTGTGATTTATATTGTTAGGAAGTTATAAATACATATGTTTGACATGAATCAAGCTTTTTGAAGTTTATTAAAAAGAGCATGTAGAAAAAGGGAATGATTCTTACTATTTTGCCCGAATTTGATTGATTTCAGTTCTACAAGACCTTAAAACCTTATAAATTGCTTAGTTTTTGCGATTTCTATGCTTATGCATTTATAAATACATATATATCACATGATTCAAACAATTATAAGTTCATAAGAAAGAGCATGTAGAATTTGGGAATGCTTCTTACAATTTTACCCAAATTTGATTGATTTTGGTTCTACAAGACCTTAAAACCTCATAACTTGATTTGTATTTGTTATTTATTTTTTAATGGAGTTATAAATACGTATATTTGACATGATCCAAGCATTTATAAGCTCATTAGAAAGAGCATGCAGAAAATGGGAACGTTTCTTTCCATTTTGCCCGAATTTGCTTGATTTTGGTTCTACAAGACCTTAAAACCATATAAATTGCTTTTGCTCTGTTATTTATTTGCTCAGGAATTTATAAATATGTATATTTGACATGATTCAGGAATTTATAATTTCATTAGAAAGAGCATGTAGAAAATGGGAATGCTTCTTACTATTTTGCACGAATTTGCTTGATTTTGGTTCTACAAGACCTTATAACCTTATGAATTGATTTCTTTTTGTGATTTTTTTTGTGAGGCAGTTATAACTACATATATTTGACATTACTCAAGCCTTTTCAAATTCATTAGAAAGAGCATGTAAAAAATGGGAATGCTTCTTCCCATTTTGGCCGTATTTGCTTAATTTTGGCTCTACAAGACCTTAAAACCTTATGACATGCGTTATTTTTGTGATTTATTTTCTTAGGAAGTTTTAAATACATATATTTTACATGAATCAAGCCTTTTCAAGTTCATTAGAAAGAGCATGTAGAAAATGGGAACGCTTCTTCTCATTTTGCCCGAATTTGCTTGATTTCGGTTCTACCAGACCTTAAAACCTTATAACTTGCTTGGTCTTAGTGATTTCTATGCTTAGTCAGTTACAAATACATATATTTGACATTATTCAAGCCTTTATCAGTTCATTAGAAAGAGCATGTAGAAAATGGGAACGCTTCTTCCCATTTGGACCGAATTTGCTTGATTTTGGTTCTACAAGACCTTAAAACCTTATAAAATGAATTGTTTTTGTGATTTCTTTTCTTAGGAAGTTATAAATACATATATTTGACATGAATCAAGCCTTTTCAAGTTCATTAGAAAGAGCATGTAGAAATTGGGAACGCTTCTTCCCATTATGCCCGAATTTGCTTGATTTTGGTTCTACTAGACCTTAAAACCTTATAACTTGCTTTTTTTTTTATTTCTATTCTTAGGCAGTTATAAATCCATATATTTAACATGATTCAAGCATTTATATGTTCATTAGAAAGTGTATGTAGAAAATGGGAATGCTTCTTACTATTTTGCCCGAATATGCTTGATTTTGGTACTACAAGATCTTAAAACCTTATAACATCCTTTTTTTGTGATTTCTTTTTTTAGGAAGTTATGAATACATATATTTGACATAAATCAAGCCTTTTCAAGTTCATTAGAAAGAGCATGTAGAAAATGGGAACGCTTCTTCTCATTTTGCTCGAATTCGGTTGATTTCGGTTCTAACGGACCTTAAAACCTTATAACTTGCTTTGTCTTAGTGATTTCTATGCTTAGGGAGTTACTAATACATATATGTAACATAATTCAAGCCTTTATAAGTTCATTAGAAAGAGCATGTAGAAATTAGGAACGCTTCTTCCTATTTGGGCCAAATTTGGTTAATTTTGGTTCTACAAGACCTTTAAACCTTATAAAATGCATTGTTTTTGAGATTTCTTTTGTTAGGAAGTTATAAATACATATATTTGACATGAGTCAAGCCTTTTCAAGTTCATTAGTAAGTGCATGTAGAAAATGAGAACGCTTCTTCTCATTTTGCCTTAATTTGCTTGGTTTCGGTTCTACCAGACCTTAAAAACTTATAACTTGCTTTGTTTTTGTGATTTCTATGCTTAGGAATTTACAAAAAATATATTTGACATGAATCAAGCATTTATAAGTTTTTTAGAAAGAGCATGTAGAAAATGGGTACGCTTCTTAGCATTTTGCCCGAAAATGCTTGATTTTGGTTCTACAAGACCTTAAAACCTTATAACATCCTTTTTTTTTGTGATTCATTTTGTTATGAAGCTTTTAATACATATATTTGACATGACTCAGGCCTTTTCATGTTTATTAGAAAGAGCATGTCGAAAATGGGAATGCTTCTTCCCATGTTGCTCGAATTTGCTTGATTCGGTACTACAAGACCATAAAATCTTATAACTTGCTTTTTTTTATTTCTATTCTTAGGCAGTTATAAATCCATATAGTTGACATGATTCAAGCATTTATAATTTCATTAGAAATAGTATGTAGAAAATGGGAATGCTTCTTACTATTTTGCCCGAATATGCTTGATTTTGGTACTACAAGACCTTAAAACCTTATAACATCCTTTTTTGTGATTTAATTTTTTAGGAAGTTATGAATACATATATTTGACATAAATCAAGCCTTTTCAAGTTCATTAGAAAGAGCATGTAGAAAATGGGAACGCTTCTTCTCATTTTTCCCGAATTCGCTTGATTTCGGTTTTACCGGACCTTAAAACCTTATAACTTGCTTTGTCTTAGTGATTTCTATGCTAAGGGAGTTACTAATACATATATGTAACATGATTCAAGCCTTTATCAGTTCATTCGAAAGAGCATGTAGAAAATGGGAACGCTTCTTCCCATTTGGGCCGAATTTGGTTGATTTTGGTTCTACAAGACCTTTAAACCTTATAAAATCCATTGTATGATCACTCAAGCATTTATAAGTTTATTAGAAAGAGCTTGTAGAAAATGGGTACGCTTCTTACCATTTTTCCCGAAAATGCTTGATTTTGGTTCTACAAGACCTTAAAACCTTATAACATCCTTTTTTTTGTGATTCATTTTGTTATGAAGCTATTAATACATATATTTGACATGACTCAGGCTTTTTCATGTTCATTAGAAAGAGCATGTCGAAAATGGGAATGCTTCTTCCCATGTTGCTCGAATTTGCTTGATTCGGTAATACAAGACCATAAAACCTTATAACTTGCTGTTTTTTTATTTCTATTCTTAGGCAGTTATAAATCCATATATTTGACATGATTCAAGCATTTATAAGTTCATTAGAAATAGTATGTAGAAAATGGGAATGCTTCTTACTATTTTGCCCGAATATGCTTGATTTTGGTACTACAAGACCTTAAAACCTTATAACATCCTTTTTTTGTGATTTCTTTTTTTAGGAAGTTATGAATACATATATTTGACATAAATCAAGCCTTTTCAAGTTCATTAGAAAGAGCATGTAGAAAATGGGAACGCTTCTTCTCATTTTGCTCGAATTCGGTTGATTTCGGTTCTAACGGACCTTAAAACCTTATAACTTGCTTTTTCTTAGTGATTTCTATGCTTAGGGAGTTACTAATACATATATGTAACATAATTCAAGCCTTTATAAGTTCATTAGAAAGAGCATGTAGAAATTAGGAACGCTTCTTCCTATTTGGGCCAAATTTGGTTAATTTTGGTTCTACAAGACCTTTAAACCTTATAAAATCCATTGTTTTTGAGATTTCTTTTGTTAGGAAGTTATAAATACATATATTTGACATGACTCAAGCCTTTTCAAGTTCATTAGTAAGTGCATGTAGAAAATGAGAACGCTTCTTCTCATTTTGCCTTAATTTGCTTGGTTTCGGTTCTACCAGACCTTAAAAACTTATAACTTGCTTTGTTTTTGTGATTTCTATGCTTAGGAATTTACAAAAAATATATTTGACATGAATCAAGCATTTTTAAGTTTTTTAGAAAGAGCATGTAGAAAATGGGTACGCTTCTTAGCATTTTGCCCGAAAATGCTTGATTTTGGTTCTACAAGACCTTAAAACCTTATAACATCCTTTTTTTTTGTGATTCATTTTGTTATGAAGCTTTTAATACATATATTTGACATGACTCAGGCCTTTTCATGTTTATTAGAAAGAGCATGTCGAAAATGGGAATGCTTCTTCCCATGTTGCTCGAATTTGCTTGATTCGGTACTACAAGACCATAAAATCTTATAACTTGCTTTTTTTTATTTCTATTCTTAGGCAGTTATAAATCCATATAGTTGACATGATTCAAGCATTTATAATTTCATTAGAAATAGTATGTAGAAAATGGGAATGCTTCTTACTATTTTGCCCGAATATGCTTGATTTTGGTACTACAAGACCTTAAAACCTTATAACATCCTTTTTTGTGATTTAATTTTTTAGGAAGTTATGAATACATATATTTGACATAAATCAAGCCTTTTCAAGTTCATTAGAAAGAGCATGTAGAAAATGGGAACGCTTCTTCTCATTTTTCCCGAATTCGCTTGATTTCGGTTTTACCGGACTTTAAAACCTTATAACTTGCTTTGTCTTAGTGATTTCTATGCTAAGGGAGTTACTAATACATATATGTAACATGATTCAAGCCTTTATCAGTTCATTCGAAAGAGCATGTAGAAAATGGGAACGCTTCTTCCCATTTGGGCCGAATTTGGTTGATTTTGGTTCTACAAGACCTTTAAACCTTATAAAATCCATTGTATGATCACTCAAGCATTTATAAGTTTATTAGAAAGAGCTTGTAGAAAATGGGTACGCTTCTTACCATTTTTCCCGAAAATGCTTGATTTTGGTTCTACAAGACCTTAAAACCTTATAACATCCTTTTTTTTGTGATTCATTTTGTTATGAAGCTATTAATACATATATTTGACATGACTCAGGCTTTTTCATGTTCATTAGAAAGAGCATGTCGAAAATGGGAATGCTTCTTCCCATGTTGCTCGAATTTGCTTGATTCGGTAATACAAGACCATAAAACCTTATAACTTGCTGTTTTTTTATTTCTATTCTTAGGCAGTTATAAATCCATATATTTGACATGATTCAAGCATTTATAAGTTCATTAGAAATAGTATGTAGAAAATGGGAATGCTTCTTACTATTTTGCCCGAATATGCTTGATTTTGGTACTACAAGACCTTAAAACCTTATAACATCCTTTTTTGTGATTTATTTTTTTAGAAAGTTATGAATACATATATTTGACATAAATCAAGCCTTTTCAAGTTCATTAGAAAGAGCATGTAGAAAATGGGAACGCTTCTTCTCATTTTGCCCGAATTCGCTTGATTTCGGTTCTACCGGAGCTTAAAACCTTATAACTTGCTTTGTCTTAGTGATTTCTATGCTAAGGGAGTTACTAATACATATATGTAACATGATTCAAGCCTTTATAAGTTCATCAGAAAGAGCATGTAGAAAATGGGAACGCTTCTTCCCATTTGGGCCGAATTTGGTTTATTTTGGTTCTACAAGTCCTTTAAACCTTATAAAATCCATTGTTTTTGTGATTTCTTTTTTTAGGAAGTTATAAATTGATGAGTGTCATTTATGGCACTCATAGGGTAGTCTTTTAGGTTATTTCTTTCCCTCTTTGTTACTTTCTTCTCTTAGTTTTGGTTCTTTTTCTTTTAGTTTCTCCCTTTAGTGAGCATCTCATAGATTCCGCGAAGGAACCGGGAGAAGATCAAAGTTTTAGGCTACTCGACATCTTGATTTCGCATCCCCTTTCCTTAGTCCACAACTTATGATTCCCTCCACCGATGAAAGACTCAACTCCTAGGTCAAAAGGTCTTTCCCCAAGGTTGTAATGTAGGGCAAGAAGGGTTAAGGTAGGCTAAAATTTTTAAAATTTGGTGGTTATCCTAAAATGTGAAGCAAAGACCGGCCAAATCTCAACACTAAACTTTTAAGTAATCACCAAACAAAAATGAATTAACACCCCCAAGCTTATTCAACACTATACTCTACAAGAGAAAGACCAAAAGGCGTGAAGGAATAACGCATTCCCCCCCAAGCTAAAGGAAGCATTGTCCTCAATGCTTAGAAGGAAAGAATTCAACAAAATATTTTTTTGAAATTTTACTTTTTTCAACTTTTTTTTTTTTTTTTTTTTTCAAACTTGCAATGTCCTTTGCCTTTTGCTAAAATCGGACGGCTTTTTTTTATAATGCAATTTATTAGTCCATGCCTTTTATGAATTAGGACGGCTTTTACAATAACATTTGCCATTATTCACAAAGATGTAAACTTGCACTTATGGAAACCCAATATCCAACTTTCCACCACAAACTCCAACAAAAATGATCAATTTGCTTCACAAAAACAAGGAAGAACGAAAAATGAAACAAAAGGCCAAATATCTAAAGATGTGGCTTGAAAAGAAGGGAAAAGGCTCAAATGGTTGCAAGAAGGCAAATGTAAACCCAAAAACAAAATTGAATCAAACTATCCTAAAAAAATGAAAATACCACCCCGAAAAAGGTGCCTTTGTCCTTCCTAGGAAGTTCGGTCGCGGTCTCGGGAATCATATGCCTAGATTCTAGATTAGGTTTGCGAAAATCAAGGATCCATGCCGCTCATGCAAGAATGTGATGAAAGCTTGAACAAATAAACACCTCACATGGTTGTAGCAAAAACTCACTAAGGTTGTCAAATCGAAGATAGGGAGCAACTACCAAACATGCCACAAACAAGTAGAATCCGGCTTCGTGATCCCTCTAGTTCTAGACATCTACCTTAGCATGCTTTATCCTAGAATCAACCAAACGTAATCTCAAACCGTGCATACCATAATTACCTAGGAAGACTATTATTCAAGAGCAAAAGTCCATTGCATACAAGTCCGACTTTCAAAAAGAGAAAAAGTAAGAAAGAAAGCCTCAAAAAGATATTCACACCAACAAGAAATAAAAGAAAAGAAAAGAAAAGAAAAGACGGAAAACCTAGACAAGGATAGAAAAGAGAAAGAAGAAAAGGCAAAGATGCAATCAAAACAAATTTATCCCAATCGACATACAAGTGGTCTAATGGCCACATCGCCAAAGAAGAAAAGGCAAAAATGCATGTCGTTCCTACCCTTTCCCCTAGCCAAACTAAATTTGTAAACACCTAACCAACCTTATATGAATATAGGGTAAGTTAAGGATCGATCCCAAGGGAATGCAATGATGAAAACTTAAGTCTAAATTAAGCTACCTCGGAGATGAGAATGAGATATCGGTTGGTACTAAATGAACTAAATCAAAAGGCTTAACACTAGGGAGATGGGTTTCACATGCAAAACCAATGATAATGCTAGATTAAAACTCATTCAATTAGTTCAAATGATTGCAATGGACAAACGATAGTAGCAATCAAGAGAGTTCAAATACTATCTCCTATAGGCCAATCTAGTGGTCACTATGAAAGGCAAACCAAGAAGAATCATAAACAAACTCAATCAATTAAAGCAACTTTTAATTCAATTGGTCATGTCATTAAGAGTTGCAATGCAATGTAGATTAATCTTATAGGGTGATCAATCCTAGTCTAATCAATCTCATGCAAAACTATGTCAACCAAATTAATTGCAACCAATCAACCAATCAAGAGCTTCAACTAGCATTTCCATCAATCAAACATGCTTCCCCCCTTCCCTGGCAACTAAATTACTCACTAATCATGATGAAATTCATGAACAAATAACTAAAAATTGCATTGATCAACATTCTAAATCAAAATCCAATAGAAATCAAAGCATTCAATATTATCACAACTAAATTCCTAGAAAATCAAACATCAAGCAAAAGAAACAATTAACAAGTAAGCAAAGATTAAGGAAAGAAGAAGATCTCACTAAAATTGATGAAGAAATCCAAACTTGATTGATCAAATGTTGAGTTACAAATCCAAAGCTAACAAGTTCTCTCTATCTTCTCTCTAACTTCTCTCTCTAAAATTAAGCTAATGAATATTATCTAAAAGTTAGTTTTCAAAAAGGAAATACAACTCTATTTATAAACAAAGAAGAAATCGGCAGCTCCCGCGGTCTCTCCCGCTAAACCCGCGCCCGCGGAAAAATGGGTACGGAACCCTCCGCGGCCATCTGGGCAGAACCCGCGCCCGCGGCATCAGGGGCCCGCGCCCGCGGGTAGAAGATCCGCGCCCGCGGCCAAGTCCCCTACTCCCAAAGGCAGATCAGGGGGCCGCGGTCTCTCTGAGTGGAGAGACCTCTCCACTTTGCCCGCGCCCGCGGGAAGCCCTCGGGGCAACCGCGGGGAGTTCCTGCCAGTTTTTAGGCAATTCTTCTCCAAAGGACCCGCGCCCGCGGCTTGATGACCCGCGCCCGCGGCCTGCAGTAAAGCCTTAGAGACCTCTCCGAGGTCTCTCCAAGGCCTCTCTAAGCCCTCTCTTGCCCAATGCTTCTTCCTTGCTTGATCATTGAGGTCCCGAATTGTATCCTTTGCCAAGGTAAAACTCTCAATACCTACACAAGCAAACAAAAGAAGGAAATAAAGGGGAAAAAGTGCAAAATAAAAGAAAACACGATAAAAATACGAGAAACAAAGAGAAAAGAGGAAAAGGGAGAAACTAAAAGAAAAAGAACCAAAACTAAGAGAAGAAAGTAACAAAGAGGGAAAGAAATAACCTAAAAGACTACCCTATGAGTGCCATAAATGACACTCATCAAATTCCCCCAAGCTAGACTTTTGCTCGTCCCGAGCAAAACAAAGGCCAAGAAGGAATAAGAGGGGACAAGTAAAAAGAAAAAGAGGGGTAAGAATTTACACTAGGACTCACTGTCGTAGGAATCACGGTTGTTTTTAGCTACAACAAGCCATTTTGAACCCCTAGATCGCTCAAGAGGACGAGTGATGCTCTCGTAAGGGTTTCCAAAGAGTTTACCCATAACTCTCCACCAAACCCCAAGAGGCAAACCAAGGAAAAAGCACAAAGAAGAAAAAGGAAATAAAAACTTTACTTTATGAAATGGACTTTACAAAGAGACTATAGTACAAATGAATAACATCCTTTCTAAAGCGAATTATGGTATGCACGTTAAAAGATACCCAAGGTTGATTGAAACATAAATATGCTAAGCATAGGAACTAGTTATCACACTCCACCTTCATCCCATACAATCTTACCGCGTTCCCCCTACTAATCTCATATCTCCCCTTAGTGAGCAACTCATAGATTCCGCGAAGGAACCGGAAAAAGATCAAAGTTTTAGGCTACTCGACATCTTGATTTCGCATCCCCTTTCCTTAGTCCACAACTTATGATTCCCTCCACCGATGAAAGACTCAACTCCTAGGTCAAAAGGTCTTTCCCCAAGGTTGTAACGTAGGGCAAGAAGGGTTAAGGTAGGCTAAAAATTTTAAAATTTGGTGGTTATCCTAAAATGTGAAGCAAAGACCGGCCAAATCTCAACACCAAACTTTAAGTAATCACCAAACAAAAATGAATTAACACCCCCAAGCTTATTCAACACTATACTCTACAAGAAAAAGACCAAAAAGCGTGAAGGAATAACGCTTTCCCCCCAAGCTAAAGGAAGCATTGTCCTCAATGCTTAGAAGGAAAGAATTTAACAAAATATTTTTTTGGAATTTTACTTTTTTCAACTTTTTTTTTCGTTTTAAACTTGCAATGTCCTTGCCTTTTACTAAAAATCGGACGGCTTCATTTTTTTATATAATGCAATTTATTAGTCCATGCCTTTTATGAATTAGGACGGCTTTTACAATAACATTTGCCATTATTCACAAAGATGTAATCTTGCACTTATGGAAACCCAATATCCAACTTTTCCACCACAAACTCCAACAAAAATGATCAATTTGCTTCACAAAAACAAGGAAGAACGAAAAATGAAACAAAAGGCCAAATATCTAAAGATGTGGCTTGAAAAGAAGGGAAAAGGCTCAAATGGTTGCAAGAAGGCAAATGTAAACCCAAGAACAAAATTGAATCAAACTATCCTAAAAATGAAAATACCACCCCGAAAAAGGTGCCTTTGTCCTTCCTAGGAAGTTCGGTCGCGGTCTCGGGAATCATATGCTAAGATTCTAGATTAGGTTTGCGAAAATCAAGGATCCATGCCGCTCATGCAAGAATGGGATGAAAGCTTGAACAAATAAACACCTCACACGGTTGTAGCAAAAACTCACTAAGGTTGTCAAATCGAAGATAGGGAGCAACTACCAAACCTGCCACAAACAAGTAGAATCCGGCTTCGTGATCCCTCTAGTTCTAGACATCTACCTTAGCATGCTTTATCCTAGAATCAACCAAACGTAATCTCAAACCGTGCATACCATAATTACCTAGGAAGACTATTATTCAAGAGCAAAAGTCCATTGCATACAAGTCCGACTTTCAAAAAGAGAAAAAGTAAGAAAGAAAGCCTCAAAAAGAAATTCACACCAACAAGAAATAAAAGAAAAGAAAAGAAAAGAAAAGACGGAAAACCTAGACAAGGATAGAAAAGAGAAAGAAGAAAAGGCAAAGATGCAATCAAAACAAATTTATCCCAATCGACATACAAGTGGTCTAATGGCCACATTGCCAAAGACCCCAAACACACTAGGTGTTAAATTCATACATCCTCGAACCGTTCAACTTCCCCTAAGTCTAATCTTAATCTAAGCAACCAAGAAAAATAAAAAGGAGCGAAAGACAAAAAGAAGTAAAATAAGAAAGGTCTCACCAAGCGCCCGTGCTAGATTAAAGTACCCAAAGAGTTCGCAGAGGCTTCTCCAAAGGGCTCCGCAATCCAAAGCATGAACTACGAACAAGGTGAGTAAAAGAAAAGAAAGCTATATATATACAAAGTGAAATTGTTAGTAACTTCCACACAAAGGCAAACAATAATAAAAACGAAAACACTAACTATATACAAAAACCTAGAAGAACCCATCATCATCAAAAATTGTATAGAAGAAACCAAAAACACCATCCAAAGAAATAATCAACAACAAACAACAAGACCAAAAAGGAAGATCCACCAAAAACCTTATCAAAAACTTCCCACCGAGCCAAAGGTGCCGTCCCCATGCTAACACATCCTTTTGACCCTCCCCCCTCACAAAATGAAAGCATCGACCCCGATGCCATCAACCATGCAAAAATAGGGAAAAGGGAGAGCAAAAGGGAAACAAAAATGCAAATAAAAGGACTAATGGCCACTCGGGTCGGCACCATCATCACCCCCAAAACCATCGCCCCCATCCCAACCTCCGGTGAAACCGGGCGGAAAACCGTAATAACCCTTAAATAGGTCCTGTTGGGATGGGGTCAATTGGTCAAAGGGTGGTTGTTGCACGAGGGGCTCGGGGTGACGGGGGTCAACATAATAATAGGCGGGGTCACCCCTATAATCACTCCCCCCCGGGGCCCTATAGTCATAAGGCGGGAAGTCGCGCCTTGGCACATCGGGGTTCTCAACCCCTTGCCAATAAGGGTACGTAGGGAGGCCATCACCACCCCGGGAAGGTACCGGCCCTTGTTGGGGCGGCACATAAGGATAGTTGACCGGGGGTGCGACCTCCCCCCTACGTACACTAGCATCATATAAAGCGCTAGTTTGATAAGAAAGAGTTTGGTGGTCAGAATACATACCATGCATGGAGAGTCTCATGCGGTCCATTTGCGCCCACATAGCCGCCATATCTTGCTCAATGTCATATGACGGTTGTTGTTGTTGTTCATGTTGTTGTTGTTGTCGTTGTTGCCTTCTCCTCCTTCCATGTTGGTGTTGTTGTTGAAATGGTTGATGTTGTTGTTGTTCCTCATCATCATCTCCTCTACCTTCCTCCTCCTCCTCGTTCACATCTTCCAACCCGACCCCCTCAACAAAAGGAGCATCCTCCTCCATCTCATCCTCATCAACCCTACCATTGTCCCTAGGGACCATCCACACATTCCTAGCTTCGCGAAAAATGGAGGTAGCGGCCGGGTTAGGGAGAAGGCAATGGTGGGTATTCCTAACAAGCCAAGAGTAGGTACCGGCCCTCTTAGTACTAGTGATGAAACGGAGGGTGTTAACTTGTCTCAAGTTTATCCAAATGTCTTCACTCCCTCCAATCGGAGTGCAAGACTCCAAGAACCGTTCTTGGTTGAAGTGCCTCACCAACCGGGTCACCATGCCCCCACAATGAACCTCTCCCGTTTTCACCCCGTGCATGATCTCCTTGCACCCTTCCATAAAGATGTACCCAAAGTTAATTCTAGAACCCAATTCTGGCTTAGTAGCCATCCACAAAACCATGATCTCCTCTCGAGACAACTTACCCAAGTCTTGCTTGCTATAAACCGAGTACCCAAGAATTCGATGGAGGATCCTAAGGGCCGGATGAATGATCTCACTAGCAAGGGAAGTTTTAGAGAGGCCTCGGGAATTTGGAGAGGGCGCGGCCCTCTACTTCAGCCAAATTGCAAAATCGGATCAGGAACTTCCCGCGGTTGTCCCGCGGTCTATCCGCGGGCGCGGGAAGTTTTGGAGAGGGCGCGGCATATCTGGGACATTTTGACAGGGAAAAAATGCATGTCGTTCCTACCCTTTCCCCTAGCCAAACTAAATTTGTAAACACCTAACCAACCTTATATGAATATAGGGTAAGTTAAGGATCGATCCCAAGGGAATGCAATGATGAAAACTTAAGTCTAAATCAAGCTACCTCGGAGATGAGAATGAGATATCGGTTGGTACTAAATGAACTAAATCAAAAGTCTAAACACTAGGGAGATGGGTTCCACATGCAAAACCAATGATAATACTAGATTAAAACTCATTCAATTAGTTCAAATGATTGCAATGGACAAACGATAATAGCAATCAAGAGAGTTCAAATACTATCTCCTATAGGCCAATCTAGTGGTCACTATGAAAGGCAAACCAAGAAGAATCATAAACAAACTCAATCAATTAAAGCAACTTTTAATTCAATTGGTCATGTCATTAAGAGTTGCAATGCAATGTAGATTAATCTTATAGGGTGATCAATCCTAGTCTAATCAATCTCATGCAAAACTATGTCAACCAAATTAATTGCAACCAATCAACCAATCAAGAGCTTCAACTAGCATTTCCATCAATCAAACATGCTTCCCCCCCTTCCCTAGCAACTAAATTACTCACTAATCATGATGAAATTCATGAACAAATAACTAAAAATTGCATTGATCAACATTCTAAATCAAAATCCAATAGAAATCAAAGCATTCAATATTATCACAACTAAATTCCAAGAAAATCAAACATCAAGCAAAAGAAACAATTAACAAGTAAGCAAAGATTAAGGAAAGAAGAAGATCTCACTAAAATTGATGAAGAAATCCAAACTTGATTGATCAAATGTTGAGTTACAAATCCAAAGCTAACAAGTTCTCTCTATCTTCTCTCTAACTTCTCTCTCTAAAATTAAGCTAATGAATATTATCTAAAAGTTAGTTTTCAAAAAGGAAATACAACTCTATTTATAAACAAAGAAGAAATCGGCAGCTCCCGCGGTCTCTCCCGCTAAACCCGCGCCCGCGGAAAAATGGGTATGGAACCCTCCGCGGCCATCTGGGCAGAACCCGCGCCCGCGGCATCAGGGGCCCGCGCCCGCGGGTAGAAGATCCGCGCCCGCGGGTAGAAGATCATTGATCATTGAGGTCCCGAATTGTATCCTTTGCCAAGGTAAAACTCTCAATACCTACACAAGCAAACAAAAGAAGGAAATAAAAGGGAAAAAGTGCAAAATAAAAGAAAACACGATAAAAATACGAGAAACAAAGAGAAAAGAGGAAAAGGGAGAAACTAAAAGAAAAAGAACCAAAACTAAGAGAAGAAAGTAACAAAGAGGGAAAGAAATAACCTAAAAGACTACCCTATGAGTGCCATAAATGACACTCATCATTTGACTTTCATTTGACTTAAAAAGCTTTGTTTTTAATGTATTTGACTTTCATTTGACTCAATTATCTTTGTTGAATGTATTTAACTTTCATGTGATTATAAAAGCTTTGTTTGAATGTGTTTGACTTTCATTTCATATAAATGGTATTGATGAATGCATTTTACTTTGATTAGATTCAAAAAACTTTGTTTGAATGTGTTTGACTTTCATTTGAAGCAATTATCTTTGTTGAATGCGTTTGACTTTCTTTTGATTCAAAAAGCTTTGTATGAATGTGTTTGACTTTCATTTGGCTTAATTATCTTTATTGAATGCATTTGACTTTCTTTTGACTCAATTAGCTTTTTATAAATGTGTTTGTCTTTGATTTTACTCAATTAGATTTGTGAATTGCATTTCACTTTCATTAAATTTAAAAAGGTTTGTTGAATGTGTTTGATATTCATTTGATTAAAAAGCTTTGTATGAATGTGTTTGACTTTCATTTGACTCAAATATCTTTGTTAAATGCACTTGACTTTCCTTTGATTCAAAAAGGTTTATTTGAATGGGTTTGTCTTTCATTTTACTCAATTAGCTTTGTAGAATACATTTGACTTTCATTTAACTCAATTAGCTTTGTATGAATGTGTTTGATTTTCATTTGACTCAATTAGCTTTGTTAGTTGCATTTCACTTTCATTTAATTCGAAAAGCTTTATTTGAATGTGTTTGACTTTCACTTAATTCAATTAGCTTTGTTAATTGCATTTCACTTTCATTTTATTCAAAAAGTTTTGGTTGAGTGTGTTTGACTTTCATTTAACTCAATTAGCTTTGTTGAATGCATTTGACTTTCATTTAATTTAAAAAGCGTTGTTGAATGTTTGACTTTCATTTGACTCAATTAGCTTTGTTGAATGCATTTGACTTTCATTTGATTCAACAAACTTTGTTTGAATGTGTTTGACTTTCATTTGACTTAATTAGCTTTGTTGAATGAATTTGACTTTCATTTGATTCAAAAAGCTTTGTTTGAATGTGTTTGACTTTTATATCACTCAGTTATCTTTGTTGAATCTATTCGACTTTTAATTGATTCAAAAAGCTTTGTATTAATGTGTTTGACTTTTATTTGACTTAATTATCTTTATTAAATGCATTTGACTTTCATTTGATTCATAAAGCTTTGTTTGAATTTATTGGACTTTCATTAGAGTCAAAGAGCTTTGTTGAATGCATTTGACTAAAAAGCTTGGTATGAATGAGTTTGACTTTCATTTAACTCAAATATCTTTATTGAATGCATTTGACTTTCATTTAATTTATAAAGCTTTGTTTGAATGTGTTTGACTTTCATTTGACACAATTATCTTTGTTAAATGCATTTTACTTTAATTTGATTTAAAAAGCTTTGTTTGAATGTGTTTGACTTTCAGTTTAGTCAAAAAGCTTTGTTGAATGCATTTGACTTTCATTTAACTCAAAAAGCTTTGTTTGAATGTGTTTTACTTTTATTTGACTTAAATGTCATTGTTAAATGCATTTAAATTTTATTTGGTTTAGAAGCTTTGTTTAAATGTGTTTGACATTCATTTGATTCAAAAAGCTTCGTATGAATGTGTTTAACTTTCATTTGACTAAATTATCTTTGTTGAATGCATTTTACTTTCATTTGATTCAAAAAGGATTTTTGATTGTGTTTGACTTTCATTTGACTCAATTATCTTTGTTGAATGCGTTTGACTTTCATTTGATTCAAAAAGCTTTGTATGAATGTGTTTGATTATCATTTGAGTCAATTATGTTTATTGAATGTATTTCACTTTCATTTGATTCAAAAAGCTTTGTTAGAATATGTTTGACTTTCATTTGAGTCAAAAAGCTTTGTTGAATGCATTTGACTTTAATTTGAGAGTGGTACTAAGAGATGAGAGTGGTGCTAAGGAGAATGAAGTGGAGAGGGTTGAGTCTAAGGAAATCTATTGTGAGGTTGACAAAAGAGAAGAGTGTGTTGTTGAAAAGATGAGTGAGGTAGAGAGATTTCCCGATCTACCATATCCCCAATAATATTTGAGATTCAAAATGGATGAGCAATTTGGGAAGTTCCTTGAAGTTCTTAAGGATGTTCATGATTCTACACCCTCTACCGAGCCAATTCCCGACATGCCTAATTACTCTAAGTTCCTTAAGGAGATCTTAGAGGAGAAGGAAGATTTTGATGAGGGTAGTTCGGTGGAAGGAGGGAAGTGCTTTAGTGCTCTTATCCATGGTGAATTCCCGAAGAAGATGGAAGATCCGGGGAATTTTTCAATCCCTTGTCAAATTAAGAAAATGGTTTTTGAAAATGCTTTGCGTGATCTAGGGGCTAGTGTGAGTATTATGCCCTTTTCGGTCTTCAAAAGGCTTGATCTAGGTGAGCTTCAACCATCTAATATAACACTTCAATTGGCCGATCGATCTATTAAGCTTCCTAAGGGAAGAATTGATGATAGATGTTCCTTTAAGGATTGGAGAGTTTGTCTTTCCCGTGGATTTTGTTGTTTTAGAGATTGAGGAGGATGAACATATTCCAATCATTTTAGGGAGGCCTTTCTTAGCTACCTCGGGAGCTTTAATAGATGTCAAAGGAGGTCAAATCACTTTGAGGTGTGGAAAATTAGAAGAGAGTTTTAAGTTGAAACCAATGCATGAATCCCTATCTTGTGTGCAAGATATCGCATGTGCTAGTCTTTCTCGTTCCATTGATGGTATGTGCATGATTGATTCTTCTATTAACAATGTTTTTGAGATTGTTGATGATGTTTGTGGAAGTCTTAATGATGTTAGTGAAGAGGAATTTGTGATTCAAAAGCCAAGGGATGAGAAAGAAATTGAGTTTCCAAATTGGTTCAAGCTTAATCCTCAAGATGAAGAGAAAGCTTCCATGACTAAAGATGTTGAAGTCAAGCCGAAGAAAAAGGCCCGTGACTCGAAGAAAGCAAGGAAAAGGAAGAAGTTGAGAAATGAAAAAGAAGAATTTGAAAAGAATTTTGTGAAAGTTTCATTAAGCAACGATGAGAAGTTGCTCAAAGTTGAAGAAGATTTTGCTCTATCGACCACCTTGAAGAAGGTGGTGTTCTTTGATCCTCCATGATTAGGAAGAAGGGTCGAGCTTAGGACCTTAAGCAAGCGCTTCCTGGGAGGCAACCCGGAGTTTCTAACCTTTCTCTTTGATTTTTGAATTTTCTCAATTTTGTTTCTTTTATTACTTTGTCTTTTCTTTTACTTTTCTACTTATTTGGATTTTTAGGATGTCCTTTTGCGGGATTGGAATTAAACAAGTATGCATGATGAATAGAAGGTGTTCATGGCACAAATCATATTTGTTCGATTCTAGTCGAAATTTGAGGTAAAAAGGTAAGAATTTTAGAGAGGCAAGATAGGAAATTCATGTTTTAAATGTTGGAGGAAATTGATACTTAGTGAATTTTTGTGGTGTGCACATGAATTTTCAACTTTGAGGGGTTTGAAAATGATTTTAGCTACTGCCTATGTTGTTCCTCATCACCATCATGATTCATGTGCGCACCAAAATAGCAGTAAGTATCAATTTTTCGAGAAAAAAGAATGAAGGGAGACGCACAGGGGTGTGCGGCCGCACACGAGGCTGGTGCGGGCGTACAGCTTGCTGGTGCGGGCGCATAGCTCTCGTGTGCGGGCGCACACCAGTTCTGTGCGGCCGCACGCTGCTGGACGTGCACTATATCCTTCTTCCTCCTTTTTCCTCCCTTCATTTCAACATTTCCTTCATCTTCAACCTCACGGCTTCCCCTTTCAAAACCCTCTTGTGCGCACCTCTTCCTCCCTTATTCACCATCAAAAATCACTCAAATCCTCACTAAAATCACTCCATTTTCACTCAAAATCACTTACAAACCTTATTACACTACAAATTCCTTACAAGTTGACCCAAATTTCACTCACTCTCTCTCCTACTCTTGGTGGCCGAAAATTGGGGCTTTTGTTAGGAGTTCAAATTGCTTGCTCAAATTGGTTAATCTTGCTTCTTTTATGGTATAATCACTAATCCTTGCTTTAATTTTGCCATTTATATCATAAATTTGCATGGATTACAAATTTGTATGAGCATGAATAGTGTAGTATTGATTTTGTGATTTTTGATGCTTGATCTTGATTTTGGTTGTGATTTGGTGATGTTTGTTGATTGATTTTGCATAACATTGTGTTGTTTGTTGATTTTGTAGTGATTCTCATCATTTTTGGTTGAAATCTTGTGAGTTGAATTTTTGGAACATTGGTAGTATATGGTGATTTTGGTATTGGTCTTGTGGTTGCTCTTAGATTGTTGAAAAGGAGTTTTTCTTGGATCATTGGTATTGTTGATTGGTTTGGAATTGGTTTGATTGAAAAGAATTGTGAATTTGGAGTTTGGTGATTTTGGTAGTAAGTGGTGAATTTGGGTGTGGTGTTCTTGGTTCATTGGTTTTGCTACTTGTTGGTTGTTGGTGATCTTCTTAGCCTCTCAAAATGTCTAAATACCTCAAGAAACTCACCAAGAAGCGGAAAACCGATGTTAGCATCGATGAACCTCCTCGCCCAAGTACTTCCTCTAGGCCTAGTACATCTTCTAGGCCTAGTACTTCCAACCCTTCCTCCACTCAAACACGACCCCCAACCTCTCTTCCCAAAAAGAAAAACTTCACCGATAAACAAAAGACCTTCTACCAAAACCTGAAAGATAAAAGAATCCTAAAACAAACCCGCCACTACTTCCAACCCGATATGCTGAAGTTGGGTATTGATAATGATGTGCGGTCGTTGCTTTTAAATCTCAGATTGGGTTCTTTCATCACCGATGCCTACCGCACCTATAAGGAGCCTACTTTGGAGTTCTTGGCTACCTTAGAGCTTGTACCCGTAGGAGGGGTATATAGGGTGCGTTTCCAATTGTTCAACCACATCTTTGACCAATCTTTGGAAGAGTTCAACGCCGCTTTGGATTTTGATCCCCATGGGGATATTGTCAACGTTGATCACTTCATCTTCCCGGAGTATGATCAAAACTCATGGTGGGAAGACATCTCCGGTGGTAATGAGTTTATCACCAACAGGGCTAAGATCTCAGAGGTGTACCAACCTTGCCTTAGGGTTGTACACCGACTTTTGGGCTATGTTTTGTTCCCCAAGCAAGAAATGGGGAAGTTGAGTAAATTGGAGCTCAAGGTCCTTTGGTTGTCTACTCGCCCGGAGTATGTGGGCCGGTTGAACTTGGGCTATATCTTTGCCCAATATTGCTTGGAACTTCGCAAAAGGAGGACGGGAGAGATCCCATGTGGGGGTATGGTAACTAGGCTATTGACTTGCCTTCGCCTCAATTATTATCTCCCATTTTGTAAGGAGATCGGGGATGCAGCTTCTATCTACCTCGATATGCAACAATTGGGTCAAATCCAATTTATCTCCAAGGGCTTTAGTGAAGGGAGATATGAGTGGCTTCGTGGCAACGAGCATTGGTGCTACTTGCCTAACCCTAGCTTGACTTCTTTGGCTAGGATTGCCAACAATGTGTGGCATGTTCCCAAGTCCTTCCGGCATCCCAACTTTGACTCCGAGGAGGATGAGGAAGAAGATGATGAAGAAGAACAACAAGATCAAGAACAACAACAAGATCAAGAACAACAACAACATTATTCTCCACAATAACAAGCTCCTCAAGAGCAAGAGCAAGAGCAAGGGCAACATGCTTTCGCCAATGCAGATTTGAGGGCTCTTAGTGAGCAAATGTGTGGATTGAAAATCCACGTGGATGGCATGTACGATCAAGACTTTGGGGCCATCTATGACCAAATAAGAGGTATTCAAGAGATGCAACAAGGTATGTTTATACAACAACAACAAATTTATGAGGCGGAAGTTAACCGTGGGAACATTACTCCCCCGGTTAACTATCCGTACTTCCCGCCCCAACAAGGTCCTCTACCTTCGTTTGGGCATCCTTATTGGTCGGGGCCTTCTAACCCCGACACCGAGCGTCACTATTACCCGGACGAGCATGGTAACTATGATTACAAGGCTCCGGGTGGTAGTGACTATAGCGGGGACCCTAACTACCCCCATGTCCATCCCAACAACCCCTTTGAACTCACTTTGCCCGATAACTTCACCCCTCTAGCTCCTTGGCAACAAGACCTTTTCAAGGGGCATTATGGGTGGCCCGAGGGGTACACCGGAGGATGGGAGCCTTACCCTCATCCCTTCGATGACCCCGAGCGCAACAGAGACCCCGATGGGGCCGGGCCAAGTGGGAATGGTGGTGGTGATGGTAGTAGTTATTAGTTCCCTTTAGCTTCTCATGCTTTTTACCTCCATCCCTTATATTTTTTATGCTTGCTTTGTTTTGATCGGGATGTTGAGATGTAATTTCTATCTAGCTTGGGGGAACTAATAACTTGCTCGGTGACCATTTTGTTGTTGTATACATATCTTAGTTGCTTGCATGTTTATTTTCATTCCTCTTTTTGGTTTCCTCATTTTCTTGATCTCTAGGCTACTTTCCTTGTAGCTAGCTTGTTTGCCCAATTTGCTTGGATGTTTGTTGTTTGTGGCGATGTTTTGCTTGGCATGTTGTTGTTGATGATCCCTTATATCCAAATCCCTTAATCCAAATCCCTTAAATCCAAATCTTGTAGTTTAGAGTAGTTCTTTAGTTAGTCTAGACTTTATTTCTTTTATTCTTTCTATTCTTTGGCTAGTTTAGCTTTTCTTTCCTTTAGTTGTATATACTTCTTGCTTAGTTTATTTTCCTTTTATTTGTTGTTTTCTTTTATTTGTTTTGTAGTTACTAACCATTTTCTTTGTTCATAGTTTCTTTTATTTCTTTCTCTCACTTGGTTCCTTCAAGAGCTTATGGATATGGCATGCTACGAGGTGGTTTATAATCGCTTCACTTATTTTTGCTAAGCTTGGAATCCCGGTGAGACCTTTCTTATTTTCTCTTTATTTTCCTTGGTTGCATAGGATAGGATTAGTTTAGGAGAAGTTGAATGGTTCGAGGATGGATGCTTGTTAACACGTAATGTGTTTGGGATCGGTGACTTTGTTGTCTATCGATCACTTGTTTGTCGATTAGGAATTTTATGTGTTTAACATGCTTTCTAGTCCTTTGCATGCTTTTCTCCTATGTTTTCCTTTTCTATGTCTCCGTTCCTTTTCTTTTACTCTCTTTTATTTTACCTTTTTCTCTTACATTCCTTTAATTTTCTTCTTATTTTTGATGAGATTTTGAGGCATTGTTTTTCATTTCTTTTCTTATGGGATGAACCTTGTACATTGGACTTGTCTTTTGCGTGAATTTCTTCCTAGGTTGTAAAGGTATGCACGGTTTGAGATTATGTTCGGTTGACTCTAGGATAGTGTATGCTAGGGTAGTTGGTTTGAACTAGGAGGATCATGAAGCCGGATTCTACTTGTTTGTGGTATGTTGGTAGTTGCTTCCTATAGTTGATTTGGCACCACTAGTGAGTTTTTGCCACATCCTTGACTATGCAAACCTAATCTAATAAAGCTTGATGTATGATTCTCAAACACGAGACCGAACTATCTAGGAAGGACAAAGGCACATTTTTCGGGGTGGTATTTTTCATTTTTTCTATATTTTGTTATTTTCTTTATTTTTGGGTTTACATTTGCCTTCTTGCAACCATTTGAGCCTTATCCCTTCTTTTCAAGCCAGATCTTTAGTTATTTGACCTTTTGTTTCATTTTCTACTTTTCTTGATTTTTGTGTAGCAATATGATCATTTGAGATGAAGTTTGTGGTGGTTAAGTTGGAATTTTGGTTTTTATGAAAGCAAGTTTGTGATTTCATCCTTTTTGTGAATAATGGCAAATATATTTGGAAGAGCCGTCCTACTTCTCAAAAGGCATGGACTAATAATTTGCATTTAGGAAAAGCCGTCCGAATTTAGCAAAAGGCAAGGACTTTGCAATTACAATATAAAAACACAAAAAAAAATGAAAAGTGAAATATTCAAAAATATTTTGATTTATTCTTTTCTCCTACTAAGCATTGAGGACAATGCTCCATTTTAGCTTGGGGGAGAAGCGTGTACGCTTTTTGTATATATTTTTGTGAGTATAGCTTCAAGTAACCTTGGGGGTGTTGTTTTTGTTTGGTAATTTCTTGATTGTGGTGTTAAGGATTGATCACCCTTTTGCTTCACTTTTTAGGAAAATCACCAAATTTTTAAATTTTAGCCTACCTTCACCCTTTATGCCTTACGTTACAACCTTGGGGAAAGACCTTTCGACCTAGATAGTTGAGTCACTATTCGGGGGAGGGCATCATGGGTCATTGCCTAAGGAAAGGGGATGGATAGTCAAGATTGTCGAGTAGCCTTAAAATAATTCTTTTCCGGTTCCTTCGAGGAATCATTGGGACACTCACTAAGGGGAGATTTGAGACTAGTGGGAAGAACGCGGTAAGATTGTTTGGGATGAAAGTGAATTGTGACAACTAGTTCCTATGCCTAGCATACCCTATGTTTAAATCAACCTTGGATATCTTGAAACGTGCATACCTTAACTACTTGAGAAAGATTGTCATTCACTTGCATTATAGTCTTTATGTTGATTCATTTCGCAAAGGTTTGTTTTTATTTTCATTTTCTTTCTTTTAATTTTATGGTTTGTCTCATTGATGTTTGGCGGAGAGTTATGGGTCAAACTCTTAGGATACCCTTACGAGACCTCACTCGTCCTCATAGGCGACTTTGGGGTTTAAAGGGCTTGTTGTAGCTAAAAACAACCGTGATTCCTACAACAATGAGTTTTAGTGTATATTCTTATCTTGAGTCTTTCTTTTTCGTTTTCAATAAAATTTTCATCTTCTCTTTTTCTTGCTTTGTTTTGCTCGAGGACGAGCAAAAGTTTAGCTTGGGGGAATTTGATGAGTGACATTTTTGGCACTCATTTAGTTCCTTTTTGGATGATTTTTATTTCTTTTTATCTCTCTTTTCTTTAGTTTTCCTTAGTTTTATTCTTGTTTTCTTCATTTTATGCTTTTTGTAGTTATTTTCTCTATTTCATGCTTTTTTCTAGTTTACTTGTTATTTTTCTCTTTTACTTGCTTTTTATCTTTTGTTTGTAGGTGGTAATTGATTGTCCAAGAATTCCCGAGCTTCCTCTCTACGAGTTTTCATTGTTTTTATGCCTAAAGAAGGTACAAGAAGCTCCAAGTCAAAGGTGGATCCAAGGGGCAAGCTTCAAGGCTTTGTTTATGCCTCCCTCATGGCTTATACTCTTCAAGAAATTCAAGAAAGTTCCTGCCTACTTTGTCCTCCATCATCATCATCCTAGATGTGTGCACCACTTGAGCTAGGACAAAGAGAAGAAGGGGGAAAGACCCAGCCAGGTGCGGGCGCACCAAGGGAGTGTGCGGCCGCACATTGGTCGTGTGCGGCCGCACACCAGGTGCGTGCGGGCGCACCAGTCTGGATGTGTCCCGTGCGCGCCATTCTCTCTCCTCCGAGCGCCTGCACTTACGAGGGTCTATTTTTGGGCGTCATTACCGACCTCCTCTTTGTATATATAGTTATTTCTACCTATTTTTAGGAAGTTAGTTTTAGATTGAATTTGATAGTTAGTTTTTGGGAGAATTTTAGAGAGAGAAACTCAAGAACTTTAGAGAGAGAAACTCATGATTTTTGGTGATTGCTCAAGGATTCCTCATTGTATTTGATCTTTAGATCAAAGTTTTGTAAGGATCTTCTTCTTGATTTCAATACAAGTTTGATTTTAGTTGATTTCTTTAGTTTTTCCATGTTATTGATGATTGATTTGGTTATTGATTGAATTTTGATTGATTTTGATTGATTGTTGGTTTAATCTTTGATTTCAATTATGTTGATGATGAAATTGATTATTGTTGTAGTTTTGATCTTAATTCCTATGGCTAGTGAGTAGTTTCCTAGCTAGGGAAATGGTGAAGCATGTATGAATGATGGATTAGTGTAATTTGGGGATAATTGATAGAGTTGATGATATGATTAAATTTGGTTGATATTTCATGTGCCTGTGTGTGATTAATTGAGGTTTGGCCATCTTTGATTAATACACTAGATTGCATTGTAAGCTTGCTATGATACGGACCATTGATTAGTAAACTTGCAATTTCACAATTAAGGTGCTTTGTGACGTTCCCTAGGTAGTGTTTAGCGTAGTTGACGCTAGTTAGACCTCTAGGTGAACCATCTTAGTATGCTCTTTTGGATACATGATGATCTTCCTTCATATCACTTGACTTAGTCGGTTTAACCTCCCAAATTACCGTTTCCATTACGATTGCATGTGGATCCATTG
The DNA here is from genome assembly GCA_024500155.1 of Chenopodium formosanum. NCBI lineage: Eukaryota > Viridiplantae > Streptophyta > Magnoliopsida > Caryophyllales > Amaranthaceae > Chenopodium > Chenopodium formosanum. The sequence goes on from CM044861.1 coordinate 26,469,967, forward strand.
CCCTAGTGTTTTAGATTGATTTCATATAAGCTTTTGCATCACCTAGTTTAGCCTTAGTTCTACCTCAAACCCCTTCTTGACTTCGAAATAGCTTGATTTAGGCATCGTGCATTTGATCTCCATTCCCTTGGGTTCGACCTTGACTTACCACTACGCTAAATAGGGGTTTGTTAAGTTACAAATTTTGTTTGATAGGGTGGGGTGGTAGCCCAACGACCTACCGTTCTCCTTCCCATCACTTAAGCATTTATAAGTTTATTAGAAAGAGCTTGTAGAAAATGGGTACGCTTCTTACCATTTTTCCCGAAAATGCTTGATTTTGGTTCTACAAGACCTTAAAACCTTATAACATCCTTTTTTTTTGTGATTCATTTTGTTATAAAGCTATTAATACATATATTTGACATGACTCAGGCCTTTTCATGTTCATTAGAAAGAGCATGTCGAAAATGGGAATGCTTCTTCCCATGTTGCTCGAATTTGCTTGATTCGGTACTACAAGACCATAAAACCTTATAACTTGCTTTTTTTTATTTCTATTCTTAGGCAGTTATAAATCCATATATTTGACATGATTCAAGCATTTATAAGTTCATTAGAAATAGTATGTAGAAAATGGGAATGCTTCTTACTATTTTGCCCGAATATGCTTGATTTTGGTACTACAAGACCTTAAAACCTTATAACATCCTTTTTTGTGATTTATTTTTTTAGGAAGTTATGAATACATATATTTGACATAAATCAAGCCTTTTTCAAGTTCATTAGAAAGAGCATGTAGAAAATGGGAACGCTTCTTCTCATTTTGCCCGAATTCGCTTGATTTCGGTTCTACCGGACCTTAAAACCTTATAACTTGCTTTGTCTTAGTGATTTATATGCTAAGGGAGTTACTAATACATATATGTAACATGATTCAAGCCTTTATAAGTTCATTAGAAAGAGCATGTAGAAAATGGGAACGCTTCTTCCCATTTGGGCCGAATTTGGTTGATTTTGGTTCTACAAGACCTTTAAACCTTATAAAATCCATTGTTTTTGTGAATTCTTTTTTTAGGAAGTTATAAATACATATATTTGACATGACTCAAGCCTTTTCAAATTCATTAGAACGTACATGTTGAAAATGAGAACGCTTCTTCTCATTTTGCCTGAATTTGCTTGATTTCGGTTCTATCAGACCTTAAAACCTTACTAATTGCTTTCTCTTTGTTATTTATTTTCTTAGGAAGTTAAAAATACATATATTTGACATGATTCAAGCCTTTATAAGTTCATTAGAAGGAGCATGTAGAAAATAGGAACGCTTCTTCCCATTTTGGCCGAATTTGCTTGATTTTGGTTCTACAAGACCTTAAAACTTTATAACATGCATTTTTTGTGATTTCTTTTCTTAGGAATTTATAAATACATATATTAGACATGAATCAAGCCTTTTCAAGTTCATTAGAAATAGCGTGTAGAAAATAGGAACGCTTCTTCTCATATGATGTTAATTGGTAACAATAATTTTCATTTTGATGACCTTAAATAGTTAAATGACCTAAAAGAATGTCATTCTTCTAAGTGCTTTACTTAGTTTGTCTATGCTTTTTGTATCATTTATTTTTTAGTGAAACTGCTATATAATGAGGGAGGATCCAGCATGGATGTATAAACGGTTAGAAGGAAAATTCTTTAGTCCAACCTTTGCTGAAAAGGTCAATGAATTTATTACATTTGCTACCACACAAGAGAATGTCGTGATAGATGGTGTGATGAAATGTCCATGTGCACAGTGTCGAAATATTCCTTATCAAGATCTTGATACGATTATGGAGCATCTGTATAGGCATGGTTTTTTGCCTAACTATTTCCAATGGGTTTTTCATGGTGAACTGCACTTCCAAAGAGAATCCCAAAGTAGCAGTTCCATATCCACCGAGGATGCATTGAACCCATATAGAAACATGGTATTAGATGCCTTTGGACTAGAAGGTGGTTTAGAAAATATTGAAGAAGAGCCACATGCTAGTTACAAGAAGTGCTTTGACATGTTGAAGGCAGCGGAAGAGCCATTGTATGATGGCTGCAAGTTGTCTGTATTGTCTGCAGCTGCAAGGATGGCAAACATCAAGTCCGAGTATAATATTCCGCATAAAGCTATAGATGGTGTTGATTCCATAATGAAAGATAGTTTTTACATGACTAAGACATTGCTTAAAGGGCCAGAACTTCCGCACCAAAAGATTCATGTATGTCCAAATGGATTTATGCTATTTTGGAAGGAACACAAAGATCTCAAAGAATGTCTATATTGCAAAGGAAGTCGTTATAAGACACTTAGAGAAAGTGGCAACAATTCTCCTCATAGTGCTCTTATTTACTTTCCTGTAGGCCCGAGATTACAAAGATTATATGCAACAAGATCTACTGCGGAGCAGATGAGGTGGCATAAAGATAATCCTCGAGTTCATGGCCTTATGTCTCATCCAAGTGATGAAGAGGCGTGGAAACACCTAGATAAAGAGTACCCTTCTTTTGCTGCGGAGCCTAGAAATGTCCGACTAGGTCTTTGTACCGACGGATTTTCACCATTTGGAAAGACAGGAAGGCAATATTCTTGTTGGCCGGTCATTTTAACTCCTTATAATCTTCCACCTGAATTGTGCATGAAGAAACCTTTTATGTTTCTAAGTTTGATAATTCCAGGTCCGAAGAATCCTAAAGGGAATCTCGATGTGTACTTGCAACCTCTTATTGAAGAGTTAAAGCAATTATGGGAGGCTGGGTTACCGACTTACAACATCTCGCAAAAACAAAATTTTCATTTGACTCAATTAGCTTTGCATAATGTGTTTGACTTTCATTTGACTCAATTAGCTTTGTTAATTACATTTAACTTTCATTTAATTCAACAAGCTTTGTTGAATGTGTTTGACTTTTATTTGACTCAAGTACCTTTGTTGAATGCATTTTACTTTCATTTGATTCAAAAAGCTTCGTTTGAATGCGTTTGAATTTCATTTGACTCAATTAGCTTAGTTGAATGCATTTGACTTTCATTTGATTCAAAAAGCTTTGTATGAATATGTTTTACTTTCATTAGACTCAATTATCTTTCTTGAATGCATTTGTCTTTCATTTGATTCAAAAACCAATGTTTGAATGTGTTTGCCTTTCATTTGACTCAATTAGCTTTGTTGAATGCATTTTACTTTCATTTGATACAAAAAGCTTTCTTTCAATGTGTTTGACTTTCATTTTACTCAATTAGCTTTGTTGAATGCATTTGACTTTAGTTTGATTTAAAAAGCATTGTTTGAATGTTTTTTACTTTCATTTGACTCAATTAGCTTTGTAGACTGCATTAGACATTCATTTGACTCAATTAGCTTTGCATGAATGTGTTTGACATTCATTTGACTCAATTAGCTTTGTTAATTGCATTTCACTTTCATTTAATTCAAAAAGCTTTGTTTGAATGTGTTTCACTTTCATTTGATTTAAAAAGATTTGTTTGAATGTGTTTGACTTTCATTTGACTCAATTACCTTTGTTGAATGCATTTGACTTTCATTTGATTCAAAAAGTATTGTTTGAATGTGTTTGACTTTCAATTGACTCAATTAGCTTTGTTGAATGCATTAGACTTTCATTTAATATAAAACGCTTTGTTTGAATGTGTTTTAATTTCATTTGACTCAACTATTTTTGTTGAACGCATTTGACTTTTATTTGTTTCAAAAAGCTTTGTATGTGTGTGTTTGACTTTAATTTGACACAATTATCTTTATTGAATACATTTGACTTTCATTTGATTCAAAACGCTTTGTTTGAAGATGCTTGACTTTCATTTGAGTCAAAAATCAGTGTTGAATGCATTTGACTTTTATTTGATTCAAAAAGCTTTGATTGAATGTGTTGGACTTTCATTTGAATCAATTAGTTTTGTTAGAATGTGTATGACTTACATATTACTTAATTATGTTTGTTGAATGCATTTGACTTTCATTTGATTCAAAAAGCTTTGTTTGAAGGTGTTGACTTTCATTTGAGTTATAAAGCATTGTTGAATGCACTTGACTTTCGTTTAATATAAAAAGCTTTGTTTGTATGTGTTTGACTTTCATTTGAGTCAATTAGCTTTGTTCAATGCATTTGACTTTCATTTGATTCAAAAAGCTTTGTTTGAATGTGTTTGACTTTCATTTGACTCAATTATCCTTTTTGAATGCAATTGACTTTCAATTGATTCAAAAAGCTTTGTTTGAATGTGTTTGACTTTCATTTGACTCAATTATCCTTTTTGAATGCAATTGACTTTCAATTGATTCAAAAAGCTTTGTATGAATGTGTTTGACTTTCATTTGACTCAATTAGCTTCGTTGAATGCATTTGACTTTCATTTGATTTAAAAACCTTTGTTTGATTGTGTTTGACTTTCATTTGGTTCAAAAAGCTTTGTTGAATGTGTTTGATTTTCATTTTACTCAATTAGCTTTGTTGAATGCATTTGACTTTCATTTGATTTTAAAACCTTTGTTTAAATGTGTTTGACTTTCATTTGGTTCAACAAGCTTTGTTGAATGAGTTTGACTTTCATTTTACTCAATTAGATTTGTTGAATGCATTTGACTTTCATTTGATTAAAAAAGCATTGTTTGAATGTGTTAGACTTTAATTAACTCAATAAACTTTGTTGAATGCATTTGACTTTCATTTGATTTAAAAAGCTTTATTTGAATGTGTTTGACTTTCATTTGAGTCATAAAGCTTTATTAAATGCATTTGAATTTAATTTGATTCAAAAAGCTTTGTTTGAATATGTTTGACTTTCATTTGACTCAATTATCTTTGTTGAATGCGTTTGACTTTTATTTGATTCAAAATGCTTTTTTTGAATGTGTTTGACATTCATTTGATTCAAAAAGCTTTGGATGAATGTGTTTGACTTTCATTTGAGTCAATTATCTTTGTTGAATGCATTTGACTTTCGTTTGATTAAAAAAGAATTGTTTGAATGTGTTTGACTTTCATTTGACTTAATTAGCTTTGTTGAATGCATTTGACTTTCATTTGATTCAAAAAGCTTTTTTTGAATGTCTTTGACTTTAATTTGACTCAATTATCTTCGTTGAATGCATTTGACTTTCACTTGATTTTAAAAGCTTTGTTTGAATGTGTTTTGACTTTCATTTGACTCAATTAGCTTTGTTAATTGCATTTCACTTTCATTTAATTCAAAAAGTTTTGTTTGAATGTGTTTTACTTTTATTTGACTCAATTAGCTTTGTTGAATGCATTTTACTTTCGTTTGATTAAAAAAGCTTTGTATGAATGTGTTTGACTTTCATTTGACTCAATTATCTTCGTTGAATGCATTTGACTTTCACTTGATTTTAAAAGCTCTGTTTGAATGTGTTTGACTTTCATTTGGTTCAAAGCTTTGTTGAATGAGTTTGTCTTTCATTTTACTCAATTTAGCTTTTTTGAATGCATTTGACTTTCATTTGATTAAAAAAGCATTGTTTGAATGTGTTTGACTTTCATTTGACTTAATTAACTATGATGAATGCATTTATCTTTGATTTGATTCAAAAAGCTTTGTTTGAAAGTGTTTGACTTTCATTTGACTCAATTTCCTTTATTGAATGCATTTGACTTTCATTTGATTCCAAAAGCTTTGTATGAATGTGTTTGACTTTCATTTGACTCAATTATCCTTGTTGAATACATTTGACTTTCATTTGATTTAAAAAGTTTTGGTTGAACGTGTTTGACTTTTATTTGAGTTAAAAATCTTTGTTGAATGCATTTGACTTTTATTTGATTCAAGAACCTTTGTTTGAATGAGTTTGACTTTCATTTGACTTAATTATCTTTGTTGAATGCATTTGACTTTCATTTGGTTCAAAAAGCGTTGTTTAATGTGTTTGACTTTCATTTGACTTAATTAGCTTGGTTGAATGCATTTCAGTTTTATTTGATTCAAAAAGCTTTGTATGAATGTGTTTGACTTTTATTTGACCCAATTACCTTTGTTGAATGCATTTGTCTTTCATTTGATTCAATATATCTCTATTTTGTTGCTTTTGAATACAAGTTGTTTTACTAGTTGTTGCTAGATTTCCTCAAATTTTGTCTTGTTTTCATATGTCAACAAATTCTATCAACTAATTTTTTATTTGTATCGATTTAGAAAAAAATTGAGGCAACAAATTTTTGAATTGTTCCTATTAGAAATTAGCCATCTTACTAGTTGTTGCATTTTACATTCATTTGATTCAAAAATCTTTGTTGAAAGTATTTGACTTTCATTTGACTCAATAAACTTTGTTGAATGCATTTGACTTTCATTTGATTCAAAGAGCTTTGTTTGAATGTGTTTGACTTTCATTTGAGTCAAAAAGCTTCGTTGAATGCATTTGACTTTCATTAGATTCAAAAAGCTTTGTTTGAATGTGTTTGACTTTCAATTGAGTTAAAAAGATATGTTGAATGCATTAGACTTCCATTTGATACAAAAAGCTTGGTTTAAATGTGTCTGACTTTCATTTGACTCAATTATCTTTGTTGAATGCATTTGACTTTCATTTGATTCAAAAAGCTTTGTTTGAATGTGTTTGACTTTCATTTGACTCAATTGTCTTTGTTGAATGCATTTGACTTTCATTTGATTTAGAAAGCGTTGTTGAATGTGTTTGACTTTCATTTGACAGACCCTGTCGCCGCGCGACAGACCCTGTCGCCTCGCGACAGACATTGTCGCGTCGCGACGGAGTTAATTCCTGGCGACAGCGTGGAGTTTTATTCCTTATCAAATTCCGTGATTTTCCGGATTATTTTCATTATAAATAGCGTCCGGATTCCTGTTTTCAGAATCATCAATTCTCCCAATCAATTCCTATCAACTCTCTATTAATTCTTATTCTCTTCTCTCTTGAGCAATTTATGCTTTCTCTCTCTCTTTTCTAGTTTTAACAATATTCCACATACATTAGACTTAGAGTCATCTAGCCAAGTTCGAAGTTGCCTTCGCCCTAGACGTGCAAGGTTAATATTTTCTGAGGGTTTGGTCCAAATCTAGTCTAAACTTTATTGAATTTGATTTCAATTTAATTATTTAATTATTCTTTATTATTTTCATTGAAGTTTACTAACTTGTGTATTTTGTTATTAGAAAGAGGTACGAGGCTTCAAAGTAAGTAGATTAGCTTACTCCCTATTCTTTTCACAATGTAGATTGCATGCTTATTATTGTTTATGATTCCTAGTATCATGTTAGGATGCTTTTAATTCCTAGTATCATGTTAGGATGTTATTTAATGCTTTCTAGTATCATGTTTAGGGTGCCTTTGCTTATTTCTAATATCATGTTAGTGCCATGTTAGGTTTAAAGCTTTGATTTTTATTGTTTAGTGACATGCTAGGAGTTGTTATTAATCTTGTTAGTATCATGCCTAGGATCTTGCTATTATTATCAAGCTTTATTATTGTTATCATGATTATTATTATTATTTAACATTGTTTATTATTATGTTGCTTGATATATATTATTGTTATTGCTTGATCACGCCTTTTATGCAGGTTTAAAGGGAATTTGTACTTGAAATCACGCTTAATAAGATAATTAATAATTTGGTTTAGGCTAATGTGATTTTAATTCAAGTGATCGCCAATAATAGTATTATTTGTGCATTAATATTCAACCAACATAGATAAACAGGGTAGGTTTAATATAATGTTTGTATGTTATTCGAAAAGCGCACATGAATACGAGCAGAACAAAGTAGAGGCCTATTTTATAGGGCGGGTCCTTTCTTTTGTAGATTGGATTCGTACCCTCATCCCCGGACCCTATTTGGTTCAAGACCTTATGAGAGTAGTTGACGGTCCTTTGGATTCTCTTTTGGGTACAAGTTCCTTAAAACTTGTTGGCGACTCGTTTTAGCTCTTTGTCTTTCCCTTTGGAACGCCACCGTACTTTAGTGTATGATCACAGTGGGGTTCAAGTTTGGGGTTATCATAATGCTTGAAATATTCCCTACACCTATAACATACTTTTTTTGTGATTCTTTTCTTAGGATGTTATAAATACGTATATTAGACATGAATCAAACCTTTTCAAGTTCATTAGAAAGAGTGTGTTGAAAATAGGAAGGCTTCTCATTTTGCCTTAATTTGCTTGATTTCGGTTCTACCAGACCTTAAAACCTTATAACTTGCTTTTTTTTTGTGATTTCTATGCTTAGGAATTTATAAAAAAATATATTTGACATGACTCAAGCATTTATAAGTTTTTTAGAAAGAGCATGTAGAAAATGGGTACGCTTCTTACCATTTTTCCCGAAAATGCTTGATTTTGGTTCTAAAAGACCTTAATACCTTATAACATCCTTTTTTTTTTGTGATTCATTTTTTTATGAAGTTATAAATACATATATTTGACATGATTCATGCCTTTTCATGTTCATTAGAAAGAGCATGTCGAAAATGGGAATGCTTCTTCCCATGTTGCTCGAATTTGCTTGATTCAGTTCTACAAGACCATAAAACCTTATAACTTGATTTTTTTTATTTCTATTCTTAGGCAGTTATAAATTCATATATTTAACATGATTCAAGCATTTATATGTTCATTAGAAAGTGTATGTAGAAAATGGGAATGCTTCTTACTATTTTGCCCGAATATGCTTGATTTTGGTACTACAAGACCTTAAATTCTTATAACATCCTTTTTTGTGATTTCTTTTTTTAGGAAGTTATGAATACATATATTTGACATAAATAAAGCCTTTTCAAGTTCATCAGAAAGACCATGTAGAAAATGGGAACGTTTCTTCTCATTTTGCTCGAATTCGGTTGATTTCGGTTCTACCGGACCTTAAAACGTTATAACTTACTTTGTCTTAGTGCTTTCTATGCTTAGGGAGTTACTAATACATATATTTAACATGATTCAAGCCTTTATAAGTTCATTAGAAAGAGCATGTAGAAAATAGGAACGCTTCTTCCTATTTGGGCCGAATTTGGTTAATTTTGGTTCTACAAGACTTTAAAACCTTATAACATCTTTTGTTTTTGTGATTTATTTTGTTAGGAAATTATAAATACATATATTTGACATGAATAAAGCCTTTTCAAGTTCATTAGAAAGAGCATGTAAAACATGGGTGCTTTTTCCTATTTTGCTCGAATTTGCTTGGTTTCGGTTCTACCAGTCCTTAAAACCTTATAACTTGCTTTATTTTTGTTATATCTGTGATTAGGAATTATAAATACATATATTTAACATTATTCAAGTTTTTTGTAGTTCATTAGAAAGAGCATGTAGAAAATGAGAATGCTTTTTTCTATTTTGCCTGAATTTGCTTGATTTTGGTTCTACAAAACCTTAAAACCTTATAACTTGCTTTGGTTTTTGTGATTTCTTTGGTTAGGCAGTTATGAATACATATATCTGACATGAATCAAGCCTTTTAAAGTTCATTAGAAAGAGCATGTCGAAAATGGGTACGTTTTTTCCCATTTTGCCCAAATTTGCTTGATTTAGGCTCCACAACACCTTAAAACCTTACAACTTGCTTTTTTTTTGTGATTTATTTGCTTAGAAAATTATAAATACATATATTTTATATGATTCAAGAATTTATAAATTCATTAGAAAGAGCATGTAGAAAATGGAAAGGCTTCTTACTCTTTTGCCCGAATTTGCTTGATTTTTGTTCTACTAGACCTTAAAACCTTATATCTTGCTTTGTTTTTGTGATTTATATTGTTAGGAAGTTATCAAGTTTATTAAAAAGAGCATGTAGAAAAAAGGAATGCTTCTTACTATTTTGCCCGAATTTGATTGATTTTAGTTCTACAAGTCCTTAAAACCTTATAAATTGCTTTGTTTTTGTGATTTCTATGCTTATGCATTTATAAATACATATATTTCACATGATTCAAACAATTATAAGTTAATAAGAAAGAGCATGTAGAATTTGGGAATGCTTCTTACTATTTTACCCAAATTTTGCTTGATTTTGGTTCTACAAGACCTTAAAACCTCATAACTTGATTTGTTTTTGTTATTTATCTTTTAATGGAGTTATAAATACATATATTTGACATGATCCAAGCATTTATAAGTTCATTAGAAAAAGCATGTAAAAATGGGTACGTTTCTTCCCATTTTGCCCGAATTTGCTTGATTTTGGTTCTACAAGACCTTAAAACCATATAATTTGCTTTTGCTTTGTTATTTATTTGCTTAGGAATTTATAAATACGGCTTTTTTACCACATACCCTTGAGTTTTTTGTTTATTCACCATATACCCATGAAAATTTTCAAATTCACCATATACCCCTAAGTTGTAATAAAAATTCACCGTATATCCTTAATGAAAATAAGATGAAAAGAATTTGGTTAATTATACATCGAAATCACCTTAGATATCTCCCTTCATCCCCAAAACAACTCTTCTCATTTCTCTAGCCCTAGAAACCACTACAAATCTCCATAACCCTAACCATATAAATAATTTTGAGGATTAGAAAATGAAATTTAGGGTAAGTTTGGGGTGCAAAAAAGGAATGTGGGTGGTTTCGGGGTAGAGGAATGTATTTAGAGTGGTTTCGGTTCATAATTATCCCAAATGATTGACGAATTTAAAAATAATATGTTATCAAAGGTATATGGTGTATTTTTGTGAAAACTCATGGGTATATGATGAATTTAAAAAAGTTCATGGGTATATGATGAATAAACAAAAAATTCAATGGCATATGGTGAAATATCCGTTATAAATATGTATATTTGACATGATTCAGGAATTTATAATTTCATTAGAAAGAGCATGTAGAAAATGGGAATGCTTCTAACTATTTTGCCCGAATTTGCTTGATTTTGGTTCTACAAGACCTTAAAACCTTATGAATTCCTTTGTTTTTGTAATTTATTTTGTGAGGAAGTTATGAATACATATATTTGACATGACTCAAGCCTTTTATAGTTCATTAGAAAGAGCATGTAAAAAATGGGAATGCTTCTTCCCATTTTAGCCGAATTTGCTTAATTTTGGCTCTACAAGACCTTAAAGCCTTATGACATGCTTTATTTTTGTGATTTATTTTCTTAGAAAGTTGTAAATACATATATTTTACATGAATCAAGCCTTTTCAAGTTCATTAGAAAGAGCATGTAGAAAATGGGAACGCTTCTTCTCATTTTGCCCGAATTTGCTTGATTACGGTTCTACCAGACCTTAAAACGTTATAACTTGTTTGGTCTTAGTAATTGCTATGCTTAGTCTGTTACGGATACATATATTTGACATGATTCAAGCCTTTATCAGTTCATTAGAAAGAGCATGTAGAAAAAGGGAACACATCTTCCCATTTAGGCCGAATTTGTTTGATTTTGGTTCTACGAGACCTTAAAACCTTAAAAATTGCTTTGTTTTTGTTATTTCTTTTCTTAGGAATTTATAAATTCATATATTTTACATGAATCAAGCCTTTTCAAGTTCATTAGAAAGAGCATGTAGAAATTGGGAACGCTTCCTCCCATTATGCCCGAATTTGCTTGATTTCGGTTCTACTAGACCTTAAAACCTTATACCTTGCTTTGTCTTAGTGATTTCTATTCTTAGGCAGTTACTAATACATATATTTGACATCATTCAAGCCTCTATAAGTTCATTATAAAGAGCATGTAGAAAATGAGAACACTTTTTACCATTTGGGCCGAATTTGGTTGATTTTGGTTCTACAAGACCTTAAAACCTTTTAACATCTTTTGTTTATGTGATTTCTTTTGTTAGGAAATTATAAATACATATATTTGACATAAACAAAGCCTTTTCAAGTTCATTAGAATTAGCATGTAAAAAATGGGTGCTTTTTCCTAGTTTGCTCGAATTTGCTTGATTTCGGTTCCACCAGTCCTTAAAACCTTATAACTTGCTTTATTTTTGTTATATATGTGATTAGGAATTATAAATACAAATATTTAACATTATTCAATTTTTTTTAGTTCATTAGAAAGAGCATGTAGAAAATGGGAATGCTTCTTACTATTTTACCCGAATTTGCTTGATTTTTGTTCTACAAGACCTTAAAACCGTATAACTTGCTTTGTTTTTGTGATTTATTCTGTTAGGAAGTTATAAATACATATATTTGACATGAATCAAGCCTTTTCAAGTTCATTAGAAAGAGCATGTTGAAAATGGGTACGCTTTTTCCCATATTGCCCTAATTTGCTTGATTTTAGCTCTACAACACCTTAAAACCTTATAACTTGTCTTTTTTTTGGTGATTTATTTTCTTAAAAAATTATAAATACATATATTTTAATTTATATGAGTCAAGAATTTATAAATTCATTAGAAAGAGCATGTAGAAAATGGAAAGGCTTCTTACTATTTTGCCCGAATTTGCTTGATTTTGGTTCTTTGGGATTCATACTTTTATTTAAGTTATAATAAAGTCATTATTTTATATTATAAGTTTCATTTTACTAATATTTGTGAGCCAAAGAAAGTTAAAGTTGGTGAAATAAAGATTTTAAGATATTTCCTTTGGTTATGATTAAGCTAGTAAGAGTGACGTGGTATGGGGATTATTTTTCTTAACTTTACTTGGATTTGGGTGTAAATTGTGTTTATATTTGTATGATTCTACTTGGGACAAAGGGGTGCAAAGCAAGGTGCCCTTTTGAACCAATATATGTGATATTTATTATGATGATTTTGTGAGTATATGCGTATGGTATTTGAACTAGAGTATGATGTCCCTATATTTTCAGGCGTAAAACTACCATGGCTAATAACGCCGCCCTTGCTGAAGCCATCCGAATGTTGGCAGAGAATCTGAACCAAAACCGAGGGGATCAGCTTGACCCCCAGGGAGAAATGTTCAAGAAGCTAGCACAAGTGAGACCCCCAGTGTTCAAGGGAGGTGCTGACCCCACCTTCTTAGAGAACTGGATACGTGAGTTTGACAAATTGTTTGTGGCACTGAACTGCCCTGATAATTTGAAGGTGGATCAGGCAGCCATGTATCTTAAGGACGAAGCTGACATTTGGTGGAGAGATAACTGTGAGCTAGTGAAAGCCAAGCCTAACTTTGGGTGGGAGGTATTCAAAACCGCTTTAAGAGACAAATTCTACCCTCCTTTCCTAAAGAAACAAAAAGCCCAGGAGTTCATAAACCTGGAAATGGGGCAGATGACAATCTCTGAGTATTATAATAAGTTTATGGCACTTGCTAGGTTTGCCCCTGAAGTAGTACCCACTGAGGAGCTGAAGGCTCAGAGGTTTGAGCAAGGGTTAACTAACCAACTGCAAAAAGACCTAGCGGGGAAGGTATTTAAAACTCTAGACAAGGTATATGAAAGAGCTTCCCACATGTACCACCTAAATTCTAAGAGTGTGGGAGAGACTGCCAAGGCCGGGGAGAAGAGAAAGGACTTTAGGAGACCAGAGCACCAAAGTAGTTATAAGAGGCCTAGGAATGGGAACTCATTTGATAGAGGTGACCAAACTGCTAGCAACTCTTCTACTGTTAACAATGGAGAGAGAACCTACCATTGTAAGAGGTGTAGGAGAAACCACCCTGGGAGAGATTGCTAGCAGTTCCTTACAGAAGTTTCTTTGAAGTTGTCTGGAAAGCTCAAAGTAGAGGCTGACTCAGACAGCTGCTGGTTTCTCCTCCGCTCGATGATGTGTCGAGCGTCGGAGGCTGTTTTCTTGCTGGTCCCCGGCTGTTCTTGCCGAGGCTGCCACTGAGGACCAGTAGGCAGTAGAATTTTTTACCAGTCAAGTCTGGAGGCCATCCTCTCCTTCTCCCTTTCTTTGTCTTTGGGATGGGGAGTTGGACGCCTGTCCTTGACGGGCTTTTTCTTCCCAAGAGTGTGTAACACCCTAGAAATTCCTTTCCTTAAAATACACACTTTACTCATTTAAAAATACGATTTAGGAATATCTAAGACATTACCGGCACCGTGAAAACGGCTAAGGCAATTATCAAAGACACACAACGGAAGACTCAACTCAAAACCATTCAAAAACGAGTCAACTTAAAAGTCAACCAAACGAAAGTAAAGATTAAAAACCAAAGTCAAACGAAGTCAAATAAAATCAACCTACAACTTGGAACCATTGAAGGCCCTTATCGAAACCAATTAAATTATGAAAACCTTTGCGTTAGTCTCATAGGCATAACATAATATAATAGTTGAAAGAAATAAACTACATCTCAACTAATAGAAACTAGCATGATTCGCTCTTCACTCATGCCCCGTCATGAATATGCTTCAACGCCTGAAAAGATTATCTCCACTTGTCCCCACTACTCTCCATTAAAATGGATCATCGTAGGGCCAAGATAAAGACACAGCCAGACACAAACAACACACACAATCAGCAAAGCTGAGTACATAAGCGTATTTAAACACACTAACATGCAACTCCTAGCATCACACATACTTACCTCTTTGCACCAGTTTACAAGCACACACAACAAACAACAAGACTCTTTAACTGGACACTAAATAATTTATTTAGCGTTGATTACGCATCGAACGGGTTTCCAACCAAACCTGCCTCAATAAATTGAGGACCACTGACACGGGAGCTAACCGTGCCAGTATCACCTGTGCCACACATTGGTGGCGGAATTCCAGCGCATAATAATAAAAAGGGAATATACAGCGTCCTGTACTCCATTAGAAGTTATGGTTAAATATAAAACCTCATAACTCCCCCCATATGTTCATACTCAAGGTATATACGTTCCAAGAGTTTTGGTGCGTAATCTCTTTCACTTTACGTTGTTTACATATTATTAGACTTGGCGATGACTCACAAAGCATAACAATTCAATCATCAATAATAATTCAAACAAACAAACATACCAATTTAATTCTTGAATGATTAGTGACCACATATAATTTAATGTTGAACCCTTTTTAAATCTACCTCAGTGTCAAAGACACCTTAAACGCATAAAGCGCCAACAATCCTATCCCTCGGTGTTAAAAACACCTTAAGTGCACAAAGGCACCACATACCATTTATTCCTTGTGTACATAGACACTTATATAGCTCCTTCCTCATGCTTAATGCATCAATAAAAATTATATGGACTATAATGAAATTCCTTTTCAATATTCTAAACATAATTAAACAATCTATACTATATATTAAAAGGCGTTCTTAAGAATGTTGATGTGCCACGCAACCCTTTTTGTTGCGCCACGTCATCTTCCCAACATCTGATGACGCCACATCATCACTCAAACAATGCCACATCACCCAAACAACCAACATTACTCCACATAAAAATGTAAGGATAAGGAGAATCGAACCCTCAACCTTTTATAACAAGAGTAATTATTTCACCATCTAAGCCAATTATCAAGTGTGTTATTAATATGTAAAAATAATCATATAAGTGCAAACCACAAGTTTCTATTAAAAAAATATAATTAAAAAAACTCAATTTTAGTTTGACAATGATAATTACAATTATAAAAAGTCTTTTAAAAAATTTATCAATTGCACGTCTACAACAGTAGCAACCCGGGGCAACGCCCGGGCTACTCACTAGTTAGTTTAATTAAACATGCTCTCTAACATGCCATAAATAAATATGTAGTCCATATACTCATGCGAAAATATAATTTTCCAATCCATAGATCATCACAAATAATTCATGCTTCACAATTCAATCACCCAACACCAATAATTCACAAAATCAACACATGAACCTTAGCATGATACTACTTGTAATTGATAGAAACCAAACCTAACATGATTCTACATCATCAAATATGCTAAGTACGCGAACGTACCTCAATTAAGCCCATAAAGTGGCCGAAAATACTACAACAATTCCCAAATCAAGTCTCCTACAATAAGGGACAATAATGCTAAATTAATTACTCTTGTATACACAATTTCCAGCAACTTAAACTCACTTTAAACTATTTAGAATAATATGAAAATTATTTAGAAACCCCTAATTAAACTCCTTTTTACTAGGTTATCACACCCTTTTATTAAAATCACAATTATACTACTTTAAATAAAATTCCAGCATTTTAAACTAATCTAAAACCCCTTTAAAACTTCATCAAAATATATTTTCATACTTAAATTATCCATAGAAAAATTAAATTATATCTTACCCTTTAAACTCAAGGATAAAATTTTAAAAAAACTTCGTTAAAAATAAAAAACTGCCCGAAAATCATACTTAGAGGCTAAATTCTTAAAACGTTGTTTCCACATGGAAAACACTACTTTTTTGTCAAAATCGGATGAGTTTAGAACCTGATCGGGATTAAAACGGGATTAATATTAACGAACGAAAATCTATAAATTAAAACACGAATTTATGTGTTCAAAATAATCTAGAATTAAGTTAAACTAATTAGTATTTATAATCACCAAAATTTCCAAAATATCATTACTATAAAAGCCCTAAATCAATTGTTCATAAAACCCTAAAAATCAAGTCTTTAATAATTTTAAAACCCTAACTTATAATTTTATGAAATCTGAAAATAAAACACTTTATTATTTAAAATTTACAATCTTTAATCATCAAAACATAATTATGATACTAATTAAACATACTTTGAATAATTAAAACCAAAATCCATAAATAAAATCATCAAAATAGCTAGAATGAAAAGAGGAGAGAAAAAGAAAAGAAAATAACACTAACCTTTTTGTGTGGGAAATTTTGGGGATCTAGTAGATATATATAGTGTAGGGTAATTAGTGTAGGTTTGGGCTTCATATAGTAATGGACTTTAAATGTTGAAATAGGTGGTCCAAAAGTAAAAATAGGGTGATTGGGTATGGGTTATATTTGGATTAAATACTTGTTGACCCAAAATATAAACACTTGCTTTATTAATAATTAAAATAGTTTGACCCAAAATATATTTTATAATTAAATAAATAAAATATAAAATACGTTAAAAATACGGGGTATTACAGAGTGGGAGACTTCTTAGCCGGCGGACTCTTGCTAGAGCCTGCCTTGTTTTTGTTGATCATGGCCTTGATTTCACCCTTGAAAGAGTTCATGAATTTCATGAGCTCATCCCGGGTGACTAGGGCTTGACCTATCGCCTTCGGGGTTTCCCCTTCTGGCCTCTCAGAGGGGCGCCTGCTTGGGCCCGCCTGGTCAAGATTGTCCTCCAATTTATAGGTCTCCAAGTCGTCATCATCTTCATCATCAGCTTCATCCTCAGTGACGACCTCAGGCGGAGGCCGAGGGTACGGCAGAGGTGCCGGTTGAGGGTTTTCGTGGTTCTCCGGTTGTATAACCGGTTGTAAGTTGGTAAGATCAGGAATGGGTAGAGACTCTCCAACCATCTTTGAGGTACTCTCCCCACAGACGGCGTCAAATGTTTTGGGTGTTTTTGTCCCTCGGGAGAGTTACAGCTCAAAGACTAGTCCGGTGCGGCCTGTACCTACAAGACAAACGGAGACACTAGTTGGTAGGTGCTCCGCCTCCGAAGATCAAGTTAGTAACTTGAAAGGAGAGAAAAAGGTGCGGAAATTTAGGTGGGTATCTGCTCGGATTCCAAGCTCAATTGTCTCTATCAAAGGGACAGTTTGTAATAAATGGAAAAACGTGCCTTCCAAAAGAGGGGAATCTCCCTATTTATGGGGTCCTCGGGAATTATGCCCCTGATTAGATCACAGAACCCTAATCAGTGGTTGGCTGCGCCGCATTGCGGCTTTCTCGGGATTTGGGCCTGAAGGCCGTCATTTTCCCAAAAATCTAGGATGACACGTGTCAAGCAGGGATAGGTCCACATGGCGGGGTAAAATTACCCTAAACACATTTCATTTTCATTTGATTTAAAATGCATTGTTTGAATGTGTTTGCCTTTATTTTGACTTAATTAGCTTTATTGAACGCATTTGATTTTCATTTGATTCAAAAAGCTTTGTTTTAATGTGTTTGACTTTCATTTGACTCAATTAGCTTCGTTGAATACATTTGACTTTCATTTGATTCAAAAAGCTTTGTTTGAATGTGTTTGACTTTTATTTGACTCAATTATCTTTGTTGAATGAATTTGACTTTCATTTAGTTCAAAAAGCATTGTTTGAATTTGTTTGACATTCATTTGATTCAAAACGCTTTGTATAAATGTGTTTGACTTTCATTTGACTCAATTATCTTTCTTGAATGCATTTGACTTTCATTTTATTCTAAAAGCTTTGTTTGAATGTGTTTGACTTTCATTTAACTCAATTAGCTTTGTAGAATGCATTTGACTTTCATTAGGTTCAAAAAGCTTAATTAAATATGGTTAACATTCATTTGACTCAATTACCTTTGTTAATTGCATTTCACTTTCATTTAATTCAAAAAGCTTTGTTTGAATGTGTTTGACTTTCATTTAACTCAATTACCTTTATTGAATGCATTTGACTTTCATTTGATTCAAAAAGCTTTGTTTGAATGTGTTGACTTTTATTAGACTCAATTATCTTTGTTGAATGAATTTGACTTTCATTTGTTTTAAAAAGCTTTGTTTGAATTGTTTGACATTCATTTGATTCAAAAAGCTTTGTATGAATGTGCTTGACTTTCATTTGACTCAATTATCTTTGTTGAATGCATTTAACTTTCATTAAATTTAAAAAGCATTGTTTACATGTGTTTGACTTTCATTTGACTCAATTAGCTTTGTTGAATGCATTTGACTTTCATTTAGTTCAAAAAGCATTTTTTGAATGTGTTCACTTTCGTTTGACTCAATTAGCTTTGTAGAATGCGTTTGACTTTCATTTGACTCAATTAGCTTTAATAATTACATTTCACTTTCATTTAATTCAAAAAGATTTGTTTGAATGTGTTTGACTTTCATTTGACTCAATTAGATTTGTTGAATGTATTTGACTTTCATTTGATTCTAAAAGCTTTGTTTGAATGTGTTTGACTTTCATTTAAATCAATTAGTTTTGTAGAATGCATTTGACTTTCATTTGGTTTAAAAAGCTTTGTTTGAATGTGTTTAACATTCATTTAACTCAATTAGCTTTATTAATTGCATTTCACTTTCATTTTATTCAAAAAGCTTTGTTTGAATGTGTTTGACTTTAAACTGACTCAATTAGTTTTGTTGAATGCATTTTACTTTCATTTGATTCAAAACTCGTTGTTTGAATGTGTTTGACTTTCATTTGACTAAATTAGCTTTGTTGATTGCTTTTGACTTTCATTTTATTCAAAAAGCTTTGTTTGAATGTGTTTGACTTTCATTAGACTCAATTATCTTTGTTGAATGCATTTGACTTTCATTTGATTCAAAAACCTTTGTTTGAATGTGTTTGACTTTCATTTGACTCAATTAGCTCGTTGAATGCATTTAACTTTCATTTGGTTCAAAAAGCTTTGTTTAAATGTGTTTGACATTCGTTTTATTCAAAAAACTTTGTTTGAATGTGTTTAACTTTAATTTGAAACAATTATCTTTGTTGAATGCATTTCACTTTCATTTGAATCAAAAAGCATTGTTTGAATGTGTTTGACTTTCATTTTACTCAATTAGCTTTGATGAATGCAATTTACATTCATTTGATTCAAAAAGCTTTGTTTGAATGTGTTTGACTTTCATTTGACTCAATTAGCTTTGTTGAATGCATTTGATTATCATTTGATTCAAAAAGCTTTGTTTGAATTTTTTTGACTATTAGACTCAATTAACTTTGTAGAATGCATTTTACTTTCACTCGAGTCATTTAGCTTTAAATGAATGTGTTTAACTTTCATTTCACTCAATTTGCTTTGTTAATTGTATTTTACTTTCATTTGATTCTAAAAGATTTCTTTGAATGTGTTTGAAATTCATTTGACTAAATTAGCTTTAGTGAATGCATTTTACTTTCATTTGATTCAAAAAGCTTTGTATGAATGTGTTTGACTTTCATGTGACTCAATAAGCTTCGTTGAATGCATTTGACTTTCATTTCATTTTAAAAGCTTTGTTTGATGTGTTTGACTTTCATTTGGTTCAAAAAGCTTTGTTGAATGAGTTTGATTTTCATTTTACTCAATTAGCTTTGTTGAATGCATTTGACTTTCATTTGATTTTAAAACCTTAGTTTAAATGTGTTTGACTTTCATTTAGTTCAAACAGCTTTGTTGAATGAGTTTGACTTTCATTTTACTCAATTAGATTTGTTGAATGCATTTGACTTTCATTTGATTTAAAAAGCATTGTTTGAATGTGTTTGACTTTATTTGACTAAATAAACTTTGTTGAATGCATTTGACTTTCATTTGATTTAAAAAGCTTGATTTGAATGTGTTTAACTTTCATTTGAGTCAAAAAGCTTTATTAAATGCATTTGACTTTAATTTGATTCAAAAAGCTTTGTTTGAATGCGTTTGACTTTCATTTAACTCAATTATCTTTGTTGAATGTGTTTGACTTTCATTTGATTTAAAAATATTTGTTTGAATGTGTTTGATATTCATTTGATTCAAAAAGCTTTGTATGAATGTGTTTGAATTTCATTTGAGTCAATTATCTTTGTTTAATGCATTTGAATTTCGTTTGATTCAAAAAGCATTATTTGAATGTGTTTGACTTTCAATTGACTCAATTAGCTTTGTTGAATGCATTTTACTTTCATTTGATTCAAAAAGCTTTTTTTGAATGTGTTTAACTTTCATTTGTCTCAATTATCTTCGTTGAATGCATTTGACTTTCACTTGATTTTAAAAGCTTTGTTTGAATGTGTTTGACTTTCATTAAACTCAATAAGCTTTGTTAATTGCATTTCACTTTCATTTAATTCAAAAAGCATTGTTTGACTATGTTTTACTTTCATTTGACTCAATTAGCTTTGTTGAATGCATTTTACTTTCATTTGATTCAAATAGCTTTTTATGAATGTGTTTGACTTTCTATTGACTTAATTATCTTCGTTAAATGCATTTAACTTTCACTTGATTTTAAAAGCTTTGTATGAATGTGTTTGACTTTCATTTGGTTCAAAAAGCTTTGTTGAATGAGTTTGACTTTCATTTTACTCAATTAGCTTTGTTGAATGCATTTGACTTTTATTTGATTAAAAAAGCATTGTTTGAATGTGTTTGACTTTCATTTGACTCAATTAACTATGATGAATGCAATTAACTTTGATTTGATTCAAAAAGCTTTATTTGAATGTGTTTGACTTTCATTTGACTCAATTACCTTTATTGAATGCATTTGACTTTCATTTGGTTCCAAAAGCTTTGTATGAATGTGTTTGACTTTCATTTGACTCTATTATCCTTGTTGAATGCATTTGACTTTCATTTGATTTAAAAAACTTTGTTTGAATGTGTTTGACTTTTATTTGAGTTAAAAATCTTTGTTGAATGTATTTGACTTTCGTTTGGTTCAAAAGACGTTGTTGAATGTGTTTGACTTTCATTTGACTCAATTAGCTTTGTTGAATGCATTTGAGTTTTATTTGATTCAAAAAGCTTTGTATGAATGTGTTTGACTTTCATTTGACCCAAATACCTTTGTTGAATGCATTTGTCTTTCATTTGATTCAATATATCTCTTTTTTGTTGCTATTGAATACAAGTTGTCTCACTAGTTGTTGCTAGATTTCCTCAAATTTTATCTTGTTTCCATATATCAACAAATTCTGACAACTAATTTTTTATTTGTAGCGATTTAGAAACAAATTGAGGCAACAAATTTTTGAATTGTTCCTATTAGAAATTAGCCGTCTTACTAGTTGTTGCATTTTACATTCATTTGATTCAAAAAGCTTTGTTGCAAGTAATTGACTTTCATTTGACTTAATAAGCTTTGTTCAATGCATTTGACTTTCATTTGATTTAAAAAGCTTTGTTTGAATGTGTTTGACTTTCATTTGAGTCAAAAAGCTTTGTTGAATTCATTTGACTTTCATTTGATTCAAAAAGCTTTGTTTGAATGTGATTGACTTTCATTTGAGTCAAAAAAGCTATGTTGAATGCATTAGACTTCCATTTGATTAAAAAAGATTTGTTTGAATGTGTTTGACTTTCATTTGACTAAATTATCTTTGTTGAATGCATTTGACTTTCATTTGATTCAAAAAGCTTTGTTTGAATGTGTTTGACTTTCATTTGACTCAATTGTCTTTGTTGAATTCATTTGACTTTCATTTGATTTAAAAAGCGTTGTTGAATGTGATTGACTTTCATTTGACTCAATTAGCTTTGTTGAATGCATTTAAGTTTTATTTGATTCAAAAAGCTTTGTATCAATTTGTTTGACTTTCATTTGACCCAATTACCTTTGTTGAATGCATTTGACTTTCATTTGATTCAATATATCTCTTTTTTGTTGCTATTGAAAACAAGTTGTCTTACTAGTTGTTACTAAATTTCATCAAATTTTATCTCATTTCCATATATTAACAAATTCTGACAATAATTTTTTATTTGTAGCGATTTAGAAATAAATTGAGGCAATAAATTTTTGAGTTTCTATTAGAAATTAGCCGTCTCATTATTGTTGCTAGATGACAACAGATTTTTTATTTGATGTCATTTAGCAATGCCATTTTACAAAACGTTTGGCAACAAAATTTCTAGTTGTTGCTATTAGGGACACTTGTTTTAATATTTGTTGCTAAAATGACATCACATTTTAATTTGTTGCCATCAGAAGCAAGTTGTTTTATAAATTGTTGCTAATTTATTAAGAGTCATTGAAGTAATTTACATAATATGTTGTAATAAATAAAACGAAAACAAGTCATCTTGTTCTATACAAAAGAAATATTAGAAGGAATTAATAATCGTTCAATCACTTTTAGCAATAAAACGAAGGCGATAAAATAATATATATTATTTTATAAGTTCATTAGAAAGAGCATGTAGAAAATGGGAATGCTTCTTACTATTTTGCTCGAATTTGCTTGATTTTGGTTCTACAAGACCTTAAAACCTTATAAATTGCTTTATTTTTGTGATTTCTGTTGTGAGGCAGTTATGAATACATATATTTGACATGACTGAAGCCTTTTCAAGTTCATTAAAAACAGCATGTAGAAAATGGGAACGCTTCTTCCCATTTTGCCCGAATTTGCTTGATTTCGGTTCTACTAGACCTTAAAACCTTATAACTTGCTTTGTCTTAGTGATTTCTATACTTAGGCAGTTACTAATACATATATTTGAAATGATTCAAGCCTTTATAAGTTCATTAGAAAGAGCATGTAGAAAATGGGAATTCTTCTTACCATTTGGTCGAATTTGCTTGATTTTGGTTCTACAAGACCTTAAAACCTTATCACATCCTTTGTTTTTATGCTTTCTTTTGTTAGGAATTTATAAATACATATATTTTACATGAATCAAGCCTTTTCAAGTTCATTAGAAAGAGCATGTAAAAAATGGGTGCTTCTTCCTATTCTGCTCGAATTTGCTTGATTTCGGTTCTACCAGTCCTTAAACCCTTATAACTTGCTTTTCTTTTGTTATTTCTATGATTAGGAATTATAAATACATATATTTAACATTATTCAATTTTTTTTTAGTTCATTAGAAAGAGCATGTCGAATATGGGAATGTTTCTTACTATTTTGCCCTAATTTGCTTGATTTTGGTTCTAAAAGACTATAAAACCTTATAACTTGCTTTGTTTTTGTGATTTCTATTGTGAGGCAGTTATAAATACATTTATTTGACATGAATCAAGCCTTTTCAAGTTTATTAGAAGGAGCATGTTGAAAATGGGTACGCTTTTTCCCATTTGGCCCGAATTTGCTTGATATTGGTTCTACAAGACCTTAAAACCTTATGAATTGCTTTGTTTTTGTGATTTATTTTGTGAGGCAGTTATGAATACATATATTTGACATGACTCAAGCCTTTTCATGTTCATTATAAAGAGCATGTAGAAAATGGGAATGCTTCTTCCCTTTTTCGCCGAATTTGCTTGATTATGGCTTTACAAGACCTTAAAAATTTATGACCTGCTTTATTTTTGTGATTTATTTTCTTAGGAAGTTATAAATATATATATTTGACAGGAATCAAGCCTTTTCAAGTTCATTAGAAAGAGCATGTAGAAAATGGGACACTTGTTTTACTATTTGTTGCTAAAATAACATCACATTTTAATTTGTTGCCATTAGAAGCAAGTTGTGTTATAAATTGTTGCTAATTTATTAAGAGTCATTGAAGTAATTTACATAATATGTTGTAATAAATAAAAAAAAACAAGTCATCTTGTTCTATACAAAAGAAATATTGTTCTCATTTTTCCCGAATTTGCTTCATTTCGAGTTTACTAATACATGTAGAAAATGGGAACGACCTTAAACCTTATACCTTGCTTTGTCTTAGTGATTTCAATGCTTAAGCAGTTACAAATACATATATTTCACATGATTCAAGCGTTTATAAGTTCATTAGAAAGAGAATGTAGAAAATGGGAACGCTTCTTCCCATTTAGGCTGAATTTGCTTGATTTTGGTTCTACAAGACCTTAAAACCTTATAACATGCTATGTTTTTGTGATTTATTTTCTTAGGAAGTTATAAATACATATGTTTGACATGAATTAAGCCTTTTGAAGTTCATTAGAAAGAGCATGTAGAAAATGGGAACGCTTCTTCCTATTATGCCCGAATTTGCTTGATTTCTGTTTTACTAGACCTTAAAACCTTATACCTTGCTTTGTATTAGTGATTTCTATGCTTAGGCAGTTACTAATACATATATTTGACATCATTCAAGCCTTTATAAGTTCATTAGAAAGATGAAAGTAGAAAATGGGAACGTTTTTATCATTTGGGCCGAATTTGGTTGATTTTGGTTCTACAAGACCTTAAAACCTTATAACATCCTTTGTTTTTGTGATTTATTTTCTTAGGAAGTTATAAATATATATATTGGACATGAATCAAGCCTTTTCAAGTTCATTAGAAAGAGCATGTAAAATATGGGTGCTTTTTCCTATTTTGCTCGAATTTGTTTGATTTCGGTCCTACCAGTCCTTAAAATCATATAACTTGATTTGTTTCTGTTATTTCTATGATTAGGAATTATAAATACATATATTTAACATAATTCAAGTATTTTTTAGTTCATTAGAAAGAGCATGTAGAAAATGAGAATGCTTCTTTCTAATTTGCCTGAATTTGCTTGATTTTGGTTCTACAAAACCTTAAAACCTTATAACATGCTTTGGTTTTTGTGATTTCTTTGGTTAGGCAGTTATAATTACATATGTTTGACATGAATCAAGCCTTTTCAAGTTCATTAGAAAGAGGATGTTGAAAATGGGTACGCTTTTACCCATTTTGCCCAAATTTGCTTGATTTTGGCTCTACAACACCTTAAAACCATATAACTTGCTTTTTCATTGTTATTTATTTGCTTAGGCAGTTATAAATATGTATATTTGACTTGATTCAAGAATTTATAATTTCATTAGAAAGAGCATGTAGAAAATGGGAATGCTTCTTACTATTTTGCCCGAATTTGCTTGATTTTGGTTCTACAAGACCTTATAACCTTATGAATTGATTTGTTTTTGTGATTTTTTTTTCGGGGCAGTTATAACAACATATATTTGACATTACTCAAGCCTTTTCAAGTTCATTAGAAAGAGCATGTAAAAAATGGGAATGCTTCTTCCCATTTTGGCCGTATTTGCTTGATTTTGGCTCTACAAGACCTTAAAACCTTATGACATGCTTTATTTTTGTGATTTATTTTCTTAGGAAGTTGTAAATACATATATTTGACATGAATCAAGCCTTTTTAAGTTCATTAGAAAGAGTATGTAGAAAATGGGAACGCTTTTTCCTATTAGGCCCGAATTTCATTGATTTTGGTTCTACTACACCTTAAAACCTTATAACTTGCTTCGTTTTTGTGATTTATAAGCTTAGAAAATTATAAATACATATAGTTGATATGATTCAAGAATTTGTAAGTTCATTAGAAAGAGCATGTAGAAAATGGAAAGGCTTCTAACTATTTTGCCCGAATATGCTTGATTTTGGTTCTACAAGACCTTAAAACCTTATAACTTTTTTTGTTTTTGTGATTTATTTAGTTAGGAATTATAAATTCATATATTTCACATGAATCAAGCCTTTTCAAGTTTATTAAAAACAGCATGTAGAAAAAGGGAATGCTTCTTACTAGTTTGCCCGAATTTGCTTGATTTTAGTTCTACAAGACCTTAAAACCTTATAACTTGCTTTGTTTTTGTGATTTCTATTCTTGTGCATTTATAAATACATATATTTTACATGATTCAAACAATTATAAGTTCATTAGAAAGAGCATGTAGAATTTGGGAATGTTTCTTACTATTTTGCCCGAATTTGTTTGATTTTGGTTCTACAAGACCTTAAAATCTCATAACTTGCTTTGTTTTTGAAATTTTTTTTTTCTTATGGTATTTTAAATACATATATTTGACATGATACAAGAATTTATAAGTTCATTAGAAAGTGCATGTAGAATATGGGAACGTTTATTCCCATTTTGCCCGAATTTGCTTGATTTTGGTTCTACAAGACCTTAAAACCTTATAACTTGATTTTGCTTTGTTATTTATTTTCTTAGGCAGTTAAAAATAGGTATATTTGACATGATTCAAGAATTTATGATTTCATTGGAAAGAACATGTAGAAAATGGGAATGCTTCTTACTATATTGCCCGAATTTGCTTGATATTGGTTCTACAGGACCTTAAAACCTTAATACATGCTTTGTTTTTGTGTTTTATTTTCTTACGCAGTTATGAATACATATATTTGACATGAATCAATCCTTTTCAAGTTCATTAGAAAGAGTGTATAGAAAATGGGAACGCTTCTTCTCATTTTTCCTGAATTTGCTTGATTTCGATTCTACCAGACCTTAAAACCTTCTAAATTGCTTTCTCTTTGTTATTTATTTGCTTAGGCAGTTACAAATACGTATATCTAATATGATTCAAGCTTTTATAATTTCATTAGAAGGAGCATGTAGAAAACGGGAACGCTTCTTCCCATTTTGGCCGAATTTGCTTGATTTTGGTTCTACAACACCTAAAAACCTTATAACATGCTTTTTTGTGATTTCTCTTCTTAGGAAGTTATAAATACATATATTAGACATGAATCAAGCCTTTTCAAGTTCGTTAGATAGAGCGTGTAGAAAATAGGAACGCTTTTCTCATTTTGCCTGAATTTGCTTGATTTCGGTTCTACCAGACCTTAAAACCTTATAACTTGCTTTATTTTTGTGATTTCTATTCTTAGGCAGTTACAAATAAATATATTTGACATGACTCAAGCATTTATAAGTTCATTAGAAAGAGCATGTAGAAAATGGGAACGCTTTTTACCATTTTACCCGAAAATGCTTGATTTTGGTTCTACAAGACCTTAAAACCTTATAACATCCTTTTTTTAGTGATTTATTTTGTTATGAAGTTATAAATACATATATTTGACATGACTCAAGCCTTTTCATGTTCATTAGAAAGAGCATGTCGAAAATGGGAATTCTTCTTCCCATGTTGCTCGAATTTTCTTAATTTCGGTTCTACAAAACCTTAAAACCTTCTAACTTGCTTTTTTTTAATTTCTATGGATAGGCAGTTATAAATACAGATATTTGAAATAATTCAAGCATTTATAATTTCATTAGAAAGAGTATGTAGAAAATGGGAACGTTTCTTACTATTTTGCCCGAATATGCCTGATTTTGGTACTACAAGACCTTAAAACCTTATAACATCCTTTTTTGTGATTTCTTTTTTTATGAATTTATGAATACATATATTTGACATAAATCAAGCTTTTTCAAGTTCATTAGAAAGAGCATGTAGAAAATGGGAACGCTTCTTCTCATTTTGCCCGAATTTGCTTGATTTCAGTTCTACCAGACATTAAAACCTTATAACTTGCTTTGTCTTAGTGATTTCTATGCTTAGGGAGTTACTAATACATATATGTAACATGATTCAAGCCTTTATAAGTTCATTAGAAAGAGCATGTAGAAAATGGGAACGCTTCTTCCCATTTGGGCCGAATTTGGTTGATTTTGGTTCTACAAGACCTTTAAACCTTATAAAATCCATTGTTTTTGTGATTTCTTTTGTTAGGAAGTTATAAATACATATATTTGACATGACTCAAGCCTTTTCAAGTTCATTAGAAAGTGCATGTAGAAAATGAGAACGCTTCTTTTCATTTTGCCTGAATTTGCTTGATTTCGGTTTTATCAGACCTTAAAACCTTATTAATTGCTTTCTCTTTGTTATTTATTTTCTTAGGAAGTTACAAATACATATATTTGACATGATTCAAGCCTTTATAAAGGTATCCCACGAAGGTATGTAGACCTAGTTAAGGATATGTATCGGGATGTGTCAACAAATGTGAGGACATGCGGAGGGTTGACAAAAGATTTCCCTATTACAATCGGATTGCATCAAGGGTCTGCATTAAGCCCTTTTCTTTTTGCAACGGTTCTAGACGAATTAACTAGACCAATTCAAGATGAGGTTCCATGGTGTATGCTGTTCGCAGATGATATCGTTTTGGTGGATGAGACTAAGGATGGGGTTAATGTCAAGTTGGAGCAATGGAGGCAAAGGTTGGAATCTAGAGGGTTTAAGCTAAGTCGGAGTAAGACTGAATATTTGGTATGTCGTTTTGGCACTCAGAGGGGGACAAGCAATGAAGTGGTGAGTTTGGATGGAAAGGATTTGACCATGAGTGAATGTTTTAAGTACCTAGGGTCGATCATCCAGAAGAATGGTGACATTGATCAAGACGTGACCCACAGGATTAAGTCAGGGTGGCTTAAATGGAGAGCGGCCACGGGAGTGCTATGCGACCGCAGCATTCCCTTAAAGTTGAAGGGAAAATTCTACAGGACTGCCATAAGACCAGTGTTGCTCTATGGTACAGAATGTTGGGCTTCTAAGAAAGAGCATATTAAAAAGATGGAGGTTACGGAAATGCGCATGTTAAGGTGGATGTGTGGAAACACTTTAAGAGATAGAATCAGAAATGAGGTTATTCGCAAGAAAGTAGGTGTGGCGGGCATTGTAGATAAATTAAGGGAAAATCGTCTGCGTTGGTTTGGACATGTAAGACGGAGACCCGAGGGTGCACCGGTGCGAAGAGTGGAAGAGTGGGACCATGGAGGGATTAAACGAGGAAGAGGGAGACCAAAGATGACTTGGTTGGAAGGAGTGAGGAAGGATATGAAGTGCATGGATTTACGTGAGGATGAAGTTTTGGATCGTAAGGGATGGAGGAGAAAGATTTATGTTGATGACTACACGGAATAATCAATTTTGGTTCATGTTAGCCGACCCCACTTTTGGGATTAAGGCTTTGATTGATTGATTGATTGATTGATTCAAGCCTTTATAAGTTCATTAGAAGGAGCATGTAGAAAATAGGAACGCTTCTTCCCATTTTGGCCGAATTTGCTTGATTTTGGTTCTACAAGACCTTAAAACCTTATAACATTTATTTTTTGTGATTTCTTTTCTTAGGAATTTATAAATACATATATTAGACATGAATCAAGCCTTTTCAAGTTCATTAGAAATAGCGTGTAGAAAATGGGAACGCATCTTCTCATATGATGTTAATTGGTAACAATAATTTTCATTTTGATGACCTTAAATAGTTAAATGACCTAAAAGAATGTCATTTTTCTAAGTGCTTTACTTACTTTGTCTATGCTTTTTGTATAATTTATTTTTTAGTGAAACTGCTATATGATGAGGGAGGATCGAGCATGGATGTATAAACGGTTAGAAGGAAAATTCCTTAGTCCAACCTTTGCTGAAAAGGTTAATGAATTTATTACATTTGCTACCACACAAGAGAATGTCGTGATAGATGGTGTGATGAAATGTCCATGTGCACAGTGTCGAAATATTCCTTATCAAGATCTTGATACCATTAAGGAGCATCTCTATAGGCATGGTTTTTTGCCTAACTATTTCCAATGGGTTTTTCATGGTGAACTGCACTTCCAAAGAGAATCCCAAAGTAGCAGTTCCATATCCACCGAGGATGCATTGAACCCATATAGAAACATGGTATTAGATGCCTTTGGACTAGAAGGTGGTTTAGAAAATATTGAAGAAGAGCCACATGCTAGTTACAAGAAGTTCTTTGACATGTTGAAGGCAGCGGAAGAGCCATTGTATGATGGCTGCAAGTTATCTGTATTGTCTGCAGCTGCAAGGATGGCAAACATCAAGTCCGAGTATAATATTCCACATAGAGCTATAGATGGTGCGCACCAAAAGATTCATGTATGTCCAAATGGATGTATGTTATTTTGGAAGGAACACAAAGATCTCAAAGAATGTCTATATTGCAAAGGAAGTCGTTATAAGACACTTAGAGAAAGTGGCAACAATTCTCCTCATAGTGCTCTTATTTACTTTCCTGTAGGCCCGAGATTACAAAGATTATATGCAACAAGATCTACTGCGGAGCAGATGAGGTGGCATAAAGATAATCCTCGAGTTCATGGCCTTATGTCTCATCCAAGTGATGGAGAGGCGTGGAAACACCTAGATGAAGAGTACCCTTCTTTTCTTGCGGAGCCTAGAAATGTCCGACTGAGTCTTTGTACCGACGGATTTTCACCATTTGGAAAGACAGGAAGGCAATATTCTTGTTAGCCCGTCATTTCAACTCCTTATAATCTTCCACCTGAATTATGCATGAAGAAAAAATGTTTCTAAGTTTGATAATTCCAGGTCCGAAGAATCCTAAAGGGAATCTCGATGTGTACTTTTGACATCTCGCAAAAACAACAATTTCAATTGAATCAATTAGCTTTGCATAATGTGTTTGACTTTCATTTGACTCAATTAGCTTTGTTGAATGTATTTGACTTTCATTTGATTCAAAAAGCATTGTTTGAATGTGTTTGAATTTTATTTGACTCAATTAGCTTTGTTGAATGCATTTTACTTTCATTTGATTCAAAAAGCTTTGTTTGAATGTGTTTGACTTTGATTTGACTCAATTAACTTTGTTGAATGCATTTGACTTTCATTTGATTCAAAAAGCATTGTTTGAATGTGTTTGACTTTCATTTGACTCAATTAGCTTTGTAGAATGCATTTGACTTTTATTTGACCCAACTAGCTTTGTATGAATGTGTTTGACTTTCATTTGACCCAATTAGCTTTGTTAATTGCATTTCACTTTCATCTAATTCCAAACGCTTTGTTTGAATGTGTTTGACTTTCATTTGATTTAAAAAGCTATGTTTGAATGGGTTTGACTTTCATTTGACTCAATTAGCCTTGTAGAATGCATTTGACTTTCATTTGATTCAAAAACTATTCTATGAAGGTGTTTGACTTTCATTTGACTTAATTAGCTTTGTTGAATGCATTTGACTTTCATTTGTTTCAAAAAGCTTTGTTTGAATGTGTTTGACTTTCATTTGAGTTAAAAGCATTGTTGAATGCACTTGACTTTCGTTTCATTTAAAAAGCTTTGTTTTAGTGTGTTTGACATTCATTTGACTCAATTAGCTTTGTTGAATGCTTTTGACTTTCATTTGATTCAAAAAGCTTTGTTTGAATCTGTTTGACTTTCATTTGACTCAATTAGCTTTGTTGAATGTATTTGACTTTCATTTGATTGAAAAAGCTTTGTTTGGATGTGTTTGACTTTCATTTGGCTCAATTATCTTTGTTGAATGCATTTGACTTTCTTTTGACTCAATTAGCTTTTTATAAATGTGTTTGTCTTTCATTTTACTCAATTAGATTTGTGAATTGCATTTCACTTTCATTAAATTTAAAAAGGTTTGTTGAATGTGTTTGATATTCATTTGATTAAAAAAGCTTTGTATGAATGTGTTTGACTTTCATTTGACTCAAATATCTTTGTTAAATGCACTTGACTTTCCTTTGATTCAAAAAGGTTTATTTGAATGGGTTTGTCTTTCATTTTACTCAATTAGCTTTGTAGAATACATTTGACTTTCATTTAACTCAATTAGCTTTGTATGAATGTGTTTGATTTTCATTTGACTCAATTAGCTTTGTTATTTGCATTTCACTTTCATTTAATTCGAAAAGCTTTGTTTGAATGTGTTTGACTTTCACTTAATTCAATTAGCTTTGTTAATTGCATTTCACTATCATTTTATTCAAAAAGTTTTGTTTGAGTGTGTTTGACTTTCATTTGACTCAATTAGCTTTGTTGAATGCATTTGACTTTTCATTTAATTTAAAAAGCGTTGTTGAATGTGTTTGACTTTCATTTGACTCGATTAGCTTTGTTGAATGCATTTGACTTTCATTTGATTCAAAAAACTTTGTTTGAATGTGTTTGACTTTCATTTAACTTAATTAGCTTTGTTGAATGCATTTGACTTTCATTTGATTCAAAAATCTTTGTTTGAATGTGTTTGACTTTTATATCACTCAGTTATCTTTGATGAATCCATTCGACTTTTAATTGATTCAAAAAGCTTTGTATTAATGTGTTTGACTCTCATTTGACTTAATTATCTTTATTGAATGCATTTGACTTTCATTTGATTCATAAAGCTTTGTTTGATTTTATTGGACTTTCATTAGAGTCAAAGAGCTTTGTTGAATGCATTTGACTAAATATCTTGGTATTAATGTGTTTGACTTTCATTTAACTCAAATATCTTTATTGAATGCATTTGACTTTCATTTAATTTATAAAGCTTTGTTTGAATGTGTTTGACTTTCATTTGACACAATTATCTTTGTTGAATGCATTTTACTTTAATTTGATTTAAAAAGCTTTGTTTGAATGTGTTTGACTTTCATTTTAGTAAAAAACCTTTATTGAATGCATTTGACTTTCATTTAACTCAAAAAGCTTTGTTTGAATGTGTTTTACTTTCATTTGACTTAAATGTCATTGTTAAATGCATTTAACTTTTATTTAGTTCAGAAGCTTTGTTTAAATGTGTTTGACATTCATTTGATTCAAAAAGCTTCGTATGAATGTGTTTAACTTTCATTTGACTAAATTATCTTTGTTGAATGCATTTTACTTTCATTTGATTCAAAAAGGTTTTTTTATTATGTTTGACTTTCATTTGGCTCAATTATCTTTGTTGAATGTGTTTGACTTTCATTTTATTCAAAAAGCTTTGTATGGATGTGTTTTACTTTCATTTGACCAAAACATCTTTATTAAATGCATTTGACTTTCATTTGATTCTAAAAGCTTTGTTTGAATGTGTTTAACTTTCATTTCGCTCAATTATCTTTGGTGAATGCATTTGACTTTCATTAGATTCAAAAAGCTTTGTATGAATAGGTTTGACTTTCATTTGATTTAATTATCTTTGTTGAATGCGTTTGACTTTCATTTGATTCAAAAAGCTTTGTTTGAATGTGTTTCACTTTCATTTCGTTCAATTATCTTCGTTGAATGCATTTGACTCTCGTTTGATTAAAAAAACTCTGTTTGAATGTGTTTGACTTTCATTTGACTCAATTAGCTTCGTTGAACGCATTTGACTTTTATTTGATTCAAAAAGCTTTGTTTGAATGTGTTTGAATTTTATTTGACTCAATTATCTTTGTTGAATGAATTTCATTTTAATTTTATTCAAAAAGCTTTGTTTGAAGGTGTTTGACTTTCATTTCGCTCAATTATCTTTGTTGTATGCATTTGACTTGCATTAGATTCTACAAACTTTGTATGAATGTGTTTGACTTTCCTTTGACTTAATTATCTGTGTTGAATGCATTTGACTTTCATTTGATTCAAAAAGCTTTGTTTGAATGTGTTTGACTTTCATTTCGTTCAATTATTTTTGTTGAATGCATTTGACTTTCATTAGATTCAAAAAGCTTTGTATGAATGTGTTTGACTTTCATTTGACTCAGTTATCTTTATTGAATGCATTTGAGTCTCATTTTATTCAAAAAGCTTTGTTTAATTCATTTGACTTTAATTTGATTCAAAAAGCTTTTTTTTAATGTGTTTGATTTTCATTTAAGTCAATTATCTTTATTGAATGCATTTGACTTTCATTTGATTCAAAAAGCTTTCTTTGAATATGTTTGACTTTCATTTGAGTCAAAAAGCTTTTTTTGAATGTGTTTGACTTTCATTTGACTCAAAAAGCTTTGTTTTAATGTGTTTGCCTTTCTTTTGATTCAAAAAGCAATGTTTGAATGTTTTTTACTTTCTTGTGACTCAATTATCTTTGTTGAATGCATTTCAGTTTCACTTGATTCAAAAAGCTTTGTTTGAATGTGTTTGACTTTCATTTGATACAATTAGCTTTGTTGAATGCATTTGACTTTTATTTGATTCAAAAAGCTTTGTATGAATGTGTGTGACTTTCTTTTGACTCAATTATCCATGTTGAATGCATTTGACTTTCATTTGATTCAAAAAGCTTTTTTTGAATGTGTTTGACTTTCATTTTACTCAATTATCTTTATTGAATGCATTTGACTCTCATTTGATTCAAAAAGCTTTGTTTAAATGTGTTTGACTTTTATTTGAGTCAAAAAGGTTTGTTGAATGCTTTTGACTTTCATTTGATTCAAAAAGCTTTGTTTGAATGTGTTTAACTTTCATTTAACTCAATTATCTTTGTTGAATGTATTTGACTTTCTCTTGATTCAAAAAGCTTTGTAAAAATATGATAAAATTTTGTTTGACTCAATTAGCTTTGTTAATTGCATTTCATTTTCATTTAATTCAAAAAGATTTGTTTGAATGTATTTGACGTTTATTTGACTCTATTAACTTTGTTGAATGCATTTTACTTTCATTTGATTCAAAAAGTTTATTTAGAATGTGTTTGACTTTCATTTGACTTAATTAGCTTTGTTGAATGCATTTGACTTTCATTTGATTCAAAAAGCTTTGTTAGAGTGTGTTTGACTTTCATTTGACTCAATTATCTTTGTTGAATGCGTTTGACTTTCATTTAATTCAAAAAGCTTTATGTGAATGTGTTTGACTTTCATTAAAGTCAATTATCTTTATTGAATGCAGTTGACTTTCATTTGATTCAAAAGCTTTGTTTGAATACGTTTGACTTTCATTTGACTCAATTATCTTTGTTAAATGCATTTGACTTTCTTTTGATTCAAAAAGCATTGTTTGAATGTGATTGACTTTAATTTGACTCAATTATTTTTGTTGAATGCATTTGATTATCAAAAAGCTTTGTTTAAAGGTGTTTGACTTTCATTTCGCTCAATTATCTTTGTTGTATGCATTTGACTTTCATTAGATCCTACAAACTTTGTATGAATGTGTTTGACTTTCCTTTGACTTAAATATCTTTGTTGAATGCATTTGACTTTCAGTTGATTCAAAAAGCTTTGTATGAATGTGTTTGACTTTCATTTCGTTCAATTATCTTTGTTGAATGCATTTGACTTTCATTAGATTCAAAAATCTTTGTTTGAATATGTTTATCTTTCATTTGAGTTAAAAAGCTTTGTTGAATGCATTTGACTTTAATTTGATTCAAAAAGCTTTTTTTTAATGTGTTTGATTTTAATTTGAGTCAATTATCTTTATTGAATGCATTTGACTTTCATTTGATTCAAAAAGCTTTGTTTGAATATGTTTAACTTTCATTTGAGTCAAAAAGCTTTGTTTAATGCATTTAACTTTCATTTGACTTAAAAAGCTTTGTTTTAATGTGATTGACTTTCATTTCACTCAACTATCTTTTTTGAATTCATTAGACTTTCATTTGATTCAAAAATCTTTGTTTGAATGTGTTTGACTTTCATTTGACTCAATTATCTTTGTTGAATGCTTTTGACTTTCATTTAATTCAAAGAGCTTTGAATGAATGTGTTTGACTTTTATTTGAGTCAATTATCTTTATTGAATGTATTTGACTTTCATTTGATTCAAAAAGCTTTGTTTGTATATGTTCAACTTTCATTTGAGTCAAAAAGCTTTGTTAAATGCATTTGAATTTAATTGGACTCAAAAAGCTTTGTTTTAATGTATTTGACTTTCATTTGACTCATTATCTTTGTTGAATGCATTTAACTTTCATTTGATTATAAAAGCTTTGTTTGAATGTGTTTGACTTTCATTTCATATAAATGGTATTGATGAATGCATTTTACTTTGATTTGATTCAAAAAGGTTTGTTTGAATGTGTTTGACTTTCATTTGAAGCAATTATTTTTGTTGAATGCGTTTGACTTTATTTTGATTCAAAAAGCTTTGTATGAATGTGTTTGACTTTCATTTGGCTCAATTATCTTTGTTGAATGCATTTGACTTTCTTTTGACCCAATTAGCTTTTTATAAATGTGTTTGTCTTTCATTTTACTCAATTAGATTTGTGAATTGCATTTCACTTTCATTAAATTTAAAAAGGTTTGTTGAATGTGTTTGATATTCATTTAATTAAAAAAGCTTTGTATGAATGTGTTTGACTTTCATTTGACTCAAATATCTTTGTTAAATGCACTTGACTTTCCTTTGATTCAAAAAGGTTTATTTGAATGGGTTTGTCTTTCATTTTACTCAATTAGCTTTGTAGAATACATTTGACTTTCAGTTAACTCAATTATCTTTGTATGAATGTGTTTGATTTTCATTTGACTCAATTAGCTTTGTTAGTTGCATTTCACTTTCATTTAATTCGAAAAGCTTTGTTTGAATGTGTTTGACTTTCACTTAATTCAATTAGCTTTGTTTATTGCATTTCACTTTCATTTTATTCAAAAAGTTTTGATTGAGTGTGTTTGACTTTCATTTGACTCAATTAGCTTTGTTGAATGCATTTGACTTTCATTTAATTTAAAAAGCGTTGTTGAATGTTTGACTTTCATTTGACTCAATTAGCTTTGTTGAATGCATTTGACTTTCATTTGATTCAAAAAACTTAGTTTGAATGTGTTTGACTTTCATTTTACTTTCATTTGATTCAAAAAGCTTTGTTTGAATGTATTTGACTTTCATTTGATTCAAAAAGCTTTGTTTGTATGTATTTGACTTTCATTTGATTCTAAAAGCTTTGCTGAAAGTGTTTGACTTTCATTTGACTCAATTAGCTTTGTTGAATGCATTTGACTTTCATTTGATTCAAAAAGCTTCGTTTGAATGTGTTAGACTTTCATTTGAGTCAAAAAGCTTTGTTGAATGCATTAGACTTTAATTTTATTCAAAAAGCTTTGTTTTAATGTGTTTGACTTTCATTTGACTCAATTATCTTTGTTGAATGCATTTCACTTTCATTTGATTATAAAAGCTTTGTTTGAATGTGTTTGACTTTCATTTGATATAATTAGCTTTGTTGAATGCATTTTAATTTCATTTGATTCAAAAAGCTTTGTTTGAATGTGTTTGACTTTTATATCACTCAGTAATCTTTGTTGAATCCATTCGACTTTTAATTAATTCAAAAAGCTTTGTATTAATGTGTTTGACTTTCATTTGACTTAATTATCTTTATTGAATGCATTTGACTTTCATTTGATTCATAAAGCTTTGTTTGAATTTATTAGACTTTCATTAGAGTCAAAGAGCTTTGTTGAATGCATTTAACTAAAAAGCTTGGTATGAATGAGTTTGACTTTCATTTAACTCAAATATCTTTATTGAATGCATTTGACTTTCATTTAATTTATAAAGCTTTGTTTGAATGTGTTTGACTTTCATTTGACACAATTATCTTTTTTAAATGCATTTTACTTTAATTTGATTTAAAAAGCTTTGTTTGAATGTGTTTGACTTTCAGTTTAGTCAAAAAGCTTTGTTGAATGCATTTGAATTTCATTTAACTCAAAAAGCTTTGTTAAATGCATTTAAATTTTATTTGGTTCAGAAGCTTTGTTTAAATGTGTTTGACATTCATTTGATTCAAAAAGCTTCGTATGAATGTGTTTAACTTTCATTTGACTAAATTATCTTTGTTGAATGCATTTTACTTTCATTTGATTCAAAAAGGATTTTTGATTGTGTTTGACTTTCATTTGACTCAATTATCTTTGTTGAATGCGTTTGACTTTCATTTGATTCAAAAAGCTTTATATGAATGTGTTTGATTATCATTTGAGCCAGTTATGTTTATTGAATGTTTTTCACTTTCATTTGATTCAAAAAGCTTTGTTAGAATATGTTTGACTTTCATTTGAGTCAAAAAGCTTTGTTAAATGCATTTGACTTTAATTTGATTCAAAAAGCTTTGTTTTAATGTGTTTAACTTTCATTTGACTCAATTATCTTTGTTGAATGCATTTCACTTTCATTTGATTATAAAAGCTTTGTTTGAATGTGTTTGACTTTCATTTGACTAAATTAGCTTTGTTGAATGCTTTTAACTTTCATTTGATTCAAAAAGTTTGTTTGAATGTGTTCGACTTTCATTTGACTCAATTAACGTTGTTAATTGCATTTCACTTTCATTTAATTCAAAAAGCTTTGTTTGAATGTGTTTGACTTTCATTTGACTCAATTATCGAATGCATTTAACTTTCATTTGATTCAAAAAGCTTTGTTTGAATGTGTTTGTCTTTTATTAGACTCAATTATCTTTGTTGAATGAATTTGACTTTCATTTGTTTTAAATAGCTTTGTTTGAATGTGTTTGACATTCATTTGATTCAAAAGGCTTTGTATGAATGTGTTTGACTTTCATTTGACTCAATTATCTTTGTTGAATGCATTTGACTTTCATTTAATTTAAAAAGCATTGTTTAAATGTGTTTGACTTTCATTTGACTCAATTAGCTTTGTTGAAATCATTCGACTTTCATTTGATTAAAAAAGCATTGTTTGAATGTGTTTGACTTTCATTTGGCTCAATTTACTTTGTTGAATGCATTTGACTTTCATTTGACTCAAAAAACTGTGTTTGACTTTCATTTGACTCAATTAGCTTTGTAGAATGCATTTGACTTTCAATAGGATCAAAAAGCTTTGTTTGAATATGGTTTACATTCATTTGACTCAATTAACTTTGTTAATTGCATTTCACTTTCATTTAATTCAACAAGCTTTGTTTGAATGTGTTTGACTTTCATTTGACTCAATTATCGTTGTTGAATGCATTTGACTTTCATTTGATTCAAAAAGTTTTGTTTGAATGTGTTTGACTTTTATTAGAGTCATTTATCTTTGTTGAATGAATTTGACTTTCATTTGTTTTAAATAGCTTTGTTTGAATGTGTTTGACATTCATTTGATTCAAAAAGCTTTGTATGAATGTGTTTGACTTTCATTTGACTCAATTATCTTTGTTGATTGCATTTGACTTTCATTTAATTTAAAAGGCATTGTTTAAATGTGTTTGACTTTCATTTGACTCAATTAACTTTGTTGAATGCATTGGACTTTCATTTGATTAAAAAAGCATTATTTGAATGTGTTTGACTTTCATTTAGCTCAATTAACTTTGTTGAATGCATTTGACTTTCATTTGACTCAAAAAACTGTGTTTGACTTTCATTTGACTCAATTAGCTTTGTAAAATGCATTTGACTTTCATTAGGTTCAAAAAGCTTTGTTTGAATATGGTTTACATTCATTTGACTCAATTAACTTTGTTAATTGCATTTCACGTTCATTTAATTCAAAAAGCTTTGTTTGAATGTGTTTGACTTTCATTTGACTCAATTATCTTTGTTGAATGCATTTGACTTTCATTTGATTCAAAAGCTTTATTTGAATGTGTTTGACTTTTATTAGACTCAATTATCTTTGTTGAATGAATTTGACTTTCATTTGTTTTAAATAGCTTTGTTTGAATGTGTTTGACATTCATTTGATTCAAAAGGCTTTGTATGAATGTGTTTGACTTTCATTTGACTCAATTATTTTTGTTGAATGCATTTGACTTTCATTTAATTTAAAAAGCATTGTTTAAGGGGGTGTTTGGTTCAAGCATATTAGGTATAAGGTATGGGTTTGGAATGACCAAAACCCATACCTTGTGTTTGTTTCTTGAAATTTCATTTTTCAAACCCATACTTCAA
Source organism: Chenopodium formosanum (assembly GCA_024500155.1). NCBI lineage: Eukaryota > Viridiplantae > Streptophyta > Magnoliopsida > Caryophyllales > Amaranthaceae > Chenopodium > Chenopodium formosanum. The sequence continues at coordinate 26,509,947 of CM044861.1, forward strand.
ACCCCCAAGGTATGGGTTTTTGAAACCCAAGGGGGGAGGTGGGTATGGCTCATACCCATACCTTTAGGTTTAAAATTAAAAGGAAAACTATCATTCCTAGATAAAACCAAACACATGAAATCAAGTATCAAGTTCCAACCCCATACCACCCAGGTTTCATTCCTCATTCCAAACCCATACCGTTGTTTGAACCAAACGCCCCCTAAATGTGTTTGACTTTCATTTGACTCAATTAGCTTTGTTGAATGCATTCGACTTTCATTTGATTAAAAAAGCATTGTTTGAATGTGTTTGACTTTCATTTGGCTCAATTAACTTTGTTGAATGCATTTGACTTTCATTTGACTCAAAAACTGTGTTTGACTTTCATTTGACTCATTTAGCTTTGTAGAATGCATTTGACTTTCATTAGGTTCAAAAAGCTTTGTTTGAATATGGTTTACATTCATTTGACTCAATTAACTTTGTTAATTGCATTTCACTTTCATTTAATTCAAAAAGCTTTGTTTGAATGTGTTTGACTTTCATTTGACTCAATTATTGTTGTTGAATGCATTTGACTTTCATTTGATTCAAAAAGCGTTGTTTGAATGTGTTTGACTTTTATTAGACTCAATTATCTTTGTTGAATGAATTTGAATTTCATTTGTTTTAAATAGCTTTGTTTGAATGTGTTTGACATTCATTTGATTCAAAAAGCTTTGTATGAATGTGTTTGACTTTCATTTGACTCAATTATCTTTGTTGAATGCATTTGACTTTCATTTAATTTAAAAAGCATTGTTTAAATGTGTTTAACTTTCATTTGACTCAATTAGCTTTGTTGAATGCATTTGACTTTCATTTGATTAAAAAAGCATTGTTTGAATGTGTTTGACTTTCATTTGGCTCAATTAACTTTCATTTGATTCAAAAAGCTTTGTTTGACTTTCATTTGATTCAAGTAGCTTTGATGAATGCATTTGATTTTCATTTGATTTAAAAAGCATTATTTGAATGTGTTTTGGCTTTAATTTGACTTAATTAACTTTATTGAACGCATTTCATTTTCATTTGATTTAATCAAAAGCTGTGCTTGAATGTGTTTTGACTTTCATTTGACTAAATTAGCTTTAATAAAGGCATTTTACTTTCATTTGATTCAAAAAGCTTAGTTTGAATGTGTTTGACTTTCATTTGACTCAATTAGGTTTGTTGAATGCATTTGACTTTCATTTTGTTACGAAGTTATAAATACATATATTTGACATGATTCAAGCTTTTTCATGTTCATTAGAAAGAGCATGTCGAAAATGGGAATGCTTCTTCCCATGTTGGTCGAGTTTGCTTGATTCGGTTCTACAAGACCATAAAACATTATAACTTGCTTTTTTTTTTATTTCTATTCTTAGGCAGTTATAAATCCATATATTTAACATGATTCAAGCATTTATATGTTCAGTAGAAAGTGTATGTAGAAAATGGGAATGCTTCTTACTATTTTGCCCGAATATGCTTGATTTTGGTACTACAAGACCTTAAAACCTTATAACATCCTTTTTTGGTGATTTCTTTTTTTAGGAAGTTATGAATACATATATTTGAGATAAATCAAGCCTTTTCAAGTTCATTAGAAAGAGCATGTAGAAAATGGGAACGCTTCTTCTCATTTTGCTCGAATTCGGTTGATTTCGGTTCTACCGGACCTTAAAACCTTATAACTTGCTTTCTATTAGTGATTTCTATGCTTAGGGACTTACTAATACATATATGTAACATGATTCAAGCCTTTATAAGTTCATTAGAAAGAGCATGTAGAAAATAGGAACGCTTCTTCCCATTTGGGCCTAATTTGGTTAATTTTGGTTCTACAAGACCTTTAAACCTTATAAAATCCATTGTTTTTGAGATTTCTTTTGTTAGGAAGTTATAAATACATATATTTGACATGACTCAAGCCTTTTCAAGTTCATTAGTAAGTGCATGTAGAAAATGAGAACGCTTCTTCTCATTTTGCCTTAATTTGCTTGATTTAGGCTCTACAACACCTTAAAACCTTATAACTTGCGTTTTTTTTGTGATTTATTTGCTTAGAAAATTATAAATACATATATTTTATATAATTCAAGAATTTATAAATTCATTAGAAAGAGCATGTAGAAAATGGAAAGGCTTCTTACTATTTTGCCCGAATTTGCATGATTTTTGTTCTACTAGACCTTAAAACCTTATATCTTGCTTTGTTTTTGTGATTTATATTGTTAGGAAGTTATAAATACATATATTTGACATGAATCAAGCTTTTTCAAGTTTATTAAAAAGAGCATGTAGAAAAAGGGAATGCTTCTTACTATTTTGCCCGAATTTGATTGATTTCAGTTCTACAAGACCTTAAAACCTTATAAATTGCTTAGTTTTTGCGATTTCTATGCTTATGCATTTATAAATCCATATATTTCACATGATTCAAACAATTATAAGTTCATAAGAAAGAGCATGTAGAATTTGGGAATGCTTCTTACAATTTTACCCAAATTTGATTGATTTTGGTTCTACGAGACCTTAAAACCTCATAACTTGATTTGTATTTGTTATTTATTTTTTAATGTAGTTATTAATACATATATTTGACATGATCCAAGCATTTATAAGCTCATTAGAAAGAGCATGCAGAAAATGGGAACGTTTCTTTCCATTTTGCCCGAATTTGCTTGATTTTGGTTCTACAAGACCTTAAAACCATATAACTTGCTTTTTCTTTTTTATTTATTTGCTTAGGCAGTTATAAATATGTATATTTGACATGATTCAAGAATTTATAATATCATTAGAAAGAGCATGTAGAAAATGGGAATGCTTCTTACTATTTTGCACGAATTTGCTTGATTTTGGTTCTACAAGACCTTATAACCTTATGAATTGATTTCTTTTTGTGATTTTTTTGTGAGGCAGTTATAACTACATATATTTGACATTACTCAAGCCTTTTCAAATTCATTAGAAAGAGCATGTAAAAAATGGGAATGCTTCTTCCCATTTTGGCCGTATTTGCTTAATTTTGGCTCTACAAGACCTTAAAACCTTATGACATGCGTTATTTTTGTGATTTATTTTCTTAAGAAGTTGTAAATACATATATTTTACATGAATCAAGCCTTTTTAAGTTTATTAGAAAGAGAATGTAGAAAATGGGAACGCTTCTTCTCATTTTGCCCGAATTTGCTTGATTTCGGTTCTACCAGACCTTAAAAGCTTATAACTTGCTTGGTCTTAGTGATTTCTATGCTTAGTCAAGGGAACGTGTCTTCCCATTTAGGCCGAATTTGCTTGATTTTGGTTCTACAACACCTTAAAACCTTATAAAATGCTTTGTTTTTGTGATTTATTTTCTTAAGAAGTTATAAATACATATATTTGACATGAATCAATATTTTTCAAGTTCATTAGAAAGAGCATGTAGAATTTGGGAACGCTTCTTCCCATTATGCCCGAATTTGCTTGATTTCGGTTCTACTAGACCTTAAAACCTTATACCTTGTTTTGTCTTAGTGATTTCTATTCTTAGGCAGTTACTAATACATATATTTGACATAATTCAAGCCTTTATAAGTTCATTAGAAAGAGCATGTAGAAAATGGGAACGCTTTTTACCATTTGGGCCGAATTTGGTTGATTTTGGTTCTACAAGACTTTAAAACCTTATAACATCTTTTGTTTTTGCGATTTATTTTGTTAGGAAATTATAATTACATATATTTGACATGAATAAAGCCTTTTCAAGTTCATTAGAAAGAGCATGTAAAAAATGGGTGCTTTTTCCTATTTTGCTCGAATTTGCTTGGTTTCGGTTCTACCAGTCCTTAAAACCTTATAACTTGCTGTATTTTTGTTATATCTGTGATTAGGAATTATAAATACATATATTTAATATTATTCAAGTTTTTTGTAGTTCATTAGAAAGAGCATGTAGAAAATGAGAATGCTTCTTTCTATTTTGCCTGAATTTGCTGGATTTAATATATTTGACACCTGTATGTTGGGCAAGAAACGAGCCACAGAACAAGGAATGGTGGAGCTAGGAACGGAGTTGGTGTGGTTCTCGATGAGAGGTTGGCAACAGAGGTGATCGAGGTCTATCGGAAGAACGATAGGTTGATAAGGCTGAAGTTGCTATGTGGCAAGGAGATTGTGAATGTTATCAGTGCTTATGCTCCCCAAGTGGGTTTAGATGCAGAAGAGAAACGACAATTTTGGGAGGACCTAGACGAGGTGGTGCAGGGTGTCCACCACTCAGAGAAGTTATATATTGGAGGGGATCTAAATGGGCACGTCGGGGCGAGCCGAGATGGCTATGAGAGTGTCCATGGAGGCTTTGGGTATGGGCAGAGGGACGCCGGTGGTGAAGCTATTATGGATTTTGCCCAATCATATGATTTAATTTTGGCTAATACTTGGTTTAAGAAGAGGGATTCACACTTGATAACTTTTCGGAATGGAGCAAATGCAACTCAAATAGACTTCCTGCTCACAAGGAGCATAGATAGACAAAGTTGCATAAACTGTAAGGTTATCCCAGGGGAGAGTGTGGTCACCCAACACCGGCTATTGGTAATGACTATTCGTCTGAAAGAGAAGGCGAAGAAAAAAGTTAGACAAGAAGAACCAAGGATAAGATGGTGGACCCTAAGGGATGCAAAAGCTAAGGTTTTTACAGAAAAGGTAATTGAAGAAGCGGATTGGGATGGAGAGGTGGATCCGGACATGACCTGGTTACGAATGAAGAACTGTTTCCTAAGAGTGGCCAAAGAGGTCTTAGGGGAAGTAAGGGGAAGAACTTCGGTACAGAGAGATACTTCGTGGTGGAATGAAGAGGTGAAAGCAGTAATTAAGCAAAAAAGGGAATGCTATCAAGCCTTAGGAAAATGTAGGAGTGATGAAACCTTTGCAGCGTATAAGGAGGCTAAGAGTAAGGCAAAGGCAGCTGTTCGCCAAGCAAAAGAAAAGGCATATCAGGAGGTTTATGAAAAGCTTGATTCCAAGGAGGGAGAAAGGATCATTTATAAGATGGCAAAGAGAAGACAAGAGGCAAGGAAGGATATTGGCATGGTGAAGTGTGTCAAAGATAAGAACCAAATGGTCCTAGTGCAAGAGGAGGACATCAAGGACAGGTGGAAGGGGTACTTCGATGAATTATTTAATGGAAGTAATGGAGTTGTGATAGGAGATACCTCTATGAGTGATGAAGAAATCAACATGGAGTATGTGCGAAGGATTAGGAGAGTAGAGGTGGAGATTGCACTGAGGAAGATGAAACCTAAGAAGGCGGTTGGCCCTGATGGGGTACCGATAGAGGTGTGGAGGTGTTTGGGTAAGATTGGTATTGATTGGTTAACAAACCTTTTCAACAAGATATGGACGGCTACAAGGATCCCACAAGATTGGAGGAAGAGCACCTTGGTCCCGGTTTATAAAAACAAAGGAGACGCTCAAGATTGTTCTAACTATCGAGGAATTAAGCTTATGAGCCATACTATGAAGTTGTGGGAAAGGGTGATTGAACAAAGGTTGAGGGCATGCACAAGCATTTCAGATAACCAATTTGGTTTTATGCCTGGGAGATCTACTATGGAGGCAATCCATTTGATAAGACAAATGATGGAGTTTTATAGGGTAAAGAAGAAAGATCTTCATATGGTCTTTATTGATTTAGAGAAGGCATATGACAAGGTGCCAAGAGAGATACTTTGGTGGGCAATGTTGAAGAAAGGTATCCCACGAAGGTATGTAGACCTAGTTAAGGATATGTATCGGGATGTGTCAACAAATGTGAGGACATGCGGAGGGTTGACAAAAGATTTCCCTATTACAATCGGATTGCATCAAGGGTCTGCATTAAGCCCTTTTCTTTTTGCAACGGTTCTAGACGAATTAACTAGACCAATTCAAGATGAGGTTCCATGGTGTATGCTGTTCGCAGATGATATCGTTTTGGTGGATGAGACTAAGGATGAGGTTAATGTCAAGTTGGAGCAATGGAGGCAAAGGTTGGAATCTAGAGGGTTTAAGCTAAGTCGGAGTAAGACTGAATATTTGGTATGTCGTTTTGGCACTCAGAGGGGGACAAGCAATGAAGTGGTGAGTTTGGATGGAAAGGATTTGACCATGAGTGAATGTTTTAAGTACCTAGGGTCGATCATCCAGAAGAATGGTGACATTGATCAAGACGTGACCCACAGGATTAAGTCAGGGTGGCTTAAATGGAGAGCGGCCACGGGAGTGCTATGCGACCGCAGCATTCCCTTAAAGTTGAAGGGAAAATTCTACAGGACTGCCATAAGACCAGTGTTGCTCTATGGTACAGAATGTTGGGCTTCTAAGAAAGAGCATATTAAAAAGATGGAGGTTACGGAAATGCGCATGTTAAGGTGGATGTGTGGAAACACTTTAAGAGATAGAATCAGAAATGAGGTTATTCGCAAGAAAGTAGGTGTGGCGGGCATTGTAGATAAATTAAGGGAAAATCGTCTGCGTTGGTTTGGACATGTAAGACGGAGACCCGAGGGTGCACCGGTGCGAAGAGTGGAAGAGTGGGACCATGGAGGGATTAAACGAGGAAGAGGGAGACCAAAGATGACTTGGTTGGAAGGAGTGAGGAAGGATATGAAGTGCATGGATTTACGTGAGGATGAAGTTTTGGATCGTAAGGGATGGAGGAGAAAGATTTATGTTGATGACTACACGGAATAATCAAATTTGGTTCATGTTAGCCGACCCCACTTTTGGGATTAAGGCTTTGATTGATTGATTGATTGATTGAAAACCTTAAAACCTTATAACTTGCTTTGGTTATTGTCATTTCTTTGGTTAGGAAGTTATAAATACATGTATTTGACATGAATCAAGCCTTTTAAAGGTAATTAGAAAGAGCATGTGGAAAATGGGTATGCTTCTTACTAGTTTGTCCGAATTTGCTTGATTTCAGTTCTACAAGACCTTAAAACCTTATAACTTGCTTTCTTTTTGTGATTTCTATGCTTATGCATTTATAAATACATATATTTCACATGATTCAAACAATTATAAGTTCATTAGTTAGAGCATGTAGAATTTGGGAATGCTTCTTACTATTTTGCCCGAATTTGCTTGATTTTGGTTCTACAAGACCTTAAAACTTTAATACATGCTTTGTTTTTGTGATTTATTTTCTTACACAGTTATGAATACATATATTTTAAGTGAATCAATCCTTTTCAAGTTCATTAGGATGAACGTATAGAAAATGGGAACGCTTCTTCTCATTTTCCCTGAATTTGCTTGATTCGGATTCTACCAGACCTTAAAACCTTATAAATTGTTTTATCTTTGTTATTTATTTGCTTAGGCAGTTACAAATACATATATCTTATATGATTCAAGCCTTTATAATTTCATTAGAAGGAGCATGTAGAAAACGGGAACGCTTCTTCCCATTTTGGCCGAATTTGCTTGATTTTGGTTCTACAACACCTTAAAACCCTATAACATACTTTTTTTGTTATTCTTTTCTTAGCAAGTTATAAATACATATATTAGAAATGAATCAAACCTTTTTAAGTTCATTAGAAAGAGTGTGTTGAAAATAGGAACGCTTCTCATTTTGCCTTAATTTGCTTGATTTCGGTTCTACCAGACCTTAAAACCTTATAACTTGCTTTTTTTTTTTGTGATTTCTATGCTTAGGAATTTATAAAAAAATATATTTGACATGACTCAAGCATTTATAAGTTTTTTTGAAAGGGAATGTAGAAAATGGGTACGCTTCTTACCATTTTTCCCGAAAATGCTTGATTTTGGTTCTACAAGACCTTAATACCTTATAACATCCTTTTTTTTGTGTGATTCATTTTGTTATGAAGTTATAAATACATATATTTGACATGATTCAAGCCTTTTCATGTTCATTAGAAAGAGCATGTCGAAAATAGGAATGCTTCTTCCCATGTTGCTCGAATTTGCTTGATTCAGTTCTACAAGACCATAAAACCTTATAACTTGATTTTTTTTATTTCTATTCTTAGGCAATAATAAATTCATATATTTAACATGATTCAAGCATTTATATGTTCATTAGAAAGTGTATGTAGAAAATGGGAATGCTTCTTACTATTTTGCCCGAATATGCTTGATTTTGGTACTACAAGACCTTAAATTCTTATAACATCCTTTTTTTGTGATTTCTTTTTTTAGGAAGTTATGAATACATATATTTGACATAAATAAAGCCTTTTCAAGTTCATTAGAAAGAGCATGTAGAAAATGGGAACGCTTCTTCTCATTTTGCTCGAATTCGATTGATTTCGGTTCTACCGGACCTTAAAAAGTTATAACTTACTTTTTCTTAGTGCTTTCTATGCTTAGGGAGTAAATAATACATATATTTAACATGATTCAAGCCTTTATAAGTTCATTAGAAAGAGCATGTAGAAAATAGGAACGCTTCTTCCCATTTGGGCCTAATTTGGTTAATTTTGGTTCTACAAGACCTTTAAACCTTATAAAATCCATTGTTTTTGAGATTTCTTTTGTTAGGAAGTTATAAATACATATATTTGACATGACTCAAGCCTATTCAAGTTCATTAGTAAGTGCATGTAGAAAATGAGAACGCTTCTTCTCATTTTGCCTTAATTTGCTTGATTTCGGTTCTACCAGACCTTAAAAACTTATAACTTGCTCTGTTTTTTGTGATTTCTATGCTTAGGAATTTATAAAAAAATATATTTGACATGACTCAAGCATTTATAAGTATATTAAAAAGAGCAAGTAGAAAATGGGTACGCTTCTTAGCATTTTGCCCGAAAATGCTTGATTTTGGTTCTACAAGACCTTAAAACCTTATAACATCCTTTTTTTTTGTGATTCATTTTGTTATGAAGTTATAAATACGTACATTTGACATGACTCAGGCCTTTTCATGTTCATTAGAAAGAGCATGTCAAAAATGGGGATGCTTCTTCCCATGTTGCTCGAATTTTCTTGATTCGGTTCTACAAGACCATAAAACCTTATAACTTGCTTTTTTTTTTTATTTCTATTGTTAGGCAGTTATAAATCCATATATATGACATGATTCAAGCATTTATAAGTTCATTAGAAATAGTATGTAGAAAATGGGAATGCTTCTTACTATTTTGCCCGAATATGCTTGATTTTGGTACTACAAGACCTTAAAACCTTATAACATCCTTTTTTTTTATTTATTTTTTTAGGAAGTTATGAATACATATATTTGACATAAATCAAGCCTTTTCAAGTTCATTAGAAAGAGCATGTAGAAAATGGGAACGCTTCTTCTCATTTTGCCCGAATTCGCTTGATTTCGGTTCTACCAGACCTTAAAACCTTATAACTTGCTTTGTCTTAGTGATTTATATACTTAGGGAGTTACTAATACATATATGTAACATGATTCAAGCCTTTATAAGTTCATTAGAAAGAGCATGTAGAAAATGGGAACGCTTCTTCCCATTTGGGCCGAATTTGGTTGATTTTGGTTCTACAAGACCTTTAAACCTTATAAAATCCATTGTTTTTGTGATTTCTTTTGTTAGGAAGTTATAAATACATATATTTGACATGACTCAAGCCTTTTCAAGTTCATTAGAAAGTGCATGTAGAAAATGAGAACGCTTCTTTTCATTTTGCCTGAATTTGCTTGATTTCGGTTTTATCAGACCTTAAAACCTTATTAATTGCTTTCTCTTTGTTATTTATTTTCTTAGGAAGTTACAAATACATATATTTGACATTATTCAAGCCTTTATAAGTTCATTAGAAGGAGCATGTAGAAAATAGGAACGCTTCTTCCCATTTTGGCCGAATTTGCTTGATTTTGGTTCTACAAGACCTTAAAACCTTATAACATTTATTTTTTGTGATTTCTTTTCTTAGGAATTTATAAATACATATATTAGACATGAATCAAGCCTTTTCAAGTTCATTAGAAATAGCGTGTAGAAAATGGGAACGCTTCTTCTCATATGATGTTAATTGGTAACAATAATTTTCATTTTGATGACCTTAAATAGTTAAATGACCTAAAAGAATGTCATTCTTCTAAGTGCTTTACTTAGTTTGTCTATGCTTTTTGTATCATTTATTTTTTAGTGAAACTGCTATATAATGAGGGAGGATCGAGCATGGATGTATAAACGGTTAGAAGGAAAATTCCTTAGTCCAACCTTTGCTGAAAAGGTTAATGAATTTATTACATTTGCTACCACACAAGAGAATGTCGTGATAGATGGTGTGATGAAATGTCCATGTGCACAGTGTCGAAATATTCCTTATCAAGATCTTGATACCATTAAGGAGCATCTCTATAGGCATGGTTTTTTGCCTAACTATTTCCAATGGGTTTTTCATGGTGAACTGCACTTCCAAAGAGAATCCCAAAGTAGCAGTTCCATATCCACCGAGGATGCATTGAACCCATATAGAAACATGGTATTAGATGCCTTTGGACTAGAAGGTGGTTTAGAAAATATTGAAGAAGAGCCACATGCTAGTTACAAGAAGTTCTTTGACATGTTGAAGGCAGCGGAAGAGCCATTGTATGATGGCTGCAAGTTATCTGTATTGTCTGCAGCTGCAAGGATGGCAAACATCAAGTCCGAGTATAATATTCCACATAGAGCTATAGATGGTGTTGCTTCCTTAATGAAAGATAGTTTTTACAAGACTAAGAAATTGCTTGAAGGGCCAGAACTTCCGCACCAAAAGATTCATGTATGTCCAAATGAATGTATGCTATTTTGGAAGGAACACAAAGATCTCAAAGAATGTCTATATTGCAAAGGAAGTCGTTATAAGACACTTAGAGAAAGTGGCAACAATTCTCCTCATAGTGCTCTTATTTACTTTCCTGTAGGCCCGAGATTACAAAGATTATATGCAACAAGATCTACTGCGGAGCAGATGAGGTGGCATAAAGATAATCCTCGAGTTCATGGCCTTATGTCTCATCCAAGTGATGAAGAGGCGTGGAAACACCTAGATGAAGAGTACCCTTCTTTTGCTGCGGAGCCTAGAAATGTCTGACTAGGTCTTTGTACCGACGGATTTTCACCATTTGGAAAGACAGGAAGGCAATATTCTTGTTGGCCCGTCATTTTAACTCCTTATAATCTTCCACCTGAATTGTGCATGAAGAAACCTTTTATGTTTCTAAGTTTGATAATTCCAGGTCCGAAGAATCCTAAAGGGAATCTCGATGTGTACTTGCGACCTCTTATTGAAGAGTTAAAGCAATTATGGGAGGCTGGGTTACCGACTTACAACATCTCGCAAAAACAAAATTTTCATTTGACTCAATTAGCTTTGTATAATGTGTTTTGACTTTCATTTGACTCAATTAGGTTTGTTAATTACATTTAACTTTCATTTAATTCAACAAGCTTTGTTGAATGTGTTTGACTTTTATTTGACTCAATTACCTTTGTTGAATGCATTTTACTTTCATTTGATTCAAAAAGCTTCGTTTGAATGCGTTTGAATTTCATTTGACTCAATTAGCTTAGTTGAATGCATTTGACTTTCATTTGATTCAAAAAGCTTTGTATGAATATGTTTTACTTTCATTAGACTCAATTATCTTTCTTGAATGCATTTGTCTTTCATTTGATTCAAAAACCATTGTTTGAATGTGTTTGACTTTCATTTGACTCAATTAGCTTTGTTGAATGCATTTTACTTTCATTTGATACAAAAAGCTTTCTTTCAATGTGTTTGACTTTCATTTTACTCAATTAGCTTTGTTGAATGCATTTGACTTTAGTTTGATTCAAAAAGCATTGTTTGAATGTGTTTGACATTCATTTGACTCAATTAGCTTTGTAGACTGCATTTGACTTTCATTTAACTCAATTAGCTTTGTATGAAGGTGTTTGACATTCATTGACTTGGGGAAACTAGGTCGTTGGGAATAATTCTCCCTAAGCCAAACAAAATTTATAAACACTCAACAAACCTAAATACAAGTATAGAGGTAAGTCAAGGGTCGAACCCAAAGGAACGGTAATGTCTAAATGCTTTCAATTATAAGCCTAAGCTAGGTCGAAGACAAGGGGTAAAAGGTGACTCTAACAACTACCTAAACGAAGAAACCAAACAAATAAAAGAGCTAGGGATTAGGATCCGCAAATAATGGCAATGAACGATGCAAATTGGAATGGAACGTCGACTAAGTCAAGCAATGTGAGGGAAAATCAATCATGCAACCAAAAGAGCATGTCAAGCTATTCTCCTAGAGGTCTAACTAGCGTCAACTACGATAAACTCTAGCTAGGAAACATCACAAGACACCTCAATCGTGTAAATGCAAGCCACAAATCAATGGTCCGTAGCAATGTCAACTTACAATGCAATCTAGTGCAATAATCAAAGTTAGCTACTCTCTAATTAATCACACACATGCACAAGATCAATCAACCAAGTTTAATCACATCATCAACTCCATCAATTATCCCATATTTACATCAATTCATTACATCATAAGCTTCACCAAATCCCTAACCAAACAACTACTCAAACATTATCATCAATTCAACAAACATTTAAAGAAATCAACAGTTAACAATCTAAGAAGAACAATTACTCTAATCAAACGTCAATCATCGAATCATCAAAATCCAATCAAAACCAAACAATCAAAACATGAATACTAAACAAAACAATAAATGAGATAGAGTTTAGAAATGCTCATTGATAATAGAGTAGATCTCCAATACAATTGTCACCATTGGATCTTCAATCTCTTAATCACCATTGAAATTCTTCACTTTCTCTCTCTAAAATCTACTCCTAAAACTAACCTCTAAATCTAGAGAGAGAAGCTCTCAACTAAGCTAAGAAAATGATCTAATTCTTTTATGAAAACTTCTTACAAAAATTGGGTTGAAATAGGTATAAGAAGAGAGAGAAAATCGTCGAAATCCGATCGGAAAAAACCCACGTTGGTGCGGCCACACAACAGGGGATGTGCGCCCGCACCACCATGATGTGCGCCCGCACCACCATGGTGTGCGGCCGCACATCCCTCGTGTGCGCCCGCACATTCTGCGCGTGCGGCCGCACTCAGCTGGGTTTCTTCGAATCTTCAACTCTTCAAGCTCAAGGGGTGCACACATGATTTATGATGGTGATGAAGGATAAGGTAGGCAGTAGCTAAGGCTTAATATTGAGGGCACACACTTCCTTTGAAGGGAGCACAAGAGAAGAGCTAAGACTTGGAACTTTCACTTCTTTGCATCTTGAGCTTCCCAAACTCCATGAACTTGATCCTAAAGCTCCTTCCACCATAATGGATCACCAAAATCACGACCCGAACCTCGTCCAATACCTACAACCACGAAAATAGACTAAATAAAGAAGAAAAGGTGAGAAAACCAACGAAATGCACAAAAGTTACAAAATAAGAGAAGAAAGGTAAAACTAAGCAACAAAGCATAAAACTAAGCACTTCTTAAGCATGAAAGCTATGAAAAGAGAATAGAAAGGACCTAAATGCTCGTCAAATGTGTGCCATTCATGACACACATCATTCATTTGACTCAATTAGCTTTGTTAATTGCATTTCACTTTCATTTAATTCAAAAAGCTTTGTTTGAACGTGTTTCACTTTCATTTGATTGAAAAAGCTTTGTTTGAATGTGTTTGACTTTCATTTGACTCAATTACCTTTGTTGAGTGCATTTGACTTTCATTTGATTCAAAAAGTATTGTTTGAACGTGTTTGACTTTCAATTGACTCAATTAGCTTTGTTGAATGCATTAGACTTTCATTTGATATAAAACGCTTTGTTTGAATGTGTTTTAATTTCATTTGACATAATTATTTTTGTTGAACGCATTTAACTTTCATTTGTTTCAAAAAGCTTTGTATGTGTGTGTTTGACTTTAATTTGACACAATTATCTTTATTGAATGCATTTGACTTTTATTTGATTCAAAACGCTTTGTTTGAAGGTGCTTGACTTTCATTTGAGTCAAAAATCATTGTTGAATGCATTTGACTTTTATTTGATTCAAAAAGCTTTGATTGAATGTGTTGGACTTTCATTTGACTCAATTAGCTTTGTTAGAATGTGTATGACTTTCATATTACTTAATTATGTTTGTTGAATGCATTTGACTTTCATTTGATTCAAAAAGCTTTGTTTGAAGGTGTTGACTTTCATTTGAGTTATAAAGCATTGTTGAATGCACTTGACTTTCGTTTAATATAAAAAGCTTTGTTTGTATGTGTTTGACTTTCATTTGAGTCAATTAGCTTTGTTCAATGCATTTGACTTTCATTTGATTCAAAAAGCTTTGTTAGAATGTGTTTGACTTTCATTTGACTCAATTATCCTTTTTGAATGCAATTGACTTTCAATTGATTCAAAAAGCTTTGTATGAATGTGTTTGACTTTCATTTGACTCAATTAGCTTCGTTGAATGCATTTGAGTTTCATTTGATTTAAAAGCTTTGTTTGATTGTGTTTGACTTTCATTTGGTTCAAAAAGCTTTGTTGAATGTGTTTGATTTTCATTTTACTCAATTAGCTTTGTTGAATGCATTTGACTTTCATTTGATTTTAAAACCTTTATTTAAATGTGTTTGACTTACATTTGGTTCAACAAGCTTTGTTGAATGAGTTTGACTTTCATTTTACTCAATTAGATTTGTTGAATGCATTTGACTTTCATTTGATTAAAAAAGCATTGTTTGAATGTGTTAGACTTTATTTAACTCAATAAACTTTGTTGAATGCATTTGACTTTCATTTGATTTAAAAAGCTTTATTTGAATGTGTTTGACTTTCATTTGAGTCAAAAAGCTTTATTAAATGCATTTGAATTTAATTTGATTCTAAAAGCTTTGTTTGAATGTGTTTGACTTTCATTTGACTCAATTATCTTTGTTGAATACGTTTGACTTTCATTTGATTCAAAATGCTTTGTTTGAATGTGTTTGACATTCATTTGATTCAAAAAGCTTTGTATGAATGTGTTTGACTTTCATTTGAGTCAATTATCTTTGTTGAATGCATTTGACTTTCGTATGATTCAAAAAGCATTGTTTGAATGTGTTTGACTTTCATTTGACTTAATTAGCTTTGTTGAATGCATTTGACTTTCATTTGATTCAAAAAGCTTTTTTTGAATGTTTTTGACTTTAATTTGAATCAATTATCTTCGTTGAATGCATTTGACTTTCACTTGATTTTAAAAGCTTTATTTGAATGTGTTTTGACTTTCATTTGACTTAATTAGCTTTGTTAATTGCATTTCAATTTCATTTAATTCAAAAAGCTTTGTTTGAATGTGTTTTACTTTTATTTGACTCAATTAGCTTTGTTGAATGCATTTTACTTTCATTTGATTAAAAAAGCTTTGTATGAATGTGTTTGACTTTCATTTGACTCAATTATCTTCGTTGAATGCATTTGACTTTCACTTGATTTTAAAAGCTCTGTTTGAATGTGTTTGACTTTCATTTGGTTCAAAAAGCTTTGTTGAATGAGTTTGTCTTTCATTTTACTCAATTTAGCTTTGTTGAATGCATTTAACTTTCATTTGATTTAAAAAGCATTGTTTGAATGTGTTTGACTTTCATTTGACTTAATTAACTATGATGAATGCATTTATCTTTGATTTGATTCAAAAAACTTTGTTTGAAAGTGTTTGACTTTCATTTGACTCAATTACCTTTATTGAATGCATTTGACTTTCATTTGATTCCAAAAGCTTTGTATGAATGTGTTTGACCTTCATTTGACTCAATTATCCTTGTTGAATACATTTGACTTTCATTTGATTTAAAAAGCTTTGTTTGAACGTGTTTGACTTTTATTTGAGTTAAAAATCTTTGTTGAATGCATTTGACTTTATTTGATTCAAGAACCTTTGTTTGAATGAGTTTGACTTTCATTTGACTTAATTACCTTTGTTGAATGCATTTGACTTTCATTTGGTTCAAAAAGCGTTGTTTAATGCGTTTGACTTTCATTTGACTCAATTAGCTTGGTTGAATGCATTTGAGTTTTATTTGATTCAAAAAGCTTTGTATGAATGTGTTTGACTTTTATTTGAACCAATTACCTTTGTTGAATGCATTTGTCTTTCATTTGATTCAATATATCTCTATTTTATTGATTTTGAATACAAGTTGTTTTACTAGTTGTTGCTAGATTTCCTCAAATTTTGTCTTGTTTTCATATGTCAACAAATTCTATCAACTAATTTTTTATTTGTATCGATTTAGAAACAAATTGAGGCAACAAATTTTTGAATTGTTCCTATTAGAAATTAGCTGTCTTACTAGTTGTTGCATTTTACATTCATTTGATTCAAAAAGCTTTGTTGAAAGTATTTTACTTTCATTTGACTCAATAAGCTTTGTTGAATGCATTTGACTTTCATTTGATTCAAAGAGCTTTGTTTGAATGTGTTTGACTTTCATTTGAGTCAAAAAGCTTTGTTGAATGCATTTGACTTTCATTAGATTCAAAAAGCTTTGTTTGAATGTGTTTGACTTTCATTTGAGTTAAAAAGATATGTTGAATGCATTAGACTTCCATTTGATTCAAAAAGCTTGATTTAAATGTGTTTGACTTTCATTTGACTCAATTATCTTTGTTGAATGCATTTGACTTTCATTTGATTCAAAAAGCTTTGTTTGAATGTGTTTGACTTTCATTTGACTCAATTGTCTTTGTTGAATGCATTTGACTTTCATTTGATTTAGAAAGCGTTGTTGAATGTGTTTGACTATCATTTGTTTCAATTAGCTTTGTTGAATGCATTTAAGTTTTATTTGATTCAAAAAGCTTTGTATCAATGTGTTTGACTTTCATTTGACCCAATTACCTTTGTTGAATGCATTTGACTTTCATTTGATTCAAAAAGCTTTGTTTGAATGTGTTTGACTTTCATTTGACTCAATTGTCTTTGTTGAATGCATTTGACTTTCATTTTATTTAAAAAGCTTTTTTTGAATTTGTTTGACTTTCATTTGACTCAATTAGCTTTGTTGGATGTATTTAAGTTTTATTTGATTCAAAAAGCTTTGTATCAATGTGTTTGACTTTCATTTGACCCAATTACCTTTGTTGAATGCATTTGACTTTCATTTGATTCAATATATCTCTTTTTTGTTGCTAATGAAAACAAGTTGTCTTACTAGTTGTTGCTAAATTTCATCAATTTTGTCTCGTTTCCATATATCAACAAATTCTGACAACTAATTTTTTATTTGTAGCGATTTAGAATCAAATTGAGGCACTAAATTTTTGAGTTGTTCCTATTAGAAATTAGCCGTCTCGTTGTTATTGCTAGATGACAACAGATTTTTTATTTGTTGTCATTTAGCAATGCCATTTTACAAAACGTTTGGCAACAAAATTTCTAGTTGTTGCTATTAGGGACACTTGTTTTACTATTTCTTGCTAAAATGACATCACATTTTAATTTGTTGCCATTAGAAGAAAGTTGTGTTATAAATTGTTGCTAATTTATTAAGAGTCATTGTAGTAATTTACATAATATGTTTTAATAAATAAAAACGAAAACAAGTCATCTTGTTCTATACAAAAGAAATATTAGAACGAATTAATAATCGTTCAATCACTTTTAGCAATAAAACGAAGGCGATAAAATAATATATATTATTTTATAAGTTCATTAGAAAGAGCATGTATAAAATGGGAATGCTTCTTACTATTATGGCCGAATTTGCTTGATTTTGGTTCTACACTTAAAACCTTATAACATGCTATGTTTTTGTGATTTCTTTTCTTAGGAAGTTATAAATACATATGTTTGACATGAATCAAGCCTTTTAAAGTTCATTCGAAAGAGCATGTAGAAAATGGGAACGCTTTTTCCTATTATGCCCGAATTTGCTTGATTTCTGTTTTACTAGACCTTAAAACCTTATACCTTGCTTTGTATTAGTGATTTCTATGCTTAGGCAGTTACTAATACATATATTTGACATCATTCATGCCTTTATAAGTTCATTAGAAAGATGAAAGTAGAAAATGGGAACGTTTTTATCATTTGGGCCGAATTTGGTTGATTTTGGTTCTACAAGACCTTAAAACCTTATAACATCCTTTGTTTTTGTGATTTATTTTCTTATGAAGTTATAAATATATATATTGGACATGAATCAAGCCTTTTCAAGTTTATTAGAAAGATGAAAGCAGGAATTGGGAACGCTATTTATCATTTAGGCCGAATTTGGTTGATTTTGGTTCTACAAGACCTTAAAACCTTATAACATCCTTTGTTTTTGTGATTTCTGTTTTTAGGAAGTTATAAATATATATATTTGACATGAATCAAGCCTTTTCAAGTTCATTAGAAAAAGCATGTAAAATATGGGTGCTTCTTCCTATTTTGCTCGAATTTGTTTGATTTCGGTTCTACCAGTCCTTAAAATCTTATAACTTGGTTTGTTTTTGTTATTTCTATGATTAGGAATTATATATACATATATTTAACATTATTCAAGTTTTTTGTAGTTCATTAGAAAGAGCATGTAGAAAATGAGAATGCTTCTTTCTATTTTGCCTGAATTTGCTTGATTTTGGTTTTACAAAACCTTAAAAACTTATAATTTGCTTTGGTTATTGTCATTTCTTTGGTTAGGAAGTTATAAATACATATATTTGACATGAATCAAGCCTTTTCAAGTTCATTAGAAAGAGCATGTGGAAAATGGGTACGCTTTTTCCCAATTTGCCCAAATTTGCTTGATTTAGGCTCTACAACACCTTAAAACCTTATAACTTGCTTTTTTTTTGTGATTTATTTGCTTAGAAAGTTATAAATACATATATTTTATATGATTCAAGAATTTATAAATTCATTAGAAAGAGCATGTAGAAAATGGAAAGGCTTCTTACTATTTTGCCCGAATTTGCATGATTTTTGTTCTACTAGACCTTAAAACCTTATATCTTGCTTTGTTTTTGTGATTTATATTGTTAGGAAGTTATAAATACATATATTTGACATGAATCAAGCTTTTTCAAGTTTATTAAAAAGAGCATTTAGAAAAAGGGAATGCTTCTTACTATTTTGCCCGAATTTGATTGATTTCAGTTCTACAAGACCTTAAAACCTTATAAATTGCTAGTTTTTGCGATTTCTATGCTTATGCATTTATAAATACATATGTTTCACATGATTCAAACAATTATATGTTCATAAGAAAGAGCATGTAGAATTTGGGAATACTTCTTACAATTTTACCCAAATTTGATTGATTTTGGTTCTACAAGACCTTAAAACCTCATAACTTGATTTGTATTTGTTATTTATTTTTAATGGAGTTATAAATACATATATTTGACATTATCCAAGCATTTATAAGCTCATTAGAAAGAGCATGCAGAAAATGGGAACGTTTCTTTCCATTTTGCCCGAATTTGCTTGATTTTGGTTCTACAAGACCTTAAAACCATATAACTTGCTTTTTCTTTGTTATTTATTTGCTTAGGCAGTTATAAATATGTATATTTGACATGATTCAAGAATTTATAATTTCATTAGAAAGAGCATGTAGAAAATGGGAAAGCTTCTTACTATATTGCACGAATTTGCTTGATTTTGGTTCTACAAGACCTTATAACCTTATGAATTGATTTCTTTTTGTGATTTTTTTTGTGAGGCAGTTATAACTACATATATTTGACATTACTCAAGCCTTTTCAAATTCATTAGAAAGAGCATGTAAAAAATGGGAATGCTTTTTCCCATTTTGGCCGTATTTGCTTAATTTTGGCTCTACAAGACCTTAAAACCTTATGACATGCGTTATTTTTGTGATTTATTTTCTTAGGAAGCTGTAAATACATATATTTTACATTAATCAAGCCTTTTCAAGATCATTAGAAGAGCATGTAGAAAATGGGAACGCTTCTTCTCATTTTGCCCGAATTTGCTTGATTTCGGTTCTACCAGACCTTAAAACCTTATAACTTGCTTGGTCTTATTGATTTCTATACTTAGTCAGTTACAAATACATATATTTGACATTATTCAAGCCTTTATCAGTTCATTAGAAAGAGCATGTAGAAAATGGGAACGCTTCTTCCCATTTGGATCGAATTTGCTTGATTTTGGTTCTACAAGACCTTAAAACCTTATAAAATGATTTGTTTTTGTTATTTCATTTCTTAGGAATTTATAAATACATATATTTGACATGAATCAAGCCTTTTCAAGTTCATTAGAAAGAGCCTGTAGAAATTAGGAACGCTTCTTCCCATTATGCCCGAATTTGCTTGATTTCGGTTCTACTAGACCTTAAAACCTCATACCTTCCTTTGTCTTAGTGATTTCTATGCTTAGGCAGTTACTAATACATATATTTAACATAATTCAAGCCTTTATAAGTTCATTAGAAAGAGCATGTAGAAAATGGGAACGCTTTTTACCATTTGGGCCGAATTTGGTTGATTTTGGTTCTACAAGACCTTAAAACCTTATAACATCTTTTTTTTTTGTGATTTCTTTTGTTAGGAAATTATAAATACATGTATTTGACATGAATAAAGCCTTTTCAAGTTCATTAGAAAGAGCATGTATAAAATGGGTGCTTTTTCCAATTTTGCTCGAATTTGCTTGGTTTCGGTTCTACCAGTCCTTAAAACCTTATAACTTGCTTTATTTTTGTTATATCTGTGATTAGGAATTATAAATACATATATTTAACATTATTCATGTTTTTTTTAGTTCATTAGAAAGAGCATGTAGAAAACGAGAATGCTTCTTTCTATTTTGCCTGAATTTGCTTGATTTTGGTTCTACAAAACCTTAAAACCTTATAACTTGCTTTGGTTTTTGTGATTTCTTTTGTTAGGCAGTTATGAATACATATATCTGACATTAATCAAGCCTTTTAAAGTTCATTAGAAAGAGCATGTGGAAAATGGGTACATTTTTTCCCATTTTGCCCAAATTTGCTTGATTTAGGCTCCACAACACCTTAAAACCTTATAACTTGCTTTTGTTTTTTGTGATTTATTTGCTTAGAAAATTATAAATACATATATTTTATATGATTCAAGAATTTATAAATTCATTAGAAAGAGCATGTAGAAAATGAAAAGTCTTCTTACTATTTTGCCCGAATTTGCTTGATTTTTGTTCTACTAGACCTTAAAACCTTATATCTTGCTTTGTTTTTGTGATTTATATTGTTAGGAAGTTATCAAGTTTATTAAAAAGAGCATGTAGAAAAAGGGAATGCTTCTTACTATTTTGCCAGAATTTGATTGATTTTAGTTCTACAAGACCTTAAAACCTTCTAAATTGCTTTGTTTTTGGGATTTCTACGCTTATGCATTTATAAATACATATATTTCACATGATTCAAACAATTATAAGTTAATAAGAAGAGCATGTAGAATTTGGGAATGCTTCTTACTATTTTACCCAAATTTTGCTTGATTTTGGTTCTACAAGACCTTAAAACCTCATAACTTGATTTTTTTTTGTTATATATTTTTTAATGGAGTTATAAATACATATATTTGACATGATCCAAGCATTTATAAGTTCATTAGAAAAAAGTATGTAGAAAAGGGAACGTTTCTTCCCATTTTGCCCGAATTTGCTTGATTTTGGTTCTACAAGACCTTAAAACCATATAAATTGCTTTTGCTTTGTTATTTATTTGCTTAGGAATTTATAAATATTTATATTTGATATGATTCAGGAATTTATAATTTCATTAGAAAGAGCATGTAGAAAATGGGAATGCTTCTTACTATTTTGCTCGAATTTACTTGATTTTGGTTCTACAAGACCTTAAAACCTTATGAATTGCTTTGTTTTTGTAATTTATTTTGTTAGGCAGTTATGAATATATATATTTGACATGGCTCAAGCCTTTTCAAGTTCATTAGAAAGAGCATGTAAAAAATGGGAATGCTTCTTCCCATTTTGGCCGAATTTGCTTAATTTTGGCTCTACAAGACCTTAAAACCTTATGACATGCTTTATCTTTGTGATTTATTTTCTTAGGAAGTTGTAAATACATATATTTTAAATGAATCAAGCCTTTTCAAGTTCATTAGAAAGAGCATGTAGAAAATGGGAACGCTTCTTCTCATTTTGCCCGAATTTGCTTGATTACGGTTCTACCAGACCTTTAAACGTTATAACTTGCTTGGTCTTAGTAATTGCTATGCTTTGTCTGTTACAGATACATATATTTGACATGATTCAAGCCTTTATCAGTTAATATGAAAGAGCATATAGAAAAAGGGAACGCGTCTTCCCATTTAGGCCGAATTTGCTTGATTTTGGTTTTACAAGACCTTAAAACCTTATAAAATGCTTTGTTTTTGTGATTTCTTTTCTTAAGAAGTTATAAATACATATATTTGACATGAATCAAGCCATTTCAAGTTCATCAGAAAGAGCATGTAGAAATTGGGAACGCTTCTTTCCATTATGCCCGAATTTGCTTGATTTCAGTTCTACTAGACCTTAAAACCTTATACCTTGTTTTTTCTTAGTGATTTCTATGCTTAGGCAGTTACTAATACATATATTTGACATAATTCAAGCCTTTATAAGTTCATTAGAAAGAGCATGTAGAAAATGGGAACGCTTTTTACCATTTGGGCCGAATTTGGTTGATTTTGGTTCTACAAGACTTTAAAACCTTATAACATCTTTTGTTTTTTTGATTTCTTTTGTTAGGAAATTATAAATACATATATTTGACATGAATAAAGCCTTTTCAAGTTCATTAGAAAGAGCATGTAAAAAATGGGTGCTTTTTCCTATTGTGCTCGAATTTACTTGGTTTCGGTTCTACCAGTACTTAAAACCTTATAACTTGCTTTATTTTTGTTATATCTGTGATTAGGAATTATACATACATATATTTAACATTATTCAAGTTTTTTGTAGTTCATTAGAAAGAGCATGTAGAAAATGAGAATGGTTCTTTCTATTTTGGCGGAATTTTCTTGTTTTTGGTTCTACAAAACCTTAAAACCTTATAACTTGCTTTGGTTTTTTTGATTTCTTTGGTTAGGCAGTTATGAATACATATATCTGACATGAATCAAGCCTTTTAAAGTTCATTAGAAAGAGCATGTGGAAAATGGGTACGTTTTTTCCCATTTTGCCCAAATTTGCTTGATTTAGGCTCCACAACACCTTAAAACCTTATAACTTGCTTTTGTTTTTTGTGATTTATTTGCTTATAAAATTATAAATACATATATTTTATATGATTCAAGAATTTATAAAATCATTAGAAAGAGCATGTAGAAAATGGAAAGGCTTCTTACTATTTTGCCCGAATTTGCTTGATTTTTGTTCTACTAGACCTTAAAACCTTATATCTTGCTTTGTTTTTGTGATTTACATTGTTAGGAAGTTATCAAGTTTATTAAAAAGAGCATGTAGAAAAAAGGAATGCTTCTTACTATTTTGCCCGAATTTGATTGATTTTAGTTCTACAAGAACTTAAAACCTTATAAATTGCTTTGTTTTTGTGATTTCTATGCTTATGCATTTATAAATACATATATTTCACATGATTCAAACAATTATAAGTTAATAAGAAAGAGCATGTAGAATTTGGGAATGCTTCTTACTATTTTACCCAAATTTTGCTTGATTTTGGTTCTACAAGACCTTAAAACCTCATAACTTGATTTGTTTTTGTTATTTATCTTTTAGTGGAGTTATATGCAAGCATTTATAAGTTCATTAGAAAAAGCATGTAGAAAATGGGAACGTTTCTTCCCATTTTGCCCGAATTTGCGTGATTTTGGTTATACAAGACCTTAAAACCATATAACTTGCCTTTGCTTTGTCATTTATTTGCTTAGGAATTTATAAATACGGCTTTTTCACCACATACCCTTGAGTTTTTTGTTTATTCACCATATACCCATGAAAATTTTCAAATTCACCATATACCCCTAAGTTGTAATAAAAATTCATCGTATATCCTTAATGAAAATAAGATGAAAAGAATTTGGTTAATTATACATCGAAATCACCTTAGATATCTCCCTTCATCCCCAAAACAACTCTTCTCATTTCTCTAGCCCTAGAAACCACTCCAAATCTCCATAACCATAACCATATTAATAATTTTGAGGATTAGAAAATGAAATTTAGGGTAAGTTTGGGGTGCAAAAAAGGAATGTGGGTGGTTTCGGGGTAGAGGAATGTATTTAGAGTGGTTTCGGTTCATAATTATCCCAAATGATTGACGAATTTAACAATAATATGTTATCAAAGGTATATGGTGTATTTTTGTGAAAACTCATGGGTATATGATGAATTTAAAAAAGTTCATGGGTATATGATGAATAAACAAAAAACTCAATGGCATATGGTGAAATATCCGTTATAAATATGTATAATTGACATGATTCAGGAATTTATAATTTCATTAGAAAGATCATGTAGAAAATGGGAATGCTTCTTACTATTTTGCCCGAATTTGCTTGATTTTGGTTCTACAAGACCTTAAAACCTTATGAATTGCTTTGTTTTTGTAATTTATTTTGTGATGAAGTTATGAATACATATATTTGACATGACTCAAGCCTTTTATAGTTCATCAGAAAGAGCATGTAAAAAATGGGAATGCTTCTTCCCATTTTGGCCGAATTTGCTTAATTTTGGCTCTACAAGACCTTAAAGCCTTATGACATGCTGTATTTTTGTGATTTATTTTCTTAGGAAGTTTTAAATACATATATTTTACATGAATCAAGCCTTTTCAAGTTCATAGAAAGAGCATGTAGAAAATGGGAACGCTTTTTCTCATTTTGCCCGAATTTGCTTGTTTACGGTTCTACCAGACCTTAAAACGTTATAACTTGCTTGGTCTTAGTAATTGCTATGCTTAGTCTGTTACAGATACATATATTTGACATGATTCAAGCCTTTATCAGTTCATTAGAAAGAGCATGTAGAAAAAGGGAACGCGTCTTCCCATTTAGGCCGAATTTGCATGATTTTGGTTCTACAAGACCTTAAAACCTTAAAAATTTCTTTGTTTTTGTTATTTCTTTTCTTAGGAATTTATAAATACATATATTTTACATGAATCAAGCCTTTTCAAGTTCATTAGAAAGAGCATGTAGAAATTGGGAACGCTTCTTCCCATTATGCCCGAATTTGCTTGATTTCGGTTCTACTAGACCTTAAAACCTTATACCTTGCTTTGTCTTAGTGATTTCTATTCTTAGGCAGTTACTAATACATATATTTGCTATAATTCAAGCCTTTATAAGTTCATTAGAAAGTGCATGTAGAAAATGGGAACGCTTTTTACCATTTGGGCCGAATTTGGTTGATTTTGGTTCTACAAGACCTTAAAACCTTATAACATCTTTTGTTTTTGTGATTTCTTTTGTTAGGAAATTATAAATACATGTATTTGACATGAATAAAGCCTTTTCAAGTTCATTAGAAAGAGCATGTAAAAAATGGGTGCTTTATCCTATTTTGCTCGAATTTGCTTGGTTTCGGTTCTACCAGTCCTTAAAACCTTATAACTTGCTTTATTTTTGTTATATCTGTGATTAGGAATTATAAATACATATATTTAAAATTATTCAAGTTTTTTGTAGTTCATTAGAAAGAGCATGTAGAAATTGAGAATGCTTCTTTCTATTTTGCCTGAATTTGCTTGATTTTGGTTCTACAAAACCTTAAAACCTAATAACTTGCTTTGGTTTTTGTGATTTCTTTGGTTAGGCTGTTATGAATACATATATCTGACATGAATCAAGCCTTTTAAAGTTCATTAGAAAGAGCATGTGGAAAATGGGTACGTTTTTTCCCATTTTGCCCAAATTTGCTTGATTTAGGCTCCACAACACCTTAAAACCTTATAACTTGCTTTTGTTTTTTGTGATTTATTTGCTTAGAAAATTATAAATACATATATTTTATATGATTCAAGAATTTATAAATTCATTAGAAAGAGCATGAAGAAAATGGAAAGTCTTCTTACTATTTTGCCCGAATTTGCTTGATTTTTGTTCTACTAGACCTTAAAACCTTATATCTTGCTTTGTTTTTGTGATTTATATTGTTAGGAAGTTATCAAGTTTATTAAAAAGAGCATGTAGAAAAAGGGAATGCTTCTTACTATTTTGCCCGAATTTGATTGATTTCAGTTCTACAAGACCTTAAAACCTTATAAATTGCTTACTTTTTGCGATTTCTATGCTTATGCATTTATAAATACATATATTTCACATGATTCAAACAATTATAAGTTAATAAGAAGAGCATGTAGAATTTGGGAATGCTTCTTACTATTTTACCCAAATTTTGCTTGATTTTGGTTCTACAAGACCTTAAAACCTCATAACTTGATTTTTTTTTGTTATTTATTTTTTAATGGAGTTATAAATACATATATTTGACATGATCCAAGCATTTATAAGTTCATTAGAAAAAGCATGTAGAAAATGGGAACGTTTCTTCCCATTTTGCCCGAATTTGCTTGATTTTGGTTCTACAAGACCTTAAAACCATATAAATTGCTTTTGCTTTGTTTTTTATTTGCTTAGGAATTTATAAATATTTATATTTGACATGATTCAGGAATTTATAATTTCATTAGAAAGAGCATGTAAAAAATGGGAATGCTTCTTACTATTTTGCCCGAATTTGCTTGATTTTGGTTCTACAAGACCTTAAAACCTTATAACAACCTTTTTTGTGATTTCTTTTTTTAGGAAGTTATGAATACATATATTTGACATAAATCAAGCCTTTTGAAGTTCATTAGAAAGAGCATGTAGAAAATGGGAACGCTTCTTCTCATTTTGCCCGAATTCGCTTGATTTCGGTTCTACCGGACCTTAAAACCTTATAACTTGCTTTGTCTTAGTGATTTCTATGCTAAGGGATTTACTATACATATATGTAACATGATTCAAGCCTTTATAAGTTCATTAGAAAGAGCATGTAGAAAATGGGAACGCTTCTTCTCATTTGGGCCGAATTTGGTTGATTTTGGTTCTACAAGACCTTTAAACCTTATAAAATCCATTGTTTTTGTGATTTCTTTTTTTAGGAAGTTATAAATACATATATTTGACATGACTCAAGCCTTTTCAAGTTCATTAGAACGTACATGTTGAAAATGAGAACGCTTCTTCTCATTTTGCCTGAATTTGCTTGATTTCGGTTCTATCAGACCTTAGAACCTTATTAATTGCTTTCTCTTTGTTATTTATTTTCTTAGGAAGTTACAAATACATATATTTGACATGATTCAAGCCTTTATAAGTTCATTAGAAGGAGCATGTAGAAAATAGGAACGCTTCTTCCCATTTTGGCCGAATTTGCTTGATTTTGGTTCTACAAGACCTTAAAACTTTATAACATGCATTTTTTGTGATTTCTTTTCTTAGGAATTTATAAATACATATATTAGACATGAATCAAGCCTTTTCAAGTTCATTAGAAATAGCGTGTAGAAAATGGGAACGCTTCTTCTCATATGATGTTAATTGGTAACAATAATTTTCATTTTGATGACCTTAAATAGTTAAATGACCTAAAAGAATGTCATTCTTCTAAGTGCTTTACTTAGTTTGTCTATGCTTTTTGTATCATTTATTTTTTAGTGAAACTGCTATATAATGAGGGAGGATCGAGCATGGATGTATAAACGGTTAGAAGGAAAATTCCTTAGTCCAACCTTTGCTGAAAAGGTCAATGAATTTATTACATTTGCTACCACACAAGAGAATGTCGTGATAGATGGTGTGATGAAATGTCCATGTGCACAGTGTCGAAATATTCCTTATCAAGATCTTGATACCATTATGGAGCATCTCTATAGGCATGGTTTTTTGCCTAACTATTTCCAATGGGTTTTTCATGGTGAACTGCACTTCCAAAGAGAATCCCAAAGTAGCAGTTCCATATCCACCGAGGATGCATTGAACCCATATAGAAACATGGTATTAGATGCCTTTGGACTAGAAGGTGGTTTAGAAAATATTGAAGAAGAGCCACATGCTAGTTACAAGAAGTTCTTTGACATGTTGAAGGCAGCGGAAGAGCCATTGTATGATGGCTGCAAGTTGTCTGTATTGTCTGCAGCTGCAAGGATGGCAAACATCAAGTCCGAGTATAATATTCCGCATAAAGCTATAGATGGTGTTGCTTCCATAATGAAAGATAGTTTTTACAAGACTAAGACATTGCTTAAAGGGCCAGAACTTCCGCACCAAAAGATTCATGTATGTCCAAATGGATTTATGCTATTTTGGAAGGAACACAAAGATCTCAAAGAATGTCTATATTGCAAAGGAAGTCGTTATAAGACACTTAGAGAAAGTGGCAACAATTCTCCTCATAGTGCTCTTATTTACTTTCCTGTAGGCCCGAGATTACAAAGATTATATGCAACAAGATCTACTGCGGAGCAGATGAGGTGGCATAAAGATAATCCTCAAGTTCATGGCCTTATGTCTCATCTAAGTGATGAAGAGGCGTGGAAACACCTAGATGAAGAGTACCCTTCTTTTGCTGCGGAGCCTAGAAATGTCCGACTAGGTCTTTGTACCGACGGATTTTCACCATTTGGAAAGACAGGAAGGCAATATTCTTGTTGGCCCGTCATTTTAACTCCTTATAATCTTCCACCTGAATTGTGCATGAAGAAACCTTTTATGTTTCTAAGTTTGATAATTCCAGGTCCGAAGAATCCTAAAGGGAATCTCGATGTGTACTTGCGACCTCTTATTGAAGAGTTAAAGCAATTATGGGAGGCTGGGTTACCGACTTACAACATCTCGCAAAAGCAAAATTTTCATTTGACTCAATTAGCTTTGTATAATGTGTTTTGACTTTCATTTGACTCAATTAGGTTTGTTAATTACATTTAACTTTCATTTAATTCAACAAGCTTTGTTGAATGTGTTTGACTTTTATTTGACTCAATTACCTTTGTTGAATGCATTTTACTTTATTTGATTCAAAAAGCTTCGTTTGAATGCGTTTGAATTTTATTTGACTCAATTAGCTTAGTTGAATGCATTTGACTTTCATTTGATTCAAAAAGCTTTGTATGAATATGTTTTACTTTCATTAGACTCAATTATCTTTCTTGAATGCATTTGTCTTTCATTTGATTCAAAAACCATTGTTTGAATGTGTTTGACTTTCATTTGACTCAATTAGCTTTGTTGAATGCATTTTACTTTCATTTGATACAAAAAGCTTTCTTTCAATGTGTTTGACTTTCATTTTACTCAATTAGCTTTGTTGAATGCATTTGACTTTAGTTTGATTCAAAAAGCATTGTTTAAATGTGTTTGACTTTCATTTGACTCAATTAGCTTTGTAGACTGCATTTGACTTTCATTTAACTCAATTAGCTTTGTATGAATGTGTTTGACATTCATTGACGTGGGGAAAACTAGGTCGTTGGGAATAATTCTCCCTAAGCCAAACAAAATTTATAAACACTCAACAAACCTAAATACAAGTATAGAGGTAAGTCAAGGGTCGAACCCAAAGGAACGGTAATGTCTAAATGCTTTCAATTATGTGGCTAAGCTAGGTCGAAGACAAGGGGTAAAAGGTGACTCTAACAACTACCTAAACGAAGAAACCAAACAAATATAAGAGCTAGGGATTAGGATCCGCAAATAATGGCAATGAACGATGCAAATTGGAATGGAACGTCGACTAAGTCAAGCAATGTGAGAGAAAATCAATCATGCAACCAAAAGAGCATGTCAAGCTATTCTCCTAGAGGTCTAACTAGCGTCAACTACGATAAACTCTAGCTAGGAAACATCACAAGACACCTCAATCGTGTAAATGCAAGCCACAAATCAATGGTCCGTAGCAATGTCAACTTACAATGCAATCTAGTGCAATAATCAAAGTTAGCTACTCTCTAATTAATCACACACATGCACAAGATCAATCAACCAAGTTTAATCACATCATCAACTCCACCAATTATCCCATATTTACATCAATTCATTACATCATAAGCTTCACCAAATCCCTAACCAAACAACTACTCAAACATTATCATCAATTCAACAAACAATTAAAGAAATCAACAGTTAACAATCTAAGAAGAACAATTACTCTAATCAAACATCAATCATCGAATCATCAAAATCCAATCAAAACCAAACAATCAAAACATGAATACTAAACAAAACAATAAATGAGATAGAGTTTAGAAATGCTCATTGATAATAGAGTAGATCTCCAATACAATTGTCACCATTGGATCTTCAGTCTCTCAATCACCATTGAAATTCTTCACTCTCTCTCTAAAATCTACTCCTAAAACTAACCTCTAAATCTAGAGAGAGAAGCTCTCAACTAAGCTAAGAAAATGATCTAATTCTTTTATGAAAACTTCTTACAAAAATTGGGTTCAAATAGGTATAAGAAGAGAGAGAAAATCGTCGAAATCCGATCGGAAAAAACCCACGTTGGTGCGGCCACACAACAGGGGATGTGCGCCCGCACCACCATGATGTGCGCCCGCACCACCATGGTGTGCGGCCGCACATCCCTCGTGTGCGGCCGCACATTCTGCGCGTGCGGCCGCACTCAGCTGGGTTTCTTCGAATCTTCAACTCTTCAAGCTCAAGGGGTGCACACATGATTTATGATGGTGATGAAGGAAAAGGTAGGCAGTAGCTAAGGCTTAATATTGAGGGCACACACTTCCTTTGAAGGGAGCACAAGAGAAGAGCTAAGACTTGGAACTTTCACTTCTTTGCATCTTGAGCTTCCCAAACTCCATGAACTTGATCCTAAAGCTCCTTCCACCATAATGGATCACCAAAATCACGACCCGAACCTCGTCCAATACCTACAACCACGAAAATAGACTAAATAAAGAAGAAAAGGCTAGAAAACCAACGAAATGCACAAAAGTTACAAAATAAGAGAAGAAAGGTAAAACTAAGCAACAAAGCATAAAACTAAGAACTTCTTAAGCATGAAAGCTATGAAAAGAGAATAGAAAGGACCTAAATGCTCGTCAAATGTGTGCCATTTATGACACACATCATTCATTTGACTCAATTAGCTTTGTTAATTGCATTTCACTTTCATTTAATTCAAAAAGCTTTGTTTGAATGTGTTTCACTTTCATTTGATTGAAAAAGCTTTGTTTGAATGTGTTTGACTTTAATTTGACTCAATTACCTTTATTGAATGCATTTGACTTTCATTTGATTCAAAAAGTATTGTTTGAATGTGTTTGACTTTCAATTGACTCAATTAGCTTTGTTGAATGCATTAGACTTTCATTTGATATAAAACGCTTTGTTTGAATGTGTTTTAATTTCATTTGACATAATTATTTTTGTTGAACGCATTTGACTTTCATTTGTTTTAAAAAGCTTTGTATGTGTGTGTTTGACTTTAATTTGACACAATTATCTTTATTGAATGCATTTGACTTTTATTTGATTCAAAACGCTTTGTTTGAAGGTGCTTGACTTTCATTTGAGTCAAAAATCATTGTTGAATGCATTTGACTTTTATTTGATTCAAAAAGCTTTGATTGAATGTGTTGGACTTTCATTTGACTCAATTAGCTTTGTTAGAATGTGTATGACTTTCATATTACTTAATTATGTTTGTTGAATGCATTTGACTTTCATTTGATTCAAAAAGCTTTGTTTGAAGGCGTTGACTTTCATTTGAGTTATAAAGCATTGTTGAATGCACTTGACTTTCGGTTAATATAAAAAGCTTTGTTTGCATGTGTTTGACTTTCATTTGAGTCAATTAGCTTTGTTCAATGCATTTGACTTTCATTTGATTTAAAAAGCTTTGTTTGAATGTGTTTGACTTTCATTTGACTCAATTATCCTTTTTGAATGCAATTGATTCAAAAAGCTTTGTATGAATGTGTTTGACTTTCATTTGACTCAATTAGCTTCGTTGAATGCATTTGAGTTTCATTTGATTTAAAAAGCTTTGTTTGATTGTGTTTGACTTTCTTTTGACTTATTTAGCTTTGTTGAATGTGTTTGATTTTCATTTTACTCAATTAGCTTTGTTGAATGCATTTGACTTTCATTTGATTTTAAAACATTTATTTAAATGTGTTTGACTTTCATTTGGTTCAACAAGCTTTGTTGAATGAGTTTGACTTTCATTTTAATCAATTAGATTTGTTGAATGCATTTAACTTTCATTTGATTAAAAAAGCATTGTTTGAATGTGTTAGACTTTATTTAACTCAATAAACTTTGTTGAATGCATTTGACTTTCATTGGATTTAAAAAGCTTTATTTGAATGTGTTTGACTTTCATTTGAGTCAAAAAGCTTTATTAAATGTATTTGAATTTAATTTGATTCAAAAAGCTTTGTTTGAATGTGTTTGACTTTCATTTGACTCAATTATCTTTGTTGAATACAATTGACTTTCATTTGATTCAAAATGCTTTGTTTGAATGTTTTTGACATTCATTTGATTCAAAAAGCTTTGTATGAATGTGTTTGACTTTCATTTGAGTCAATTATCTTTGTTGAATGCATTTGACTTTCGTTTGATTCAAAAAACATTGTTTGAATGTGTTTGACTTTCATTTGACTTATTTAGCTTTGTTGAATTCATTTGACTTTCATTTGATTCAAAAAGCTTTTTTTGAATGTTTTTGACTTTAATTTGACTCAATTATCTTCGTTGAATGCATTTGACTTTCACTTGATTTTAAAAGCTTTGTTTGAATGTGTTTTGACTTTCATTTGACTTAATTAGCTTTGTTAATTGCATTTCACTTTCATTTAATTCAAAAAGCTTTGTTTGAATGTGTTTTACTTTTATTTGACTCAATTAGCTTTGTTGAATGCATTTTACTTTCATTTGATTAAAAAAGCTTTGTATGAATGTGTTTGACTTTCATTTGACTCAATTATCTTCGTTGAATGCATTTGACTTTCACTTGATTTTAAAAGCTCTGTTTGAATGTGTTTGACTTTCATTTGGTTCAAAAAGCTTTGTTGAATGAATTTGTCTTTCATTTTACTCAATTTAGCTTTGTTGAATGCATTTGACTTTCATTTGATTAAAAAAGCATTGTTTGAATGTGTTTGACTTTCATTTGACTTAATTAACTATGATGAATGCATTTATCTTTGATTTGATTCAAAAAATTTTGTTTAAAAGTGTTTAACTTTCATTTGACTCAATTACCTTTATTGAATGCATTTGACTTTCATTTGATTCCAAAAGCTTTGTATGAATGTGTTTGACTTTCATTTGACTCAATTATCCTTGTTGAATACATTTGACTTTCATTTTATTTAAAAAGCTTTGTTTGAACGTGTTTGACTTTTATTTGAGTTAAAAATCTTTGTTGAATGTATTTGACTTTATTTGATTCAAGAACCTTTGTTTGAATGAGTTTGACTTTCATTTGACTTAATTATCTTTGTTGAATACATTTGACTTTCATTTGGTTCAAAAAGCGTTGTTTAATGGGTTTGACTTTCATTTGACTCAATTAGCTTGGTTGAATGCATTTGAGTTTTATTTGATTCAAAAAGCATTGTATGAATGTGTTTGACTTTTATTTGACCCAATTACCTTTGTTGAATGCATTTGTCTTTCATTTGATTCAATATATCTCTATTTATTTGCTTTTGAATACAAGTTGTTTTACTAGTTGTTGCTAGATTTCCTCAAATTTTATCTTGTTTTCATATGTCAACAAATTCTATCAACTAATTTTTTATTTGTATCGATTTAGAAACAAATGGAGGCAACAAATTTTTGAATTGTTCCTATTAGAAATTAGTTGTCTTACTAGTTGTTGCATTTTACATTCATTTGATTTAAAAAGCTTTGTTGAAAGTATTTGACTTTCATTTGACTCAATAAGCTTTGTTGAATGCATTTGACTTTCATTTGATTCAAAGAGCTTTGTTTGAATGTGTTTGACTTTCATTTGAGTCAAAAAGCTTTGTTGAATGCATTTGACTTTCATTAGATTCAAAAAGCTTTGTTTGAATGTGTTTGACTTTCATTTGAGTTAAAAAGATATGTTGAATGCATTAGACTTCCATTTGATTCAAAAAGCTTGGTTTAAATGTGTTTGACTTTCATTTGACTCAATTATCTTTGTTGAATGCATTTGACTTTCATTTGATTCAAAAAGCTTTGTTTGAATGTGTTTCACTTTCATTTGACTCAATTGTCTTTGTTGAATGCATTTGACTTTCATTTGATTCTCAAAGCGTTGTTGAATGTGTTTGACTATCATTTGACTCAATTAGCTTTGTTGAATGCATTTAAGTTTTATTTGATTCAAAAAGCTTTGTATCAATGTGTTTGACTTTCATTTGACCCAATTACCTTTGTTGAATGCATTTGACTTTCATTTGATTCAAAAAGCTTTGTTTGAATGTGTTTGACTTTCATTTGACTCAATTGTCTTTGTTGAATGCATTTGACTTTCATTTGATTTAAAAAGCGTTGTTGAATGTGTTTGACTTTCATTTGACTCAATTAGCATTGTTGAATGTATTTAAGTTTTATTTGATTCAAAAAGCTTTGTATCAATGTGTTTGACTTTCATTTGACCCAATTACCTTTGTTGAATGCATTTGACTTTCATTTGATTCAATATATCTCTTTTTTGTTGCTATTGAAAACAAGTTGTCTTACTAGTTGTTGCTAAATTTCATCAATTTTGTCTCGTTTCCATATATCAACAAATTCTGACAACTAATTTTTTATTTGTAGCGATTTAGAATCAAATTGAGGCACTAAATTTTTGAGTTGTTCCTATTAGAAATTACCCATCTCGTTGTTGTTGCTAGATGACAACAGATTTTTTATTTGTTGTCATTTAGCAATGCCATTTTACAAAACGTTTGGCAACAAAATTTCTAGTTGTTGCTATTAGGGACACTTGTTTTACTATTTCTTGCTAAAATGACATCACATTTTAATTTGTTGCCATTAGAAGAAAGTTGTGTTATAAATTGTTGCTAATTTATTAAGAGTCATTGAAGTAATTTACATAATATGTTTTAATATATAAAAACGAAAACAAGTCATCTTGTTCTATACAAAAGAAATATTAGAAGGAATTAATAATCGTTCAATCACTTTTAGCAATAAAACGAAGGTGATAAAATAATATATATTATTTTGTAAGATCATTAGATAGAGCATGTATAAAATGGGAATGCTTCTTACTATTATGGCCGAATTTGCTTGATTTTGGTTCTACAAGACCTTAAAACCTTATAACACGCTATGTTTTTGTGATTTCTTTTCTTAGGAAGTTATAAATACATATTGTAGGGAATATTTCAAGCATTATGATAACCCCAAACTTGAACCCCACTGTGATCATACACTAAAGTACGGTGGCGTTCCAAAGGGAAAGACAAAGAGCAAAAAGAGTCGCCAACAAGTTTTAAGGAACTTGTACCCAAAAGACAATCCAAAGGACCGTCAACTACTCCATAAGGTCTTGAACCAAACAGGGTCCGGGGATGAGGGTACGAATCCAATCTACAAAAGAAAGGACCCGCCCTATAAAATAGGCCTCTACTTTGTTCTGCTCGTATTCATTCGCGCTTTTCGAATAACATACAAACATTATATTGATCCTAACCCTGTTTATCTATGTTGGTTGAAATTAATGCCCAAATAATACTATTATTGGCGATCACTTGAATTAAAATCACATTAGCCTAAACCAAATTATTAATTATCTTATTAAGCGTGATTCCAAGTACAAATTCCCTTTAACAATCATAAAAGGTGTGATCAATCAATAACAATAAAAATATATCAAGCAACATAATAATAATCAATAAATAATGATAATAGCATGATAAGGCATAATAAAGCTTAAATATAATAGCAAGACTGACAAGGGAATAAACGCGTCGTCAATTGTCTATCCCTAGATCAAATACAATTTATACAACCTAAACAAACCTAATACGAGTATAAGGCAAGCATAGGGGTCGAACCACAGAGAACGGTTAAACACCACCAAATGTTATCGACAATTAAGCTAGTCCGGAATAGGAGATAAATAAACTAAAGTCTAAAGATGCTAAAACAAGAAATAAAACATTAAGGGAAATGGTTTAGGTATAGCATTCACTTGAACATAAACAAAAGCATAGAAGTTGAATTAATTATGAACTAAACATGCTCAAATATCGAAATAAAGGGTCCAATCTAGCCGCCTTCCGGGGTCAATTGGCTTCTCCTAACATAGCCTCTATGTTTCCACATTAGAACCATATACCAGGAGGTACTATTAAATAACAATCGATAACAATGAACCTTAACTAAGTCAACTTCCGTTCCTTGTTAGCAAAGATTCACCTTTAATCAACTAACAACATGCATTTTGCAAGTAGATTAAAGAATATCAAGCATATAAAGACTTTAATCACAAATAAATCAACTCTAAACCTAGAACATGCTCAAGATCCAACTACACCACAACCATCCCCTCAATGGGGAAATTACTCACTAATCATGACAATAACAAGATTAATCAACAAATAATCAAGAATCAACATGATCAACAAGCAATGAAGGAAAATCAAAATAAGCAAATAAAACTAAATACAAAAACAAAGAAAGAGAGTAAGAGATTGCTCATTAATTGAAGATGAAGATTTGCAAAGATTCAATCAAGCTCCTTCTTCAATATCCAAGTTCCACTACTACATAAACGATCAAATGCAACCCCTAAAAACCATTACATTAGGGCAAAAAACCGCTGCTATAGGCCTATTGCTACGGTTAGAGAACCGTAGCATTTGCGGCCGTTGCACTAGATTTAATGCAACGGTCCATTTTAACTAATGCAACGGTCCTGTGCTACCAACCATGAACCGTTGCATCAGGGCCTAATGCAACGGTCATTATAGCCTAATGCAACAGTTCTTTACAACTCCCATGGACCGTTGCAGCAGAGCTAATGTAATGGTCTTTTAGATTTATTGCAACACTCATGACTTCCTATAGAACCGTTGCATTATTTTTATTTTATTATTATTATTATTATTATTATTATTATTGTTATTATTATTATTATTATTATATTATATGATTATTATAATTATTATTATTATTACTATTACTATTACTACTACTATTACTATTACTATTTGCTCGCAATAAATAAGAAAATTAAAAAACTACAAAGTACATACAATAAATATAAGCAAAATTATATATATATTCATTTTATTTTTGCTTGAAAGAAATACAAACAATGAATACCTAAACAACTACGATCCATACCAAAATACATATCTAAATAGTTGACATCACATTCTAATAATATTAGAACCTATATAAGGACATTATGTACATTTATAATGTTTGGACAATCATCGACCAAGATTGTCCCAACAATAATCATATCATTCTTCCTCCCCTACTCAATGTGGTTTATCATGTACCTATACAAACAAACAATAAAATGAAATGATATTAGAGAACATATTATCTTGAAAATCATGACATGCCTTACAAACCCCCCTGCACCAACATTAACTTAATAATTGCATTTGAACGTGATGTTATCGACTCATCAACCTTGTGCTTATCTTCACACCAACTTTCAACCTCTTCCTCAAGCTCCTAGATGACAAATAAAGTATGATTAGAACAAGAAAGACTAAGTAGATTTATATTAAATGGATAGTATACTTGTTCCCAATATCAGCAAACATGTTACTATCTAAACACTAGGTAACTTGTAGAACAACAAAATTAAAGTCAATTTAACAAAAAAAAAAAAAAAAGTGCTCTCCAAATCATATATTATCCTAGCTATTGATTCTTTTCACTTCTTTCCTAAAAAATTAGCTCTGTACATAGCATAATCACAATTTAAGAGGAGCCATTTCCAATGTTAAGTTTAGAGTAGAACAATCACAAAGAAAGACGACTGCGTTGAGTGTATTTGAGTAATCTAACTAAGCATTGCTCCTATGATGATGTTTGAACCTTTACCATGAACACTATGTAGTCTATGTTAAACTATAAAAGGACGCACAACTCTACCTAAAATAAATGGTAGAATGCCGTAATCGACGGAATATCTTATTCATAGATCTTATGAACATTGCACTGATTATGCAACAAGTCATAAAAGCTAATAAAATCTATGAATATATTGCTCTGATTATGAAACAAGTCAAACTTGCAATATCCGTTATTTACCACTCAATTGCTTTCAAATTGTGTCGTTCGAATAGTTTCCTGATATAAAGTTATGGATTGGACAATATAATTTTAATAAAATTATTTTTATGCATCATAATTCTTAAGTCATGAAAATTAATAAATAAAAGAGTATATTGCAAAAGCTATACATACAAGGATACATCTGACATATGCTCACCAACATTAGAAAAACATCAAGCATTGAAATTACCTCACCAACAGTCTAACAGTACTCAATGCATAAAAAAGAGTTGCAACAATAACAAGAAAGTCACCAAAAAGAGTTCAAGTAGTCAACTATCTTGTATTCATGTTGAAGCCAAGCCAATAAAGGATTAATTTCCATTTACACTGAACTCATTTCATACGATCTGTAATTTCAGCTCTTATCACTCCAATACAACATACAAGGGATAAAAACTTCTAAATCGCAATGTCCTATTTTCATCATTTTCCTTGCCTCTTTAACCACCAAAATACTATGTTAATACAAAAAATACACATGTACAATACTAAAGTAATATGAATTTATGAGTATCATAAAAGTGTGCTCCAATCTTACAGTTTTAGCTTAAACACCACCACTACAATTGTCATTTAAAATTCAATATTCACTAGTTTGAATTCTACACTTTCACATAATCTGAGCAATATTCATAGATTTTATAAGGCTTGTACAGTTAAGAATAAAACTAAAACATCACAAATCTTATATGAAAAAAATTGCATATAAACAACAATAAAAATTGTACATAAATAACTGAAAGTGAAAAACAAGCATATACATAACAATTCTAATATAATTACACTAACAATAAATTCGATAGATAACAAAATGTGTTGTTAAATTACAATTTACATCACAATCAATATATTAATAATTTATCAATTAAAAAAAAATTACATCAAAATTAGGAAGATACTCGACTGTAGTTGGGAAAATTAAAAATATAAATACATACCTGAAAAACAATATGAGAAAAACAGAGATCGAGTGTTACCTTCACCATCAATGGAAGGAGGAAAATGCTGCAATAGAAAACTACGAACACCCTAGAAGTGAAGCTCTTCACCCATCGCCGTCGTCGTCATCATCACCAATCACGACCACCAAGTCCACAAACCCAATCACCATTACCATCTTTGTCACAAGTAGATGAAATTTTTTTTTTGAAGGAACAAGTAGATGAATATTTACTTAATGTTTGATGGTAGATCTTGTTTTATATGGTAGATCTTGTTTTAGATTCTAGAGAAAGAAAGAAAGAAAGTTGAGAGAGAGAGAGATAGAGAGGAAGGAGATCGAGAGAAAAGAAAATTTTGGTGGCGGAAATTACAAGGGTTTCAAAATTGGGGAAAATTTGGAGGTGAAATATTTAGGCGCCCACTTGAATCACGTGTTAAGACCAAATGCAACAGCAATACTACACCGTTGCAATAGCTAAAAAGTGTGTTGCATCTGACATTCTAATGCAACGGTTCTTTAAAGCCGTTGCGCTAGACCGTTGCATTAGGCATAACCATTGCATTAACCGTTGCAGTAGATATAGCTGTTGCATTAGACCATTGCAGTAGATATAACTGTTGCATTAGACCGTTGCATTTGTTCGTTTATGTGGTAGTGTTCATTAATGGAAAAACCCTCACTTTCTCTCTCTAAACTACTCTAATTCTAAGCTAAACCTAGAGAGAGAAGCTCTCCTAAAACTAGGGAAAAAAGATCTAAAGGAATCAAGTTCTCCTTTTACAAAACAAGCCTCGCAATATATAAAGAATCGCGCAAAAACGCTGAACAGGACCCGCTGTGCGCCCGCGCAAGGATCTGTGCGCCCGCGCATGGTAACTGTGCGCCCGCGCGTGCGCCCTCGCAGCGGTCTGTGCGCCCTCGAAGCGGCCTGCGCTCCCTCGCAGCAGCCTGCGCGCCCGCGCAAAGTAGCTGCGCGCCCGCGCATTTGTGGGTTGCGCGGCTTGTGCTTTGGCGTGTGCGCCCGCGCGGTGTTGGTGTGCGCCCGCGCACATGTCGCGCAAAACTTTCTGCCTCGATTCTGCAATTTCGCCAATTTTGCGCGGGTTCTCACAGGGCTGCGCGCCCGCACATTATTTGCGCCCTTGCACCTTGCTTTCTTCGATTCTTCTCTCATGATTCCTTGGCTTCTTCTTTGCAATCCAAGACTTCAAATACCTAAGCACAAGCACCAAGGGAAGCAATAAGGTATAGGGAACGGTGCAAACACGCAATGAAGGCAAGCATACAACAATATACGCGATTTCATTAAAATCACATCGAGACATGTATGCACGCATTATTTGAACAAAACAACTACAAAACACCCTAAGACAAGCTAAAACAAGGCATAAACACTATCCTAGGAGTGACATAAATGTCACTCATCAAAGACCCTAGGCATGATACTAACAAGATTAATAGCAACCCTAGCATGTCACTAAGCAATAAAGATCAAAGCTTTAACCTAACATGGTACTAACATGATATCATGATATTAGAAAAGATAAGAGGCACCCTAAACATGATACTAGAAAGCATAAAATAACATCCTAACATGATACTAGGAATTAAACATTAATAAACATGCTTTCTACATTGAAAGACAGTAACAAGATTACATACTTTGAAGCCTCGTACCTCTTTCTAATAACAAAATACACAAGTTAGTAAACTTCAATGAAAATAATAAAGAACAATTAAAGAATTAAATTAAAATCAAATTAAATAAAGTTTAGACTAGATTTGGACCAAACCCTCAGAAATTATCAACCTTGCACGTCTAGGGCGAAGGCAACTTCGAACTTGGCTAGATGATTCTAAGTCTAATGTATGCGGAATTGTGTATGTAAAACTAGCTTAGAAAAAGAGAGAAAGAAAGCATGAATTGCTCAAGAGAGAAAAGAGAATTGATAGTGATTGATGAATAAAAACAGAGGTTCGGACCCT
Organism: Chenopodium formosanum; assembly: GCA_024500155.1. NCBI lineage: Eukaryota > Viridiplantae > Streptophyta > Magnoliopsida > Caryophyllales > Amaranthaceae > Chenopodium > Chenopodium formosanum. Next base: position 26,551,137 of record CM044861.1, read on the forward strand.
ATTTATAAGAAAACAGTCCGGAAAATCATAGAATTTGATAAGGAATAAAACTCCACTCTGTCGCTAATCAAACCGACCTTGTCGCCAAAGATTTATCTTGTCGCCAGGCGACAGAGTCTGTCGCGAGGCGACAATCCTGTCGTTTCGCGACAAGACAGTTTTTTGCGGATTTTGTTTTTATCATATCTTTTGATCTAGAAGTCCAAATAAGTCATATAATATGTCGTTGGAAATCTCTTGAAGTCTACTTTCTAATGCAATTGGAATCAAATTAAAATCTTTTGTATATAAAAAGATATGGACGAAATAGTGAAAGGGTGTCAGTTTTGGATAGAGTTTCGTATATCTTTAATATCTTTTTCGTTATAGCTCGGATTTATTATTATAATATATCATTGGAAAGATAATTTCAAGATCTATCCAACCATATAAAATTTGGATAAAAATTATAAGGCACGAAAATAATATCTGACTATCTTTGAACATGTTTAAATCCGAATAGAATTAGGAAAGTTTTAAAAAAGGAAAGTTTATATTCAAATCAAATTCTATGATCTTATCTTTTCAAAAAAGGATAATTAAGATATTTTAGAAACTTATAGAAGATTCTAATCAATCCTAATTAGTTTAGGAATAGGATTAAACCTTTGGACCCTCCTCATGATCATTGGGTCGTAGGTAAAATCCGGTTTGGGCCCAGTTTAGTATTTTGGCCATAACTTCCTCATTATTCATCGGAATTGGGCTTATAATATATCGTTGGAAAGGTCTTTTAAATCCCCATCCATCTACACCATTATTGGACCCTTATCATGGACCAAAATAAACTGAATTGGACGTTTTCATAAAATAGAATTGGTTTCGAAAACAGAGAGAAGAGAATTTAATAAAAACTAACCGCAACACTTGACTTTTCACACTTATACCTCATTCGATTATGTTTCGACGTAAAAGGTATTCATCACTGGGTTTGGTTTTGGGGAGACACAAATGGGTGTCTACACATATGTTTGACATGAATCAAGCCTTTTTAAGTTCATTAGAAAGAGCATGTAGAAAATGGGAACGCTTCTTCCCATTATGGCCGAATTCGCTTGATTTCTGTTCTAATAGACCTTAAAACCTTATACCTCGCTTTGTCTTAGTGATTTCTATGCTTAGCCAGTTACTAATACATATATTTGACATCATTCAAGCCTTTATAATTTCATTAGAAAGATGAAAGCAAGAAATGGGAACGCTTTTTATCATTTAGGCCGAATTTTGTTGATTTTGGTTCTACAAGACCTTAAAACCTTATAACATCCTTTGTTTTTGTGATTTCTTTTTTTAGGAAGTTATAAATATATATATTTGACACGAATCAAGCCTTTTCAAGTTCATTAGAAAAAGCATGTAAAATATGGGTGCTTCTTCCTATTTTGCTCGAATTTGTTTGATTTCGGTTCTACCAGTCCTTAAAATCTTATAACTTGCTTTGTTTTTGTTATTTCTATGATTAGGAATTATAAATACATATAATTAACATTATTCAAGTTTTTTGTAGTTCATTAGAAAGAGCATGTAGAAAATGAGAATGCTTCTTTTTATTTTGCCTGAATTTGCTTGATTTTGGTTCTACAAAACCTTAAAACCTTATAATTTGCTTTGGTTATTGTCATTTCTTTGGTTAGGAAGTTATAAATACATATATTTGACATGAATCAAGCCTTTTCAAGTTCATTAGAAAGAGCATGTGGAAAATGGGTACGCTTTTTCCCATTTTGCCCAAATTTGCTTGATTTAGGCTCCACAACACCTTAAAACCTTATAACATGCTTTTTTTTTGTGATTTACTTGCTTAGAAAATAATAAATGCATATATTTTATATGATTCAAGAATTTATAAGTTCATTAGAAAGAGCATGTAGAAAATGGAAAGGCTTCTTTATTATTTTGCCCGAATTTGCTTGATTTTGGTTCTACAAGACCTTAAAACCGTATAACTTGCTTTTTTTTTGTGATTTATTTTGTTCGGAATTATAAATTCATATATTTGACATGAATCAAGTCTTTTCAAGTTTATTAAAAAGAGCATGTAGAAAAAGGGAATGCTTCTTACTAGTTTGTCCGAATTTGCTTGATTTCAGTTCTACAAGACCTTAAAACCTTATAACTTGCTTTCTTTTTGTGATTTCTCTGCTTATGCATTTATAAATACATATATTTCACATGATTCAAACAATTATAAGTTCATTAGAAAGAGCATGTAGAATTTGTGAATGCTTCTTACTATTTTGCCCGAATTTGCTTGATTTTGGTTCTACAAGACCTTAAAACCTTAATACATGCTTTGTTTTTGTGATTTATTTTCTTACACAGTTATGAATACATATATTTTAAGTGAATCAATCCTTTTCAAGTTCATTAGGATGAACGTATAGAAAATAGGAACGCTTCTTCTCATTTTCCCTGAATTTGCTTGATTCGGATTCTACTAGACCTTAAAACCTTATAAATTGCTTTCTCTTTGTTATTTATTTGGTTAGGCAGTTACAAATACATATATCTTATATGATTCAAGCCTTTATCATTTCATTAAAAGGAGCATGTAGAAAACGGGTACGCTTCTTCCCATTTTGGCCGAATTTGCTTGATTTTGGTTCTACAACACCTTAAAACCCTATAACATACTTTTTATTTGATTCTTTTCTTAGGAAGTTATAAATACATATATTAGACATGAATCAAACCTTTTCAAGTTCATTAGAAAGAGTGTATTGAAAATAGGAACGCTTCTCATTTTGCCTTAATTTGCTTGATTTCGATTCTACCAGACCTTAAAACCTTATAACTTGCTTTTTTTTTGTGATTTCTATGCTTAGGAATTTATAAAAAAATATATTTGACATGACTCAAGCATTTATAAGTTCTTTAGAAAGAGCATGTAGAAAATGGGTACGCTTCTTACCATTTTTCCCGAAAATGCTTGATTTTGGTTCTACAAGACCTTAATACCTTATAACATCCTTTTTTTTTGTGATTCATTTTGTTATGAAGTTATAAATACATATATTTGACATGACTCAGGCCTTTTCATGTTCATTAGAAAGAGCATGTCGAAAATGGGAATGCTTCTTCCCATGTTGCTCGAATTTGCTTGATTCGGTTCTACAAGACCATAAAACCTTATAACTTGCTTTTTTATTTCTATTCTTAGGCAGTTATAAATTCATATATTTAACATGATTCAAGCATTTATATGTTCATTAGAAAGTTTATGTAGAAAATGGGAATGCTTCTTACTATTTTGCCCGAATATGCTTGATTTTGGTACTACAAGACCTTAAATTCTTATAACATCCTTTTTTTAGGAAGTTATGTATACATATATTTGAAATAAATAAAGCCTTTTCAAGTTCATTAGAAAGAGCATGTAGAAAATGGGAACGTTTCTTCTCATTTTGCTCGAATTCGGTTGATTTCGGTTCTACCGAACCTTAAAACGTTATAACTTACTTTGTCTTAGTGCTTTCTATGCTTAGGGAGTTACTAATACATATATTTAACATGATTCAAGCCTTTATAAGTTCATTAGAAAGAGCATGTAGAAAATAGGAACGCTTCTTCCCATTTGGGCCGAATTTGGTTAATTTTGGTTCTACAAGACTTTAAAACCTTATAACATCTTTTGTTTTTGTGATTTCTTTTGTTAGGAAATTATAAATACATATATTTGACATGAATAAAGCCTTTTCAAGTTCATTAGAAAGAGCATGTAAAAAATGGGTGCTTTTTCCTATTTTGCTCGAATTTGCTTGGTTTCGGTTCTACCAGTCCTTAAAACCTTATAATTTGCTTTGTTTTTGTTATATCTGTGATTAGGAATTATAAATACATATATTTAACATTATTCAAGTTTTTTGTAGTTCATTAGAAAGAGCATGTAGAAAATGAGAATGCTTTTTTCTATTTTGCCTGAATTTGCTTGATTTTGGTTCTACAAAACCTTAAAACCTTATAAATTGCTTTGGTTTTTGTGATTTCTTTGGTTAGGCAGTTATGAATACATATATCTGACATGAATCAAGCCTTTAAAAGTTCATTAGAAAGAGCATGTGGAAAATGGGTACGTTTTTTCCCATTTTGCCCAAATTTGCTTGATTTAGGCTCCACAACACCTTAAAACCTTATAACTTGCGTTTTTTTTGTGATTTATTTGCTTAGAAAATTATAAATACATATATTTTATATGATTCAAGAATTTATAAATTCATCAGAAAGAGCATGTAGAAAATGGAAAGGCTTCTTACTCTTTTGCCCGAATTTGCTTGATTTTTGTTCTACTAGACCTTAAAACCTTATATCTTGATTTGTTTTTGTGATTTATATTGTTAGGAAGTTATCAAGTTTATTAAAAAGAGCATGTAGAAAAAAGGAATGCTTCTTACTATTTTGCCCGAATTTGATTGATTTTAGTTCTACAAGACCTTAAAACCTTATAAATTGCTTTGTTTTTGTGATTTCTATGCTTATGCATTTATAAATACATATATTTCACATGATTCAAACAATTATAAGTTAATAAGAAAGAGCATGTAGAATTTGGGAATGCTTCTTACTATTTTACCCAAATTTTGCTTGATTTTGGTTCTACAAGACCTTAAAACCTCATAACTTGATTTGTTTTTGTTATTTATCTTTGAATGGAGTTATAAATACACATATTTGACATGATCCAATCATTTATAAGTTCATTAGAAAAAGCATGTAGAAAATGGGAACGTTTCTTCCCATTTTGACCGAATTTGCTTGATTTTGGTTCTACAAGACCTTAAAACCATATAACTTGCTTTTGCTTTGTTATTTATTTGCTTAGGAATTTATAAATACGGCTTTTTCACCACATACCCTTGAGTTTTTTGTTTATTCACCATATACCCATGAAAATTTTCAAATTCACCATATACCCCTAAGTTGTAATAAAAATTCACCGTATATCCTTAATGAAAATAAGATGAAAAGAATTTGGTTAATTATACATCGAAATCACCTTAGATATCTCCCTTCATCCCCAAAACAACTTTTCTCATTTCTCTAGCCCTAGAAACCACTCCAAATCTCCATAACCATAACCATATAAATAATTTTGAGGATTAGAAAATGAAATTTAGGGTAAGTTTGGGGTGCAAAAAAGGAATGTGGGTGGTTTCGGGGTAGAGGAATGTATTTAGAGTGGTTTCGATTCATAATTATCCCAAATGATTGACGAATTTAACAATAATATGTTATCAAAGGTATATGGTGTATTTTTGTGAAAACTCATGGGTATATGATGAATTTAAAAAAGTTCATGGGTATATGATGAATAAACAAAAAACTCAATGGCATATGGTGAAATATCCGTTATAAATATGTATATTTGACATGATTCAGGAATTTATAATTTCATTAGAAAGAGCATGTAGAAAATGGGAATGCTTCTTACTATTTTGCCCGAATTTGCTTGATTTTGGTTCTGTTTTGGGTGTTTTTGTCCCTTGGGAGAGTTACAGCTCGAAGATTGGTCCTGAAGGCTTCTGTACCTGCAAAACCAACGGAGACACCGGTTGGGATGGTGCTCCGCCTCCAACGCTCAAGTTAGTAACTTGAAGGAGAGTAATAAATGCGGAATTTAAGGTGGGGATCTGCTTGGATTCCAAGCTCAGGTGTTCTCTGATGAGAGAGAAAGTAGGATGTAATAAATGTTGGGTAAATTTCTGAATGTCCCCCATTTTGGGGGAATATCTCCCTATTTATAGGGTCCTTGGGAAAGGTGCCCTATCCTAGGTTATTTAACCTAGGAATGATGGGCTGCGGCGCCAAAAGGCGAATTTCTCGGGAATTGGGCCCTGAAGGCCGCAATTCCTAAAAGGGTATCTGGAGTGGCCACGTGTCAACTGGGGGTTGGTCTAGGATGACATGACACCCTGTGACACGTGGCGTTTCCTCATTGGTCCACATGTATAGGGTAAAAAATCCCCAAACATTTGCCCCTCACGGGTGCCACGTGGCAGGCCACGTGGGACCTGTGACACGCGTCACCCAACGAAGGGTGAACAGTAAAAACGGAAGTTTTTTGACGGCCATGACGCCGTTTCTCCCCCTATAAATAGGGTTCCCCCCCCCTCTCTTCTTTACTTTCATCATTTTGACTTTTTAGAGAGAGAAAAGAGAGTTTTAGAGAGAAGTGCTCTGATCCCGGTTGCGTTCAAGCAAGTTCCAGATTTCCGTGTGCTCTTTCGAAGTCACCCGGTCACCGGTTGCTTTCCAGATTTTTTCAGAACTCAAAGTAAGGTAACCATCCGTTCCTTTCTTTAAGTTTTCCATCTTTTTTCTCTTTTCTTTTCTTTTTCTTGAGCTTGTATACATTGAATTCCGGCTGTATACATTAATTTTCAAAAATTTAAACAAAAATAAGATGAATTCTCCATTTGCACACACGGCACTGCCTAGGACACTCAGCCGGTCACCGGGATCGGCTGAGTCTAGAACCGGGGGTGCCTTGTCTGGAGTTTCTGGGGTGCTTTGCTCATCTCCGGCTTCTTCCCTCTCTGTGTCTGTGCAGGACACAATGGCTAGAACCAAACAGACGGCTACCAAGCCCAAGAGGCGGCGCACTAGGAAAGTGCCCGCAAGTGAGGTAGTTAGAGAGGAGGACTACGAGGCGGCTGAGCAAAGTACTTCAGCTGATGACACCCCGTCCACCTCCAGCAGCAGCAGCAACTCTGGGGGAGACGGTGAGGAGTCCGCCTCCTCCCGTGAGCAGAATAACTCAGCTGATGAAGCAGCTGAGGAACAAGAGGGATCCGGTGAGGAGAAAGAGGATCTTGCCGAGGCTTATCGCCAGACGGTGAAGAAAGATGTGAATCCGGATCCCACTAAAACTCGGATGAAGCCTGGGGACATAGCTCTCCTTGAAAGTGGCTTCGAGGCATTCAATGAGCAGCACCCGTTTGGGGAGGACTGGGACATCATTGTCCCTCCGGCTAATGCTGTTCTAGCCTGGGAGGATGACATCGAAAATGCAGACAACTATTTTGTCTGCTACGAGGCGGTAATTGAAGCCGGCCTTCGCTTTCCCCTCCACCGCGGCATCCGGAAAATTTTGAAGGGGTATGACCTGGGAGTATGGCAGCTGACGCCTAACTCTTGGGTCAATATCCTGAGTTATATTGCCGCCTGCGAGCTCCAGGATATAGAGCCAAGCTTTACCGCCTTCGCCCATATGCACTATCTCAAAAGTGCCCCAGGCGGATATGGAGCGTGGTACACCATTTCCACGCTCCCGGAATATCTGATGTCTTTGGACAAAGTGTCCAAGTGGGGTGGCTGGAAGGACAAATGGTACTTGGTCTCTTCCCCAAGCTTAAGGATGAATAGGATCCTCCGGCGCTACAATAAGGAGCCGGCTTTGATAGGCCAAAAGGCTGTTCGCCCGGCTCTTACTGCTAATGCCCGAGAGCAGATCATAGAGCCGGAGTTCTTCAAGACAACCACTGAACCCTTGGGGGATGGGTCTCAGATAGTGGTTCCCAAAAATTGGATCCCCCACCCGGATTTCTTTAAGGACGAGAGATTCTTGTCCGCCTGCGGGCTGAGCACAATGTTTCCAAGGGGTAGATAATCTCACTCACCCGGCTTTCTTCCGCCTGCTCTTTAATTTTAATGCTTTTGAACTTGTTTTAGTTCTAACACTTGATGTTTTATGTGCAGAGGAAGCAAGGAGGATGGTCGACCCGGCTAAGACCCCTCAGAAATCTGCGGCTCTTCTCCGCCAGGAAAATATTTTGGCCAAGAAGGCCAACATTGAGGCCAAAGAGGTCAAGAAAGGAGGGGTAAGATATTCCCTTCTTTACTTGTGATATTTTTTTTTTTTTTTTTTGAGTTTCTTCTTATACCGGATGGGTAACATTTTATTGCATTTGCAGACCTCATCCGGCATTCTTCCCCGCTCTGTAACCAAGGTCCTGAAAAGGCCTGGGGAAGACAACCTCCAGAAGCCGGCTCCTAAGTCCGGTAGGAAAACTACTTCAACATCCTCTGGCGTTAATGCCAGAGGATTTCCAACAACCGGGGGAAAAGGCCCCGAAGCAATGGCTACTCTGAGTGAAAACTCAGAGAAGTCGAAGAAAAAGCCGGATGCTCGTGAAGCATCGAAGGGTGGCGAGCCACCCAAGGCTGCAGATGGTGCTGCAGCCGCTGGAGAGGAGCCGGCGAAGGAGGGCTCCAAAGGTAAGATAGAAATTCCTTGGCCGCTTAACTTTATGCGCGTCAAGACTATGACTGACCCTTCCGGGGGTTCTGTGAGTAGCCGGCAAAGAATGAATGCCAAATATGCTGCCAGTCTCTCACCAAGTCCTTCTTATGCTGCAGATGCTACTTCTGCCCCAGACCTGGCTGGGTTTGGGAAACGGATGGTGAGAACTCTCACCCAGACGGAGAAGAACTCCATACCCAACCGCCACGAGGTCGACTTTGACCACATCCTAGGGCAGCTGGCGGAGGTAAGTGGAGCCGGACCCTTGTCTTTTTTATTTCCTTCTATTTCAATTTCTCTTTTATTTTTGAAAAATTGCTAAGTATTTGGTTTCCCGGATGACCTTACTCAGGTTATGGTCCGGGTGGATGGTCTCCGGTTGCCCTTCCGGAAGAAGCAAGAAGAGGTAACTGATGCCAAAAGAAGGGCTCAAGCTAATCTCAACTCTGCTGAATATGCATATATAAACTTTGATGTTGAGATTAAAGCCCTTGAGTTGAAACAGGAGGAGCTGGTGAGGACCTTGACGACTGCCAACGACGAGGCCAACGCCAAGATCCAGGAACTGGAGGAGCAACTGAAAACCGCCGGCTCCAACCTCAAGGCATTGGAGGGAGCCGATCAAGAGAATGTCTCCCTAAGAGCTGACAAGTCCCGGCTGATTGGGGAACTTGCCACTCTGAAAGGCAAGCATGCTGAAGAGCTCCAGGCGGAGCAGGCCCGGCTCATCAAAGAGAATGAGCGGGACAATGAGATCCGCCTGTGTTATGCATGGGGGCTTCTCTATCCTAAGGTAGACTTTGAAGTCTACAAACTGAGGTATAACTACGCCACTGAGGTGTATGATGCCAAGGTTCTTCAGGATCCTGCACCGGCTAGCTTCAAGGACTGGGCTTTGGAGAACAGATTTGAGGTCTCCGACACTGAGGAGCCGGACTTAGACGAAATCATCAAAATAGTGAACAACGAAGATCAGCCGGAAGCGGTTGAGATTCCAGATGATGGTCCCTCTCAAGCCCAGCCGGATGAGCCAGCAGCGTAGCTCCCTCTCCTTTCTGCGGCAGTATGCCACCTTGCTTTTCCGGCCTGTGCGCCGAGTAAATGTGTAATTTTTTTGTTTTTATTTTTGTATCCCTGTACTCCGGGCATTGTAGATAAATTAAGGGAAAATCGTCTGCGTTGGTTTGGACATGTAAGACGGAGACCCGAGGGTGCACCGGTGCGAAGAGTGGAAGAGTGGGACCATGGAGGGATTAAACGAGGAAGAGGGAGACCAAAGATGACTTGGTTGGAAGGAGTGAGGAAGGATATGAAGTGCATGGATTTACGTGAGGATGAAGTTTTGGATCGTAAGGGATGGAGGAGAAAGATTTATGTTGATGACTACACGGAATAATCAAATTTGGTTCATGTTAGCCGACCCCACTTTTGGGATTAAGGCTTTGATTGATTGATTGATTGATTGATTGTACTCCGGATGTGTATCCGGTTAACAATCATTTTTGGCCTTAGAGCCATTTTATTTTATGAAGTACACCGACCTAGTCGGTTTTCTTATACTTGCATAATTTTCAGTTTTGTTTTTCAATTTTTCATATATGCTCAACATATACTTATGAATTTGCCTAACTTATAAAAAGCATGCGGCAGACACTTTTCCGGCTGTCCTTGCCCCTGGACGGCTGTGTGGCTGGTTCAATCCAAGGCAACCAATCTCAGTGGAGATTGCCCCAAACCAAGCACACAGCCGGCCAAATAACAGGCACGCAACCTCTGCCCCAGTCGGTATCAAACCGTTTGGGTACACTTTGTAGCTGTTTATGTAAAATAGGGGTTCACCCCTGAAGTACACAACTTGGAAAAAATTTCTCTAAGTAAAAAAAAACATTCAATGATTCTCCGGCTGATACCCGTAGCCGGAAAATTTTGATTAAAGATTACTTGGGAGAAATAATAGGCACAGGTGGCTATGAGTTGGCTGCTTTAGCCACTCAATTGTTGCCGCCTGCATGGGCTTATAGAACAGGCATGGGGGCTGTTCTCTGCGACGATTGCACCCGGAGGGGTGTCGCCGGACGCCTATAGCCGCATTGGGATAGACGAATTTGAGAAAATAGACAACCATCTGGCCCTTGGCCTCAGGTCTAGTCTTTAGACCGGTTGGTAGCTGCTAAACGGTTTTGTGCTTAGCGTTAAGATCCGGCTATTAGCCTCTTGTCACTATGGACTTTTGCTTTCATATACTAAGTATTAAACTTAGTTTTTATCTGGCCAGTGGCCTCAGGTTATTTATTACTAGCATTAGTATGGGTAAACCCAGACGAAAAATAAAAAGACAGTAAATGAAACAAAAGCATTTCTCATTAATACTTCTTGTTACAAAAAATTTACAATACTCAGAGAAGTAGTACTTTTTCAGGTTGTCTACATTCCAAGTTCTAGGCAGGCGTCTACCGTCTGGTGTTTCCAGGCGGTATGTGCCATCCCTAACTTCTTCATAGATCCGGTAGGGGCCTTCCCAGTTGGGAGTTAGCTTTCCAAATTCATTGGCCCTACCGGTTGCCTCCATTTTTCATAACACAAAATTGTAGGGCGTTTGTGCACTCTTTTGTTGTAGGCTCTCGTCATTCTCAGACGGTATATCTCATGCCGTAGGGCAGCATTGCCCCTACGTTCCGGGAGGGAGTCCAATGCCAGCCGTATGGCCTCCCAATTTGCCTCTTCATCATAGAGCATCACTCTGAGCATAGGCTCATAGTGTTCAATGGGTAAAACGGCTTCAGCCCCGTATACCATGAGAAACGGGGTTTCTCCGGTTGACCCTTTAGCAGTTGTCCGGATGGCCCATAACACATGAATTAACTCTTCAGCCCACAGACCACCGGCTCTTTCAATTTTCTTTTTGATTCCGTCTGAGATGAGTTTGTTGAATGCCTCAACCTGGCCGTTTGCTTGAGGACGACCGACTGAGGCAAAGTAGCTTGAGACGCCCTGATCTCCTAACCAAGTCTTAAGCTGAGGCGTTTCAAACTGGGGGCCATTATCAAACACCATAGACATAGGTACCCCAAACCGGGTGATGATATTCTTCCATATGAAGGAAATGACATCCTTTGTCTTGATGTTTTTAACTGCCTCCGCCTCCACCCATTTGGTGAAGTAATCCACAGCCACCAAAATATAGCGTTTTCCGCCTGGAGCAGGCGTATATGGGCCCAATATGTCCATCCCCCATTTATCAAACGGGACCGGGCTGTGGATTGCCGTCAGATCAGTAGCCGGGCGATGTATTAGCTTGCCAAACCTTTGGCATTTATCACATTTCTTCACAAATTCCTTGGCATCTGCCTCTAGGGTAGGCCAAAAATAATGCCGCCTGGCTCTGACGGCTAGGGATTTGCCGCCTACATAGGAGGCGCAGAATCCCGCATGCAGCTCTTCGAGTACCTCTTTTCCCTTTTCTGGGGTAACACATTTCAACAAGGGCTTGAGAAAACCAGCCTTGAAGAGTTCTCCGTTTCTCAACTCGAAGTTTGCTGCCCTCTTTTTCATGACGGCTGCTTCCTGAGGTGTATCAGGGAGCGTGCCGTCTGCAAGATACGCCCGGATGCCGTCCATCCACGTGGAACTTCGATCCAGAATTCCAATGGGCTCTTCATAAATATTTCGTTTTTCAAGAACTTCCCAAAAGACTGACCGAGGCGTATCATGGCAGGCGGATGAGGCCAATTTTGACAGTGCATCCGCCGGGTGGTTATCTGACCGGGGCACTTGATTCAACTTGAACTCCTCAAGTGTCCCAGCCTCATTTTTGACAGCCTGAAGGTATTTGATCATTGCCGGATGGGTCGCTTCATAAGTGCCCTCATACTGGCTAACAACCAACTGAGAATTAGAGTAGGCGTCAATCTTTGTTGCCCCTGCTGCCTTACACATGTGGATTCCGGCTAGCAGGGCTTCATACTCCGCCTCGTTATTCGAGGCCTGAAACTTGAACCACAGTGCATACTCATATCTATCCCCTTCCGGAGATTCACAAACTATCCCTGCACCACATCCATTCTTCGTAGAGCTCCCGTCTACATACACCTTCCAAACCTGATCAGTATTATCCGGAGGAGCCGGACGAGTCATTTCAACAATGAAGTCGGCAAACGCCTGACCTTTCACTGCTTTCCTTGGTTCGAAAGACATTTCCAGACTTTGCATTTCAATAGCCCATTTAAGCATTCTACCGGATGACTCCAGGGTGGACATTGGCCGCTTGAGGGGCTGGTCGGTGTAGATTACTGCCGGATGGGCCAAGAAATATGGCTTCAACTTTTTGAAGGCCATGTATAGAGCAAGACCGAATTTTTCCACCATGGGGTACCGGAGTTCAGCATTCTTTAGCACATGACTAATGAAATATACCGGGAGTTGCGTACCGTCTCGTTCAGCAAGGAGAACGACACTGAGAGCATGGTCTCAGACGGCTAGGTACATGTATAACTTCTCTCTTGGCAAAGGACTAACAAGTCTTGGCAAAGAGTGCAAGTGTTCTTTCAATTTCTGAAATGCCGCCTCAGCATCATCCCCCCATTCAAATCTAGTCTTCTTCCTGATTGCTTGGAAGAAATAAAGGCATTTGTCACCTGACCGGCTGAGGAACCTTCCCAAGGCGGCCAGGCAACCGGTAAGTCTCTGAACCTCTTTGACAGTGCGGGGTGACTTCATGTCAATCACCGCCTGTATCTTCTCAGGGTTGGCCTCTATCCCCCTTTGATCAATTAGGAATCCGAGAAACTTCCCAGACTCAACACCAAAGACGCATTTCTTGGGATTTAACATAACCTTATGTCGCCTGAGTGTGGTGAAGGTTTCTCGGAGATCAGCAAGATGATCCGTCTGCTGCTTGGATTTGACTATCATGTCATCAATATACGCCTCTACATTCCTCCCAATTTGATTAATGAAGACTGTATTAATCATCCGTTGGAATGTAGCCGGTGCATTTTTCAAGCCAAACGGCATCACAGTGTAACAGAATAACCCCTGATCAGTGACGAAGGCCGTCTTTTCTTGATCTTTTTTCCACAGGGGTATCTGATGGAAGCCGGAATAGGCATCCATGAAACTCATCAAGGCATGGCCGGCTGTTGAATCAACCAAACTGTCAATTTTTGGCAGTGGGTAACTATCCTTTGGACATGCCTTGTTGAGATCTGTGTAATCTACACACATCCGCCAGGTTCCATTCGGCTTCTTTACAAGAACAACGTTTGCCACCCAGTCGGGGAAATTACAAGGCAGAATGAACCTGGCATCCAACAACTTTTTTACTTCGGCAGCTGCCGCCTGACTTCTTTCCTCACCGTGGTTTCTCTTCTTTTGCCGGATGGGCTTCACTTTTGGATCCACGGCGAGTTTGTGGACAGCGAGATCCGGGCTAATGCCTGGCATCTCTTCCACTTCAAAGGCAAACACATCTTTGAATTCTTTCAGCAGAAGGTGTAAGTCTGCACCCAGAACAGCATTAGCAGCCGTCCCAACCTTAACAGTTCGTTCTGGACGGCTGTCATCCAAAACAAGATCAATACTTTCACCAGCTGGTTGGGGACGGAGCTCCTCTGACCGTTCACCGGTCAGTGATTGCTATTTCTTTTCCTTCTTCACCACCACCAACTCCGCAACTTTTCTCTTTTTACCGGCTGCTGGCGGAGGTGAGGAAGCATCCTTGACATAGTCAAGGTCTATTGGTTCGTTCCCTTGGCCGTCTGCGGCCACAGTATCCTTGACGGCTGAGAGATAGCATTCCCTAGCCGTCTTCTGATCCCCGTTCAGGGAACCAACAGAACCGTCATCCTTCTCATACTTGATGAGCATGAGAGACGGGATGATTACAGCCTTGGCCTCGTTGAGGGTTGGCCTCCCAAGAATGATGTTATAGGCGGTCAACTCCTCAACGATCAAGAATCTGACGACTAGGTGTCGTCCTTGGCCTTTCTCTCCCAGCCGGATGGGTAAGTCAATTCTGCCGGCTGGATAGACCATCCCACCCCCAAAACCAACCAGAGGGTGGGTGACCGGATGCATACTGCTGGAGTTGTATTTCAGCTTTTGTAAGCACCGGAGACTGATGATGTCTGATGAGCTGCCGGTGTCAATAAGGATACGCCCAACCAGCTGGTTGGCAACTTTGCATTCAATGACAACCGGATCATCATGCGGGCGGCGAACGCTGCCCCTGTCCTTCTCAGTAATGAGGACATCCGGAAAAGTGGAGCTGGCAGATGTCTGCTCCTCATCATCCTTATCCATCTTTCGAAGATGGCTTTTGGTGCCCCGGATGGTAGGGCCACCACAAGAGAACCCGCCTGCAATGGTGTAGACCGGATCCTTGTCTGTTTCCGAACTACTTGCCGGCTGGGAGGCAGCCTTAGAGGACTGACCCTTGCTCTTCTTCTTTGCCCCGGCTGGGGACTTAGAAATATAGGACTTTAGAAGCCCTTTGTCAGCCAGACGGTCCAACGTCCGCTGTAAACTGAAGCAGTCGTTGGTGTCATGGCCAACTTCCTCATGGAATTGCCAATATTTGCCCTTGTTCCGGGATTGGACGGAACTCTTCATTGGATTCGGCTTCTCAATAGACAGCCGGTCCTTTACCTCCATGAGGATGGAGTTACAATCCTTGTTAAACTCGTACCGGGGAACGTACGGCTTAAACTCTTTTTTCTTTTTCTGAGACGGCTGCTCAGAGTCGCTGACCGCCCAGACTTCTTTTCTTTTCTTGCTCTCTTCTTTTTTCTTCGTCGGCTGAGCAGACTGGCTCTCTTTTTGTTTGTCAGACTTCTTTGAGTCCGACTGGTTACCAGGCGTGCAGAGGTCGGTTGCTTGTATATAGCTTTCCGCCTCCCTCAGGGCCGCCTGTAAAGTAAAGACCCCTTTTCTGACAAGGTCGAACTTAAAAGCCGACCCGTCTCTCAGACCTTTGAAAAAGTCTGTAAATGCTACCTCATCAGACAGCCCCTGGATTTGAATTCTAACCAGGTTAAACCGCCTGACATATGAGCGTAGCCCTTCTCTCTCCCCCTGCTTAATAGTGCTCAAGTCTAAACTTGTCTTCTTAGCAGGGATGTTCATTAAGAAGTTGGGGGCAAACAAGAAGGCAAGCTTCTTGAAGCAGTCAATGGACCCGGCTGGCAGGTTGCCAAACCATTGTTGGGCAATGCCCTTCAATGTAGCCGGAAAACAGCGGCACCAGGTAGCATCGTCCCAACCTTGTAATTACATCAGGTTGGTGTATGCCATCAGGTGATCTTCAGGGTTAGTGGTGCCATCATAAGCACCAACCAAGATGTTCTTAACCTTGGCCGGCTGAGCCGCCTCGGTTATATTGGCTGCAAAGGCAGACGGCTGCTCGCCTAGCCTCATCAGCCGGAGTTTCCAATCCAGTGGCTGAGCACTGGAATATGTCGCCTGACCTCCGAATGGGGGTGGCTGCATGAATTGGAGGCCGTATTGCCCATACTGCGCCTGGGGTGCGTATGGCATAGACCCTATCATTAGCTGAGGTTCGGTGTTGACGGATTTACCGCCTGTCCGACTCTCATGCAAGGAGAAAGAGTTCCTTGCCGATGCTTGCTTGAAGCTGTCTGGAAAGCTTGAAGTAGAAGCTGACTCAGACTGCTCCTGCCTCCTACGATTGATGACCTCCCGGGCATCAAAGGTTGAGGCCTTCTTGCCATCCGGCTGAGGTCGCCGGGGCATCAAGATCTTGGTCCAGTCAAGTTTTGCGGCTGCCTTCTCCTTTGGATGTGGAGTTGGCTGCCTGTCCTTGACTGGCTTCTTCTTCTTCCCACTAGTGGGAGTCTTCTTAGCCGGCTGACTCTTGGAAGAGCCTGCCTTGTTGTTGATCATATCCTTGATCTCACCCTTGAAGGAGTTCATGAACTTCATGAGCTCATTCCAGGTGACTGGAGCTTCTCTTCTGGCCTTCCGGGTTTCCCCGTCTGACCTCCCAGGGGGCCGGCTACTAGGCCCCGCCTGATCCAGATTTCGTTCCAGCTGATCCTTGGAACGGATGGATTTAGAGATGAGAGAACCATCCTTAGAGATGTAGGTCTCAACATCATTGTCTTCTTCCTCATCCTCCTCCTCAGTGAATACCTCTGGCTGAGGCTGAGGTGGAGGGCGAGGGATTTCGAATCCCACCGGTTGAATAACCGGCTGTAAGTCTTCCGGGTTACCCGTCTGAGTACCCGGATGTAGAGAGATAGAATTGAGATTTGGTACAGAATTTTGAACCATCTTGAGGTACTCTCCCCACAGACGGCGCCAAATGTTTTGGGTGTTTTTGTCCCTTGGGAGAGTTACAGCTCGAAGATTGGTCCTGAAGGCTTCTGTACCTGGAAAACCAACGGAGACACCGGTTGGGATGGTGCTCCGCCTCCAACGCTCAAGTTAGTAACTTGAAGGAGAGTAATAAATGCGGAATTTAAGGTGGGGATCTGCTTGGATTCCAAGCTCAGGTGTTCTCTGATGAGAGAGAAAGTAGGATGTAATAAATGTTGGGTAAATTTCTGAATGTCCCCCATTTTGGGGGAATATCTCCCTATTTATAGGGTCCTTGGGAAAGGTGCCCTATCCTAGGTTATTTAACCTAGGAATGATGGGCTGCGCCGCCAAAAGGCGAATTTCTCGGGAATTGGGCCCTGAAGGCCGCAATTCCTAAAAGGGTATCTGGAGTGGCCACGTGTCAACTGGGGGTTGGTCTAGGATGACATGACACCCTGTGACACGTGGCGTTTCCTCATTGGTCCACATGTCTAGGGTAAGAAATCCCCAAACAGGTTCTACAAGACCTTAAAACCTTATGAATTCCTTTGTTTTTGTAATTTATTTTGTGAGGAAGTTATGAATACATATATTTGACATGACTCAAGCCTTTTATAGTTCATTAGAAAGAGCATGTAAAAAATGGGAATGCTTCTTCCCATTTTGGCCGAATTTGCTTAATTTTGGCTCTACAAGACCTTAATGCCTTATGACATGCTTTATTTTTGTGATTTATTTTCTTAGAAAGTTGTAAATACATATATTTTACATGAATCAAGCCTTTTCAAGTTCATTAGAAAGAGCATGTAGAAAATGGGAACGCTTCTTCTCATTTTGCCCGAATTTGCTTGATTACGGTTCTACCAGACCTTAAAACGTTATATCTTGCTTGGTCTTAGTAATTGCTATGCTTAGTCTGTTACAGATACATATATTTGACATGATTCAAGCCTTTATCAGTTCATTAGAAAGAGCATGTAGAAAAAGGGAACGCGTCTTCCCATTTAGGCCGAATTTGCTTGATTTTGGTTCTACGAGACCTTAAAACCTTAAAAATTGCTTTTTTTTTGTTATTTCATTTCTTAGGAATTTATAAATACATATATTTTACATGAATCAATCCTTTTCAAGTTCATTAGAAAGAGCATGTAGAAATTGGGAACGCTTCTTCCCATTATGCCCGAATTTGCTTGATTTCGGTTCTACTAGACCTTAAAACCTTATACCTTGCTTTGTCTTAGTGATTTCTATTCTTAGGCAATTACTAATACATATATTTGACATCATTCAAGCCTTTATATGTTCATTATAAAGAGCATAAAGAAAATGGGAACACTTTTTACCATTTGGGCCGAATTTGGTTGATTTTGGTTCTACAAGACCTTAAAACCTTTTAACATCTTTTGTTTATGTGATTTCTTTTGTTAGGAAATTATAAATACATATATTTGACATAAACAAATCCTTTTCAAGTTCATTAGAATTAGCATGTAAAAAATGGGTGCTTTTTCCCATTTTGCTCGAATTTGCTTGATTTCGGTTCTACCAGTCCTTAAAACCTTATAACTTGCTTCATTTTTGTAATATCTATGATTAGGAATTATAAATACAAATATTTAACATTATTCAATTTTTTTTAGTTCATTAGAAAGAGGATGTAGAAAATGGGAATGCTTCTTACTATTTTACCCGAATTTGCTTAATTTTGGTTCTACAAGACCTTAGAACCGTATAACTTGCTTTGTATTTGTGATTTATTCTGTTAGGAAGTTATAAATACATATATTTGACATGAATCAAGCCTTTTCAAGTTCATTAGAAAGAGCATGTTGAAAATGGGTACGCTTTTTCCCATATTGCCCTAATTTGCTTGATTTTAGCTCTACAACACCTTAAAACCTTATAACTTGTCTTTTTTTTTTTGGTGATTTATTTTCTTAAAAAATTATAAATACATATATTTTATATGATTCAAGAATTTATAAATTCATTAGAAAGAGCATGTAGAAAATGGAAAGGCTTCTTACTATTTTGCCCGAATTTTCTTGATTTTGGTTTCACAAGACCTTAAAACCTTATAACTTGCTTTTTTTTGTGATTTATTTTGTTAGGAATTATAAATTCATATATTTGACATGAATCAAGCCTTTTCAAGTTTATTAAAAAGAGCATGTAGAAAAAGGGAATGCTTCTTACTAGTTTGTCCGAATTTGCTTGATTTCAGTTCTACAAGACCTTAAAACCTTATAACTTGCTTTGTTTTTGTGATTTCTATGCTTATGCATTTATAAATACATATATTTTACATGATTCAAACAATTATAAGTTCATTAGAAAGAGCATGTAGAATTTTGGAATGCTTCTTACTATTTTGCCCGAATTTGCTTGATTTTGGTTCTACAAGACCTTAAAACCTTAATAAATGCTTTGTTTTTGTGATTTATTTTCTTACACAGTTATGAATACATATATTTTACGTGAATCAATCCTTTTAAAGTTCATTAGGATGAGCGTATAGAAAATGGGAACGCTTCTTCTCATTTTCCCTGAATTTGCTAGATTCGGATTCTACCAGACCTTAAAACCTTATAAATTGCTTTCTCTTTGTTATTTATTTGCTTAGGCAGTTACAAATACATATATCTTATATGATACAAGCCTTTATAATTTCATTAGAAGGAGCATGTAGAAAACGGGAACGCTTCTTCCCATTTTGGTCGAAGTTGCTTGATTTTGGTTCTACAACACCTTTAAACCCTATAACATACTTTTTTTGTGATTCTTTTCTTAGGAAGTTATAAATACATATATTAGACATGAATCAAACCTTTTCAAGTTCATTAGAAAGAGTGTGTTGAAAATAGGAACGCTTCTCATTTTGCCTTAATTTGCTTGATTTCGGTTCTACCAGACCTTAAAACCTTATAACTTGCTTTTTTTTGTGATTTCTATGCTTAGGAATTTATAAAAAAATATATTTGACATGACTCAAGCATTTATAAGTTTTTTAGAAAGAGCATGTAGAAAATGGGTACGCTTCTTACCATTTTTCGCGAAAATGCTTGATTTTGGTTCTACAAGACCTTAATACCTTATAACATCCTTTTTCTTGTGATTCATTTCGTTATGAAGTTATAAATACATATATTTGACATGATTCAAGCCTTTTCATGTTCATTAGAAAGAGCTTGTCGAAAATAGGAATGCTTCTTCCCATGTTGCTCGAATTTGCTTGATTCGGTTCTACAAGACCATAAAACCTTATAACTTGCTTTTTTAATTCTATTCTTAGGCAGTTATAAATCCATATATTTAACATGATTCAAGCATTTATATGTTCATTAGAAAGTGTATGTAGAAAATGGGAATGCTTCTTACTATTTTGCCCGAATATGCTTGATTTTGGTACTATAAGACCTTAAATTCTTATAACATCCTTTTTATGTGATTTATTTTTTTAGGAAGTTATGAATACATATATTTGACATAAATCAAGCCTTTTCAAGTTCATTAGAAAGAGCATGTAGAAAATGGGAACGCTTCTTCTCATTTTGCTCGAATTCGGTTGATTTCGGTTCTACCGGACCTTAACACGTTATAACTTGCTTTGGCTTAGAGCTTTCTGTGCTTAGGGAGTTACTAATACATATATTTAACATGATTCAAGCCATTATAAGTTCATTAGAAAGAGCATGTAGAAAATAGGAACGCTTCTTCCCATTTGGGCCGAATTTGGTTAATTTTGGTTCTACACGACCTTTAAACCTTATAAAATCCATTTTTTTTGAGATTTCTTTTGTTAGGAAGTTATAAATACATATATTTGACATGACTCAAGCCTATTCAAGTTCATTAGTAAGTGCATGTAGAAAATGAGAACGCTTCTTCTCATTTTGCCTTAATTCGCTTGATTTCGGTTCTACCAGACCTTAAAAACTTATAACTTGCTTTGTTTTTGTGATTTTTATGCTTAGGAATTTACAAAAAAATATATTTGACATGACTCAAGCATTTATAAGTTTATTAGAAAGAGCATGTAGAAAATGGGTACGGTTCTTAGCATTTTGCCCGAAAATGCTTGATTTTGGTTCTACAAGACCTTAAAACCTTATAACATCCTTTTTTTTGTGATTCATTTTGTTATGAAGTTATAAATACATATAATTGACATGACTCAGGCCTTTTCATGTTCATTAGAAAGAGCATGTCGAAAATGGGAATGTTTTTTCCCATGTTGCTCGAATTTGCTTGATTCGGTTCTAAAAGACCATAAAACCTTATAACTTGCTTTTTTTTATTTCTATTCTTAGGCAGTTATAAAGCCATATATTTGACATGATTCAAGCATTTATAAGTTCATTAGAAATAGTATGTAGAAAATGGGAATGCTTCTTACTATTTTGCCCGAATATGCTTGATTTTGGTACTACAAGACCTTAAAACCTTATAACATCCTTTTTTTGTGATTTCTTTTTTTAGGAAGTTATGAATACATGTATTTGACATAAATCAAGCCTTTTCAAGTTCATTAGAAAGAGCATGTAGAAAATGGGAACGCTTCTTCTCATTTTGCCCGAATTCGCTTGATTTCGGTTCTACCGGACCTTAAAACCTTATAACTTGCTTTGTCTTAGTGATTTCTATGCTTAGGGAGTTACTAATACATATATGTAACATGATTCAAGCCTTTATAAGTTCATTAGAAAGAGCATGTAGAAAATGGGAACGCTTCTTCCCATTTGGGCCGAATTTGGTTGATTTTGGTTCTACAAGACCTTTAAACCTTATAAAATCCATTGTTTTTGTGATTTCTTTTGTTAGGAAGTTATAAATACATTTGACATGACTCAAGCCTTTTCAAGTTCATTAGAAAGTGCATGTAGAAAATGAGAACGCTTCTTCTCATTTTGCCTGAATTTGCTTGATTTCGGTTCTATCAGACCTTAAAACCTTATTAATTGCTTTCTCTTTGTTATTTATTTTCTTAGGAAGTTACAAATACATAAATTTGACATGATTCAAGCCTTTATAAGTTCATTAGAAGGAGCATGTAGAAAATAGGAACGCTTCTTCCCATTTTGGCCGAATTTGCTTGATTTTGGTTCTACAAGACCTTAAAACCTTATAACATTTATTTTTTGTGATTTCTTTTCTTAGGAATTTATAAATACATATATTAGACATGAATCAAGCCTTTTCAAGTTCATTAGAAATAGCGTGTAGAAAATGGGAACGCTTCTTCTCATATGATGTTAATTGGTAACAATAATTTTCATTTTGATGACCTTAAATAGTTAAATGACCTAAAAGAATGTCATTCTTCTAAGTGCTTTACTTACTTTGTCTATGCTTTTTGTATCATTTATTTTTTAGTGAAATTGCTATATAATGAGGGAGGATCGAGCATGGATGTATAAACGGTTAGAAGGAAAATTCCTTAGTCCAACCTTTGCTGAAAAGGTCAATGAAATTATTACATTTGCTACCACACAAGAGAATGTCGTGATAGATGGTGTGATGAAATGTCCATGTGCACAGTGTCGAAATATTCCTTATCAAGATCTTGATACCATTAAGGAGCATCTCTATAGGCATGGTTTTTTGCCTAACTATTTCCAATGGGTTTTTCATGGTGAACTGCACTTCCAAAGAGAATCCCAAAGTAGCAGTTCCATATCCACCGAGGATGCATTGAACCCATATAGAAACATGGTATTAGATGCCTTTGGACTAGAAGGTGGTTTAGAAAATATTGAAGAAGAGCCACATGCTAGTTACAAGAAGTTCTTTGACATGTTGAAGGCAGCGGAAGAGCCATTGTATGATGGCTGCAAGTTGTTTGTATTGTCTGCAGCTGCAAGGATGGCAAACATCAAGTCCGAGTATAATATTCCACATAAAGCTATAGATGGTATTGCTTCCTTAATGAAAGATAGTTTTTACAAGACTAAGAAATTGCTTGAAGGGCCAGAACTTCCGCACCAAAAGATTCATGTATGTCCAAATGGATGTATGCTATTTTGGAAGGAACACAAAGATCTCAAAGAATGTCTATATTGCAAAGGAAGTCGTTATAAGACACTTAGAGAAAGTGGCAACAATTCTCCTCATAGTGCTCTTATTTACTTTCCTGTAGGCCCGAGATTACAAAGATTATATGCAACAAGATCTACTGCGGAGCAAATGAGGTGGCATAAAGATAATCCTCGAGTTCATGGCCTTATGTCTCATCCAAGTGATGAAGAGGCGTGGAAACACCTAGATGAAGAGTACCCTTCTTTTGCTGCGGAGCCTAGTGTAATACCCGAATATTTTATGATTTTATATATAATTTATTTTTATTTTTATTTATTAAATAACTTTCCTAATCTCATATTTTTATTTTAGAGTTCAGAAAGGTTTAAAACCCTATTTTAATGATATTAGGACTCTTATTTAATTTATATAAACTATCTTAAAACCCTAATTATATATTTTATAATGGCCATTCGTGCACCTGTTTTTGGCTCTTTGTTTGCTTTTGATCAATTTTCACCTACCCTTGATACTTACATCATCAACCAATTTATAGCTTTGATCTTATTTCCACCCATTGACTATATTATACGTATGCAATTGTGAACCAAATTTCAAGAGACCAATCTCATTAAAGCCTTTCACGCATATGCTATGAATGTAATACCGTCGTCTTGCTTTCTATTTGGTTTGATGAGCAGCATGTCGCTTATTGCTATTTTTCTATCATGAAATTTGGTTTATCGTCTCCCTAGGTACTCACTATATCAATTCTTTGGAGTCGTATGCTTAATTTATATACTTTTGTCTCGTAATTACACGAATCTTATTTCTTGATTTTGTTTGATTATAAATTGTTAGTATTGATTGTACTTCGTATTGTTATACTACGTATATAAATTTTATTATTTGTGAATTATATACAATCATGATTTATATGTATATGGTTAGTGTGTGGTATTGTATAATTTAAATATCGCATTGATTGATTGTGTTATTTCTAGGGTTTTAATGTTGTCGTTTTAAGGAGTATTGTTCTTGAGGTTTTAGGGCTACTAATATTATATTGGGTTAAATTAATTAATTTTGGGTACTAGTATTAGCCATATAAGAGTTGAGATATTTTATGAATTGGGAACTTGTGCCAATATTGAGATATTATTTTTTATCATGTGAAAGATTATTTGATCAAGTATGAGATCAACAGGTTGAGAAATTATTATTTTGTTCTTGGTTTGAGGCTCGGCGTTATAGACCTAGTCCTTGGCATGTTGGAAATGAGATAATGATCATGAGTTAAGAATGAGGTACAATCTTTATATTATTTATTTTTCAATGGTCCCCTACAGTGGGAATTGGCCCGTATGTGGTCTGCTTCAAGGTGTTTTTCTAGTAATTGGGAGTATTCAAGTTTTTATACTTGTTGGTTTGTTATTCGAATTACCCATGTCCAAGGCTAGGTATAGAACAATGAGCATGGCACACTTATGGGTTATATGAGTTGATGATTGAGTAAAGGTTCGTATTATTATTCGAGGTTGAGTTGACCAATGGTTACTTTTCTCAGAGTACAATGTGTAATGTAGTTTGAACTACATTGTTTAATTGAGCTAGTAATGTTGATTATTTTGCTATACTATGTATTCTGATATGTGGTGATTACTCAGCTTTTTGCTGACGTGTGTGTATTTTTGTTGTGCTACTTGTGTTTGCGGCCATGTCTTTTTCTTATGGTGGCCCTGCGACGATCTATTTTGGAATTTGTCCTTAATGGTGAGCAGTCAAGATTGTAACAGGTTGATCAAGTGATGATCGTAGCTACAGGAGCTCAAGTGTATCGATTAGTTTGTTATAACGAGTTTATAAAGTTGTACAAGTAGCTCACCTAGATTATTGGGTTGTAATTATTGGGATTTTGTAAGCCTTAGCACTTGACAAGTTGTCGAGTGTGGCGGTAATACCTCCGATTTAGGTGTATGCTTCCGCAATTTTATTTAAAGGTTGTCTATTTTTCCTTTATTTCTTATTTATTATTAATTAGTAAATCGGGGGTGTTACACCTAGAAATGTCCGACTAGGTCTTTGTATCGACGGATTTTCACCATTTGGAAAGATAGGAAGGCAATATTCTTGTTGGCCCGTCATTTTAACTCCTTATAATCTTCCACCTGAATTGTGCATGAAGAAACCTTTTATGTTTCTAAGTTTGATAATTCCAGGTCCGAAGAATCCTAAAGGGAATCTCGATGTGTACTTGCAACCTCTTATTGAAGAGTTAAAGCAATTATGGGAGGCTGGGTTACCGACTTACAACATCTCGCAAAAATAAAATTTTCATTTGACTCAATTAGCTTTGTATAATGTGTTTGACTTTCATTTGACTCAATTAGCTTTGTTAATTACATTTAACTTTCATTTAATTCAACAAGCTTTGTTGAATGTGTTTGACTTTTATTTGACTCAGTTACCTTTGTTAAATGCATTTTACTTTCATTTGATTCAAAAAGCTTCGTTTGAATGCGTTTGAATTTCATTTGACTCAATTAGCTTAGTTGAATGCATTTGACTTTCATTTGATTCAAAAAGCTTTGTATGAATATGTTTTACTTTCATTAGACTCAATTATCTTTCTTGAATGCATTTGTCTTTCATTTGATTCAAAAACCATTGTTTGAATGTGTTTGACTTTCATTTGACTCAATTAGCTTTGTTGAATGCATTTTACATTCATTTGATACAAAAAGCTTTCTTTTAATGTGTTTGACTTTCATTTTACTCAATTAGCTTTGTTGAATGCATTTGACTTTAGTTTGATTCAAAAAGCATTGTTTGAATGTGTTTGACTTTCATTTGACTCAATTAGCTTTGTAGACTGCATTTGACTTTTATTCAACTCAATTAGCTTTGTATGAATGTGTTTAACATTCATTTGACTCAATTAGCTTTGTTAATTGCATTTCACTTTCATTTAATTCAAAAAGCTTTGTTTGAATGTGTTTCACTTTCATTTGATTGAAAAAGCTTTGTTTGAATGTGTTTGACTTTCATTTGACTCAATTACCTTTGTTGAATGCATTTGACTTTCTTTTGATTCAAAAAGTATTGTTTGAATGTGTTTGACTTTCAATTGACTCAATTAGCTTTGTTGAATGCATTAGACTTTCATTTGATATAAAACGCTTTGTTTGAATGTGTTTTAATTTCATTTTACTCAATTATTTTTGTTGAACGCATTTGACTTTCATTTGTTTCAAAAAGCTTTGCATGTGTGTGTTTGACTTTAATTTGACATAATTATCTTTATTGAATGCATTTGACTTTTATTTGATTCAAAACGCTTTGTTTGAAGGTGCTTGACTTTCATTTGAGTCAAAAATCATTGTTGAATGCATTTGGCTTTTATTTGATTCAAAAAGCTATGATTGAATGTGTTGGACTTTCATTTGACTCAATTAGCTTTGTTAGAATGTGTATCACTTTCATATTACTTAATTATGTTTGTTGAATGCATTTGACTTTCATTTGATTCAAAAAGCTTTGTTTGAAGGTGTTGACTTTCATTTGAGTTATAAAGCATTGTTGAATGCACTTGACTTTCGTTTAATATAAAAAGCTTTGTTTGTATGTGTTTGACTTTCATTTGAGTCAATTAGCTTTGTTCAATGCATTTGACTTTCATTTGATTCAAAAAGCTTTGTTTGAATGTGTTTGACTTTCATTTGACTCAATCATCCTTTTTCAATGTAATTGACTTTCAATTGATTCAAAAAGCTTTGTATGAATGTGTTTGACTTTCATTTGACTTAATTAGCTTCGTTGAATGTATTTGACTTTCATTTGATTTAAAAAGCTTTGTTTGATTGTGTTTGAATTTAATTTGGTTCAAAAAGCTTTGTTGAATGTGTTTAAGTTTCATTTTACTCAATTAGCTTTGTTGAATGCATTTCACTTTCATTTGATTTTAAAACCTTTGTTTAAATGTGTTTGACTTTCATTTGGTTCAACAAGCTTTGTTGAATGAGTTTGACTTTCATTTTACTCAATTAGATTTGTTGAATGCATTTGACTTTCATTTGATTAAAAAAGCATTGTTTGAATGTGTTAGACTTTATTTAACTCAATAAACTTTGTTGAATGCATTTGACTTTCATTTGATTTAAAAAGCTTTATTTGAATGTGTTTGACTTTCATTTGAGTCAAAAAGCTTTATTAAATGCATTTGAATTTAATTTGATTCAAAAAGCTTTGTTTGAATGTGTTTGACTTTCATTTGACTCAATTATCTTTGTTGAATGCGTTCGACTTTCATTTGATTCAAAATGCTTTGTTTGAATGTGTTTGACATTCATTTAATTCAAAAAGCTTTGTATGAAAGTGTTTGACTTTCATTTGAGTCAATTATCTTTGTTGAATGCATTTGACTTTCGTTTGATTCAAAAAGCATTGTTTGAATGTGTTTCACTTTCATTTGACTTAATTAGCTTTGTTGAATGCATTTGACTTTCATTTGATTCAAAAAGCTTTTTTTGAATGTTTTTTAATTTAATTTGACTCAATTATCTTCGTTGAATGCATTTAACTTTCACTTGATTTTGAAAGCTTTGTTTGAATGTGTTTTGACTTTCATTTGACTTAATTAGCTTTGTTAATTGCATTTCACTTTCATTTAATTCAAAAAGCTTTGTTTGAATGTGTTTTACTTTTATTTGACTCAATTAGCTTTGTTGAATGCATTTTACTTTCATTTGATTAAAAAAGCTTTGTATGAATGTGTTTGACTTTCATTTGACTCAATTATCTTCGTTGAATGCATTTGACTTTCACTTGATTTTAAAAGCTCTGTTTGAATGTGTTTGACTTTCATTTGGTTCAAAAAGCTTTGTTGAATGAGTTTGTCTTTCATTTTACTCAATTTAGCTTTGTTGAATGCATTTGTCTTTCATTTGATTAAAAAAGCATTGTTTGAATGTGTTTGACTTTCATTTGATTTAATTAACTATGATGAATGCATTTATCTTTGATTTGATTCAAAAAACTTTGTTTGAAAGTGTTTAACTTTCATTTGACTCAATTACCTTTATTGAATGCATTTGACTTTCATTTGATTCCAAAAGCTTTGTATGAATGTGTTTGCCTTTCATTTGACTCAATTATCCTTGTTGAATACATTTGACTTTCATTTGATTAAAAAAGCTTTGTTTGAACGTGTTTGACTTTTATTTGAGTTAAAAATCTTGGTTGAATGCATTTGACTTTATTTGATTCAAGAGCCTTTGTTTGAATGAGTTTGACTTTCATTTGACTTAATTATCTTTGTTGAATGCATTTGACTTTCATTTGGTTCAAAAAGCATTGTTTAATGTGTTTGGATTTCATTTGACTCAATTAGCTTGGTTGAATGCATTTGAGTTTTATTTGATTCAAAAAGCTTTGTATGAATGTGTTTGACTTTTATTTCACCCAATTACCTTTGTTGAATGCATTTGTCTTTCATTTGATTCGATATATCTCTATTTTGTTGTTTTTGAATACGAGTTGTTTTACTAGTTGTTGCTAGATTTCCTCAAATTTTGTCTTGTTTTCATATGTCAACAAATTCTATTAACTAATTTTTTATTTGTATCGATTTAGAAACAAATTGAGGCAACAAATTTTTGAATTGTTCCTATTAGAAATTAGCCGTCTTACTAGTAGTTGCATTTTACATTCATTTGATTCAAAAAGCTTTGTTAAAAGTATTTGACTTTCATTTGACTCAATAAGCTTTGTTGAATGCATTTGACTTTCATTTGATTCAAAGATCTTTGTTTGAATGTGTTTGACTTTCATTTGAGTCAAAAAGCTTTGTTGAATGCATTTGACTTTCATTAGATTCAAAAAGCTTTGTTTGAATGTGTTTGACTTTCATTTGAGTTAAAAAGATATGTTGAATGCATTAGACTTCCATTTGATTCAAAAAGCTTGGTTTAAATGTGTTTGACTTTCATTTGACTCAATTATCTTTGTTGAATGCATTTGACTGTCATTTGATTCAAAAAGCTTTGTTTGAATGTGTTTCACTTTCATTTGACTCAACTGTCTTTGTTGAATGCATTTGACTTTCATTTGATTTAGAAAGCGTTGTTGAATGTGTTTGACTATCATTTGACTCAATTAGCTTTGTTGAATGCATTTAAGTTTTATTTGATTCAAAAAGCTTTGTATCAATGTGTTTGACTTTCATTTGACCCAATTACCTTTGTTGAATGCATTTGACTTTCATTTGATTCAAAAAGCTTTGTTTAATGTGTTTGAATTTCATTTGACTCAATTAGCTTGGTTGAATGCATTTGAGTTTTATTTGATTCAAAAAGCTTTGTATGAATGTGTTTGACTTTTATTTCACCCAATTACCTTTGTTGAATGCATTTGTCTTTCATTTGATTCGATATATCTCTATTTTGTTGTTTTTGAATACGAGTTGTTTTACTAGTTGTTGCTAGATTTCCTCAAATTTTGTCTTGTTTTCATATGTCAACAAATTCTATTAACTAATTTTTTATTTGTATCGATTTAGAAACAAATTGAGGCAACAAATTTTTGAATTGTTCCTATTAGAAATTAGCCGTCTTACTAGTAGTTGCATTTTACATTCATTTGATTCAAAAAGCTTTGTTAAAAGTATTTGACTTTCATTTGACTCAATAAGCTTTGTTGAATGCATTTGACTTTCATTTGATTCAAAGATCTTTGTTTGAATGTGTTTGACTTTCATTTGAGTCAAAAAGCTTTGTTGAATGCATTTGACTTTCATTAGATTCAAAAAGCTTTGTTTGAATGTGTTTGACTTTCATTTGAGTTAAAAAGATATGTTGAATGCATTAGACTTCCATTTGATTCAAAAAGCTTGGTTTAAATGTGTTTGACTTTCATTTGACTCAATTATCTTTGTTGAATGCATTTGACTGTCATTAGATTCAAAAAGCATTGTTTGAATGTGTTTCACTTTCATTTGACTCAATTGTCTTTGTTGAATGCATTTGACTTTCATTTGATTTAGAAAGCGTTGTTGAATGTGTTTGACTATCATTTGACTCAATTAGCTTTGTTGAATGCATTTAAGTTTTATTTGATTCAAAAAGCTTTGTATCAATGTGTTTGACTTTCATTTGACCCAATTATCTTTGTTGAATGCATTTGACTTTCATTTGATTCAAAAAGCTTTGTTTGAATGTGTTTGACTTTCATTTGACTCAATTGTCTTTGTTGAATGCATTTGACTTTCATTTGATTTAAAAAGCGTTGTTGAATGTGTTTGACTTTCATTTGACTCAATTAGCATTGTTGAATGTATTTAAGTTTTATTTGATTCAAAAAGCTTTATATCAATGTGTTTGACTTTAATTTGACCCAATTACCTTTGTTGAATGCATTTGACTTTCATTTGATTCAATATATCTCTTTTTTGTTGCTATTGAAAACAAGTTGTCTTACTAGTTGTTGCTAAATTTCATCAATTTTGTCTCGTTTCCATATATCAACAAATTCTGACAACTAATTTTTTATTTGTAGCAATTTAGAATCAAATTGAGGCACTAAATTTTTGAGTTGTTCCTATTAGAAATTAGCCGTCTCGTTGTTGTTGCTAGATGACAACAGATTTTTTATTTGTTGTCATTTTGCAATGCCATTTTACAAAACGTTTGGCAACAAAATTTCTAGTTGTTGCCATTAGGGACACTTGTTTTACTATTTCTTGCTAAAATGACATCACATTTTAATTTGTTGCCATTAGAAGAAAGTTGTGTTATAAATTGTTGCTAATTTATTAAGAGTCATTGAAGTAATTTACATAATATGTTTTAATAAATAAAAACGAAAACAAGTCATCTTGTTCTATACAAAAGAAATATTAGAAGGAATTAATAATCGTTCAATCACTTTTAGCAATAAAACGAAGGTGATAAAATAATATATATTATTTTATAAGATCATTAGACAGAGCATGTATAAAATGGGAATGCTTCTTACTATTATGGCCGAATTTGCTTGATTTTGGTTCTACAAGACCTTAAAACCTTATAACATGCTATGTTTTTGTGATTTCTTTTCTTAGGAAGTTATAAATACATATGTTTGACATGAATCAAGCCTTATTAAGTTCATTAGAAAGAGCATGTAGAAAATGGGAACGCTTCTTCCCATTATGGCCGAATTCGCTTCATTTCTGTTCTAATAGACCTTAAAACCTTATACCTTGCTTTGTCTTAGTGATTTCTATGCTTAGCCAGTTACTAATACATATATTTGACATCATTCAAGCCTTTATAATTTCATTAGAAAGATGAAAGCTGGAAATGGGAACGCTTTTTATCATTTAGGCCGAATTTGGTTGATGTTGTTCTACAAGACCTTAAAACCTTATAACATCCTTTGTTTTTGTGATTTCTTTTTTTAGGAAGTTATAAATATATATATTTGACATGAATCAAGCCATTTAAAGTTCATTAGAAAAAGCATGTAAATATGGGTGCTTCTTCCTATTTTGCTCGAATTTGTTTGATTTCGGTTCTACCAGTCCTTAAAATCTTATAACTTGCTTTGTTTTTGTTATTTCTATGATTAGGAATTATAAATACATTTATTTAACATTATTCAAGTTTTTTGTAGTTCATTAGAAAGAGCATGTAGAAAATGAGAATGCTTCTTTTTATTTTGCCTGAATTTGCTTGATTTTGGTTCTACAAAACCTTAAAACCTTATGACTTGCTTTGGTTTTTGTGATTTCTTTGGTTAGGCAGTTATGAATACATATATCTGACATGAATCAAGCCTTTTAAAGTTCATTACAAAGAGCATGTGGAAAATGGGTACGTTTTTTCCCATTTTGCCCAAATTTGCTTGATTTAGGCTCCACAACACCTTAAAACCTTATAACTTGCTTTTTTTTTTTTGTGATTTATTTGCTTAGAAAATTATAAATACATATATTTTATATGATTCAAGAATTTAGATATTCATTAGAAAGAGCATGTAGAAAATGGAAAGGCTTCTTATTAGTTTGCCCGAATTTGCTTGATTTTTGTTCTACTAGACCTTAAAACCTTATATCTTGCTTTGTTTTTGTGATTTATATTGTTAGGAAGTTATTAAGTTTATTAAAAAGAGCATGTAGAAAAAAGGAATGCTTCTTACTATTTTGCCCGAATTTGATTGATTTTAGTTCTAGAAGACCTTAAAACCTTATAAATTGCTTTGTTTTTGTGATTTCTATGCTTATGCATTTATAAATACATATATTTCACATGATTCAAACAATTATAAGTTAATAAGAAAGAGCATGTAGAATTTGGGAATGCTTCTTACTATTTTACCCAAATTTTGCTTGATTTTGGTTCTACAAGACCTTAAAACCTCATAACTTGATTTGTTTTTGTTATTTATTTTTTAATGGAGTTATAAATACACATATTTGACATGATCCAAGCATTTATAAGTTCATTAGAAAAAGCATGTAGAAAATGGGAACGTTTCTTCCCATTTTGCCCGAATTTTCTCGATTTTAGTTCTACAAGACCTTAAAACCATATAAATTGCTTTTGCTTTGTTATTTATTTGCTTAGGAATTTATAAATATTTATATTTGACATGATTCAGGAATTTATAATTTCATCAGAAAGAGCATGTAGAAAATGGGAATGCTTCTTACTATTTTGCCCGAATTTGCTTGATTTTGGTTCTACAAGACCTTAAAACCTTATGAGTTGCTTTGTTTTTGTAATTTATTTTGTGAGGCAGTTATGAATACATATATTTGACATGACTCAAGCCTTTTCAAGTTCATTAGAAAGAGCATGTAAAAAATGGGAATGCTTCTTCCCATTTTGGCCGAATTTCCTTAATTTTGGCTCTACAAGACCTTAAAACCTTATGACATGCTTTATTTTTGTGATTTATTTTCTTAGGAAGTTGCAAATACATATATTTTACATGAATCAAGCCTTTTCTAGTTCATTAGAAAGAGCATGTAGAAAATGGGAACGCTTCTTCTCATTTTGCCCGAATTTGCTTGATTACGATTCTACCAGACCTTAAAACGTTATAACTTGCTTGGTCTTAGTAATTCCAATGCTTAGTCTGTTACAGATACATATATTCGACATGATTCAAGCCTTTATCAGTTCATTAGAAAGAGCATATAGAAAAAGGGAACGTGTCTTCCCATTTAGGCCGAATTTGCTTGATTTTGGTTCTACAACACCTTAAAACCTTATAAAATGCTTTGTTTTTGTGATTTATTTTCTTAAGAAGTTATAAATACATATATTTGACATGAATCAATCCTTTTCAAGTTCTTTAGAAAGAGCATGTAGAAATTGGGAACGCTTCTTCCCATTATGGCCGAATTTGCTTGATTTCGGTTCTACTAGACCTTAAAACCTTATACCTTGTTTTGTCTTAGTGATTTCTATGCTTAGGCAGTTACTAATACATATATTTGACATAATTCAAGCCTTTATAAGTTCATTAGAAAGAGCATGTAGAAAATGGGAACGCTTTTTACCATTTGGGCCGAATTTGGTTGATTTTGGTTCTACAAGACTTTAAAACCTTATAACATCTTTTGTTTTTTCGATTTATTTTGTTAGGAAATTATAAATACATATATTTGACATGAATAAAGCCTTTTCAAGTTCATTAGAAAGAGCATGTAAAAAATGGGTGCTTTTTCCTATTTTGCTCGAGAATTTGCTTGGTTTCTGTTCTACCAGTCCTTAAAACCTTATAACTTGCTTTATTTTTGTTATATCTGTGA
The DNA here is from genome assembly GCA_024500155.1 of Chenopodium formosanum. NCBI lineage: Eukaryota > Viridiplantae > Streptophyta > Magnoliopsida > Caryophyllales > Amaranthaceae > Chenopodium > Chenopodium formosanum. The sequence goes on from CM044861.1 coordinate 26,584,541, forward strand.
TTAGGAATTATAAATATATATATATTTAACATTATTCAAGTTTTTTGTAGTTCATTAGAAAGAGCATGTAGAAAATGAGAATGCTTCTTTCTATTTTGCCTGAATTTGCTTGATTTTGGTTCTACAAAACCTTAAAACCTTATGACTTGCTTTGGTTTTTGTGATTTCTTTGGTTAGGCAGTTATGGATACATATATCTGACATGAATCAAGCCTTTTAAAGTTAATTAGAAAGAGCATGTGGAAAATGGGTACGTTTTTTCCCATTTTGCCCGAATTTGCTTGATTTTTGTTCTACTAGACCTTAAAACCTTATATCTTGCTTTGTTTTTGTGATTTATATTGTTAGGAAGTTATCAAGTTTATTAAAAAGAGCATGTAGAAAAAAGGAATGCTTCTTACTATTTTGCCCGAATTTGATTGATTTTAGTTCTACAAGACCTTAAAACCTTATAAATTGCTTTGTTTTTGTGATTTCTATGCTTATGCATTTATAAATACATATATTTCACATGATTCAAACAATTATAAGTTAATAAGAAAGAGCATGTAGAATTTGGGAATGCTTCTTACTTTTTTACACAAATTTTGCTTGATTTTGGTTCTACAAGACCTTAAAACCTCATAACTTGATTTGTTTTTGTTATTTATCTTTTAATGGAGTTATAAATACACATATTTGACATGATCCAAGCATTTATAAGTTCATTAGAAAAAGCATGTAGAAAATGGGAACGTTTCTTCCCATTTTGCCCGAATTTGCTTGATTTTGGTTCTACAAGACCTTAAAACCATATAACTTGCTTTTGCTTTGTTATTTATTTGCTTAGGAATTTATAAATACGGCTTTTTCACCACATACCCTTGAGTTTTTTGTTTATTCACCATATACCCATGAAAATTTTCAAATTCACCATATACCCCTAAGTTGTAATAAAAATTCACCGTATATCCTTAATGAAAATAAGATGAAAAGAATTTGGTTAATTATACATCGAAATCACCTTAGATATCTCCCTTCATCCCCAAAACAACTTTTCTCATTTCTCTAGCCCTAGAAACCACTCCAAATCTCCATAACCATAACCATATAAATAATTTTGAGGATTAGAAAATGAAATTTAGGGTAAGTTTGGGGTGCAAAAAAGGAATGTAGGTGGTTTAGGGGTAGAGGAATGTATTTAGAGTGGTTTCGATTCATAATTATCCCAAATGATTGACGAATTTAACAATAATATGTTATCAAAGGTATATGGTGTATTTTTGTGAAAACTCATGGGTATATGATGAATTTAAAAAAGTTCATGGGTATATGATGAATAAACAAAAAACTCAATGGCATATGGTGAAATATCCGTTATAAATATGTATATTTGACATGATTCAGGAATTTATAATTTCATTAGAAAGAGCATGTAGAAAATGGGAATGCTTCTAACTATTTTGCCCGAATTTGCTTGATTTTGGTTCTACAAGACCTTAAAACCTTATGAATTCCTTTGTTTTTGTAATTTATTTTGTGAGGAAGTTATGAATACATATATTTGACATGACTCAAGCCTTTTATAGTTCATTAGAAAGAGCATGTAAAAAATGGGAATGCTTCTTCCCATTTTGGCCGAATTTGCTTAATTTTGGCTCTACAAGACCTTAATGCCTTATGACATGCTTTATTTTTGTGATTTATTTTCTTAGAAAGTTGTAAATACATATATTTTACATGAATCAAGCCTTTTCAAGTTCATTAGAAAGAGCATGTAGAAAATGGGAACGCTTCTTCTCATTTTGCCCGAATTTGCTTGATTACGGTTCTACCAGACCTTAAAACGTTATAACTTGCTTGGTCTTAGTAATTGCTATGCTTAGTCTGTTACAGATACATATATTTGACATGATTCAAGCCTTTATCAGTTCATTAGAAAGAGCATGTAGAAAAAGGGAACGCGTCTTCCCATTTAGGCCGAATTTGCTTGATTTTGGTTCTACGAGACCTTAAAACCTTAAAAATTGCTTTGTTTTTGTTATTTCATTTCTTAGGAATTTATAAATACATATATTTTACATGAATCAATCCTTTTCAAGTTCATTAGAAAGAGCATGTAGAAATTGGGAACGCTTCTTCCCATTATGCCCGAATTTGCTTGATTTCGGTTCTACTAGACCTTAAAACCTTATACCTTGCTTTGTCTTAGTGATTTCTATTCTTAGGCAGTTACTAATACATATATTTGACATCATCCAAGCCTTTATATGTTCATTATAAAGAGCATAAAGAAAATGGGAACACTTTTTACCATTTGGGCCGAATTTGGTTGATTTTGGTTCTACAAGACCTTAAAACCTTTTAACATCTTTTGTTTATGTGATTTCTTTTGTTAGGAAATTATAAATACATATATTTGACATAAACAAATCCTTTTCAAGTTCATTAGAATTAGCATGTAAAAAATGGGTGCTTTTTCCCATTTTGCTCGAATTTGCTTGATTTCGGTTTTACCAGTCCTTAAAACCTTATAACTTGCTTCATTTTTGTAATATCTATGATTAGGAATTATAAATACAAATATTTAACATTATTCAATTTTTTTTTAGTTCATTAGAAAGAGGATGTAGAAAATGGGAATGCTTCTTACTATTTTACCCGAATTTGCTTAATTTTGGTTCTACAAGACCTTAGAACCGTATAACTTGCTTTGTATTTGTGATTTATTCTGTTAGGAAGTTATAAATACATATATTTGACATGAATCAAGCCTTTTCAAGTTCATTAGAAAGAGCATGTTGAAAATGGGTACGCTTTTTCCCATATTGCCCTAATTTGCTTGATTTTAGCTCTACAACACCTTAAAACCTTATAACTTGTCTTTTTTTTTTTTGGTGATTTATTTTCTTAAAAAATTATAAATACATATATTTTATATGATTCAAGAATTTATAAATTCATTAGAAAGAGCATGTAGAAAATGGAAAGGCTTCTTACTATTTTGCCCGAATTTTCTTGATTTTGGTTTCACAAGACCTTAAAACCTTATAACTTGCTTTTTTTTGTGATTTATTTTGTTAGGAATTATAAATTCATATATTTGACATGAATCAAGCCTTTTCAAGTTTATTAAAAAGAGCATGTAGAAAAAGGGAATGCTTCTTACTAGTTTGTCCGAATTTGCTTGATTTCAGTTCTACAAGACCTTAAAACCTTATAACTTGCTTTGTTTTTGTGATTTCTATGCTTATGCATTTATAAATACATATATTTTACATGATTCAAACAATTATAAGTTCATTAGAAAGAGCATGTAGAATTTGGGAATGCTTCTTACTATTTTGCCCGAATTTGCTTGATTTTGGTTCTACAAGACCTTAAAACCTTAATACATGCTTTGTTTTTGTGATTTATTTTCTTACACAGTTATGAATACATATATTTTACGTGAATCAATCCTTTTAAAGTTCATTAGGATGAGCGTATTGAAAATGGGAACGCTTCTTCTCATTTTCCCTGAATTTGCTTGATTCGGATTCTACCAGACCTTAAAACCTTATAAATTGCTTTCTCTGTGTTATTTATTTGCTTAGGCAGTTACAAATACATATATCTTATATGATACAAGCCTTTATAATTTCATTAGAAGGAGCATGTAGAAAACGGGAAAGCTTCTTCCCATTTTGGCCGAAGTTGCTTGATTTTGGTTCTACAACACCTTTAAACCCTATAACATACTTTTTTTGTGATTCTTTTCTTAGGAAGTTATAAATACATATATTAGACATGAATCAAACCTTTTCAGGTTCATTAGAAAGAGTGCGTTGAAAATAGGAACGCTTCTCATTTTGCCTTAATTTGCTTGATTTCGGTTCTACCAGACCTTAAAACCTTATAACTTGCTTTTTTTTTGTGATTTCTATTCTTAGGAATTTATAAAAAAATATATTTGACATGACTCAAGCATTTATAAGTTTTTTAGAAAGAGCATGTAGAAAATGGGTACGCTTCTTACCATTTTTCGCGAAAATGCTTGATTTTGGTTCTACAAGACCTTAATACCTTATAACATCCTTTTTTTGTGATTCATTTCGTTATGAAGTTATAAATACATATATTTGACATGATTCAAGCCTTTTCATGTTCATTAGAAAGAGCTTGTCGAAAATAGGAATGCTTCTTCCCATGTTGCTCGAATTTGCTTGATTCGGTTCTACAAGACCATAAAACCTTATAACTTGCTTTTTTTTATTTCTATTCTTAGGCAGTTATAAATCCATATATTTAACATGATTCAAGCATTTATATGTTCATTAGAAAGTGTATGTAGAAAATGGGAATGCTTCTTACTATTTTGCCCGAATATGCTTGATTTTGGTACTATAAGACCTTAAACTCTTATAACATCCTTTTTATGTGATTTATTTTTTTAGGAAGTTATGAATACATATATTTGACATAAATCAAGCCTTTTCAAGTTCATTAGAAAGAGCATGTAGAAAATGGGAACGCTTCTTCTCATTTTGCTCGAATTCGGTTGATTTCGGTTCTACCGGACCTTAAAACGTTATAACTTGCTTTGTCTTAGAGCTTTCTATGCTTAGGGAGTTACTAATACATATATTTAACATGATTCAAGCCATTATAAGTTCATTAGAAAGAGCATGTAGAAAATAGGAACGCTTCTTCCCATTTGGGCCGAATTTGGTTAATTTTGGTTCTACACGACCTTTAAACCTTATAAAATCCATTTTTTTTGAGATTTCTTTTGTTAGGAAGTTATAAATACATATATTTGACATGACTCAAGCCTATTCAAGTTCATTAGTAAGTGCATGTAGAAAATGAGAACGCTTCTTCTCATTTTGCCTTAATTCGCTTGATTTCGGTTCTACCAGACCTTAAAAACTTATAACTTGCTTTGTTTTTGTGATTTTTATGCTTAGGAATTTACAAAAAAATATATTTGACATGACTCAACATTTATAAGTTTATTAGAAAGAGCATGTAGAAAATGGGTACGGTTCTTAGCATTTTGCCCGAAAATGCTTGATTTTGGTTCTACAAGACCTTAAAACCTTATAACATCCTTTTTTTTGTGATTCATTTTGTTATGAAGTTATAAATACATATAATTGACATCACTCAGGACTTTTCATGTTCATTAGAAAGAGCATGTCGAAAATGGGAATGCTTTTTCCCATGTTGCTCGAATTTGATTGATTCGGTTCTAAAAGACCATAAAACCTTATAACTTGCTTTTTTTTATTTCTATTCTTAGGCAGTTATAAATCCATATATTTGACATGATTCAAGCATTTACAAGTTCATTAGAAATAGTATGTAGAAAATGGGAATGCTTCTTACTATTTTGCCCGAATATGCTTGATTTTGGTACTACAAGACCTTAAAACCTTATAACATCCTTTTTTTGTGATTTCTTTTTTTAGGAAGTTATGAATACATGTATTTGACATAAATCAAGCCTTTTCAAGTTCATTAGAAAGAGCATGTAGAAAATGGGAACGCTTCTTCTCATTTTGCCCGAATTCGCTCGATTTCGGTTCTACCGGACCTTAAAACCTTATAACTTGCTTTGTCTTAGTGATTTCTATGCTTAGTGAGTTACTAATACATATATGTAACATGATTCAAGCCTTTATAAGTTCATTAGAAAGAGCATGTAGAAAATGGGAACGCTTCTTCCCATTTGGGCCGAATTTGGTTGATTTTGGTTCTACAAGACCTTTAAACCTTATAAAATCCATTGTTTTTGTGATTTCTTTTGTTAGGAAGTTATAAATACATTTGACATGACTCAAGCCTTTTCAAGTTCATTAGAAAGTGCATGTAGAAAGTGAGAACGCTTCTTCTCATTTTGCCTGAATTTACTTGATTTCGGTTCTATCAGACCTTAAAACCTTATTAATTGCTTTCTCTTTGTTATTTATTTTCTTAGGAAGTTACAAATACATAAATTTGACATGATTCAAGCCTTTATCAGTTCATTAGAAGGAGCATGTAGAAAATAGGAACGCTTCTTCCCATTTTGGCCGAATTTGCTTGATTTTGGTTCTACAAGACCTTAAAACCTTATAACATTTATTTTTTGTGATTTCTTTTCTTAGGAATTTATAAATACATATATTAGACATGAATCAAGCCTTTTCAAGTTCATTAGAAATAGCGTGTAGAAAATGGGAACGCTTCTACTCATATGATGTTAATTGGTAACAATAATTTTCATTTTGATGACCTTAAATAGTTAAATGACCTAAAAGAATGTCATTCTTCTAAGTGCTTTACTTACTTTGTCTATGCTTTTTGTATCATTTATTTTTTAGTGAAATTGCTATATAATGAGGGAGGATCGAGCATGGATGTATAAACGGTTAGAAGGAAAATTCCTTAGTCCAACCTTTGCTGAAAAGGTCAATGAAATTATTACATTTGCTACCACACAAGAGAATTTCGTGATAGATGGTGTGATGAAATGTCCATGTGCACAGTGTCGAAATATTCCTTATCAAGATCTTGATACCATTAAGGAGCATCTCTATAGGCATGGTTTTTTGCCTAACTATTTCCAATGGGTTTTTCATGGTGAACTGCACTTCCAAAGAGAATCCCAAAGTAGCAGTTCCATATCCACCGAGGATGCATTGAACCCATATAGAAACATGGTATTAGATGCCTTTGGACTAGAAGGTGGTTTAGAAAATATTGAAGAAGAGCCACATGCTAGTTACAAGAAGTTCTTTGACATGTTGAAGGCAGCGGAAGAGCCATTGTATGATGGCTGCAAGTTGTTTGTATTGTCTGCATCTGCAAGGATGGCAAACATCAAGTCCGAGTATAATATTCCACATAAAGCTATAGATGGTATTGCTTCCTTAATGAAAGATAGTTTTTACAAGACTAAGAAATTGCTTGAAGGGCCAGAACTTCCGCACCAAAAGATTCATGTATGTCCAAATGGATGTATGCTATTTTGGAAGGAACACAAAGATCTCAAAGAATGTCTATATTGCAAAGGAAGTCGTTATAAGACACTTAGAGAAAGTGGCAACAATTCTCCTCATAGTGCTCTTATTTACTTTCCTGTAGGCCCGAGATTACAAAGATTATATGCAACAAGATCTACTGCGGAGCAGATGAGGTGGCATAAAGATAATCCTCGAGTTCATGGCCTTATGTCTCATCCAAGTGATGAAGAGGCGTGGAAACACCTAGATGAAGAGTACCCTTCTTTTGCTGCGGAGCCTAGTGTAATACCCGAATATTTTATGATTTTATATATAATTTATTTTTATTTTTATTTATTAAATAACTTTCCTAATCTCATATTTTTATTTTAGAGTTCGGAAAGGTTTAAAACCCTATTTTAATGATATTAGGACTCTTATTTAATTTATATAAACTATCTTAAAACCCTAATTATATATTTTATAATGGCCGTTCGTGCACCTGTTTTTGGCTCTTTGTTTGCTTTTGATCAATTTTCACCTACCCTTGATACTTACATCATCAACCAATTTATAGCTTTGATCTTATTTCCACCCATTGACTATATTATACGTATGCAATTGTGAACCAAATTTCAAGAGACCAATCTCATTAAAGCCTTTCACGCATATGCTATGAATGTAATACCGTCGTCTTGCTTTCTATTTGGTTTGATGAGCAGCATGTCGCTTATTGCTATTTTTCTATCATGAAATTTGGTTTATCGTCTCCCTAGGTACTCACTATATCAATTCTTTGGAGTCGTATGCTTAATTTATATACTTTTGTCTCGTAATCACACGAATCTTATTTCTTGATTTTGTTTGATTATAAATTGTTAGTATTGATTGTACTTCGTATTGTTATACTACGTATATAAATTTTATTATTTGTGAATTATATATAATCATGATTTATATGTATATGGTTAGTGTGTGGTATTGTATAATTTAAATATCGCATTGATTGATTGTGTTATTTCTAGGGTTTTAATGTTGTCGTTTTAAGGAGTATTGTTCTTGAGGTTTTAGGGCTACTAATATTATATTGGGTTAAATTAATTAATTTTGGGTACTAGTATTAGCCATATAAGAGTTGAGATATTTTATGAATTGGGAACTTGTGCCAATATTGAGATATTATTTTTTATCATGTGAAAGATTATTTGATCAAGTATGAGATCAAAAGGTTGAGAAATTATTATTTTGTTCTTGGTTTGAGGCTCGGCGTTATAAACCTAGTCCTTGGCATGTTGGAAATGAGATAATGATCATGAGTTAAGAATGAGGTACAATCTTTATATTATTTATTTTTCAATGGTCCCCTACAGTGGGAATTGGCCCGTATGTGGTCTGCTTCAAGGTGTTTTTCTAGTAATTGGGAGTATTCAAGTTTTTATACTTGTTGGTTTGTTATTCGAATTACCCATGTCCAAGGCTAGGTATAGAACAATGAGCATGGCACACTTATGGGTTATATGAGTTGATGATTGAGTAAAGGTTCGTATTATTATTCGAGGTTGAGTTGACCAATGGTTACTTTTCTCAGAGTACAATGTGTAATGTAGTTTGAACTACATTGTTTAATTGAGCTAGTAATGTTGATTATTTTGCTATACTATGTATTCTGATATGTGGTGATTACTCAGCTTTTTGCTGACGTGTGTGTATTTTTGTTGTGCTACTTGTGTTTGCGGCCATGTCTTTTTCTTATGGTGGCCCTGCGACGATCTATTTTGGAATTTGTCCTTAATGGTGAGCAGTCAAGATTGTAACAGGTTGATCAAGTGATGATCGTAGCTACAGGAGCTCAAGTGTATCGATTAGTTTGTTATAACGAGTTTATAAAGTTGTACAAGTAGCTCACCTAGATTATTGGGTTGTAATTATTGGGATTTTGTAAGCCTTAGCACTTGACAAGTTGTCGAGTGTGGCGGTAATACCTCCGATTTAGGTGTATGCTTCCGCAATTTTATTTAAAGGTTGTCTATTTTTCCTTTATTTCTTATTTATTATTAATTAGTAAATCGGGGGTGTTACACCTAGAAATGTCCGACTAGGTCTTTGTATCGACGGATTTTCACCTTTTGGAAAGATAGAAAGGCAATATTCTTGTTGGCCCGTCATTTTAACTCCTTATAATCTTCCACCTGAATTGTGCATGAAGAAACCTTTTATGTTTCTAAGTTTGATAATTCCAGGTCCGAAGAATCCTAAAGGGAATCTCGATGTGTACTTGCAACCTCTTATTGAAGAGTTAAAGCAATTATGGGAGGCTGGGTTACCGACTTACAACATCTCGCAAAAATAAAATTTTCATTTGACTCAATTAGCTTTGTATAATGTGTTTGACTTTCATTTGACTCAATTAGCTTTGTTAATTACATTTAACTTTCATTTAATTCAACAAGCTTTGTTGAATGTGTTTGACTTTTATTTGACTCAGTTACCTTTGTTAAATGCATTTTACTTTCATTTGATTCAAAAAGCTTCGTTTGAATGCGTTTGAATTTCATTTGACTCAATTAGCTTAGTTGAATGCATTTGACTTTCATTTGATTCAAAAAGCTTTGTATGAATATGTTTTACTTTCATTAGACTCAATTATCTTTCTTGAATGCATTTGTCTTTCATTTGATTCAAAAACCATTGTTTGAATGTGTTTGACTTTCATTTGACTTAATTAGCTTTGTTGAATGCATTTTACATTCATTTGATACAAAAAGCTTTCTTTCAATGTGTTTGACTTTCATTTTACTCAATTAGCTTTGTTGAATGCATTTGACTTTAGTTTGATTCAAAAAGCATTGTTTGAATGTGTTTGACTTTCATTTGACTCAATTAGCTTTGTAGACTGCATTTGACTTTTATTCTACTCAATTAGCTTTGTATGAATGTGTTTAACATTCATTTGACTCAATTAGCTTTGTTAATTGCATTTCACTTTCATTTAATTCAAAAAGCTTTGTTTGAATGTGTTTCACTTTCATTTGATTGAAAAAGCTTTGTTTGAATGTGTTTGACTTTCATTTGACTCAATTACCTTTGTTGAATGCATTTGACTTTCTTTTGATTCAAAAAGTATTGTTTGAATGTGTTTGACTTTCAATTGACTCAATTAGCTTTGTTGAATGCATTAGACTTTCATTTGATATAAAACGCTTTGTTTGAATGTGTTTTAATTTCATTTTACTCAATTATTTTTGTTGAACGCATTTGACTTTCATTTGTTTCAAAAAGCTTTGTATGTGTGTGTTTGACTTTAATTTGACATAATTATCTTTATTGAATGCATTTGACTTTTATTTGATTCAAAACGCTTTGTTTGAAGGTGCTTGACTTTCATTTGAGTCAAAAATCATTGTTGAATGCATTTGGCTTTTATTTGATTCAAAAAGCTATGATTGAATGTGTTGGACTTTCATTTGACTCAATTAGCTTTGTTAGAATGTGTATCACTTTCATATTACTTAATTATGTTTGTTGAATGCATTTGACTTTCATTTGATTCAAAAAGCTTTGTTTGAAGGTGTTGACTTTCATTTGAGTTATAAAGCATTGTTAAATGCACTTGACTTTCGTTTAATATAAAAAGCTTTGTTTGTATGTGTTTGACTTTCATTTGAGTCAATTAGCTTTGTTCAATGCATTTGACATTCATTTGATTCAAAAAGCTTTGTTTGAATGTGTTTGACTTTCATTTGACTCAATCATCCTTTTTGAATGCAATTGACTTTCAATTGATTCAAAAAGCTTTGTATGAATGTGTTTGACTTTCATTTGACTCAATTAGCTTCGTTGAATGTATTTGACTTTCATTTGATTTAAAAAGCTTTGTTTGATTGTGTTTGAATTTAATTTGGTTCAAAAAGCTTTGTTGAATGTGTTTAAGTTTCATTTTACTCAATTAGCTTTGTTGAATGCATTTGACTTTCATTTGATTTTAAAACCTTTGTTTAAATGTGTTTGACTTTCATTTGGTTCAACAAGCTTTGTTGAATGAGTTTGACTTTCATTTTACTCAATTAGATTTGTTGAATGCATTTGACTTTCATTTGATTAAAAAAGCATTGTTTGAATGTGTTAGACTTTATTTAACTCAATAAACTTTGTTGAATGCATTTGACTTTCATTTGATTTAAAAAGCTTTATTTGAATGTGTTTGACTTTCATTTGAGTCAAAAAGCTTTATTAAATGCATTTGAATTTAATTTGATTCAAAAAGCTTTGTTTGAATGTGTTTGACTTTCATTTGACTCAATTATCTTTGTTGAATGCGTTCGACTTTCATTTGATTCAAAATGCTTTGTTTGAATGTGTTTGACATTCATTTAATTCAAAAAGCTTTGTATGAATGTGTTTGACTTTCATTTGAGTCAATTATCTTTGTTGAATGCATTTGACTTTCGTTTGATTCAAAAAGCATTGTTTGAATGTGTTTCACTTTCATTTGACTTAATTAGCTTTGTTGAATGCATTTGACTTTCATTTGATTCAAAAAGCTTTTTTTGAATGTTTTTTACTTTAATTTGACTCAATTATCTTCGTTGAATGCATTTAACTTTCACTTGATTTTAAAAGCTTTGTTTGAATGTGTTTTAACTTTCATTTGACTTAATTAGCTTTGTTAATTGCATTTCACTTTCATTTAATTCAAAAAGCTTTGTTTGAATGTGTTTTACTTTTATTTGACTCAATTAGCTTTGTTGAATGCATTTTACTTTCATTTGATTAAAAAAGCTTTGTATGAATGTGTTTGACTTTCATTTGACTCAATTATCTTCGTTGAATGCATTTGACTTTCACTTGATTTTAAAAGCTCTGTTTGAATGTGTTTGACTTTCATTTGGTTCAAAAAGCTTTGTTGAATGAGTTTGTCTTTCATTTTACTCAATTTAGCTTTGTTGAATGCATTTGTCTTTCATTTGATTAAAAAAGCATTGTTTGAATGTGTTTGACTTTCATTTGATTTAATTAACTATGATGAATGCATTTATCTTTGATTTGATTCAAAAAACTTTGTTTGAAAGTGTTTAACTTTCATTTGACTCAATTACCTTTATTGAATGCATTTGACTTTCATTTGATTCCAAAAGCTTTGTATGAATGTGTTTGACTTTCATTTGACTCAATTATCCTTGTTGAATACATTTGACTTTCATTTGATTAAAAAAGCTTTGTTTGAACGTGTTTGACTTTTATTTGAGTTAAAAATCTTTGTTGAATGCATTTGACTTTATTTGATTCAAGAACCTTTGTTTGAATGAGTTTGACTTTCATTTGACTTAATTATCTTTGTTGAATGCATTTGACTTTCATTTGGTTCAAAAAGCGTTGTTTAATATGTTTGAATTTCATTTGACTCAATTAGCTTGGTTGAATGCATTTGAGTTTTATTTGATTCAAAAAGCTTTGTATGAATGTGTTTGACTTTTATTTCACCCAATTACCTTTGTTGAATGCATTTGTCTTTCATTTGATTCGATATATCTCTATTTTGTTGCTTTTGAATACGAGTTGTTTTACTAGTTGTTGCTAGATTTCCTCAAATTTTGTCTTGTTTTCATATGTCAACAAATTCTATTAACTAATTTTTTATTTGTATCGATTTAGAAACAAATTGAGGCAACAAATTTTTGAATTGTTCCTATTAGAAATTAGCCGTCTGACTAGTAGTTGCATTTTACATTCATTTGATTCAAAAAGCTTTGTTAAAAGTATTTGACTTTCATTTGACACAATAAGCTTTGTTGAATGCATTTGACTTTCATTTGATTCAAAGATCTTTGTTTGAATGTGTTTGACTTTCATTTGAGTCAAAAAGCTTTGTTGAATGCATTTGACTTTCATTAGATTCAAAAAGCTTTGTTTGAATGTGTTTGACTTTCATTTGAGTTAAAAAGATATGTTGAATGCATTAGACTTCCATTTGATTCAAAAAGCTTGGTTTAAATGTGTTTGACTTTCATTTGACTCAATTATCTTTGTTGAATGCATTTGACTTTCATTTGATTCAAAAAGCTTTGTTTGAATGTGTTTCACTTTCATTTGACTCAATTGTCTTTGTTGAATGCATTTGACTTTCATTTCATTTACAAAGCGTTGTTGAATGTGTTTGACTATCATTTGACTCAATTAGCTTTGTTGAATGCATTTAAGTTTTATTTGATTCAAAAAGCTTTGTATCAATGTGTTTGACTTTCATTTGACCCAATTACCTTTGTTGAATGCATTTGACTTTCATTTGATTCAAAAAGCTTTGTTTGAATGTGTTTGACTTTCATTTGACTCAATTGTCTTTGTTGAATGCATTTGACTTTCATTTGATTTAAAAAGCGTTGTTGAATATGTTTGACTTTCATTTGACTCAATTAGCATTGTTGAATGTATTTATGTTTTATTTGATTCAAAAAGCTTTATATCAATGTGTTTGACTTTAATTTGACCCAATTACCTTTGTTGAATGCATTTGACTTTCATTTGATTCAATATATCTCTTTTTTGTTGCTATTGAAAACAAGTTGTCTTACTAGTTGTTGCTAAATTTCATCAATTTTGTCTCGTTTCCATATATCAACAAATTCTGACAACTAATTTTTTATTTGTAGCAATTTAGAATCAAATTGAGGCACTAAATTTTTGAGTTGTTCCTATTAGAAATTAGCCGTCTCGTTGTTGTTGCTAGATGACAACAGATTTTTTATTTGTTGTCATTTAGCAATGCCATTTTACAAAACGTTTGGCAACAAAATTTCTAGTTGTTGCTATTAGGGACACTTGTTTTACTATTTCTTGCTAAAATGACATCACATTTTAATTTGTTGCCATTAGAAGAAAGTTGTGTTATAAATTGTTGTTAATTTATTAAGAGTCATTGAAGTAATTTACATAATATGTTTTAATAAATAAAAACGAAAACAAGTCATCTTGTTCTATACAAAAGAAATATTAGAAGGAATTAATAATCGTTCAATCACTTTTAGCAATAAAACGAAGGTGATAAAATAATATATATTATTTTATAAGATCATTAGACAGAGCATGTATAAAATGGGAATGCTTCTTACTATTATGGCCGAATTTGCTTGATTTTGGTTCTACAAGACCTTAAAACCTTATAACATGCTATGTTTTTGTAATTTCTTTTCTTAGGAAGTTATAAATACATATGTTTGACATGAATCAAGCCTTATTAAGTTCATTAGAAAGAGCATGTAGAAAATGGGAACGCTTCTTCCCATTATGGCCGAATTCGCTTGATTTCTGTTCTAATAGACCTTAAAACCTTATACCTTGTTTTGTCTTAGTGATTTCTATGCTTAGCCAGTTACTAATACATATATTTGACATTATTCAAGCCTTTATAATTTCATTAGAAAGATGAAAGCTAGAAATGGGAACGCTTTTTATCATTTAGGCCGAATTTGGTTGATTTTGTTCTACAAGACCTTAAAACCTTATAACATCCTTTGTTTTTGTGATTTCTTTTTTTAGGAAGTTATAAATATATATATTTGACATGAATCAAGCCATTTCAAGTTCATTAGAAAAAGCATGTAAATATGGGTGCTTCTTCCTATTTTGCTCGAATTTGTTTGATTTCGGTTCTACCAGTCCTTAAAATCTTATAACTTGCTTTGTTTTTGTTATTTCTATGATTAGGAATTATAAATACATTTATTTAACATTATTCAAGTTTTTTGTAGTTCATTAGAAAGAGCATGTAGAAAATGAGAATGCTTCTTTCTATTTTGCCTGAATTTGCTTGATTTTGGTTCTACAAAACCTTAAAACCTTATAATTTGCTTTGGTTATTGTCATTTCTTTGGTTAGGAAGTTATAAATACATATATTTGACATGAATCAAGCCTTTTCAAGTTCATTAGAAAGAGCATGTGGAAAATGGGTACGCTTTTTCCCATTTTGCCCAAATTTGCTTGATTTAGGCTCTACAACACCTTAAAATCCTATAACTTGCTTTTTTTTTTTGTGATTTATTTGCTTAGAAAATTATAAATACATATATTTTATATGATTCAAGAATTTATAAATTCATTAGAAAGAGCATGTAGAAAATGGAAAGGCTTCTTACTATTTTGCATGATTTTTGTTCTACTAGACCTTAAAACCTTATATCTTGCTTTGTTTTTGTGATTTATATTGTTAGGAAGTTATAAATACATATATTTGACATGAATCAAGCTTTTTCAAGTTTATTAAAAAGAGCATGTAGAAAAAGGGAATGCTTCTTACTATTTTGCCCGAATTTGATTGATTTCAGTTCTACAAGACCTTAAAACCTTATAAATTGCTTAGTTTTTGCGATTTCTATGCTTATGGATTTATAAATACATATATTTCACATGATTCAAACAATTATAAGTTCATAAGATAGAGCATGTAGAATTTGGGAATGTTTCTTACAATTTTACCCAAATTTGATTGATTTTGGTTCTACAAGACCTTAAAACCTCATAACTTGATTTGTATTTGTTATTTATTTTTTAATGGAGTTATAAATACATATATTTGACATGATCCAAGCATTAATAAGCTCATTAGAAAGAGCATGCAGAAAATGGGAATGTTTCTTTCCATTTTGCCCGAATTTGCTTGATTTTGGTTCTACAAGACCTTAAAACCATATAACTTGCTTTTTCTTTGTTATTTATTTGCTTTGGCAGTTATAAATATGTATATTTGACATGATTCAAGAATTTATAATTTCATTAGAAAGAGCATGTAGAAAATGGGAATGCTTCTTACTATTTTGCACGAATTTGCTTGATTTTGGTTCTACAAGACCTTATAACCTTATGAATTGATTTCTTTTTGTGATTTTTTTTGTGAGGCAGTTATAACTACATATATTTGACATTACTCAAGCCTTTTCAAATTCATTAGAAAGAGCATGTAAAAAATGGGAATGCTTCTTCCCATTTTGGTCGTATTTGCTTAATTTTGGCTCTACAAGACCTTAAAACCTTATGACATGCGTTATTTTTGTGATTTATTTTCTTAGGAAGTTGGAAATACATATATTTGACATGAATCAAGCCTTTTCAAGTTCATTAGAAAGAGCATGTAGAAAATGGGAATGCTTCTTCTCATTTTGCCCGAATTTGCTATATTTCGGTTCTACCAGACCTTAAAACCTTATAACTTGCTTGGTCTTAGTGATTTCTATGCTTAGTCAGTTACAAATACATATATTTGACATTATTCAAGCCTTTATCAGTTCATTAGAAAGAGCATGTAGAAAATTGGAACGCTTCTTCCCATTTGGACCGAATTTGCTTGATTTTGGTTCTACAAGACCTTAAAACCTTATAAAATGCTTTGTTTTTGTGATTTCTTTTCTTAAGAAGTTATAAATACATATATTTGACATGAATCAATCCTTTTCAAGTTCATTAGAAAGAGCATGTAGAAATTGGGAACGCTTCTTCCCATTATGCCCGAATTTGCTTGATTTCGGTTCTACTAGACCTTAAAACCTTATACCTTGTTTTGTCTTAGTGATTTCTATGCTTAGGAAGTTACTAATACATATATTTGACATAATTCAAGCCTTTATAAGTTCATTAGAAAGAGCATGTAGAAAATGGGAACGCTTCTTCCCATTTTGCCCGAATTTGCTCGATTTTGGTTCTACAAGACCTTAAAACCATATAAATTGCTTTTGCTTTGTTATTTATTTGCTTAGGAATTTACAAATATTTATATTTGACATGATTCAGGAATTTATAATTTCATCAGAAAGAGCATGTAGAAAATGGGAATGCTTCTTACTATTTTGCCCGAATTTGCTTGATTTTGGTTCTACAAGACCTTAAAACCTTATGAGTTGCTTTGTTTTTGTAATTTATT
The DNA here is from genome assembly GCA_024500155.1 of Chenopodium formosanum. Taxonomy (NCBI): domain Eukaryota; kingdom Viridiplantae; phylum Streptophyta; class Magnoliopsida; order Caryophyllales; family Amaranthaceae; genus Chenopodium; species Chenopodium formosanum. The sequence continues at coordinate 26,601,397 of CM044861.1, forward strand.
TTGTGAGGCAGTTATGAATACATATATTTGACATGACTCAAGCCTTTTCAAGTTCATTAGAAAGAGCATGTAAAAAATGGGAATGCTTCTTCCCATTTTGGCCGAATTTCTTTAATTTTGGCTCTACAAGACCTTAAAACCTTATGACATGCTTTATTTTTGTGATTTATTTTCTTAGGAAGTTGCAAATACATATATTTTACATGAATCAAGCCTTTTCTAGTTCATTAGAAAGAGCATGTAGAAAATGGGAACGCTTCTTCTCATTTTGCCCGAATTTGCTTGATTACGGTTCTACCAGACCTTAAAACGTTATAACTTGCTTGGTCTTAGTAATTGCAATGCTTAGTCTGTTACAGATACATATATTCGACATGATTCAAGCCTTTATCAGTTCATTAGAAAGAGCATATAGAAAAAGGGAACGTGTCTTCCCATTTAGGCCGAATTTGCTTGATTTTGGTTCTACAACACCTTAAAACCTTATAAAATGCTTTGTTTTTGTGATTTATTTTCTTAAGAAGTTATAAATACATATATTTGACATGAATCAATCCTTTTCAAGTTCATTAGAAAGAGCATGTAGAAATTGGGAACGCTTCTTCCCATTATGGCCGAATTTGCTTGATTTCGGTTCTACTAGACCTTAAAACCTTATACCTTGTTTTGTCTTAGTGATTTCTATGCTTAGGCAGTTACTAATACATATATTTGACATAATTCAAGCCTTTATAAGTTCATTAGAAAGAGCATGTAGAAAATGGGAACGCTTTTTACCATTTGGGCCGAATTTGGTTGATTTTGGTTCTACAAGACTTTAAAACCTTATAACATCTTTTGTTTTTGCGATTTCTTTTGTTAGGAAATTATAAATACATATATTTGACATGAATAAAGCCTTTTCAAGTTCATTAGAAAGAGCATGTAAAAAATGGGTGCTTTTTCCTATTTTGCTCGAATTTGCTTGGTTTCGGTTCTACCAGTCCTTAAAACCTTATAACTTGCTTTATTTTTGTTATATCTGTGATTAGGAATTATAAATACATATATTTAACATTATTCAAGTTTTTTGTAGTTCATTAGAAAGAGCATGTAGAAAATGAGAATGCTTCTTTCTATTTTGCCTGAATTTGCTTGATTTTGGTTCTACAAAACCTTAAAACCTTATGACTTGCTTTGGTTTTTGTGATTTCTTTGGTTAGGCAGTTATGAATACATATATCTGACATGAATCAAGCCTTTTAAAGTTCATTAGAAAGAGCAAGTGGAAAATGGGTACGTTTTTTCCCATTTTGCCCAAATTTGCTTGATTTACGCTCCACAACACCTTAAAACCTTAACTTGCTTTTTTTTTGTGATTTATTTGCTTAGAAAATTATAAATACATATATTTTATATGATTCAAGAATTTATAAATTCATCAGAAAGAGCATGTAGAAAATGGAAAGGCTTCTTACTCTTTTGCCCGAATTTGCTTGATTTTTGTTCTACTAGACCTTAAAACCTTATATCTTGCTTTGTTTTTGTGATTTATATTGTTAGGAAGTTATCAAGTTTATTAAAAAGAGCATGTAGAAAAAAGGAATGCTTCTTACTATTTTGCCCGAATTTGATTGATTTTAGTTCTACAAGACCTTAAAACCTTATAAATTGCTTTGTTTTTGTGATTTCTATGCTTATGCATTTATAAATACATATATTTCACATGATTCAAACAATTATAAGTTAATAAGAAAGAGCATGTAGAATTTGGGAATGCTTCTTACTTTTTTACACAAATTTTGCTTGATTTTGGTTCTACAAGACCTTAAAACCTCATAACTTGATTTGTTTTTGTTATTTATCTTTTAATGGAGTTATAAATACACATATTTGACATGATCCAAGCATTTATAAGTTCATTAGAAAAAGCATGTAGAAAATGGGAACGTTTCTTCCCATTTTGCCCGAATTTGCTTGATTTTGGTTCTACAAGACCTTAAAACCATATAACTTGCTTTTGCTTTGTTATTTATTTGCTTAGGAATTTATAAATACGGCTTTTTCACCACATACCCTTGAGTTTTTTGTTTATTCACCATATACCCATGAAAATTTTCAAATTCACCATATACCCCTAAGTTGTAATAAAAATTCACCGTATATCCTTAATGAAAATAAGATGAAAAAAATTTGGTTAATTATACATCGAAATCACCTTAGATATCTCCCTTCATCCCCAAAACAACTTTTCTCATTTCTCTAGCCCTAGAAACCACTCCAAATCTCCATAACCATAACCATATAAACAATTTTGAGGATTAGAAAATGAAATTTAGGGTAATTTTGGGGTGCAAAAAAGGAATGTAGGTGGTTTAGGGGTAGAGGAATGTATTTAGAGTGGTTTCGATTCATAATTATCCCAAATGATTGACGAATTTAACAATAATATGTTATCAAAGGTATATGGTGTATTTTTGTGAAAACTCATGGGTATATGATGAATTTAAAAAAGTTCATGGGTATATGATGAATAAACAAAAAACTCAATGGCATATGGTGAAATATCCGTTATAAATATGTATATTTGACATGATTCAGGAATTTATAATTTCATTAGAAAGAGCATGTAGAAAATGGGAATGCTTCTAACTATTTTGCCCGAATTTGCTTGATTTTGGTTCTACAAGACCTTAAAACCTTATGAATTCCTTTGTTTTTGTAATTTATTTTGTGAGGAAGTTATGAATACATATATTTGACATGACTCAAGCCTTTTATAGTTCATTAGAAAGAGCATGTAAAAAATGGGAATGCTTCTTCCCATTTTGGCCGAATTTGCTTAATTTTGGCTCTACAAGACCTTAAAGCCTTATGACATGCTTTATTTTTGTGATTTATTTTCTTATAAAGTTGTAAATACATATATTTTACATGAATCAAGCCTTTTCAAGTTCATTAGAAAGAGCATGTAGAAAATGGGAACGCTTCTTCTCATTTTGCCCGAATTTGCTTGATTACGGTTCTACCAGACCTTAAAACGTTATAACTTGCTTGGTCTTAGTAATTGCTATGCTTAGTCTGTTACAGATACATATATTTGACATGATTCAAGCCTTTATCAGTTCATTAGAAAGAGCATGTAGAAAAAGGGAACGCGTCTTCCCATTTAGGCCGAATTTGCTTGATTTTGGTTCTACGAGACCTTAAAACCTTAAAAATTGCTTTGTTTTTGTTATTTCTTTTCTTAGGAATTTATAAATACATATATTTTACATGAATCAAGCCTTTTCATGTTCATTAGAAAGAGCATGTAGAAATTGGGAACGCTTCTTCCCATTATGCCCGAATTTGCTTGATTTTGGTTCTACTAGACCTTAAAACCTTATACCTTGATTTGTCTTAGTGATTTCTATTCTTAGGCAGTTACTAATACATATATTTGACATCATTCAAGCCTTTATATGTTCATTATAAAGAGCATAAAGAAAATGGGAACACTTTTTACCATTTGGGCCGAATTTGGTTGATTTTGGTTCTACAAGACCTTAAAACCTTTTAACATCTTTTGTTTATGTGATTTCTTTTGTTAGGAAATTATAAATACATATATTTGACATAAACAAACCCTTTTCAATTTCATTAGAATTAGCATGTAAAAAATAGGTGCTTTTTCCCATTTTGCTCGAATTTGCTTGATTTCGGTTCTACCAGTCCTTAAAACCTTATAACTTGCTTCATTTTTGTTATATCTTTGATTAGGAATTATAAATACAAATATTTAACATTATTCAATTTTTTTTTAGTACAATAGAAAGAGGATGTCGAAAATGGGAATGCTTCTTACTATTTTACCCGAATTTGCTTAATTTTAGTTCTACAAGACCTTAGAACCGTATAACTTGCTTTGTTTTTGTGATTTATTCTGTTAGGAAGTTATAAATACATATATTTGACATGAATCAAGCCTTTTCAAGTTCATTAGAAAGAGCATGTTGAAAATGAGTACGCTTTTTCCCATATTGCCCTAATTTGCTTGATTTTAGCTCTACAACACCTTAAAACCTTATAACTTGTCTTTTTTTTTTTGGTGATTTATTTTCTTAAAAAATTATAAATACATATATTTTATATGATTCAAGAATTTATAAATTCATTAGAAAGAGGATGTAGAAAATGGAAAGGCTTACTATTTTGCCCGAATTTGCTTGATTTTGGTTCTACAAGACCTTAAAACCTTATAACTTGCTTTTTTTTGTGATTTATTTTGTTAGGAATTATAAATTCATATATTTGACATGAATCAAGCCTTTTCAAGTTTATTAAAAAAAGCATGTAGAAAAAGGGAATGCTTCTTACTAGTTTGTCCGAATTTGCTTGATTTCAGTTCCACAAGACCTTAAAACCTTATAACTTGCTTTATTTTTGTGATTTCTATGCTTATGCATTTATAAATACATATATTTCACATGATTCAAACAATTATAAGTTCATTAGAAAGAGAATGTAGAATTTGGGAATGCTTCTTACTATTTTGCCCGAATTTGCTTGATTTTGGTTCTACAAGACCTTAAAACCTTAATACATGCTTTGTTTTTGTGATTTATTTTCTTACACAGTTATGAATACATATATTTTACGGGAATCAATCCTTTTCAAGTTCATTAGGATGAGCGTATAGAAAATGGGAACGCTTCTTCTCATTTTCCCTGAATTTGCTTGATTCGGATTCTACCAGACCTTAAAACCTTATAAATTGCTTTCTCTTTGTTATTTATTTGCTTAGGCAGTTACAAATACATATATCTTATATGATTCAAGCCTTTATAATTTCATTAGAAGGAGCATGTAGAAAACGGGAACGCTTCTTCCCATTTTTGCCGAATTTGCTTGATTTTGGTTCTACAACACCTTTAAACCCTATAACATACTTTTTTTGTGATTCTTTTCTTAGGAAGTTATAAATACATATATTAGACATGAATCAAACCTTTTCAAGTTCATTAGAAAGAGTGTGTTGAAAATAGGAACGCTTCTCATTTTGCCTTAATTTGCTTGATTTCGGTTCTACCAGACCTTAAAACCTTATAACTTGCTTTTTTTTTGTGATTTCTATGCTTAGGAATTTACAAAAAAATATATTTGACATGACTCAAGCATTTATAAGTTTATTAGAAAGAGCATGTAGAAAATGGGTACGCTTCTTAGCATTTTGCCCGAAAATGCTTGATTTCGGTTCTACAAGACCTTAAAAACTTATAACATCCTTTTTTTTTGTGATTCATTTTGTTATGAAGTTATAAATACATATATTTGACATGACTATGGCCTTTTCATGTTCATTAGAAAGAGCATGTCGAAAATGGGAATGCTTCTTCCCATGTTGCTCGAATTTGCTTGATTCGGTTCTACAAGACCATAAAAACTTATAACTTGCTTTTTTTTTTATTTCTATTCTTAGGCAGTTATAAATCCATATATTTGACATGATTCAAGCATTTATAAGTTCATTAGAAATAGTATGTAGAAAATGGGAATGCTTCTTACTATTTTGCCCGAATATGCTTGATTTTGGTACTACAAGACCTTAAAACCTTATAACATCCTTTTTTTGTGATTTCTTTTTTTAGGAAGTTATGAATACATATATTTGACATAAATCAAGCCTTTTCAAGTTCATTAGAAAGAGCATGTAGAAAATGGGAACGCTTCTTCTCATTTTGCCCGAATTCGCTTGATTTCGGTTCTACCGGACCTTAAAACCTTATAACTTGCTTTGTCGTAGTGATTTCTATGCTTAGGGAGTTACTAATACATATATGTAACATGATTCAAGCCTTTTTAAGTTCATTAGAAAGAGCATGTAGAAAATGGGAACGCTTCTTCCCATTTGGGCCGAATTTGGTTGATTTTGGTTCTACAAGACCTTTAAACCTTATAAAATCCATTGTTTTTGTAATTTCTTTTGTTAGGAAGTTATAAATACATATATTTGACATGACTCAAGCCTTTTCAAGTTCATTAGAAAGTGCATGTAGAAAATGAGAACGCTTCTTCTCATTTTGCCTGAATTTGCTTGATTTCGGTTCTATCAGACCTTAAAACCTTATTAATTTCTTTCTCTTTGTTATTTATTTTCTTAGGAAATTACAAATACATATATTTGACATGATTCAAGCCTTTATAAGTTCATTAGAAGGAGCATGTAGAAAATAGGAACGCTTCTTCTCAATTAGCTTTGTTGAATGCATTTGACTTTAGTTTGATTCAAAAAGCATTGTTTGAATGTGTTTGACTTTCATTTGACTCAATTAGCTTTGTAGACTGCATTTGACTTTTATTCTACTCAATTAGCTTTGTATGAATGTGTTTAACATTCATTTGACTCAATTAGCTTTGTTAATTGCATTTCACTTTCATTTAATTCAAAAAGCTTTGTTTGAATGTGTTTCACTTTCATTTGATTGAAAAAGCTTTGTTTGAATGTGTTTGACTTTCATTTGACTCAATTACCTTTGTTGAATGCATTTGACTTTCTTTTGATTCAAAAAGTATTGTTTGAATGTGTTTGACTTTCAATTGACTCAATTAGCTTTGTTGAATGCATTAGAATTTCATTTGATATAAAACGCTTTGTTTGAATGTGTTTTAATTTCATTTTACTCAATTATTTTTGTTGAACGCATTTGACTTTCATTTGTTTCAAAAAGCTTTGTATGTGTGTGTTTGACTTTAATTTGACATAATTATCTTTATTGAATGCATTTGACTTTTATTTGATTCAAAACGCTTTGTTTGAAGGTGCTTGACTTTCATTTGAGTCAAAAATCATTGTTGAATGCATTTGGCTTTTATTTGATTCAAAAAGCTATGATTGAATGTGTTGGACTTTCATTTGACTCAATTAGCTTTGTTAGAATGTGTATCACTTTCATATTACTTAATTATGTTTGTTGAATGCATTTGACTTTCATTTGATTCAAAAAGCTTTGTTTGAAGGTGTTGACTTTCATTTGAGTTATAAAGCATTGTTAAATGCACTTGACTTTCGTTTAATATAAAAAGCTTTGTTTGTATGTGTTTGACTTTCATTTGAGTCAATTAGCTTTGTTCAATGCATTTGACATTCATTTGATTCAAAAAGCTTTGTTTGAATGTGTTTGACTTTCATTTGACTCAATCATCCTTTTTGAATGCAATTGACTTTCAATTGATTCAAAAAGCTTTGTATGAATGTGTTTGACTTTCATTTTACTCAATTAGCTTTGTTGAATGCATTTGACTTTCATTTGATTTTAAAACCTTTGTTTAAATGTGTTTGACTTTCATTTGGTTCAACAAGCTTTGTTGAATGAGTTTGACTTTCATTTTACTCAATTAGATTTGTTGAATGCATTTGACTTTCATTTGATTTTAAAACCTTTGTTTAAATGTGTTTGACTTTCATTTGGTTCAACAAGCTTTGTTGAATGAGTTTGACTTTCATTTTACTCAATTAGATTTGTTGAATGCATTTGACTTTCATTTGATTAAAAAAGCATTGTTTGAATGTGTTAGACTTTATTTAACTCAATAAACTTTGTTGAATGCATTTGACTTTCATTTGATTTAAAAAGCTTTATTTGAATGTGTTTGACTTTCATTTTGTTATGAAGTTATAAATACATATAATTGACATCACTCAGGACTTTTCATGTTCATTAGAAAGAGCATGTCGAAAATGGGAATGCTTTTTCCCATGTTGCTCGAATTTGATTGATTCGGTTCTAAAAGACCATAAAACCTTATAACTTGCTTTTTTTTATTTCTATTCTTAGGCAGTTATAAATCCATATATTTGACATGATTCAAGCATTTACAAGTTCATTAGAAATAGTATGTAGAAAATGGGAATGCTTCTTACTATTTTGCCCGAATATGCTTGATTTTGGTACTACAAGACCTTAAAACCTTATAACATCCTTTTTTTGTGATTTCTTTTTTTAGGAAGTTATGAATACATGTATTTGACATAAATCAAGCCTTTTCAAGTTCATTAGAAAGAGCATGTAGAAAATGGGAACGCTTCTTCTCATTTTGCCCGAATTCGCTCGATTTCGGTTCTACCGGACCTTAAAACCTTATAACTTGCTTTGTCTTAGTGATTTCTATGCTTAGTGAGTTACTAATACATATATGTAACATGATTCAAGCCTTTATAAGTTCATTAGAAAGAGCATGTAGAAAATGGGAACGCTTCTTCCCATTTGGGCCGAATTTGGTTGATTTTGGTTCTACAAGACCTTTAAACCTTATAAAATCCATTGTTTTTGTGATTTCTTTTGTTAGGAAGTTATAAATACATTTGACATGACTCAAGCCTTTTCAAGTTCATTAGAAAGTGCATGTAGAAAGTGAGAACGCTTCTTCTCATTTTGCCTGAATTTACTTGATTTCGGTTCTATCAGACCTTAAAACCTTATTAATTGCTTTCTCTTTGTTATTTATTTTCTTAGGAAGTTACAAATACATAAATTTGACATGATTCAAGCCTTTATCAGTTCATTAGAAGGAGCATGTAGAAAATAGGAACGCTTCTTCCCATTTTGGCCGAATTTGCTTGATTTTGGTTCTACAAGACCTTAAAACCTTATAACATTTATTTTTTGTGATTTCTTTTCTTAGGAATTTATAAATACATATATTAGACATGAATCAAGCCTTTTCAAGTTCATTAGAAATAGCGTGTAGAAAATGGGAACGCTTCTACTCATATGATGTTAATTGGTAACAATAATTTTCATTTTGATGACCTTAAATAGTTAAATGACCTAAAAGAATGTCATTCTTCTAAGTGCTTTACTTACTTTGTCTATGCTTTTTGTATCATTTATTTTTTAGTGAAATTGCTATATAATGAGGGAGGATCGAGCATGGATGTATAAACGGTTAGAAGGAAAATTCCTTAGTCCAACCTTTGCTGAAAAGGTCAATGAAATTATTACATTTGCTACCACACAAGAGAATTTCGTGATAGATGGTGTGATGAAATGTCCATGTGCACAGTGTCGAAATATTCCTTATCAAGATCTTGATACCATTAAGGAGCATCTCTATAGGCATGGTTTTTTGCCTAACTATTTCCAATGGGTTTTTCATGGTGAACTGCACTTCCAAAGAGAATCCCAAAGTAGCAGTTCCATATCCACCGAGGATGCATTGAACCCATATAGAAACATGGTATTAGATGCCTTTGGACTAGAAGGTGGTTTAGAAAATATTGAAGAAGAGCCACATGCTAGTTACAAGAAGTTCTTTGACATGTTGAAGGCAGCGGAAGAGCCATTGTATGATGGCTGCAAGTTGTTTGTATTGTCTGCATCTGCAAGGATGGCAAACATCAAGTCCGAGTATAATATTCCACATAAAGCTATAGATGGTATTGCTTCCTTAATGAAAGATAGTTTTTACAAGACTAAGAAATTGCTTGAAGGGCCAGAACTTCCGCACCAAAAGATTCATGTATGTCCAAATGGATGTATGCTATTTTGGAAGGAACACAAAGATCTCAAAGAATGTCTATATTGCAAAGGAAGTCGTTATAAGACACTTAGAGAAAGTGGCAACAATTCTCCTCATAGTGCTCTTATTTACTTTCCTGTAGGCCCGAGATTACAAAGATTATATGCAACAAGATCTACTGCGGAGCAGATGAGGTGGCATAAAGATAATCCTCGAGTTCATGGCCTTATGTCTCATCCAAGTGATGAAGAGGCGTGGAAACACCTAGATGAAGAGTACCCTTCTTTTGCTGCGGAGCCTAGTGTAATACCCGAATATTTTATGATTTTATATATAATTTATTTTTATTTTTATTTATTAAATAACTTTCCTAATCTCATATTTTTATTTTAGAGTTCGGAAAGGTTTAAAACCCTATTTTAATGATATTAGGACTCTTATTTAATTTATATAAACTATCTTAAAACCCTAATTATATATTTTATAATGGCCGTTCGTGCACCTGTTTTTGGCTCTTTGTTTGCTTTTGATCAATTTTCACCTACCCTTGATACTTACATCATCAACCAATTTATAGCTTTGATCTTATTTCCACCCATTGACTATATTATACGTATGCAATTGTGAACCAAATTTCAAGAGACCAATCTCATTAAAGCCTTTCACGCATATGCTATGAATGTAATACCGTCGTCTTGCTTTCTATTTGGTTTGATGAGCAGCATGTCGCTTATTGCTATTTTTCTATCATGAAATTTGGTTTATCGTCTCCCTAGGTACTCACTATATCAATTCTTTGGAGTCGTATGCTTAATTTATATACTTTTGTCTCGTAATCACACGAATCTTATTTCTTGATTTTGTTTGATTATAAATTGTTAGTATTGATTGTACTTCGTATTGTTATACTACGTATATAAATTTTATTATTTGTGAATTATATATAATCATGATTTATATGTATATGGTTAGTGTGTGGTATTGTATAATTTAAATATCGCATTGATTGATTGTGTTATTTCTAGGGTTTTAATGTTGTCGTTTTAAGGAGTATTGTTCTTGAGGTTTTAGGGCTACTAATATTATATTGGGTTAAATTAATTAATTTTGGGTACTAGTATTAGCCATATAAGAGTTGAGATATTTTATGAATTGGGAACTTGTGCCAATATTGAGATATTATTTTTTATCATGTGAAAGATTATTTGATCAAGTATGAGATCAAAAGGTTGAGAAATTATTATTTTGTTCTTGGTTTGAGGCTCGGCGTTATAAACCTAGTCCTTGGCATGTTGGAAATGAGATAATGATCATGAGTTAAGAATGAGGTACAATCTTTATATTATTTATTTTTCAATGGTCCCCTACAGTGGGAATTGGCCCGTATGTGGTCTGCTTCAAGGTGTTTTTCTAGTAATTGGGAGTATTCAAGTTTTTATACTTGTTGGTTTGTTATTCGAATTACCCATGTCCAAGGCTAGGTATAGAACAATGAGCATGGCACACTTATGGGTTATATGAGTTGATGATTGAGTAAAGGTTCGTATTATTATTCGAGGTTGAGTTGACCAATGGTTACTTTTCTCAGAGTACAATGTGTAATGTAGTTTGAACTACATTGTTTAATTGAGCTAGTAATGTTGATTATTTTGCTATACTATGTATTCTGATATGTGGTGATTACTCAGCTTTTTGCTGACGTGTGTGTATTTTTGTTGTGCTACTTGTGTTTGCGGCCATGTCTTTTTCTTATGGTGGCCCTGCGACGATCTATTTTGGAATTTGTCCTTAATGGTGAGCAGTCAAGATTGTAACAGGTTGATCAAGTGATGATCGTAGCTACAGGAGCTCAAGTGTATCGATTAGTTTGTTATAACGAGTTTATAAAGTTGTACAAGTAGCTCACCTAGATTATTGGGTTGTAATTATTGGGATTTTGTAAGCCTTAGCACTTGACAAGTTGTCGAGTGTGGCGGTAATACCTCCGATTTAGGTGTATGCTTCCGCAATTTTATTTAAAGGTTGTCTATTTTTCCTTTATTTCTTATTTATTATTAATTAGTAAATCGGGGGTGTTACACCTAGAAATGTCCGACTAGGTCTTTGTATCGACGGATTTTCACCTTTTGGAAAGATAGAAAGGCAATATTCTTGTTGGCCCGTCATTTTAACTCCTTATAATCTTCCACCTGAATTGTGCATGAAGAAACCTTTTATGTTTCTAAGTTTGATAATTCCAGGTCCGAAGAATCCTAAAGGGAATCTCGATGTGTACTTGCAACCTCTTATTGAAGAGTTAAAGCAATTATGGGAGGCTGGGTTACCGACTTACAACATCTCGCAAAAATAAAATTTTCATTTGACTCAATTAGCTTTGTATAATGTGTTTGACTTTCATTTGACTCAATTAGCTTTGTTAATTACATTTAACTTTCATTTAATTCAACAAGCTTTGTTGAATGTGTTTGACTTTTATTTGACTCAGTTACCTTTGTTAAATGCATTTTACTTTCATTTGATTCAAAAAGCTTCGTTTGAATGCGTTTGAATTTCATTTGACTCAATTAGCTTAGTTGAATGCATTTGACTTTCATTTGATTCAAAAAGCTTTGTATGAATATGTTTTACTTTCATTAGACTCAATTATCTTTCTTGAATGCATTTGTCTTTCATTTGATTCAAAAACCATTGTTTGAATGTGTTTGACTTTCATTTGACTTAATTAGCTTTGTTGAATGCATTTTACATTCATTTGATACAAAAAGCTTTCTTTCAATGTGTTTGACTTTCATTTTACTCAATTAGCTTTGTTGAATGCATTTGACTTTAGTTTGATTCAAAAAGCATTGTTTGAATGTGTTTGACTTTCATTTGACTCAATTAGCTTTGTAGACTGCATTTGACTTTTATTCTACTCAATTAGCTTTGTATGAATGTGTTTAACATTCATTTGACTCAATTAGCTTTGTTAATTGCATTTCACTTTCATTTAATTCAAAAAGCTTTGTTTGAATGTGTTTCACTTTCATTTGATTGAAAAAGCTTTGTTTGAATGTGTTTGACTTTCATTTGACTCAATTACCTTTGTTGAATGCATTTGACTTTCTTTTGATTCAAAAAGTATTGTTTGAATGTGTTTGACTTTCAATTGACTCAATTAGCTTTGTTGAATGCATTAGACTTTCATTTGATATAAAACGCTTTGTTTGAATGTGTTTTAATTTCATTTTACTCAATTATTTTTGTTGAACGCATTTGACTTTCATTTGTTTCAAAAAGCTTTGTATGTGTGTGTTTGACTTTAATTTGACATAATTATCTTTATTGAATGCATTTGACTTTTATTTGATTCAAAACGCTTTGTTTGAAGGTGCTTGACTTTCATTTGAGTCAAAAATCATTGTTGAATGCATTTGGCTTTTATTTGATTCAAAAAGCTATGATTGAATGTGTTGGACTTTCATTTGACTCAATTAGCTTTGTTAGAATGTGTATCACTTTCATATTACTTAATTATGTTTGTTGAATGCATTTGACTTTCATTTGATTCAAAAAGCTTTGTTTGAAGGTGTTGACTTTCATTTGAGTTATAAAGCATTGTTAAATGCACTTGACTTTCGTTTAATATAAAAAGCTTTGTTTGTATGTGTTTGACTTTCATTTGAGTCAATTAGCTTTGTTCAATGCATTTGACATTCATTTGATTCAAAAAGCTTTGTTTGAATGTGTTTGACTTTCATTTGACTCAATCATCCTTTTTGAATGCAATTGACTTTCAATTGATTCAAAAAGCTTTGTATGAATGTGTTTGACTTTCATTTGACTCAATTAGCTTCGTTGAATGTATTTGACTTTCATTTGATTTAAAAAGCTTTGTTTGATTGTGTTTGAATTTAATTTGGTTCAAAAAGCTTTGTTGAATGTGTTTAAGTTTCATTTTACTCAATTAGCTTTGTTGAATGCATTTGACTTTCATTTGATTTTAAAACCTTTGTTTAAATGTGTTTGACTTTCATTTGGTTCAACAAGCTTTGTTGAATGAGTTTGACTTTCATTTTACTCAATTAGATTTGTTGAATGCATTTGACTTTCATTTGATTAAAAAAGCATTGTTTGAATGTGTTAGACTTTATTTAACTCAATAAACTTTGTTGAATGCATTTGACTTTCATTTGATTTAAAAAGCTTTATTTGAATGTGTTTGACTTTCATTTGAGTCAAAAAGCTTTATTAAATGCATTTGAATTTAATTTGATTCAAAAAGCTTTGTTTGAATGTGTTTGACTTTCATTTGACTCAATTATCTTTGTTGAATGCGTTCGACTTTCATTTGATTCAAAATGCTTTGTTTGAATGTGTTTGACATTCATTTAATTCAAAAAGCTTTGTATGAATGTGTTTGACTTTCATTTGAGTCAATTATCTTTGTTGAATGCATTTGACTTTCGTTTGATTCAAAAAGCATTGTTTGAATGTGTTTCACTTTCATTTGACTTAATTAGCTTTGTTGAATGCATTTGACTTTCATTTGATTCAAAAAGCTTTTTTTGAATGTTTTTTACTTTAATTTGACTCAATTATCTTCGTTGAATGCATTTAACTTTCACTTGATTTTAAAAGCTTTGTTTGAATGTGTTTTAACTTTCATTTGACTTAATTAGCTTTGTTAATTGCATTTCACTTTCATTTAATTCAAAAAGCTTTGTTTGAATGTGTTTTACTTTTATTTGACTCAATTAGCTTTGTTGAATGCATTTTACTTTCATTTGATTAAAAAAGCTTTGTATGAATGTGTTTGACTTTCATTTGACTCAATTATCTTCGTTGAATGCATTTGACTTTCACTTGATTTTAAAAGCTCTGTTTGAATGTGTTTGACTTTCATTTGGTTCAAAAAGCTTTGTTGAATGAGTTTGTCTTTCATTTTACTCAATTTAGCTTTGTTGAATGCATTTGTCTTTCATTTGATTAAAAAAGCATTGTTTGAATGTGTTTGACTTTCATTTGATTTAATTAACTATGATGAATGCATTTATCTTTGATTTGATTCAAAAAACTTTGTTTGAAAGTGTTTAACTTTCATTTGACTCAATTACCTTTATTGAATGCATTTGACTTTCATTTGATTCCAAAAGCTTTGTATGAATGTGTTTGACTTTCATTTGACTCAATTATCCTTGTTGAATACATTTGACTTTCATTTGATTAAAAAAGCTTTGTTTGAACGTGTTTGACTTTTATTTGAGTTAAAAATCTTTGTTGAATGCATTTGACTTTATTTGATTCAAGAACCTTTGTTTGAATGAGTTTGACTTTCATTTGACTTAATTATCTTTGTTGAATGCATTTGACTTTCATTTGGTTCAAAAAGCGTTGTTTAATATGTTTGAATTTCATTTGACTCAATTAGCTTGGTTGAATGCATTTGAGTTTTATTTGATTCAAAAAGCTTTGTATGAATGTGTTTGACTTTTATTTCACCCAATTACCTTTGTTGAATGCATTTGTCTTTCATTTGATTCGATATATCTCTATTTTGTTGCTTTTGAATACGAGTTGTTTTACTAGTTGTTGCTAGATTTCCTCAAATTTTGTCTTGTTTTCATATGTCAACAAATTCTATTAACTAATTTTTTATTTGTATCGATTTAGAAACAAATTGAGGCAACAAATTTTTGAATTGTTCCTATTAGAAATTAGCCGTCTGACTAGTAGTTGCATTTTACATTCATTTGATTCAAAAAGCTTTGTTAAAAGTATTTGACTTTCATTTGACACAATAAGCTTTGTTGAATGCATTTGACTTTCATTTGATTCAAAGATCTTTGTTTGAATGTGTTTGACTTTCATTTGAGTCAAAAAGCTTTGTTGAATGCATTTGACTTTCATTAGATTCAAAAAGCTTTGTTTGAATGTGTTTGACTTTCATTTGAGTTAAAAAGATATGTTGAATGCATTAGACTTCCATTTGATTCAAAAAGCTTGGTTTAAATGTGTTTGACTTTCATTTGACTCAATTATCTTTGTTGAATGCATTTGACTTTCATTTGATTCAAAAAGCTTTGTTTGAATGTGTTTCACTTTCATTTGACTCAATTGTCTTTGTTGAATGCATTTGACTTTCATTTCATTTACAAAGCGTTGTTGAATGTGTTTGACTATCATTTGACTCAATTAGCTTTGTTGAATGCATTTAAGTTTTATTTGATTCAAAAAGCTTTGTATCAATGTGTTTGACTTTCATTTGACCCAATTACCTTTGTTGAATGCATTTGACTTTCATTTGATTCAAAAAGCTTTGTTTGAATGTGTTTGACTTTCATTTGACTCAATTGTCTTTGTTGAATGCATTTGACTTTCATTTGATTTAAAAAGCGTTGTTGAATATGTTTGACTTTCATTTGACTCAATTAGCATTGTTGAATGTATTTATGTTTTATTTGATTCAAAAAGCTTTATATCAATGTGTTTGACTTTAATTTGACCCAATTACCTTTGTTGAATGCATTTGACTTTCATTTGATTCAATATATCTCTTTTTTGTTGCTATTGAAAACAAGTTGTCTTACTAGTTGTTGCTAAATTTCATCAATTTTGTCTCGTTTCCATATATCAACAAATTCTGACAACTAATTTTTTATTTGTAGCAATTTAGAATCAAATTGAGGCACTAAATTTTTGAGTTGTTCCTATTAGAAATTAGCCGTCTCGTTGTTGTTGCTAGATGACAACAGATTTTTTATTTGTTGTCATTTAGCAATGCCATTTTACAAAACGTTTGGCAACAAAATTTCTAGTTGTTGCTATTAGGGACACTTGTTTTACTATTTCTTGCTAAAATGACATCACATTTTAATTTGTTGCCATTAGAAGAAAGTTGTGTTATAAATTGTTGTTAATTTATTAAGAGTCATTGAAGTAATTTACATAATATGTTTTAATAAATAAAAACGAAAACAAGTCATCTTGTTCTATACAAAAGAAATATTAGAAGGAATTAATAATCGTTCAATCACTTTTAGCAATAAAACGAAGGTGATAAAATAATATATATTATTTTATAAGATCATTAGACAGAGCATGTATAAAATGGGAATGCTTCTTACTATTATGGCCGAATTTGCTTGATTTTGGTTCTACAAGACCTTAAAACCTTATAACATGCTATGTTTTTGTAATTTCTTTTCTTAGGAAGTTATAAATACATATGTTTGACATGAATCAAGCCTTATTAAGTTCATTAGAAAGAGCATGTAGAAAATGGGAACGCTTCTTCCCATTATGGCCGAATTCGCTTGATTTCTGTTCTAATAGACCTTAAAACCTTATACCTTGCTTTGTCTTAGTGATTTCTATGCTTAGCCAGTTACTAATACATATATTTGACATTATTCAAGCCTTTATAATTTCATTAGAAAGATGAAAGCTAGAAATGGGAACGCTTTTTATCATTTAGGCCGAATTTGGTTGATTTTGTTCTACAAGACCTTAAAACCTTATAACATCCTTTGTTTTTGTGATTTCTTTTTTTAGGAAGTTATAAATATATATATTTGACATGAATCAAGCCATTTCAAGTTCATTAGAAAAAGCATGTAAATATGGGTGCTTCTTCCTATTTTGCTCGAATTTGTTTGATTTCGGTTCTACCAGTCCTTAAAATCTTATAACTTGCTTTGTTTTTGTTATTTCTATGATTAGGAATTATAAATACATTTATTTAACATTATTCAAGTTTTTTGTAGTTCATTAGAAAGAGCATGTAGAAAATGAGAATGCTTCTTTCTATTTTGCCTGAATTTGCTTGATTTTGGTTCTACAAAACCTTAAAACCTTATAATTTGCTTTGGTTATTGTCATTTCTTTGGTTAGGAAGTTATAAATACATATATTTGACATGAATCAAGCCTTTTCAAGTTCATTAGAAAGAGCATGTGGAAAATGGGTACGCTTTTTCCCATTTTGCCCAAATTTGCTTGATTTAGGCTCTACAACACCTTAAAATCCTATAACTTGCTTTTTTTTTTTGTGATTTATTTGCTTAGAAAATTATAAATACATATATTTTATATGATTCAAGAATTTATAAATTCATTAGAAAGAGCATGTAGAAAATGGAAAGGCTTCTTACTATTTTGCATGATTTTTGTTCTACTAGACCTTAAAACCTTATATCTTGCTTTGTTTTTGTGATTTATATTGTTAGGAAGTTATAAATACATATATTTGACATGAATCAAGCTTTTTCAAGTTTATTAAAAAGAGCATGTAGAAAAAGGGAATGCTTCTTACTATTTTGCCCGAATTTGATTGATTTCAGTTCTACAAGACCTTAAAACCTTATAAATTGCTTAGTTTTTGCGATTTCTATGCTTATGGATTTATAAATACATATATTTCACATGATTCAAACAATTATAAGTTCATAAGATAGAGCATGTAGAATTTGGGAATGTTTCTTACAATTTTACCCAAATTTGATTGATTTTGGTTCTACAAGACCTTAAAACCTCATAACTTGATTTGTATTTGTTATTTATTTTTTAATGGAGTTATAAATACATATATTTGACATGATCCAAGCATTAATAAGCTCATTAGAAAGAGCATGCAGAAAATGGGAATGTTTCTTTCCATTTTGCCCGAATTTGCTTGATTTTGGTTCTACAAGACCTTAAAACCATATAACTTGCTTTTTCTTTGTTATTTATTTGCTTTGGCAGTTATAAATATGTATATTTGACATGATTCAAGAATTTATAATTTCATTAGAAAGAGCATGTAGAAAATGGGAATGCTTCTTACTATTTTGCACGAATTTGCTTGATTTTGGTTCTACAAGACCTTATACCCTTATGAATTGATTTCTTTTTGTGATTTTTTTTGTGAGGCAGTTATAACTACATATATTTGACATTACTCAAGCCTTTTCAAATTCATTAGAAAGAGCATGTAAAAAATGGGAATGCTTCTTCCCATTTTGGTCGTATTTGCTTAATTTTGGCTCTACAAGACCTTAAAACCTTATGACATGCGTTATTTTTGTGATTTATTTTCTTAGGAAGTTGGAAATACATATATTTGACATGAATCAAGCCTTTTCAAGTTCATTAGAAAGAGCATGTAGAAAATGGGAATGCTTCTTCTCATTTTGCCCGAATTTGCTATATTTCGGTTCTACCAGACCTTAAAACCTTATAACTTGCTTGGTCTTAGTGATTTCTATGCTTAGTCAGTTACAAATACATATATTTGACATTATTCAAGCCTTTATCAGTTCATTAGAAAGAGCATGTAGAAAATTGGAACGCTTCTTCCCATTTGGACCGAATTTGCTTGATTTTGGTTCTACAAGACCTTAAAACCTTATAAAATGCTTTGTTTTTGTGATTTCTTTTCTTAAGAAGTTATAAATACATATATTTGACATGAATCAATCCTTTTCAAGTTCATTAGAAAGAGCATGTAGAAATTGGGAACGCTTCTTCCCATTATGCCCGAATTTGCTTGATTTCGGTTCTACTAGACCTTAAAACCTTATACCTTGTTTTGTCTTAGTGATTTCTATGCTTAGGAAGTTACTAATACATATATTTGACATAATTCAAGCCTTTATAAGTTCATTAGAAAGAGCATGTAGAAAATGGGAACGCTTCTTCCCATTTTGCCCGAATTTGCTCGATTTTGGTTCTACAAGACCTTAAAACCATATAAATTGCTTTTGCTTTGTTATTTATTTTCTTAGGAATTTACAAATATTTATATTTGACATGATTCAGGAATTTATAATTTCATCAGAAAGAGCATGTAGAAAATGGGAATGCTTCTTACTATTTTGCCCGAATTTGCTTGATTTTGGTTCTACAAGACCTTAAAACCTTATGAGTTGCTTTGTTTTTGTAATTTATTTTGTGAGGCAGTTATGAATACATATATTTGACATGACTCAAGCCTTTTCAAGTTCATTAGAAAGAGCATGTAAAAAATGGGAATGCTTCTTCCCATTTTGGCCGAATTTCTTTAATTTTGGCTTTACAAGACCTTAAAACCTTATGACATGCTTTATTTTTGTGATTTATTTTCTTAGGAAGTTGCAAATACATATATTTTACATGAATCAAGCCTTTTCTAGTTCATTAGAAAGAGCATGTAGAAAATGGGAACGCTTCTTCTCATTTTGCCCGAATTTGCTTGATTACGGTTCTACCAGACCTTAAAACGTTATAACTTGCTTGGTCTTAGTAATTGCAATGCTTAGTCTGTTACAGATACATATATTCGACATGATTCAAGCCTTTATCAGTTCATTAGAAAGAGCATATAGAAAAAGGGAACGTGTCTTCCCATTTAGGCCGAATTTGCTTGATTTTGGTTCTACAACACCTTAAAACCTTATAAAATGCTTTGTTTTTGTGATTTATTTTCTTAAGAAGTTATAAATACATATATTTGACATGAATCAATCCTTTTCAAGTTCATTAGAAAGAGCATGTAGAAATTGGGAACGCTTCTTCCCATTGTGGCCGAATTTGCTTGATTTCGGTTCTACTAGACCTTAAAACCTTATACCTTGTTTTGTCTTAGTGATTTCTATGCTTAGGCAGTTACTAATACATATATTTGACATAATTCAAGCCTTTATAAGTTCATTAGAAAGAGCATGTAGAAAATGGGAACGCTTTTTACCATTTGGGCCGAATTTGGTTGATTTTGGTTCTACAAGACTTTAAAACCTTATAACATCTTTTGTTTTTGCGATTTCTTTTGTTAGGAAATTATAAATACATATATTTGACATGAATAAAGCCTTTTCAAGTTCATTAGAAAGAGCATGTAAAAAATGGGTGCTTTTTCCTATTTTGCTCGAATTTGCTTGGTTTCGGTTCTACCAGTCCTTAAAACCTTATAACTTGCTTTATTTTTGTTATATCTGTGATTAGGAATTATAAATACATATATTTAACATTATTCAAGTTTTTTGTAGTTCATTAGAAAGAGCATGTAGAAAATGAGAATGCTTCTTTCTATTTTGCCTGAATTTGCTTGATTTTGGTTCTACAAAACCTTAAAACCTTATGACTTGCTTTGGTTTTTGTGATTTCTTTGGTTAGGCAGTTATGAATACATATATCTGACATGAATCAAGCCTTTTAAAGTTCATTAGAAAGAGCAAGTGGAAAATGGGTACGTTTTTTCCCATTTTGCCCAAATTTGCTTGATTTACGCTCCACAACACCTTAAAACCTTAACTTGCTTTTTTTTTGTGATTTATTTGCTTAGAAAATTATAAATACATATATTTTATATGATTCAAGAATTTATAAATTCATCAGAAAGAGCATGTAGAAAATGGAAAGGCTTCTTACTCTTTTGCCCGAATTTGCTTGATTTTTGTTCTACTAGACCTTAAAACCTTATATCTTGCTTTGTTTTTGTGATTTATATTGTTAGGAAGTTATCAAGTTTATTAAAAAGAGCATGTAGAAAAAAGGAATGCTTCTTACTATTTTGCCCGAATTTGATTGATTTTAGTTCTACAAGACCTTAAAACCTTATAAATTGCTTTGTTTTTGTGATTTCTATGCTTATGCATTTATAAATACATATATTTCACATGATTCAAACAATTATAAGTTAATAAGAAAGAGCATGTAGAATTTGGGAATGCTTCTTACTTTTTTACACAAATTTTGCTTGATTTTGGTTCTACAAGACCTTAAAACCTCATAACTTGATTTGTTTTTGTTATTTATCTTTTAATGGAGTTATAAATACACATATTTGACATGATCCAAGCATTTATAAGTTCATTAGAAAAAGCATGTAGAAAATGGGAACGTTTCTTCCCATTTTGCCCGAATTTGCTTGATTTTGGTTCTACAAGACCTTAAAACCATATAACTTGCTTTTGCTTTGTTATTTATTTGCTTAGGAATTTATAAATACGGCTTTTTCACCACATACCCTTGAGTTTTTTGTTTATTCACCATATACCCATGAAAATTTTCAAATTCACCATATACCCCTAAGTTGTAATAAAAATTCACCGTATATCCTTAATGAAAATAAGATGAAAAAAATTTGGTTAATTATACATCGAAATCACCTTAGATATCTCCCTTCATCCCCAAAACAACTTTTCTCATTTCTCTAGCCCTAGAAACCACTCCAAATCTCCATAACCATAACCATATAAACAATTTTGAGGATTAGAAAATGAAATTTAGGGTAATTTTGGGGTGCAAAAAAGGAATGTAGGTGGTTTAGGGGTAGAGGAATGTATTTAGAGTGGTTTCGATTCATAATTATCCCAAATGATTGACGAATTTAACAATAATATGTTATCAAAGGTATATGGTGTATTTTTGTGAAAACTCATGGGTATATGATGAATTTAAAAAAGTTCATGGGTATATGATGAATAAACAAAAAACTCAATGGCATATGGTGAAATATCCGTTATAAATATGTATATTTGACATGATTCAGGAATTTATAATTTCATTAGAAAGAGCATGTAGAAAATGGGAATGCTTCTAACTATTTTGCCCGAATTTGCTTGATTTTGGTTCTACAAGACCTTAAAACCTTATGAATTCCTTTGTTTTTGTAATTTATTTTGTGAGGAAGTTATGAATACATATATTTGACATGACTCAAGCCTTTTATAGTTCATTAGAAAGAGCATGTAAAAAATGGGAATGCTTCTTCCCATTTTGGCCGAATTTGCTTAATTTTGGCTCTACAAGACCTTAAAGCCTTATGACATGCTTTATTTTTGTGATTTATTTTCTTATAAAGTTGTAAATACATATATTTTACATGAATCAAGCCTTTTCAAGTTCATTAGAAAGAGCATGTAGAAAATGGGAACGCTTCTTCTCATTTTGCCCGAATTTGCTTGATTACGGTTCTACCAGACCTTAAAACGTTATAACTTGCTTGGTCTTAGTAATTGCTATGCTTAGTCTGTTACAGATACATATATTTGACATGATTCAAGCCTTTATCAGTTCATTAGAAAGAGCATGTAGAAAAAGGGAACGCGTCTTCCCATTTAGGCCGAATTTGCTTGATTTTGGTTTTACGAGACCTTAAAACCTTAAAAATTGCTTTGTTTTTGTTATTTCTTTTCTTAGGAATTTATAAATACATATATTTTACATGAATCAAGCCTTTTCATGTTCATTAGAAAGAGCATGTAGAAATTGGGAACGCTTCTTCCCATTATGCCCGAATTTGCTTGATTTTGGTTCTACTAGACCTTAAAACCTTATACCTTGATTTGTCTTAGTGATTTCTATTCTTAGGCAGTTACTAATACATATATTTGACATCATTCAAGCCTTTATATGTTCATTATAAAGAGCATAAAGAAAATGGGAACACTTTTTACCATTTGGGCCGAATTTGGTTGATTTTGGTTCTACAAGACCTTAAAACCTTTTAACATCTTTTGTTTATGTGATTTCTTTTGTTAGGAAATTATAAATACATATATTTGACATAAACAAACCCTTTTCAAGTTCATTAGAATTAGCATGTAAAAAATGGGTGCTTTTTCCCATTTTGCTCGAATTTGCTTGATTTCGGTTCTACCAGTCCTTAAAACCTTATAACTTGCTTCATTTTTGTTATATCTTTGATTAGGAATTATAAATACAAATATTTAACATTATTCAATTTTTTTTTAGTTCAATAGAAAGAGGATGTAGAAAATGGGAATGCTTCTTACTATTTTACCCGAATTTGCTTAATTTTAGTTCTACAAGACCTTAGAACCGTATAACTTGCTTTGTTTTTGTGATTTATTCTGTTAGGAAGTTATAAATACATATATTTGACATGAATCAAGCCTTTTCAAGTTCATTAGAAAGAGCATGTTGAAAATGAGTACGCTTTTTCCCATATTGCCCTAATTTGCTTGATTTTAGCTCTACAACACCTTAAAACCTTATAACTTGTCTTTTTTTTTTTGGTGATTTATTTTCTTAAAAAATTATAAATACATATATTTTATATGATTCAAGAATTTATAAATTCATTAGAAAGAGGATGTAGAAAATGGAAAGGCTTACTATTTTGCCCGAATTTGCTTGATTTTGGTTCTACAAGACCTTAAAACCTTATAACTTGCTTTTTTTTGTTATTTATTTTGTTAGGAATTATAAATTCATATATTTGACATGAATCAAGCCTTTTCAAGTTTATTAAAAAAAGCATGTAGAAAAAGGGAATGCTTCTTACTAGTTTGTCCGAATTTGCTTGATTTCAGTTCCACAAGACCTTAAAACCTTATAACTTGCTTTATTTTTGTGATTTCTATGCTTATGCATTTATAAATACATATATTTCACATGATTCAAACCATTATAAGTTCATTAGAAAGAGAATGTAGAATTTGGGAATGCTTCTTACTATTTTGCCCGAATTTGCTTGATTTTGGTTCTACAAGACCTTAAAACCTTAATACATGCTTTGTTTTTGTGATTTATTTTCTTACACAGTTATGAATACATATATTTTACGGGAATCAATCCTTTTCAAGTTCATTAGGATGAGCGTATAGAAAATGGGAACGCTTCTTCTCATTTTCCCTGAATTTGCTTGATTCGGATTCTACCAGACCTTAAAACCTTATAAATTGCTTTCTCTTTGTTATTTATTTGCTTAGGCAGTTACAAATACATATATCTTATATGATTCAAGCCTTTATAATTTCATTAGAAGGAGCATGTAGAAAACGGGAACGCTTCTTCCCATTTTTGCCGAATTTGCTTGATTTTGGTTCTACAACACCTTTAAACCCTATAACATACTTTTTTTGTGATTCTTTTCTTAGGAAGTTATAAATACATATATTAGACATGAATCAAACCTTTTCAAGTTCATTAGAAAGAGTGTGTTGAAAATAGGAACGCTTCTCATTTTGCCTTAATTTGCTTGATTTCGGTTCTACCAGACCTTAAAACCTTATAACTTGCTTTTTTTTTGTGATTTCTATGCTTAGGAATTTACAAAAAAATATATTTGACATGACTCAAGCATTTATAAGTTTATTAGAAAGAGCATGTAGAAAATGGGTACGCTTCTTAGCATTTTGCCCGAAAATGCTTGATTTCGGTTCTACAAGACCTTAAAAACTTATAACATCCTTTTTTTTGTGATTCATTTTGTTATGAAGTTATAAATACATATATTTGACATGACTATGGCCTTTTCATGTTCATTAGAAAGAGCATGTCGAAAATGGGAATGCTTCTTCCCATGTTGCTCGAATTTGCTTGATTCGGTTCTACAAGACCATAAAAACTTATAACTTGCTTTTTTTTTTATTTCTATTCTTAGGCAGTTATAAATCCATATATTTGACATGATTCAAGCATTTATAAGTTCATTAGAAATAGTATGTAGAAAATGGGAATGCTTCTTACTATTTTGCCCGAATATGCTTGATTTTGGTACTACAAGACCTTAAAACCTTATAACATCCTTTTTTTGTGATTTCTTTTTTTAGGAAGTTATGAATACATATATTTGACATAAATAAAGCCTTTTCAAGTTCATTAGAAAGAGCATGTAGAAAATGGGAACGCTTCTTCTCATTTTGCCCGAATTCGCTTGATTTCGGTTCTACCGGACCTTAAAACCTTATAACTTGCTTTGTCGTAGTGATTTCTATGCTTAGGGAGTTGCTAATACATATATGTAACATGATTCAAGCCTTTTTAAGTTCATTAGAAAGAGCATGTAGAAAATGGGAACGCTTCTTCCCATTTGGGCCGAATTTGGTTGATTTTGGTTCTACAAGACCTTTAAACCTTATAAAATCCATTGTTTTTGTAATTTCTTTTGTTAGGAAGTTATAAATACATATATTTGACATGACTCAAGCCTTTTCAAGTTCATTAGAAAGTGCATGTAGAAAATGAGAACGCTTCTTCTCATTTTGCCTGAATTTGCTTGATTTCGGTTCTATCAGACCTTAAAACCTTATTAATTTCTTTCTCTTTGTTATTTATTTTCTTAGGAAATTACAAATACATATATTTGACATGATTCAAGCCTTTATAAGTTCATTAGAAGGAGCATGTAGAAAATAGGAACGCTTCTTCCCATTTTGGCCGAATTTGCTTGATTTTGGTTCTACAAGACCTTAAAACCTTATAACATTTATTTTTTGTGATTTGTTTTCTTAGGAATTTATAAATACATATATTAGACATGAATCAAGCCTTTTCAAGTTCATTAGAAATAGCGTGTAGAAAATGGGAACGCTTCTTCTCATATGATGTTAATTGGTAACAATAATTTTCATTTTGATGACCTTAAATAGTTAAATGACGTAAAAGAATGTCATTCTTCTAAGTGCTTTACTTACTTTGTCTATGCTTTTTGTATCATTTATTTTTTAGTGAAATTGCTATATAATGAGGGAGGATCGAGCATGGATGTATAAACGGTTAGAAGGAAAATTCCTTAGTCTAACCTTTGCTGAAAAGGTCAATGAAATTATTACATTTGCTACCACACAAGAGAATGTCGTGATAGATGGTGTGATGAAATGTCCATGTGCACAGTGTCGAAATATTCCTTATCAAGATCTTGATACCATTAAGGAGCATCTCTATAGGCATGGTTTTTTGCCTAACTATTTCCAATGGGTTTTTCATGGTGAACTGCACTTCCAAAGAGAATCCCAAAGTAGCAGTTCCATATCCACCGAGGATGCATTGAACCCATATAGAAACATGGTATTAGATGCCTTTGGACTAGAAGGTGGTTTAGAAAATATTGAAGAAGAGCCACATGCTAGTTACAAGAAGTTCTTTGACATGTTGAAGGCAGCGGAAGAGCCATTGTATGATGGCTGCAAGTTGTTTGTATTGTCTGCAGCTGCAAGGATGGCAAACATCAAGTCCGAGTATAATATTCCACATAAAGCTATAGATGGTATTGCTTCCTTAATGAAAGATAGTTTTTACAAGACTAAGAAATTGCTTGAAGGGCCAGAACTTCCGCACCAAAAGATTCATGTATGTCCAAATGGATGTATGCTATTTTGGAAGGAACACAAAGATCTCAAAGAATGTCTATATTGCAAAGGAAGTCGTTATAAGACACTTAGAGAAAGTGGCAACAATTCTCCTCATAGTGCTCTTATTTACTTTCCTGTAGGCCCGAGATTACAAAGATTATATGCAACAAGATCTACTGCGGAGCAGATGAGGTGGCATAAAGATAATCCTCGAGTTCATGGCCTTATGTCTCATCCAAGTGATGAAGAGGCGTGGAAACACCTAGATGAAGAGTACCCTTCTTTTGCTGCGGAGCCTAGTGTAATACCCGAATATTTTATGATTTTATATATAATTTATTTTTATTTTTATTTATTAAATAACTTTCCTAATCTCATATTTTTATTTTAGAGTTCGGAAAGGTTTAAAACCCTATTTTAATGATATTAGGACTCTTATTTAATTTATATAAACTATCTTAAAACCCTAATTATATATTTTATAATGGCCGTTCGTGCACCTGTTTTTGGCTCTTTGTTTGCTTTTGATCAATTTTCACCTACCCTTGATACTTACATCATCAACCAATTTATAGCTTTGATCTTATTTCCACCCATTGACTATATTATACGTATGCAATTGTGAACCAAATTTCAAGAGACCAATCTCATTAAAGCCTTTCACGCATATGCTATGAATGTAATACCGTCGTCTTGCTTTCTATTTGGTTTGATGAGCAGCATGTCGCTTATTGCTATTTTTCTATCATGAAATTTGGTTTATCGTCTCCCTAGGTACTCACTATATCAATTCTTTGGAGTCGTATGCTTAATTTATATACTTTTGTCTCGTAATCACACGAATCTTATTTCTTGATTTTGTTTGATTATAAATTGTTAGTATTGATTGTACTTCGTATTGTTATACTACGTATATAAATTTTATTATTTGTGAATTATATATAATCATGATTTATATGTATATGGTTAGTGTGTGGTATTGTATAATTTAAATATCGCATTGATTGATTGTGTTATTTCTAGGGTTTTAATGTTGTCGTTTTAAGGAGTATTGTTCTTGAGGTTTTAGGGCTACTAATATTATATTGGGTTAAATTAATTAATTTTGGGTACTAGTATTAGCCATATAAGAGTTGAGATATTTTATGAATTGGGAACTTGTGCCAATATTGAGATATTATTTTTTATCATGTGAAAGATTATTTGATCAAGTATGAGATCAAAAGGTTGAGAAATTATTATTTTGTTCTTGGTTTGAGGCTCGGCGTTATAGACCTAGTCCTTGGCATGTTGGAAATGAGATAATGATCATGAGTTAAGAATGAGGTACAATCTTTATATTATTTATTTTTCAATGGTCCCCTACAGTGGGAATTGGCCCGTATGTGGTCTGCTTCAAGGTGTTTTTCTAGTAATTGGGAGTATTCAAGTTTTTATACTTGTTGGTTTGTTATTCGAATTACCCATGTCCAAGGCTAGGTATAGAACAATGAGCATGGCACACTTATGGGTTATATGAGTTGATGATTGAGTAAAGGTTCGTATTATTATTCGAGGTTGAGTTGACCAATGGTTACTTTTCTCAGAGTACAATGTGTAATGTAGTTTGAACTACATTGTTTAATTGAGCTAGTAATGTTGATTATTTTGCTATACTATGTATTCTGATATGTGGTGATTACTCAGCTTTTTGCTGACGTGTGTGTATTTTTGTTGTGCTACTTGTGTTTGCGGCCATGTCTTTTTCTTATGGTGGCCCTGCGACGATCTATTTTGGAATTTGTCCTTAATGGTGAGCAGTCAAGATTGTAACAGGTTGATCAAGTGATGATCGTAGCTACAGGAGCTCAAGTGTATCGATTAGTTTGTTATAACGAGTTTATAAAGTTGTACAAGTAGCTCACCTAGATTATTGGGTTGTAATTATTGGGATTTTGTAAGCCTTAGCACTTGACAAGTTGTCGAGTGTGGCGGTAATACCTCCGATTTAGGTGTATGCTTCCGCAATTTTATTTAAAGGTTGTCTATTTTTCCTTTATTTCTTATTTATTATTAATTAGTAAATCGGGGGTGTTACACCTAGAAATGTCCGACTAGGTCTTTGTACCGACGGATTTTCACCATTTGGAAAGACAGGAAGGCAATATTCTTGTTGGCCCATCATTTTAACTCCTTATAATCTTCCACCTGAATTGTGCATGAAGAAACCTTTTATGTTTCTAAGTTTGATAATTCCAGGTCCGAATAATCCTAAAGGGAATCTCGATGTGTACTTGCAACCTCTTATTGAAGAGTTAAAGCAATTATGGGAGGCTGGGTTACCGACTTACAACATCTCGCAAAAATAAAATTTTCATTTGACTCAATTAGCTTTGTATACTGTGTTTGATTTTCATTTGACTCAATTAGCTTTGTTAATTACATTTAACTTTCATTTAATTCAACAAGCTTTGTTGAATGTGTTTGACTTTTATTTGACTCAGTTACCTTTGTTAAATGCATTTTACTTTCATTTGATTCAAAAAGCTTCGTTTGAATGCGTTTGAATTTCATTTGACTCAATTAGCTTAGTTGAATGCATTTGACTTTCATTTGATTCAAAAAGCTTTGTATGAATATGTTTTACTTTCATTAGACTCAATTATCTTTCTTGAATGCATTTGTCTTTCATTTGATTCAAAAACCATTGTTTGAATGTGTTTGACTTTCATTTGACTCAATTAGCTTTGTTGAATGCATTTTACTTTCATTTGATACAAAAAGCTTTCTTTCAATGTGTTTGACTTTCATTTTACTCAATTAGCTTTGTTGAATGCATTTGACTTTAGTTTGATTCAAAAAGCATTGTTTGAATGTGTTTGACTTTCATTTGACTCAATTAGCTTTGTAGACTGCATTTGACTTTTATTTAACTCAATTAGCTTTGTATGAATGTGTTTAACATTCATTTGACTCAATTAGCTTTGTTAATTGCATTTCACTTTCATTTAATTCAAAAAGCTTTGTTTGAATGTGTTTCACTTTCATTTGATTGAAAAAGCTTTGTTTGAATGTGTTTGACTTTCATTTGACTCAATTATCTTTGTTGAATGCATTTGACTTTCTTTTGATTCAAAAAGTATTGTTTGAATGTGTTTGACTTTCAATTGACTCAATTAGCTTTGTTGAATTCATTAGACTTTCATTTGATATAAAACGCTTTGTTTGAATGTGTTTTAATTTCATTTTACTCAATTATTTTTGTTGAACGCATTTGACTTTCATTTGTTTCAAAAAGCTTTGTATGTGTGTGTTTGACTTTAATTTGACATAATTATCTTTATTGAATGCATTTGACTTTTATTTGATTCAAAACGCTTTGTTTGAAGGTGCTTGACTTTCATTTGAGTCAAAAATCATTGTTGAATGCATTTGGCTTTTATTTGATTCAAAAAGCTATGATTGAATGTGTTGGACTTTCATTTGACTCAATTAGCTTTGTTAGAATGTGTATCACTTTCATATTACTTAATTATGTTTGTTGAATGCATTTGACTTTCATTTGATTCAAAAAGCTTTGTTTGAAGGTGTTGACTTTCATTTGAGTTATAAAGCATTGTTGAATGCACTTGACTTTCGTTTAATATAAAAAGCTTTGTTTGTATGTGTTTGACATTCATTTGAGTTAATTAGCTTTGTTCAATGCATTTGACTTTCATTTGATTCAAAAAGCTTTGTTTGAATGTGTTTGAATTTCATTTGACTCAATTATCCTTTTTGAATGCAATTGACTTTCAATTGATTCAAAAAGCTTTGTATGAATGTGTTTGACTTTCATTTGACTCAATTAGGTTCGTTGAATGCATTTGACTTTCATTTGATTTAAAAAGCTTTGTTTGATTGTGTTTGAATTTAATTTGGTTCAAAAAGCTTTGTTGAATGTGTTTAAGTTTCATTTTACTCAATTAGCTTTGTTGAATGCATTTAACTTTCATTTGATTTTAAAACCTTTATTTAAATGTGTTTGACTTTCATTTGGTTCAACAAGCTTTGTTGAATGAGTTTGACTTTCATTTTACTCAATTAGATTTGTTGAATGCATTTGACTTTCATTTGATTAAAAAAGCATTGTTTGAATGTGTTAGACTTTATTTAACTCAATAAACTTTGTTGAATGCATTTGACTTTCATTTGATTTAAAAAGCTTTATTTGAATGTGTTTGACTTTCATTTGAGTAAAAAAGCTTTATTAAATGCATTTGAATTTAATTTGATTCAAAAAGCTTTGTTTGAATGTGTTTGACTTTCATTTGACTCAATTATCTTTGTTGAATGCGTTCGACTTTCATTTGATTCAAAATGCTTTGTTTGAATGTGTTTGACATTCATTTAATTCAAAAAGCTTTGTATGAATGTGTTTGACTTTCATTTGAGTCAATTATCTTTGTTGAATGCATTTGACTTTCGTTTGATTCAAAAAGCATTGTTTGAATGTGTTTGACTTTCATTTGACTTAATTAGCTTTGTTGAATGCATTTGACTTTCATTTGATTCAAAAAGCTTTTTTTGAATGTTTTTTACTTTAATTTGACCAAATTATCTTCGTTGAATGCATTTGACTTTCACTTGATTTTAAAAGCTTTGTTTGAATGTGTTTTGACTTAATTAGCTTTGTTAATTGCATTTCACTTTCATTTAATTCAAAAAGCTTTGTTTGAATGTGTTTTACTTTTATTTGACTCAATTAGCTTTGTTGAATGCATTTTACTTTCATTTGATTAAAAAAGCTTTGTATGAATGTGTTTGACTTTCATTTGACTCAATTATCTTCGTTGAATGCATTTGACTTTCACTTGATTTTAAAAGCTCTGTTTGAATGTGTTTGACTTTCATTTGGTTCAAAAAGCTTTGTTGAATGAGTTTGTCTTTCATTTTACTCAATTTAGCTTTGTTGAATGCATTTGTCTTTCATTTGATTAAAAAAGCATTGTTTGAGTGTGTTTGACTTTCATTTGATTTAATTAACTATGATGAATGCATTTATCTTTGATTTGATTCAAAAAACTTTGTTTGAAAGTGTTTAACTTTCATTTGACTCAATTACCTTTATTGAATGCATTTGACTTTCATTTGATTCCAAAAGCTTTGTATGAATGTGTTTGACTTTCATTTGACTCAATTATCCTTGTTGAATACATTTGACTTTCATTTGATTAAAAAAGCTTTGTTTGAACGTGTTTGACTTTTATTTGAGTTAAAAATCTTTGTTGAATGCATTTGACTTTATTTGATTCAAGAACCTTTGTTTGAATGAGTTTGACTTTCATTTGACTTAATTATCTTTGTTGAATGCATTTGACTTTCATTTGGTTCAAAAAGCGTTGTTTAATGTGTTTGAATTTCATTTGACTCAATTAGCTTGGTTGAATGCATTTGAGTTTGATTTGATTCAAAAAGCTTTGTATGAATGTGTTTGACTTTTATTTCACCCAATTACCTTTGTTGAATGCATTTGTCTTTCATTTGATTCGATATATCTCTATTTTGTTGCTTTTGAATACGAGTTGTTTTACTAGTTGTTGCTAGATTTCCTCAAATTTTGTCTTGTTTTCATATGTCAACAAATTCTATTAACTAATTTTTTATTTGTATCGATTTAGAAACAAATTGAGGCAACAAATTTTTGAATTGTTCCTATTAGAAATTAGCCGTCTTACTAGTAGTTGCATTTTACATTCATTTGATTCAAAAAGCTTTGTTAAAAGTATTTGACTTTCATTTGACTCAATAAGCTTTGTTGAATGCATTTGACTTTCATTTGATTCAAAGATCTTTGTTTGAATGTGTTTGACTTTCATTTAAGTCAAAAAGCTTTGTTGAATGCATTTGACTTTCATTAGATTCAAAAAGCTTTGTTTGAATGTGTTTGACTTTCATTTGAGTTAAAAAGATATGTTGAATGCATTAGACTTCCATTTGATTCAAAAAGCTTGGTTTAAATGTGTTTGACTTTCATTTGACTCAATTATCTTTGTTGAATGCATTTGACTTTCATTTGATTCAAAAAGCTTTGTTTGAATGTGTTTCACTTTCATTTGACTCAATTGTCTTTGTTGAATGCATTTGACTTTCATTTCATTTACAAAGCGTTGTTGAATGTGTTTGACTATCATTTGACTCAATTAGCTTTGTTGAATGCATTTAAGTTTTATTTGATTCAAAAAGCTTTGTATCAATGTGTTTGACTTTCATTTGACCCAATTACCTTTGTTGAATGCATTTGACTTTCATTTGATTCAAAAAGCTTTGTTTGAATGTGTTTGACTTTCATTTGACTCAATTGTCTTTGTTGAATGCATTTGACTTTCATTTGATTTAAAAAGCGTTGTTGAATATGTTTGACTTTCATTTGACTCAATTAGCATTGTTGAATGTATTAATGTTTTATTTGATTCAAAAAGCTTTATATCAATGTGTTTGACTTTAATTTGACCCAATTACCTTTGTTGAATGCATTTGACTTTCATTTGATTCAATATATCTCTTTTTTGTTGCTATTGAAAACAAGTTGTCTTACTAGTTGTTGCTAAATTTCATCAATTTTGTCTCGTTTCCATATATCAACAAATTCTGACAACTAATTTTTTATTTGTAGCAATTTAGAATCAAATTGAGGCACTAAATTTTTGAGTTGTTCCTATTAGAAATTAGCCGTCTCGTTGTTGTTGCTAGATGACAACAGATTTTTTATTTGTTGTCATTTAGCAATGCCATTTTACAAAACGTTTGGCAACAAAATTTCTAGTTGTTGCTATTAGGGACACTTGTTTTACTATTTCTTGCTAAAATGACATCACATTTTAATTTGTTGCCATTAGAAGAAAGTTGTGTTATAAATTGTTGTTAATTTATTAAGAGTCATTGAAGTAATTTACATAATATGTTTTAATAAATAAAAACGAAAACAAGTCATCTTGTTCTATACAAAAGAAATATTAGAAGGAATTAATAATCGTTCAATCACTTTTAGCAATAAAACGAAGGTGATAAAATAATATATATTATTTTATAAGATCATTAGACAGAGCATGTATAAAATGGGAATGCTTCTTACTATTATGGCCGAATTTGCTTGATTTTGGTTCTACAAGACCTTAAAACCATATAACATGCTATGTTTTTGTGATTTCTTTTCTTAGGAAGTTATAAATACATATGTTTGACATGAATCAAGCCTTATTAAGTTCATTAGAAAGAGCATGTAGAAAATGGGAACGCTTCTTCCCATTATGGTCGAATTCGCTTGATTTCTGTTCTAATAGACCTTAAAACCTTATACCTTGCTTTGTCTTAGTGATTTCTATTCTTAGCCAGTTACTAATACATATATTTGACATCATTCAAGCCTTTATAATTTCATTAGAAAGATGAAAGCTGGAAATGGGAACGCTTTTTATCATTTAGGCCGAATTTGGTTGATTTTGGTTCTACAAGACCTTAAAACCTTATAACATCCTTTGTTTTTGTGATTTCTTTTTTTAGGAAGTTATAAATATATATATTTGACATGAATCAAGCCATTTCAAGATAATTAGAAAAAGCATGTAAATATGGGTGCTTCTTCCTATTTTGCTCGAATTTGTTTGATTTCGGTTCTACCAGTCCTTAAAATCTTATAACTTGCTTTGTTTTTGTTATTTCTATGATTAGAAATTATAAATACATTTATTTAACATTATTCAAGTTTTTTGTAGTTCATTAGAAAGAGCATGTAGAAAATGAGAATGCTTCTTTCTATTTTGCCTGAATTTGCTTGATTTTGGTTCTACAAAACCTTAAAACCTTATAATTTGCTTTGGTTATTGTCATTTCTTTGGTTAGGAAGTTATAAATACATATATTTGACATGAATCAAGCCTTTTCAAGTTCATTAGAAAGAGCATGTGGAAAATGGGTACGCTTTTTCCCATTTTGCCCAAATTTGCTTGATTTAGGCTCTACAACACCTTAAAATCCTATAACTTGCTTTTTTTTTTTGTGATTTATTTGCTTAGAAAATTATAAATGCATATATTTTATATGATTCAAGAATTTATAAATTCATTAGAAAGAGCATGTAGAAAACGGAAAGGCTTCTTACTATTTTGCATGATTTTTGTTCTACTAGACCTTAAAACCTTATATCTTTCTTTGTTTTTGTGATTTATATTGTTAGGAAGTTATAAATACATATATTTGACATGAATCAAGCTTTTTCAAGTTTATTAAAAAGAGCATGTAGAAAAAGGGAATGCTTCTTACTATTTTGCCCGAATTTGATTGATTTCAGTTCTACAAGACCTTAAAACCTTATAAATTGCTTAGTTTTTGCGATTTCTATGCTTATGCATTTATAAATACATATATTTCACATGATTCAAACAATTATAAGTTCATATGAAAGAGCATGTAGAATTTGGGAATGCTTCTTACAATTTTACCCAAATTTGATTGATTTTGGTTCTACAAGACCTTAAAACCTCATAACTTGATTTGTATTTGTTATTTATTTTTTAATGGAGTTATAAATACATATATTTGACATGATCCAAGCATTAATAAGCTCATTAGAAAGAGCATGTAGAAAATGGGAATGTTTCTTTCCATTTTGCCCGAATTTGCTTGATTTTGGTTCTACAAGACCTTAAAACCATATAACTTGCTTTTTCTTTGTTATTTATTTGCTTTGGCAGTTATAAATATGTATATTTGACATGATTCAAGAATTTATAATTTCATTAGAAAGAGCATGTAGAAAATGGGAATGCTTCTTACTATTTTGCACGAATTTGCTTGATTTTGGTTCTACAAGACCTTATAACCTTATGAATTGATTTCTTTTCGTGATTTTTTTTGTGAGGCAGTTATAACTACATATATTTGCCATTACTCAAGCCTTTTCAAATTCATTAGAAAGAGCATGTAAAAAATGGGAATGCTTCTTCCCATTTTGGCCGTATTTGCTTAATTTTGGCTCTACAAGACCTTAAAACCCTATGACATGCGTTATTTTTGTGATTTATTTTCTTAGGAAGTTGGAAATACATATATTTGACATGAATCAAGCCTTTTCAAGTTCATTAGAAAGAGCATGTAGAAAATGGGAATGCTTCTTCTCATTTTGCCCGAATTTGCTATATTTCGGTTCTACCAGACCTTAAAACCTTATAACTTGCTTGGTCTTAGTGATTTCTATGCTTAGTCAGTTACAAATACATATATTTGACATTATTCAAGCCTTTATCAGTTCATTAGAAAGAGCATGTAGAAAATTGGAACGCTTCTTCCCATTTGGACCGAATTTGCTTGATTTTGGTCCTACAAGACCTTAAAACCTTATAAAATGCTTTGTTTTTATGATTTCTTTTCTTAAGAAGTTATAAATACATATATTTGACATGAATCAATCCTTTTCATGTTCATTAGAAAGAGCATGTAGAAATTGGGAACGCTTCTTCCCATTATGCCCGAATTTGCTTGATTTCGGTTCTACTAGACCTTAAAACCTTATACCTTGTTTTGTCTTAGTGATTTCTATGCTTAGGCAGTTACTAATACATATATTTGACATAATTCAAGCCTTTATAAGTTCATTAGAAAGAGCATGTAGAAAATGGGAACGCTTCTTCCCATTTTGCCCGAATTTGCTCGATTTTTGTTCTACAAGACCTTAAAACCATATAAATTGCTTTTGCTTTGTTATTTATTTGCTTAGGAATTTACAAATATTTATATTTGACATGATTCAGGAATTTATAATTTCATCAGAAAGAGCATGTAGAAAATGGGAATGCTTCTTACTATTTTGCCCGAATTTGCTTGATTTTGGTTCTACAAGACCTTAAAACCTATGAGCTGCTTTGTTTTTGTAATTTATTTTGTGAGGCAGTTATGAATACATATATTTGACATGACTCAAGCCTTTTCAAGTTCATTAGAAAGAGCATGTAAAAAATGGGAATGCTTCTTCCCATTTTGGCCGAATTTGCTTTATTTTGCCTCTACAAGACCTTAAAACCT
Source organism: Chenopodium formosanum (assembly GCA_024500155.1). Lineage (NCBI taxonomy): Eukaryota > Viridiplantae > Streptophyta > Magnoliopsida > Caryophyllales > Amaranthaceae > Chenopodium > Chenopodium formosanum. The sequence goes on from CM044861.1 coordinate 26,637,953, forward strand.
TATGACATGCTTTATTTTTGTGATTTATTTTCTTAAGAAGTTGTAAATACATATATTTTACATGAATCAAGCCTTTTCAAGTTCATTAGAAAGAGCATGTAGAAAATGGGAACGCTTCTTCTCATTTTGCCCGAATTTGCATGATTACGGTTCTACCAGACCTTAAAACGTTATAACTTGCTTGGTCTTAGTAATTGCTATGCTTAGTCTGTTACAGATACATATATTCGACATGATTCAAGCCTTTATCAGTTCATTAGAAAGAGCATATAGAAAAAGGGAACGTGTCTTCCCATTTAGGCCGAATTTTCTTGATTTTGGTTCTACAACAATTTAAAACCTTATAAAATGCTTTGTTTTTGTGATTTATTTTCTTAAGAAGTTATAAATACATATATTTGACATGAATCAATCCTTTTCAAGTTCATTAGAAAGAGCATGTAGAAATTGGGAACGCTTCTTCCCATTATGGCCGAATTTGCTTGATTTCGGTTCTACAAGACCTTAAAACCTTATACCTTGTTTTGTCTTAGTGATTTCTATGCTTAGGCAGTTACTAATACATATATTTGACATAATTCAAGCCTTTATAAGTTCATTAGAAAGAGCATGTAGAAAATGGGAACGCTTTTTACCATTTGGGCCGAATTTGGTTGATTTTGGTTCTACAAGACTTTAAAACCTTATAACATCTTTTGTTTTTGCGATTTCTTTTGTTAGGAAATTATAAATACATATATTTGACATGAATAAAGCCTTTTCAAGTTCATTAAAAGATCATGTAAAAAATGGGTGCTTTTTCCTATTTTGCTCGAATTTGCTTGGTTTCGGTTCTACCAGTCCTTAAAACCTTATAACTTGCTTTATTTTTGTTATATCTGTGATTAGGAATTATAAATACATATATTTAACATTATTCAAGTTTTTTGTAGTTCATTAGAAAGAGCATGTAGAAAATGAGAATGCTTCTTTTTATTTTGCCTGAATTTGCTTGATTTTGGTTCTACAAAACCTTAAAACCTTATGACTTGCTTTGGTTTTTGTGATTTCTTTGGTTGGGCAGTTATGAATACATATATCTAACATGAATCAAGCCTTTTAAAGTTCATTAGAAAGATCATGTGGAAAATGGGTACGTTTTTTCCCATTTTGCCCAAATTTGCTTGATTTAGGCTCCACAACACCTTAAAACCATATAACTTGCTTTTTTTTTTTTGTGATTTATTTGCTTAGAAAATTATAAATACATATATTTTATATGATTCAAGAATTTAGATATTCATTAGAAAGAGCATGTAGAAAATAGAAAGGCTTCTTATTATTTTGCCCGAATTTGCTTGATTTTTGTTCTACTAGACCTTAAAACCTTATATCTTGCTTTGTTTTTGTGATTTATATTGTTAGGAAGTTATTAAGTTTATTAAAAAGAGCATGTAGAAAAAAGGAATGCTTCTTACTATTTTGCCCGAATTTGATTGATTTTAGTTCTACAAGACCTTAAAACCTTATAAATTGCTTTGTTTTTGTGATTTCTACGCTTATGAAGTTATAAATACATATATTTCACATGATTCAAACAATTATAAGTTAATAAGAAAGAGCATGTAGAATTTGGGAATGCTTCTTACTATTTTACCCAAATTTTGCTTGATTTTGGTTCTACAAGCCCTTAAAACCTCATAACTTGATTTGTTTTTGTTATTTATTTTTTAATGGAGTTATAAATACATATATTTGACATGATCCAAGCATTTATAAGTTCATTAGAAAAAGCATGTAGAAAATGGGAACGTTTCTTCCCATTTTGCCCGAATTTTCTCGATTTTGGTTCTACAAGACCTTAAAACCATATAAATTGCTTTTGCTTTGTTATTTATTTGCTTAGGAATTTATAAATATTTATATTTGACATGATTCAGGAATTTATAATTTCATCAGAAAGAGCATGTAGAAAATGGGAATGTTTCTTACTATTTTGCCCGAATTTGCTTGATTTTGGTTCTACAAGACCTTAAAACCTTATGAGTTGCTTTGTTTTTGTAATTTATTTTGTGAGGCAGTTATGAATACATATATTTGACATGACTCAAGCCTTTTCAAATTCATTAGAAAGAGCATGTAAAAAATGGGAATGCTTCTTCCCATTTTGGCCGAATTTGCTTAATTTTGGCTCTACAAGACCTTAAAACCTTATGACACGCTTTATTTTTGTGATTTATTTTCTTAGGAAGTTGCAAATACATATATTTTACATGAATCAAGCCTTTTCAAGTTCATTAGAAAGAGCATGTAGAAAATGGGAACGCTTCTTCTCATTTTGCCCGAATTTGCTTGATTACGGTTCTACCAGACCTTAAAACGTTATAAATTGTTTGGTCTTAGTAATTGCTATTCTTAGTCTGTTACAGATACATATATTCGACATGATTGAAGCCTTTATCAGTTCATTAGAAAGAGCATATAGAAAAAGGGAACGTGTCTTCCCATTTAGGCCGAATTTGCTTGATTTTGGTTCTACAACACCTTAAAACCTTATAAAATGCTTTGTTTTTGTGATTTATTTTCTTAAGAAGTTATAAATACATATATTTGACATGAATCAATCCTTTTCAAGTTCATTAGAAAGAGCATGTAGAAATTGGGAACGCTTCTTCCCATTATGCCCGAATTTGCTTGATTTCGGTTCTACTAGACCTTAAAACCTTATACCTTGTTTTGTCTTAGTGATTTCTATGCATAGGCAGTTACTAATACATATATTTGACATAATTCAAGCCTTTATAAGTTCATTAGAAAGAGCATGTAGAAAATGGGAACGCTTTTTACCATTTGGGCCGAATTTGGTTGATTTTGGTTCTACAAGACTTTAAAACCTTATAACATCTTTTGTTTTTGCGATTTCTTTTGTTAGGAAATTATAAATACATATATTTGACATGAATAAAGCCTTTTCAAGTTCATTAGAAAGAGCATGTAAAAAATGGGTGGTTTTTCCTATTTTGCTCGAATTTGCTTGGTTTCGGTTCTACCAGTCCTTAAAACCTTATAACTTGCTTTATTTTTGTTATATCTGTGATTAGGAATTATAAATACATATATTTAACATTATTCAAGTTTTTTGTAGTTCATTAGAAAGAGCATGTAGAAAATGAGAATGCTTCTTTCTATTTTGCCTGAATTTGCTTGATTTTGGTTCTACAAAACCTTAAAACCTTATGAATTGCTTTGGTTTTTGTGATTTCTTTGGTTAGGCAGTTATGAATACATATATCTGACATGAATCAAGCCTTTTAAAGTTCATTAGAAAGAGCATGTGGAAAATGGGTACGTTTTTTCCCATTTTGCCCAAATTTGTTTGATTTACGCTCCACAACACCTTAAAACCTTATAACTTGCTTTTTTTTTTGTGATTTATTTGCTTAGAAAATTATAAATACATATATTTTATATGATTCAAGAATTTATAAATTCATCAGAAAGAGCATGTAGAAAATGGAAAGGCTTCTTACTCTTTTGCCCGAATTTGCTTGATTTTTGTTCTACTAGACCTTAAAACCTTATATCTTGCTTTGTTTTTGTGATTTATATTGTTAGGAAGTTATCAAGTTTATTAAAAAGAGCATGTAGAAAAAAGGAATGCTTCTTACTATTTTGCCCGAATTTGATTGATTTTAGTTCTACACGACCTTAAAACCTTATAAATTGCTTTGTTTTTGTGATTTCTATGCTTATGCATTTATAAATACATATATTTCACATGATTCAAACAATTATAAGTTAATAAGAAAGAGCATGTAGAATTTGGGAATGCTTCTTACTTTTTTACCCAAATTTTGCTTGATTTTGGTTCTACAAGACCTTAAAACCTCATAACTTGATTTGTTTTTGTTATTTATCTTTGAATGGAGTTATAAATACACATATTTGACATGATCCAAGCATTTTTAAGTTCATTAGAAAAAGCATGTAGAAAATGGGAACGTTTCTTCCCATTTTGCCCGAATTTGCTTGATTTTGGTTCTACAAGACCTTAAAACCATATAACTTGCTTTTGCTTTGTTATTCATTTGCTTAGGAATTTATAAATACGGCTTTTTCACCACATTGAGTTTTTTGTTTATTCACCATATTCCCATGAAAATTTTCAAATTCACCATATACCCCTAAGTTGTAATAAAAATTCACCGTATATCCTTAATGAAAATAAGATGAAAAGAATTTGGTTAATTATACATCGAAATCACCTTAGATATCTCCCTTCATCCCCAAAACAACTTTTCTCATTTTTCTAGCCCTAGAAACCACTCCAAATCTCCATAACCATAACCATATAAATAATTTTGAGGATTAGAAAATGAAATTTAGGGTAAGTTTGGGGTGCAAAAAAGGAATGTAGGTGGTTTCGGGGTAGAGGAATGTATTTAGAGTGGTTGAGATTCATAATTATCCCAAATGATTGACGAATTTAACAATAATATGTTATCAAAGGTATATGGTGTATTTTTGTGAAAACTCATGGGTATATGATGAATTTAAAAAAGTTCATGGGTATATGATGAATAAACAAAAAACTCAATGGCATATGGTGAAATATCCGTAATAAATATGTATATTTGACATGATTCAGGAATTTATAATTTCATTAGAAAGAGCATGTAGAAAATGGGAATGCTTCTAACTATTTTGCCCGAATTTGCTTGATTTTGGTTCTACAAGACCTTAAAACCTTATGAATTCCTTTGTTTTTGTAATTTATTTTGTGAGGAAGTTATGAATACATATATTTAACATGAATCAAGCCTTTTATAGTTCATTAGAAAGAGCATGTAAAAAATGGGAATGCTTCTTCCCATTTTGGCCGAATTTGCTTAATTTTGGCTCTACAAGACCTTAAAGCCTTATGACATGCTTTATTTTTGTGATTTATTTTCTTATAAAGTTGTAAATACATATATTTTACATGAATCAAGCCTTTTCAAGTTCATTAGAAAGAGCATGTAGAAAATGGGAACACTTCTTCTCATTTTGCCCGAATTTGCTTGATTACGGTTCTACCAGACCTTAAAACGTTATAACTTGCTTGGTCTTAGTAATTGCTATGCTTAGTCTGTTACAGATACATATATTTGACATGATTCAAGCCTTTATCAGTTCATTAGAAAGAGCATGTAGAAAAAGGGAACGCGTCTTCCCATTTAGGCCGAATTTGCTTGATTTTGGTTCTACGAGACCTTAAAACCTTAAAAATTGCTTTGTTTTTGTTATTTCTTTTCTTAGGAATTTATAAATACATATATTTTACATGAATCAAGCCTTTTCATGTTCATTAGAAAGAGCATGTAGAAATTGGGAACGCTTTTTCCCATTATGCCCGAATTTGCTTGATTTTGGTTCTACTAGACCTTAAAACCTTATACCTTGCTTTGTCTTAGTGATTTCTATTCTTAGGCAGTTACTAATACATATATTTGACATCATTCAAGCCTTTATATGTTCATTATAAAGAGCATAAAGAAAATGGGAACACTTTTTACCATTTGGGCCGAATTTGGTTGATTTTGGTTCTACAAGACCTTAAAACCTTTTAACATCTTTTGTTTATGTGATTTCTTTTGTTAGGAAATTATAAATACATATATTTGACATAAACAAACCCTTTTCAAGTTCATTAGAATTAGCATGTAAAAAATGGGTGCTTTTTCCCATTTTGCTCGAATTTGCTTGATTTCGGTTCTACCAGTCCTTAAAACCTTATAACTTGCTTCATTTTTGTTATATCTTTGATTAGGAATTATAAATACAAATATTTAACATTATTCAATTTTTTTTTAGTTCAATAGAAAGAGGATGTAGAAAATGGGAATGCTTCTTACTATTTTACCCGAATTTGCTTAATTTTAGTTCTACAAGACCTTAGAACCGTATAACTTGCTTTGTTTTTGTGATTTATTCTGTTAGGAATTTATAAATACATATATTTGACATGAATCAAGCCTTTTCAAGTTCATTAGAAAGAGCATGTTGAAAATGAGTACGCTTTTTCCCATATTGCCCTAATTTGCTTGATTTTAGCTCTACAACACCTTAAAACCTTATAACTTGTCTTTTTTTTTTTTGGTGATTTATTTTCTTAAAAAATTATAAATACATATATTTTATATGATTCAAGAATTTATAAATTCATTAGAAAGAGGATGTAGAAAATGGAAAGGCTTACTATTTTGCCCGAATTTGCTTGATTTTGGTTCTACAAGACCTTAAAACCTTATAACTTGCTTTTTTTTGTGATTTATTTTGTTAGGAATTATAAATTCATATATTTGACATGAATCAAGCCTTTTCAAGTTTATTAAAAAAAGCATGTAGAAAAAGGGAATGCTTCTTACTAGTTTGTCCGAATTTGCTTGATTTCAGTTCCACAAGACCATAAAACCTTATAACTTGCTTTATTTTTGTGATTTCTATGCTTATGCATTTATAAATACATATATTTCACATGATTCAAACAATTATAAGTTCATTAGAAAGAGCATGTAGAATTTGGGAATGCTTCTTACTATTTTGCCCGAATTTGCTTGACTTTGGTTCTACAAGACCTTAAAACCTTAATACATGAGAACGCTTCTTCTCATTTTGCCTTAATTCGCTTGATTTCGATTCTACCAGACCTTAAAAACTTATAACTTGCTTTGTTTTTGTGATTTCTATGCTTAGGAATTTACAAAAAAATATATTTGACATGACTCAAGCATTTATAAGTTTATTAGAAAGAGCATGTAGAAAATGGGTACGCTTCTTACCATTTTGCCCGAAAATGCTTGATTTTGGTTCTACAAGACCTTAAAACCTTATAACATCCTTTTTTTTTGTGATTCATTTTGTTATGAAGTTATAAATACATATATTTTACATGACTATGGCCTTTTCATGTTCATTAGAAAGAGCATGTCGAAAATGGGAATGCTTCTTCCCATGTGGCTCGAATTTGCTTGATTCGGTTCTACAAGACCATAAAACCTTATAACTTGCTTTTTTTTTTTATTTCTATTCTTAGGCAGTTATAAATCCATATATTTGACATGATTCAAGCATTTATAAGTTCATTAGAAATAGTATGTAGAAAATGGGAATGCTTCTTACTATTTTGCCCGAATATGCTTGATTTTGGTACTACAAGACCTTAAAACCTTATAACATCCTTTTTTTGTGATTTCTTTTTTTAGGAAGTTATGAATACATATATTTGACATAAATCAAGCCTTTTCAAGTTCATTAGAAAGAGCATGTAGAAAATGGGAACGCTTCTTCTCATTTTGCCCGAATTCGCTTGATTTCGGTTCTACCGGACCTTAAAACCTTATAACTTGCTTTGTCTTAGTGATTTCTATGCTTAGGTAGTTACTAATACATATATGTAACATGATTCAATCCTTTTTAAGTTCATTAGAAAGAGCATGTAGAAAATGGGAACGCTTCTTCCCATTTGGGCCGAATTTGGTTGATTTTGGTTCTACAAGACCTTTAAACCTTATAAAATCCATTGTTTTTGTAATTTCTTTTGTTAGGAAGTTATAAATACATATATTTGACATGAATCAAGCCTTTTCAAGTTCATTAGAAAGTGCATGTAGAAAATGAGAACGCTTCTTCTCATTTTGCCTGAATTTGCTTGATTTCGGTTCTATCAGACCTTAAAACCTTATTAATTGCTTTCTCTTTGTTATTTATTTTCTTAGGAAGTTACAAATACATATATTTGACATGATTCAAGCCTTTATAAGTTCATTAGAAGGAGTATGTAGAAAATAGGAACGCTTCTTCCCATTTTGGCCGAATTTGCTTGATTTTGGTTCTACAAGACCTTAAAACCTTATAACATTTATTTTTTGTGATTTCTTTTCTTAGGAATTTATAAATACATATATTAGACATGAATCAAGCCTTTTCAAGTTCATTAGAAATAGCGTGTAGAAAATGGGAACGCTTCTTCTCATATGATGTTAATTGGTAACAATAATTTTCATTTTGATGACCTTAAATAGTTAAATGACCTAAAAGAATGTCATTCTTCTAAGTGCTTTACTTACTTTGTCTATGCTTTTTGTATCATTTATTTTTTAGTGAAATTGCTATATAATGAGGGAGGATCGAGCATGGATGTATAAACGGTTAGAAGGAAAATTCCTTAGTCTAACCTTTGCTGAAAAGGTCAATGAAATTATTACATTTGCTACCACACAAGAGAATGTCGTGATAGATGGTGTGATGAAATGTCCATGTGCACAGTGTCGAAATATTCCTTATCAAGATCTTGATACCATTAAGGAGCATCTCTATAGGCATGGTTTTTTGCCTAACTATTTCCAATGGGTTTTTCATGGTGAACTGCACTTCCAAAGAGAATCCCAAAGTAGCAGTTCCATATCCACCGAGGATGCATTGAACCCATATAGAAACATGGTATTAGATGCCTTTGGACTAGAAGGTGGTTTAGAAAATATTGAAGAAGAGCCACATGCTAGTTACAAGAAGTTCTTTGACATGTTGAAGGCAGCGGAAGAGCCATTGTATGATGGCTGCAAGTTGTTTGTATTGTCTGCAGCTGCAAGGATGGCAAACATCAAGTCCGAGTATAATATTCCACATAAAGCTATAGATGGTATTGCTTCCTTAATGAAAGATAGTTTTTACAAGACTAAGAAATTGCTTGAAGGGCCAGAACTTCTGCACCAAAAGATTCATGTATGTCCAAATGGATGTATGCTATTTTGGAAGGAACACAAAGATCTCAAAGAATGTCTATATTGCAAAGGAAGTCGTTATAAGACACTTAGAGAAAGTGGCAACAATTCTCCTCATAGTGCTCTTATTTACTTTCCTGTAGGCCCGAGATTACAAAGATTATATGCAACAAGATCTACTGCGGAGCAGATGAGGTGGCATAAAGATAATCCTCGAGTTCATGGCCTTATGTCTCATCCAAGTGATGAAGAGGCGTGGAAACACCTAGATGAAGAGTACCCTTCTTTTGCTGCGGAGCCTAGTGTAATACCCGAATATTTTATGATTTTATATATAATTTATTTTTATTTTTATTTATTAAATAACTTTCCTAATCTCATATTTTTATTTTAGAGTTCGGAAAGGTTTAAAACCCTATTTTAATGATATTAGGACTCTTATTTAATTTATATAAACTATCTTAAAACCCTAATTATATATTTTATAATGGCCGTTCGTGCACCTGTTTGTGGCTCTTTGTTTGCTTTTGATCAATTTTCACCTACCCTTGATACTTACATCATCAACCAATTTATAGCTTTGATCTTATTTCCACCCATTGACTATATTATGCGTATGCAATTGTGAACCAAATTTCAAGAGACCAATCTCATTAAAGCCTTTCACGCATATGCTATGAATGTAATACCGTCGTCTTGCTTTCTATTTGGTTTGATGAGCAGCATGTCGCTTATTGCTATTTTTCTATCATGAAATTTGGTTTATCGTCTCCCTAGGTACTCATTATATCAATTCTTTGGAGTCGTATGCTTAATTTATATACTTTTGTCTCGTAATCACACGAATCTTATTTCTTGATTTTGTTTGATTATAAATTGTTAGTATTGATTGTACTTCGTATTGTTATACTACGTATATAAATTTTATTATTTGTGAATTATATATAATCATGATTTATATGTATATGGTTAGTGTGTGGTATTGTATAATTTAAATATTGCATTGATTGATTGTGTTATTTCTAGGGTTTTAATGTTGTCGTTTTAAGGATTATTGTTCTTGAGGTTTTAGGGCTACTAATATTATATTGGGTTAAATTAATTAATTTTGGGTACTAGTATTAGCCATATAAGAGTTGAGATATTTTATGAATTGGGAACTTGTGCCAATATTGAGGTATTATTTTTTATCATGTGAAAGATTATTTGATCAAGTATGAGATCAAAAGGTTGAGAAATTATTATTTTGTTCTTGGTTTGAGGCTCGGCGTTATAGACCTAGTCCTTGGCATGTTGGAAATGAGATAATGATCATGAGTTAAGAATGAGGTACAATCTTTATATTATTTATTTTTCAATGGTCCCCAACAGTGGTAATTGGCCCGTATGTGGTCTGGTTCAAGGTGTTTTTCTAGTAATTGGGAGTATTCAAGTTTTTATACTTGTTGGTTTGTTATTCGAATTACCCATGTCCAAGGCTAGGTATAGAACAATGAGCATGGCACACTTATGGGTTATATGAGTTGATGATTGAGTAAAGGTTCGTATTATTATTCGAGGTTGAGTTGACCAATGGTTACTTTTCTCAGAGTACAATGTGTAATGTAGTTTGAACTACATTGTTTAATTGAGCTAGTAATGTTGATTATTTTGCTATACTATGTATTCTGATATGTGGTGATTACTCAGCTTTTTGCTGACGTGTGTGTATTTTTGTTGTGCTACTTGTGTTTGCGGCCATGTCTTTTTCTTATGGTGGCCCTGCGACGATCTATTTTGGAATTTGTCCTTAATGGTGAGCAGTCAAGATTGTAACAGGTTGATCAAGTGATGATCGTAGCTACAGGAGCTCAAGTGTATCGATTAGTTTGTTATAACGAGTTTATAAAGTTGTACAAGTAGCTCACCTAGATTATTGGGTTGTAATTATTGGGGTTTTGTAAGCCTTAGCACTTGACAAGTTGTCGAGTGTGGCGGTAATACCTCCGATTTAGGTGTATGCTTCCGCAATTTTATTTAAAGGTTGTCTATTTTTCCTTTATTTCTTATTTATTATTAATTAGTAAATCGGGGGTGTTACACCTAGAAATGTCCGACTAGGTCTTTGTACCGACGGATTTTCACCATTTGGAAAGACAGGAAGGCAATATTCTTGTTGGCCCGTCATTTTAACTCCTTATAATCTTCCACCTGAATTGTGCATGAAGAAACCTTTTATGTTTCTAAGTTTGATAATTCCAGGTCCGAATAATCCTAAAGGGAATCTCGATGTGTACTTGCAACCTCTTATTGAAGAGTTAAAGCAATTATGGGAGGCTGGGTTACCGACTTACAACATCTCGCAAAAATAAAATTTTCATTTGACTCAATTAGCTTTGTATACTGTGTTTGACTTTCATTTGACTCAATTAGCTTTGTTAATTACATTTAACTTTCATTTAATTCAACAAGCTTTGTTGAATGTGTTTGACTTTTATTTGACTCAGTTACCTTTGTTAAATGCATTTTACTTTCATTTGATTCAAAAAGCTTCGTTTGAATGCGTTTGAATTTCATTTGACTCAATTAGCTTAGTTGAATGCATTTGACTTTCATTTGATTCAAAAAGCTTTGTACGAATATGTTTTACTTTCATTAGACTCAATTATCTTTCTTGAATGCATTTGTCTTTCATTTGATTCAAAAACCATTGTTTGAATGTGTTTGACTTTCATTTGACTCAATTAGCTTTGTTGAATGCATTTTACTTTCATTTGATACAAAAAGCTTTCTTTCAATGTGTTTGACTTTCATTTTACTCAATTAGCTTTGTTGAATGCATTTGACTTTAGTTTGATTCAAAAAGCATTGTTTGAATGTGTTTGACTTTCATTTGACTCAATTAGCTTTGTAGATTGCATTTGACTTTTATTTAACTCAATTAGCTTTGTATGAATGTGTTTAACATTCATTTGACTCAATTAGCTTTGTTAATTGCATTTCACTTTCATTTAATTCAAAAAGCTTTGTTTGAATGTGTTTCACTTTCATTTGATTGAAAAAGCTTTGTTTGAATGTGTTTGACTTTCATTTGACTCAATTATCTTTGTTGAATGCATTTGACTTTCTTTTGATTCAAAAAGTATTGTTTGAATGTGTTTGACTTTCAATTGACTCAATTAGCTTTGTTGAATTCATTAGACTTTCATTTGATATAAAACGCTTTGTTTGAATGTGTTTTAATTTCATTTTACTCAATTATTTTTGTTGAACGCATTTGACTTTCATTTGTTTCAAAAAGCTTTGTATGTGTGTGTTTGACTTTAATTTGACATAATTATCTTTATTGAATGCATTTGACTTTTATTTGATTCAAAACGCTTTGTTTGAAGGTGCTTGACTTTCATTTGAGTCAAAAATCATTGTTGAATGCATTTGGCTTTTATTTGATTCAAAAAGCTATGATTGAATGTGTTGGACTTTCGTTTAATATAAAAAGCTTTGTTTGTATGTGTTTGACTTTCATTTGAGTCAATTAGCTTTGTTCAATGCATTTGACTTTCATTTGATTCAAAAAGCTTTGTTTGAATGTGTTTGACTTTCATTTGACTCAATTATCCTTTTTGAATGCAATTGACTTTCAATTGATTCAAAAAGCTTTGTATGAATGTGTTTGACTTTCATTTGACTCAATTAGCTTCGTTGAATGCACTTGAGTTTCATTTGATTTAAAAAGCTTTGTTTGATTGTGTTTGACTTTCATTTGGTTCAAAAAGCTTTGTTGAATGTGTTTGATTTTCATTTTACTCAATTAGATTTGTTGAATGCATTTGACTTTCATTTGATTTTAAAACCTTTATTTAAATGTGTTTGACTTTCATTTGGTTCAACAAGCTTTGTTGAATGAGTTTGACTTTCATTTTACTCAATTAGATTTGTTGAATGCATTTGACTTTCATTTGATTAAAAAAGCATTGTTTGAATGTGTTAGACTTTATTTAACTCAATAAACTTTGTTGAATGCATTTGACTTTCATTTGATTTAAAAAGCTTTATTTGAATGTGTTTGACTTTCATTTGAGTCAAAAAGCTTTATTAAATGCATTTGAATTAATTTGATTCAAAAAGCTTTGTTTGAATGTGTTTGACTTTCATTTGACTCAATTATCTTTGTTGAATGCGTTTGACTTTCATTTGATTCAAAATGCTTTGTTTGAATGCGTTTGACATTCATTTGATTCAAAAAGCTTTGTATGAATGTGTTTGACTTTCATTTGAGTCAATTATCTTTGTTGAATGCATTTGACTTTCGTTTGATTCAAAAAGCATTGTTTGAATGTGTTTGACTTTCATTTGACTTAATTAGCTTTGTTGAATGCATTTGACTTTCATTTGATTCAAAAAGCTTTTTTTGAATGTTTTTGACTTTAATTTCACTCAATTATCTTCGTTGAATGCATTTGACTTTCACTTGATTTTAAAAGCTTTGTTTGAATGTGTTTTGACTTTCATTTGACTTAATTAGCTTTGTTAATTGCATTTCACTTTCATTTAATTCAAAAAGCTTTGTTTGAATGTGTTTTACTTTTATTTGACTCAATTAGCTTTGTTGAATGCATTTTACTTTCCATTGATTAAAAAAGCTTTGTATGAATGTGTTTGACTTTCATTTGACTCAATTATCTTCGTTGAATGCATTTGACTTTCACTTGATTTTAAAAGCTCTGTTTGAATGTGTTTGACTTTCATTTGGTTCAAAAAGCTTTGTTAAATAAGTTTGTCTTTCATTTTACTCAATTTAGCTTTGTTGAATGCATTTGACTTTCATTTGATTAAAAAAGCATTGTTTGAATGTGTTTGACTTTCATTTGACTTAATTAACTATGATGAATGCATTTATCTTTGATTTGATTCAAAAAACTTTGTTTGAAAGTGTTTGACTTTCATTTGACTCAATTACCTTTATTGAATGCATTTGACTTTCATTTGATTCCAAAATCTTTGTATGAATGTGTTTGACTTTCATTTGACTCAATTATCCTTGTTGAATACATTTGACTTTCATTTGATTTAAAAAGATTTGTTTGAACGTGTTTGACTTTTATTTGATTTAAAAATCTTTGTTGAATGCATTTGACTTTATTTGATTCAAGAACCTTTGTTTGAATGAGTTTGACTTTCATTTGACTTAGTTATCTTTGTTGAATGCATTTGACTTTCATTTGGTTCAAAAAGCGTTGTTTAATGTGTTTGACTTTCATTTGACTCAATTAGCTTGGTTGAATGCATTTGAGTTTTATTTGATTCAAAAAGCTTTGTATGAATGTGTTTGACTTTTATTTGACCCAATTACCTTTGTTGAATGCATTTGTCTTTCATCTGATTCAATATATCTCTATTTTGTTGCTTTTGAATACAAGTTGTTTTACTAGTTGTTGCTAGATTTCCTCAAATTTTGTCTTGTTTTCATATGTCAACAAATTCTATCAACTAATTTTTTATTTGTATCGATTTAGAAACAAATTGAGGCAACAAATTTTTGAATTGTTCCTATTAGAAATTAGCCGTCTTACTAGTTGTTGCATTTTACATTCATTTGATTCAAAAAGCTTTGTTGAAAGTATTTGACTTTCATTTGACTCAATAAGCTTTGTTGAATGCATTTGACTTTCATTTGATTCAAAGAGCTTTGTTTGAATGTGTTTGACTTTTATTTAAGTCAAAAAGCTTTGTTGAATGCATTTGACTTTCATTAGATTCAAAAAGCTTTATTTGAATGTGTTTGACTTTCATTTGAGTTAAAAAGATATGTTGAATGCATTAGACTTCCATTTGATTTTAAAAGCTTGGTTTAAATGTGTTTGACTTTCATTTGACTCAATTATCTTTGTTGAATGCATTTGACTTTCATTTGATTCAAAAAGCTTTGTTTGAATGTGTTTGACTTTCATTTGACTCAATTGTCTTTGTTGAATGCATTTGACTTTCATTTGATTTAGAAAGCGTTGTTGAATGTGTTTGACTATCATTTGACTCAATTAGCTTTGTTGAATGCATTTAAGTTTTATTTGATTCAAAAAGCTTTGTATCAATGTGTTTGACTTTCATTTGACCCAATTACCTTTGTTGAATGCATTTGACTTTCATTTGATGCAAAAAGCTTTGTTTGAATGTGTTTGACTTTCTTTTGACTCAATTGTCTTTGTTGAATGCATTTGACTTTCATTTGATTTAGAAAGCGTTGTTGAATGTGTTTGACTATCATTTGACTCAATTAGCTTTGTTGAATGCATTTAAGTTTTATTTGATTCAAAAAGCTTTGTATCAATGTGTTTGACTTTCATTTGACCCAATTACCTTTGTTGAATGCATTTGACTTTCATTTGATTCAAAAAGCTTTGTTTGAATGTGTTTGACTTTCATTTGACTCAATTGTCTTTGTTGAATGCATTTGACTTTCATTTGATTTAAAAAGCGTTGTTGAATGTGTTTGACTTTCATTTGACTCAATTAGCTTTGTTGAATGTATTTAAGTTTTATTTGATTCAAAAAGCTTTGTATCAATGTGTTTGACTTTCATTTGACCCAATTACCTTCGTTGAATGCATTTGACTTTCATTTGATTCAATATATCTCTTTTTTGTTGCTATTGAAAACAAGTTGTCTTACTAGTTGTTGCTAAATTTCATCAATTTTGTCTCGTTTCCATATATCAACAAATTCTGACTACTAATTTTTTATTTGTAGCGATTTAGAATCAAATTGAGGCACTAAATTTTTGAGTTGTTCCTATTAGAAATTAGCCGTCTCGTTGTTGTTGCTAGATGACAACAGATTTTTTATTTGTTGTCATTTAGCAATGCCATTTTACAAAACGTTTGGCAACAAAATTTCTTGTTGTTGCTATTAGGGACACTTGTTTTACTATTTCTTGCTAAAATGACATCACATTTTAATTTGTTGCCATTAGAAGAAAGTTGTGTTATTAATTGTTGCTAATTTATTAAGAGTCATTGAAGTAATTTACATAATATGTTTTAATAAATAAAAACGAAAACAAGTCATCTTGTTCTATACAAAAGAAATATTAGAAGGAATTAATAATCGTTCAATCATTTTTAGCAATAAAACGAAGGAGATAAAATAATATATATTATTTTATAAGTTCATTAGAAAGAGCATGTATAAAATGGGAATGCTTCTTACTATTATAGCCGAATTTGCTTGATTTTGGTTCTACAAGACCTTAAAACCTTATAACATGCTATGTTTTTGTGATTTCTTTTCTTAGGAAGTTATGAATACATATGTTTGACATGAATCAAGCCTTTTTAAGTTCATTAGAAAGAGCATGTAGAAAATGGGAACGCTTCTTCCCATTATGGCCGAATTTGCTTGATTTCTGTTCTAATAGACCTTAAAACCTTATACCTTGCTTTGTCTTAGTGATTTCTATGCTTAGCCAGTTACTAATACATATATTTGACATCATTCAAGCCTTTATAATTTCATTAGAAAGATGAAAGCAGGAAATGCGAACGCTTTTTATCATTAAGGCCGAATTTGGTTGATTTTGGTTCTACAAGACCTTAAAACCTTATAACATCCTTGTTTTTGTGATTTCTTTTTTTAGGAAGTTATAAATATATATATTTGACATGAATCAAGCCTTTTCAAGTTCATTAGAAAAAGCATGTAAAATATGGGTGCTTCTTCCTATTTTGCTCGAATTTGTTTGATTTCGGTTCTACCAGTCCTTAAAATCTTATAACTTGCTTTGTTTTTGTTATTTCTATGATTAGGAATTATAAATACATATATTTAACATTATTCAAGTTTTTTGTAGTTCATTAGAAAGAGCATTTAGAAAATGAGAATGCTTCTTTCTATTTTGCCTGAATTTGCTTGATTTTGGTTCTACAAAACCTTAAAACCTTATAATTTTCTTTGGTTATTGTCATTTCTTTGGTTAGGAAGTTATAAATACATATATTTGACATGAATAAAGCCTTTTCAAGTTCATTAGAAAGAGCATGTGGAAAACGGGTACGCTTTTTCCCATTTTGCCCAAATTTGCTTGATTTAGGCTCTACAACATTTTAAAACCTTATAACTTGCTTTTTTTTTGTGATTTATTTGCTTAGAAAATTATAAATACATATATTTTATATGATTCAAGAATTTATAAATTCATTAGAAAGACCATGTAGAAAATGGAAAGGCTTCTTACTATTTTGCCCGAATTTGCATGATTTTTGTTCTACTAGACCTTAAAACCTTAGATCTTGCTTTGTTTTTGTGATTTATATTGTTAGGAAGTTATAAATACATATATTTGACATGAATCAAGTTTTTTCAAGTTTATTAAAAAGAGCATGTAGAAAAAGGGAATGCTTCTTACTATTTTGCCCGAATTTGATTGATTTCAGTTCTACAAGACCTTAAAACCTTATAAATTGCTTAGTTTTTGCGATTTCTATGCTTATGCATTTATAAATACATATATTTCACATGATTCAAACAATTATAAGTTCATAAGAAAGAGCATGTAGAATTTGGGAATGCATCTTACAATTTTACCCAAATTTGATTGATTTTGGTTCTATAAGACCTTAAAACCTCATAACTTGATTTGTATTTGTTATTTATTTTTTAGTGGAGTTATAAATACATATATTTGACATGATCCAAGCAGTTATAAGCTCATTAGAAAGAGCATGCAGAAAATGGGAACGTTTCTTTCCATTTTGCCCGAATTTGCTTGATTTTGGTTGTACAAGATCTTAAAACCATATAACTTGCTTTTTCTTTGTTATTAATTTGCTTAGGCAGTTATAAATATGTATATTTGACATGATTCAAGAATTCATAATTTCATTAGAAAGAGCATGTAGAAAATGGGAATGCTTCTTACTATTTTACACGAATTTTCTTGATTTTGGTTCTACAAGACCTTATAACCTTATGAATTGATTTCTTTTTGTGATTTTTTTTGTGAGGCAGTTATAACTACATATATTTGACATTACTCAAGCCTTTTCAAATTCATTAGAAAGAGCATGTATAAAAATGGGAATGCTTCTTCCCATTTTGGCCGTATTTGCTTAAATTTGGCTCTACAAGACCTTAAAATCTTATGACATGCTTTATTTTTGTGATTTATTTTCTTAGGAAGTTGTAAATACATATATTTGACATGAATCAAGCCTTTTCAAGTTCATTAGAAAGAGCATGTAGAAATTGGGAACGCTTCTTCTCATTTTGCCCGAATTTGCTTGATTTCGGTTCTACCAGACCTTAAAACCTTATAACTTGCTTGGTCTTAGTGATTTCTATGCTTAGTCAATTACAAATACATATATTTGACATGATTCAAGTCTTTATCAGTTCATTAGAAAGAGCATGTAGAAAATGGGAACGCTTCTTCCCATTTGGACCGAATTTGCTTGATTTTGGTTCTACAAGACCTTAAAACCTTATAAAATGCTTTGTTTTTGTGATTTCTTTTCTTAGGAATTTATAAATACATATATTTGACATGAATCAAGCCTTTTCAAGTTCATTAGAAAGAGCATGTAGAAATTGGGAACGCTTCTTCCCATTATTCCCGAATTTGCTTGATTTCGGTTCTACTAGACCTTAAAACCTTATACCTTGCTTTTTCTTAGTGATTTCTATGCTTAGGAAGTTACTAATACATATATTTGACATAATTCAAGCCTTTATAAGATCATTAGAAAGAGCATGTAGAAAATGGGAACGCTTTTTACCATTTGGGCCGAATTTGGTTGATTTTGGTTCTACAAGACCTTAAAACCTTATAACATCTTTTGATTTTGTGATTTCTTTTGTTAGGAAATTATAAATACATATATTTGACATGAATAAAGCCTTTTCAAGTTCATTAGAAAGAGCATGTAAAAAATGGGTGCTTTTACTTATTTTGCTCGAATTTGCTTGATTTCGGTTCTACCAGTCCTTAAAACCTTATAACTTGCTTTATTTTTGTTATATCTGTGATTAGGAATTATAAATACATATATTTAACATTATTCAAGTTTTTTGTAGTTCATTAGAAAGAGCATGTAGAAAATGAGAATGCTTTTTTCTATTTTGCCTGAATTTGCTTGATTTTAGTTCTACAAAACCTTAAAACCTTATAACTTGCTTTGGTTATTGTCATTTCTTTGGTTAGGAAGTATTAAATACATGTATTTGACATGAATCAATCCTTTTAAAGGTCATTAGAAAGAGCATGTGGAAAATGGGTACGTTTTTTTCCCATTTTGCCCAAATTTGCTTGATTTAGGCTCCACAACACCTTAAAACCTTATAACATGCTTTTTTTTTGTGATTTACTTGCTTAGAAAATAATAAATGCATATATTTTATATGATTCAAGAATTTATAAGTTCATTAGAAAGAGCATGTAGAAAATGGAAAGGCTTCTTTATTATTTTGCCCGAATTTGCTTGATTTTGGTTCTACAAGACCTTAAAACCTTATAACTTGCTTTTTTTTTGTGATTTATTTTGTTAGGAATTATAAATTCATATATTTTACATGAATCAAGTCTTTTCAAGTTTATTAAAAAGAGCATGTAGAAAAAGGGAATGCTTCTTACTAGTTTGTCCGAATTTGCTTGATTTCAGTTCTACAAGACCTTAAAACCTTATAACTTGCTTTCTTTTTGTGATTTCTATGCTTATGCATTTATAAATACATATATTTCACATGATTCAAACAATTATAAGTTCATTAGAAAGATCATGTAGAATTTGGGAATGCTTCTTACTATTTTGCCCGAATTTGCTTGATTTTGGTTCTACAAGACCTTAAAACCTTAATACATGCTTTGTTTTTGTGATTTATATTCTTACACAGTTATGAATACATATATTTTAAGTGAATCAATCCTTTTCAAGTTCATTCGGATGAACGTATAGAAAATGGGAACGCTTGTTCTCATTTTCCCTGAATTTGCTTGATTCGGATTCTACCAGACCTTAAAACCTTATAAATGGCTTTCTCTTTGTTATTTATTTGCTTAGGCAGTTACAAATACATATATCTTATATGATTCAAGCCTTTATCATTTCATTAGAAGGAGCATGTAGAAAACGGGAACGCTTCTTCCCATTTTGGCCGAATTTGCTTGATTTTGGATCTACAACACCTTAAAACCCTATTGTAGACACCCATTTGTGTCTCCCCAAAACCAAACCCAGTGATGAATGCCTTGTACGTCGAAACATAATCGAATTAGGTGAAAGTGATTCGAAAGTCAAGTGTCGCGGTTTAGTTTTAATTAATTTCTTTTCTCTCTGTTTTTGAATACGACTTTATTTATTTGAAAACGTCCATTTCAGTTTATTTTGGTCCGTGATAAGGGTCTAATAATAGTGTAGTTGGATGGGGCTTGAAAGGACCTTTTCGACGATATATTATAGGCCCAATTCCGATGAATATTGAGGAAGTTATGGCCAAAATACTAAACTGGGCCCAGTGTTCTATTTTAATACGGCCCAATGATCTAGAGGAGGGCCCAATGTTAATTACTGTTCCTAAAATTGTTAGGATTAATTATAGTTTTCTAGAAGTTTCTAGAAAGTTCTTTTTAATTCTAATATTGATAGGATTAATAATTAATTATCTTTAAAGGTTTTTTATTTGGAATAAAATATTATTTCATTATCTTAAAATATGTATTTTATCTTCTGTACGGATTTCGTAGATCAAGTTGATTAAAGATCGGATTCCGTGTGAAGAAAAACGCGCTTATACAAGCTGTCGCCAGACGACAAGTCTGTCGCCGCGCGACAGACCCTGTCGCCTCGCGACAGACATTGTCGCGTCGCGACAGAGTTAATTCCTGGCGACAGCGTGGAGTTTTATTCCTTATCAAATTCCGTGATTTTCCGGATTATTTTCATTATAAATAGCGTCCGGATTCCTGTTTTCAGAATCATCAATTCTCCCAATCAATTCCTATCAACTCTCTATTAATTCTTATTCTCTTCTCTCTTGAGCAATTTATGCTTTCTCTCTCTCTTTTCTAGTTTTAACAATATTCCGCATACATTAGACTTAGAGTCATCTTGTAACACCCCAATAATTCTCTCTTTAAACCTCTGAGGACCCTGAACAATATTCAAGAGAATTACTGGCGTGCTACCGCCACGTGTTCAAACGTTAAGGCTTTATCAGAAAATAGCAGCGGAAAAACTAAATCAGTTATAAATAAGTTTCAAAATCAACGAATGAAACCAAATTAAGTCATACAACTTGGAACCATTAAGGCCCTTATTCAAAACCCAATAAAAGTAGTAAGTGATTAAATTCAGTGTTCAAATAAATTCAAACCCAAAAGAAATAGTGTCGAATAAAATCGAATTAAAATAAATTCAAAGTTGCAAAAGAAATAAAATGAAACAACCAACTCTCTACTCAAGATCCCACAACCCTGATGAATGCTGCATGTGTAAGAACCTGTGGTAATTCTGCTCCCCAATATTACAAGTGTAAAAATTGGATCGTCACAGGGTCATTGAAAGACGAAGGCCATGACCAAAGAAAGACACACAAAGCACGCAATCAGCAAAGCTGAGTACATACAAGCTGCAAAATAAATTAAGAATTCCATAACATGCTACTAATAATCAATCATCATGCATCATTAAATTATAGACTCAACACACGACTCAACTATTTATATTACTAAGACTCCATTAATTAATAATAGGTAAATCATATTTTTTTTATTCATTGGATTACGCAATAGACAAGGTTGTCCAACCCATGCTCCATTTGGAACATCAATAAAAGAAAAACCCCATGCCTCCTTTCGGAAACATCAATAAACATCCAACGACCACGGGCGCGACTCCGTGACCGTAGTTAGTATGAGATCTCACCTAACTCCTAGTTTTGAAAAATATTTGAAATAAGAGACTCGTAGATCAGACGGCCTCGAGAAAAGTACACGGCTAATACCCCATGTACCCCAACCCCTGATTGTCATTACTCCAGAAGTGCACCAATCCAGAGTTTTATTGCTCATCCATCTTGCACTTTACGTGATTTACAGGTTTAGACTTGGTGATGACTCATATGCATAACAATACAATCAATCCAATATCAATTCAATCCAGTAAAGCAACTTTTCAATTTCAATTCTTGATTTATTAGTGGCAAGCAACATTTATTATTTATTCCTTTACTACCTCGGTGTATAAACACCTTGAGTGCATAAGGCACCCCAAACTCTTAACCTTGTCTTATAAGACATGAACCATTCCTTTACTCATCCTATTTCATTAAATCATGAATGAGTAATAATTAAGTCATTTCACCAATCACATACCTTTGCCTCTAAGCGCACCTTGCATAATTAGAACATAACCAATAATTATAATAAGGAATAGTGCACGTCAAAGGAAATTCACAATGTATAACCAAAAAATTTAACCTAGTCATCCCTAGACATGATACTAAGTTCTCGATCCGTCCTTAAACATGCACCTAAAAGCAAGGTTTTGTAACTTGTACGTACCTTGAGCAACCGAATTGGTATGCCACTTTACTAACTAGAAATCACCTTCAATAAACTCCTCTCCTATGCCAAATAATAACATCTCAATCAATACCCAATCAATTAAATTTACAGCAATACTAACTTACTTTAAAACCTTCAAAATCCAAATCAAACAACACTTTAAAACCTTCCCTTTTGTTAAAATTAAAGACTTATATATAGTTCTTTAAATTTTTCTTCATAAAAACCTTAAAATACACTCTTATACATGAAATTACAGCAAGTTCAAAGTCTAATAAAAATCCAAAAATTATATAAAACCCCCTAAAAATCTCCCTTTTAATAGGTAATCACACCCTTTTATTAAAATCACAATTATACTACTTTAAATAAAATACCAGCATTTTAAACTAATTGAAAACCACTTCAAAACTTCATCAAAATACATCTTTATACTTAAGTTATCCATAAAAAAAAATTAAATTATCTCTTACCCTTTAAACTCAAGGATAAAATTTTAAAATAAACTTCGTTAAAAATAAAAAACTGCCCGAAAATCATATTTAGAGGCTGAATTTGGCCACGAGAGGGTGGTCCTCACTACCTATGGTAGTGATTCTTTCTTAAAACGTTGTTTCCACATGGAAAACACTACTTTTTTGTCAAAATCGGATGAGTTTAGAACCTGATCGGGATTAAAACGGGATTAATATTAACGAACGGAAATCTAAAAATTAAAACACGAATCAATGTGTTCAAAATAATCTAGAATTAATTTAAACTAATCACTAGTTATAATCACCAAAATTTCAAAACATCATTACTATAAAAGCCCTAAATCAATTGTTCATAAAACCCTAAAATCATGATTTTCAATAAATTGAAACCCTAGAATTATAATTCATAAAATATGAAATTTATAACATAAATATAATCTGAAATTTATAATCTTTATACCATTAACATATAATTTGATACTAAAAATATAATCTTTATACTAAAATCAAAACCCAAAACAATTAAATTAACATTAAACAAAATAGTGAAAAAAGGAGGATGAAAATAGGACTAACCTTTTTGTGTGGGAAATTTTTAGAGATTCATGGGATATTTATAGGAGAGAATTATTGTAGGGTAAAAAGAAAGATTGGGCCTCATAAAAATAATGGGTCGATTAAGTAAACAAATGTGTTAGGCTTGTATGATTGGACATAAATTGTAGAATAAAGGTGCATAAAATAATTTGTTCAAATAATTTTCGACCCAGATTAATAATTTGAAACTTTTGAAATTAAATTATGAAAAATAACAAATAAATATTATAAATAAAATAGATTTTCATTTATAAAATATTTAAAAATACGGGGGATTACACATCTAGCCAAGTTCGAAATTGCCTTCGCCCTAGACGTGCAAGGTTAATATTTTCTGAGGGTTTGGTCCAAATCTAGTCTAAACTTTATTTAATTTGATTTCAATTTAATTATTTAATTATTCTTTATTATTTTCATTGAAGTTTACTAACTTGTGTATTTTGTTATTAGAAAGAGCTACGAGGCTTCAAAGTAAGTAGATTAGCTTACTCCCTATTCCTTTCACAATGTAGATTGCATGCTTATTATTGTTTATGATTCCTAGTATCATGTTAAGATGCTTTTAATTCCTAGTATCATGTTAGGATGTTATTTAATGCTTTCTAGTATCATGTTTAGGGTGCCTTTGCTTATTTCTAATATCATGTTAGTGCCATGTTAGGTTTAAAGCTTTGATTTTTATTGTTTAGTGACATGCTAGGAGTTGTTATTAATCTTGTTAGTATCATGCCTAGGATCTTGCTATTATTATCAAGCTTTATTATTGTTATCATGATTATTATTATTATTTAACATTGTTTATTATTATGTTGCTTGATATATATTATTGTTATTGCTTGATCACGCCTTTTATGCAGGTTTAAAGGGAATTTGTACGTGAAATCACGCTTAATAAGATAATTAATAATTTGGTTTAGGCTAATGTGATTTTAATTCAAGTGATCGCCAATAATAGTATTATTTGTGCATTAATATTCAACCAACATAGATAAACAGGGTAGGTTTAATATAATGTTTGTATGTTATTCGAAAAGCGCGCATGAATACGAGCAGAACAAAGTAGAGGCCTATTTTATAGGGCGGGTCCTTTCTTTTGTAGATTGGATTCGTACCCTCATCCCCGGACCCTATTTGGTTCAAGACCTTATGGAGTAGTTGACGGTCCTTTGGATTGTCTTTTGGGTACAAGTTCCTTAAAACTTGTTGGCGACTCGTTTTAGCTCTTTGTCTTTCCCTTTGGAACGCCACCGTACTTTAGTGTATGATCACAGTGGGGTTCAAGTTTGGGGTTATCATAATGCTTGAAATATTCCCTACACCTATAACATACTTTTTTTGTGATTCTTTTCTTAGGATGTTATAAATACATATATTAGACATGAATCAAACCTTTTCAAGTTCATTAGAAAGAGTGTGTTGAAAATAGGAAGGCTTCTCATTTTGCCTTAATTTGCTTGATTTCGGTTCTACCAGACCTTAAAACCTTATAACTTGCTTTTTTTTTGTGATTTCTATGCTTAGGAATTTATAAAAAAATATATTTGACATGACTCAAGCATTTATAAGTTTTTTAGAAAGAGCATGTAGAAAATGGGTACGCTTCTTACCATTTTTCCCGAAAATACTTGATTTTGGTTCTACAAGACCTTAATACCTTATAACATCCTTTTTTTTTTTTGTGATTCATTTTTTTATGAAGTTATAAATACATATATTTGACATGATTCATGCCTTTTCATGTTCATTAGAAAGAGCATGTCGAAAATGGGAATGCTTTTTCCCATGTTGCTCGAATTTGCTTGATTCAGTTCTACAAGACCATAAAACCTTATAACTTGCTTTTTTTTATTTCTATTCTTAGGCAGTTATAAATTCATATATTTAACATGATTCAAGCATTTATATGTTCATTAGAAAGTGTATGTAGAAAATGGGAATGCTTCTTACTATTTTGCCCGAATATGCTTGATTTTGGTACTACAAGACCTTAAATTCTTATAACATCCTTTTTTTGAGATTTCTTTTTTTAGGAAGTTATGAATACATATATTTGAAATAAATAAAGCCTTTTCAAGTTCATCAGAAAGAGCATGTAGAAAATGGGAACGCTTCTTCTCATTTTGCTCGAATTCGGTTGATTTCGGTTCTACCGGACCTTAAAACGTTATAACTTACTTTGTCTTAGTGCTTTCTATGCTTAGGGAGTTACTAATACATACATTTAACATGATTCAAGCCTTTATAAGTTCATTAGAAAGAGCATGTAGAAAATAGGAACGCTTCTTCCCATTTGGGCCGAATTTGGTTAATTTTGGTTCTACAAGACTTTAAAACCTTATAACATCTTTATTTTTTGTGATTTATTTTGTTAGGAAATTATAAATACATATATTTGACATGAATAAAGACTTTTCAAGTTCGAGCATGTAAAATATGGGTGCTTTTTCCTATTTTGCTCGAATTTGCTTGGTTTCGGTTCTACCAGTCCTTAAAACCTTATAACTTGCTTTATATTTGTTATATCTGTGATTAGGAATTATAAATACATATATTTAACATTATTCAAGTTTTTTGTAGTTCATTAGAAAGAGCATGTAGAAAATGAGAATGCTTTTTTCTATTTTGCCTGAATTTGCTTGATTTTGGTTCTACAAAACCTTAAAACCTTATAACTTGCTTTGGTTTTTGTGATTTCTTTGGTTAGGCAGTTATGAATACATATATCTGACATGATACAAGCCTTTTAAAGTTCATTAGAAAGTGCATGTGGAAAATGGGTACGTTTTTTCCCATTTTGCCCAAATTTGCTTGATTTAGGCTCCACAACACCTTAAAACCTTACAACTTGCTTTTTTTTTTTTGTGATTTATTTGCTTAGAAAATTATAAATACATATATTTTATATGATTCAAGAATTTATAAATTCATTAGAAAGAGCATGTAGAAAATGGAAAGGCTTCTTACTCTTTTGCCCGAATTTGCTTGATTTTTGTTCTACTAGACCTTAAAACCTTATATCTTGCTTTGATTTTGTGATTTATATTGTTAGGAAGTTATCAAGTTTATTAAAAAGAGCATGTAGAAAAAAGGAATGCTTCGTACTATTTTGCCCGAATTTGATTGATTTTAGTTCTACAAGTCCTTAAAACCTTATAAATTGCTTTGTTTTTGTGATTTCTATGCTTATGCATTTATAAATACATATATTTCGCATGATTCAAACAATTATAAGTTAATAAGAAAGAGCATGTAGAATTTGGGAATGCTTCTTACTATTTTACCCAAATTTTGCTTGATTTTGGTTCTACAAGACCTTAAAACATAATAACTTGATTTGTTTTTGTTATTTATCTTTTAATGGAGTTATAAATACATATATTCGACATGATCCAAGCATTTATAAGTTCATTAGAAAAAGCATGTAGAAAATGGGAACGTTTCTTCCCATTTTGCCCGAATTTGCTTGATTTTGGTTCTACAAGACCTTAAAACCATATAATTTGCTTTTGCTTTGTTATTTATTTGCTTAGGAATTTATAAATACGGCTTTTTCACCACGTACCCTTGAGTTTTTTGTTTATTCACCATATACCCATGAAAATTTTCAAATTCACCATATACCCCTAAGTTGTAATAAAAATTCACCGTATATCCTTAATGAAAATAAGATGAAAAGAATTTGGTTAATTATACATCGAAATCACCTTAGATATCTCCCTTCATCCCCAAAACAACTTTTCTCATTTCTCTAGCCCTAGAAACCGCTACAAATCTCCATAACCATAACCATATAAATAATTTTGAGGATTAGAAAATGAAGAAAATGAAATTTAGGGTAAGTTTGGGGTGCAAAAAAGGAATGTGGGTGGTTTCAGGGTAGAGTAATGTATTTAGAGTGGTTTCGGTTCATAATTATCCCAAATGATTGACGAATTTAACAATAATATGTTATCAAAGGTATATGGTGTATTTTTGTGAAAACTCATGGGTATACGATGAATTTAAAAAAGTTCATGGGTATATAATGAATAAACAAAAAACTCAATGGCATATGGTGAAATATCCGTTATAAATATGTATATTAGACATGATTCAGGAATTTATAATTTCATTAGAAAGAGCATGTAGAAAATGGGAATGCTTCTAACTATTTTGCCCGAATTTGCTTGATTTTGGTTCTACAAGACCTTAAAACCTTATGAATTCCTTTGTTTTTGTAATTTATTTTGTGAGGAAGTTATGAATACATATATTTGACATGACTCAAGCCTTTTATAGTTCATTAGAAAGAGCATGTAAAAAATGGGAATGCTTCTTCCCATTTTGGCCGAATTTGCTTAATTTTGGCTCTACAAGACCTTAAAGCCTTATGACATGCTTTATTTTTGTGATTTAATTTCTTAGAAAGTTGTAAATACATATATTTTACATGAATCAAGCCTTTTCAAGTTCATTAGAAAGAGCATGTAGAAAATGGGAACGCTTCTTCTCATTTTGCCCGAATTTGCTTGATTACGGTTCTACCAGACCTTAAAACGTTATAACTTGTTTGGTCTTAGTAATTGCTATGCTTAGTCTGTTACGGATACATATATTTGACATGATTCAAGCCTTTATCAGTTCATTAGAAAGAGCATGTAGAAAAAGGGAACGCATCTTCCCATTTAGGCCGAATTTGCTTGATTTTGGTTCTACGAGACCTTAAAACCTTAAAAATTGCTTTGTTTTTGTTATTTCTTTTCTTAGGAATTTATAAATTCATATATTTTACATGAATCAAGCCTTTTCAAGTTCAATAGAAAGAGCATGTAGAAATTGGGAACGCTTCTTCCCATTAAGCCCGAATTTGCTTGATTTCGGTTCTACTAGACCTTAAAACCTTATACCTTGCTTTGTCTTAGTGATTTCTATTCTTAGGCAGTTACTAATACATATATTTGACATCATTCAAGCCTTTATAAGTTCATTATAAAGAGCATGTAGAAAATGGGAACACTTTTTACCATTTGGGCCGAATTTGGTTGATTTTGGTTCTACAAGACCTTAAAACCTTTTAACATTTTTTGTTTATGTGATTTCTTTTGTTAGGAAATTATAAATACATATATTTGACATAAACAAAGCCTTTTCAAGTTCATTAGAATTAGCATGTAAAAAATGGGTGCTTTTTCCTATTTTGCTCGAATTTGCTTGATTTCGGTTCTACCAGTCCTTAAAACCTTATAACTTGCTTTATTTTTGTTATATCTGTGATTAGGAATTATAAATACAAATATTTAACATTATTCAATTTTTTTTTAGTTCATTAGAAAGAGCATGTAGAAAATGGGAATGCTTCTTACTATTTTACCCGAATTTGCTTGATTTTGGTTCTACAAGACCTTAAAACCGTATAACTTGCTTTGTTTTTGTGATTTATTCTGTTAGGAAGTTATAAATACATATATTTGACATGAATCAAGCCTTTTCAAGTTCATTAGAAAGAGCATGTTGAAAATGGGTACGCTTTTTCCCATATTGCCCTAATTTG
This sequence comes from Chenopodium formosanum, assembly GCA_024500155.1. Classification (NCBI taxonomy): domain Eukaryota; kingdom Viridiplantae; phylum Streptophyta; class Magnoliopsida; order Caryophyllales; family Amaranthaceae; genus Chenopodium; species Chenopodium formosanum. The sequence continues at coordinate 26,666,831 of CM044861.1, forward strand.
CTTGATTTTAGCTCTACAACATCTTAAAACCTTATAACTTGTCTTTTTTTTTTGGTGATTTATTTTCTTAAAAAATTATAAATACATATATTTTATATGAGTCAAGAATTTATAAATTCATTAGAAAGAGCATGTAGAAAATGGAAAGGCTTCTTACTATTTTGCCCGAATTTGCTTGATTTTGGTTCTTTGGGATTCATACTTTTATTTAAGTTATAATAAAGTCATTATTTTATATTAGAAGTTTCATTTTACTAATATTTGTGAGCCAAAGAAAGTTAAAGTTGGTGAAATAAAGATTTTAAGATATTTCCTTTGGTTATGATTAAGCTAGTAAGAGTGACGTGGTATGGGGATTATTTTTCTTAACTTTACTTGGATTTGGGTGTGAATTGTGTTTATATTTGTATGATTCTACTTGGGACAAAGGGGTGCAAAGCAAGGTGCCCTTTTGAACCAATATATGTGATATTTATTATGATGATTCTGTGAGTATATGCGTATGGTATTTGAACTAGAGTATGATGTCCCTATATTTTCAGGCGTAAAACTACCATGGCCAATAACGCCGCCCTTGCTGAAGCCATCCGAATGTTGGCAGAGAATCTGAACCAAAACCGAGGGGATTAGCTTGACCCCCAGGCAGAAATGTTCAAGAAGCTAGCACAAGTGAGACCCCCAGTGTTCAAGGAAGGTGCTGACCCCACCTTCTTAGAGAACTGGATACGTGAGTTTGACAAATTGTTTGTGGCACTGAACTGCCCTGATAATTTGAAGGTGGATCAGGCAGCCATGTATCTTAAGGACGAAGCTGACATTTGGTGGAGAGATAACTGTGAGCTAGTGAAAGCCAAGCCTAACTTTGGGTGGGAGGTATTTAAAACCGCTTTAAGAGACAAATTCCACCCTCCTTTCTTAAAGAAACAAAAAGCCCAGGAGTTCATAAACCTGGAAATGGGGCAGATGACAATCTCTGAGTATTATAATAAGTTTATGGCACTTGCTAGGTTTGCCCCTAAAGTAGTACCCATTGAGGAGCTGAAGGCTTAGAGGTTTGAGCAAGGGTTAACTAACCAACTGCAAAAAGACCTAGCGGGGAAGGTATTTAAAACTCTAGACAAGGTATATGAAAGAGCTGCCCACATGTACCACCTAAATTCTAAGAGTGTGGGAGAGACTGCCAAGGCCGGGGAGAAGAGAAAGGACTTTGGGAGACCAGAGCACCAAAGTAGTTATAAGAGGCCTAGGAATGGGAACTCATTTGATAGAGGTGACCAAACTGCTAGCAACTCTTCTACTGTTAACAATGGAGAGAGAACCTACCATTGTAAGAGGTGTAGGAGAAACCACCCTGGGAGAGATTGCTAGCAGTTCCTTACAGAAGTTTCTTTGAAGTTGTCTGGAAAGCTCGAAGTAGAGGCTGACTCAGACAGCTGCTGGTTTCTCCTCCGCTCGAAGATGTGTCGAGCGTCGGAGGCTGTTTTCTTGCTGGTCCCCGGCTGTCCTTGCCGAGGCTGCCACTGAGGACCAGTAGGCAGTAGAATTTTTTACCAGTCAAGTCTGGAGGCCATCCTCTCCTTCTCCCTTTCTTTGTCTTTGGGATGGGGAGTTGGACGCCTGTCCTTGACGGGCTTTTTCTTCCCAAGAGTGTGTAACACCCTAGAAATTCCTTTCCTTAAAATACACACTTTACTCATTTAAAAATATGATTTAGGAATATCTAAGACATTACCGCCACCGTGAAAACGGCTAAGGCAATTATCAAAGACACACAGCGGAAGACTCAACTCAAAACCATTCAAAAACGAGTCAACTTAAAAGTCAACCAAACGAAAGTAAAGATTAAAAACCAAAGTCAAACGAAGTGAAATAAAATCACCCTACAACTTGGAACCATTGAAGGCCCTTATCGAAACCAATTAAATTATGAAAACCTTTGCGTTAGTCTCATAGGCATAACATAATATAATAGTTGAAAGAAATAAACCACATCTCAACTAATAGAAACTAGCATGATTCGCTCTTCACTCATGCCCCGTCATGATTATGCTTCAACGCCTGAAAAGATTATCTCCACTTGTCCCCACTACTCTCCATTAAAATGGATCATCGTAGGGCCAAGATAAAGACACAGCCAGACACAAACAACACACACAATCAGCAAAGCTGAGTACATAAGCGTATTTAAACACACTAACATGCAACTCCTAGCATCACACATACTTACCTCTTTGCACCAGTTTACAAGCACACACAACAAACAACAAGACTCTTTAACTGGACACTAAATAATTTATTTAGTGTTGATTACGCATCGAACGGGTTTCCAACCAAACCTGCCTCAATAAATTGAGGACCACTGACACGGGAGCTAACCGTGCCAGTATCACCTGTGCCACACATTGGTGGCGGAATTCCAGCGCATAATAATAAAAAGGGAATATACAGCGTCCTGTACTCCATTAGAAGTTATGGTTAAATATAAAACCTCATAACTCCCCCCATATGTTCATACTCAAGGTATATACGTTCCAAGAGTTTTGGTGCGTAATCTCTTTCACTTTACGTTGTTTACATATTATTAGACTTGGCGATGACTCACAAAGCATAACAATTCAATCATCAATAATAATTCAAACAAACAAACATACCAATTTAATTCTTGAATGATTAGTGACCACATATAATTTAATGTTGAACCCTTTTTAAATCTACCTCAGTGTCAAAGACACCTTAAACGCATAAAGCGCCAACAATCCTATCCCTCGGTGTTAAAAACACCTTAAGTGCACAAAGGCACCACATACCATTTATTCCTTGTGTACATAGACACTTATATAGCTCCTTCCTCATGCTTAATGCATCAATAAAAATTATATGGACTATAATGAAATTCCTTTTCAATATTCTAAACATAATTAAACAATATATACTATATATTAAAAGGCGTTCTTAAGAATGTTGATGTGCCACGCAACCCTTTTTGTTGCGCCACGTCATCTTCCCAACATCTGATGACGCCACATCATCACTCAAACAATGCCAGATCACCCAAGCAACCAACATTACTCCACATAAAAATGTAAGGATAAGGAGAATCGAACCCTCAACCTTTTATAACAAGAGTAATTATTTCACCATCTAAGCCAATTATCAAGTGTGTTATTAATATGTAAAAATAATCATATAAGTGCAAACCACAAGTTTCTATTAAAAAAATATTATTAAAAAAACTCAATTTTAGTTTGACAATGATAATTACAATTATAAAAAGTCTTTTAAAAAATTTATCAATTGCACGTCTACAACAGTAGCAACCCGGGGCAACGCCCGGGCTACTCACTAGTTAGTTTAATTAAACATGCTCTCTAACATGCCATAAATAAATATGTAGTCCATATACTCATGCGAAAATATAATTTTCCAATCCATAGATCATCACAAATAATTCATGCTTCACAATTCAATCACCCAACACCAATAATTCACAAAATCAACACATGAACCTTAGCATGATACTACTTGTAATTGATTGAAACCAAACCTAACATGATTCTACATCATCAAATATGCTAAGTACGCGAACGTACCTCAATTAAGCCCATAAAGTGGCCGAAAATACTACAACAATTCCCAAATCAAGTCTCCTACAATAAGGGACAATAATGCTAAATTAATTACTCTTGTATACACAATTTCCAGCAACTTAAACTCACTTTAAACTATTTAGAATAATATGAAAATTATTTAGAAACCCCTAATTAAACTCCTTTTTACTAGGTTATCACACCCTTTTATTAAAATCACAATTATACTACTTTAAATAAAATTCCAACATTTTAAACTAATCTAAAACCCCTTTAAAACTTCATCAAAATATATTTTCATACTTAAATTATCCATAGAAAAATTAAATTATATCTTACCCTTTAAACTCAAGGATAAAATTTTAAAAAAACTTCGTTAAAAATAAAAAACTGCCCGAAAATCATACTTAGAGGCTAAATTCTTAAAACGTTGTTTCCACATGGAAAACACTACTTTTTTGTCAAAATCGGATGAGTTTAGAACCTGATCGGGATTAAAACGGGATTAATATTAACGAACGAAAATCTATAAATTAAAACACGAATTTATGTGTTCAAAATAATCTAGAATTAAGTTAAACTAATTAGTATTTATAATCACCAAAATTTCCAAAATATCATTACTATAAAAGCCCTAAATCAATTGTTCATAAAACCCTAAAAATCAAGTCTTTAATAATTTTAAAACCCTAACTTATAATTTTATGAAATCTGAAAATAAAACACTTTATTATTTAAAATTTACAATCTTTAATCATCAAAACATAATTATGATACTAATTAAACATACTTTGAATAATTAAAACCAAAATCCATAAATAAAATCATCAAAATAGCTAGAATGAAAAGAGGAGAGAAAAAGAAAAGAAAATAACACTAACCTTTTTGTGTGGGAAATTTTGGGGATCTAGTAGATATATATAGTGTAGGGTAATTAGTGTAGGTTTGGGCTTCATATAGTAATGGACTTTAAATGTTGAAATAGGTGGTCCAAAAGTAAAAATAGGGTGATTGGGTATGGGTTATATTTGGATTAAATACTTGTTGACCCAAAATATAAACACTTGCTTTATTAATAATTAAATAATTAAAATAGTTTGACCCAAAATATATTTTATAATTAAATAAATAAAATATAAAATACGTTAAAAATACGGGGTATTACAGAGTAGGAGACTTCTTAGCCGGCGGACTCTTGCTAGAGCCTGCCTTGTTTTTGTTGATCATGGCCTTGATTTCACCCTTGAAAGAGTTCATGAATTTCATGAGCTCATCCCGGGTGACTAGGGCTTGACCTATCGCCTTCGGGGTTTCCCCTTCTGGCCTCTCAGAGGGGCGCCTGCTTGGGCCCGCCTAGTCAAGATTGTCCTCCAATTTATAGGTCTCCAGGTCGTCATCATCTTCATCATCAGCTTCATCCTCAGTGACGACCTCAGGCGGAGGCCGAGGGTACGGCAGAGGTGCCGGTTGAGGGTTTTCGTGGTTCTCCGGTTGTATAACCGGTTGTAAGTTGGTAAGATCAGGAATGGGTAGAGACTCTCCAACCATCTTTGAGGTACTCTCCCCACAGACGGCGTCAAATGTTTTGGGTGTTTTTGTCCCTCGGGAGAGTTACAGCTCAAAGACTGGTCCGGTGCGGCCTGTACCTACAAGACAAACGGAGACACTAGTTGGTAGGTGCTCCGCCTCCGACGATCAAGTTAGTAACTTGAAAGGAGAGAAAAAGGTGCGGAAATTTAGGTGGGTATCTGCTCGGATTCCAAGCTCAATTGTCTCTATCAAAGGGACAATTTGTAATAAATGGAAAAACGTGCCTTCCAAAAGAGGGGAATCTCCCTATTTATGGGGTCCTCGGGAATTATGCCCCTGATTAGATCACAGAACCCTAATCAGTGGTTGGCTGCGCCGCATTGCGGCTTTCTCGGGATTTGGGCCTGAAGGCCGTCATTTTCCCAAAAATCTGGGATGACACGTGTCAAGCATGGATAGGTCCACATGGCGGGGTAAAATTACCCTAAACACATTTCATTTTCATTTGATTTAAAATGCATTGTTTGAATGTGTTTGTGTAGACACCCATTTGTGTCTCCCCAAAACCAAACCCGGTGATGAATACCTTGTGCGTCGAAATATAATCGAATGAGGTGAAAGTGGTTCGAAAGTCAAGTGTCGCGGTTTAGTTTTAATTAATTTCTCTTCTCTCTGTTTTCGAAAATGGCTCTATTTATTTGAAAACGTCCATTTCAGTTTATTTTGGTCCATGATAAGGGTCCAATAATAGTGTAGTTGGATGGGGCTTGAAAAGACCTTTCCAACGATATATTATAAGCCCAATTCCGATGAATAATGAGGAAGTTATGGCCAAAATACTAAACTGGGCCCAAACCGGATTTTACCTACGACCCAATGATCATGAGGAGGGTCCCAAGGTTTAATCCTATTCCAAAACTAATTAGGATTGATTAGAATCTTTTATAAGTTTCTAAAATATCTTAATTATCTTTTTTTGAAAAGATAAGATCATAGAATTTGATTTGAATATAAACTTTCCTTTTTTAAAACTTTCCTAATTCTATTCGGATTTAAACATGTTCAAAGATAGTCAGATATTATTTTCGTGCCTCATATTTTTTATCCAAATTTTGTATGGTTGGATAGATCTTGAAATTATCTTTCCAATGATATATTATAATAATAAATCCAAGCTATAACGAAAAAGATATGAAAGATATACGAAACTCTATCCAAAACTGACACCCTTTCACTATTTCGTCCATATCTTTTTATCTACAAAAGATTTTAATCTGATTCTAATTGCATTAGAAAGTAGACTTCAAGAGCTTTCCAACGACATATTATATGACTTATTTGGACTTTTAGATCAAAAGATATGATAAAAACAAAATCCGCAAAAACTGTTTATGTCGCCAAACGACAGGCTTGTCGCCTCGCGACAGACTCTGTCGCCTGGCGACAAGATAAATCTTTGGCGACAAGGTCGGTTTGATTAGCGACAGCGTGGAGTTTTATTCCTTATCAAATTCTATGATTTTCCGGACTTTTTCCTTATAAATAGGGTCCGAACCTCTGTTTTTATTCATCAACTCTCATCATCAACTTTCATCATCAATTCTCAACTCTCTTCCTTAATTCTTGTTCTTTTCTCTCTTGAGCAATATATGCTTTCTTTCTCTCTTTTTCTAAACTACCTTTTCAAACAATATTCCGCATTCACAAGACTTAGAGTCTCTTAGCCAAGTTCGAAGTTGCCTTCGCTCTAGACGTGCAAGGTTGATATTTTCTGAGGGTTTGGTCCAAATCTAGTCTAAACTTTATTTAATTTGATTTTAATTTAATTCTTTAATTGTTCTTTATTATTTTCATTGAAGTTTACTAACTTGTGTATTTTGTTATTAGAAAGAGGTACGAGGCTTCAAAGTAAGTAAATTAGCTTACTCCCTATTTCTTTCACAATGTAGATTGCATGCTTATTATTGTTTAATTCCTAGTATCATGTTAGGATGCTTTTAATGCTTTCTAGTATCATGTTTAGGGTGCCTTTTATTCTTTCTAATATCATGATGTCATGTTAGTACCATGTTAGGTTTAAAGCTTTGATCTTTATTGTTTAGTGACATGCTAGGAATTGTTATTAATCTTGTTAGTATCATGCCTAGGATCTTGCTATTATTATCAAGCTTTATTATGCCTTATCATGCTATTATCATCATTTTTAATGCTTATTATTATGTTGCTTGATTTTTATTGTTATTGCTTGATCACGCCTTTTATGCAGGTTTAAAGGGAATTTGTACTTGAAATCACGCTTAATAAGATAATTAATAATTTGGTTTAGGCTAATGTGATTTTAATTCAAGTGATCGCCAATAATAGAATTATTTGTGCATTAATTTCAACCAACATAGATAAACAGGGTAGGTTTAATATAATGTTTGTATGTTATTCGAAAAGCGCGCATGAATACAAGCAGAACAAAGTAGAGGCCTATTTTATAGGGCGGGTCCTTTCTTTTGTAGATTGGATTCGTACCCTCATCCCCGGACCCTGTTTGGTTCAAGACCTTATGGAGTAGTTGACGGTCCTTTGGATTGTCTTTTGGGTACAAGTTCCTTAAAACTTGTTGGCGACTCGTTTTAGCTCTTTGTCTTTCCCTTTGGAACGCCACCGTACTTTAGTGTATGATCACAGTGGGGTTCAAGTTTGGGGTTATCATGATGCTTGAAATATTCCCTACAGTTTTTGGCGACTCCACTGGGGAGGATTTCTATTTGTATTCCTGAAATTTATTTAATTTTGGCAATTATTTAGAATGAGCGGATGAGACTCGAAAAATTCTAAGTATTTCATGTGCGTGATTTGATTAACATTATTGTCATATGCATTAAAAGGTCCTCATGGGAGTACCCCATGAGTCAAGCCATAGGAATTTTACACGTAGGAAATTTGAGAAATATCTTTCATGACTAGAATCGAAAAGGTAATACGAAAACTGGAAAATTCGAAGAACATAGGAACTTGCCGAGGCATGTAGGAACTAGCGTCTAGAAAGTAGGGCTTGTCGCCCGTAAAAAGTTTCTGTCGCCTGGCGACAGTTCTGTCGCCTGGCGACAGTTCTGTCGCCTGGCGACAGAGACTTTTTTGCGGCGACAGTCCCTGTTGTCTGGCGCCAAGTTCTTCCAATACTGAGCCAGGGTTCTGTCTTCTTGTTTTGACCTTTTCTAGTGTTATTGGCTCGATTTTGCTTATTGATTGAATCGTTTTCTCACTTTTCTGAAACCCATATGTGTTCTACATATGGATATAACCCTCTGGGGGTTCCTTGCTTCGCCTGCCCAATGGAGTATCCCACTATTTTGTGCAAAGCTCAGATTTGGGGACGTGTATGTCTTGGAACCTATCCAACCATGGCGTCGAGTCCGGTCTCCTACCGCACTCGCGGAATCTTGTCCATTCGCTCCAACCCTCTTGGCAGGCTTGTGTGCAATGCATATAGATTCTTAACCATGGACCTTCTTTTGACTTAACCCATATCCTCGAACTTTAGAGAACTAGAGCCATGGTTAGGTTGCAAACTCATCTTGTGACTATGTGAACTATGTGTACCTTTTGCTTGTATATATTATATGTGCGCTAACCGTTTGTTTGACTTGTGTTCAAGACTAATAAACTAACCAATGACTAAAGGACTTTGTTTAATTAATTAATTAATTAATTTGAACTAATGAACAAGCCTAAAATCGAGTCATAGTTACTTTAAGTCAACCCGGATTTTTATTCCCGTATACTGCACATGCGTCAACTTATTTTGGTCATAGCCGGAGTTCTAGGAAGAACCACGTGTCGTACAACCTATGGATCTGTAGCCCCGAGTTTTATCTTTAATTTGGCGTTGGTTTCGTCCCAATCAGAGTCGCAGATTAAAAGTTATGACTAAAATACCACAGCCTGTCCAGTTTAATGCATATACGTGAAGTCTTAACTTAGTCTTTGCTTGAGTCTTGTCACATAGTCTAGTCACATGGTCATGACACAAGTCTTAACATGTCACCTACACTCATTAGTCTTAGCACACACTTTGTACATGTCACCATGACCATGTCTTAGGTTCATGCATGAGTCGTTCTTCCGTCATTTGAGTTGGGGGTCCATTCTATTCTTAATTCCTCCATATTTCTTCATCTACATCTTCTTCCTACACTACATTCTTTCCCCATGCATATCATACCTCTCACTCTTCCATAATATTTTCCCATCTATGCATGTTGAATAAAGCTTGAGTCAAAATAATTGGTATGAAACTTATCCCTAATTTCCCTTTCTACAGTACTTGGTCAAGGAAAGAAGGGCGTTTAATCAAGGACAACACCTTTGTTCAAGTTTTACTTTTTGACAAACCAATCGGTAGGAAAAGGAAAGCTAAGAAGACAATGGCTAGTCAAGAAGAACTTAATGAGGTCAAGGGACAGGTAGCCAACTTGACTGAGATGTTACAAAACTTATCGCTGCAAATAAGTAATCCTGAAAAACAGAAACAAATGGACCTAATCCAGGAAAGCTTGGGCAAGCTGTCCAACGACTTTAGATTCCAAGAGATTAGCTCACAAGGGGTCTCGGTGGATAAGGACCTTCTACCGCAGAAGTTCAATCCCAATGACATCCCTAAATTTAAGCCTATGGATAACCCTTACTTTCATTTAAGAGCTTTTGAAACTATAATGAACTTTAAGGGGATAGATAGGAAAGCATTTCACTCTGTATTTTCTTTGTCTTTAGAAGCTATATGTCAACAATGGTACTTTTCTCTTGATAAAGAGAAGACCTCCAATTGGGAAGAAATAAAAAATGCTTTCGTCAATAGATATAAATGTAACATTCAAGTTGAAACTGACCATAGACAGCTGGAGATGCTAAGACAAAAAGAAAATGAAAGTTTCACTTCCTTTTTCAACAAGTGGAGGGAAACTTCTGCTAATATGATTGAAGTCCCTACTGAGAAGGAGGCTGTGAGGTTGTTTATCAAGAATCTACAAGAGAAGTATTCGAAACATTTGAGATACCAACACAACTTGAACACTTTCAAGGCAGTCTATGACATAGGCATTGAGATTGAAGATGACCTCGCAAAACAAAAAGCTACTAACAATAGTAACCAAAGTGGCTGGAAAGGAAAGAAGAACGACAATCCTTCTTCTTCTGAAAACACCCACTCTAGTAATAATGTTAGTACCTTTGACCTCAATGAAGTCTTAGCCATGAATAACCAAGAATCTAAGAAAGAATTAAGGAAAGAATTCACTCCTATTGGGATGAGCTATGATGTTGCCTTCGATCGACTCCATACTAAGGGGCTTATTACTCCCATTGGACCTATTCAAGATCCCGCACCTGAAAAGAGATTGCCTAGTTGGAATCCAGATGCACATTGCAAGTACCATCAAGGTAGGGGTCATACTACTGAGAGCTGTTGGAAGCTAAAGGAGGCCATCCAATATTTGATCGACAATAACAAGCTTCCTATACCTCCAGTCAGCAAGAAGACCGGGTGATGATAAAGCACAAGACGAGAGGCGAGCTTCAACGACAAGATTTCGTGACCATCTTTTTTCTATTTCTTTTTTATTCCTTTCCCCAATAAAGTCTAGCATAGGCACCCTTTGTCTACCTTAGATTTATTACATAGGTTTTTTTATTTTTGTTCCCCTTTAATAAAATGAGCATTTCTTCCCTTGCATATGATCATTGCATTGCATTTTTAAAAAAAAAAATAAAAATAAAAAATAAAAAATAAGTAAATAAATAAAAAAAAATAAAAAAATAAAAAATCGCTGAATTAAGCACAAGGTATACCAATGATTTAAGGCACGCCTTGTAGCCATATCATATTACCTTTCACCCTTCAAATATATAATCCTTTTTTTGATAAACCACTTTGAGCCTCGTCTAACGATAGACCTTTCATTTTTCAACCCACATCTACTAACCTTGGGATGGGATGGTGTGTAACTTATGCAATTTACAAATATGAAAGCTTGAGTGATCTCAAAAGAATAAAAATAAATAATAAATAAATAAAAGTGTACAAAAGGGCAAGTGTTCCAATGTCTTGGATATAATAATATCTTTGATAAGAACATGTCTCAGATTGCGTTTCTTATCGAGTGCTCGGTACCGTGCTTGAGAAACATGAATGCCAAGTGAGTGATAGACCGCATGATCGGGATTGCCCACACTTAATAAAATAAAAATGCAAAAGCAAAAAAAAAGAAGAACAAAAAATAAAAGAGAGCTCAAAAATGAGAAAACTCAAGCATAAAAAAATACAAAGATTCAAAAGCGAGGTTGCACACCTTGGGGGGCTTATCTAGGGTCTTGAGCCTTTATCCCCTTCTTCTCTAACCTTTAGCCTAACCACGTTACAACCCTTAAAAGACCTTTTTGAGGTATACATACACTTGTGCGAGGTTCGGCTAGAGCTACGTTTGGCCTGATTCCTAATGGATACGTAGGCAACCTCACATTGAGGTGCGGCCATAATAAAAATGCATTCATTTTCACATTCACACACTTACACCATGATCATATCAAGGGATTTCCAATGCTCATCCCTATTTACTTAGAGCTAGACTTGGGGGCTTGATCCTTACATCATTAGCCTACCTAGCCTAAGAGTCATCACTATGTGACTCTTATCAAATAATACTTTTCCATACACTTAGCCTTTGCAGCTTAACTTTAGTGTCACTTTCACACACATCACAGATACATGACCAAATAGACTTCCAATTAGGAACCCTTTGTCATGAAATCTTAACATAATGTTGAAGCAGCTTTGTCATATCACACATCACTCATCGCTTATAATCATCATTGTATCAAAGTATGAAGTACTTAGCCTCCGCGCCTAAGTTACCTAAATACTTTCATAATTGAGTCAACTAAGATAGTTTAGGATGAATTAATACTTATACCTTGAGGGATAGTATCAAATGCATATACTTGATTAAGCTCATTCAACATGCACCATCAAACACTTCGATTCTTTTTCGCTTCTTTCTTTTTCGGGAGAAAGTCGGTACCCTCCACAAAAATGACGGAAAATTTTTGCTTTTTTGCATTTTCGAGTCATGTACATTGAGTCATGTTGTGTCATATCACATCGAGTTGAGTCTAACACATGTGTCAAACGACTTGAGTTAAGTCATGTCAAATCAATGAGTCAAGCAACACTAAGCCTTAGGTCAACCCTTAGATAATAAAAGATGAGCAAAGTCCTATAGTCCAAAATATAGATGCAAGTACATTCTAGCGAGCAAGAATATTTCCGGATTTTTTCGAAAAACCGCGAATATAGATATATGAGATTCTTCCAAGATGAGAGGAGTTTGAGCAAAAATTATATGGATCAGTAAATCATAGGTGAAGAGCCTTAATTTCCAAAAGATTTGAGCAGATTTGGTTGTAAGGAAACGACCAAATTGAAAGTTCGGAGCGATATCGCGGCGACAGGCACTTTTGCCTTGCGCTGGTGCGGCGACAGGTCACGTGGCTTCATGATGTGGACATATAGACCTGGTGCAGAAGTTTGGGTTCCTTGGTACGCCAATTAGCCCCTTTAAGCAAAATTGACATGATTTAGTCAGCTTGATTGCGACAACAATAAGTGATCGACCTGACAAAAGATCGTCTCACTTAACTTAAAGCGCCTAAGTATTGGCTCATCGCAAGCACCAAAATAACGGTTCACAACAATTTCAATTCCTAGGATGGAAGAAGATTTGAAGATTCGAGATGACGGAGCCTTCAACAGGGGGCTTTGAGATTGAAAATAGTCTATTACTTGGATTTAAGAAGGACGGTTTGAGATGAAGCGACCTTCAATAGCTTTCACTATGATTGGGGAGGTTATTATTTGAGAAGAACGATTCAAGATGAAGCGGTCTTTGATAGCTTTCGCTAAGATTGTGAAGGTTATCACTTGATTTGAGAAGATAGCACGAGATGAGCAATCTTCGACAACGCCCGCTAAGATTGTGGAAGTTGTCACCAAGATTTGAGAAGATAGCACGAGATGGGCGACCTTCGACGACCTTCGCTAAGATTGTGGAAGTTGTCATCAAGATTTGAGAAGATAGCACGAGATGGGCGATCTTTGACGACATTCACTAAGATTGTGGAAGTTGTCACCTATATTTGAGAAGAGCGGTTCGTGATGAGGCGGTCTTCATTCGACAACATTCGCTAAGATTGTGGAGGTTGTCACCTAGATTTAAGAAGAGCAGTTCGTGATGAGGCGGTCTGTGACGACATTCGCTAAGATTGTGAAAGTTGTCACCATGATTCAAGGAAAAGCTCGAGATGTAGCAGCAATGATAGACAGCGTTCCCTAGGATGTGGAGAGTTGTCAAAAATCTTGGAGATGGCGAAGTAAGGTCACCTTCGGCGATCCCTCAAGGTAAAGAAGAGATTGTCTATAGCGGCGACATACTGCTGTGGCGACATATGGCCACACCCAGGAAATGACGACATACAGTTATTTTCGATGATGTTCCCGAAATACTGTGGAGGATCAAGAGTATTGAAGACGGCGACATATGGTTATCTTCAAGGATGGCGTTCACGAGACACAGTGGAGGTTGTCACAAACAACAAATGAGCAACAACAAAGATGGTTACTTTCAGAGACGTGTGCTCGACGGTGCAAGATACGCGTTTCTTAACTCTTTTATCTGTTTTAACTAATGATTAGTTTTGCAGGTATCGGCGTTATAAGAGAGATTTGGAATTGCAGAACATTTTGAATCATTCTCCGTCCCTATCGCTACTTTGACTATCGTTTTTCGAAACATAAGTTTCTCCAAACTCAGTCAAAGTGGGGGCTTCTGTAGACACCCATTTGTGTCTCCCCAAAACCAAACCCGGTGATGAATACCTTGTGCGTCGAAATATAATCGAATGAGGTGAAAGTGGTTCGAAAGTCAAGTGTCGCGGTTTAGTTTTAATTAATTTCTCTTCTCTCTGTTTTCGAAAATGGCTCTATTTATTTGAAAACGTCCATTTCAGTTTATTTTGGTCCATGATAAGGGTCCAATAATAGTGTAGTTGGATGGGGCTTGAAAAGACCTTTCCAACGATATATTATAAGCCCAATTCCGATGAATAATGAGGAAGTTATGGCCAAAATACTAAACTGGGCCCAAACCGGATTTTACCTACGACCCAATGATCATGAGGAGGGTCCCAAGGTTTAATCCTATTCCAAAACTAATTAGGATTGATTAGAATCTTTTATAAGTTTCTAAAATATCTTAATTATCTTTTTTTGAAAAGATAAGATCATAGAATTTGATTTGAATATAAACTTTCCTTTTTTAAAACTTTCCTAATTCTATTCGGATTTAAACATGTTCAAAGATAGTCAGATATTATTTTCGTGCCTCATATTTTTTATCCAAATTTTGTATGGTTGGATAGATCTTGAAATTATCTTTCCAATGATATATTATAATAATAAATCCAAGCTATAACGAAAAAGATATGAAAGATATACGAAACTCTATCCAAAACTGACACCCTTTCACTATTTCGTCCATATCTTTTTATCTACAAAAGATTTTAATCTGAATCTAATTGCATTAGAAAGTAGACTTCAAGAGATTTCCAACGACATATTATATGACTTATTTGGACTTTTAGATCAAAAGATATGATAAAAACAAAATCCGCAAAAACTGTTTCTGTCGCCAAACGACAGGCTTGTCGCCTCGCGACAGACTCTGTCGCCTGGCGACAAGATAAATCTTTGGCGACAAGGTCGGTTTGATTAGCGACAGCGTGGAGTTTTATTCCTTATCAAATTCTATGATTTTCCGGACTTTTTCCTTATAAATAGGGTCCGAACCTCTGTTTTTATTCATCAACTCTCATCATCAACTTTCATCATCAATTCTCAACTCTCTTCCTTAATTCTTGTTCTTTTCTCTCTTGAGCAATATATGCTTTCTTTCTCTCTTTTTCTAAACTACCTTTTCAAACAATATTCCGCATTCACAAGACTTAGAGTCTCTTAGCCAAGTTCGAAGTTGCCTTCGCTCTAGACGTGCAAGGTTGATATTTTCTGAGGGTTTGGTCCAAATCTAGTCTAAACTTTATTTAATTTGATTTCAATTTAATTCTTTAATTGTTCTTTATTATTTTCATTGAAGTTTACTAACTTGTGTATTTTGTTATTAGAAAGAGGTACGAGGCTTCAAAGTAAGTAAATTAGCTTACTCCCTATTTCTTTCACAATGTAGATTGCATGCTTATTATTGTTTAATTCCTAGTATCATGTTAGGATGCTTTTAATGCTTTCTAGTATCATGTTTAGGGTGCCTTTAATTCTTTCTAATATCATGATGTCATGTTAGTACCATGTTAGGTTTAAAGCTTTGATCTTTATTGTTTAGTGACATGCTAGGAATTGTTATTAATCTTGTTAGTATCATGCCTAAGATCTTGCTATTATTATCAAGCTTTATTATGCCTTATCATGCTATTATCATCATTTTTAATGCTTATTATTATGTTGCTTGATTTTTATTGTTATTGCTTGATCACGCCTTTTATGCAGGTTTAAAGGGAATTTGTACTTGAAATCACGCTTAATAAGATAATTAATAATTTGGTTTAGGCTAATGTGATTTTAATTCAAGTGATCGCCAATAATAGAATTATTTGTGCATTAATTTCAACCAACATAGATAAACAGGGTAGGTTTAATATAATGTTTGTATGTTATTCGAAAAGCGCGCATGAATACAAGCAGAACAAAGTAGAGGCCTATTTTATAGGGCGGGTCCTTTCTTTTGTAGATTGGATTCGTACCCTCATCCCCGGACCCTGTTTGGTTCAAAACCTTATGGAGTAGTTGACGGTCCTTTGGATTGTCTTTTGGGTACAAGTTCCTTAAAACTTGTTGGCGACTCGTTTTAGCTCTTTGTCTTTCCCTTTGGAACGCCACCGTACTTTAGTGTATGATCACAGTGGGGTTCAAGTTTGGGGTTATCATGATGCTTGAAATATTCCCTACAGTTTGCCTTTATTTTGACTTAATTAGCTTTATTGAACGCATTTGATTTTCATTTGATTCAAAAAGCTTTGTTTTAATGTGTTTGACTTTCATTTGACTCAATTAGCTTCGTTGAATACATTTGACTTTCATTTGATTCAAAAAGCTTTGTTTGAATGTGTTTGACTTTTATTTGACTCAATTATCTTTGTTGAATGAATTTGACTTTCATTTATTTCAGAAAGCATTGTTTGAATGTGTTTGACATTCATTTGATTCAAAACGCTTTGTATAAATGTGTTTGACTTTCATTTGACTCAATTATCTTTGTTGAATGCATTTGACTTTCATTTTATTCTAAAAGCTTTGTTTGAATGTGTTTGACTTTCATTTAACTCAATTAGCTTTGTAGAATGCATTTGACTTTCATTAGGTTCAAAAAGCTTAATTGAATATGGTTGACATTCATTTGACTCAATTACCTTTGTTAATTGCATTTCACTTTCATTTAATTCAAAAAGCTTTGTTTGAATGTGTTTGACTTTCATTTAACTCAATTACCTTTATTGAATGCATTTGATTATCATTTGATTCAAAAAGCTTTGTTTGAATTTGTTTGACTATTAGACTCAATTAACTTTGTAGAATGCATTTTACTTTCACTCGAGTCATTTAGCTTTAAATGAATGTGTTTAACTTTCATTTCACTCAATTTGCTTTGTTAATTGTATTTTACTTTCATTTGATTCTAAAAGATTTATTTGAATGTGTTTGAAATTCATTTGACTAAATTAGCTTTAGTGAATGCATTTTACTTTCATTTGATTCAAAAAGCTTTGTATGAATGTGTTTAACTTTCATGTGACTCAATAAGCTTCGTTGAATGCATTTGACTTTCATTTCATTTTAAAAGCTTTGTTTGAATGTGTTTGACTTTCATTTGGTTTAAAAAGCTTTGTTGAATGAGTTTGATTTTCATTTTACTCAATTAGCTTTGTTGAATGCATTTGACTTTCATTTGATTTTAAAACCTTAGTTTAAATGTGTTTGACTTTCATTTAGTTCGAAAAGCTTTGTTGAATGAGTTTGACTTTCATTTTACTCAATTAGATTTGTTGAATGCATTTGACTTTCATTTGATTAAAAAAGCATTGTTTGAATGTGTTTGACTTTATTTGACTAAATAAACTTTGTTGAATGCATTTGACTTTCATTTGATTTAAAAAGCTTGATTTGAATGTGTTTAACTTTCATTTGAGTCAAAAAGCTTTATTAAATGCATTTGACTTTAATTTGATTCAAAAAGCTTTGTTTGAATGTGTTTGACTTTCATTTAACTCAATTATCTTTGTTGAATGTGTTTGACTTTCATTTGATTTAAAAATATTTGTTTGAATGTGTTTGATATTCATTTGATTCAAAAAGCTTTGTATGAATGTGTTAAAATTTCATTTGAGTCTATTATCTTTGTTTAATGCATTTGAATTTCGTTTGATTCAAAAAGCATTGTTTGAATGTGCTTGACTTTCAATTGACTCAATTAGCTTTGTTGAATGCATTTTACTTTCATTTGATTCAAAAATCTTTTTTTGAATGTGTTTAACTTTCATTTGTCTCAATTATCTTCGTTGAATGCATTTGACTTTCACTTGATTTTAAAAGCTTTGTTTGAATGTGTTTGACTTTCATTAAACTCAATAAGCTTTGTTAATTGCATTTCACTTTCATTTAATTCAAAAAGCTTTGTTTGACTATGTTTTACTTTCATTTGACTCAATTAGCTTTGTTGAATGCATTTTACTTTCATTTGATTCAAATAGCTTTGTATGAATGTGTTTGATTTTCTATTGACTTAATTATCTTCGTTAAATGCATTTAACTTTCACTTGATTTTAAAAGCTTTGTATGAATGTGTTTGACTTTCATTTGGTTCAAAAAGCTTTGTTGAATGAGTTTGACTTTCATTTTACTCAATTAGCTTTGTTGAATGCATTTGACTTTTATTTGATTAAAAAAGCATTGTTTGAATGTGTTTGACTTTCATTTGACTCAATTAACTATGATGAATGCAATTAACTTTGATTTGATTCAAAAAGCTTTATTTGAATGTGTTTGACTTTCATTTGACTCAATTACCTTTATTGAATGCATTTGACTTTCATTTGGTTCCAAAAGCTTTGTATGAATGTGTTTGACTTTCATTTAACTCTATTATCCTTGTTGAATGCTTTTGACTTTCATTTGATTTAAAAAACTTTGTTTGAATGTGTTTGACTTTTATTTGAGTTAAAAATCTTTGTTGAATGTATTTGACTTTCATTTGGTTCAAAAGACGTTGTTGAATGTGTTTAACTTTCATTTGACTCAATTAGCTTTGTTGAATGCATTTGAGTTTTATTTGATTCAAAAAGCTTTGTATGAATGTGTTTGACTTTCATTTGACCCAAATACCTTTGTTAAATGCATTTGTCTTTCATTTGATTCAATATATCTCTTTTTTGTTGCTATTGAAAACAAGTTGTCTTACTAGTTGTTACTAAATTTCATCAAATTTTATCTCATTTCCATATATTAACAAATTCTGACAATAATTTTTTATTTGTAGCGATTTAGAAATAAATTGAGGCAATAAATTTTTGAGTTGTTCCTATTAGAAATTAGCCGTCTCATTATTGTTGCTAGATGACAACAGATTTTTTATTTGATGTCATTTAGCAATGCCATTTTACAAAACGTTTGGCAACAAAATTTCTAGTTGTTGCTATTAGGGACACTTGTTTTAATATTTGTTGCTAAAATGACATCACATTTTAATTTGTTGCCATTAGAAGCAAGTTGTTTTATAAATTGTTGCTAATTTATTAAGAGTCATTGAAGTAATTTACATAATATGCTGTAATAAATAAAACGAAAACAAGTCATCTTGTTCTATACAAAAGAAATATTAGAAGGAATAAATAATCGTTCAATCACTTTTAGCAACAAAACGAAGGCGATAAAATAATATATATTATTTTATAAGTTCATTAGAAAGAGCATGTAGAAAATGGGAATGCTTCTTACTATTTTGCTCGAATTTGCTTGATTTTGGTTCTACAAGACCTTAAAACCTAATAAATTGCTTTATTTTTGTGATTTCTGTTGTGAGGCAGTTATGAATACATATATTTGACATGACTCAAGCCTTTTCAAGTTCATTAAAAACAGCATGTAGAAAATGGGAACGCTTATTCCCATTTTGCCCGAATTTGCTTGATTTCGGTTCTACTAGACCTTAAAACCTTATAACTTGCTTTGTCTTAGTGATTTCTATACTTAGGCAGTTACTAATACATATATTTGAAATGATTCAAGCCTTTATAAGTTCATTAGAAAGAGCATGTAGAAAATGGGAATGCTTTTTACCTTTTGGCCGAATTTGCTTGATTTTGGTTCTACAAGACCTTAAAACCTTATCACATCCTTTGTTTTTGTGCTTTCTTTTGTTAGGAATTTATAAATACATATATTTGACATGAATCAAGCCTTTTCAAGTTCATTAGAAAGAGCATGTATAAAATGGGTGCTTCTTCCTATTCTGCTCGAATTTGCTTGATTTCGGTTCTACCAGTCCTTAAACCCTTATAACTTGCTTTTCTTTTGTTATTTCTATGATTAGGAATTATAAATACATATATTTAACATTATTCAAGTTTTTTTTTAGTTCATTAGAAAGAGCATGTCGAATATGGGAATGTTTCTTACTATTTTGCCCTAATTTGCTTGATTTTGGTTCTAAAAGACCATAAAACCTTATAACTTGCTTTGTTTTTGTGATTTCTATTGTGAGGCAGTTGTAAATACATTATTTGACATGAATCAAGCCTTTTCAAGTTTATTAGAAGGAGCATGTTGAAAATGGGTTAGCTTTTTCCCATTTGGCCCGAATTTGCTTGATATTGGTTCTACAAGACCTTAAAACCTTATGAATTGCTTTGTTTTTGTGATTTATTTTGTGAGGTAGTTATGAATACATATATTTGACATGACTCAAGCCTTTTCATGTTCATTATAAAGAGCATGTAGAAAATGGGAATGCTTCTTCCCTTTTTCGCCGAATTTGCTTGATTATGGCTTTACAAGACCTTAAAAATTTATGACCTGCTTTATTTTTGTGATTTATTTTCTTAGGAAGTTATAAATATATATATTTGACAGGAATCAAGCCTTTTCAAGTTCATTAGAAAGAGCATGTAGAAAATGGGACACTTGTTTTACTATTTGTTGCTAAAATAACATCACATTTTAATTTGTTGCCATTAGAAGCAAGTTGTGTTATAAATTGTTGCTAATTTATTAAGAGTCATTGAAGTAATTTACATAATATGTTGTAATAAATAAAAAAAACAAGTCATCTTGTTCTATACAAAAGAAATATTGTTCTCATTTTTCCCGAATTTGCTTCATTTCGAGTTTACTAATACATGTAGAAAATGGGAACGACCTTAAACCTTATACCTTGCTTTGTCTTAGTGATTTCAATGCTTAAGCAGTTACAAATACATATATTTGACATGATTCAACCGTTTATAAGTTCATTAGAAAGAGAATGTAGAAAATGGGAACGCTTCTTCCCATTTAGGCCGAATTTGCTTGATTTTGGTTCTACAAGACCTTAAAACCTTATAACATGCTATGTTTTTGTGATTTATTTTCTTAGGAAGTTATAAATACATATGTTTGACATGAATCAAGCCTTTTCAAGTTCATTAGAAAGAGCATGTAGAAAATGGGAACGCTTCTTCCTATTATGCCCGAATTTGCTTGATTTCTGTTTTACTAGACCTTAAAACCTTATACCTTGCTTTGTATTAGTGATTTCTATGCTTAGGAAGTTACTAATACATATATTTGACATCATTCAAGCCTTTATAAGTTCATTAGAAAGATGAAAGAAGAAAATGGGAACGTTTTTATCATTTGGGCCGAATTTGGTTGATTTTGGTTCTACAAGACCTTAAAACCTTATAACATCCTTTGTTTTTGTCATTTATTTTCTTAGGAAGTTATAAATATATATATTGGACATGAATCAAGCCTTTTCAAGTTCATTAGAAAGAGCATGTAAAATATGGGTGCTTTTTCCTCTTTTGCTCGAATTTGTTTGATTTCGGTTCTACCAGTCCTTAAAATCATATAACTTGATTTGTTTTTGTTATTTCTATGATTAGGAATTATAAATACATAAATTTAACATAATTCAAGTATTTTTTAGTTAATTAGAAAGAGCATGTAGAAAATGAGAATGCTTCTTTCTAATTTGCCTGAATTTGCTTGATTTTGGTTCTACAAAACCTTAAAACCTTATAACATGCTTTGGTTTTTGTGATTTCTTTGGTTAGGAAGTTATAATTACATATGTTTGACATGAATCAAGCCTTTTCAAGTTCATTAGAAAGAGGATGTTGAAAATGGGTACGCTTTTACCCATTTTGCCCAAATTTGCTTGATTTTGGCTCTACAACACCTTAAAACCATATAACTTGCTTTTTCATTGTTATTTATTTGCTTAGGCAGTTATAAATATGTATATTTGACTTGATTCAAGAATTTATAATTTCATTAGAAAGAGCATGCAGAAAATGGGAGTGCTTCTTACTATTTTGCCCGAATTTGCTTGATTTTGGTTCTACAAGACCTTATAACCTTATGAATTGATTTGTTTTTGTGATTTTTTTTCGAGGCAGTTATAACAACATATATTTGACATTACTCAAGCCTTTTCAAGTTCATTAGAAAGAGCATGTAAAAAATGGGAATGCTTCTTCCCATTTTGGCCGTATTTGCTTGATTTTGGCTCTACAAGACCTTAAAACCTTATGACATGCTTTATTTTTGTGATTTATTTTCTTAGGAAGTTGTAAATACATATATTTGACATGAATCAAGCCTTTTTAAGTTCATTAGAAAGAGCATGTAGAAAATGGGAACGCTTTTTCCTATTAGGCCCGAATTTGATTGATTTTGGTTCTACTACACCTTAAAACCTTATAACTTGCTTCGTTTTTGTGATTTATAAGCTTAGAAAATTATAAATACATATAGTTGATATGATTCAAGAATTTGTAAGTTCATTAGAAAGAGCATGTAGAAAATGGAAAGGCTTCTAACTATTTTGCCCGAATATGCTTGATTTTGGTTCTACAAGACCTTAAAAAAATGGGAACGTTTATTCCCATTTTGCCCGAATTTGCTTGATTTTGGTTCTACAAGACCTTAAAACCTTATAACTTGATTTTCCTTTGTTATTTATTTTCTTAGGCAGTTAAAAATAGGTATATTTGACATGATTCAAGAATTTATGATTTCATTGGAAAGAACATGTAGAAAATGGGAATGCTTCTTACTATATTGCCCGAATTTGCTTGATATTGGTTCTACAGGACCTTAAAACCTTAATACATGCTTTGTTTTTGTGTTTTATTTTCTTACGCATTTATGAATACATATATTTGACATGAATCAATCCTTTTCAAGTTCATTAGAAAGAGTGTATAGAAAATGGGAACGCTTCTTCTCATTTTGCCTGAATTTGCTTGATTTCGATTCTACCAGACCTTAAAACCTTCTAAATTGCTTTCTCTTTGTTATTTATTTGCTTAGGCAGTTACAAATACGTATATCTAATATGATTCAAGCTTTTATAATTTCATTAGAAGGAGCATGTAGAAAACGGGAACGCTTCTTCCCATTTTGGCCGAATTTGCTTGATTTTGGTTCTACAACACCTAAAAACCTTATAACATGCTTTTTTGTGATTTCTTTTCTTAGGAAGTTATAAATACATATATTAGACATAAATCAAGCCTTTTCAAGTTCGTTAGATAGAGCGTGTAGAAAATAGGAACGCTTTTCTCATTTTGCCTGAATTTGCTTGATTTCGGTTCTACCAGACCTTAAAACCTTATAACTTGCTTTATTTTTGTGACTTCTATTCTTATGCAGTTACAAATAAATATATTCGACATGACTCAAGCATTTATAAGTTCATTAGAAAGAGCATGTAGAAAATGGGAACGCTTTTTACCATTTTACCCGAAAATGCTTGATTTTGGTTCTACAAGACCTTAAAACCTTATAACATCCTTTTTTTTGTGATTTATTTTGTTATGAAGTTATAAATACATATATTTGACATGACTCAAGCCTTTTCATGTTCATTAGAAAGAGCATGTCGAAAATGGGAATTCTTCTTCCCATGTTGCTCGAATTTTCTTAATTTCGGTTCTACAAAACCTTAAAACCTTATAACTTGCTTTTTTTTAATTTCTATGGTTAGGCAGTTATAAATACAGATATTTGAAATGATTCAAGCATTTATAATTTCATTAGAAAGAGTATGTAGAAAATGGGAACGTTTCTTATTATTTTGCCCGAATATGCCTGATTTTGGTACTACAAGACCTTAAAACCTTATAACATCCTTTTTTGTGATTTCTTTTTTTATGAATTTATGAATACATATATTTGACATAAATCAAGCCTTTTCAAGTTCATTAGAAAGAGCATGTAGAAAATGGGAACGCTTCTTCTCATTTTGCCCGAATTTGCTTGATTTCAGTTCTACCAGACATTAAAACCTTATAACTTGCTTTGTCTTGGTGATTTCTATGCTTAGAAAGTTACTAATACATATATGTGACATGATTCAAGCCTTTAAAAGTTCATTAGAAAGAGCATGTAGAAAATGGGAATGCTTCTTCCCATTTGGGCCGAATTTTGTTGATTTTGGTTCTACAAGACCTTTAAACCTTATGAAATCCTTTGTTTTTGTGATTTATTTTGTTAAGAAGTTATAAATACATATATTTGACAGGACTTAAGCCTTTTCAAGTTCATTAGAAAGTGCATGTAGAAAATGAGAACGCTTCTTCTCATTTTGCCTGAATTTGCTTGATTTCGGTTCTATCAGACCTTAAAACCTTATAAATTTCTTTCTCTTTGTTATTTATTTTCTTAGGAAGTTACAAATACATATATTTGACATGATTCAAGCCTTTGTAAGTTCATTAGAAGGAGCATGTAGAAAATTGGAACGTTTCTTCCCATTTTGGCCGAATTTGCTTGATTTTGGTTCTACAAGACCTTAAAACCTTATAACATGATTTTTTTTGTGATTTATTTTCTTAGGAATTTATAAATACATATATTAGACATTAATCAAGTCTTTTCAAGTTCATTAGAAATAACGTGTAGAAAATGGGAACGCTTCTTCTCTTATGATGTTAATTGGTAATGATTTTCATTCTGATGACCTTAAATAGTTAAATGACCTAAAAGAATGTCATTTTTCTAAGTGCTTTACTTACTTTGTCTATGCTTTTTGTATCATTTATTTTTTAGTGAAACTGCTATATAATGAGGGAGGATCGAGCATGGATGTATAAACGGTTAGAAGGAAAATTCCTTAGTCCAACCTTTGCTGAAAAGGTCAATGAATTTATTACATTTGCTACCACACAAGACAATGTCGTGATAGATGGTGTGATGAAATGTCCATGTGCACAGTGTTGAAATATTCCTTATTAAGATCTTGATACCATTAAGGAGCATCTCTATAGGCATGGTTTTTAAACTAACTTTTTCCAATGGTTTTTTCATGGTGAACTGCACTTCCAAAGAGAATCCCAAAGTAGCAGTTCCATATCCACCGAGGATGCATTGAACCCATATAGAAACATGGTATTAGATGCCTTTGGACTAGAAGATGGTTTAGAAAATATTGAAGAAGAGCCACATGCTAGTTACAAGAAGTTCTTTGACATGTTGAAGGCAGCGGAAGAGCCATCGTATGATGGCTGCAAGTTGTCTGTATTGTCTGGAGCTGCAAGGATGGCAAACATCAAGTCCGAGTATAATATTCCACATAAAGCTATAGATGGTGTTGCTTCCTTAATGAAAGACATGTGCCCAGATGAAAACAAGATGACACATACTTTTTACAAGACTAAGAAATTGCTTGAAGGGCCAGAACTTCTGACCAAAAGATTCATGTATGTCCAAATGGATGTATGTTATTTTGGAAGGAACACAAAGATCTCAAAGAATGTCTATATTGCAAAGGAAGTCGTTATAAGACACTTAGAGAAAGTGGCAACAATTCTCCTCATAGTGCTCTTATTTACTTTCCTGTAGGCCCGAGATTACAAAGATTATATGCAACAAGATCTACTGCGGAGCAGATGAGGTGGCATAAAGATAATCCTCGAGTTCATGGCCTTATGTCTCATCCAAGTGATGGAGAGGCGTGGAAACACCTAGATGAAGAGTACCCTTCTTTTCTTGCGGAGCCTAGAAATGTCCGACTGAGTCTTTGTACCGACGGATTTTCACCATTTGGAAAGACAGGAAGGCAATATTCTTGTTAGCCCGTCATTTCAACTCCTTATAATCTTCCACCTGTATTATGCATGAAGAAAAAAATGTTTCTAAGTTTGATAATTCCAGTCCGAAGAATCCTAAAGGGAATCTCGATGTGTACTTGCAACCTCTTATTGAAGAGTTAAAGCAATTATAGGAGGCTGGGTTACTGACTTTTGACATCTCGCAAAAACAACAATTTCAATTGAATCAATTAGCTTTGCATAATGTGTTTGACTTTCATTTGACTCAATTAGCTTTGCTAATTGCATTTAACTTTCATTGAATTCAACAAGCTTTGTTTGAATGTGTTTGACTTTTATTTGACTCAATTACCTTTGTTGAATGCATTTTACTTTCATTTGAATAAAAAAGCTTCGTTTGAATGTGTTTGAATTTCATTTGACTCAATTATTTTAGTTGAATGCATTTGACTTTCATTTGATTCAAAAAGCTTTGTATGAATGTGAATTACTTTCATTTGACTCAATTATCTTTATTGAATGCATTTGTCTTTCATTTGATTCAAAAAGCATTGTTTGAAAGTGTTTGACTTTCATTTGACTCAATTAGCTTTGTTGAATGCATTTTACTTTCATTTGATACAAAAAGCTTTGTTTGAATATGTTTGACTTTCATTTGACTCAATTAGCTTTGTTGAATGCATTTGACTTTAGTTTGATTCAAAAAGCATTGTTTGAATGTGTTTAACTTTCATTTGACTCAATTAGCTTTGTAGAATGCATTTGACTTTCATTTGACTCAATTACCTTTGTATGAATGTGTTTGACATTCATTTGACTCAATTTGCTTTGTTAATTGCATTTCACTTTCATTTAATTCAAAAAGCTTTGTTTGAATGTGTTTGACTTTCATTTGACTCAATTACCTTTGTTGAATGCATTTGACTTTCATTTGATTCAAAAAGTATTGTTTGATTGTGTTTGACTTTCATTTGACTCAATTATCTTTGTATAATGCATTTGGCTTTCATATGATTCAAAAATCTTTGTTTGAATGTGTTTAATTTTCATTTGAGTCATAAAGATTGCTGAATGCACTCGACTTTCATTTAGTTTAAAAAGCTTTGTTTGAATATGTTTGACTTTCATTTGACTCAATTAGCTTTGTTAAATGCATTTGACTTTCATTTGATATAAAAAGCTTTGTTTGAATGTGTTTTAATTTAATTTGAATTAATTATATTTGTTGAATGCACTTGACTTTCATTTGTTTCAAAAAGCAATGTATGTGTGTATTTGACTTTCATTTGACACAATTATCTTTATTGAATGCATTTGACTTTCATTTGATTCAAAAAGCTTTGTTTGAATGTGCTTGACATTCATTTGAGTCAAAAATCTTTGTTGAATGCATTTGACTTTTATTTGATTAAAAAAGCTTTGATTGAATGTGTTGGACTTTCATTTGACTCAATTAGCTTTTTTGAATGCATTTGACTTTCATTTGATTCAAAAAACTTTGTTTGAATGTGTTTGACTTTCATTTAACTCAATAAGCATTGTAAAATGCATTTGACTTTCAATTGACTCAATTAGCTTTTTATGAATGTGTTTGACTTTCATTTGACTCAGTTAGCTTTTTTCTTTCTTTTTTTTTTGAAAGGAGTTAGCTTTGTTAATTGCATTTCACTTTGATTTAATTCAAAAACCTTTGTTTGAAGGTGTTTGACTTTCATTTAATTCAAAAATTTTGTAGAATGCATTATACTTTCATTTGATTCAAAATGCTTTGTTTGTGTGTGTTTGACTTTTATTTGTATCAATTAGCTTTGTTGAATGTATTTGACTTTCATTTGATTCAAAAAGCATTGTTTGAATGTGTTTGAATTTTATTGACTCAATTAGCTTTGTTGAATGCATTTTACTTTCATTTGATTCAAAAAGCTTTGTTTGAATGTGTTTGACTTTGATTTGACTCAATTAACTTTGTTGAATGCATTTGACTTTAATTTCATTCAAAAAGCATTGTTTGAATGTGTTTGACTTTCATTTGACTCAATTAGCTTTGTAGAATGCATTTGACTTTTATTTGACCCAACTAGCTTTGTATGAATGTGTTTGACTTTCATTTGACCCAATTAGCTTTGTTAATTGCATTTCACTTTCATCTAATTCCAAACGCTTTGTTTGAATGTGTTTGACTTTCATTTGATTTAAAAAGCTATGTTTGAATGGGTTTGACTTTCATTTGACTCAATTAGCCTTGTAGAATGCATTTGACTTTCATTTGATTCAAAAACTATTCTATGATGGTGTTTGACTTTCTTTTGACTTAATTAGCTTTGTTGAATGCATTTGACTTTCATTTGTTTCAAAAAGCTTTGTTTGAATGTGTTTGACTTTCATTTGAGTTAAAAGCATTGTTGAATGCACTTGACTTTCGTTTCATTTAAAAAGCTTTGTTTTAGTGTGTTTGACATTCATTTGACTCAATTAGCTTTGTTGAATGCTTTTGACTTTCATTTGATTCAAAAAGCTTTGTTTGAATCTGTTTGACTTTCATTTGACTCAATTAGCTTTGTTGAATGTATTTGACTTTCATTTGATTCAAAAAGCTTTGTTTGGATGTGTTTGACTTTCATTTGGCTCAATTATCTTTGTTGAATGAATTTGACTTTCTTTTGACTCAATTAGCTTTTTATAAATGTGTTTGTCTTTCATTTTACTCAATTAGATTTGTGAATTGCATTTCACTTTCATTAAATTTAAAAAGGTTTGTTGAATGTGTTTGATATTCATTTGATTAACAAAGCTTTGTATGAATGTGTTTGACTTTCATTTGACTCAAATATCTTTGTTAAATGCACTTGACTTTCCTTTGATTCAAAAAGGTTTATTTGAATGGGTTTGTCTTTCATTTTACTCAATTAGCTTTGTAGAATACATTTGACTTTCATTTAACTCAATTAGCTTTGTATGAATGTCTTTGATTTTCATTTGACTCAATTAGCTTTGTTAATTGCATTTCACTTTCATTTAATTCGAAAAGCTTTGTTTGAATGTGTTTGACTTTCACTTAATTCAATTAGCTTTGTTAATTGCATTTCACTTTCATTTTATTCAAAAAGTTTTGTTTGATTGTGTTTGACTTTCATTTGACTCAGTTAGCTTTGTTGAATGCATTTGACTTTCATTTAATTTAAAAAGTGTTGTTGAATGTGTTTGACTTTCATTTGACTCAATTAGCTTTGTTGAATGCATTTGACTTTCTGTAGACACCCATTTGTGTCTCCCCAAAACCAAACCCAGTGATGAATGCCTGTCACGTCGAAACATAATCGAATTAGGTGAAAGTGATTCGAAAGTCAAGTGTCGCGATTTAGTTTTAATTAATTTCTTTTCTCTCTGTTTTTGAAAATGACTTTATTTATTTGAAAACGTCCATTTCGGTTTATTTTGGTCCATGATTAAGGTCCAATAATAATGTAGTTGGATGGGGCTTGAAAAGACCTTTCCAACGATATATTATAAGCCCAATTCCGATGAATATTGAGGAAGTTATGGCCAAAATACTAAATTGGGCCCGGAGTCTTGTTTTAATACGGCCCAATGATCTAGAGGAGGGCCCAATGTTAATTATCATTCCTAAAGTCATTAGGATTAATTGTGGTTTTCTAGGAGTTTCTAGAAAGTTCTTTTTAATTCTAATGTTGATAGGATTAATAATTAATTATCTTAAAGGATTTTTATTTGGAATAAAAGTATTATTTTATTATCTTAAAAATATATTTCATCTTTTGTACGGATTCCGTAGATCAAGTTGATTAAAGATCGGATTCTATAAAAAGATAAAAACGCGCTTATACAGGCTGTCGCCAGACGACAAGTCTGTCGCCACGCGACAGACTCTGTCGCCACGCGACAAACCCTGTCGCCTCGCGACAGAGTCCAGTCCTGGCGACAGCGTGGAGTTTTATTCCTTATCAAATTCCGTGTTTTTCCGGATTATTTTCATTATAAATAGTGTCCGTATTCCTTTTTTCAGAATAATCAATTATCATCAATTATCATCAATTAACAATTAATTATTATTCTCTCTTTTCTCTCTTGAGCACTTTATGCTTTCTCCCTCTCTTTTCTAGTTTTACAATATTCCGCATACATTAGACTTAGAGTCATCTAACCAAGTTCGAAGTTGCCTTCGCCCTAGACGTGAAAGGTTCGATATTTCTGAGGGTTTGGTCCAAATCTAGTCTAAACTTTATTTGATTTGATTTCAATTTAATTCTTTAATCGTTGTTTATTTATTTTCATTGAAATTTACTAACTTGTGTATTTTGTTATTAGAAAGAGGTACGAGGCTTCAAAGTATGTAATCTTATTACTCTCTTTCAATGTAGATTGCATGCTTATTAATGCTTCCTAGTATCATGTTAGGATGTTATCTTATTGCTTTCTAGAATCATGTTTAGGGTGCTTTTATTCTTTCTAATATCATGTTATCATGTTAGTACCATGTTAGGTTTAAAGCTTTGATCTTTATTGTTTAGTGACATGCTAGGATTTGTTATTAATCTTGTTAGTATCATGCCTAGGATCTTGCTATTATATTCAAGCTTTATTATACCTTATCATGCTATTATCATGTTATTATCATCACTATGGTTATTATTGTTTATTTATTTATGTTGCTTGATATATGTTATTGTTATTGCTTGATCACGCCTTTTATGCAGGTTTAAAGGGAATTTGTACTTGAAATCACGCTTAATAAGATAATTAATAATTTGGTTTAGGCTAATGTGATTTTAATTCAAGTGATCGCCAATAATAGTCTTATTTGTGCATTAATTTCAACCAACATAGATTAAACAGGTTAGGTTTAACATAATGTTTGTATGTTATTCGAAAAGCGCACATGAATACGAGCAGAACAAAGTAGAGGCCTATTTTATAGGGCGGGTCCTTTCTTTTGTAGATTGGATTCGTACCCTCATCCCCGGACCCTGTTTGGTTCAAGACCTTATGGAGTATTTGACGGTCCTTTGGATTGTCTTTTGGGTACAAGTTCCTTAAAACTTGTTGGCGACTCGTTTTAGCTCTTTGTCTTTCCCTTTGGAACGCCACTGTACTTTAGTGTATGATCACAGTGGGGTTCAAGTTTGGGGTTATCATATGCTTGAAATATTCCCTACAGTTTTTGGCGACTCCACTGGGGAGGATTTCTATTTATATTCCTGAAATTTATTTAATTTTGGCAATTATTTAGAATGAGCGGATGAGACTCGAAAAATTCTAAGTATTTCATGTGCGTGATTTGATTAACATTATTGTCATATGCATTAAAAGGTCCTCATGGGAGCACCCCATGAGTCAATCCATAGGAATTTTACACGTAGGAAATTTGGGAAATATCTTTCATGACTAGAATCGAAAAGGTAATACGAAAACTGAAAAATTCGAAGAACATAGGAACTTGCCGAGGCATGTAAGAACTAGCGTCTAGAAAGCAGGGCTTGTCGCCCGTAAAAAGTTTCTGTCGCCTGGCGACAGAGGCTTTTTTGCGGCGACAGTCCCTGTTGTCTGGCGCCAAGTTCTTCCAATACTGAGCCAGGGTTCTGTCTTCTTGCTTTGACCTTTTCTAGTGTTATTGGCTCGATTTTGCTTATTGATTGAATCATTTTCTCACGTTTCTGAAACCCATATGTGTTCTACATATGGATATAACCCTCTGGGGGTTCCTTGCTTCGCCTGCCCAATGGAGTATCCCACTATTTTGTGCACCGCTCAGATTTGGGGACGTGTATGTCTTGGAACCTATCCAACCATGGCGTCGAGTCCGGTCTCCTACCGCGCTCGCGGAATCTTGTCCATTCGCTCCAACCCTCTTGGCAGGCTTGTGTGCAATGCATATAGGTTCTTAACCATGGACCTTCTTATGACTTAACCCATATCCTCGAACTTTAGAGAACTAGAGCCATGGTTAGGTTGCAAACTCATCTTGTGACTATGTGAACTATGTGTATCTCTTGCTTGAATATTATATATGTGCTAACCGTTTGTTTGACTTGTTTCCAAGACTAATAAGTGAACTAATGACTAAAAGGACTTTGTTTAACTAATTACTTAATTAATCTTGGACTAATTAAAGACTAATAAATTAATCAATTCGACTTAGTACGACTTTAGGCATGTCCACTTAGAGTAAAATTACTGGAAACAGTCCAGATTAATGTTCCAGCAATGGCGCAGGAGTTTGGACTGTGGCGCTGCAGTCTAGTGTCTGTCGCCTGGCGACAGTTTTGTCATCTGGCGACAGGCTTTAGACAGCGGCGACAGTTCTGTTGCTTTGGCGACAGTCCAGTTTTCTTACCCGAGTCATCACTTTGAGTCGAATTAATAAATTTGTTAATCAAGTTAATTAATTTGTTGGTTATTTAAACCATGTTCAAGCTTGTAATTGAATTTAGGCATATTAAAGTCTCATGGTCACACACTGGTAGTCAATGCATGTCACGTACATTCACATCAAGCACACACATGCATAACATGATTGTCACATTATAACCATGATTAGAGAGTCTTGAATGCGTGTTTTCCGTCATTTTTTTTGGGGGGGGGGTAAGTCGGATATTAATCCTCCAATATATATAATATATACATAATATGTACCCCATCATTTTTTTTTAAAACATAAAGTCAAGTCAATTAGAGTCAAATATTAAAACAAATATGGTTTATATTACAGCGCGTGGTCAAGAAAGGAAGGGCGCTTAATCAAAGACAACACTTTCGTTCAAGTCTTACTTTTCGACAAACCAATCGGTAGAAAAAGAAAGGCTAAGAAGGCAATGGCTAGTCAAGAAGAACTTAACGAAGTTAGGGGACAGGTAGCCAACTTGGCTGAGATGCTGCAAAACCTATCACTGCAAATCAACAATCCCGAGAAACAGAAACAAATGGATCTAATCCAGGAAAGTTTGGGCAAGCTATCTAATGATTTCAGAATTCAAGAGATTAGCTCTCAAGGGGTCTCGGTGGATAAGGATCTCCTTCCACAAAAATTCAATCCTAACGACATCCCTAAGTTCAAGGCTATGGACAATCCTTATTTTCATTTAAGGGCTTTTGAAACTGTAATGGGTATTAAGGGAATAGATAGGAAAGCTTTCCATTCTGTATTCTCATTGTCTTTAGAAGCTGTATGCCAACAGTGGTACTTTTCGCTTGATAAGGAAAAGACCTCTAGTTGGGAATCTATTGTGACCGCTTTCATTGAAAGATATAAATGCAACATACAAGTTGAGACCGATCACAGAGAATTAGAAATGCTGAAACAAAAAGAAAATGAGGGTTTCACCTCCTTTTTCAATAAATGGAGGGAAACCACTGCAAAAATGGTTGAGGTACCTAGTGAGAAGGAATCCGTTAGGATGTTCATCAAGAACCTCCAAGAAAAATATTCCAAACACTTAAAATACCAAAACAACCTAAACACGTTTAAAGCAGTATATGACATCGGGATTAACATTGAGGACGACCTCACCAAACAAAAGCTTGCTAATAATAGCACAAGTAGTGGCTGGAAAAACAAGAAGAACGACAATCCTTCTTCGTCCAAGTCTACCCACTCAAATAATGTCAATACTTTTCCCCTTAATGAAGTACTAGCCATGAACAACAATCAAGGGCAAAAGAAACCGTTTAGGAAGAACTATACTCCTATCGGTATGAGTTATGACACCGCGTTCGATCGCCTACATGCAAAGGGTCTCATAACTCCCATTGGACCATTTGGAGATCCACCCGTCGAAAGGAGAACCGCTAACTGGAACCCAAATGCACATTGCAAATATCACCAGGGAAGAGGTCATCCTACGGAAAATTGTTGGAGGTTAAAGGAAGCCATTCAAGATCTGATTGATAGCAACAAGCTCCCATTAACCCCTGCAAGTAAAAAGCCAAGCATCAATACTGCACCACTGTCGGATTCCTTAGCCATTTCTGACGAAGAAAACCAAGAGGATCCCTCTAATCTTATAGAACCTATCGAGACTATCGAAGAAGAAATCTTCGAAGATGCTCTCGACATTCCCATTCAAGAATATGCATCTAAACAGGAAGTAGTGGCACTAACACTTATACTCGAGGAATTGAAGGAGTTTATATCACAAACCTTTGAAGCAATAAAAGAGCAAAATGAATTGCTCAAGAAAAAGAAACCCTTCTCTTTCCAAGTAATCGACACCCCTAAAAAGAGCACTAGGAAATACACTCCAATTGGGATGTCATACACCAACATGTTCAAGATGCTCTTTGAAAGTGGAAGAGTCAAACCTCTCGAGCCAAAGCCCTTTGAATCATTGAAAAGGACAGACAAGTATTACTGCGCATATCACCAATCCGGGGGACACACAATTGACCAATGTTTTAGATTCAAAGATTTGGTTCAACGTTTCATTGACGAGGGAAAGCTAGTTCAATTGCCACAGGATGCCACAATAAATGGAGTGTGGAACAGTGATGATGAGGATGTCTATCTCAAAGACGTCGAAGAAACTCCCCTATCGACAATCTATCCAGTAAGTGACATTTGGGACGACGAAGATTCACTCATAGATGTCCTCACTAGATCCGGGAGGATCCAACCACCCATTTCAACACAACCCATACCTTCCATCCAGCAAATTCCCATACCAATTATAGAAGACAACGACGTTGTCAAACAGTTAAAGAAGACTAAAGTAGAAATGAATGTATGGAAACTCTTAGCCACATCTCGAGAACATAGAATAGGAGTTATGGATGCTTTGGCTAAAGTAGGCATAGATTCGGACACTACTCCTGAGGGACTCGCGAACTTCCTCACAAGTGACCTCCCAAGTCCAATTAATTTAGTCACCTTTTCAGATAAGGATCTACCCCCGGAAGGTGACAAACACAACAAGGCTCTAAACCTCACGGTTATATGCAAAAGAATGAACGTCCCTATGACCCTTGTTGATAACGGTTCAGCAATTAACGTATGCCCTCTCAGAACCGCCAGGATGCTGGGTATAAGAGATGAGGATTTATCCCCATCAACCCAAGGGATAAGAGCTTATGACAATTCGCGACGACAGGCATTGGGGACAATCACCATGAATATAACTGCAGGTGCAATCGAACATGCCACTACGTTTCAAGTAGTCGATATTAAAGCTTCCTTCAACCTACTGCTAGGACGCCCTTGGCTACATGATCTAAAGGCCGTCCCTTCATCCCTTCATTAACAAGTAAAAGCTATAGTGGGAGGTATTCCAATCACTATTGACGCTTCGTCTATGAGGATTAAAACAATAGAGAATCCACTAATTAATGTGGAACATGACGAAAACGACGAAGATCTGTGGGGCTTTAGCGAAGAGGTCTCCTTAATAGAGGAAGACGAAAGGACCCTTCTTCACTATGACCTCCACTCAAACATGGTGACGAATACTATCTTAAGGAAACAGGGACACTTTCCTGGAATGACCTTAGGAAAGAAAAAGGGAATAGCCAAACATATGTCTTTTCCTGGCCTTCCTAAATTAGATACATTCGGACTTGGCTTCGAACCAACTCGTGAAGATCTCAAAAGGGCTCAGAAAAAGTTAAAGGCACGAAGAGATGCTCGTATACAAAGAAGAGAAATACCCATGGATCAATACCCTCTCACTCTAAATGGGCAATTCATAAAAGAAGGAGAAGATTACCCTTGTTTCGAATTTCCCGAACCCTTCGTCGTAAATGGTATAAGGCAGCCTGGATTCGAAATCTTCCTGGATTGTTGTTTCCTAGACGAGATCCCGGTTCCAATATATAAAGAAAAAGCACCTCCTTGCTTTGACTTTAATGTCATGGGACTCCTTTTTGGAAGAGAAAAGAACGAGTCAAAATATACAGAAGATAATTCATCGCTTATTCAAGCAGTACTCCAAAGCGAGAATTTCGATCCTTCCAAACTTATCACCCCGGTAGAAGATCAAGAGCGTGGATGGCGCAAGACGGTGAGAATCATCACTACAAACGGAAAAGAAATCTCAGTGACCACAGGACAAGGACCGATTTTCGAAGAGTCGTCCGAGTCAGAGTCTGAACTAGAGTCACTCCCTATCGAGTCTTCAAATTCCTTAGTTATAGCGTCTTCCCCTTCTACTCCTACTCCTAAGATATTTAGTAGTCAAGCTCCAACAGACATTTCGTTGTTTGATGTAATGATTTCTGAATTCAATAATATGTCTTCTTCCCCTTATCTCTCTTGTTTTTCCTTATCTAAAGATGATGAACATTGCTTGGCTAATGATGAAAATGACAAAGAAATTATTAAAGCAATGGAAACACTTGAAAACAAAACACCTATAATTGAAGATACAGAAACAGTTGATATCTCGAAAGATCCAACTATTAAAAGAGAAGTTAAAATCGGACTAACATTAAATAAAGAAGAAAGAACCGATTTAATTAATCTACTAAAAGAATTTATCGATGTATTTGCTTGGTCATATGAAGATATGCCAGGCATTAATAGAGAAATAGCTCAACACACTATACCATTAATTCCAGGAATGAAACCTGTAAAACAAAAGTTACGTCGAATGAAACCCGACGTGGCTCTTAAAATAAAAGAAGAAGTACAAAAACAAATAACTGCAGGTTTTATCCGGGTATCCAAATACCCCGAATGGGTCGCTAATGTAGTCCCAGTTCCGAAAAAAGATGGTAGAGTTCGAATGTGTGTCGACTATCGAGATTTAAATAAGGCAAGTCCAAAGGACGACTTCCCTTTACCACACATCGATATTTTAGTAGATAATACAGCAAATCACGCACTTCTCTCGTTTATGGACGGATACGCAGGGTATAATCAAATCCTCATGGCCGAAGAAGACATGGAGAAGACAACGTTCATAACACCGTGGGGTACTTATTGCTATACGGTAATGCCATTCGGACTTAAAAACGCGGGTGCCACTTACCAACGAGCAGCGACTGCCCTACTCCACGACATGATGCATAAAGAAGTGGAAGTCTATGTAGATGATATGATTGTAAAATAAAAAGATCGTCAAGGACACCCAATAGCCTTACGGAAATTCTTCGAAAGACTAAGAAAATACAACATGAGGCTAAACCCTTCTAAGTGTGCTTTTGGTGTTACATCAGGAAAACTCCTAGGCTACGTCATAAGTTCTCGAGGGATAGAAATAGACCCCACAAAGATAAAAGCAATCATGTCCATGCCACCGCCTAAAACCGAAAAGCAAATCCGAGGATTTATTGGCCGGTTGCAATACATAAGTAGGTTCATATCTAAGTTGACTACGATATGTGAACCAATATTTAAGAAACTCAAGAAGAGCGTACCAGTCATATGGGACGATGAGTGCCAAAAAGCCTTCGAAAAGATCAAGGCTTACCTTGCAAATCCTCCCGTATTAGCTCCAGCACTCCCCGGAATACCCTTAAGGCTATACTTAACAGTTACAAAGGAAACAATGGGGGCTATGCTCGCACAAGAGGTGGAAAGCAAAGAAAATGCCATTTACTATCTAAGTAAGAAAATGCTCGAGTATGAAACACGATATACGCCGTTGGAAAAATTGTGCCTCGCCTTGGTGTGGGCCACAACTAAGCTAAGACATTACATGCTCGTACACACGGTCTATGTAGTCTCACGAATGGATCCCTTAAAATATCTATTCGAAAAGTCTACACTTAACGGACGAATTTCAAGATGGATAGTGAATTTAGCTCAATTTGACATAAGATTTATGCCTCAAAAAGCGATCAAAGGGTCAGTAGTGTCGGATTTTCTAGCAGATTTCCCAATAGAAGATTCAACACCTTTAGAGGATAACGAATTTCCAGACGAAGATCTAATGATGACAGAAGATGACACGTGGACTCTATATTTTGACGGAGCCTCGAACCAAAAGGGGTGCGGTGTAGGTGTCTTGTTGGTATCACCTAAAGAAGAACATGTTCCTATAT
Source organism: Chenopodium formosanum (assembly GCA_024500155.1). Classification (NCBI taxonomy): domain Eukaryota; kingdom Viridiplantae; phylum Streptophyta; class Magnoliopsida; order Caryophyllales; family Amaranthaceae; genus Chenopodium; species Chenopodium formosanum. Next base: position 26,704,360 of record CM044861.1, read on the forward strand.
CCATCAAGTTAGATTTCGACGTCACTAACAACGCAGCCGAATATGAAGCATGTGTTGTAGGCCTCGAAACCGCTTTAGCCTTAGGTGTGAAAAAGCTCCGAATATTCGGAGATTCATCTTTAATCATCAACCAAATTTCCAAGAGATGGAAAGTTAGGAGTGAGAGTTTAGCTCCTTACCAATCATATTTGGAAACCCTCACCGATCAACTGGAAAAGGTAGAATACACTTATCTACCTAGAGAAGAAAACCAATTCGCCGACGCTCTGGCAAGGTTAGCCTCAATGGTTAGAATACCCAAAGAAATTGAACAAATGCCTCTAACCATAGAAAAAAGACATAAACCCGCCTACATCCAAGCTATAGAGGACGACGAAATAATTCAAGAAGAAGAACCAGAGGAGGAACCTTGGTTCATAGATATATTGAATTATGTCACTAAGGGAGAATGCCCTACTCATGCCGATAAAAGAGCAAAAAGGGCACTAAGGCTTTTAGCTTCCCAATTCGTACTCATAGGAAATGAGTTGCACAAAAGGGTACCTAACGGACGAGCTCTATTATGTGTAGGCAAAAAGGATGCCCAAAGGGCTATGAGGGTTATCCATGAAGGCATATGTGGAACGCATATTAACGGTAAAATGCTAGTCCAAAAGATAATGCGAGAAGGATATTATTGGACTACCATGAACAAGGACTGCCATCAATATGTAAAAAGATGCCCTAAGTGTCAAATTTATGCGAACCTACAACACATTCCACCATCTCTCCTTTACACCTACACCTCCCCATGGCCTTTCTCTACATGGGGAATAGACATAATTGGAAAGATTACACCCCCAGGAACAGGAGGTCATGAATACATCCTTGTCGCTATAGACTATTTCACAAAGTGGGTGGAAGCACAATCATACGCTAAACTCACCGCCAAACATGTAGCACTCTTTATCGAAAGAAACATAATTTGCCGATACGGAGTCCCACATGAGATGATAAGTGACAATGGTACTCATTTTCAAGGAGAATGTGAAGAATTGTTACAAAAATATGGCGTTCAACACCACCATTCCTCTCCGTATAGACCTCAAGCAAATGGAGCAGTTGAGGCAGCTAATAAGAATTTAAAAAGAATCATCGAGAAAATGACTGAAAATTATAAAGATTGGCCTGACAAACTCCACTTTGCACTGTGGGGATACCGCACGTCGATCCGAACATCAACAGGAAATACACCATTCAATTTGGTATATGGGATGGATGCTGTACAACCTGTAGAATTAGAAATACCTTCTTTGCGCATCGCCTTAGAAAGTAAACTCGATGAAGTTGAATGGACTAGAGCACGATATGAGGAGCTAATCCTACTCGATGAAAAACGACTAGAAGCTCTACATCATACGCAGTGCTATCAAACCCGCATGGCTAGGCATTTCAATAAAAAAGTCAAGACAAGAAATATCAAGGTAGGGGACTTGGTATTAAAAGCCTTAAGGAAAAATGTTCTAGACCCAAGAGGCAAATTCCGCCCTAATTGGTCTGGACCATACATTGTCAAAACAATCTTGTCAGGAGGCGCGGCTAAGTTAACTGACATGGATGGCAATGAATTCTCAAATATGACAAACCTTGACCAACTTAAGAAATACTACCCATGAATATTTGAGTAAACACTCAAAAGAGCTACGTTTGGCCTGATTCCTTAAATAAAGGATACGTAGGCAACCCAAATCGGGTGCGGCCCCTTTAATTTATCCACATTCTGTATCCCCGAAGCAAAAGAGCGACGACTGCCAAGTTTCGAGACTGGCGCCAGAAGATAGCTTCTGTCGCCAGACGACAATGGCTGTCGCCAGGCGACAGAGCCCAGTCGCCGGCGACAGTACTCCGGATAGCAGCGCTACTCTTCTGCAAACATCTGGACAAGTTCTGTACATTCTGGAATTTTTTTCGACTTTCGTACTCGAAGTTATCTTCCGAAAATATGTATTATAGTTGTTTTCATTGCTTTAATCAAAAGATTAATTAAACTAAAAGCTGGAATTTTATTAATTAATAAATGAATTACATTATTGATGGAATAAAAGCTGAAAATAAATTAATCAAAACATAATTTGTCTAAATTCAAAACCAAGCATTGTTTTAATCTTCTTTCTCTTTCTTCATTCTCTTCCAGTTTGTGTCTTCCTTTTCCTCTTGGTCCATTACTTTTGCTAGGAGACAACCATTAGAAGATCTACATTCTATTTTGGTATCAACAGTCTCTCCCTCTGCTAAGACCCCATGTTTCTTTTCCACCCAAACTTCCTTTTCAGTAGAGTCCACCTTTCTTTTCCCTTTGTTTTTCTTAGAGTTCCTTTTCTTAGGCATGATAGGTGTTTTGAATTCAATTCTTGCCCCTAGACGTTCTTTGGCAGGAATTTTCTTGTCACCCAGTCGGTCCTTCACATTGGTCTCTTGAGAATTCTGAAACTTTCCGTCAAGCCACTGTTTCACTCTGTTTGATAGAAGAAGCGGTTCCTTATAGGCAATCACCTCCCATAAGGGCCTACCACTCCAGTACATATCAAAACGCTCAAGTTCTTGTGACACCGGGAATTCATAAGGGCGGCGAAGATCTCCCGTAGGGATGGTTTGTGCAAGACCATATTGCCTCAAGACTCTACAAGGGAAGTAAAATGTTAATCTTGACAAACTAGGGAGACGACAATACGCTTGATTACTACAACCGATCATCGCGTCAATCCTCCACCAAGGTACAACCCACTTTATGGTAAAGTCACCGGCGGCAAACACCTTGCCCCATTCACGGCGGCCGATCTTCAAGAATCGCTTCTTCCAACGGGTGATGTAGTTAGGAGCATAAATTTGAATATCATCAGGAGGATTGATAAGCTTCAACCTCTCCATGAGCCATATCTGCAAAATATTTGTATACATTAATATTACAAGTATAAATAATAATATGCTTTAATGATCATATAATACTAATATTATGATATACCTGTAACAAGATTGGAGAACCTCTAAACGGTGCTTTTGGATTCCTCCTCAATGAATCCAACCATAACATAGTTTCTCCAACAATTAATGGCATGGGATTTCTCCCCGCTTCAACTTGCTCTATGACAGAAACAATTATTGATTGTCCTTCGTTATCTTTCCCGCTAACTAAGAACAATTGATTAAACAAGCAAAAGAGAAAGGCTCTTCTTTTATATGTGCGAAAATCGGGGTTAGGATTATCGTGATAATAATGCGCAAAATCTGTCAAATTCACTACATTACCATGCACTATATTCTTTAAAGTTGTCCCTCTCAAATCAAAGAAGAGTTCAAAATCTTTATAATAATACTCTTTCACTCTAGGCATTACCGCAAGATCAGTAGAATAATACCCTATAATAGCTCCAAATTCTTCCGGTAAAGGACATATTTCATCATGGAAAAATCTAAAGCAATGGGTATCAATATCCCAGTACTCTACAGCAGAATATATAAAATCAGTATCAAAAGTTACTCCCCTAATCCCAAATATACCCCCCATATGCAAAAGTTCTAATGCTTTTTTGTCTTTAGCAGACAAACGACGACACCAATCATCCATGTAACCACAAAATGTTTTCTTAGCTAAAGACATGATCACTAATTAATTTAATAAATTGATAAGCTGATCGAATTATGCAGTAAACGGAGTATTCGGGGGCTATTTATAATGCTTTCCGTACGACAGACTTCCATTCCGTAAGGAAATAGGAATTTAAGTCTGTCGCCAGGCGACAAGATTGTCGCGTGGCGACAGAGCCTGTCGCCTGGCGACAGCGTCTGTCGCGTGGCGACAGCTCACATAATGTGGCGCCAGTATTTTCCTTCGACCGCATTACCTAGTACGCGTAGGAAACTGTGTTTTTACGTATATGACTTCGACTTTGACTTGACTTACTGTTTTATCCTATATTCTTTTATTATCCCTTATTATTATTATTATTATTATTATTATTATTATTATTAATATCATTATTATCACTATTATTATTAATATTTTTATTAATATTATTAATATTATTATTTTAATTATTGATGTTGTTGCCAATATTACAAACCCATTCCTTTAACCTTGCTCTCATTTTTTCCTTTTTTCTTTTTGGGGGAGAGAGTCGGTATACCCTCCATTTATATTAAAAATGACGGAAAAATTTCGCGCAAATATACACAATGCATGCATAAATAAAATTGAGCAAAATGAGTAATAAACAAAATAAATGCATAAATAAAATAAATGCATAAATAGAATAAATGCATATATATACAAGTGTCTGAGTTACATAATACATAAAACAAAGTCCTACAAAGGTCAAATAAAATAAATACAGATACAGCTACGGTGCCGGAGGTCGCAGATCGCGAGGGATACCGAATGTATCGAAAAATGCTCTACTCCGCGGAGTATGCCCATCATCATCTCCTCGAACACCGGATGACGCGAACTGCAGCTCAGGGCCAGGCCACCCAACCTCACCCTGAAATCCGACAGAAAGAGGCTGAGGCTGCTGCGATGATGACCCGAACTCATATGTCCCACCACCCATCCCACCTCGAACGGTAGGCTCGGTCGGAACATCCTCCGGCGACGACGCCGAATCCTCTACGGCCGCGGCCTCGGAACGACCACCTCGCCCACTAGAGGTAGTCCTACGACGCCTCGAGTCGGACCTAGTTGTCTCCCTCCTAGGCTCGGGTCTCGACCGAGTGCGTGGAGAAGGAATAGGCTGCCCCTGCAAGAATAAATCCAAAGTTAGCCAATATAACAAAATAAAACCCAAATACACTGAAAGTAAAATAATACCTCCTCGACGTCGTTGCTACGACAGGTAGCACGGTTCCGCAACCTCACAAGCTGGCTACGAAAGGCGTCAATGCACCTAGCCATAGCCGTCACCACCTCGCGTGAAAACTGCCAAAAACCGACCAAGTCAAGATAACGAACATAAAGCCAGGACCATAACCACATAAAATAGCCTAAACACTTACTCGAGTCTGGTGACGAGGGATGGACCGCTCCACGAACCGCTCTCCCTCTGGAGCAGGAGGAATGAGCTCCTCAATCGGTCCATACGTACCCTGGTAACGTATGGACATCCTAGGAGGAATGAACTCCCTAGGACCAGCCTGCTAAAAAAAAGAAGGTCAAAAGATGCTCGGGGGCTACCTAAAACAAGTAAAGCCGAACAGATAACGACATACCGCTGCCTCCTCTGTGGGAACAGGAGCCGGCGCCAGCAGCGGTAGCAGATCCTCCTCATAGCTCTGCTCGAGGAGAATGAAGGTCCTCCAATGAGTACCTCGCGAGGGACCACCAGCACGGTCCCGCTGCAAGGCATCATGGAACATATGCCGAGGCGGAGGAGCTGGGACTACGAAGAAGTCTGAGGAATGCTGGATGGCTACCCGCTCCCCTAGGTAGACCACTGCATCATACGTCCCCAGAAAATAGCGACGCTCAGCTGTGTACTGCGCCGCTAGTGGAGAGATAGGGAAACCAGCCCAAGGTCGATATACCGGGCTAGGCTCTTGAAATATCACTAAGTAAGACACTAATGCCAAAAATAATGAAGTTTAAGTAAAAGTTAAAGCCAAAATCTCACCGAAAGAATCATCTCTCGAAGGCGAATCGCCTCTGGCGGACCTCTGCGACCTCCCCAACTGGCAGCAATGGGGAGCCCGCGAGGAGAAGGTCTCGCTGGCGCAAGAGAGGGAAAGTACTCGTAGAACCAGATCTACACAAAAGCAGAAATGGTGAAAACACATTCCTAAACATCTGAGGCAAAACCTAAGTAATGAGAACAGAGGCATACCTCTACGACCCTCCAGAAGCTGGACAAGGCGACCTCTCCAGACAGGGCCTTGTGGCGACAGGAACGCCGTAAGCCCAATAGGAAGTCAGCATAGGCCATGCTGGCCCAATCATAGGTCCCCACCAATCCTAAGTCGCGGACGGCGGGTAGGTAGTATAGCAGCACCCTACTACCTCGATCAGGGGAAAACGTCCCTGACAGCAGAATCAGCACAAAGATGCGTACCCGCTGCTCTCGGGTGGTCGCATCATCCTCAAAGGCTGCAGCCAGTGTGCAGCGACGAATACAGCGGGAACTCAGTTGTCCCGACTGAACCTCAGCCCGGGCCCGAATGACGATCGGCCCCAACAACTCCAGCACCTCTGGCGAATAAACAGTAACGCCAGCATCGAAAGGAAGGGGAGTGGACTGAAAATCTAGCCCCGTGATGAGGCTAAAGTCAGCTGGAGTGACTGTCATCTCACCCCAGGGAAAATGGAAGGTGTTGGTGGTGTCCCAAAAGAACTCCACCAAAGCTCGGACGACGAGGTTGCCCCCGTCGTATGAAAACATGGCCCGGGTGGCCTGCAGCAGGGGAGTCAACCCACATGACTCCCAAAGGTGACGAAGCTCCTCGTCACGACTGATGAAACTGTCGTACAAGGAGCCTATGGTGGAGTTACCCGAGCCGTGACTACGGGTCCTCCCGCTAGCTAAGCCTCGTCGGACTCTCTCCGACAGGTGGTGAACCGGTGCGTGGAACAACGTACGCTCATCCCAGTCAGGCATGTCGCCCAACCCCGAAGTAGAAGGAACGTCCTCGCCCTCACTGGTGGGCTCGTCCTCTCGACGCGAGTCCCTCGACCGAGAACTCGAACCACGTCGTCTAGCCATGCTAAAGTTTGTAAAAATGATTAAAACTTAAGTTTCTATGGTTTCTATGATTTCTACAGTTCACCTAAGCCGCATGATACTATGTTCGAAAAAATATACGTAGTACTAAAACAGAGTAAGATTTCAAACAAGCATGGAATCATCTTTTAAGCAAACAAACAATTTCTTGCAAACATATAATGAATATTTGTGACAAATTGCACAAGAAAAAGCAGTTAAAACACCAAGAACGACTCACATTGTCTTCACGACCTTAAGAGGTCCAACAATGGTGATTTGTTCGTTTCTTCACCAAATTGAGTCAAACAAGTCTCAAAATACTCCCAAGGCAATATACAAACATAATTAAACAAATTCAAGGCATAAAATTTAACGAACAAAGCAAATTGAGCAATATAAGTTCCGAAATTCCGAAAAAAACGCAAGCAAGAACAGCCAATTCATCAAAAACCGAGTAGAGTTTGAGCAAAACTTACATAGATCGGGAAAATAGATGAGAAAAGCTTCGATTTGCAACAAATTTGAGCGAATTTGGTTGAGAAATGAGCAAGAACGAATTGTTTGAAGTTTTCGCGAAAATGGAGAAGCAGAGCAGCAGCGAAAATGAAGAAGACGACGGGTTTTAAAACCCCGATTCTGTCGCCAAACGACAGAATTGTCGCGAGGCGACAGACTCTGTCGCGTGGCGACAGAGCCAAATTCTGGCGACAGGTGTTTCTGGCCGGTGCTGGTGCGGCGACAGAGGTCTGGGCCCTTCCTTATGATTTTTTGGGTCCGGTTTAGTGATTTGGGTTCCTTGGTACGCCAGTTAGCCCCTTTAAGCAAAATTGACATGATTTGGTCAGTTCGGTCAAAACGCTAAGTGATCGATTTGATGAAAAATCGTCTCATTTAATTTGAAGCGCCTAAAGTATTGGCTCATAATAAAGCACCAAGATAATGGTTGAGCAAATAAGGCACCGAGGTATTGGTTCAGAGCACCGAGGTATTGGTTCAGAGCACCGAGGTATTGGTTCAGAGCACCGAAGTATTGGTTCAATAAGTGCACCGAAGTATTGGTTCAATAAGAGCACCGAAGTAACGGGTTATAAAAGCAAAGGCACCAAGGTACTGGCATCGATATAATGATATTAAGAGTCAATAGGTAAAGTGATTCTTTGGCAATGTCTCAACATAGAGGGAGATTGTTTAGTGACGAAGTACGGTCAAGACGAGGTAATGTCATTGGAGATGGCGAAGTAAGGTCACCTTCGGCGATCCTTCGAGGTAAAGAAGAGATAGTCTATAGCGGCGACATACTGCTGTGGCAAAGTATGGCCACACCCAGGAAATGACGACATACAGTTATTTTCGATGATGTTCCCGAAATACTGTGGAGGATCAAAAATATTGAAGACGACGACATATGGTTATCTTCAAGGATGGTGTTCACGAGGCACAGTGGAGGTTGTCACAAACAACATATAATGCAGCAAAACGGTTACTTTCAGAGACGTGTGCGCGACGGTGCAAGATACGCGTTTCTTAACTCTTTTATCTGTTTTAACTAATGATTAGTTTTGCAGGTATCGGCGTTATAAGAATGATTTGGAATTGCAGAACATTTTGAATCATTCTCCGTCCCTATCGATAATTTGACTATTGTTTTTCGAAACATAAGTTTCTTCAAACTCAGTCAAAGTGGGGGCTTCTGTAGACACCCATTTGTGTCTCCCCAAAACCAAACCCAGTGATGAATGCCTGTCACGTCGAAACATAATCGAATTAGGTGAAAGTGATTCGAAAGTCAAGTGTCGCGGTTTAGTTTTAATTAATTTCTTTTCTCTCTGTTTTTGAAAATGACTTTATTTATTTGAAAACGTCCATTTCGGTTTATTTTGGTCCATGATTAAGGTCCAATAATAGTGTAGTTGGATGGGGCTTGAAAAGACCTTTCCAACGATATATTATAAGCCCAATTCCGATGAATATTGAGGAAGTTATGGCCAAAATACTAAATTGGGCCCGGAGTCTTGTTTTAATACGGCCCAATGATCTAGAGGAGGGCCCAATGTTAATTATCATTCCTAAAGTCATTAGGATTAATTGTGGTTTTCTAGGAGTTTCTAGAAAGTTCTTTTTAATTCTAATGTTGATAGGATTAATAATTAATTATCTTAAAGGATTTTTATTTGGAATAAAAGTATTATTTTATTATCTTAAAAATATATTTCATCTTTTGTACGGATTCCGTAGATCAAGTTGATTAAAGATCGGATTCTGTAAAAAGATAAAAACGCGCTTATACAGGCTGTCGCCAGACGACAAGTCTGTCGCCACGCGACAGACTCTGTCGCCACGCGACAGACTCTGTCGCCACGCGACAAACCCTGTCGCCTCGCGACAGAGTCCAGTCCTGGCGACAGCGTGGAGTTTTATTCCTTATCAAATTCCGTGTTTTTCCGGATTATTTTCATTATAAATAGTGTCCGTATTCCTTTTTTCAGAATAATCAATTATCATCAATTATCATCAATTAACAATTAATTATTATTCTCTCTTTTCTCTCTTGAGCACTTTATGCTTTCTCCCTCTCTTTTCTAGTTTTACAATATTCCGCATACATTAGACTTAGAGTCATCTAACCAAGTTCGAAGTTGCCTTCGCCCTAGACGTGAAAGGTTCGATATTTCTGAGGGTTTGGTCCAAATCTAGTCTAAACTTTATTTGATTTGATTTCAATTTAATTCTTTAATCGTTGTTTATTTATTTTCATTGAAGTTTACTAACTTGTGTATTTTGTTATTAGAAAGAGGTACGAGGCTTCAAAGTATGTAATCTTATTACTCTCTTTCAATGTAGATTGCATGCTTATTAATGCTTCCTAGTATCATGTTAGGATGTTATCTTATTGCTTTCTAGAATCATGTTTAGGGTGCTTTTATTCTTTCTAATATCATGTTATCATGTTAGTACCATGTTAGGTTTAAAGCTTTGATCTTTATTGTTTAGTGACATGCTAGGATTTGTTATTAATCTTGTTAGTATCATGCCTAGGATCTTGCTATTATATTCAAGCTTTATTATACCTTATCATGCTATTATCATGTTATTATCATCACTATGGTTATTATTGTTTATTTATTTATGTTGCTTGATATATGTTATTGTTATTGCTTGATCACGCCTTTTATGCAGGTTTAAAGGGAATTTGTACTTGAAATCACGCTTAATAAGATAATTAATAATTTGGTTTAGGCTAATGTGATTTTAATTCAAGTGATCGCCAATAATAGTCTTATTTGTGCATTAATTTCAACCAACATAGATTAAACAGGTTAGGTTTAACATAATGTTTGTATGTTATTCGAAAAGCGCACATGAATACGAGCAGAACAAAGTAGAGGCCTATTTTATAGGGCGGGTCCTTTCTTTTGTAGATTGGATTCGTACCCTCATCCCCGGACCCTGTTTGGTTCAAGACCTTATGGAGTATTTGACGGTCCTTTGGATTGTCTTTTGGGTACAAGTTCCTTAAAACTTGTTGGCGACTCGTTTTAGCTCTTTGTCTTTCCCTTTGGAACGCCACTGTACTTTAGTGTATGATCACAGTGGGGTTCAAGTTTGGGGTTATCATATGCTTGAAATATTCCCTACACTTTCATTTGATTCAAAAAACTTTGTTTGAATGTGTTTGACTTTCATTTAACTTAATTAGCTTTGTTGAATGCATTTGACTTTCATTTGATTCAAAAAGCTTTGTTTGAATGTGTTTGACTTTTATATCACTCAGTTATCTTTGATGAATCCATTCGACTTTTAATTGATTCAAAAAGCTTTGTATTAATGTGTTTGACTCTCATTTGACTTAATTATCTTTTTTGAATGCATTTGACTTTCATTTGATTCATAAAGCTTTGTTTGAATTTATTGGACTTTCATTAGAGTCAAAGAGCTTTGTTGAATGCATTTGACTAAATATCTTGGTATGAATGTGTTTGACTTTCATTTAACTCAAATATCTTTATTGAATGCATTTGCTTTCAATTAATTTATAAAGCTTTGTTTGAATGTGTTTGACTTTCATTTGACACAATTATCTTTGTTGAATGCATTTTACTTTAATTTGATTTAAAAAGCTTTGTTTGAATGTGTTTGACTTTCATTTTAGTAAAAAACCTTTATTGAATGCATTTGACTTTCATTTAACTCAAAAAGCTTTGTTTGAATGTGTTTTACTTTCATTTGACTTAAATGTCATTGTTAAATGCATTTAACTTTTATTTAGTTCAGAAGCTTTGTTTAAATGTGTTTGACATTCATTTGATTCAAAAAGCTTCGTATGAATGTGTTTAACTTTCATTTGACTAAACTATCTTTGTTGAATGCATTTTACTTTCATTTGATTCAAAAAGGTTTTTTGATTATGTTTGACTTTCATTTGGCTCAATTATCTTTGTTGAATGTGTTTGACTTTCATTTTATTCAAAAAGCTTTGTATGGATGTGTTTGACTTTCATTTGACCAAAACATCTTTATTAAATGCATTTGACTTTCATTTGATTCTAAAAGCTTTGTTTGAATGTGTTTAACTTTCATTTCGCTCAATTATCTTTGGTGAATGCATTTGACTTTCATTAGATTCAAAAAGCTTTGTATGAATAGGTTTGACTTTCATTTGATTTAATTATCTTTGTTGAATGCGTTTGACTTTCATTTGATTCAAAAAGCTTTGTTTGAATGTGTTTCACTTTCATTTCGTTCAATTATCTTCGTTGAATGTATTTGACTCTCGTTGGATTCCAAAAGCTTTGTTTGAATGTGTTTGACTTTAATTTGATTTAATTAGCTTTATTGAACGCATTTGATTTTCATTTGATTCAAAAAACTTTGTTTGAATGTGTTTGACTTTCATTTGACTTAAATATCTTTGTTGAATGCATTTGACTTTCATTTGATTCTAAAAGCTTTGTTTGAATGTGTTTGACTTTTGTTTGACTCAATTATCTTTGTTGAATGCATTTGATTTTAATTTTATTCAAAAAGCTTTGTTTGAAGGTGTTTGACTTTCATTTCGCTCAATTATCTTTGTTGTATGCATTTGACTTGCATTAGATTCTACAAACTTTGTATGAATGTGTTTGACTTTCCTTTGACTTAATTATCTTTGTTGAATGCATTTGACTTTCATTTGATTCAAAAAGCTTTGTTTGTATGTGTTTGACTTTCATTTGGCTCAAATATCTTTGTTGAATGCATTTGACTTTCTTTTGACTCAATAAGCTTTTTATAAATTTGTTTGTCTTTCATTTTACTCAATTACATTTGTGAATTGCATTTCGCATTCATTAAATTTAAAAAGGTTTGTTGAATGTGTTTGATATTCATTTGATTAAAAAAGCTTTGTATGAATGTGTTTGACTTTCATTTGACTCAAATATCTTTGTTAAATGCACTTGACTTTCCTTTGGTTCAAAAAGGTTTATTTGAATGGGTTTGTCTTTCATTTTACTCAATTAGCTTTGTAGAATACATTTGACTTTCATTTAACTCAATTAGCTTTGTATGAATGTGTTTGATTGTCAATTGACTCAATTAGCTTTGTTAGTTGCATTTCACTTTCATTTAATTCGAAAAGCTTTGTTTGAATGTGTTTGACTTTCACTTAATTCAATTAGCTTTGTTAATTGCATTTCACTTTCATTTTATTTAAAAATTTTTGTTTAAGTGTGTTTTACTTTCATTTGAATCAATTAGCTTTGTTGACTGCATTTGACTTTCATTTAATTTAAAAAGCGTTGTTGAATGTTTGCCTTTCATTTGACTCAATTAGCTTTGTTGAATGCATTTGACTTTCATTTGATTCAAATAACTTTGTTTGAATGTGTTTGACTTTCATTTAACTTAATTAGCTTTGTTGAATGCATTTGACTTTCATTTGATTCAAAAAGCTTTGTTTGAATGTGTTTGACTTTTATATCACTCATTTATCTTTGTTGAATCCATTCGACTTTTAATTGATTCAAAAAGCTTTGTATTAATGTGTTTGACTTTCATTTGACTTAATTATCTTTATTGAATGCATTTGACTTTCATTTGATTCATAAAGCTTTGATTGAATTTATTGGACTTTCATTAGAGTCAAAAAGCTTTGTTGAATGCATTTGACTAAAAAGCTTGGTATGAATGAGTTTGACTTTCATTTAACTCAAATATCTTTATTGAATGCATTTGACTTTCATTTAATTTATAAAGCTTTGTTTGAATGTGTTTGACTTTCATTTGACACAATTATCTTTGTTAAATGCATTTTACTTTAATTTGATTTAAAAAGCTTTGTTTGAATGTGTTTGACTTTCAGTTTAGTCAAAAAGCTTTGTTGAATGCATTTGACTTTCATTTAACTCAAAAAGCTTTGTTTGAATGTGTTTTACTTTCATTTGACTTAAATGTCATTGTTTAATGCATTTAAATTTTATTTGGTTCAGAAGCTTTGTTTAAATGTGTTTGACATTCATTTGATTCAAAAAGCTTCGTATGAATGTGTTTAACTTTCATTTGACTAAATTATCTTTGTTGAATGCTTTTGACTTTCATTTGATTCAAAAAGCTTTGTTTGAATGTGTTTGACTTTCATTTGACTCAATTATCTTTGTTGAATGCATTTGACTTTCATTTGATTCAAAAAGCTTTGTTTGAATGTGTTTGACTTTCACTTGACTCAATTAGCTTTGTTGAATGCATTTGACTTTCATTTGGTTCAAAAAACTTTGTTTGAATGTGTTTGACATTCGTTTGAATCAAAAAACTTTGTTTGAATGTGTTTAACTTTAATTTGACACAATTATCTTTGTTGAATGCATTTCACTTTCATTTGAATCAAAAAGCATTGTTTGAATGTGTTTGACTTTCATTTGACTCAATTAGCTTTGATGAATGCAATTTACATTCATTTGATTCAAAAAGCTTTGTTTGAATGTGTTTGATTTTCATTTGACTTAATTAGCTTTGTTGAATGAATTTGATTGTTATTTGATTCAAAAAGCTTTTTTTGAATTTGTTTGACTATCATTAGACTCAAATTAACTTTGTAGAATGCATTTGACTTTCACTTGAGTCAATTAGCTTTAAATGAATGTGTTTGACTTTCATTTGACTCAATTAGCTTTGTTAATTGCATTTTACTTTCATTTAATTCGAAAAGCTTTGTTTGAAAATGTTTGACTTTCATTTGACTAAATTAGCTTTAATAAAGGCATTTTACATTCATTTGATTAAAAAAACTCTGTTTGAATGTGTTTGACTTTCATTTGACTCAATTAGCTTCGTTGAACGCATTTGACTTTCATTTGATTCAAAAAGCTTTGTTTGAATGTGTTTGACTTTCATTTGACTTAATTATCTTTATTGAATGCATTTGACTTTCATTTGATTCTAAAAGCTTTGTTTGAATGTGTTTGACTTTTATTTGACTCAATTATCTTTGTTGAATGCATTTGATTTTAATTTTATTCAAAAAGCTTTGTTTGAAGGTGTTTAACTTTCATTTCGCTCAATTATCTTTGTTGTATGCATTTGACTTTCATTAGATTTTACAAACTTTGTATGAATGTGTTTGACTTTCCTTTGACTTAATTATCTTTGTTGAATGCATTTGACTTTCATTTGATTCAAAAAGCTTTGTTTGAATGTGTTTGACTTTCATTTCGTTCAATTATCTTTGTTGAATGCATTTGACTTTCATTAGATTCAAAAAGCTTTGTATGAATGTGTTTGACTTTCATTTGACTCAATTATCTTTATTGAATGCATTTGAGTCTCATTTTATTCAAAAAGCTTTGTTTAATGCATTTGACTTTAATTTGATTCAAAAAGCTTTTTTTTAATGTGTTTGATTTTCATTTAAGTCAATTATCTTTATTGAATGCATTTGACTTTCATTTGATTCAAAAAGCTTTCTTTGAATATGTTTGACTTTCATTTGAGTCAAAAAGCTTTTTTTGAATGTGTTTGACTTTCATTTGACTCAAAAAGCTTTGTTTTAATGTGTTTGACTTTCTTTTGATTCAAAAAGCAATGTTTGAATGTTTTTTACTTTCTTGTGACTCAATTATCTTTGTTGAATGCATTTCAGTTTCACTTGATTCAAAAAGCTTTGTTTGAATGTCTTTGACTTTCATTTGATACAATTAGCTTTGTTGAATGCATTTGACTTTTATTTGATTCAAAAAGCTTTGTATGAATGTGTGTGACTTTCTTTTGACTCAATTATCCATGTTGAATGCATTTGACATTCATTTGATTCAAAAAGCTTTTTTTGAATGTGTTTGACTTTCATTTTACTCAATTATCTTTATTGAATGCATTTGACTCTCATTTGATTCAAAAAGCTTTGTTTAAATGTGTTTGACTTTTATTTGAGTCAAAAAGGTTTGTTGAATGCTTTTGACTTTCATTTGATTCAAAAAGCTTTGTTTGAATGTGTTTAACTTTCATTTAACTCAATTATCTTTGTTGAATGTATTTGACTTTCTCTTGATTCAAAAAGCTTTGTTAAAATATGATAAAATTTCGTTTGACTCAATAAGCTTTGTTAATTGCATTTCATTTTCATTTAATTCAAAAAGATTTGTTTGAATGTATTTGACGTTTATTTGACTCTATTAACTTTGTTAAATGCATTTTACTTTCATTTGATTCAAAAAGTTTATTTAGAATGTGTTTGACTTTCATTTGACTTAATTAGCTTTGTTGAATGCATTTGACTTTCATTTGATTCAAAAAGCTTTGTTAGAGTGTGTTTGACTTTCATTTAACTCAATTATCTTTGTTGAATGCGTTTGACTTTCATTTAATTCGAAAAGCTTTATATGAATGTGTTTGACTTTCATTAAAGTCAATTATCTTTATTGAATGCAGTTGACTTTCATTTGATTCAAAAGCTTTGTTTGAATACGTTTGACTTTCATTTGACTCAATTATCTTTGTTAAATGCATTTGACTTTCTTTTGATTCAAAAAGCTTTGTTTGAATGTGATTGACTTTAATTTGACTCAATTATTTTTGTTGAATGCATTTGATTATCAAAAAGCTTTGTTTAAAGGTGTTTGACTTTCATTTCGCTCAATTATCTTTGTTGTATACATTTGACTTTCATAAGATCCTACAAACTTTGTATGAATGTGTTTGACTTTCATTTGACTTAAATATCTTTGTTGAATGCATTTGACTTTTAGTTGATTCAAAAAGCTTTGTTTGAATGTGTTTGACTTTCATTTCGTTCAATTATCTTTGTTGAATGCATTTGACTTTCATTAGATTCAAAAAGCTTTGTTTGAATATGTTTAACTTTCATTTGAGTTAAAAAGCTTTGTTGAATGCATTTGACTTTAATTTGATTCAAAAAGCTTTTTTTTAATGTGTTTGATTTTAATTTGAGTCAATTATCTTTATTGAATGCATTTGACTTTCATTTGATTCAAAAAGCTTTGTTTGAATATGTTTAACTTTAATTTGAGTCAAAAAGCTTTGTTTAATGCATTTAACTTTCATTTGACTCAAAAAGCTTTGTTTTAATGTGTTTGACTTTCATTTCACTCAACTATCTTTTTTGAATGCAATTGACTTTCATTTGATTCAAAAATCTTTGTTTGAATGTGTTTGACTTTCATTTGACTCAATTATCTTTGTTGAATGCTTTTGACTTTCATTTAATTCAAAAAGCTTTGAATGAATGTGTTTGACTTTTATTTGAGTCAATTATCTTTATTGAATGCATTTGACTTTCATTTGATTCAAAAAGCTTTGTTTGTATATGTTCAACTTTCATTTGAGTCAAAAAGCTTTGTTAAATGCATTTGAATTTAATTGGACTCAAAAAGCTTTGTTTTAATGTATTTGACTTTCATTTGACTCAATTATCTTTGTTGAATGCATTTAACTTTCATTTGATTATAAAAGCTTTGTTTGAATGTGTTTGACTTTCATTTCATATAAATGGTATTGATGAATGCATTTTACTTTGATTTGATTCAAAAAGATTTGTTTGAATGTGTTTGACTTTCATTTGAAGCAATTATCTTTGTTGAATGCGTTTGACTTTCTTTTGATTCAAAAAGCTTTGTATGAATGTGTTTGACTTTCATTTGGCTCAATTATCTTTGTTGAATGCATTTGACTTTCTTTTGACCCAATTAGCTTTTTATAAATGTGTTTGTCTTTCATTTTACTTAATTAGATTTGTGAATTGCATTTCACTTTCATTAAATTTAAAAAGGTTTGTTGAATGTGTTTGATATTCATTTAATTAAAAAAGCTTTGTATGAATGTGTTTGACTTTCATTTGACTCAAATATCTTTGTTAAATGCACTTGACTTTCCTTTGATTCAAAAAGGTTTATTTAAATGGGTTTGTCTTTCATTTTACTCAATTAGCTTTGCAGAATACATTTGACTTTCATTTAACTCAATTAGCTTTGTATGAATGTGTTTGATTTTCATTTGACTCAATTAGCTTTGTTAGTTGCATTTCACTTTCATTTAATTCGAAAAGCTTTGTTTGAATGTGTTTGACTTTCACTTAATTCAATTAGCTTTGTTAATGGCATTTCACTTTCATTTTATTCAAAAAGTTTTGATTGAGTGTGTTTGACTTTCATTTGACTCAATTAGCTTTGTTGAATGCATTTGACTTTCATTTAATTTAAAAAGCGTTGTTGAATGTTTGACTTTCATTTGACTCAATTAGCTTTGTTGAATGCATTTGACTTTCATTTGATTCAAAAAACTTAGTTTGAATGTGTTTGACTTTCATTTAACTTAATTAGCTTTGTTGAATGCATTTGACTTTTATTTGATTCAAAAAGTTTGTTTGAATGTATTTGACTTTCATTTGACTCAATCACCTTTGTTGAATGTGTTTGACTTTCATTTTACTCCATTAGCATTGTGGAATGCAATTCACTTTCATTTGATTAAAAAAGCTTTGTTTGAATGTATTTGACTTTCATTTGATTCAAAAAGCTTTGTTTGTATGTATTTGACTTTCATTTGATTCTAAAAGCTTTGTTGAAAGTGTTTGACTTTCATTTGACTCAATTAGCTTTGTTGAATGCATTTGACTTTCATTATATTCAAAAAGCTTCGTTTGAATGTGTTACACTTTCATTTGAGTCAAAAAGCTTTGTTGAATGCATTAGACTTTAATTTTATTCAAAAAGCTTTGTTTTAATGTGTTTGACTTTCATTTGACTCAGTTATCTTTGTTGAATGCATTTCACTTTCATTTGATTATAAAAGCTTTGTTTGAATGTGTTTGACTTTCATTTGATATAATTAGCTTTGTTGAATGCATTTTAATTTCATTTGATTCAAAAAGCTTTGTTTTAATGTGTTTGACTTTAATATCACTCAGTTATCTTTGTTGAATCCATTCGACTTTTAATTAGAGTCAAAGAGCTTTGTTGAATGCATTTGACTAAAAAGCTTGGTATGAATGAGTTTGACTTTCATTTAACTCAAATATCTTTATTGAATGCATTTGACTTTCATTTAATTTATAAAGCTTTGTTTGAATGTTTTTTACTTTCATTTGACACAATTATCTTTGTTAAATGCATTTTACTTTAATTTGATTTAAAAAGCTTTGTTTGAATGTGTTTGACTTTCAGTTTAGTCAAAAAGCTTTGTTGAATGCATTTGACTTTCATTTAACTCAAAAAGCTATGTTAAATGCATTTAAATTTTATTTGGTTCAGAAGCTTTGTTTAAATGTGTTTGACATTCATTTGATTCAAAAAGCTTCGTATGAATGTGTTTAACTTTCATTTGACTAAATTATCTTTGTTGAATGCATTTTACTTTCATTTGATTCAAAAAGGATTTTTGATTGTGTTTGACTTTCATTTGACTCAATTATCTTTGTTGAATGTGTTTGACTTTCATTTGATTCAAAAAGCTTTATATGAATGTGTTTGATTATCATTTGAGCCAGTTATGTTTATTGAATGTTTTTCACTTTCATTTGATTCAAAAAGCTTTGTTAGAATATGTTTGACTTTCATTTGAGTCAAAAAGCTTTGTTAAATGCATTTGACTTTAATTTGATTCAAAAAGCTTTGTTTTAATGTGTTTGACTTTCATTTGACTCAATTATCTTTGTTGAATGCATTTCACTTTCATTTGATTATAAAAGCTTTGTTTGAATGTGTTTGACTTTCACTTGACTAAATTAGCTTTGTTGAATGCTTTTAACTTTCATTTGATTCAAAAAGCTTTCTTTGAATGTGTTCGACTTTCATTTGACTCAATTAACGTTGTTAATTGCATTTCACTTTCATTTAATTTAAAAAGCTTTGTTTGAATGTGTTTGACTTTCATTTGACTCAATTATCTTTGTTGAATGCATTTAACTTTCATTTGATTCAAAAAGCTTTGTTTGAATGTGTTTGTCTTTTATTAGACTCAATTACCTTTGTTGAATGAATTTGACTTTCATTTGTTTTAAATAGCTTTGTTTGAATGTGTTTGACATTCATTTGATTCAAAAGGCTTTGTATGAATGTGTTTGACTTTCATTTGACTCAATTATCTTTGTTGAATGCATTTGACTTTCATTTAATTTAAAAAGCATTGTTTAAATGTGTTTGACTTTCATTTGACTGAATTAGCTTTGTTGAATGCATTCGACTTTCATTTGATTAAAAAAGCATTGTTTGAATGTGTTTGACTTTCATTTGGCTCAATTTACTTTGTTGAATGCATTTGACTTTCATTTGACTCAAAAAACTGTGTTTGACTTTCATTTGACTCAATTAGCTTTGTAGAATGCATTTGACTTTCATTAGGATCAAAAAGCTTTGTTTGAATATGGTTTACATTCATTTGACTCAATTAACTTTGTTAATTGCATTTCACTTTCATTTAATTCAACAAGCTTTGTTTGAATGTGTTTGACTTTCATTTGACTCAATTATCGTTGTTGAATGCATTTGACTTTCATTTGATTCAAAAAGCTTTGTTTGAATGTGTTTGACTTTTATTAGACTCAATTATCTTTGTTGAATGAATTTGACTTTCATTTGTTTTAAATAGCTTTGTTTGAATGTGTTTGACATTCATTTGATTCAAAAAGCTTTGTATGAATGTATTTGACTTTCATTTGACTCAATTATCTTTGTTGATTGCATTTGACTTTCATTTAATTTAAAAGGCATTGTTTAAATGTGCTTGACTTTCATTTGACTCAATTAACTTTGTTGAATGCATTTGACTTTCATTTGATTAAAAAAGCATTGTTTGAATGTGTTTGACTTTCATTTGGCTCAATTAACTTTGTTGAATGCATTTGACTTTCATTTGACTCAAAAAACTGTGTTTTACTTTCATTTGACTCAATTAGCTTTGTAGAATGCATTTGACTTTCATTAGGTTCAAAAAGCTTTGTTTGAATATGGTTTACATTCATTTGACTCAATTAACTTTGTTAATTGCATTTCACGTTCATTTAATTCAAAAAGCTTTGTTTGAATGTGTTTGACTTTCATTTGACTCAATTATCTTTGTTGAATGCATTTGACTTTCATTTGATTCAAAAGCTTTATTTGAATGTGTTTGACTTTTATTAGACTCAATTATCTTTGTTGAATGAATTTGACTTTCATTTGTTTTAAATAGCTTTGTTTGAATGTGTTTGACATTCATTTGATTCAAAAGGCTTTGTATAAATGTGTTTGACTTTCATTTGACTCAATTATCTTTGTTCAATGCATTTCACTTTCATTTAATTTAAAAAGCATTGTTTAAATGTGTTTGACTTTCATTTGACTCAATTAGCTTTGTTGAATGCATTCGACTTTCATTTGATTAAAAAAGCATTGTTTGAATGTGTTTGACTTTCATTTGGCTCAATTAACTTTGTTGAATGCATTTGACTTTCATTTGACTCAAAAAACTGTGTTTGACTTTCATTTGACTCATTTAGCTTTGTAGAATGCATTTGACTTTCATTAGGTTCAAAAAGCTTTGTTTGAATATGGTTTACATTTATTTGACTCAATTAACTTTGTTAATTGCATTTCACTTTCATTTAATTCAAAAAGCTTTGTTTGAATGTGTTTGACTTTCATTTGACTCAATTATCG
The DNA here is from genome assembly GCA_024500155.1 of Chenopodium formosanum. Lineage (NCBI taxonomy): Eukaryota > Viridiplantae > Streptophyta > Magnoliopsida > Caryophyllales > Amaranthaceae > Chenopodium > Chenopodium formosanum. The sequence goes on from CM044861.1 coordinate 26,725,205, forward strand.
TTGTTGAATGCATTTGACTTTCATTTGATTCAAAAAGCGTTGTTTGAATGTGTTTGACTTTTATTAGACTCAATTATCGTTGTTGAATGAATTTGAATTTCATTTGTTTTAAATAGCTTTGTTTGAATGTGTTTGACATTTATTTGATTCAAAAAGCTTTGTATGAATGTGTTTGACTTTCATTTGACTCAATTATCTTTGTTGAATGCATTTGACTTTCATTTAATTTAAAAAGCATTGTTTAAATGTGTTTAACTTTCATTTGACTCAATTAGCTTTGATGAATGCATTTGACTTTCATTTGATTAAAAAAGCATTGTTTGAATGTGTTTGACTTTCATTTGGCTCAATTAACTTTCATTTGATTCAAAAAGCTTTGTTTGACTTTCATTTGATTCAAGTAGCTTTGATGAATGCATTTGATTTTCATTTGATTTAAAAAGTATTATTTGAATGTGTTTTGACTTTAATTTGACTTAATTAACTTTATTGAACGTATTTCATTTTCATTTGATTTAATCAAAAGCTGTGCTTGAATGTGTTTTGACTTTCATTTGACTAAATTAGCTTTAATAAAGGCATTTTACTTTCATTTGATTCAAAAAGCTTAGTTTGAATGTGTTTGACTTTCATTTGACTCAATTAGGTTTGTTGAATGCATTTGACTTTCATTTTGTTACGAAGTTATAAATACATATATTTGACATGATTCAAGCTTTTTCATGTTCATTAGAAAGAGCATGTCGAAAATGGGAATGCTTCTTCCCATGTTGCTCGAGTTTGCTTGATTCGGTTCTACAAGACCATAAAACCTTATAACTTGCTTTTTTTTTTTATTTCTATTCTTAGGCAGTTATAAATCCATATATTTAACATGATTCAAGCATTTATATGTTCATTAGAAAGTGTATGTAGAAAATGGGAATGCTTCTTACTATTTTGCCCGAATATGCTTGATTTTGGTACTACAAGACCTTAAAACCTTATAACATCCTTTTTTGGTGATTTCCTTTTTTAGGAAATTATGAATACATATATTTGACATAAATCAAGCCTTTTCAAGTTCATTAGAAAGAGCATGTAGAAAATGGGAACGCTTCTTCTCATTTTGCTCGAATTCGGTTGATTTCGGTTCTACCGGACCTTAAAACCTTATAACTTGCTTTCTATTAGTGATTTCTATGCTTAGGGAGTTACTAATACATATATGTAACATGATTCAAGCCTTTATAAGTTCATTAGAAAGAGCATGTAGAAAATAGGAACGCTTCTTCCCATTTGGGCCTAATTTGGTTAATTTTGGTTCTACAAGACCTTTAAACCTTATAAAATCCATTGTTTTTGAGATTTCTTTTGTTAGGAAGTTATAAATACATATATTTGACATGACTCAAGCCTTTTCAAGTTCATTAGTAAGTGCATGTAGAAAATGAGAACGCTTCTTCTCATTTTGCCTTAATTTGCTTGATTTAGGCTCTACAACACCTTAAAACCTTATAACTTGCTTTTTTTTTTTGTGATTTATTTGCTTAGAAAATTATAAATACATATATTTTATATAATTCAAGAATTTATAAATTCATTAGAAAGAGCATGTAGAAAATGGAAAGGCTTCTTACTATTTTGCCCGAATTTGCATGATTTTTGTTCTACTAGACCTTAAAACCTTATATCTTGCTTTGTTTTTGTGATTTATATTGTTAGGAAGTTATAAATACATATATTTGACATGAATCAAGCTTTTTCAAGTTTATTAAAAAGAGCATGTAGAAAAAGGGAATGCTTCTTACTATTTTGCCCGAATTTGATTGATTTCAGTTCTACAAGACCTTAAAACCTTATAAATTGCTTAGTTTTTGCGATTTCTATGCTTATGCATTTTTAAATACATATATTTCACATGATTCAAACAATTATAAGTTCATAAGAAAGAGCATGTAGAATTTGGGAATGCTTCTTACAATTTTACCCAAATTTGATTGATTTTTGTTCTACGAGACCTTAAAACCTCATAACTTGATTTGTATTTGTTATTTATTTTTTAATGGAGTTATAAATACATATATTTGACATGATCCAAGCATTTATAAGCTCATTAGAAAGAGCATGCAGAAAATGGGAACGTTTCTTTCCATTTTGCCCGAATTTGCTTGATTTTGGTTCTACAAGACCTTAAAACCATATAAATTGCTTTTTCTTTTTTATTTATTTGCTTAGGCAGTTATAAATATGTGTATTTGACATGATTCAAGAATTTATAATTTCATTAGAAAGAGCATGTAGAAAATGGGAATGCTTCTTACTATTTTGCACGAATTTGCTTGATTTTGGTTCTACAAGACCTTATAACCTTATGAATTGATTTCTTTTTGTGATTTTTTTGTGAGGCACTTATAACTACATATATTTGACATTACTCAAGCCTTTTCAAATTCATTAGAAAGAGCATGTAAAAAATGGGAATGCTTCTTCCCATTTTGGCCGTATTTGCTTAATTTTGGCTCTACAAGACCTTAAAACCTTATGACATGCGTTATTTTTGTGATTTATTTTCTTAAGAAGTTGTAAATACATATATTTTACATGAATCAAGCCTTTTTAAGTTCCTTAGAAAGAGCATGTAGAAAATGGGAACGCTTCTTCTCATTTTGCCCGAATTTGCTTGATTTCGGTTCTACCAGACCTTAAAACCTTATAACTTGCTTGGTCTTAGTGATTTCTATGCTTAGTCAGTTACAAATACATATATTTGACATTATTCAAGCCTTTATCAGTTCATTAGAAAGAGCATGTAGAAAAAGGGAACGTGTCTTCCCATTTAGGCCGAATTTGCTTGATTTTGGTTCTACAACACCTTAAAATCTTATAAAATGCTTTGTTTTTGTGATTTATTTTCTTAAGAAGTTATAAATACATATATTTGACATGAATCAATCCTTTTCAAGTTCATTAGAAAGAGCATGTAGAAATTGGGAACGCTTCTTCCCATTATGCCCGCATTTGCTTGATTTCGGTTCTACTAGACCTTAAAACCTTATACCTTGTTTTGTATTAGTGATTTCTATGCTTAGGAAGTTACTAATACATATATTTGACATAATTCAAGCCTTTATAAGTTCATTAGAAAGCGCATGTAGAAAATGGGAACGCTTTTTACCATTTGGGCCGAATTTGGTTGATTTTGGTTCTACAAGACTTTAAAACCTTATAACATCTTTTGTTTTTGCGATTTCTTTTGTTAGGAAATTATAAATACATATATTTGACATGAATAAAGCCTTTTCAAGTTCATTAGGAAGAGCATGTAAAAAATGGGTGATTTTTCCTATTTTGCTCGAATTTGCTTGGTTTCGGTTCTACCAGTCCTTAAAACCTTATAACTTGCTTTATTTTTGTTATATCTGTGATTAGGAATTATAAATACCTATATTTAATATTATTCAAGTTTTTTGTAGTTCATTAGAAAGAGCATGTAGAAAATGAGAATGCTTCTTTCTATTTTGCCTGAATTTGCTTGATTTTGGTTCTACAAAACCTTAAAACCTTATAACTTGCTTTGGTTATTGTCATTTCTTTGGTTAGGCAGTTATAAATACATGTATTTGACATGAATCAAGCCTTTTAAAGGTCATTAGAAAGAGCATGTGGAAAATGGGTATGCTTCTTACTAGTTTGTCCGAATTTGCTTGATTTCAGTTCTACAAGACCTTAAAACCTTATAACTTGCTTTCTTTTTGTGATTTCTATGCTTATGCATTTATAAATACATATATTTCACATGATTCAAACAATTATAAGTGCATTAGTTAGAGCATGTAGAATTTGGGAATGCTTCTTACTATTTTGCCCGAATTTGCATGATTTTGGTTCTACAAGACCTTAAAACCTTAATACATGCTTTGTTTTTGTGATTTATTTTCTTACACAGTTATGAATACATATATTTTAAGTGAATCAATCCTTTTCAAGTTCATTAGGATGAACGTATAGAAAATGGGAACGCTTCTTCTCATTTTCCCTGAATTTGCTTGATTCGGATTCTACCAGACCTTAAAACCTTATAAATTGTTTTATCTTTGTTATTTATTTGCTTAGGCAGTTACAAATACATATATATTATATGATTCAAGCCTTTATAATTTCATTAGAAGGAGCATGTAGAAAACGGGAACGCTTCTTCCCATTTTGGCCGAATTTGCTTGATTTTGGTTCTACAACACCTTAAAACCCTATAACATACTTTTTTTAAGATTCTTTTCTTAGGAAGTTATAAATACATATATTAGACATGAATCAAACCTTTTCAAGTTCATTAGAAAGAGTGTGTTGAAAATAGGAACGCTTCTCATTTTGCCTTAATTTGCTTGATTTCGGTTCTACCAGACCTTAAAACCTTACAACTTGCTTTTTTTTTGTGATTTCTATGCTTAGGAATTTATAAAAAAATATATTTGACATGACTCAAGCATTTATAAGTTTTTTAGAAAGGGAATGTAGAAAATGGGTACGCTTCTTACCATTTTTCCCGAAAATGCTTGATTTTGGTTCTACAAGACCTTAATACCTTATAACATCCTTTTTTTTTTTGATTCATTTTGTTATGAAGTTATAAATACATATATTTGACATGATTCAAGCCTTTTCATGTTCATTAGAAAGAGCATGTCGAAAATGGGAATGCTTCTTCCCATGTTGCTCGAATTTGCTTGATTCGGTTCCACAAGACCATAAAACCTTATAACTTGCTTTTTTTATTTCTATTCTTAGGCAGTTATAAATTCATATATTTAACATGATTCAAGCATTTATATGTTCATTAGAAAGTGTATGTAGAAAATGGGAATGCTTCTTACTATTTTGCCCGAATATGCTTGATTTTGGTACTACAAGACCTTAAATTCTTATAACATCCTTTTTTTGTGATTTCTTTTTTTAGGAAGTTATGAATACATATATTTGACATAAATAAAGCCTTTTCAAGTTCATTAGAAAGAGCATGTAGAAAATGGGAACGCTTCTTCTCATTTTGCTCGAATTCGATTGATTTCGGTTCTACCGGACCTTAAAAAGTTATAACTTACTTTGTCTTAGTGCTTTCTATGCTTAGGGAGTTACTAATACATATATTTACCATGATTCAAGCCTTTATAAGTTCATTAGAAAGAGCATGTAGAAAATAGGAACACTTCTTCCCATTTGGGCCTAATTTGGTTAATTTTGGTTCTACAAGACCTTTAAACCTTATAAAATCCATTGTTTTTGAGATTTCTTTTGTTAGGAAGTTATAAATACATATATTTGACATGACTAAAGCCTATTCAAGTTCATTAGTAAGTGCATGTAGAAAATGAGAACGCTTCTTCTCATTTTGCCTTAATTTGCTTGATTTCGGTTCTACAAGACCTTAAAAACTTATAACTTGCTCTGTTTTTTGTGATTTCTATGCTTAGGAATTTATAAAAAAATATATTTGACATGACTCAAGCATTTATAAGTATATTAAAAAGAGCAAGTAGAAAATGGGTACGCTTCTTAGCATTTTGCCCGAAAATGCTTGATTTTGGTTCTACAAGACATTAAAACCTTATAACATCCTTTTTTTTGTGATTCATTTTGTTATGAAGTTATAAATACGTATATTTAACATGACTCAGGCCTTTTCATGTTCATTAGAAAGAGCATGTCGAAAATGGGAATGCTTCTTCCCATGTTGCTCGAATTTGCTTGATTCGGTTCTACAAGACCATAAAACCTTATAACTTGCTTTTTTTTTTTATTTCTATTCTTAGGCAGTTATAAATCCATATATTTGACATGATTCAAGCATTTATAAGTTCATTAGAAATAGTATGTAGAAAATGGGAATGCTTCTTACTATTTTGCCCGAATATGCTTGATTTTGGTACTACAAGACCTTAAAACCTTATAACATCCTTTTTTTTTATTTCTTTTTTTAGGAAGTTATGAATACATATATTTGACATAAATCAAGCCTTTTGAAGTTCATTAGAAAGAGCATGTAGAAAATGGGAACGCTTCTTCTCATTTTGCCCGAATTCGCTTGATTTCGGTTCTACCGGACCTTAAAACCTTATAACTTGCTTTGTCTTAGTGATTTCTATGCTTAGGGAGTTACTAATACATATATGTAACATGATTCAAGCCTTTATAAGTTCATTAGAAAGAGCATGTAGAAAATGGGAACGCTTCTTCCCATTTGGGCCGAATTTGGTTGATTTTGGTTCTACAAGACCTTTAAACCTTATAAAATCCATTGTTTTTGTGATTTCTTTTGTTAGGAAGTTATAAATACATATATTTGACATGACTCAAGCCTTTTCAAGTTCATTAGAAAGTGCATGTAGAAAATGAGAACGCTTCTTTTCATTTTGCCTGAATTTGCTTGATTTCGGTTTTATCAGACCTTAAAACCTTATTAATTGCTTTCTCTTTGTTATTTATTTTCTTAGGAAGTTACAAATACATATATTTGACATGATTCAAGCCTTTATAAGTTCATTAGAAGGAGCATGTAGAAAATAGGAACGCTTCTTCCCATTTTGGCCGAATTTGCTTGATTTTGGTTCTACAAGACCTTAAAACCTTATAACATTTATTTTTTGTGATTTCTTTTCTTAGGAATTTATAAATACATATATTAGACATGAATCAAGCCTTTTCAAGTTCATTAGAAATAGCGTGTAGAAAATGGGAACGCTTCTTCTCATATGATGTTAATTGGTAACAATAATTTTCATTTTGATGACCTTAAATAGTTAAATGACCTAAAAGAATGTCATTCTTCTAAGTTCTTTACTTAGTTTTGTCTTTGCTTTTTGTATCATTTATTTTTTAGTGAAACTGCTATATAATGAGGGAGGATCGAGCATGGATGTATAAACGGTTAGAAGGAAAATTCCTTAGTCCAACCTTTGCTGAAAAGGTTAATGAATTTATTACATTTGCTACCACACAAGAGAATGTCGTGATAGATGGTGTGATGAAATGTCCATGTGCACAGTGTCAAAATATTCCTTATCAAGATCTTGATACCATTAAGGAGCATCTCTATAGGCTTGCTTTTTTGCCTAACTATTTCCAATGGGTTTTTCATGGTGAACTGCACTTCCAAAGAGAATCCCAAAGTAGCAGTTCCATATCCACCGAGGATGCATTGAACCCATATAGAAACATGGTATTAAATGCCTTTGGACTAGAAGGTGGTTTAGAAAATATTGAAGAAGAGCCACATGCTAGTTACAAGAAGTTCTTTGACATGTTGAAGGCAGCGGAAGAGCCATTGTATGATGGCTGCAAGTTGTCTGTATTGTCTGCAGCTGCAAGGATGGCAAACATCAAGTCCGAGTATAATATTCCACATAAAGCTATAGATGGTGTTGCTTCCTTAATGAAAGATGGTTTTTACAAGACTAAGAAATTGCTTGAAGGGCCAGAACTTCCGCACCAAAAGATTCATGTATGTCCAAATGAATGTATGCTATTTTGGAAGGAACACAAAGATCTCAAAGAATGTCTATATTGCAAAGGAAGTCGTTATAAGACACTTAGAGAAAGTGGCAACAATTCTGCTCATAATGCTCTTATTTACTTTCCTGTAGGCCCGAGATTACAAAGATTATATGCAACAAGATCTACTGCGGAGCAGATGAGGTGGCATAAAGATAATCCTCGAGTTCATGGCCTTATGTCTCATCCAAGTGATGAAGAGGCGTGGAAACACCTAGATGAAGAGTACCGTTTTTTGCTGCGGAGCCCAGAAATGTCCGACTAGGTCTTTGTACCGACGGATTTTCACCATTTGGAAAGATAGGAAGGCAATATTCTTGTTGGCCCGTCATTTTAACTCCTTATAATCTTCCACCTGAATTGAGCATGAAGAAACCTTTTATGTTTCTAAGTTTGATAATTCCAGGTCCGAAGAATCCTAAAGGGAATCTCGATGTGTACTTGCGACCTCTTATTGAAGAGTTAAAGCAATTATGGGAGGCTGGGTTACCGACTTACAACATCTCGCAAAAACAAAATTTTCATTTGACTCAATTAGCTTTGTATAATGTGTTTTGACTTTCATTTGACTCAATTAGGTTTGTTAATTACATTTAACTTTCATTTAATTCAACAAGCTTTGTTGAATGTGTTTGACTTTTATTTGACTCAACTACCTTTGTTGAATGCATTTTACTTTCATTTGATTCAAAAAGCTTCGTTTGAATGCGTTTGAATTTCATTTGACTCAATTAGCTTAGTTGAATGCATTTGACTTTCATTTGATTCAAAAAGCTTTGTATGAATATGTTTTACTTTCATTAGACTCAATTATCTTTCTTGAATGCATTTGTCTTTCATTTGATTCAAAAACCATTGTTTGAATGTGTTTGACTTTCATTTGACTCAATTAGCTTTGTTGAATGCATTTTACTTTCATTTGATACAAAAAGCTTTCTTTCAATGTGTTTGACTTTCATTTTACTCAATTAGCTTTGTTGAATGCATTTGACTTTAGTTTGATTCAAAAAGCATTGTTTGAATGTGTTTGACTTTCATTTGACTCAATTAGCTTTGTAGACTGCATTTGACTTTCATTTAACTCAATTAGCTTTGTATGAATGTGTTTGATATTCATTGATGTGGGGAAAACTAGGTCGTTGGGAATAATTCTCCCTAAGCCAAACAAAATTTATAAACACTCAACAAACCTAAATACAAGTATAGAGGTAAGTCAAGGGTCGAACCCAAAGGAACGGTAATGTCTGAATGCTTTCAATTATGTGCCTAAGCCAGGTCGAAGACAAGGGGTAAAAGGTGACTCTAACAACTACCTAAACGAAGAAACCAAACAAATATAAGAGCTAGGGATTAGGATCCGCAAATAATGGCAATGAACGATGCAAATTGGAATGGAACGTCGACTAAGTCAAGCAATGTGAGGGAAAATCAATCATGCAACCAAAAGAGCATGTCAAGCTATTCTCCTAGAGGTCTAACTAGCGTCAACTACGATAAACTCTAGCTAGGAAACATCACAAGACACCTCAATCGTGTAAATGCAAGCCACAAATCAATGGTCCGTATCAATGTCAACTTACAATGCAATCTAGTGCAATAATCAAAGTTAGCTACTCTCTAATTAATCACACACATGCACAAGATCAATCAACCAAGTTTAATCACATCATCAACTCCATCAATTATCCCATATTTACATCAATTCATTACATCATAAGCTTCACCAAATCCCTAACCAAACAACTACTCAAACATTATCATCAATTCAACAAACAATTAAAGAAATCAACAGTTAACAATCTAAGAAGAACAATTACTCTAATCAAACATCAATCATCGAATCATCAAAATCCAATCAAAACCAAACAATCAAAACATGAATACTAAACAAAACAATAAATGAGATAGAGATTAGAAATGCTCATTTGACTCAATTATCTTTGTTGAATGCATTTGACTTTCATTTGATTCAAAAAGCTTTATTTGAATGTGTTTGACTTTCATTTGACTCAATTGTCTTTGTTGAATGCATTTGACTTTCATTTGAATTAGAAAGCGTTGTTGAATGTGTTTGACTATCATTTGACTCAATTAGCTTTGTTGAATGCATTTAAGTTTTATTTGATTCAAAAAGCTTTGTATCAATGTGTTTGACTTTCATTTGACCCAATTACCTTTGTTGAATGCATTTGACTTTCATTTGATTCAAAAAGCTTTGTTTGAATGTGTTTGACTTTCGTTTGACTCAATTGTCTTTGTTGAATGCATTTGACTTTCATTTGATTTAAAAAGCTTTTTTTGAATTTGTTTGACTTTCATTTGACTCAATTAGCTTTGTTGAATGTATTTAAGTTTTATTTGATTCAAAAAGCTTTGTATCAATGTGTTTGACTTTCATTTGACCCAATTACCTTTGTTGAATGCATTTGACTTTCATTTGATTCAATATATCTCTTTTTTGTTGCTAATGAAAACAAGTTGTCTTACTAGTTGTTGCTAAATTTCATCAATTTTGTCTCGTTTCCATATATCAACAAATTCTGACAACTAATTTTTTATTTGTAGCGATTTAGAATCAAATTGAGGACTAAATTTTTGAGTTGTTCCTATTAGAAATTAGCCGTCTCGTTGTTGTTGCTAGATGACAACAGATTTTTTATTTGTTGTCATTTAGCAATGCCATTTTACAAAACGTTTGGCAACAAAATTTCTAGTTGTTGCTATTAGGGACACTTGTTTTACTATTTCTTGCTAAAATGACATCACATTTTAATTTGTTGCCATTAGAAGAAAGTTGTGTTATAAATTGTTGCTAATTTATTAAGAGTCATTGTAGTAATTTACATAATATGTTTTAATAAATAAAAACGAAAACAAGTCATCTTGTTCTATACAAAAGAAATATTAGAACGAATTAATAATCGTTCAATCACTTTTAGCAATAAAAGAAGGCGATAAAATAATATATATTATTTTATAAGTTCATTAGAAAGAGCATGTATAAAATGGGAATGCTTCTTACTATTAGGGCCGAATTTGCTTGATTTTGGTTCTACAAGACCTTAAAACCTTATAACATGCTATGTTTTTGTGATTTCTTTTCTTAGGAAGTTATAAATACATATGTTTGACATGAATCAAGCCTTTTCAAGTTCATTAGAAAGAGCATGTAGAAAATGGGAACGCTTCTGCCCGAATTTGCTTGATTTCTGTTTTACTAGACCTTAAAACCTTATACCTTGCTTTGTATTAGTGATTTCTATGCTTAGGCAGTTACTAATACATATATTTGACATCATTCAAGCCTTTATAAGTTCATTAGAAAGATGAAAGTAGAAAATGGGAACGTTTTTATCATTTGGGCCGAATTTGGTTGATTTTTGTTCTACAAGACCTTAAAACCTTATAACATCCTTTGTTTTTGTGATTTATTTTCTTATGAAGTTATAAATATATATATTGGACATGAATCAAGCATTTTCAAGTTTATTAGAAAGATGAAAGCAGGAAATGGGAACGCTATTTATCAGTTAGGCCGAATTTGGTTGATTTTGGTTCTACAAGACCTTAAAACCTTATAACATCCTTTGTTTTTGTGATTTCTGTTTTTAGGAAGTTATAAATATATATATTTGACATGAATCAAGCCTTTTCAAGTTCATTAGAAAAAGCATGTAAAATATGGGTGCTTCTTCCTATTTTGCTCGAATTTGTTTGATTTCGGTTCTACCAGTCCTTAAAATCTTATAACTTGCTTTGTTTTTGTTATTTCTATGATTAGGAATTATAAATACATATATTTAACATTATTCAAGTTTTTTGTAGTTCATTAGAAATAGCATGTAGAAAGTGAGAATGCTTCTTTCTATTTTGCCTGAATTTGCTTGATTTTGGTTCTACAAAACCTTAAAAACTTATAATTTGCTTTAGTTATTGTCATTTCTTTGGTTAGGAAGTTATAAATACATATATTTGACATGAATCAAGCCTTTTCACGTTCATTAGAAAGAGCATGTGGAAAATGGGTACGCTTTTTCCCATTTTGCCCAAATTTGCTTGATTTAGGCTCTACAACACCTTAAAACCTTATAACTTGCTTTTTTTTTGTGATTTATTTGCTTAGAAAGTTATAAATACATATATTTTATATGATTCAAGAATTTATAAATTCATTAGAAAGAGCATGTAGAAAATGGAAAGGCTTCTTACTATTTTTCCCGAATTTGCATGATTTTTGTTCTACTAGACCTTAAAACCTTATATCTTGCTTTGTTTTTGTGATTTATATTGTTAGGAAGTTATAAATACATATATTTGACATGAATCAAGCTTTTTCAAGTTTATTAAAAAGAGCATGTAGAAAAAGGGAATGCTTCTTACTATTTTGCCCAAATTTGATTGATTTCAGTTCTACAAGACCTTAAAACCTTATAAATTGCTAGTTTTTGCGATTTCTATGCTTATGCATTTATAAATACATATATTTCACATGATTCAAACAATTATATGTTCATAAGAAAGAGCATGTAGAATTTGGGAATACTTCTTACAATTTTACCCAAATTTGATTGATTTTGGTTCTACAATACCTTAAAACCTCATAACTTGATTTGTATTTGTTATTTATTTTTTAATGGAGTTATAAATACATATATTTGACATTATCCAAGCATTTATAAGCTCATTAGAAAGAGCATGCAGAAAATGGGAACGTTTCTTTCCATTTTGCCCGAATTTGCTTGATTTTGGTTCTACAAGACCTTAAAACCATATAACTTGCTTTTTCTTTGTTATTTATTTGCTTAGGCAGTTATAAATATGTATATTTGACATGATTCAAGAATTTATAATTTCATTAGAAAGAGCATGTAGAAAATGGGAAAGCTTCTTACTATTTTGCACGAATTTGCTTGATTTTGGTTCTACAAGACCTTATAACCTTATGAATTGATTTCTTTTTCTGATTATTTTTGTGAGGCAGTTATAACTACATATATTTGACATTACTCAAGCCTTTTCAAATTCATTAGAAAGAGCATGTAAAAAATGGGAATGCTTCTTCCCATTTTGGCCGTATTTGCTTAATTTTGGCTCTACAAGACCTTAAAACCTTATGGCATGCGTTATTTTTGTGATTTATTTTCTTAGGAAGTTGTAAATACATATATTTTACATTAATCAAGCCTTTTCAAGTTCATTACAAGAGCATGTAGAAAATGGGAACGCTTCTTCTCATTTTGCCCGAATTTGCTTGATTTCGGTTCTACCAGACCTTAAAACCTTATAACTTGCTTGGTCTTATTGATTTCTATGCTTAGTCAGTTACAAATACATATATTTGACATTATTCAAGCCTTTATCAGTTCATTAGAAAGAGCATGTAGAAAATGGGAACGCTTCTTCCCATTTGGACCGAATTTGCTTGATTTTGGTTCTACAAGACCTTAAAACCTTATAAAATGATTTGTTTTTGTGATTTCTTTTCTTAGGAAGTTATAAATACATATATTTGACATGAATCAAGCCTTTTCAAGTTCATTAGAAAGAGCATGTAGAAATTGGGAACGCTTCTTCCCATTATGCCCGAATTTGCTTGATTTCGGTTCTACTAGACCTTAAAACCTTATACCTTCCTTTGTCTTAGTGATTTCTATGCTTAGGCAGTTACTAATACATATATTTGACATAATTCAAGCCTTTATAAGTTCATTAGAAAGAGCATGTAGAAAATGGGAACGCTTTTTACCATTTGGGCCGAATTTGGTTGATTTTGGTTCTACAAGACCTTAAAACCTTATAACATCTTTTGTTTTTGTGATTTCTTTTGTTAGGAAATTATAAATACATGTATTTGACATGAATAAAGCCTTTTCAAGTTCATTAGAAAGAGCATGTAAAAAATGGGTGCTTTTTCCTATTTTGCTCGAATTTGCTTGGTTTCGGTTCTACCAGTCCTTAAAACCTTATAACTTGCTTTATTTTTGTTATATCTGTGATTAGGAATTATAAATACATATATTTAACATTATTCAAGTTTTTTGTAGTTCATTAGAAAGAGCATGTAGAAAATGAGAATGTTTCTTTCTATTTTGCCTGAATTTGCTTGATTTTGGTTCTACAAAACCTTAAAACCTTATAACTTGCTTTGGTTTTTGTGATTTCTTTGGTTAGGCAGTTATGAATACATATATCTGACATGAATCAAGCCTTTTAAAGTTCATTAGAAAGAGCATGTGGAAAATGGGTACGTTTTTTCCCATTTTGCCCAAATTTGCTTGATTTAGGCTCCACAACACCTTAAAACCTTATAACTTGCTTTTGTTTTTTGTGATTTATTTGCTTAGAAAATTATAAATACATATATTTTATATGATTCAAGAATTTATAAATTCATTAGAAAGAGCATGTAGAAAATGGAAAGTCTTCTTACTATTTTGCCCGAATTTGCTTGATTTTTGTTCTAATAGACCTTAAAACCTTATATCTTGCTTTGTTTTTGTGATTTATATTGTTAGGAAGTTATCAAGTTTATTAAAAAGAGCATGTAGAAAAAGGGAATGCTTCTTACTATTTTGCCCGAATTTGATTGATTTTAGTTCTACAAGACCTTAAAACCTTATATATTGCTTTGTTTTTGTAATTTCTACGCTTATGCATTTATAAATACATATATTTCACATGATTCAAACAATTATAAGTTAATAAGAAGAGCATGTAGAATTTGGGAATGCTTCTTACTATTTTACCCAAATTTTGCTTGATTTTGGTTCTACAAGACCTTAAAACATAATAACTTGATTTTTTTTTGTTATTTATTTTTTAATGGAGTTATAAATACATATATTTGACATGATCCAAGCATTTATAAGTTCATTAGAAAAAGCATGTAGAAAATGGGAACGTTTCTTCCCATTTTGCCCGAATTTGCTTGATTTTGGTTCTACAAGACCTTAAAACCATATAAATTGCTTTTGCTTTGTTATTTATTTGCTTAGGAATTTATAAATATTTATATTTGACATGATTCAGGAATTTATAATTTCATTAGAAAGAGCATGTAGAAAATGGGAATGCTTCTTACTATTTTGCCCGAATTTGCTTGATTTTTGTTCTACAAGACCTTAAAACCTTATGAATTGCTTTGTTTTTGTAATTTATTTTGTTAGGCAGTTATGAATACATATATTTGACATGACTCAAGCCATTTCAAGTTCATTAGAAAGAGCATGTAAAAAATTGGAATGCTTCTTCCCATTTTGGCCGAATTTGCTTAATTTTGGCTCTACAAGACCTTAAAACCTTATGACATGCTTTATCTTTGTGATTTATTTTCTTAGGAAGTTGTAAATACATATATTTTAAATGAATCAAGCCTTTTCAAGTTCATTAGAAAGAGCATGTAGAAAATGGGAACGCTTCTTCTCATTTTGCCCGAATTTGCTTGATTACGGTTCTACCAGACCTTAAAACGTTATAACTTGCTTGGTCTTAGTAATTGCTATGCTTTGTCTGTTACAGATACATATATTTGACATGATTCAAGCCTTTATCAGTTAATATGAAAGAGCATATAGAAAAAGGGAACGCGTCTTCCCATTTAGGCCGAATTTGCTTGATTTTGGTTCTACAAGACCTTAAAACCTTATAAAATGCTTTGTTTTTGTGATTTCTTTTCTTAAGAAGTTATAAATACATATATTTGACATGAATCAAGCCTTTTCAAGTTCGTTAGAAAGAGCATGTAGAAATTGGGAACGCTTCTTCTCATTATGCCCGAATTTTCTTGATTTCGGTTCTACTAGACCTTAAAACTTTATACCTTGTTTTTTCTTAGTGATTTCTATGCTTAGGCAGTTACTAATACATATATTTGACATAATTCAAGCCTTTATAAGTTCATTAGAAAGAGCATGTAGAAAATGGGAACACTTTTTACCATTTGGGCCGAATTTGGTTGATTTTGGTTCTACAAGACTTTAAAACCTTATAACATCTTTTGTTTTTGTGATTTCTTTTGTTAGGAAATTATAAATACATATATTTGACATGAATAAATCCTTTTCAAGTTCATTAGAAAGAGCATGTAAAAAATGGGTGCTTTTTCCTATTGTGCTCGAATTTACTTGGTTTCGGTTCTACCAGTACTTAAAACCTTATAACTTGCTTTATTTTTGTTATATCTGTTATTAGGAATTATAAATACATATATTTAACATTATTCAAGTTTTTTGTAGTTCATTAGAAAGAGCATGTAGAAAATGAGAATGCTTCTTTCTATTTTGCCGGAATTTTCTTGTTTTTGGTTCTACAAAACCTTAAAACCTTATAACTTGCTTTGGTTTTTGTGATTTCTTTGCTTAGGCAGTTATGAATACATATATCTGACATGAATCAAGCCTTTTAAAGTTCATTAGAAAGAGCATGTGGAAAATGGGTACGTTTTTTCCCATTTTGCCCAAATTTGCTTGATTTAGGCTCCACAACACCTTAAAACCTTATAACTTGCTTTTGTTTTTTGTGATTTATTTGCTTAGAAAATTATAAATACATATATTTTATATGATTCAAGAATTTATAAAATCATTAGAAAGAGCATGTAGAAAATGGAAAGGCTTCTTACTATTTTGCCCGAATTTGCTTGATTTTTGTTCTACTAGACCTTAAAACCTTATATCTTGCTTTGTTTTTGTGATTTACATTGTTAGGAAGTTATCAATTTTATTAAAAAGAGCATGTAGAAAAAAGGAATGCTTCTTACTATTTTGCCCGAATTTGATTGATTTTAGTTCTACAAGACCTTAAAACCTTATAAATTGCTTTGTTTTTGTGATTTCTATGATTATGCATTTATAAATACATATATTTCACATGATTCAAACAATTATAAATTAATAAGAAAGAGCATGTAGAATTTGGGAATGCTTCTTACTATTTTACCCAAATTTTGCTTGATTTTGGTTCTACAAGACCTTAAAACCTCATACCTTGATTTGTTTTTGTTATTTATCTTTTAATGGAGTTATAAATACATATATTTGACATGATCCAAGCATTTATAAGTTCATTAGAAAAAGCATGTAGAAAATGGGAACGTTTCTTCCCATTTTGCCCGAATTTGCTTGATTTTGGTTCTACAAGACCTTAAAACCATATAAATTGCTTTTGCTTTGTTATTTATTTGCTTAGGAATTTATAAATATTTATATTTGACATGATTCAGGAATTTATAATTTCATTAGAAAGAGCATGTAGAAAATGGGAATGCTTCTTACTATTTTGCCCGAATTTGCTTGATTTTGGTTCTACAAGACCTTAAAACCTTATAACATCCTTTTTTGTGATTTATTTTTTTAGGAAGTTATGAATACATATATTTGACATAAATCAAGCCTTTTCAAGTTCATTAGAAAGAGCATGTAGAAAATGGGAACGCTTCTTCTCATTTTCCCCGAATTCGCTTGATTTCGGTTCTACCGGACCTTAAAACCTTATAACTTGCTTTGTCTTAGTGATTTCTATGCTAAGGGAGTTACTAATACATATATGTAACATGATTCAAGCCATTATAAGTTTATTAGAAAGAGCATGTAGAAAATGGGAACGCTTCTTCCCATTTGGGCCGAATTTGGTTGATTTTGGTTCTACAAGACCTTTAAACCTTATAAAATCCATTGTTTTTGTGATTTCTTTTTTTAGGAAGTTATAAATACATATATTTGACATGACTCAAGCCTTTTTAAGTTCATTAGAACGTACATGTTGAAAATGAGAACGCTTCTTCTCATTTTGCCTGAATTTGCTTGATTTCGGTTCTATCAGACCTTAGAACCTTATTAATTGCTTTCTCTTTGTTATTTATTTTCTTAGGAAGTTACAAATACATATATTTGACATGATTCAAGCCTTTATAAGTTCATTAGAAGGAGCATGTAGAAAATAGGAACGCTTCTTCCCATTTTGGCCGAATTTGCTTGATTTTGGTTCTACAAGACCTTAAAACTTTATAACATGCATTTTTTGTGATTTCTTTCCTTAGGAATTTATAAATACATATATTAGACATGAATCAAGCCTTTTCAAGTTCATTAGAAATAGCGTGTAGAAAATGGGAACGCTTCTTCTCATATGATGTTAATTGGTAACAATAATTTTCATTTTGATGACCTTAAATAGTTAAATGACCTAAAAGAATGTCATTCTTCTAAGTGCTTTACTTAGTTTGTCTATGCTTTTTGTATCATTTATTTTTTAGCGAAACTGCTATATAATGAGGGAGGATCGAGCATGGATGTATAAACGGTTAGAAGGAAAATTCCTTAGTTCAACCTTTGCTGAAAAGGTCAATGAATTTATTACATTTGCTACCACACAAGAGAATGTCGTGATAGATGGTGTGATGAAATGTCCATGTGCACAGTGTCGAAATATTCCTTATCTAGATCTTGATACCATTATGGAGCATCTCTATAGGCATGGTTTTTTGCCTAACTATTTCCAATGGGTTTTTCATGGTGAACTGCACTTCCAAAGAGAATCCCAAAGTAGCAGTTCCATATCCACTGAGGATGCATTGAACCCATATAGAAACATGGTATTAGATGCCTTTGGACTAGAAGGTGGTTTAAAATATTGAAGAAGAGCCACATGCTAGTTACAAGAAGTTCTTTGACATGTTGAAGGCAGCGGAAGAGCCATTGTATGATGGTTGCAAGTTGTCTGTATTGTCTGCAGCTGCAAGGATGGCAAACATCAAGTCCGAGTATAATATTCCGCATAAAGCTATAGATGGTGTTGCTTCCATAATGAAAGATAGTTTTTACAAGACTAAGACATTGCTTAAAGGGCCAGAACTTCCGCACCAAAAGATTCATGTATGTCCAAATGGATTTATGCTATTTTGGAAGGAACACAAAGATCTCAAAGAATGTCTATATTGCAAAGGAAGTCGTTATAAGACACTTAGAGAAAGTGGCAACAATTCTCCTCATAGTGCTCTTATTTACTTTCCTGTAGGCCCGAGATTACAAAGATTATATGCAACAAGATCTACTGCGGAGCAGATGAGGTGGCATAAAGATAATCCTCAAGTTCATGGCCTTATGTCTCATCTAAGTGATGAAGAGGCGTGGAAACACCTAGATGAAGAGTACCCTTCTTTTGCTGCGGAGCCTAGAAATGTCCGACTAGGTCTTTGTACCGACGGATTTTCACCATTTGGAAAGACAGGAAGGCAATATTCTTGTTGGCCCGTCATTTTAACTCCTTATAATCTTCCACCTGAATTGTGCATGAAGAAACCTTTTATGTTTCTAAGTTTGATAATTCCAGGTCCGAAGAATCCTAAAGGGAATCTCGATGTGTACTTGCGACCTCTTATTGAAGAGTTAAAGCAATTATGGGAGGCTGGGTTACCGACTTACAACATCTCGCAAAAGCAAAATTTTCATTTGACTCAATTAGCTTTGTATAATGTGTTTTGACTTTCATTTGACTCAATTAGGTTTGTTAATTACATTTAACTTTCATTTAATTCAACAAGCTTTGTTGAATGTGTTTGACTTTTATTTGACTCAATTACCTTTGTTGAATGCATTTTACTTTCATTTGATTCAAAAAGCTTCGTTTGAATGCGTTTGAATTTTATTTGACTCAATTAGCTTAGTTGAATGCATTTGAATTTCATTTGATTCAAAAAGCTTTGTA
Organism: Chenopodium formosanum; assembly: GCA_024500155.1. Lineage (NCBI taxonomy): Eukaryota > Viridiplantae > Streptophyta > Magnoliopsida > Caryophyllales > Amaranthaceae > Chenopodium > Chenopodium formosanum. Next base: position 26,744,435 of record CM044861.1, read on the forward strand.
TGAATATGTTTTACTTTCATTAGACTCAATTATCTTTCTTGAATGCATTTGTCTTTCATTTGATTCAAAAACCATTGTTTGAATGTGTTTGACTTTCATTTGACTCAATTAGCTTTGTTGAATGCATTTTACTTTCATTTGATACAAAAAGCTTTCTTTCAATGTGTTTGACTTTCATTTTACTCAATTAGCTTTGTTGAATGCATTTGACTTTAGTTTGATTCAAAAAGCATTGTTTGAATGTGTTTGACTTTCATTTGACTCAATTAGCTTTGTAGACTGCATTTGACTTTCATTTAACTCAATTAGCTTTGTATGAATGTGTTTGACATTCATTGACGTGGGGAAAACTAGGCCGTTGGGCTAATTCTCCCTAAGCCAAACAAAATTTATAAACACTCAACAAACCTAAATACAAGTATAGAGGTAAGTCAAGGGTCGAACCCAAAGGAACGGTAATGTCTAAATGCTTTCAATTATGTGCCTAAGCTAGGTCGAAGACAAGGGGTAAAAGGTGACTCTAACAACTACCTAAACGAAGAAACCAAACAAATATAAGAGCTAGGGATTAGGATCCGCAAATAATCGCAATGAACGATGCAAATTGGAATGGAACGTCGACTAAGTCAAGCAATGTGAGGGAAAATCAATCATGCAACCAAAAGAGCATGTCAAGCTATTCTCCTAGAGGTCTAACTAGCGTCAACTACGATAAACTCTAGCTAGGAAACATCACAAGACACCCAATCGTGTAAATGCAAGCCACAAATCAATGGTCCGTATCAATGTCAACTTACAATGCAATCTAGTGCAATAATCAAAGTTAGCTACTCTCTAATTAATCACACACATGCACAAGATCAATCAACCAAGTTTAATCACATCATCAACCCCATCAATTATCCCATATTTACATCAATTCATTACATCATAAGCTTCACCAAATCCCTAACCAAACAGCTACTCAAACATTATCATCAATTCAACAAACAATTAAAGAAATCAACAATTAACAATCTAAGAAGAACAATTACTCTAATCAAACATCAATCATCGAATCATCAAAATCCAATCAAAACCAAACAATCAAAACATGAATACTAAACAAAACAATAAATGAGATAGAGTTTAGAAATGCTCATTGATAATAGAGTAGATCTCCAATACAATTGTCACCATTGGATCTTCAATCTCTCAATCACCATTGAAATTTTTCACTTTCTCTCTCTAAAATTTACTCCTAAAACTAACCTCTAAATCTAGAGAGAGAAGCTCTCAACTAAGCTAAGAAAATGATCTAATTCTTTTATGAAAACTTCTTACAAAAATTGGGTTCAAATAGGTATAAGAAGAGAGAGAAAATCGTCGAAATCCGATCGGAACGTTGGTGCGGCCACACAACAGGGGATGTGCGCCCGCACCACCATGATGTGCGCCCGCACCACCATGGTGTGCGGCCGCACATCCCTCGTGTGCGCCCGCACATTCTGCGCGTGCGGCCGCACTCAGCTGGGTTTCTTCGAATCTTCAACTCTTCAAGCTCAAGGGGTGCACACATGATTTATGATGGTGATGAAGGACAAGGTAGGCAGTAGCTAAGGCTTAATATTGAGGGCACACACTTCCTTTGAAGGGAGCACAAGAGAAGAGCCAAGACTTGGAACTTCCACTTCTTTGCATCTTGAGCTTCCCAAACTCCATGAACTTGATCCTAAAGCTCCTTCCACTATAATAGATCACCAAAATCACGACCCGAACCTCGTCCAATACCTACAACCACGAAAATAGAGCAAATAAAGAAGAAAAGGCTAGAAAACCAACGAAATGCACAAAAGTTACAAAATAAGAGAAGAAAGGTAAAACTAAGCAACAAAGCATAAAACTAAGCACTTTTTAAGCATGAAAGCTATGAAAAGAGAGTAGGATGGACCTAAATGCTCGTCAAATGTGTGCCATTTATGACACACATCATTCATTTGACTCAATTAGCTTTGTTAATTGCATTTCACTTTCATTTAATTCAAAAAGCTTTGTTTGAATGTGTTTTACTTTCATTTGATTGAAAAAGCTTTGTTTGAATGTGTTTGACTTTCATTTGACTCAATTACCTTTGTTGAATGCATTTGACTTTCATTTGATTCAAAAAGTATTGTTTGAATGTGTTTGACTTTCAATTGACTCAATTAGCTTTGTTGAATGCATTAGATTTTCATTTGATATAAAACGCTTTGTTTGAATGTGTTTTAATTTCATTTGACTCAATTATTTTTGTTGAACGCATTTGACTTTCATTCGTTTCAAAAAGCTTTGTATGTGTGTGTTTGACTTTAATTTGACACAATTATCTTTATTGAATGCATTTGACTTTCATTTGATTCAAAACACTTTGTTTGAAGGTGCTTGACTTTCATTTGAGTCAAAAATCATTGTTGAATGCATTTGACTTTTATTTGATTCAAAAAGCTTTGATTGAATGTGTTGGACTTTCATTTGACTCAATTAGTTTTGTTAGAATGTGTATGACTTTCATATTACTTAATTATGTTTGTTAAATGCATTTGACTTTCATTTGATTCAAAAAGCTTTGTTTGAAGGTGTTGACTTTCATTTGAGTTATAAAGCATTGTTGAATGCACTTGACTTTCGTTTAATATAAAAATCTTTGTTTGTATGTGTTTGACTTTCATTTGAGTCAATTAGCTTTGTTCAATGCATTTGACTTTCATTTGATTCAAAAAGCTTTGTTTGAATGTGTTTGACTTTCATTTGACTCAATTATCCTTTTTGAATGCAATTGACTTTCAATTGATTCAAAAAGCTTTGTATGAATGTGTTTGACTTTCATTTGACTCAATTAGCTTCGTTGAATGCATTTGAGTTTCATTTGATCTAAAAAGCTTTGTTTGATTGTGTTTGACTTTCATTTGGTTCAAAAAGCTTTGTTGAATGTGTTTGATTTTCATTATACTCAATTAGCTTTGTTGAATGCATTTGACTTTCATTTGATTTTAAAACCTTTGTTTAAATGTGTTTGACTTTCATTTGGTTCAACAAGCTTTGTTGAATGAGTTTGACTTTCATTTTACTCAATTAGATTTGTTGAATGCATTTGACTTTCATTTGATTAAAAAAGCATTGTTTGAATGTGTTAGACTTTATTTAACTTAAAAAACTTTGTTGAATGCATTTGACTTTCATTTGATTTAAAAAGCTTTATTTGAATGTGTTTGACTTTCATTTGAATCAAAAAGCTTTGTTAAATGCATTTGAATTTAATTTGATTCAAAAAGCTTTGTTTGAATGTGTTTGACTTTCATTTGACTCAATTATCTTTGTTGAATGCGTTTGACTTTTATTTGATTCAAAATGCTTTGTTTGAATGTGTTTGACATTCATTTGATTCAAAAAGCTTTGTGTGAATGTGTTTGACTTTCATTTGAGTCAATTATCATTGTTGAATGCATTTGACTTTCGGTTGATTAAAAAAGCATTGTTTGAATGTGTTTGACTTTCATTTGACTTAATTAGCTTTGTTGAATGCATTTGACTTTCATTTGATTCAAAAAGCTTTTTTTTGAATGTTTTTGACTTTAATTTGACTCAATTATCTTCGTTGAATGCATTTGACTTTCACTTGATTTTAAAAGCTTTGTTTGAATGTGGTTTGACTTTCATTTGATTCAATTAGCTTTGTTAAATGCATTTCACTTTCATTTAATTCAAAAAGCTTTGTTTGAATGTGTTTTACTTTTATTTGGCTCAATTAGCTTAGTTGAATGCATTTTACTTTCGTTTGATTAAAAAAGCTTTGTATGAATGTGTTTGACTTTCATTTGACTCAATTATCTTCGTTGAATGCATTTTACTTTCACTTGATTTTAAAAGCTCTGTTTGAATGTGTTTGACTTTCATTTGGTTCAAAAAGCTTTGTTGAATGAGTTTGTCTTTCATTTTACTCAATTTAGCTTTGTTGAATGCATTTGACTTTCATTTTATTAAAAAAACATTGTTTGAATGTGTTTGATTTTCATTTGACTTAATTAACTATCATGAATGCATTTATCTTTGATTTGATTCAAAAAGCTTTGTTTGAAAGTGTTTGACTTTCATTTGAGTCAATTACCTTTATTAAATGCATTTGACTTTCATTTGATTCCAAAAGCTTTTTATGAATGTGTTTGACTTTCATTTGACTCAATTATCCTTGTTGAATACATTTGACTTTCATTTGATTTAAAAAGCTTTGTTTGAACGTGTTTGACTTTTATTTGAGTTAAAAATCTATGTTGAATGCATTTGACTTTTATTTGATTCAAGAACCTTTGTTTGAATGAGTTTGACTTTCATTTGACTTAATTATCTTTGTTGAATGCATTTGACTTTCATTTGGTTCAAAAAGCGTTGTTTAATGTGTTTGACTTTCATTTGACTCAATTAGCTTGGTTGAATGCATTTGAGTTTTATTTGATTCAAAAAGCTTTGTATGAATGTGTTTGACTTTTATTTGACCCAATTACCTTTGTTGAATGCATTTGTCTTTCATTTGATTCAATATATCTCTATTTTGTTGCTTTTGAATACAAGTTGTTTTACTAGTTGTTGCTAGATTTCCTCAAATTTTGTCTTGTTTTCATATGTCAACAAATTCTATCAACTAGTTTTTTATTTGTATCGATTTAGAAACAAATTGAGGCAACAAATTTTTGAATTGTTCCTATTAGAAATTAGCCGTCTTACTAGTTGTTGCATTTTACATTCATTTGATTCAAAAATCTTTGTTGAAAGCATTTGACTTTCATTTGACTCAATAAGCTTTGTTGAATGCATTTGACTTTCATTTGATTCAAAGAGCTTTGTTTGAATGTGTTTGACTTTCATTTGAGTCAAAAAGCTTCGTTGAATGCATTTGACTTTCATTAGATTCAAAAAGCTTTGTTTGAATGTGTTTGACTTTCAATTGAGTAAAAAAGATATGTTGAATGCATTAGACTTCCATTTGATTCAAATTGCTTGGTTTAAATGTGTCTGACTTTCATTTGACTCAATTATCTTTGTTGAATGCATTTGACTTTCATTTGATTCAAAAAGCTTTGTTTGAATGTGTTTGACTTTCATTTGACTCAATTGTCTTTGTTGAATGCATTTGACTTTCATTTGATTTAGAAAGCGTTGTTGAATGTGTTTGACTATCATTTGACTCAATTAGCTTAGTTGAATGCATTTAAGTTTTATTTGATTCAAAAAGCTTTGTATCAATGTGTTTGACTTTCATTTGACCCAATTACCTTTGTTGAATGTATTTGACTTTCATTTGATTCAATAAGCTTTGTTTGAATGTGTTTGACTTTCATTTGACTCAATTGTCTTTGTTGAATGCATTTGACTTTCATTTGATTTGAAAAGCGTTGTTGAATGTGTTTGACTTTCATTTGACCCAATTACCTTTGTTGAATGCATTTGACTTTCATTTGATTCAATACGTCTCTTTTTTGTTGCTATTGAAAACAAGTTGTCTTACTAGTTGTTGCTAAATTTCATCAATTTTGTCTCGTTTCCATATATCAACAACTTCTGACAACTAATTTTTTATTTGTAGCGATTTAGAATCAAATTGAGGCACTAAATTTTTGAGCTGTTCTTATTAGAAATTAGCCGTCTCGTTGTTGTTGCTAGATGACAACAGATTTTTTATTTGTTGTCATTTAGCAATGCCATTTTACAAAACGTTTGGCAACAAAATTTCTAGTTGTTGCTAATAGGGACACTTGTTTTACTATTTCCTGCTAAAATGACATCACATTTTAATTTGTTGCCATTAAAAGAAAGTTTTGTTATAAATTGTTGCTAATTTATTAAGAGTCATTGAAGTAATTTACATAATATGTTTTAATAAATAAAAACGAAAACAAGTCATCTTGTTCTATACAAAAGAAATATTAGAAGGAATTAATAATCGTTCAATCACTTTTAGAAATAAAACGAAGGCGATAAAATAATATATATTATTTTATAAGTTCATTAGAAAGAGCATGTATAAAATGGGAATGCTTCTTACTATTATGGCCGAATTTGCTTGATTTTGGTTCTACAAGACCTTAAAACCTTATAACATGCTATGTTTTTGTGATTTCTCTTCTTAGGAAGATATAAATACATATGTTTGACATGAATCAAGCCTTTTTAAGTTCATTAGAAAGAGCATGTAGAAAATGGAAACGCTTCTTCCCATTATGGCCGAATTCGCTTGATTTCTGTTCTAATAGACCTTAAAACCTTATACCTTGCTTTGTCTTAGTGATTTCTATGCTTAGCCAATTACTAATACATATATTTGACATCGTTCAAGCCTTTATAATTTCATTAGAAAGATGAAAGCAGGAAATGGGAACGCTTTTTATCATTTAGGCCGAATTTGGTTGATTTTGGTTCTACAAGACCTTAAAACCTTATAACATCCTTTTTTTTGTGATTTCTTTTTTAAGGAAGTTATAAATATATATATTTGACATGAATCAAGCCTTTTTAAGTTCATTAGAAAGAGCATGTAGAAAATAGGAACGCTTCTTCCCATTATTGCCGAATTCGCTTGATTTCTGTTCTAATAGACCTTAAAACCTTATACCTTGCTTTGTCTTAGTGATGTCTATGCTTAGCCAGTTACTAATACATATATTTGACATCATTCAAGCCTTTATAATTTCATTAGAAAGATGAAAGCAGGAAATGGGAACGCTTTTTATCATTTAGGCCGAATTTGGTTGATTTTGGTTCTACAAGACCTTAAAACCTTATAACATCCTTTGTTTTTGTGATTTCTTTTTTTAGGAAGTTATAAATATATATATTTGACATGAATCAAGCCTTTTCAAGTTCATTAGAAAAAGCATGTAAAATATGGGTGCTTCTTCCTATTTTGCTCGAATTTGTTTGATTTCGGTTCTACCAGTCCTTAAAATCTTATAACTTGGTTTGTTTTTGTTATTTCTATGATTAGGAATTATAAATACATATATTTAACATTATTCAAGTTTTTTGTAGTTCATTAGAAATAGCATGTAGAAAATGAGAATGCTTCTTTCTATTTTGCCTGAATTTGCTTGATTTTGGTTCTACAAAACCTTAAAGCCTTATAATTTGCTTTGGTTATTGTCATTTCTTTGGTTAGGAAGTTATAAATACATATATTTGACATGAATCAAGCCTTTTCAAGTTCATTAGAAAGAGCATGTGGAAAATGGGTGCGCTTTTTCCCATTTTGCCCAAATTTGCTTGATTTAGGATCTACAACACCTTAAAACCTTATAACTTGCTATTTTTCTGTGATTTATTTGCTTAGAAAATTATAAATACATATATTTTATATGATTCAAGAATTTATAAATTCATTAGAAAGAGCATGTAGAAAATGGAAAGGCTTCTTACTATTTTGCCCGAATTTGCATGATTTTTGTTCTACTAGACCTTAAAAACTTATATCTTGCTTTGTTTTTGTGATTTATATTGTTAGGAAGTTATAAATACATATGTTTGACATGAATCAAGTTTTTTCAAGTTTATTAAAAAGAGCATGTAGAAAAAGGGAATGCTTCTTACTATTTTGCCCGAATTTGATTGATTTCAGTTCTACAAGACCTTAAAACCTTATAAATTGCTTAGTTTTTGCAATTTCTATGCTTATGCATTTATAAATACATATATTTCACATGATTCAAACAATTATAAGTTCATAAGAAAGAGCATGTAGAATTTGGGAATGCTTCTTACAATTTTACCAAAATTTGATTGATTTTGGTTCTACAAGACCTTAAAACCTCATAACTTGATTTGTATTAGTTATTTATTTTTTAATGGAGTTATAAATACATATATTTGACATGATCCAAGCATTTATAAGCTCATTAGAAAGAGCATGCAGAAAATGGGAACGTTTCTTTCCATTTTGCCCGAATTTGCTTGATTTTTGTTCTACAAGACCTTAAAACCATATAACTTGCTTTTTCTTTGTTATTTATTTGCTTAGGCAGTTATAAATATATATATTTGACATAATTCAAGAATTTATAATTTCATTAGAAAGAGCATGTAGAAAATGGGAATGCTTCTTACTATTTTACACGAATTTGCTTGATTTTGGTTCTACAAGACCTTATAACCTTTTGAATTGATCTCTTTTTGTGATTTTTTTGTGAGGCAGTTATAACTACATATATTTGACATTACTCAAGCCTTTTCAAATTCATTAGAAAGAGCATGTATAAAAATGGGAATGCTTCTTCCCATTTTGGCCGTATTTGCTTAATTTTGGCTCTACAAGACCTTAAAACCTTATGACATACTTTATTTTTGTGATTTATTTTCTTAGGAAGTTGTAAATACATATATTTGACATGAATCAAGCCTTTTCAAGTTCATTAGAAAGAGCATGTAGAAAATGGGAACGCTTCTTCTCATTTTGCCCGAATTTGCTTTATTTCGGTTCTACCAGACCTTAAAACCTTATAACTTGCTTGGTCTTAGTGATTTCTATGCTTAGTCAGTTACAAATACACATATTTGACATGATTCAAGTCTTTATCAGTTCATTAGAAAGAGCATGTAGAAAATGGGAACGCTTCTTCCCATTTGGACCGAATTTGCTTGATTTTGGTTCTACAAGACCTTAAAACCTTATAAAATGCTTTGTTTTTGTGATTTCTTATCTTATGAAGTTATAAATACATATATTTCACATGAATCAAGCCTTTTCAATGTTCATTAGAAAGAGCATGTGGAAATTGGGAACGCTTCTTCCCATTATGCCAGAATTTGCTTGATTTCGGTTCTACTAGACCTTAAAACCTTATACCTTGCTTTGTCTTAGTGAGTTCTATGCTTAGGCAGTTACTAATACATATATTTGACATAATTCAATCCTTTATAAGTTCATTAGAAAGAGCATGTAGAAAATGGGAACACTTTTTACCATTTGGGCCGAATTTGGTTGATTTTGGTTCTACAAGACCTTAAAACCTTATAACATCTTTTGTTTTTGTGATTTATTTTGTTAGGAAATTATAAATACATATATTTGACATGAATAAAGCCTTTTCAAGTTCGTTAGAAAGAGCATGTAAAAAATGGGTGCTTTTACTTATTTTGCTCGAATTTGCTTGATTTCGGTTCTACCAGTCCTTAAAACCTTATAACTTGCTTTATTTTTGTTATATCTGTGATTAGGAATTATAAATACATATATTTAACATTATTCAAGTTTTTTTTAGTTCATTAGAAAGAGCATGTAGAAAATGAGAATGCTTCTTTCTATTTTGCCTGAATTTGCTTGATTTTGGTTCTACAAAACCTTAAAACCTTATAACTTGCTTTGGTTATTGTCATTTCTTTGGTTAGGCAGTTATAAATACATGTATTTGACATGAATCAAGCCTTTTAAAGGTCATTAGAAAGAGCATGTGGAAAATGGGTACGTTTTTTCCCATTTTGCCCAAATTTGCTTGATTTAGGCTCCACAACACCTTAAAACCTTATAACATGCTTTTTTTTTGTGATTTACTTGCTTTGAAAATAATAAATGCATATATTTTATATGATTCAAGAATTTATAAGTTCATTAGAAAGAGCATGTAGAAAATGGAAAGGCTTCTTTATTATTTTGCCCGAATTTGCTTGATTTTGGTTCTACAAGACCTTAAAACCGTATAACTTGCTTTTTTTTTTTTGTGATTTATTTTGTTAGGAATTATAAATTCATATATTTGACATAAATCAAGTCTTTTCAAGTTTATTAAAAAGATCATGTAGAAAAAGGGAATGCTTCTTACTAGTTTGTCCGAATTTGCTTGATTTCAGTTCTACAAGACCATAAAACCTTATAACTTGCTTTCTTTTTGTGATTTCTATGCTTATGCACTTATAAATACATATAATTCACATGATTCAAACAATTATAAGTTCATTAGAAAGAGCATGTAGAATTTGATTTTGGTTCTACAAGACCTTAAAACCTTATAACATGCTTTTTTTTGTGATTTATTTTGTTAGGAATTATAAATTCATATATTTGACATGACTCAGGCCTTTTCATGTTCATTAGAAAGAGCATGTCGAAAATGGGAATGCTTCTTCCCATGTTGCTCGAATTTGCTTGATTCGGTTCTACAAGACCATAAAACCTTTTAACTTGCTTTTTTTTTTATTTCTATTCTTAGGCAGTTATAAATCCATATATTTGACATGATTCAAGCATTTATAAGTTCATTAGAAATAGTATGTAGAAAATGGGAATGCTTCTTACTATTTTGCCTGAATATGCTTGATTTTGGTACTACTAGACCTTAAAACCTTATAACATCCTTTTTTTGTGATTTATTTTTTTAGGAAGTTATGAATACATATATTTGACATAAATCAAGCCTTTTCAAGTTCATTAGAAAGAGCATGTAGAAAATGGAAACGCTTCTTCTCATTTTGCCCGAATTCGCTTGATTTCGGTTCTACCGGACCTTAAAACCTTATAACTTGCTTTGTCATAGTGATTTCTATGCTTAGGGAGTTACTAATACATATATGTAACATGATTCAAGCCTTTATAAGTTCATTAGAAAGAGCATGTAGAAAATGGGAACGCTTCTTCCCATTTGGGCCGAATTTGGTTGATTTTGGTTCTACAAGACCTTTAAACCTTATAAAAATCCATTGTTTTTGTGATTTCTTTTTTTAGGAAGTTATAAATACATATATTTGACATGACTCAAGCCTTTTCAAGTTCATTAGAACGTACATGTTGAAAATGAGAACGCTTCTTCTCATTTTGCCTGAATTTGCTTGATTTCGGTTCTATCAGACCTTAAAACCTTATTAATTGCTTTCTCTTTGTTATTTATTTTCTTAGGAAGTTACAAATACATATATTTGACATGATTCAAGCCTTTATAAGTTCATTAGAAGGAGCATGTAGAAAATAGGAACGCTTCTTCCCATTTTGGCCGAATTTGCTTGATTTTGGTTCTACAAGACCTTAAAACTTTATATCATGCATTTTTTGTGATTTCTTTTCTTAGGAATTTATAAATACATATATTAGACATGAATCAAGCCTTTTCAAGTTCATTAGAAATAGCGTGTAGAAAATGGGAACGCTTCTTCTCATATGATGTTAATTGGTAACAATAATTTTCATTTTGATGACCTTAAGTAGTTAAATGACCTAAAAGAATGTCATTCTTCTAAGTGCTTTACTTAGTTTGTCTATGCTTTTTGTATCATTTATTTTTTAGTGAAACTGCTATATAATGAGGGAGGATCGAGCATGGATGTATAAACGGTTAGAAGGAAAATTCCTTAGTCCAACCTTTGCTGAAAAGGTCAATGAATTTATTACATTTGCTACCACACAAGAGAATGTCGTGATAGATGGTGTGATGAAATGTCCATGTGCACAGTGTCGAAATATTCCTTATCAAGATCTTGATACCATTATGGAGCATCTCTATAGGCATGGTTTTTTGCCTAACTATTTCAATGGGTTTTTCAAGGTGAACTGCACTTCCAAAGAGAATCCCAAAGTAGCAGTTCCATATCCACCGAGGATGCATTGAACCCATATAGAAACATGGTATTAGATGCCTTTGGACTAGAAGGTGGTTTAGAAAATATTGAAGAAGAGCCACATGCTAGTTACAAGAAGTTCTTTGACATGTTGAAGGCAGCGGAAGAGCCATTGTATGATGGCTACAAGTTGTCTGTATTGTCTGCAGCTGCAAGGATGGCAAACATCAAGTCCGAGTATAATATTCCGCATAAAGCTATAGATGGTGTTGCTTCCATAATGAAAGATAGTTTTTACAAGACTAAGACATTGCTTAAAGGGCCAGAACTTCCGCACCAAAAGATTCATGTATGTCCAAATGGATTTATGCTATTTTGGAAGGAACACAAAGATCTCAAAGAATGTCTATATTGCAAAGGAAGTCGTTATAAGACACTTAGAGAAAGTGGCAACAATTCTCCTCATAGTGCTCTTATTTACTTTCCTGTAGGCCCGAGATTACAAAGATTATATGCAACAAGATCTACTGCGGAGCAGATGAGGTGGCATAAAGATAATCCTCGAGTTCATGGCCTTATGTCTCATCCAAGTGATGAAGAGGCGTGGAAACACCTAGATGAAGAGTACCCTTCTTTTGCTGCGGAGCCTAGAAATGTCCGACTAGGTCTTTGTACCGACGGATTTTCACCGTTTGGAAAGACAGGAAGGCAATATTCTTGTTGGCCGGTCATTTTAACTCCTTATAATCTTCCACCTGAATTGTGCATGAAGAAACCTTTTACGTTTCTAAGTTTGATAATTCCAAGTCCGAAGAATCCTAAAGGGAATCTCGATGTGTACTTGCAACCTCTTATTGAAGAGTCAAAGCAATTATGGGAGGCTGGGTTACTGACTTACAACATCTCGCAAAAACAAAATTTTCATTTGACTCAATTAGCTTTGTATAATGTGTTTGACTTTCATTTGACTCAATTAGCTTTGTTAATTACATTTAACTTTCATTTAATTCAACAAGCTTTGTTGAATGTGTTTGACTTTTATTTGACTCAATTACCTTTGTTGAATGCATTTTACTTTCATTTGATTCAAAAAGCTTCGTTTGAATGCGTTTGAATTTCATTTGACTCAATTAGCTTCGTTGAATGCATTTGACTTTCATTTGATTCAAAAAGCTTTGTATGAATATGTTTTACTTTCATTAGACTCAATTATCTTTCTTGAATGCATTTGTCTTTCATTTGATTCAAAAACCATTGTTTGAATGTGTTTGACTTTCATTTGACTCAATTAGCTTTGTTGAATGCATTTTACTTTCATTTGATACAAAAAGCTTTCTTTCAATGTGTTTGACTTTCATTTTACTCAATTAGCTTTGTTGAATGCATTTGACTTTAGTTTGATTCAAAAAGCATTGTTTGAATGTGTTTGACTTTCATTTGACTCAATTAGGTTTGTAGACTGCATTTGACTTTCATTTAACTCAATTAGCTTTGTATGAATGTGTTTGACATTCATTGACGTGGGGAAAACTAGGCCGTTGGGCTAATTCTCCCTAAGCCGAACAAAATTTATAAACACTCAACAAACCTAAATACAAGTATAGAGGTAAGTCAAGGGTCGAACCCAAAGGAACGGTAATGTCTAAATGCTTTCAATTATGTGCCTAAGCTAGGTCGAAGACAAGGGGTAAAAGGTGACTCTAACAACTACCTAAACGAAGAAACCAAACAAATATAAGAGCTAGGGATTAGGATCCGCAAATAATCGCAATGAACGATGCAAATTGGAATGGAACGTCGACTAAGTCAAGCAATGTGAGGGAAAATCAATCATGCAACCAAAAGAGCATGTCAAGCTATTCTCCTAGAGGTCTAACTAGCGTCAACTACGATAAACTCTAGCTAGGAAACATCACAAGACACCCAATCATGTAAATGCAAGCCACAAATCAATGGTCCGTATCAATGTCAACTTACAATGCAATCTAGTGCAATAATCAAAGTTAGCTACTCTCTAATTAATCACACACATGCACAAGATCAATCAACCAAGTTTAATCACATCATCAACCCCATCAATTATCCCATATTTACATCAATTCATTACATCATAAGCTTCACCAAATCCCTAACCAAACAACTACTCAAACATTATCATCAATTCAACAAACAATTAAAGAAATCAACAATTAACAATCTAAGAAGAACAATTACTCTAATCAAACATCAATCATCGAATCATCAAAATCCAATCAAAACCAAACAATCAAAACATGAATACTAAACAAAACAATAAATGAGATAGAGTTTAGAAATGCTCATTGATAATAGAGTAGATCTCCAATACAATTGTCACCATTGGATCTTCAATCTCTCAATCACCATTGAAATTCTTCACTTTCTCTCTCTAAAATCTACTCCTAAAACTAACCTCTAAATCTAGAGAGAGAAGCTCTCAACTAAGCTAAGAAAATGATCTAATTCTTTTATGAAAACTTCTTACAAAAATTGGGTTCAAATAGGTATAAGAAGAGAGAGAAAATCGTCGAAATTCGATCGGAAAAGACCCACGTTGGTGCGGCCACACAACAGGGGATGTGCGCCCGCACCACCATGATGTGCGCCCGCACCACCATGGTGTGCGGCCGCACATCCCTCGTGTGCGCCCGCATATTCTGCGCGTGCGGCCGCACTCAGCTGGGTTTCTTCGAATCTTCAACTCTTCAAGCTCAAGGGGTGCACACATGATTTATGATGGTGATGAAGGACAAGGTAGGCAGTAGCTAAGGCTTAATATTGAGGGCACACACTTCCTTTGAAGGGAGCACAAGAGAAGAGCCAAGACTTGGAACTTCCACTTCTTTGCATCTTGAGCTTCCCAAACTCCATGAACTTGATCCTAAAGCTCCTTCCACCATAATAGATCACCAAAATCACGACCCGAACCTCGTCCAATACCTACAACAACGAAAATAGAGCAAATAAAGAAGAAAAGGCTAGAAAACCAACGAAATGCACAAAAGTTACAAAATAAGAGAAGAAAGGTAAAACTAAGCAACAAAGCATAAAACTAAGCACTTATTAAGCATGAAAGCTATGAAAAGAGAATAGAAAGGACCTAAATGCTCGTCAAATGTGTGCCATTTATGACACACATCATTCATTTGACTCAATTAGCTTTGTTAATTGCATTTCACTTTCATTTAATTCAAAAAGCTTTGTTTGAATGTGTTTCACTTTCATTTGATTGAAAAAGCTTTGTTTGAATGTGTTTGAATTTCATTTGACTCAATTACCTTTGTTGAATGCATTTGACTTTCATTTGATTCAAAAAGTATTGTTTGAATGTGTTTGACTTTCAATTGACTCAATTAGCATTGTTGAATGCATTAGATTTTCATTTGATATAAAACGCTTTGTTTGAATGTGTTTTAATTTCATTTGACTCAATTATTTTTGTTGAACGCATTTGACTTTCATTTGTTTCAAAAAGCTTTGTATGTGTGTGTTTGACTTTAATTTGACACAATTATCTTTATTGAATGCATTTGACTTTCATTTGATTCAAAACACTTTGTTTGAAGGTGCTTGACTTTCATTTGAGTCAAAAATCATTGTTGAATGCATTTGACTTTTATTTGATTCAAAAAGCTTTGATTGAATGTGTTGGACTTTCATTTGACTCAATTAGTTTTGTTAGAATGTGTATGACTTTCATATTACTTAATTATGTTTGTTGAATGCATTTGACTTTCATTTGATTCAAAAAGCTTTGTTTGAAGGTGTTGACTTTCATTTGAGTTATAAAGCATTGTTGAATGCACTTGACTTTCGTTTAATATAAAAAGCTTTGTTTGTATGTGTTTGACTTTCATTTGAGTCAATTAGCTTTGTTCAATGCATTTGACTTTCATTTGATTCAAAAAGCTTTTTTTGAATGTGTTTGACTTTCATTTGACTCAATTATCCTTTTTGAATGCAATTGACTTTCAATTGATTCAAAAAGCTTTGTATGAATGTGTTTGACTTTCATTTGACTCAATTAGCTTCGTTGAATGCATTTGAGTTTCATTTGATCTAAAAAGCTTTGTTTGATTGTGTTTGACTTTCATTTGGTTCAAAAAGCTTTGTTGAATGTGTTTGATTTTTATTATACTCAATTAGCTTTGTTAAATGCATTTGACTTTCATTTGATTTTAAAACCTTTGTTTAAATGTGTTTGACTTTCATTTGGTTCAACAAGCTTTGTTGAATGAGTTTGACTTTCATTTTACTCAATTAGATTTGTTGAATTCATTTGACTTTCATTTGATTAAAAAAGCATTGTTTGAATGTGTTAGACTTTATTTAACTTAAAAAACTTTGTTGAATGCATTTGACTTTCATTTGATTTAAAAAGCTTTATTTGAATGTGTTTGACTTTCATTTGAGTCAAAAAGCTTTTTTAAATGCATTTGAATTTAATTTGATTCAAAAAGCTTTGTTTGAATGTGTTTGACTTTCATTTGACTCAATTATCTTTGTTGAATGCGTTTGACTTTTATTTGATTCAAAATGCTTTGTTTGAATGTGTTTGACATTCATTTGATTCAAAAAGCTTTTTATGAATGTGTTTGACTTTCATTTGAGTCAATTATCATTGTTGAATGCATTTGACTTTCGGTTGATTAAAAAAGCATTGTTTGAATGTGTTTGACTTTCATTTGACTTAATTACCTTTGTTGAATGCATTTGACTTTCATTTGATTCAAAAAGCTTTTTTTGAATGTTTTTGACTCTAATTTGACTCAATTATCTTCGTTGAATGCATTTGACTTTCACTTGATTTTAAAAGCTTTGTTTGAATGTGGTTTGACTTTCATTTGACTCAATTAGCTTTGTTAAATGCATTTCACTTTCATTTAATTCAAAAAGCTTTGTTTGAATGTGTTTTACTTTTATTTGACTCAATTAGCTTAGTTGAATGCATTTTACTTTCGTTTGATTAAAGACGAGGTGGTGCAGGGTGTCCACCACTCAGAGAAGTTATATATTGGAGGGGATCTAAATGGGCACGTTGGGGCGAGCCGAGATGGCTATGAGAGTGTCCATAGAGGCTTTGGGTATGGGCAGAGGGACGCCGGTGGTGAAGCTATTATGGATTTTGCCCAATCATATGATTTAATTTTGGCTAATACTTGGTTTAAGAAGAGGGATTCACACTTGATAACTTTTCGGAATGGAGCAAATGCAACTCAAATAGACTTCCTGCTCACAAGGAGCATAGATAGACAAAGTTGCATAAACTGTAAGGTTATCCCAGGGGAGAGTGTGGTCACCCAACACCGGCTATTGGTAATGACTATTCGTCTGAAAGAGAAGGCGAAGAAAAAAGTTAGACAAGAAGAACCAAGGATAAGATGGTGGACCCTAAGGGATGCAAAAGCTAAGGTTTTTACAGAAAAGGTAATTGAAGAAGCGGATTGGGATGGAGAGGTGGATCCGGACATGACCTGGTTACGAATGAAGAACTGTTTCCTAAGAGTGGCCAAAGAGGTCTTAGGGGAAGTAAGGGGAAGAACTTCGGTACAGAGAGATACTTCGTGGTGGAATGAAGAGGTGAAAGCAGTAATTAAGCAAAAAAGGGAATGCTATCAAGCCTTAGGAAAATGTAGGAGTGATGAAACCTTTGCAGCGTATAAGGAGGCTAAGAGTAAGGCAAAGGCAGCTGTTCGCCAAGCAAAAGAAAAGGCATATCAGGAGGTTTATGAAAAGCTTGATTCCAAGGAGGGAGAAAGGATCATTTATAAGATGGCAAAGAGAAGACAAGAGGCAAGGAAGGATATTGGCATGGTGAAGTGTGTCAAAGATAAGAACCAAATGGTCCTAGTGCAAGAGGAGGACATCAAGGACAGGTGGAAGGGGTACTTCGATGAATTATTTAATGGAAGTAATGGAGTTGTGATAGGAGATACCTCTATGAGTGATGAAGAAATCAACATGGAGTATGTGCGAAGGATTAGGAGAGTAGAGGTGGAGATTGCACTGAGGAAGATGAAACCTAAGAAGGCGGTTGGCCCTGATGGGGTACCGATAGAGGTGTGGAGGTGTTTGGGTAAGATTGGTATTGATTGGTTAACAAACCTTTTCAACAAGATATGGACGGCTACAAGGATCCCACAAGATTGGAGGAAGAGCACCTTGGTCCCGGTTTATAAAAACAAAGGAGACGCTCAAGATTGTTCTAACTATCGAGGAATTAAGCTTATGAGCCATACTATGAAGTTGTGGGAAAGGGTGATTGAACAAAGGTTGAGGGCATGCACAAGCATTTCAGATAACCAATTTGGTTTTATGCCTGGGAGATCTACTATGGAGGCAATCCATTTGATAAGACAAATGATGGAGTTTTATAGGGTAAAGAAGAAAGATCTTCATATGGTCTTTATTGATTTAGAGAAGGCATATGACAAGGTGCCAAGAGAGATACTTTGGTGGGCAATGTTGAAGAAAGGTATCCCACGAAGGTATGTAGACCTAGTTAAGGATATGTATCGGGATGTGTCAACAAATGTGAGGACATGCGGAGGGTTGACAAAAGATTTCCCTATTACAATCGGATTGCATCAAGGGTCTGCATTAAGCCCTTTTCTTTTTGCAACGGTTCTAGACGAATTAACTAGACCAATTCAAGATGAGGTTCCATGGTGTATGCTGTTCGCAGATGATATCGTTTTGGTGGATGAGACTAAGGATGGGGTTAATGTCAAGTTGGAGCAATGGAGGCAAAGGTTGGAATCTAGAGGGTTTAAGCTAAGTCGGAGTAAGACTGAATATTTGGTATGTCGTTTTGGCACTCAGAGGGGGACAAGCAATGAAGTGGTGAGTTTGGATGGAAAGGATTTGACCATGAGTGAATGTTTTAAGTACCTAGGGTCGATCATCCAGAAGAATGGTGACATTGATCAAGACGTGACCCACAGGATTAAGTCAGGGTGGCTTAAATGGAGAGCGGCCACGGGAGTGCTATGCGACCGCAGCATTCCCTTAAAGTTGAAGGGAAAATTCTACAGGACTGCCATAAGACCAGTGTTGCTCTATGGTACAGAATGTTGGGCTTCTAAGAAAGAGCATATTAAAAAGATGGAGGTTACGGAAATGCGCATGTTAAGGTGGATGTGTGGAAACACTTTAAGAGATAGAATCAGAAATGAGGTTATTCGCAAGAAAGTAGGTGTGGCGGGCATTGTAGATAAATTAAGGGAAAATCGTCTGCGTTGGTTTGGACATGTAAGACGGAGACCCGAGGGTGCACCGGTGCGAAGAGTGGAAGAGTGGGACCATGGAGGGATTAAACGAGGAAGAGGGAGACCAAAGATGACTTGGTTGGAAGGAGTGAGGAAGGATATGAAGTGCATGGATTTACGTAAGGATGAAGTTTTGGATCGTAAGGGATGGAGGAGAAAGATTTATGTTGATGACTACACGGAATAATCAAATTTGGTTCATGTTAGCCGACCCCACTTTTGGGATTAAGGCTTTGATTGATTGATTGATTGATTGATTGATTGATTGTTTGAATGTGTTTGACTTTCATTTGGTTCAAAAAAGCTTTGTTGAATGAGTTTGTCTTTCATTTTACTCAATTTAGCTTTGTTGAATGCATTTGACTTTCATTTGATTAAAAAAGCATTGTTTGAATGTGTTTGACTTTCATTTGACTTAATTAACTATCATGAATGCATTTATCTTTGATTTGATTCAAAAAGCTTTGTTTGAAAGTGTTTGACTTTCATTTGAGTCAATTACCTTTATTGAATGCATTTGACTTTCATTTGATTCCAAAAGCTTTTTATGAATGTGTTTGACTTTCATTTGACTCAATTATCCTTGTTGAATACATTTGACTTTCATTTGATTTAAAAAGCTTTGTTTGAACGTGTTTGACTTTTATTTGAGTTAAAAATCTTTGTTGAATGCATTGGACTTTTATTTGATTCAAGAATCTTTGTTTGAATGAGTTTGACTTTCATTTGACTTAATTATCTTTGTTGAATGCATTTGACTTTCATTTGGTTCAAAAAGCGTTGTTTAATGTGTTTGACTTTCATTTGACTCAATTAGCTTGGTTGAATGCATTTGAGTTTTATTTGATTCAAAAAGCTTTGTATGAATGTGTTTGACTTTTATTTGACCCAATTACCTTTTTTAAATGCATTTGTCTTTCATTTGATTCAGTATATCTCTATTTTGTTGCTTTTGAATACAAGTTGTTTTACTAGTTGTTGCTAGATTTCCTCAAATTTTGTCTTGTTTTCATATGTCAACAAATTCTATCAACTAATTTTTTATTTGTATCGATTTAGAAACAAATTGAGGCAACAAATTTTTGAATTGTTCCTATTAGAAATTAGCCGTCTTACTAGTTGTTGCATTTTACATTCATTTGATTCAAAAATCTTTGTTGAAAGTATTTGACTTTCATTTGACTCAATAAGCTTTGTTGAATGCATTTGACTTTCATTTGATTCAAAGAGCTTTGTTTGAATGTGTTTGACTTTCATTTGAGTCAAAAAGCTTCGTTGAATGCATTTGACTTTCATTGGATTCAAAAAGCTTTGTTTGAATGTGTTTGACTTTCAATTGAGTAAAAAAGATATGTTGAATGCATTAGACTTCCATTTGATTCAAATTGCTTGGTTTAAATGTGTCTGACTTTCATTTGACTCAATTATCTTTGTTGAATGCATTTGACTTTCATTTGATTCAAAAAGCTTTGTTTGAATGTGTTTGACTTTCATTTGACTCAATTGTCTTTGTTGAATGCATTTGACTTTCATTTGATTTAGAAAGCGTTGTTGAATGTGTTTGACTATCATTTGACTCAATTAGCTTAGTTGAATGCATTTAAGTTTTATTTGATTCAAAAAGCTTTGTATCAATGTGTTTGACTTTCATTTGACCCAATTACCTTTGTTGAATGCATTTGACTTTCATTTGATTCAAAAAGCTTTGTTTGAATGTGTTTGACTTTCATTTGACTCAATTATCTTTGTTGAATGCATTTGACTTTCATTTGATTTAGAAAGCGTTGTTGAATGTGTTTGACTATCATTTGACTCAATTTGCTTTGTTGAATGCATTTAAGTTTTATTTGATTCAAAAAACTTTGTATCAATGTGTTTGACTTTCATTTGACCCAATTACCTTTGTTGAATGCATTTGACTTTCATTTGATTCAATAAGCTTTGTTTGAATGTGTTTGACTTTCATTTGACTCAATTGTCTTTGTTGAATGCATTTGACTTTCATTTGATTTAAAAAGCGTTGTTGAATGTGTTTGACTTTCATTTGACTCAATTAGCTTTGTTGAATGTATTTAAGTTTTATTTGATTCAAAAAGCTTTGTATCAATGTGTTTGACTTTCATTTGACCCAATTACCTTTGTTGAATGCATTTGACTTTCATTTGATTCAATATGTCTCTTTTTTGTTGCTATTGAAAACAAGTTGTCTTACTAGTTGTTGCTAAATTTCATCAATTTTGTCTCGTTTCCATATATCAACAACTTCTGACAACTAATTTTTTATTTGTAGCGATTTAGAATCAAATTGAGGCACTAAATTTTTGAGTTGTTCCTTGATAACTTGTTATTTGATACGATTTTAGGGTGATTTTTGAACCTTGTTTACTTGAAATGTTGGCATTTTGGTTCACTTTCTATCCTATTTTCATTCAATTTTTGTGTATCCCTTGCTTCACGGGTTTTTAGTGTTTTTGTTGAATTTTCAGGACCAAAAACCGATGATTTGAAGCATATGGATGACAAACCAAGTTTAGAAGCCGTAACAAAGGAGCAAAACTGAAGAGAATGTGAAGAAAAGGGCCTTAGAAGACCCTGCACGGGCGTGCCATGTCCTGCACGGCCGTGCAGGACAATCTCAGTCAAATGTTGCTACTGCCCGATTTGGCACGGACGTGCAAGGATTTAGCACGTCCGTGCATCTCAGCCAGCACGTCCGTGCCTTAAACTGCACGGCCGTGCAGTTAGCCTGGCCAAATCTGAGCTACTGCCCAAATCTGCACGTCCGTGCTTAAGGTGGCACGTCCGTGCCACCTTGGCTGCACGTCCGTGCCACCCCTGGCACGTCCGTGCTCACCTGCAGAAAAACCCGACTCTTGTTTTCTCCGTCCTTTTTATTTGAGGGTCATATAAATACCCCCTTAGACTCTATTGTAAGGGGAGATCCAAGTTTCAGAGCTTCCTCTTAGTTTGTAATTGTAGAAACATAAATTCTCTCAAATCATTAGTTAGATTTAATTATTAGTTTGGAATTCTCAATCTCAATCATTGTAGAAGACAAGTTCCTCCATTGTTATTCAATTTCAAGCTTCAATTAGTAATTTCTCCAACCTTTTTCTACTTAATTTCTGATTTCATTTGCTTTTGCATGTCATTTAAATCTTCTTAAGTTCTTGGTAATTTGTTATTGGATGATAGTTATTTCAATCGTTAACCACTTTATCCCAATTATTGAAGTCGTTAGAACCCTAATTGTTGATTGCATGTTTATAAATATGAGTTGTGAGTAGTCTTCTTGCTAGGGGTTGGGTGAAGCTCAACCTTTTGGGTTAGTTATGCAAATATGGGAGAAACATTGATGTTTGTATTGCAATTAAATTGTTTATATGAGATTGCTTGTTAGCTCTTCATGATAGGATTAGCTACCCTTGACTTAGGAGCTTGATAGCATGATGTGCCTAATTTGACATGGAAGTGTAAATTGAGTATGTCATTACTTATTGTAATTTGATTATGTATCATCTATTGCTAGACTAATGAGGAATCTAAGTTTAGTAGTGTGAGTTGTTTTCTTATTGCATGAGGTTGATTTTACATATAGTCCTTGCTATAACTTGTCTATTTTACTCCCGTTTGCCTAATTGCCTTGGTTGAGTGGATCCCATTCCCTAGTGTCTTTAATCCATTGATTTAGAACCATAGTTTGTTTGTCTACTTGACGAAACCCCAATTCACCATTGACTTCGAATTAGCTTAAGTGTTGAGATCTTTAGCAACCATATCCCGTTCCTTGTGGACCGAACTCTTACTTGTCATTATGCTTGGTTTGTAAGGTGTTTGTTAATAAATGTGTTTGATTGAGTGTGGAATGAGCGACCGTTCTAACGCCCATCAAAATGGCGCCGTTGCCGGGGAATGGTGTTGTTGATTGCTAATTGATTACTTGAGTCCAGTTCACCATAAACCAGAAAAATTTCAAAAAGAATTGTTTCTTTTAGGCTACACTTGTAGCCTTGGTACTAATTGCATTTGTTGAGAGTGCATGCGCAGAACTCATAACAGGATCTTGGTACCTTACGATCCCGAGATTGAGCAAACTTATAGAAGGAGAAAAAGAGCCGGTTCTAGGCCGTTCAATACTCCCCCAACTAGAGAGATCAATTTCGAGGAGGATCGAGATCAAATGGGTGACGCGGAACCACCACCTCGAAGACCTTTAAAGGAGTTGGGAACTCCGGGAGCTTATAGAGCTTCAAGCGGCATTGCTCCACCCGTCACTCAAGCCAATGACTTCGAGATTCGGCCCGCGATGATAAATTTGATTGAAAGGAGGCAATACAGTGGAGCAAAACATGAGAGCCCACTTGCACACTTGAACGAGTTCGAGAAATATTGCAACACAATCAAGGTAAATGGGGTAACTCAAGAGTTTGTGAGACTAAAGCTATTTCCTTTTCCTTTTTGTGATTTCTTTTCTTAGGAAGTTATAAATACATATTGTAGGGAATATTTCAAGCATTATGATAACCCCAAACTTGAACCCCACTGTGATCATACACTAAAGTACGGTGGCGTTCCAAAGGGAAAGACAAAGAGCAAAAAGAGTCGCCAACAAGTTTTAAGGAACTTGTACCCAAAAGACAATCCAAAGGACCGTCAACTACTCCATAAGGTCTTGAACCAAACAGGGTCCGGGGATGAGGGTACGAATCCAATCTACAAAAGAAAGGACCCGCCCTATAAAATAGGCCTCTACTTTGTTCTGCTCGTATTCATGCGCGCTTTTCGAATAACATACAAACATTATATTGATCCTAACCCTGTTTATCTATGTTGGTTGAAATTAATGTCCAAATAATACTATTATTGGCGATCACTTGAATTAAAATCACATTAGCCTAAACCAAATTATTAATTATCTTATTAAGCGTGATTCCAAGTACAAATTCCCTTTAACAATCATAAAAGGTGTGATCAATCAATAACAATAAAAATATATCAAGCAACATAATAATAATCAATAAATAATGATAATAGCATGATAAGGCATAATAAAGCTTAAATATAATAGCAAGACCCTAGGCATGATACTAACAAGATTAATAGCAACCCTAGCATGTCACTAAGCAATAAAGATCAAAGCTTTAACCTAACATGGTACTAACATGATATCATGATATTAGAAAAGATAAGAGGCACCCTAAACATGATACTAGAAAGCATAAAATAACATCCTAACATGATACTAGGAATTAAACATTAATAAACATGCTTTCTACATTGAAAGACAGTAATAAGATTACATACTTTGAAGCCTCGTACCTCTTTCTAATAACAAAATACACAAGTTAGTAAACTTCAATGAAAATAATAAAGAAAAATTAAAGAATTAAATTAAAATCAAATTAAATAAAGTTTAGACTAGATTTGGACCAAACCCTCAGAAATTATCAACCTTGCACGTCTAGGGCGAAGGCAACTTTGAACTTGGCTAGATGATTCTAAGTCTAATGTATGCGGAATTGTGTATGTAAAACTAGCTTAGAAAAAGAGAGAAAGAAAGCATGAATTGCTCAAGAGAGAAAAGAGAATTGATAGTGATTGATGAATAAAAACAGAGGTTCGGACCCTATTTATAAGAAAACAGTCCGGAAAATCATAAAACTTGATAAGGAATAAAACTCCACTCTGTCGCTAATCAAACCGACCTTGTCGCCAAAGATTTATCTTGTCGCCAGGCGACAGAGTCTGTCGCGAGGCGACAATCCTGTCGTTTCGCGACAAGACAGTTTTTTGCGGATTTTGTTTTTATCATATCTTTTGATCTAAAAGTCCAAATAAGTCATATAATATGTCGTTGGAAAGATCTTAAAGTCTAATTTCTAATGCAATTGGAATCAGATTAAAACCTTTTGTAGATAAAAAGATATGGACGAAATAGTGAAAGGGTGTCAGTTTTGGATAGAGTTTCGTATATCTTTAATATCTTTTTCGTTATAGCTCGGATTTATTATTATAATATATCACTGGAAAGATAATTTCAAGATCTATCCAACCATATAAAATTTGGATAAAAATTATAAGGTACGAAAATTATATCTGACTATCTTTGAACATGTTTAAATCCGAATAGAGTTAGGAAAGTTTTAAAAAAGGAAAGTTTATATTCAAATCAAATTCTATGATCTTATCTTTTCAAAAAAGGATAATTAAGATATTTTAGAAACTTATAGAAGATTCTAATCAATCCTAATTAGTTTAGGAATAGGATTAAACCTTTGGACCCTCCTCATGATCATTGGGTCGTAGGTAAAATCCGGTTTGGGCCCAGTTTAGTATTTTGGCCATAACTTCCTCATTATTCATCGGAATTGGGCTTATAATATATCGTTGGAAAGGTCTTTTAAATCGCCATCCATCTACACCATTATTAGACCCTTATCTTGGACCAAAATAAACTGAATTGGACGTTTTCATAAAATAGAATTGGTTTCGAAAACAGAGAGAAGAGAATTTAATAAAACCTAACCGCAACACTTGACTTTTCACACTTTTACCTCATTCGATTATGTTTCGACGTAAAAGGTATTCATCACTGGGTTTGGTTTTGGGGAGACACAAATGGGTGTCTACACATATGTTTGACATGAATCAAGCCTTTTTAAGTTCATTAGAAAGAGCATGTAGAAAATGGGAACGCTTCTTCCCATTATGGCCGAATTCGCTTGATTTCTGTTCTAATAGACCTTAAAACCTTATACCTTGCTTTGTCTTAGTGATTTCTATGCTTATCCAGTTACTAATACATATATTTGACATCATTGAAGCCTTTATAATTTCATTAGAAAGATGAAAGCAGGAAATGGGAACGCTTTTTATCATTTAGGCCGAATTTTGTTGATTTTGGTTCTACAAGACCTTAAAACCTTATAACATCCTTTGTTTTTGTGATTTCTTTTTTTAGGAATTTATAAATATATATATTTGACATGAATCAAGCCTTTTCAAGTTCATTAGAAAAAGCATGTAAAATATGGGTGCTTCTTCCTATTTTGCTCGAATTTGTTTGATTTCGGTTCTACCAGTCCTTAAAATCTTATAACTTGCTTTGTTTTTGTTATTTCTATGATTTGGAATTATAAATACATATATTTAACATTATTCAAGTTTTTTGTAGTTCATTAGAAAGAGCATGTAGAAAATGAGAATGTTTCATTCTATTTTGCCTGAATTTGCTTGATTTTGGTTCTACAAAACCTTAAAACCTTATAATTTGCTTTGGTTATTGTCATTTCTTTGGTTAGGAAGTTATAAATACATATATTTGACATGAATCAAGCCTTTTCAAGTTCATTAGAAAGAGCATGTGGAAAATGGGTACGCTTTTTCCCATTTTGCCCAAATTTGCTTGATTTAGGCTCCACAACACCTTAAAACCTTATAACATGTTTTTTTTTTTTGTGATTTACTTGCTTAGAAAATAATAAATGCATATATTTTATATGATTCAAGAATTTATAAGTTCATTAGAAAGAGCATGTAGAAAATGGAAAGGCTTCTTTATTATTTTGCCCGAATTTGCTTGATTTTGGTTCTACAAGACCTTAAAACCGTATAACTTGCTTTTTTTTTGTGATTTATTTTGTTAGGAATTATAAATTCATATATTTGACATGAATCAAGTCTTTTCAAGTTTATTAAAAAGAGCATGTAGAAAAAGGGAATGCTTCTTACTAGTTTGTCCGAATTTGCTTGATTTCAGTTCTACAAGACCTTAAAACCTTATAACTTGCTTTCTTTTTGTGATTTCTCTGCTTATGCATTTATAAATACATATATTTCACATGATTCAAACAATTATAAGTTCATTAGAAAGAGCATGTAGAATTTGTGAATGCGTCTTACTATTTTGCCCGAATTTGCTTGATTTTGGTTCTACAAGACCTTAAACCCTTAATACATGCTTTGTTTTTGTGATTTATTTTCTTACAAAGTTATGAATACATATATTTTAAGTGAATCAATCCTTTTCAAGTTCATTAGGATGAACGTATAGAAAATGGGAACGCTTCTTCTCATTTTCCCTGAATTTGCTTGATTTGGATTCTACCAGACCTTAAAACCTTATAAATTGCTTTCTCTTTGTTATTTATTTGGTTAGGCAGTTACAAATACATATATCTTATATGATTCAAGCCTTTATCATTTCATTAGAAGGAGCATGTAGAAAACGGGAACGCTTCTTCCCATTTTGGCCGAAGTTGCTTGATTTTGGTTCTACAACACCTTTAAACCCTATAACATACTTTTTTTGTGATTCTTTTCTTAGGAAGTTATAAATACATATATTAGACATGAATCAAACCTTTTCAAGTTCATTAGAAAGAGTGTGTTGAAAATAGGAACGCTTCTCATTTTGCCTTAATTTGCTTGATTTCGGTTCTACCAGACCTTAAGACCTTATAACTTGCTTTTTTTTGTGATTTCTATGCTTAGGAATTTACAAAAAAATATATTTGACATGACTCAAGCATTTATAAGTTTTTTAGAAAGAGCATGTAGAAAATGGGTACGCTTCTTACCATTTTTCCCGAAAATGCTTGATTTTGGTTCTACAAGACCTTAATACCTTATAACATCCTTTTTTTTGTGATTCATTTTGTTATGAAGTTATAAATACATATATTTGACATGATTCAAGCTTTTTCATGTTCATTAGAAAGAGCTTGTCGAAAATAGGAATGCTTCTTCCCATGTTGCTCGAATTTGCTTGATTTTTTATTTCTATTCTTAGGCAGTTATAAATCCATATATTTAACATGATTCAAGCATTTATATGTTCATTAGAAAGTGTATGTAGAAAATGGGAATGCTTCTTACTATTTTGCCCGAATATGCTTGATTTTGGTACTACAAGACCTTAAATTCTTATAACATCCTTTTTATGTGATTTATTTTTTTAGGAAGTTATGAATTCATATAATTGACATAAATCAAGCCTTTTCAAGTTCATTAGAAAGAGCATGTAGAAAATGGGAACGCTTCTTCTCATTTTGCTCGAATTCGGTTGATTTCGGTTCTACCGGACCTTAAAACGTTATAACTTGCTTTGTCTTAGAGCTTTCTATGCTTAGGGAGTTACTAATACATATATTTAACATGATTCAAGCCATTATAAGTTCATTAGAAAGAGCATGTAGAGAATAGGAACGCTTCTTCCCATTTGGGCCGAATTTGGTTAATTTTGGTTCTACAAGACCTTTAAACCTTATAAAATCCATTGTTTTTGAGATTTCTTTTGTTAGGAAGTTATAAATACATATATTTGACATGACTCAAGCCTATTCAAGTTCATTAGTAAGTGCATGTAGAAAATGAGAACGCTTCTTCTCATTTTGCCTTAATTCGCTTGATTTCGGTTCTACCAGACCTTTAAAACTTATAACTTGCTTTGTTTTTGTGATTTTTATGCTTAGGAATTTACAAAAAAATATATTTGACATGACTCAAGCATTTATAAGTTTATTAGAAAGAGCATGTAGAAAATGGGTACGGTTCTTAGCATTTTGCCCGAAAATGCTTGATTTTGGTTCTACAAGACCTTAAAACCTTATAGCATCCTTTTTTTTGTGATTCATTTTGTTATGAAGTTATAAATACATATATTTGACATGACTCAGGCCTTTTCATGTTCATTAGAAAGAGCATGTCGAAAATGGGAATGCTTTTTCCCATGTTGCTCGAATTTGCTTGATTCGGTTCTAAAAGACCATAAAACCTTATAACTTGCTTTTTTTTTATTTCTATTTTTAGGCAGTTATAAATCCATATATTTGACATGATTCAAGCATTTATAAGTTCATTAGAAATAGTATGTAGAAAATGGGAATGCTTCTTACTATTCTGCCCGAATATGCTTGATTTTGGTACTACAAGACCTTAAAACCTTATAACATCCTTTTTTTGTGATTTCTTTTTTTAGGAAGTTATGAATACATGTATTTGACATAAATCAAGCCTTTTCAAGTTCATTAGAAAGAGCATGTAGAAAATGGGAACGCTTCTTCTCATTTTGCACGAATTCGCTTGATTTCGGTTCTACCGGACCTTAAAACCTTATAACTTGCTTTGTCTTAGTGATTTCTATGCTTAGGGAGTTACTAATACATATATGTAACATGATTCAAGCCTTTATAAGTTCATTAGAAAGAGCATGTAGAAAATGGGAACGCTTCTTCCCATTTGGGCCGAATTTGGTTGATTTTGGTTCTACAAGACCTTTAAACCTTATAAAATCCATTGTTTTTGTGATTTCTTTTGTTAGGAAGTTATAAATACATATATTTGACATGACCCAAGCCTTTTCAAGTTCATTAGAAAGTGCATGTAGAAAATGAGAACGCTTCTTCTCATTTTGCCTGAATTTGCTTGATTTCGGTTCTATCAGACCTTAAAACCTTATTAATTGCTTTCTCTTTGTTATTTATTTTCTTAGGAAGTTACAAATACATAAATTTGACATGATTCAAGCCTTTATAAGTTCATTAGAAGGAGCATGTAGAAAATAGGAACGCTTCTTCCCATTTTGGCCGAATTTGCTTGATTTTGGTTCTACAAGACCTTAAAACCTTATAACATTTATTTTTTGTGATTTCTTTTCTTAGGAATTTATAAATACATATATTAGACATGAATCAAGCCTTTTCAAGTTCATTAGAAATAGCGTGTAGAAAATGGGAACGCTTCTTCTCATATGATGTTAATTGGTAACAATAATTTTCATTTTGATGACCTTAAATAGTTAAATGACCTAAAAGAATGTCATTCTTCTAAGTGCTTTACTTACTTTGTCTATGCTTTTTGTATCATTTATTTTTTAGTGAAATTGCTATATAATGAGGGAGGATCGAGCATGGATGTATAAACGGTTAGAAGGAAAATTCCTTAGTCCAACCTTTGCTGAAAAGGTCAATGAAATTATTACATTTGCTACCACACAAGAGAATGTCGTGATAGATGGTGTGATGAAATGTCCATGTGCACAGTGTCGAAATATTCCTTATCAAGATCTTGATACCATTAAGGAGCATCTCTATAGGCATGGTTTTTTGCCTAACTATTTCCAATGGGTTTTTCATGGTGAACTGCACTTCCAAAGAGAATCCCAAAGTAGCAGTTCCATATCCACCGAGGATGCATTGAACCCATATAGAAACATGGTATTAGATGCCTTTGGACTAGAAGGTGGTTTAGAAAATATTGAAGAATAGCCACATGCTAGTTACAAGAAGTTCTTTGACATGTTGAAGGCAGCGGAAGAGCCATTGTATGATGGCTGCAAGTTGTTTGTATTGTTTGCAGCTGCAAGGATGGCAAACATCAAGTCCGAGTATAATATTCCACATAAAGCTATAGATGGTATTGCTTCCTTAATGAAAGATAGTTTTTACAAGACTAAGAAATTGCTTGAAGGGCCAGAACTTCCGCACCAAAAGATTCATGTATGTCCAAATGGATGTATGCTATTTTGGAAGGAACACAAAGATCTCAAAGAATGTCTATATTGCAAAGGAAGTCGTTATAAGACATTTAGAGAAAGTGGCAACAATTCTCCTCATAGTGCTCTTATTTACTTTCCTGTAGGCCCGAGATTACAAAGATTATATGCAACAAGATCTACTGCGGAGCAGATGAGGTGGCATAAAGATAATCCTCGAGTTCATGGCCTTATGTCTCATCCAAGTGATGAAGAGGCGTGGAAACACCTAGATGAAGAGTACCCTTCTTTTGCTGCGGAGCCTAGTGTAATACCCGAATATTTTATGATTTTATATATAATTTATTTTTATTTTTATTTATTAAATAACTTTCCTAATCTCATATTTTTATTTTAGAGTTCGGAAAGGTTTAAATCCCTATTTTAATGATATTAGGACTCTTATTTAATTTATATAAACTATCTTAAAACCCTAATTATATATTTTATAATGGCCGTTCGTGCACCTGTTTTTGGCTCTTTGTTTGCTTTTGATCAATTTTCACCTACCCTTGATACTTACATCATCAACCAATTTATAGCTTTGATCTTATTTCCACCCATTGACTATATTATACGTATGCAATTGTGAACCAAATTTCAAGAGACCAATCTCATTAAAGCCTTTCACGCATATGCTATGAATGTAATACCGTCGTCTTGCTTTCTATTTGGTTTGATGAGCAGCATGTCGCTTATTGCTATTTTTCTATCATGAAATTTGGTTTATCGTCTCCCTAGGTACTCACTATATCAATTCTTTGGAGTCGTATGCTTAATTTATATACTTTTGTCTCGTAATCACACGAATCTTATTTCTTGATTTTGTTTGATTATAAATTGTTAGTATTGATTGTACTTCGTATTGTTATACTACGTATATAAATTTTATTATTTGTGAATTATATATAATCATGATTTATATGTATATGGTTAGTGTGTGGTATTGTATAATTTAAATATCGCATTGATTGATTGTGTTATTTCTAGGGTTTTAATGTTGTCGTTTTAAGGAGTATTGTTCTTGAGGTTTTAGGGCTACTAATATTATATTGGGTTAAATTAATTAATTTTGGGTACTAGTATTAGCCATATAAGAGTTGAGATATTTTATGAATTGGGAACTTGTGCCAATATTGAGATATTATTTTTTATCATGTGAAAGATTATTTGATCAAGTATGAGATCAAAAGGTTGAGAAATTATTATTTTGTTCTTGGTTTGAGGCTCGGCGTTATAGACCTAGTCCTTGGCATGTTGGAAATGAGATAATGATCATGAGTTAAGAATGAGGTACAATCTTTATATTATTTATTTTTCAATGGTCCCCTACAGTGGGAATTGGCCCGTATGTGTAACACCCCCGATTTACTAGCTAATAATAAACAATAAATAAAAGAAAAATAAACAACCTTAAAATAAAATTGCGGAAGCATACACCTAAATCGGAGGTATTACCGCCACACTCGACAACTTGTCAAGTGTTAAGGCTTACAAAATCCCAATAATTACAACCCAATAAACTAGGTGAGCTATTTATACAACTTTATAAACTCATTATAGCATACTAAACGATCACTTGAGCTCCTTTAGCTACGATCACTTGATCAACCTGCTAAAACAGTCTTGTCTGCTCACCATTAAGGACAAATTCCAAAATAGATCGTCGCAGGGCCACCATAAGAAAAAGACATGGCCGCAAACACAAGTAGCACAACAAAATAACACACACGTCAGCAAAAGCTGAGTAATCACCACATATCAGAATACAAAGAATAGCAAAATAATCAACATTACTAGCTCAATTAAACAATGTAGTTCAAACTACATTACACATTGTACTCCGAAAATAACCTTGAATAAAAATACAAACCCTTTTACTCAATTAACTGATCATACCCAATAAGTGTGCCATGCTCTTTGTTCTATACCTAGCCTTGCACATGGGTAATTCGAATAAAACCAACAAGTATAAAAACTTGAATACTCCCAATAACTAGAAAATACCTTAAACCAGACCACATACGGGCCAATTCCCACTGTAGGGGACCATAGAAAAATAAATAATAAAGATTGTACCTCATTCTTAACTCATGATCATTATCTCCTTACCATCATGCCAAGGACTAAGGTCTATAACGCCGAGCCTCAAACCAAGAATAAAATATAATAATTCCCAACCTTTTGATCTCACACATCGATCAAATATTCATAAACTTGATAATAAATAGTATCTCAATAATGGCACGAGTTCCCAAATTACATGACAATTTGATTCATAAATATCTCAACTCTTAGGGTAATAATACTAGCATCCAAAAATAATCAAATCTCAACCCAAAAATAATACTCTGCATTAATAACCCTAAAACCTCAATAAAACAATACTCCCTATAGCAACAACATTAAAACCCTAGAAATAATCAATCATAAACAATAAATGTAATACGATACTCAAATCTAATCAAATCATATAATACAAACTTGATCACACGAATTACAACTATAAATTTAACACATAATAGTAACGCAGAGTACAATCAATAAACAAATTATAACCAAACAATTTTAATAATTTAATACAATCACATTATAATCACGCAACTCCAAAAGATCGATAGTTTGATTACCTTCGTCTAGAACATATGTTAAAGGGTCGTCAAAAGTGTGTGGCATCGATGTATCCGAGTCACGCAAATTATCTCTTAGCAAAGATTAAAAAAAAACATTTGATCATCATATATAATGATGATGTTAAGTGGATAAATTGGTGGAAGTGCTATTGGATAGATTTTCCACGGATAGTTGCAAAGAACAAAATCAATATGAACACCAATGAAACTAAACATACGGCTGTACACTTCTTTCTTTTTTTTTTTAAATATAAATACTTTATTAGGGTTTAAGATAATTTATAGTTGTTGATAAAAAGAGTCCTATTTAAAATAAAATAGGGTTCTAAAACTTTCCAAACTCTAAAATAAAAATTATATGAGATTAGAAAAGTTATTTAATAAATAAAATAAAGTATTTTTTTTTATAGAATATATTATATAAACTCATAGAATATTCAGGTATTACAATCTACCCTCCTTAAAACAAGTTTCGTCCCCGAAACTTAAAAAAGAAAAATTTAGGGTATTACAATCTACCCTCCTTAAAACAAGTTTCGTCTTCGAAACTTAAAGTACATAAATAATTTTGTAAAATTGAAAGAGAGTAAAAACTAAACTAAAGTTTTCTTAATAGAATAAATAAATAGAGTACTGAAATATTAGGGGTATTACATACTATCCCCCTTAAAAAGGAGTTCGCCCCCGAACTCAAAGTTAGTCACATAAAAAAAATTACATAACAAGCACAAGCATATAGAGAAACTAACACACTTGAAACGGCTTAACCTATGTCAATTTTAATCCTAAATCTTAATTAACAAGTTCATTCCTAAACAAACCACGCTGGGATATGAAGATCCCTGCGTAAATCCCACGAGCGGTTAGGCTCTGAATACCACTTTGTAACACCCCCGATTTACTAGCTAATAATAAACAATAAATAAAAGAAAAATAAACAACCTTTAAATAAAATTGCGGAAGCATACACCTAAATCGGAGGTATTACCGCCACACTCGACAACTTGTCAAGTGTTAAGGCTTACAAAATCCCAATAATTACAACCCAATAAACTAGGTGAGCTATTTATACAACTTTATAAACTCCTTATAGCATACTAAACGATCACTTGAGCTCCTTTAGCTACGATCACTTGATCAACCTGCTAAAACAGTCTTGTCTGCTCACCATTAAGGACAAATTCCAAAATAGATCGTCGCAGGGCCACCATAAGAAAAAGACATGGCCGCAAACACAGGTAGCACAACAAAATAACACACACGTCAGCAAAAGCTGAGTAATCACCACATATCAGAATACAAAGAATAGCAAAATAATCAACATTACTAGCTCAATTAAACAATGTAGTTCAAACTACATTACACATTGTACTCCGAAAATAACCTTGAATAAAAATACAAACCCTTTTAGTCAATTAACTGATCATACCCAATAAGTGTGCCATGCTCTTTGTTCTATACCTAGCCTTGGACATGGGTAATTCGAATAAAACCAACAAGTATAAAAACTTGAATACTCCCAATAACTACAAAATACCTTAAACCAGACCACATACGGGCCAATTCCCGCTGTAGGGGACCATAGAAAAATAAATAATAAAGATTGTACCTCATTCTTAACTCATGATCATTATCTCCTTACCATCATGCCAAGGACTAGGGTCTATAACGCCGAGCCTCAAACCAAGAATAAAATATTATAATTCCCAACGTTTTGATCTCACACATCGATCAAATATTCATAAACTTGATAATAAATAGTATCTCAATAATGGCACGAGTTCTTAAATTACATGACAATTTGATTCATAAATATCTCAACTCTTAGGGTAATAATATTAGCATCCAAAAATAATCAAATCTCAACCCAAAAATAATACTCTGCATTAATAACCCTAAAACCTCAATAAAACAATACTCCCTATAGCAACAACATTAAAACCCTAGAAATAATCAATCATAAACAATAAAAGTATTACGATACTCAAATCTAATCAAATCATATAATACAAACTTGATCACACGAATTACAACTATAAATTTAACACATAATAGTAACGCAGAGTACAATCAATAAACAAATTATAACCAAACAATTTTAATAATTTAATACAATCACATTATAATCAAGCAACTCCAAAAGATCGATAGTTTGATTACCTTCGTCTAGAACATATGTTAAAGGGTCGTCAAAAGTGTGTGGCATCGATGTATCCGAGTCACGCAAATTATCTCTTAGCAAAGATTAAAAAAAAACATTTGATCATCATATATAATGATGATGTTAAGTGGATAAATTGGTGGAAGTGCTATTGGATAGATTTTCCACGGATAGTTGCAAAGAACAAAATCAATATGAACACCAATGAAACTAAACATACGGCTGTACACTTCTTTCTTTTTTTTTAATATAAATACTTTATTAGGGTTTAAGATAATTTATAGTTGTTGATAAAAAGAGTCTTATTTAAAATAAAATAGGGTTCTAAAACTTTCCAAACTCTAAAATAAAAATTATATGAGATTAGAAAAGTTATTTAATAAATAAAATAAAGTATTTTTTTTTATAGAATATATTATATAAACTCATAGAATATTCGGGTATTACAATCTACCCTCCTTAAAACAAGTTTCGTCCCCGAAACTTAAAATAGAAAAATTTAGGGTATTACAATCTACCCTCCTTAAAACAAGTTTCGTCTTCGAAACTTAAAGTACATAAATAATTTTGTAAAATTGAAAGAGAGTAAAAACTAAACTAAAGTTTTCTTAATAGAATAAATAAATAGAGTACTGAAATATTAGGGGTATTACATACTATCCCCCTTAAAAAGGAGTTCGCCCCCGAACTCAAAGTTAGTCACATAAAAAAAATTACATAACAAGCACAAGCATATAGAGAAACTAACACACTTGAAACGGCTTAACCTATGTCAATTTTAATCCTAAATCTTAATTAACAAGTTCATTCCTAAACAAACCACGCTGGGATATGAAGATCCCTGCGTAAATCCCACGAGCGGTTAGGCTCTGAATACCACTTTGTAACACCCCCGATTTACTAGCTAATAATAAACAATAAATAAAAGAAAAATAAACAACCTTTAAATAAAATTGCGGAAGCATACACCTAAATCGGAGGTATTAGCGCCACACTCGACAACTTGTCAAGTGTTAAGGCTTACAAAATCCCAATAATTACAACCCAATAAACTAGGTGAGCTATTTATACAACTTTATAAACTCATTATAGCATACTAAACGATCACTTGAGCTCCTTTAGCTACGATCACTTGATCAACCTGCTAAAACAGTCTTGTCTGCTCACCATTAAGGACAAATTCCAAAATAGATCGTCGCAGGGCCACCATAAGAAAAAGACATGGCCGCAAACACAAGTAGCACAACAAAATAACACACACGTCAGCAAAAGCTGAGTAATCACCACATATCAGAATACAAAGAATAGCAAAATAATCAACATTACTAGCTCAATTAAACAATGTAGTTCAGACTACATTACACATTGTACTCCGAAAATAACCTTGAATAAAAATACAAACCCTTTTACTCAATTAACTGATCATACCCAATAAGTGTGCCATGCTCTTTGTTCTATACCTAGCCTTGGACATGGGTAATTCGAATAAAACCAACAAGTATAAAAACTTGAATACTCCCAATAACTAGAAAATACCTTAAACCAGACCACATACGGGCCAATTCCCGCTGTAGGGGACCATAGAAAAATAAATAATAAAGATTGTACCTCATTCTTAACTCATGATCATTATCTCCTTACCATCATGCCAAGGACTAAGGTCTACAACGCTGAGCCTCAAACCAAGAATAAAATATAATAATTCCCAACCTTTTGATCTCACACATCGATCAAATATTCATAAACTTGATAATAAATAGTATCTCAATAATGGCACGAGTTCCCAAATTACATGACAATTTGATTCATAAATATCTCAACTCTTAGGGTAATAATACTAGCATCCAAAAATAATCAAATCTCAACCCAAAAATAATACTCTGCATTAATAACCTTAAAACCTCAATAAAACAATACTCCCTATAGCAACAACATTAAAACCCTAGAAATAATCAATCATAAACAATAAAAGTAATACGATACTCAAATCTAATCAAATCATATAATACAAACTTGATCACACGAATTACAACTATAAATTTAACACATAATAGTAACGCAGAGTACAATCAATAAACAAATTATAACCAAACAATTTTAATAATTTAATACAATCACATTATAATCAAGCAACTCCAAAAGATCGATAGTTTGATTACCTTCGTCTAGAACATATGTTAAAGGGTCGTCAAAAGTGTGTGGCATCGATGTATCCGAGTCACGCAAATTATCTCTTAGCAAAGATTAAAAAAAAACATTTGATCATCATATATAATGATGATGTTAAGTGGATAAATTGGTGGAAGTGCTATTGGATAGATTTTCCACGGATAGTTGCAAAGAACAAAATCAATATGAACACCAATGAAACTAAACATACGGCTGTACACTTCTTTCTTTTTTTTTTTTAAATATAAATACTTTATTAGGGTTTAAGATAATTTATAGTTGTTGATAAAAAGAGTCCTATTTAAAATAAAATAGGGTTCTAAAACTTTCCAAACTCTAAAATAAAAATTATATGAGATTAGAAAAGTTATTTAATAAATAAAATAAAGTATTTTTTTTTATAGAATATATTATGTAAACTCATAAAATATTCGGGTATTACAGTATGTGGTCTGGTTCAAGGTGTTTTTCTAGTAATTGGGAGTATTCAAGTTTTTATACTTGTTGGTTTGTTATTCGAATTACCCATGTCCAAGGCTAGGTATAGAACAATGAGCATGGCACACTTATGGGTTATATGAGTTGATGATTGAGTAAAGGTTCGTATTATTATTCGAGGTTGGGTTGACCAATGGTTACTTTTCTCAGAGTACAATGTGTAATGTAGTTTGAACTACATTGTTTAATTGAACTAGTAATGTTGATTATTTTGCTATACTATGTATTCTGATATGTGGTGATTACTCAGCTTTTTGCTGACGTGTGTGTATTTTTGTTGTGCTACTTGTGTTTGCGGCCATGTCTTTTTCTTATGGTGGCCCTGCGACGATCTATTTTGGAATTTGTCCTTAATGGTGAGCAGTCAAGATTGTAACAGGTTGATCAAGTGATGATCGTAGCTACAGGAGCTCAAGTGTATCGATTAGTTTGTTATAACGAGTTTATAAAGTTGTACAAGTAGCTCACCTAGATTATTGGGTTGTAATTATTGGGATTTTGAAAGCCTTAGCACTTGACAAGTTGTCGAGTGTGGCGGTAATACCTCCGATTTAGGTGTATGCTTCCGCAATTTTATTTAAAGGTTGTCTATTTTTCCTTTATTTCTTATTTATTATTAATTAGTAAATCGGGGGTGTTACACCTAGAAATGTCCGACTAGGTCTTTGTACCGACGGATTTTCACCATTTGGAAAGACAGGAAGGCAATATTCTTGTTGGCCCGTCATTTTAACTCCTTATAATCTTCCACCTGAATTGTGCATGAAGAAACCTTTTATGTTTCTAAGTTTGATAATTCCAGGTCCGAAGAATCCTAAAGGGAATCTCGATGTGTACTTGCAACCTCTTATTGAAGAGTTAAAGCAATTATGGGAGGCTGGGTTACCGACTTACAACATCTCGCAAAAATAAAATTTTCATTTGACTCAATTAGCTTTGTATAATGTGTTTGACTTTCATTTGACTCAATTAGCTTTGTTAATTACATTTAACTTTCATTTAATTCAACAAGCTTTGTTGAATGTGTTTGACTTTTATTTGACTCAATTACCTTTGTTAAATGCATTTTACTTTCATTTGATTCAAAAAGCTTCGTTTGAATGCGTTTGAATTTCATTTGACTCAATTAGCTTAGTTGAATGCATTTGACTTTCATTTGATTCAAAAAGCTTTGTATGAATATGTTTTACTTTCATTAGACTCAATTATCTTTCTTGAATGCATTTGTCTTTCATTTGATTCAAAAACCATTGTTTGAATGTGTTTGACTTTCATTTGACTCAATTAGCTTTGTTGAATGCATTTTACTTTCATTTGATACAAAAAGCTTTCTTTCAATGTGTTTGACTTTCATTTTACTCAATTAGCTTTGTTGAATGCATTTGACTTTAGTTTGAATAAAAAAGCATTGTTTGAATGTGTTTGACTTTCATTTAACTCAATTAGCTTTGTAGACTGCATTTGACTTTTATTTAACTCAATTAGCTTTGTATGAATGTGTTTGACATTCATTTGACTCAATTAGCTTTGTTAGTTGCATTTCACTTTCATTTAATTCAAAAAGCTTTGTTTGAATGTGTTTCACTTTCATTTGATTGAAAAAGCTTTGTTTGA
The DNA here is from genome assembly GCA_024500155.1 of Chenopodium formosanum. Lineage (NCBI taxonomy): Eukaryota > Viridiplantae > Streptophyta > Magnoliopsida > Caryophyllales > Amaranthaceae > Chenopodium > Chenopodium formosanum. The sequence continues at coordinate 26,783,873 of CM044861.1, forward strand.
ATGTGTTTGACTTTCATTTGACTCAATTACCTTTGTTGAATGCATTTGACTTTCTTTTGATTCAAAAAGTATTGTTTGAATGTGTTTGACTTTCAATTGACTCAATTAGCTTTCATTTGATATAAAACGCTTTGTTTGAATGTGTTTTAATTTCATTTTACTCAATTATTTTTGTTGAACGCATTTGACTTTCATTTGTTTCAAAAAGCTTTGTATGTGTGTGTTTGACTTTAATTTGACATAATTATCTTTATTGAATGCATTTGACTTTTATTTGATTCAAAACGCTTTGTTTGAAGGTGCTTGACTTTCATTTGAGTCAAAAATCATTGTTGAATGCATTTGGCTTTTATTTGATTCAAAAAGCTATGATTGAATGTGTTGGACTTTCATTTGACTCAATTAGCTTTGTTAGAATGTGTATCACTTTCATATTACTTAATTATGTTTGTTGAATGCATTTGACTTTCATTTGATTCAAAAAGCTTTGTTTGAAGGTGTTGACTTTCATTTGAGTTATAAAGCATTGTTGAATGCACTTGACTTTCGTTTAATATAAAAAGCTTTGTTTGTATGTGTTTGACTTTCATTTGAGTCAATTAGCTTTGTTCAATGCATTTGACTTTCATTTGATTCAAAAAGCTTTGTTTGAATGTGTTTGACTTTCATTTGACTCAATTATCCTTTTTGAATGCAATTGAATTTCAATTGATTCAAAAAGCTTTGTATGAATGTGTTTGACTTTCATTTGACTCAATTAGCTTCGTTGAATGTATTTGACTTTCATTTGATTTAAAAAGCTTTGTTTTATTGTGTTTGAATTTAATTTGGTTCAAAAAGCTTTGTTGAATGTGTTTAATTTTCATTTTACTCAATTAGCTTTGTTGAATGCATTTGACTTTCATTTGACTTTAAAACCTTTGTTTAAATGTGTTTGACTTTCATTTGGTTCAACAAGCTTTGTTGAATGAGTTTGACTTTCATTTTACTCAATTAGATTTGTTGAATGCATTTGACATTCATTTGATTAAAAAAGCATTGTTTGAATGTGTTAGACTTTATTTAACTCAATAAACTTTGTTGAATGCATTTGACTTTCATTTGATTTAAAAAGCTTTATTTGAATGTGTTTGACTTTCATTTGAGTCAAAAAGCTTTATTAAATGCATTTGAATTTAATTTGATTCAAAAAGCTTTGTTTGAATGTGTTTGACTTTCATTTGACTCAATTATCTTTGTTGAATGCGTTCGACTTTCATTTGATTCAAAATGCTTTGTTTGAATGTGTTTGACATTCATTTAATTCAAAAAGCTTTGTATGAATGTGTTTGACTTTCATTTGAGTCAATTATCTTTGTTGAATGCATTTTACTTTCGTTTGATTCAAAAAGCATTGTTTGAATGTGTTTGACTTTCATTTGACTTAATTAGCTTTGTTGAGTGCATTTGACTTTCATTTGATTCAAAAAGCTTTTTTTGAATGTTTTTTACTTTAATTTGACTCAATTATCTTCGTTGAATGCATTTGACTTTCACTTGATTTTAAAAGCTTTGTTTGAATGTGTTTTGACTTTCATTTGACTTAATTAGCTTTGTTAATTGCATTTCACTTTCATTTAATTCAAAAAGCTTTGTTTGAATGTGTTTTACTTTTATTTGACTCAATTAGCTTTGTTGAATGCATTTTACTTTCATTTGATTAAAAAAGCTTTGTATGAATGTGTTTGACTTTCATTTGACTCAATTATCTTCGTTGAATGCATTTGACTTTCACTTGATTTTAAAAGCTCTGTTTGAATGTGTTTGACTTTAATTTGGTTCAAAAAGTTTTGTTGAATGAGTTTGTCTTTCATTTTACTCAATTTAGCTTTGTTGAATGCATTTGACTTTCATTTGGTTAAAAAAGCATTGTTTGAATGTGTTTGACTTTCATTTGATTTAATTAACTATGATGAATGCATTTATCTTTGATTTGATTCAAAAAACTTTGTTTGAAAGTGTTTAACTTTCATTTGACTCAATTACCTTTATTGAATGCATTTGACTTTCATTTGATTCCAAAAGCTTTGTATGAATGTGTTTGACTTTCATTTGACTCAATTATCCTTGTTGAATACATTTGACTTTCATTTGATTAAAAAAGCTTTGTTTGAACGTGTTTGACTTTTATTTGAGTTAAAAATCTTTGTTGAATGCATTTGACTTTATTTGATTCAAGAACCTTTGTTTGAATGAGTTTGACTTTCATTTGACTTAATTATCTTTGTTGAATGCATTTGACTTTCATTTGGTTCAAAAAGCGTTGTTTAATGGGTTTGACTTTCATTTGACTCAATTAGCTTGGTTGAATGCATTTGAGTTTTATTTGATTCAAAAAGCTTTGTATGAATGTGTTTGACTTTTATTTCACCCAATTACCTATGTTGAATGCATTTGTCTTTCATTTGATTCGATATATCTCTATTTTGTTGCTTTTGAATACGAGTTGTTTTACTAGTTGTTGCTAGATTTCCTCAAATTTTGTCTTGTTTTCATATGTCAACAAATTCTATCAACTAATTTTTTATTTGTATCGATTTAGAAACAAATTGAGGCAACAAATTTTTGAATTGTTCCTATTAGAAATTAGCCGTCTTACTAGTAGTTGCATTTTACATTCATTTGATTCAAAAAGCTTTGTTAAAAGTATTTGACTTTCATTTGACTCAATAATCTTTGTTGAATGCATTTGACTTTCATTTGATTCAAAGATCTTTGTTTGAATGTGTTTGACTTTCATTTGAGTCAAAAAGCTTTGTTGAATGCATTTGACTTTCATTAGATTCAAAAAGCTTTGTTTGAATGTGTTTGACTTTCATTTGAGTTAAAAAGATATGTTGAATGCATTAGACTTCCATTTGATTCAAAAAGCTTGGTTTAAATACGTTTGACTTTCATTTGACTCAATTATCTTTGTTGAATGCATTTGACTTTCATTTGATTCAAAAAGCTTTGTTTGAATGTGTTTCACTTTCATTTGACTCAATTGTCTTTGTTGAATGCATTTGACTTTCATTTGATTTAGAAAGCGTTGTTGAATGTGTTTTACTATCATTTGACTCAATTAGATTTGTTGAATGCATTTAAGTTTTATTTGATTCAAAAAGCTTTGTATCAATGTGTTTGACTTTCATTTGACCCAATTACCTTTGTTGAATGCATTTGACTTTCATTTGATTCAAAAAGCTTTGTTTGAATGTGTTTGACTTTCATTTGACTCAATTGTCTTTGTTGAATGCATTTGACTTTCATTTGATTTAAAAAGCGTTGTTGAATGTGTTTGACTTTCATTTGACTCAATTAGCATTGTTGAATGTATTTAAGTTTTATTTGATTCAAAAAGCTTTATATCAATGTGTTTGACTTTAATTTGACCCAATTACCTTTGTTGAATGCATTTGATTCAATATATCTCTTTTTTGTTGCTATTGAAAACAAGTTGTCTTACTAGTTGTTGCTAAATTTCATCAATTTTGTCTCGTTTCCATATATCAACAAATTCTGACAACTAATTTTTTATTTGTAGCGATTTAGAATCAAATTGAGGCACTAAATTTTTGAGTTGTTCCTATTAGAAATTAGCCGTCTCGTTGTTGTTGTTAGATGACAACAGATTTTTTATTTGTTGTCATTTAGCAATGCCATTTTACAAAACGTTTGGCAACAAAATTTCTAGTTGTTGCTATTAGGGACACTTGTTTTACTATTTCTTGCTAAAATGACATCACATTTTAATTTGTTGCCATTAGAAGAAAGTTGTGTTATAAATTGTTGCTAATTTATTAAGAGTCATTGAAGTAATTTACATAATATGTTTTAATAAATAAAAACGAAAACAAGTCATCTTGTTCTATACAAAAGAAATATTAGAAGGAATTAATAATCGTTCAATCACTTTTAGCAATAAAACGAAGGTGATAAAATAATATATATTATTTTATAAGATCATTAGACAGAGCATGTATAAAATGGGAATGCTTCTTACTATTATGGCCGAATTTGCTTGATTTTGGTTCTACAAGACCTTAAAACCTTATAACATTCTATGTTTTTGTGATTTCTTTTCTTAGGAAGTTATAAATACATATGTTTGACATGAATCAAGCCTTATTAAGTTCATTAGAAAGAGCATGTAGAAAATGGGAACGCTTCTTCCCATTATGGCCGAATTCGCTTGATTTCTGTTCTAATAGACCTTAAAACCTTATACCTTGCTTTGTCTTAGTGATTTCTATGCTTAGCCAGTTACTAATACATATACTTGACATCATTCAAGCCTTTATAATTTCATTAGAAAGATGAAAGCAGGAAATGGGAACGCTTTTTATCATTTAGGCCGAATTTGGTTGATTTTGGTTCTACAAGACCTTAAAACCTTATAACATCCTTTGTTTTTGTGATTTCTTTTTCTAGGAAGTTATAAATATATATATTTGACAAGAATCAAGCCATTTCAAGTTCATTAGAAAAAGCATGTAAAATATGGGTGCTTCTTCCTATTTTGCTCGAATTTGTTTGATTTCGGTTCTACCAGTCCTTAAAATCTTATAACTTGCTTTGTTTTTGTTATTTCTATGATTAGGAATTATAAATACATTTATTTAACATTATTCAAGTTTTTTGTAGTTCATTAGAAAGAGCATGTACAAAATGAGAATGCTTCTTTCTATTTTGCCTGAATTTGCTTGATTTTGGTTCTACAAAACCTTAAAACCTTATAATTTGCTTTGGTTATTGTCATTTCTTTGGTTAGGAAGTTATAAATACATATATTTGACATGAATCAAGCCTTTTCAAGTTCATTAGAAAGAGCATGTAGAAAATGGGAACGCTTCTTCTCATTTTGCCCGAATTTGCTATATTTCGGTTCTACCAGACCTTAAAACCTTATAACTTGCTTGGTCTTAGTGATTTCTATGCTTAGTCAGTTACAAATACATATATTTGACATTATTCAAGCCTTTATCAGTTCATTAGAAAGAGCATGTAGAAAATTGGAACGCTTCTTCCCATTTGGACCGAATTTGCTTGATTTTGGTTCTACAAGACCTTAAAACCTTATAAAATGCTTTGTTTTTGTGATTTCTTTTCTTAACAAGTTATAAATACATATATTTGACATGAATCAATCCTTTTCAAGTTCATTAGAAAGAGCATGTAGAAATTGGGAACGCTTCTTCCCATTATGCCCGAATTTGCTTGATTTCGGTTCTACTAGACCTTAAAACCTTATACCTTGTTTTGTCTTAGTGATTTCTATGCTTAGGCAGTTACTAATACATATATTTGACATAATTCAAGCCTTTATAAGTTCATTAGAAAGAGCATGTAGAAAATGGGAACGTTTCTTCCCATTTTGCCCGAATTTGCTCGATTTTGGTTCTACAAGACCTTAAAACCATATAAATTGCTTTTGCTTTGTTATTTATTTGCTTAGGAATTTATAAATATTTATATTTGACATGATTCAGGAATTTATAATTTCATCAGAAAGAGCATGTAGAAAATGGGAATGCTTCTTACTATTTTGCCCGAATTTGCTTGATTTTGGTTCTACAAGACCTTAAAACCTTATGAGTTGCTTTATTTTTGTAATTTATTTTGTGAGGCAGTTATGAATACATATATTTGACATGACTCAAGCCTTTTCAAGTTCATTAGAAAGAGCATGTAAAAAATGGGAATGCTTCTTCCCATTTTGGCCGAATTTGCTTAATTTTGGCTCTACAAGACCTTAAAACCTTATGACATGCTTTATTTTTGTGATTTATTTTCTTAGGAAGTTGTAAATACATATATTTTACATGAATCAAGCCTTTTCAAGTTCATTAGAAAGAGCATGTAGAAAATGGGAACGCTTCTTCTCATTTTGCCCGAATTTGCTTGATTGCGGTTCTACCAGACCTTAAAACGTTATAACTTGCTTGGTCTAAGTAATTGCTATGCTTAGTCTGTTACAGATACATATATTCGACATGATTCAAGCCTTTATCAGTTCATTAGAAAGAGCATATAGAAAAAGGGAACGTGTCTTCCCATTTAGGCCGAATTTGCTTGATTTTGGTTCTACAACACCTTAAAACCTTATAAAATGCTTTGTTTTTGCGATTTATTTTCTTAAGAAGTTATAAATACATATATTTGACATGAATCAATCCTTTTCAAGTTCATTAGAAAGAGCATGTAGAAATTGGGAACGCTTCTTCCCATTATGCCCGAATTTGCTTGATTTCGGATCTACTAGACCTTAAAACCTTATACCTTGTTTTGTCTTAGTGATTTCTATGCTTAGGCAGTTACTAATACACATATTTGACATAATTCAAGCCTTTATAAGATCATTAGAAAGAGCATGTAGAAAATGGGAACGCTTTTTACCATTTGGGCCGAATTTGGTTGATTTTGGTTCTACAAGACTTTAAAACCTTATAACATCTTTTGTTTTTGCGATTTCTTTTGTTAGGAAATTATAAATACATATATTTGACATGAATAAAGCCTTTTCAAGTTCATTAGAAAGAGCATGTAAAAAATGGGTGCTTTTTCCTATTTTGCTCGAATTTGCTTGGTTTCGGTTCTACCAGTCCTTAAAACCTTATAACTTGCTTTATTTTTGTTATATCTGTGATTAGGAATTATAAATACATATATTTAACATTATTCAAGTTTTTTGTAGTTCATTAGAAAGAGCATGTAGAAAATGAGAATGCTTTTTTTTATTTTGCCTGAATTTGCTTGATTTTGGTTCTACAAAACCTTAAAACCTTATGACTTGATTTGGTTTTTGTGATTTCTTTGGTTAGGCAGTTATGAATACATATATCTGACATGAATCAAGCCTTTTAAAGTTCATTAGAAAGAGCATGTGGAAAATGGGTACGTTTTTTCCCATTTTGCCCAAATTTGCTTGATTTAGGCTCCACAACACCTTAAAACCTTATAACTTGCTTTTTTTTTTTGTGATTTATTTGCTTAGAAAATTATAAATACATATATTTTATATGATTCAAGAATTTAGATATTCATTAGAAAGAGCATGTAGAAAATGGAAAGGCTTCTTACTATTTTGCCCGAATTTGCTTGATTTTTGTTCTACTAGACCTTAAAACCTTATATCTTGCCTTGTTTTTGTGATTTATATTGTTAGGAAGTAATTAAGTTTATTAAAAAGAGCATGTAGAAAAAAGGAATGCTTCTTACTATTTTGCCCGAATTTGATTGATTTTAGTTCTACAAGACCTTAAAACCTTATAAATTGCTTTGTTTTTGTAATTTCTACGATTATGCAGTTATAAATATATATATTTCACATGATTCAAACAATTATAAGTTAATAAGAAAGAGCTTGTAGAATTTGGGAATGCTTCTTACTATTTTACCCAAATTTTGCTAGATTTTGGTTCTACAAGACCTTAAAACCTCATAACTTGATTTGTTTTTGTTTTTTATTTTTTAATGGAGTTATAAATACATATATTTGACATGATCCAAGCATTTATAAGTTCATTAGAAAAAGCATGTAGAAAATGGGAACGTTTCTTCCCATTTTGCCCGAATTTGCTCGATTTTGGTTCTACAAGACCTTAAAACCATATAAATTACTTTTGCTTTGTTATTTATTTTCTTAGGAATTTATAAATATTTATATTTGACATGATTCAGGAATTTATAATTTCATCAGAAAGAGCATGTAGAAAATGGGAATGCTTCTTACTATTTTACTCGAATTTGCTTGATTTTGGTTCTACAAGACCTTAAAACCTTATGAGTTGCTTTGTTTTTGTAATTTATTTTGTGAGGAAGTTATGAATACATATATTTGACATGACTCAAACCTATTCAAGTTCATTAGAAAGAGCATGTGAAAAATGGGAATGCTTCTTCCCATTTTGGCCGAATTTGCTTAATTTTGGCTCTACAAGACCTTAAAACCTTATGACATGCTTTATTTTTGTGATTTATTTTCTTAGGAAGTTGTAAATACATATATTTTACATGAATCAAGCCTTTTTAAGTTCATTTGAAAGAGCATGTAGAAAATGGGAATGCTTCTTCTCATTTTGCCCGAATTTGCTTGATTACGGTTACCAGACCTTAAAACGTTATAACTTGCTTGGTCTTAGTAATTGCTATGCTTAGTCTGTAACAGATACATATATTCGACATGATTGAAGCCTTTATCAGTTCATTAGAAAGAGCATATAGAAAAAGGGAACGTGTGTTCCCATTTAGGCCGAATTTGCTTGATTTTGGTTCTACAACACCTTAAAACCTTATAAAATGCTTTGTTTTTGTGATTTATTTTCTTAAGAAGTTATAAATACATATATTTGACATGAATCAATCCTTTTCAAGTTCATTAGAAAGAGCATGTAGAAATTGGGAACGCTTCTTCCCATTATGCCCGAATTTGCTTGATTTCGGTTCTACTAGACTTTAAAACCTTATACCTTGTTTTGTCTTAGTGATTTCTATGCTTAGGCAGTTACTAATACATATATTTGACATAATTCAAGCCTTTATAAGTTCATTAGAAAGAGCATGAAGAAAATGGGAACGCTTTTTACCATTTGGGCCGAATTTGGTTGATTTTGGTTCTACAAGACTTTAAAACCTTATAACATCTTTTGTTTTTGCGATTTCTTTTGTTAGGAAATTATAAATACATATATTTGACATGAATAAAGCCTTTTCAAGTTCATTAGAAAGAGCATGTAAAAAATGGGTGGTTTTTCCTATTTTGCTCGAATTTGCTTGGTTTCGGTTCTACCAGTCCTTAAAACCTTATAACTTGCTTTATTTTTGTTATATCTGTGATTAGGAATTATAAATACATATATTTAACATTATTCAAGTTTTTTGTAGTTCATTAGAAAGAGCATGTAGAAAATGAGAATGCTTTTTTTTATTTTGCCTGAATTTGCTTGATTTTGGTTCTACAAAACCTTAAAACCTTATGACTTGCTTTGGTTTTTGTGATTTCTTTGGTTAGGCAGTTATGAATACATATATCTGACATGAATCAAGCCTTTTAAAGTTCATTAGAAAGAGCATGTGGAAAATGGGTACGTTTTTTCCCATTTTGCCCAAATTTGCTTGATTTAGGCTCCACAACACCTTAAAACCTTATAACTTGTTTTTTTTTTTTTTGTGATTTATTTGCTTAGAAAATTATAAATACATATATTTTATATGATTCAAGAATTTAGATATTCATTAGAAAGAGCATGTAGAAAATGGAAAGGTTTCTTACTATTTTGCCCGAATTTGCTTGATTTTTGTTCTACTAGACCTTAAAACCTTATATCTTGCTTTGTTTTTGTGATTTATATTGTTAGGAAGTTATTAAGTTTATTAAAAAGAGCATGTAGAAAAAAGGAATGCTTCTTACTATTTTGTCCGAATTTGATTGATTTTAGTTCTACAAGACCTTAAAACCTTATAAATTGCTTTGTTTTTGTGATTTCTACGATTATGAAGTTATAAATACATATATTTCACATGATTCAAACAATTATAAGTTAATAAGAAAGAGCATGTAGAATTTGGGAATGCTTCTTACTATTTTACCCAAATTTTGCTAGATTTTGGTTCTACAAGACCTTAAAACCTCATAACTTGATTTGTTTTTGTTATTTATTTTTTAATGGAGTTATAAATACATATATTTGACATGATCCAAGCATTTATAAGTTCATTAGAAAAAGCATGTAGAAAATGGGAACGTTTCTTCCCATTTTGCCCGAATTTGCTCGATTTTGGTTGTACAAGACCTTAAAACCATATAAATTGCTTTTGCTTTGTTATTTATTTGCTTAGGAATTTATAAATATTTATATTTGACATGATTCAGGAATTTATAATTTCATCAGAAATAGCATGTAGAAAATGGAAATGCTTCTTACTATTTTGCCCGAATTTGCTTGATTTTGGTTCTACAAGACCTTAAAACCTTATGAGTTGCTTTGTTTTTGTAATTTATTTTGTGAGCCAGTTATGAATACATATATTTGACATGACTCAAGCCTTTTCAAGTTCATTAGAAAGAGCATGTAAAAAATGGGAATGCTTCTTCCCATTTTGGCCGAATTTGCTTAATTTTGGCTCTACAAGACCTTAAAACCTTATGACATGCTTTATTTTTGTGATTTATTTTCTTAGAAAGTTGTAAATACATATATTTTACATGAATCAAGCCTTTTCAAGTTCATTAGAAAGAGCATGTAGAAAATGGGAACGCTTCTTCTCATTTTGCCCGAATTTGTTTGATTACGGTTCTACCAGACCTTAAAACGTTATAACTTGCTTGGTCTTAGTAATTGCTATGCTTAGTCTGTTACAGATACATATATTCGACATGATTCAAGCCTTTATCAGTTCATTAGAAAGAGCATATAGAAAAAGGGAACGTGTCTTCCCATTTATGCCGAATTTGCTTGATTTTGGTTCTACAACACCTTGAAACCTTATAAAATGCTTTTTTTTTGTGATTTATTTTCTTAAGAAGTTATAAATACATATATTTGACATGAATCAATCCTTTTCAAGTTCATTAGAAAGAGCATGTAGAAATTGGGAACGCTTCTTCCCATTATGCCCGAATTTGCTTGATTTCGGCTCTACTAGACCTTAAAACCTTATACCTTGTTTTGTCTTAGTGATTTCTATGCTTAGGCAGTTACTAATACATATATTTGACATAATTCAAGCCATTATAAGTTCATTAGAAAGAGCATGTAGAAAATGGGAACGCTTTTTACCATTTGGGCCGAATTTGGTTGATATTGGTTCTACAAGACTTTAAAACCTTATAACATCTTTTGTTTTTGCGATTTCTTTTGTTAGGAAATTGTAAATACATATATTTGACATGAATAAAACCTTTTCAAGTTCATTAGATAGAGCATGTAAAAAATGGGTGCTTTTTCCTATTTTGCTCGAATTTGCTTGGTTTCGGTTCTACCAGTCTTTAAAACCTTATAACTTGCTTTATTTTTGTTATATCTGTGATTAGGAATTATAAATACATATATTTAACATTATTCAAGTTTTTTGTAGTTCATTAGAAAGAGCATGTAGAAAATGAGAATGCTTTTTTCTATTTTGCCTGAATTTGCTTGATTTTGGTTCTACAAAACCTTAAAACCTTATGACTTGCTTTGGTTTTTGTGATTTCTTTGGTTAGGCAGTTATGAATACATATATCTGACATGAATCAAGCCTTTTAAAGTTCATTAGAAAGAGCAAGTGGAAAATGGGTACGTTTTTTCCCATTTTGCCCAAATTTGCTTGATTTAGGCTCCACAACACCTTAAAACCTTATAACTTGCTTTTTTTTTGTGATTTATTTGCTTAGAAAATTATAAATACATATATTTTATATGATTCAAGAATTTATAAATTCATCAGAAAGAGCATGTAGAAAATGGAAAGGCTTCTTACTCTTTTGCCCGAATTTGCTTGATTTTTGTTCTACTAGACCTTAAAACCTTATATCTTGCTTTGTTTTTGTGATTTATATTGTTAGGAAGTTATCAATAAAAAGAGCATGTAGAAAAAAGGAGTGCTTCTTACTATTTTGCCCGAATTTGATTGATTTTAGTTCTACAAGACCTTAAAACCTTATAAATTGCTTTGTTTTTGTGATTTCTATGCTTATGCATTTATAAATACATATATTTCACATGATTCAAACAATTATAAGTTAATAAGAAAGAGCATGTAGAATTTGGGAATGCTTCTTACTTTTTTACCCAAATTTTGCTTGATTTTGGTTCTACAAGACCTTAAAACCTCATAACTTGATTTGTTTTTGTTATTTATCTTTTAATGGAGTTATAAATACACATATTTGACATGATCCAAGGCACAATATTTATAAGTTCATTAAAAAAAGCATGTAGAAAATGGGAACGTTTCTTCCCATTTTGCCCGAATTTGCTTGATTTTGGTTCTACAAGACCTTAAAACCATATAACTTGCTTTTGCTTTGTTATTTATTTGCTTAGGAATTTATAAATACGGCTTTTTCACCACATACCCTTGAGTTTTTTGTTTATTCACCATATACCCATGAAAATTTTCAAATTCACCATATACCCCTAAGTTGTAATAAAAATTCACCGTATATCCTTAATGAAAATAAGATGAAAAGAATTTGGTTAATTATACATCGAAATCACCTTAGATATCTCCCTTCATCCCCAAAACAACTTTTCTCATTTCTCTAGCCCTAGAAACCACTCCAAATCTCCATAACCATAACCATATAAATAATTTTGAGGATTAGAAAATGAAATTTAGGGTAAGTTTGGGGTGCAAAAAAGGAATGTAGGTGGTTTCGGGGTAGAGGAATGTATTTAGAGTGGTTTCGATTCATAATTATCCCAAATGATTGACGAATTTAACAATAATATATTATCAAAGGTATATGGTGTATTTTTGTGAAAACTCATGGGTATATGATGAATTTAAAAAAGTTCATGGGTATATGATGAATAAACAAAAAACTCAATGGCATATGGTGAAATATCCGTTATAAATATGTATATTTGACATGATTCAGGAATTTATAATTTCATTAGAAAGAGCATGTAGAAAATGGGAATGCTTCTTACTATGCCCGAATTTGCTTGATTTTGGTTCTACAAGACCTTAAAACCTTATGAATTCCTTTGTTTTTGTAATTTATTTTGTGAGGAAGTTATGAATACATATATTTGACATGACTCAAGCCTTTTATAGTTCATTAGAAAGAGCATGTAAAAAATGGGAATGCTTCTTCCCATTTTGGCCGAATTTGCTTAATTTTGGCTCTACAAGACCTTAAAGCCTTATGACATGCTTTATTTTTGTGATTTATTTTCTTAGAAAGTTGTAAATACATATATTTTACATGAATCAAGCCTTTTCAAGTTCATTAGAAAGAGCATGTAGAAAATGGGAACGCTTCTTCTCATTTTGCCCGAATTTGCTTGATTACGGTTCTACCAGACCTTAAAACGTTATAACTTGCTTGGTCTTAGTAATTGCTATGCTTAGTCTGTTACAGATACATATATTTGACATGATTCAAGCCTTTATCAGTTCATTAGAAAGAGCATGTAGAAAAAGGGAACGCGTCTTCCCATTTAGGCCGAATTTGCTTGATTTTGGTTCTACGAGACCTTAAAACCTTAAAAATTGCTTTGTTTTTGTTATTTCTTTTCTTAGGAATTTATAAATACATATATTTTACATGAATCAAGCCTTTTCATGTTCATTAGAAAGAGCATGTAGAAATTGGGAACGCTTCTTCCCATTGTGCCCGAATTTTCTTGATTTCGGTTCTACTAGACCTTAAAACCTTATACCTTGCTTTGTCTTAGTGATTTCTATTATTAGGCAGTTACTAATACATATATTTGACATCATTCAAGCCTTTATATGTTCATTATAAAGAGCATAAAGAAAATGGGAACACTTTTTACCATTTGGGCCGAATTTGGTTGATTTTGGTTCTACAAGACCTTAAAACCTTTTAACATCTTTTGTTTATGTGATTTCTTTTGTTAGGAAATTATAAATACATATATTTGACATAAACAAACCCTTTTCAAGTTCATTAGAATTAGCATGTAAAAAATGGGTGCTTTTCCCATTTTGCTCGAATTTGCTTGATTTCGGTTCTACCAGTCCTTAAAACCTTATAACTTGCTTCATTTTTGTTATATCTTTGATTAGGAATTATAAATACAAATATTTATCATTATTCAATTTTATTTTAGTTCATTAGAAAGAGGATGTAGAAAATGGGAATGCTTCTTACTATTTTACCCGAATTTGCTTAATTTTGGTTCTACAAGACCTTAGAACCGTATAACTTGCTTTGTTTTTGTGATTTATTCTGTTAGGAAGTTATAAATACATATATTTGACATGAATCAAGCCTTTTCAAGTTCATTAGAAAGAGCATGTTGAAAATGGGTACGCTTTTTCCCATATTGCCCTAATTTGCTTGATTTTTAGCTCTACAACACCTTAAAACCTTATAACTTGCTTTGTCTTAGTGATTTCTATGCTTAGCCAGTTACTAATACATATACTTGACATCATTCAAGCCTTTATAATTTCATTAGAAAGATGAAAGCAGGAAATGGGAACGCTTTTTATCATTTAGGCCGAATTTGGTTGATTTTGGTTCTACAAGACCTTAAAACCTTATAACATCCTTTGTTTTTGTGATTTCTTTTTCTAGGAAGTTATAAATATATATATTTGACAAGAATCAAGCCATTTCAAGTTCATTAGAAAAAGCATGTAAAATATGGGTGCTTCTTCCTATTTTGCTCGAATTTGTTTGATTTCGGTTCTACCAGTCCTTAAAATCTTATAACTTGCTTTGTTTTTGTTATTTCTATGATTAGGAATTATAAATACATTTATTTAACATTATTCAAGTTTTTTGTAGTTCATTAGAAAGAGCATGTACAAAATGAGAATGCTTCTTTCTATTTTGCCTGAATTTGCTTGATTTTGGTTCTACAAAACCTTAAAACCTTATAATTTGCTTTGGTTATTGTCATTTCTTTGGTTAGGAAGTTATAAATACATATATTTGACATGAATCAAGCCTTTTCAAGTTCATTAGAAAGAGCATGTAGAAAATGGGAACGCTTCTTCTCATTTTGCCCGAATTTGCTATATTTCGGTTCTACCAGACCTTAAAACCTTATAACTTGCTTGGTCTTAGTGATTTCTATGCTTAGTCAGTTACAAATACATATATTTGACATTATTCAAGCCTTTATCAGTTCATTAGAAAGAGCATGTAGAAAATTGGAACGCTTCTTCCCATTTGGACCGAATTTGCTTGATTTTGGTTCTACAAGACCTTAAAACCTTATAAAATGCTTTGTTTTTGTGATTTCTTTTCTTAACAAGTTATAAATACATATATTTGACATGAATCAATCCTTTTCAAGTTCATTAGAAAGAGCATGTAGAAATTGGGAACGCTTCTTCCCATTATGCCCGAATTTGCTTGATTTCGGTTCTACTAGACCTTAAAACCTTATACCTTGTTTTGTCTTAGTGATTTCTATGCTTAGGCAGTTACTAATACATATATTTGACATAATTCAAGCCTTTATAAGTTCATTAGAAAGAGCATGTAGAAAATGGGAACGTTTCTTCCCATTTTGCCCGAATTTGCTCGATTTTGGTTCTACAAGACCTTAAAACCATATAAATTGCTTTTGCTTTGTTATTTATTTGCTTAGGAATTTATAAATATTTATATTTGACATGATTCAGGAATTTATAATTTCATCAGAAAGAGCATGTAGAAAATGGGAATGCTTCTTACTATTTTGCCCGAATTTGCTTGATTTTGGTTCTACAAGACCTTAAAACCTTATGAGTTGCTTTATTTTTGTAATTTATTTTGTGAGGCAGTTATGAATACATATATTTGACATGACTCAAGCCTTTTCAAGTTCATTAGAAAGAGCATGTAAAAAATGGGAATGCTTCTTCCCATTTTGGCCGAATTTGCTTAATTTTGGCTCTACAAGACCTTAAAACCTTATGACATGCTTTATTTTTGTGATTTATTTTCTTAGGAAGTTGTAAATACATATATTTTACATGAATCAAGCCTTTTCAAGTTCATTAGAAAGAGCATGTAGAAAATGGGAACGCTTCTTCTCATTTTGCCCGAATTTGCTTGATTGCGGTTCTACCAGACCTTAAAACGTTATAACTTGCTTGGTCTAAGTAATTGCTATGCTTAGTCTGTTACAGATACATATATTCGACATGATTCAAGCCTTTATCAGTTCATTAGAAAGAGCATATAGAAAAAGGGAACGTGTCTTCCCATTTAGGCCGAATTTGCTTGATTTTGGTTCTACAACACCTTAAAACCTTATAAAATGCTTTGTTTTTGCGATTTATTTTCTTAAGAAGTTATAAATACATATATTTGACATGAATCAATCCTTTTCAAGTTCATTAGAAAGAGCATGTAGAAATTGGGAACGCTTCTTCCCATTATGCCCGAATTTGCTTGATTTCGGATCTACTAGACCTTAAAACCTTATACCTTGTTTTGTCTTAGTGATTTCTATGCTTAGGCAGTTACTAATACACATATTTGACATAATTCAAGCCTTTATAAGATCATTAGAAAGAGCATGTAGAAAATGGGAACGCTTTTTACCATTTGGGCCGAATTTGGTTGATTTTGGTTCTACAAGACTTTAAAACCTTATAACATCTTTTGTTTTTGCGATTTCTTTTGTTAGGAAATTATAAATACATATATTTGACATGAATAAAGCCTTTTCAAGTTCATTAGAAAGAGCATGTAAAAAATGGGTGCTTTTTCCTATTTTGCTCGAATTTGCTTGGTTTCGGTTCTACCAGTCCTTAAAACCTTATAACTTGCTTTATTTTTGTTATATCTGTGATTAGGAATTATAAATACATATATTTAACATTATTCAAGTTTTTTGTAGTTCATTAGAAAGAGCATGTAGAAAATGAGAATGCTTTTTTTTATTTTGCCTGAATTTGCTTGATTTTGGTTCTACAAAACCTTAAAACCTTATGACTTGATTTGGTTTTTGTGATTTCTTTGGTTAGGCAGTTATGAATACATATATCTGACATGAATCAAGCCTTTTAAAGTTCATTAGAAAGAGCATGTGGAAAATGGGTACGTTTTTTCCCATTTTGCCCAAATTTGCTTGATTTAGGCTCCACAACACCTTAAAACCTTATAACTTGCTTTTTTTTTTTGTGATTTATTTGCTTAGAAAATTATAAATACATATATTTTATATGATTCAAGAATTTAGATATTCATTAGAAAGAGCATGTAGAAAATGGAAAGGCTTCTTACTATTTTGCCCGAATTTGCTTGATTTTTGTTCTACTAGACCTTAAAACCTTATATCTTGCCTTGTTTTTGTGATTTATATTGTTAGGAAGTAATTAAGTTTATTAAAAAGAGCATGTAGAAAAAAGGAATGCTTCTTACTATTTTGCCCGAATTTGATTGATTTTAGTTCTACAAGACCTTAAAACCTTATAAATTGCTTTGTTTTTGTAATTTCTACGATTATGCAGTTATAAATATATATATTTCACATGATTCAAACAATTATAAGTTAATAAGAAAGAGCTTGTAGAATTTGGGAATGCTTCTTACTATTTTACCCAAATTTTGCTAGATTTTGGTTCTACAAGACCTTAAAACCTCATAACTTGATTTGTTTTTGTTTTTTATTTTTTAATGGAGTTATAAATACATATATTTGACATGATCCAAGCATTTATAAGTTCATTAGAAAAAGCATGTAGAAAATGGGAACGTTTCTTCCCATTTTGCCCGAATTTGCTCGATTTTGGTTCTACAAGACCTTAAAACCATATAAATTACTTTTGCTTTGTTATTTATTTTCTTAGGAATTTATAAATATTTATATTTGACATGATTCAGGAATTTATAATTTCATCAGAAAGAGCATGTAGAAAATGGGAATGCTTCTTACTATTTTACTCGAATTTGCTTGATTTTGGTTCTACAAGACCTTAAAACCTTATGAGTTGCTTTGTTTTTGTAATTTATTTTGTGAGGAAGTTATGAATACATATATTTGACATGACTCAAACCTATTCAAGTTCATTAGAAAGAGCATGTGAAAAATGGGAATGCTTCTTCCCATTTTGGCCGAATTTGCTTAATTTTGGCTCTACAAGACCTTAAAACCTTATGACATGCTTTATTTTTGTGATTTATTTTCTTAGGAAGTTGTAAATACATATATTTTACATGAATCAAGCCTTTTTAAGTTCATTTGAAAGAGCATGTAGAAAATGGGAATGCTTCTTCTCATTTTGCCCGAATTTGCTTGATTACGGTTACCAGACCTTAAAACGTTATAACTTGCTTGGTCTTAGTAATTGCTATGCTTAGTCTGTAACAGATACATATATTCGACATGATTGAAGCCTTTATCAGTTCATTAGAAAGAGCATATAGAAAAAGGGAACGTGTGTTCCCATTTAGGCCGAATTTGCTTGATTTTGGTTCTACAACACCTTAAAACCTTATAAAATGCTTTGTTTTTGTGATTTATTTTCTTAAGAAGTTATAAATACATATATTTGACATGAATCAATCCTTTTCAAGTTCATTAGAAAGAGCATGTAGAAATTGGGAACGCTTCTTCCCATTATGCCCGAATTTGCTTGATTTCGGTTCTACTAGACTTTAAAACCTTATACCTTGTTTTGTCTTAGTGATTTCTATGCTTAGGCAGTTACTAATACATATATTTGACATAATTCAAGCCTTTATAAGTTCATTAGAAAGAGCATGAAGAAAATGGGAACGCTTTTTACCATTTGGGCCGAATTTGGTTGATTTTGGTTCTACAAGACTTTAAAACCTTATAACATCTTTTGTTTTTGCGATTTCTTTTGTTAGGAAATTATAAATACATATATTTGACATGAATAAAGCCTTTTCAAGTTCATTAGAAAGAGCATGTAAAAAATGGGTGGTTTTTCCTATTTTGCTCGAATTTGCTTGGTTTCGGTTCTACCAGTCCTTAAAACCTTATAACTTGCTTTATTTTTGTTATATCTGTGATTAGGAATTATAAATACATATATTTAACATTATTCAAGTTTTTTGTAGTTCATTAGAAAGAGCATGTAGAAAATGAGAATGCTTTTTTTTATTTTGCCTGAATTTGCTTGATTTTGGTTCTACAAAACCTTAAAACCTTATGACTTGCTTTGGTTTTTGTGATTTCTTTGGTTAGGCAGTTATGAATACATATATCTGACATGAATCAAGCCTTTTAAAGTTCATTAGAAAGAGCATGTGGAAAATGGGTACGTTTTTTCCCATTTTGCCCAAATTTGCTTGATTTAGGCTCCACAACACCTTAAAACCTTATAACTTGTTTTTTTTTTTTTTGTGATTTATTTGCTTAGAAAATTATAAATACATATATTTTATATGATTCAAGAATTTAGATATTCATTAGAAAGAGCATGTAGAAAATGGAAAGGTTTCTTACTATTTTGCCCGAATTTGCTTGATTTTTGTTCTACTAGACCTTAAAACCTTATATCTTGCTTTGTTTTTGTGATTTATATTGTTAGGAAGTTATTAAGTTTATTAAAAAGAGCATGTAGAAAAAAGGAATGCTTCTTACTATTTTGTCCGAATTTGATTGATTTTAGTTCTACAAGACCTTAAAACCTTATAAATTGCTTTGTTTTTGTGATTTCTACGATTATGAAGTTATAAATACATATATTTCACATGATTCAAACAATTATAAGTTAATAAGAAAGAGCATGTAGAATTTGGGAATGCTTCTTACTATTTTACCCAAATTTTGCTAGATTTTGGTTCTACAAGACCTTAAAACCTCATAACTTGATTTGTTTTTGTTATTTATTTTTTAATGGAGTTATAAATACATATATTTGACATGATCCAAGCATTTATAAGTTCATTAGAAAAAGCATGTAGAAAATGGGAACGTTTCTTCCCATTTTGCCCGAATTTGCTCGATTTTGGTTGTACAAGACCTTAAAACCATATAAATTGCTTTTGCTTTGTTATTTATTTGCTTAGGAATTTATAAATATTTATATTTGACATGATTCAGGAATTTATAATTTCATCAGAAATAGCATGTAGAAAATGGAAATGCTTCTTACTATTTTGCCCGAATTTGCTTGATTTTGGTTCTACAAGACCTTAAAACCTTATGAGTTGCTTTGTTTTTGTAATTTATTTTGTGAGCCAGTTATGAATACATATATTTGACATGACTCAAGCCTTTTCAAGTTCATTAGAAAGAGCATGTAAAAAATGGGAATGCTTCTTCCCATTTTGGCCGAATTTGCTTAATTTTGGCTCTACAAGACCTTAAAACCTTATGACATGCTTTATTTTTGTGATTTATTTTCTTAGAAAGTTGTAAATACATATATTTTACATGAATCAAGCCTTTTCAAGTTCATTAGAAAGAGCATGTAGAAAATGGGAACGCTTCTTCTCATTTTGCCCGAATTTGTTTGATTACGGTTCTACCAGACCTTAAAACGTTATAACTTGCTTGGTCTTAGTAATTGCTATGCTTAGTCTGTTACAGATACATATATTCGACATGATTCAAGCCTTTATCAGTTCATTAGAAAGAGCATATAGAAAAAGGGAACGTGTCTTCCCATTTATGCCGAATTTGCTTGATTTTGGTTCTACAACACCTTGAAACCTTATAAAATGCTTTTTTTTTGTGATTTATTTTCTTAAGAAGTTATAAATACATATATTTGACATGAATCAATCCTTTTCAAGTTCATTAGAAAGAGCATGTAGAAATTGGGAACGCTTCTTCCCATTATGCCCGAATTTGCTTGATTTCGGCTCTACTAGACCTTAAAACCTTATACCTTGTTTTGTCTTAGTGATTTCTATGCTTAGGCAGTTACTAATACATATATTTGACATAATTCAAGCCATTATAAGTTCATTAGAAAGAGCATGTAGAAAATGGGAACGCTTTTTACCATTTGGGCCGAATTTGGTTGATATTGGTTCTACAAGACTTTAAAACCTTATAACATCTTTTGTTTTTGCGATTTCTTTTGTTAGGAAATTGTAAATACATATATTTGACATGAATAAAACCTTTTCAAGTTCATTAGATAGAGCATGTAAAAAATGGGTGCTTTTTCCTATTTTGCTCGAATTTGCTTGGTTTCGGTTCTACCAGTCTTTAAAACCTTATAACTTGCTTTATTTTTGTTATATCTGTGATTAGGAATTATAAATACATATATTTAACATTATTCAAGTTTTTTGTAGTTCATTAGAAAGAGCATGTAGAAAATGAGAATGCTTTTTTCTATTTTGCCTGAATTTGCTTGATTTTGGTTCTACAAAACCTTAAAACCTTATGACTTGCTTTGGTTTTTGTGATTTCTTTGGTTAGGCAGTTATGAATACATATATCTGACATGAATCAAGCCTTTTAAAGTTCATTAGAAAGAGCAAGTGGAAAATGGGTACGTTTTTTCCCATTTTGCCCAAATTTGCTTGATTTAGGCTCCACAACACCTTAAAACCTTATAACTTGCTTTTTTTTTGTGATTTATTTGCTTAGAAAATTATAAATACATATATTTTATATGATTCAAGAATTTATAAATTCATCAGAAAGAGCATGTAGAAAATGGAAAGGCTTCTTACTCTTTTGCCCGAATTTGCTTGATTTTTGTTCTACTAGACCTTAAAACCTTATATCTTGCTTTGTTTTTGTGATTTATATTGTTAGGAAGTTATCAAGTTTATTAAAAAGAGCATGTAGAAAAAAGGAGTGCTTCTTACTATTTTGCCCGAATTTGATTGATTTTAGTTCTACAAGACCTTAAAACCTTATAAATTGCTTTGTTTTTGTGATTTCTATGCTTATGCATTTATAAATACATATATTTCACATGATTCAAACAATTATAAGTTAATAAGAAAGAGCATGTAGAATTTGGGAATGCTTCTTACTTTTTTACCCAAATTTTGCTTGATTTTGGTTCTACAAGACCTTAAAACCTCATAACTTGATTTGTTTTTGTTATTTATCTTTTAATGGAGTTATAAATACACATATTTGACATGATCCAAGCATTTATAAGTTCATTAAAAAAAGCATGTAGAAAATGGGAACGTTTCTTCCCATTTTGCCCGAATTTGCTTGATTTTGGTTCTACAAGACCTTAAAACCATATAACTTGCTTTTGCTTTGTTATTTATTTGCTTAGGAATTTATAAATACGGCTTTTTCACCACATACCCTTGAGTTTTTTGTTTATTCACCATATACCCATGAAAATTTTCAAATTCACCATATACCCCTAAGTTGTAATAAAAATTCACCGTATATCCTTAATGAAAATAAGATGAAAAGAATTTGGTTAATTATACATCGAAATCACCTTAGATATCTCCCTTCATCCCCAAAACAACTTTTCTCATTTCTCTAGCCCTAGAAACCACTCCAAATCTCCATAACCATAACCATATAAATAATTTTGAGGATTAGAAAATGAAATTTAGGGTAAGTTTGGGGTGCAAAAAAGGAATGTAGGTGGTTTCGGGGTAGAGGAATGTATTTAGAGTGGTTTCGATTCATAATTATCCCAAATGATTGACGAATTTAACAATAATATATTATCAAAGGTATATGGTGTATTTTTGTGAAAACTCATGGGTATATGATGAATTTAAAAAAGTTCATGGGTATATGATGAATAAACAAAAAACTCAATGGCATATGGTGAAATATCCGTTATAAATATGTATATTTGACATGATTCAGGAATTTATAATTTCATTAGAAAGAGCATGTAGAAAATGGGAATGCTTCTTACTATGCCCGAATTTGCTTGATTTTGGTTCTACAAGACCTTAAAACCTTATGAATTCCTTTGTTTTTGTAATTTATTTTGTGAGGAAGTTATGAATACATATATTTGACATGACTCAAGCCTTTTATAGTTCATTAGAAAGAGCATGTAAAAAATGGGAATGCTTCTTCCCATTTTGGCCGAATTTGCTTAATTTTGGCTCTACAAGACCTTAAAGCCTTATGACATGCTTTATTTTTGTGATTTATTTTCTTAGAAAGTTGTAAATACATATATTTTACATGAATCAAGCCTTTTCAAGTTCATTAGAAAGAGCATGTAGAAAATGGGAACGCTTCTTCTCATTTTGCCCGAATTTGCTTGATTACGGTTCTACCAGACCTTAAAACGTTATAACTTGCTTGGTCTTAGTAATTGCTATGCTTAGTCTGTTACAGATACATATATTTGACATGATTCAAGCCTTTATCAGTTCATTAGAAAGAGCATGTAGAAAAAGGGAACGCGTCTTCCCATTTAGGCCGAATTTGCTTGATTTTGGTTCTACGAGACCTTAAAACCTTAAAAATTGCTTTGTTTTTGTTATTTCTTTTCTTAGGAATTTATAAATACATATATTTTACATGAATCAAGCCTTTTCATGTTCATTAGAAAGAGCATGTAGAAATTGGGAACGCTTCTTCCCATTGTGCCCGAATTTTCTTGATTTCGGTTCTACTAGACCTTAAAACCTTATACCTTGCTTTGTCTTAGTGATTTCTATTATTAGGCAGTTACTAATACATATATTTGACATCATTCAAGCCTTTATATGTTCATTATAAAGAGCATAAAGAAAATGGGAACACTTTTTACCATTTGGGCCGAATTTGGTTGATTTTGGTTCTACAAGACCTTAAAACCTTTTAACATCTTTTGTTTATGTGATTTCTTTTGTTAGGAAATTATAAATACATATATTTGACATAAACAAACCCTTTTCAAGTTCATTAGAATTAGCATGTAAAAAATGGGTGCTTTTCCCATTTTGCTCGAATTTGCTTGATTTCGGTTCTACCAGTCCTTAAAACCTTATAACTTGCTTCATTTTTGTTATATCTTTGATTAGGAATTATAAATACAAATATTTATCATTATTCAATTTTATTTTAGTTCATTAGAAAGAGGATGTAGAAAATGGGAATGCTTCTTACTATTTTACCCGAATTTGCTTAATTTTGGTTCTACAAGACCTTAGAACCGTATAACTTGCTTTGTTTTTGTGATTTATTCTGTTAGGAAGTTATAAATACATATATTTGACATGAATCAAGCCTTTTCAAGTTCATTAGAAAGAGCATGTTGAAAATGGGTACGCTTTTTCCCATATTGCCCTAATTTGCTTGATTTTTAGCTCTACAACACCTTAAAACCTTATAACTTGTCTTTTTTTTTGGTGATTTATTTTCTTAAAAAATTATAAATACATATATTTTATATGATTCAAGAATTCATAAATTCATTAGAAAGAGCATGTAGAAAACGGAAAGGCTTACTATTTTGCCCGAATTTGCTTGATTTTGGTTCTACAAGACCTTAAAACCTTATAACTTGCTTTTTTTTGTGATTTATTTTGTTAGGAATTATAAATTCATATATTTGATATGAATCAAGCCTTTTCAAGTTTATTAAAAAGAGCATGTAGAAAAAGGGAATGCTTCTTACTAGTTTGTCCGAATTTGCCTGATTTCAGTTCTACAAGACCTTAAAACCTTATAACTTGCTTTCTTTTTGTGATTTCTATGCTTATGCATTTATAAATACATATATTTCACATGATTCAAACAATTATAAGTTCATTAGAAAGAGCATGTAGAATTTGGGAATGCTTCTTACTATTTTGCCCGAATTTGCTTGATTTTGGTTCTACAAGACCTTAAAACCTTAATACATGCTTTATTTTTGTGATTTATTTTCTTACACAGTTATGAATACATATATTTTACGTGAATCAATCCTTTTCAAGTTCATTAAGATGAGCGTATAGAAAATGGGAACGCTTCTTCTCATTTTCCCTGAATTTGCTTGATTCGGATTCTACCAGACCTTAAAACCTTATAAATTGCTTTCTCATTGTTATTTATTTGCTTATGCAGTTACAAATACATATATCTTATATGATTCAAGCCTTTATAATTTCATTAGAAAGAGCATGTAGAAAACGGGAACGCTTCTTCCCATTTTGGCCGAATTTGCTTGATTTTGGTTCTACAACACCTTTAAACCCTATAACATACTTTTTTTGTGATTCTTTTCTTAGGAAGTTATAAATACATATATTAGACATGAATCAAACGTTTTCAAGTTCATTAGAAAGAGTGTGTTGAAAATAGGAACGCTTCTCATTTTGCCTTAATTTGCTTGATTTCGGTTCTACCAGACCTTAAAACCTTATAACTTGCTTTTTTTTTGTGATTTCTATGCTTAGGAATTTACAAAAAAATATATTTGACATGACTCAAGCATTTATAAGTTTTTTAGAAAGAGCATGTAGAAAATGGGTACGCTTCTTACCATTTTTCCCGAAAATGCTTGATTTTGGTTCTACAAGACCTTAATACCTTATAACATCCTTTTTTTTTGTGATTCATTTTGTTATGAAGTTATAAATACATATATTTGACATGATTCAAGCCTTTTCATGTTCATTAGAAAGAGCTTGTCGAAAATAGGAATGCTTCTTCCCATGTTGCTTGAATTTGCTTGATTCGGTTCTACAAGACCATAAAACCTTATAACTTGCTTTTTTTTTTATTTCTATTCTTAGGCAGTTATAAATCCATATATTTAACATGATTCAAGCATTTATATGTTCATTAGAAAGTGTATGTAGAAAACGGGAATGCTTCTTACTATTTTGCCCGAATATGCTTGATTTTGGTACTACAAGACCTTAAATTCTTATAACATCCTTTTAATGTAATTTATTTTTTTAGGAAGTTATGAATACATATATTTGACATAAATCAAGCCTTTTCAAGTTCATTTGAAAGAGCATGTAGAAAATGGGAACGCTTCTTCTCATTTTGCTCGAATTCGGTTGATTTCGGTTCTACCGGACCTTAAAACGTTATAACTTGCTTTGTCTTAGAGCTTTATATTCTTAGGGAGTTACTAATACATATATTTAACATGATTCAAGCCATTATAAGTTCATTAAAAAGAGCATGTAGAAAATAGGAACGCTTCTTCCCATTTGGGCCGAATTTGGTTAATTTTGGTTCTACAAGACCTTTAAACCTTATAAAATCCATCTTTTTGAGATTTCTTTTGTTAGGAAGTTATAAATACATATATTTGACATGAATCAAGCCTATTCAAGTTCATTAGTAAGTGCATGTAGAAAATGAGAACGCTTCTTCTCATTTTGCCTTAATTCGCTTGATTTCGGTTCTACCAGACCTTAAAAACTTATAACTTGCTTTGTTTTTGTTATTTCTATGCTTAGGAATTTACAAAAAAATATATTTGACATGACTCAAGCATTTATAAGTTTATTAGAAAGAGCATGTAGAAAATGGGTACGCTTCTTAGCATTTTGCCCGAAAATGCTTGATTTTGGTTCTACAAGACCTTAAAACCTTATAACATCCTTTTTTTTGTGATTCATTTTGTTATGAAGTTATAAATACATATATTTGACATGACTATGGCCTTTTCATGTTCATTAGAAAGAGCATGTCGAAAATGGGAATGCTTCTTCCCATGTTGCTCGAATTTGCTTGATTCAGTTCTACAAGACCATAAAACCTTATAACTTGCTTTTTTTTTTTTTTTTATTTCTATTCTTAGGCAGTTATAAATCCATATATTTGACATGATTCAAGCATTTATAAGTTCATTAGAAATAGTATGTAGAAAATGGGAATGCTTCTTACTATTTTGCCCGAAAATGCTTGATTTTGGTTCTACAAGACCTTAAAACCTTATAACATCCTTTTTTTTGTGATTCATTTTGTTATGAAGTTATAAATACATATATTTGACATGACTTTGGCCTTTTCATGTTCATTTCAAAGAGCATGTCGAAAATGGGAATGCTTCTTCCCATGTTGCTCGAATTTGCTTGATTCGGTTCTACAAGACCATAAAACCTTATAACTTGCTTTTTTTTTTATTTCTATTCTTAGGCAGTTATAAATCCATATATTTGACATAAATCAAGCCTTTTCAAGTTCATTAGAAAGAGCATGTAGAAAATGGGAACGCTTCTTCTCATTTTGCCCGAATTCGCTTGATTTCGGTTCTACCGGACCTTAAAACCTTATAACTTGCTTTGTCTTAGTGATTTCTATGCTTTGGGAGTTACTAATACATATATGTAACATGATTCAAGCCTTTATAAGTTCATTAGAAAGAGCATGTAGAAAATGGGAACGCTTCTTCCCATTTGGGCCGAATTTGGTTGATTTTGGTTCTACAAGACCTTTAAACCTTATAAAATCCATTGTTTTTGTAATTTCTTTTGTTAGGAAGTTATAAATACATATATTTGACATGACTCAAGCCTTTTCAAGTTCATTAGAAAGTGCATGTAGAAAATGAGAACGCTTCTTCTCATTTTGCCTGAATTTGCTTGATTTCGGTTCTATCAGACCTTAAAACCTTATTAATTGCTTTCTCTTTGTTATTTATTTTCTTAGGAAGTTACAAATACATATATTTGACATGATTCAAGCCTTTATAAGTTCATTAGAAGGAGCATGTAGAAAATAGGAACGCTTCTTCCCATTTTGGCCGAATTTGCTTGATTTTGGTTCTACAAGACCTTAAAACCTTATAACATTTATTTTTTGTGATTTCTTTTCTTAGGAATTTATAAATACATATATTAGACATGAATCAAGCCTTTTCAAGTTCATTAGAAATAGCGTGTAGAAAATGGGAACGCTTCTTCTCATATGATGTTAATTGGTAACAATAATTTTCATTTTGATGACCTTAAATAGTTAAATGACCTAAAATAATGTCATTCTTCTAAGTGCTTTACTTACTTTGTCTATGCTTTTTGTATCATTTATTTTTTAGTGAAATTGCTATATAATGAGGGAGGATCGAGCATGGATGTATAAACGGTTAGAAGGAAAATTCCTTAGTCTAACCTTTGCTGAAAAGGTCAATGAAATTATTATATTTGCTACCACACAAGAGAATGTCGTGATAGATGGTGTGATGAAATGTCCATGTGCACAGTGTCGAAATATTCCTTATCAAGATCTTGATACCATTAAGGAGCATCTCTATAGGCATGGTTTTTTGCCTAACTATTTCCAATGGGTTTTTCATGGTGAACTGCACTTCCAAAGAGAATCCCAAAGTAGCAGTTCCATATCCACCGAGGATGCATTGAACCCATATAGAAACATGGTATTAGATGCCTTTGGACTAGAAGGTGGTTTAGAAAATATTGAAGAAGAGCCACATGCTAGTTACAAGAAGTTCTTTGACATGTTGAAGGCAGCGGAAGAGCCATTGTATGATGGCTGCAAGTTGTCTGTATTGTCTGCAGCTGCAAGGATGGCAAACATCAAGTCCGAGTATAATATTCCACATAAAGCTATAGATGGTGTTGCTTCCTTAATGAAAGATAGTTTTTACAAGACTAAGAAATTGCTTGAAGGGCCAGAACTTCCGCACCAAAAGATTCATGTATGTCCAAATGAATGTATGCTATTTTGGAAGGAACACAAAGATCTCAAAGAATGTCTATATTGCAAAGGAAGTCGTTATAAGACACTTAGAGAAAGTGGCAACAATTCTCCTCATAGTGCTCTTATTTACTTTCCTGTAGGCCCGAGATTACAAAGATTATATGCAACAAGATCTACTGCGGAGCAGATGAGGTGGCATAAAGATAATCCTCGAGTTCATGGCCTTATGTCTCATCCAAGTGATGAAGAGGCGTGGAAACACCTAGATGAAGAGTACCCTTCTTTTGCTGCGGAGCCTAGTGTAATACCCGAATATTTTATGATTTTATATATAATTTATTTTTATTTTTATTTATTAAATAACTTTCCTAATCTCATATTTTTATTTTAGAGTTCGAAAAGGTTTAAAACCCTATTTTAATGATATTAGGACTCTTATTTAATTTATATAAACTATCTTAAAACCCTAATTATATATTTTATAATGGCCGTTCGTGCACCTGTTTTTGGCTCTTTGTTTGCTTTTGATCAATTTTCACCTACCCTTGATACTTACATCATCAACCAATTTATAGCTTTGATCTTATTTCCACCCATTGACTATATTATACGTATGCAATTGTGAACCAAATTTCAAGAGACCAATCTCATTAAAGCCTTTCACGCATATGCTATGAATGTAATACCGTCGTCTTGCTTTCTATTTGGTTTGATGAGCAGCATATCGCTTATTGCTATTTTTCTATCATGAAATTTGGTTTATCGTCTCCCTAGGTACTCACTATATCAATTCTTTGGAGTCGTATGCTTAATTTATATACTTTTGTCTCGTAATCACACGAATCTTATTTCTTGATTTTGTTTGATTATAAATTGTTAGTATTGATTGTACTTCGTATTGTTATACTACGTATATAAATTTTATTATTTGTGAATTATATATAATCATGATTTATATGTATATGGTTAGTGTGTGGTATTGTATAATTTAAATATCGCATTGATTGATTGTGTTATTTCTAGGGTTTTAATGTTGTCGTTTTAAGGATTATTGTTCTTGAGGTTTTAGGGCTACTAATATTATATTGGGTTACATTAATTAATTTTGGGTACTAGTATTAGCCATATAAGAGTTGAGATATTTTATGAATTGGGAACTTGTGCCAAAATTGAGATATTATTTTTTATCATGTGAAAGATTATTTGATCAAGTATGAGATCAAAAGGTTGAGAAATTATTATTTTGTTCTTGGTTTGAGGCTCGACGTTATAGACCTAGTCCTTGGCATGTTGGAAATTAGATAATGATCATGAGTTAAGAATGAGGTACAATCTTTATATTATTTATTTTTCAATGGTCCCCTACAGTGGGAATTGGCCCGTATGTGGTCTGGTTCAAGGTGTTTTTCTAGTAATTGGGAGTATTCAAGTTTTTATACTTGTTGGTTTGTTATTCGAATTACCCATGTCCAAGGCTAGGTATAGAACAATGAGCATGGCACACTTATGGGTTATATGAGTTGATGATTGAGTAAAGGTTCGTATTATTATTCGAGGTTGAGTTGACCAATTGTTACTTTTCTCAGAGTACAATGTGTAATGTAGTTTGAACTACATTGTTTAATTGAGCTAGTAATGTTGATTATTTTGCTATACTATGTATTCTGATATGTGGTGATTACTCAGCTTTTTGCTGACGTGTGTGTATTTTTGTTGTGCTACTTGTGTTTGCGGCCATGTCTTTTTCTTATGGTGGCCCTGCGACGATCTATTTTGGAATTTGTCCTTAATAGTGAGCAGTCAAGATTGTAACAGGTTGATCAAGTGATGATCGTAGCTACAGGAGCTCAAGTGTATCGATTAGTTTGTTATAACGAGTTTATAAAGTTGTACAAGTAGCTCACCTAGATTATTGGGTTGTAATTATTGGGATTTTGTAAGCCTTAGCACTTGACAAGTTGTCGAGTGTGGCGGTAATACCTCCGATTTAGGTGTATGCTTCCGCAATTTTATTTAAAGGTTGTCTATTTTTCCTTTATTTCTTATTTATTATTAATTAGTAAATCGGGGGTGTTACACCTAGAAATGTCCGACTAGGTCTTTGTACCGACGGATTTTCACCATTTGGAAAGACAGGAAGGCAATATTCTTGTTGGCCCGTCATTTTAACTCCTTATAATCTTCCACCTGAATTGTGCATGAAGAAACCTTTTATGTTTCTAAGTTTGATAATTCCAGGTCCGAAGAATCCTAAAGGGAATCTCGATGTGTACTTGCAACCTCTTATTGAAGAGTTAAAGCAATTATGGGAGGCTGGGTTACCGACTTACAACATCTCGCAAAAATAAAATTTTCATTTGACTCAATTAGCTTTGTATAATGTGTTTAACTTTCATTTGACTCAATTAGCTTTGTTAATTACATTTAACTTTCATTTAATTCAACAAGCTTTGTTGAATGTGTTTGACTTTTATTTGACTCAGTTACCTTTGTTAAATGCATTTTACTTTCATTTGATTCAAAAAGCTTCGTTTGAATGCGTTTGAATTTCATTTGACTCAATTAGCTTAGTTGAATGCATTTGACTTTCATTTGATTCAAAAAGCTTTGTATGAATATGTTTTACTTTCATTAGACTCAATTATCTTTCTTGAATGCATTTGTCTTTCATTTGATTCAAAAACCATTGTTTGAATGTGTTTGACTTTCATTTGACTCAATTAGCTTTGTTGAATGCATTTTACTTTCATTTGATACAAAAAGCTTTCTTTCAATGTGTTTGACTTTCATTTTACTCAATTAGCTTTGTTGAATGCATTTGACTTTAGTTTGATTCAAAAAGCATTGTTTGAATGTGTTTGACTTTCATTTGACTCAATTAGCTTTGTAGACTGCATTTGACTTTAATTTAACTCAATTAGCTTTGTATGAATGTGTTTGACATTCATTTGACTCAATTAGCTTTGTTAATTGCATTTCACTTTCATTTAATTCAAAAAGCTTTGTTTGAATGTGTTTCACTTTCATTTGATTGAAAAAGCTTTGTTTGAATGTGTTTGACTTTCATTTGACTCAATTACCTTTGTTGAATGCATTTGACTTTCATTTGATTCAAAAAGTATTGTTTGAATGTGTTTGACTTTCAATTGACTCAATTAGCTTTCATTTGATATAAAACGCTTTGTTGGAATGTGTTTTAATTTCATTTTACTCAATTATTTTTGTTGAACGCATTTAACTTTCATTTGTTTCAAAAAGCTTTGTATGTGTGTGTTTGACTTTAATTTGACATAATTATCTTTATTGAATGCATTTGACTTTTATTTGATTCAAAACGCTTTGTTTGAAGGTGCTTGACTTTCATTTGAGTCAAAAATCATTGTTGAATGCATTTGGCTTTTATTTGATTCAAAAAGCTTTGATTGAATGTGTTGGACTTTCATTTGACTCAATTAGCTTTGTTAGAATGTGTATGACTTTCATATTACTTAATTATGTTTGTTGAATGCATTTGACTTTCATTTGATTCAAAAAGCTTTGTTTGAAGGTGTTGACTTTCATTTGAGTTATAAAGCATTGTTGAATGCACTTGACTTTCGTTTAATATAAAAAGCTTTGTTTGTATGTGTTTGACTTTCATTTGAGTCAATTAGCTTTGTTCAATGTATTTGACTTTCATTTGATTCAAAAAGCTTTGTTTGAATGTGTTTGACTTTCATTTGACTCAATTATCCTTTTTGAATGCAATTGACTTTCAATTGATTCAAAAAGCTTTGTATGAATGTGTTTGACTTTCATTTGACTCAATTAGCTTCGTTGAATGCACTTGAGTTTCATTTGATTTAAAAAGCTTTGTTTGATTGTGTTTGACTTTCATTTGGTTCAAAAAGCTTTGTTGAATGTGTTTGATTTTCATTTTACTCAATTAGCTTTGTTGAATGCATTTGACTTTCATTTGATTTTAAAACCTTTATTTAAATGTGTTTGACTTTCATTTGGTTCAACAAGCTTTGTTGAATGAGTTTGACTTTCATTTTACTCAATTAGATTTGTTGAATGCATTTGACTTTCATTTGATTAAAAAAGCATTGTTTGAATGTGTTAGACTTTATTTAACTCAATAAACTTTGTTGAATGCATTTGACTTTCATTTGATTTAAAAAGCTTTATTTGAATGTGTTTAAACTTCATTTGAGTCAAAAAGCTTTATTAAATGCATTTGAATTTAATTTGATTCAAAAAGCTTTGTTTGAATGTGTTTGACTTTCATTTGACTCAATTATCTTTGTTGAATGCGTTTGACTTTCATTTGATTCAAAATGCTTTGTTTGAATGCGTTTGACATTCATTTGATTCAAAAAGCTTTGTATGAATGTGTCTGACTTTCATTTGAGTCAATTATCTTTGTTGAATGCATTTGACTTTCGTTTGATTCAAAAAGCATTGTTTGAATGTGTTTGACTTTCATTTGACTTAATTAGCTTTGTTGAATGCATTTGACTTTCATTTGATTCAAAAAGCTTTTTTTGAATGTTTTTGACTTTAATTTGACTCAATTATCTTCGTTGAATGCATTTGACTTTCACTTGATTTTAAAAGCTTTGTTTGAATGTGTTTTGACTTTCATTTGACTTAATTAGCTTTGTTAATTGCATTTCACTTTCATTTAATTCAAAAAGCTTTGTTTGAATGTGTTTTACTTTTATTTGACTCAATTAGCTTTGTTGAATGCATTTTACTTTCAATTGATTAAAAAAGCTTTGTATGAATGTGTTTGACTTTGATTTGACTCAATTATCTTCGTTGAATGCATTTGACTTTCACTTGATTTTAAAAGCTCTGTTTGAATGTGTTTGACTTTCATTTGGTTCAAAAAGCTTTGTTGAATGAGTTTGTCTTTCATTTTACTCAATTTAGCTTTGTTGAATGCATTTGACATTCATTTGATTAAAAAAGCATTGTTTGAATGTGTTTGACTTTCATTTGACTTAATTAACTATGATGAATGCATTTATCTTTGATTTGATTCAAAAAACTTTGTTTGAAAGTGTTTGACTTTCATTTGACTCAATTACCTTTATTGAATGCATTTGACTTTCATTTGATTCCAAAATCTTTGTATGAATGTGTTTGACTTTCATTTGACTCAATTATCCTTGTTGAATACATTTCACTTTCATTTGATTTAAAAAGCTTTGTTTGAACGTGTTTGACTTTTATTTGAGTTAAAAATCTTTGTTGAATGCATTTGACTTTATTTAATTCAAGAACCTTTGTTTGAATGAGTTTGACTTTCATTTGACTTAATAATCTTTGTTGAATGCATTTGACTTTCATTTGGTTCAAAAAGCGTTGTTTAATGTGTTTGACTTTCATTTGACTCAATTAGCTTGGTTGAATGCATTTGAGTTTTATTTGATTCAAAAAGCTTTGTATGAATGTGTTTGACTTTTATTTGACCCAATTACCTTTGTTGAATGCATTTGTCTTTCATCTGATTCAATATATCTCTATTTTGTTGCTTTTGAATACAAGTTGTTTTACTAGTTGTTGCTAGATTTCCTCAAATTTTGTCTTGTTTTCATATGTCAACAAATTCTATCAACTAATTTTTTATTTGTATCGATTTAGAAACAAATTGAGGCAACAAATTTTTGAATTGTTCCTATTAGAAATTAGTCTTACTAGTTGTTGCATTTTACATTCATTTGATTCAAAATGCTTTGTTGAAAGTATTTGACTTTCATTTGACTCAATAAGCTTTGTTGAATGCATTTGACTTTCATTTGATTCAAAGAGCTTTGTTTGAATGTGTTTGACTTTCATTTAAGTCAAAAAGCTTTGTTGAATGCATTTGACTTTCATTAGATTCAAAAAGCTTTATTTGAATGTGTTTGACTTTCATTTGAGTTAAAAAGATATGTTGAATGCATTAGACTTCCATTTGATTCAAAAAGCTTGGTTTAAATGTGTTTGACTTTCATTTGACTCAATTATCTTTGTTGAATGCATTTGACTTTCATTTGATTCAAAAAGCTTTGTTTGAATGTGTTTGACTTTCATTTGACTCAATTGTCTTTGTTGAATGCATTTGACTTTTATTTGATTTAGAAAGCGTTGTTGAATGTGTTTGACTATCATTTGACTCAATTAGCTTTGTTGAATGCATTTAAGTTTTATTTGATTCAAAAAGCTTTGTATCAATGTGTTTGACTTTCATTTGACCCAATTACCTTTGTTGAATGCATTTGACTTTCATTTGATTCAAAAAGCTTTGTTTGAATGTGTTTGACTTTCTTTTGACTCAATTGTCTTTGTTAAATGCATTTGACTTTCATTTGATTTAGAAAGCGTTGTTGAATGTGTTTGACTATCATTTGACTCAATTAGCTTTGTTGAATGCATTTAAGTTTTATTTGATTTAAAAAGCTTTGTATCAATGTGTTTGACTTTCATTTGACCCAATTACCTTTGTTGAATGCATTTGACTTTCATTTGATTCAAAAAGCTTTGTTTGAATGTGTTTGACTTTCATTTGACTCAATTGTCTTTGTTGAATGCATTTGACTTTCATTTGATTTAAAAAGTGTTGTTGAATGTGTTTGACTTTCATTTGACTCAATTAGCTTTGTTGAATGTATTTAAGTTTTATTTGATTCAAAAAGCTTTGTATCAATGTGTTTGACTTTCATTTGACCCAATTACCTTCGTTGAATGCATTTGACTTTCATTTGATTCAATATATCTCTTTTTTGTTGCTATTGAAAACAAGTTGTCTTACTAGTTGTTGCTAAATTTCATCAATTTTGTCTCGTTTCCATATATCAACAAATTCTGACTACTAATTTTTTATTTGTAGCGATTTAGAATCAAATTGAGGCACTAAATTTTTGAGTTGTTCCTATTAGAAATTAGCCGTCTCGTTGTTGTTGCTAGATGACAACAGATTTTTTATTTGTTGTCATTTAGCAATGCCATTTTACAAAACGTTTGGCAACAAAATTTCTAGTTGTTGCTATTAGGGACACTTGTTTTACTATTTCTTGCTAAAATGACATCACATTTTAATTTGTTGCCATTAGAAGAAAGTTGTGTTATTAATTGTTGCTAATTTATTAAGAGTCATTGAAGTAATTTACATAATATGTTTTAATAAATAAAAACGAAAACAAGTCATCTTGTTCTATACAAAAGAAATATTAGAAGGAATTAATAATCGTTCAATCATTTTTAGCAATAAAACGAAGGAGATAAAATAATATATATTATTTTATAAGTTCATTAGAAAGAGCATGTATAAAATGGGAATGCTTCTTACTATTATAGCCGAATTTGCTTGATTTTGGTTCTACAAGACCTTAAAACCTTATAACATGCTATGTTTTTGTGATTTCTTTTCTTAGGAAGTTATGAATACATATTTTTGACATGAATCAAGCCTTTTTAAGTTCATTAGAAAGAGCATGTAGAAAATGGGAACGCTTCTTCCCATTATGGCCGAATTCGCTTGATTTCTGTTCTAATAGACCTTAAAACCTTATACCTTGCTTTGTCTTAGTGATTTCTATGCTTAGCCAGTTACTAATACATATATTTGACATCATTCAAGCCTTTATAATTTCATTAGAAAGATGAAAGCAGGAAATGGGAACGCTTTTTATCATTTAGGCCGAATTTGGTTCTACAAGACCTTAAAACCTAATAACATCCTTGTTTTTGTGATTTCTTTTTTTAGGAAGTTATAAATATATATAATTGACATGAATCAAGCCTTTTCAAGTTCATTAGAAAAAGCATGTAAAATATGGGTGCTTCTTCCTATTTTGCTCGAATTTGTTTGATTTCGGTTCTACCAGTCCTTAAAATCTTATAACTTGCTTTGTTTTTGTTATTTCTATGATTAGGAATTATAAATACATATATTTAACATTATTCAAGTTTTTTGTAGTTCATTAGAAAGAGCATGTAGAAAATGAGAATGCTTCTTTCTATTTTGCCTGAATTTGCTTGATTTTGGTTCTACAAAACCTTAAAACCTTATAATTTGCTTTGGTTATTGTCATTTCTTTGGTTAGGAAGTTATAAATACATATATTTGACATGAATCAAGCCTTTTCAAGTTCATTAGAAAGAGCATGTGGAAAACGGGTACGCTTTTTCCCATTTTGCCCAAATTTGCTTGATTTAGGCTCTACAACACCTTAAAACCTTATAACTTGCTTTTTTTGTGATTTATTTTCTTAGAAAATTATAAATACGTATATTTTATATGATTCAAGAATTTATAAATTCATTAGAAAGAGCATGTAGAAAATGGAAAGGCTTCTTACTATTTTGCCCGAATTTGCATGATTTTTGTTCTACTAGACCTTAAAACCTTATATCTTGCTTTGTTTTTGTGATTTATATTGTTAGGAAGTTATAAATACATATATTTGACATGAATCAAGTTTTTTCAAGTTTATTAAAAAGAGCATGTAGGAAAAGGGAATGCTTCTTACTATTTTACCCGAATTTGATTGATTTCAGTTCTACAAGACCTTGAAACCTTATAAATTGCTTAGTTTTTGCGATTTCTATGCTTATGCATTTATAAATACATATATATCACATGATTCAAACAATTATAAGTTCATAAGAAAGAGCATGTAGAATTTGGGAATGCCTCTTACAATTTTAGCCAAATTTGATTGATTTTGGTTCTACAAGACCTTAAAACCTCATAACTTGATTTGTATTTGTTATTTATTTTTTAATGGAGTTATAAATACATATATTTGACATGATCCAAGCAGTTATAAGCTAATTAGAAAGAGCATGCAGAAAATGGGAACGTTTCTTTCCATTTTGCCCGAATTTGCTTGATTTTGGTTCTACAAGACCTTAAAACCATATAACTTGCTTTTTCTTTGTTATTTATTTGCTTAGGCAGTTATAAATATGTATATTTGACATTATTCAAGAATTTATAATTTCATTAGAAAGAGCATGTAGAAAATGGGAATGCTTCTTACTATTTTACACGAATTTTCTTGATTTTGGTTCTACAAGACCTTAAAACCTTATAAAATGCTTTGTTTTTGTGATTTCATTTCTTAGGAATTTATAAATACATATATTTGACATGAATCAAGTCTTTTCAAGTTCATTAGAAAGAGCATGTAGAAATTGGGAACGCTTCTTCCCATTATGCCCGAATTTGCTTGATTTCGGTTCTACTAGACCTTAAAACCTTATACCTTGCTTTGTCTTAGTGATTTCTATGCTTAGGAAGTTACTAATACATATATTTGACATAATTCAAGCCTTTATAAGTTCATTAGAAAGAGCATGTAGAAAATGGGAACGCTTTTTACCATTTGGGCCGAATTTGGTTGATTTTGGTTCTACAAGACCTTAAAACCTTATAACATCTTTTGTTTTTGTGATTTCTTTTGTTATGAAATTATAAATACATATATTTGACATGAATAAAGCCTTTTCAAGTTCATTAGAAAGAGCATGTAAAAAATGGGTGCTTTTACTTATTTTGCTCGAATTTGCTTGATTTCGGTTCTACCAGTCCTTAAAACCTTATAACTTGCTTTATTTTTGTTATATCTGTGATTAGGAATTATAAATACATATATTTAACATTATTCAAGTTTTTTGTAGTTCATTAGAAAGAGCATGTAGAAAATGAGAATGCTTCTTTCTATTTTGCCTGAATTTGCTTGATTTTGGTTCTACAAAACCTTAAAACCTTATAACTTGCTTTGGTTATTGTCATTTCTTTGGTTAGGCAGTTATAAATACATGTATTTGACATGAATCAATCCTTTTAAAGGTCATTAGAAAGAGCATGTGGAAAATGGGTACGTTTTTTCCCATTTTGCCCAAATTTGCTTGATTTAGGCTCCACAACACCTTAAAACCTTATAACATGCTTTTTTTTTTTTTGTGATTTACTTGCTTAGAAAATAATAAATGCATATATTTTATATGATTCAAGAATTTATAAGTTCATTAGAAAGAGCATGTAGAAAATGGAAAGGCTTCTTTATTATTTTTCCCGATTTTGCTTGATTTTGGTTCTACAAGACCTTAAAACCTTATAACTTGCTTTTTTTTTTGTGATTTATTTTGTTAGGAATTATAAATTCATATATTTTACATGAATCAAGTCTTTTCAAGTTTATTAAAAAGAGCATGTAGAAAAAGGGAATGCTTCTTATTAGTTTGTCCGAATTTGCTTGATTTCAGTTCTACAAGACCTTAAAACCTTATAACTTGCTTTCTTTTTGTGATTTCTATGCTTATGCATTTATAAATACATATATTTCACATGATTCAAACAATTATAAGTTCATTAGAAAGAGCATGTAGAATTTGGGAAATGCTTCTTACTATTTTGCCCGAATTTGCTTGATTTTGGTTCTACAAGACCTTAAAACCTTAATACATGCTTTGTTTTTGTGATTTATTTTCTTACACAGTTATGAATTTATATATTTTAAGTGAATCAATCCTTTTCAAGTTCATTAGGATGAACGTATAGAAAATGGGAACGCTTGTTCTCATTTTCCCTGAATTTGCTTGATTCGGATTCTACCAGACCTTAAAACCTTATAAATTGCTTTCTCTTTGTTATTTATTTGCTTAGGCAGTTACAAATACATATATCTTATATGATTCAAGCCTTTATCATTTCATTAGAAGGAGCATGTAGAAAATGGGAACGCTTCTTCCCATTTTGGCCGAATTTGCTTGATTTTGGTTCTACAACACCTTAAAACCCTATTGTAGACACCCATTTGTGTCTCCCCAAAACCAAACCCAGTGATGAATGCCTTGTACGTCGAAACATAATCGAATTAGGTGAAAGTGATTCGAAAGTCAAGTGTCGCGGTTTAGTTTTAATTAATTTCTTTTCTCTCTGTTTTTGAATACGACTTTATTTATTTGAAAACGTCCATTTCAGTTTATTTTGGTCCGTGATAAGGGTCCAATAATAGTGTAGTTGTATGGGGCTTGAAAGGACCTTTCCGACGATATATTATAGGCCCAATTCCGATGAATATTGAGGAAGTTATGGGCAAAATACTAAACTGGGCCCAGTGTTCTATTTTAATACGGCCCAATGATCTAGAGGAGGGCCCAATGTTAATTACTATTCCTAAAATTGTTAGGATTAATTATAGTTTTCTAGAAGTTTCTAGAAAGTTCTTTTTAATTCTAATATTGATAGGATTAATAATTAATTATCTTTAAAGGTTTTTTATTTGGAATAAAATATTATTTCATTATCTTAAAATATGTATTTTATCTTCTGTACGGATTCCGTAGATCAAGTTGATTAAAGATCGGATTCCGTGTGAAGAAAAACGCGCTTATACAAGCTGTCGCCAGACGACAAGTCTGTCGCCACGCGACAGACCCTGTCGCCTCGCGACAGACATTGTCGCGTCGCGACAGAGTTAATTCCTGGCGACAGCGTGGAGTTTTATTCCTTATCAAATTCCGTGATTTTCCGGATTATTTTCATTATAAATAGCGTCCGGATTCCTGTTTTCAGAATCATCAATTCTCCCAATCAATTCCTATCAACTCTCTATTAATTCTTATTCTCTTCTCTCTTGAGCAATTTATGCTTTCTCTCTCTCTTTTCTAGTTTTAACAATATTCCGCATACATTAGACTTAGAGTCATCTAGCCAAGTTCGAAGTTGTCTTCGCCCTAGACGTGCAAGGTTAATATTTTCTGAGGGTTTGGTCCAAATCTAGTCTAAACTTTATTTAATTTGATTTCAATTTAATTATTTAATTATTCTTTATTATTTTCATTGAAGTTTACTAACTTGTGTATTTTGTTATTAGAAAGAGGTACGAGGCTTCAAAGTAAGTAGATTAGCTTACTCCCTATTCCTTTCACAATGTAGATTGCATGCTTATTATTGTTTATGATTCCTAGTATCATGTTAGGATGCTTTTAATTCCTAGTATCATGTTAGGATGTTATTTAATGCTTTCTAGTATCATGTTTAGGGTGCGTTTGCTTATTTCTAATATCATGTTAGTGCCATGTTAGGTTTAAAGCTTTGATTTTTATTGTTTAGTGACATGCTAGGAGTTGTTATTAATCTTGTTAGTATCATGCCTAGGATCTTGCTATTATTATCAAGCTTTATTATTGTTATCATGATTATTATTATTATTTAACATTGTTTATTATTATGTTGCTTGATATATATTATTGTTATTGCTTGATCACGCCTTTTATGCAGGTTTAAAGGGAATTTGTACTTGAAATCACGCTTAATAAGATAATTAATAATTTGGTTTAGGCTAATGTGATTTTAATTCAAGTGATCGCCAATAATAGTATTATTTGTGCATTAATATTCAACCAACATAGATAAACAGGGTAGGTTTAATATAATGTTTGTATGTTATTCGAAAAGCGCGCATGAATACGAGCAGAACAAAGTAGAGGCCAATTTTATAGGGCGGGTCCTTTCTTTTGTAGATTGGATTCGTACCCTCATCCCCGGACCCTATTTGGTTCAAGACCTTATGGAGTAGTTGACGGTCCTTTGGATTGTCTTTTGGGTACAAGTTCCTTAAAACTTGTTGGCGACT
Organism: Chenopodium formosanum; assembly: GCA_024500155.1. Classification (NCBI taxonomy): domain Eukaryota; kingdom Viridiplantae; phylum Streptophyta; class Magnoliopsida; order Caryophyllales; family Amaranthaceae; genus Chenopodium; species Chenopodium formosanum. The sequence goes on from CM044861.1 coordinate 26,824,656, forward strand.
CGTTTTAGCTCTTTGTCTTTCCCTTTGGAACGCCACCGTACTTTAGTGTATGATCACAGTGGGGTTCAAGTTTGGGGTTATCATAATGCTTGAAATATTCCCTACACCTATAACATACTTTTTTTGTGATTCTTTTCTTAGGATGTTATAAATACATATATTAGACATGAATCAAACCTTTTCAAGTTCATTAGAAAGAGTGTGTTGAAAATAGGAAGGCTTCTCATTTTGCCTTAATTTGCTTGATTTCGGTTCTACCAGACCTTAAAACCTTATAACTTGCTTTTTTTTTTGTGATTTCTATGCTTAGGAATTTATAAAAAAATATATTTGACATGACTCAAGCATTTATAAGTTTTTTAGAAAGAACATGTAGAAAATGGGTACGCTTCTTACCATTTTTCCCGAAAATGATTGATTTTGGTTCTACAAGACCTTAATACCTTATAACATCCTTTTTTTTGTGATTCATTTTTTTATGAAGTTATAAATACATATATTTGACATGATTCATGCCTTTTAATGTTCATTAGAAAGAGCATGTCGAAAATGGGAATGCTTCTTCCCATGTTGCTCGAATTTGCTTGATTCAGTTCTACAAGACCATAAAACCTTATAACTTGCTTTTTTTTATTTCTATTCTTAGGCAGTTATAAATTCATATATTTAACATGATTCAAGCATTTATATGTTCATTAGAAAGTGTATGTAGAAAATGGGAATGCTTCTTACTATTTTGCCCGAATATGCTTGATTTTGGTACTACAAGACCTAAAATTCTTATAACATCCTTTTTTTGAGATTTCTTTTTTTAGGAAGTTATGAATACATATATTTGAAATAAATAAAGCCTTTTCAAGTTCATCAGAAAAAGCATGTAGAAAATGGGAACGCTTCTTCTCATTTTGCTCGAATTCGGTTGATTTCGGTTTTACCGGACCTTAAAACGTTATAACTTACTTTGTCTTAGTGCTTTCTATGCTTAGGGAGTTGCTAATACATATATTTAACATGATTCAAGCCTTTATAAGTTCATTAGAAAGAGCATGTAGAAAATAGGAACGCTTCTTCCCATTTGGGCCGAATTTGGTTAATTTTGGTTCTACAAGACTTTAAAACCTTATAACATCTTTTGTTTTTGTGATTTATTTTGTTAGGAAATTATAAATACATATATTTGACATGAATAAAGCCTTTTCAAGTTCATTAGAAAGAGCATGTAAAAAATGGGTGTTTTTTCCTATTTTGCTCGAATTTGCTTGGTTTCCGTTCTACCAGTCCTTAAAACCTTATAACTTGCTTTATTTTTGTTATATCTGTGATTAGGAATTATAAATACATATATTAAACATTATTCAAGTTTTTTGTAGTTCATTAGAAAGAGGATGTAGAAAATGAGAATGCTTTTTTCTATTTTGCCTGAATTTGCTTGATTTTGGTTCGACAAAACCTTAAAACCTTATTACTTGCTTTGGTTTTTGTGATTTCTTTGGTTAGGCAATTATGAATACATATATCTGACATGAATCAAGCCTTTTAAAGTTCATCAGAAAGAGCATGTGGAAAATGGGTACGTTTTTTCCCATTTTGCCCAAATTTTCTTGATTTAGGCTCCACAACACCTTAAAACCTTACAACTTGGTTTTTTTTTTGTGATTTATTTGCTTAGAAAATTATAAATACATATATTTTATATGATTCAAGAATTTATAAATTCATTAGAAAGAGCATGTAGAAAATGGAAAGGCTTCTTACTCTTTTGCCCGAATTTGCTTGATTTTTGTTCTACTAGACCTTAAAACCTATATCTTGCTTTGTTTTTGTGATTTATATTGTTAGGAAGTTATCAAGTTTATTAAAAAGAGCATGTAGAAAAAAGGAATGCTTCTTAATATTTTGTCCGAATTTGATTGATTTTAGTTCTACAAGTCCTTAAAACCTTATAAATTGCTTTGTTTTTGTGATTTCTATGCTTATGCATTTATAAATACATATATTTCACATGATTCAAACAATTATAAGTTAATAAGAAAGAGCATGTAGAATTTGGGAATGCTTCTTACTATTTTACCCAAATTTTGCTTGATTTTGGTTCTACAAGACCTTAAAACCTCATAACTTGATTTATTTTTGTTATTTATCTTTTAATGGAGTTATAAATACATATATTTGACATGATCCAAGCATTTATAAGTTCATTAGAAAAAGCATGTAGAAAATAGGAACGTTTCTTCCCATTTTGCCCGAATTTGCTTGATTTTGGTTCTACAAGACCTTAAAACCATATAATTTGCTTTTGCTTTGTTATTTATTTGCTTATGAATTTATAAATACGGCTTTTTCACCACGTACCCTTGAGTTTTTTGTTTATTCACCATATACCCATGAAAATTTTCAAATTCACCATATACCCCTAAGTTGTAATAAAAATTCACCGTATATCCTTAATGAAAATAAGATGAAAAGAATTTGGTTAATTATACATCGAAATCACCTTAGATATCTCCCTTCATCCCCAAAACAACTCTTCTCATTTCTCTAGCCCTAGAAACCACTACAAATCTCCATAACCATAACCATATAAATAATTTTGAGGATTAGAAAATGAAGAAAATGAAATTTAGGGTAAGTTTGGGGTGCAAAAAAGGAATGTGGGTGGTTTCGGGGTAGAGGAATGTATTTAGAGTGGTTTCGGTTCATAATTATCCCAAATGATTGACGAATTTAACAATAATATGTTATCAAAGGTATGGTGTATTTTTGTGAAAACTCATGGGTATATGATGAATTTAAAAAAGTTCATGGGTATATGATGAATAAACAAAAAACTCAATGGCATATGGTGAAATATCCGTTATAAATATGTATATTTGAGATGATTCAGGAATTTATAATTTCATTAGAAAGAGCATGTAGAAAATGGGAATGCTTCTAACTATTTTGCCCGAATTTGCTTGATTTTGGTTCTACAAGACCTTAAAACCTTATGAATTCCTTTGTTTTTGTAATTTATTTTGTGAGGAAGTTATGAATACATATATTTGACATGACACAAGCCTTTTATAGTTCATTAGAAAGAGCATGTAAAAAATGGGAATGCTTCTTCCCATTTTGGCCGAATTTGCTTAATTTTGGCTCTACAAGACCTTAAAGCCTTATGACATGCTTTATTTTTGTGATTTATTTTCTTAGAAAGTTGTAAATACATATATTTTACATGAATCAAGCCTTTTCAAGTTCATTAGAAAGAGCATGTAGAAAATGGGAACGCTTCTTCTCATTTTGCCCGAATTTGCTTGATTACGGTTCTACCAGACCTTAAAACGTTATAACTTGTTTGGTCTTAGTAATTGCTATGCTTAGTCTGTTACGGATACATATATTTGACATGTTTCAAGCCTTTATCAGTTCATTAGAAAGAGCATGTAGAAAAAGGGAACGCATCTTCCCATTTAGGCCGAATTTGCTTGATTTTGGTTCTACGAGACCTTAAAACCTTAAAAATTGCTTTGTTTTTGTTATTTCTTTTCTTAGGAATTTATAAATTCATATATTTTACATGAATCAAGCCTTTTCAAGTTCAATAGAAAGAGCATGTAGAAATTGGGAACGCTTCTTCCCATTAAGCCCGAATTTGCTTGATTTCGGTTATACTAGACCTTAAAACCTTATACCTTGCTTTGTCTTAGTGATTTCTATTCTTAGGCAGTTACTAATACATATATTTGACATCATTCAAGCCTTTATAAGTTCATTATAAAGAGCATGTAGAAAATGGGAACACTTTTTACCATTTGGGCCGAATTTGGTTGATTTTGGTTCTACAAGACCTTAAAACCTTTTAACATCTTTTGTTTATGTGATTTCTTTTGTTAGGAAATTATAAATACATATATTTGACATAAACAAAGCCTTTTCAAGTTCATTAGAATTAGCATGTAAAAATGGGTGCTTTTTCCTATTTTGCTCGAATTTGCTTGATTTCGGTTCTACCAGTCCTTAAAACCTTATAACTTGCTTTATTTTTGTTATATCTGTGATTAGGAATTATAAATACAAATATTTAACATTATTCAATTTTTTTTAGTTCATTAGAAAGAGCATGTAGAAAATGGGAATGCTTCTTACTATTTTACCCGAATTTGCTTGATTTTGGTTCTACAAGACCTTAAAACCGTATAACTTGCTTTGTTTTTGTGATTTATTCTGTTAGGAAGTTATAAATACATATATTTGACATGAATCAAGCCTTTTCAAGTTCATTAGAAAGAGCATGTTGAAAATGGGTACGCTTTTTCCCATATTGCCCTAATTTGCTTGATTTTAGCTCTACAACACCTTAAAACCTTATAACTTGTCTTTTTTTTTTTGGTGATTTATTTTCTTAAAAAATTATAAATACATATATTTTATATGAGTCAAGAATTTATAAATTCATTAGAAAGAGCATGTAGAAAATGGAAAGGCTTCTTACTATTTTGCCCGAATTTGCTTGATTTTGGTTCTTTGGGATTCATACTTTTATTTAAGTTATAATAAAGTCATTATTTTATATTAGAAGTTTCATTTTACTAATATTTGTGAGCCAAAGAAAGTTAAAGTTGGTGAAATAAAGATTTTAAGATATTTCCTTTGGTTATGATTAAGCTAGTAAGAGTGACGTGGTATGGGGATTATTTTTCTTAACTTTACTTGGATTTGGGTGTGAATTGTGTTTATATTGTATGATTCTACTTGGGACAAAGGGGTGCAAAGCAAGGTGCCCTTTTGAACCAATATATGTGATATTTATTATGATGGTTCTGTGAGTATATGCGTATGGTATTTGAACTAGAGTATGATGTCCCTATATTTTCAGGCGTAAAACTACCATGGCCAATAACGCCGCCCTTGCTGAAGCCATCCGAACGTTGGCAGAGAATCTGAACCAAAACCGAGGGGATCAGCTTGACCCCCAGGCAGAAATGTTCAAGAAGCTAGCACAAGTGAGACCCCCAGTGTTCAAGGGAGGTGCTGACCCCACCTTCTTAGAAAACTGGATACGTGAGTTTGACAAATTGTCTGTGGCACTAAACTGCCCTGATAATTTGAAGGTGGATCAGGCAGCCATGTATCTTAAGGACGAAGCTGACATTTGGTGGAGAGATAACTGTGAGCTAGTGAAAGCCAAGCCTAACTTTGGGTGGGAGGTATTTAAAACCGCTTTAAGAGACAAATTCTACCCTCCTTTCCTAAAGAAACAAAAAGCCCAGGAGTTCATAACATAATATAATAGTTGAAAGAAATAAACCACATCTCAACTAATAGAAACTAGCATGATTCGCTCTTCACTCATGCCCCGTCATGAATATGCTTCAACGCCTGAAAAGGGCATTTTACTTTCATTTGATTAAAAAAACTCTGTTTGAATGTGTTTGAGTTTCATTTGACTCAATTAGCTTCGTTGAATGCATTTGACTTTCATTTGATTCAAAAACCTTTGTTTGAATGTGTTTGACTTTCATTTGACTTAATTATCTTTATTGAATGCATTTGACTTTCATTTGATTCTAAAAGCTTTGTTTGAATGTGTTTGACTTTTATTTGACTCAATTATCTTTGTTGAATGCATTTGATTTTAATTTTATTCAAAAAGCTTTGTTTGAAGGTGTTTGACTTTCATTTCGCTCAATTATCTTTGTTGTATGCATTTGACTTGCATTAGATTCTACAAACTTTGTATGAATGTGTTTGACTTTCCTTTGACTTAATTATCTTTGTTGAATGCATTTGACTTTCATTTGATTCAAAAAGCTTTGTTTGAATGTAACACCCTAGAAATTCCTTTCCTTTAAAATACACTTTACTCTTTTTAAAATACGATTTAGGAATATCTAAGACGTTACCGCCACCGTGAAAACGGCTAAGGCAATTATCAAAGACACACAGCGGAAGACTTAACTCAAAACCATTCAAAAACGAGTCAACTTAAAAGTCAACCAAACGAAAGTAAAGATTAAAACCAAAGTCAAACAAAGTCAAATAAAATCAACCTACAACTTGGAACCATTGAAGGCCCTTATCAAAACCAATTAAATTACGAAAAACCTTTGCGTTAGTCTCATAAGCATAACATAATGTAATATAATATTTGAATGCAATAAACCACATCTCAACTAATAGAAACTAGCATGATTCGCTCTTCACTCATGCCCCGTCATGAATATGTTTCAACACCTGAAAAGATTATCTCCACTTGCCCCCACTACTCTCCATTAAAATGGATCATCGTAGGGCCAAGATAAAGACATAGCCAAACACAAACAACACACACAATCAGCAAAGCTGAGTACATAAGCGTATTTAAACACCCTAACATGCAACTCCAAGCATCACACATACTTACCTCATTGCACCTGTTTACAAGCACACACAACAAACAACAAGACTCTTTAACTGGACACTAAATAATTTATTTAGCGTTGATTACGCATCGAACGGGTTTCTAACTTGACTAAACCTTCCTCAATGAAATGAGGACCACTGACACGGGAGCTAACCGTGCCAGCATCACCTGTGCCACATCCTTGGGTGGCGGAATTCCAGCGCATATCAATAATAATAAAAATTAAAGGAATGTACAGCGTCCTGTACTCCATTAGAAGTTATGATCAAATATAAAGTCACATAACTCCCCCCATATGTTCATACTCAAGGTATATACGTTCCAAGAGTTTTGGTGCGTAATCTCTTTCACTTTACGTTATTTACATATTATTAGACTTGGTGATGACTCTCAAGCATAACAATTCAATCATCAATAATAATTCAACCATTCAAACATACCAATTTAATTCTTGAATATTTAGTGACCACATAATATTTAATGTTGAACCCCTTTTTATTACTACCTCAGTGTCTTGGACACTGTAAACGCATAAAGCGCCAACAATCCTATCCTTTGGTGTTTAAAGCACCCTAAGTGCCCAAAAGCACCAACATACAATTTATTTCTTGTGTACATAGACACTTACTTAGCTCCTTCTTCATGCTTAAAGTATCAATAAAAATTATATGAACCATAATTAAATTCCTTTTTAATAATCCAAACATAATTAAGCAATTAGTTTGATTAAACATGCTCTCTATCATGCCATAAATAAATATGTAGTCCATGTAATCATGCCAAAAATATAACTTTCCAATCCATAAATCATCTCGAATAATTCATGCTTCACAATTCAATCACCAAAACCAATAATTCACAATTCAATACTTGAACCTTAGCATGATGCAACTCATAATTGATTGAATTTAAGCCTAGCATGATTCTACATCATCAAAATATGCTAAGTACGCGAACGTACCTCAATTAAGCCCATAAAGTGGCCGAAAATACTACAACAATTCCCGAATCAAGTCTCCTACAATAAGGGACAATAATACTAAATTAATTACTCTTGTATATACAATTTCCAGCAACTTAAACTCACTTTAAACTATTTAGAATAATCTGAAAATTATTTAAAAACCCCTAATTAAACTCCTTTTTAATAGGTTATCACACCCTTTTATTAAAATCACAATTGTACTACTTTAAATAAAACTCCAGCATTTTAAACTAATTAAAACCCCTTTAAAACTTCATCAAAATATATTTTCATACTTAAATTATCCATAGAAAAATTAAATTATATCTTATCCTTTAAACTCAAGGATTAAATTTAAAAAAAACTTCGTTAAAAATCAAAAACTGCCCGAAAATCATACTTAGAGGCTGAATTTGGCCACGAGAGGGTGGTGCTCACTACCAAAGGTAGTGAGTCTTTCTTAAAACGTTGTTTCCACATGGAAAACACTACTTTTTTGTCAAAATCGGATGAGTTTAGAACCTGATCGGGATTAAAACGGGATTAATATTAACGAACGGGAAATCTATAATTAAAGCACGAATTTATGAGTTCAAAATAATCTGAAATTAAGTTAAACTAATTAGTAGTTATAATCACCAAAATTTCCAAAATATCATTACTTTAAAAGCCCTAAATCAATTGTTCATAAAAACCCTAAAAATCAAGTCTTTAATAATAAAAACCCTAGCTTTTAATACTTTATAAAATTTGAAATTAAAACACTCTATACTCTAAAATTTACAATCTTTAATCATCAAACATAATTATAAAGTATACTAATCATGTTTAGACAATTAAAATCAATACCCAAAATATATAAAGTATAGGGATAATAATTAAAACAAAATAAAGAAGGAGAGAAGAGGGAGAAATAATTACCTTGACCAATTGACTTTTTGTGTGGGAAATTTTGGGGATTGAAAGAGTATTTATAGAGTAGAGTAGGTTAGGGTAAGTTTTGGGCTTCATAAATTATGGAGTTGGATAATAAAATAGTTGGCCCAAATTATAAAAATAGGATGGTTGGGTTTATAATGAAGATGGGCTACATTTGGATTAAATACTTGTTGGCCCAAATAGAAATACTTGATTAATCTATAATCCAATAATTAAAATAGTTTTACCCAAAATATATTTTATAAATAAATAAATAAAATATAAAATACGTTAAAAATACGGGGTATTACATTAAATGTGTTTGACTTTCATTTCGTTCAATTATCTTTGTTAAATGCATTTGACTTTCATTAGATTCAAAAAGCTTTGTATGAATGTGTTTGACTTTCATTTCACTCAATTATCTTTATTGAATGCATTTGAGTCTCATTTTATTCAAAAAGCTTTGTTTAATGCATTTGACTTTAATTTGATTCAAAAAGCTTTTTTTTTAATGTGTTTGATTTTTATTTAAGTCAATTATCTTTATTGAATGCATTTGACTTTCATTTGATTCAAAAAGCTTTCTTTGAATATGTTTGACCTTCATTTGAGTCAAAAAGCTTTTTTTGAATGTGTTTGACTTTCATTTGACTCAAAAAGCTTTGTTTTAATGTGTTTGACTTTCTTTTGATTCAAAAAGCAATGTTTGAATGTTTTTTACTTTCTTGTGACTCAATTATCTTTGTTGAATGCATTTCAGTTTCACTTGATTCAAAAAGCTTTGTTTGAATGTGTTTGACTTTCATTTGATACAATTAGCTTTGTTGAATGCATTTGACTTTTATTTGATTCAAAAAGCTTTGTATGAATGTGTGTGACTTTCTTTTGACTCAATTATCCATGTTGAATGCATTTGACTTTCATTTGATTCAAAAAGCTTTTTTTGAATGTGTTTGACTTTCATTTTACTCAATTATCTTTATTGAATGCATTTGACTCTCATTTGATTCAAAAAGCTTTGTTTAAATGTGTTTGACTTTTATTTGAGACAAAAAGGTTTGTTGAATGATTTTGACTTTCATTTGATTCAAAAAGCTTTGTTTGAATGTGTTTAACTTTCATTTAACTCAATTATCTTTGTTGAATGTATTTGACTTTCTCTTGATTCAAAAAGCTTTGTAAAAATATGATAAAATTTCGTTTGACTCAATTAGCTTTGTTAATTGCATTTCATTTTCATTTAATTCAAAAAGATTTGTTTGAATGTATTTGACGTTTATTTGACTCTATTAACTTTGTTGAATGCATTTTACTTTCATTTGATTCAAAAAGTTTATTTAGAATGTGTTTGACTTTCATTTGACTTAATTAGCTTTGTTGAATGCATTTGACTTTCATTTGATTCAAAAAGCTTTGTTAGAGTGTGTTTGACTTTCATTTGATTCAATTATCTTGGTTGAATGCGTTTGACTTTCATTTAATTCAAAAAGCTTTATATGAATGTGTTTGACTTTCATTAAAGTCAATTATCTTTATTGAATGCAGTTGACTTTCATTTGATTCAAAAGCTTTGTTTGAATACGTTTGACTTTCATTTGACTCAATTATCTTTGCTAAATACATTTGACTTTCTTTTGATTCAAAAAGCTTTGTTTGAATGTGATTGACTTTAATTTGACTCAATTATTTTTGTTGAATGCATTTGATTATCAAAAAGCTTTGTTTAAAGGTGTTTGACTTTCATTTCGCTCAATTATCTTTGTTGTATGCATTTGACTTTCATTAGATCCTACAAACTTTGTATGAATGTGTTTAACTTTCCTTTGACTTAAATATCTTTGTTGAATGCATTTGACTTTCAGTTGATTCAAAAAGCTTTGTTTGAATGTGTTTGACTTTCATTTCGTTCAATTATCTTTGTTGAATGCATTTGACTTTCATTAGATTCAAAAAGCTTTGTTTGAATATGTTTAACTTTCATTTGAGTTAAAAAGCTTTGTTGAATGCATTTGACTTTAATTTGATTCAAAAAGCTTTTTTTTAATGTGTTTGATTTTAATTTGAGTCAATTATCTTTATTGAATGCATTTGACTTTCATTTGATTCAAAAAGCTTTGTTTGAATATGTTTAACTTTCATTTGAGTCAAAAAGCTTTGTTTAATGCATTTAACTTTCATTTGACTCTAAAAGCTTTGTTTTAATGTGTTTGACTTTCATTTCACTCAAATATCTTTTTTGAATGCAATTGACTTTCATTTGATTCAAAAATCTTTGTTTGAATGTGTTTGACTTTCATTTGACTCAATTATCTTTGTTGAATGCTTTTGACTTTCATTTAATTCAAAAAGCTTTGAATGAATGTGTTTGACTTTTATTTGAGTCAATTATCTTTATTGAATGCATTTGACTTTCATTTGATTCAAAAAGCTTTGTTTGTATATGTTCAACTTTCATTTGAGTCAAAAAGCTTTGTTAAATGCATTTGAATTTAATTGGACTCAAAAAGCTTTGTTTTAATGTATTTGACTTTCATTTGACTCAATTATCTTTGTTGAATGCATTTAACTTTCATTTGATTATAAAAGCTTTGTTTGAATTTGTTTGACTTTCATTTCATATAAATGGTATTGATGAATGCATTTTACTTTGATTTGATTCAAAAAGCTTTGTTTGAATGTGTTTGACTTTCATTTGAAGCAATTATCTTTGTTGAATGCGTTTGACTTTCTTTTGATTCAAAAAGCTTTGTATGAATGTGTTTGACTTTCATTTGGCTCAATTATCTTTGTTGAATGCATTTGACTTTCTTTTGACCCAATTAGCTTTTTATAAATGTGTTTTTCTTTCATTTTACTCAATTAGATTTGTGAATTGCATTTCACTTTCATTAAATTTAAAGAGGTTTGTTGAATGTGTTTGATATTCATTTGATTAAAAAAGCTTTGTATGAATGTGTTTGACTTTCATTTGACTCAAATATCTTTGTTAAATGCACTTGACTTTCCTTTGATTCAAAAAGGTTTATTTGAATGGGTTTGTCTTTCATTTTACTCAATTAGCTTTGTAGAATACATTTGACTTTCATTTAACTCAATTAGCTTTGTATGAATGTGTTTGATTTTCATTTGACTCAATCAGCTTTGTTAGTTGCATTTCACTTTCATTTAATTCGAAAAGCTTTGTTTGAATGTGTTTGACTTTCACTTAATTCAATTAGCTTTGTTAATTGCATTTCACTTTCATTTTATTCAAAAAGTTTTGATTGAGTGTGTTTGACTTTCATTTGACTCAATTAGCTTTGTTGAATGCATTTGACTTTCATTTAATTTAAAAGGAAAAATACAATTTATTAATCCTAACTTTGGCCAATTTACTTTGAATAATCCCAACTATCGATTATTCTGCAATAGTCCCAACTTTAACCTCTGTTTTCTTCTATCAATCCCAAAAACTGGTTACCTGCTAAAAAGGTTATTTTTTTTGTTAAGAATCAAAATTCCACGTCTCACTTTTTCATTGGTGCAAAAAAAACCAAAAAGAAATTTAAAAAAAAAAAACCCACAACCCCTTAATTTCCCGATCAGGCCACCAGCAACCATCCCCCTTCCCCATGAAAGGAATGGTGTCCTTCGAACAAGTGTATTATTCCGTTAGCGGGTTCAGAATTATTAGAAAGCTAATATATTCAGTAAGGTCAAGTGATCGGAATGCCTGGGTGGAGGCCGCTTCCGATCAGTAATATTAATGGATAATTAATGTTACAGCTTAATCTTGACTGAACCCTTCGGGTCACACCCAAGCATTCAACAAACCGAATCGACGAATTAATTCGGAAGGAATTAATGAGTCAACCGAGTAATATTTATTTAGACGTCGGAAATTCGAGCTTGGAGCGTCGAAACCGAGCGTCGGAAGTCGAGTCGAAAAATAGTGAAAGACGAGACGAGAAATAGTAATAAATCAACAAAAAGACCAAAATACCCCTAGCATCGGAATGCGCTAGCAAACCGAGTGCTAAGGGCGTATGGCCTAGCATGGTGGCTAGCATGCGCACCAAGCCGAGCCTAGGCTGGCTGGTGCGTGCTAGCGCACCCATGCTAGCATGCTTGGCGCGCCAGCCCGCAACTGCTAGCAGCAGCACGGCTGGCTGCCTAGCAGTGCTGGCCGAGGCTCAATGCCAGTAGCAGCAGCCCGCATGCTTGCTGGGCCTGCTGTGCGTGGTTGCCGAGGACAAGCACCACATGGCAGCCCACCTTGGCTGCCTTGGTGCCCAAGGGTGGGTGCCATGTGGCTTGAGGTGCATGTGTGTGTGTTGAGTGTGTTGGCCGGCTATGGGAGAGGGAGTGGGGAGCAAGTTTGGTCCCCCCCCTTCTCCAAATGGTCCTCACCTAACCACTCACATGAGCTTGCCACTTGTTGATTTATTACTAGCTTGATTATTAATTTTATTTTAGCTTTAAAATAAAATGGAAAAATCAAAGTATCCCACATTGATGGGAGAGCAAATGATACTCCCATCATTTCCTATAAATACCCATGTATGGGCATTGGGAAAGATGCTTGAGTAAGAGTTGAAAAAGGCATCACAATTAGTGAAAACCTTTGAACTCAATATTATTACTCGGGTTTTATTGGTCGGGTCTTGCTAACCCCAAGACATTGGACCTAGTCGGTTTTGTTGGTGCGGGTGGACTTCGTTGGAGGTCTCCGTGCGAGCGGGACTTGAAGCTTTCAAGTAAGAGCTCATTTGGAGCGAAGCACGCGTCAAAGGTAATTAGCTTAACTTAATCTTGTGATTAATTTAATTATGTTCATGGTTTTATTTATTGCGAGTGCGTTCTTGGTTTTGGGTTTATTTCCGCGGTGAGTCGGACTCACCAAACCCCAACAGCGGTATGGCCTAGCCTCCAAAATTTTAATTAAATAAACAAAATAATTAAAATAAATAAAACGACAAGTTAAGCAAAATTACGTATTCCATAATGTCTAAGTGCCTAGCACTAAGACTTGGAACCCAAAATTACCCTTATTTACTTATTAAGCAATGCTAAAATTAACCTTAAAAATAGCATCGACTTAATAACCCGGGGTTATTATGCTAATTATTGAATCGTACATACCGTACAACAAGCTCGTAGCATAACCATCGGCACCCCGCAACACCAAGCATGCCCATGGGCTGCTTGTGCTCGCACACGCCACGCCCAGCCAAGCCAAGCGTGGCAGCAAGCACAACGCGCACAGCACTATGCTGCTGCTGCGCCATGCCGCTGCACGTTGCTGGCTGGTGCGGGGTGTGGCTGGCAGCGAGCAGCAGCCCACGCCAATCCTCGCACACACAGCACCACGCACCAAGGCACGAGGCACCCAGCAGCCTCGGCAGCCACATATGGGTTGCGTGAGCAGCCCAGCTGGCCGAGAGCTAGCTCGGGGCTCTTAGGCCTCGTGTTGCGTGCTAATGCTTCGAAAATTATCGAATTTTGCGTGTGACATTATAAATTAATTCTAAATTAATTTTAGAATCAATTTTTGAGGAAAAATGAAAAATAACAAGTCCAACTTAAATAATTCATCCAAAGCAATTAACCAAATTTATTACCAAGAATCATTCTTTAATAAAATTGGTCTAACTTGGTGTAACAAAAATAATTAGGGCATTCTCACTATTAATTTAATCACTTTAAATTAATCTTGAGATTTTGACAAAATAAAAGGGAGTTGGAAAAATGAACATAAGTTCAATAAAGACTCCAACTTTAATACTTGTGACTTCATGAAAAATTATATCTTCCAATATGAAGATAAACTAATTTTTTATCACAAGTTTTAAACTTTATGATTCCAATCAACTAAAAATTGATTAAATCAACAAAGTTTAACCAAAATTCATGGAATTTAGTAACTCAAAGTTTCAATCACTTATCATAAGTAAAGATTGAATCTTTAATACTTGGAAGCATCAAATAACAACTATTTCACACTCAATGCAATTAATTTGCAATTATGTGAAAAATAAAACCAAACTTTCAAGCACCAATTACTACCAAGTAATCATGCTTAAAGTGGTCTAAAATTGCATATAAAATAAGGAAAGAACCATATACATAACCACCATAAATATGCAATCAATTTTCAAGGTTAGAAAGACTTAAAATTTTTCGTCAAAACGAAAAATCCCTCGAAAAATGCATTTCTGGTCGTTTTTTGGCTAAAAACCGAGTCCTGCAAGGGTAAAACCATTTCCAGAACACCTTTTCCACCCAAAATTCACTATTTTTGGGTCGAAATCTGAGGTCGGGGCTTAAGATAGCTCAAAAACGAGGTAAAAAATTAGGAAAAACGAGTTACTAATATAATTAGCAACTTAAAACCAGAAAAATAAGCCATAATAACACCTTGAAAATATCATGATTTTAAAAATAAACGAGCCGTTCAAATTTTCGGGCAAGAAGAAGAAAGGCTTTAAGGGGAAAGGTAAGAAGAAAACTTTTCCGCCTAAGTCTAAAGCTACCAAGGATAAGAAGGTAGCGTCTTCTAAATCTGATTCCGAATGTTTCTACTGTAAGAAGAAGGGACATTGGAAGAGAGATTGCCTCAAGTTCAAGGAGGATAAGAAGAACGGAACCGTTGCTTCTGAATCAGGTATATTCGTTATAGACTTTAACTTCACTAGCTTAACATCATGGGTATTAGATACCGGATGTGGCTCACACCTTTGTTCCAATTCTCAGGGACTAAGGAACGCTAGAAGGCTAGAGAAGGGAGAGATTGAACTCCGGGTCGGCAATGGAGCCAGAATTGGTGCCGTATCCGTAGGAACTCTCAGTTTGTCTTTGCCCACCGGGCTAGTTTTGGAACTCGATAATGTTTATTATGTTCCCAACATTACCAAAAACATTATTTCAATTTCGGCGTTGGACGCCAAAGGTTTTGAATTTCGAGTAAAGGACAAAGAATGTTCATTTTATCTCGATAATGTTTTATATGGTATTGCACATTCTGAAAATGGTCTTTATGTGCTTTCATTAGACAAACAAGTTTATAATGTGAATAATGATACCAAAAGAGCTAAGACCATGGAGTCAAATCAGACTTACTTGTGGCATTGTCGTCTTGGCCACATTAACATCAAACGCATCAAGAAACTTCTACAAGAAGGTGTTCTTAACTCTTTCGATTTAGAATCGTTTGAGAATTGCGAAGGATGTTTATTAGGCAAGATGATTAAACAGCCATTCTCCAAGTTGGGAGAAAGGGCAAGTGACTTATTGGGTCTTATACATACCGATGTATGTGGACCAATGAGCTCAACCACAAGAAATGGACATCAATATTTCATCACTTTCACAGACGACTATAGTAGATATGGCTATGTCTACCTCATGTCGCACAAATCTGAATCATTTGAAAAGTTCAAAGAATTTCAGAGTGAAGTTGAAAATCAGCTTGGCAAGAAAATCAAAGCCCTTCGATCGGATCGAGGTGGTGAATACTTGAGCCAAGAATTCGATGACCATCTGAAAGAAAAAGGTATACTTTCAGAATTGACACCTCCAGGAACTCCACAATGGAACGGAGTATCCGAAAGGAGAAATCGGACCTTGTTAGACATGGTACGATCAACAATGGGTCTTAGTGATCTTCCTATCTCTTTCTGGGGACACTCACTTCTAACTGCGGCACTAACACTGAACCGTGCTCCATCAAAAGCTGTAGAAAAGACTCCATATGAATTATGGACGAAGAAACCTCCTAGGTTATCTTTTCTAAAGATATGGGGATGCGAAGCATATGTCAAGAAATTGATCTCTGACAAACTTCATCCCAAATCTGACAAGGTTTACTTTGTGGGCTACCCAAAAGAAACCAAAGGGTATTACTTCTACAACAAATCGGAGAACAATGTGTTTGTTGCTCGCGATGGTGTCTTTTTGGAGAAGGAGCACCTTTCCAAAATGACAAGTGGGAGGAAAATCGAACTCGACGAAGTTCGTGAGGATGAGCAACAAAATCATAATGACAGTCAAAGTGCTCAAACAGCATCTGTTGACGAAGGTCAAAATGATCAAAATGTGCAAAGTCGAACCGACAATGCAAATGCTCAATCCATTACCCTACGTAGGTCTCTGAGGCCGAGATCTCAACCTGATAGATATCTTGGTTTAGTATTAACCGAGAATCAGGACATCCTGATTATGGATGGAGATGAACCGGCAACCTACAAGCAAGCGATGGCAAGCACCGACTCTGCTAAATGGCAAGAGGCCATGAGATCTGAAATGGATTCCATGTTTGAAAATCAAGTCTGGGACTTGGTTGACTTACCCGAAGGTTATATACCGATCAGATGTAAGTGGATTTTCAAGTTGAAAACCGACAAAGATGGAAATGTATTCATTTACAAAGCTAGATTGGTGGCAAAAGGTTACAGACAAGTTCATGGTATTGATTACGATGAAACCTTTTCACCAGTTGCAATGCTTAAATCCGTTCGGATCCTCCTAGCGATTGCTGCATATTACGACTATGAAATATGGCAGATGGACGTCAAAACCGCCTTCCTTAATGGTTATTTGGAAGAAACTGTGTATATGACACAGCCTGAAGGTTTTGTCGACCAAAACAATGCTGGGAAAGTATGTAAGCTTAAGAAGTCCATTTATGGATTAAAGCAAGCAAGCAGAAGTTGGAATCTGCGTTTCGATGAAGCCATCAGTAAGTTTGGTTTTATCAAGAATCCAGATGAATCTTGTGTTTACAAGAAGGTCAGTGGGAGTAACATCGCCTTCCTAGTCTTATATGTCGATGACATATTGCTCATTGGAAACAGCATTCCGTTGTTAGAGTCTGTAAAGGCCTGGCTTGGAAAGTGCTTCTCAATGAAAGACTTGGGAGAGGCTCAGTACATACTAGGCATCAAGATCTATAGGGATAGATCGAAAAGGATGATTGGATTGAGTCAAAGTACTTATATTGATAAGGTACTTGCTCGATTTGGCATGGAGGAGGCCAAGAGAGGTCACCTGCCAATGTCACATGGCATAACCCTAAGCAAGAAGCAGTGTCCACAGACACCTGATGAGCGGGAAAGAATGAATCAGATCCCATATGCTTCGCTTATTGGATCTATCATGTATGCCATGATATGTACTAGGCCAGATGTGTCGTATGCCTTGAGTGCTACGAGCCGTTACCAATCAAACCCAGGAGAGGCGCATTGGACTGCGGCCAAAAATATCCTAAAGTACCTGAAAAGGAACAAGGATAAATTCCTGGTGTATGGTGGCACAAAGGATTTGGTTGTGGAAGGTTATACCGACGCAAGCTTCCAGATTGACAGAGACGATTTCAAATCGCAATCTGGATATGTGTTCTGTCTAAATGGAGGGGCGTTTAGTTGGAAGAGCGCAAAGCAGAGTACAACTGCAGATTCTACAACTGAAGCCGAATACTTGGCAGCTGCTGAAGCAGCTAAGGAGGCTGTTTGGATTCGTAAGTTCGTTGGCGAACTTGATGTTGTACCCTCTATAAAGGGTCCAATAGCCCTCTATTGTGACAACAATGGAGCTATTGCTCAGGCCAGAGAACCTAGAGAACATCAGAAGGTCAAACATGTCAAGCGGCGATTTCACATGATTCGAGAATGGAAATCAGAGGGTGAAATCAGAATTTGCAAAGTTGGAACGGATGACAATGTAGCCGATCCACTTACTAAACCTTTGCCTCAAGTGAAGCACAACAAGCACGTTGAGGCAATGGGAATCAAGCATGTTGGAGACTGGCTTTGATTTCCTTGTTTAGTGTTTCAGTTAATTTTGAGAAAAGTTAATGTAAGACACTAAGGAAAACCATTCATGTTTGGGAGTGATATAAAATTTCATGCAACATTTTATTACTCCATTATGCTATTTAATTGTGGTTTAGGATTAAATAATGAGTCCATTCGATTATGAGAATATTCAAAATAGGGTATCAAGACCAGTCTTGGTAAGGAAACACCTATTAAGTGAACATTGAATATTATAATCGAAAATTATCCCTAATCAAGGTCATTTAAACGATGGACGATTAATGACCATTTGAGATTAGTGTGTAGTCTGATTTATAGCACCGTTTCATGTGCTACGAGGACATGATTGTCATAAATCATTTGCACAGGTATTGGTTTAGAACCATACTGGATCGACCTATGAGAATACTTTAAGAAATTTAAAATTTTTGTCATAAGTATACATCTCATTATGGCTATCGGAACCTATTTCCTCGACCATGAGTAGTGGGAGTTCTCTTGTTTGAGTACTAGTTCGCTTTGATGTTGTCAAACGTCTGCCGTAATAGGGGATTATAACGGCAACACTCGGGCGGCTAGGTCCTCTCATTAAGAGGAGCTACATTACAAGACTGGGAATGTCCCCCTAGTAAAATAGGGAAGATGTCTTTGTTGTATACAAGGCCTCTCGTAGAGCGAGACTGTAAAATGCATGGCCGTGCTCGGATGGATTTTAGAAATCATCTGTTTATTGACAGTCGGACTCGGAATCGGGAAACACTTCTGGACGTAATAAGGATGACAAGATAAATCTTACCTTATAGTTCATGAAGAGACATTAAGCGACATAGGAAAGGGCTGTACACAAAATGAGCACTTGTCCGGAAGGACAAGTGGGAGATTGAAAGGAATGGTGTCCTTCGAACAAGTGTATTATTCCGTTAGCGGGTTCAGAATTATTAGAAAGCTAATATATTCAGTAAGGTCAAGTGATCGGAATGCCTGGGTGGAGGCCGCTTCCGATCAGTAATATTAATGGATAATTAATGTTACAGCTTAATCTTGACTGAACCCTTCGGGTCACACCCAAGCATTCAACAAACCGAATCGACGAATTAATTCGGAAGGAATTAATGAGTCAACCGAGTAATATTTATTTAGACGTCGAAAATTCGAGCTTGGAGCGTCGAAACCGAGCGTCGGAAGTCGAGTCGAAAAATAGTGAAAGACGAGACGAGAAATAGTAATAAATCAACAAAAAGACCAAAATACCCCTAGCATCGGAATGCCCTAGCAAACCGAGTGCTAAGGGCGTATGGCCTAGCATGGTGGCTAGCATGCGCACCAAGCCGAGCCTAGGCTGGCTGGTGCGTGCTAGCGCACCCATGCTAGCATGCTTGGCGCGCCAGCCCGCAACTGCTAGCAGCAGCACGGCTGGCTGCCTAGCAGTGCTGGCCGAGGCTCAATGCCAGTAGCAGCAGCCCGCATGCTTGCTGGGCCTGCTGTGCGTGGCTGCCGAGGACAAGCACCACATGGCAGCCCACCTTGGCTGCCTTGGTGCCCAAGGGTGGGTGCCATGTGGCTTGAGGTGCATGTGTGTGTGTTGAGTGTGTTGGCCGGCTATGGGAGAGGGAGTGGGGAGCAAGTTTGGTCCCCCCCCTTCTCCAAATGGTCCTCACCTAACCACTCACATGAGCTTGCCACTTGTTGATTTATTACTAGCTTGATTATTAATTTTATTTTAGCTTTAAAATAAAATGGAAAAATCAAAGTATCCCACATTGATGGGAGAGCAAATGATACTCCCATCATTTCCTATAAATACCCATGTATGGGCATTGGGAAAGATGCTTGAGTAAGAGTTGAAAAAGGCATCACAATTAGTGAAAACCTTTGAACTCAATATTATTACTCGGGTTTTATTGGTCGGGTCTTGCTAACCCCAAGACATTGGACCTAGTCGGTTTTGTTGGTGCGGGTGGACTTCGTTGGAGGTCTCCGTGCGAGCGGGACTTGAAGCTTTCAAGTAAGAGCTCATTTGGAGCGAAGCACGCGTCAAAGGTAATTAGCTTAACTTAATCTTGTGATTAATTTAATTATGTTCATGGTTTTATTTATTGCGAGTGCGTTCTTGGTTTTGGGTTTATTTCCGCGGTGAGTCGGACTCACCAAACCCCAACACCCCAGCCCTATCCCCTCCACCCTAGCATCACCGGGAAATCATCCCCCTTCCCTAGCCGCAAGCCCCAACCGTCTATCCTCCGCCGCAACCACGTAACCACCAGGCCACGACCATAGCCAACCAATTCCGCGTTCCACCATACACCAACCGCCATCCACCATAGCCAACCTTGTCCTTCGCACCGCTGTTAGATTCTCTCTCCCCCGCCGCAAGCTTGTAAGCCCACAACCACCAATCCACCCTAGCCAGTTAGCCAACCTCGTCCTCTCCTTCGCCGCAAGCCCGCATCCACCAGTCCACCATAGCAAACCAATTCGTTGTTTCTTGTTTCTCTCTCCGCGATCTGGATCACCTTCCTATCTTCCACTTTCGTTCTCACCGTTTCGAGCTTTGACGGTGATGGAAGCATCGATATCGTTCCCCGCCTTCGTTCTCGCGGATGGGAGTGGTTTTAAGGATAAGGGGTGGGGTTTTGGCCGATTTCGACGGTGGATCTGGAGGGAGGGTTGGGTGGTCGGGGATGGAGGTGGTCTAGGTGGGTTGCGGCTGGCGGCGACAGGTTAGGGGTGGCAATTGGGGTGGTTGTTTGGCTGAGTTAGTATTTTTGTTTTTTTTTTGGACCACTCATGTTGCAACACGTGTCCAGCAACCTACAACAAAAGGTTGTTGACCTTCGTTGACCGGTTTGGGATTGATAGAAGAAAACAGAGGTGAAAGTTGGGACTATTGTAGAATAATCGATAGTTGGGATTATTCAAAGTAAATTGGCCAAAGTTGGGATTAATAAAGTGTATTTTTCCAATTTAAAAAGCGTTGTTGAATGTTTGACTTTCATTTGACTCAATTAGCTTTGTTGAATGCATTTGACTTTCATTTGATTCAAAAAACTTAGTTTGAATGTGTTTGACTTTCATTTAACTTAATTAGCTTTGCAGAATGCATTTGACTTTTATTTGATTCAAAAAGTTTGTTTCAATGTATTTGACTTTCATTTGACTCAATCACCTTTGTTGAATGTGTTTGACTTTCATTTTACTCCATTAGCATTGTGGAATGCAATTCACTTTCATTTGATTCAAAAAGCTTTGTTTGAATGTATTTGACTTTCATTTGATTCAAAAAGCTTTGTTTGTATGTATTTGACTTTCATTTGATTCTAAAAGCTTTGCTGAAAGTGTTTGACTTTCATTTGACTCAATTAGCTTTGTTGAATACATTTGACTTTCATTTGATTCAAAAAGCTTCGTTTGAATGTGTTAGACTTTCATTTGAGTCAAAAAACTTTGTTGAATGCATTAGACTTTAATTTTATTCAAAAAGCTTTGTTTTAATGTGTTTGACTTTCATTTGACTCAATTATCTTTGTTGAATGCATTTCACTTTCATTTGATTATAAAAGCTTTGTTTGAATGTGTTTGACTTTCATTTGATATAATTAGCTTTGTTGAATGCATTTTAAATTCATTTGATTCAAAAAGCTTTGTTTGAATGTGTTTGACTTTTATATCACTCAGTTATCTTTGTTGAATCCATTCGACTTTTAATTAATTCAAAAAGCTTTGTATTAATGTGTTTGACTTTCATTTGGCTTAATTATCTTTATTGAATGCATTTGACTTTCATTTGATTCATAAAGCTTTGTTTGAATTTATTGGACTTTCATTAGAGTCAAAGAGCTTTGTTGAATGCATTTGACTAAAAAGCTTGGTATGAATGAGTTTGACTTTCATTTAACTCAAATATCTTTATTGAATGCATTTGACTTTCATTTAATTTATAAAGCTTTGTTTGAATGTGTTTGACTTTCATTTGACACAATTATCTTTGTTAAATGCATTTTACTTTAATTTGATTTAAAAAGCTTTGTTTGAATGTGTTTGACTTTCAGTTTAGTCAAAAAGCTTTGTTGAATGCATTTGACTTTCATTTAACTCAAAAAGCTTTGTTAAATGCATTTAAATTTTATTTGGTTCAGAAGCTTTGTTTAAATGTGTTTGACATTCATTTGATTCAAAAAGCTTCGTATGAATGTGTTTAACTTTCATTTGACTAAATTATCTTTGTTGAATGCATTTTACTTTCATTTGATTCAAAAAGGATTTTTGATTGTGTTTGACTTTCATTTGACTCAATTATCTTTGTTGAATGCGTTTGAATTTCACTTGATTCAAAAAGCTTTATTTGAATGTGTTTGATTATCATTTGAGCCAGTTATGTTTATTGAATGTTTTTCACTTTCATTTGATTCAAAAAGCTTTGTTAGAATATGTTTGACTTTCATTTGAGTCAAAAAGCTTTGTTAAATGCATTTGACTTTAATTTGATTCAAAAAGCTTTGTTTTAATGTGTTTGACTTTCATTTGACTCAATTATCTTTGTTGAATGCATTTCACTTTCATTTGATTATAAAAGCTTTGTTTGAATGTGTTTGACTTTCATTTGACTAAATTAGCTTTGTTGAATGCTTTTAACTTTCATTTGATTCAAAAAGCTTTGTTTGAATGTGTTCGACTTTCATTTGACTCAATTAACGTTGTTAATTGCATTTCACTTTCATTTAATTCAAAAAGCTTTGTTTGAATGTGTTTGACTTTCATTTGACTCAATTATCTTTGTTGAATGCATTTAACTTTCATTTGATTCAAAAAGCTTTGTTTGAATGTGTTTGTCTTTTATTAGAATCAATTATCTTTGTTGAATGAATTTGACTTTCATTTGTTTTAATTAGCTTTGTTAAATGCATTTCTTGTCATTTAATTCAAAAAGCTTTGTTTGAATGTGTTTGACTTTCATTTGACTCATTAAGCTTTGTTGAATGCATTTGACTTTCATTTGATTAAAAAAGCATTGTTTGAATGTGTTTGACTTTCATTTGGCTCAATTAACTTTGTTGAATGCATTTGACTTTCATTTGACTCAAAAAACTGTGTTTGACTTTCATTTGACTCAATTAGCTTTGTAGAATGCATTTGACTTTCATTAGGTTCAAAAAGCTTTGTTTGAATATGGTTTACATTCATTTGACTAAATTAACTTTGTTAATTGCATTTCACGTTCATTTAATTCAAAAAGCTTTGTTTGAATGTGTTTGACTTTCATTTGACTCAATTATCTTTGTTGAATGCATTTGACTTTCATTTGATTCTAAAGCTTTATTTGAATGTGTTTGACTTTTATTAGACTCAATTATCTTTGTTGAATGAATTTGACTTTCATTTGTTTTAAAAAGCTTTGTTTGAATGTGTTTGACATTCACTTGATTCAAAAGGCTTTGTATGAATGTGTTTGACTTTCATTTGACTCAATTATCTTTGTTCAATTAATTTGACTTTCATTTAATTTAAAAAGCATTTTTTAAATGTGTTTGACTTTCATTTGACTCAATTAGCTTTGTTGAATGCATTCGACTTTCATTTGATTAAAAAAGCATTGTTTGATTGTGTTTGACTTTCATTTGGCTCAATTTACCTTGTTGAATGCATTTGACTTTCATTTGACTCAAAAAACTGTGTTTGACTTTCATTTGACTCAATTAGCTTTGTGGAATGCATTTGACTTTCATTAGGATCAAAAAGCTTTGTTTGAATATGGTTTACATTCATTTGACTCAATTAACTTTGTTAATTGCATTTCACTTTCATTTAATTCAACAAGCTTTGTTTGAATGTGTTTGACTTTCATTTGACTCAATTATCGTTGTTGAATGCATTTGACTTTCATTTGATTCAAAAAGCTTTGTTTGAATGTGTTTGACTTTTATTAGACTCAATTATCTTTGTTGAATGAATTTGACTTTCATTTGTTTTAAATAGCTTTGTTTGAATGTGTTTGACATTCATTTGATTCAAAAAGCTTTGTATGAATGTGTTTGACTTTCATTTGACTCGATTATCTTTGTTAATTGCATTTGACTTTCATTTAGTTTAAAAGGCATTGTTTAAATGTGTTTGACTTTCATTTGACTCAATTAACTTTGTTGAATGCATTTGACTTTCATTTGATTAAACAAGCATTGTTTGAATGTGTTTGACTTTCATTTGGCTCAATTAACTTTCATTTGATTAAAAAGCTTTGTTTGACTTTCATTTGATTCAAGTAGTTTTCATTTGATTTAAAAAGCATTATTTGAATGTGTTTTGACTTTAATTTGACTTAATTAACTTTATTGAACGTATTTCATTTTCATTTGATTTAATCAAAAGCTGTGCTTGAATGTGTTTTGACTTTCATTTGACTAAATTAGCTTTAATAAAGGCATTTTACTTTCATTTGATTCAAAAAGCTTAGTTTGAATGTGTTTGACTTTCATTTGATTCAATTAGGTTTGTTGAATGCATTTGACTTTCATTTTGTTATGAAGTTATAAATACATATATTTGACATGATTCAAGCTTTTTCATGTTCATTAGAAAGAGCATGTCGAAAATGGGAATGCTTCTTCCCATGTTGCTCGAGTTTGCTTGATTCGGTTCTACAACACCATAAAACCTTATAACTTGCTTTTTTTTTATTTCTATTCTTAGGCAGTTATAAATCCATATATTTAACATGATTCAAGCATTTATATGTTCATTAGAAAGTGTATGTAGAAAATGGGAATGCTTCTTACTATTTTGCCCGAATATGCTTGATTTTGGTACTACAAGACCTTAAAACCTTATAACATCCTTTTTTGGTGATTTCTTTTTTTAGGAAGTTATGAATACATATATTTGACATAAATCAAGCCTTTTCAAGTTCATTAGAAAGAGCATGTAGAAAATGGGAACGCTTCTTCTCATTTTGCTCGAATTCGGTTGATTTCGGTTCTACCGGACCTTAAAACCTTATAACTTGCTTTGTATTAGTGATTTCTATGCTTAGGGAGTTACTAATACATATATGTAACATGATTCAAGCCTTTATAAGTTCATTAGAAAGAGCATGTAGAAAATAGGAACGCTTCTTCCCATTTGGGCCTAATTTGGTTAATTTTGGTTCTACAAGACCTTTAAACCTTATAAAATCCATTGTTTTTGAGATTTCTTTTGTTAGGAAGTTATAAATACATATATTTGACATGACTCAAGCCTTTTTAAGTTCATTAGTAAGTGCATGTAGAAAATGAGAACGCTTCTTCTCATTTTGCCTTAATTTGCTTGATTTAGGCTCTACAACACCTTAAAACCTTATAACTTGCTTTTTTTTTGTGATTTATTTGCTTAGAAAATTATAAATACATATATTTTATATAATTCAAGAATTTATAAATTTATTAGAAAGAGCATGTAGAAAATGGAAAGGCTTCTTACTATTTTGCCCGAATTTGCATGATTTTTGTTCTACTAGACCTTAAAACCTTATATCTTGCTTTGTTTTTGTGATCTATATTGTTAGGAAGTTATAAATACATATATTTGACATGAATCAAGCTTTTTCAAGTTTATTAAAAAGAGCATGTAGAAAAAGGGAATGCTTCTTACTATTTTGCCCGAATTTGATTGATTTCAGTTCTACAAGACCTTAAAACCTTATAAATTGTTTAGTTTTTGCAATTTCTATGCTTATGCATTTATAAATACATATATTTCACATGATTCAAACAATTATAAGTTCATAAGAAAGAGCATGTAGAATTTGGGAATGCTTCTTACAATTTTACCCAAATTTGATTGATTTTGGTTCTACGAGACCTTAAAACCTCATAACTTGATTTGTATTTGTTATTTATTTTTTAATGGAGTTATAAATACATATATTTGACATGATCCAAGCATTTATAAGCTCATTAGAAAGAGCATGCAGAAAATGGGAACGTTTCTTTCCATTTTGCCCGAATTTGCTTGATTTTGGTTCTACAAGACCTTAAAACCATATAACTTGCTTTTTCTTTTTTATTTATTTGCTTAGGCAGTTATAAATATGTATATTTGACATGATT
Source organism: Chenopodium formosanum (assembly GCA_024500155.1). Taxonomy (NCBI): domain Eukaryota; kingdom Viridiplantae; phylum Streptophyta; class Magnoliopsida; order Caryophyllales; family Amaranthaceae; genus Chenopodium; species Chenopodium formosanum. Next base: position 26,850,798 of record CM044861.1, read on the forward strand.
CAAGAATTTATAATTTCATTAGAAAGAGCATGTAGAAAATGGGAAAGGTTCTTACTATTTTGCACGAATTTGCTTGATTTTGGTTCTACAAGACCTTATAACCTTATGAATTGATTTCTTTTTGTGATTTTTTTGTGAGGAAGTTATAACTACATATATTTGACATTACTCAAGCCTTTTCAAATTCATTAGAAAGAGCATGTAAAAAATGGGAATGCTTCTTCCCAATTTGGCCGTATTTGCTTAATTTTGGCTCTACAAGACCTTAAAACCTTATGACATGCGTTATTTTTGTGATTTATTTTCTTAAGAAGTTGTAAATACATATATTTTACATGAATCAAGCCTTTTTAAGTTCATTAGAAAGAGCATGTAGAAAATAGGAACGCTTCTTCTCACTTTGCCCGAATTTGCTTGCTTTCGGTTCTACCAGACCTTAAAACCTTATAACTTGCTTGGTCTTAGTGATTTCTATGCTTAGTCAGTTACAAATACATATATTTGATATTATTCAAGCCTTTATCAGTTCATTAGAAAGAGCATGTAGAAAATGGAAACGCTTCTTCCCATTTTGACCGAATTTGCTTGATTTTGGTTCTACAACACCTTAAAACCTTATAAAATGCTTTGTTTTTGTGATTTCTTTTCTTAGGAAGTTATAAATACATATATTTGACATGAATCAAGCCTTTTCAAGTTCATTAGAAAGAGCATGTAGAAATTGGGAACGCTTCTTCCCATTATGCCCGAATTTGCTTGATTTCGGTTCTACTAGACCTTAAAACCTTATACCTTGCTTTGTCTTAGTGATTTCTATGCTTAGGCAGTTACTAATACATATATTTGACATAATTCAAGCTTTTATAAGTTCATTAGAAAGAGCATGTAGAAAATGGGAACGCTTTTTACCATTTGGGCCGAATTTGGTTGATTTTGGTTCTACAAGACCTTAAAACCTTATAACATCTTTTGTTTTTGTGATTTCTTTTGTTAGGAAATTATAAATACATATATTTGACATGAATAAAGCCTTTTCAAGTTCATTAGAAAGAGCATGTAAAAAATGGGTGCTTTTTCCTATTTTGCTCGAATTTGCTTGGTTTCGGTTCTACCAGTCCATAAAACCTTATAACTTGCTTTATTTTTGTTATATCTATGATTAGGAATTATAATTACATATATTTAATATTATTCAAGTTTTTTGTAGTTCATTAGAAAGAGCATGTAGAAAATGAGAATGCTTCTTTCTATTTTGCCTGAATTTGCTTGATTTTGGTTCTACAAAACCTTAAAACCTTATAACTTGCTTTGGTTATTGTCATTTCTTTGGTTAGGCAGTTATAAATACATGTATTTGACATGAATCAAGCCTTTTAAAGGTCATTAGACAGAGCATGTGGAAAATGGGTATGCTTCTTACTAGTTTGTCCGAATTTGCTTGATTTCAGTTCTACAAGACCTTAAAACCTTATAACTTGCTTTCTTTTTGTGATTTCTATGCTTATGCATTTTTAAATACATATATTTCACATGATTCAAACAATTATAAGTTCATTAGAAAGAGCATGTAGAATTTGGGAATGCTTCTTACTATTTTGCCCGAATTTGCTTGATTTTGGTTCTACAAGACCTTAAAACCTTAATACATGCTTTGTTTTTGTGATTTATTTTCTTACACAGTTATGAATACATATATTTTAAGTGAATCAATCCTTTTCAAGTTCATTAGGATGAACGTTTAGAAAATGGGAACGCTTCTTCTCATTTTCCCTGAATTTGCTTGATTCGGATTCTACCAGACCTTAAAACCTTATAAATTGTTTTATCTTTGTTATTTATTTGCTTAGGCAGTTACAAATACATATATCTTATATGATTCAAGCCTTTATAATTTCATTAGAAGGAGCATGTAGAAAACGGGAACGCTTCTTCCCATTTTGGCCGAATTTGCTTGATTTTGGTTCTACAACACCTTAAAACCCTATAACATACTTTTTTTGTGATTCTTCTCTTAGGAAGTTATAAATACATATATTAGACATGAATCAAACCTTTTCAAGTTCATTAGAAAGAGTGTGTTGAAAATAGGAACGCTTCTCATTTTGCCTTAATTTGCTTGATTTCGGTTCTACCAGACCTTAAAACCTTATAACTTGCTTTTTTTTTGTGATTTCTATGCTTAGGCATTTATAAAAAAATATATTTGACATGACTCAAGCATTTATAAGTTTTTTAGAAAGGGAATGTAGAAAATGGGTACGCTTCTTACCATTTTTCCCGAAAATGCTTGATTTTGGTTCTACAAGACCTTAATACCTTATAACATCCTTTTTTTTTGTGATTCATTTTGTTATGAAGTTATAAATACATATTTTTGACATGATTCAAGCCTTTTCATGTTCATTAGAAAGAGCATGTCGAAAATGGGAATGCTTCTTCCCATGTTGCTCGAATTTGCTTGATTCGGTTCCACAAGACCATAAAACCTTATAACTTGCTTTTTTTTTATTTCTATTCTTAGGCAGTTATAAATTCATATATTTAACATGATTCAAGCAATTATATTTTCATTAGAAAGTGTATGTAGAAAATGGGAATGCTTCTTACTATTTTGCCCGAATATGCTTGATTTTGGTACTACAAGACCTTAAATTCTTATAACATCCTTTTTTTGTGATTTCTTTTTTTAGGAAGTTATGAATACATATATTTGACATAAATACAGCCTTTTCAAGTTCATTAGAAAGAGCATGTAGAAAATGGGAACGCTTCTTCTCATTTTGCTCGAATTCGATTGATTTCGGTTCTACCGGACCTTAAAAAGTTATAACTTACTTTGTCTTAGTGCTTTCTATGCTTAGGGAGTTACTAATACATATATTTAACATGATTCAAGCCTTTATAAGTTCATTAGAAAGAGCATGTAGAAAATAGGAACGCTTCTTCCCATTTGGGCCGAATTTGGTTAATTTTGGTTCTACAAGACCTTTAAACCTTATAAAATCCATTGTTTTTGAGATTTCTTTTATTAGGAAGTTATAAATACATATATTTGACATGACTCTAGCCTATTCAAGTTCATTAGTAAGTGCATGTAGAAAATGAGAACGCTTCTTCTCATTTGCCTTAATTTGCTTGATTTCGGTTCTACCAGACGTTAAAAACTTATAACTTGCTCTGTTTTTTGTGATTTCTATGCTTAGGAATTTATAAAAAAATATATTTGACATGACTCAAGCATTTACAAGAATATTAGAAAGAGCAAGTAGAAAATGGGTACGCTTCTTAGCATTTTGCCCGAAAATGCTTGATTTTGGTTCTACAAGACCTTAAAACCTTATAACATCCTTTTTTTTTGTGATTCATTTTGTTAAGAAGTTATAAATACATATATTTGACATGATTCAAGCCTTTTCATGTTCATTACAAAGAGCATGTCGAAAATGGGAATGCTTCTTCCCATGTTGCTCGAATTTGCTTGATTCGGTTCTACAAGACCATAAAACCTTATAACTTGCTTTTTTTTTATTTCTATTCTTAGGCAGTTATAAATCCATATATTTGACATGATTCAAGCATTTATAAGTTCATTAGAAATAGTATGTAGAAAATGGGAATGCTTCTTACTATTTTGCCCGAATATGCTTGATTTTGGTACTACAAGACCTTAAAACCTTATAACATCCTTTTTTTTTTATTTCTTTTTTTAGGAAGTTATGAATACATATATTTGACATAAATCAAGTCTTTTCAAGTTCATTAGAAAGAGCATGTAGAAAATGGGAACGCTTCTTCTCATTTTGCCCGAATTCGCTTGATTTCGGTTCTACCGGACCTTAAAACCTTATAACTTGCTTTGTCTTAGTGATTTCTATGCTTAGGGAGTTACTAATACATATATGTAACATGATTCAAGCCTTTATAAGTTCATTAGAAAGAGCATGTAGAAAATGGGAACGCTTCTTCCCATTTGGGCCGAATTTGGTTGATTTTGGTTCTACAAGACCTTTAAACCTTATGAAATCCATTTTTTTTGTGATTTATTTTGTTAGGAAGTTATAAATACATATATTTGACATGACTCAAGCCTTTTCAAGTTCATTAGAAAGTGCATGTAGAAAATGAGAACGCTTCTTTTCATTTTACCTGAATTTGCTTGATTTCGGTTTTATCAGACCTTAAAACCTTATTAATTGCTTTCTCTTTGTTATTTATTTTCTTAGGAAGTTACAAATACATATATTTGACATGATTCATGCCTTTATAAGTTCATTAGAAGGAGCATGTAGAAATTAGGAACGCTTCTTCCCCTTTTGGCCGAATTTGCTTGATTTTGGTACTACAAGACCTTAAAACCTTATAACATTTATTTTTTGTGATTTCTTTTCTTAGGAATTTATAAATACATATATTAGACATGAATCAAGCCTTTTCAAGTTTATTAGAAATAGCGTGTAGAAAATGGGAACGCTTCTTCTCATATGATGTTAATTGGTAACAATAATTTTCATTTTGATGACCTTAAATAGTTAAATGACCTAAAAGAATGTCATTCTTCTAAGTGATTTACTTAGTTTGTCTATGCTTTTTGTATCATTTATTTTTTAGTGAAACTGCTATATAATGAGGGAGGATCGAGCATGGATGTATAAACGGTTAGAAGGAAAATTCCTTAGTCTAACCTTTGCTGAAAAGGTTAATGAATTTATTACATTTGCTACCACACAAGAGAATGTCGTGATAGATGGTGTGATGAAATGTCCATGTGCACAGTGTCGAAATATTCCTTATCAAGATCTTGATACCATTAAGGAGCATCTCTATAGGCATGGTGTAGGGAATATTTCAAGCATTATGATAACCCCAAACTTGAACCCCACTGTGATCATACACTAAAGTACGGTGGCGTTCCAAAGGGAAAGACAAAGAGCTAAAACGAGTCGCCAACAAGTTTTAAGGAACTTGTACCCAAAAGACAATCCAAAGGACCGTCAAATACTCCATAAGGTCTTGAACCAAACAGGGTCCGGGGATGAGGGTACGAATCCAATCTACAAAAGAAAGGACCCGCCCTATAAAATAGGCCTCTACTTTGTTCTGCTCGTATTCATGCGCGCTTTTCGAATAACATACAAACATTATATTAAACCTACCCTGTTTATCTATGTTGGTTGAAATTAATGCACAAATAATACTATTATTGGCGATCACTTGTATTAAAATCACATTAGCCTAAACCAAATTATTAGTTATCTTATTAAGCGTGATTTCAAGTACAAATTCCCTTTAACCCTGCATAAAAGGCGTGATCAAGTAATAACAATATAATAAATCAAGCAACATAATAATAAACAATAACAATAATGATGATAATAGCATGGTAAGGCATAATAAAGCTTAATAATAATAGCAAGATCCTAGGCATGACACTAACAATATTAATAACAAACCCTAGCATGTCACTAAGTAATAAAGATCGAAACTTTAACCCTAACTTGGTACTAACATGATATTATGATATTAGAAAAGATAAGAGGCACCCTAAACATGATACTAGAAAGCAATAAAAACATCCTAACATGATACTAGGAATTAAACATCCTAACATGATACTAGGAATTAAACATTAATAAACATGCTTTCTACATTGAAAGAGAGTAATAAGATTACATACTTTGAAGCCTCGTACCTCTTTCTAATAACAAAATACACAAGTTAGTAAACTTCAATGAAAATAAATAAACAACAATTAGAGAATTAAATTGAAATCAAATTAAACAAAGTTTAGACTAGATTTGGACCAAACCCTCAGAAATTATCAACCTTTCACGTCTAGGGCGAAGACAACTTCGAACTTGGTTAAGAGATTCAAGATCTTGTGAATGCGGAATATTGTAAAACTAGAAAAGAGAGAAAGAAAGCATAAAGTGCTCAAGGGAGAAAAGAGAATAAGAATTAATGATAATTGATAGTAATTGATTGATTCTGAAAACAGGAATACAGACGCTATTTATAATGAAAATAATCCGGAAAAACACGGAATTTGATAAGGAATAAAACTCCACGCTGTCGCCAGGACTGGACTCTGTCGCGAGGCGACAGAGTTTGTCGCGCGGCGACAGAGTCTGTCGCGTGGCGACAGACTTGTCGTCTGGCGACAGCCTGTATAAGCGCGTTTTTATCTTTTTACAGAATCCGATCTTTAATCAACTTGATCTACGGAATCCGTACAAAAGATGAAATACATTTTTAGGATAATAAAATAATATTTTATTCCAAATAAAAAGCCTTTAAGATAATTAATTATCAATCCTATCAATATTAGAACTAAAAGGAACTTTCTAGAAACTTCTAGAAAACTATAATTAATCCTAATAGCTTTAGGAATGATAATTAACATTGGGCCCTCCTCTAGATCATTGGGCCGCATTAAAATAGAACTCCGGGCCCAGTTTAGTATTTTGGCCATAACTTCCTCAATATTCATCGGAATTGGGCTTATAATATATCGTTGGAAAGGTCTTTCCAAGCCCCATCCAACTACACTATTATTGGACCTTAATCATGGACCAAAATAAACTGAAATGGACGTTTTCAAGTAAATAGAGCCATTTTCAAAAACAGAGAGAAAAGAAATTAATTAAAACTAAACCGCGACATTTGACTTTCGAATCACTTTCACCTAATTCGATTATATTTCGACGCACAAGGTATTCATCACCGGGTTTGGTTTTGGGGAGACACAAATGGGTGTCTACAGAAGCCCCCACTTTGACTGAATTTGAAGAAACTTATGTTTCGAAAAACGATAGTCAAAGTATCGATAGGGACGGAGAATGATTCAAAATGTTCTGCAATTCCGAATCATTCTTATAACGCCGATACCTGCAAAACTAATCATTAGTTAAAACAGATAAAAGAGTTAAGAAACGCGTATCTTGCACCGTCGCGCACACGTCTCTGAAAGTAACCACTTTGCTGTATTTCATTTGCTGTTTGTGACAACCTCCACTGTGCCTCGTGAACGCCATCCTTGAAGATAACTATATGTCGCCGCCTTCAATATTCTTGATCCTCCACAGTATTTCGGGAACATCATCGAAAATAACTGTATGTCGTCATCTCCTGGGTGTGGCCATACGTCGCCACAGCAGTATGTCGCCGCTATAGACAATCTCTTCTTTACCTTGAGGGATCGCCGAAGGTGACCTTACTTCGCCATCTCCACTTTTGTGACATTACCTCGTCTCGACCGTGCTTCGCCGCTAAACAATCTCCTTTTATGTTGAGACACTGCCAAAGAATCACTTTACCTATTGACCCTTAATATCATTATTACTTTTATATCAATGCCGGTACTTCGGTGCTTTTGCCTTTATAACCCGTTACTTTGGTGCGCTTATTGAACCAATACCCCGGTGCCCTGAACCATTACCTCGGTGCCCTATTTGTTGAACCATTATCTCGGTGCCTTATTTGTTGAACCATTATCTCGGTGCCTTATTATGAGCCAATACTTAGGCGCTTTAACCTAAAGTGAGACGATCTTTCATCAAGTCGACCACTCAGTGCGTTTGATCAAGCTGACTAAATCATGTCAATTACTCAAAGGGGCTAACTGGCGTACCAAGGAACCCAAATCACTAAACTGGACCCACAAAACCATAAGGAAGATCCCAGAACCCTGTCGCCGCACCAGCGCTGGCCAGAAACACTTGTCGCCAGTGTTTGGCTCTGTCGCCACGCGACAGAGTCTATCGCCTCGCGACAATTCTGTCGTTTGGCGACAGAATCGGGGTTTTAAAACCCGTCCTCTTCCTCATTTCGCTGCTGCTCTACTTCTTCATTTTTCGCAAAAAACTTCGAACGATCGGTTCTTGCTCGTTTCTCAACCAAATTCGCTCAAATTTATTGCAAATCGAAGCTTTTCTCATCTATTTTCCCGATCTATGTAAGTTTTGCTCAAACTCTACTCGGTTTTTGATGAATTGGCTGTTCTTGTTTTGCGGTTTTTTCGAAAATTCGAAACTTATGTTGCTTAACTTGCTTTTTTCGTTAAATTTTATGCCTTGAATTTGTTTAATTATGTTTGTATTTTGCCTTGGGAGTATTTTGAGACTTGTTTGACTCAATTTGGTGAAGAAACGAACAATTCACCATTGTTGGACCTCTTAAGGTCGTGAAGAACAATGTGAGTCGTTCTTGGTGTTTTAACTGCTTTGTCTTGTGCAATTTGTCACAAATATTCATCATATGTTTGCAAGAAATTGTTTGCTTTTTCTTCTGCTTTTTTTTTGCTTGAACATAGTATCATGCGGCTTAAGCGAACTTAGAAACTATAGAAACTTAAATTTAATCACCTTTACAAACTTTAGCATGGCTAGACGACGTGGTTCGAGTTCCCGGTCGAGAGACACACGTCGAGAGGACGAGCCCACCAGCGAGGGCGAGGACGTTCCTTCTACTTCTGGGTTGGGCGACATGCCTGACTGGGACGAGCGCACTTTGTTTCACGCGCCAGTACATCATCTGTCGGAGAGGATCCGACGAGGCTTAGCGGGTGGGAGGACCCGTAGCCATGGTTCGGGTAATTCCACCATCGGTTCCTTGTACGACAGCTTCATCAGTCGTGACGAGGAGCTTCGTCATCTTTGGGAGTCATGTGGGTTGACTCCCTTGTTGCAGGCCACCCGGGCCATGTTTTCATACGATGGGGGCAACCTCGTCGTCCGAGCTTTGGTGGAGTTCTTTTGGGACACCACCAACACCTTCCACTTTCCTTGGGGTGAGATGACAGTCACTCCAGCTGACTTTAGCCTCATCACGGGGCTAGATTTCCAGTCCACTCCACTTCCCTTCGATGCTGGCGTTACTGTTTATTCGCCAGGGGTTTTGGAGTTGTTGGGGCCGATCGTCATTCGGGCCCGGGCTGAGGTTCAGTCGGGACAGCTGAGTTCCCGATGTATTCGTCGCTGCACATTGGCTGCAGCTTTTGAGGACGATGCGACTACCCGAGAGCAGCGGGTGCGCATCTTTGTGCTGATTCTGCTGTCAGGGACATTTTCCCCTGATCGAGGTAGTAGAGTACTACTGTACTACCTGCCTGCCGTCCGCGACCTAGGATTGGTGGGGACGTATGATTGGGCCAGCATGGCCTATGCTGATTTCCTGTTGGGCTTACGGCGTTCCTGTCGCCACAAGGCCTTGTCTGGAGAGGTCGCCCTGTCCAGCTTTTGGAGGGTCGTAGAGGTATGCCTTCGCTTTTACCACTTAGGTTTTTCCTTAGATGTTTAGGGACATGTTTTTACTGATTTTTGCTTTTGTGTAGATTTGGTTCTACGAGTACTTTCCCTCTCTCGCGCCAGCGAGGCCTTCTCCTCGCGTGCTCCCCATTGCTGCCAGTTGGGGAGGCCGCAGGGGTCCGCCGGAGGCGTTACGCCTTCGAGAGATGATTCTTTCGGTGAGATTTTTACTTTAACTTTTACTTTGACTTCATTATTTTTTAGCATTAGTATCTTACTTAGTGATATTTCAGGAGCCTAGCCCGGTATATCGACCTTGGGCTGGTTTCCCCGTCTCTCCACTAGCGGCGCAATACACGTACAGCTGAGCGTCGCTATTTTCTGGGGACGTACGATGCGGTGGTCTACCTAGGGGAGCGGGTAGCCATCCAGCACTCCTCAGACTTTTTCGTAGTCCCAGCTCCTCCACCCAGGCATATGTTCCATGATGCCTTGCAGCGGGATCGTGCTGGTGGTCCCTTGCGAGGTACTCATTGGAGGACCTACATTCTCCTCGAGCAGAGGTATGAGGAGGATCTGCTGCCGTTGCTAGCGCTGGCTCCTGTCCCTTCAGAGGAGGCAGCGGTATGTCATTATTTGTTTAGTTTTATTCGTCTTAGGTAGCCCCCAAGTATCTTTTTAACCTTCTGTTTTTTAGCAGGCTGGTCCTAGGGAGTTCATTCCTCCTAGGATGTCCATACGTTACCAGGGTACGTATGGGCCGATCGAGGAGCTTATTCCGCCTGCTCCAGAGGGGGAGCAGTTTGTGGAGCGGTCTATCCCTCGTCACCAGACTCGAGTAAGTACTTAGACCATTTTATGTGGTCATTGCTCTGGCTTTATGTTTGTTATTCTGACTTGGTCGGTTTTTTGACAGTTTTCTCGCGAGGTGGTGACGGCTATGGCTAGGTGCATTGACGCCTTTCGCAGCCAGCTTGTGAGGTTGCGGAACCGTGCTACCTGTCGTAGCAACGACGTTGAGGAGGTATTATTTTACTTTCAGTGTGTTTCTGGTTTTATTTTTGTTATGTTGGCTAACTTTGGATCTATTTTTGCAGGGGCAGCCTATTCCTTCTCCACGCACTCGGTCGAGGCCCGAGCCTAGGAGAGAGACTACTAGGTCTGACTCGAGGCGTCGCCGGACTACCTCTAGTGGACGAGGTTGTCGTTCCGAGGCCGCAGCTATAGAGGATTCGGCGTCGTCGCCGGAGGATGTTCCGACCGAGCCGACCGTTCGAGGTGGGATTGGTGGTGGGACGTACGAGTTTGGCTCGTCATCGCAGCAGCCCAAGCATCTTTCTGTCGGGTTTCAGGGTGAGGTTAGGTGGCCTGGCCCTGAGCTGCAATTCGCGTCATCCGGTGGTCCAGGGGATGATGATGGGCATACTCCGCGGAGTAGGGCATTTTTCGATACATTTGGTATCCCTCGCGATCTGCGACCTCCGGCACCGTAGTTGTACCTGTATTCATTTTATTTGACTTTTATAGGACTTTGTCTTGTGTATTATGTGACTCATGTACTAGACACTTGTATATATACGCATTTATTTTATTTATTACTCATTTTGCTTAGTTTGTTTATAATGCATGCATTGTGTGTGGAAAAGTGTAATTTTTGCGCGAAATTTTTCCGTCATTTTTAATATTAGTGGAGAGTATACCGACTCTCTCCCCCAAAAGAAAAAAGGAAAAAATGAGAGCAAGCTTGAAAGAATAAGCTTTATTATTATAATATTGGTAACGATGGTCATAATAGTAATAATAACCATAGTAATAATAATAATAATAATAACCATAGTAATAATAATAATAATAATAAAAACAAGGATAATAAGGGATAATAATAATAATAATAATGATATTAATAATAATAAAACAGTAAGTCAAGTCAAATTCGAAGTCATATACGTAAAAACACAGTTTCCTATGCGCAATAGGTGATGCCGTTGAAGAAAAACACTGGCGCCACATCATCTAAGCTGTCGCCACGCGACAGACTCTGTCGCCAGGCGACAGCCTCTGTCGCCACGCGACAATTTTGTCGCTTGGCGACAGACTTGTTTTCCTGTTCCCTTAAGGAATGGAAGTCCGTCGTACAGGAAAAGTTATAAATAGCCCCCAAATAGTCCGTTTACTGCATAATTCGAACAGCTTATCAAATAATTAAATTAATTAGTGATCATGTCTTTAGCTAAGAAAACTTTTTGTGGTTACATGGATGATTGGTGTCGTCGTTTAACTGCTAAAGATAAGAAATCGTTAGAACTTTCTCATATGGGGGGTATATTTGGGGTTAGGGGAATGATTCTTGATACTGATTTTATATATTCTGCTATAGATTATTGGGATATTGATACTCATTGTTTTAGATTTTTCCATGATGAAATTTGTCCTTTACCGGAAGAATTTGGAGCCATTATAGGTTATTATTCCACTGACCTTGCGGTAATGCCTAGAGTTAATGAGTATTATTATAAAGATTTTGAGCACTTTTTTGATTTAAGAGGAACGACTTTAAAGAACATAGTGCACGGGAATGTAGTTAATTTAACAGATTTTGCGCATTATTATCATGATAATCCTAATCCCGATTTTCGCACATATAAAAGAAGAGCCTTTCTTTATTGTTTATTTAATCAATTGTTCTTAGTTAGTGGAAAAGATAACGAAGGGCAATCAATAATCGTATCTGTCATAGAACAAGTTGAAGCGGGGAGAAATCCCATGCCATTAATTGTTGGAGAAACGATGCTATGGTTAGATGCATTGAGAAAGAACCCAAAAGCACCTTTTAGAGGTTCTCCAATCCTATTACAGGTATAAAATAATACTACTATTATTTAATCATTAAAGCATATTATTATTTTACACTTGTAACATTAATGTAAACAAATATTTCGCAGATATGGCTCATGGAGAGGTTGAAGCTTATTAATCCTCCTGACGATATTCAAACTTATGCTCCGAACTACATCACCCGTCGGAAGAAGCGATTCTTAAAGATCGGCCGCCGTGAATGGAGCAAGGTGTTTGCCGCTGGTGATTTTACCATAAAGTGGGTTGTTCCTTGGTGGAGGATCGACGCGATGATCGGTTGTAGTAACCAAGCATATTGTCGTCTCCCTAGCTTATCAAGACTAACTTTTTATTTCCCTTGTAGAGTCTTGAGGCAATATGGTCTTGCACAAACCATCCCTACAGGAGATCTTCGCCGCCCTTATGAATTTCCTGTGTCACAAGAGATTGAGCGCTTTGATAGATACTGGAGTGGTAGATCCTTATGGGAGGTGATTGCCTATAAGGAACCGCCTTGCCTGTCAAACAAAGTAAAACAGTGGCTTGATGGAAAATTTCAAGGTTCTCAAGAGACCAATGTGAAGGACCGACTGGGTGACAAGAAAATTCCTGCCAAAGAACGTCTAGGGGCAAGAATTGAATTCAAAACTCCTATTATGCCTAGGAAAAAGAGTTCGAAGAAAAATAAAGGGAAAAGAAAGGTAGATTCTACCGAAAAGGAAGCTTGGGTAGAAAAGAAACACGGGGTCCTAGCGAAGGGAGAGACTATTGATACCAAAATAGAATGTAGATCTTCTAATGGTTGTCTCCTAGCAAAAGTGATGGATCAAGAGGAAGAGAAAGAAGACACAAACTGGAAAAGAATGAAGAAAGAGAAGGAAGATTAGAACATTGCTTGTCTTTTGATTTATTAGACAAATTTAAATTATGTCTTAATTAATTTGTTTTTCAGCTTTTATTTTATCAATAATGTACCTTTCTTTATTAATTAATAAAATTCCAGCTTTTATTTTAATTAATTTTTAAGTAAAGCAATGAAAACAATTATAATACATATTTTTCGGAAAATAAATTCGAGTACGAGAGTCGAAAAAATTTCCAGAATACATGCAACTTGTCCAGATGTTTGCAGAAGAGTGGCGCCGCTTACTGGGGCACTGTCGCCGGCGATTTGACTCTGTCGCCTGGCGACAGTCATTGTCGGCTGGCGACAGAAGCTATCTTCTGGCGCCAGTCTTGAAATTTGGCAGACGTTATTCTTTTGCTTCGGGGATACAGAATGTGAATAAATTAAAGGGGCCGCACCCGATTCGGGTTGCCTACGTATCCTTTATTTAAGGAATCAGGCCAAACGTAGCTCTTTTGAGTGTTTACTCAAATATTTATGGGTAGTATTTCTTAAGTTGGTCAAGATTTGTCATATTTGAAAATTCATTGCCATCCATGTCAGTTAACTTAGCCGCGCCTCCTGACAGGATTGTTTTGACAATGTATGGTCCGGACCAATTAGGGCGGAATTTGCCCCTTGGGTCTAGAACATTTTTTCTTAAGGCTTTTAATACCAAGTCCCCTACCTTGATATTTCTTGTCTTGACTTTTTTGTTGAAATGCCTAGCCATGCGGGTTTGATAACATTGTGTATGATGTAGAGCTTCTAGTCGTTTTTCATCGAGTAGGATTAGCTCTTCATATCGTGCTCTGGTCCACTCAACCTCATCGAGTTTACTTTCTAACGCAATGCGTAAAGAAGGTATTTCTAATTCTACAGGTTGTACAGCATCCATCCCGTATACTAAATTAAATGGTGTATTTCCTGTTGATGTTCGGATTGACGTGCGATATCCCCACAGTGCAAAGTGGAGTTTGTCAGGCCAATCTTTATAATTTTCAGTCATTTTCTCAATGATTGTTTTTAAATTCTTATTAGCAGCCTCAACTGCCCCATTTGCTTGAGGTCTATATGGAGATGAATGGTGATGTTGAACGCCATATTTTTGTAATAATTCTTCACATTCTCCTTGAAAGTGAGTACCATTGTCACTTATCATCTCATGTGGGACTCCATATCGGCAAATTATGTTTCTTTCGATAAAGAGTGCTACATGTTTGGCGGTGAGTTTAGCATATGATTGTGCTTCCACCCACTTTGTGAAGTAATCTATAGCAACAAGGATGTATTCATGACCTCCTGTTCCTGGGGGTGTAATTTTTCCAATTATGTCTATTCCCCATGTAGAGAAAGGCCATGGTGAAGTATAGGTGTAGAGAAGAGATGGTGGAATATGTTGTAGGTTTGCATAAATTTGACATTTGGGGCATCTTTTTACATATTGATGGCAATCTTTATTCATGGTAGTCCAGTAATATCCTTCTCGCATTATCTTTTGGACTAGAATTTTACCGTTAATATGTGTTCCGCATATGCCTTCATGGATAACCCTCATAGCCCTTTGGGCATCCTTTTTACCTACACATAACAGAGCTCGTCCATTAGGTACCCTTTTGTGTAGCTCATTTCCTATGAGTACGAATTGGGAAGCTAAAAGCCTTAATGCTCTTTTTGCTCTTTTATCGGCATGAGGAGGGTATTCTCCCTTAGTGACATAATTCAATATATCTACGAACCAAGGTTCCTCCTCTGGTTCTTCTTCTTGAATTATTTCATCATCCTCTATAGCTTGAATGTATGCAGGTTTATGCCTTTTCTCTATGGTTAAAGGCATTTGTTCAATTTCTTTAGGTATTCTGACCATTGAGGCTAACCTTGCCAGAGCGTCGGCGAATTGATTTTCTTCTCTAGGTAGATAAGTGTATTCTACCTTTTCCAGTTGATCGGTGAGGGTTTCCAAATATGTCTGGTAAGGAGCTAAACTCTCACTCCTAACTTTCCATCTTTTAGAAATTTGATTGATGATTAAGAATGAATCTCCAAATATCCGGAGCTTTTTCACGCCTAAGGCTAAAGCGGTTTCGAGGCCTACGACGCATGCTTGATATTCAGCTGCGTTGTTAGTGACGTCGAAATCTAACTTGATGGATATAGGAACATGTTCTTCCTTATGTGATACTAACAAGACTCCTACACCGCACCCTTTTTGATTCGAAGCTCCATCGAAATATAGAGTCCACGTGTCATCTTCTGTCATCATTAAATCTTCGTCCGGGAACTCGTTGTCTTCTAAGGGTGTTGAATCTTCTATCGGGAAATCTGCTAGAAAATCCGAAACCACTGACCCTTTGATTGCTTTTTGAGGCATAAATCTTATGTCAAATTGAGCTAAATTTACTATCCACCTTGAGATTCGTCCATTAAGTGTAGATCTTTCGAATAGATATTTTAAGGGATCCATTCGTGAGACTACATAGACCGTGTGCACGAGCATGTAATGTCTTAGTTTAGTTGTGGCCCACACCAATGCGAGGCACAATTTTTCCAACGGCGTGTATCGTGTTTCATACTCGAGCATCTTCTTACTTAGATAGTAAATGGCATTTTCTTTGCTTTCTACCTCTTGTGCGAGCATAGCCCCCATTGTTTCCTTTGTAACCGTTAAGTATAGCCTTGAGGGTATTCCGGGGAGCGCTGGAGTTAATACGGGAGGATTTGCAAGATAGGCTTTAATCTTTTCAAAGGCCTTTTGACACTCATCGTCCCATATGACTGGTACATTCTTTTTGAGCTTCTTAAATATTGGTTCGCATATCGTAGTCAACTTAGATATGAACCTACTTATGTATTGCAACCGGCCAATAAATCCTCGAATTTGTTTTTCGGTTTTGGGCGGTGGCATGGACATGATTGCTTTTATCTTTGTGGGATCTATTTCTATTCCTCGAGAACTTATGACATAGCCTAGGAGTTTTCCTGACGTAACCCCAAAAGCACATTTAGAAGGGTTTAGCCTCATATTGTACTTTCTTAGTCTTTCGAAGAATTTCCTTAAGGCTATTGGATGTCCTTGACGGTCTTTTGATTTTACAATCATATCGTCTACATAGACTTCGACCTCTTTATGCATCATGTCGTGGAGTAGGGCAGTTGCTGCTCGTTGGTAAGTGGCACCCGCGTTTTTAAGTCCGAATGGCATTATCGTATAGCAATAAGTACCCCACGGTGTTATGAATGTCGTCTTCTCCATATCTTCTTCGGCCATGAGGATTTGATTGTACCCTGCGTACCCATCCATAAACGAGAGAAGTGCATGATTTGCCGTATTATCTACCAAAATATCGATGTGTGGTAAAGGGAAGTCGTCCTTTGGACTTGCCTTGTTTAAATCTCGATAGTCGACACACATTCGAACTCTACCATCTTTTTTCGGAACTGGGACCACATTAGCGACCCATTCGGGGTATTTGGATACCCGGATAAAACCTGCAGTTATTTGCTTTTGTACTTCTTCTTTTATTTTAAGGGCTACATCGGGTTTCATTCGACGTAACTTTTGTTTTACAGGTTTCATTCCTGGAATTAATGGTATAGTGTGTTGAGCTATTTCTCTACTAATGCATGGCATATCTTCGTATGACCAAGCAAATACATCGATAAATTCTTTTAATAGATTAATTAAATCGGTTCTTTCTTCTTTATTTAATGTTAATCCGATTTTAACTTCTCTTTTAATGGTTGGATCTTTTGAGATGTCAACCGTTTCTGTATCCTCAATTATTGGCGTTTTGTTTTCAAGTGTTTCCATTGCTTTAATAATTTCTTTGTCATTTTCATCATTAGCCAAGCAATGTTCGTCATCTTTAGATAAAGAAAAACAAGAGAGATAAGGGGAAGAAGACATATTATTGAACTCGGAAATCATTACATCAAATAAAGAAATATCCGTCAGGATTTGATTACTAACTATCCTAGGAGTAGGAGAAGAAGAAGAAGATGCTACAACTAAAGAATTTGAAGACTCGATAGGGGGAGACTCTAATTCAGACTCTGACTCAGACGACTCTTCGAAAATCGATCCTTGTCCCGTGGTCACTGAAATTTCTTTTCCACTTGTAGTGATGATTCTCACCGTCTTGCGCCATCCACGCTCTTGGTCTTCTACTGGAGTGATAAGCTTGGAAGGATCGAAATTCTCGCTTTGAAGCACTGCTTGGATAAGTGATGAGTTATCCTCCACATGCTTTGGTTCGTTCTTTTCCCTTCCAAAGAGGAGTCCCATGACATTAAAGTCAAAACAAGAAGGTATTTTTTCTTTATATGTTGGAACTGGGATCTCGTCTAGGAAACAACAATCCAGGAAGATCTCGAATCCAGGTTGCCTTATACCATTTACAACAAAGGGTTCAGGAAATTCATAACAAGGATAATCCTCTCCTTCTCTTATAAATTGTCCATTTAAAGTGAGAGGATATTGGTCCATAGGTATTTCCCTTTTTTGTATGCGGGCGTCCCTTCGTGCCTTTAACTTTCTCTGAGCCCATTTGAAGTCTTCACGAGTTGGTTCGAAACCAAGTCCGAAAGTATTCAATTTAGGAAGGCCAGGAAAAGACATGTACTCGGCTATTCCCTTTTTCTTTCCTAGAGTCATTCCAGGAAAGTGTCCTTGTTTTCTTAAGATAGCATTCGTCACCATGTTCGAGTGGAGGTCATAATGAAGAGGGGTCCTTTCGTCTTCCTCTATTAAGGAGACCTCTTCACTAAAGCCCCTCAGATCTTCGTCGTTTTCATCGTGTTCCACATTAATTAGTGGATTTTCTATTGTTTTGATCGTCATAGACGAAGCATCAATGGTGATTGGAATACCTCCCACTATGGCCTTTACTTGTTGATGAAGAGATGAAGGGACGGCCTTTAGATCATGGAGCCAAGGGCGTCCTAGTAGCAAGTTGAAGGAAGCTTTGATATCGACTACTTGAAACGTATTGGCATGTTCAATTGCGCCTGCTGTTATATTCATGGTGATTGTCCCTAATGCCTGTCGTCACGAATTGTCATAGGCTCTTATCCCCTGGGTTGATGGGGATAAATCCTCATCTCTTATTCCCAACATCCTGGCAGTTCTAAGAGGGCATACATTAATTGCTGAACCATTATCAACAAGGGTCATAGGGACATTCATTCTCTTGCATATGACCGTGAGATTTAGAGCCTTGTTGTGTTTGTCACCTTCCGGGGGTAGATCCTTATCTGAAAAGGTGACTAAATTAATCGGACTTGGGAGATCACTCGTGAGGAAGTTTGCGAGTCCCTCAGGAGTGGTGTCCGAATCGATGCCTACTTTAGCCAAAGCATCCATAACTGCTATTCTATGTTCTCGAGATGTGGCTAAGAGCTTCCATACATTCATTTCCACCTTAGTCTTTTTTAGCTGTTTGACAACATTGTTGTCTTCTATGATAGGTATGGGAATTTGCTGGATAGAAGGTATGGGTTGTGTTGAAATGGGAGGTTGTACTCTCCCGGATCTAGTGAGGACATCTATAGGTGAATCTTCCTCGTCCCAAATGTCACTTACTGGATAAATTGTTGATAGAGGAGTTTCTTCAATGTCTTTAAGGTAAACATCCTCATCATCACTGTCCCATACTCCATTTATTGTGGCATCCTGTGGTAATTGAACTAGCTTTTTCTCGTCAATCAAGCGTTGAACCAAATATTTAAATCTAAAGCATTGTTCGATTGTATGTCCCCCGGATTGATGATATGCGCAGTAGTACTTGTCTGTCCTCTTTAACGATTCAAAGGGTTTTGGCTCGAGGGGTTTGACTTTTCCGCTTTCAAAGAGCATTTTGAACATGTTGGTGTATGACATCCCAATTGGAGTGTATTTCCTAGTGCTCTTTTTAGGGGTGTCAATCACTTGGAAAGAAAAGGGTTTCTTTTTCTTGAGCAATTCGTTTTGCTCTTTTATGGCTTCGAACGTTTGTGATGTAAACCCTTTCAATTCCTCGAGTATTAATGTTAATGCCACTACTTCCTGTTTAGATGCGTATTCTTGAACGGGAAATTCGAGAGCGTCTTCGAAGATTTCCTCTTCGATAGTCTCAATAGGTTCTATGAGATTAGAAGGAAATAGCTAAGGAGTCCGATAGTGGTGCAGTATTGATGCTTGGTTTCTTACTTGCAGGGGGTAATGGGAGCTTGTTGCTATCAATCAAGTCTTGAATGGCTTCCTTTAACCTCCAACAATTTTCTGTAGGATGACTTCTACCCTGGTGATATTTGCAATGTGCATTTGGATTCCAGTTAGCGGTTCTCCTTTCGACAGGTGGATCTCCAAATGGTCCAATGGGAGTTATGAGACCTTTTGCATGTAGGCGATCAAACGCGGTGTCATAACTCATACCGATAGGAGTATAGTTCTTCCTAAACGGTTTCTTTTGCCCTTGATTATTGTTCATCGCTAGTACTTCATTAAGGGGAAAAGTATTAACATTATTTGAGTGGGTAGATTTGGATGAAGAAGGATTGTCGTTCTTCTTGTTTTTCCAGCCACTACTTGAGCTATTACTGGCAAGCTTTTGTTTAGTGAGGTCATCCTCAATGTTAATTCCAATGTCATATACTGCTTTGAATGTGTGTAGGTTGCTTTGGTATTTCAAATGTTTGGAATACTTTTCTTGGAGGTTCTTAATGAACATCCTAACAGATTCCTTTTCGCTAGGCACCTCAACCATTTTTGCAGTGGTTTCCCTCCATTTATTGAAAAAGGAGGTAAAACCTTCATTTTCTTTTTGTTTCAGCATTTCTAATTCTCTGTGATCGGTTTCAACTTGTATATTGCATTTATATCTTTCAATGAAAGCGGTCACAATAGATTCCCAACTAGAGGTCTTTTCTTTATCAAGCGAAAAGTACCACTGTTGGCATACAGCTTCTAAGGATAACGAGAATACAGAATGGAAAGCTTTCCTATCTATTCCCTTAATACCCATTACAGTTTCAAAAGCCCTTAAATGAAAGTAAGGATTGTCCATAGCCTTAAACTTAGGGATGTCGTTAGGATTGAACTTTTGTGGAAGGAGATCCTTATCCACCGAGACCCCTTGAGAGCTAATCTCTGGAAATCTGAAATCATTGGATAGCTTGCCCAATCTTTCCTGGATTAGGTCCATTTGTTTCTGTTTCTCAAGGTTGTTGATTTGCAGTGATAGGTTTTGCAGCATCTCAGCCAAGTTGGCTACCTGTCCCCTAACTTCATTAAGTTCTTCTTGACTAGCCATTGCCTTCTTAGCCTTTCTTTTCCTACCGATTGGTTTGTCGAAAAGTAAGACTTGAACGAAAGTGTTGTCCTTGATTAGACGCCCTTCCTTTCTTGACCACGCGCTGTAATTTAAACCATATTTGTTTTAATATTTGACTCTAATTGACTTGACTCTATGTTTTAAATAAAAAAAAATGATGGGGTATATATTATGTATATATTAAGGGAAATTATATTGGAGGATTAATATCCGACTTACCCCCCCCAAAAAAAATGACGGAAAACACGCATTCAAGACTCTCTAATCATGGTTATAACGTGACAAACATGTTATGTGTGTGCCTTATGTGAATGTGATTGACATGCATTGACTACTAGTGTGCAACCATGAGACTTTTACATGCCTAAATTCAATTAAAGACTTGAACATGGTGTAAATAACCAACAAATTGATTAATTCGATTAGCAGATCCATTAATTAGACTCATTGTGATGACTCAGGTAAGAAAACTGGACTGTCGCCAAAACAACAGAACTGTCGCCACTGTCTAGAGCCTGTCGCCAGACGACAAAATTTTCGCCAGGCGACAAACACTAGACTGCGGCGCCACAGTCCAAACTTCTGCGCCATTGCTGGAACATTAATCTGGACTGTTTCCAGTAATTTTTACTCTAAGTGGACATGCCTAAAGTCGTACTAAGTCGAATTGATTAAATTATTAGTCTTTAATTAGTTCAAGATTAATTAATTAATTAGTTAGACAAAGTCCTTTTAGTCATTAATCCATTTATTAGTCTTGAACACAAGTCAAACAAACGGTTAGCGCACATATAATATATTCAAGCAAGAGGTACACATAGTTCACATAGTCACAAGATGAGTTTGCAACCTAACCATGGCTCTAGTTCTCTAAAGTTCGAGGATATGGGTTAAGTCAAAAGAAGGTCCATGGTTAAGAATCCATATGCATTGCACACAAGCCTGCCAAGAGGGTTGGAGCGAATGGACAAGATTCCGCGAGTGCGGTAGGAGACCGGACTCGACGCCATGGTTGGATAGGTTCCAAGACATACACGTCCCCAAATCTGAGCTTTGCACAAAATAGTGGGATACTCCATTGGGCAGGCGAAGCAAGGAACCCCCAGAGGGTTATATCCATATGTAGAACACATATGGGTTTCAGAAAAGTGAGAAAACGATTCAATCAATAAGCAAAATCGAGCCAATAACACTAGAAAAGGTCAAAGCAAGAAGACAGAACCCTGGCTCAGTATTGGAAGAACTTGGTGCCAGACAACAGGGACTGTCGCCGCAAAAAAGTCCCTGTCGCCAGGCGACAGAAACTTTTTACGGGCGACAAGCCCTGCTTTCTAGACGCTAGTTCCTACATGCCTCGGCAAGTTCCTATGTTCTTCGAATTTTTCAGTTTTCGTATTACCTTTTCTAGTCATGAAAGATATTTCCCAAATTTCCTACGTGTAAAATTCCTATGGATTGACTCATGGGGTGCTCCCATGAGGACCTTTTAATGCATATGACAATAATGTTAATCAAATCACGCACATGAAATACTTAGAATTTTTCGAGTCTCATCCGCTCATTCTAAATAATTGCCAAAATTAAATAAATTTCAGGAATATAAATATAAATCCTCCCCAGTGGAGTCGCCAAAAACTGTAGGGAATATTTCAAGCATTATGATAACCCCAAACTTGAACCCCACTGTGATCATACACTAAAGTACGGTGGCGTTCCAAAGGGAAAGACAAAGAGCTAAAACGAGTCGCCAACAAGTTTTAAGGAACTTGTACCCAAAAGACAATCCAAAGGACCGTCAAATACTCCATAAGGTCTTGAACCAAACAGGGTCCGGGGATGAGGGTACGAATCCAATCTACAAAAGAAAGGACCCGCCCTATAAAATAGGCCTCTACTTTGTTCTGCTCGTATTCATGCGCGCTTTTCGAATAACATACAAACATGATATTAAACCTACCCTGTTTATCTATGTTGGTTGAAATTAATGCACAAATAATACTATTATTGGCGATCACTTGTATTAAAATCACATTAGTCTAAACCAAATTATTAATTATCTTATTAAGCGTGATTTCAAGTACAAATTCCCTTTAACCCTGCATAAAAGGCGTGATCAAGCAATAACAATATAATAAATCAAGCAACATAATAATAAACAATAACAATAATGATGATAATAGCATGGTAAGGCATAATAAAGCTTAATAATAATAGCAAGATCCTAGGCATGACACTAACAATATTAATAACAAACCCTAGCATGTCAATAAGTAATAAAGATCGAAACTTTAACCCTAACTTGGTACTAACATGATATTATGATATTAGAAAAGATAAGAGGCACCCTAAACATGATACTAGAAAGCAATAAAAACATCCTAACATGATACTAGGAATTAAACATCCTAACATGATACTAGGAATTAAACATTAATAAACATGCTTTCTACATTGAAAGAGAGTAATAAGATTACATACTTTGAAGCCTCGTACCTCTTTCTAATAACAAAATACACAAGTTAGTAAACTTCAATGAAAATAAATAAACAACAATTAAAGAATTAAATTGAAATCAAATTAAACAAAGTTTAGACTAGATTTGGACCAAACCCTCAGAAATTATCAACCTTTCACGTCTAGGGCGAAGACAACTTCGAACTTGGTTAAGAGATTCAAGATCTTGTGAATGCGGAATATTGTAAAACTAGAAAAGAGAGAAAGAAAGCATAAAGTGCTCAAGGGAGAAAAGAGAATAAGAATTAATGATAATTGATAGTAATTGATTGATTCTGAAAACAGGAATATGGACGCTATTTATAATGAAAATAATCCGGAAAACACGGAATTTGATAAGGAATAAAACTCCACGCTGTCGCCAGGACTGGACTCTGTCGCGAGGCGACAGAGTTTGTCGCGCGGCGACAGAGTCTGTCGCGTGGCGACAGACTTGTCGTCTGGCGACAGCCTGTATAAGCGCGTTTTTATCTTTTTACAGAATCCGATCTTTAATCAACTTGATCTACGGAATCCGTACAAAAGATGAAATACATTTTTAGGATAATAAAATAATATTTTATTCCAAATAAAAAGCCTTTAAGATAATTAATTATCAATCCTATCAATATTAGAACTAAAAGGAACTTTCTAGAAACTTCTAGGAAACTATAATTAATCCTAATAGCTTTAGGAATGATAATTAACATTGGGCCCTCCTCTAGATCATTGGGCCGCATTAAAATAGAACTCCGGGCCCAGTTTAGTATTTTGGCCATAACTTCCTCAATATTCATCGGAATTGGGCTTATAATATATCGTTGGAAAGGTCTTTCCAAGCCCCATCCAACTACACTATTATTGGACCTTAATCATGGACCAAAATAAACTGAAATGGACGTTTTCAAGTAAATAGAGCCATTTTCAAAAACAGAGAGAAAAGAAATTAATTAAAACTAAACCACGACATTTGACTTTCGAATCACTTTCACCTAATTCGATTATATTTCGACGCACAAGGTATTTATCACCGGGTTTGGTTTTGGGGAGACACAAATGGGTGTCTACAGAAGCCCCCACTTTGACTGAGTTTGAAGAAACTTATGTTTCGAAAAACGATAGTCAAAGTATCGATAGGGACGGAGAATGATTCAAAATGTTCTGCAATTCCGAATCATTCTTATAACGCCGATACCTGCAAAACTAATCATTAGTTAAAACAGATAAAAGAGTTAAGAAACGCGTATCTTGCACCGTCGCGCACACGTCTCTGAAAGTAACCACTTTGCTGTATTTCATTTGCTGTTTGTGACAACCTCCACTGTGCCTCGTGAACGCCATCCTTGAAGATAACTATATGTCGTCGCCTTCAATATTCTTGATCCTCCACAGTATTTCGGGAACATCACCGAAAATAACTGTATGTCGTCATCTCCTGGGTGTGGCCATACGTCGCCACAGCAGTATGTCGCCGCTATAGACAATCTCTTCTTTACCTTAAGGGATCGCCGAAGGTGACCTTACTTCGCCATCTCCACTTTTGTGACATTACCTCGTCTCGACCGTGCTTCGCCGCTAAACAATCTCCTTTTATGTTGAGACACTGCCAAAGAATCACTTTACCTATTGACCCTTAATATCATTATTACTTTTATATCAATGCCGGTACTTCGGTGCTTTTGCCTTTATAACCCGTTACTTTGGTGCGCTTATTGAACCAATACCCCGGTGCCCTGAACCATTACCTCGGTGCCCTATTTGTTGAACCATTATCTCGGTGCCTTATTTGTTGAACCATTATCTCGGTGCCTTATTATGAGCCAATGCTTTGGCGCTTTAAGCTAAAGTGAGACGATCTTTCATCAAGTCGACCACTCAGTGCGTTTGATCAAGCTGACTAAATCATGTCAATTACTCAAAGGGGCTAACTGGCGTACCAAGGAACCCAAATCACTAAATTGGACCCACAAAACCATAAGGAAGATCCCAGAACCCTGTCGCCGCACCAGCGCTGGCCAGAAACACTTGTCGCCAGTGTTTGGCTCTGTCGCCACTCGATAGAGTCTGTCGCCTCGCGACAATTCTGTCGTTTGGCGACAGAATCGGGGTTTTAAAACCCGTCCTCTTCCTCATTTCGCTGCTGCTCTACTTCTTCATTTTTCGCAAAAAACTTCGAACGATCGGTTCTTGCTCGTTTCTCAACCAAATTCGCTCAAATTTGTTGCAAATCGAAGCTTTTCTCATCTATTTTCCCGATCTATGTATGTTTTGCTCAAACTCTACTCGGTTTTTGATGAATTGGCTGTTCTTGTTTTGCGGTTTTTTCGAAAATTCGAAACTTATGTTGCTTAATTTGCTTTGTTCGTTAAATTTTATGCCTTCAATTTGTTTAATTATGTTTGTATATTGCCTTGGGAGTATTTTGAGACTTGTTTGACTCAATTTGGTGAAGAAACGAACAATTCACCATTGTTGGACCTCTTAAGGTCGTGAAGAACAATGTGAGTCGTTCTTGGTGTTTTAACTGCTTTTTCTTGTGCAATTTGTCACAAATATTCATTATATGTTTGCAAGAAATTGTTTGTTTGCTCAAAAAATGATTCCATGCTTGTTTGAAATCTTACTCTGTTTTAGTACTACGTACTTTTTTTTTGCTTGAACATAGTATCATGCGGCTTAGGTGAACTTAGAAACTATAGAAACTTAAATTTAATCACCTTTACAAACTTTAGCATGGCTAGACGACGTGGTTCGAGTTCCCGGTCGAGAGACACACGTCGAGAGGACGAGCCCACCAGCGAGGGCGAGGACGTTCCTTCTACTTCTGGGTTGGGCGACATGCCTGACTGGGACGAGCGCACTTTGTTTCACGCGCCAGTACATCATCTGTCGGAGAGGATCCGACGAGGCTTAGCAGGTGGGAGGACCCGTAGCCATGGTTCGGGTAATTCCACCATCGGTTCCTTGTACGACAGCTTCATCAGTCGTGACGAGGAGCTTCGTCATCTTTGGGAGTCATGTGGGTTGACTCCCTTGTTGCAGGCCACCCGGGCCATGTTTTCATACGATGGGGGCAACCTCGTCGTCCGAGCTTTGGTGGAGTTCTTTTGGGACACCACCAACACCTTCCACTTTCCTTGGGGTGAGATGACAGTCACTCCAGCTGACTTTAGCCTCATCACGGGGCTAGATTTCCAGTCCACTCCACTTCCCTTCGATGCTGGCGTTACTGTTTACTCGCCAGAGGTTTTGGAGTTGTTGGGGCCGATCGTCATTCGGGCCCGGGCTGAGGTTCAGTCGGGACAGCTGAGTTCCCGATGTATTGATGAGTGGTATTTATACCACCCTTTTACCCTTTTCTTTAAGGGTTTTTCCCTTCACTTGACACTTGTTTGAGCCTTTTCAAGCACTTTGTTTTAGATTTCTTTACCTTGTTCCTTTTTGTGTTTTCCCCTCCTTTTACTTTGTTTTTGGCCTTGCTTTGCAGCTTCCCCTCTTTTCTGTGCTTACGTTTGTGTATGAGTGTTTGAGCAGGTTCGATGGAGTGCTCACGTGGTCCTGCTCGAGGCTTAGTCAACCTTTTGAGTGCATTGGAATAGCGGAAGAGAGGAGCATGGATTTGGAGAAGAGTTCGGAGCTATAAAGAGGAGCGCCCGCTCATCAGAGGGGAGCGCCCGCTCATCAGAGAGGAGCGCCCGCTCCATTCTTCTGGTCTGAAGGATGAATTCCAGACTAATGGAGCGCCCGCTCCACCAGGGAGGAGCGGCCGCTCCATTTCCTCTGCTGTTCCCCTGTTCCCAGACTTATGGAGCGTCCGCTCCATCAGAGAGGAGCGCCCGCTCCACACCTGGAGCGCCCGCTCCTGTCTGGGAGAGCGCCCGCTCCATAAAGGCGGCTGTCAAATTTAATACCCTCTGGAGCGTTCGCTCCCCCTCGATGGAGCGGCCGCTCTCGTGGGTATTTCCGTGCATTTTAACTCATCTTTAGAGTAATGTGAGGGGGTATTTAAGACCCCTAGTTTTGTAATGAGAACAGTATGTACATTTTAGCCCTAATCTAGAGAGAGAAACTTCATTAGTAGAGAGAGAAAGTGTGGATTTCCATTGATGAACTTGGATATTGAAGAAGGAGCTTGCTTGAACCTTTGTAAATCTTCATCTTCAATTAATGAGCAATTTCTTACTCTCTTTCTTTGCCTTTGTATTTAGTTTTATTTGCTTATTTTAGTTTTTCTTCATTGCTTGTTGATCATGTTGATGCTTATTGATTTGATGATTGATATTGTCTTCAATATGATTTGTGAGTAGTCCCTTAGCCAAGGGTGTGGGGATGGTGTAGTTGTTGATTGAATCATGCTATTGATGTTGGGGTTTTGTTAATGGTGATTAAAGTCTTTGTGTGTTTGATGTTCTTTAATCTTCTTGCTAGTGCACATTGTTAGTTGATTAAAGGTGAATCTTTGCTAACAAGAAACGGAAGTTGACTTAGTTAAGATTCATTACTATCGATAGTTCTTTAATTGCACCTTCTAATATATGGTTCTAGTGTGGAAACATAGAGGCTATGTTAGGAGAATTTGATTGACCCCGGAAGGCGGTTAGATTAAGCTTTAATTCGGTATTCTTACATGCTTAGTTTACCATTGCCTTGCCTCCGTGTTTTTGCATGATCAATTGGCTACTACATCTACCTACTTCCCTTGGTGCTTAGTTATATTGGTTTTAATCTTCCTTAATCTCTAGTTTAGTTTCTTAACTTCTCACACTTCTTGTTCCGAGGTAGCTTAAGTATTGAGTAGTGAAGGTGGTGTTTATGCATGTCTCCTTGTGGTTCGACCCCTATACTTGCCTTATACTTGTATTAGGTTTGTTTAGGTGTATAAATTATATTTGATTGAGGTGTAGTCGTTTGACGACGCGATTATTTCCTTGTCAAATTTGGCGCCGTTGCCGGGGAGACGGCTTCCATTAATTTTTCACTACTTCATTTGAGACTATCTCATTTCTTATCTTTTAGTATTTGTTACTTTTTGTTACTTGTCAGTGCTTACGTTCTCCTTAGCTTTGTTGTATGAACAGAGGACGAACTCGCTCAAGGTCTTTGGTCCCCATTGATTTAGAGTTAGAAAGATCTTTGTCCTTACTTCGAAGAGAAGCGAGAGCGAGGAGTAGATACTCCTCAAGTGAAGATACTCCACCATCTTCACCCTCAAGTGAAGACCTAGATAGCCCTAGTTTGCTACCAAGTCCCGATATCAACCCCTTTTCAAACTTTAAGTCCGGAAGTGAAGACGATCCTAAAATGGGAGAGAATACACCTTTGAGCCGTCTTGGGGCTCCCGAAGCCTTTAGAGCCCAAAGTGGGATCCTAACTCCTACCACTCAAGCCAACAACTTCGAAATCAAGCCCAATTTGATTGCTTTGATAGAGAGGAAACAATTCTCGGGTGGGAAATTTGAGAGCCCTCATGAGCATTTAAAAGAATTTGAGAAATATTGTGACACAATCAAAGCCAACGGGGTGACTCAAGAGTACATCCGTCTCAAGATGTTTCCATTTTCTTTAATTGGGAGAGGTCTAGAATGGCTAGAGAAGGAGGTGCCCCCTAACTCTCTCACAACTTGGGACCAAGTGACTACGGCTTTCTTGAGGAGATTTTATAACCATAGGAAGACCGCCAAGGCTCGATCATTGATCCAAGGCTTTCGCCAAAAGAGTGGTGAGACTCTAAGTGCGGCATGGGACCGGTACAAGGAGCTTCAACGCCAATGCCCACATCATGGGATACCCAAGTATCAACTCATCCACACTTTCTATGGAGGTCTCTCACCTCAAGGAAGAACAAGCCTAGATGCCGCCGCCGGCGGTCCAATCATGAACAAGGGAGAGGATGAAGTGGAATGCATCATAGAGGAGGCCGCAAAGCATTATGATGATTGGTACGAAGGAGAAAGGGAGGCCACTTCTAGCAAAGGTGTCTATGCATTGGAGCAAGCCAACGCAATCAACAACCTTTCTTCCCAAATCTCCAAGATGGCCAAGCAAATGGATGAAATGATGAAAGAAAGGTCCAATCCTCATGGTAATACCTCCCCTTCAACCAAGGGAGGCAATGGTATGGCCACTTCTTCCCCCTCTTCTTATAACAAAATGCCTCAAGGATGCATGTTTTGCTCAAATTGTGAAACCTATGATCATGATACCTCCCATTGTGTGTATGCTTGTGAAGTTCAACCCCCTCCCTATGAACATGATGATAGTGTAGAAGATGTCAATGCCAGGAATTTTTCTCCTAGAATGGAAAATGTAGGGAACTTGAGGCCAAACCCTAATCAAATGGGGAATTGGAATCAAGGTGGAAACCGTGGTTGGAATCAAAGTGGTGGTGGTTATGGTAACCAATATCATGGTGGGGGAGGCCCTTCTAATTTCAATGGAAGAGGCTACTCTAACCAAAGAGGGTATGGCTACCAAAACCAACAACCCAACTCCCGATACCAAGACCATCAAAATCAAAATTTTGGTGATCAAGGTAACATGGGAAATAATCGACAAAGCAATATTCCCAACCAAGGAACCGGAGGCAATAGGGGCCAAAATGTTTCTAACTATGCCCAAACCAATAGGCCTCCGGGTTTCCATCAATCCCAACTTCCTCCACCTCAACAACCTCTTCAAATTGAGGCACCTCCTAATGATCCCGTGATGGCTAAGCTAGATGCCATCATGAAGATGCATGAGGAGGAAAAGAAGAGGAATGAGGAAGAAAAGAAGCGAACCAATGCTCATATGAAAATGCTTGAAACCCAAATTGCCCAACTTGCTTCCAATTCTTCTTCTCCTTCTTCTTCCTCTATCCCTAGTCAAGGAGTCAACCCAAAACCTTTATATGCCGTGACAACAAGGAGTGGAAAGGTAGTAGGGAGTGACCCCTTAGTTGAGGAAGAACCTCGAAATGAAGTAGAATTGGAGAGGGAGAGTGAGAGAACCAAGGAACCTTCTAATGTTGAGAGGGAGAGGGATGTTGAGGTACAAAAGGAAAAAGAGGCCACCCCCTTGCCCCTTAATCTCCAACCTAGAGAGGAGAGACTACCTTTTCCCCAAAGATTTGTGAGAGCTAAGCTTGATGCTCAATTTGGGAAGTTT
Organism: Chenopodium formosanum; assembly: GCA_024500155.1. Lineage (NCBI taxonomy): Eukaryota > Viridiplantae > Streptophyta > Magnoliopsida > Caryophyllales > Amaranthaceae > Chenopodium > Chenopodium formosanum. The sequence goes on from CM044861.1 coordinate 26,880,710, forward strand.
TTGGATGTGATCAAGAACTTGCATGTTTCCCTCCCTTTTATAGATGCTATGAAACAAATGCCCCATTACTCTAAGTTTTTGAAAGATCTTTTGAGTGGGAGAAGGGAGTGTGAGACGGTGAGCTTGACCGCCAATTGTAGTGCAATCCTTTCCAACAAACTCCCCACTAAGTTGAAGGATCCGGGTAGTTTTTCCATTCCTTGTTCTATCAATGGGATTGAGTTTGACAAAGCTTTATGTGATTTGGGAGCGAGTGTGAGCCTCATGCCCTACTCCGTCTACCAAAAGCTCAATGTAGGAACCCTTTCCCCCACCAACACCACTCTCCAACTAGCGGATCGGTCTATTAAATTTCCCATGGGGAAAGTGGAGGACATCCCCCTTAGGGTAGGGAAGTTTACATTCCCCGTGGACTTTTATGTGCTAGAAATGGATGAGGATGAAAGGATTCCAATTATCTTGGGTAGGCCGTTCTTAGCCACCTCTAGGGCCATTATTGATGTGAAGGAAGGCAAAATATCTTTGAAAATTGACAATGACTCAATTGAGTTTGATTTAAATAGTGTCATGCAACAACCTTCCTCAAGTAGTGAATGCTTTAGAGTTGATGTTCTAGATTCCATGCTTAGTGAATTCTCTCGTTCCCATTTGTATGCTTCTAACGATCCCCTAGAGAATGTATTGTTGAATGATTCTAAGCTAGGTGTTCGCAAGGACGACATGCAATTCTATGAGGATTTGCTAGAGGAAAGCAAGAGCAAGTGCATGGATGAGAGCATGGAGGAGGAGGCTTTTCACACCCATGACCTCTTTCAAGTTGAGGAAAGAGAAAAGAACACCAATGGTAAGGGAGCACCGAAGGTAGACTTGAAACCTCTACCTTTGGGCTTGAGGTACGTATTTCTTGGTTCTAATGAGTCTTTCCCCGTGATTGTTAATTCCAACCTAACGGAGGAGCAAACCTCCCTCTTGATCAATGTCTTGAAAAAACACAAGAAAGCTTTAGGCTATACCATTGATGACATCAAAGGTATAAGTCCTTCTTTATGCATGCACAAAATTGATCTAGAGGGAGATGCCAAACCCGTTAGGCAAAGGCAAAGGAAGCTTAACCCTTCCATGCAAGAGGTTGTCCGGAAGGAAGTGGCTAAGCTTCTTGATGCGGGAATTATATACCCAATTGCTCATACTGATTGGGTATCTCCCGTGCAAGTTGTGCCTAAGAAAGGGGGAATGACGGTGGTGAAAAATGATCATGATCAACTAGTCCCCACTAGGCTTGTAACCGGTTGGCGCATGTGCATTGACTATCGCCAACTCAACACAAGTACATGCAAGGATCATTTTCCATTACCGTTCATTGATCAAATGTTGGAGAGGCTTACAAAGCATTCCTTCTATTGTTTTCTTGATGGCTATTCGGGGTTCTTCCAAATCCCGATTGACCCCAAGGATCAAGAGAAGACGACTTTCACTTGTCCCTACGGTACTTATGCGTATCGTAGGATGCCTTTTGGGCTTTGTAATGCCCCCGCAACATTCCAACGTTGTATGATGTCCATTTTTAGTGATATGATTGAGGATGAGATAGAGGTCTTTATGGATGACTTCTCCGTTGGAGGAGCCACCTATGAAGATTGTCTATCTAATTTATCTCGTTGCTTAGAAAGATGTGAGAGGGATAACCTCGTGCTAAATTGGGAAAAGTGCCATTTTATGGTAGAAAGTGGGATTGTTCTTGGGCACAAAATTTCCCATGCCGGCATTGAGGTTGATAGAGCCAAGGTAGAGGTCATTGAGAAACTTCCTCCCCCCACCAACGTGAGGGAAGTGAGGTCTTTCCTTGGCCATGCCGGGTTCTATCGGCGTTTTATAAAAGACTTTTCTTTGATTGCAAAACCTCTCACATCCCTATTGCAACAAGATAAAGAGTTTATATTTGATGATGCTTGTCATGAGTCTTTTTGTAGGTTGAAAGAGGCCCTTTGCACCGCCCCTATTGTCCAAGGCCCGGATTGGTCTCTTCCATTTGAGCTCATGTGCGATGCAAGTGACGAGGCTATTGGTTCGGTTCTTGGGCAACGAAAGGATGGGAAGCTTCATGTCATACATTATTTGTCCAAAACTCTCAACGACGCTCAACGAAACTACACAACCACCGAGAAGGAATTCTTAGCGGTTATTCACTCATTTGAGAAGTTTAGAACCTACCTCATTGGTTCTAGGACAATTGTGTACACCGACCATTCGGCTCTCAAATATTTGATAGGGAAGAAGGAAGCTAAACCAAGGTTGTTGAGATGGGTTTTAGTTCTCCAAGACTTTGACTATGAAATGAGAGATAAAAAGGGTGCCGAGAACGTGGTAGCGGATCACCTTTCAAGGTTGGGCGGTGCAAGGTTCAAAGATGATGGTTTGCCAATTGAGGATGCTTTAAGGGATGATGTGCTATACGTTCTTGAGGTGCAGTCGGCTCCATGGTATGCGGATATTGTGAATTACTTAGCTTGTGGTGCCATACCTCCGGATTTCACTTCACAGCAACGTCGAAAACTCAAGCACGAGGCAAAGAGATATATTTGGGATGAACCGATTTTGTTGAAGAGAGGGGTTGATGGGTTATTGAGGAGATGCGTTCCCGATGACGAGTTTCAAAGTGTTCTCCACATGTGCCACTCCTCTCCTTGTGGTGGGCATATGAGTGCTCAGAAAACCGCCTCAAAAGTTCTCCAATCAATGCTCTTTTGGCCTTCCTTATTCAAGGACTCATGGGTATTTGTCAAGACCTGCGATAGATGTCAAAGGGTGGGGAATATTTCGAGAAGGGATGAAATGCCACAAAACCCCATCCTTGAGCTTGAAGTTTTCGATGTATGGGCGATAGATTTCATGGGGCCTTTTATCTCCTCAAATGGGAACAAATATATTTTGGTAGCCGTTGACTACGTGTCCAAATGGGCGGAGGCCGTAGCTTCTCCAACAAATGACTCAAAAGTGGTGGTCAACCTCTTCAAGAAAGTGATTTTCCCAAGATTCGGTGTTCCGAGAGCAATCATTAGTGATGGGGGGTCACATTTCAAACACCACACCTTCGTGCGACTACTTGAGAAATATGGGGTATCTCACAAGCGGGGGCTTGCTTATCACCCCCAAACAAGTGGTCAAGCGGAGGTCACAAATAGAGAGCTCAAAGTGATCTTGGAGAAAACAGTTGCCAGAACGAGGAAGGATTGGTCCTCTAAGCTCATTGATTCTCTATGGGCTTATAGGACCGCTTTCAAGACACCAATTGGGACTACCCCTTACAAGCTTGTATATGGGAAAAATTGCCATTTGCCCGTGGAGATGGAGCATCGTGCTCATTGGGCGATCAAGCAAATCAACCTCGATCTCCATAGTGCGGGGGAGCAAAGGCTTTTAGAGTTACATGAGCTAGAGGAATTGAGGTTGAGTGCTTATGAGAATGCAAGCATGTATAAGGCAAGATCAAAAGCGTGGCACGACGCTCAAATCATCAAGAAAGATTTTGTCAAAGGGCAAAAGGTGCTCCTCTTCAATTCAAGGTTGAAACTCTTCCCGGGCAAGCTCCGATCAAGATGGAGTGGGCCATACATCGTTACGGAGGTGTTTCCATATGGTTCTTATGAAATTTCCCAAGAGGGCCACTCCCCTTTTAAAGTCAACGGCCACCGCCTCAAGCCTTATTTTGAAGGATCCCCAAGTGATGAACCGGTTTCAGTTATTCTAAGTGACGTGCATCGTCAATACAACCCTCCTTGATCAACCCGAGGAACGTCGAGCTAACGACGTTAACCAAAAGCGCTTCCGGGAGGCAACCCGAGTTTCTCGTTATTTTCTTTAGTCTTTTGATTTGTGAATTTGGATTAATTTGGATATTTGGTTACTTGGATTGTTGTTGTTTGATGTTGTAGGGTAGGAATGGAGTAGAATATGAGGCTAAGTGAAGGAAAGGAGTTCAAATTCCAAGGAATTAGAGGGCAAAACCAGTTGAATGGTGCGCCCGCTCCACCCCTGTGGAGCGTCCGCACCATTCCAGCAGTTCAGGTAAGTTTCAGACTAGTGGAGCGGACGCTCCACTAGAGGGGAGCGCCCGCTCCATGAATGTGGAGCGCCCGCTCCACATTGTGGAGCGTCCGCACCATTGCCTCCCCAAATTCAGAACGTTTTTCCAGAAAAAAGGAGCGTCCGCTCCACCCTTATGGAGCGCCCGCTCCTATCAGTAGGGAGCGTCCGCTCCCCCTCGTGGAGCGCCTGCTCCACTCGATTTTCCGGAAAAAAAAACGAGCATTAAGCTCGTTTTTCCCTCTTTCCTCCTCATTTTTCCCTCATTTCACACTCACTCTCAAACCCTAAGAAATCCACTTCCCTCATTCCTCACAATTTCTCACCTTTAATCACACACACACAATCAAAATCACAAATTTCACTCCAAATTTCACCTCAAAATCAACTCTTCATCTTCTAGTGTCGAGATCGGCGAATTTCATCCAATTTGGGTCTTTGTTCTTTGAGTTTGTTTGAAGCAATTTGGTATGAATTTCTTACTCTACTTCACTTAATTGTTGGTTTTGTAAGTATAATTAGCCATCTTGTTTCTTAATTTGTGTTTTGGAGACTCGAATTTGTTCAAATTTCATGACTACTTGTTCATTCATATACTACTAGTTTATGGTGTTTGAATAGGTTGAAATTGAGTAGTATGTGTTTGAAATTGTCATGTTTGGGCTTTAACGTTGTTTGGATGAAGTTTTTGGTTGGTTTTGTTTGCAAATTTTCATACTTGTATCATGGGATAAATTTCGCTCATGCTAGCATAACTCTTGTTCTTGATGTTTAATTCAAGCTACACTACAACTATTCATGCTAGTATTGTTTGATTTTATATGATTTTGGTACTTGTATGATTTTTGCTAAGATGAATTGTTCTTTTGAGCATTGTGTTATTTGGATGGCTACTCCTATTTCAACATGCTAAATCAAGCATTTAGATAGTGTTAATGCTTCCATCACCTTGTTTTGAATGTACAAGTGTTTTGAAGTGATGATTGAACCCCTCTCACATGTCCTAATTTTTCCTAGTCTTTGTTCGTTGAGTGGTTTCCATTTCACTATTTAATACCTTTTTTGGCTAGTTGTCTTGATTGTGGATGATTTATGTTCATGAGATGAGTATTTGAAGTTGGATTCTTTGTTGTTTATAGGTACCTACCCTTTGTATTCCTTCTTGTTGCAAGCTTTTAGTATAAAAATGTCTCGCCGATTAAGGGATTTGTTGCCCGGGTCTTCCTCCCGCAAATCACAAAAGGGGTCATCTTCTCAAGCCGCATCTAGCTCCGCGGCGGTGCCCAGCACACCTCCTCAACCCTATAAGGTGAAGTTTGCTTCACCTTATCAGGAAAAGTGCTATAACGAGCTTTCCAAGCGGGCCGTTCGATCCACCCGCTTCTATGACTTGGAGTGTTGTCAGGCTTTGGGCATCGATGCCGATGTCCGGGACATGGCTGAGTCCTTCGGGTGGCAAACCTTCCTCAACATCAAGGTTCCATCAAAATACACCCATAACCCGGAGGCCGAGCCCAAGGCACCGTTCACTTACCGGGAGCTCACCCTCGAATTCCTCTCTTCATTCAACCTTCAATCCATCGAGAGGCGAGGGGTGAAAGAACTCGAGCTTAACTTCCGCATGTTCAACAACCCGCGGAAGGTTCCAATGAGTGAGCTCAACCGGATGTTCGGGTGGGATCCCGAGGCCCCTGTGCACATAGCCTTTGACAACGACAGGATGTGGCAAGGCTATGACGAGCAAGAGTGGTGGGCCACCATCACCCAAGGCAACACCAAATTCAAATCAAGATCGGCAAAGGCGTCGGAAATCATCCATCCGGCCCTCCGGTACTTTCACAGGCTAATGGTGTATGCCCTGTTTTCCCGCCAAGAGCTCGGGAAAATAAACCAAGGAGAGCTCGTTCTCCTGTGGTTGGCCACCGACGGGTACATCAACTACGACCACGGGATGAATTTCGGGGGCCTCCTCACCGACCGCTTCCATGAGACGCAACTGGGTGTCTCCCTCACTGGTGATATTCAGTTGGGGGGATGATTACATGGATAGCCTACAAGTTAGGCTATGGAGCGGAGCTAGCCAAGCTTACCCCAGTCGATGAGCAGCCCTACTTGAACCTAGGGGCCCTCAAGACGGCCGGGATGATCCGCGAGGTGCCTACTCGCGTTGGAGGAGATGAGCGGGTTTGGATGGTCCGCGACTCTTCTTGGTGCCTCCTCCCAAACGACTACATCACCAACCCGCCGGAAGATGAAAATCAATGGCGCGTTCCTCGAGCTAACCTTGAAGAGGGTAGCTTGTCGTTGAGGGAGAGAGCTCCCCGGGCCCCAAGGCAAAGGCGGCAACAACAACAACAACAAGAACAACAACAATTTCAACAACAACAATTTGAAGAACAACAATTTCAGCAACAACAACAAGGCTTTCAACATTTCGAGCATCAATCCTTCCACTATGGGGAAGGATCTCAACAAGTGAACGTCCCCCCCTTTAGCGGGGGAGGTATGGCTTCTTCTTCCTCTTCTTCATTTAACATCGAGTCAGCTTTTCAGAATTTATCTATGCAAGTAAACCGGTTGACGGAAGTCGCCGATGGGAACTCGGTTTACAACGCCAACATTTATGATTGGCATGTAAACCAAGGACATTTTGACCCACCGGTGAACTACCCGTATTTTCGGCCCCAACATGGGCCGGTTCCTTCATACGAGGAACCGCATTCTGACGGCACTCCCCGTCGACCGGTTTGGCCCTATTGGTCCGGGCCTTCATCTCAAGGGGCCCCCCGAGTGAACTACCCCACCTCTGAGGGGTATGATTACAAAGCACCGAGGGGGTGTGATTACCGTGGGGACCCCAACTACCCCATGTATACATCCGAGCCCCTTGTGATGCCCCCTCCCTATGACCCTCTTCCGGACTACCAACAAGAGTTGTACCGGAACCGTGGTTTTCCACCGGGTTATACCGGTGGTTGGGACCCCCATGGCCCTCCTATCGACGTCGACTACGAGTGGCGTCCATATGGAGAGGGCTCTAGTTCCCACATGGAGGACTAGGGCCCTCGGGCCGAGTTTAGCCCTTCCTCCCACCTATTTCCCAATTTTGATCAAACCGAGGACGGTTTTCGTTCAAGTGTGGGGGGGTTAAGGGCTTTGTTTTATGGGGCATTTTCATGGCCGATAGGTGTCTCTTGCATATGTTTTTTCTCGGTGTTGGTTGATGCTCACCTTCTATGTTCTCTGATTTGATGATAGCCTTGTGTTGTTTTGCTCCCATTTTCAAAATCCAAATTTCCCTTTTAATCCAAACTCTTTTCTTCTTTTCTTTGTCCTTTTTCTTTAGTAGTTTTTACTTTTATTTATTTTACTTATTTTTATTTTCTATTTTGCTTTCTTTTCTTCTTATTTTCCTCTTCTCTTGCTACTAACCGAATATTTGCCGAGTTGTGTTGGATTTTGACATTTTGTAGGGCTTATTGGCGCGTCCCTCAAATTTTTACCAAGCAATGGAGCTTCATTGATAGTGGACTTGCGTTTTCTAAGCATATTTGGGTGACAAATTTCCCTTCTCAACTCTTTAAATATTTGAATGGTTGCATAGTTTAGTTTAGATTAGGAAGAAGTTGAATGGTTCGAGGTTGTTTGATGTGGTTCTAAGGAACCTGGGATCGTTGATGTTGTATTCAACGGTCATTGTATGTCGATTGGGATTTATGTGATTTACATGCCTCTCTTTTAAACCGTTTTGATTTCTTCCTTTTTCCTTTGTGGGTTGCTTTTCTTCTTTCTTTTTGTGACTTTCATAATCATGACAAGAGAAAATTTTTGAAAATTGAGAATTTGCTCCTTTATTTGGAAATGTGGACCTTTATGCCTTTGTTATGACATATTTTTTGAATGCTTACCTTCCTAGTTGAAGAGGGTCTTCACGGTCTGAGAGTGCTTAAGGTTGAACTAGACACATTTTAAGCTAAGGTAGCCCGGTTTAGAACTCTTGAGGACGTTTGAACCCCTAGTTCACGGGAAAGTGGTAAGATGGTGTTGCTCTCCGTAGTGGATAGGATTCTTTTGGTTGGTAATTGCTTAAATTCATATCCCATGTGAGCGTTTATTGTTCAAGCCTCCTTCACTTTTGTCGAGCGGCATTTTGGATCCTTAACTATGTGTGTCTCAATCCTTGTGTTGGTATCTAGCTCCCAAGACCGTGATCATATAACTCTAGAGGAGGAAGAGGGCATCTCTTCTCATTTTTCTTTATTTTCCTTGTGTTTTGTTACAAATTTGGTTTTTATTTTGCATATACCTTCTTGCTAGCCATGTTGAGCCCTATTTCCCCTTTCTTGATTAAACCACATTACAAACCTAGCGGCCTATGTTTTACCAACCCTTGTAGTTAGTGAAGCATCGGCTTGTGAGGTTCGGGTTTGAGAGTCTTTATTTTAAACAAGGAAGTTGTGCAATTTGGTTCGAATGGGGTCTTGAAAGTTTATTCGTGAAAAAAAAAAAAAAAAAAAAAAAAAAAAAATGTGTGTGTGCAAAAGGCTCGGCAAGGAAGTTGTAATCTATGAAAACCAAGCATCTTCAAAAAAAAAAAAAAAGAAAGAAGAGAGAAAAAGAAAAAAAAAAAAGAGAATTTGAGAAATTTCGGGTGAAATGAAAAAATCTTGAAAAGAGAGTAGTATTGTCATGTAATTTGTATTGAAGGTTGTGATTTGAAACTTAGGTTAGATTCTTATGTTGTTATTGAGAGATGGCCACTCTTATGCTTCACTTAGGAGTCTCCACCAAAGTTTTCAAATTAATTCCCTACCTTAACCTTTAGCCATGACATTGCAACCCTAACTAAGACCTTTGGACTCTAGAGGGGCGTGGTCAAGGAAACGGTGGAGGGAGATGGATTTCAACCCTATGGAGAGAGTACGCATAGTTGAGATGTCGGGATAGCCTCGTTATTCCACATAGAATTATTTTTTCCGGTTCCCTCGCGGAATCAAGAGGAGCCAATTAGGGGATGAATTGAAGCTAGTGGAGAGAACGTGGACCGTCTTGGATGGGGCTAGGGTGGAGGATGAAATCATTAGTTCTCTATGCTTAGCTTAGGTTTGTCTTTTTCAACCTTGAGCATCTTAAAGCGTGTTTTCCCTCTTGAATTGAGAAAGGTAGGTATTCTTTGATCAATGTCATTATATTTGAGCCCGAATTGAGCATTTCTCACCGTGGTATTTGATCGATTGTCGTGAGCCTTGTCATGTTATGTTTGTTGTGTTTGCTCGTTGTTTTGATTCATCTTGCTTGAGGACAAGCAAGAGGCAAGTGTGGGGGATTTTGATGAGTGGTATTTATACCACCCTTTTACCCTTTTCTTTAAGGGTTTTTCCCTTCACTTGACACTTGTTTGAGCCTTTTCAAGCACTTTGTTTTAGATTTCTTTACCTTGTTCCTTTTTGTGTTTTCCCCTCCTTTTACTTTGTTTTTGGCCTTGCTTTGCAGCTTCCCCTCTTTTCTGTGCTTACGTTTGTGTATGAGTGTTTGAGCAGGTTCGACGGAGTGCTCACGTGGTCCTGCTCGAGGCTTAGTCAACCTTTTGAGTGCATTGGAATAGCGGAAGAGAGGAGCATGGATTTGGAGAAGAGTTCGGAGCTATAAAGAGGAGCGCCCGCTCATCAGAGGGGAGCGCCCGCTCATCAGAGAGGAGCGCCCGCTCCATTCTTCTGGTCTGAAGGATGAATTCCAGACTAATGGAGCGCCCGCTCCACCAGGGAGGAGCGGCCGCTCCATTTCCTCTGCTGTTCCCCTGTTCCCAGACTTATGGAGCGTCCGCTCCATCAGAGAGGAGCGCCCGCTCCACACCTGGAGCGCCCGCTCCTGTCTGGGAGAGCGCCCGCTCCATAAAGGCGGCTGTCAAATTTAATACCCTCTGGAGCGTCCGCTCCCCCTCGATGGAGCGGCCGCTCTCGTGGGTATTTCCGTGCATTTTAACTCATCTTTAGAGTAATGTGAGGGGGTATTTAAGACCCCTAGTTTTGTAATGAGAACAGTATGTACATTTTAGCCCTAATCTAGAGAGAGAAACTTCATTAGTAGAGAGAGAAAGTGTGGATTTCCATTGATGAACTTGGATATTGAAGAAGGAGCTTGCTTGAACCTTTGTAAATCTTCATCTTCAATTAATGAGCAATTTCTTACTCTCTTTCTTTGCCTTTGTATTTAGTTTTATTTGCTTATTTTAGTTTTTCTTCATTGCTTGTTGATCATGTTGATGCTTATTGATTTGATGATTGATATTGTCTTCAATATGATTTGTGAGTAGTCCCTTAGCCAAGGGTGTGGGGATGGTGTAGTTGTTGATTGAATCATGCTATTGATGTTGGGGTTTTGTTAATGGTGATTAAAGTCTTTGTGTGTTTGATGTTCTTTAATCTTCTTGCTAGTGCACATTGTTAGTTGATTAAAGGTGAATCTTTGCTAACAAGAAACGGAAGTTGACTTAGTTAAGATTCATTACTATCGATAGTTCTTTAATTGCACCTTCTAATATATGGTTCTAGTGTGGAAACATAGAGGCTATGTTAGGAGAATTTGATTGACCCCGGAAGGCGGTTAGATTAAGCTTTAATTCGGTATTCTTACATGCTTAGTTTACCATTGCCTTGCCTCCGTGTTTTTGCATGATCAATTGGCTACTACATCTACCTACTTCCCTTGGTGCTTAGTTATATTGGTTTTAATCTTCCTTAATCTCTAGTTTAGTTTCTTAACTTCTCACACTTCTTGTTCCGAGGTAGCTTAAGTATTGAGTAGTGAAGGTGGTGTTTATGCATGTCTCCTTGTGGTTCGACCCCTATACTTGCCTTATACTTGTATTAGGTTTGTTTAGGTGTATAAATTATATTTGATTGAGGTGTAGTCGTTTGACGACGCGATTATTTCCTTGTCATGTATTCGTCGCTGCACATTGGCTGCAGCTTTTGAGGACGATGCGACTACCCGAGAGCAGCGGGTGCGCATCTTTGTGCTGATTCTGCTGTCAGGGACATTTTCCCCTGATCGAGGTAGTAGAGTACTACTGTACTACCTGCCTGCCGTCCGCGACCTAGGATTGGTGGGGACGTATGATTGGGCCAGCATGGCCTATGCTGATTTCCTGTTGGGCTTACGGTGTTCCTGTCGCCACAAGGCCCTGTCTGGAGAGGTCGCCCTGTCCAGCTTTTGGAGGGTCGTAGAGGTATGCCTTCGCTTTTACCACTTAGGTTTTTCCTTAGATGTTTAGGGACATGTTTTTACTTATTTTTGCTTTTTGTGTAGATTTGGTTCTACGAGTACTTTCCCTCTCTCGCGCCAGCGAGGCCTTCTCCTCGCGTGCTCCCCATTGCTGCTAGTTGGGGAGGCCGCAGGGGTCCGCCGGAGGCGTTACGCCTTCGAGAGATGATTCTTTCGGTGAGATTTTTACTTTAACTTTTACTTTGAATTCATTATTTTTTAGCATTAGTATCTTACTTAGTGATATTTCAGGAGCCTAGCCCGGTATATCGACCTTGGGCTGGTTTCCCCGTCTCTCCACTAGCGGCGCAATACACAGCTGAGCGTCGCTATTTTCTGGGGACGTACGATGCGGTGGTCTACCTAGGGGAGCGGGTAGCCATCCAGCACTCCTCAGACTTTTTCGTAGTCCCAGCTCCTCCACCCAGGCATATGTTCCATGATGCCTTGCAGCGGGATCGTGCTGGTGGTCCCTCGCGAGGTACTCATTGGAGGACCTACATTCTCCTCGAGCAGAGGTATGAGGAGGATCTGCTGCCGTTGCTAGCGCCGGCTCCTATCCCTTCAGAGGAGGCAGCGGTATGTCATTATTTGTTTAGTTTTATTCGTCTAAGGTAGCCCCCAAGTATCTTTTTAACCTTCTGTTTTTTAGCAGGCTGGTCCTAGGGAGTTCATTCCTCCTAGGATGTCCATACGTTACCAGGGTACGTATGGGCCGATCGAGGAGCTCATTCCGCTTGCTCCAGAGGGGGAGCAGTTTGTGGAGCGGTCTATCCCTCGTCACCAGACTCGAGTAAGTACTTAGACCATTTTATGTGGTCATTGCTCTGGCTTTATGTTTGTTATTCTGACTTGGTCGGTTTTTTGACAGTTTTCTCGCGAGGTGGTGACGGCTATGGCTAGGTGCATTGACGCCTTTCGCAGCCAGCTTGTGAGGTTGCGGAACCGTGCTACCTGTCGTAGCAACGACGTTGAGGAGGTATTATTTTACTTTCAGTGTGTTTTTGGTTTTATTTTTGTTATGTTGGCTAATTTTGGATCTATTTTTGCAGGGGCAGCCTATTCATTCTCCACGCACTCGGTCGAGGCCCGAGCCTAGGAGAGAGACTACTAGGTCTGACTCGAGGCGTCGCCGGACTACCTCTAGTGGACGAGGTTGTCGTTCCCAGGCTGCAGCTGTAGAGGATTCGGCGTCGTCGCCGGAGGATGTTCCGACCGAGCCGACCGTTCGAGGTGGGATGGGTGGTGGGACGTACGAGTTTGGCTCGTCATCGCAGCAGCCCCAGCCTCTTTCTGTCGGGTTTCAGGGTGAGGTTAGGTGGCCTGGCCCTGAGCTGCAGCTCGCGTCATCCGGTGGTCCAGGGGATGATGATGGGCATACTCCGCGGAGTAGGGCATTTTTCGATACATTTGGTATCCCTCGCGATCTGCGACCTCCGGCACCGTAGTTGTACCTGTATTCATTTTATTTGACTTTTATAGGACTTTGTCTTGTGTATTATGTGACTCATGTACTAGACACTTGTATATATATGCATTTATTTTATTTATTACTCATTTTGCTTAGTTTGTTTATAATGCATGCATTGTGTGTGGAAAAGTGTAATTTTTGCGCGAAATTTTTCCGTCATTTTTAATATTAGTGGAGGGTATACCGACTCTCTCCCCCAAAAGAAAAAAGGAAAAAATGAGAGCAAGCTTGAAAGAATAAGCTTTATTATTATAATATTGGTAACGATGGTCATAATAGTAATAATAACCATAGTAATAATAATAATAATAATAACCATAGTAATAATAATAATAATAATAAAAACAAGGATAATAAGGGATAATAATAATAATAATAATAATGATAATAATAATAATAAAACAGTAAGTCAAGTCAAATTCGAAGTCATATACGTAAAAACACAGTTTCCTATGCGCAATAGGTGATGCCGTTGAAGAAAAACACTGGCGCCACATCATCTAAGCTGTCGCCACGCGACATACTATGTCGCCAGGCGACAGCCTCTGTCGCCACGCGACAATTTTGTCGCCTGGCGACAGACTTGTTTTCCTGTTCCCTTAAGGAATGGAAGTCCGTCGTACAGGAAAAGTTATAAATAGCCCCCAAATAGTCCGTTTACTGCATAATTCGAACAGCTTATCAAATAATTAAATTAATTAGTGATCATGTCTTTAGCTAAGAAAACTTTTTGTGGTTACATGGATGATTGGTGTCGTCGTTTAACTGCTAAAGATAAGAAATCGTTAGAACTTTCTCATATGGGGGGTATATTTGGGGTTAGGGGAATGATTCTTGATACTGATTTTATATATTCTGCTATAAATTATTGGGATATTGATACTCATTGTTTTAGATTTTTCCATGATGAAATTTGTCCTTTACCGGAAGAATTTGGAGCCATTATAGGTTATTATTCCACTGACCTTGCGGTAATGCCTAGAGTTAATGAGTATTATTATAAAGATTTTGAGCACTTTTTTGATTTAAGAGGAACGACTTTAAAGAACATAGTGCACGGGAATGTAGTTAATTTAACAGATTTTGCGCATTATTATCATGATAATCCTAATCCCGATTTTCGCACATATAAAAGAAGAGCCTTTCTTTATTGTTTATTTAATCAATTGTTCTTAGTTAGTGGAAAAGATAACGAAGGGCAATCAATAATCGTATCTGTCATAGAACAAGTTGAAGCGGGGAGAAATCCCATGCCATTAATTGTTGGAGAAACGATGCTATGGTTAGATGCATTGAGAAAGAACCCAAAAGCACCTTTTAGAGGTTCTCCAATCCTATTACAGGTATAAAATAATACTACTATTATTTAATCATTAAAGCATATTATTATTTTACACTTGTAACATTAATGTAAACAAATATTTCGCAGATATGGCTCATGGAGAGGTTGAAGCTTATTAATCCTCCTGACGATATTCAAACTTATGCTCCGAACTACATCACCCGTCGGAAGAAGCGATTCTTAAAGATCGGCCGCCGTGAATGGAGCAAGGTGTTTGCCGCTGGTGATTTTACCATAAAGTGGGTTGTTCCTTGGTGGAGGATCGACGCGATGATCGGTTGTAGTAACCAAGCATATTGTCGTCTCCCTAGCTTATCAAGACTAACTTTTTATTTCCCTTGTAGAGTCTTGAGGCAATATGGTCTTGCACAAACCATCCCTACAGGAGATCTTCGCCGCCCTTATGAATTTCCTGTGTCACAAGAGATTGAGCGCTTTGATAGATACTGGAGTGGTAGGCCCTTATGGGAGGTGATTGCCTATAAGGAACCGCCTTGCCTGTCAAACAAAGTAAAACAGTGGCTTGATGGAAAATTTCAAGGTTCTCAAGAGACCAATGTGAAGGACCGACTGGGTGACAAGAAAATTCCTGCCAAAGAACGTCTAGGGGCAAGAATTGAGTTCAAAACTCCTATTATGCCTAGGAAAAAGAGTTCAAAGAAAAATAAAGGGAAAAGAAAGGTAGATTCTACCGAAAAGGAAGCTTGGGTAGAAAAGAAACACGGGGTCCTAGCGGAGGGAGAGACTATTGATACCAAAATAGAATGTAGATCTTCTAATGGTTGTCTCCTAGCAAAAGTGATGGATCAAGAGGAAGAGAAAGAAGACACAAACTGGAAAAGAATGAAGAAAGAGAAGGAAGATTAGAACATTGCTTGTCTTTTGATTTATTAGACAAATTTAAATTATGTCTTAATTAATTTGTTTTTCAGCTTTTATTTTATCAATAATGTACCTTTCTTTATTAATTAATAAAATTCCAGCTTTTATTTTAATTTTTTAAGTAAAGCAATGAAAACAATTATAATACATATTTTTCGGAAAATAAATTCGAGTACGAGAGTCGAAAAAATTTCCAGAATACATGCAACTTGTCCAGATGTTTGCAGAAGAGTGGCGCCGCTTACTGGGGCACTGTCGCCGGCGATTTGACTCTGTCGCCTGGCGACAGTCATTGTCGGCTG
This sequence comes from Chenopodium formosanum, assembly GCA_024500155.1. Lineage (NCBI taxonomy): Eukaryota > Viridiplantae > Streptophyta > Magnoliopsida > Caryophyllales > Amaranthaceae > Chenopodium > Chenopodium formosanum. The sequence goes on from CM044861.1 coordinate 26,896,053, forward strand.
GCGACAGAAGCTATCTTCTGGCGCCAGTCTTGAAATTTGGCAGACGTTATTCTTTTGCTTCGGGGATACAAAATGTGAATAAATTAAAGGGGCCGCACCCGATTCGGGTTGCCTACGTATCCTTTATTTAAGGAATCAGGCCAAACGTAGCTCTTTTGAGTGTTTACTCAAATATTTATGGGTAGTATTTCTTAAGTTGGTCAAGATTTGTCATATTTGAAAATTCATTGCCATCCATGTCAGTTAACTTAGCCGCGCCTCCTGACAGGATTGTTTTGACAATGTATGGTCCGGACCAATTAGGGCGGAATTTGCCCCTTGGGTCTAGAACATTTTTTCTTAAGGCTTTTAATACCAAGTCCCCTACCTTGATATTTCTTGTCTTGACTTTTTTGTTGAAATGCCTAGCCATGCGGGTTTGATAGCATTGTGTATGATGTAGAGCTTCTAGTCGTTTTTCATCGAGTAGGATTAGCTCTTCATATCGTGCTCTGGTCCACTCAACCTCATCGAGTTTACTTTCTAACGCAATGCGTAAAGAAGGTATTTCTAATTCTACAGGTTGTACAGCATCCATCCCGTATACTAAATTGAATGGTGTATTTCCTGTTGATGTTCGGATTGACGTGCGATATCCCCACAGTGCAAAGTGGAGTTTGTCAGGCCAATCTTTATAATTTTCAGTCATTTTCTCAATGATTGTTTTTAAATTCTTATTAGCAGCCTCAACTGCCCCATTTGCTTGAGGTCTATATGGAGATGAATGGTGATGTTGAACGCCATATTTTTGTAATAATTCTTCACATTCTCCTTGAAAGTGAGTACCATTGTCACTTATCATCTCATGTGGGACTCCATATCGGCAAATTATGTTTCTTTCGATAAAGAGTGCTACATGTTTGGCGGTGAGTTTAGCATATGATTGTGCTTCCACCCACTTTGTGAAGTAATCTATAGCAACAAGGATGTATTCATGACCTCCTGTTCCTGGGGGTGTAATTTTTCCAATTATGTCTATTCCCCATGTAGAGAAAGGCCATGGTGAAGTATAGGTGTAGAGAAGAGATGGTGGAATATGTTGTAGGTTTGCATAAATTTGACATTTGGGGCATCTTTTTACATATTGATGGCAATCTTTATTCATGGTAGTCCAGTAATATCCTTCTCGCATTATCTTTTGAACTAGCATTTTACCGTTAATATGTGTTCCGCATATGCCTTCATGGATAACCCTCATAGCCCTTTGGGCATCCTTTTTACCTACACATAACAGAGCTCGTCCATTAGGTACCCTTTTGTGTAGCTCATTTCCTATGAGTACGAATTGGGAAGCTAAAAGCCTTAATGCTCTTTTTGCTCTTTTATCGGCATGAGGAGGGTATTCTCCCTTAGTGACATAATTCAATACATCTACGAACCAAGGTTCCTCCTCTGGTTCTTCTTCTTGAATTATTTCATCATCCTCTATAGCTTGAATGTATGCAGGTTTATGCCTTTTCTCTATGGTTAAAGGCATTTGTTCAATTTCTTTAGGTATTCTGACCATTGAGGCTAACCTTGCCAGAGCGTCGGCGAATTGATTCTCTTCTCTAGGTAGATAAGTGTATTCTACCTTTTCCAGTTGATCGGTGAGGGTTTCCAAATATGTCTGGTAAGGAGCTAAACTCTCACTCCTAACTTTCCATCTTTTAGAAATTTGATTGATGATTAAGAATGAATCTCCAAATATCCGGAGCTTTTTCACGCCTAAGGCTAAAGCGGTTTCGAGGCCTACGACGCATGCTTCATATTCAGCTGCGTTGTTAGTGACGTCGAAATCTAACTTGATGGATATAGGAACATGTTCTTCCTTAGGTGATACTAACAAGACTCCTACACCGCACCCTTTTTGATTCGAAGCTCCATCGAAATATAGAGTCCACGTGTCATCTTCTGTCATCATTAAATCTTCGTCCGGGAACTCGTTGTCTTCTAAGGGTGTTGAATCTTCTATCGGAAAATCTGCTAGAAAATCCGAAACCACTGACCCTTTGATTGCTTTTTGAGGCATAAATCTTATGTCAAATTGAGCTAAATTTACTATCCACCTTGAGATTCGTCCATTAAGTGTAGATCTTTCGAATAGATATTTTAAGGGATCCATTCGTGAGACTACATAGACCGTGTGCACGAGCATGTAATGTCTTAGTTTAGTTGTGGCCCACACCAATGCGAGGCACAATTTTTCCAACGGCGTGTATCGTGTTTCATACTCGAGCATCTTCTTACTTAGATAGTAAATGGCATTTTCTTTGCTTTCTACCTCTTGTGCGAGCATAGCCCCCATTGTTTCCTTTGTAACCGTTAAGTATAGCCTTAAGGGTATTCCGGGGGGCGCTGGAGTTAATACGGGAGGATTTGCAAGATAGGCTTTAATCTTTTCAAAGGCCTTTTGACACTCATCGTCCCATATGACTGGTACATTCTTTTTGAGCTTCTTAAATATTGGTTCGCATATCGTAGTCAACTTAGATATGAACCTACTTATGTATTGCAACCGGCCAATAAATCCTCGAATTTGTTTTTCGGTTTTGGGCGGTGGCATGGACATGATTGCTTTTATCTTTGTGGGATCTATTTCTATTCCTCGAGAACTTATGACATAGCCTAGGAGTTTTCCTGACGTAACCCCAAAAGCACATTTAGAAGGGTTTAGCCTCATATTGTACTTTCTTAGTCTTTCGAAGAATTTCCTTAAGGCTATTGGATGTCCTTGACGGTCTTTTGATTTTACAATCATATCGTCTACATAGACTTCGACCTCTTTATGCATCATGTCGTGGAGTAGGGCAGTTGCTGCTCGTTGGTAAGTGGCACCCGCCTTTTTAAGTCCGAATGGCATTACCGTATAGCAATAAGTACCCCACGGTGTTATGAATGTCGTCTTCTCCATATCTTCTTCGGCCATGAGGATTTGATTGTACCCTGCGTACCCATCCATAAACGAGAGAAGTGCATGATTTGACGTATTATCTACCAAAATATCGATGTGTGGTAAAGGGAAGTCGTCCTTTGAACTTGCCTTGTTTAAATCTCGATAGTCGACACACATTCGAACTCTACCATCTTTTTTCGGAACTGGGACCACATTAGCGACCCATTCGGGGTATTTGGATACCCGGATAAAACCTGCAGTTATTTGATTTTATACTTCTTCTTTTATTTTAAGGGCTACGTCGGGTTTCATTCGACGTAACTTTTGTTTTACAGGTTTCATTCCTGGAATTAATGGTATAGTGTGTTGAGCTATTTCTCTATTAATGCCTGGCATATCTTCGTATGACCAAGCAAATACATCGATAAATTCTTTTAATAGATTAATTAAATCAGTTCTTTCTTCTTTATTTAATGTTAATCCGATTTTAACTTCTCTTTTAATGGTTGGATCTTTTGAGATGTCAACCGTTTCTGTATCCTCAATTATTGGCGTTTTGTTTTCAAGTGTTTCCATTGCTTTAATAATTTCTTTGTCATTTTCATCATTAGCCAAGCAATGTTCGTCATCTTTAGATAAAGAAAAACAAGAGAGATAAGGGGAAGAAGACATATTATTGAACTCGGAAATCATTACATCAAATAAAGAAATATCCGTCAGGATTTGATTACTAACTATCCTAGGAGTTGGAGAAGAAGAAGAAGATGCTACAACTAAAGAATTTGAAGACTCGATAGGGGGAGACTCTAATTCAGACTCTGACTCAGACGACTCTTCGAAAATCGGTCCTTGTCCCGTGGTCACTGAAATTTCTTTTCCACTTGTAGTGATGATTCTCACCGTCTTGCGCCATCCACGCTCTTGGTCTTCTACTGGAGTGATAAGCTTGGAAGGATCGAAATTCTCGCTTTGAAGCACTGCTTGGATAAGTGATGAGTTATCCTCCACATGCTTTGGTTCGTTCTTTTCCCTTCCAAAGAGGAGTCCCATGACATTAAAGTCAAAACAAGAAGGTATTTTTTCTTTATATGTTGGAACTGGGATCTCGTCTAGGAAACAACAATCCAGGAAGATCTCGAATCCAGGTTGCCTTATACCATTTACAACAAAGGGTTCAGGAAATTCATAACAAGGATAATCCTCTCCTTATCTTATAAATTGTCCATTTAAAGTGAGAGGATATTGGTCCATAGGTATTTCCCTTTTTTGTATGTGGGCGTCCCTTCGTGCCTTTAACTTTCTCTGAGCCCATTTGAAGTCTTCACGAGTTGGTTCAAAACCAAGTCCGAAAGTATCCAATTTAGGAAGGCCAGGAAAAGACATGTACTCGGCTATTCCCTTTTTCTTTCCTAGAGTCATTCCAGGAAAGTGTCCTTGTTTTCTTAAGATAGCATTCGTCACCATGTTCGAGTGGAGGTCATAATGAAGAGGGGTCCTTTCGTCTTCCTCTATTAAGGAGACCTCTTCACTAAAGCCCCTCAGATCTTCGTCGTTTTCATCGTGTTCCACATTAATTAGTGGATTTTCTATTGTTTTGATCCTCATAGACGAAGCATCAATGGTGATTGGAATACCTCCCACTATGGCCTTTACTTGTTGATGAAGAGATGAAGGGACGGCCTTTTAGATCATGGAGCCAAGGGCGTCCTAGTAGCAAGTTGAAGGAAGCTTTGATATCGACTACTTGAAACGTAGTGGCATGTTCAATTGCGCCTGCTGTTATATTCATGGTGATTGTCCCTAATGCCTGTCGTCGCGAATTGTCATAGGCTCTTATCCCCTGGGTTGATGGGGATAAATCCTCATCTCTTATTCCCAGCATCCTGGCAGTTCTAAGAGGGCATACATTAATTGCTGAACCATTATCAACAAGGGTCATAGGGACATTCATTCTCTTGCATATGACCGTGAGATTTAGAGCCTTGTTGTGTTTGTCACCTTCCGGGGGTAGATCCTTATCTGAAAAGGTGACTAAATTAATCGGACTTGGGAGATCACTCGTGAGGAAGTTTGCGAGTCCCTCAGGAGTGGTGTCCGAATCGATGCCTACTTTAGCCAAAGCATCCATAACTGCTATTCTATGTTCTCGAGATGTGGCTAAGAGCTTCCATACATTCATTTCCACCTTAGTCTTTTTTAGCTGTTTGACAACATTGTTGTCTTCTATGATAGGTATGGGAATTTGCTGGATAGAAGGTATGGGTTGTGTTGAAATGGGAGGTTGTACTCTCCCGGATCTAGTGAGGACATCTATAGGTGAATCTTCCTCGTCCCAAATGTCACTTACTGGATAAATTGTTGATAGAGGAGTTTCTTCAATGTCTTTAAGGTAAACATCCTCATCATCACTGTCCCATACTCCATTTATTGTGGCATCCTGTGGTAATTGAACTAGCTTTTTCTCGTCAATCAAGCGTTGAACCAAATCTTTAAATCTAAAGCATTGTTCGATTGTATGTCCCCCGGATTGATGATATGCGCAGTAGTACTTGTCTGTCCTCTTTAACGATTCAAAGGGTTTTGGCTCGAGGGGTTTGACTTTTCCGCTTTCAAAGAGCATTTTGAACATGTTGGTGTATGACATCCCAATTGGAGTGTATTTCCTAGTGCTCTTTTTAGGGGTGTCAATCACTTGGAAAGAAAAGGGTTTCTTTTCCTTGAGCAATTCGTTTTGCTCTTTTATGGCTTCGAACGTTTGTGATATAAACCCTTTCAATTCCTCGAGTATTAATGTTAATGCCACTACTTCCTGTTTAGATGCGTATTCTTGAACGGGAAATTCGAGAGCGTCTTCGAAGATTTCCTCTTCGATAGTCTCAATAGGTTCTATGAGATTAGAAGGAAATAGCTAAGGAGTCCGATAGTGGTGCAGTATTGATGCTTGGTTTCTTACTTGCAGGGGGTAATGGGAGCTTGTTGCTATCAATCAATTCTTGAATGGCTTCCTTTAACCTCCAACAATTTTCTGTAGGATGACCTCTACCCTGGTGATATTTGCAATGTGGATTTGGATTCCAGTTAGCGGTTCTCCTTTCGACAGGTGGATCTCCAAATGGTCCAATGGGAGTTATGAGACCTTTTGCATGTAGGCGATCAAACGCGGTGTCATAACTCATACCGATAGGAGTATAGTTCTTCCTAAACGGTTTCTTTTGCCCTTGATTATTGTTCATCGCTAGTACTTCATTAAGGGGAAAAGTATTAACATTATTTGAGTGGGTATATTTGGATGAAGAAGGATTGTCGTTCTTCTTGTTTTTCCAGCCACTACTTGAGCTATTACTGGCAAGCTTTTGTTTAGTGAGGTCATCCTCAATGTTAATTCCAATGTCATATACTGCTTTGAATGTGTGTAGGTTGCTTTGGTATTTCAAATGTTTGGAATACTTTTCTTGGAGGTTCTTAATGAACATCCTAACAGATTCCTTTTCGCTAGGCACCTCAACCATTTTTGCAGTGGTTTCCCTCCATTTATTGAAAAAGGAGGTAAAACCTTCATTTTCTTTTTGTTTCAGCATTTCTAATTCTCTGTGATCGGTTTCAACTTGTATATTGCATTTATATCTTTCAATGAAAGCGGTCACAATAGATTCCCAACTAGAGGTCTTTTCTTTATCAAGCGAAAAGTACCACTGTTGGCATACAGCTTCTAAGGATAACGAGAATACAGAATGGAAAGCTTTCCTATCTATTCCCTTAATACCCATTACAGTTTCAAAAGCCCTTAAATGAAAGTAAGGATTGTCCATAGCCTTAAACTTAGGGATGTCGTTAGGATTGAACTTTTGTGGAAGGAGATCCTTATCCACCGAGACCCCTTGAGAGCTAATCTCTTGAAATCTGAAATCATTGGATAGCTTGCCCAATCTTTCCTGGATTAGGTCCATTTGTTTCTGTTTCTCAGGGTTGTTGATTTGCAGTGATAGGTTTTGCAGCATCTCAGCCAAGTTGGCTACCTGTCCCCTAACTTCATTAAGTTCTTCTTGACTAGCCATTGCCTTCTTAGCCTTTCTTTTCCTACCGATTGGTTTGTCGAAAAGTAAGACTTGAACGAAAGTGTTGTCCTTGATTAGACGCCCTTCCTTTCTTGACCACGCGCTGTAATTTAAACCATATTTGTTTTAATATTTGACTCTAATTGACTTGACTCTATGTTTTAAATAAAAAAAAATGATGGGGTATATATTATGTATATATTAAGGGAAATTATATTGGAGGATTAATATCCGACTTACCCCCCCCCCCAAAAAAAATGACGGAAAACACGCATTCAAGACTCTCTAATCATGGTTATAACGTGACAAACATGTTATGTGTGTGCCTTATGTGAATGTGATTGACATGCATTGACTACTAGTGTGCAACCATGAGACTTTTACATGCCTAAATTCAATTAAAGACTAGAACATGGTGTAAATAACCAACAAATTGATTAATTCGATTAGCAGATCCATTAATTAGACTCATTGTGATGACTCAGGTAAGAAAACTGGACTGTCGCCAAAACAACAGAACTCTCGCCACTGTCTAGAGCCTGTCGCCAGACGACAAAATTGTCGCCAGGCGACAGACACTAGACTGCGGCGCCACAGTCCAAACTTCTGCGCCATTGCTGGAACATTAATCTGGACTGTTTCCAGTAATTTTTACTCTAAGTGGACATGCCTAAAGTCGTACTAAGTCGAATTGATTAAATTATTAGTCTTTAATTAGTTCAAGATTAATTAATTAATTAGTTAGACAAAGTCCTTTTAGTCATTAATCCATTTATTAGTCTTGAACACAAGTCAAACAAACGGTTAGCGCACATATAATATATTCAAGCAAGAGGTACACATAGTTCACATAGTCACAAGATGAGTTTGCAACCTAACCATGGCTCTAGTTCTCTAAAGTTCGAGGATATGGGTTAAGTCAAAAGAAGGTCCATGGTTAAGAATCCACATGCATTGCACACAAGCCTGCCAAGAGGGTTGGAGCGAATGGACAAGATTTCGCGAGTGCGGTAGGAGACCGGACTCGACGCCATGGTTGGATAGGTTCCAAGACATACACGTCCCCAAATCTGAGCTTTGCACAAAATAGTGGGATACTCCATTGGGCAGGCGAAGCAAGGAACCCCCAGAGGGTTATATCCATATGTAGAACACATATGGGTTTCAGAAAAGTGAGAAAACGATTCAATCAATAAGCAAAATCGAGCCAATAACACTAGAAAAGGTCAAAGCAAGAAGACAGAACCCTGGCTCAGTATTGGAAGAACTTGGTGCCAGACAACAGGGACTGTCGCCGCAAAAAAGTCCCTGTCGCCAGGCGACAGAAACTTTTTACGGGCGACAAGCCCTGCTTTCTAGACGCTAGTTCCTACATGCCTTGGCAAGTTCCTATGTTCTTCGAATTTACCAGTTTTCGTATTACCTTTTCGATTCTAGTCATGAAAGATATTTCCCAAATTTCCTACGTGTAAAATTCCTATGGATTGACTCATGGGGTGCTCCCATGAGGACCTTTTAATGCATATGACAATAATGTTAATCAAATCACGCACATGAAATACTTAGAATTTTTCGAGTCTCATCCGCTCATTCTAAATAATTGCCAAAATTAAATAAATTTCAGTAATATAAATAGAAATCCTCCCCAGTGGAGTCGCCAAAAACTGTAGGGAATATTTCAAGCATTATGATAACCCCAAACTTGAACCCCACTGTGATCATACACTAAAGTACGGTGGCGTTCCAAAGGGAAAGACAAAGAGCTAAAACGAGTCGCCAACAAGTTTTAAGGAACTTGTACCCAAAAGACAATCCAAAGGACCGTCAAATACTCCATAAGGTCTTGAACCAAACAGGGTCCGGGGATGAGGGTACGAATCCAATCTACAAAAGAAAGGACCCGCCCTATAAATATAGGCCTCTACTTTGTTCTACTCGTATTCATGCGCGCTTTTCGAATAACATACAAACATTATATTAAACCTACCCTGTTTATCTATGTTGGTTGAAATTAATGCACAAATAATACTATTATTGGCGATCACTTGTATTAAAATCACATTAGTCTAAACCAAATTATTAATTATCTTATTAAGCGTGATTTCAAGTACAAATTCCCTTTAACCCTGCATAAAAGGCGTGATCAAGCAATAACAATATAATAAATCAAGCAACATAATAATAAACAATAACAATAATGATGATAATAGCATGGTAAGGCATAATAAAGCTTAATAATAATAGCAAGATCCTAGGCATGACACTAACAATATTAATAACAAACCCTAGCATGTCACTAAGTAATAAAGATCGAAACTTTAACCCTAACTTGGTACTAACATGATATTATGATATTAGAAAAGATAAGAGGCACCCTAAACATGATAATAGAAAGCAATAAAAACATCCTAACATGATACTAGGAATTAAACATCCTAACATGATACTAGGAATTAAACATTAATAAACATGCTTTCTACATTGAAAGAGAGTAATAAGATTACATACTTTGAAGCCTCGTACCTCTTTCTAATAACAAAATACACAAGTTAGTAAACTTCAATGAAAATAAATAAACAACAATTAAAGAATTAAATTGAAATCAAATTAAATAAAGTTTAGACTAGATTTGGACCAAACCCTCAGAAATTATCAACCTTTCACGTCTAGGGCGAAGGCAACTTCGAACTTGGTTAAGAGATTCAAGATCTTGTGAATGCGGAATATTGTAAAACTAGAAAAGAGAGAAAGAAAGCATAAAGTGCTCAAGGGAGAAAAGAGAATAAGAATTAATGATAATTGATAGTAATTGATTGATTCTGATAACAGGAATACGGACGCTATTTATAATGAAAATAATCCGGAAAAACACGGAATTTGATAAGGAATAAAACTCCACGCTGTCGCCAGGACTGGACTCTGTCGCGACGCGACAGTGTCTGTCGCGAGGCGACAGAGTCTGTCGCGCGGCGACAGACTTGTCGTCTGGCGACAGCCTGTATAAGCGCGTTTTTATCTTTTTACAGAATCCGATCTTTAATCAACTTGATCTACGGAATCCGTACAAAAGATGAAATACATTTTTAGGATAATAAAATAATATTTTATTCCAAATAAAAAGCCTTTAAGATAATTAATTATCAATCCTATCAATATTAGAACTAAAAGGAACTTTCTAGAAACTTCTAGAAAACTATAATTAATCCTAATAGCTTTAGGAATGATAATTAACATTGGGCCCTCCTCTAGATCATTGGGCCGCATTAAAATAGAACTCCGGGCCCAGTTTAGTATTTTGGCCATAACTTCCTCAATATTCATCGGAATTGGGCTTATAATATATCGTTGGAAAGGTCTTTCCAAGCCCCATCCAACTACACTATTATTGGACCTTAATCATGGACCAAAATAAACTGAAATGGACGTTTTCAAGTAAATAGAGCCATTTTCAAAAACAGAGAGAAAAGAAATTAATTAATACTAAACCGCGACATTTGACTTTCGAATCACTTTCACCTAATTCGATTATATTTTGACGCACAATGTATTCATCACCGGGTTTGGTTTTGGGGAGACACAAATGGGTGTCTACACATGGTTTTTTGCCTAACTATTTCCAATGGGTTTTTCATGGTGAACTACACTTCCAAAGAGAATCCCAAAGTAGCAGTTCCATATCCACCGAGGATGCATTGAACCCATATAGAAACATGGTATTAGATGCCTTTGGACTAGAAGGTGGTTTAGAAAATATTGAAGAAGAGCCACATGCTAGTTACAAGAAGTTCTTTGACATGTTGAAGGCAGCGGAAGAGCCATTGTATGATGGCTGCAAGTTGTCTGTATTGTCTGCAGCTGCAAGGATGGCAAACATCAAGTCCGAGTATAATATTCCACATAAAGCTATAGATGGTGTTGCTTCCTTAATGAAAGATAGTTTTTACAAGACTAAGAAATTGCTTGAAGGGCCAGAACTTCCGCACCAAAAGATTCATGTATGTCCAAATGAATGTATGCTATTTTGGAAGGAACACAAAGATCTCAAAGAATGTCTATATTGCAAAGGAAGTCGTTATAAGACACTTTGAGAAAGTGGCAACAATTCTCCTCATAGTGCTCTTATTTACTTTCCTGTAGACCCGAGATTACAAAGATTATATGCAACAAGATCTACTGCGGAGCAGATGAGGTGGCATAAAGATAATCCTCGAGTTCATGGCCTTATGTCTCATCCAAGTGATGAAGAGGCGTGGAAACACCTAGATGAAGAGTACCCTTCTTTTGCTGCGGAGCCTAGAAATGTCCGACTAGGTCTTTGTACCGACGGATTTTCACCATTTGGAAAGACAGGAAGGCAATATTCTTGTTGGCCCGTCATTATAACTCCTTATAATCTTCCACCTGAATTGTGCATGAAGAAACCTTTTATGTTTCTAAGTTTGATAATTCCAGGTCCAAAGAATCCTAAAGGGAATCTCGATGTGTAATTGCGACCTCTTATTGAAGAGTTAAAGCAATTATGGGAGGCTGGGTTACCGACTTACAACATCTCGCAAAAACAAAATTTTCATTTGATTCAATTAGCTTTGTATAATGTGTTTTGACTTTCATTTGACTCAATTAGCTTTGTTAATTACATTTAACTTTCATTTAATTCAACAAGCTTTGTTGAATGTGTTTGACTTTTATTTGACTCAATTACCTTTGTTGAATGCATTTTACTTTCATTTGATTCAAAAAGCTCCGTTTGAATGCGTTTGACTTTCATTTGACTCAATTAGCTTAGTTGAATGCATTTGACTTTCATTTGATTCAAAAAGCTTTGTATGAATATGTTTTACTTTCATTAGACTCAATTATCTTTCTTGAATGCATTTGTCTTTCATTTGATTCAAAAACCATTGTTTGAATGTGTTTGACTTTCATTTGACTTAATTAGCTTTGTTGAATGCATTTTACTTTCATTTGATACAAAAAGCTTTCTTTCAATGTGTTTGACTTTCATTTTACTCAATTAGCTTTGTTAAATGCATTTGACTTTAGTTTGATTCAAAAAGCATTGTTTGAATGTGTTTGACTTTCATTTGACTCAATTAGCTTTGTAGACTGCATTTGACTTTCATTTAACTCAATTAGCTTTGTATGAATGTGTTTGACATTCATTGACGTGGGGAAAACTAGGTCGTTGGGAAAAATTCTCCCTAAGCCAAAAAAAATTTATAAACACTCAACAAACCTAAATACAAGTATAGAGGTAAGTCAAGGGTCGAACCCAAAGGAACGGTAATGTCTAAATGCTTTCAATTATGTGCCTAAGCTAGGTCGAAGACAAGGGGTAAAAGGTGACTCTAACAACTACCTAAACGAAGAAACCAAACAAATATAAGAGCTAGGGATTAGGATCCGCAAATAATGGCAATGAACGATGCAAATTGGAATGGAACGTCGACTATGTCAAGCAATGTGAGGGAAAATCAATCATGCAACCAAAAGAGCATGTCAAGCTATTCTCCTAGAGGTCTAACTAGCGTCAACTACGATAAACTCTAGCTAGGAAACATCACAAGACACCTCAATCGTGTAAATGCAAGCCACAAATCAATGGTCCGTATCAATGTCAACTTACAATGCAATCTAGTGCAATAATCAAAGTTAGCTACTTTCTAATTAATCACACACATGCACAAGATCAATCAACCAAGTTTAATCACATCATCAACTCCATCAATTATCCCATATTTACATCAATTCATTACATCATAAGCTTCACCAAATCCCTAACCAAACAACTACTCAAACATTATCATCAATTCAACAAACAATTAAAGAAATCAACAGTTAACAATCTAAGAAGAACAATTACTCTAATCAAACATCAATCATCGAATCATCAAAATCCAATCAAAACCAAACAATCAAAACATGAATACTAAACAAAACAATAAATGAGATAGAGTTTAGAAATGCTCATTGATAATAGAGTAGATCTCCAATACAATTGTCACCATTGGATCTTCAATCTCTCAATCACCATTGAAATTCTTCACTTTCTCTCTCTAAAATCTACTCCTAAAACTAACCTCTAAATCTAGAGAGAGAAGCTCTCAACTAAGCTAAGAAAATGATCTAATTCTTTTATGAAAACTTCTTACAAAAATTGGGTTCAAATAGGTATAAGAAGAGAGAGAAAATCGTCGAAAACCGATCGGAAAAAACCCACGTTGGTACGGCCACACAACAGGGGATGTGCGCCCGCACCACCATGATGTGCGCCCGCACCACCATGGTGTGCGGCCGCACAACCCTCGTGTGCGCCCGCACATTCTGCGAGTGCGGCCGCACATTCTGCGCGTGTGGCCGCACTCAGCTGGGTTTCTTCGAATCTTCAACTCTTCAAGCTCAAGGGGTGCACACATGATTTATGATGGTGATGAAGGACAAGGTGGGCAGTAGCTAAGGCTTAATATTGAGGGCACACACTTCCTTTGAAGGGAGCACAAGAGAAGAGCTAAGACTTGGAACTTTCACTTCTTTGCATCTTGAGCTTCCCAAACTCCATGAACTTGATCCTAAAGCTCCTTCCACCATAATGGATCACCAAAATCACGACCCGAACCTCGTCCAATACCTACAACCACGAAAATAGACTAAATAAAGAAGAAAAGGCTAGAAAACCAACGAAATGCACAAAAGTTACAAAATAAGAGAAGAAAGGTAAAACTAAGCAACAAAGCATAAAACTAAGCACTTATTAAGCATGAAAGCTATGAAAAGAGAATAGAAAGGACCTAAATGCTCGTCAAATGTGTGTCATTTATGACACACATCATTCATTTGACTCAATTAGCTTTGTTAATTGCATTTCACTTTCATTTAATTCAAAAAGCTTTGTTTAAATGTGTTTCACTTTCATTTGATTGAAAAAGCTTTGTTTGAATGTGTTTGACTTTCATTTGACTCAATTACCTTTGTTGAATGCATTTGACTTTCATTTGATTCAAAAAGTATTGTTTGAATGTGTTTGACTTTCAATTGACTCAATTAGCTTTGTTGAATGCATTAGACTTTCATTTGATATAAAACGCTTTGTTTGAATGTGTTTTAATTTCATTTGACTCAAATATTTTTGTTGAACGCATTTGACTTTCATTTGTTTCAAAAAGCTTTGTATGTGTGTGTTTGACTTTAATATGACACAATTATCTTTATTGAATGCATTTGACTTTTATTTGATTCAAAACGCTTTGTTTGAAGGTGCTTGACTTTCATTTGAGTCAAAAATCATTGTTGAATGCATTTGACTTTTATTTGATTCAAAAAGCTTTGATTGAATGTGTTGGACTTTCATTTGACTCAATTAGCTTTGTTAGAATGTGTATGACTTTCATATTACTTAATTATGTTTGTTGAATGCATTTGACTTTCATTTGATTTAAAAAGCTTTGTTTGAAGGTGTTGACTTTCATTTGAGTTATAAAGCATTGTTGAATGCACTTGACTTTCGTTTAATATAAAAAGCTTTGTTTGTATGTGTTTGACTTTCATTTGAGTCAATTAGCTTTGTTCAATGCATTTGACTTTCATTTGATTCAAAAAGCTTTGTTTGAATGTGTTTGACTTTCATTTGACTCAATTATCCTTTTTGAATGCAATTAACTTTCAATTGATTCAAAAAGCTTTGTATGAATGTGTTTGACTTTCATTTGACTCAATTAGCTTCGTTGAATGCATTTGAGTTTCATTTGATTTAAAAAGCTTTGTTTGATTGTGTTTGACTTTCATTTGGTTCAAAAAGCTTTGTTGAATGTGTTTGATTTTCATTTTACTCAATTAGCTTTGTTGAATGCATTTGACTTTCATTTGATTTTAAAACCTTTATTTAAATGTGTTTGACTTTCATTTGGTTCAACAAGCTTTGTTGAATGAGTTTGAATTTCATTTTACTCAATTAGATTTGTTGAATGCATTTGACTTTCATTTGATTAAAAAAGCATTGTTTGAATGTGTTAGACTTTATTTAACTCAATAAACTTTGTTGAATGCATTTGACTTTCATTTGATTTAAAAAGCTTTATTTGAATGTGTTTGACTTTCATTTGAGTCAAAAAGCTTTATTAAACGCATTTGAATTTAATTTGATTATAAAAGCTTTGTTTGAATGTGTTTGACTTTCATTTGACTCAATTATCTTTGTTGAATACGTTTGACTTTCATTTGATTCAAAATGCTTTGTTTGAATGTGTTTGACATTCATTTGATTCAAAAAGCTTTGTATGAATGTGTTTGACTTTCATTTGAGTCAATTATCTTTGTTGAATGCATTTGACTTTCGTTTGATTCAAAAAGCATTGTTTGAATGTGTTTGACTTTCATTTGACTTAAGTAGCTTTGTTGAATGCATTTGACTTTCATTTGATTCAAAAAGCTTTTTTTGAATGTTTTTTACTTTAATTTGAATCAATTATCTTCGTTGAATGCATTTGACTTTCACTTGATTTTAAAAGCTTTGTTTGAATGTGTTTTGACTTTCATTTGACTTAATTAGCTTTGTTAATTGCATTTCAATTTCATTTAATTCAAAAAGATTTGTTTGAATGTGTTTTACTTTTATTTGACTCAATTAGCTTTGTTGAATGCATTTTACTTTCATTTGATTAAAAAAGCTTTGTATGAATGTGTTTGACTTTCATTTGACTCAATTATCTTCGTTGAATGCATTTGACTTTCACTTGATTTTAAAAGCTCTGTTTGAATGTGTTTGACTTTCATTTGGTTCAAAAAGCTTTGTTGAATGAGTTTGTCTTTCATTTTACTCAATTTAGCCTTGTTGAATGCATTTGACTTTCATTTGATTAAATAAGCATTGTTTGAATGTGTTTGACTTTCATTTGACTTAATTAACTATTATGAATGCATTTATCTTTGATTTGATTCAAAAAACTTTGTTTGAAAGTGTTTGACTTTCATTTGACTCAATTACCTTTATTGAATGCATTTGACTTTCATTTGATTCCAAAAGCTTTGTATGAATGTGTTTAACTTTCATTTGACTCAATTATCCTTGTTGAATACATTTGACTTTCATTTGATTTAAAAAGCTTTGTTTGAACGTGTTTGACTTTTATTTGAGTTAAAAATCTTTGTTTAATGCATTTGCCTTTATTTGATTCAAGAACCTTTGTTTGAATGAGTTTGACTTTCATTTGACTTAATTACCTTTGTTGAATGCATTTGACTTTCATTTGGTTCAAAAAGCGTTGTTTAATGTGTTTGACTTTCATTTGACTCAATTAGCTTGGTTGAATGCATTTGAGTTTTATTTGATTCAAAAAGCTTTGTATGAATGTATTTGACTTTTATTTGACCCAATTACCTTTGTTGAATGCATTTGTCTTTCATTTGATTCAATATATCTCTATTTTATTGCTTTTGAATACAAGTTGTTTTACTAGTTGTTGCTAGATTTCCTCAAATTTTGTCTTGTTTTCATATGTCAACAAATTCTATCAACTAATTTTTTATTTGTATCGATTTAGAAACAAATTGAGGCAACAAATTTTTTAATTGTTCCTATTAGAAATTAGCTGTCTTACTAGTTGTTGCATTTTACATTCATTTGATTCAAAAAGCTTTGTTGAAAGTATTTGACTTTCATTTGACTCAATAAGCTTTGTTGAATGCATTTGACTTTCATTTGATTCAAACAGCTTTGTTTGAATGTGTTTGACTTTCATTTGAGTCAAAAAGCTTTGTTGAATGCATTTGACTTTCATTAGATTCAAAAAGCTTTGTTTGAATGTGTTTGACTTTCATTTGAGTTAAAAAGATATGTTGAATGCATTAGACTTCCATTTCATTCAAAAAGCTTGATTTAAATGTGTTTGACTTTCATTTGACTCAATTATCTTTGTTGAATGCATTTGACTTTCATTTGATTCAAAAAGATTTGTTTGAATGTGTTTGACTTTCATTTGACTCAATTTTCTTTGTTGAATGCATTTGACTTTCATTTGATTTAGAAAGCGTTGTTGAATGTGTTGACTATCATTTGACTCAATTAGCTTTGTTGAATGCATTTAAGTTTTATTTGATTCAAAAAGCTTTGTATCAATGTGTTTGACTTTCATTTGACCCAATTACCTTTGTTGAACGCATTTGACTTTCATTTGATTCAAAAAGCTTTGTTTGAATGTGTTTGACTTTCATTTGACTCAATTGTCTTTGTTGAATGCATTTGACTTTCATTTGATTTAAAAAGCTTTTTTGGAATGTGTTTGACTTTCATTTGACTCAATTAGCTTTGTTGAATGTATTTAAGTTTTATTTGATTTAAAAAGCTTTGTATCAATGTGTTTGACTTTCATTTGACCCAATTACCTTTGTTGAATGCATTTGACTTTCATTTGATTCAATATATCTCTTTTTTGTTGCTATTGAAAACAAGTTATCTTACTAGTTGTTGCTAAATTTCATCAATTTTGTCTCGTTTCCATATATCAACAACTTCTGACAACTAATTTTTTATTTGTAGCGATTTAGAATCAAATTGAGGCACTAAATTTTTGAGTTGTTCCTATTAGAAATTAGCCGTCTCGTTGTTGTTGCTAGATGACAACAGATTTTTTATTTGTTGTCATTTAGCAATGCCATTTTACAAAACGTTTGGCAACAAAATTTCTAGTTGTTGCTATTAGGGACACTTGTTTTACTATTTCTTGCTAAAATGACATCACATTTTAATTTGTTGCCATTAGAAGAAAGTTGTGTTATAAATTGTTGCTAATTTATTAAGAGTCATTGTAGTAATTTACATAATATGTTTTAATAAATAAAAACGAAAACAAGTCATCTTGTTCTATACAAAAGAAATATTAGAACGAATTAATAATCGTTCAATCACTTTTAGCAATAAAACGAAGGCGATAAAATAATATATCTTATTTTATAAGTTCATTAGAAAGAGCATGTATAAAATGGGAATGCTTCTTACTATTATGGCCGAATTTGCTTGATTTTGGCTCTACAAGACCTTAAACCTTATAACATGCTATGTTTTTGTGATTTCTTTCTTAGGAAGTTATAAATACATATGTTTGACATGAATCAAGCCTTTTTAAGTTCATTAGAAAGAGCATGTAGAAAATGGGAACGCTTCTTCCCATTATGGCCGAATTCGCTTGATTTCTGTTCTAATAGACCTTAAAACCTTATACCTTGCTTTGTCTTAGTGATTTCTATGCTTAGCCAGTTACTAATACATATATTTGACATCATTCAAGCCTTTATAATTTCATTAGAAAGATGAAAGCAGGAAATGGGAACGCTATTTATCATTTAGGCCGAATTTGGTTGATTTTGGTTCTACAAGACCTTAAAACCTTATAACATCCTTTGTTTTTGTGATTTTTGTTTTTAGGAAGTTATAAATATATATATTTGACATGAATCAAGCCTTTTCAAGTTCATTAGAAAAAGCATGTAAAATATGGGTGCTTCTTCCTATTTTGCTCGAATTTGTTTGATTTCGGTTCTACCAGTCCTTAAAATCTTATAACTTGCTTTGTTTTTGTTATTTCTATGATCAGGAATTATAAATACATATATTTAACATTATTCAAGTTTTTTGTAGTTCATTAGAAAGAGCATGTAGAAAATGAGAATGCTTCTTTCTATTTTGCCTGAATTTGCTTGATTTTGGTTCTACAAAACCTTAAAAACTTATAATTTGCTTTGGTTATTGTCATTTCTTTGCTTAGGAAGTTATAAATACATATATTTGACATGAATCAAGCCTTTTCAAGTTCATTAGAAAGAGCATGTGGAAAATGGGTACGCTTTTTCCCATTTTGCCCAAATTTGCTTGATTTAGGCTCTACAACACCTTAAAAACCTTATAACTTGCTTTTTTTTTTGTGATTTATTTGCTTAGAAAGTTATAAATACATATATTTTATATGATTCAAGAATTTATAAATTCATTAGAAAGAGCATGTAGAAAATGGAAAGGCTTCTTACTATTTTGCTCGAATTTGCATGATTTTTGTTCTACTAGAACTTAAAACCTTATATCTTGCTTTGTTTTTATGATTTATATTGTCAGGAAGTTATAAATACATATATTTGACATGAATCAAGACTTTTCAAGTTTATTAAAAAGAGCATGTAGAAAAAGGGAATGCTTCTTACTATTTTGCCCGAATTTGATTGATTTCAGTTCTACAAGACCTTAAAACCTTATAAATTGCTAGTTTTTGCAATTTCTATGCTTATGCATTTATAAATACATATATTTCACATGATTCAAACAATTATATGTTCATAAGAAAAAGCATGTAGAATTTGGGAATGCTTCTTACAATTTTACCCAAATTTGATTGATTTTGGTTCTACAAGACCTTAAAACCTCATAACTTGATTTGTATTTGTTATTTATTTTTTAATGGAGTTATAAATATATATATTTGACATTATCCAAGCATTTATAAGCTCATTAGAAAGAGCATGCAGAAATGGGAACGTTTCTTTCCATTTTGCCCGAATTTGCTTGATTTTGGTTCTACAAGACCTTAAAACCATATAACTTGCTTTTTCTTTGTTATTTATTTGCTTAGGAAGTTATAAATATGTATATTTGACATGATTCAAGAATTTATAATTTCATTAGAAAGAGCATGTAAAAAATGGAAAAGCTTCTTACTATTTTGCACGAATTTGCTTGATTTTGGTTCTACAAGACCTTATAACCTTATGAATTGATTTCTTTTTGTGATTTTTTTTGTGAGGCAGTTATAAATACATATATTTGACATTACTCAAGCCTTTTCAAATTCATTAGAAAGAGCATGTAAAAAATGGGAATGCTTCTTCCCATTTTGGCCGTATTTGCTTAATTTTCGCTCTACAAGACCTTAAAACCTTATGACATGCGTTATTTTTGTGATTTATTTTCTTAGGAAGTTGTAAATTCATATATTTTACATTAATCAAGCCTTTTCAAGTTCATTAGAAGAGCATGTAGAAAATGGGAACGCTTCTTCTCATTTTGCCCGAATTTGCTTGATTTCGGTTCTACCAGACCTTAAAACCTTATAACTTGCTTGGTCTTATTGATTTCTATGCTTAGTCAGTTACAAATACATATATTTCACATTATTCAAGCCTTTATCAGCTCATTAGAAAGAGTATGTAGAAAATGGGAATGCTTCTTCCCATTTGGACCGAATTTGCTTGATTTTGGTTCTACAAGACCTTAAAACCTTATAAAATGATTTGTTTTTGTGATTTCTTTTCTTAGGAAGTTATAAATACATATATTTGACATGAATCAATCCTTTTCAAGTTCATTAGAAAGAGCATGTAGAAATTGGGAACGCTTCTTCCCATTATGCCCGAATTTGATTGATTTCGGTTCTACTAGACCTTAAAACCTTATACCTTGCTTTGTCTTAGTGATTTCTATGCTTAGGCAGTTACTAATACATATATTTGACATAATTCAAGCCTTTATAAGTTCATTAGAAAGAGCATGTAGAAAATGGGAACGCTTTTTACCATTTGGGCCGAATTTGGTTGATTTTGGTTCTACAAGACCTTAAAACCTTATAACATCTTTTGTTTTTGTGATTTCTTTTGTTAGGAAATTATAAATACATGTATTTGACATGAATAAATCCTTTTCAAGTTCATTAGAAAGAGCATGTAAAAAATGGGTGCTTTTTCCTATTTTGCTCGAATTTGCTTGGTTTCGGTTCTACCAGTCCTTAAAACCTTATAACTTGCTTTATTTTTGTTATATCTGTGATAAGGAATTATAAATACATATATTTAACATTATTCAAGTTTTTTGTAGTTCAGTAGAAAGAGCATGTAGAAAATGAGAATGCTTTTTTCTATTTTGCCTGAATTTGCTTGATTTTGGTTCTACAAAACCTTAAAACCTTATAACTTGCTTTGGTTTTTGTGATTTCTTTGGTTAGGCAGTTATGAATACATATATCTGACGTGAATCAAGCCTTTTAAAGTTCATTAGAAAGAGCATGTGGAAAATGGGTACGTTTTTTCCCATTTTGCCCAAATTTGCTTTATTTAGGCTCCACAACACCTTAAAACCTTATAAATTGCTTTTGTTTTTTGTGATTTATTTGCTTAGAAAATTATAAATACATATATTTTATATGATTCAAGAATTTAAAAATTCATTAGAAAGAGCATGTAGAAAATGGAAAGTCTTCTTACTATTTTGCCCGAATTTGCTTGATTTTTGTTCTACTAGACCTTAAAACCTTATATCTTGCTTTGTTTTTGTGATTTATATTTTTAGGAAGTTATCAAGTTTATTAAAAAGAGCATGTAGAAAAAGGGAATGCTTCTTACTATTTTGCCCGAATTTGCTTGATTTTGGTTCTACAAGACCTTAAAACCTTATGAATTCCTTTGTTTTTGTAATTTATTTTGTGAGGAAGTTATGAATACATATATTTGACATGACTCAAGCCTTTTCAAGTTCATTAGAAAGAGCATGTAAAAAATGGGAATGCTTCTTCCCATTTTAGCCGAATTTGCTTAATTTTTGCTCTACAAGACCTTAAAACCTTATGACATGCTTTATCTTTGTGATTTATTTTCTTAGGTTGTTGTAAATACATATATTTTAAATGAATCAAGCCTTTTCAAGTTCATTAGAAAGAGCATGTAGAAAATGGGAACGCTTCTTCTCATTTTGCCCGAATTTGCTTGATTACGGTTCTACCAGACCTTAAAACGTTATAACTTGCTTGGTCTTAGTAATTGCTATGCTTTGTCTGTTACAGATACATATATTTGACATGATTCAAGCCTTTATCAGTTAATATGAAAGAGCATATAGAAAAAGGGAACGCGTCTTCCCATTTAGGCCGAATTTGCTTGATTTTGGTTCTACAAGACCTTAAAACCTTATAAAATGCTTTGTTTTTGTGATTTATTTTCTTAAGAAGTTATAAATACATATATTTGACATGAATCAAGCCTTTTCAAGTTCATTAGAAAGAGCATGTAAAAATTGGGAACGCTTCTTCCCATTATGCCCGAATTTGCTTGATTTCGGTTCTACTAGACCTTAAAACCTTATACCTTGTTTTTTCTTAGTGATTTCTATGCTGAGGCAGTTACTAATACATATATTTGACATAATTCAAGCCTTTATAAGTTCATTAGAAAGAGCATGTAGAAAATGGGAACGCTTTTTACCATTTGGGCCGAATTTGGTTGATTTTGGTTCTACAAGACTTTAAAACCTTATAACATCTTTTGTTTTTGTGATTTATTTTGTTAGGAAATTATAAATACATATATTTGACATGAATATAGCCTTTTCAAGTTCATTAGAAAGACCATGTAAAAAATGGGTGCTTTTTCCTATTGTGCTCGAATTTACTTGGTTTCGGTTCTACCAGTACTTAAAACCTTATAACTTGCTTTATTTTTGTTATATCTGTGATTAGGAATTATAAATACATATATTTAACATTATTCAAGTTTTTTGTAGTTCATTAGAAAGAGCATGTAGAAAATGAGAATGCTTCTTTCTATTTAGCCGGAATTTTCTTGTTTTTGGTTCTACAAAACCTTAAAACCTTATAACTTGCTTTGGTTTTTGTGATTTCTTTGGTTAGGCAGTTATGAATACATATATCTGACATGAATCAAGCCTTTTAAAGTTCATTTGAAAGAGCATGTGGAAAATGGGTACGTTTTTTCCCATTTTGCCCAAATTAGCTTGATTTAGGCTCCACAACACCTTAAAACCTTATAACTTGCTTTTGTTTTTTGTGATTTATTTGCTTAGAAAATTATAAATACATATATTTTATATGATTCAAGAATTTATAAAATCATTAGAAAGAGCATGTAGAAAATGGAAAGGCTTCTTACTATTTTGCCCGAATTTGCTTGATTTTTGTTCTACTAGACCTTAAAACCATATATCTTGCTTTGTTTTTGTTATTTACATTGTTAGGAAGTTATCAAGTTTATTAAAAAGAGCATGTAGAAAAAAGGAATGCTTCTTACTATTTTGCCCGAATTTGATTGATTTTAGTTCTACAAGACCTTAAAACCTTATAAATTGCTTTGATTTTGTTATTTCTATGCTTATGCATTTATAAATACATATATTTCACATGATTCAAACAATTATAAGTTAATAAGAAAGAGCATGTAGAATTTGGGAATGCTTCTTACTATTTTACCCAAATTTTGCTTGATTTTGGTTCTACAAGACCTTAAAACCTCATAACTTGATTTGTTTTTGTTATTTATCTATTAATGGAGTTATAAATACATATATTTGACATGATCCAAGCATTTATAAGTTCATTAGAAATAGCATGTAGAAAATGGGAACGTTTCTTCCCATTTTGCCCGAATTTGCTTGACTTTGGTTCTACAAGACCTTAAAATCATATAACTTGCTTTTTCTTTGTCATTTATTTGCTTAGGAATTTATAAATACGGCTTTTTCACCACATACCCTTGAGTTTTTCACCATATACCCATGAAAATTTTTAAATTCACAATATACCCCTAAGTTGTAATAAAAATTCACCGTATATCCTTAATGAAAATAAGATGAAAAGAATTTGGTTAATTATACATCGAAATCACCTTAGATATCTCCCTTCATCCCCAAAACAACTCTTCTCATTTTTCTAGCCCTAGAAACCACTCCAAATCTCCATAACCATAACCATATAAATAATTATGAGGATTAGAAAATGAAATTTAGGGTAAGTTTAGGGTGCAAAAAAGGAATGTGGGTGGTTTCGGGGTAGAGGAATGTATTTAGAGTGGTTTCAGTTCATAATTATCCCAAATGATTGACGAATTTAACAATAATATGTTATCAAAGGTATATGGTGTATTTTTGTGAAAACTCATGGGTATATGATGAATTTAAAAAAGTTCATGGGTATATGATGAATAAATAAAAAACTCAATGGCATATGGTGAAATATCCGTTATAAATATGTATATTTGACATGATTCAGGAATTTATAATTTCATTAGAAAGATCATGTAGAAAATGAGAATGCTTCTTACTACTTTGCCCGAATTTGCTTGATTTTGGTTCTACAAGACCTTAAAACCTTATGAATTGCTTTGTTTTTGTAATTTATTTGTGAGGAAGTTATGAATACATATATTTGACATGACTCAAGCCTTTTATAGTTCATTAGAAAGAGCATGTAAAAAATGGGAATGCTTCTTCCCATTTTGGCCGAATTTGCTTAATTTTGGCTCTACAAGACCTTAAAGCCTTATGACATGCTTTATTTTTGTGATTTATTTTCTTAGGAAGTTGTAAATACATATATTTTACATGAATCAAGCCTTTTCAAGTTCATTAGAAAGAGCATGTAGAAAATGGGAACGCTTTTTCTCATTTTGCCCGAATTTGCTTGTTTACGGTTCTACCAGACCTTAAAACGTTATAACTTGCTTGGTCTTAGTAATTGCTATGCTTAGTCTGTTACAGATACATATATTTGACATGATTCAAGCCTTTATCAGTTCATTAGAAAGAGCATGTAGAAAAAGGGAACGCGTCTTCCCATTTAGGCCGAATTTGCATGATTTTGGTTCTACAAGACCTTAAAACCTTAAAAATTTCTTTGTTTTTGTTATTTCTTTTCTTAGGAATTTATAAATACATATATTTTACATGAATCAAGCCTTTTCAAGTTCATTAGAAAGAGCATGTAGAAATTAGGAACGCTTCTTCCCATTATGCCCGAATTTGCTTGATTTCGGTTCTACTAGACCTTAAAACCTTATACCTTGCTTTGTATTAGTGATTTCTATTCTTAGGAAGTTACTAATACATATATTTGCTATAATTCAAGCCTTTATAAGTTCATTAGAAAGAGCATGTAGAAAATGGGAACGCTTTTTACCATTTGGGCCGAATTTGGTTGATTTTGGTTCTACAAGTCCTTAAAACCTTATAACATCTTTTGTTTTTGTGATTTCTTTTGCTAGGAAATTATAAATACATGTATTTGACATGAATAAAGCCTTTTCAAGTTCATTAGAAAGAGCATGTAAAAAATGGGTGCTTTTTCCTATTTTGCTCGAATTTGCTTGGTTTCGGTTCTACCAGTCCTTAAAACCTTATAACTTGCTTTATTTTTGTTATATCTGTGATTAGGAATTATAAATACATATATTTAACATTATTCAAGTTTTTTGTAGTTCATTAGAAAGAGCATGTAGAAAATGAGAATGCTTCTTTCTATTTTGCCTGAATTTGCTTGATTTTGGTTCTACAAAACCTTAAAACCTTATAACTTGCTTTGGTTTTTGTGATTTCTTTGGTTAGGCAGTTATGAATACATATATTTGACATGAATCAAGCCTTTTAAAGTTCATTAGAAAGAGCATGTGGAAAATGGGTACGTTTTTTCCCATTTTGCCCAAATTTGCTTGATTTATGCTCCACAACACCTTAAAACCTTATAAATTGCTTTTGTTTTTTGTGATTTATTTGCTTAGAAAATTATAAATACATATATTTTATATGATTCAAGAATTTATAAATTCATTAGAAAGAGCATGTAGAAAATGGAAAGTCTTTTTACTATTTTGCCCGAATTTGCTTGATTTTTGTTCTACTAGACCTTAAAACCTTATATCTTGCTTTGTTTTTGTGATTTATATTGTTAGGTAGTTATCAAGTTTATTAAAAAGAGCATGTAGAAAAAGGGAATGCTTCTTACTATTTTGCCCGAATTTGATTGATTTTAGTTCTACAAGACCTTAAAACCTTATAAATTGCTTTGTTTTTGTGATTTCTACGCTTATGCATTTATAAATACATATATTTCACATGATTCAAACAATTATAAGTTAATAAGAAGAGCATGTAGAATTTGGGAATGCTTCTTACTATTTTACCCAAATTTTGCTTGATTTTGGTTCTACAAGACCTTAAAACCTCATAACTTGATTTTTTTTTGTTATTTATTTTTTAATGGAGTTATAAATACATATATTTGACATGATCCAAGCATTTATAAGTTCATTAGAAAAAGCATGTAGAAAATGGGAACGTTTCTTCCCATTTTGCCCGAATTTGCTTGATTTTGGTTCTACAAGACCTTAAAACCATATAAATTGCTTTTGCTTTGTTATTTATTTGCTTAGGAATTTATAAATATTTATATTTGACATGATTCAGGAATTTATAATTTCATTAGAAAGAGCATGTAGAAAATGGGAATGCTTCTTACTATTTTGCCCGAATTTGCTTGATTTTGGTACTACAAGACCTTAAAACCTTATAACATCCTTTTTTGTGATTTATTTTTTTAGGAAGTTATGAATACATATATTTGACATAAATCAAGCCTTTTCAAGTTCATTAGAAAGAGCATGTAGAAAATGGGAACGCTTCTTCCCATTTGGGCCGAATTTGGTTGATTTTGGTTCTACAAGACCTTTAAAGCTTATAAAATCCATTGTTTTTGTGATTTCTTTTTTTAGGAAGTTATAAATACATATATTTGACATGACTCAAGCCTTTTCAAGTTCATTAGAACGTACATGTTGAAAATGAGAACGCTTCTTCTCATTTTGCCTGAATTTGCTTGATTTCGATTCTATCAGACCTTAGAACCTTATTAATTGCTTTCTCTTTGTTATTTATTTTCTTAGGAAGTTACAAATACATATATTTGACATGATTCAAGCCTTTATAAGTTCATTAGAAGAAGCATGTAGAAAATAGGAACGCTTCTTCCCATTTTGGCCGAATTTGCTTGATTTTGGTTCTACAAGACCTTAAAACTTTATAACATGCATTTTTTGTGATTTCTTTTCTTAGGAATTTATAAATACATATATTAGACATGAATCAAGCCTTTTCAAGTTCATTAGAAATAGCGTGTAGAAAATGGGAACGCTTCTTTTCATATGATGTTAATTGGTAACAATAATTTTCATTTTGATGACCTTAAATAGTTAAATGACCTAAAAGAATGTCATTCTTCTAAGTGCTTTACTTAGTTTGTCTATGCTTTTTGTATCATTTATTCTTTAGTGAAACTGCTATATAATGAGGGAGGATCGAGCATGGATGTATAAACGGTTAGAAGGAAAATTCCTTAGTCCAACCTTTGCTGAAAAGGTCAATGAATTTATTACATTTGCTACCACACAAGAGAATGTCGTGATAGATGGTGTGATGAAATGTCCATGTGCACAGTGTCGAAATATTCCTTATCAAGATCTTGATACCATTATGGAGCATCTCTATAGGCATGGTTTTTTGCCTAACTATTTCCAATGGGTTTTTCATGGTGAACTGCACTTCCAAAGAGAATCCCAAAGTAGCAGTTCCATATCCACCGAGGATGCATTGAACCCATATAGAAACATAGTATTAGATGCCTTTGGACTAGAAGGTGGTTTAGAAAATATTGAAGAAGAGCCACATGCTAGTTACAAGAAGTTCTTTGACATGTTGAAGGCAGCGGAAGAGCCATTGTATGATGGCTGCAAGTTGTCTGTATTGTCTGCAGCTGCAAGGATGGCAAACATCAAGTCCGAGTATAATATTCCGCATAAAGCTATAGATGGTGTTGCTTCCATAATGAAAGATAGTTTTTAGAAGACTAAGACATTGCTTAAAGGGCCAGAACTTCCGCACCAAAAGATTCATGTATGTCCAAATGGATTTATGCTATTTTGGAAGGAACACAAAGATCTCAAAGAATGTCTATATTGCAAAGGAAGTCGTTATAAGACACTTAGAGAAAGTGGCAACAATTCTCCTCATAGTGCTCTTATTTACTTTCCTGTAGGCCCGAGATTACAAAGATTATATGCAACAAGATCTACTGCGGAGCAGATGAGGTGGCATAAAGATAATCCTCGAGTTCATGGCCTTATGTCTCATCCAAGTGATGAAGAGGCGTGGAAACACCTAGATGAAGAGTACCCTTCTTTTGCTGCGGAGCCTAGAAATGTCCGACTAGGTCTTTGTACCGACGGATTTTCACCGTTTGGAAAGACAGGAAGGCAATATTCTTGTTGGCCGGTCATTTTAACTCCTTATAATCTTCCACCTGAATTGTGCATGAAGAAACCTTTTATGTTTCTAAGTTTGATAATTCCAGGTCCGAAGAATCCTAAAGGGAATCTCGATGTGTACTTGCAACCTCTTATTGAAGAGTTAAAGCAATTATGGGAGGCTGGGTTACCGACTTACAACATCTCGCAAAAACAAAATTTTCATTTGACTCAATTAGCTTTGTATAATGTGTTTGACTTTCATTTGACTTAATTAGCTTAGTTGAATGCATTTGACTTTCATTTGATTCAAAAAGCTTTGTATGAATATGTTTTACTTTCATCAGACTCAATTATCTTTCTTGAATGCATTTGTCTTTCATTTGATTCAAAAACCATTGTTTGAATGTGTTTGACTTTCATTTGACTCAATTAGCTTTGTTGAATGCATTTTACTTTCATTTGATACAAAAAGCTTTCTTTCAATGTGTTTGACTTTCATTTTACTCAATTAGCTTTGTTGAATGCATTTGACTTTAGTTTGATTCAAAAATCATTGTTTGAATGTGTTTGACTTTCATTTGACTCAATTAGCTTTGTAGACTGCATTTGACTTTCATTTAACTCAATTAGCTTTGTATGAATGTGTTTGACATTCATTGACGTGGGGAAAACTAGGTCGTTGGGCTAATTCTCCCTAAGCCAAACAAAATTTTAAAACACTCAACAAACCTAAATACAAGTATAGAGGTAAGTCAAGGGTCGAACCCAAAGGAACAGTAATGTCTAAATGCTTTTAATTATGTGCCTAAGCTAGGTCGAAGACAAGGGGTAAAAGGTGACTCTAAAAACTACCTAAACGAAGAAACCAAACAAATATAAGAGCTAGGGATTAGGATCTGCAAATAATGGCAATGAACGATGCAAATTGGAATGGAACGTCGACTAAGTCAAGCAATGTGAGGGAAAATCAATCATGCAACCAAAAGAGCATGTCAAGCTATTCTCCTAGAGGTCTAACTAGCGTCAACTACGATAAACTCTAGCTAGGAAACATCACAAGACACCCAATCGTGTAAATGCAAGCCACAAATCAATGGTCCGTATCAATGTCAACTTACAATGCAATCTAGTGCAATAATCAAAGTTAGCTACCCTCTAATTAATCACACACATGCACAAGATCAATCAACCAAGTTTAATCACATCATCAACTCCATCAATTATCCCATATTTACATCAATTCATTACATCATAAGCTTCACCAAATCCCTAACCAAACAACTACTCAAACATTATCATCAATTCAACAAACAATTAAAGAAATCAACAATTAACAATCTAAGAAGAACAATTACTCTAATCAAACATCAATCATCGAATCATCAAAATCCAATCAAAACCAAACAATCAAAACATGAATACTAAACAAAACAATAAATGAGATAGAGTTTAGAAATGCTCATTGATAATAGAGTAGATCTCCAATACAATTGTCACCATTGGATCTTCAATCTCTCAATCACCATTGAAATTCTTCACTTTCTCTCTCTAAAATCTACTCCTAAAACTAACCTCTAAATCTAGAGAGAGAAGCTCTCAACTAAGCTAAGAAAATGATCTAATTCTTTTATGAAAACTTCTTACAAAAATTGGGTTCAAATAGGTATAAGAAGAGAGAGAAAATCATCGAAATCCGATCGGAAAAGACCCACGTTGGTGCGGCCACACAACAGGGGATGTGCGCCCGCACCACCATGATGTGCGCCCGCACCACCATGGTGTGCGGCCGCACATCCCTCGTGTGCGCCCGCACATTCTGCGCGTGCGGCCGCACTCAGCTGGGTTTCTTCGAATCTTCAACTCTTCAAGCTCAAGGGGTGCACACATGATTTATGATGGTGATGAAGGACAAGGTAGGCAGTAGCTAAGGCTTAATATTGAGGGCACACACTTCCTTTGAAGGGAGCACAAGAGAAGAGCCAAGACTAGGAACTTCCACTTCTTTGCATCTTGAGCTTCCCAAACTCCATGAACTTGATCCTAAAGCTCCTTCCACCATAATAGATCACCAAAATCACGACCCGAACCTCGTCCAATACCTACAACCACGAAAATAGAGCAAATAAAGAAGAAAAGGCTAGAAAACCAACGAAATGCACAAAAGTTATAAAATAAGAGAAGAAAGGTAAAACTAAGCAACAAAGCATAAAACTAAGCACTTATTAAGCATGAACGCTATGAAAAGAGAATAGAAAGGACCTAAATGCTCGTCAAATGTGTGCCATTTATGACACATGTTTTGGGTGTTTTTGTCCCTTGGGAGAGTTACAGCTCGAAGATTGGTCCTGAAGGCTTCTGTACCTGAAAAAACAACGGAGACACCGGTTGGGGTGGTGCTCCGCCTCCAACGCTCAAGTTAGTAACTTGAAGGAGAGTAATAAATGCGGAATTTAAGGTGGGGATCTGCTTGGATTCCAAGCTCAGGTGTTCTCTGATGAGAGAGAAAGTAGGATGTAATAAATATTGGGTAAATTTCTGAATGTCCCCCATTTTGGGGGAATATCTCCCTATTTATAGGGTCCTTGGGAAAGATGCCCTATCCTAGGTCATTTAACCTAGGATTGGTGGGCTGCGCCGCCAAAAGGCGAATTTCTCGGGAATTGGGCCTTGAAGGCCGCAATTCCTTTAAGGGTATCTGGAGTCGCCACGTGTCAACTGAGGGTTGGTCTAGGATGACATGACACCTTGGGACACGTGGCGTTTCCTCATTGGTCCACATGTCTAGGGTAAAAAATCCCCAAACATTTTGCCCCTCACAGGTGCCACGTGGCAGGCCACGTGGGACCTGTGACACGCGTCACCCAACGAGGGGTGAACAGTAAAAACGAAGGTTTTTTGACGGCCATGACGCCGTTTCACCCCCTATAAATAGGGTTTTACCCCCCCTCCTCTCTCTTCTTCACTTTCACATTTTGACTTTTTAGAGAGAGAAAAGAGAGTTTTTAGAGAGAGGTGCTCTGATCCCGGTTGCGTTCAAGCAAGTTCCAGATTTCCGTGTGCTTTTTCGAAGTCACCCGGTCACCGGTTGCTTTCCAGATTTTCTTTTCAGAACTCAAAGTAAGGTAACCATCCGTTTCCTTTCTTTAAGTTTTCCATTTTTCTTTTTCTTTTTTCTTTTCTTGAGCTTGTATACATTGAATTCCGGCTGTATACATTAATTTTCAAAAACTTAAACATAAATAAGATGAATTCTCCATTTGCACACACGGCACTGCCTAGGACACTCAGCCAGTCACCGGGATCGGCTGAGTCTAGAACCGGGGGTGCCTTGTCTGGAGTTTCTGGAGTGCTTTGCTCATCTCCGGCTTCTTCCCTCTCTGTGTCTGTGCAGGACACAATGGCTAGAACAAAACAAACGGCTACCAAGCCAAGGAGGTGGCGCACTAGGGAAGTGCCCGCAAGTGAGGTAGTTAGAGAGGAGGACTACGAGGCGGCTGAGCAAAGCACCTCAGCTGAGGACACCCCGTCTACCTCCAGCAGTAGCAGCAATTCTGGGGGAGACGGTGAGGATACCGCCTCCTCCCCTGAGCAGAATTACTCAGCTGATGAAGCAGCTGAAGTACAAGAGGGATCCGGCGAGGAAGAAGAGGATCTTGCCGAGGCTTATCGCCAGACGGTAAAGAAGAACGTAAACCCGGATCCCACCAAAACCCGGATGAAGCCAGGGGACATAGCTCTCCTCGAAAGTGGCTTCGAGGCATTCAAAGAGCAGCACCCGTTTGGGGAGGATTGGGACATCATTGTCCCTCCGGCTAATGCTGTTCTGGCCTGGGGGGATGACATTGAAAATGCAGATAACTACTTTGTCTGCTACGAGGCGGTAATTGAAGCCGGCCTTCGCTTCCCCCTCCACCGCGGCATCCGGAAAATTCTGAAGGGATATGACCTGGGAGTGTGGCAGCTGACGCCTAACTCTTGGGTCAATATCCTAAGTTATATTGCCGCCTGCGAGCTCCAGGATATAGAGCCAAGCTTTACCGCCTTCGCCCATATGCACTATCTCAAAAGTGCCCCAGGCGGATTTGGAGCGTGGTACACCATTTCCACGCTCCCGGAATATCTGATGTCCTTGGACAAAGTGTCCAAGTGGGGCGGCTGGAAGGATAAATGGTACTTGGTCTCTTCTCCAAGTTTAAGGATGAACAGGATCCTCCGGCGCTACAATAAGGAGCCGGCATTGATAGGCCAAAAGGCAGTTCGCCCGGCTCTTACTTCCAATGCCCGGGAGCAAATTATAGAGCCGGACACTACAAGAAAACGCTCATTTACCGATGGGATTTACCGATGGCTAGAAAAATCCATCGGTAAAAAAATAATTTACCGATGGTTTTACTTAGCCATCGGTATTTTGAGAAATACCGATGGCCTGGCTATCGGTATATTTTTTCCGATGGCTTTCTTCCGTCGGTAAAATATTATATTTTAAAACAAAATTTAAAATTTTTACCAATGGCTAAAAACCATCGGTATAAAATAAATACCGATGGCTTTTAGCTATCGGTATTTTACCGATGGTTACAAGCCATCGGTAATTTTTTAAAAAAAAAATAAAAAAAATGAAGTCAAACCCTAAATAATGAAGCGCCTCTCTCCTCTTAATTTCTCACGCCTCTCTCCTTCTCTTATTTTCTCACGCCTCTTTTCTCCCTCAATCCCTCATCTCTTTTTCTCTCTCCTCTCTCTCCTCCTTCCCCCTTTTGCTCTTTTCTCCTCTCACTCTTCCATTCCCCTCTTCACCGTTAATCACCTCAATCATCTGCCTCCCAATAAAACCCGAAATTGAAAGTATCAAGCCCTCCCCTCTAAGTTTTGTTCTTTCTCATGGTGGTTGTGGCTTTGCTCGACGGTGTTCATGGGCTATGTGTGGGTTTTTCGGCGGCAATGTGGTTTTTTTTGGTCAAATTCGACCATAAAAACTCCAGATCTGGAGTTTTTGTGGTCGAATTTGACCTTTTAAACTTTAAGTATGTGAAAAAAGTTGAAGGTATGTTCGGTTTTGTTTGATTTCGTGAGTTTTTATGTTGATTCTGTTTTTTTTTAGTTGATTTCATTGTTGGTTGTTGATTTTTCGTGGTTGATTTCATGTTTTTCGTCTTTTTGGGGTTGAATTTTGTTTTTTGGTTGATTTTTGATGTTATCTTTGTTGTTTTTCGTATTTTTGGTTGATTTTCAGGGTCATTCCATTTGATTTTTTATTGTTGATTTCGGGTTGATTTTTGTGGATTTATTTTGTATTGTTTCGGGTGGTGGTTAGTGGTGTTAAGTGGTTGAAGAGGGTGGTGGTAGGTGGATTGGGGTTGCGGTGGTGGCGTGGTGGGTGGTTGTGGGTAGTTGGCAGTGGCGGTGGTGGCGTGGTGGGTGGTTGTGGGTGGTTGGGGTTGCGGTGGTGGTGGTGGGTGGTTGTGGTGTTAAGTGGTTGTGAGTGGGGTACGGGGCAGGGGGCAGGGGCAGGGGGTGGGTGGGTGGGTAGGGGGTTTAATTTTTTTTTTATTTTTCTGTAAAAAAATTACCGATGGTCAAAGCCATCGGTAATCGAAAAATGCCGATGGCTTTTGACCATCGGAATAAAAAAGCCGATGGCTATTGTTATCGGTATTTAAAAAGGTAGCGATGGTTTGTAGCCATCGGTAAAACCATCGATATTAAGTTTACCGATGGCTTTTCCATCGGTATTTTCGATTTCTCCGACGAATTATGATCCGATGGTTTTTTACCGATGGCAGCCATCGGTAAATGAAATACCGATGGTTTTTTACACTTTTACCGATGGATTTTTGCCATCGGAAAATGGCTCATTTCTAGTAGTGGGAATTCTTTAAGACAACCACTGAGCCCTTGGGGGATGGGTCTCAGATAGTGGTTCCCAAAAATTGGATCCCCCATCCGGATTTCTTTAAGGACGAGAGATTCTTGTCCGCCTGCGGGCTGAGCACAATGTTTCCCAAGGGTAGCTAATCTCACTCAACCGGCTTTTCTTCCGTCTGCTTTTTATTTTTATGCTTTTGAACTTGTTTTGGTTCTAACACTTGATGTTTTATGTGCAGAGGAAGCAAGGAGGATGGTCGATCCGGCTAAGACCCCTCAGAAATCTGCGGCTCTTCTCCGCAAAGAGAACATCTTGGCCAAGAAGGCCAATATTGAGGCCAAAGAGGTCAAGAAGGGAGGGGTAAGATTTTCCCTCCTTACTTGTATTATTTTTTTTTTATTTTTTTTATTTTTTTTTTTTACACCGGATGAGTGACCTTTTCATTGTATTTGCAGACCTCATCCGGCATTCTTCCTCGGTCCGTAACCAAGGTCCTGAAAAGGCCCGGGGAGGACAACCTCCAGAAGCCGGCTCCTAAGTCCGGCAGGAAAACTACTTCAACGTCCTCTGGCGTTAATGCCAGAGGTTTTCCAACAACCGGGGGAAAAGGCCCCGAAGCAATGGCTACTCTGAGTGAAAACTCAAAGAAGACGAAGAAAAAGCCGGATGCTCGTGAAGCATCAAAGGGTGGCGAGCCACCCAAGGCTGCAGGTGGTGCTGCAGCCGCTGGAGAGGAGCCGGCAAAAGAGGGCTCCAAAGGTAAGATACAAATTCCTTGGCCGCTTGACTTTATGCGCGTGAAGACTATGACTGACCCTTCCGGGGGTTCTGTGAGTAGCCGGCAGAGAATGAATGCCGAATATGCTGCCAGTCTCTCACCAAGTCCTTCTTATGCTGCAGATGCTACTTCTGCCCCTTGTTCTGCCCCAGACCTGGCTGGGTTTGGTAAACGGATGGTGAGGACTCTCACCCAGACGGAGAAGAACTCCATACCCAACCGCCACGAGGTCGATTTCGACCATATCCTGGGGCAGCTGGCGGAGGTAAGTGGAGCCGGAACTTTTTTCATTTCCTTATTTTTCAATTTCTCTTTTATTTCTTGAAAATTTGCTAAGTATTTGGTTTACCGGATGACCTTGCTCAGGTTATGGTCCGGGTGGATGGACTCCGGTTGCCCTTCCGGAAGAAACAAGAAGAGGTAAATGATGCCAAAAGAAGGGCTCAAGCTAATCTCAACTCTGCTGAATATGCCTATATAAACTTTGATGTTGAGATTAAAGCTCTTGAGTTGAAACAGGAGGAGCTGGTGAGGACCTTGACGACTGCCAATGACGAGGCAAACGCCAAGATTCAAGAACTGGAGGCGCAACTGAAAACCGCCGGCTCCGACCTCAAGGCGTTAGAGGGAGCCGATCAGGAGAACGTCTCCCTTAGAGCTGACAAGTCCCGGCTGGTTGGGGAACTTGCCACTCTAAAGGGCAAGCATGCTGCAGAGCTCCAGGCGGAGCAGGCCCGGCTCATTAAAGAGAATGAGCGGGACAATGAGATCCGCCTGCGCTATGCATGGGGGCTTCTCTATCCTGAAGTAGACTTTGAAGTCTACAAGCTGAGGTATAACTACGCCACTGAGGTGTATGATGCCAAGGTTCTTCAGGATCCTGCACCGGCTAGCTTCAAGGACTGGGCCTTGGAGAGTGGGTTTGAGGTCTCCGATACTGAGGAGCCGGACCTAGACGAGATCATCAAAATAGCAAACAAGGAAGATCAGCCGGAAGCGGTTGAGATTCCAGATGATGGTCCTTCAGGAGCCCAGCCGGATGAGCCAGCAGCGTAGCTCCCTCTTCTCTTCTGCGGCAGTATGCCATCTTTGCTTTTCCGGCCTGTGCGCCGAGTAAATCTGTAATTTTTTTTATTTTTGTATCCAAGTACTCCGGATGTGTATCCGGTTAACAATTATTTTTGGCCTTAGAGCCATTTTATTTTATGAAGTACACCGACCCAGTCGGTTTTCTTATACTTGCATAATTTTCAGTTTTGTTTTTCAATTTTTCATATATGCTCAACATATACTTATGAATTTGCCTAACTTATAAAAAGCATGCGGCAAACACTTTTCCGGCTATCCTTGCCCCTGGGCGGTTGTGCGGCTGGTTCAAATCAAGGCAACCAATCTTAATAGACTGCCCCGAACCAAGCGCACAGCCGGCCAAATAATAGGCACGCAGCCTCTGCCCCAGTCGGTGTCAAACCATTTGGGTACACTTTGTAGCTGTTTATGTAAAATAGGGGTTTGCCCCTGAAATACACAACTTGGAAAAAATTTCTCTAAGTAAAAAACATTCAATATTTCTCCGGCTGATAATTGTAGCCGGAAAATTCTGATTAAAGGTTACTTGAGAGAAATAATAGGCACAAGTGGCTATGAGTTGGCTATTCAAGCCACTCAATTGTCGACGCCTGTATGAGCTTATAGAACAGGCATGGGGGCTGTTCTCTGCGACGATTGCACCCGGAGGAGTGTCGCCGGACGCCTATAGCCGCATTGGGATAGACGAATTTGAGAAATTAGACAACCATCTGGCTCCTGGCCTCAGGTCTAGTCTCTAGACCGGTTGGGTAGCTGCTAAACGGTTTTGTGCTTAGCTTTAGGATCCGGCTGTTAGCCTCTTGTCACTATGGACTTTTGTTATCATACACTAAGTATAAAACTTAGTTTTTATCTGGCCATTGGCCTCAGGTTATTTATTCATTACAAATAGTAGTATGGGTAAACCCAGACGGAAAATTAAATGACAATAAATGAAACAAAAGCATTTCTCATTAATACTTTTTGTTACAAAAAATTTACTATTCTCAGAAGTAGTACTTTATCAGGTTGTCTACATTCCAAGTTCTAGGCAGGCGTCTACCGTCTGGAGTTTCCAGGCGGTATGTGCCATCCCTAACTTCTTCATAGATCCGGTAGGGGCCTTCCCAGTTGGGAGTTAGCTTTCCGAATTCATTGGCCCTACCGGTTGCCTCCATTTTCCGTAACACAAAATCGTCCACTTTCAAAGGGCGTTTGTGAACTCTTTTGTTCTAGGATCTCGTCATTCTCAGACGGTATATCTCATGTCGTAGGGCAGCATTGCCCCTACGTTCCGGGAGGGAGTCCAATGCCAGCCGCATGGCCTCCCAGTTTGCCTCTTCATCATAGAGCATCACTCTGAGCGTAAGCTCATAGTGTTCAATGGGTAAAACGGCTTCAGCCCCGTATACCATGAGAAACGGGGTTTCCCCAGTTGACCCTTTGGCAGTTGTCCGGATGGCCCATAACACATGAATTAATTCTTCAGCCCACAGTCCACCGGCTCTTTCAATTTTCTTTTTAATTCCGTCTGAGATGAGTTTGTTGAATGCTTCAACCTGGCCGTTTGCTTGAGGACGACCGACTGAGGCAAAATAGCTTGAAACGCCCTAATCTCCTAACCAAGTCTTAAGCTGAGGCGTTTCAAATTGGGGGCCATTATCAAACACCATAGACATAGGTACCCCAAACCGGGTGATGATATTCTTCCATATGAAGGAGATGACATCCTTTGTCTTGATGTTTTTAACTGCCTCCGCCTCCACCCATTTGGTGAAGTAATCCACAGCCACCAAAATGTAGCGCTTTCCGCCTGGAGCAGGCGTATACGGACCCAATATGTCCATCCCCCATTTAGCAAACGGGACTGGGCTGTGGATTGCCGTCAGATCAGTAGCCGGGCGATGTATTAGCTTGCCAAACCTTTGGCATTTATCACATTTCTTCACAAATTCCTTGGCATCTGCCTCTAGGGTAGGCCAAAAATAGTGCCGCCTGGCTCTGACGGCTAGGGATTTGCCGCCTACATGGGAGGCGCAGAATCCCGCATGCAGCTCTTCGAGTACTTCTCTTCCCTTTTCTGGGGTGACACATTTCAACAAGGGCTTGAGAAAACCAGCCTTGAAGAGTTCTCCGTTTCTTAACTCGAAGTTTGCTGCCTTCTTTTTCATGACGGCTGCTTCCTGAGGTGTATCAGGGAGCGTGCCGTCTGCAAGATACGCCCGAATGCCGTCCATCCAAGTAGAACTTCGATCCAGAATTCCAATGGGCTCTTCATAAATACTTTGTTTTTCAAGAACTTCCCAAAAGACTGACCGAGGCGTATCATGGCAGGCGGATGAGGCCAATTTTGACAGTGCATCCGCCGGGTGGTTATCTGACCGGGGCACTTGATTCAACTTGAACTCCTCAAGTGTCCCAGCCTCATTTTTGACAGCCTGCAAATATTTGATCATTGCCGGATGGGTCGCTTCATAAGAGCCCTCATACTAGCTAACAACCAACTAAGAATCAGAGTAGGCGTCAATCTTTGTTGCCCCTGCTGCCTTACACATGCGGATACCGGCTAGCAGGGCTTCGTACTCCGCCTCGTTATTTGAGGCCTGGAACTTGAACCGCAGTGCATACTCATATCTATCCCCTTCCGGAGATTCACAAACTATCCCTGCACCACAGCCATTCTTTGTGGAGCTCCAGTCTACATACACCTTCCAAACCTGATCAGTATTATCCGGAGGAGCCGGACGAGTCATTTCAACAATGAAGTCGGCAAACGCCTGACCTTTCACTACTTTTCTTGGTTCGAAAGACATTTCCAGACTTTGCATTTCAATAGCCCATTTAAGCATTCTACCGGATGACTCCAGGGTGGACATTGGCCGCTTGAGGGGCTGGTCGGTGTAGATTACTACCGGATGGGCCAAGAAGTATGGCTTCAACTTTTTGAAGGCCATGTATAGAGCAAGGCCGAATTTTTCCACCATGGGGTACCGGAGTTCAGCATTCTTTAGCACATGACTAATGAAATATACTCTCCCCACAGACGGCGCCAAATGTTTTGGGTGTTTTTTTCCCTTGGGAGAGTTACAGCTCGAAGATTGGTCCTGAAGGCTTCTGTACCTGAAAAAACAACGGAGACACCGGTTGGGGTGGTGCTCCGCCTCCAACGCTCAAGTTAGTAACTTGAAGGAGAGTAATAAATGCGGAATTTAAGGTGGGGATCTGCTTGGATTCCAAGCTCAGGTGTTCTCTGATGAGAGAGAAAGTAGGATGTAATAAATGTTGGGTAAATTTCTGAATGTCCCCCATTTTGGGGGAATATCTCCCTATTTATAGGGTCCTTGGGAAAGGTGCCCTATCCTAGGTCATTTAACCTAGGATTGGTGGGCTGCGCCGCCAAAAGGCGAATTTCTCGGGAATTGGGCCTTGAAGGCCGCAATTCCTTTAAGGGTATCTGGAGTCGCCACGTGTCAACTGAGGGTTGGTCTAGGATGACATGACACCTTGGGACACGTGGCGTTTCCTCATTGGTCCACATGTCTAGGGTAAAAAATCCCCAAACAACACACATCATTCATTTGACTCAATTAGCTTTGTTAATTGCATTTCACTTTCATTTAATTCAAAAAGCTTTGTTTGAATGTGTTTCACTTTCATTTGATTGAAAAAGCTTTGTTTGAATGTGTTTGACTTTCATTTGACTCAATTACCTTTGTTGAATGCATTTGACTTTCATTTGATTCAAAAAGTATTGTTTGAATGTGTTTGACTTTCAATTGACTCAATTAGCTTTGTTGAATGCATTAGACTTTCATTTGATATAAAACGCTTTGTTTGAATGTGTTTTAATTTCATTTGACTCAATTATTTTTGTTGAACGCATTTGACTTTCATTTGTTTCAAAAAGCTTTGTATGTGTGTGTTTAACTTTAATTTGACACAACTATCTTTATTGAATGCATTTGACTTTTATTTGATTCAAAAAGCTTTGATTGAATGTGTTGGACTTTCATTTGACTCAATTAGTTTTGTTAGAATGTATATGACTTTCATATTACTTAGTTATGTTTGTTGAATGCATTTGACTTTCATTTGATTCAAAAAACTTTGTTTGAAGGTGTTGACTTTCATTTGAGTTATAAAGCATTGTTGAATGCACTTGACTTTCGTTTAATATAAAAAGCTTTGTTTGTATGTGTTTGACTTTCATTTGAGTCAATTAGCTTTGTTCAATGCATTTGACTTTCATTTGATTCAAAAAGCTTTGTTTGAATGTGTTTGACTTTCATTTGACTCAATTATCCTTTTTGAATGCAATTGACTTTCAATTGATTCAAAAAGCTTTGTATGAATGTGTTTGACTTTCATTTGACTCAATTAGCTTCGTTGAATGCATTTGAGTTTCATTTGATTTAAAAAGCTTTGTTTGATTGTGTTTGACTTTCATTTGGTTCAAAAAGCTTTGTTGAATGTGTTTGATTTTCATTATACTCAATTCGCTTTGTTGAATGCATTTGACTTTCATTTGATTTTAAAACCTTTGTTTAAATGTGTTTGACTTTCATTTGACTTTCATTTGTTTAAATGTGTTTGACTTTCATTTGATTTTAAAACCTTTGTTTAAATGTGTTTGATTTTACTCAATTAGATTTGTTGAATGCCCTTTGACTTTCATTTGATTAAAAAAGCATTGTTTGAATGTGTTAGACTTTATTTAACTCAAAAAACTTTGTTGAATGCATTTGACTTTCATTTGATTTAAAAAGCTTTATTTGAATGTGTTTGACTTTCATTTGAGTCAAAAAGCTTTATTAAATGCATTTGAATTTAATTTGATTCAAAAAGATTTGTTTGAATGTGTTTGACTTTCATTTGACTCAATTATCTTTGTTGAATGCGTTTGACTTTTATTTGATTCAAAATGCTTTGTTTGAATGTGTTTGACATTCATTTGATTCAAAAAGCTTTGTATGAATGTGTTTGACTTTCATTTGAGTCAATTATCCTTGTCGAATGCATTTGAATTTCGGTTGATTAAAAACGCATTGTTTGAATGTGTTTGACTTTCATTTGACTTAATTAGATTTGTTGAATGCATTTGACTTTCATTTGATTCAAAAAGCTTTTTTTGAATGTTTTTGACTTTAATTTGACTCAATTATCTTCGTTGAATGCATTTGACTTTCACTTGATTTTAAAAGCTTTGTTTGAATGTGGTTTGACTTTCATTTGACTCAATTAGCTTTGGTGAATGCATTTCACTTTCATTTAATTCAAAAAGCTTTGTTTGAATGTGTTTTACTTTTATTTGACTCAATTAGCTTAGTTGAATGCATTTTACTTTCGTTTGATTAAAAAAGCTTTGTATGAATGTGTTTGACTTTCATTTGACTCAATTATCTTCGTTGAATGCATTTGACTTTCACTTGATTTTAAAAGCTCTGTTTGAATGTGTTTGTCTTTCATTTGGTTCAAAAAGCTTTGTTGAATGAGTTTGTCTTTCATTTTACTCAATTTAGCTTTGTTGAATGCATTTGACTTTCATTTGATTAAAAAAGCATTGTTTGAATGTGTTTGACTTTCATTTGACTTAATTAACTATCATGAATGCATTTATCTTTGATTTGATTCAAAAAGCTTTGTTTGAAAGTGTTTGACTTTCATTTGAGTCAATTACCTTTATTGAATGCATTTGACTTTCATTTGATTCCAAAAGCTTTGTATGAATGTGTTTGACTTTCATTTGACTTAATTATCCTTGTTGAATACATTTGACTTTCATTTGATTTAAAAAGCTTTGTTTGAACGTGTTTGACTTTTATTTGAGTTAAAAATCTTTGTTGAATGCATTTGACTTTTATTTGATTCAAGAACCTTTGTTTGAATGTGTTTGACTTTCATTTGACTTAATTATCTTTGTTGAATGTATTTGACTTTCATTTGGTTCAAAAAGCGTTGTTTAATGTGTTTGACTTTCATTTGACTCAATTAGCTTGGTTGAATGCATTTGAGTTTTATTTGATTCAAAAAGCATTGTATGAATGTGTTTGACTTTTATTTGACCCAATTACCTTTGTTGAATGCATTTGTCTTTCATTTGATTCAATATATCTCTATTTTGTTGCTTTTGAATACAAGTTGTTTTACTAGTTGTTGCTAGATTTCCTCAAATTTTGTCTTGTTTTCATATGTCAACAAATTCTATCAACTAATTTTTTATTTGTATCGATTTAGAAACAAATTGAGACAACAAATTTTTGAATTGTTCCTATTAGAAATTAGCCGTCTTACTAGTTGTTGCATTTTACATTCATTTGATTCAAAAATCTTTGTTGAAAGTATTTGACTTTCATTTGACTCAATAAGCTTTGTTGAATGCATTTGACTTTCATTTGATTCAAAGAACTTTGTTTGAATGTGTTTGACTTTCATTTGAGTCAAAAAGCTTCGTTGAATGCATTTGACTTTCATTAGATTCAAAAAGCTTTGTTTGAATGTGTTTGACTTTCATTTGACTCAATTGTCTTTGTTGAATGCATTTGACTTTCATTTGATTTAGAAAGCGTTGTTGAATGTGTTTGACTATCATTTGACTCAATTAGCTTTGTTGAATGCATTTAAGTTTTATTTGATTCAAAAAGCTTTGTATCAATGTGTTTGACTTTCATTTGACCCAATTACCTTTGTTGAATGCATTTGACTTTCATTTGATTCACAAAGCTTTGTTTGAATGTGTTTGACTTTCATTTGACTCAATTGTCTTTGTTGAATGCATTTGACTTTCATTTGATTTAGAAAGCGTTGTTGAATGTGTTTGACTATCATTTGACTCAATTTGCTTTGTTGAATGCATTTAAGTTTTATTTGATTCAAAAAGCTTTGTATCATTGTGTTTGACTTTAATTTGACCCAATTACCTTTGT
This sequence comes from Chenopodium formosanum, assembly GCA_024500155.1. Taxonomy (NCBI): domain Eukaryota; kingdom Viridiplantae; phylum Streptophyta; class Magnoliopsida; order Caryophyllales; family Amaranthaceae; genus Chenopodium; species Chenopodium formosanum. The sequence goes on from CM044861.1 coordinate 26,938,708, forward strand.
TGAATGTATTTGACTTTCATTTGATTCAATAAGCTTTGTTTGAATGTGTTTGACTTTCATTTGACTCAATTGTCTTTGTTGAATGCATTTGACTTTCATTTGATTTAAAAAGCGTTGTTGAATGTGTTTGACTTTCATTTGACTCAATTAGCTTTGTTGAATGTATTTAAGTTTTATTTGATTCAAAAAGCTTTGTATCAATGTGTTTGACTTTCATTTGACCCAATTACCTTTGTTGAATGCATTTGACTTTCATTTGATTCAATATGTCTCTTTTTTGTTGCTATTGAAAACAAGTTGTCTTACTAGTTGTTGCTAAATTTCATCAATTTTGTCTCGTTTCCATATATCAACAACTTCTGACAACTAATTTTTTATTTGTAGCGATTTAGAATCAAATTGAGGCACTAAATTTTTGAGTTGTTCCTATTAGAAATTAGCCGTCTCGTTGTTGTTGCTAGATGACAACAGATTTTTTATTTGTTGTCATTTAGCAATGCCATTTTACAAAACGTTTGGCAACAAAATTTCTAGTTGTTGCTATTAGGGACACTTGTTTTACTATTTCTTGCTAAAATGACATCACATTTTAATTTGTTGCCATTAGAAGAAAGTTGTGTTATAAATTGTTGCTAATTTATTACGAGTCATTGAAGTAATTTAAATAATATGTTTTAATAAATAAAAACGAAAACAAGTCATCTTGTTCTATACAAAAGAAATATTAGAAGGAATTAATAATCGTTCAATCACTTTTAGAAATAAAACGAAGGCGATAAAATAATATATATTATTTTATAAGTTCATTAGAAAGAGCATGTATAAAATGGGAATGCTTCTTACTATTATGGCCGAATTTGCTTGATTTTTGTTCTACAAGACCTTAAAACCTTATAACATGCTATGTTTTTGTGATTTCTTTTCTTAGGAAGTTATAAATACATATGTTTGACATGAATCAAGCCTTTTTAAGTTCATTAGAAAGAGCATGTAGAAAATGGGAACGCTTCTTCCCATTATGGCCGAATTCGCTTGATTTCTGTTCTAATAGACCTTAAAACCTTATACCTTGCTTTGTCTTAGTGATTTCTATGCTTAGCCAGTTACTAATACATATATTTGACATCATTCAAGCCTTTATAATTTCATTAGAAAGATGAAAGCAGGAAATGGGAACACTTTTTATCATTTAGGCCGAATTTGGTTGATTTTGGTTCTACAAGACCTTAAAACCTTATAACATCCTTGTTTTTGTGATTTCTTTTTTAAGGAAGTTATAAATATATATATTTGACATGAATAAAGCCTTTTTAAGTTCATTAGAAAGAGCATGTAGAAAATAGGAACGCTTCTTCCTATTATTGCCGAATTCGCTTGATTTCTGTTCTAATAGACCTTAAAACCTTATACCTTGCTTTGTCTTAGTGATTTCTATGCTTAGCCAGTTACTAATACATATATTTGACATCATTCAAGCCTTTATAATTTCATTAGAAAGATGAAAGCAGGAAATGGGAACGCTTTTTATCATTTAGGCCGAATTTGGTTGATTATGGTTCTACAAGACCTTAAAACCTTATAACATCCTTTGTTTTTGTGATTTCTTTTTTTAGGAAGTTATAAATATATATATTTGACATGAATCAAGCCTTTTCAAGTTCATTAGAAAAAGCATGTAAAATATGGGTGCTTCTTCCTATTTTGCTCGAATTTGTTTGATTTCGGTTCTACCAGTCCTTAAAATCTTATTGTAACACCCTAGAAATTCCTTTCCTTTAAATACACACTTTACTCATTTAAAAATACGATTTAGGAATATCTAAGACATTACCGCCACCGTGAAAACGGCTAAGGCAATTATCAAAGACACACAGCGGAAGACTTAACTCAAAACCATTCAAAACGAGTCACTTTAAAGTCAACCAAACAAAAGTAAAGATTAAAACGAAAGTCAAACGAAGTCAAATAAAAAATCAACCTACAACTTGGAACCATTGAAGGCCCTTATCAAATCCAATTAAATTACGAAAACCTTTGCGTTAGTCTCATAAGCATAACATAATATAATATAATATTTGAATGCAATAAACCACATCTCAACTAATAGAAACTAGCATGATTCGCTCTTCACTCATGCCCCGTCATGAATATGTTTCAACACCTGAAAAGATTATCTCCACTTGCCCCCACTACTCTCCATTAAAATGGATCATCGTAGGGCCAAGATAAAGACATAGCCAAACACAAACAACACACACAATCAGCAAAGCTGAGTTCATAAGCGTATTTAAACACCCTAACATGCAACTCTAAGCATCACACATACTTACCTCATTGCACCTGTTTACAAGCACACACAACAAACAACAAGACTCTTTAACTGGACACTAAATAATTTATTTAGCGTTGATTACGCATCGAACGGGTTTCTAACTTGACTAAACCTTCCTCAATGAAATGAGGACCACTGACACGGGAGCTAACCGTGCCAGCATCACCTGTGCCACATCCTTTGGTGGCGGAATTCCAGCGCATATCAATAATAATAAAAATAAAGGAATGTACAGCGTCCTGTACTCCATTAGAAGTTATGATCAAATATAAAGTCACATAACTCCCCCCATATGTTCATACTCAAGGTATATACGTTCCAAGAGTTTTGGTGCGTAATCTCTTTCACTTTACGTTATTTACATATTATTAGACTTGGTGATGACTCTCAAGCATAACAATTCAATCATCAATAATAATTCAACCATTCAAACATACCAATTTAATTCTTGAATATTTAGAGACCACATAATATTTAATGTTGAACCCCTTTTTATTACTACCTCAGTGTCTTGGACACTGTAAACGCATAAATCGCCAACAATCCTATCCTTTGGTGTTTAAAGCACCCTAAGTGCCCAAAAGCACCAACATACAATTAAGCATAGACACTTACTTAGCTCCTTCTTCATGCTTAAAGCATCAATAAAAATTATATGAACCATAATAAAATTCCTTTTTAATAATCCAAACATAATTAAGCAATTAGTTTGATTAAACATGCTCTCTATCATGCCATAAATAAATATGTAGTCCATATAATCATGCCAAAAATATAACTTTCCAATCCATAGATCATCTCGAATAATTCATGCTTCACAATTCAATCACCAAAACCAATAATTCACAATTCAATACTTGAACCTTAGCATGATGCTACTCATAATTGATTGAATTTAAGCCTAGCATGATTCTACATCATCAAAATATGCTAAGTACGCGAACGTACCTCAATTAAGCCCATAAAGTGGCCGAAAATACTACAACAATTCCCGAATCAAGTCTCCTACAATAAGGGACAATAATACTAAATTAATTACTCTTGTATATACAATTTCCAGCAACTTAAACTCACTTTAAACTATTTAGAATAATCTGAAAATTATTTAAAAACCCCTAATTAAACTCCTTTTTAATAGGTTATCACACCCTTTTATTAAAATCACAATTGTACTACTTTAAATAAAACTCCAACATTTTAAACTAATCTAAAACCCCTTTAAAACTTCATCAAAATATATTTTCATACTTAAATTATCCATAGAAAAATTAAATTATATCTTATCCTTTAAACTCAAGGATTAAATTTAAAAAAAAACTTCGTTAAAAATCAAAAACTGCCCGAAAATCATACTTAGAGGCTGAATTTGGCCACGAGAGGGTGGTGCTCACTACCAAAGTAGTGAGTCTTTCTTAAAACGTTGTTTCCACATGGAAAACACTACTTTTTTGTCAAAATCGGATGAGTTTAGAACCTGATCGGGATTAAAACGAGATTAATATTAACGAACGGGAAATCTATAAATTAAAGCACGAATTTATGAGTTCAAAATAATCTGAAATTAAGTTAAACTAATTAGTAGTTATAATCACCAAACTTTCCAAAATATCATTACTATAAAAGCCCTAAATCAATTGTTCATAAAAACCCTAAAAATCAAGTCTTTAATAATGAAAACCCTAGCTTTTAATACTTTATAAAATCTGAAATTAAAACACTCTATACTCTAAAATTTACAATCTTTAATCATCAAAACATAATTATAAAGTATACTAATCATGTTTAGACAATTAAAATCAATACCCAAAATATATAAAGTATAGGGATAATAATTAAAACAAAATAAAGAAGGAGCGAAGAGGGAGAAATAATTACCTTGACCAATTGACTTTTTGTGTGGGAAATTTTGGGGATTGAAAGAGTATTTATAGAGTAGATTAGGTTAGGGTAAGTTTTGGGTTTCATAAAAATTATGGAGTTGGATAATAAAATAGTTGGCCCAAATTATAAAAATAGGATGGTTGGGTTTATAATGAAGATGGGCTACATTTGGATTAAATACTTGTTGGCCCAAATAGAAATACTTGATTAATCTATAATCCAATAATTAAAATAGTTTTACCCAAAATATATTTTATAAATAAATAAATAAAATATAAAATACGTTAAAAATACGAGGTATTACAGTCTACCCCCCTTAAAAGAAGTTTCGTCCCCGAAACTTAGGTACGAAAACAAGAAAAGGTTCGCTTGAAAACGAATAAGTGCTTGTAAATATGAAAATATCCTTAATATTTTTGGTTGCTGTACTTTTGTGACACTTACTTTCTACCTCATCTATTCAATCACACACAAACTAGTGTGTAAAGTAACCAACTTATTAACCAACTTACACAAACTAGTGTATGAGATAACAACTTTACTTACATACTTACACAAAATAACGTGTAAACTATTAGACTATCCAACAAACTCACACTACTATTAGTGTAAGATTCAACTTTAGTAATAAACTTACACATCCATGTGTGTAAAGCAAACAAACTAAATAACAAAATCAGTGTAAAACTGACCGAAAAAGCACTTAAAATGCCAAAATTGAGGGAAAAGTGCGCAATTCTATCGCACTCTACCCCCCTTAAAAAAAACGAGTTACGCCCCCGTAACTCTACTTAATTCAACTTTAGAGTTATGCTTTTCTCTTTCTCTTTCCATCCTTGGTATAATCATAATACTTCTCTATATTCATTCTTGTTGCAAGTACCAAAAGTCTCATTAATTCCGTACTCAATATGCCAAAAATAATCAATACCCTCTATACTCTCTTTTACCAATCCTCTAGTAAAAGTATGAAGCACGATTGCTATTTAAAACCTTGATTTGTCAAGCTTTCTCTTGATTAAATTGGTTACCCTCAATAGTTTCCTTTGTAATTCATACCTTTAGTTAATGTTCTTTCACAATGACTCATGAAAAATGTCTTATACCTTACCAAGGTCCAATAATATACAAGTTATTTGCCACTTTACCAATTCTATGCAAATTCATATATTTCTAAATTCCTTGGCTCATTCTCTTTATTCTTTTTATACTTTAACTTGCACCACTTAATCCGTTCATGGACACTTTTCTTGCTTCTCCATGACTTTACTCGTTTGAAGTCCTAAGACGATCTTCTCACTAATGTTCCCCGGCATAGTGAACTTTCTATACCAACATCGAAATGTTGCCATGCCAATGCGGCTTGCATGGTTATCTTTCATTTGTTTCCTCTCCAATGCTTCATGCTCTTTAATAACTTCTAACGTCAAATATTCCTTTTGTTTGTCCATTATTATTTGGTGGTTGTAGTAATCGTCCTCAATGTATCACCAAAGTTATCCTGTATACCTCCTAGAATCTTGAAAAAAACTAGGAATCTCAATCTAAAATGATATCTTTAGGAACTCCATGTAATCTCACAACAAATTTGATGTAAGCCTTCGCAAGTTGCTCCTTTCTCCAAGTCTCCTTCATCAATTCAGCCATTGTGAACTTAAACAATCTATCCATCACAATACAAATGAAACAATCGCTCTTAATCATTAATACGCCTTTACCGAATCCTTTTACAAATTGTTCTTTCCTGGGTGCATTTCACCTTCCTTCCATTATATTTCACTTCAACTTCTTACTCTTAAATGTGTATTTAAGCTTATTTCCATGACCAATAAAATAGCACATCCTCCTACGAATTCGACCCAAATTCACATTCTCTTCTTGATTTTCCTGCATTTCCTCGAATATCGTTAATCTCAAACTCTAGTTATCCCAACATTTTCTTTACTTTCTAATCCAACACTTTTGAGGGGGTTAATTTCCTTCTTTCTTACTTTGTATCAACCCACCACATTATCTTCCCTTTCATAACATTGAATGCTTCATCCATATTCCTTTATCTACTCCATTTACTTTGCTACATAATTAAATCCTTGTGTGTGAGAGTCTATCTCAAACTTTAAACTTCATTCAATTAATCATGTTTCCATACAAAATTTGTTTCACATTTATATCCCCCATAAACATTCTTTTACTCCCCATTAATACATTCACTTGTTTATTATACTTGAAAATCCATCGTAGACCTTTTTCACCCCCATTATCCAACTTAAGGACCTCAAATGACAACTAATGTATTGTCCATAATTCACCTCTTCTATTCCCGTTACACCAACATTTCCTCTATACTTTATCACAAGGTCAAATGCCAATTTCGAAATATCCTCTTTCGAATACTCTTACTTAATATTAGTTCATATCCTCAAGTCTATCCTTAAAATCATATTTGCTCCTTTCATTTGATCAAACATATCGTCTCTTTTAATTAAAAGATAAGTTATTCTCCATTGTCACCTTGATCAATCAATCTTCCTAAGCCACTTTACAAATACAAATTTTCACCCCTTCACTTAACAAATTCATGCGCTTCCCAAGGAGATGTAACTCTCTTTCAATGACTTACCACCGTATTCTTTAACTCCTTTAAATAATGCAACAATAATAATCCTTTCTTCACATAAAAGACGTCCTTATATTATTTCCAAAGTTCAATAATTTCAATACCTTTAAGTATATTAATTCTTCATGGTTTTAAATTTTACCTCCAAGAATTTCTTAAGCCTCCTTCCTGCTTCTTCTTATTCCAAAAATATCTTTTTAAAACTCCTTTAGCCATCTTGTTGATCTTTCACCCACCTTCTCTATGGTTTTGATCCCTTATCCTCATACTTAGTCTCACTTTTTTTTATACAATTCAGTCAAACTCCTAAAAACATTTTATGTTAACAATAATCATTGGAATTCATATAAAGATCATCATCCTTTAACTTATTGCTTGGGCTTCTAAGCAATATTACTCACTTGATAACTTTGAGATCATCACAACATTGGAGTGCTACTCCAAAGCAAACAATCTTTTCATTTTCACCCAAACTTCACTACATGTTCCTTCCATCTGCATGAAAGCTCGGTAAAATTTATTTCGAGTTTGCTGACTCAAATGTCCCTCAGATAAGATTGGGTGTATTCAGAACTTGTTAGTTCCCATTGACATGTTAAAATCAACTCTTTCCAGTACTTATATACAAACTTTCATTCCCTTTCAAATTCTCAAGACACATTTTGCCTTTAAACAGCTTGCATAGCTCTTTAACTCAATTATCAAAACTTTGGGAATTGATCTCCCTTTGGTGTTTAGATGGTTTTCACTCTTTAACACTATTTAGTTACACCTTCATCCACTACAGGATTATTGGTGGTTATATCATCCTTGGCAATCTTTCAAGTTTGCCTTACTACCTTGTTCAAATCATTTCCATTACTGGAATTGTTTCTTGTCACCATACTTTCTGATGATAAATCGGATGCTATATAGGTTGAGTTGAAATACCTAGCTTTCTCTTGTTCTAATCAAAACATCAACCAATAAACTCAATCAAGGGACAATTATTATTTAATTCGAATTAAGGTTTGAGGTAACATATGTTTGTCCTCATTTCCAATAATTCAAATGCATAAAATTATGATTGATAAACAACCATAGTTGTAGACACCCATTTGTGTCTCCCCAAAACCAAACCCAGTGATGAATACCTTTTACGTCAAAACATAATCGAATGAGGTAAAAGTGTGAAAAGTCAAGTGTTGCGGTTAGTTTTTATTAAAATCCTTCTTTTCGTTTTAAAAAACCACTCTATTTTATGAAAACGTCCATTTCAGTTTATTTTGGTCCATGATAAGGGTCCAATAATAGTGTAGTTGGATGGGGCTTGAAAAGACCTTTCCAACGATATATTATAAGCCCAATTTCGATGAATAATGAGGAAGTTATGGCCAAAATACTAAACTGGGCCCAAACCGGATTTCACCTACGACCCAATGATCATGAGGAGGGTCCAAAGGTTTAATCCTATTCCTAAACTAATTAGGATTGATTAGAATCTTTTATAAGTTTCTAAAATATCTTAATTATCCTTTTTTGAAAAGATAAGATCATGGAATTTGATTTAAATATAAACTTTCCTTTTTTAAAACTTTCCTAATTCTATTCGGATTTAAACATGTTCAAAGATAGTCAGATATTATTTTCGTGCCTCATATTTTTTATCCAAATTTTATATGGTTGGATAGATCTTGAAATTATCTTTCCAATGATATATTATAATAATAAATCCGAGCTATAACGAAAAAGATATGAAAGATATACGAAACTCTATCCAAAACTGACACCCTTTTACTATTTCGTTCATATCTTTTTATCTACAAAAGATTTTAATCTGATTCCAATTGCATTAGAAAGTAGACTTCAAGAGATTTCCAACGACATATTATATGACTTATTTGGACTTCTAGATCAAAAGATATGATAAAAACAAAATTCACAAAACTGCTGTCTACGAGTTTTATTTCGATTTGAATTCGGATTTCTTCGACCTTCTCTTTTTTCTTATAAATAGAGGTCTTATCTCCCCTTTTTCAATCATCAATTCTCTCAATCAATTCTTATCAACAATCAATCATCAACTTTCTTCATCAATTCTCATTCACTCTTTCTTAATTCTTATTCTCTCTCCCTCTTTTTCTAAACTACCTTTTTTCAAATACAATATTCCGCATACACAAGACTTTGAATCTCTTAGCCAAGTTCGAAGTTGCCTTCGCCCTAGACGTGCAAGGTTTGATAATTTCTGAGGGTTTGGTCCAAAACTAGTCAAAACTTTATTTAATTTGATTTCAATTTAATTTTTTAATTCTTTAATTCTTTAATTCTTTAATTATTTGATTGTTCTTTATTATTTTCATTGAAGTTTACTAACTTGTGTATTTTGTTATTAGAAAGAGGTACGAGGCTTCAAAGTAAGTAGATTAGCTTACTCCCTATTTCTCTTTCAATGTAGAAAGCATGTTTATTATTGTTTAATTCCTAGTATCATGTTAGGATGTTATTTTATGCTTTCTAGTATCATGTTTAGGGTGCCTTTACTCTTTCTAATATCATGTTAGTACCATGTTAGGTTTAAAGCTTTGATCTTTATTGCTTAGTGACATGCTAGGATTTGTTATTAATCTTATTAGTATCATGTCTAGGATCTTGCTATTATTATTAAGCTTTATTATGCCTTATCATGCTATTATCATCGTTATTGTTATTATGATTATTATTCTTTATTTTTATGTTGCTTGATATATATTATTGTTATTGCTTGATCACGCCTTTTATGCATGTTAAAGGGAATTTGTACTTGAAATCACGCTTAATAAGATAATTAATAATTTGGTTTAGGCTAATGTGATTTTAATTCAAGTGATCGCCAATAATAGTATTATTTGTGCATTAATTTTAACCAACATAGATAAACAGGGTAGGATTAATATAATGTTTGTATGTTATTCGAAAAGCGCGCATGAATACGAGCAGAACAAAGTAGAGGCCTATTTTATAGGGCGAGTCCTTTCTTTTGTAGATTGGATTCGTACCCTCATCCCCGGACCCTGTTTGGTTCAAGACCTTGTGGAGTATTTGACGGTCCTTTGGATTGTCTTTTGGGTACAAGTTCCTTAAAACTTGTTGGCGACTCTTTTTGCTCTTTGTCTTTCCCTTTGGAACGCCACCGTACTTTAGTGTATGATCACAGTGGGGTTCAAGTTTGGGGTTATCATGATGCTTGAAATATTCCCTACAGTTTTTTGGCGACTCCACTAGGGAGGATTTCTATTGATATTCCTGAAATTTATTTAATTTTGGCAATTATTTAGAATGAGCGGATGAGACTCGAAAAATTCTAAGTATTTCATGTGCGTGATTTGATTAACATTATTGTCATATGCATTAAAAGGTTCTCATGGGAGCACCCCATGAGTCAATCCATAGGAATTTTACACGTAGGAAATTTGGGAAATATCTTTCATGACTAGAATCGAAAAGGTAATACGAAAACTGGAAAATTCGAAGAACATAGGAACTTGCCGAGGCATGTAGGAACTAGCGTCTAGAAAGCAGGGCTTGTCGCCCGTAAAAAGTTTCTGTCGCCTGGCGACAGAGGCTTTTTTGCGGCGACAGTCCCTGTTGTCTGGCGCCAAGTTCTTCCAATACTGAGCCAGGGTTCTATCTTCTTGTTTTGACCTTTTCTAGTGTTATTGGCTCGATTTTGCTTATTGATTGAATCATTTTCTCACTTTTCTGAAACCCATATGTGTTCTACATATGGATATAACCCTCTGGGGGTTCCTTGCTTCGCCTGCCCAATGGAGTATCCCACTATTTTGTGCACCGCTCAGATTTGGGGACGTGTATGTCTTGGAACCTATCCAACCATGGCGTCGAGTCCGGTCTCCTACCGCGCTCGCGGAATCTTGTCCATTCGCTCCAACCCTCTTGGCAGGCTTGTGTGCAATGCATATAGATTCTTAACCATGGACCTTCTTATGACTTAACCCATATCCTCGAACTTTAGAGAACTAGAGCCATGGTTAGGTTGCAAACTCATCTTGTGACTATGTGAACTATGTGTACCTCTTGCTTGAATATATTATATGTGCGCTAACCGTTTGTTTGACTTGTGTTCAAAACTAATAAATGGATTAATGACTAAAAGGACTTTGTCTAACTAATTAATTAATTAATCTTGAATTAATTAAAGACTAATAATTTAATCAATTCGACTTAGTACGACTTTAGGCATGTCCACTTAGAGTAAAATTACTGGAAACAGTCCAGATTAATGTTCCAGCAATGGCGCAGAAGTTTGGACTGTGGCGCTACAGTCTAGTGTCTGTCGCCTGGCGACAATTTTGTCGTCTGGCGACAGACTCTAAACAGTGGCGACAGTTCTGTTGTTTTAGCGACAGTCCAGTTTTCTTACTCGAGTCATCACGATGAGTCTAATTAATGGTCTACTAATCAGATTAATCAGTTTGTTAGTTGTCTCAAACCATGTTCAAGTCTTTAATTGACTTTAGGCACTTAAAGTCCAATGGTCATACACTAAGAGTCAAGGACTTTGTTTGGTTAATTAATTAATTAATTTGAACTAATGAACAAGCCTAAAATCGAGTCATAGTTCCTTTAAGTCAACCCGGATTTTTATTCCCGTATACTGCACATGCGTCAACTTGTTTTGGTCATAGCCGGAGTTCTAGGAAGAACCACGAGTCGTACAACCTATGGATCTGTAGACCCGAGTTTTATCTTTAATTTGGCGTTGGTTTCGTCCCAATCAGAGTCACAGATTAAAAGTTATGACTAAAATACTACAGCCTGTCCAGTTTATGCACATACGTGAAGTCTTAATTTAGTCTCTACTTGAGTCTAGTCATATAGTCTAGCCGCATGGTCATGACACAAGTCTTAACATGTTACCTAAACTCACTAGCACACACTTTGTACATGTCACCATGACCATGTCTTAGGTTCATGCATGAGTCGTTTTTTCGTCATTTGAGTTGGGGGTCCATTCTTTTCCTAATTCTTCCATATTTCTTCATCTACATCATCTTCCCACTCACTACATTCTTTCCCCATGCATATCATACCTCTCACTCTTCCATAATCTTTTACCACATATTGCATGTTGAATAAAGCTTGAGTCAAAATAATTGGTATGAAACTTATCCCTAAACTCCCTTTCTACAGCGCGTGGTCAAGAAAGGAAGGGCGTTTAATCAAAGACAACACTTTCGTTCAAGTCTTACTTTTCGACAAACCAATCGGTAGGAAAAGAAAGGCTAAGAAGGCAATGGCTAGTCAAGAAGAACTTAATGAAGTTAGGGGACAGGTAGCCAACTTGGCTGAGATGCTGCAAAACCTATCACTGCAAATTAACAACCCTGCAAAACAGAAACAAATGGACCTAATCCAGGAAAGTTTGGGCAAGCTATCCAATGATTTCAGATTCCAAGAGATTAGCTCCCAAGGGGTCTCGGTGGATAAGGACCTTCTTCCACGAAAGTTCAATCCCAATGACATCCCTAAGTTTAAAGCTATGGACAATCCTTATTTTCATTTAAGAGCTTTTGAAACTGTAATGAATATTATGGGGATAGATAGAAAAGCATTTCATTCTGTATTTTCATTATCCTTAGAAGCCGTATGTCAACTGTGGTACTTTTCACTTGATAAAGAAAAGACCTCTAGTTGGGAATCTATTGTAAGCGCTTTCATTGAAAGGTATAAATGCAATATACAAGTTGAAACCGATCATAGAGAGCTAGAAATGCTAAAACAAAAAGAAAATGAGGGTTTCACCTCCTTCTTTAATAAATGGAGGGAAACTACTGCGAAAATGGTCGAAGTACCTAGTGAGAAAGAATCTGTCAGGATGTTCATTAAGAACCTCCAAGAAAAATACTCTAAGCACCTTAAGTATCAAAGCAATTTAAACACCTTCAAAGCTGTATATGATATAGGTATCGACATCGAAGATGACCTTCTGAAAGATGATAGTGCGAGAGGAAAGAAGAACGACCACCCCTTTTCTTCCTCTCCCATTAACGAAGTACATGCTACGAACACCTCTAAACAGCGAATCCAAAGGTCAAAAAGAGTGTTCACTCCACTCGGTATGAGTTATGAAACAGCTTTCGAAAAACTACACCACAAAGGACTGGTCATGCCCATAGGACCTATCAAAGACCCAGTTCCCGAAGCCAGGCCACCTAAGTGGAATCCTAGTAAACACTGCAAATATCATCAAGGAAGGGGTCACGACACTGAGGAGTGTTGGAAACTCAAAGAAGCCATTCAAGACCTGATTGATGAAAATAAAACCTTCGAGATTCTAGCCATCACAGAAGATCAAACATCCTTCGATCCTTCACTCCTTATCACACCTGTAGGTGAGCCCATGATCGATATGACTTGTATAACTTCTGTTGATGAAGTAGCCATGATTGGGGAAGATGAAGGGTCTTTCCTAGATAATATCGAGGAAAATTTGTCAAACCTAAAAGAAGACGTTCGAAAACAACAAGAGACCATTGCCATGCTCTTGAATGTGGTAGAAGGATTAGCAAGTCGAATAATGGTTATCGAACAAAATTCTCACCAAGGATTCAATGAAGAATTCAATGCTCCTAAGCCACGGGCAAAACGGACCATGGAAAACTTCTTTAATTCAAATCACATTCATACTCCTTTTAGCAACAGGAAGGCCAAAAATAGTACCAACAATAACAGTGGCTGGAAAGGAACGAAGAACGACAATCTTTCTTCTTCCAAAACTATCCATTCAAATAACGTTAGCACATTTGACTTGGATGAGATCCTTGCCATGAACAAACGAGGACAAATGAGAAACATCACACCTATTGGTATAAGTTATGACACCGCATTTGATCGTTTACATGCAAAAGGTCTTGTAACTCCAATTGGACCGTTTGGGGATCCACCTGTCGAAAGGAGGACGGCTAGTTGGAATCCCAATGCATATTGCAAGTATCACCAGGGCAGGGGTCATACTACTGAGAGTTGTTGGAAGCTGAAGGAGGCCATCCAATATTTGATCGACAATAACAAGTTTCCTATACCTCCAGTCGACAAGAAGACCGGATGATGATAAGGCACAAGACGAGAGGCGAGCTTCAACGACAAGATTCCGTGACCTTTTTTTTCTATCTCTTTTTTATTCCTTTCCCCAATAAAGTCTAGCATAGGCACCTTTCATTTTCCCCTAGTTTTTACTTTGTAGGACTTTCATGTACTTTTTTCCTTTAATAAAATGAGCATTTAATTTCTTGCATATGATCATGGCATTGCATTGTCAAAAAAAAAAAAATAAAAAAAAAATAAAAAATAAAAAAAATAAAAAAAATAAAAAAAATAAAAAAAATAAAAAAAAATAAATAAATAAAAAATCAAGGTCGAATTAAGCACAAAGTATACCAATGATTTAAGGCACCTCTTGTAGCCATATCATATCTCTCACCCTTTAAATATATAATCCTTTTCTTGATAAACCACTTTGAGCCTCGTCTAACGATAGACCTTTCATTTTTCAACCCACATCTGCTTAACCTTGGGATGGGACAGATGGTGTGTAACTTATGCAAGTTCAAAGAACAAAAGCTTGAGTGATCTCAAAGGAATAAAAAAAAATACAAAAATAATAAAAGTGTACAAAAGGGCAAGTGTTCCAATGTCTATGATATAAAAATGTCTTTGATAAGAACATGTCTCAGATTGCGTCTCTTATCGAGTGCTCGGTATCGTGCCTGAGAAACATGAATGCCAAGTGAGTGATAGACCGCATGATCGGGATTGCCCACACTTACAAAAATAAAAAAAATGCAAAAGCAAAAAAAGAAAGAGCAAATAAAAAATATATAAAAATAAAAGAGAGCTCAAAAGTGAGAAAAAAAAAACTCATGCATAAAAATACAAAGATTCAAAAGCAAGGTTGCACACCTTGGGGGCTTATTCAGGGTGTTGAGCCTTTATCTCCTTCTTCTTCAACCTTTAGCCTAACCACGTTACAACCCTTAAAAGACCTTTTTGAGGTATACATACACTTGTGCGAGGTTCGGCTAGAGCTACGTTTGGCCTGATTCCTGACGGATACGTAGGCAATCTCACATTGAGGTGCGGCCATAATAAAAATGCATTCATTTTCACATTCACACACTTACACCATGATCATATAAAGGGATCTCCCATGTTCATCCCTATTTACTTAGAACTAGACTTGGGGGCTTGATCCTTACATCATTAGCCTACCTAGCCTAAGAGTCATCATTATTTGACTCTTATCAAACAATACTTTTCCATACACTTAGCCTTTGCAGCTTAACTTTAGTGTCACTTTCACACACTTCACGGATACATGACCAAATAGACTTCCAATTAGGAACCTTTTGTCATGAAATCTTAACATAACGTTGAAGCATGGTTTGTCATCACTCATCACTTATAATCATCATTGTATCAAAGTATGAAGCATTTAGCCTCCGTGCCTAAGTTACTTAAATACTTTCATAATTGATAGTTTAGGATGAATTAATCCTTATACCTTGAGGGATAGTATCAAATGCATATACTTGATTAAGCTCATTCAGCATGCACCATCAAACACTTCGATTCTTTTTTGTGTCTTTCTTTTTTCGAGAGAAAGTCGGTACCCTCCACAAAAATGACGGAAAATTTAATTTTTGTTTTTGAGTCATGTACACATCGAGTCGAGTGCACACACGAGTCACAAATAGTGAGTCATCATTAAGTCAAACTTCACACCTTGAGTCATGTCAAGCCACATGTGTCAAACGACTTGAGTTAAGTCATGTCAAATCAATGAGTCAAGCAAAACTAAGCCTTAGGTCAACCCTAAGATAATAAAAGATGAGCAAAGTCCTATAGTCTGAAATATAGATGCAGGTACATTCCAGCGAGCAAGAATATTCCCGGATTTTTTCGAAAAACCGCGAATATAGATATATGAGATTCTTCCAAGATGAGAGGAGTTTGAGCAAAAATTATATGGATCAGTAAATCATAGGTGAAGAGCCTTAATTTGCAAAAGATTTGAGCAGATTTGGTTGTAAGGAAACGACCAAATTGAAAGTTCGGAGCAATATCGCGGTGATAGGCACTTTTGGCTTGCGCTGGTGCGGCGACAGGTCACGTGGCTTCATGATGTGGTCATATGGACCTAGTGTAGAGGTTTGGGTTCCTTGGTACGCCAGTTAGCCCCTCTAAGCAAATTGACATGATTTAGTCAGCTTGATTGCGACAACAATAAGTGATCGACCTGACAAAAGATCGTCTCACTTAACTTAAAGCGCCTAAGTATTGGCTCATCGCAAGCACCAAAATAACGGTTCACAACAATTTCAATTCCTAGGATGGAAGAAGATTTGAAGATTCGAGATGACGGAGCCTTCAACAGGGGGCTTTGAGATTGAAAATAGTCTATTACTTGGATTTAAGAAGGACGGTTTGAGATGAAGCGACCTTCAATAGCTTTCACTATGATTGGGGAGGTTATTATTTGAGAAGAACGATTCAAGATGAAGCGGTCTTTGATAGATTTCGCTAAGATTGTGAAGGATATCACTTGATTTGAGAAGATAGCACGAGATGAGCAATCTTCGACAACGCCCGCTAAGATTGTGGAAGTTGTCATCAAGATTTGAGAAGAGCGGTTCGTGATGAGGCGGTCTTCATTCGACAACATTCGCTAAGATTGTGGAGGTTGTCACCTAGATTTAAGAAGAGCAGTTCGTGATGAGGCGGTCTGTGACGACATTCGCTAAGATTGTGAAAGTTGTCACCATGATTCAAGGAAAAGCTCGAGATGTAGCAACAATGATAGACAGCGTTCCCTAGGATGTGGAGAGTTGTCAAAAATGATGGAGATGGCGAAGTAAGCTCACCTTCGGCGATCCCTCAAGGTAAAGAAGAGATTGTCTATAGCGGCGACATACTGCTGTGGCGACGTATGGCCACACCTAGAAGATGACGACATACAGTTATTATCGATGATGTTCCCGAAATACTGTGGAGGATCAAGAGTATTGAAGACGGCGACATATGGTTATCTTCAAGGATGGCGTTCACGAGGCACAGTGGAGGTTGTCACAAACAACAAATGCAACAACAAAATGGTTACTTTCAGAGACGTGTGCTCGACGGTGCAAGATACGCGTTTCTTAACTCTTTTATCTGTTTTAACTAATGATTAGTTTTGCAGGTATCGGCGTTATAAGAATGATTTGGAATTGCAGAACATTTTGAATCATTCTCCGTCCCTATCGATACTTTGACTATCGTTTTTCGAAACATAAGTTTCTTCAAACTCAGTCAAAGTGGGGGCTTCTGTAGACACCCATTTGTGTCTCCCCAAAACCAAACCCAGTGATGAATACCTTTTACGTCAAAACATAATCGAATGAGGTAAAAGTGTGAAAAGTCAAGTGTTGCGGTTAGTTTTTATTAAAATCCTTCTTTTCGTTTTAAAAAAACCACTCTATTTTATGAAAACGTC
Source organism: Chenopodium formosanum (assembly GCA_024500155.1). Lineage (NCBI taxonomy): Eukaryota > Viridiplantae > Streptophyta > Magnoliopsida > Caryophyllales > Amaranthaceae > Chenopodium > Chenopodium formosanum. The sequence goes on from CM044861.1 coordinate 26,956,051, forward strand.
CATTTCAGTTTATTTTGGTCCATGATAAGGGTCCAATAATAGTGTAGTTGGATGGGGCTTGAAAAGACCTTTCCAACGATATATTATAAGCCCAATTTCGATGAATAATGAGGAAGTTATGGCCAAAATACTAAACTGGGCCCAAACCGGATTTCACCTACGACCCAATGATCATGAGGAGGGTCCAAAGGTTTAATCCTATTCCTAAACTAATTAGGATTGATTAGAATCTTTTATAAGTTTCTAAAATATCTTAATTATCCTTTTTTGAAAAGATAAGATCATGGAATTTGATTTAAATATAAACTTTCCTTTTTTAAAACTTTCCTAATTCTATTCGGATTTAAACATGTTCAAAGATAGTCAGATATTATTTTCGTGCCTCATATTTTTTATCCAAATTTTATATGGTTGGATAGATCTTGAAATTATCTTTCCAATGATATATTATAATAATAAATCCGAGCTATAACGAAAAAGATATGAAAGATATACGAAACTCTATCCAAAACTGACACCCTTTTACTATTTCGTTCATATCTTTTTATCTACAAAAGATTTTAATCTGATTCCAATTGCATTAGAAAGTAGACTTCAAGAGATTTCCAACGACATATTATATGACTTATTTGGACTTCTAGATCAAAAGATATGATAAAAACAAAATTCACAAAACTGCTGTCTATGAGTTTTATTTCGATTTGAATTCGGATTTCTTCGACCTTCTCTTTTTTCTTATAAATAGAGGTCTTATCTCCCCTTTTTCAATCATCAATTCTCTCAATCAATTCTTATCAACAATCAATCATCAACTTTCTTCATCAATTCTCATTCACTCTTTCTTAATTCTTATTCTCTCTCCCTCTTTTTCTAAACTACCTTTTTTCAAATACAATATTCCGCATACACAAGACTTTGAATCTCTTAGCCAAGTTCGAAGTTGCCTTCGCCCTAGACGTGCAAGGTTTGATAATTTCTGAGGGTTTGGTCCAAAACTAGTCAAAACTTTATTTAATTTGATTTCAATTTAATTTTTTAATTCTTTAATTCTTTAATTCTTTAATTATTTGATTGTTCTTTATTATTTTCATTGAAGTTTACTAACTTGTGTATTTTGTTATTAGAAAGAGGTACGAGGCTTCAAAGTAAGTAGATTAGCTTACTCCCTATTTCTCTTTCAATGTAGAAAGCATGTTTATTATTGTTTAATTCCTAGTATCATGTTAGGATGTTATTTTATGCTTTCTAGTATCATGTTTAGGGTGCCTTTACTCTTTCTAATATCATGTTAGTACCATGTTAGGTTTAAAGCTTTGATCTTTATTGCTTAGTGACATGCTAGGATTTGTTATTAATCTTATTAGTATCATGTCTAGGATCTTGCTATTATTATTAAGCTTTATTATGCCTTATCATGCTATTATCATCGTTATTGTTATTATGATTATTATTCTTTATTTTTATGTTGCTTGATATATATTATTGTTATTGCTTGATCACGCCTTTTATGCATGTTAAAGGGAATTTGTACTTGAAATCACGCTTAATAAGATAATTAATAATTTGGTTTAGGCTAATGTGATTTTAATTCAAGTGATCGCCAATAATAGTATTATTTGTGCATTAATTTTAACCAACATAGATAAACAGGGTAGGATTAATATAATGTTTGTATGTTATTCGAAAAGCGCGCATGAATACGAGCAGAACAAAGTAGAGGCCTATTTTATAGGGCGAGTCCTTTCTTTTGTAGATTGGATTCGTACCCTCATCCCCGGACCCTGTTTGGTTCAAGACCTTGTGGAGTATTTGACGGTCCTTTGGATTGTCTTTTGGGTACAAGTTCCTTAAAACTTGTTGGCGACTCTTTTTGCTCTTTGTCTTTCCCTTTGGAACGCCACCGTACTTTAGTGTATGATCACAGTGGGGTTCAAGTTTGGGGTTATCATGATGCTTGAAATATTCCCTACAATAGTTCATATAATTAAACAAGCGATCATAAATATAAATATCCCCATGACTGCTACCCAAAAAGGAGAGAAAGAAACTAGTAGTTCTTAGAAAACAATAGAAATCATAAGGTCGTTGAACAACTCTAAAAGAGTAGGTGAATAAGTTTAAGAATTTTCTTCAAAATGATAGCTTTGCTATTACTCCTTAACGTAAGATAATTACCTTCATATCCCAAGGTTAATAAGTAAATACTCATAACTTTTAGATGATATGTGTCAATATTCTCAAGGTTCAACAAAACAAAAGTCCTCAATATTCCAACAAAATCATGATTTCTCAATACTCCCATCATATATTAATATATATATATATATATATATATATATATATATATATATATATATATATATATATATATATATTCAATTCTCCATCCCAAACTAAATAATTTTAATCATGAGAAATGATAAGTCACTAAGCTTACAATATCAAACTCCAATTGTTTCGGATTGAGTATCCCTCAGCTCATATAATAACTTCCATCCTCACTCATCTCTAATCAATTCTTATGCTCACCTTTCTTGGGCTCTTATTCAATTTGATTCATACTCAACTTTGTGTTCAAAGACAAAACATATTCCTCAAATGGGTATAGAATCACAATTTCTCCCAATTACAAGCTCTTTTAATCAATGGGATTAATTTCTGAATTCTCATACCTTTGTGTTTTAATACACAAATTCACAAAACTCAAAAACTCATTCTAATAACTAGACAAGGTATCTTAACAACATGCTATCCCAAAACACAATACTCACACCTATGTGATGATGTGTATCCCAAGTTATCTTCCAAAATACCTCTCTAATAAGGAAATTGAAGCAAACAATCCTAAAATAAGCAATTGAACTCTTAAAATCCTTAAGATTCCTCAAAATTCTCATCATGATAACTCACAAGGTATGGGTTTAGGGATCCTACAAGAAAACGGGTTTGACCATCAAAAGGAAAACCCTTCCCATAACAATATAATACAGTTCTTGTAGAAAATTAAGTTCGGTGTTCAATCAAACAATCTTGATAGCTCACATAAAATAATTCACATATTGCATGCTTTCATCAATAAGCATTTAGTCATACAACATGCTTGAACACCTCATATAAAAATATGCACATAGGGAAGAAATTAAATTCTAGCCTATATGCCCTTTCTTCTCCTACCCAAGCTCACCAACATGCTAATAAAAGCTTTAAACACATAATTCTTACCTCAATCCTTGCTTTCCTGCAAAATGAACAAACTAAAAAAAAAAATATATTTTTGACTCCTCTTTTTAAAATAAAAGTTGAAAATAAGCTTCGAAAAAGGGCCAAAATATTCGGCCATCACAAAAAAAAATATTCGGACATACCATAAAAATTTCGGATGTCCAAAATAAAAATTTTGGGCCTCATAGAAAAAAAATAAATAAATATTTTGGTCCTCTTATAATCAAAATAAAGTAAAATAACTTGCTTTTAAAACTACTTTATTAAATAAGCACTTGGCCAAGTTTTAAACAAAACACTTTAAAACACGTTTTTGGTTTTAGTGGTAATAAAAATCTCAACCAAAGCTCCCAGATACCACTTTGTAACACCCTAGAAATTCCTTTCCTTTAAAATACACTTTACTCTTTTTAAAATACGATTTAGGAATATCTAAGACGTTACCGCCACCGTGAAAACGGCTAAGGCAATTATCAAAGACACACAGCGGAAGACTTAACTCAAAACCATTCAAAAACGAGTCAACTTAAAAGTCAACCAAACGAAAGTAAAGATTAAAACCAAAGTCAAACGAAGTCAAATAAAATCAACCTACAACTTGGAACCATTGAAGGCCCTTATCAAAACCAATTAAATTACGAAAAACCTTTGCGTTAGTCTCATAAGAATAACATAATATAATATAATATTTGAATGCAATAAACCACATCTCAACTAATAGAAACTAGCATGATTCGCTCTTCACTCATGCCCCGTCATGAATATGTTTCAACACCTGAAAAGATTATCTCCACTTGCCCCCACTACTCTCCATTAAAATGGATCATCGTAGGGCCAAGATAAAGACATAGCCAAACACAAACAACGCACACAATCAGCAAAGCTGAGTACATAAGCGTATTTAAACACCCTAACATGCAACTCTAAGCATCACACATACTTACCTCATTGCACCTGTTTACAAGCACACACAACAAACAACAAGACTCTTTAACTGGACACTAAATAATTTATTTAGCGTTGATTACGCATCTAACGGGTTTCTAACTTGACTAAACCTTCCTCAATGAAATGAGGACCACTGACACGGGAGCTAACCGTGCCAGCATCACCTGTGCCACATCCTTGGGTGGCGGAATTCCAGAGTATATCAATAATAATAAAAATAAAGGAATGTACAACGTCCTGTACTCCATTAGAAGTTATGATCAAATATAAAGTCACATAACTCCCCCATATGTTCATACTCAAGGTATATACGTTCCAAGAGTTTTGGTGCGTAATCTCTTTCACTTTACGCTATTTACATATTATTAGACTTGGTGATGACTCTCAAGCATAACAATTCAATCATCAATAATAATTCAACCATTCAAACATACCAATTTAATTCTTGAATATTTAGTGACCACATAATATTTAATGTTGAACCCCTTTTTATTACTACCTCAGTGTCTTGGACACTGTAAACGCATAAATCGCCAACAATCCTATCCTTTGGTGTTTAAAGCACCCTAAGTGCCCAAAAGCACCAACATACAATTTATTTCTTGTGTACATAGACACTTACTTAGCTCCTTCTTCATGCTTAAAGCATCAATAAAAATTATATGAACCATAATAAAATTCCTTTTTAATAATCCAAACATAATTAAGCAATTAGTTTGATTAAACATGCTCTCTATCATGCCATAAATAAATATGTAGTCCATATAATCATGCCAAAAATATAACTTTCCAATCCATAGATCATCTCGAATAATTCATGCTTCACAATTCAATCACCAAAACCAATAATTCACAATTCAATACTTGAACCTTAGCATGATGCTACTCATAATTGATTGAATTTAAGCCTAGCATGATTCTACATCATCAAAATATGCTAAGTACGCGAACGTACCTCAATTAAGCCCATAAAGTGGCCGAAAATACTACAACAATTCCCGAATCAAGTCTCCTACAATAAGGGACAATAATACTAAATTAATTACTCTTGTATATACAATTTCCAGCAACTTAAACTCACTTTAAACTATTTAGAATAATCTGAAAATTATTTAAAAACCCCTAATTAAACTCCTTTTTAATAGGTTATCACACCCTTTTATTAAAATCACAATTGTACTACTTTAAATAAAACTCCAACATTTTAAACTAATCTAAAACCCCTTTAAAACTTCATCAAAATATATTTTCATACTTAAATTATCCATAGAAAAATTAAATTATATCTTATCCTTTAAACTCAAGGATTAAATTTAAAAAAAAACTTCGTTAAAAATCAAAAACTGCCCGAAAATCATACTTAGAGGCTGAATTTGGCCACGAGAGGGTGGTGCTCACTACCAAGGGTGGTGCTCACTACCAAGGGTAGTGAGTCTTTCTTAAAACGTTGTTTCCACATGGAAAACACTACTTTTTTGTCAAAATCGGATGAGTTTAGAACCTGATCGGGATTAAAACGGGATTAATATTAACGAACGGGAAATCTATAAATTAAAGCACGAATTTATGAGTTCAAAATATTCTGGAATTAAGTTAAACTAATTCGTAGTTATAATCACCAAACTTTCCAAAATATCATTACTATAAAAGCCCTAAATCAATTGTTCATAAAAACCCTAAAAATCAAGTCTTTAATAATGAAAACCCTAGCTTTTAATACTTTATAAAATCTGAAATTAAAACACTCTATACTCTAAAATTTACAATCTTTAATCATCAAAACATAATTATAAAGTATACTAATCATGTTTAGACAATTAAAATCAATACCCAAAATATATAAAGTATAGGGATAATAATTAAAACAAAATAAAGAAGGAGAGAAGAGGGAGAAATAATTACCTTGACCAATTGACTTTTTGTGTAGGAAATTTTGGGGATTGAAAAAGTATTTATAGAGTAGAGTAGGTTAGGGTAAGTTTTGGGCTTCATAAAAATTATGGAGTTGGATAATAAAATAGTTGGCCCAAATTATAAAAATAGGATGGTTGGGTTTATAATGAAGATGGGCTACATTTGGATTAAATACTTGTAGGCCCAAATAGAAATACTTGATTAATCTATAATCCAATAATTAAAATAGTTTTACCCAAAATATATTTTATAAATAAATAAATAAAATATAAAATACGTTAAAAATACGGGGTATTACAACAGCGTCCTGTACTCCATTAGAAGTTATGATCAAATATAAAGTCACATAACTCCCCCCATATGTTCATACTCAAGGTATATACGTTGCAAGAGTTTTGGTGCGTAATCTCTTCCACTTTACGTTATTTACATATTATTAGACTTGGTGATGACTCTCAAAGCATAACAATTCAATCATCGAAAATAATTCAACCATTCAAACGTACCAATTTAATTCTTGAATATTTAGTGACCACATAATATTTAATGTTGAACCCTTTTTAATTCTACCTCAGTGTCATAGACACTGTAAACGCATAAAGCGCCAACAATCCTATCCTTCGGTGTTAAAAACACCTTAAGTGCTCAAAGAAACCAACATACAATTTATTCCTTGTGTACATAGACACTTATATAGCTCCTTCTTCATGTTTAAAGCATTAATAAAAATTATATGAACCATAATAAAATTCCTTTTCAATGATCCAAACATAATTAAACAATTAGTTTGATTAAACATGCTCTCTATCATGCCATAAATAAATATGTAGTCCATATAATCATGCCAAAATATAATTTTCCGATCCATAGATCATCACAAATAATTCATGCTTCACAATTCAATCACCAATACCAATAATTCACTATTCAATACATGAACCTTAGCATGATACTACTTGTAATTGATTGAATTTAAGCCTATCATGATTCTACATCATCAAAATATGCTAAGTATGCGAACGTACCTCAATTAAGCCCATAAAGTGGCCGAAAATACTGCAACAATTCCCGAAACAAGTCTCCTACAATAAGGGACAATAATACTAAATTAATTACTCTTGTATACACAATTTCCAGCAACTTAAACTCACTTTTAACTATTTAGAATAATCTGAAAATCATTTAAAAATCCCTAATTAAACTCCTTTTTAATAGGTTATCACACTCTTTTATTAAAATCACAATTATACTACTTTAAATAAAATTCCAGCATTTTAAACTAATCAAAAACCACTTCAAAACCTCATCAAAATATATTTTCATACCTAAATTATCCATAGAAAAATTAGATTATATCTTACCCTTTAAACTCAAGGATAAAATTTAAAAAAAACTTCGTTAAAAATCAAAAACTGCCCGAAAATCATACTTAGAGGCTGAATTTGGCCACGAGAGGGTGGTAGTGAGTCTTTCTTAAAACGTTGTTTCCACATGGAAAACACTACTTTTTTGTCAAAATCGGATGAGTTTAGAACCTGATCGGGATTAAAACAGGATTAATATTAACGAACGGGAAATCTATAAATTAAGGCACGAATTTATGAGTTCAAAATAATCTGGAATTAAGTTAAACTAATTAGTAGTTATAATCACCAAAATTTCAAGACATCATTACTATAAAAGCCCTAAATCAATTGTTCATAAAAACCCTAAAAATCAAGTCTTTAATAATTTTAAAACCCTAACTCATAATTTTATGAAATCTGAAAATAAAACACTTTATTATTTAAATTTACAATCTTTAATCATCAAAACATAATTATGATACTAATCAAACATACTTTGAATAATTAAAACCAAAACCCATAAATAAAATCATCAAAATAGCTAGAATGAAAAGAGGAGAGAAAAAAGAAGAAAATAAGACTAACCTTTTTGTGTGGGAAATTTTGGGGATCTAGTAGATATATATAGTGTAGGGTAATTAGTGTAGGTTTGGGCTTCATATAATCATGGATTTTAAATGTTGAAATAGGTGACCCAAAAGTAAAAATAGGGTGATTGGGCTTATAATGAAGATGGGCTACATTTGGATTAAATACTTGTTGGCCCAAATATAAATACTTGATTAATCTATAATCCAATAATTAAAATAGTTTGACCCAAAATATATTTTATAAATAAATAAATAAAATATAAAATACGTTAAAAATACGGGGTATTACAGTCTACCCCCCTTAAAAGAAGTTTCGTCCTCGAAACTTTGGTACGAAAACAAGAAAAGGTTCGCTTGAAAACGAATAAGTGCTTGTAAATTCTGAAAATATCCTTAATATTTTTAGTTGCTTTACTTTTGTGACACTTACTTTCTACCTCATCTATTCAATCACACACAAACTAGTGTGTAAAGTAACCAACTTATTAACCAACTTACACAAACTAGTGTATAAGATAACAACTTTACTTACATACTTACACAAAATAACGTGTAAACTATTAGACTATCTAACAAACTCACACTACTTCACACTACTATTAGTGTAAGATTCAACTTTGGTAATAAACTTACACATTCTTGTGTGTAAAGCAAATAAACTAAATAACAAAATCAGTGTAAAACTGACCGAAAAAGCACTTAAAATGCCAAAATTGAGAGAAAAGTGCGCAATTCTATCGCACTCTACCCCCCCTAAAGAAAACGAGTTACGCCCCCGTAACTCCACTTAATTCAACTTTAGAGTTATGCTGTTCTTTTTCTTTTTTTTTTTTCATCCTTGGTAAAATCATAATACTTCTCTATATTCATTCTTGTAGCAAGTACCAAAAGTCTCATCAATTCCGTACTCAATATGCCAAAAATAATCAATACCCTTTTTACTCTCTTTTACCAATCCTCTAGTAAAAGTATGAAGCACGATTGCTATTTAAAACCTTGATATGTCAAGCTTTCTCTTGATTAAATTGGTTACCCTCCATAGTTTCCTTTGTAATTCATACCTTTAGTTAATGTTCTTTACAATGACTCATGAAAAAAATGTCTTATACCTTACCAAGGTCCAATAATATACAAGTTATTTGCCACTTTACCAATTCCATGCAAATTCATATATTTCTATATTCCTTGGCTCATTCTCTTTATTCTTTCCATACTCTTATTCTCTTTATTCTTTCTCCTGTTTAACTTGCACCACTTAATCTGTTTATAGATACTTTTCTTGCTTCTCCATGACTTTACTCGTTTGAAGTCCTAAGATGATCTTCTCACTAATGTTCCCCGACATAGTGAACTTTCATGGGTCTTTCTATACCAATCTCGAAATGTTGCCATGCTAATGCGGGCTTGCATAGTTATCTTTCATTTGTTTTCCCTCCAATGCTTCATGCTCTCTAATGACTTCCAACGTCAAATATTCCTTTTGTTTGTCCATTATTATTTGATGGTTGTAGTAATCGTCCTCAGTGTATCACCGCAGTTCTCCTATATACCTCCTATGATCTTGAAAGAAACTAGGAATCTCAAACTAAAATGACATCTTTAGGAACTCCATGTAATCTCACAACAAATTTGATTTAAGCCTTTGCAAGTTGTTCCTTTCTCCAAGTCTCCTTCATCAGTTTCAGCCATTGTGGACTTAGACAATCTATCCATCACAATACAAATGAAACAATCGCTCTTAATCATTAATACGCCTTTGTCGAATCCTTTTACAAATTGTTCTTTCCTGGGTGCATTTCACCTTCCTTCCATTATATTTCACTTCAACTTCTTACTCTTAAATGCATATTTAAGTTTATTTCCATTACCAATAAAATAGCACATCCTCCTACGAATTCGAGCCAAATTTAATTCTCTTCTTGATTTTCCTGCATTTCCTCGAATATCATTGGTCTCAAAATCTAGTTATCCCAGCATTTTCTTTACTTTCTTTTCCAACACTTTTGAGGGGGTTAATTTCCTTCTTTCCTACTTTGTATCAATCCACCACATTACCTTCCCTTTCATAACATTGAATGCCTTATTCATATTCCTTTATCAACTCCAATCATTCCTTTGCAACATAATCAAATCCTTGTGTGTGAGAGTCTATCTCAAACTTTAAACTTCATTCAAATAATCATATTTCCATACCAAATTTATTTCACGTTTTCATCCCCATAAACTTTCTTTTACTCTCCATTAATACATTCACTTGTCTATTATACTTGAAAATCCATCGTAGACCTTTTTCACCCCCATTATCCAACTTAAAGACCTCAAATGACAACTAGTGTATTGTCAATAATTCACCGCTTCTATCCCTGTTACACCAACAATTTCCTCTATACTTTATCACAAGGTCAAATGCCAATTTCGAAATGTCCTCTTTCGAATATTCTTACTTAATATTAGTTCATATCCTCAAGTCTATCCTTAAAATCATATTTGCTCCTTTCATTTGATCGGCATATCGTCTCTTTTAATTAAAAGATAAGTATAATTCATTGTCACCTTGATCAATCTTCCTAAGCCACTTTACAAATACAAATTTTCATCCCTTGACTTAACAAATTCATGCGCTTCCCAAGGCGATGTAACTTTCTTTCAATGTCTTACCACAGTATTCTTTAACTCCTTTAAATAATGCAACAATAATCCTTTCTTCACACACAAACATGTCCTTATATTACTTCCAAAGTTCCCTCAACCCCTATATTTCTTTGTTTACATTACTCTTGCTTTCAAATTCCTTCTAATCAAACCCTAATATTTCTTCTAGCATCCCTTGAATAAATCTCATGACTCATAAATAATCTCAACTTCAAATACTTTATAACCAATCCTTACTTAAATCATATCAACATATTTCAATCGAATTCATAAATCTAGTCATAAACTCTTCTCCTTTATGACATTTTCATATTCATACTTCAATAATTTTCATACCTTTAAGTATATTATTTCTTCATGGTTTTAACTTTCTAAACCTCCAAGAATTACTTAAGCCACCTTCCTGCTTCTTCTTATTCCTAAAATATCTTTTTAAAACTCCTTTAGCCATTATGTTGATCTTTCACCCACCTTCTTTCTGGTTTTGATCCCTTACCTTAGTCTCACTTGTTTTTTTTTTTTTTTAGCGAATATATGAATTGTTCACTCTTTATACAATTCAGTCAAACTCCTAAAAACATTATATGTTAACGATTATCTTTGAAACTCATATAGAGATCACTGTCCTTTAACTTATTCCTTGGGCTTCTAAGCAATATTACTCACTTGAAAACTTTGAGATCATCACAACTTGGAGTGCTACTCCAAAGCAAACAATCTTTTCATTTCCACCCAAACTTCACTACATGTTCCTTCCATCTGCATGAAAGCTCGATAAAACTTATTTTGAGTTTGCTAACTCAAATGTCCCTTAGATAAGATTGGGTGTATTCAGAACTTGCTCGTTCCTGTTGACATGGTAAGATCAACTCTTTCCAGTACTTATCATACAAACTTTCATTCCCTCTCAAATTCTCAAGACACAAAGCCTTTAAACAACTTGCATAGCTCTTTAACTCAACCCTCAGAACTTTGGGAATTGATCTCCCTTTGGTGTCTAAATGGTTTTCTCTCTTTAACACTATTTAGAATAATCTGAAAATTATTTAAAAATCCCTAATTAAACTCCTTTTTAACAGGTTATCACACTCTTTTATTAAAATCACAATTATACTACTTTAAATAAAATTCCAGCATTTTAAACTAATCAAAAACCACTTCAAAACCTCATCAAAATATATTTTCATACTTAAATTATCCATAGAAAAATAAGATTATATCTTACCCTTTAAACTCAAGGATAAAATTTAAAAAAAACTTCGTTAAAAATCAAAAACTGCCTGAAAATCATACTTAAAGGCTGAATTTGGCCATGAGAGGGTGGAACTCACTACCAAGGGTAGTGAGTCTTTCTTAAAACGTTGTTTCCACATGGAAAACACTACTTTTTTGTCAAAATCGGATGAGTTTAGAACCTGATCGGGATTAAAACGGGATTAATATTAACGAACGGGAAATCTATAAATTAAGGCACGAATTTATGAGTTCAAAATAATCTGGAATTAAGTTAAACTAATAAGTAGTTATAATCACCAAAATTTCAAGACATCATTACTATAAAAGCCCTAAATCAATTGTTCATAAAAACCCTAAAAATCAAGTCTTTAATAATTTTAAAACCCTAACTCATAATTTTATGAAATCTGAAAATAAAACACTTTATTATTTAAATTTACAATCTTTAATCATCAAAACATAATTATGATACTAACCAAACATACTTTGAATAATTAAAACCAAAACCCATAAATAAAATCATCAAAATAGCTAGAATGAAAAAAGGAGAGAAAAAAGAAGAAAATAAGACTAACCTTTTTGTGTGGGAAATTTTGGGGATCTAGTAGATATATATAGTGTAGGGTAATTAGTGTAGGTTTGGGCTTATAATGAAGATGGGCTACATTTGGATTAAATACTTGTTGGCCCAAATATAAATACTTGATTAATCAATAATCCAATAATTAAAATAGTTTGACCCAAAATATATTTTATAAAAAAATAAATAAAATATAAAATACGTTAAAAATACGGGGTATTACACTTATAACTTGCTTTGTTTTTGTTATTTCTATGATTAGGAATTAAATACATATATTTAACATTATTCAAGTTTTTTGTAGTTCATTAGAAAGAGCATGTAGAAAATGAGAATGCTTCTTTCTATTTTGCCTGAATTTGCTTGATTTTGGTTCTACAAAACCTTAAAGCCTTATAATTTGCTTTGGTTATTGTCATTTCTTTGGTTAGGAAGTTATAAATACATATATTTGACATGAATCAAGCCTTTTCAAGTTCATTAGAAAGAGCATGTGGAAAATGGGTGCGCTTTTTCCCATTTTGCCCAAATTTGCTTGATTTAGGATCTACAACACCTTAAAACCTTATAACTTGCTATTTTTTTGTGATTTATTTGCTTAGAAAATTATAAATACATATATTTTATATGATTCAAGAATTTATAAATTCATTAGAAAGGGCATGTAGAAAATGGAAAGGCTTCTTACTATTTTGCCCGAATTTGCATGATTTTTGTTCTACTAGACCTTAAAACCTTATATCTTGCTTTGTTTTTGTGATTTATATTGTTAGGAAGTTATAAATACATATATTTGACATGAATCAAGTTTTTTCAAGTTTATTAAAAAGAGCATGTAGAAAAAGGGAATGCTTCTTACTATTTTGCCCGAATTTGATTGATTTCAGTTCTACAAGACCTTAAAACCTTATAAATTGCTTAGTTTTTGCGATTTCTATGCTTATGCATTTATAAATACATATATTTCACATGATTCAAACAATTATAAGTTCATAAGAAAGAGCATGTAGAATTTGGGAATGCTTCTTACAATTTTACCCAAATTTGATTGATTTTGGTTCTACAAGACTTTAAAACCTCATAACTTGATTTGTATTCGTTATTTATTTTTCAATGGAGTTATAAATACATATATTTGACATGATCCAAGCATTTATAAGCTCATTAGAAAGAGCATGCAGAAAATGGGAACGTTTCTTTCCATTTTGCCCGAATTTTCTTGATTTTTGTTCTACAAGACCTTAAAACCATATAACTTGCTTTTTCTTTGTTATTTATTTGCTTAGGCAGTTATAAATATGTATATTTGACATGATTCAAGAATTTATAATTTCATTAGAAAGAGCATGTAGAAAATGGGAATGCTTCTTACTATTTTACACGAATTTGCTTGATTTTGGTTCTACAAGACCTTATAACCTTATGAATTGATTTCTTTTTGTGATTTTTTTTGTGAGGCAGTTATAACTACATATATTTGACATTACTCAAGCCTTTTCAAATTCATTAGAAAGAGCATGTATAAAAATGGGAATGCTTCTTCCCATTTTGGTCGTATTTGCTTAATTTTGGCTCTACAAGACCTTAAAACCTTATGACATGCTTTATTTTTGTGATTTATTTTCTTAGGAAGTTGTAAATACACATATTTGACATGAATCAAGCCTTTTCAAGTTCATTAGAAAGAGCATGTAGAAAATGGGAACGCTTCTTCTCATTTTGCCCGAATTTGCTTGATTTCGGTTCTACCAGACCTTAAAACCTTATAACTTGCTTGGTCTTAGTGATTTCTACGCTTAGTCAGCTACAAATACATATATTTGACATGATTCAAGTCTTTATCAGTTCATTAGAAAGAGCATTTAGAAAATGGGAACGCTGCTTCCCATTTGGACCGAATTTGCTTGATTTTGGTTCTACAAGACCTTAAAACCTTATAAAATGCTTTGTTTTTGTGATTTCTTATCTTATGAAGTTATAAATACATATATTTCACATGAATCAAGCCTTTTCAAGTACATTAGAAAGAGCATGTAGAAATAGGGAACGCTTCTTCCTATTATGCCCGAATTTGCTTGATTTCGGTTCTACTAGACCTTAAAACCTTATACCTTGCTTTGTCTTAGTGATTTCTATGCTTAGGCAGTTACTAATACATATATTTGACATAATTCAAGCCTTTATAAGTTCATTAGAAAGAGCATGTAGAAAATGGGAACGCTTTTTACCATTTGGGCCGAATTTGGTTGATTTTGGTTCTACAAGACCTTAAAACCTTATAAAATCTTTTGTTTTTGTGATTTCTTTTTTTAGGAAATTATAAATACATATATTTGACATGAATAAAGCCTTTTCAAGTTCGTTAGAAAGAGCATGTAAAAAATGGGTGCTTTTACTTATTTTGCTCGAATTTGCTTGATTTCGGTTCTACCAGTCCTTAAAACCTTATAACTTGCTTTATTTTTGTTATATCTGTGATTAGGAATTATAAATACATATATTTAACATTATTCAAGTTTTTTGTAGTTCATTAGAAAGAGCATGTAGAAAATGAGAATGCTTCTTTCTATTTTGCCTGAATTTGCTTGATTTTGGTTCTACAAAACCTTAAAACCTTATTACTTGCTTTGGTTATTGTCATTTCTTTGGTTAGGCAGTTATAAATACATGTATTTGACATGAATCAAGCCTTTTAAAGGTCATTAGAAAGAGCATGTTGAAAATGGGTACGTTTTTTCCCATTTTGCCCAAATTTGCTTGATTTAGGCTCCACAACACCTTAAAACCTTATAACATGCTTTTTTTTTTTGTGATTTACTTGCTTAGAAAATAATAAATGCATATATTTTATATGATTCAAGAATTTATAAGTTCATTAGAAAGAGCATGTAGAAAATGTAAAGGCTTCTTTATTATTTTGCCCGAATTTGCTTGATTTTGGTTCTACAAGACCTTAAAACCGTATAACTTGCTTTTTTTTGTGATTTATTTTGTTAGGAATTATAAATTCATATATTTGACATGAATCAAGTCTTTTCAAGTTTATTAAAAAGAGCATGTAGAAAAAGGGAATGCTTCTTACTAGTTTGTCCGAATTTGCTTGATTTCAGTTCTACAAGACCTTAAAACCTTATAACTTGCTTTCTTTTTGTGATTTCTATGCTTATGCATTTATAAATACATATATTTCACATGATTCAAACAATTATAAGTTCATTAGAAAGAGCATGTAGAATTTGATTTTGGTTCTACAAGACCTTAAAACCTTATAACTTGCTTTTTTTTTGTGATTTATTTTGTTAGGAATTATAAATTCATATATTTGACATGACTCAGGCCTTTTCATGTTCATTAGAAAGAGCATGTCGAAAATGGGAATGCTTTTTCCCATGTTGCTCGAATTTGCTTGATTCGGTTCTACAAGACCATAAAACCTTATAACTTGCTTTTTTTTTTTTTTTATTTCTATTCTTAGGCAGTTATAAATCCATATATTTGACATGATTCAAGCATTTATAAGTTCATTAGAAATAGTATGTAGAAAATGGGAATGCTTCTTACTATTTTGCCTGAATATGCTTGATTTTGGTACTACTAGACCTTAAAACCTTATAACATCCTCTTTTTGTGATTTCTTTTTTTAGGAAGTTATGAATACATATATTTGACATAAATCAAGCCTTTTCAAGTTCATTAGAAAGAGCATGTAGAAAATGGAAATGCTTCTTCTCATTTTGCCCGAATTCGCTTGATTTCGGTTCTACCGGACCTTAAAACCTTATAACTTGCTTTGTCATAGGGATTTCTATGCTTAGGGAGTTACTAATACATATATGTAACATGATTCAAGCCTTTATAAGTTCATTAGGAAGAGCATGTAGAAAATGGGAACGCTTCTTCCCATTTGGGCCGAATTTGGTTGATTTTGGTTCTACAAGACCTTTAAACCTTATAAAAATCCATTTTTTTTTGTGATTTCTTTTTTTAGGAAGTTATAAATACATATATTTGACATGAATCAAGCCTTTTCAAGTTCATTAGAAAGAGCATGTGGAAAATGGGTGCGCTTTTTCCCATTTTGCCCAAATTTGCTTGATTTTGGATCTACAACACCTTAAAACCTTATAACTTGCTATTTTTTTGTGATTTATTTGCTTAGAAAATTATAAATACATATATTTTATATGATTCAAGAATTTATAAATTCATTAGAAAGAGCATGTAGCAAATGGAAAGGCTTCTTACTATTTTGCCTGAATTTGCATGATTTTTGTTCTACTAGACCTTAAAACCTTATATCTTGCTTTGTTTTTGTGATTTATATTGTTAGGAAGTTATAAATACATATATTTGACATGAATCAAGTTTTTTCAAGTTTATTAAAAAGAGCATGTAGAAAAAGGGAATGCTTCTTACTATTTTGCCCGAATTTGATTGATTTCAGTTCTACAAGACCTTAAAACCTTATAAATTGCTTAGTTTTTGCGATTTCTATGCTTATGCATTTATAAATACATATATTTCACATGATTCAAACAATTATAAGTTCATAAGAAAGAGCATGTAGAATTTGGGAATGCTTCTTACAATTTTACCCAAATTTGATTGATTTTGGTTCTACAAGACTTTAAAACCTCATAACTTGATTTGTATTTGTTATTTATTTTTCAATGGAGTTATAAATACATATATTTGACATGATCCAAGCATTTATAAGCTCATTAGAAAGAGCATGCAGAAAATGGGAACGTTTCTTTCCATTTTGCCCGAATTTGCTTGATTTTTGTTCTACAAGACCTTAAAACCATATAACTTGCTTTTTCTTTGTTATTTATTTGCTTAGGCAGTTATAAATATGTATATTTGACATGATTCAAGAATTTATAATTTCATTAGAAAGAGCATGTAGAAAATGGGAATGCTTCTTACTATTTTACACGAATTTGCTTGATTTTGGTTCTACAAGACCTTATAACCTTATGAATTGATTTCTTTTTGTGATTTTTTTTGTGAGGCAGTTATAACTACATATATTTGACATTACTCAAGCCTTTTCAAATTCATTAGAAAGAGCATGTATAAAAATGGGAATGCTTCTTCCCATTTTGGTCGTATTTGCTTAATTTTGGCTCTACAAGACCTTAAAACCTTATGACATGCTTTATTTTTGTGATTTATTTTCTTAGGAAGTTGTAAATACACATATTTGACATGAATCAAGCCTTTTCAAGTTCATTAGAAAGAGCATGTAGAAAATGGGAACGCTTCTTCTCATTTTGCCCGAATTTGCTTAATTTCGGTTCTACCAGACCTTAAAACCTTATAACTTGCTTGGTCTTAGTGATTTCTATGCTTAGTCAGTTATAAATACATATATTTGACATGATTCAAGTCTTTATCAGTTCATTAGAAAGAGCATTTAGAAAATGGGAACGCTGCTTCCCATTTGGACCGAATTTGCTTGATTTTGGTTCTACAAGACAATAAAACCTTATAAAATGCTTTGTTTTTGTGATTTCTTATCTTATGAAGTTATAAATACATATATTTCACATGAATCAAGCCTTTTCAAGTACATTAGAAAGAGCATGTAGAAAATGGGAACGCTTCTTCCCATTATGGCCGAATTCGCTTGATTTTTATTCTAATATACCTTAAAACCTTATACCTTGCTTTGTCTTAGTGATTTCTAAGCTTAGGCAGTTACTAATACATATATTTGACATAATTCAAGC
Organism: Chenopodium formosanum; assembly: GCA_024500155.1. Classification (NCBI taxonomy): domain Eukaryota; kingdom Viridiplantae; phylum Streptophyta; class Magnoliopsida; order Caryophyllales; family Amaranthaceae; genus Chenopodium; species Chenopodium formosanum. The sequence goes on from CM044861.1 coordinate 26,974,274, forward strand.
CTTTATAAGTTCATTAGAAAGAGCATGTAGAAAATGGGAACGCTTTTTACCATTTGGGCCGAATTTGGTTGATTTTGGTTCTACAAGACCTTAAAACCTTATAAAATCTTTTGTTTTTGTGATTTCTTTTGTTAGGAAATTATAAATACATATATTTGACATGAATAAAGCCTTTTCAAGTTCGTTAGAAAGAGCATGTAAAAAATGGGTGCTTTTACTTATTTTGCTCGAATTTGCTTGATTTCGGTTCTACCAGTCCTTAAAACCTTATAACTTGCTTTATTTTTGTTAAATCTGTGATAAGGAATTATAAATACATATATTTAACATTATTCAAGTTTTTTGTAGTTCATTAGAAAGAGCATGTAGAAAATGAGAATGCTTCTTTCTATTTTGCCTGAATTTGCTTGATTTTGGTTCTACAAAACCTTAAAACCTTATAACTTGCTTTGGTTATTGTCATTTCTTTGGTTAGGCAGTTATAAATACATGTATTTGACATGAATCAAGCCTTTTAAAGGTCATTAGAAAGAGCATGTTGAAAATGGGTACGTTTTTTCCCATTTTGCCCAAATTTGCTTGATTTAGGCTCCACAACACCTTAAAACCTTATAACATGCTTTTTTTTTTGTGATTTACTTGCTTAGAAAATAATAAATGCATATATTTTATATGATTCAAGAATTTATAAGTTCATTAGAAAGAGCATGTAGAAAATGTAAAGGCTTCTTTATTATTTTGCCCGAATTTGCTTGATTTTGGTTCTACAAGACCTTAAAACCGTATAACTTGCTTTTTTTTTTGTGATTTATTTTGTTAGGAATTATAAATTCATATATTTGACATGAATCAAGTCTTTTCAAGTTTATTAAAAAGAGCATGTAGAAAAAGGGAATGCTTCTTACTAGTTTGTCCGAATTTGCTTGATTTCAGTTCTACAAGACCTTAAAACCTTATAACTTGCTTTCTTTTTGTGATTTCTATGCTTATGCATTTATAAATACATATATTTCACATGATTCAAACAATTATAAGTTCATTAGAAAGAGCATGTAGAATTTCATTTTGGTTCTACAAGACCTTAAAACCTTATAACTTGCTTTTTTTTTGTGATTTATTTTGTTAGGAATTATAAATTCATATATTTGACATGACTCAGGCCTTTTCATGTTCATTAGAAAGAGCATGTCGAAAATGGGAATGCTTTTTCCCATGTTGCTCGAATTTGCTTGATTCGGTTCTACAAGACCACAAAACCTTATAACTTGCTTTTTTTTTTTTTTTTATTTCTATTCTTAGGCAGTTATAAATCCATATATTTGACATGATTCAAGCATTTATAAGTTCATTAGAAATAATATGTAGAAAATGGGAATGCTTCTTACTATTTTGCCTGAATATGCTTGATTTTGGTACTACTAGACCTTAAAACCTTATAACATCCTCTTTTTGTGATTTCTTTTTTTAGGAAGTTATGAATACATATATTTGACATAAATCAAGCCTTTTCAAGTTCATTAGAAAGAGCATGTAGAAAATGGAAACGCTTCTTCTCATTTTGCCCGAATTCGCTTGATTTCGGTTCTACCGGACCTTAAAACCTTATAACTTGCTTTGTCATAGGGATTTCTATGCTTAGGGAGTTACTAATACATATATGTAACATGATTCAAGCCTTTATAAGTTCATTAGGAAGAGCATGTAGAAAATGGGAACGCTTCTTCCCATTTGGGCCGAATTTGGTTGATTTTGGTTCTACAAGACCTTTAAACCTTATAAAAATCCATTTTTTTTTGTGATTTCTTTTTTTAGGAAGTTATAAATACATATATTTGACTTGACTCAAGCCTTTTCAAGTTCATTAGAACGTACATGTTGAAAATGAGAACGCTTCTTCTCAATTTGCCTGAATTTGCTTGATTTCGGTTCTATCTGAAAGGAATGGTGTCCTTCGAACAAGTGTACTATTCCGTTAGCGGGTTCAGAATTATTAGAAAGCTAATATATTCAGTAAGGTCAAGTGATCGGAATGCCTGGGTGGAGGCCGCTTCCGATCAGTAATATTAATGGATAATTAATGTTACAGCTTAATCTTGACTGAACCCTTCGGGTCACACCCAAGCATTCAACAAACCGAATCGACGAATTAATTCGGAAGGAATTAATGAGTCAACCGAGTAATATTTATTTAGACGTCGGAAATTCGAGCTTAGAGCGTCGAAACCGAACGTCGGAAGTCGAGTCGAAAAATAGTGAAAGACGAGACGAGAAATAGTAATAAATCAACAAAAGACCAAAATGCCCCTAGCATCGGAATGCCCTAGCAAACCGAGTGCTAAGGGCATATGGCCTAGCATGGTGGCTAGCATGCGCACCAAGCCGAGGCTAGGCTGGCTGGTGCGTGCTAGCGCACCCATGCTAGCATGCTAGGCGCGCCAGCCCGCAACTGCTAGCAGCAGCACGGCTGGCTGCCTAGCGTTGCTAGCCAAGGCACAAGGCCAGCAGCAAGCCCGCACAAGCATGCGGGGCATGCTGGCCAGCAGCAGCAGCAGCCCGCATGCAAGTGCGGGGCTTGCTGGGACTGCTGTGCGTAGGCTGCCACGGACAGCACCACATGGCAGCCCACCTTGGCTGCCTTGGTGCCCAAGGGTGGGTACCATGTGGCTTGAGGTGCATGTGTGTGTGTTGAGTGTGTTGGCCGAATATGGGAGAGGGAGTGGGGAGCAAGTTTGGTCCCCCCCTTCTCCAAATGGTCCTCACCTAACCACTCACATGAGCTTGCCACTTGTTGATTTATTACTAGCTTGATTATTAATTTTATTTTAGCTTTAAAATAAAATGGAAAAATCAAAGTATCCCACATTGATGGGAGAGCAAATGATACTCCCATCATTTCCTATAAATACCCATGTATGGGCATTGGGAAAGATGCTTGAGTAAGAGTTGAAAAAGGCATCACAATTAGTGAAAACCTTTGAACTCAATATTATTACTCGGGTTTTATTGGTCGGGTCTTGCTAACCCCAAGACATTGGACCTAGTCGGTTTTGTTGGTGCGGGTGGACTTCGTTGGAGGTCTCCGTGCGAGCGGGACTTGAAACTTTCAAGTAAGAGCTCATTTGGAGCGAAGCACGCGTCAAAGGTAATTAGCTTAACTTAATCTTGTGATTAATTTAATTATGTTCATGGTTTTATTTATTGCGAGTGCGTTCTTGGTTTTGGGTTTATTTCCGCGGTGAGTCGGACTCACCAAACCCCAACAGCGGTATCGGAGCCTCGCTCGTTTATTTTTAAAATCATGATATTTTCAAGGTGTTATTATGGCTTATTTTTTTCTGGTTTAAGTTGCTAATTATATTAGTAACTCGTTTTTGTATTTTTAACCTCGTATTTGAGCTATCTTCAGCCCCGAACTCAGATTTCGACCCAAAAATAGTGAATTTTGGGTGGAAAAGGTGTTCTGGAAATGGTTTTACCCTTGTAGGGCTCGGTTTTTAGCCAAAAAACGACCAGAAATGCATTTTTCGAGGGATTTTTCGTTTTGACGAAAAATTTTAAGTCTTTCTAACCTTGAAAATTGATTGCATATTTATGGTGGTTATGTATATGGTTCTTTCCTTATTTTACATGCAATCTTAGACCACTTTAAGCATGATTACTTGGTAGTAATTGGTGCTTGAAAGTTTGGTTTTATTTTTCACATAATTGCAAATTAATTGCATTGAGTGTGAAATAGTTGTTATTTGATGCTTCCAAGTATTAAAGATTCAATCTTTACTTATGATAAGTGATTGAAACTTTGAGTTACTAAATTCCATGAATTTTGGTTAAACTTTGTTGATTTAATCATTTTTTAGTTGATTGGAATCATAAAGTTTAAAACTTGTGATTAAAAAAAATAGTTTATCTTCATGTTGGAAGATGTAATTTTTTCATGAAGTCACAAGTATTAAAGTTGGAGTCTTTATTGAACTTATGTTCATTTTTCCAACTCCCTTTTATTTTGTCAATATCTCAAGATTAATTTAAAGTGATTAAATTAATAGTGAGAAATGCCCTAATTATTTTTGTTACACCAAGTTAGACCAATTTTATTAAAGAATGATTCATGGTAATAAATTTGGTTAATTGCTTTGGATGAATTATTTAAGTTGGACTTGTTATTTTTCATTTTTTCCTCAAAATAATTGATTCTAAAATTAATTTAGAATTAATTTATAATGTCACACGCAAAATTCGATAATTTTCGAAGCATTAGCACGCAACACGAGGCCTAAGAGCCCCGAGCTAGCTCTCGGCCAGCTGGGCTGCTCACGCAACCCACATGTGGCTGCCGAGGCTGCTGGGTGCCTCGTGCCTTTGGTGCGTGGTGCTGTGTGTGCGAGGATTGGCGTGGGCTGCTGCTCGCTGCCAGCCACACCCCGCACCAGCCAGCTACGAGCAGCAGCATGGCGCAGCAGCAGCCTTGAGCTGTGCGCGCTGTGCTTGCTGCCACGCTTGGCTTGGCTGGGCGTGGCGTGTGCGAGCACAAGCAGCCCATGGGCATGCTTGGTGTTGCGGGGTGCCGATGGTTATGCTACGAGCTTGTTGTACGGTATGTACGATTCAATAATTAGCATAATAACCCCGGGTTATTAAGTCGATGCTAATTTTAAGGTTAATTTTAGCATTGCTTAAAAAGTAAATAAGGGTAATTTTGGGTTCCAAGTCTTAGTGCTAGGCACTTAGACGTTATGGAATACGTAATTTTGCTTGACTTGTCGCTTTATTTTAATTATTTTGTTTATTTAATTAAAATTTTGGAGGCTAGGCCTCGGGTTTATGAGCGACATTTGCAAAATTAATTTTGACAAATATTTGGGTTCACCGACTTAATTAATTGGATTAATTAAGTTTGGATGCGGAATTTAGTGGGAGCGTATCTTAGTCATTACCTTAACCAGATAAAACAACTTTGACTAGTTTAATTAGGCGTGTTAATTGAATTAACCACCTAGATTAATTACTAGTTCGCGCGCGGTTTTATGCATTGTTACTTGTTTGATCGTTGTAAAATGCATGGGCCATTCACAGATAGTGAATGGATGAATGGAATGTAAAATTCTCTCACAGGTTTTATGAAATGGCAACTAGTGGGGCCCGATTAGGATAGAAAATACGGACTGTGATCCGTGATGTATTTTTGTAAATCTAAATACGGTCTGCAAACCGTTGAGTATTTTTGTACCTTAATATTTAGATTAGTCCTAATCGTAGACACTAGCAATTATATTATTTGGTCAAGTCTTGAAGACGGGGTTCTTAGAAGACGAAGCCATTATATTGCAAAAGAAGACCTTTTGAAGACTTGAAGATCTCAAGGGGTCATGCTAGTTGCCAAATGCATCTCTATTTATGTTTTCGATATATATTTATGTTTATATATATGAATTATATGTTAGATGCATGGTTAGGATTTCAAATGTTGAGATGATTAATTAAGTTCACTTAAATCAACCAACATAGAAACCCTAGGTCCCTTAAAATTGAGTAAAACTTGCCATTCCAAAACACACTTACCAACCGAACGAGGGTAGTGGTGGGCTACGCCAAAGCGAGGCATCACTACTTCTCCAAGGAACGTAAGGCATACTAGGTATGCAAGTGGTTTTGGTTATACTCAACGATATGAGTGATGGAGTCCTAACATGTCGTGGCAAAGTGAATAAATTGTTTAGAGAGCATGGGATGTGACGATTTATTCAACCAAGAGTGGCTTGGAGCCATTAGCAAAGCGTTGCTTACCTTAGGAAATTGAGTGTTAAGACAAGCCAAAGCATGCTTAACCACTCTTTGTTTCTTTGGATCTTGGAATCGACTTATTCTCACCAATATTGGGGACAATCTTTAATGTGTGAATAAGACGTTTTAAATAAGTTTGATTATAATGCATGATTTCAATCTTATTTAAGTATAATGAATGGTTTTTCATTTTAAATTCTTTCAATTGTAGAATCATGTCTTCAACTAATAACATCGACCTTATGCTCCCGGAATTGCCCGAAAAGTTGCCAATTTCTCTGAACTTGGTGAACTTTAAGGAATGGGAAGAGGAACTCCGAAAGACCCTCCGAAATTGCTACCTAGAACACATTCTGGACACTCAAATCCCGAGTTTCTACTCAAAGGGGATTATGAGTGATGAGGCACATGAGGAATGGAGTGAGGATTGCAAAAGAGTTTCCAGACTCATGGCAAACTCCATCCCGGTACAATGGAAGGAGAAGTTCTCCAGCTATTTTCCGGACATGATGCTCAAAGCTCTAGAAGACGTAGTCAATTTGAGAGTCACCAAGAGTGCCAGAGGCAACTATGATGGACTTGTGGAAGATGTGACTAGGTCACTCTCGAACATGAGGATCAAGCCACCGCAAGATGGATGTCTCATCAAAGAGAGACAAGAAGTGTGGGCTAAGGTCTATAATGCAAGACTTAGACCCGGGATGCCACTTCAAGCTCATGTGCTCAGCATGACAAGGCTATTCACCCATCTGGAGCTAATTGGCAAACCAGTGGAAGATGAGCAAGCAGCTCTCATGCTACTAAGCTCACTCCACTCGGGGTATGTTGCATTAAAGATGCGACTTACGGCCAAGCGGAACAAACTTTCCTTGATGGAAGTTATTCAAGAGCTCCAGAAAACCTATTCTTGCAAGAAGGCTAAGGTTGCCCTGAGACCAAAGAAGAAGGAGTTCAAGGACAAAGCTAAGATGCGCTGCTTCTATTGTAGTAGACCCGGACACTACAAAAGAGAATGTAGCATGTATCTAGCAGATGAGGCGAAAGGAAAAGTAACCTCAATCTCAGGTATCATCTTTACACTTGAACATAAGCAATTTATGAGGTATTAGATACCGAAAAAATTGACTCACTATATGCTCCTATTTCAGGAACAAAGTGAGCGATGCTTTTCAAGTGGATATGAGTACAAGTGGAAGAAGAAGAAAACAATCTTTCAAAGAAAACTTGTAACCTCATATTTTGTCTAGATTTAAAACTTATTTAGTTTTATCTACCATATTTTGATCTTGTGGCGTTGGACGTCATTGTAAACTTGATCACAAGATAGATCATCTTGTTTATATTTATGGAATGACACGTTTGTGTATTTGGACAAATTGTTTATAATGATACCAAAAGAGCTAAGACCATGGAGTCAAATCAGACTTACTTGTGGCATTGTCGTCTTGGCCACATTAACATCAAACGCATCAAGAAACTTCTACAAGAAGGTGTTCTTGACTCTTTCGATTTAGAATCGTTTGAGAATTGCGAAGGATGTTTATTAGGCAAGATGATTAAACAGCCATTCTCCAAGTTGGGAGAAAGGGCAAGTGACTTATTGGGTCTTATACATACCGATGTATGTGGACCAATGAGCTCAACCACAAGAAATGGACATCGATATTTCATCACTTTCACAGACGACTATAGTAGATATGGCTATGTCTACCTCATGTCGCACAAATCTGAATCATTTGAAAAGTTCAAAGAATTTCAGAGTGAAGTTGAAAATCAACTTGGCAAGAAAATCAAAGCCCTTCGATCGGATCGAGGTGGTGAATACTTGAGCCAAGAATTCGATGACCATCTGAAAGAAAAAGGTATACTTTCAGAATTGACACCTCAAGGAACTCCACAATGGAACGGAGTATCCGAAAGGAGAAATCGGACCTTGTTAGACATGGTACGATCAACAATGGGTCTTAGTGATCTTCCTATCTCTTTCTGGGGACACGCACTCCTAACTGCGGCACTAACACTGAACCGTGCTCCATCAAAAGCTGTAGAAAAGACTCCATATGAATTATAGACGAAGAAACCTCCTAGGTTATCTTTTCTAAAGATATGGGGATGCGAAGCATATGTCAAGAAATTGATCTCTGACAAACTTCATCCCAAATCTGACAAGGTTTACTTTGTGGGCTACCCAAAAGAAACCAAAGGGTATTACTTCTACAACAAATCGGAGAACAAAGTGTTTGTTGCTCGCGATGGTGTCTTTTTGGAGAAGGAGCACCTTTCCAAAATGACAAGTGGGAGGAAAATCGAACTCGACGAAGTTCGTGAGGATGAGCAACAAAATCATAATGACAGTCAAAGTGCTCAAACAGCATCTGTTGACGAAGGTCAAAATGTGCAAAGTCGAACCGACAATGCAAATGCTCAATCCATTACCCTACGTAGGTCTCTGAGGCCGAGATCTCAACCTGATAGATATCTTGGTTTAGTATTAACCGAGAATCAGGACATCCTGATTATGGATGGAGATGAACCGGCAACCTACAAGCAAGCGATGGCAAGCACCGACTCTGCTAAATGGCAAGAGGCCATGAGATCTGAAATGGATTCCATGTTTGAAAATCAAGTCTGGGACTTGGTTGACTTACCCGAAGGTTATATACCGATCGGATGTAAGTGGATTTTCAAGTTGAAAACCGACAAAGATGGAAATGTATTCATTTACAAAGCTAGATTGGTGGCAAAAGGTTACAGACAAGTTCATGGTATTGATTACGATGAAACCTTTTCACCAGTTGCAATGCTTAAATCCGTTCGGATCCTCCTAGCAATTGCTGCATATTACGACTATGAAATATGGCAGATGGACGTTAAAACCGCCTTCCTTAATGGTTATTTGGAAGAAACTGTGTATATGACACAGCCTGAAGGTTTTGTCAACCAAAACAATGCTGGGAAAGTATGTAAGCTTAAGAAGTCCATTTATGGATTAAAGCAAGCAAGCAGAAGTTGGAATCTGCGTTTCGATGAAGCCATCAGTAAGTTTGGTTTTTATCAAGAATCCAGATGAATCTTGTGTTTACAAGAAGGTCAGTGGGAGTAACATCGCCTTCCTAGTCTTATATGTCGATGACATATTGCTCATTGGAAACAACATTCCGTTGTTAGAGTCTGTAAAGGCTTGGCTTGGAAAGTGCTTCTCAATGAAAGACTTGGGAGAGGCTCAGTACATACTAGGCATCAAGATCTATAGGGATAGATCGAAAAGGATGATTGGATTGAGTCAAAGTACTTATATTGATAAGGTACTTGCTCGATTTGGCATGGAGGAGGCCAAGAGAGGTCACCTGCCAATGTCACATGGCATAACCCTAAGCAAGAAGCAGTGTCCACAGACACCTGATGAGCGGGAAAGAATGAATCAGATTCCATATGCTTCGCTTATTGGATCTATCATGTATGCCATGATATGTACTAGGCCAGATGTGTCGTATGCCTTGAGTGCTACGAGCCGTTACCAATCAGACCCAGGAGAAACGCATTGGACTGCGGCCAAAAATATCCTAAAGTACCTGAAAAGGAACAAGGATAAATTCCTGGTGTATGGTGGCACAAAGGATTTGGTTGTGGAAGGTTATACCGACGCAAGCTTCCAGACAGACAGAGACGATTTCAAATCGCAATCTGGATATGTGTTCTGTCTAAATGGAGGGGCGTTTAGTTGGAAGAGCGCAAAGCAGAGTACAACTGCAGATTCTACAACTGAAGCCGAATACTTGGCAGCTGCTGAAGCAGCTAAGGAGGCTGTTTGGATTCGTAAGTTCGTTGGCGAACTTGATGTTGTACCCTCTATAAAGGGTCCAATAGCCCTCTATTATGACAACAATGGAGCTATTGCTCAGGCCAGAGAACCTAGAGAACATCAGAAGGTCAAACATGTCAAGCGGCGATTTCACATGATTCGAGAATGGAAATCAGAGGGTGAAATCAGAATTTGCAAAGTTGGAACGGATGACAATGTAGCCGATCCACTTACTAAACCTTTGCCTCAAGTGAAGCACAACAAGCACGTTGAGGCAATGGGAATCAAGCATGTTGGAGACTGGCTTTGATTTCCTTATTTAGTGTTTCAGTTAATTTTGAGAAAAGTTAATGTAAGACACTAAAGAAAACCATTCATGTTTGGGAGTGATATAAAATTTCATGCAACATTTTATTACTCCATTATGCTATTTAATTGTGGTTTAGGATTAAATAATGAGTCCATTCGATTCTGAGAATATTCAAAATAGGGTATCAAGACCAGTCTTGGTAAGGAAACACCTATTAAGTGAACATTGAATATTATAATCGAAAATTATCCCTAATCAAGGTCATTTAAACGATGGACGATTAATGACCATTTGAGATTAGTGTGTAGTCTGATTTATAGCACCGTTTCATGTGCTACGAGGACATGATTGTCATAAATCATTTGCACAGGTATTGGTTTAGAACCATACTGGATCGACCTATGAGAATACTTTAAGAAATTTAAAATTTTTGTCATAAGTATACTTCTCATTATGGCTATCGGAACCTATTTCCTCGACCATGAGTAGTGGGAGTTCTCTTGTTTGAGTACTAGTTCGCTTTGATGTTGTCAAACGTCTGCCGTAATAGGGGATTATAACGGCAACACTCGGGCGGCTAGGTCCTCTCAGTAAGAGGAGCTACATTACAAGACTGGGAATGGCCCCCTAGTAAAATAGGGAAGATGTCTTTGTTGTATACAAGGCCTCTCGTAGAGCGAGACTGTAAAATGCATGGCCGTGCTCGGATGGATTTTAGAAATCATCTGTTTGTTGACAGTCGGACTCGGAATCGGGAAACACTTCTGGACGTAATAAGGATGACAAGATAAATCTTACCTTATAGTTCATGAAGAGACATTAAGCGACATAGGAAAGGGCTGTACACAAAATGAGCACTTGTCCGGAAGGACAAGTGGGAGATTGAAAGGAATGGTGTCCTTCGAACAAGTGTACTATTCCGTTAGCGGGTTCAGAATTATTAGAAAGCTAATATATTCAGTAAGGTCAAGTGATCGGAATGCCTGGGTGGAGGCCGCTTCCGATCAATAATATTAATGGATAATTAATGTTACAGCTTAATCTTGACTGAACCCTTCGGGTCACACCCAAGCATTCAACAAACCGAATCGACGAATTAATTCGGAAGGAATTAATGAGTCAACCGAGTAATATTTATTTAGACGTCGGAAATTCGAGCTTAGAGCGTCGAAACCGAACGTCGGAAGTCGAGTCGAAAAATAGTGAAAGACGAGACGAGAAATAGTAATAAATCAACAAAAGACCAAAATGCCCCTAGCATCGGAATGCCCTAGCAAAACCGAGTGCTAAGGGCATATGGCCTAGCATGGTGGCTAGCATGCGCACCAAGCCGAGGCTAGGCTGGCTGGTGCGTGCTAGCGCACCCATGCTAGCATGCTAGGCGCGCCAGCCCGCAACTGCTAGCAGCAGCACGGCTGGCTGCCTAGCGTTGCTAGCCAAGGCACAAGGCCAGCAGCAAGCCCGCACAAGCATGCGGGGCATGCTGGCCAGCAGCAGCAGCAGCCCGCATGCAAGTGCGGGGCTTGCTGGGCCTGCTGTGCGTAGGCTGCCACGGACAGCACCACATGGCAGCCCACCTTGGCTGCCTTGGTGCCCAAGGGTGGGTGCCATGTGGCTTGAGGTGCATGTGTGTGTGTTGAGTGTGTTGGCCGAATATGGGAGAGGGAGTGGGGAGCAAGTTTAGTCCCCCCCTTCTCCAAATGGTCCTCACCTAACCACTCACATGAGCTTGCCACTTGTTGATTTATTACTAGCTTGATTATTAATTTTATTTTAGCTTTAAAATAAAATGGAAAAATCAAAGTATCCCACATTGATGGGAGAGCAAATGATACTCCCATCATTTCCTATAAATACCCATGTATGGGCATTGGGAAAGATGCTTGAGTAAGAGTTGAAAAAGGCATCACAATTAGTGAAAACCTTTGAACTCAATATTATTACTCGGGTTTTATTGGTCGGGTCTTGCTAACCCCAAGACATTGGACCTAGTTGGTTTTGTTGGTGCGGGTGGACTTCGTTGGAGGTCTCCGTGCGAGCGGGACTTGAAGCTTTCAAGTAAGAGCTCATTTGGAGCGAAGCACGCGTCAAAGGTAATTAGCTTAACTTAATCTTGTGATTAATTTAATTATGTTCATGGTTTTATTTATTGCGAGTGCGTTCTTGGTTTTGGGTTTATTTCCGCGGTGAGTCGGACTCACCAAACCCCAACACTATCAGACCTTAAAACCTTATTAATTGCTTTCTCTTTGTTATTTATTTTCTTAGGAAATTACAAATACATATATTTGACATGATTCAAGCCTTTATAAGTTCATTAGAAGGAGCATGTAGAAAATAGGAACGCTTCTTCCCATTTTGGCCGAATTTGCTTGATTTTGGTTCTACAAGACCTTAAAACTTTATATCATGCATTTTTTGTGATTTCTTTTTTTAGGAATTTATAAAATACATATATTATACATGAATCAAGCCTTTTCAAGTTCTATTTCTTTTCTTAGGAATTTATAAAATACATATATTATACATGAATCAAGCCTTTTCAAGTTCATTAGAAATAGCGTGTAGAAAATGGGAACGCTTCTTCTCATATGATGTTAATTGGTAACAATAATTTTCATTTTGATGACCTTAAATAGTTAAATGACCTAAAAGAATGTCATTCTTCTAAGTGCTTTACTTAGTTTGTCTATGCTTTTTGTATCATTTATTTTTTAGTGAAACTGCTATATAATGAGGGAGGATCGAGCATGGATGTATAAACGGTTAGAAGGAAAATTCCTTAGTCCAACCTTTGGTGAAACGGTCAATGAATTTATTACATTTGCTACCACACAAGAGAATGTCGTGATAGATGGTGTGATGAAATGTCCATGTGCACAGTGTCGAAATATTCCTTATCAAGATCTTGATACCATTATGGAGCATCTCTATAGGCATGGTTTTTTGCCTAACTATTTCCAATGGGTTTTTCATGGTGAACTGCACTTCCAAAGAGAATCCCAAAGTAGCAGTTCCATATCCACCGAGGATGCATTGAACCCATATAGAAACATGGTATTAGATGCCTTTGGACTTGAAGGTGGTTTAGAAAATATTGAAGAAGAGCCACATGCTAGTTACAAGAAGTTCTTTGACATGTTGAAGGCAGCGGAAGAGCCATTGTATGATGGTTGCAAGTTGTCTGCATTGTCTGCAGCTGCAAGGATGGCAAACATCAAGTCCGAGTATAATATTCCGCATAAACCTATAGATGGTGTTGCTTCCATAATGAAAGGTAGTTTTTACAAGACTAAGACATTGCTTAAAGGGCCAGAACTTCCGCACCAAAAGATTCATGTATGTCCAAATGGATTTATGCTATTTTGGAAGGAACACAAAGATCTCAAAGAATGTCTATATTGCAAAGGAAGTCGTTATAAGACACTTAGAGAAAGTGGCAACAATTCTCCTCATAGTGCTCTTATTTACTTTCCTGTAGGCCCGAGACTACAAAGATTATATGCAACAAGATCTACTGCGGAGCAGATGAGGTGGCATAAAGATAATCCTCGAGTTCATGGCCTTATGTCTCATCCAAGTGATGAAGAGGCGTGGAAACACCTAGATGAGGAGTACCCTTCTTTTGCTGCGGAGCCTAGAAATGTCCGACTAGGTCTTTGTACCGACGGATTTTCACCATTTGGAAAGACAGGAAGGCAATATTCTTGTTGGCCCGTCATTTTAACTCCTTATAATCTTCCACCTGAATTGTGCATGAAGAAACCTTTTCTGTTTCTAAGTTTGATAATTCCAGGTCCGAAGAATCCTAAAGGGAATTTCGATGTGTACTTGCAACCTCTTATTGAAGAGTTAAAGCAATTATGGGAGGCAAGGTTACCGACTTACAACATCTCGCAAAAACAAAATTTTCATTTGACTCAATTAGCTTTGTATAATGTGTTTGACTTTCATTTGACTCAATTAGCTTTGTTAATTACATTTAACTTTCATTTAATTCAACAAGCTTTGTTGAATGTGTTTGACTTTTATTTGACTCAATTACGTTTGTTGAATGCATTTTACTTTCATTTGATTCAAAAAGCTTCGTTTGAATGCGTTTGAATTTCATTTGACTCAATTAGCTTAGTTGAATGCATTTGACTTTCATTTGATTCAAAAAGCTTCGTATGAATATGTTTTACTTTAATTAGACTCAATTATCTTTCTTGAATGCATTTGTCTTTCATTTGATTCAAAAACCAATGTTTGAATGTGTTTGACTTTCATTTGATTCAATTAGCTTTGTTGAATGTATTTTACTTTCATTTGATACAAAAAGCTTTCTTTCAATGTCTTTGACTTTCATTTTACTCAATTAGCTTTGTTGAATGCATTTGACTTTAGTTTGATTCAAAAAGCATTGTTTGAATGTGTTTGACTTTCATTTGACTCAATTAGCTTTGTAGACTGCATTTGACTTTCATTTAACTCAATTAGCTTTGTATGAATGTGTTTGATATTCATTTGACTCAATTAGCTTTGTTAATTGCATTTCACTTTCATTTAATTCAAAAAGCTTTTTTTGAATGTGTTTCACTTTCATTTGATTGAAAAAGCTTTGTTTGAATGTGTTTGACTTTCATTTGACTCAATTACCTTTGTTGAATGCATTTGACTTTCATTTGATTCAAAAAGTATTGTTTGAATGTGTTTGACTTTCAATTGACTCAATTAGCTTTGTTGAATGCATTAGACTTTCATTTGATATAAAACGCATTGTTTGAATGTGTTTTAATTTCATTTGACTCAATTATTTTTGTTGAACGCATTTGACTTTCATTTGTTTCAAAAAGCTTTGTATGTGTGTGTTTGACTTTAATTTGACACAATTATCTTTATTGAATGCATTTGACTTTTATTTGATTCAAAACGCTTTGTTTGAAGGTGCTTGACTTTCATTTGAGTCAAAAATCATTGTTGAATGCATTTGACTTTTATTTGATTCAAAAAGCTTTGATTGAATGTGTTGGACTTTCATTTGACTCAATTAGCTTTGTTAGAATGTGTATGACTTTCATATTACTTAATTATGTTTGTTGAATGCATTTGACTTTCATTTGATTCAAAAAGCTTTGTTTGAAGGCGTTGACTTTCATTTGAGTTATAAAGCATTGTTGAACGCACTTGACTTTCGGTTAATATAAAAAGCTTTGTTTGTATGTGTTTGACTTTCATTTGAGTCAATTAGCTTTGTTCAATGCATTTTACTTTCACTTGATTCAAAAAGCTTTGTTTGAATGTGTTTGACTTTCTATTGACTTTATTAGCTTCGTTGAATGCATTTGAGTTTCATTTGATTTAAAAAGCTTTGTTTGATTGTGTTTGACTTTCATTTGACTTATTTAGCTTTGTTGAATGTGTTTGATTTTCATTTTACTCAATTAGCTTTGTTGAATGCATTTGACTTTCATTTGATTTTAAAACATTTATTTAAATGTGTTTGACTTTCATTTGGTTCAACAAGCTTTGTTGAATGAGTTTGACTTTCATTTTACTCAATTAGATTTGTTGAATGCATTTGACTTTCATTTGATTAAAAAAGCATTGTTTGAATGTGTTAGACTTTATTTAACTCAATAAACTTTGTTGAATGCATTTGACTTTCATTGGATTTAAAAAGCTTTATTTGAATATGTTTGACTTTCATTTTAGTCAAAAAGCTTGATTCAATGCATTTGAATTTAATTTGATTCAAAAAGCTTTGTTTGAATGTGTTTGACTTTCATTTGACTCAATTATCTTTGTTGAATGCGTTTGACTTTCATTTGATTCAAAATGCTTTGTTTGAATGTTTTTGACATTCATTTGATTCAAAAAGCTTTGTATGAATGTGTTTGACTTTCATTTGAGTCAATTATCTTTGTTGAATGCATTAGACTTTCGTTTGATTCAAAAAACATTGTTTGAATGTGTTTGACTTTCATTTGACTTATTTAGCTTTGTTGAATGCATTTGACTTTCATTTGATTCAAAAAGCTTTTTTTGAATGTTTTTGACTTTAATTTGACTCAATTATCTTCGTTGAATGCATTTGACTTTCACTTGATTTTAAAAGGTTTGTTTGAATGTGTTTTGACTTTCATTTGACTTAATTAGCTTTGTTAATTGCATTTCACTTTCATTTAATTCAAAAAGCTTTGTTTGAATGTGTTTTACTTTTATTTGACTCAATTAGCTTTGTTGAATGCATTTTACTTTCATTTGATTAAAAAAGCTTTGTTTGAATGTGTTTGACTTTCATTTGGTTCAAAAAGCTTTGTTGAATGAGTTTGTCTTTCATTTTACTCAATTTAGCTTTGTTGAATGCATTTGACTTTCATTTGATTAAAAAAGCATTGTTTGAATGTGTTTGACTTTCATTTGACTTAATTAACTATGATGAATGCATTTATCTTTGATTTGATTCAAAAAACTTTGTTTGAAAGTGTTTAACTTTCATTTGACTCAATTACCTTTATTGAATGCATTTGACTTTCATTTGATTCCAAAAGCTTTGGATGAATGTGTTTAACTTTCATTTGACTCAATTATCCTTGTTGAATACATTTGACTTTCATTTGATTTAAAAAGCTTTGTTTGAACGTGTTTGACTGTTATTTGAGTTAAAAATCTTTGTTGAATGTATTTGACTTTATTTGATTCGAGAACCTTTGTGTGAATGAGTTTGACTTTAATTTGACTTAATTATCTTTGTTGAATGCATTTGACTTTCATTTGGTTCAAAAAGCGTTGTTTAATAGGTTTGACTTTCATTTGACTCAATTAGCTTGGTTGAATGCATTTGAGTTTTATTTGATTCAAAAAGCATTGTATGAATGTGTTTGACTTTTATTTGACTCAATTACCTCTGTTGAATGCATTTGTCTTTCATTTGATTCAATATATCTCTATTTTGTTGCTTTTGAATACAAGTTGTTTTACTAGTTGTTGCTAGATTTCCTCAAATTTTGTCTTGTTTTCATATGTCAACAAATTCTATCAACTAATTTTTTATTTGTATCGATTTAGAAACAAATTGAGGCAGCAAATTTTTGAATTGTTCCTATTAGAAATTAGCCGTCTTACTAGTTGTTGCATTTTACATTCATTTGATTCAAAAAGCTTTGTTGAAAGTATTTGACTTTCATTAGACTCAATAAGCTTTGTTGAATGCATTTGACTTTCATTTGATTCAAAGAGCTTTGTTTGAATGTGTTTGACTTTCATTTGAGTCAAAAAGCTTTGTTGAATGCATTTGACTTTCATTAGATTCAAAAAGCTTTGTTTGAATGTGTTTGACTTTCATTTGAGTTAAAAAGATATGTTGAATGCATTAGACTTCCATTTGATTCAAAAAGCTTGGTTTAAATGTGTTTGACTTTCATTTGACTCAATTATCTTTGTTGAATGTATTTTACTTTCATTTGATTCAAAAAGCTTTGTTTGAATGTGTTTCACTTTCATTTGACTCAATTGTCTTTGTTGAATGCATTTGATTTTCATTTGATTTAGAAAGCGTTGTTGAATGTGTTTGACTATCATTTGACTCAATTAGCTTTGTTGAATGCATTTAAGTTTTATTTGATTCAAAAAGCTTTGTATCAATGTGTTTGACTTTCATTTGACCCAATTACCTTTGTTGAATGCATTTGACTTTCATTTGATTCAAAAAGCTTTGTTTGAATGTGTTTGACTTTCATTTGACTCAATTGTCTTTGTTGAATGCATTTGACTTTCATTTGATATAAAAAGTGTTGTTGAATGTGTTTGACTTTCATTTGACTCAATTAGCATTGTTGAATGTATTTAAGTTTTATTTGATTCAAAAAGCTTTGTATCAATGTGTTTGACTTTCATTTGACCCAATTACCTTTGTTGAATGCATATGACTTTCATTTGATTCAATATATCTCTTTTTTGTTGCTATTGAAAACAAGTTGTCTTACTAGTTGTTGCTAAATTTCATCAATTTTATCTCGTTTCCATATATCAACAAATTCTGACAACTAATTTTTTATTTGTAGCGATTTAGAATCAAATTGAGGCACTAAATTTTTGAGTTGTTCCTATTAGAAATTAGCCGTCTCGTTGTTGTTGCTAGATGACAACAGATTTTTTATTTGTTGTCATTTAGCAATGCCATTTTACAAAACGTTTGGCAACAAAATTTCTAGTTGTTGCTATTAGGGACACTTGTTTTACTATTTCTTGCTAAAATGACATCACATTTTAATTTGTTGCCATTAGAAGAAAGTTGTGTTATAAATTGTTGCTAATTTATTAAGAGTCATTGAAGTAATTTACATAATATGTTTTAATAAATAAAAACGAAAACAAGTCATCTTGTTCTATACAAAAGAAATATTAGAAGGAATTAATAATCGTTCAATCACTTTTAGCAATAAAACGAAGGTGATAAAATAATATATATTATTTTATAAGCTCATTAGAAAGAGCATGTATAAAATGGGAATGCTTCTTACTATTATGGCCGAATTTGCTTGATTTTGGTTCTACAAGACCTTAAAACCTTATAACATGCTATGTTTTTGTGATTTCTTTTCTTAGGAAGTTATAAATACATATTGTAGGGAATATTTCAAGCATTATGATAACCCCAAACTTGAACCCCACTGTGATCATACACTAAAGTACGGTGGCGTTCCAAAGGGAAAGACAAAGAGCAAAAAGAGTCGCCAACAAGTTTTAAGGAACTTGTACCCAAAACACAATCCAAAGGACCGTCAACTACTCCATAAGTTCTTGAACCAAACAGGGTCCGGGGATGAGGGTACGAATCCAATCTACAAAAGAAAGGACCCGCCCTATAAAAGAGGCCTCTACTTTGTTCTGCTCGTATTCATGCGCGCTTTTCGAATAACATACAAACATTATATTGATCCTAACCCTGTTTATCTATGTTGGTTGAAATTAATGCCCAAATAATACTATTATTGGCGATCACTTGAATTAAAATCACATTAGCCTAAACCAAATTATTAATTATCTTATTAAGCGTGATTCCAAGTACAAATTCCCTTTAACAATCATAAAAGGTGTAATCAATCAATAACAATAAAAATATATCAAGCAACATAATAATAATCAATAAATAATGATAATAGCATGATAAGGCATAATAAAACTTAAATATAATAGCAAGACCTTAGGCATGATGCTAACAAGATTAATAGCAACCCTAGCATGTCACTAAGCAATAAAGATCAAAGCTTTAATCTAACATGGTACTAACATGATATCATGATATTAGAAATGATAAGTGGCACCCTAAACATGATACTAGAAAGCATAAAATAACATCCTAACATGATACTAGGAATTAAACATTATTAAAACATGCTTTCTACATTGAAAGAGAGTAATAAGATTACATACTTTGAAGCCTCGTACCTCTTTCTAATAACAAAATACACAAGTTAGTAAACTTCAATGAAAATAATAAAGAACAATTAAAGAATTAAATTAAAATCAAATTAAATAAAGTTTAGACTAGATTTGGACCAAACCCTCAGAAATTATCAACCTTGCACGTCTAGGGCGAAGGCAACTTCGAACTTGGCTAGATGATTCTAAGTCTAATGTATGCGGAATTGTGTATGTAAAACTAGCTTAGAAAAAGAGAGAAAGAAAGCATGAATTGCTCAAGAGAGAAAAGAGAATTGATAGTGATTGATGAATAAAAACAGAGGTTCGGACCCTATTTATAAGAAAACAATCCGGAAAATCATAGAATTTGATAAGGAATAAAACTCCACTCTGTCGCTAATCAAACCGACCTTGTCGCCAAAGATTTATCTTGTCGCCAGGCGACAGAGTCTGTCGCGAGGCGACAATCCTGTCGTTTCGCGACAAGACAGTTTTTGCGGATTTTGTTTTTATCATATCTTTTGATCTAGAAGTCCAAATAAGTCATATAATATGTCGTTGGAAATCTCTTAAAGTCTACTTTCTAATGAAATTAGAATCAAATTAAAATCTTTTGTAGATAAAAAGATATGGACGAAATAGTGAAAGGGTGTCAGTTTTGGATAGAGTTTCGTATATCTTTAATATCTTTTTCGTTATAGCTCGGATTTATTATTATAATATATCATTGGAAAGATAATTTCAAGATCTATCCAACCATATAAAATTTGGATAAAAATTATAATGCACGAAAATAATATCTGACTATCTTTGAACATATTTATATCCGAATAGAATTAGGAAAGTTTTAAAAAAGGAAAGTTTATATTCAAATCAAATTCTATGATCTTATCTTTTCAAAAAAGGATAATTAAGATATTTTAGAAACTTATAGAAGATTCTAATCAATCCTAATTAGTTTAGGAATAGTATTAAACCTTTGGACCCTCTTCATGATCATTGGGTCGTAGGTAAAATCCGGTTTGGGCCCAGTTTAGTATTTTGGCCATAACTTCCTCATCATTCATCGGAATTGGGCTTATAATATATCGTTGGAAAGGTCTTTTAAATCCCCATCCATCTACACCATTATTGGACCCTTATCATGGACCAAAATAAACTGAATTGGACGTTTTCATAAAATAGAATTGGTTTCGAAAACAGAGAGAAGAGAATTTAATAAAAACTAACCGCAACACTTGACTTTTCACACTTTTACCTCATTCGATTATGTTTCGACGTAAAATGTATTCATCACTGGGTTTGGTTTTGGGGAGACACAAATGGGTGTCTACAGAAGCCCCCACTTTGACTGAGTTTGGAGAAACTTAAGTTTCGAAAACGAAAGTCAAAGTATCGATAGGGACGGAGAATGATTCAAAACGTTCTGCGATTCCAAATCATTCTTATAACGCCGATACCTGCAAGCTAATCATTAGTTAAAACAGATAAAAGAGTTAAGAAACGCGTATCTTGCACCGTCGAGCACACGTCTCTGGAGTAACCGTTTTATTGCATTTTGACGACCTTCTACAAGCTAGAGAACGCCATCTTGCTGTTGTTGATGTTCACTCGTCTCTGAACAATGGAGTTTT
Source organism: Chenopodium formosanum (assembly GCA_024500155.1). Classification (NCBI taxonomy): domain Eukaryota; kingdom Viridiplantae; phylum Streptophyta; class Magnoliopsida; order Caryophyllales; family Amaranthaceae; genus Chenopodium; species Chenopodium formosanum. Next base: position 26,995,209 of record CM044861.1, read on the forward strand.
TTTTTTGAGGATTGTTCACGCGTCTCTGAACAAAAGAGCTTTGATGATATGTCCACGCGTCTCTGAACAAAAGAGCTTTGATGATATGTCCACGCGTCTCTGAACAAAAGAGCTTGATAATATGTCCACGCGTCTATGAACAAAAGAGCTTTAAATAACATGTCCACGCGTCTCTGAACAAAAGAGCTTGATGATATGTCCACGCGTCTCTGAACAAAAGAGCTTTAAATAACATGTCCACGCGTCTCTGAACAAAAGAGCTTTGATGATATGTCCACGCGTCTCTGAACAAAAGAGCTTGATAATATGTCCACGCGTCTCTGAACAAAAGAGCTTTGATGATATGTCCACGCGTCTCTGAACAAAAGAGCTTGATGATACTTGAATGTTTGTTGTGATCGTTCAGTTGGCTGCGAACAGGAGCTTTGCTGAATGGTTGTATCCTGTAAAAATCAAAAGAATTGCCAAAAGACTTTGCTGGTGTTTTTCTTAGGGTTGACCTAAGGCTTGATGTGTTTCTTGGGGTTGACCTAAGGCTTGATGTGTTTCTTAGGGTTGACCTAAGGTGAATGATTGACTTGAGGTTAACTCAATGTGACTGACTGACTTGAGGTTGACCCAAGGTGAATTGACACGACATGACTCAATGTACATGACTCGTGTAGTGTGCGACTCGAAAATGCAAAAAAGAAAAAATTTTCCGTCATTTTTGTGGAGGGTAACGACTTTCTCCCGAAAAAGAAAGACGCGAAAAAGAATCGAAGTGTTTAATGGTGCATGTTGAATGAGCTTAGTCAAGTATATGCATTTGATACTATCCCTCAAGTTGCAAGGATTAATTCATCCTAAACTATAATTAGTTGACTCAATTATGAAAGTATTTGGGTAACTTAGGCATGGAGGCTAAGCACTTCATACTTACTGATACAATGATGATTCTAAGTGATGAGTGATGTGTGATATGACAAAGCTGCTTCAATGTTATGTTAAGAATTCATGACAAAAGGGTTCCTAATTGGAAGTCTATTGGTCATGTATCTGTGATGTGTGTAAAAGTGACACTAAGGTTAGGCTGCAAAGGCTAAGTGTATGGAAAAGTATTATTTGATAAGAGTCAAATAATGATGACTCTTAGGCTAGGTAGGCTAATGATGTAAGGATCAAGCCCCCAAGTCTAGCTCTAAGTAAATAGGGATGAGCATTGGAAATCCCTTGATATGATCATGGTGTAAGTGTGTGAATGTGAAAATGAATGCATTTTTATTATGGCCGCACCTCAATGTGAGGTTGCCAACGTATCCGTTAGGAATCAGGCCAAACGTAGCTCTAGCCGAACCTCGCACAAGTGTATGTATACCTCAAAAAGGTCTTTTAAGGGTTGTAACGTGGTTAGGCTAAAGGTTAGAGAAGAAGGGGATAGGCTCAAGACCCTAAATAAGTCCCCAAGGCGTGCAACCTTGTTTTTGAATCTTTATATTTTTATGCTTGAGGTTTCTCATTTTTGAGCTCTCTTTTATTTTTATTTTTTTTTATTTGCTCTTCTTTTTTTTTGCTTTTGCATTTTTATTTTTATAAGTGTGGGCAATCCCGATCATGCGGTCTATCACTCACTTGGCATTCATGTTTCTCAGGCACGGTATCGAGCACTCGATAAGAAACGCAATCTGAGACATGTTCTTATCAAAGATATTTTTATATCAAAGACATTGGAACACTTGCCCTTTTGTACACTTTTATTTATTTATTTTTTTTTTGTATCATTTTTTTATTTTGAGATCACTCAAGCTTTCATATTTTGAACTTGCATAAGTTACACACCATCCCATCCCAAGGTTAGTTGATGTGGGTTGAAAAATGAAAGGTCTATCTTTAGACGAGGCTCAAAGTGGTTTATAAAAAAAAAGGATTATATATTTAAAGGGTGAAGATGATATGACATGGCTACAAGGGGTGCCTCAAATCATTGGTATACCTTGTGCTTAATTCGACCTTGATTTTTTATTTTTTTATTTTGACAATGTAATGCAATGATCATATGCAAGGAATGAAATGCTCATTATATTAAAGGGGAACAAAATAAAAAAACCTATGTAATAAATCTAAGGTAGACAAAAGGTTCCTATGCTAGACTTATGGGGGAGATTTTTGAAAAAAAAGAAGAAGAACGCATGAAGTCTTAGTGAGAAGCTTGCCTTGTATTTCGTCTCATCATTACTTTTTTTTTTCTTTTTTTTTTATTTTTTTTTTTGGTCAATCACATGACTCAAACTCGATTCAACATGCATAGATGGGAAAAGATCATGAAAGAATGAAGGGAATAATATGTAGAGAAAGTATGTGGAGAGTAGGAAGATGATGTAGATGAAGAAATATGGAAAAATTAGGAAAAGAATGGACCCCCAACTCAAATGACGGAAGAACGACTCATGCATGAACCTAAGACATGGTCATGGTGAAATATGCAAAGTGTGTGCTAAGACTAGTGAGTTTAGGTGACATGTTAAGACTTGTGTCATGACCATGTGGCTAGACTATGTGACTAGACTCAAGCAAAGACTAAGTTAAGACTTCACGTATGTGCATTAAAGTGGACAGGCTGTGGTATTTTAGTCATAACTTTTAATTTGTGACTCTGATTGTACTGAAACCAACTCCAAATTAAAGATAAAACTCAGGGCTACAGATCCATAGGTTGTACGACTCATGGTTCTTTCTATAACTCCGGCTATGACCAAAACAAGTTGACGCATGTGCAGTATACGGGAATAAAAATCCGGGTTGACTTAAAGGGGTTTGACTCGATTTTAGGCTTTTTTATTAGTTCAAATTATTAATTTATTAATTAAACAAAGTCCTTTAGTCATTGGTTAGTTTATTTAGTCTTAATCACAAGTCAAACAAACGGTTAACACATATATAGTATGTACAAACAAGGGTGCACAAGTAGTTCACATAGTCACAATATGATGAGTTTGCAACCTAACCATGGCTCTAGTTCTCTAAAGTTCGAGGATATGGGTTAAGTCAAAAAGGTCCATGGTTAAGAATCCATATGCATTGCACACAAGCCTACCAGGAGGGTTGGAGTGAATGGACAGGATTCCGCGAGTTCGTGATGAAATCGAACTCGACGCCACAGTTTGGTGGATTCACAAAACTTACACGTCCCCAAATCTGAACTTTGCACATGATAGTGGAATATTCCATTGGGCAGGCGAAGCAGGAACCCCCAGAGGGTTATATCCATATGTAGAACACATATGGGTTCAGAAAAGTGAGAAAATGACTCAATCAATAAGCAAAATCGAGCCAACAACACTAGAAATGGTCAAAGCAAGAAGACAGACCCCTGGCTCGGTATTGGAAGAACTTGGCGCCAGACAACAGGGACTGTCGCCGCAAAAAAGCTCCTGTCGCCAGGCGACAGAAACTTTTTACGGGCGACAAGCCCTGTTTTCTAGACGCTAGTTCCTACATGCCTTGGCAAGTTTCTGTGTTCTTCGAATTTTCCAGATTTCGTATTATCTTTTCGATTCTAGTCATGAAAGATATTTCCCAAATTTCCTACGTGTAAAATTCCTATGGATTGACTCATGGGGTACTCCCATGAGAACCTTTTAATGCATATGACAATAATGTTAATCAAATCACGCACATGAAATACTTAGAATTTTTCGAGTCTCATCCGCTCATTCTAAATAATTGCCAAAATTTAATAAATTTCAGGAATATAAATAGAAATCCTCCCCAGTGGAGTCGCCAAAAAACTGTAGGGAATATTTCAAGCATTATGATAACCCTAAACTTGAACCCCACTGTGATCATACACTAAAGTACGGTGGCGTTCCAAAGGGAAAGACAAAGAGCAAAAAGAGTCGCCAACAAGTTTTAAGGAACTTGTACCCAAAAGACAATCCAAAGGACCGTCAACTACTCCATAAGGTCTTGAACCAAACAGGGTCCGGGGATGAGGGTACGAATCCAATCTACAAAAGAAAGGACCCGCCCTATAAAATAGGCCTCTACTTTGTTCTGCTCGTATTCATGCGCGCTTTTCGAATAACATACAAACATTATATTGATCCTAACCCTGTTTATCTATGTTGGTTGAAATTAATGCCCAAATAATACTATTATTGGTGATCACTTGAATTAAAATCACATTAGCCTAAAACAAATTATTAATTATCTTATTAAGCGTGATTCCAAGTACAAATTCCCTTTAACAATCATAAAAGGTGTGATCAATCAATAACAATAAAAATATATCAAGCAACATAATAATAATCAATAAATAATGATAATAGCATGATAAGGCATAATAAAGCTTAAATATAATAGCAAGACCCTAGGCATGATACTAACAAGATTAATAGCAACCCTAGCATGTCACTAAGCAATAAAGATCAAAGCTTTAACCTAACATAGTACTAACATGATATCATGATATTAGAAAAGATAAGAGGCACCCTAAACATGATATTAGAAAGCATAAAATAACATCCTAACATGATACTAGGAATTAAACATTAATAAACATGTTTTCTACATTGAAAGACAGTAATAAGATTACATACTTTGAAGCCTCGTACCTCTTTCTAATAACAAAATACACAAGTTAGTAAACTTCAATGAAAATAATAAAGAACAATTAAAGAATTAAATTAAAATCAAATTAAATAAAGTTTAGACTAGATTTGGACCAAACCCTCAGAAATTATCAACCTTGCACGTCTAGGGCGAAGGCAACTTCGAACTTGGCTAGATTATTCTAAGTCTAATGTATGCGGAATTGTGTATGTAAAACTAGCTTAGAAAAAGAGAGAATGAAAGCATGAATTGCTCAAGAGAGAAAAGAGAATTGATAGTGATTGATGAATAAAAACAGAGGTTCGGACCCTATTTATAAGAAAACAGTCCGGAAAATCATAGAAATTGATAAGGAATAAAACTCCACTCTGTCGCTAATCAAACCGACCTTGTCGCCAAAGATTTATCTTGTCGCCAAGCGACAGAGTCTGTCGCGAGGCGACAATCCTGTCGTTTCGCGACAAGACAGTTTTTGCGGATTTTGGTTTTATCATATCTTTTGATCTAGAAGTCCAAAAAAGTCATATAATATGTCGTTGGAAAGCTCTTAAAGTCTACTTTCTAATGCAATTAGAATCAGATTAAAATATTTTGTATATTAAAAGATATGGACGAAATAGTGAAAGGGTGTCAGTTTTGGATAGAGTTTCGTATATCTTTAATATCTTTTTCGTTATAGCTCGGATTTATTATTATAATATATCATTGGAAAGATAATTTCAAGATCTATCCAACCATATAAAATTTGGATAAAAATTATAAGGCACGAAAATAATATCTGACTATCTTTGAACATGTTTAAATCCGAATAGAATTAGGAAAGTTTTAAAAAAGGAATATTTATATTCAAATCAAATTCTATGATCTTATCTTTTCAAAAAAGGATAATTAAGATATTTTAGAAACTTATAAAAGATTCTAATCAATCCTAATTAGTTTAGGAATAGGATTAAACCTTTGGACCCTCCTCATGATCATTGGGTCGTAGGTAAAATCCGGTTTGGGCCCAGTTTAGTATTTTGGCCATAACTTCCTCATTATTCATCGGAATTGGGCTTATAATATATCGTTTGAAAGGTCTTTTAAATCCCCATCCATCTACACCATTATTGGACCCTTATCATGGACCAAAATAAACTGAATTGGACGTTTTCATAAAATAGAATTGGTTTCGAAAACAGAGAGAAGAGAATTTAATAAAAACTAACCGCAACACTTGACTTTTCACACTTTTACCTCATTCGATTATGTTTCGACGTAAAAGGTATTCATCACTGGGTTTGGTTTTGGGGAGACTCAAATGGGTGTCTACACATATGTTTGACATGAATCAAGCCTTTTTAAGTTCATTAGAAAGAGCATGTAGAAAATGGGAACGCTTCTTCCCATTATGGCCGAATTCGCTTGATTTCTGTTCTAATAGACCTTAAAACCTTATACCTTGCTTTGTCTTAGTGATTTCTATGCTTAGCCAGTTACTAATACATATATTTGACATCATTCAAGCCTTTATAATGTCATTAGAAAGATGAAAGCAGGAAATGGGAACGCTTTTTATCATTTAGGCCGAATTTTGTTGATTTTGGTTCTACAAGACCTTAAAACCTTATAACATCCTTTGTTTTTGTGATTTCTTTTTTTAGGAAGTTATAAATATATATATTTGACATGAATCAAGCCTTTTCAAGTTCATAAGAAAAAGCATGTAAAATATGGGTGCTTCTTCCTATTTTGCTCGAATTTGTTTGATTTCGGTTCTACCAGTCCTTAAAATCTTATAACTTGCTTTGTTTTTGTTATTTCTATGATTAGGAATTATAAATACATATATTTAACATTATTCAAGTTTTTTGTAGTTTATTAGAAAGAGCATGTAGAAAATATGAATGTTTCTTTCTATTTTGCCTGAATTTGCTTGATTTTGGTTCTACAAAACCTTAAAACCTTATAATTTGCTTTGGTTATTGTCATTTCTTTGGTTAGGAAGTTATAAATACATTTATTTGACATGAATCAAGCCTTTTCAAATTCATTAGAAAGAGCATGTATAAAAATGGGAATGCTTCTTCCCATTTTGGCCGTATTTGCTTAATTTTGGCTCTACAAGACCTTAAAACCTTATGACATGCTTTATTTTTGTGATTTATTTTCTTAGGAAGTTGTAAATACATATATTTGACATGAATCAAGCCTTTTCAAGTTCATTAGAAAGAGCATGTAGAAAATCGGAACGCTTCTTCTCATTTTGCCCGAATTTGCTTGATTTCGATCTACCAGACCTTAAAACCTTATAACTTTCTTGGTCTTAGTGATTTCTATGCTTAGTCAGTTACAAATACATATATTTGACATGATTCAAGTCTTTATCAGTTCATTAGAAAGAGCATGTAGAAAATGGGAACGCTTCTTCCCATTTGGACCGAATTTGCTTGATTTTGGTTCTACAAGACCTTAAAACCTTATAAAATGCTTTGTTTTTGTGATTTCTTTTCTTATGAAGTTATAAATACATATATTTCACATGAATCAAGCCTTTTCAAGTTCATTAGAAAGAGCATGTAGAAATTGGGAACGCTTCTTCCCATTATGCCCGAATTTGCTTGATTTCGGTTCTACTAGACCTTAAAACCTTATACCTTGCTTTGTCTTAGTGATTTCTATGCTTAGGCAGTTACTAATATATATATTTGACATAATTCAAGCCTTTATAAGTTCATTAGAAAGAGCATGTAGAAAATGAGAACGCTTTTTACCATTTGGGCCGAATTTGGTTGATTTTGGTTATACAAGACCTTAAAACCTTATAACATCTTTTGTTTTTGTGATTTCTTTTGTTAGGAAATTATAAATACATATATTTGACATGAATAAAGCCTTTTCAAGTTCGTTAGAAAGAGCATGTAAAAAATGGGTGCTTTTACTTATTTTGCTCAAATTTGCTTGATTTCGGTTCTACCAGTCCTTAAAACCTTATAACTTGCTTTATTTTTGTTATATCTGTGATTAGGAATTATAAATACATATATTTAACATTATTCAAGTTTTTTGTAGTTCATTAGAAAGAGCATGTAGAAAATGAGAATGCTTCTTTCTATTTTGCCTGAATTTGCTTGATTTTGGTTCTACAAAACCTTAAAACCTTATAACTTGCTTTGGTTATTGTCATTTCTTTGGTTAGGCAGTTATAAATACATGTATTTGACATGAATCAAGCCTTTTAAAGGTCATTAGAAAGAGCGTGTTGAAAATGGGTACGTTTTTTCCCATTTTGCCCAAATTTGCTTGATTTAGGCTCCACAACACCTTAAAACCTTATAACATGCTTTTTTTTTTGTGATTTACTTGCTTAGAAAATAATAAATGCATATATTTTATATGATTCAAGAATTTATAAGTTCATTAGAAAGAGCATGTAGAAAATGGAAAGGCTTCTTTATTATTTTGCCCGAATTTGCTTGATTTTGGTTCTACAAGACCTTAAAACCGTATAATATGCTTTTTTTTGTGATTTATTTTATTAGGAATTATAAATTCATATATTTGACATGAATCAAGGCTTTTCAAGTTTATTAAAAAGAGCATGTAGAAAAAGGGAATGCTTCTTACTAGTTTGTCCGAATTTGCTTGATTTCAGTTCTACAAGACCTTAAAACCTTATAACTTGCTTTCTTTTTGTGATTTCTCTGCTTATGCATTTATAAATACATATATTTCACATGATTCAAACAATTTTAAGTTCATTAGAAAGAGCATGTAGAATTTGTGAATGCTTCTTACTATTTTGCTCGAATTTGCTTGATTTTGGTTCTACAAGACCTTAAAACCTTAATACATGCTTTGTTTTTGTGATTTATTTTCAAACACAGTTATGAATACATATATTTTAAGTGAATCAATCCTTTTCATGTTCATTAGGATGAACGTATAGAAAATGGGAACGCTTCTTCTCATTTTCCCTAAATTTGCTTCATTCGGATTCTACAAGACCTTAAAACCTTATATATTGCTTTCTCTTTGTTATTTATTTGGTTAGGCAGTTACAAATACATATATCTTATATGATTCAAGCCTTTATCATTTCATTAGAAGGAGCATGTAGAAAACGGGAACGCTTCCTCCCATTTTGGCCGAATTTGCTTGATTTTGGTTCTACAACACCTTAAAACCCTATAACATACTTTTTTTTTTATTCTTTTCTTAGTAAGTTATAAATACATATATTAGACATGAATCAAACCTTTTCAAGTTCATTAGAAAGAGTGTGTTGAAAATAGGAACGCTTCTCATTTTGCCTTAATTTGCTTGATTTTGGTTCTACCATACCTTAAAACCTTATAACTTGCTTTTTTTTTTTTGTGATTTCTATGCTTAGGAATTTATAAAAAAATATGTTTGACATGATTCAAGCATTTATAAGTTTTTTAGAAAGAGCATGTAGAAAATGGGTACGCTTCTTACCATTTTTCCCGAAAATGCTTGATTTTGGTTCTACAAGACCTTAATACCTTATAAAATCCTTTTTTTTGTGATTCATTTTGTTATGAAGTTATAAATACATATATTTAACATGATTCAAGCCTTTTCATGTTCATTAGAAAGAGCATGTCGAAAATGGGAATGCTTCTTCCCATGTTGCTCGAATTTGCTTGATTCGGTTCTACAAGACCATAAAACCTTATAACTTGCTTTTTTTTATTTCTATTCTTAGGCAGTTATAAATTCATATATTTAACATGATTCAAGCATTTATATGTTCATTAGAAAGTGTATGTAGAAAATGAGAATGCTTCTTAATATTTTGCCCGAATATGCTTGATTTTGGTACTACAAGACCTTAAATTCTTATTACATCCTTTTTTAGGAAGTTATGTATACATATATTTGACATGACTCAAGCCTATTCAAGTTCATTAGTAAGTGCATGTAGAAAATGAGAACGCTTCTTCTCATTTTGCCTTAATTCGATTGATTTCGGTTCTACCAGACCTTAAAAACTTATAACTTGCTTTGTTTTTGTGATTTCTATGCTTAGGAATTTACAAAAAAATATATTTGATATGACTCAAGCATTTATAAGTTTATTAGAAAGAGCATGTAGAAAATGGGTACGCTTCTTAGCATTTTGCCCGAAAATGCTTGATTTTGGTTCTTCAAGACCTTAAAACCTTATAACATCCTTTTTTTTGTGATTCATTTTGTTATGAAGTTATAAATACATATATTTGACATGACTAAGGCCTTTTCATGTTCATTAGAAAGAGCATGTCGAGAATGGGAATGCTTCTTCCCATGTTGCTCGAATTTGCTTGATTCGGTTCTACAAGACCATAAAACCTTATAACTTGCTTTTTTTTTATTTCTATTCTTAGGCAGTTATAAATCCATATATTTGACATGATTCAAGCATTTATATGTTCAATAGAAATAGTATGTACAAAATGGGAATGCTTCTTCCTATTTTGCCCGAATATGCTTGATTTTGGTACTACAAGACCTTAAAACCTTATAACATCCTTTTTTTGTGATTTCCTTTTTTAGGAAGTTATGAATACATATATTTGACATAAATCAAGCCTTTTTAAGTTCATTAAAAAGAGCATGTAGAAAATGGGAACGCTTCTTCTCATTTTGCCCGAATTCGCTTGATTTCGGTTCTACCGGACCATAAAACCTTATAACTTGCTTTGTCTTAGTGATTTCTATGCTTAGGGAGTTACTAATACATATATGTAACATGATTCAAGCCTTTATTAGTTCATTAGAAAGAGCATGTAGAAAATGGGAACGCTTCTTCCCATTTGGGCCGAATTTGGTTGATTTTGGTTCTACAAGACCTTTAAACCTTATAAAATCCATTGTTTTTGTGATTTCTTTTGTTAGGAAGTTATAAATACATATATTTGACATAACTCAAGCCTTTTCAAGTTCATTAGAAAGTGCATGTAGAAAATGAGAACGCTTCTTCTCATTTTGCCTGAATTTGCTTGATTTCGGTTCTATCAGACCTTAAAACCTTATTAATTGCTTTCTCTTTGTTATTTATTTTCTTAGGAAGTTACAAATACATATATTTGACATGATTCAAGCCTTTATAAGTTCATTAGAAGGAGCATGTAGAAAATAGGAACACTTCTTCCCATTTTGGCCGAATTTGCTTGATTTTGGTTCTACAAGACCTTAAAACCTTATAACATTTATTTTTTATGATTTCTTTTCTAAGGAATTTATAATACATATATTAGACATGAATCAAGCCTTTTCAAGTTCATTAGAAATAGCGTGTAGAAAATGGGAACGCTTCTTCTCATATGATGTTAATTGGTAACAATAATTTTCATTTTGATGACCTTAAATAGTTAAATGACCTAAAAGAATGTCATTCTTCTAAGTGCTTTACTTACTTTGTCTATGCTTTTTGTATCATTTATTTTTTAGTGAAATTGCTATATAATGAGGGAGGATCGAGCATGGATGTAAAAACGGTTAGAAGGAAAATTCCTTAGTCCAACCTTTGCTGAAAAGGTCAATGAAATTATTACATTTGCTACCACACAAGAGAATGTCGTGATAGATGGTGTGATGAAATGTCCATGTGCACAGTGTCGAAATATTCCTTATCAAGATCTTGATACCATTAAGAAGCATCTCTATAGGCACGGTTTTTTGCCTAACTATTTCCAATGGGTTTTTCATGGTGAACTGCACTTCCAAAGAGAATCCCAAAGTAGCAGTTCCATATCCACCGAGGATGCATTGAACCTGTTTGGGGATTTTTTACCCTAGACATGTGGACCAATGAGGAAGCGCCACGTGTCACAAGGTGTCGTGTCATCCTAGACCAACCCTAAATAGACACGTGGCGACTCCAGATAACCTTTAAAGAATTGCGGCCTTCAAGGCCCAATTCCCGAGAGATTCGCCTTTTGACGGCGCAGCCCACCAATCCTAGGTTAAATGACCTAGGATAGGGCACCTTTCCCAAGGACCCTATAAATAGGGAGATATTCCCCCAAAATGGGGGACATTCAGAAATTCACCCAACATTTATTACATCCTACTTTCTCTCTCATCAGAGAACACCTGAGCTTGGAATCCAAGCAGATCCCCATCTTAATTTCCGCATTTATTACTCTCCTTCAAGTTACTAACTTGAGCGTTGGAGGCGGAGCACCACCCCCAACCGGTGTCTCCGTGGTTTTTGCAGGTAAAGAAGCCCTCAGGACCAATCTTCGAGCTGTAACTCTCCCAAGGGACAAAAACACCCAAAACATTTGGCGCCGTCTGTGGGGAGAGTACCTCAAGATGGTTCAAAATTCTGTACCAAATCTCAATTCCATCTCTCTGCATCCGGGTGCTCAGACGGGTAACCCGGAAGACTTACAACCGGTTATTCAGCCGGTGGGATTCGAAATCCCTCGGTCTCCACCTCAGCCTCAGCCAGAAGTATTCACGGAGGAGGAGGATGAGGAGGAAGACAATGATGTTGAGACCTACATCTCCAAGAACGGCTCTCTCATCTCAAAATCCGTCCGTTCCAGGGATCATCTGGAACGAAATCTGGATCAGGCGGGCCCTAGTAGCCGGCCAGCTGGGAGGTCAGACGGGGAAACCCGGAAGGCCAGAGGAGAAGCTCCAGTCACCCGGAATGAGCTCATGAAGTTCATGAATTCCTTCAAGGGTGAGATCAAGGATATGATCAATAACAAGGCAGGCTCTTCCAAGAGTCAGCCGGCTAAGAAGACTCCCACTAGTGGGAAGAAGAAGAAGCCAGTCAAGGACAGGCAGCCAACTCCTCATCCAAAGGAGAAGGCAGCCGCAAAACTTGACTGGACCAAGATCTTGATGCCCCGGCGATCTCAGCCGGATGGTAAGAAGGCCTCAACCTTTGATGCCCGGGAGGTCATCAATCGTAGGAGGCAGGAGCAGTCCGAGTCAGCTTCTACCTCAAGCTTTCCGGACAGCTTCAAGCAAGCATCTGCAAGGAACTCTCTTTCCTTGCATGAGAGTCGGACAGGCGGAAAATCCGTCAACACCGAACCTCAGCTAATGATAGGGTCTATGCCCTACGCACCCCAGGCGCAGTATGGGCAATACGGCCTGCAGTTCATGCAGCCACCCCCATTCGGAGGACAGGCGGCATATCCCAGTGCTCAGCCACTGGACTGGCAGCTCCGACTGATGAGGCTAGGCGAACAGCCGTCTGCCTTTGCAGCCAATATAACCGAGGCGGCCCAGCCGGCCAAGGTTAAGAATATCTTGGTTGGTGCTTATGATGGCACCACCAATCCTGAAGATCACCTAATGGCATATACCAACCTGATGTGTCTACAAGGTTGGGATGATGCTACCTGGTGCCGTTGTTTTCCGGCTACATTGAAGGGCATTGCCCAACAATGGTTTGGCAACTTGCCAGCCGGGTCTATTGACTGCTTCAAGAAGCTTGCCTTCTTGTTTGCCTCCAACTTCTCAATGAACATCCCTGCTAAGAAGACAAGTTTAGACTTGAGCACTATTAAGCAGGGGGAGAGGGAAGGGCTACGCTCATATGTCAGGCGGTTCAACCTGGTTAGAATTCAAATCCAGGGGCTGTCTGATGAGGTAGCATTTACAGACTTCTTCAAGGGTCTGAGAGATGGGTCAGCTTTTAAGTTTGACCTTGTCAGAAAAGGGGCCTTTACATTACAGGCGGCCTTGAGGGAGGCGGAAAGCTATATACAAGCAACCGACCTCTGTACGCCTGGTAACCAGTCGGACTCTAAGAAGTCTGACAAACAAAAAGAAAGCCGGTCTGCTCAGCCGGAAAAGAAAAAAGAAGAGAGCAAGAAAAGAAAAGAAGTCTGGGCGGTCAGCGACTCTGAGCAGCCGTCCCAGAAAAAGAAAAAAGAGTTTAAACCGTACGTACCCCGGTACGAGTTTAACAAAGATTGTAATTCCATCCTCATGGAGGTAAAGGACCGGCTGTCCATTGAGAAGCCGAATCCAATGAAGAGTTCCGTTCAGTCTCGGAACAAGGGCAAATATTGTCAATTCCATGAGGAAGTTGGCCACGATACCAACGACTGCTTCAGTTTACAGCGGACGTTGGACCGTCTGGCTGACAAGGGGCTTCTGAAGTCCTACATTTCCAAGTCCCCAGCTGGGGCAAAGAAGAAGAACAAGGGGCAGTCTTCTAAGGCTGCCTCCCAGCCGGCAAGTAGTTCGGAGACAGACAAGGATCTGGTCTACACCATTGCAGGCGGGTTCTCTTGTGGTGGCCCTACCATCCGGGGCACCAAAAGCCATCTTCGAAAGATGGATAAGGATGATGAGGAGCAGGCATCTGCCAGCTCCACCTTTCCGGATGTCCTCATTACTGAGAAGGACAGGGGCAGCGTTCGCCGCCCGCATGATGATCCGGTTGTCATCGAATGCAAAGTTGCCAACCAACTGGTTGGGCGTATCCTTATTGACACCGGCAGCTCATCAGACCTCATCAGTCTCCGGTGCTTACAGAAGCTGAAATATAACTCCAGCAGTATGCATCCGGTCACCCACCCTCTGGTTGGCTTTGGGGGTGGGATGGTCTATCCAGCCGGCAGAATTGACCTACCCATCCGGCTGGGAGAGAAAGGTCAAGGACGACACCTGGTCGTCAGATTCTTGGTCGTTGAGGAATTGACAGCCTATAACATCATCCTTGGGAGGCCAACCCTCAATGAGGCCAAGGCGGTAATCATCCCGTCTCTCATGCTCATCAAGTATGAGAAAGATGACGGTTCTGTTGGTTCCCTGAACGGGGATCAGAAGACGGCTAGGGAATGCTACCTCTCAGCCGACAAAGATACTGTGGCCGCAGACGGCCAAGGGAAGGAACCAATAGATCTTGACCATGTCAAGGATGCTTCCTCACCCCCACCAGCAGCCGGTAAAAAGAGAAAAGTTGCAGATCTGGTGGTGGTGAAGAAAGAAAAGAAATAGCAATCACTGACCGGTGAACGGTCAGATGAGCTCCGTCCCCAACCGGCTGGTGAAAGTATTGATCTTGTTTTGGATGATAGCCGTCCAGAACGAACTGTTAAGGTTGGGACGGCTGCTAATGCTGTTCTGGGTGCAGACTTGCACCTTCTGTTGAAAGAATTCAAAGATGTGTTTGCCTTTGAAGTGGAAGAGATGCCAGGCATTAGCCCGGATCTCGCTGTCCACAAACTCGCCGTGGATCCAAAAATGAAGCCCATCCGGCAAAAGAAGAGAAACCACGGTGAAGAAAGAAGTCAGGCGGCAGCTGCCGAAGTAAAAAAGCTGTTAGATGCCAGGTTCATCCGGCCTTGTAATTTCCCCGACTGGGTGGCAAACGTTGTTCTTGTAAAAAAGCCGAATGGAACCTGGCGGATGTGTGTAGATTACACAGATCTCAACAAGGCATGTCCCAAGGATAGTTACCCACTGCCAAAAATTGACAGTCTGGTTGATTCAACAGCCGGCCATGCCTTGATGAGTTTCATGGATGCCTATTCCGGCTTCCACCAGACACCCCTGTGGAAAAAAGATCAAGAAAAGACGGCCTTCGTCACTGATCAGGGGTTATTTTGTTACACTGTGATGCCGTTTGGCTTGAAAAATGCACCGGCTACATTCCAACGGATGATTAATACAGTCTTCATTAATCAAATTGGGAGGAATGTAGAGGCGTATATTGATGACATGATAGTCAAATCCAAGCAGCAGACGGATCATCTTGCTGATCTCCGAGAAACCTTCACCACACTCAGGCGGCATAAGGTTATGTTAAATCCTAAGAAATGCGTTTTTGGTGTTGAGTCTGGGAAGTTTCTCGGATTCCTGATTGATCAAAGGGGGATAGAGGCTAACCCTGAGAAGATACAGGCGGTAATTGACATGAAGTCACCCCGCACTGTCAAAGAGGTTCAGAGACTTACCGGTTGCCTGGCCGCCTTGGGGAGGTTCCTCAGCCGGTCAGGTGACAAATGCCTTTATTTCTTCCAAGCAATCAGGAAGAAGACTAGATTTGAATGGGGGGATGATGCTGAGACGGCATTTCAGAAATTGAAAGAACACTTGCACTCTTTGCCAAGACTTGTTAGTCCTTTGCCAAGAGAGAAGTTATATATGTACCTAGCCGTCTCAGACCATGCTCTCAGTGCCGTTCTCCTTGCTGAACGAGACGGTGCGCAGCTCCCGGTATATTTCATTAGTCATGTGCTAAAGAATGCTGAACTCCGGTACCCCATGGTGGAAAAATTTGGCCTTGCTCTATACATGGCCTTCAAAAAGTTGAAGCCATACTTTTTGGCCCATCCGGTAGTAATATACACCGACCAGCCCCTCAAGCGGCCAATGTCCACCCTGGAGTCATCCGGTAGAATGCTTAAATGGGCTATTGAAATGCAAAGTCTGGAAATGTCTTTCGAACCAAGGAAAGCAGTGAAAGGTCAGGCGTTTGCCGACTTCATTGTTGAAATGACTCGTCCGGCTCCTCCGGATAATGCTGATCAGGTTTGGAAGGTGTATGTAGACGGGAGCTCTACGAAGAATGGCTGTGGTGCAGGGATAGTTTGTGAATCTCCGGAAGGGGATAGATATGAGTATGCACTACGGTTCAAGTTCCAGGCCTCGAATAATGAGGCAGAGTATGAAGCCCTGCTAGCCCGTATCCGCATGTGTAAGGCAGCAGGGGCAACAAAGATTGACGCCTATTCTGATTCTCAATTGGTTGTTAGCCAGTATGAGGGCACTTATGAAGCAACCCATCCGGCAATGATCAAATACCTTCAGGCTGTCAAAAGTGAGGCTGGGACACTTGAGGAGTTCAAGTTGAATCAAGTGCCCCGGTCAGATAACCACCCGGCGGATGCACTGTCAAAATTGGCTTCATCCGCCTGCCATGATACGCCTCGGTCAGTCTTTTGGGAAGTTCTTGAAAAACGAAGTATTTATGAAGAGCCCATTGGAATTCTGGATCGAAGTTCTACTTGGATGGATGGCATCCGGGCGTATCTTGCAGACGGCACGCTCCCTGATGCACCTCAGGAAGCAGCCGTCATGAAAAAGAGGGCAGCAAACTTCGAGTTAAGAAACGGAGAACTCTTCAAGGCTGGTTTTCTCAAGCCCTTGTTGAAATGTGTCACCCCAGAAAAGGGAAGAGAAGTACTCGAAGAGCTGCACGCAGGGTTTTGCGCCTCCCATATAGGCGGCAAATCCCTAGCCGTCAGAGCCAGGCGGCACTATTTTTGGCCTACCTTAGAGGCAGATGCCAAGGAATTTGTGAAGAAATGCGACAAATGCCAAAGGTTTGGCAAGCTAATACATCGCCCGGCTACTGATCTGACGGCAATCCACAGCCCAGTCCCGTTTGCTAAATGGGGGATGGACATATTGGGTCCGTATACGCCTGCACCAGGCGGAAAACGCTATATTTTGGTGGCTGTAGATTACTTCACCAAATGGGTGGAGGCGGAGGCAGTTAAAAACATCAAGACAAAGGATGTCATCTCTTTCATATGGAAGAATATCATCACCCGGTTCGGGGTACCTATGTCTATGGTGTTTGATAATGGCCCTCAGTTCGAAACGCCCCAGCTTAAGACTTGGTTAGGAGATCAGGGCGTTTCAAGCTATTTTGCCTCAGTCGGCCGTCCTCAAGCAAACGGCCAGGTTGAAGCATTCAACAAACTCATCTCAGACGGGATTAAAAAGAAAATTGAAAGAGCCGGTGGTCTGTGGGCTGAAGAGTTAATTCATGTATTATGGGCCATCCGGACAACTGCTAAAGGGTCAACCGGGGAAACCCCATTTCTCATGGTATACGGGGCGGAAGCCGTTTTGCCAATTGAACAGTATGAGCCTACGCTCAGAGTGATGCTCTATGATGATGAGGCAAATTGGGAGGCCATGCGGTTGGCATTGGACTCCCTCCCGGAACGTAGGGGCAATGCTGCCCTACGACATGAGATATACCTTCTGAGAATGACGAGAGCCTACAACAAAAGAGTGCACAAACGCCCTTTGAAAGTGGATGATTTTGTGTTACGGAAAATGGAGGCAACCGGTAGGGCCAATGAATTCGGAAAGCTAACTCCCAATTGGGAAGGCCCCTACCGGATCTATGAAGAAGTTAGGGATGGCACATACCGCCTGGAAACTCCAGACGGTAGACGCCTGCCTAGAACTTGGAATGTAGACAACTTAAAAAAGTACTACTTCTGAGTATTGTAAATTTTTGTAACAAAAAGGGTTAATGAGAAATGCTTTTGTTTCATTTATTGTCTTTTAATTTTCCGTCTGGGTTTACCCAAACTACTGTCTACAATGAATAAATAACCGGAGGCCAATGGCCAGATAAAAACTAAGTTTTATACTTAGTGCATGATAACGAAAGTCCATAGTGACAAGAGGCTAACAGCCGGATCCCAAAGCTAAGCACAAAACCGTTTAGCAGCTACCCAACCGGTCTAGAAGCTAGATCTGAGGTCAAGGGCCAGATGGTTGTTTATTTTCTTGAAATTCGCCTATCCTACTGCGGCTATAGGCGTCCGGCGACACCCCTCCAGGTGCAATCGTCGCAGAGAACAGCCCTCATGCCTGTTCTATAATCTCATACAGGCGGCGACAATTGAGTGGCTTGAATAGCCAACTCATAGCCACTTGTGCCTTTTTGTTTCTCTAAAGTAACTTCTAAATTAGAATTTTCCGGCTACAATTATCAGCCGGAGAAATATTGAATGTTTTTACTTAGAGAAATTTTTTCCAAGTTGTGTATTTCAGGGGCAAACCCCTATTTTACATAAACAGCTGCAAAGTTAACCCAAACGGTTTGACACCGACTGGGGCAGAGGCTGCGTGCCTACTATTTGGCCGGCTGTGCGCCTGGTTTGGGGCAGTCTATTAAGATTGGTTGCCTTGATATGAACCAGCCGCACAATCGTCCAGGGGCAAGTATAGCCGGAAAAGAGTTCGCCGCATGCTTTTATAAGTTAGGCAAATTCACAAGCATATGTTGAGCATATATGAAGAATTGAAAAACAAAAACTGAAAATTATGCGAGTATAAGAAAACCGACCGGGTCGGTATACTTCATAAAATAAATGGCTCTAAGGCCAAGAATAATTGTTAACCGGATACACATCCGGAGTACATGGATACAAAAAATAAAAAAGAAAAATTACAGAGTTACTCGGCTCGCAGGCCGGAAAAACAAGGGTGGCATACTGCCGCAGAAAGGAAGAGGGAGCTACGCTGCTGGCTCGTCCGGCTGGGCTCCTGAAGGACCATCATCCGGAATCTCAACCGTTTTCGGCTGATTTTCCTTGTTCACTATGTTGATGATCTCATCCAGGTCCGGCTCCTCAGTATCGGAGACCTCGAACCTGTTCTCCAAGGCCCAGTCCTTGAAGCTAGCCGGTGCAGTATCCTGAAGGACCTTGGCATCGTACACCTCAGTGGCGTAGTTGTACCTCAGCTTGTAGACTTCAAAGTCTACTTCAGGATAGAGAAGCCCCCATGCATAACGCAGGCGGATCTCATTGTCCCGCTCATTCTCCTTAATGAGCCGGGCTTGCTCCGCCTGGAGCTCAGCAGCATGTTTGCCCTTTAAGCTGGCAAGTTCCCCAATCAGCCGGGACTTGTCAGCTCTAAGGGAGACGTTCTCTTGGTCGGCTCCCTCCAATGCCTTGAGGTCGGAGCCGGCGGTTTTCAGTTGCGCCTCCAGCTCTTGAATCTTGGCGTTTGCTTCGTCATTGGCAGTCGTCAAGGTCCTCACCAGCTCCTCCTGTTTCATCTCAAGAGCTTTAATCTCAACATCAAAGTTTATATAGGCATATTCAGCAGAGTTGAGATTAGCTTGAGCCCTTCTTTTGGCATCAGTTACCTCTTCTTGTTTTTTCCGGAAGGGCAACCGGAGTCCATCCACCCGGACCATAACCTGATCAAGGTCATCCGGGAAAACAAACACTTAGCAGATTTTCAAGAAATAAAAAGAAGTTGAAATGCTAGGAAATGAAAAAGTTCCGGCTCCACTTACCTCCGCCAGCTGCCCCAGGATATGGTCGAAATCGACCTCGTGGCGGTTGGGTATGGAGTTCTTCTTCGACTGGGTGAGAGTCCTCACCATCCGTTTCCCAAACCCAGCCAGGTCTGGGGCAGTAGAAGGGGCAGAAGTAGCATCTGCAGCATAAGAAGGACTTGGTGAGAGACTGGCAGCATATTTGGCATTCATTCTTTGCCGGCTACTCACAGAACCCCCGGAAGGGTTAGTCATAGTCTTGACGCGCATAAAGTCAAGCGGCCAAGGAATTTGTATCTTACCTTTGGAGCCCTCCTTTGCCGGCTCCTCTCCAGCGGCTGCAGCACCACCTGCAGCCTTGGGTGGCTCGCCACCCTTCGATGCTTCAGGAGCATCCGGCTTTTTCTTGGTCTTCTCTGAGTTTCCACTCAGAGTAGCCATTGCCTCGGGGCCTTTACCCCCGGTTGTTGGAAAACCTCTGGCATTAACACCAGAGGATGTTGAAGTCGTTTTTCTGCCGGACTTAGGAGCCGGCTTCTGGAGGTTGTCCTCTCCAGGCCTTTTCAGGACCTTGGTTACGGACCGGGGAAGAATGCCGGATGAGGCCTGCAAAGATAATGAAAATGTCACTCATCCGGTGTAAAAAAAAAAAAAAAAAAAATAAAAATAAAAAATATATACAAGTAAGGAGGGAAAATCTTACCCCTCCTTTCTTGACCTCTTTGGCCTCAATATTGGCCTTCTTGGCCAATATGTTTTCTTTGCGGAGCTGAGCCGCAGATTTCTGAGGGGTCTTAGCCGGGTCGACCATCCTCTTAGCTTCCTCTGCACCATGGAATATCAAGTGTTAGAACTGAGACAAGTTCAAAAGCATAAAAATAAAGGGCAGGCGGAAAAAAGCCGGGTGAGTAAGTTTATCTACCCTTGGGAAACATTGTGCTCAGCCCGCAGGCGGACAAGAATCTCTCGTCCTTAAAGAAATCCGGGTGGGGGATCCAATTTTTAGGAACCACTATCTGAGACCTATCCCCCAAGGGCTCAGTGGTTGTCTTGAAGAATTCCGGCTCTATAATTTGCTCTCTGGCATTGGAAGTAAGAGCTGGGCGAACTGCCTTCTGGCCTATCAATGCCGGCTCCTTATTGTAGCGCCGGAGGATCTTGTTCATCCTTAGACTTGGCGAAGAGACCAAGTACCATTTATCCTTCCAGCCGCCCCACTTGGACACCTTGTCCAAAGACATCAGATATTCCGGGAGCGTGGAAATGGTGTACCACGCTCCAAACCCGCCTGGGGCACTTTTAAGATAGTGCATATGGGCGAAGGCGGTAAAGCTGGGCTCTATGTCCTGGAGCTCGCAGGCGGCAATATAACTTAGGATATTGACCCAGGAGTTAGGCGTCAGCTGCCACACTCCCAGATCGTATCCCTTCAGAATCTTCCGGATGCCGCGGTGGAGGGGGAAGCGAAGGCCGGCTTCAATTACCGCCTCGTAGCAGACAAAGTAGTTGTCCGCGTTCTCAATGTCGTCTCCGCAGGCCAGAATAGCATTAGCCGGAGGGACAATGATGTCCCAATCCTCCCCAAACGGGTGCTGCTCTTTGAATGCCTCGAAGCCGCTTTCGAGGAGAGCTATGTCCCCTGGTTTCATCCGGGTTTTGGTGGGATCCGGGTTCACGCTCTTTTGTACCGTCTGGCGGTAAGCCTCGGCAAGATCCTCTTCTTCCTCGCCGGATCCCTCTTGCCCTTCAGCTGCTCCCTCAGCTGAGTTATCCTGCTCAGGGGAGGAGGCGGTATCCTCATCGTCTCCCCCAGAATTGCTGCTACTGCTGGAGGAAGACGGGGTGTCCTCAGCTGAGGTGCTTTGCTCAGCCGCCTCGTACTCCTCCTCTCTCACTACTTCACTTGCGGGCACTTCCCTAGTGCGCCGCCTCCTCGGCTTGGTAGCCGTCTGTTTTGTTCTAGCCATTGTGTCCTGCACAGACACAGAGAGGGAAGAAGCCGGAGATGAGCAAAGCACTCCAGAAACTCCAGACAAGGCACCCCCGACTCAGCCGATCCCGGTGACCGACTGAGTGTCCTAGGCAGTGCCGTGTGTGCAAATGGAGAATTCATCTTATTTTTGTTCAAGTTTTTGAAAATTAATGTATACAGCCGGAATTCGATGTATACAAGCTCAAGAAAAAAAAAAGAAAAAAAATGGAAGACTTAAAGAAAGGAAACGGATGGTTACCTTACTTTGAGTTCTGGAAAGAAAATCTGGAATGCAACCGGTGACCGGGTGACTTTGAAAGAGCACACGGAAATCTGGAACTTGCTTGAACGCAACCGGGATCAGAGCACCTCTCTCTAAAAGCTCTCTTTTCTCTCTCTAGAAAGTCAAATTATGCAAAGTAAAGAAGAGAGAGGAGGGGGGGGTAAAACCCTATTTATAGGGGGTGAAACGGCGTCAAAGCCGTCAAAACCCCCGTTTTTTACTGTTCACCCCTCGTTGAGTGACGCGTGTCACAGGTCCTACGTGGCCTGCCACGTGGCACCTGTGAGGGGCAAATGTTTGGGGATTTTTTACCCTATACATGTGGACCAATGAGGAAGCGCCACGTGTCACAAGGTGTCGTGTCATCCTAGACCAACCCTAAATAGACACGTGGCGACTCCAGATAACCTTTAAAGAATTGCGGCCTTCAAGGCCCAATTCCCGAGAGATTCGCCTTTTGACGGCGCAGCCCACCAATCCTAGGTTAAATGACCTAGGATAGGGCACCTTTCCCAAGGACCCTATAAATAGGGAGATATTTCCCTAAAATGGGGGACATTCAGAAATTCACCCAACATTTATTACATCCTACTTTCTCTCTCATCAGAGAACACCTGAGCTTGGAATCCAAGCAGATCCCCATCTTAATTTCCGCATTTATTACTCTCCTTCAAGTTACTAACTTGAGCGTTGGAGGCGGAGCACCACCCCCAACCGGTGTCTCCGTGGTTTTTGCAGGTACAGAAGCCCTCAGGACCAATCTTCGAGCTGTAACTCTCCCAAGGGACAAAAACACCCAAAACAGAACCCATATAGAAACATGGTATTAGATGCCTTTGGACTAGAAGGTGGTTTAGAAAATATTGAAGAAGAGCCACATGCCAGTTACAAGAAGTTCTTTGACATGTTGAAGGCAGCGGAAGAGCCATTGTATGATGGCTGCAAGTTGTCTGTATTGTCTGCAGCTGCAAGGATGGCAAACATCAAGTCCGAGTATAATATTCCACATAAAGCTATAGATGGTGTTGCTTCCTTAATGAAAGATAGTTTTTACAAGACTAAGAAATTGCTTGAAGGGCCAGAACTTCCGCACCAAAAGATTCATGTATGTCCAAATGAATGTATGCTATTTTAGAAGGAACACAAAGATCTCAAAGAATGTCTATATTGCAAAGGAAGTCGTTATAAGACACTTAGGGAAAGTGGCAACAATTCTCCTCATAGTGCTCTTATTTACTTTCCTGTAGGCCCGAGATTACAAAGATTATATGCAACAAGATCTACTGCGGAGCAGATGAGGTGGCATAAAGATAATCCTCGAGTTCATGGCCTTATGTCTCATCCAAGTGATGAAGAGGCGTGGAAACACCTAGATGAAGAGTACCCTTCTTTTGCTGCGGAGCCTAGTGTAATACCCAAATATTTTATGATTTTACATATAATTTATTTTTATTTTTTATTTATTAAATAACTTTCCTAATCTCATATTTTTATTTTAGAGTTCGGAAAGGTTTAAAACCCTATTTTAATGATATTAGGACTCTTATTTAATTTATATAAACTATCTTAAAACCCTAATTATATATTTTATAATGGCCGTTCGTGCACCTGTTTGTGGCTCTTTGTTTGCTTTTGATCAATTTTCACCTACCCTTGATACTTACATCATCAACCAATTTATAGCTTTGATCTTATTTCCACCCATTGACTATATTATACGTATGCAATTGTGAACCAAATTTCAAGAGACCAATCTCATTAAAGCCTTTCACGCATATGCTATGAATGTAATACCGTCGTCTTGCTTTCTATTTGGTTTGATGAGCAGCATGTCGCTTATTGCTATTTTTCTATCATGAAATTTGGTTTATCGTCTCCCTAGGTACTCACTATATCAATTCTTTGGAGTCGTATGCTTAATTTATATACTTTTGTCTCGTAATCACACGAATCTTATTTCTTGATTTTGTTTGATTATAAATTGTTAGTATTGATTGTACTTCGTATTGTTATACTACGTATATAAATTTTATTATTTGTGAATTATATATAATCATGATTTATATGTATATGGTTAGTGTGTGGTATTGTATAATTTAAATATCGCATTGATTGATTGTGTTATTTCTAGGGTTTTAATGTTGTCGTTTTAAGGAGTATTGTTCTTGAGGTTTTAGGGCTACTAATATTATATTGGGTTAAATTAATTAATTTTGGGTACTAGTATTAGCCATATAAGAGTAAAGATATTTTATGAATTGGGAACTTGTGCCAATATTGAGATATTATTTTTTATCATGTGAAAGATTATTTGATCAAGTATGAGATCAAAAGGTTGAGAAATTATTATTTTGTTCTTGGTTTGAGGCTCGGCGTTATAGACCTAGTCCTTGGCATGTTGGAAATGAGATAATGATCATGAGTTAAGAATGAGGTACAATCTTTATATTATTTATTTTTCAATGGTCCCCAACAGTGGTAATTGGCCCGTATGTGGTCTGGTTCAAGGTGTTTTTCTAGTAATTGGGAGTATTCAAGTTTTTATACTTGTTGGTTTGTTATTCGAATTACCCATGTCCAAGGCTAGGTATAGAACAATGAGCATGGCACACTTATGGGTTATATGAGTTGATGATTGAGTAAAGGTTCGTATTATTATTCTAGGTTGAGTTGACCAATGGTTACTTTTCTCAGAGTACAATGTGTAATGTAGTTTGAACTACATTGTTTAATTGAGCTAGTAATGTTGATTATTTTGCTATACTATGTATTCTGATATGTGGTGATTACTCAGCTTTTTGCTGACGTGTGTGTATTTTTGTTGTGCTACTTGTGTTTGCGGCCATGTCTTTTTCTTATGGTGGCCCTGCGACGATCTATTTTGGAATTTGTCCTTAATGGTAAGCAGTCAAGATTGTAACAGGTTGATCAAGTGATGATCGTAGCTACAGGTGCTCAAGTGTATCGATTAGTTTGTTATAACGAGTTTATAAAGTTGTACAAGTAGCTCACCTAGATTATTGGGTTGTAATTATTGGGATTTTGTAAGCCTTAGCACTTGACAAGTTGTCGAGTGTGGCGGTAATACCTCCGATTTAGGTGTATGCTTCCGCAATTTTATTTAAAGGTTGTCTATTTTTCCTTTATTTCTTATTTATTATTAATTAGTAAATCGGGGGTGTTACACCTAGAAATGTCCGACTAGGTCTTTGTACCGACGGATTTTCACCATTTGGAAAGACAAGAAGGCAATATTCTTGTTGGCCCGTCATTTTAACTCCTTATAATCTTCCACCTGAATTGTGCATGAAGAAACCTTTTATGTTTCTAAGTTTGATAATTCCAGGTCCGAAGAATCCTAAAGGGAATCTCGATGTGTACTTGCAACCTCTTATTGAAGAGTAAAAGCAATTATGGGAGGCTGGGTTACCGACTTACAACATCTCGCAAAAATAAAATTTTCATTTGACTCAATTAGCTTTGTATA
Source organism: Chenopodium formosanum (assembly GCA_024500155.1). NCBI lineage: Eukaryota > Viridiplantae > Streptophyta > Magnoliopsida > Caryophyllales > Amaranthaceae > Chenopodium > Chenopodium formosanum. The sequence goes on from CM044861.1 coordinate 27,020,539, forward strand.
ATGTGTTTGACTTTCATTTGACTCAATTAGCTTTGTTAATTACATTTAACTTTCATTTAATTCAACAAGCTTTGTTGAATGTGTTTGACTTTTATTTGACTCAGTTACCTTTGTTAAATGCATTTTACTTTCATTTGATTCAAAAAGCTTCGTTTGAATGCGTTTGAATTTCATTTGACTCAATTAGCTTAGTTGAATGCATTTGACTTTCATTTGATTCAAAAAGCTTTGTATGAATATGTTTTACTTTCATTAGACTCAATTATCTTTCTTGAATGCATTTGTCTTTCATTTGATTCAAAAACCATTGTTTGAATGTGTTTGACTTTCATTTGACTCAATTAGCTTTGTTGAATGCATTTTACTTTCATTTGATACAAAAAGCTTTCTTTCAATGTGTTTGACTTTCATTTTACTCAATTAGCTTTGTTGAATGCATTTGACTTTAGTTTGATTCAAAAAGCATTGTTTCAATGTGTTTGACTTTCATTTGACTCAATTAGCTTTGTAGACTGCATTTGACTTTTATTTAACTCAATTAGCTTTGTATGAACGTGTTTGACATTCATTTGACTCAATTAGCTTTGTTAATTGCATTTCACTTTCATTTAATTCAAAAAGCTTTGTTTGAATGCATTTGACTTTCATTTGATTGAAAAAGCTTTGTTTGAATGTGTTTCACTTTCATTTGACTCAATTACCTTTGTTGAATGCATTTGACTTTCATTTGAATCAAAAAGTATTGTTTGAATGTGTTTGACTTTCAATTGACTCAATTAGCGTTGTTGAATGCATTAGACTTTCATTTGATATAAAACGCTTTGTTTGAATGTGTTTTAATTTCATTTTACTCAATTATTTTTGTTGAACGCATTTGACTTTCATTTGTTTCAAAAAGCTTTGTATGTGTGTGTTTGACTTTAATTTGACATAATTATCTTTATTGAATGCATTTGACTTTTATTTGATTCAAAACGCTTTGTTTGAAGGTGCTTGACTTTCATTTGAGTCAAAAATCATTGTTGAATGCATTTGGCTTTTATTTGATTCAAAAAGCTATGATTGAATGTGTTGGACTTTCATTTGACTCAATTAGCTTTGTTAGAATGTGTATGACTTTCATATTACTTAATTATGTTTGTTGAATGCATTTGACTTTCATTTGATTTAAAAAGCTTTGTTTGAAGGTGTTGACTTTCATTTGAGTTATAAAGCATTGTTGAATGCACTTGACTTTCGTTTAATATAAAAAGCTTTGTTTGTATGTGTTTGACTTTCATTTGAGTCAATTAGCTTTGTTCAATGCATTTGACTTTCATTTGATTCAAAAAGCTTTGTTTGAATGTGTTTGACTTTCATTTGACTCAATTATCCTTTTTGAATGCAATTAACTTTCAATTGATTCATAAAGCTTTGTATGAATGTGTTTGACTTTCATTTGACTCAATTAGCTTCGTTAATTGCATTTCACTTTCATTTAATTCAAAAAGCTTTGTTTGAATGCATTTGACTTTCATTTGATTCCAAAAGCTTTGTATGAATGTGTTTGACTTTCATTTGACTCAATTAGCTTCGTTGAATGCATTTGACTTTCATTTGATTTAAAAAGCTTTGTTTGATTGTGTTTGAATTTAATTTGGTTCAAAAAGCTTTGTTGAATGTGTTTAATTTTCATTTTACTCAATTAGCTTTGTTGAATGCATTTGACTTTCATTTGATTTTAAAACCTTCGTTTAAATGTGTTTGACTTTCATTTGGTTCAACAAGCTTTGTTTAATGAATTTGACTTTCATTTTACTCAATTAGATTTGTTGAATGCATTTGACTTTCATTTGATTAAAAAAGCATTGTTTGAATGTGTTAGACTTTATATAACTCAATAAACTTTGTTGAATGCATTTGACTTTCATTTGATTTAAAAAGCTTTATTTGAATGTGTTTGACTTTCATTTGAGTCAAAACGCTTTATTAAATGCATTTGAATTTAATTTGATTCAAAAAGCTTTGTTTGAATGTGTTTGACTTTCATTTGACTCAATTATCTTTGTTGAACGCGTTCGACTTTCATTTGATTCAAAATGCTTTGTTTGAATGTGTTTGACATTCATTTGATTCAAAAAGCTTTGTATGAATGTGTTTGACTTTCATTTGAGTCAATTATCTTTGTTGAATGCATTTGACTTTCGTTTGATTCAAAAAGCATTGTTTGAATGTGTTTGACTTTCATTTGACTTAATTAGCTTTGTTGAATGCATTTGACTTTCATTTGATTCAAAAAGCTTTTTTTGAATGTTTTTTTACTTTAATTTGACTCAATTATCTTCATTGAATGCATTTGACTTTCACTTGATTTTAAAAGCTTTGTTTGAATGTGTTTTGACTTTCATTTGACTTAATTAGCTTTGTTAATTGCATTTCACTTTCATTTAATTCAAAAAGCTTTGTTTGAATGTGTTTTACTTTTATTTGACTCAATTAGCTTTGTTGAATGCATTTTACTTTCATTTGATTAAAAAAGCTTTGTATGAATTTGTTTGACTTTCATTTGACTCAATTATCTTCGTTGAATGCATTTGACTTTCACTTGATTTTAAAAGCTCTGTTTGAATGTGTTTGACTTTCATTTGGTTCAAAAAGCTTTGTTGAATGAGTTTGTCTTTCATTTTACTCAATTTAGCTTTGTTGAATGCATTTGACTTTCATTTGATTAAAAAAGCATTGTTTGAATGTGTTTGACTTTCATTTGATTTAATTAACTATGATGAATGCATTTATCTTTGATTTGATTCAAAAAACTTTGTTTGAAAGTGTTTAACTTTCATTTGACTCAATTACCTTTATTGAATGCATTTGACTTTCATTTGATTCCAAATGCTTTGTATGAATGTGTTTGACTTTCATTTGACTCAATTATCCTTGTTGAATACATTTGACTTTCATTTGATTTAAAAAGCTTTATTTGAACGTGTTTGACTTTTATTTGAGTTAAAAATCTTTATTGAATGCATTTGACTTTATTTGATTCAAGAACCTTTGTTTGAATGAGTTTGACTTTCATTTGACTTAATTATCTTTGTTGAATGCATTTGACTTTCATTTGGTTCAAAAAGCGTTGTTTAATGTGTTTGACTTTCATTTGACTCAATTAACTTGGTTGAATGCATTTGAGTTTTATTTGATTCAAAAAGCTTTGTATGAATGTGTTTGACTTTTATTTCACCCAATTACCTTTGTTGAATGCATTTGTCTTTCATTTGATTCAATATATCTGTATTATGTTGCTTTTGAATATGAGTTGTTTTACTAGTTGTTGCTAGATTTCCTCAAATTTTGTCTTGTTTTCATATGTCAACAAATTCTATCAACTAATTTTTTATTTGTATCGATTTAGAAACAAATTGAGGCAACAAATTTTTGAATTGTTCCTATTAGAAATTAGCCGTCTTACTAGTAGTTGCATTTTAAATTCATTTGATTCAAAAAGCTTTGTTAAAAGTATTTGACTTTCATTTGACTCAATAAGCTTTGTTGAATGCATTTGACTTTCATTTGATTCAAAGAGCTTTGTTTGAATGTGTTTGACTTTCATTTGAGTCAAAAAGCTTTGTTGAATGCATTTGACTTTCATTAGATTCAAAAAGCTTTGTTTGAATGTGTTTGATTTTCATTTGAGTTAAAAAGATATGTTGAATGCATTAGACTTCCATTTGATTCAAAAAGCTTGGTTTAAATGTGTCTGACTTTCATTTGACTCAATTATCTTTGTTGAATGCATTTGACTTTCATTTGATTCAAAAAGCTTTGTTTGAATGTGTTTCACTTTCATTTGACTCAATTGTCTTTGTTGAATACATTTGACTTTCATTTGATTTAGAAAGCGTTGTTGAATGTGTTTGACTATCATTTGACTCAATTAGCTTCGTTGAATGCATTTAAGTTTTATTTAATTCAAAAAGCTTTGTATCAATGTGTTTGACTTTCATTTGACCCAATTACCTTTGTTGAATGCATTTGACTTTCATTTGATTGAAAAGCTTTGTTTGAATGTGTTTGACTTTCATTTGACTCAGTTGTCTTTGTTGAATGCATTTGACTTTCATTTGATTTAAAAAGCGTTGTTGAATGTGTTTGACTTTCATTTGACTCAATTAGCATTGTTGAATGTATTTAAGTTTTATTTGATTCAAAAAGCTTTGTATCAATGTGTTTGACTTTCATTTGACCCAATTACCTTTGTTGAATGCATTTGACTTTCATTTGATTCAATATATCTCTTTTTTGTTGCTATTGAAAACAAGTTGTCTTACTAGTTGTTGCTAAATTTCATCAATTTTGTCTCGTTTCCATATATCAACAAATTCTGACAACTAATTTTTTATTTGTAGCGATTTAGAATCAAATTGAGGCACTAAATTTTTGAGTTGTTCCTATTAGAAATTAGCCGTCTCGTTGTTGTTGCTAGATGACAACAGATTTTTTATTTGTTGTCATTTAGCAATGCCATTTTACAAAACGTTTGGCAACAAAATTTCTAGTTGTTGCTATTAGGGACACTTGTTTTACTATTTCTTGCTAAAATGACATCACATTTTAATTTGTTGCCATTAGAAGAAAGTTGTGTTATAAATTGTTGCTAATTTATTAAGAGTCATTGAAGTAATTTACATAATATGTTTTAATAAATAAAAACGAAAACAAGTCATCTTGTTCTATACAAAAGAAATATTAGAAGGAATTAATAATCGTTCAATCACTTTTAGCAATAAAACGAAGGTGATAAAATAATATATATTATTTTATAAGATCATTAGACAGAGCATGTATAAAATGGGAATGCTTCTTACTATTATGGCCGAATTTGCTTGATTTTGGTTCTACAAGACCTTAAAACCTTATAACATGCTATGTTTTTGTGATTTCTTTTCTTAGGAAGTTATAAATACATATGTTTGACATGAATCAAGCCTTTTTAAGTTCATTAGAAAGAGCATGTAGAAAATGGGAACGCTTCTTCCCATTATGGCCGAATTCGCTTGATTTCTGTTCTAATAGACCTTAAAACCTTATACCTTGCTTTGTCTTAGTGATTTCTATGCTTAGCCAGTTACTAATACATATATTTGACATCATTCAAGCCTTTATAATTTCATTAGAAAGATGAAAGCAGGAAATGGGAACGCTTTTTATCATTTAGGCCGAATTTGGTTGATTTTGGTTCTACAAGACCTTAAAACCTTATAACATCCTTTGTTTTTTGATTTCTTTTTTTAGGAAGTTATAAATATATATATTTGACATGAATCAAGCCTTTTCAAGTTCATTAGAAAAAGCATGTAAAATATGGGTGCTTCTTCCTATTTTGCTCGAATTTGCTTGATTTCGGTTCTACCAGTCCTTAAAACCTTATAAATTGCTTTGTTTTTGTTATATTTGTGATTAGGAATTATAAATACATATATTTAACATTATTCAAGTTTTTTGTAGTTCATTAGAAAGAGCATGTAGAAAATAAGAATGCTTCTTTCTATTTTGCCCGAATTTGCTTTATTTTGGTTCTACAAAACCTTAAAACCTTATAATTTGTTTTGGTTTTTGTGATTTATTCTGTTAGGAAGTTATAAATACATATTTTTGACATGAATCAAGCGTTTTCAAGTTCATTAGAAAGAGCATGTTGAAAATGGGTACGCTTTTTCCCATATTGCCCTAATTTGCTTGATTTTAGCTCTACAACACCTTAAAACCTTATAACTTGTCTTTTTTTTTTGGTGATTTATTTTCTTAAAAAATTATAAATACATATATTTTATATGATTCAAGAATTTATAAATTCATTAGAAAGAGCATGTAGAAAATGGAAAGGCTTCTTACTATTTTGCCCGAATTTGCTTGATTTTGGTTCTACAAGACCTTAAAACCTTATAACTTGCTTTTTTTTTGTGATTTATTTTGTTAGGAATCATAAATTCATATATTTGACATGAATCAAGCCTTTTCAAGTTTATTAAAAAGAGCATGTAGAAAAAGGGAATGCTTCTTACTATTTTGCCCGAATTTGATTGATTTCAGTTCTACAAGACCTTAAAACCTTATAAATTGCTTAGTTTTTGCGATTTCTATGCTTGTGCATTTATAAATACATATATTTCACATGATTCAAACAATTATAAGTTCATAAGAAAGAGCATGTAGAATTTGGGAATGCTTCTTACAATTTTACCCAAATTTGATTGATTTTGGTTCTACAAGACCTTAAAACCTCATAACTTGATTTGTATTTGTTATTTATTTTAATGGAGTTATAAATACATATATTTACATGATCCAAGCATTAATAAGCTCATTAGAAAGAGCATGCAGAAAATGGGAATGTTTCTTTCCATTTTGCCCGAATTTGCTTGATTTTGGTTCTACAAGACCTTAAAACCATATAACTTGCTTTTTCTTTGTTATTTATTTGCTTTGGAAGTTATAAATATGTATATTTGACATGATTCAAGAATTTATAATTTCATTAGAAAGAGCATGTAGAAAATGGGAATGCTTCGTAATATTTTGCACGAATTTGCTTGATTTTGGTTCTACAAGACCTTATAACCTTATGAATTGATTTCTTTTTGTGATTTTTTTTGTGAGGCAGTTATAACTACATATATTTGACATTACTCAAGCCTTTTCAAATTCATTAGAAAGAGCATGTAAAAAATGGGAATGCTTCATCCCATTTTGGCCGTATTTGCTTAATTTTGGCTCTACAAGACCTTAAAACCTTATGACATGCGTTATTTTTGTGATTTATTTTCTTAGGAAGTTGTAAATACATATATTTGACATGAACCAAGCCTTTTCAAGTTCATTAGAAAGAGCATGTAGAAAATGGTTACGCTTCTTCTCATTTTGCCCGAATTAGCTTGATTTCGGTTCTACCAGACCTTAAAACCTTATAACTTGCTTGGTCTTAGTGATTTCTATGCTTAGTCAGTTACAAATACATATATTTGACATTATTCAAGCCTTTATCAGTTCATTAGAAAGAGCATGTAGAAAATTGGAACGCTTCTTCCCATTTGGACCGAATTTGCTTGATTTTGGTTCTACAAGACCTTAAAACCTTATAAAATGCTTTATTTTTGTGATTTCTTTTCTTAAGAAGTTATAAATACATATATTTGACATGAATCAATCCTTTCAAGTTCATTAGAAAGAGCATGTAGAAATTGGGAACGCTTCTTCCCATTATGCCCGAATTTGCTTGATTTCGGTTCTACTAGACCTTAAAACCTTATACCTTGTTTTGTCTTAGTGATTTCTATGCTTAGGCAGTTACTAATACATATATTTGACATAATTCAAGCCTTTATAAGTTCATTAGAAAGAGCATGTAGAAAATGGGAACGCTTTTTACCATTTGGGCCGAATTTGGTTGATTTTGGTTCTACAAGACTTTAAAACCTTATAACATCTTTTGTTTTTGAGATTTCTTTTGTTAGGAAATTATAAATACGTATATTTGACATGAATAAAGCCTTTTCAAGTTCAATAGAAAGAGCATGTAAAAAATGGGTGCTTTTTCCTATTTTGCTCGAATTTGCTTGGTTTCGGTTCTACCAGTCCTTAAAACCTTATAACTTGCTTTATTTTTGTTATATCTGTGATTAGGAATTATAAATACATATATTTAACATTATTCAAGTTTTTTGTAGTTCATTAGAAAGAGCATGTAGAAAATGAGAATGCTTCTTTTTATTTTGCCTGAATTTGCTTGATTTTGGTTCTACAAAACCTTAAAATCTTATGACTTGCTTTGGTTTTTGTGATTTATTTTGTTAGGCAGTTATGAATACATATATCTGACATGAATCAAGCCTTTTAAAGTTCATTAGAAAGAGCATGTGGAAAATGGGTACGTTTTTTCCCATTTTGCCCAAATTTGCTTGATTTAGGCTCCACAACACCTTAAAACCTTATAACTTGCTCTTTTTTTTGTGATTTATTTGCTTAGAAAATTATAAATACATATATTTTATATGATTCAAGAATTTAGAAATTCATTAGAAAGAGCATGTAGAAAATGGAAAGGCTTCTTACTATTTTGCCTGAATTTGCTTGATTTTTGTTCTACTAGACCTTAAAACCTTATATTTTGCTTTGTTTTTGTGATTTATATTGGTAGGAAGTTTTTAAGTTTATTAAAAAGATCATGTAGAAAAAGGGAATGCTTCTTACTATTTTGCCCGAATTTGATTGATTTTAGTTTTACAAGACCTTAAAACCTTATAAATTGCTTTGTTTTTGTGATTTCTACGCTTATGCAGTTATAAATACATGTATTTCACATGATTCAAACAATTATAAGTTAATAAGAAAGAGCATGTAGAATTTGGGAATGTTTCTTACTATTTTACCCAAATTTTGCTTGATTTTGGTTCTACAAGACCTTAAAACCTCATAACTTGATTTGTTTTTGTTATTTATTTTTTAATGGAGTTATAAATACATATATTTGACATGATCCAAGCATTTATAAGTTCATTAGAAAAAGCATGTAGAAAATGGGAACGTTTCTTCCCATTTTGCCCGAATTTGCTCGATTTTGGTTCTACAAGACCTTAAAACCATATAAATTGCTTTTGCTTTGTTATTTATTTGCTTAGGAATTTATAAATATTTATATTTGACATAATTCAGGAATTTATAATTTCATTAGAAAGAGCATGTAGAAAATGGGAATGCTTCTTACTATTTTGCCCGAATTTGCTTGATTTTGGTTCTACAAGACCTTAAAACCTTATGAATTCCTTTGTTTTTGTAATTTATTTTGTGAGGAAGTTATGAATACATATATTTGACATGACTCAAGCCTTTTATAGTTCATTAGAAAGAGCATGTAAAAAATGGGAATGCTTCTTCCCATTTTGGCCGAATTTGCTTAATTTTGGCTCTACAAGACCTTAAAGCCTAATGACATGCTTTATTTTTGTGATTTATTTTCTTAGAAAGTTGTAAATACATATATTTTACATGAATCAAGACTTTTCAAGTTCATTAAAAAGAGCATGTAGAAAATGGGAACGCTTCTTCTCATTTTGCCCGAATATGCTTGATTACGGTTCTACCAGACCTTAAAACGTTATAACTTGGTTGGTCATAGTAATTGCTATGCTTAGTCTGTTACAGAAACATATATTTGACATGATTCAAGCCTTTACCAGTTCATTAGAAAGGGCATGTAGAAAAAGGGAACGCGTCTTCCCATTTAGGCCGAATTTGCTTGATTTTGGTTCTATGAGACCTTAAAACCTTAAAAATTGCTTTGTTTTTGTTATTTCTTTTCTTAGGAATTTATAAATACATATATTTTACATGAATCAAGCCTTTTCAAGTTCATTAGAAAGAGCATGTAGAAATTGGGAACGCTTCTTCCCATTATGCCCGAATTTGCTTGATTTCGGTTCTACTAGACCTTAAAACCTTATACCTTGCTTTGTCTTAGTGATTTCTATTCTTAGGCAGTTACTAATACATATATTTGACATCATTCAAGCCTTTATAAGTTCATTATAAAGAGCATGTAAAAAATGGGAACACTTTTTACCATTTGGGCCGAATTTGGTTGATTTTGGTTCTACAAGACCTTAAAACCTTTTAACATCTTTTGTTTATGTGATTTCTTTTGTTAGGAAATTATAAATACATATATTTGACATAAACAAAGCCTTTTCAAGTTCATTAGAATTAGCATGTAAAAAATGGGTGCTTTTTCTCATTTTGCTCGAATTTGCTTGATTTCGGTTCTACCAGTCCTTAAAACCTTATAAATTGCTTTGTTTTTGTTATATCTGTGATTAGGAATTATAAATACATATATTTAACATTATTCAAGTTTTTTGTAGTTCATTAGAAAGAGCATGTAGAAAATGAGAATGCTTCTTTCTATTTTGCACGAATTTGCTTTATTTTGGTTCTACAAAACCTTAAAACCTTATAATTTGTTTTGGTTTTTGTGATTTATTCTGTTAGGAAGTTATAAATACATATTTTTGACATGAATCAAGCGTTTTCAAGTTCATTAGAAAGAGCATGTTGAAAATGGGTACGCTTTTTCCCATATTGCCCTAATTTGCTTGATTTTAGCTCTACAACACCTTAAAACCTTATAACTTGTCTTTTTTTTTTTGGTGATTTATTTTCTTAAATAATTATAAATACATATATTTTATATGATTCAAGAATTTATAAATTCATTAGAAAGAGCATGTAGAAAATGGAAAGGCTTCTTACTATTTTGCCCGAATTTGCTTGATTTTGGTTCTACAAGACCTTAAAACCTTATAACTTGCTTTTTTTTGTGATTTATTTTGTTAGGAATCATAAATTCATATATTTGACATGAATCAAGCCTTTTCAAGTTTATTAAAAAGAGCATGTAGAAAAAGGGAATGCTTCTTACTAGTTTGTCCGAATTTGCTTGATTTTAGTTCTACAAGACCTTAAAACCTTATAGCTTGCTTTCTTTTTGTGATTTCTATGCTTATGTGATGAGTGACATTTTTGGCACTCATTTGGTTCCTTTTTGGATGATTTTTATTTCTTTTTATCTTTCTTTTCTTTAGTTTCCCTTAGTTTTATTCTTATTTTCTTCATTTTATGCTTTTTGTAGTTAGTTTCTCTATTTCGTGCTTTTTTCTTGTTTACTTGCCTTTTATCCTTTGATTGTAGGTTGTGGTTGATTGTCCAAGGATTCCCGGGCTTCCTTTCCATAGTTTTCCATTGATTTTCATGCCTAAAGCTTGTGCAAGAAGTTTCAAGTCAATGTGAGGTTCAAGGAGCATGCTTCAAAGTCTTGTTTATGTCTTCTTCATGGCTCATTTTCTGTAAGAAATTCAAGGAAGTTTCTGCCTACCTTATCCTCCATCATCATCATCTAGGATGCGTGCACCTCGTGAGCAAGGGCAAAGAAGAAAGGAGGAAGCATCAGCTCTGTGCGGGCGCACCAGAGGAGTGTGCGGCCGCACATCTGTCGTGTGCACCATTCTCTCTCCTTCGAGCGCCCGCACCAACGTGGGTCTATTTTTGGACGTCTTTCCCAACTTCCTCTTGGGGTTGTTAGTTATTTCTTTCCATATATAGAGAGAAGATTAGATCTTCAAGGGGGAGAGAATTAGATTAGATTAGATCCTAGAAAGAGAAAACATTGGTTCTTAGCATTTTTAGAGAGAGAAAGTGTGGGTTTGATGATTGATGATTGAAGATTGTTTCATTTGATTTGATTTCTATCAAGTTTGTAAGGATTCTTTACTCTTTAATGCAATTAAATGTTTGATTTCATGAGTATTGTTGTTTGATTTGATTAATTGATAGTTTGATTGATTTGATTGATTTTGTTGGTTTCAATTTGGTTTCAATTGATGAATTTGGGAATGATGATTAGTTTAGCTTTGATTTTGTTGATCTTTATGGATTGTGAGTAGTTTATTTTCTAGGGTAGTGGTGAAGCATGTATTGATGATGAATTGAGGTTAATTTGGGGGAAATTGATTGAGTTGATGATGTGATTAAATTGGTTGATTGATTTTGTGCATGTGTGTGCTTAATTAGGCTTGATCACCCTTGTAATTCACACTAGATTGCATTGTGAGTTCACATTGATACGGACCATTGATTTGTGGCTTACATTTACTCGATTGAGATATCTTGTGATGTTTCCTAGCTAGTGTTTGATGTAGTTGACGCTAATTAGACCTCTAGGAGATTAGCTTGATGTACTCTCTTGGTTGCAATTTCGGTTTTCCCTCGCATTGCTTGACTCGATTGGTAGATTCCCAAGTTGATTGAACTTCATCGTTGATGCATGTGGATCCATTCCCCTAGTGCCTTAGCATTCATTTAGTACAAGCCTTTTGCATCGCTTAGCTTAGCCTTAGTTTCTACCATATACCCCTTCTAGATTTCGGAATAGCTT